>CM065896.1:44941503-47749755 GCA_033439115.1 Firmiana major | reverse complement strand
GTTGTTCTCCCTTTGATGAGGAACAACTTTCCTTCTTGCCACAACCTTTGATTTGGACGAAAATAGGTGTTTTGGAAGAGAGAGAAAGTTAGGGCTCGGTTGAAATGGAGGTTTGGAAGAGAGAGAAAAGATGAAATACAGGAAAACACAGGGATCCTTTTATAGACAGAGGGTAGGAGATCAATATAGTCCTTGATGAGATCGATCTACATTTGAATTTGGGAGCAGTTTGGGGCAATTTTATGCTTAAGAGATCGATCTCTTGATGGCTTTATGAGATCGATCTGCTCCTTGAGAAGATCGATCTTCTATTTACAGAACACTTCATGAGATCGATCTTCTTCTTGCAGAATGCTTCATGAGATAGATTTCTTCCTCGTGAGATCGATCTCTTCATTACAAAATCATAAGGAGATCGATCATCTTCCATTGGAGATCGATCTACTCACTTAATTTCCTCCTTCCTTGTCATTTTGGCCTACTAGATCGATCCTCTCTTTTCCAAGATCAATTTGGCCTCATAGTTTCACACCTTGGTTAAACACTTAGCATAAAATCTCATTCATGACTCATTCATCACTTAGAAATTCATTCCATACCACCCCAATGTGTGAGTACATTACATTCAGCTCAATA
This sequence comes from Firmiana major, assembly GCA_033439115.1. Classification (NCBI taxonomy): domain Eukaryota; kingdom Viridiplantae; phylum Streptophyta; class Magnoliopsida; order Malvales; family Malvaceae; genus Firmiana; species Firmiana major. The sequence goes on along the minus strand of CM065896.1, from coordinate 47,749,119 downwards.
AATTACACTTCAAGTTCACATTATATAATTGGATATGTGTAAAATTCTTAGATCTCACATCCTCCCAACCTTAAAAAGAATTTGGTCCTCTAAATTTAACTCAACTCATCAAATGGGGGTACTTCTCTTTCATGAGACTCTCCAATTCCCAACTCGCCTCCTCCATTAAGTGATGTTTCCACAAAACTTTCGCTAATGGGATGCTCTTAGTCCGAAGCACCTTCTATTTTCTATCAAGGATCCGAACGGGTTCTTCGGTGTAGCTCATGTCCTCTTATATGTCCATCTCTTCATACTCTATGACATGAGAAGAGTCCGAGTGGTACTTCCTCAACATAGATACATGAAAGACGTTGTGTATTCTGGACATTTATGGGGGTAATGCCAACCAGTAGGCTACCTCTCCCACTCTCTCAAGAATCTCGAATGGTCCGATGTATCGAGGACTCAATTTCCCTTTCTTTCCAAATCTCATGATACCCTTACTTGGTGATATCTTCAGAAATACTACATCACCAACATCAAACTCAAGTGGCCGTCTACACACATCTGCGTAGCTTTTCTGTCTACTCTATGCTGCTTGTAATCTCTCACATATGAGTTTCACACTCTATACAACCTATTCAACAAGTTCGGGAGCATTTATCTTTCTGTCACCCACTTCTTCCAAAGCTACAGGGGATCTACACCTCCTACCATATAGAGCCTCAAAAGGTTCCATTCCAATACTCGCATGATAGCTATTATTGTACGCAAACCCTGCTAGGGGCAGGTGATCATCCCATGATCCCTTAAAATCCACCGTACAGGCCCTCAACATATCCTCCAAGGTCTAAATAATCCTCTCTCACTAACCATCTGTCTGAGGATGATAGGCAATACTAAAACTTAATCGAGATCCCATGGACTCCTGAAACGGGGTCCAAAATCTGGAAGTAAATTGAGAATCTCTGTCAGAAGTAATACTCACTGGAGCCTCATGTAATCTAGCTATCTTGTTGACATATAACTTAGCTAAGGCATCCACAATATCTGTGCTCTTGATGGCAAGGAAGTGGGCACTTTTTGTCTATCTATCCACTATGACCCATATTGCATCACGACCCCTTCGGGTCCTTGGTAAACCTATAATAAAGTCCATGGTGACATGCTCCCATTTCCATGTAGGCACAGGTAAAGGCTGTAATAATCGTCCAGGCTTTCGATGCTCAGCTTTCACTTCTGGCACACTAAACATCTGGCCACATAATCTGCCATGTCTCGCTACAGGCCACTCTACCAATGCACCTTTCTCAAATCTTGGTACATCTTAGTACTCCCTGGGTGCATGGTGTATCGCGAGCAGTGGGACTCTCTCAGTATTTATCCCTTCAAGGTATCGTCGCCCGATACATAAATTCATCCTCCGAATCTCAACAATCCATCCCCACTGACTATGAGATCTGACTGCGAAGTTTGCTTAGCCTGGCTAATCATATCAATCAACCTCTGATCCTCACGCTGCCTAGTTCTAATATGATCCATGATCCTGGCTCTATTCATAAGCTTGCTGAAAATCTATTCTCTACCTCTTTAACTTTGATCCGAAGTTCGATGAACTGCTCCAACAAATCCCATTCCCTGACCATCATAGCAGATATCATACTCTTCCTGCTCAAGGCATCAGCAACTACGTTCACCTTTCCCGGATGATACAGAATCTTGCAGTCATAATCCTTAAAGAGTTCCATCCATCACCTTTGTCACATGTTTAACTCTTTCTGATTAAACAAATACCTCAAACTCTTGTGGTCAGTGAAGATCTAGAACCTTTCCCCATATAAGTAGTGCCGCCAGATCTTCAATGCAAACACCACAGCAGCTAACTCCAAATCATGCGTGGGGTAATTCTGCTCGTGATCTTTCAACTGTCGCGAACCATAGGCGACCACTCTTCCATGTTGCATGAGCACACACCCCAATCCTTAATGGGAAGCATCACTATACACTAAAAATCCTCTTGATCCATTAGGTATAGTTAATATAAGTACCGCTGTTAATCTCTTCTTTAATTCCTGAAAATTGAGCTCACATTGATCAATCCATATGAACAGAGTCTCATTGCGCGTGAGCTTGGTCAAAGATGTGGCAATCCTGGAAAATCCTTCCATAAATCTTCTGCAATACCCTGCCAAACTAAGGAACCTTCGTACCTCTGTAACTGTCCTCAGTCTTTCCCAATTAAGCACAACCTCTACTTTACTTGGATCCACTGATACTCCTTCCGCTGAAACTATATGACCAAAGAAAGCTATCTGATCCAGCCAAAACACACACTTACTAAGCTTTCCGTATAATTGCTTATCTCAAAGTATCTGTTGTACTAACCACAAGTGTTATGCGTGCTCCTCATAAGACCGAGAGTACACCAAGATATTATCAATAAAGACTATCACAAACTTATTTAGATAGTCTCTGAACACTTCGTTCATTAACCTCATAAAGGCTGTAGGGGCATTCGTCAATCCGAAGGGCATCACTAAAAATTCATAATGGCCATACCTTGTCCTAAAGGTCGTCTTCGAAATATCTTCCTTCTTAATCCTCAGTTGTTGATAGCCTGATCTTAAATCAATCTTAGAGAAGACTGAGGCCCTTCTCAGCTGATCAAGCAGATCGTCAATCCTGGTTAATGGGTACTTATTCTTCACCGTGGCTTTATTCAATAGTCGATAATCTATGCATAATCTGAGACTATCATCTTTCTTCCTCACGAATAACACTGGTGCTCCCCACGGTGAGACACTAGGTCTAATAAACCCTTGGTCTAACAACTCTTGCAATTGTTTCTTCAATTCCTCAAGTTCCACTAAGGCCATCCTATATAGAGGTCTAGAGATAGCTGAGTATCTGGTACCAAATCAATGGTAAACTCCAGCTCTCTCTCTGGTGGTAAACTTGGCAACTCATCGGGGAAAACATTCAAAAATTCACACACCACAGGTATATCCTCAATCCTTGGATGTTCCCAAATATCATCTGAGATGAGTGTTTCATAACCTTCACATGAACAATCATATTTAGTACTCTCAAAAGCAACATCAAGATTTCAACTTGCTTACTAACATTCCACATATTTACTTATTCAATATTTCAAACATAAACTATAAGGTTCAGGTAGGGAGAAAGTTACAATCTGAGTTTAGCAGTCTAAACTTACTCGATTGGTTGCCAGCCAATCCATTCCTAAAATTACATCAAAACCATGCATATTTAACATTATTAGATCTACTATCATTACTCTATCTCCCACCTTTATTTCACATCCTCAACAGATCAACTCGGTTCTCTGGGATTCACGCATGGGGGTATTTTCATGTAGTATATAATCTAAAGGTTCAAGCTTCAAATTTAATCTACATGCAAAATACTGAGAAATAAACGAATGCGTGGACCCTGAATCAATTAACACATGAGCCTTATGATTACAGACAGAGAGTATACCTCTTATAGTTTCTGTTAAAGTGTCTATTATTTTCTTGTCCAGAGCAAACATACATCCCACTGTAACGGGCTTCTTTCCTTTCTCTGCAGCAATGGCTCGTCTTGGGGGATTCACTCTCTGAGGCTGTTGTCTGGTAAGCTCCGAAGCATGTGGTTTCTGAGGTTAAGGGAAATCTCTTAATCCATGACCCATGTCTCTATATTTGAAACATCCACGGATCAACCCAGTACAACTTCCCTCATGCGGTCGGCCACAGTCTCTAAAAACCCTTATCTCAAGCCTGACATCTTGAGGAGTCTCTCTGACGATGGGATAAGCTCTGGGTCTCTCAAATTTTCCTTTCTGTACCTCTATCATTCCTCTTCTGAAGGAACCTCTCCAAACATCTTCTTGGGAAATCGATGGCCTCTTACCTTTATCCCTAGTCATAGCACTAAACTCATTCTGGGACTGTGTGCTCGTCTCAGAGCATCTCCAAACTTTGTAATACATAGCCCTATCAATCGATCTCTGATGATAGGCTTTAAGCCATACACAAATCTCTCAGTGCAGAGCTCTTCATTTTTGAAGGTCTCTGGATCATACCTCAATAGAGCGGTAAATCGGCTCTCATAATCATCCATAGACATATCGCTTTGTACCAGATTCAAAAACTCTGCTTGCTTCCTTCTTTGAGTAGTTCGTTGTACAAATTGGGCTTTAAAGGTTGCCTAAAATTCTTCCCAGCTAATCACATCCTGGCTGGACATCAGAATACCCTGGGTAGTACCCTACCAATCTCAAGGTCTCCCTTTCAACATATAGGCACCCATACTGACCCTCTCAGCATTAGTGCATCCCAAATAGTCAAAGATGACTCTCAACTCAGTCAGCCACTCCTCAACCTCTGCAGGATCCTTTTTCCCTCTGAATGCAGACAGATTCATTTTCAAAAAGTCCCTCAGTCGGACCATACTCCTATCATTGGACAGAGTAACGGGAGGCACAGGGTCCATCTGTATTGGGGGCACGGGAGGTTCTTGTGGTGGTGTAGGAGTGATACCCGAGGTATTAACTGTAAAATGTTACATAAATAGCACTGCCATTTGCTCAAAAATTTGTCGCACATCATGCTCAATCCGATTACATCGAGAGTTAGGACTCTCAAGTTGTGGGGCAAGTGGCGGAGGTAGCTCTATCTACCTCCTCGAACGACCTCGTCGTCCACTCATTCTTAATCTCACTAAGTTTCCTACGTGTACACATTCAACTTGACTGAAATCTCAATCCTCAATTTTAGTTCAGGACTAAACTTATACAGACACTTGAGATGTATCCTATTTCACTTGACTGACACTAACAGTACTAAACACCTTAAGCTCTGATACCAAGAAAACTCTGTGACGCCCCAGAAGCGCGGAAAATGGGGCAAATTTAAAACATTTTCACATCCATTCATAATTAAGGGTGTATTTTTGTGCAGTGTCATGCATCATCATACATAATTTATAACTTTCACTTCAGGATCTCATCATCTTATGAATAATTATTATACTATTTACATTCCTCAATTTCAAATTAATTATCCTAATACATCCTATGCATCAAAGCACATCAAGTGTTGGTAAATACAACATACGTCTGGTTACATGAAATGTAAATTACACCTCATCATAATATATGTAGCCTGGAGCTCAAGTCCTCCACTAGCCACTACTCCGTACGTCGCAGGGAACTCTCTTCACTTGAAGAAATCTGGGGGAGATAAAAAATGGTGAGCTTCTAAATCGATCAGTAAGGAGGTAAGGGACTCATTACAATTAATGATTTGCACAGCACGATCATTTGTTTTGTAGTTGAAAACTCGATAAAAATATAGCATGACTCAATAAAACATCATTCTCGTCTCATTCTCTAAAATCATGTAAAACATGCGAGTACATAACTCAATACAACTTATAATTACAATCATGTGGAAATTAGTATGCGATAATGGCTTTTCTCATAAAACATGATGAAAATCATCACATTTATAATGCACGTGGCACAACCACAGAACACAATCTCATGTGTATAAAAAGGATACTAGGCAAGAAAACTCATACAAAATTCGTCGTGGCACATCATAATAAATCTCCTCTGGGTGCGTATCCCAGGCATCCTCAAAAGAGGGAATGTCGACAATATGGTCATGCACATGGTATATTGGACTTACGTGTTACCAAAACAAGGTTCGGCTTTACATGCTACCAAAGCAATGCCTCTTCTCATGTACACTATCAGTCTTACATGCTACCAAAGCAATGCCCCCTAGCGCTACCAAAGCGGGGAATAATATCGGCCTTACATGCTACCAAAGCAATGCCTCCCAACGCTACCAAAGCGGGGAATAATATCGGCCTTACAGGCTACCAAAGCAATGCCTCCCAACTCTACCAGAGCGGGGAATCATATAAGCCTTACATGCTACCAAAGCAATGCCTGATGTGTATTCAACATGACACGCCTAAGTCTCAATCATTAGCCATTATCATATAAAACATTTTTCCTTCACGTAGAACTCATAATGGTTTTCTCTCATAAATCTTATTTAAAAGCATTTGTGTACTCAACACAAAATAAGTTAAAATCGAGTTCCAACCGGTAAAACTATGCACACATTTCTCAATCTCAGTACGCCTTAGCATAGAACCCAAATCTCTTTTCACGTTTTAAACACAAAACTGTTGTAAAACATTTTCATGCTTAGTTTACAACTCATAAAAGTTGGGCCCCAACCGGCTATAAAATCGTGTCCAATACTCACTCACAACTCATAAAACATGCTTGTTTACTCAAATCACAATTCATGCTACAATATTGTCATAAAACACACACACGAACGAGTTTAAGTTTTCCCTTACCTCGTTGCACCTCGTATAGTGCAATCGTTTCCCCCGTATCATAGACTAGCCTCGCATTCCTCTCTGAAACTCTTGGGCTATCCAAACGATGTTAAAACATCAATAAGCTATCTCAATTGCATCATTGAGCACATATTTGCTCATATTCTTGTTAAATGCTCAAGCAACTCAATTCTCACAATTCCATCATAATTCACATTCTCATCCACATTATTTCAAATCCTACATCTCCCATACCATATTCCATGCTAAATTTACCTCATTGCCTTAATTCCAAATTTATAGTCAAAAATCCCAAATCACCACAGATTGCATAATGTTATCTTTACTCCAACAAAAATCATAATTTCATCAATCCCTAATCATTTCCTAGCTATTTCATCACATTGCCAGCAACCATAATCACCAAAAATCACTTCAAATATCAAGATCGAAGTTTAGAATTTACCCAAAATTGTGGACTGCTCAACTCTTGCCTCAATTCAATCCGTCCTTCGATTTCCAAGTATGTTGTTCTCCTTTTAATGAGGAATAACTTTTCTTCTTACCACAACCTTTGATTTGGATGTAAATGGGTGTTTTAGAAGAGAGAGAAAGCTAGGGCTCGGCTGAAATAAAAGTTTGGATGAGAGAGAAAAGATGAAATGTAGAAAAACACAGGGGTCCTTTTATAGACGGAGGGTAGGAGATCGATCTGGTCCTTGATGAGATCGATCTGCATTTGAATTTGGGAGCGGTTTGGGGTAATTTTATGCCTAGGAGATCGATCTGTCGTGGGGTGAGATCTATCTCTTAATGGCCTTATGAGATCGATCTGGCTTTATGACATCGATCTGCTCCTTGAGAAGATCGATCTTCTATTTACAAAACACATCATAAGATCGATCTGCTCTTTGAGGAGATCGATTTCTTCCTCATGAGATCGATCTCTTCATTACAGAATCATGAGGAGATCGATCCTCTTCCATTGGAGATCGATCTGCTCACTTAAGTTCCTCATTCCTTGTCATTTTAGCCTACCAGATCGATCCTCTCGTTTCCAAGATCGATATAGCCTCATAGTTTCAAACCTTGGTTAAACACTTAACATAAAATCTCATTCATAACTTAGAAATTCATTCCATACCACGCCAGTGTGTGAGTACATTACATTCAACTTAATAAATTACACTTCAAGTTCACATTATATAATTGAATATATGTAAAATTCTTAGATCTCACAACTAGTGTTTATGCCCTAGCATGTACTAGTCTGATATTAGATTATGTACTGCTGTAAGACTTTGGCCCAATCTATAGCCTACCATTGCCATTGGTACTTTATGCCTTCCATTAAGGATGACTCTTTCTGAAACACATGATAGCTATAGGGTCTTTCCCTAGTCTCTAGGCAAACGTATAATCTAAACTCTGTGACTCTGTACTATGTAACTTTTTTGAACTATGTGACTATGTTTGAATTTGACTTTGAGAATATAAGTTCAAAATTTTGAAATGCATTATGATTCGATGCACCATTATTTTTATTTAATGTTTTAATGCTATTATCGTTTTAAATACATTTCTTACTGAGTTTTCCCAAACCTTACCTCCTACCCTTTCAGACTATTTGCAGTGACTGTACTTGAGAAGTACATGACGTAGGCTAGTGGACTAACACCTCTCCAGGCTACATTTTGTATCATGCGAGGTATATCCCCTTTATGTATATATTTTCAAACGTCTTTTTGGCACAGATACATGTATTCATTTTGATACTCTTAAGATGTAATTAAGTTCAGTATGCTAGCTTACAAGTTATCAAACTAAGTTAATTCATGTGATGCATGGTCAGGTTAATTTAAGTATGTTGGAGTTTATTTCTGTTTTAATTGCATCACTAATATTCTCAATGGTTTGTAAACTAGTTTAAGTAATAAAAGATTATAAAGATTAATGTCACGACCCAAATTACCTAAAAATCCCTACAAATTTTTCGTTTTTCATTTCCTTACCCGTCGTGAACAGTTATAATACGAAACAGTTGGGCTATGATTCGGTGTTAGTAACCTCTCACCTATTTACCATTCCATTTCCATATTTCATTTACATATCGATTTATTTAAACTAAATACATCCCCAATATTAAATCCATATACAGTACTGTGCATCTATATGTTCAGATACAAAAATTATACAAATGTGTATACCTGATCTCGATAAGAAGCAGCGGAAATGACTACTGTCGTTCTCTTCTACTGAATATACCCTGTGGGGTGGAAAATGAAAGGGTGAGCGAAACGTGCTCAGTAAGGCAATAATGTAAGCAGGTAGATAACTATACTATCTACGTGCTGATAATGTCATGATGTAAAAATCGTTTACTTTCAGAGCATGAGGTAAGATTAAAACAATGCCACATGTATGTATATATCATATACAAGAAATCATGAAATCGACATATAAAGCACACATGGAAAATCATCATGTATGACATCTCATGCTCGTCACATTAAAACTCATTTATTTCATCATAAACTCTTCACTTTAAAACTCATTTGTTTAATCACAAAACTCATCACTTTGAAACTTATTTGTTTCATTATAAAACAACTTCATCAAGGTCAAACCCATCTCTCGGGAATACCTTGATTCATCAAATCAAATCTCTTTTAAAAACATAAATCGGGACTACCCCTCCATCAGGTTTGTCCTGGTCTATCCAGACCGTATGATATCATGTGAGGCATGTAGGTTACTGTATGAAAAATTGAGGACTATGGCCATACTTTGTCCCTGTGATCCCAGGCACACGGATCCCGGTGTGCGGGGTATCACAACTGCAACGGGAGGTAGGGTCAAGTCCTACCCGCCAGAATATCGAGCAACATCGTAGAGTCATCATGACTGCACGGTACAGCGTACTCCGTGTGACATACACGGTACATCGTACTCCGTGGACCCATATCATAGTCTGGGGGTGCCTGCCGTAGGTCTTATCCAGCCTAATACTATGTCGATAACCAACCCATGTCTCAAAGTATATGTGCGAGCATCTCAACTCTTTGTAACACACAGTCTACAGGAGGCTTCCGCACGACTATATGCATGTCAACTCGCGTCTAGTGCATTTATGTGAGCATCCTGCTGCCCGCCCCACACCAGGTCACAGGCTTACGGAGCTCCAGCACCACGCTATGCATATCATGATATCTAAAATCTCGTGCGAGCGAAGCTTCAGCACGGTTTTGTGCACACACAAATTTCTCGTACGAGCAATGCTCCAGTACGGCTTTTCATGAGAAATAATTCAGTAAACTTGAGTGCGAGAAAGACTCTAGCACTCTTTTAGTCACGTAAATACGATAGGTGGCTCACTTTTAATAAAACATCTTTTAAAATAGTAACCGGTACAAACCGGTACCCTTTCGTAAAATTCACGAAATCAACAGCCCACCTATGTGTATATTTGCTTAAATCAAAGCAATATAATCATATAAAACATTAAAATCATGAAATTCATGCAATTTCATAGCCTTACTACCCTTTTTGAAATTTTCCTAACTGGGGGCAAAATAGTCATTTTCCTTTATTTATCTAAGCCCCGATTTTCATAAAAATTATTACTTTATTTCTAGATGTTTTAATAAATTTCTAAGCCCTGTAAATCCCCTCTCAAAATACGCATAATTATCTCTATGCACCTACAAAATTCCCTTACCTCGATTCTCGTCGAGTCTGACCTTTCCTTTTCCACTGTTGTCACGTCGCGCAGTCCGATCTGCTCCCAATCAAACCTCCGAAACTGCGTATAATTATTCCTCAGGTCAGATATCATACAATTTAATTGTATTTAATACTTTCTGGGCTTAATTTAAATCATTGGGCCCATTTATCCCTATTGGCCCCGATTGAACTTTAATGGGCCTCAACCCATTTTCAGCCCGTTTATACTGTTTAAATCCCTTCTTCTGGTTTACTGGGCTCATGCAGCTTACTAATAATTATCGAGCTTCGATCCAAATTCATTAGATAGCCCGTATACTATTTACGGCAATTTATTACAACTCCAAATTACTATTCCTTCTATGCGAAATTAATCCATAATTTCGTAAAATAATTTAAAGCTCGGTATTTAACGAATCTCAGATTGCCGAAATTAAATTATACTTACCCGATACGATGCGGGGTACGAAGATCAGAGCTCAATCGGCTCTCGTTCGGTCTCTGTCGTAAAGCTGCATAATTAGGTAAATCCGGATTATTTTTCATTAAAATAATATTAAATTAAATTTCCGGAATTCACCCGTAGGTCAATTTCGACCCTTGATCAACTTACCCGAACCTCGAGTCGTCTCCAGTAATTTCTTTCCCTTTTTCCCCTTTTTCCTTTCTTTTCTTTCCTTTTCCTTCCTTTTCTTTTCTTTTCTTTCCTCTTTCCTTCCTTTTCCCTCCTTTTCCTTCCCTTTCCTTTCAGCCAAACGACACCGTTTCACTGCCACTTGCCGTCGCTGGCGTTTCCGACGGTCTCACCGGCCAAGACCGGTCTCAAAAGAACCGACTTCCTCCCCTGAGTGCGTCGGTGGTCTCCTTTCCGGCCCAGTCGCGGCGGTTCGCCGCCAATCTCCCTGTTTCTCCCTCGGATTTTCGAAGCTCCGTTCGGTCTGCTCCGGCCACCTGGCGGCGTGATTCTGGTGCCCACGTGTTCGTCAGACTCCCCTCTTCCTCTTGGTAGCTTTGTCGGAAGCGATCGGTCGTCGGTGTGCGAGAATCGGCAGTGGGTTCTCTCGGGTGGCAGACGGGTTCCGTTTTCTCCTTGGTTTCGGGTTTTTCGATTTCAGCCTCTTTTTTTTTATTATTATTATTATTATTTAACCAATTGTTTTATTATTAAAATATTCAATAAAATATTCAATATATTCTAAAAATATCTACACTTATTATTATTTTATTCCACCAATTTAATTAAATTAAATTTAATTTAATTTATTTAGTTTTTAAATTATGTTTTCGGTATAATTTCTTCGTAATTTCGGGATATTGTCCGGGTGACTTTTCGGTATTTCTAAAAATTTCAGATCTTGATCAATTTGACTCAAAATTATATAATTTCCTCATTATTGATCAAGATATTCTAAATCCTTATTTTAAATTAAATTTTCTTATCGAATTTATCCCGGCTTTCGATCTTTTGACCGTTTTGCCCTTACACGTGTTCGGGATTTATTTAGCCCGACTTCCCTTCACGAATATTCATTCATTTTATGATTTGAATCCTTATTTTCAGTCTGAATCCCATTCCTTTAAATTTGTGAGCATTTTCTACCTCATAAAATTTACGATTTAATTTCGGGTCTTACAATTAAACAATAAAAGGTGTTGGCAACTCACAGTACACAGAAGGCAACATTAAGTGTTAAGGAAATAAGTTATAAAAAACTAGAAAATATAGACTGAATTTCTGTGTTTCTGGGCATTACAATTCACATGTTAGTTTATTTTAGAATTAGTTAGAATATTTTTCTTTTACCTTTTACAAATTTTTTTTACCATTTCCATTACTTTAGGCGTCCTCACTATGTAAACTGCCCAGATTTTTTTTACTTGTTGTTTTTAGTCAGTTTAGGTTCATTTAGTTGCATTTAGTTAGTTGTTAACTCATTTTAGAATTTATGTAATTAAGGGTTACTGATTAGAATGCATTTGGTTAATTTTCATGGCATTTTAGATTAGATTTTTGCATTTGTTTCAAATCTGTCCAGCCATCACTTTGCTTACAGTTTTATCATGTTTAGGGGCTTCTTTTTGCTTATTTCAAGTACATTTAGATTAATTTAGGGTTCAGTTTAGGGTTAGGTTAGATTAAGGTTCCTTCCATTTTCTCAGCTTTTGCATGCAATAATTTAGAAGTAGTTGCATTAGTATTTTAGCATTTCTATTTACTATTTTAAGGGTCTTTCAATTATTGTTTTACTGTTAAGTTGGCATTAGTTTAGGATTTAAGTCATGTATTTAGAGTTAATTTAAGGTTAGGTCCCATTTCATGCAATTTTAATTTGTTCTCATTTCAATTTCCAAAATTCCAAAAAGATTTTAATTCTCCTACATCATTATAGTTAGCTTAGTAATTAATTATACATTTCATTAGTTTAGAAGTCATTTAGGGTTAGGCTTAGCTTTAGGAGATTCATGTCAAGACTTTTAGAGTGGGTTGGCTTCCTCTTCATCCCTATTGTTGACTTTCTCAATGCTTCACACATCACTGTTTCTCAATTGATAATAAAGTTGTGGACGAGTTTGGTAGGCTTCATTGTTCTTTGTGAACTTGCCAATATTCGTCATTTTATGAATCTCCTTAGACAATTTTTCATTAAGTTATACGAAAAAGGGCAGTGTTTCTTACCTTAGGCAATTTTTCATTAAGTTATACGAAAAAGGGCAGGGTTTCTTGCCCTTTACTCCAACAGGGGATTTTCCCTTTTTGATAACTATCTCACGTCTTAGCAGTTTAATAGATTTAGGTGTTAACTAGAACAATAGACATTTGGAATGTGAAATATCCTACTTCTAGCATGTGAATATTGGTATTTGATAAAGGAATTACTCGTTATTGATAAAGGAATTGATAGTGAACAAAAATTGGTATTTAACGTTATAGGATGAATATTGGATATGTTTTTTATAGGGACCTTAAGCAAAACCTTAAAGCTAAGTCAATTAGTCATATGTTTCATGTTATTAGGCTACACTGAAAAAGGAAAAAGTCAGCCCATATTTTTGCATCTCGCATTAGTTAAGCATTTATAATAGGTTACAGGTTGTGATAGCAAAACGCTTTGAGATCCTAGAAGAATTTTTGAAACTTGGCGAAGAGATCCGTAGCTCTAGAAACAGATGGAGTGATGGGACACTCTCTAGAATCTTTCACAACTTGGATAAAAGAATAATCGAGGAAGCGAATATCTGGGAAATTCAATTGTACCTTATCATGGAAAAGGTTGAAACCAACTCTTATGGCTCCAAGATTGGCCACCGAAACATCAGAAGTAAAGCCTTAGACGCCTTGTACTCAAGAATGGCCACTTATTTTACATTCTCTTTGGTAAACTCTAAGAAATTCACTTTCTCTTTTAATTCTTTGACAAGGCTATCAAATTCTTTTTTCTCTTTCTTTGATGCGTCAAGACTTTTCTTCATACAAGAACAAGTGCCTAAGGTGTCACGAAGTTCCTTTTTGAAACTACTTACTGGAGAAGTCAAGCAGTGACACTCTACAAGGATAATAAAACTCTCACGGTTGAGTTAGTCATGTCTCTCAACCACAGTAAGTGTAGTAAACAAAGTCTGTAAAGGAAACATCAAGCAAGAGTTAGGAAATCATCATGGGAAAGACTACAAAATCAAAGAAGAAAGAGAAAACATCATCTACCATATACTGCTCGTGTACCAAGGCATAACCTGAAATAGAGATGTCACCTCACAATGTTTGAAACTCCTCAATATCTTTAAGGATAATCCTTTCCTTAACCAAAGTATAAGCAACTTGGTCATCTTCAAACCTACTGTCTTCTACGCTGAGCGAAAATGTCAAGTCAATTATAGCAATTCCTTTCTCAAGGAGCTAGCATGCTCCTTCTATCGGTCATATGTAGTTAGCCTAGCTTGTGAATCCGATGATAAAGTGAAAGCCAAGTACACAAAAGAATAACATCAAACAATGAAAAAACATCAAACTTTTTACCTAGTAGAGAATAAACCAAGCTATCTTTGACTTCCATGCCTTCGTCTTTCTTTTTACATCCTTTATCCATTAGGAGAAACACTAGAGCTCTGTGGTGAGGGACAATCATTGATAGTCAAACTATGAGAACCCTAAATGTAACGCCTCGAAAATGTGGAATTTAGGGCTAATTTAAAATTTTATCTTATAATTCACTTCTTATTTAATGTGTATTCTTGTTCAGTACCAGTTCACATCTTATCTTTTTATTATTCAACTCTTCATATCTGATTACATTTATATCATTTTCAACGAAAATCCACCAGCATAACCTCTTATACATATATATACCTACCCTCATGCAAATTTTTTAAAGCAAACACAAATATCGACAACTAGTTGATTTTACTTCCATTTTATTATTGAGACATTCAAGAGACTTTCAAACATTAGCATTCAAATTTATTATATCACATAGTATCAAAACGACTCACTTTTCTCAAGTTACATATATATATACAACCCTGATTATATCCCAAACGTTTAATTATATACAAGCATCTGTACTACATAAGTTGTTTGGATACAAAATGAATTATACCTTACATGTGTACAAGAAATAGCTTGAGGAGAGTCTTGTCCACCAGCCTATGTCACGTATGCAGCAGGCACTGACAATTACTGTAAGTAATCTAAGAGGAAGGGAAAAGGGGGGGTGAGCTTCAACTAGCCCGGTAAGGAGTGCATTTAAAATAAGAAACGATAAATTAAGCCATTAGTAGAATAATGGTACAATTCACACCTCAAACTACGTGATAAAAAAATCATTCCAGTATACATACTCAAAACATCAACTCATTATCATATCAAATCATATCTCATAATAATATGGAGACTAGGCATTCACTATTCCTGTCATGAAAGAAATCACCACTCCATCCTCAAAAGAAGGCATCCTCCGAAGAGAGAATCAAGTATTTATGGTCATGGTAAGGCTGTAGATTGGACCAAGGTCATACAACATCATCTCAATGCTACCCAAGTGAAATCACAAATGTATGGGAAAGTATCATGACAGACATGTAGAATATGCATAATATGGTTAAGATCTAGCCCGATCCTAGGCCATCGGCTAGAATCCCCTTGGGTCTCACTCAATCGACCCCTAGGTTTCCCTAACTCGCATGCTATTGAGCCTACAGTCTCAAAATGTACCATTATTATACTGAAAATAGTTTTGCAACCATCATAAAGCTCATAATAGTTTTACTTCATAAATCTCATACATATATATATATGTATTTTTCTGCAAAACTTTAAAATCATGCAATCGAGCTCAAATAAAGCAAAAACTTCACTCATGTAAGAAAACTCAAGCTATAGGTCTTTCTCGGGGTTTATGCTTATTTCATAAAACATTTTCAGGCTACTATTGCTCATTTGTAGATAAAGAATACTTGTGTTTAAAACTGGTTGCATCCCTTACCTAAATGAGGTCGAGGCAGCCCTGACTCACCGGATGCTAGGTTCAGCTCATTTTGCATGCCAACTTCTCAAGCTGTCCAAAACAATTTCAAAACCATCAATTGAAGCTCAATTTCATCTTTACTTCATATTTATATTCGTTTGAAACTCAAACAGGGTCAATCGAACCCTTTTTTGGTCATTTTCTCTATTTTTTGGGTTTTACCGATAAAGTCTCGGTTTAAGTTATTTCATTAGTTTCTTTCCATCAAATTTATAACTTATCAACCTAATAGCTTAGACATTTATTTCAAATTCCATTTAATCATTTGCAACACCCCAATTATCAAATTTTCACACTTTTACGGTTTTCTACTTAATCGAGCTATAAACCAAATTTTTTTGTATAAATTTAACTGTCTATAACATCCAACATAGTCAAATTTCATCACTTCCTCAACCTACATATGCTGGCCAAATTTACACCTATCTCTAGAAATCATTTCAATAATTCTTGCTTAACTAAAAATTATCCTACAACATCATACAATCAGATATATGAACATCATCATCTTCTGACAATTTCTTGGCAAATTTGACCAAGTTTGACAACCATTTTTGCACCAACAAGAATTCTAAGCTATCAATCAACATGTAAACATCTTAAAATCATCCAAAACAACAAGAAAAACCAATAAAAACTTTTAAAATTAAAGCTTTCTCTCACCTCTAAACAGGGCAGTTTCTGCCATTGTTCTTCTCACTAGATTTTCACCTAGCAAATGACCTCCTTTAGGTCTGAATGTTTTATATGTTAGAGTCTTGATCATTGCCTGAAAATACCCAAAAAATTCATGCACTCTTGCTTCCTCTAGGACGCCTACGATAGATAGATGATTTTGGTTCTCACAATTGGCAAGTCGGTTCCAGGAGTTTAAATAGGCTATGGAAAGCTTAATTAGTATAGTTTAATTCTACAGAGGATCAAATTTTTTGGACTTTTGAATGGGCTTCAAATTGGGCCAACTCTGATGGTTACTGGTCAGGGTAGCCCACTGCCTTGTTTTATAAAATCCACCAAAAATATTTTCCAGCCCATTTCTTCTAATTTTCTACTTCTCATGTGTTTTACTATATCCCTAGTATCTCCCATAAAAATTTAGGCCCACTTGTTTAAGAAAATTTTCCCAGTTGAGCCCATTTTACGTGATTTGTTAAAAACTAATTCTAACACCAAAACCTCATCATTTCCACTCCATCTTTATTCCCCATGTCAATTATGCCTAATGTGATTTTCTTACATTCTCGAAATAATTTTTATGAATTCCTAGAATTTATTCTAAATTTATTCCAAATTTATTCCCCTTACTAGGCCCATTTGCTCAGTTTAGTGTAAACCCGAGTTTCACTAACTTTTTCACTGCTAACACCTTAGTTTCACTTTCTAATCATCAAAATATGTTTTAAATCTCACTTTTTCAAAAATACTTAAACTTGGATTCTGTAATGCCTGTAGTTTTACATGTACTTCTTATGAAGCTATGATGTATATGCACATTGTTACATCTATATAAATGACAAAAGGATGTAAGGATGATGAATCTAATGCATAGTCCATGATTTCAAGTGTGTGCACAAGTTTTATTGCCTATGAACTATACGGAATGGATCCTATTATACGTTGGTTGTGTACAGAATGTAAAATGAGGTATAATGAAAATAAGGATGAATTACACAGGGAAAATCTATAGAAAACTATAAAAATTGGGATGCAAGGGAAGAGCAAATCGATCTCCCATGAAGGAGAGATCGATCCCCTCTCACAAAATGTCAAGTATCAGTTCAATTGAATAAGGCAGATCGATCTCATGGGAAGGCAAATTGATCTCCTTAAGTCTCGGCCTAGAAGAGATCGATCTCTCATAATGAAACAGATCGACCTCCCCTTTACAAACAGATCGATCTCATTAAGAATTGTGAGGAGTAGATCGATCTCCTACAATATGCATATCGATCTCCAAGAAGACTTTTGCTTACAACAGATCGATCATGAAGAGCATATCGATCAGGTAGTAGTTACGTTAGGTGAAAGGACTACCAAAACATGCAGAGATCGATCTCCATAGGGGACCAGATCGATCTCATGTCTCTGTATCTATAAAAAGAGCACGTAATTGAGCTGAAAATAAGACCTTCTTCCTACCAAACCCGCACCTATCTATTTCCCTCAAAGAATCAAGTTTTCTCACTCTAAATATCACTACATTTCAGCCAGATTTGGAAGAAACTCAAGAAGGGAAAGTTGTTCCTTGAAGTCAAGAGAACAACATACCCAAAAATCAGACATTGGTTTGATCAAGAGGAGGAGAATAGACTACCACAAGTTTGGCTAAGGAAAAAGCTAAGCTATGTAAGTTCTTCAACCCTCAAGCTTTAAATGTGATTTTCTAGACATTTTATGAGTTGAATGGTATGTGAAATATAGATAGAAATTATGATTGTAGTGATGAGTGAGTAATATTAAGAGGGAATTCATGAAGACATACTTATGGAGAAGTGATGGAAAACTAAAGGAAAATATAGAGATGCTAGTGGAAAAGGTGAAACATGATAAAAGGCTTGGGAAGTATGAATAGATAAATAAATGACAATTTGAATGTTTAAGAGAAGGAAAGGAAAATAAATTAATGATTTACACGTGCAGATTGGAATACGTTGAGACTCGATTAACCCGGGATCACGAACGGAGCAAACGAGACGAAGGTCCTACGAGCGCAATTTGAGGTAATGGATTGTATGTTAGCGATAGAGATATTCGTACGTATTTTACTGCAACTTTAGTAGTGATGAAGCTAGAAATATTATGTTTAGCTATTGAGCCATGAGTGAATCGAAATGTATTATAGTATGAATTGTGAAAATGGGATGTGGGAAGGAAAACAACCTGACATGCATGTTTTAATATTTTTGCAACTATATGTTGTTTTGTGACTGCGAAATGATGATGGATAGGCTGGCTAGTTTTACATGTTTTAGCATGGAACGACATGCTACGTTAATAAACATGATTTAAGTCTTTTAAAGAGAAAAATAGCCACCTATTAGATTTGAGATGTGGAATTGCTGTTAGAGCCTTAGCTCACACCTGTTTTAATGATTTTTTACTATGCTGGAGTTTTACTCGCATATGTTTTCATGATTTGACAAACCGTACCAAAGCGTAGCTCGCACATGGTTTTATGATGTTGATAATGTGCTAGAGCCTAGCTCATACAATGATTTTGAGAAGATACAATGCTAGAAGTAGTTGCTCCCACTGAGAGATACCACGTTGGAGCCTTGCGGAGATTGTGTGTCACGCTGATTTTACTCGCTTGGTATATGAGACATGGTTTAGGATGATGAGTCCATCGATGTAAGGTGGATAGACTGGGTCCATGGATGTACATTGTACCGTGCAGTTGTTTGGGGAATACTATGTATCGTGCTATGTGAACGTGAGTACGAGTATCACGTAGATGACACATGGAGTACGTTGTACCGTGAGTATATGTGATATAATGAGGAAGATGATGATGATGTTTGAGATGAGCCGAAGGGTAGGACTGACCTATCCCCCTTCAGGCGAGTGATACCCTGTGCACACCTGATCAGTGAGACCTGAGATCACTGACTATGGCCATATGTCGTGTATATTTTTTTGCCTAAACTTCCCTACTTGTCTCGGAGATAAGAGAAATGTGATGAAATGAAATGTTTTGTGAAAACAAAAGTAATATTATGATATGATAAATATCCCGAGTTGAATGCTTATGTTGTGATAGCACTGTTTTATGATATGTTTCTTAACAGAATTATTGAGTATTGGTTTTATGAAAATGCCTATAAGAGAAAAATGTTTAAATGCATTTTCTATTGATAAATTTAATTTATAATGAATGATGATTTGTGGATCATACATGGGCTACGTAGATAGTACAGCATCTACCTGTTAGCATCCTTTTCCTTACTGAGTTGTGGTTTGCTCATCCCACTATTTTTTCCCCTCCAAATACTCAGAAGTAAAACAGTTCCGTGGTCTCTAAAACTTTTTGTGTTGGCCAGTTCCTACCAGTTGCTAAGGTATATGGAATGTATACACATAAGTATTTTGTATCTATTGTATTATATCGCACAGTTATACAATGAAAATGAGGATTTTTGTATGGGGATGTTATGTAAAGATATATCATTTATATAAATGATTTTGTGTATTTACACATGTGCCTGGGAGTGTGTGTGTTTTAAAATTTCAAATACTTCCACAATAAATGTATGGAATTGGTAGTTGCATTGGCTCACAATCCAACCGCAAGTGGTATATGTATGGATAAAAGGCACCCAAAGAAAGGGTGTTACAGAAATTGGTATCAGAGCTTGGTTGGTCTGATGTGAGTCGATGTTTAGAGCTAAGAAAATCTACATCCCCAAGTTACTGTGCGATATTTAGATACAAATGTGTATAAGGAGCTGGTAGTGATATAAGAGTTTGTTAAAAAAGTAGGAAAGTCAATAGGGTTGTGAGCTATGCCTGAGAGACATCGCAATAGGAGAGAGAGCTCACGAGCTCATGGGCAGAGTGATAGGACTGAGAGGCATAGTATATCGTCCTCTAGTCATGAACCCTATGATCAAATAGAGACTCTCGATCCTCGGGTAGCCAGATTAGAGGAAGATATGCGTATGATGATGACCATGTTGGGTCAAATCATGTTTAGATTGGAGGGTATACTTGGTACAGCAGGACAGGCAGCACCGAATCCCCCAACAGGTGCACCGGAACCTGAGAATGTTACACCTGCACAACCTGAACACGATAGACCATGAGATCCCCTTATTCAGCTAGTTCCTCCTCCAGTGGCCCCACAACAGTGTGATGATGATGATTTTGGGCATGGTTATGACTCTGATAGGGAGAGGTTGAGGCATTTTATGGACTTTAAGCCTCCTTCTTTTAGTGGGGTAATGGATCCAGCAGTGGCTAAAGATTGGATAAGCCATATGGAGAAGCTATTTGACTTCTGTAGATGTTTGATTACGGAAAGAGTAGCGCTTATGACCTTTATATTGAGAGGTGAGGCAGAGCACTGGTAGAAGTCCACTAGGCCTATGTTGAGAGCTCAAGGTACATCAATCACATGGGATATGTTTTTGGGTGCTCTTAGAGAACAATATATCCCATATACTGCTCGACATACGCTACAAATAGAATTTTGAATCTGACTCAAGGGAACCGAACGGTGGATAAGTACGAGTCACGATTCACTTCATTAGGCCGATATGATCCAGACTCTATCAGGAGTGAAGCTATTAGGGTCCACAGATCTGTTGATAGACTAAGGCCTTCGATTAGAGCTAAATTGGCCCCGTTTGATATTGCTACATATAGAGAAGCTGTACGGCAGGCCCAATTGTGTGAGCAAGACTATGACTTACAAATTTTAGAGTTGAGTTGGGGTAAGGAAAAGGGTCCAAGGAAACTGAGAGATGGCAAGGGTACCAAATTTGGTCAGAGAGGTGCTAGTAAACATCGAAGAGAGGCAGATAAGTCACAGAAGAAGGCTGTTAGACCTTCGATGCATCCGACTCCAACCCCAACCAAGGGTATAGTGATTGGTGACCCCAACCGGCTACTAACCAGTGCAGAGTATGTGGCCGATACCATGGTAGTAGGCCTTATCATTTTCAGGGTACACGATGCTTCAGATGTGGTAGGCGTGGGCACTATGCAAGGGATTGTCTAGAAACAGTTGAGGTAGCACCGCAGAAGGGCAAGGAGCCAGAGAAAGTTCCTACAGTTACACCTCCTGCAAGGAAGAGAGCTACGGTTGAAGAAAAAAGGAAGCAAGTTGTAGGTCAAGGTAGGGTATATGCGATAGACCAGGCATCAGCAAATACCTCTTCTGAGGTGATAAAAGGTACAATTTTAATTTTTAATTTAGAATTTGTAGCCTTATTTGATTCTTGTGCTACGCATTCTTTCATATCGCCTGCATGTGCATCAAAGTTAACAAGTTTTGTAAAACCCATATGCTTAAATGGGACTTTATTAATATGTACTCTAATTAGAGTTAGTCAATTAACTGAACAAGTATACAAAGATTGTAAAGTGAGAGTATGAGATAAGTGCACGACAGCTAATTTGATTTTGCTAAATATGTATGACCTTGATGTAACCTTAGGAATGGATTGGTTAGCTACCAATCATGTTGTCTTAGATTATCACTCTAGGACTGTTACATTTTCTTTACCTAAGAAATTGGTTGTAAAACTCTATGGAAAGTAATGAAATCCTGATTGTGTAGCAAGTAAAGTGCATTGATGCATAAATGACATAAATGTTGTTTTGAAGGTTTTATTGCTTATGTGATGGATTTGAACAAAACACATCTGGATATGGATGACATTCCAATGGTTAGAGAATTCCCTGATGTCTTTCTAGATGACCTACCGAGATTGCCACCGAATAGAGAAATGGAATTTGGTATAGATTTGACACCTAGAACAGAGCCAATATCGAAGTCACCATATGGGATGGCTCCAATTGAACTTGAGGAGTTAAGAAAGTAGTTGCAAGATATGCTAGATAAGGAGTTTATGAGACCAAGCGTCTCACCATGGGGAGCCTTAATATTGTTTGTGAAGAAAAGAGATGGGAGCCTTAGGTTATGTATTGATTATCGGATGTTGAACAAGGCTAACATTAAGAATAAGTACCCCTTGCCACACATTGATGATCTATTGGATCAGCTTCAGGGAGCATAGATCATTTCCAAGATAGATTTGAGGTCTGGGTACCATCAACAGAAGATTCAGAAGGAAGATGTACCCAAGACAGCTTTCCACACTCGTTATGGTCATTACGAATTCTTAGTGATGCCTTTCAGGTTAACAAATGCGCCGACAACTTTTATCGCTCTAATGAATGAGGTATTCAAGCCATACCTAGATAAATTTGTGATAGTATTCATCGATGATATATTGGTGTATTCCAGATCCAGGGAAGATCACGAGCAGCATTTAAGGATTGTCTTACAAACCCTCCGAGAGATAAAGTTGTATGCCAAACTTAGTAAATGTGACTTTTGGCTAGAGCAGATTTCCTTTCTAGGCCATGTTGTATAGAAGGATAGGGTGTCAGTAGATCCATCCAAGATTGAGGCTATTGTTAAGTAGGAATAACACAGGATAGTCACAGAGATTAGAAGCTTTCCGGGTTTGGCAGGTTACTATAGGAGATTTGTAGAGGGTTTCTCTAGATTGGCTGCTCCATTGACGCATCTTACGAGGAAGAATATGGAGTTTATATGGGATAAAGCATGTGAGAGGAGTTTTTAGAAAATTAAGCACAGATTAACCACCGCGCTAGTTCTCACCATTCCAAACAACCCCAGAGACTTTTCTATTTACACAGATGCTTCACACCAAGGACTGGGTTGTGTCTTAATGTAGAACGAAAGGGTAGTTGCTTATGGATCCAGACAATTGAAAGATCACGAGAAGAACTATACTACTCACGATTTAGAGTTAGCGATCGTAGTATTTGCATTGAAGATATGGTGCCATTACTTGTATGGTGAGAGATTCCAGATCTTTACGGATCATAAGAGTCTTAAGTATCTGTTCTCACAGAAGGAGTTAAACATGAGATAGAGAAGGTGGTTAGAACTTCTCAAAGACTATGATTGTGAGATTTTGTACCACCAGGGGAAGACGAATGTGGTTTTCAATGCATTGAGTAGAAAGATTCTCGGGTTAGTATCATGTATGATGGTTAGGGAGTACAAGTTGTTGGAACAATTCAAGAACCTTAGATTGGATGTGACCCCGCCTGAGATTGGCAATCATGGGATTTTAGCCAGCTTGTGGTTAGATCCGAAGTTGATTGAGAGAATCTGGTAAGCTTAGCAGAATGATCGATGGTATATTGATGTAATTAGCCAAATTTAGAAAGGTGAGGGTATTGATTTTGTATTGAGTTCATATGGAATACTAAGGTTTAAAGATAGAATATGTGTCCCTAAGGATTCAGAGTTTAGCAAGTTAATTTTATCAGAGGCTCACTCATCGAGATACGTAGTACACCCATGGAGCAGTAAAATGTATCAAAATCTTCAGAAGATATATTGGCGGTCTGGAAAGAAAAGAGACATAGCTGAGTATGTTGCTAGATGTCTCATCTGTCAGCAGGTTAAGGTAAAGTATCAGAAACCTAGAGGATTATTGCGACCTCTACCTATACCGGCATGGAAGTGGGAGCACGTCACCATGGATTTTATGATGGGATTACCTAGAACCTTTAAGAACCATGCTGCTATTTGGGTTATAGTAGATCGGTTAACGAAATCGACACATTTTTTAGCTATGAGATCTACTGATACTTTGAGTACATTGGCAAACTTGTATGTACGAAAAATAGTGAAACTGCGTGGAGTCCCAATGAGTGTTGTTTCTGATGAGGATGCCCTCATCACTTCCCACTTTTGGGACATTTTCAGGAAGCGATGGGGACCCAATTGAGCTTTAGCATCGCTTTCCATCCTCAGACAGATGGTTAGTCAGAGAGGACTATACAGACCTTGGAAGATATGTTGAGAACGAGTGCGCTGGATTTTAGAGGCTCATGGGATGATCATTTGCCACTGATTGAGTTTGCCTACAACAACAGTTATAACTCAAGTATTGGTATGGCCCCCTATGAGGCACTATATGGTTGTAGATGCCGATCGCCTATTGGTTGGGAAGAGGTTAGTGACAGATAGTTACTTGCTCTCGATTTGGTTAGACAAGCCTCAGAGGATGTTCGGATAATATGTGAGAGGCTGCGAACTGCTGAGAGTCCACAAAAGAGCTATGCTAACAGAAGACGAAGGCCACTTGAGTTCGCTATGGATGAGTCTGTATTTTTAAAAGTATCTATTTCTAAGGGAATAACGAGGTTCGGGAAGAAAGGAAAACTAAGTCCTCGTTATATTGGTCCCTTTGAGATTTTGGATAGAGTGGGAGATAGAGCATATAGAATAGGCTTACCACCTGAGCTAGTAGAGGTCCACAATGTTTTTCATGTTTTTATGCTCCGGAAGTACCATCTAAATCAACACATGTAATTAACTATGAGCCATTGGAGCTCAGGGAGAATATGTCATACATAGAGAAACTGATCGGGATATTGGATAGAAAAGAGAAAGTGCTGTGGAACAAGTCGATTTCATTTGTTAAGGTCCTGTGGCAACATCATACATCAGAGGAAGCCACCTTGGAGTTGGAGGACCTGATGAGGGAGAAGTATCCCCAACTTTTTGAGGAATGAACTTGATTTAATTTAGAGGACCAAATTCTCTAAAGAGGGGAGAAATGTAATGCCTAAAGTTTTACATGTACTTCTTATGAAGCTATGATGTATATGTACATTGTTACATGTGTATAAATGACAAAAGGATGTAAGGATGATGAATCTAATGTATAGTCAATGATTTCAAGTGTGTGCACAAATTTCATTGCCTATGAACTATACGGAATGGATACTATTATATGTTGGTTGTGTACGGAATGTAAAATGAGGTATTAGGTAAATAAGGATGAATTACAAACTGAAAATCTATAGAAAACTGCAAAAATTGGGATACAAGGGAAGAACGGATCGATCTCCCATGAATGAAAGATCGATCCCCTCTCACAAAATGTAAAGTATCAGTTTAATTGAACAAGGAAGATCGATCTCATGGGAAGGCAGATCGATCTCCTTATGTCTCAGCCTGGAAGAGATCGATCTCCCTTTTACAAACAGATCGATCTCATTAAGAATTGTAAGGAGTAGATGGATCTCCTACAAGAGGCAGATCGATCTCCAAGAAGACTTTTGCTTGCAACAGATCGATCTCATCATGAAGAGCAGATTGATCTGGTAGTAGTTACGTTAGGTGAAAGGACTACCAAAACATACAGAGATCGATCTCCATAAGGGACCATATTGATCTCATGTCTCTGCATCTATAGAAAGAGTAAGGGATTGAGCTGAAAATCAGACTTTCTTCCTACCAAACCCGCACCTATCCATTTCCCTTAAAGAATCAAGCTTTCTCACTCTAAATATCACTACATTTTAGCCAGATTTGGAAGAAGCTCAAGAAGAGAAAGTTGTTCCTTGAAGTCAAGAGAACAACATACCCAAAAATCACACATTGGTTTGATCAAGAGGAGGAGAATAGACTACCACAAGTTTGGCTAAGGAAAAAGCTAAGCTATGTAAGTTCTTCAACCCTCAAACTTTAAATGTGATTTTCTAGACATTTCATGGGTTGAATGGTATGTGAAATATAGATAGAAATGATGATTATAGTGACGAGTGAGTAATATTAAGAGGGAATTCATGAAGAAATACTTATGAAGAAGGGTTGGAAAACTAAAGGAAAATATAGAGATGCTAGTGGAAAAGGTGAAATATGATAAAAGGCTTGGGAAGTACGAATAGATAAATAAATGACAATGTGAATGTTTAAGAGAAGGAAAGGAAAATAACTTAATGATTTACACATGTAGATTGGAATACGTTGAGACTCGATTAACTTGGGATCGCGAACGGAGCAAACGAGACGAAGGTACTACGAGCGCGATTCGAGGTAAGGGATTATATGTTAGCGATAGAGATATTCGTACGTATTTTACTGCAACTTTAGTAGTTATGAAGCTAGAAATATTATTTTTAGGTATTGAGCCATGAGTGAATCGAAATGTATTATAGTTTGAATTGTGAAAATGGGATGTGGGAAGGAAAACAGCTTGACATGCACGTTTTAATATTTTTACAACTATATGTTGTTTTTTTACTGAGAAATGATGAAGGATAGGGTGGCTAGTTTTACATGTTTTAGCATGGAATGAGATGGTATGTTAATAAACATGATTTAAGTCTTTTAAAGAGAAAAATAGCCATCTATCAGATTTGAGATGTGGAATTGGTGTTGGAGCCTTAGCTCACACCGGTTTTGATGATTTTTGACTATGCTGGAATTTTACTCGCATAAAGTTTCATGATTTGACAAACTGTGCTGGAGCGTAGCTCACACGTGGTTTTATGATGTTGATAATTGCTGGAGCCTAGCTCGCACAATGATTTTGAGATGATACAGTGCTAGAAGCAGTTGCTCGCACTGAGAGATACCACGCTGGAGCCTTGCGAAGATTGTGTGTCATGCTGATTTTGCTCACCTAGTATATAAGACATGGTTTAGGATGATGAGTCCACCGGTGTAGGGTGGATGGACTGGGTCTATGGGCGTACGCTGTACAGTGTAGTTGTCGAGGAATACTATGTACCGTGCTGTATACAAGTGAGTACGAGTGTCGCATAGATGACACATGGAGTACGTTGTACCATGAGTATATGTGATATGATGAGGAAGATGATGATGATGATGATTGAGATGAGCCGAAGGGTAGGACTGACCCATCCCTCTTCAGGCGAGTGATGCCATGTGCACACTTGATCAGTGAGGCCTTGGATCACTGACTATGGCCATATGTCGTGGATATTTGTTTGCCTAAACTTCCCTACCTCTCTCAGAGATAAGAGAAATGTGATCAAATGAAATGTTTTGTGAAAAAGAAAAGAGATATTATGATTTGATAAATATCCTGATTTAAATGCTAGTGCTGTGATAGAACTGTTTTATGATATGTTTCTTAACAGAATTATTCAGCATTGGTTTTATGAAAATGCCTATGAGAGAAAAATGTTTAAATACATTTTCTATTGATAAATTTCATTTATAATGAATGATGATTTGTTGATCATGCATGGGCTACGTAGATAGTACAGTATCTACCTGTTAGCATCATTTTACTTACTGAGGTGTAGTTTGCTCATCCCACTATCTTTCCCCCTCCAGATACTGAGAAGTAGAACAGTGCGGTGGTCTCCAGATCTTTTTGTGGTGGCCAGTTCTTACCAGTTACTAAGGTATAAGGAATGTATACACATAAGCATTTTGTATCTATCGTATTATATTACATAGTTATACAATGAAAATGAGGATTTTTGTATGGGGATGTTATGTAAAGATATATCATTTATATAAATGATTTTGTGTATCTACACACGTGCTTAGGAGTGTGTGTGTTTTAAAATTTCAAATATTTCCACTATAAGTGTATTGAATTTGTAGTTGCATCGGCTCACAGCCCAACCGCAAGTGGTATATGTATGGATAAATGACACCCGAAAATGGGGTGTGATAGGTTTTTACCTGGAAATGTGTGCCTAGGGCTTCGTACCACTATCTCGGGCTTCTCAAGTATTTTGGGCCCTACATGAAAATTGACATGAGTTTTAGACTTCTCGATTTACCTTAACATACATAGTAGTATGAAAAAATTCGGGTTTCACATTCCTCCCCACCTTTTAAGAATTTGGTCCTCTAAATTAAATCTAGTCCGTCAAATAAATGAGGGTACTTCTCTTTCATCAGGCTTTCTAGTTCCCAAGTTGCTTCTTTTGTCGAGTTATGCTTCCAAATAACCTTTATCAACAGAATTCTCTTCGTCTGAAGTACCTTCTCTTTCTTGTCGAGGATCCAGATCGGTTCTTCTACATAGCTCATGTCTCCCTGAATGTATAAAGCTTCGTACTCGATAACATGGGAGGGATCCAAATTATACTTCCTCAATATGGAGACGAGGAAGACATTGTGAATCCCAGAAACCTATGGGGGTAAAGCTAACCGGTAGGTGACATCTCTCACTCTCTTTAATACCTCAAACAGACCAATAAAACGAGGACTCAACTTCCCCTTTTTCTCGAAGTGCATGATACCCTTACTTGGAGACAGCTTAAGAAATACAAATCCCTAGCCTAAAACTCAGGTGGTCATCTATGCACATCGACGTAACTCTTTTGTCGACTCTAAGTAGGCCATAATCTGTCCCAAATAATCTGTACGCCTTTAGCTGCCTGCTCAACAAGATTGGGAGCAAATACTTTATTGTCACCCACTTCTTCCTAAGCTATCAGGGATCTACACCTTCTACCATACAGAGCCTCATAAGGTGTCATACCGATACTGGCATGATAACTATTGTTATAGGTAAACTCGACAAGGGATAGGTGATCATCCCATGAACCCTTAAAGTCCAATGTACACGCCTTTAACATATCTTCCAAGATCTGAATAGTCCATTCGAACTGACCATCAGTCTGAGGATGATAGGTGGTACTGAAATTCAACTGAAATCCCATGGATTCCTGAAAATGAGTCCAAAATCTTGAGGTGAACCTAGAATCTCTGTCAGACGTAATACACATGGGGGCCCCATGCAAACAAGCTACCTCTCTGACATATAACTCTGCCAAGGCACTCAAGGAATTCGTGCTCTTGATGGCAAGGAAATGGGTACTCTTTGCCAATCTGTCCACTATCACCCAGATTGCATCGTGACTTCTCCGGGTCCTCGGTAATCCCATGATAAAGTCCATGGTGATATGCTCTCATTTCCATGTAGGCACAGGCAAGGACTTCAGTAATCTTTCAAGCTTCTGATGCTCACCTTTCACCTACTGACACACCAAACATCTGCCCATAAATTCTGCCACATCCCGTTTCATACCACTCCACCAATACACCTTACACAGATCCAGGTACATCTTGGTACTACCTGGGTGCATGGTGTAACAGGAATAGTGAGACTCCCTCAAAATCTGCTGCTTCAAGGTATTAACACTTTAACCAAAAATACGACCCTTAAACCTTAGTAACCCATCATCACTGATCACAACATCTGACCACGAGGTCTGCTCAGCTTGTCTAACCATGTTCAGTAACTTCTGATCATTTCTTTGTTCTGCTCTGACCTGAACAAAAAAACTAGGCTCTATCTGTAGGCTAGCCATAAATTCGACCTCCGCTTCCTCAACCCTAATCCTGAGTCCGACAAACTATTCTAATAAATCTCATTCCCTAATCATCATGGCAGAAACCATGCTCTTCTTACTCAGGGCATCAGCAACTACGTTCGTCTTCCCTGGATGATACAAAATCTCACAGTCGTAGTCTTAAAGAGCTCAATCCATTGTCTCTATCTCATATTAAGTTCCTTCTGGTCGAAGATGTACTTTAGACTCTTATGGTCAGTGAAGATCTGAAACTTTTCCCTATACAGATAATGTTGTCATATCTTTAAAGCAAATACCACAGTGGCCAATTTCAAATCATGTGCGAGGTAGTTCCGCTCATGGTCCTTAAGTTGGCGTGAATCATAAACGACTACTCTCTCGTGCTAAATGAGTACGCACCGCAGACCCTAATGGGAAGCATCACTATACATTGCGAAGCCTCCAAACCCACTTGGGATAGTCAAAACAGGTGCTATAGTCAATCTTCATTTAAGCACCTAGAAACTTTACTCACACTGCTCAGACCAAACAAATAGGACATCCTTACATGTAAGCTTAGTCAAAGGAGCTGCAATTCTAGAGAATCCCTCAACAAACCTCCTGTAATACCCTACCAATCCCAGAAAACTTTAAATCTTTGTTATTGTCCTCCGTCTCTCCCATTGAAGTACAGCTTCTACCTTGGATGGATCGACTAATACCCCGTCCTTAGATACAATGTGACCGAGGAAAGCTATAAGATCCAGCCAAAACTCACATTTACTGAACTTTCCATACAACTGCTTATCTCGGAGTATCTGGAGCATAATCCTCAAGTGTTGCGTGTGCTCCTCTCAGGACTGAGAATATATGAGAATATCATCGATAAAGAATATCAAGAACTGATCTAGATAGTCCCAAAATACCTCATTCATCAGATTTATGAAAATAGCAAGGGCATTCATCAAACCAAAGGGCATCACTAAGAATTCATAGTGGCCACATCGAGTTCAAAAGGCCATTTTTAGAATATCCTCACTGCTAATTCTCAACTGGTGATAACCCGATCTCAAGTCAATTTTAGAAAAGATAAAAACTCCTCTCAGCTGATCAAAAAAATCATCTACTCTTGGTAAGGCATATTTGTTCTTCACGATAGCCCTGTTCAATAGTCTATAATCTATACACAATTTGAGACTATCATCTTTCTTCTTAACAAATAAAACCGGAGCTCTCCAGGGTAACACACTTGGTCTAATAAAACCTTTGTCAAGCAACTCTTGCAAATGTTTCTTTAGCTCTTCCAGTTTAACCAATGTCATCCTATAGGGAGGTTTAGAGATCGACTGGGTATCTGGCACTAAATCGATAGTGAACTCTAGCTCTCTCTCCAGTGGTAAGCCTGGCAACTCATCTGGGAACACATTTGGAAACTCACATACCACTGGAATATCTTCTATCCTTGGATGTTCCCTATTGATATCAAAGATAAGTGCTATATAACCTTCACATCAATAATTTAATTACTAATTTTAGGAAATCATGATTATATCATAAAATTCCTTACACTGATCTTCATACTTTTCATTCCTTAACGATCAAATGTAGACTGAATTTTTTAGGTAGGGAGAAAGTTACAATCTTAGTATAGCAGTCTAGACTCACACGATTGGAAACTAGCCAATCCATGCCTAGTATCACATCAAAGCCACTCATATTTAGCAAAACTAGATCTGCTAACATTACTCTATCTCCCACCTTAATTTCACACTTTCTACATACCATATAAGTCTTTTGAGACTCATGCATAAGTGTACGTACATGTAAGATATGATCTAGAGGTTTAGGCTCAAAGTGCAGTTTACATGCAAAGTGTGGCAAAATAAAAGAATATGTAGATCTTGGGTCAAATAATACATGAGAGTCAAAATTACAAATAAGAAGTGTACCTTGAATAACCTCAAATGAAGTGTCTACAGTCTCTTTATCAATAGCGAATACACGTCCCTCTATGACAAGCTTTTCACCCTTATCAGTGACGGTGGCCTATCTTTGGGGAATCGCCCTTTAAGGCTGTTGTCAAGGAGGCTACAGGGGGTGTGGCCTCTGAGTCTGTGGGCAATTCTTAACCCTATGACCCATGTCTCCACATCTGAAACATCCTCGTAGTATACGGTAACAAGTACCCTCATGCGCTCGACCACAATCTCTACAGATCTTAGAATATGGTTTAACGCCTCGTGGGGTCTCCGCAGTACTGAGAGGAATCTTAGGCCTATCAGTCCTCGCCCTCAACTCATCAATCCTCTGCCTCTTGAATAGACCCCTCTTAAAATCTGATTAGGATACTTCGAGCCTCTTGCCCTTATCTCTGGCCCTCACTTGGGACCCATACTGGGACTATGTCGAATATAGTCCTCTCTTTATTTCCTATGCACGACGTAGAGCATCTTTAAATTCAGTAATACAGAGCCCCAACAATCTGTCACGGATGTCTGGTCTCAATCCGTATCTGAATATCTCTGTACGATGCTCGTCGTCCCTGACAATCTCTAGATCATATCTCAGTAAAGTGGTGAATCGATTCTCATACTCGTCGACTCTCATATTGCCCTGGACTAAATCAAAAAATCTACTTGCATCTTCCTTTGGGCAGCGTAAGGGACATACTGAGTCCGAAAAGTAGACTACAAAGTATCCCAACTGATCACCAGGTGGCTAGCAATCAGTAGACTCTGAGTGGCACTCGACCAGTATCGGGTTGGTCCTTTAATCATATAAGTACTCATGCTGACCCTCTCTGTATCAGTGCACCCAAAAAAAATAAAGATTATCCCTACCTCTGCTAAACACTCCTCTGCCTCTATGGGGTCCTTCACCCCCTTAAATGACGATGGATTCATTTTAAGAAAATATCGAAACTGGCCCATGTCCCTATCATCAGACCTGGTCTGTGCAGGAGGCTGAGTGGCGGGTGGCACTAGGTCAATCTGTGGAGGAGGTGGAGGCAGATCCTGTGGTGGTGTGGGTGTAGGGGCCAGGGTAGGTGTTGTGCCTGAAGCATTAGCCTCAAAGTGCTGAGTGAATAATGCCACCATCTGCTCGAACCCCTGTCTCACATCCAGCTCCAATCGATTTATCTGAGAGCTAGGACTCTCTGATCGTGGGGTAGGTGGTAGAGGTGGTTATGCCCGCCTCCGAGGACGACCTCGTCTCCCACTCATAACGTAAGTCTAATGTACCTACGCGTACACATCAAACTTGATCATAATTTTAACCGATATATTCAATTCATAACCAGACAAGTACAAATACTTGGGATGTAATCTATCTCTAACTGATCGACACTGACAGTACTAGATATCATTCGCTCTGATACCACTAAAGCTATAATGCCCCGAAAATTTGGAATTTAGGGCTAATTTAAAATTTTGTCTTATAATTCACTTCTTACTTAAGGTTTATTCTTGTTTAGTGTCAGTTCACATATTATCTTTTCATTCTTAAACTCTTCATATCTAACTATACTTATATCATTTTCAACAAAAATCTGACAGCATAACCACTTATATATATACCTATCCTTCTGTAAATTTTTCAAAGCAAACACAAAGATCCACAATCAGTTGATTTTACTTCCATTTTATTATCGAGACATTCAAGAGACTCCCAAACATCAGCATTCAAATTTATTATATCACATAGTATCGAAACGACTCACTTTTCAAAAGTTACATATATATACAACCCTGATTACATCCTAAACGTTTACTTATATACAAGCATCTATACTACGTAAGTTATCTGGATACAAAATAAATTATAGCTTACGAGTGTATAAGAAATATCCTGGGGAGAGTCGTCTAAAAGTCGATGTCACATACGCAGCAGGCACTGGCAATTACTGTAAGTAATCTAAGACAAAGGGAAAAGGGGGGTGAGCTTCAACTAGCCCAGTAAGGAGTGCATTTAAAATGAGAAACAATAAATCAAGTCATTAGTAGAATAATGGTACAATTCACACCTCAAACTACGTGATAAAAAAATCATCCGAGTATATATATACTCAGAACATCAACTCATTATCATATCAAATCATATCTCATAATCATATGGAGACTAGGCATTTACTATTCCTATCATGAAAGAAATCACCACTCCATCCTCGAAAGAGAGCATCCTCCGAAGAGGGAATCAAGTACCTATGGCCATGGTAAGGCTGTAGATTGGACCAAGGTCATACAACATCATCTCAACGCTACCCAAGCGGAGTCACAAATGTATGGGAAAGTATCATGACAGACATGTAGACTATAAATAATATGGTCAAGGTTTAGCCCAATCCCAGGTTGTCGGCTAGAATCCCCTTGGGTCTCACTCAATCGACCCTTAGGTTTCCCTAACTCGCATGCTGTTGAGTCTACAGTCTCAAAATGTACCATTATTATATTGAAAATAGTTTTGCAACCATCATAGAGCTCATAATAGTTTTGCTTCATAAATCTCATACACATATATATTTGTTCGGAAAACTTTAAAATCACGCGATTGAAATCAAATAAAGCAAAACATGCACTCGGGTAAGAAAACTCGGGCTATAGGTCTTTCTCGGGGTTTATGCTTATTTCATAAAACATTTTCATGCTACTATTGCTCATTTGTAGATAAAGAATACTCATGTTTAAAATCGATTGCATCCCTTACCTAAATGAGGCCGAGGCAGCCCTGACTCTTCTGGTGTCGGGTTCACCTCGTTTTACGTGCTAACTTCTTGATCTATCCAAAACAATTTCAAAACCTTCAATTGATGCTCAATTTCATCTTTACTTCATATTTCTATTCATTCAAAACTCAAACGGGGTTAATCAGACCCTTTTTCGATCATTTTACCTATTTTCTCGATTTTACCCATAAAGTCTTGGTTTAAGATATTTCATTAGTTTCTTTCCATCAAATTTATAACTTATCAACCTAATAGCTTAAACATTTATTTCAAATTCCATTTAATCATTCGCAACACCTCAATTGTCAAATTTTCTCACTTTTATGGTTTTCTACTTAACCGAGCTATAAACCAAGTTTTTCGGTATAAATTTAACTATCTATAACATCCAACATAGTCAAATTTCATCACTTCCTCCACCTACATATTCTGGCCGAAATTACACTTATCTCTAGAAATCATTTCAACAATTCTTGCTTAACTAAAAATTATCCTACAACATTAAACAATCAGATATATGAACATCATCATCTACCAACAATTTCTTGGCAAATTTGACAAACTTTGACAAGCCATTTTTGCACCAAAAAGAATTATAAGCTATCAATCAACCTATAAACATCTTAAAATCATCTAAAACAACAAGAAAAACCAATCAAAACTTTTAAAATTGAAGCTTTCTCTCACCTCGGAACATGGCAGTCTTTGCTTTTGTTCTTCTCACTAGATTTTCACCTAGAAAAAAACCTCCTTTGGGGCTGAAGTTTTTATATGTTATAGGGAGGTTGAGGAAGATTTTATCCTTCTTGACAATTGCCTTAAAATGGCCGGAAGATGGCCGAAAAATTCACGTACTCTTACTTCCTCAAGGATCTTACAACATATTGATGGTTCTAGTTCTCTCAATTAGTATGTCGGTTCTAGGAGTTTGAATAGGATATGGAAAGCTTAAAGAGTGGACTTTAATTTTGGGGAGGCTTAGATTTTTTGGACTTTTGAATGGGCTTCAAATCGGGCCAACTCTTATGGGTATACAGGTTACTCGGCCAAGGCAGCCCACTACCTTGTTTTAGAAAATCCACTAAAAATATGTTTCTACCCATTTCTTCCAATTTTCCACTTCTCAAGTGTTCTCCTATATCCCTAGTATCTCAGATAAAAATTTAAGACCCATTTGTTTCAACAAAGTTTCCCGATTGAGCCCATTTTGAACGATTTGGTCAATACCGATCAAAATCGCTTAAGGTTTTTAGTTTACTTTAAAAATTTATTCTAACTCTGAAACCTCATTATTTCCACTCCATCTTCATTCCCCATGTCAATTATGCCTTATGTGAATTTCTTATGGTCTCGAAATAATTTTCATGATTTCCTAGAATTTATTCCAAATTTATTCCTCTTACTAGGCCCATTTGCATGGTTTATTGCAAACCCGAGTTTCACCAACTTTTTCACTTCTAACACCTTAGTTTCACTTTCTAAAACATGCTTTAAATCACACTTTTTGAAAAATACTTAAACTTGGGTTCTTACCTCGAAGTGCATACCTGTCAGACCCGTATTTTATGTAGCTTGTTCCTTATGATTCCTATGTGTATGAATACTCTATTATTATAGGTGAATCATAAGAAGAGTATTCACTAGATTTAAAGTGTATGTGAAATGATTTAACACTCATAAGTTTCATAAAAGCCTAAGGTGAGCTATAAGAGCCACAGGATAAACTGAGTGGATTTGAATCATTCTGATAGAAGATGAGAACTTATAAAATGATGATTTAGAGAGCTCATGAAGGAAAGTCAGTTTGATTTAGTCCCGAACACAAAGAACAAGAATAAAAGCTAAAAAGGGTAAAACAGACATTTTTAGCGAGTTAAGGTATTTAAGGTATTTCGGGTGTATTCACCTACCGAAAATGACTAAAACGTAAAGACGAGAGTGTAAAACATAAGATATGACACTTTCAAAATTTTGAAAAAAGTCAACTTGGTCAATGATTACGGAAAAAGTCAACTATAGTTAAGAAAAGTGGACTTTTACCATAGTTGACTAACCATGGTTAAACATTAACCTAAGTATGGAGACAATTTTGGGGAAAAATATTTTTATTCAGAATACAAGATAATCATCCCCGAAAGTAAGGAAAATTTATTCGGATGGATTCCAGATTAAATTTAATGGTTAAAAACATAATGGGCCAAAGTGAAGATTTTAAAGCCCATTAAGGTATAAGTGTAGATCGAATTTCTTAGGTCCCTTAGATCGAATTGTTGGACCGATTGATAGGCCAAATATTTAGAAAATTAAAGGCCCGAGGTAGAGTAAAAAATTTCAGCCCGAAAACCCATTAAGAAAGCCCAAACCGAAAAGCCCAATTAAAAAGCCCATTAGTATAAGTTAAAAGCCATTAATGAAAGGTAACAAAGTCCAAAATGATAACCATTACCTAAACTTTTTGAAAGTCAATTTTGATGGCTGGAAAGTAAGGCTTAATGGCTAAGTAAGTGGCTTATAAAATCAGCCACCATACTGTCTTCTTCAACATATCATTCTCGGCTAGAAGAAGAAACCATTAAAACACATTTATCCAAGCTTTCTCTCACTAGAAATCACTAGGATTTAAGCATATTTGGAACTTGCAATCTTCATGAAAGTTTTTCCAAATTGAGAGGATAGTGACATATGTTGGAATTGGCTATCAAGGAGCCACAGTGTGCAAACCGTGAGGCTTCAAAGTTTCGACCAAGTGTGAACACAAATACTAGGTATAATTTCAAGCTTTTAAATTCATACATGTTAATGTATGAATGATTTTGAGTATATTAGTATATGTTTTAAGCATTGAAACATATGAAATCACTATGAACATGGTTTGACCAAGAGTGAGTAGTGATAAATTGATATACATGTGTTCATGATTATGGTATAGTTAGAATTAAACAATTAGATTAATTGATACATGAATTTAGTTGGCAATCAAGGTGCTTGATAAAAATGCCTAAATGAACTAAGTGAAGCTTAAGAACATTGCCAACCAAGTGTTTTTGAAAATGCCTAAGTGAATTGGCCAAAAATGGACATGGACGGCATGCCATGGTGTGACCGACGGCATGGGATGCTCTCGGCCATGGCATGTGGTCGAGAGGTCCAATGAGCCAAGCCCAATTGGTTTCGACCCAATGTGATGTAATGGATCTCGGATAAGCCTTATAAGAGTTGGTGGGCCCCACAAGCTCATTAGGCCCAACGAAAATAAATAGTAAAATTGAAATGGGCTTAAGGCATAGTTAGGCCCATTAAGGTTTATTAAAGCCCATTAAGTGAAATAGACTGTATTTAATATGAAATACAGTACGAAAAGTGTAATTAACCTGATAAATAGTTATATGCAGCTCCAGAGATTAGTGGATGAGCGAATCGGACTG
The DNA here is from genome assembly GCA_033439115.1 of Firmiana major. Lineage (NCBI taxonomy): Eukaryota > Viridiplantae > Streptophyta > Magnoliopsida > Malvales > Malvaceae > Firmiana > Firmiana major. The sequence continues at coordinate 47,711,536 of CM065896.1, read as the reverse complement.
CTAGATCGAGCAGCGTTGAGAAAGTAAAATTTCTCGAGTGATTGCAGGTAAGGGATTTTTACGAGTAATTAGAGATACCTGCACATACTTTCGTCTACTTTTACATTCTCTTAAAAACTCTGAGGGTCAGAGAAAGTGAATAATAATTATTTTGACCCGATAACGGCAAATTATGATTTTACCCTTAGTTAGGAAAAAGTCAACTTTTGGAAAAAGTTGTAAAAAGCATTGAAACCACCAATTTTGAGTGTTTTACTGTTATTTAGTAGAAGAGTAAATAGATGGACTAATGTTTTAAGGTTGATGTGAATTAAGCACACTTTATAGTGCTGATTTTGATATTTTGAAAATCATCCCTTTTTAAAGAGCCATCTATCGAATTTTGTGAGAATAAATCGTGTTAAAGCATAGCTTGCACTTGATTTCATATATTTTCCACATATATTAGTTCTGATTTATGATTCGCACTAGATTTCCATGACATACATGATAGAGTGCTAGAGTTATTACTCATACTCAGTTTTATATGATTTATGCATGAGAGAGTGCTGGAGCAATTAGCTCATACTCGAATTTTACATGAGATGTATGACAGAGTACTAGAGTTATTACTCGTACTTGATTCTTCATGATTTATACATGACATAGTACTGGAGATATTGCTCGTACTAGATTTGATTCGTTTTGTGCATAGCATGGTATTGGAGCTATTGCTCGCACTTGATTTGAAACATGAACTATGCATAACCTAGTTACAGGAGGTTTAGTCGCACTAAAGTTGAGTTTGTGATGTGAAACAGTATTTGAGCGGAGTGTCTACTGTGAGTCGCGCTCAAAGGCTCGCACTGTATTTTATGTGATATATAAGACATGTTGAAAAACCATGCTTGCTTTCCTCGTGTAGACTGAGTGTCACACTATGAGATGTTCGCATGTGGATTTAGAGATGTGGTATTTATTTTATGTAGTGTCTACGGAGTACGTTGTACCATACGAGTGGCGTGAAGTACACTGTACCGTGTGGTATTATGGAGTTGAGGAGGTTATAGCTGGCGATTGTGATGGACTGACCCCCCTCTCGTTACAGCAGTGATTGCCCCACACACCGAGTACTGTGTTGCCTGGGATCACCATTATAGGATATGGCCATAGTCCAGGATATTATTGCATTTCCCCACAGAGTCTCACATGATATATCACCTGACTGATTGATTTTATGATACGGATAGACCTGAGGGATGGGTCATAGTCTGATTGTTGTGTTTTGAATGATTTAAATACCATATTTACTATGATTTGAATATCAATGGCATGATTTATCTAAAGGCATTGTGATATTATAAAGATGCATTATTTTGCACTACATGCCTACATTTGAGAATGAAAGCATGATTTCTGTACATGGGATTTAATCTGTACAGGTATATATATATTTCAAAGACGTGCTTTTAAAGTGAGTTAAGGAATGATATTTTTGAGTTATAGCATTATTTTGAGTAGATAGTGTAGATGTCTACTTGCTTGCCTGATTTCCTTACTGAGCTGTGAGCTTACCCTTTTTTTACCTCTCTACAGAGCATCCGTAGTAGAGCGATTACGAGAGAGGGATAGTGTTTCCTGTTGTCCGCTACCTTTTCCTATCGATCGACAAGTATACATATTCTTATGGTTTTGTATCTAAACATATAAGCAGCATAGTGATGTATACGATATATATTATGGGGAATGTAATAGTATTAGATTTATATGAGCTCACATACATTATAAAAGAAGTTACAGTCAGTATTAGTATATTGACATGTATGTATGATAATGGATGATCTTGTAAGCGAGGATGCTGACATCGAATCACAACCCAACCGTTGATAAGGAGAAAGGTAAGTTAAAATGTGAAAATTTTGCAGTGGTTTGGTTAAATCATGAAGGGTCATGACAGTACCTCAGGCTTCATACCACTATCCCGAGCTTCTCGAGCATTTTGGGCCCTACATGAACATTGACATGAGTCTTAGACTTTTCAATTTATCTTAACATAGTAGTATGAAAAAAATTTGGGTTTTACACTAAATTTCAAAATTTCTTCTCTAAATTTTGTGGAGAGGTGTCTCGTGTCAGCAGGTTAATGTAGAGCTTCAGAAACCTACAAGACTGCTTAATCCTCGACTTATACCTATTAGAAATAGGAGCACATGACAATGGAGTTTATTATAGGTTTGCTGAGGACGCAAGGAAATCATGATGCTATTTGGGTCACAGTCGACAAATTGACTAAGTCGGCACATTTCCTAGCCTTGAAATCTATAGACTGAGATCTTACACTGGTGAGTATCACTTTTTATAGAGATTCCAGGTTCACCCCTCATTTTTGGAGGCGTTTATAGGAAGCCATAAGATCTCAGTTGAGTTTTAGCACTGCTTTCCACTGCCATACAGATGGTCAGTCAAAGAGAACATTCAAATTCTGGAGGATATTGTAAGACTCAAATTTTGATGTAGGTTATCCCTTATGATTCATATAAGTACGAACATTTATTATGTTGGTTGAATCATAAGAAGAGTATTTACTACAACGAAATTGTAAGTAAAGTGACTAAACACACAAAAGTTACGTAAAGGCCGAATAAGAGCTATAAGAGTCACAGGCTAAACCGAGAGGATCTGAATCATTCTGACTGAAGAGAAGAACTTATGATGTGAAACTATAGAGAACTCAAGCAGGAAAGTCGGTTTGATTTGGTATCGAACACATTGAAGTAAAGGAAATACCAAAAAGGGGCTAAACGAGTCCGAAATGGTCCGTTTAAGAGGTATTTGATATATTCGCCTCCCAAAAATGGCCAAAACATAAAGATGAGAGTGTGAACCATGGAAAGTGACACTTTTGGAGTTTTGAGAAAAAGACAAACTTGGTCAATGGTTAAGAAAAGTGGACTTTGACCAAAGTTGAATAACTATGGTTAGAAATTAACCTAAGTATGGAGAAAAAATTGGGAAAATATTTTTAATTAGAATACAAGATATTCATCCCCTGAAATAAGGAAAATTTATTTGGATGAATTCCAGATTAAATTTAATGGGAAAAAATGCAATGGGCCAAAGTTGGAATTTTAAAGCCCATTAAGGTATAAACAAGTGTGGACCGAATTTGGAAAGCCTAATGGGCCAAATTGTTGGGCCATTTGGTTGGCCCAATATGAAGACAATTGAAGGTCCAATTGGTAGAAAAATTTTCAACCCAAAAGAAAAGCCCAAACCGGAAGCCCATTAGTATAAGTTAAAAACCATTAATAAAAGGTAGCAAAATTCAATTTGATAACCTTAACCTTAACCCATTAAAAGTCAATTAAGGTGGCTGAAATTGGTGACTTAATGGTTAAGTCTTTGGCTTATAAATACCATCCAACCCATAATCATCTTCATCCTTTCATTTTTGGCAAAGTGAAGAAACCATAACCAAATAGTTTTCAAGCTTTCTCTCTCTACAAATCACTAGGTTAGAGTAAGACCCGATTTTTATCGTATTTCCTTATGATTCACACATTGTATGGATATTGTTATATGTTACTGGACTCATAAGACGGATGATTTTGATCATATAAATATGAATGAAGTAGTCGAACGTACGTAAAATCCAAAAACGGACAGTTAAGGAATTTTAAATTAAATTTATGAGATTTGAACTGTCTGGATAGAGATAAAAATTTTAAATGAGAAATTATAGTGGGTCCAAGAAGGAAAGTCGGTCTAAATTTGTCCCGAACGTGTAGAAGCGTAAAACGGTCAAAAGATCAAAAAATTCGGTGTAAATTCGATAAGAAAATTTTAATTAAAAATAGGGATTTAAGTGTAAGACCCCGTATATGTATAATGGTAATATGTATAATTGGATCAAATAATATGAATGGACTTGTAATGTAAAGTATGATTGATGTAAGTCCATGGATTCAATGTATGTATGTGTAATATGAATTGTAACGTACATACAAGTTTCATTGAGTATGAATATGAAGAAATGAGTTCTGGCAAGTGATGGATGTGATTGAAACTCAAGATGAGTAGTGTGGTAAAATGGAATGGAGTTATGCTTCCATTTGGCTTTATGTAGCATACCTTTGAACATACAATGAATGCACACAAGTTTCAATGTGCATAAGGTATGAATGGATGCCATTTTCAAGTTATAAAGGTGGATGGATGAGAAATGGCCATGGCAATAGATTAAGGATGTGTTGGTATGAGTTGCAGCAAGGAAACTGCAGGAAATCTGGAAAACATGAGGGCTAGATCAATCTCATAGGATGAGAGATCGATCTGGAAGAGCCAGAATGCTCTTATTTGGGCAAAAGAATAAAGCAGATCGATCTCCAATGGAGCCAGATCGATCTCCTTAGCTCTCTATTTGGGACCAGATCGATCTCTTGCTTCGACAGATCGATCTCATGCTTCAACAGATCGATCTGATGCTTCGATAGATCGATCTCATGCTTAAAAATGCCGTGAAAAAGAGGAATTTTAAGGGACCAGATCGATCTCCCCAAGCTATTTCTATATAAGGAGGGCTGAAAATCTGGAAATCTCGAAAAAACACTTAACTTTACAATCTCAACCCCAAAAACCTAACTTTCCCTCTCTAAAATCAGCCATTTTCAGTAAGATTTGAAGAGAGATCATTAGAGGCAAAGTTGTTCCTATTAAAGAGAAGAACAACATAGTGAGAGGGCATCTTTCTATTTTTGGAATTGAAGGAGTTAAGGGCATTACCATTTGGAGCGAGAAGAGAAATCATATTGGTAAGATTCTAACACTCCAATCCAAATGCATTAGCTATTTAATTGATTTTGGAGTTGATTGGTATGAGTATTGATGGATAAACTACCTAGGAATGTAGTGGAATTGGTGTGACCTAGAAATCTAAAATGGGTATAATGTGAGAATATGTGGGATTGAATGAGCTTATGATTTATGGCATGCTAAAGTTGTTATTGGGGTAATGTTTATGATTTTAGATGGTTAGATGGAATTACATGGTGAGTTGGAGGAATTGTGAAAATGGGTATGTATATGATTGATAAATACCATAGTGAGGGGATTCATGAAATGTGAACACTATGAGCTTTATGTCGATTTGATATCGATTTTGAATAAGTTAATAGGCCTAAGAAGATCCATAGACTCGAGCTATGGGTAAAGTAATGAAACGAGGCCAAATAAGCTTTAATAGAGGCTATAGATTATATTGGATATAGCAAGCACAAGGGTTGCATTATATGGATCGAATATAATGCGGGATACGATTTTGTGCAGTCCCGAAGAGTTCGTTGAAGACGAATCGAACCGTACGAGTAAGCAGCTTAAGGAAGTGGAATCACGCATCACGATTCCAGGTAAGGGAATTTTGTGAGTATATAGAGGTAGCTGCTCGTACTTTGAACTTGTGGGTGAATATTGGGTGTTTTATGAAATGCATGGTTGCTCAAATAAATGATTGATGGTATTCGTGAATGATGAGGAGTATATGCGTGGTTTTGGATTTGAAGTGGATTTTATGAAATGGGATAGTAAGGCTAATAATTGCATAAATCTACTGTTTTGATGCTTTTCAAAACGAAATTGCTTAGTTTTAAGCAAGCTTGTAGATGGGTCGGCTAGTATTGTATGGTTGTTGTAGAAAAGCATTTGTGAGTGCTAAACCCGATTGCCGGGATTGTTTGATTGTGTATGAGCCGCCTATCGTATTTGTATGACATAAATCGCGTTAGAGCCTCGCTCGCGCTGGATTTCTATGTTTTCATTTGTATGAAACGTGCTGGAGCTTAGCTCGCACCTTAATTTGGAAACTATGATAATGTTTATAAACCGTACTGGAGCTTTTGCTCGTGCGTGGGTTTTGAGTGGTTGTCTTATGAGTATAACCGTACTAGAGCTATGCTCGTACGCGTCTCTTTACGAGAGGATGCATGAGTCGTGCTAGAGATTTTCTCGCACAAGTTTGCACATTGTGATAAGCATAAGGTTGTGAAAGTTGGTAAGATCCTTAAGCCTTACATCCTTAAGCTAACATCCTTAAGCCCAAAGAGGCGGGGAGGCTCTGTTAGGCGGGGAGGCTCTGTTCGGTGGGGAGGCTCTCTTACGATGGGATCCTTAAGCCAACATCCTTAAGCCCTGGAGGGGCGGGGAGGCTCTGTTAGGCAGGGAGGCTCTCCTACATGGGTACGGTAAGATCCTTAAGCCCAAAGGGGCGGGGAGGCTCTGTTAGGCGGGGAGGCTCTGTTCGGTGGGGAGGCTCTCTTACGGAAGGATCCTTAAGCCCTACATCCTTAAGCTAACATCCTTAAGCCCGAGGAGGCAGGGAGGCTCTGTTAGGCAGGGAGGCTCTCCTTCACGGAATATGGAAAACTCTTGGTATGGGGTAGATAAGACCTAGGAATGGCAACCCCAATCACGATATGAGTTTGCGGAGTACGTTGTACCGTGTATATCACATGGAGTACGATGTACCGCATGATGGTTGAAAAAGGAAGTTTCTTAAAGAATTGCCCTTTTATGAATTTAAATGAGATTGAGCATGAGATGATTTATACATGATGTTTCTACCATGTTTTATATGTCAATGCACATGATTTTGATACATGATATATATGTATATTCACATGGCATAGTTTTATTCCTCATGCTCCTACCATAAATGATTTATGCATAACACTATCAGCATGTAGATAGAGTAGTTATCTACCATGCTTGCATTATTGCTTTACTGAGCGTGTGGTTGCTCATCCCACTCTATTTCCCCCTACAGAGCGTGCATAGTAGCCCAGTGAGGACTGAGGCGTATTATTTTGGACTCCGCTGCATCTCCATCGCTAAGAGGTATATACACGGTGATTCTTTTTGTATCTAAACAATGTAAAAGCACAGTATTCTTTTGAGTTGTACTTATGGGGGATGTAGATGTCAGTAAAACATGTATTCGTATAAGTACACGATTAAATGGACATGTATGACATCGTTTTAATTAATTGAGAATGAATGAGATGTGGTGTTTATTATTGGCTCACAGCCCAACAGTGTGTGGTGAGTTTAATTCACGACCGGGTAAGGTAACAGTGAAACGCGAAAAATTTTCAGTGATTTTCGGTTAAAGAGAATGGAATTGGGTCGTGACATTAAGACATCTTGATCAATGAAAGAGAAATTATCAAATTTCGAGTCCAATTGATCAAGATCCGGAATTATTAAGATTTACTGAAAATTCACTCTGTACAATATCCCGAAAATACAAAGAAAATATACCAAAAAATGGTTAAAATAAAATAAAATAATTAATTATTAGTAAAATATATAATTTATTAGACATTTTGGGATTTTAAGAGCATTTTAATGATTATAATATTAATAAAGTAAATTATAAATAATAATAATAATAATAATAATAATAAAAGAAACAAAAATCTGAAAATTGTGAGGAGAGAGAAAGTGAAACCAAAGCTGAAACCCGAGGAAGACGACTAGAGCCACCGATGACCACTGGTGACTAACAAGACCAGGCGAGGACTGGAGGAGAGAGAGGACAGGTCGGCGAACACTCTGGCACCGGTGACACGCGCCGACGACGGCTGATTCCGGTGAATCGACGAACGAAAAAACCGAGGGAAAACGGGCTCGATTCCGGTGATCCACGGTAGCTAGGCGTGATCGGTGGGTACCGACGTGATCGGGATGAAGAGCTAGTTCTTTTGGTACCGGTAATGGCCAGAGAAACGGCCGAAAACGCCAACGACGGTGAGGACTCCGAAAACGGCACCGTTTTGGCCGAGAGGAAAGGGGAATGAAAAGGAAGGAAATGAAAAAAATGAAAGAAAGAAAGGGGAAAAGGAAAGAAAAATTATCGGGAACGACTCGAGATTCGAGTAAGTTGACCGAGGGTTGAGATTGACCTACGGGTAAATTCCAGAAATAAATTTAATATTTTATTTAATGGAAATTAACCTAGATTAACCTAATTGTGCACTTCTACGACAAAGCCCGAACAAGAGCTGATTAAGCTCCAATTTTCATACCCGGCATAGTATTGGGTAAGTACACTTTAATTATGATGATTTGAGTCCTTAATGCAGAGTTAAGATTAATTTACGGAGTTTACGGATTAGTTCTACATAAAATGCATTGTATTCGAACTTTTAACGTAATTATCGTAAATGATATACGAGCTATTCAATGAGTTTGGAACGAAGCCCGATGAGTATTGGTAAGCCAAATGATCCCAATAAACCCGAAGAAGGTATTTAATAGTGAAAACGGGCTGAAAATGGGTCGAGGCCGATTAAGGTGCAATCGGGCCCAATAAAGTAAAATGGGCCCAGTACTTTAGATTCGATCAGTAAGAGTGAAATACTGATAAATATATTAGAATTGACCCAAAAACGTGGTTATATGCAGCTCTGTAGACTTGGTTGGAGCGAATTTGGACTGAGAGACCTGGTATTGGCGAGACGGGATAAGCGTGCGCGTAATTTCAGGTAAGGGAATTTTACGGACTGCTAGAGGTAACTTTACGTAATTTCGACATCATTTACATTCCCTAAAATTGTCTAAAGGGTCTAGATTCTAGATTTAAAATAAAAATTTTGGTGACCAGATGGACAAATGACCAAAATACCCCTGCGAAGGGTAAAATTTCCAAAGTTAGGAAAAGCTGAGAGGAGCAAGAACAAGAGGTTCTTGCTTGTTTTTAAGGTGTTTTGAAACGTGCATGAGTAGGCTGGCTAACGTTTATATAAAAATGCACAACATTGCATATTTTCAACAATGTGATTTCTTTTGGAAATTGTTTTGAGATAAACGTGATTTTATGAAAGTGTGACATGCTAGAGCTCAGCTCACACGAGTTTTGATTTGTGTGATGCATGCATTAGTGCTGGAGGAATGGCTCGCACTAGAGGTTTACATGCATAGGTGCTGGAGTCTAATTCGCACCAGATTTTCATATGATTTTCGTGACAGGGTGCTGGAGTCTAACTCGCACCAAAATTTCCCTTGATTTTTATGACACAGTGCTGAAACCTAGCTCGAACTAGTTTTACATGATTTTGACAGAGTGCTGGAGCTTAGCTTGCACTAGATCTTATGAGATTTTATAATACGCGTGCTAGAGCTTTGCTCGCACGAGATTTTCCTTGATTTTATGAGAGTACTGAAGCATCATTCGCACTGACTTTATGAGACATGCATGAGCCGTGCTTGGAGTGTCGGGTAGACTGTGTGTCACGCCAATTAAATATGCTCGCACATACATTTTGAGACAGGCACGATTATGGATATGAGATATGGGTCCACGGAGTACGTTGTACCGTGCAAGTAGCATAGAGTTCACTGTACCATGCTGGGATTAATTATGTGGCATCTACGGATGCGAGTGGTATCTTCGAATGCGAGTGGCATCTTCGGATGCGAGATATCAGACAGGATCGATAGGATGGACTGATACACCTCCCGGGGCGGTTCCTGATAGTGGTGAGACCCTGCACACAGGATCCGTGTAGCAAAGGGATCACGAGGATATGGCCATAGTCCTTGTTATTTGCCTGAGATATATATAGAGTGCTAAGTCTCGTATGTTGTGACTTGATGTTTTGAAAATCATGTTTTTTAAACTTTTGTGTGAGTCTAGATCACCCGAGGGAAGGGTTGGATCTTGACTGAGATGTGATTTTGATGAGAATGAAACTGGGATTTAAACTGAAACTTCCATGACGTTATTTCCATGCTATTTAAACTCAGACGTGATGTAATCTGGTTTTACATGACATTCATTGTGTCGCATGTTACAATTGCTTTGAAAAGCATCGAATTTCATGATTTTGTGTGAGTCAGGAACACCCGAGGGAGGGGTTGAGTCCTGGTTGTGTTGTGAAATTTTAACGATAATGAAATGATTTAAATGGATTTGCATGTTGAGTTTTCCATGCTCTTTGAAATCCATATGTGAACTTATTTTACATGACATCATGAATTGTAGCATCTATTTTGAAATTATGTGGAGAAAGGGTGGTTTATGCATGGTACCATGTTCATGTAGGTTGTATGGTTACCTACTTGTTCATAGGATTACCTTACTGAGCTTGATGTGCTCACCCCTTTCATTTTCTCACACAGATCATTTCCAGTAGACTTTGAGGCAACTGAGTATTGTATTCCTGATATCCGCTGCTACCCATCATTATGAGGTATATACACTTGTACATATTGTATCTAAATAAGAATAGCACAGTAACATGTTTGTAAGTAATTTTCGGGGATGTATAGACACTGTAAACACTTGTAAATGAATGGGAAAGAATTTGTGAAAAACTCATGTGTTTACCTTTCCTTTAATAAGGAATTAAGTTATATGGTGAATGAATGGTGAGACTGGTATTGATGAACAGCCCAATTATTAGTCGAGTGTGGTCATGATCAGAGGACAGGTAAGTATAAAAGAAAAACAAAAAATTTACTCTGATTTTTGGGTCATGATAATTAAGACATACTTGGAACAAGTGATCTTCATGAAAGTTGTTCAATATTGAGAGGGGAATAACATATGTTGGAATCTACCAATGAGCCATAGTGAGAGAGACAAAAATAAGGAAGTTTCGGCCAAAGTGGGAAGTATAAGCTAGGTGAGTTTTCAAGCTTCCAAATTCGTATTTGTTAATCTATGGATTATATGGAGTTAATTTGTATATGTTTTATGGATTGAAACACATGAAATCACTATGATCATGTGATGGCCGAAAGTTAGTAAATGAGTTCTGATAAATGCTCATGTGATTTTAAGACATGTATAGGTTGATATGCATATATACATGATTATGGCATGGTTAGTTATAATCAAATTGTTCATATGGATAGTTGTATGATGTTTGCATATAAGGAGTTTGATAAAATGCCAACATGAACTATAGGAAAGGCTTAAGATATGCCAACTAAGTGTTTGATAAAATGTCTAAGTGAATTGGCTAGTAAATGGCCATGAGTGGCGTGGTGTTGCATGACCGATGGCATGATGGCTCTCAGCCACATGCCATGGCCGAGAAGGCCAATGGGCCAAGCCGACATGGTCTCGACCCAATAAGGTGTTATGGGCCTCGGACAAGCTCAATAAGAGTTGGTGGGCCCTACAAGCCCAATAGGCCTAACTTAAATGAATAATAAAGTGAAATGGGCTTAAGATAGAGTTAGGCCCATCAAGAGTTGTTAAAGCCCAACAAGAGTAAACGGGCCCATTAAGTGAAATGGACTGTATTAAATGTGTAATACAGTAGGAAAAGTGTAATTAACCTGATGAATGGTTATATGCAGCTCTGGAGTTTATATTGGGAGCTGATCGGATTGCGAGATTAAGCAGCACCAAGGAAGTGAGGTCACATGATGTGATCTGAGGTATGGAACTTCTGCGAGCAGTTAGAGCTACCTGCACATATTTTCATCTGCTTTTGCATTCACTTAAAAACTCTGAGGGTCAGAGAAAGTGAATAATAATTATAGCGACCCGATAGTGGCAAATTACAATTTTACCCCTAGTTAGGAAAAAAGTCAACTTTTAAGAAAAGTTGTAAAAAGCATGGAAAACCTATTTTTGAGTGTTTTTACTATTTCTTAGCAGAAGTGTAGATAGATGGGTTAATGTTTTCATGGTTGATGAGAAATAGCACGATTTGTAGTACTGATTTTTATGTTTTGAAAAGCATCCCTTTTCAAAGAGCCATCTATCGAATTACGTGAAAAAAATCTTGTTGGAGCACAGCTCGCACTTGATTTCAAATGTTTTTCACATACATTAGTGCTAGAGTATAACTCGCACTAGATTTCCATGACATGCATGATAGAGTACTGGAGCATTGCTCGTACTCAATTTTGTATGATATGCATGACAGAGTGCTGGAGCGAATTGCTTGTACTCGAACTTTACATGAGATGCATGACAGAGTGCTAGAGCGTTGTTTGTACTCGATTCTTCATGATTTATACATGACATAGTACTTGAGCTATTGTTCGTACTTGATTTGATGAGTTTTGTGCATAGCATGGTACTGGAGCGATTACTCGTACTTGATTTGAAACATGAACTATGCATGACCTAGTACTTATGGTTTACTCACGCTAGAGTTTGAGTTTATGATGTGAAATAGTGTTTGAGCGGAGTGTCAACTGTGAGTCGCACTCAAAGGCGTGCACTGTAGTTTTTACATGATATATAAGACATGTTGAAAAAACTGTGACAATTTCCTCGTGTAAACTGAGTGTCGCACTGTGAGATGTTCGCATGTGGATTTAGAGACGTGGCATTTATTTTCCATAGTATGAGGGCTAAGACTTATGGCAAGCACCCCGACTATGAGGTATATCCACGGTATGAGAGCTAAGACTTATGGCAAGCAGCCCGACCGTGAAGAGAGGGTCCACGGGTGTACGTTGTACCATGCGAGTGGCATGGAGTACACTGTATCGTGTGTTGTTGTGGAGTTGAGGAGTTGATAGCTGGCAGTTGTGATGGACTGACCCCCTTCCCGTTACAGCAGTGATTGCCCCACACACCGAGACCTGTGTAGCCTCTACCTATACCGATACAAAAATGGGCGTATATCACCATGGATTTCATGATTAGTTTATCGAGGACCAGCAGGAATCACGATGCGATATGGGTGATCGCGGATAGAGGGACAAATTCAATCTATTTCTTAGCTATGAGAGCTACCGATACTCTGAGCGCATTGAGGGAGTTGTATGTATGCAAGGAAGTGAAGTTACATGGTGTTCCAGTGAGCATTGTTTTAGATAGGGATTCCCACTTCACTTCCCACTTTTACGACCATTTTCAGGAAGCCATGGGAACCCAGCTGAGTTTGAGCACTGCTTTCCATCCTCAGACAGATGGTCAGTCAGAGAGGACTATACAGACTCTGGAGGATGTGTTAAGAGCATGTGTGCTAGATTTTAGAGGCTCCTGAGATGATCATTTTCCACTAGCCGAATTCGCCTACAACAACGGATATCATTCGAGTATCGGGATGGCACCGTACAAGGCTTTATATGGCCGTAGATGTCGTTCCCCTATTAGTTGGGAAGAAGTGGGTGACCGAAAGATTTTTACGCCTAATTTAGTCACGAAAGCCTCTGAGATGTTCGGTCGATATGCGATAGATTACAAACCACTCAAAGCAGACAGAAAAGTTATGCTGATAAGAGATGGAGACCGCTAGAGTTACAGTTGGCGAGTTAGTGTTTCTGAAGGTTTCTCCTCTCAAAGGTATAACGAGAGGTAAACTGATTCCTCGCTACATTGGACCTTTTGAGATACTTGATCGAGTAGGAGATAAGGCCTATAGGTTGGCGTTGCCACCGGAGTTATCAGGTGTCCATAACGTCTTCCACATTTTGATGCTTTAGAAGTATCACCCAGATCCGGCATATGTGATTAGTTATGAGTCGTTGAGCTCAAGTCGACATGTCATATGTTGAGAAGTTGATTCAGATATTGGGTAGGAATGAGAAGGTATTGCTATCAAAGACAATCATTTTGGTTAAGGTTCTCTGGTAACACCACACTTTGGAAGAGGCAACTTGAGAGTTAGAGAGCCTGATGCGTGAGAAGTACCCCCAGTCATTTGAGGTATGACTTGGTTCTAATTTGGAGGACCAAATTTCTTAAGTTGGGGAGGATTATAAGACCTGGATTTTGATGTAGCTTATCCCTTATGATTCATATAAGTATGAACATTTATTATGTTGGTTGAATCATAAGAAGAATATTTACTACAACGAAATTATAAGTGAAGTAACTAAACACAATAAGCTACGTAAAGGCCGAATAAGGGCTATAAGAGCCACAGGCTAAACCGAGAGGATCTGAATCATTCTGACTGAAGAAAAGAACTTATGATGTGAAAATATAGAGAACTCAAGAAGGCAAGTCGGTTTGATTTGGTACCAAACACATTGAAGTAGAGGAAATGCCAAAAAGGGGCTAAACGAGTCCAAAATGGTCTGTTTGAGAGGTATTTGATATATTCGCCTCCCAAAAATAGCCAAAACATAAAGATGAGAGTGTGAACCATGGAAAGTGACACTTTTGGATTTTTGAGAAAAAGTCAAATGTGGTCAATGGTTAAGAAAAGTGGATTTTAACCAAAGTTAACTAACCATGGTTAGAAATTAACCTAAGTATGGAGAAAAAATTGGGGAAAAATAATTTTAGTTAGAATACAAGATATTCATCTCCTAAAATAAGGAAAATTTATTTGGATGAATTTTGGATTAAATCTAACGGGTAAAAACGCAATGGGCCAAAGTTGGAATTTTAAAGCCCATTATGGTATAAAAAAGTGTGGGTCGAATCTGGAAAGCCCAATGGGCCGAATTGTTGGGCCATTTGGTGGGCCCAATATGAAGACAATTGAATGCCCAATTGGTAGAAACATTTTTAGCCTAAAAGAAAAGCCCAAACCGAAAGTCCATTAATATAAGTTAAAAACCATTAATAAAAGGTAGCAAAATTCAATTTGGTAACCATCACTTAAACAAAGGTAGCAAAATTCAATTTGATAACCTTAACCTTAACCCAGTAAAATTCAATTAAGGTGGTAGAAATTGGTGATTTAATGGCTAAGTCTTTGGCTTATAAATACCATCCAACACATAATTATCTTCATCCTTTCATTTTCGGCAAAGTTAAGAAACCATAACCAAATAGTTTTCAAGCTTTCTCTCACTACAAATCACTAGGTTGGAGACATATTTGGAACAAGTGATCTTCATGAAAGTTGTTCCATCTTGAGAGAGGAAAAACATATGTTGGAATCAGCTATCAAGGAGCCATAGTGAGAGAGACAAAAATCAAGGAAGTTTCAGCCAAAGTGGGAAGTATAAGGTAGGTGAGTTTTCAAGCTTCGAAATTCATATATGTTAATCTATGGATTATATGGCATTGGTTTCTATATGTTTTATGGATTGAAACACATGAAATCACTATGAACATGTGATGGCCGAAAGTTGGTTTATGAGTTTTGATAGATGCTCATGTGATTTTAAGACATGTATAGGTTGATATGCATATATACATGATTATGGCATGGTTAGTTATAATCAAATTGTTCATATGGATAGTTCTATGATGTTTGCATATAAAGTGTTTGATAAAATGTCATCATGAACTATAGGAATGGCTTAAGACATGCCAACTAAGTGTTTGATAAAATGTCTAAGTGAATTAGCTTGTAAAGGGCCATGAGCGGCGTGGTGTTGCATAACCGACGACATGATGGCTCTCGGCTACATGCCATGGCCGAGAAGGCCAATGGGCCAAGCCAACGTGGTCTCGGCCCAATGAGGTGTTATGGGCCTCAAACAAGCCTAATAAGAGTTAGTGAGCCCCACAAGCCCAATGGGCCTAATGTAAATGAATAATAAAGTGAAATGGCCTTAAGATAGAGTTAGGCCCATCAAGAGTTGTTAAAGCACCCAACAAGAGTAAACGGGCCCATTAAGTGAAATGGACTGTATTAAATGTGTAATACAGTAGGAAAAGTGCAATTAACCTGAGGAATGGTTATATGCAGCTCCAGAGTTTATATTAGGAGCTGATCGAACTGCGAGATTAAGCAGCACCGAGGAAGTGAGGTCACGTGACATGATCCGAGGTAAGGGACTTTTGCGAGTAGTTAGAGATACCTGCACATATTTTCATCTACTTTTGCATTCACTTTAAAACTCTGAGGGTCAGAAAAAGTGAATAATAATTATAGCGACCCGATAGTGGTAAATTACAATTTTACCCCTAGTTAGGAAAAAAAGTTAACTTTCGAGAAAAGTTGTAAAAAGCATGGAAAACCTATTTTTGAGTGTTTTTACTATTGTTTAGCAAAAGAGTAGATAGATGGGCTAATGTTTTCATGGTTGATGAGAAATAGCATGATTTATAGTGCTGATTTTTATGTTTTGAAAATCATCCTTTTCAAAGAGCCATCTATCCAATTATGTGAAAACAATCTTGCTGGAGCATAGCTCGTACTGATTTTAGATGTTTTTCACATACACTAGTGCTAGAGTATAACTCGCACTACATTTTTATGACATGCATGATAGAGTACTGGAGCATTGCTTGTACTCAGTTTTGTATGATATGCATGACAGAATGCTGGAGCGAATTGCTCGTACTCGAATTTTACATGAGATGCATGACAAAGAGCTAGAGCGTTGCTCGTACTCTATTCTTCATGATTTATACATGACATAGTACTTGAGCTATTGCTCGTACTTGATTTAATGAGTTTTGTGCATAGCTTGGTACTGGAGCAATTGCTCGTACTTGATTTAAAACATGAACATGACATAGTGCTTAAGGTTTACTCGCGCTAGAGTTTAAGTTTGTGATGTGAAACAGTGTTTGAGCAGAGTGTCGACTGTGAGTTGCACTCAAAGGCACGCACTGTAGTTTTTACGTGATATATAAGACATGTTAGAAAAAACTGTGATGATTTCGTCGTGTAGACTAAGTGTCTCACTATGAGATGTTCGCACCTGGATTTAGAGACGTGGCATTTATTTCGATAGTATGAGGGCTAAGACTTATGGCAAGCACCCCAACTATGAGGTATATCCATGATATGAGGGCTAAGACTTATGGCAAGTACCCCTACCGTGAGGAGAGGGTCCACTGGTGTACGTTGATCGTGCGAGTGGCATGGAGTACACTGTACCGTGTGTTGTTGTGGAGTTGAGGAGTTGATAGCTGGCGGTTGTGATGGACTAACCCCTCTCCCGTTACAGTAGTGATTACCCCGTACATCGAGTACTGTGTTACCTGGGATCACTTTATAGGATATGGCCATAGTGCAGGATATTATTGCATATAGCCACCGAGTCTCACATGATATATCTCATGATTTTACATGTTTTTGTGATACGGGTAGACCTGAGGGATGGGTCAAAAACCGGTTGATGTGTTGTGAATGATTGAAATGCCATATTTTCTATGATTTGAATATAAATGGCATGATTTATCTAAAGGCATTATGAAATTATAAAGATGCATTGTTTTACACGAAATGCCTATGTTTTGTGAACTCAGCATGATTTTGTACATGGGATTTAATTTGTACAATTATATATATATAAATTAAAATTCATGCTTTTGAAGTGAGTTAAGGAATGAATATTTTCAAGGCAGAGCATTATTTTCAGTACATATTGTGGATGTCTACTTGCTTGCCTGATTTCCTTACTGAGTTGTGAGCTCACCCCTTTTTTATTTCCCCCTCTCTACGGAGCATCCGTAGTAATTGAGCACAGCTGAGGTTTGGTATTCATTATGTCAGCTGCACTCCCATCGAGCGAAAGGTATACATACACACATACGATCTTGTATTTGAACATGTAACAACACAGTGATGTAAACGTATGTAATATAGGGGATGTATTTGTATTTAATATATGTGAGGTCACTATGAGACATAAGTAATTATAGTCAATAGATAGTTATGTTTACATGTATGAATGATAAGATAAGGTGGAAGAGGTGAATAATACCGAATCACAGCCCAAACATTGGTGAAGAAAAAGGTAAGTAAAACGCGAAAAAATTTATAGTGGTTTTTGGTAGAAGTCCCGGGTGGTCGTGATAGATATGTTACAAACTTTTGTTTTGGACATTAAAGGCTTTTGAGATGATCATATACCTTTAGCCGAGTTTACGTATAACAATAGCTATCACTCTGCATCAGTATGGCACCATTTGAGGCATTTTATGAGAGAAGATGTAGATCTCCTTTTAGCTAGCAAGAGGTTGATGATAGAAAGGTATTTGGTCCTGAGTTAGCTCAGTAGGCTCTTGAGAGTGTCAGACTGATATGTGATAGACTTAAGACAGCTCAAAACTGGCAGAAGAGCTATGTTGACACTCGGAGGCGAGACTTAAAGTTCTCAGTAGGTGATTCGATATTTCTTAAAGTTTCACCATCCAAGGGAATTATAAGGTTCGGTAAGAAAGGAAAGCCAAGTCCTCGTCTTATCGGGTTGTTTGATATTCTAAATAGAGTAGGAAATGTGGCTTACCGATTGGCACTTCCTCCACAGTTATCTAAGATCATAATGTTTTTCATGTCTTAATGCTTCAGAAGTATCACCTAGATCCCTCCCATGTGATAGAGTATAAGCCCTTGAAGATCAAAGAAGGTCTCAATTATGGCGAGAGGTCGAACCGAATACTTGACAAGAAAGATAAGGTGTTGAGGTCTAATTCCATTCTTTTGATCCAAGTTCTCTGGCAACATCATTCTTTTGAGGAGGCTACTTGGCAGCTAAAGAGCTTGATGAAGGAGCAGTACCCACACATGTTTGAGTAGCCCAATTAAATTTAGAAGGCTGAATTTCCTAAGGTGGGAAGGTTATGAGAACCCTAAATTTCAAAATTCCTTCTCTAATTTAACTTCAGGGCCAACCTACAGCTATAAGGAGCAAGGATAAGCTTGAGTTCTCGAGATGGGTGGAGTAACCTAGCACTCTCTTATTAGTGATCATATGTAATAAGTAAAAACAAATGATGATATATGTATGTATTGGCTAATGAAGTAAGGAATGAGAATGGATTTGGATGAATGGAAATGAGCGCTTAAGATTACGAATGAAAAGAATAAGAAATAACAAAGTTATTTACGTTAACAAGGTAGGAATTTAAGAGCTTACCTTAAGGAATTATGTTTAAGCATACAAAATGATATCTTAATGCCATCCCATGAATGGAAAACTTAATTTAAATTGAGCCTACAAGGTTCTAGGAGTAGTTAAGAAAGAAAAATAGAATGGATTAAGAAAGAACAAGGGTTGGATTAAAGCTTGCAAAATAACCAATCGTTTTTATAGCATACTTTGAGTTTAAGGGCTTAAACTTGGCAAAAAGGAATTCAAATTAATTTGATATTTGATTAAGGTAAAGATAAGATTAACAAAGTCAATTAAGTGATGAAATGAAGTTTTAAAGTAAGTATTTAAGGTTCATTAATTGGCCAAAATTAAATTTGGAAAAAAAAAGGCCAAACTATGGAAGCTATGTGAGCTAGGCCAAGAAATGCTCCCCAAATGGGATGGAAATCATTCATAATAAAATTTAGGGTTAATTTAGGTTAAAATATACATAAAATGTGACAACTTTGCTGATGAAACCATGGCCAAAATCGAATGGGAAGGTTATGAAAAAAAATCTGAAACGAATAGTTCTAAGCTTACCTACCCCATGCAGTAGCCCAGCCAAAATTCCTCCATGATTTAAGGGATAAATCTTATTCAAGTCCTATCAAGGGCTAACCATGGACTTCAAGCAAATTATATACTATGTTTATATTTAATTTAAGGTCGATGTCAGCTTCATCTTTTAGCCAAAAATCGAGTGGAACTTGCTCTTAAATTCAAAAACTCCCTTATTTAGGTGTCTTCACTAGGATCAGATTGGGGAATTTGTTTGGGTACCGAAATGACTGAAACAAGTTTGGTTTCTTTAAAACCTATTTCTCCCCTGTGTGTTTCGTACAACATATTAAAATATCAACTCATTTGGAGCTCTTATGGGTGGTGAAAAGGGTCAAAAACCATACTTGGATAGAAGCTATCCTAACCTAAGGTAAGGCTTGATTTTGGGTTGTTATTGTAGGGTTATAGTGCATGGTCTTTTGAAGGGTTTCAAGACTTAATTTGGGCTTGTTCTTATACCTAAAACTTTCAGGATGTAATGACCGAGAAGCGCGAAAAAACAGGCTAATTTAAACTTTTCTTAGCTTTTACTTATGTTGCAATCCTATCAGTGTCGAATACTTAACCAATTTATTTTACAAATATTTTGCTAGCAAAACGGCATATTTTAGACTTTACCCACCTGTAAAGTGTAATACAGTTTAAATTTGTCATCCAGTTGCTTTTAAATCTCTTTTCTTAATCATCAACACATCTCATCATCATAGTAATACTCAACAATATCAAGTTATATGCATATCATTAAAACTGCGTAGTTACAACTTTGTTCATCAACATGACCTAACTTACATCCCCAAATTATTCTTTACAATAACTGTATATGCTTTACATAATGTCTGGAAAGTAAGTATAATATACCTTGCTTATACAAAAGCAATCCAAAAGAGGGTCGGGTTCACTCGTCCACAACAGCTATGCTCAAGTGTAGATGCGATCACTGAAAATGCTCTAAAAGGGGGAAAGAAAATGGGGATGAGCTCTTCAAGCTCAGTAAGTAATGCATCAAAGCAGTGAGAAGTATATATCAAAAAATAGTAGGCTTTCTTCCATACTTAGTAAAATAATCAATATATTCATATACATTCTCGAAAAGCATTCTTACTTTCAGAAAACTAAGTCAGATCAAAACATTGTCTAAAGCTGATCATTCTTTCAAAGTCTAACAAACAGAAAACCTTTCTTTAAGGTCAAACAAACAGATACTTTTCTTTGAAGTCAAAACAAACATATAACAGAACTTAGTTTCCAAAACCGATTCAAATCAAAACAAATGCAGAGCTTATCATTTATCTTTCAAATTAGATAAACAAGACATAGAGACTAGGCATTTACAAGTATTAACCATAAGTCATGATCATTTAACATATAGAGTACCTATGGCCATGGTAAAGAAGGATTGTAGACTGGATCAGGTCCGTACAATGCCCTACGCCACTAAACAAATATATCCAAAACAGAGAGAGGCAATTTAAAATGCTTCGAGTGGCACAATACCCAACGTGCTTTGACATGCATCACAAGGGACTAATCGTACCCAAGTGCCCATAGGCATGCACCATGATGGTCCAAACTCCACACAGGCTATGCATGACAAATGTCTAAATTTACATATTGCCTAAGTCTCAAAACAAAACTTTTGAAATTCTTTTTTTCGGGTTTACTAACCCATAAGCTCATAAAATTGAGTTTAAATCAAAATTCCTATGACTTAAAACTCATTCATAAAATGTGACTTATCTGTGGCACTTTGTTCCCGTAGGATTTAAGAGGTGGCCCCCACAATCATATTCAAAAATCACGTTCACATGACATAAATCATTTTTTCCAAATATCAAAACACATATAGATATCTTTTCCAAATACTTAAATACATATCAGATATCAATCTTTCAAAACATAAACATATTTAAAATCATCAGAAAACATACTAAAAACATTCTCGGAGTGTTTGGAGAAAGGGCTTTTCTTCAGTTTATACAGAAAAGTAGCTTTTCATATTCGAAAAGTCTTTCTTTTAACATTTTGGGCATGATTTCATAATTCAAGTAGGGTGTTTAAAAGCTAACACTACTCAGAACACATCTCTTACCTCTTTCGCTTTGGTGCAGAGCAATATTATCGGGTTTTAAAACTATCTTGATTAGCATGTCGGATACCCGAGCTGCCCAAAATAACATCAAATCATCAATTATAGGTTAATCTTACTTTAACATATTCAAATATGCATTTGTTTCCTTAAAGTTGACCAATCTTGACTTTTTGCCAATTTTATTCATTTTCTTGATTTTACCAATTTAAGTACCGGTTTAAGCTATCCGTACCAATTTTATTATTCTAACTTTATATTTAACATCATAATGGTCTAAATATCCATTCACATTCACAATTCATGCTTACCATCAACCAATTTTGTCAGATCTCACACTTTTCAAGTTTTCGTTAAACTATGCTTTAAACCAGACTCTTTGGTATAATCTTTAATAACTATCAACCTTAAAACAACCCATATTATATCCTAAGCTCATGAAATCATGGTTGGCCTATGAGACCCCATATGTGTATAACCTTGTATGTATGTAAATGGAAGTGTAATATGGATGACTTTGGATCAAGTAATTATGAATTCATAAATATGGTGGTGTACTTGTAATGTGAAGTATAAGTCACGTAAAGTCCATAAATTCAATGTACACACTTATAATAAGAGTTGTGATGTACGTACAAGTTTCATTATGTATGAATATGAATAAATGGGCTTTGGTATGTGATGAATGTGGGTGGAATGGAATATAAGTAGTGTGGTAAAATGGAATGAAGTTGCATAAGAGGTGTGAATCTTTATACTTCCATTTGGTTTTGAATTGTATACCTTTGGTTATACAATGAATGCACACAAGTTTTAATGTGTATAAAGTATAATGGATGCCATTTTCAAGCCTTAAAGGTAACTGGATGAGAAAATGACCATGGCAGCAAATTAAGGATGTTTGGGTGTAAGTTGCTGCAGAAACACTGCAGAAAATCTGGAAAATATGAAGGTTAGATCGATCTCATAGGATGAGGGATCGATCTAGAAGAGCCAAAATACTCTTATTCGAGCAATAGGAACAGTGCGGATCAATCTCCAATGGAGCCAGATCGATCTCCTAAACATTCTGTAGAATGAGGATCGATTCTTAAGGCAAACAGATCGATTTCCTTAGCTCCTGGGTTGGAGCAGATCGATCTCCTTAAGCTACTACCTGAGATAGATCGATCTCAAGGTCTTGACAGATCGATCTCCTGCCTTCAAAATGTCATGAAAAAAAAGAGATTTTAAGAGGACCAGATCGATCTCCACCCAAGGTAGATCGATCTCATCAAGCTAACTCTATAAATAGGAGCAGTTGGATCTACAGATTTCAAGAAACACACTCTCACTCTACCATTTTCAACCCAAAACCTAGTTTTCTCTCTCTCTAAATCTACCCATTTTAATTAGACACAAAGTTGTTCACATTATGGAGAATAACAATGTAGCTTGGAGGCATTTCCCCATTTGTTGGATTGAAGGAACAAAGGAGCATTGTCATTTGGAGTGAGAAGAAAATCCAAAGAGGTGAGCTTCTAAAGCACCAACTCAAATACATTGTTAAGTTTTGATTTTTGGAGTTTATTAGTGTGCTTATTAATGGTAGAAACTATCTAGAATGCAATGGAATGAGTATAACCTAGAAATGGGTTAGTGTGAGAAAGTGAAATGTAGTGGAATAAATGATGAATAGGATGTCTTAAGATGATATTCATGTTGTGGGCATGATTTTAAGATCCTATTATGGAATGAATGGTGAGATTACCCAAAAAGGGGTAAAAGGTGTATTTAAGGCATTGGATAAAATGCATAGTTGAATGAGAGTTAGCAACACTAACTCAAGCGTTTGATGAATAAATTTTAGCTCCCGAGGATACATCGGAGCAAGTTGAGCTAAGAACGTGAGAAGCTTAAAGGAAGAGAGTCGCACCTTGAGTAAATCGAGGTAAGGGAATTGTGTGGACTCTTAGAGATATCTGTGCGCAATTTGGTCACTTAAATGTTTTGCTAGAGTACATGTGATATTAGGAAATGAAAGTGAGGTGAATGAAGGGCAAAAAGTTGGGTTTTGAGAAATGTGCATGAAAACAAAAGCATGATGCTTTGAAAACCTTGTTT
Source organism: Firmiana major (assembly GCA_033439115.1). Classification (NCBI taxonomy): domain Eukaryota; kingdom Viridiplantae; phylum Streptophyta; class Magnoliopsida; order Malvales; family Malvaceae; genus Firmiana; species Firmiana major. Next base: position 47,688,066 of record CM065896.1, on the reverse strand, counting down.
TGTTGCTTTTTAGCAAGTGATCGGTGGGTTAGCTAGTATTTGAAATGATTTGCAAAAAGAAATGATTTGATTTGGTTGATAACCATATTTTGCAAAGAATTGTGCCACCTACATGGATTTTGTGAGAATGAAGGCGTGCTAGGATATAGCTCGCACGAGATTTGATGTGTTTTCATATGCATGAGTGCTAGAGCATAGCTCGCACTAGTTTTCACATGGATTTTTATGATGTTGTGTTAAAGTTGAGCTCGCACAGACTTTACACTGGTTTTGGCATGGTGCTAAAGCATAGCTCTCATTAGATACCCACCATACTCGTTATCGTGCTAGGAGCTTCGGGCAGACTGGTTGTCACACCGATTAAATAGGTTCGTACATGTATTTTTGAGAATTAACATGTTGATAGCCGTGCTAGGAGCTTCAGGTAGATAGGATGTCGTACCGATTAAATAGGCTCACACGTGCATTTTTTAGATGTGACATGATTAAATAGGCTCACACGTTGTACCGTGCAGGTAGCATGGAGTACGTTGTATCGTGTTGAGATCGTGATATGCCATCTTCGAATGATGATTAGATCTACTATCGACCGACAGGATGGATGTGACCCACCTCCTATGTGGAAGCAGATAGTGGTGATACCCCGCACACTTGATCAGTGTAGCCTAGGATCACAGGATATGGCCATAGTCCTAGTGGAGATTTCCCTTATTATATTTCCTATCTCACATGTCTATTGTTTATGAATAAATTCATGTTTGAAATGTTTTGTGGGTCAGGACTATCCGAGGGAGGGGCTGAGACCTGACGAGTGTTGATTTGTTTGATATGAGAAAGTATGTTAATGGTTTTAAAGTGCACTGATGCATGACGATTTTCCATGCTTTATTTATGAATTATGCATGATGATTAATGCCATGCTTTGAAATTGATTTGTGCACTAACAAATAGAATGATTTGCTTTACATGCCATTAACACTAGCATGAACTAATGCTTTTGAGATGTGAATGAGAAACTGTGTGGTTTTGAGCATGGCATCACGATCACATAGATAGTACAGTATCTACTTGTTCGCATGATTGCCTTACTGAGCGTGTGGTTTGCTCACCCCCTTATTTCCCCCTCTCTACAGAGCATTGAGTATAAATTGAGAGCGACTGGAGGCTTTCCCTCTTGGTATCCGTTGCATCCCATCGCGTAAGGTATACACACTGATGTAATTTTGTATCTAAACTTTCTATAGCATAGTAGCATTTTGTATGCAACTATTGGGGATGTAAAGCAATGTAAAGACATGTAAACAACACTCTGATTTATTTATACAAGTGTTTACTTCTAAATTTTAATGCAAATGAAATTTTTATGGATGGGTGAGGTAGACATTGACACACAGCCCAACTGTTGAGAGGGTAGCTGATCACGATCGAGGTATGGTAAGAACGAATAATAAATAATGTATGAAAAGCGAACAAAATTTGTGACAATTTTTGGTAAGTTGAGGGTCATGACAGAAGTTGGTATCAGAGCTGAGTTGGTCTGATGTGTGTCAATGTCTAAAATACTTAATAAGTTTGAAAATTACATCTCCATGTTACTGTGCTTATTTAGATACAATTGTGTGTGTGTCGATGGGTTGACTAAGAATTGATGTGTATGTAGAGAAGTGAGACATTATGCCTAACACCAGTCGCGGTAGAGGGGCGAGAGCGTAAGTTAGAGGCTGTAAAGATAGGCCTGGGGGTAGTGTTTAGCCAGAAACACATGAGGCTCAGGAAGAGATTGAGGTGGATGCTGATGTTGAACATGCTCCATAGGGTCCAGAGGAGAGACCCAAGAGTACTGAGGTACGCTTCGAGAGGATTGAGCGAAGCATAGAGATGATCTTGGAGTTGGTCACTCAATCTTTACCTGGAGTTGGGGGCCGATAGAGTCTCGCTACATAGGGTGATACTGAGCAGGCGGCAATTTCTGAGGCACGGGCACGACCAGCCCAAAGACCTCAGACGATATATACACCTACACCCCCACCCGTACAGGATATGCCTACACTTGTTGCTACACCACAGAGCAGTAGAGGCTGGGGTTATGGTTGTGATTTGGATAGACTACGGCAGTTCTAGAAGTTTGGACCGTCGTCTTTCAGTGGAGTTAAGGTCCCAGTAGCTGCAGAGGATTGGATAAATGAGATTGAGAAGTTATATGGGTTCTTCGAGTGCACTACTACCGAGATGGTAGCGTTTGTCTCATTTATGCTGAAGGGATCAGCAATACATTGGTGAAAATTCACCAGGCCTATTTTGAGAACTCGACATACAGAGATTAGTTGGGAGGTATTTTTGAAGGCTTTCAAGAGACAGTATGTTCTGGATACTGCACAATGAAAGATGAAGATGGCATTTTTGGGACTGACCCAAGGGAGTAGGACTGTGGATGAGTATGAGACGACTTTTATCTCCTTAGGCAGATATGATCCCAACACGATAGGTAATGAGGTCGAGAAGATCCAAAAGTTTGTGGATGGATTGAGACCAACCATCAAATCCAGATTGGTTCCCTTAGATATACCAACCTATGAGGACGCAATGCGCAAGACGCAATTATGTGAGCAAGACATTGATTGAATCACCTCAGAGTTTGGAAAAGTCGGTAAAGTGAGGGACAAAGATAGGAAGAGACCAGTGATGGATAGAGGCTTTCGTTATAAGGGAAGTAAGAGGTTTGCTTGGAAGAGGCCAAGGATCAAGGAGATTCGGCAGAGGATAATTAATCCTTCCCTGTATCTAGCCATAGCTCCAGCTAAGGGAATTGTGATTGGAGGGCCACGACCTACTACTGAATAGTGTAGCAAGTGTGGTAGGTACCATGGTACTCGACCATGCTATGGACCTCCTGCAGTATGCTTCAGATGTGGAAAGCCTAGGCACATAATCAGGGATTGCCCAAAGATGATCGAGAGAGTCCCACAGAAGGGTAAGGAGCAAGAGAGAGCTCCAGTTGGGATAGCTGCTCCGATGAGGAGGGCTACAGCTGAGGAAAGGGGGAAGCAAGCAGTGGGTGTGAGTAGAGGACGACTGTACGCATTGGACCAGGACACTGCGGATCAATCTTCGGATGTGGTTAAAGGTACAATCCAAATCTTTGATTTAGAAGCATTTGTAGTGTTTGATCCTGGTGCCACATACTCCTTTATATCGACATCCTTTACATGTAAATTGTTGAAGCATGTAAAACCCACATTGTTAGATAAGATGTTGATGATATCTACCCCTATGAATGATAGTCAATTGACTGAGCATGTATATAGGAATTGTAAGATGAGGATAGGAGATAAAGAAATGGTAGCCAATATAATTTTATTGAACATGAGTGATTTTGATGTAATCTTAGGGATGGATTGGCTGGCTGCAAACCATGTTGTTATGGATTGTCGTGCTAAAACATTAATGTTTTCAGGATTAGACAATCTTATTGTAAACTTTGATGAAAAAAATGAAATGATATAATCTTTATAAATGAGAAGAGTATGGTTTAAATTCATAATGCTTGAGAGATGAATCTGTTTATCAATTATGCATGTAAAGTGATGATTTGTGTTACTAACGGTGGAAAGGATGATGTGAAGGATTCATTGCTTATATGATTGAGAAAGATAAGGCATGTCCGGAGTTGATAGACATCCCAGTGGTTAGAGAATTTCCAGATGTCTTCCCGGATGAATTACCAGGGTTACCTCCAGATAAAGAGATGGAATTTGGTATAAACTTAGCACCTGGTATAGAGTCGATATCCAAGCCACCATACAGAATGGCTCAAGTTGAGTTGGAAGAGTTAAGGAAGCAGTTACAGGAGTTGTTAGAGAAGGTGTTCATCAGGCCGAGCATCTCACCTTGGGGAGTATCGGTTCTGTTGGTAAGGAAGAAGGATGGAAGCCTTCGACTGTGTATAGATTACCGATCGTTGAATAAGGCCACCATCAAGAATAAGTATCCCCTTCCATACATCGATGACTTGTTGGATCAGCTTAGGAGAGCGCAGGTTTTTTCCAAGATAGATCTAAGATCTAGGTACCATTAGTTAAAGATACGGAGTGAAGATGTACCAAAGACAGCTTTTCGCACCCGATATGGACATTATGAATTTATGGCTATGCCATTCGGGTTGACGAATGCTCCCACAACTTTTATGTCGTTGATGAATGAGGTATTTCATCAGTATTTAGATCGATTCATTATTGTGTTTATTGATGATATACTGGTGTATTCAAAATCCAGATAAGAGCATGAACAGCATCTAAGGATAGTGCTGCAGACCCTCCGAGAGAAGAAGTTGTACGCTAAACTCAGTAAGTGTGACTTTTGGTTGGAACAGATCTCTTTTCTGGGTCACATAGTATCGATGGATGGAGTGTAGGTGGATTCATCGAAGATTAAGGTGGTAGTTCAGTGGCAGAGACCCCAGACAGTAACAGAGATCAGAAGTTCTCTGGGTTTAGCTGGAGATTATCGAAGGTTTATGGAGGGATTCTCGAGATTAGCTGTTCCATTGACACATCTGGTGAGAAAGACCATTGAGTTTGTGTAGGATGATAGATGTGAAGAGAGCTTTTAGGAGTTGAAAAAGAGATTAACCACAGCTCTGATTCTCACAATTCCTACCAGCTCAGGAGGTTTCTCGGTGTATACAGATGCTTCACACCAAGGACTGGGCTGTGTATTGATGGAGGATGGGAAGTTAGTTGCATATGGATCAAGATAGTTGAAGGATCATGAGAGAAACTACCCAACCCATGATTTAGAGTTGGCGGCCATAGTATTTGCATTGAAAATATGGCACCACTATCTCTATGGTGAGAGATTTCAAGATTACACTAATCATAAGAGCCTTAAGTACCTGTTCTCGTAGAAAGTGTTGAACATGAGACAGAGGAGATGGCTCGAGCTCTTAAAGGATTATGATTGTGAGATCCTGTTCCACCCGGGTAAAGTGAATGTAGTTACTGATGCACTTAGTAGAAAGCATCTCGGGTTGGTGTCGTTTATGATAATCATGGAACATGAGCTATTGGAACAGTTCATGAACCTCAGTTTAGATATGACCCCGCCTGACACTGATAGTGGACTTATGATAGCTAGCCTGTAGTTAGAACTGGATCTGGTAGATCGAATCTGACATGCTCAGCACATCGATCAGCAGTGCAGTGATATTGTCGGGCAGATACAGAGGGGTACAGATACGGACTTTGTATTGAGTTTTGATAGATTGTTGAGGTTCAAAAGCAGGATATGTGTTCCCGAAGATACAGAGATCAGAAAGTTGATCTTGACAGAGGCTCACTCATCGAGGTATACGATACATCCAGGGAGTACTAAGATGTATCAGAATCTTTGAAAAGTTTATTGGTGGTCTAGGATGAAGAAAGACATTGTTGAATATGTCGCTAAGTGTCTCATTTGTCAGGAGGTGAAGATAGAGCATCAGAAGCCTACAGGGTTATTGCAGCCTCTACCAATACCGACTTGGAAGTGGGAACATGTCGCCATGGATTTTGTGATGGGATTACCGAGGACTCGCAGAGGTCGTGATGCCATATAGGTGATTGTGGATCGGTTAACGAAATCAGCCCATTTTCTAGCTATGAGAGCTACCGATACTCTGAGCCAGTTGGCAAACTTGTTTGTGCGCGAGATAGTGAGGCTACATGGAATTCAAGTGAGCGTTGTTTCTGATAGGGATGCCTGCTTCACTTCCCATTTCTGGGAACATTTTCAAGAAGAGATGGGGACCCAATTGAGTTTTAACACCGCGTTTCATCCAGTCAGAGAGGACTATACAGATCCTGGAGAATATGTTAAGAGCGTATAAGTTGGATTTTGGAGGCTCTTGGGATAACCATTTTCCACTCGCAGAGTTTGCCTATTATAACAGTTTTCATGGGAGTATCGAGATGGAACCATATGAGGCATGGTATGGGCGTAGATGTCATTCCCTTATTGGATGGGAAGAGGTTGGTGATAAATAGAGCTTTGCTCCTGACTTGGTTAGACAAGCCTCTGAGGATGTCCAATTGATTTGTGAGAGATCACAGACAGCTCAGAGTAGGCAAAAGAGTTATCCTGACAGAAGACGGAGACCATTAGAGTTTAATGTGGGTGAGTTAGTGTTTTTGAAGGTTTCTCCCTCGAAGGGGATTATGAGATTCGAGAAGAAAGGGAAGTTGAGCCCTCGATATAAAGGCCATTTGAGATTCTGGAGAGAGTGGGAGATAAGGCATAAAGGCTAGCACTACCACCTGAGCTAGCGAGTGTATATAACGTCTTCCACAAATCCATGTTACGAAATTACCACCCAGACCCAATGCATGTGATAAGGTATGAGCCTTTGGAGCTCAATGAAAGCATGACGTACGTTGAGAAGCCGGTTTGGATATTGGATAGAAAAGAGAAAGTGTTAAGAACAAAGATAATTCCCTTTGTGAAAGTTCTTTGGCAACATCACACGGTGGAAGAGGCCACATTGGAATTGGTAAGTTTGATACGGGAGAGGTATCCCGAGTTATTCACGGATTGATTTGGTTCCCATTTGGAGGACCAAATTTTCTAAATGGGGGAGAATGTGAGACCCCATATGTGTATAACCTTGTATATATGTAAATGAAAGTGTAATATGGATGACTTTGGATCAAGTAATTATGAAATCATAACTACGGTGGTGTACTTGTAATGTGAAGTATAAGTGATGTAAAGTCCATAAATTCAATTTACACACTTATAATAAGAGTTGTGTGTGCGTACAAGTTTCATTATGTATGAATATAAAGAAATGGGCTTTTGTATGTGATGAATGTGGGTGGAACGGAATATGAGTAGTGTGGTAAAACGGAATGAAGTTGCATAAGAGGTGTGAATCTTTATGCTTCCATTTGGTCTTGTATTGTATACCTTTGGTTATACAATGAATGCACACAAGTTTTAATGTGTATAAAGTATGAATGGATGCCATTTTCAATTCTTAAAGGTAAATAGATGAGAAAATGACCATGGCAACAAATTAAGGATGTTTAGGTGTGAGTTGCTATAGAAAAACTGTAGAAAATCTGGAAAATATGAAGGTTAGATCGATCTCATAGGAAGAGGGATCGATCTGGAAGAGCCAAAATGCTCTTATTCGAGCAATAGGAACAGTGCAAATCGATCTCTAATAGAGCCAGATCGATCTTCTAAACATTCTGCAAAATAAGGATCGATTCTTAAGGCAAACAGATCGATTTCCTTAGCTCTCGGGTTGGAGCAGATCGATCTCAAGGTCTCGACAAATCGATCTCTTACCTTTAAAATGTCGTGAAAAAAAGATTTTAAGAGGACCAGATCAATCTCCACCCCAGGCAGATCGATCTCATCAAGCTAAATCTATAAACAGAAGTAGTTGGATCTGTAGATTTCGGGAAACACACTCTTACTCTACCATTTTCAACCCAAAACCTAGTTTTCTCTCTCTCTAAATCTGCCCATTTTCAAGTAGATTTGAGGGAAGACTATTAGACACAAAGTTGTTCACATCAAGGAGAAGAGCAACGTAGCTTGGAGGCATTTCCCTATTTGTTAGATTGAAGGAATAAAGGAGCATTGTTATTTGGAGTGAGAAGAAAATCCAAAGAGGTGAGCTTCTAAAGCACTAACTCAAGTACATTGTTAAGTTTTGATTTTGGGAGTTGATTGTTGTGCTTATTAATGGTAGAAACTATCTAGAATGCAATAGAATGAGTATAACCTAGAAATGGGTTAGTGTGAGAAAGTGAAATGTAGTGGAATAAATGATGAATAGGACGTCTTGAGATGATAATGGTGTTGTGAGCATGATTTTAAGATGATATTATGGAATGAATGGTGAGACTTACCCAAAAGGGGTAAAAGGTGTATTTAAGGCATTGGGTAAAATGCATAGTTGAATGAGAGTTAGCAACACTAACTCAAGCCTTTGATGAATGAATTTCAGCTCCCGAGGATACACCGGAGCAAGTTGAGCTAAGAACGTGAAAAGCGTAAAGGAAGAGAGTCGCACCCCGAGTAAATCGAGGTAAGGGAATTGTATGGACTCTTAGAGATATCTATGCGCAATTTAGATGCTTAAATGTTTTGCTAGAGTACATGTGATATTAGGAAATGAAAGTAGGGTGAATGAAGGGTAAAAAGTTGACTTTTGAGAAATGTGCATGAAAACAAAAGCATGATGCTTTGAAAACATTGTTTTGTTGCTTTTTAGCAAGTGATCAGTGGGTTGGCTAATATTTGAAATGATTTACAAAAAGAAATGATTTGATTTGGTTGATAACTATATTTTGCAAAGAATTGAGCCACCTACATGGATTTTGTGAGAATGAAGGCGTGCTAAGGTATATCTCGCATGAGATTTGATGTGTTTTCATACGCATGAGTGCTATAGCCTGGTGCTGGAGCATAGCTCATAATAGATGCCCACCATACTCGTTGTCGCGTTAGGAGCTTCGGATAGACTGGGTGTCGTACTGATTAAATAGGCTCGTACGTGCATTTTTAAGAATTGACATGTTGATAGCTGTGCTAGGAGCTTCGGGTAGACAAGATGTTGTACCGATTAAATAGGCTCACACATGTATTTTTTAGATGTGGCATGATATGAGGTGTAGATATGGGTCCACAGAGTACGTTGTACCGTGCAGGTAGCATGGAGTACATTGTACCGTGTTGAGATCGTGATATGCCATCTTCGGATGATGATTAGATCATTTATTATGAGAACTGAGAATTTTGTATACCCTAGTTATGAGAATTATAATTTGGTGTATGTAATTATGATATGTTAATGTACACGCATGTTTTAAATATGATGAAGTATAAGAAGATGAGATTTTTAAGTCTTGAATGTGTATGGATTGAAATATGGACTATGGGGTAGATTTTGGGAAGTTTTACATTGAGTTTTCTACAAATTGATGCAGCAAGAGTGCAATCTATGAAGGCCAGATCGATCTCCAAGGGTGAGAGATCGATCTCAGGGCTCCAGAATGCAGGAAATGTGCAAGAACTGATAGGCAGATTGATCTCCTAGGCAAGCAGATCGATCTCCAAATGTTTCTGTAAAGAGAAGATTGATCTCCTCAAGGAGCAGATCAATCTCATGAAGTATTCTGTAAACAGAAGATCGATCTCCTCAAGGAGCAGATCGATCTCATGAAGCAATTTAGAGATCGATCTCACCCCACGACAGATCGATCTCCTAGGCATAAAATTGCCCCAAAACGTTCCCAAATTCAAAGAGATCGATCTCATCAAGGACCAGATCGATATCCTACCTTCGGCCTTTATAAGAACCCCTTTGTTTTTCTGGAAATCAATCTCTCTCTCTCCTAAATCGCCATTTTCGCAACCCTAGCTTTTTCTCTCCCCCAAAACCCCTATTTTCGTCCAAATTTCAAGCAGAGGCAAGAAAGAAAGTTGTTCCTCATCCAAAGGAGAACAACATACTTGGAAATCAAAGGACGAATTGAATCGCGGTGTGAATAGAGCTCTCCATAAGTTTTGGGTAAATCTCTAAGCTTTAATATTTGATATTGGGGTGATTTTGGTGATTGTGACTATGGGTGTTTGATGGAATAGCTAGGAAATGATGAGAGTTGATGAAACTGTAATTTTGTTGGAGTGATGATGATATTATACAATTTGTGGTAATTTTGGGATTTTAGCTATAAATTGGAATTGAGGCAATGAGGTGATTTTGGCATGGATATTATGCATGAAAAATGTAGGATTGAAATGTAGTGGATGAGAATGTGGATTATATTAGGAATATGAGAAAAATGAGGTTTGTAGTATTTAACGAGAATATGAGCAAATATGTGCTCGATGATGTGATTGAGATGAATTATTGATGTCTGAACATCGTTTGGACAGCCTGGGAGTTCCAGAGAGGAATGCGAAGCTAGTCCGTCATATAGGAGAACGATTGCACTATATGAGGTGCAACGAGGTAAGGGAAAACTTAAACTCACTTGTGTATGCGATTTTGTGATGATATCATAGCATGAAATGTGATTTGAGAAAACAAGCATGTCTTTATGAGTTGTGAATGAGTTATTGCACACAGATTTATAGCCGATTGGGGCCCAATTTTTATGAGTTGTAAACTAAATGTAAAATTGTTTTACAACCGTTTTGAGTTTAAAAAACAAAGGTGAAAAGTGATTTGGGCTCTACGTTAAGGCGTATTGAGATTTGAGAAATGTGTGTGTGGTTTTGCCCGTTTGAGCTCGATTTTGACATGTTTTGTGTCCAGTACAAAACAGTTTTAAGATGAGTTTTATGAGAAAAACCATTATGAGCGCTACGTGAAGGCAAAACGGTTTTATATGATAATGGCTATTACTGAGACTTAGGCGTGTCATGTTGAATACACATCGGGCCTTGCTCTGGTAGCATGTAAGTCCAGGCGTTGCTTTGGTAGCATGTAAATCCGATATTCCTCTGTTTTGGTAATGAGTGTTAGACCCAGATTTTTGTAGCTTATTCCTTATGATTCCTATGTGTATGAACACTATGTTATTATAGTTGAATCATAAGAAGAGTATTTACTAGACTTAAAGTGTTAGTGAAATGATTTAACACGCAAAAGCTACATAAAAAGCCTATTGTGAGCTATAAGAGTCACAGGCTAAACTGAGTAAATCTAAATCATTCTGACTGAAAATAAGAACTTAAAATAAGAGAGCATAGAGAGCTCATGAAGGAAAGTCAGCTTGATTTAGTTCCGAACATAGAAAATGGGAGTAAAAGCTAAAAAGGGTAAAATGGACCTTTTTGGCAAGATAAGGTGTTTCAGGTGAAATTATCCACCGAGAATGGTTGAAACATAAAGACGAGAGTGTAAGACATAAGATATGACACTTTCGGAATTTTAAGAAAAAATCAACATGGTCAATGGTTAAGGAAAAAAGTCAACTATAGTTAAGAAAGTGGACTTTTACCATAGTTGACTAATCATGGTTAAAAATTAACCTAAGTGTGGAGAAAAAATTGGGGAAAAATATTCTTGGCCAGAATACAAGATAATCATCCCCGAAAGTAAGGAAAATTTATTCGGAAGGATTTCGGAATAAATTTAATGGTTAAAAATGTAATGGGCCTAAGGTGAAAATTTTAAAGCCCATTAAAGTATACTAAACGTATATCGAAATTCTTAGGTCCTTTAGACCGAATTGTTGGACCAATTGATTGGCCAAATTTTGAGACAATTAAAGGCCCAAGACATAGTAAAAATTTCAGCCCAAAAGCCCATTAAGAAAGCCCAAACCGAGAAGCCCAAATGGAAAAGCCCATGAGATAAATATCTAACCATTGTTAAAGCTAACCATGACTCATAAGGTGACTCATGGCTACAGCTTGGAAAGTCAAGTTAAATGGCTGAAAAGTAAAGCTTAATGGCTAAGTATGTGGCTTATAAATTCAGCCACACCATTGTCATCTTCATCACACCAAATTCGGCTAGAAGAAGAAACCATTGAAACATATTTTTCCAAGCTTTCTCTCACAAGAAATCACTAGGAATTAGGCATATCTGGAACTTGCATCCTTCATGGAAGTTGTTCCAGATTGAAAGGAGAGTGACATATGTTGGGATTGGCTATCAAGGAGCCATACAGTGCAAACCGTGAGCCTTCAAAGATTCGGCCAAAGGGTGAACACAACAATTGGTATAGTTTCTAATTTCCAATTTCATATATGTTAATGTATGAATGATTTTAAGTATGTTGATATATGTTTTAAGCATTGAAACATATTAAATCACCATGAAGTGGGTTAGGCTGAGAGTGAGTAATGGGATATTGAATTATGTCAATATGATTTTTAGGCATAAATGGATTAATGTACATGTGTTAATGATTATGGTGTAATTAGAATTAATCAATTTGATTAATTAATACATGTAATTAGTTGGCAATCAAGGTGTTTGATAAAATGCCTAAATGAACTATAGGAGGGTTGGTAATGTTGCCTACCAAGTGTTTGTGAAAATGCCTAAGTGAATTGGCTAGACAAATAGGCATGGATGGCATGACATGGTGAAAACCGAGGCATGGATAGCTCTCGGCCATGGCATGTGGCCGAGAGGCCCAATGGGCCAAGCCTAAATATTTTAGGCCCAATAGGGTGTAATGGGCCTAGAACAAGCCCAATAAGAGTTGGTGGGCCCCACAAGTCCAATAGGCCCAACAAAAGTGAATAGTAAAATAAAAATGGGCTTAAGGCATAGTTAGGCCCATTAAGGATTTTTAAAGCCCATTAAGGGAAAATAGACTGTATTAATGTGTAATACAGTAGGAAAAGTATAATTAACCTGAGGAATGGTTATTTACAGCCCCGGAGTTTACATTGAGAGCTGATCGGACTGCGAGATTTAGCAGCACCGAGGAAGTGAGATCACTTGACGTGATCCGAGGTAAGGGACTTTTGTGAGTAGTTAGAGATACCTGCACGTATTTTCATCTGCTTTTACATTCACTTAAAAACTCTGAGGGTCAGAGAAAGTGAATAATAATTATTGAGACCCGATAGTGGCAAATTACGATTTTACCCCTAGTTAGTCAAAAAGTTAACTTTTGTGAAAAGTTGCAAAAAGCATGGAAACAATTATTGTGAGTGTTTAACTGCTGTTTAGCATGAAAACAAATAGATGGGCTAATGATTTTAAAGTTGATGTGAATTAAGCACATATAATAGTGCTGATTTTAATATTTTGTAAAACATCCCTTTTTAATGAGCCATCTATCATATTATGTGAGAATGAATCGTGCTAGAGCACCGCTCGCACAGGATTTCATATATTTTCCACATACATTAGTGCTGGATTTTGATTCACACTAGATTTTCCATGACATGCATGATAGAGTATTTGAGTTCTTACTCGTACTCAGTGTCGACTGTGAGTCGCACTCAAGACGCACACTGTATGTGATATATAAGACATGTTAAAACCCATGCCCGAGTCCTTGTGTGACTGTGTGTCACATCTTGTGAGAGGATATCCGCATGAGGGTAATACAGACGTGGTATGATATTCCATGGTTTGAGTGCTAAGACCTATGGCAGGCACCCCGACTGTGATGTAAGGTCCACGGGTGTACTTTGTACCGTGCCCGGGGCATGGGAGTACGTTGTACCCTGTGTTACGTATAGCTGACGGCTGTAGTGGACTGACCATCCTCCCGTTGCAGCAGTGATACCCCGCGCACCGAGTACTGTGTTGCCTGGGTTCACATATCGGATATGATCATAGTCCAGGATACTAATTGCATTTCACCACAGAGTCTCACATGATATATCACTTTGACTGACTGATTTAAATTGCGGACAGACCTGAGGGGTGGGTCGGACTCCGATTTTGTGATGTGAAATATTTAATGCCATATTTATTGTGATTTAAATATACATGGCATGATTTACATAAAGGCATGACTTATATTAAGATGCATTGTTTTGCACTACATGCCTACATTTGAGAAAGAAAGCATGATTTCTATACATGGGATTTAATCTGTACAAGTATATATATTATATTTAAAGACATGCTTTTAAAGTGAGTTAAGGAAATAATGTTTTCAAGGCATAGCATTATTTTGAGTAGATAGTGTTGATATCTACTTGCTTGCCTGATTTCCTTACTGAGCGCGTTGTATGCTCACCCCCCTTTTCTTTACATCTCTCTACAGAGCGTCAGTAGAGCGAGGGATAGTATTCCTGAGTCCATTGCTAGTTCCTATCGACCACCAGGTATACAGATTTTGCACAGTTGTGTATCTAAACATAGAAACAGCACGGTGATGTATACCTTATATATTATGGGGAATGTATTTGTATTAGATTTTATATAATCTCAGTTACAGTCAGTAAACAATATATTGACATGTATGTATAATAATGGAGGATGTGGTAAGCGAGGACTCTGACATCAAATCACAGCCCAACCATTGAAGAAAGATAAGTTAAAAATGCAAAAAATTTGTAGTGATTTTGGTTAAAGTCATGGATTGAGAACGGGTCCTGACAATGAGAGATGCCTCCGTTCTAGTAACATGAGATGACCCCCGCTCTGGTAGCGCTGGGTGGCCTTGCTCTAGTAGCATGTAAGTCTGGGCATTGCTCTGGTAGCATGTAAGTTCGATATTTTCCACCGCTCTGGTAGCGTTGGGTGGCCTTGCTCTGGTAGCATGTAAGTCCAGGCATTGCTCTGGTAGCATGTAAGTCTGATATTTTCCCCCACTCTGGTAGCGCTGGGAGGCCTTGTTTTGGTAGCATGTAAGTTCGGGCGTTGCTTTGGTAGCATGTAAGACCAATAGTGTGCATGATGAGAGGCTTTGCTCTGGTAGCATGTAAGGCCGGGCCTTGTTCTGGTAAGCATAATTCCAATATACCATGTACACAACCATATTGTCGATATTCCCTCTTTTGAGGATGCCTGGGATGCGCACCCAGAGGAGAATAATATTGATGTGCCATGACGAATATTTTATCTTAGTTTTATTTGCCTAGTCTCATTTTACACATGGGATTGTGTTTGGTGGCTGCGCCACGTGCATTACTATTGCGGTGATTTTTATCACGTTTTTATGAGAAAAGTCATTATCGCATCCTGTTTTTCTACATGCTTGTAACCATAGTTTTGTATTGAGCCATTTGTTATCATGTTTCTACATGACCTTTGAGAAATGAGTTGAGATGATGTTTTAATTATTAATGCTACATTTTTCTACTGAGTTTGTTTATTGGGTTTTCACCCACAAAACAAAATGATTATGCTGTGCAAATCATCATTTTATCAATGAGTCCCTTACCCCCTTACTGAGCGATTTAGAAGCTCACCCTGTTTTTCTATCCCCCCCCCCCCCAGATTTCTTTAAGTGAAGAGAGTTTCCCTGTGACGTACGGAGTAGTGGCTAGTGGAGGACTTGAGCTCCAGGCCATTTATTGTATTTTGAGGTATAATTTATCATTTCATGTACCCAGACTAAAGTTGTATTTACAGACATTTGATGAACAATGATGTATGGGATGTATTAGGATTATCTAACTTTGAATTGAGGAAATGTAACTAGTATGATATATGAATATGAGGTGATGAGATCCTGAGGTGTAACTTTATAATTCATATATGATGATGCATGACACTGCACAGGAATGCACCTAGATATGTGTATCGATGTAGAAAAATTTTAAATTTGCCCTGTTTTTCATGCTTCCGGAGCGTCACAGCTATGGATAAATCCATGTCTGAAATGTTTTGTGGGTCAGGACAGTCCGAGGGAGGGGCTGAGACCTGATGAGTGTTGATTTGTTTGAGATGAGAAAGTATGTTAATGGTTTTAAAGTACACTGATGCATGATGATTTTCCATGCTTTATTTATGAATTATGCATGATGATTAATGCCATGCTTTGAAATTGATTTGTGCACTAACAAATAGCATGATTTGCTTTACATGCCATTAACACAAGCATGAACTAATGCTTTTGAGATGTGAATGAGAAACTATGTGGTTTTGAGCATGGCATCAAAATCACGTAGATAGTGTAGTATCTACCTGTTCGCATGATTGCCTTACTGAGCGTGTGGTTTGCTCACCCCCCTTATTTTTCTCTCTCTACAGAGCATTGAGTATAGATTGAGAGCGACTGGAGGCTTTTCCTTTTGGTATCTGTTGCATCCCATCGCGTAAGGTATACACACTGATGTAATTTTGTATCTAAACTTTCTATAGCATAGTAGCATTTTGTATGTAACTGTCATGACCTAAAAATCAGAGTAAATTTCCTGTTTTTCTTTCATATTTAATTCTTACCTTCCTCTCATCATGACCATCCTACCAACAGTTGGGCTATGATTCGGTGTTAGTCCCTCACACTACTTACCATTCCATTTCCATGTTACATTTACATATTAGGATTTTTCTATCCTTTGACTTAAACTAATAGATTCACAATTAGATTTACTTAACCTTACATCCCCAACATCATATACATTTACAGTACTGTGTATTTACATATTTAGATATAAAACTATACAAATGTGTATACTTGACTCTGGATGGGAAGCAACGGATACCAAGAATGCAAGTCTTCAGCCGCTCACTAACTATTGCGAGTGCTCTAAAAAGATGGGAAAATAAGGGGGTGAGCAAACAACACGCTCAGTAAGGCAATTATGCAAGTAAGTAGATAGCTCCACTAACTACATGCTCATAATGCCATGCCCTTAAATCCATTTCTTTTCGTTTAAATCTCATGCACGAAAACATGCATACATCAATACCATAGTTTATAAAAACTATTCGTGTATATAAAAATCATGCATCTCATGCATCAATGGAATTTTATGTAAACTCATAATTCACATGAAGTAAATCAAGATCATGCATTATTTCATGTCATATAAGTCAAATCATGAATTAGTAATTAAAGCATGGAAAACTCCTCATGCTACTGCATTTAAATCACTTCATTAAAACACGGTATAAAATAACCCCTTCGGGTCAATCATTTCATAAATAAATCTCAAACTCATTAAGAATTCATTATAAAAAAAAATTATGTTATAAAATCACCCTTCTTTTAGGGTCACATGTCATAAAATCCTCTGAAAAATCTAGCATCATGATAGAAATCACAAAATCGGGGGCCTGACCCCTCCCTTGGGTCTACCCTGGTCTATCGAGATCACAAGTTATATCATGTGAGACATGTAGGTGACTATATCAGTAACAACGAGGACTATGGCCATAACCTAGTGATCCCTGGCTGCACGGTACCTAGTGTGCGAGGTATCACACCTGAAACTGGAGGTAGTCAATCTTGTTGCCAAGACAACATAACATCAAGATTGCAAGGGCAAGGCTTGCTGCCTCGTGGCTAATGCCACTCCACTCCAACAATCCCTACGGTACAGCATACTTCATGTGATATACACGATACAACGTACTCCGTGAAGCCAATCTCAGTTAAGGGGTGCCTGCAATAGGTCTTATCCACCCATACCATCTGTGTCTCAGTATGCACGTGTGGCATATCATCTCACTTTGACACACAGTCTACAGGAGGCTCCAACACTGCTATATGCATGTCATATAAATCCCTGTACGAACGAAGCTCTAGCACGGCTCCATGCATATTCATGATATTTGAAAATCTCGTGCGAGCGAAGCTCTAGCATGGTTTCATAAAAATCAGTAACATCTGCATACAAGTAGCACTCCAGTACAACTTAAAAGAGTTACAAATCCATATAAAATCACGTGTGAGCAAGCTCCAACACGGTTTTATCCATAAATAAATCAAATCTCATGCAAGTTACACTCCAGCATAGCTTTTATGTAATTATCATATCAAAACAGGATGCGAGCTAAGCTCCAGCACCTCTCATGCATGTCAAATCATTAAAACTAGTGCGAGCAATCGCTCCAGCTCCTTTTTATGCATAACAAGTCAAAACAGTCAAAACAGTCAAACCAGAGTGTGAGCTAAGCTCTAGAACCTCTCACACATTTCACAATAGTAAAATCAGTGCGAGCAACCGCTCTAGCACACTTCATGCATATGATGTCACACAAGTCGGTGCGAGTAACAGCTCAAGCACATTTTATGCACACTCACAAACTCAGATATAGTGCGAGCTATGCGCCAGTACTATCTATTTCCATATAAACTTGATAGTCGGTCCGTTTTCCAAAAGATTTTCATTTAAATCTAAATAACACTTACGTTATGTTATATTGTGAAATTTATGCAATTACTGGCCAATCTACCGATTTGCTTTGCTTAACAAGCAAGAAAATTCCTTAAATCAGAAAATTCCTTAAATCATGCATTTCATGCATGTCATGCTTTCACCATCCTTATGTGAATTTCCTCAATAGGGGTAAAATAGCCTATTACCTATTTCGAGTCCTTAAAATCTTTAATTTATTTTTAGGACCTTTATACATTTTTAGTGTATACAAAAGCCATTAAAATATGTGTAGCTACCTCTAGCTACTCACACAATTCCCTTACCTCATTTTTCTGTACAGTCTGACCTTTGCACTGATGTCTCGTCACGTAGTCTGATTTGATCCTGTTGAGTTAATATATTTTGAAAAGATAAAATAAGTAAATTCAATAATATAAAGATGATATAAAAACATGTTTAGAGGTTATCAGTACCAAAAATTAAGTTCCTGAAGATGAGAGATCGATCTGGTGATATGAGAGATCGATCTCCTGGGTTTTCTAGGATGAGAGATCGATCTCATGAGGATATGAGATCAATCTGCTAGAGGATTAAACTTGTACAAGGTATTGAGGAAGCTGAGATCGATCTATAAGGGTTATAAGATCGATCTGTCTAAATACAGGATGTCGATGAGATCGATCTGGTCTAGGAAGAGATCGATCTCCCCTAAAACAAAAGGTAAAGGCAGTAGACCGATCTATAAGATCGATCTGTACTCAAACAGAGAGTTCATGAGATCGATCTGGTATAGGAAGAGATCGATCTCCTCAAAGTCAGAGAGCTAAGGAGATCGATCTGGGTTGATTAGAGATCGATCTCCTCACTACGAGAATACCTGGTAGATCGATCTATAGATCGATCTTGCCTCAAACAGAGAGATTGGAAGATCGATCTGCCTGTTTGACAGATCGATCTGCTCTAACATTTTCAAATTGTGAGATCAATCTGCTCATATATGAGATCGATCTCCTTGCTTCAATTTGCTTTAACTTTGCAGGAATTACAACTAAGAGATCGATCTGGTAAAGATAGCAGATCGATCTGACAGTCTACTAGAGGTTCCCAACGGCTCTTTATGTAAAAATCTCAATGGGAAAAATAGCATTAAATGCTCCAACTACCAATCCTTCAGTATAAAATCAAGCATTAAAGACACTGAGAATAGAGACACCATTGCTGCATATTCTGTACATTCTCAAGAGTTTAATTCCCACATTCTATTTGTCTTCAATCCTCATTTATTGAGTTTGTTGTATAAGTCTGTGTGCAAAAGCTGTATTTATCCTACCCACATAAAAAGGTTGATCTTGTATTCATCCTTACTTTAAGAGAGAAGAGGATTGTTCCTCAGTGAGATAAACTTTGTAAAAGGGTGAATACATCTTTGTGTAAAAATGGTAGAGAGGTTATTCCTTAACCTGAAAAAGAGAGTGTGTAAAATTCGGTGATAGAGTGAAAGAAAGTTCTTGACAAGGAGGTCAAGAAGAGAGGACGTAGGCAAGAGATTGGCCGAACCTCTATAAACTACTGTGTTTGATATCTCTTCCTTATCTTCCTTTAATTTATTTCATTACATTATATTATTTATTCATTATTTGTTAATTAGATTCATTTTAGTTTAAATTTGCTATTAACTTTAGAAAAATTGATTCACCCCCTCTCAATAGAGCCAACAATTGGTATCAGAGCTAGGACTCTTTGATTCTAGAGGAATAACTTCCTAAGAGTTAGAAACGATCTAATGGCTCACAACAATGTAGTAACCGATCTAGTAGGAGAAGGGCATTCTACAGTTAGGCCTCCTATGTTCAATGGTGAACATTATGCTTATTGGAAAACTAGGATGATGTTATTCATTCAAACAAATGATTATGAGGTATGGAGGATTATAACTAAAGGACCTCAAATCCCTACTAAAAGAATAGAGGGAAGAGATATCCCTAAAGAAGAAGATGAATGGGATTCAAATGATGTTAAATGTGCTCAGCTAAATGCTAAGGCCATGCACACCCTATTTTGTGCTTTAGGGCCAAATGAATACAATAGAGTCTCCGGTTGTGACAATGCCAAACAAATTTGGGACAAATTGGCAATAACTCATGAAGGTACAACTCAAGTAAAGGAGACAAAGGTATGAATGCTCACACATGACTATGAGCTATTTAGGATGAAAGAAGGAGAATCAATTAGTGATATGTTCACTAGATTCACTGATGTAATTAAAGGATTAAAGTCCTTAGGAAAAATCTACTCTAATATAGAAATGGTCAAGAAAATATTAAATAGCCTACCAAAATCATAGGAAGCTAAAGTGACTGCAATTGAGGAATCTAAGGACCCTCATACATTGTCACTAGATGAATTAATAGGATCACTACTCACATATGAGATGAAGTTAAGAAGGAATGAAGAGCCACCCAAGAAAGTGGGAGTAGCTCTGAAATCCACCACTCATGAGGAAAGTAAAAATGAGAGTGGTAGTGAAAAAGATATTGAGATGGCAATGTTTGTCAAAAGGTTTAACAAATTCATGAGAATGAGAGCAAGTAGTAGTGGTAGGAGAAACCACAAGAAAGATCAAGAAGAGTTAGGTAGAAAGGATGCCATTGTGTGCTATGAATGTAAAAAACTTGGACATATTAAATTTAACTGTCATCTTCTTAAAAGATCCAATGATAGGTTCCACAAAAAGAAGGCAATGATGGCAACATGGAGCGACAGTGACTGCTCCGATGATGATTCAAATGAGGATAATGGCAACGTATGCTTCATGGCTATTGAGGATGAAAATGTAACTTCAAACCTTAATGAATATTCTTTTGATGAATTGCAAGATGCTTTTAACGATCTTACATTGAAATATGAATGCATGAGTATGAAATACAAAAAGATAATATCTAAATTGAAGAAAGAAAATGAGTTAATGCTGAGGACAAGTTAGAATGTGAAAAGAAACTAAAAATTACAAATCTTGAAATTAGTGACCTAAAAGAAAAAAATAATAAGTTACATAATTCTTTTAATAGATTTTATATGGGTCAACAAAAGTTAGATAACATGCTAGAAACTCAAAGAGCATTCTTTGATAAAAATGGATTAGGATATAATGCAAAAAGTAGAGAGACTCATCTCAAAAGTTTCATAGCTAGAAAGAACATGCATAAACCCTCAACTATTTGTTCACATTGTAATAAGAAGGGACATGCATCATATAATTGCAATATGAAGATGACCGCTCTTAAGGGAAAAATAGTAAAAAGAATTTGGGTTCCAAAAGAAGTAATTAACTCAAAAGATATTAATGCATTAGTAAAATGGATCCGAAAGGGATCAAGAATTGCATTCACTAACCTCAAAGGACCCAAGAGAATTTGGGTACCTAAGACATGAGTTTGAATTTTGATTGTAGGTGATTGAGCATTCCCACAAAGCTAAAACAAAGGAAGCTTGGTACTTAGACAGTGGATGCTCAAGGCACATGACCGGTGATAGAAGCCACTTCAACTCTTTTAAATCGAAAGTTGGTGGAGAAGTCACATTAGGGGAAAACTCCAAAGGCCAAGTTGAAGGAAGTGGTTCAATAGGTAATGACTACTTCTCATTGGAAAAAGTATTGCTTGTTAGGGGTCTAAAACATAACTTACTAAGCATTAGTCAACTTTGTGACAAAGGTTACAAAGTAATATTTGATTGTTTAAAATGTCATGTTATAGATCCTAAAACTAGTAAAGTTCTTTTCCTAGGTCATAGGCAAGGTAACATATACATTGTCTATCTAAATGAACTTAAAAATGAAAATGTATGCCTAATGGTAGACAAAGAAAAAGAACCTTGGTTGTGGCATAGAAGACTAGGTCATGCTAGCATGCATGTGTTATCTAAGTTAGCTAGAAAAGACCTAGTTATAGGATTACCTAAGTTGTCCTTTGACTATGATAAAATATGTGAAGCTTGTGTTAAAGAAAAACATAAAAGGACAACATTTAAGCCTAAGAATAGTGTATCTACCACTAGGCCTCTTCAATTACTCCACCTAGATCTATTTGGACTAACTAGAACAACAAGCCTAGGTGGGAAACATTATGGGTTTGTAATTGTTGATGATTACACTAGGTTCACTTGGGTGTTCTTTTTTAGAGTGAAAATTAAAGCTTTAGAAAAATTCATTGCTTATACAAAAGTGACTCAAAATGAAAAAGGATACACAGTAACTAGTATTAGAAGTGATCATGGCAAGGAGTTTGAAAATATTGGATTTGATGAATATTACAATGATCAAGGAATTAGTCATAATTTTTCAGCCCCTAGGACACCACACAAAATGGAGTAGTTGAGAGAAGAAATAGAACATTGAAAGAAATGGCTAGAACCATGTTGTGTGAGAATAATTTACCTAAATATTTTTGGGCTGAAGCTATAAATACATCTTGCTATATCATTAATAGAGCTATGATTAGACCAATTTTATAGAAAACTCCCTATGAGCTTTATAAGGGTAAGAAGCCTTATATTAGCTATTTTCACCCCTTTGGTTGCAAATGTTTTGTTCTAAATAATGGAAAAGACAATTTAGGAAAATTTGATGGCAAGAGTGATGAGGGAATCTTTCTAGGATATTCTTTGAATTCAAAGGCATATAGAGTTTATAACAAAAGAACATTGATGGTTGAAGAATCAATTCATGTAATATTTGATGAGTCAAATGATTTATCTAAAGATTCAACAAATGATGAGGATATTGAGATATTTGATGAAAATTTGAAAGAAATCTCAACCATAGAAAACGATCTATTAGAAAAACTTGACATTAATAAAGAAGATGAAGAAGAAATAGAAATACTAGAAAGAAAGTCTAGAGCACCAAGAGAATTAGGATATGTAAAAGATTGTGAAATAGTAGGAGATCCAACTCTTGGAGTTAGAACTAGATCATCTCTAAGGAATGTGTGTCAATATATAGCCTTTGTATCTCAAATAGAACCTAGAAATGTCAATGAAGCCTTAGATCACAATAATTGGTTCTTAGCAATGCAAGAAGAATTAAATCAATTTGAGAGAAGAAAAGTATGGACACTAGTTCCTAGACCTAGTGATCACTCTATAATTGGAACTAAATGAATATTCAAGAACAAGATGGATGAAAATAGTGTGATCATAAGAAACAAGGCTAGGTTAGTTGCACAAGGCTATAGACAAGAAGAAGGAATAGACTATGATGAAACTTATGCACCGGTAGCTAGATTAGAAGCAATTAGAATGCTACTTGCCTTTGCATGTTATAAAAGCTTCAAGTTATACCAAATAGATGTAAAGAGTGCATTCTTAAATGGTTTCATTAATGAAGAAGTGTATGTAGAGCAACCTCCCGGTTTTGAAAATCATGAATTTCCTAAACATGTTTTCAAACTATCTAATGCACTCTATGGTTTGAAACAAGCTCCTAGAGCATGGTATGAAAGGTTGTCAAAATTCTTAATAGAAAAAAGATTTTCAAGAGGAAAAGTAGATACCACTTTATTTATCAAAAATAAAAATAAGGATTTACTAGTTGTTCAAGTGTATGTAGATGATATTATTTTTGGATCAACTAATGAATCTTTATGCCAAGAGTTTGCTAAGATCATGCAAGGTGAATTTGAAATGAGCATGATGGGAGAGCTCACTTTCTTCTTGGGACTTCAAGTGAAGCAAACAAAGGATGGAACCTTCATCAATCAAGCAAAATATACTAAGGAATTGCTCAAGCAATTTGGAATGGATAATTACAAACCTCAAGCAACTCCAATGGGTACCAACATCAAGCTTGATAAAGATGAAAGTGGTAAGTGTGTAGACACTAAACTTTATAGGTTTATGATTGGTTCATTGCTTTATCTAACTGCAAGTAGACCAGATATTTTGTTTAGTGTATGCCTTTGTGCTAGATTTCAATCCTTTCCTAGGGAATCACATTTATTAGCAACTAAAAGAATCTTTAGATAACTTAAGGACACTCCCTCTTTAGGACTTTGGTACCCTAAGGACTCCACTTTTGCTCTTCATGCATTTTTTGATGCAGACTTTGGGGGCTGCAAAATAGATAGGAAAAGTACTTCAGGTACATGTCAATTCTGAAGGAATAGATTAATTGCTTGGTTCTCTAATAAACAAAATAGTGTAGCTCAGTCCACAACTGAAGCTGAATACATCGCAACAGGTAGTTGTAGTGCTCAAGTGTTGTGGATTAAACAACAAATGAAAGACTATGGTATTGACATGAAACAAGTCTCAATTAAATGTGATAATACCAGTACCATCAATCTATCTAAAAATCCTATTCAACACTCTAGAACTAAGCACATTGAGATTAAGCATCATTTTCTTAGAGACCATGTTCAAAAGGGAGATATAATTCTAGAGTACATTGACACTTTTCATCAAATAGCTGATATATTCACCAAACCTCTTGATAGAGATAGGTTTTGTGTTCTTAGAGGTGAATTAAGACTCATGAATGTTCTTTAGGATTTATCTATTTCAAAACTTTGATTTTAAGATGTTTTTAAATGAGCTTTTCAATGATTTTTCTGGGCAAAAAGTATGAGAGATCGATCTTCAATCACTATAGATTGATCTCCATACTTCAAATAGGCCTAAAGCAGAAAGGTTCAGCTAGGCAGATCGATCTTCTCCACTATAAGATCGATCTCCTTAAGCCTCTGTAAAACAGCAGATCGATCTATGCATTTGACAGATCGATCTCCTTAAGCCTCTGTAAAATAGCAGATCGTTCTATGCATTTGGCAGATCGATCTCCTTAAGCCTCTGTCAGACAACAGATCGATCTGTGCCCTTGGCAGATCGATCTCATTAAGCTTCTGTATTTTGAGGATCGATCTTTTGGTTCAACAGATCGATCTCTTTAAGTTTCTGGGAATGACAGATCGATCTGTCGCAGCGACAGATCGATCTCTTGTGCCCTGGACTATAAAAACTGCTCAAAATCCCCAAATTTCAAAAATCCCAAATCTTCAAAATCCCTAAATCATGTCGCGCCTCTTCCGTCGATTCTTCCTTCTAGATCGATCTTGGTAAGGTTTCTGTCAATTCTCTTCATCTTTAGTGTTCTAGTAACCCACATTACTAATTTCTTCTCAAATATTCTTAGTTTTATGCTAAATTTTTGACTAGGTCAATTCTAGCACTGTTCCATGGGTTAGGTTTTTAGAGAACTAGTTTAAGATTGTCTAGAGAGTTTCCAGTGTCTAGAAAAATGCCAAGACTTAAGAGAGTTGGCCAAAAACTCCCTAGACCAAGTGTTGATCAAGGGTCCTCTTCACAATCAATCCCTCCCTCTTCAGTCACTACCTTTAACAGGTGTTTTAAAACACCTGCAAAAAGGAAAAGATATGAAGATTATTTTTCAACCATGCCAATTAAACATTGGAGAACCATTGATTTTTCATTTCTAAACCGTATTAATTTTCCTTATCTATCCAAATTTGAAGAATTTAGGTGGCTTCCGTTTCTCAAAATCAATACTCTCGTACCCCCAAACATCATCAAGGCATTCTTCTCTAATGCCAAACTTACCTATGATCCTGATGATACTTGCAAAATTCTCAATTTTAAAACATACGTCATGGGTAAGTCAATTCCTATAGACACCTCCATTCTAGCCTAAGTGTTCACCATGAGAGACGAGGGGTTGACTGATGAAGAGGAAGAAGTCCCCCTAAAGTTCGACCTTCCCGGTGATAAGGCGAGTGACCTACTGATGCACCCAAGGTTACTCCACCTTATCATTTCGTGGAACCTCCGCCCATTCGGTACCCGACACTCCACAGTTCGGAGGTTAGATCGATTTTGGCTTCACCACATTCACTCCACAAGTCAAAAACCCAATTTGTTCCTCTTCATCTATGAAGATTGGTTGAAGATCGTACGCGGACAAGCCTCGACGATTATTTTTCTGCAACCGTTTGGTGTATCTTCTACAACGACTTGGAGTCGATTGCAGCTGCGAAACGGGTGAAATGCCCTCCCCAAAGAACGTCTTAAACATCCGGACACTTTACCACATGGGGTATTATAAGGACTTCTGGGGGGAATGGAGGAAGAAGCGAGAACAGCAGCCTGAAGCAGCCATGGAAGAAGACCCATCAGCTGAGCCCACTACTCCACCTGCTCCACCTACTGAGGGTCCATCTTCCTCGACTGCTCAGCCCAGTGCACCTGCAACATCACCAGATGGAATGGCGTCAATTGTGACGATGATCATGGAGCTTAACCGAAAGATGGATGAAGGCTTTGCAAACCTTCATGCCACACAGCAGGCGATGTTTGATGATCTGCAGGTCACTCGTACTCGCGTCGAGGAACTCCGGGAGCGATTTCCACCTCCACCTTAGGACTAAATTGTTAGGACTATTTTGGCTATGTTTTATAATTACTGGTTGTTGTTTGAGAACTGCATTTGCTTGAATAAGTCTTTTATGGAATGAAATGTTAGTTATGGTTTATAATGAGTTTTCAATTTTGAAATGACATGATAAGTTTTTGTGCAAATTAACTGCCTCTATATCTTTATTACCATTTGATATGACAAAAAGGGGGAGAAGAATGTTAAGAGAACATGGGTTTAAAACATGTTAAATGGTTTAAAGTACGTTAAAGAAACATGTCTAAATAGATTAAAGTATTGATTAAACTAAGAGGGAGTTAAGAAGCCAAAAGTGAGGGGGAGCTTCCAAAAAAGGGGAGTTTGTGCATAATGCATTTGGGTAACTAAACATGTTTATTGAATAAAGTTTTGTCATATCAAAAAGGGGGAGATTGTTGAGTTAATATATTTGAAATGACAAAACAAGTAAATTCAATAATATAAAGATGATATAAAAACATGTTTAGAGGTTATCAGTACCAGAAATTAAGTTTCTGAAGATGAGAGATCGATCTGGTGATATGAGAGATCGATCTCCTGGGTTTTCTAGGATGAGAGATCGATCTCTTAAGGATATGAGATCGATCTGCTAGAGGATTGAACTTGTACAAGGTATTGAGGAAGCTGAGATCGATTTATAAGGGTTATAAGATCGATCTGTCTAAATACAGGATGTTGATGAGATCGATCTGGTCTAGGAAAAGATCGATCTCCCCTAAAAAAAAAGGTAAAGGCAGTAGATCGATCTGTACTCAAACAGAGAGTTCATGAGATCGATCTGGTATAGGAAGAGATCGATCTCCTCAAAGTCAGAGAGCTAAGGAGATCGATCTGGGTTGATTAGAGATCGATCTCCTCACTATGAGAATACCTGGTAGATCGATCTATAGATCGATCTTGCCTCAAACAGAGAGATTGGAAGATCGATCTGCCTGTTCGACAGATCGATCTGCTCTAACATTTTGAAATTGTGAGATCGATCTGCTCATATATGAGATGGATCTTCTTGCTTCAATTTGCTTTGACTTTGCAGGAATTACAACTAAGAGATCGATCTGGTCAAGATAGCAGATCGATCTGGCAGTCTACTGGAGGTTCCTAACGGCTCTTTCTGTAAAAATCTCAACAGGAAAAACATCATTAAATGCTCTAACTACCAATCCTTCAGTATAAAATCAAGTATTGAAGACACTGAGAATAGAGACACCATTGCTGCATATTCTGTACATTCTCAAGAGTTTAATTCCCACATTCTATTTGTCTTCAATCCTCATTTATTGAGTTTGTTGTATAAGCCTGTGTGCAAAAGCTGTATTTATCCTACCCACATAAAAAGCTTGATCTTGTATTCATCCTTACTTTAAGAGAGAAGAGGATTGTTCCTCAGTGAGATAAACTTTGTAAAAGGGTGAATACATCTTTGTGTAAAAATGGTAGAGAGGTTATTCCTTAACCTGAAAAAGGGAGTGTGTAAAATTCGGTGATAGAGTGAAAGAAAGTTCTTGACAAGGAGGTCAAGAAGAGAGGACGTAGGCAAGAGATTGGCCGAACCTCTATAAACTACTGTGTTTGATATCTCTTCCTTATCTTCCTTTAATTTATTTCATTACATTATATTGTTTATTCATTATTTGTTAATTAGATTCATTTTAGTTTAAATTTGCTATTAACTTTAGAAAAACCGATTCACCCCCCCTCTCGGTAGAGCCAACAGATCCCAATCCAACCTCCGAAACTGCGTATAAATATTCATAATGTCAAATACAATATAATTAATTGTATTTTCATATTTTTTGGGTTTAATTTAAATCATTGGGCCCGTTTACCCCTATTGGGCCCGGTTGCACCATAATGGGCCCAAATCGGCCTTAAACCCATTTTCCACCCACTATTCACATTATCGAGGCCTATTAGGCTCACTGGGTCCATCAGTATTTATTGGGCCTCGTTCTAAACCCTCGGATAGCTCAATTAATTATTTACGACAATTTATTTCTAATTCCAGAATTTAATTCATTTTATGCGAAAATTAAATTCGTAATTTATGCGATAAATTTTTAACATGCATAACGGTGCAAATTGTCATAAATAAGGGTTAATTACCCGAGATTCCATGATAGTACATAAATCGAGGTTGACTCGAGCTCTCGTTTGACGTCAATTGTTGATCTACACAATTACATATTTTTCTGGGTAAATTTTCAATTGAATATTAATCAAATTAAATATTTCTAAATTTAAATCGATCCATTTCAACCTCTTACCGACCTACCCGTAGCTCGATTGCATCACCAAAATTTTTTCTCAATTTTTTCTCTTTTTCTTTTTCCCTATTTTTTTCTTTTCTTTTCTTTCTTTTCTTTTTTGGCTGAACCGATTTGGTCCGGTTCAGCCCGGTTTAGACCGGTTCGGTTCAGTCAGTTCAATCTGGTTCGGCCTGGTTAAACGCTTCATCGGCTTTCGTCGCCATTAGATCCGCGGGATCATCCGGTACACGAATCTAGTCTCAATTTCGCTATGGCTGGCCAGAAAGTGGCCAGTCCGGCTCTTCTCCCTTTCGGCGTCGGTGTCTTTCTTTAATACCGCCGTTGACGGTGCTACCGGTCGGTCTTCGCCTGAGGAACGCTCGGCTTGTGGTGGTCGGGGCTAGATCAGCGCCGGCTCGCCGGATTCCTCTTTTCCTCTCTCGGCTTCTCTCTTTCTCTCTCTCACCGGCGTTCTCTCGCAGTTCGTGGGTTCGTTGGGCCGGTAGTGGCCGTCTCTCGTCTGGCTTCCTCAGCGTCTCCAAGTCACTAGTGGTCGTCCATCGGTGAGGGAACCGACTCCCTCGATTCACCTTCGTTTTCTGCAGAATCGCGATTTCGCGATTCTGTATTTCCTTTTTTTTATAATTTATTTTTAATATTATTTTAATCATTATTTTATTCAATTAAAATCTAAAATATCTAAAAAAATTATATTTTATTCATTTAATCACTAAATAAATTTATCTGTCCTATTTTGTCTTTTCGGTATATTTTTTCAATATTTTTGGGATAATTTTTCGAGGTGAAAATTTCGATTAATTTCAATAAATTCATATCTTGATCAATTAGACTTAAAATTTAATTATTTCTTCGTTATTAATCAAGATTTCTCAAATCCATATTTTCAATTAAATTTTCTTATCGAATTTATATCGAATTTTGATCTGTTGACCGTTTTGCCCCTCATCATGTTCGGGAATACCATTCCAACTTCCTTTCACGAACATTCACTCATTTCATGTTTTAAATAAAATCGGGTCTTATAGTAACTATTGGGGATGTAAAGCAATGTAAACACATGTAAACAACACTCTGATTTATTTATACGAGTGTTTACTTCTAAATTTTAATGCAAATGAAATTGTTATGATTGGGTGAGATAGACATTGACACATAGCCCAACTATTGAGAGGGTAGCTATTCACGATCGAGGTAAGGTAAGAACGAATAATAAATAATGTATGAAAAGCGAAAAAAATTGTGACGATTTTTGGTAAGTTGAGGGTCGTGACATGGCCAAAACCCTAAAGTGTCTTAAAATTATTTTCATCAATTTCATTCAACAACAAAATTCCTAAAAATCACCAAGTAAGAACATAGTTCATCATCTTCAACATTCATAAATTTTCTCTTACCTTTGACCAAAGCTAACCACTCCAATGATTCTCCCAATCAGTCTTCCACTATAAATCATCAAGTTTAAAGCTTAGATTCACTGAAAAACACAAGAAAAATCAACTAGATTCATTAAAGATCAAAACTTTCACTTACCCATGAACAGGATAGTTCTGCCTCCCGATTTTCTTTCTCAAATTTCAACTAGAAAATGGACTTATTTTGAGCTGAATTTTTTGTATGTTATATAAGACTTGAAGGGGAATATTTCATCCTTCTTGGCCGGAGTCTAAAGATGGACGGAAAGGGGTCAACAAATTCAAGAAAGGGGAAGTGTACAGCAACATGCACGACGACTTGCAAAGGGAGGTGAGGGCACGTGAGGAAGGTTCTCTGGGTTTCTTAGGTTCTACAGAAAGCCTTCAGAGTCTATTTCCTAGTGAAAAAAATGGGGGGTTAATATGTGTTCGGATGGTCAACTTATGCATGAGTTTCTATCGGGTGGTCAAGTGGCTAGAACAGGATAGCTTGTTGTTCTGTTTTGTAAAATCTCCAAAAATTATTTCTAGTCTAATTTATTCCAAACTTCCACTTCTATAGTGTTATAATAGGCCCCTATCATCTCTCATAAAAATTTTGGATTTACTTGTTTAAGAAAGTTTCCCTGATTGAGCTCATTTTACTCGATTCGGTCAATACCAAGCAAAAGGGTCTAAGCTTTTCAACTTAGTTTAAAAATTAATTTGGTCCCTGAAACCTCCATATTTCAACTTGATTTTAATTTCCCAAGTCACTTTTACCTTTTTCTAATTTCCTATGGTCTCGGAATAATTTTCTTTTATTTCTAGAATTTAATCTGGATATATTTCTCTTACTAGGCCCATTTTCCTCGGTTTATCGTAAACTCGAGTTTTACCAACTTTTGCACTTTCAATGACTTATTTTTCACTCCTAGACATCATTTCATGCATGTCCATGTAATTCTAGATGAATTCTAAGGCTCAGAGCCTTATCTCAATTTTCGTGCCACCGGGCCCTGTTCCATGATCCCGAGTACTTTAATTCTTTCAGGCCTGCATAACATTATTTCGAGTACTTAGTTATTTCTTAACTTCAATCACTTGTTAATATGGAAATTTTTGGTTTCACAGAGGAAAAGAGGTGTTCGAGCTAGCCCAAAAGTAAAGTAAGTGTAAATAGCCTTGATCATTCATTTCGGTGTTTTAACTTCCTTGATTCACATACATAAATGTTGTTTGAGTTTGTGGTTTGAAAATGTCATAAAGGGACAATTCTTTTAGGTTTTCAGTAAGAGAAGTATTTGGGGTTACAGGATATGTAATTTGGGGTTTGATATGTTGACTAAATTATAAGAATTAAATGTGTAAATGATTTGGTAATGGCATGAAGTAAAAATCATGTAATGCTTCATTTTAAGGTTTTGGCTACCATGAAGATTTTAGGGTTAGTGACTTAAATTTAGGGTTATGACAATATGCTAAGTTAAATAAGGTTATGTCAAGATTGACTTTGGGGTTAGAAATTAAAAAGAAAGGCTTTAAAACAATGTAACACAACTAAGACTTAAGTGAAGAGTTTGAGGAGGAATTGGCTTATGTTAATGAAATTTTAAGGATATCAAGGATTTATTAAGCTAATTTGAATGATTCATGGTGTTGATGATGAAGTATGATGAAAATCAAGCATGGTAGGCCATTCAGCCAAGTTAAGAAAAATTAAAGATATAAATCATGTAAGTAACCTAAATAGGCATTATGCTTAAGGAGGGAAATAAGTTATGGAAAAAATATATTTGTAAAATATATTTTGGATAGAAGAAGAATTATTTATTTAAGTTCAAAATTGATAAGATACGTTTAAGGAGAAAATTAAGAGTAAGGAAATTAACTCTGAAATTGGCACAGCATTGCAAATAAGGTCGACCAGAGAAGAGTGATGAAGTAGGCTACATACATGTATAGCCGAGAGTAGTCTTAGAGGCCGGATCGACTCTCTGCAAAATTAGGTAAGGGACGTGTGCTTAAGACATCCTTGTCTTAAGACCAAAATCAAAAAATTGATTTGGTAAAAAGCAAAACACACACACACAAAATTTTCAATTAAGCATTTTTTATTTAAATTAAATGCAATTTATTAAAATTTTCGTCAATTCCTAAGTATGTTTTTGTAAGTTTATGATTTAATATTAAAGTTATGTTCCTTTTTGCATGATCCATGCATAAGCATAAGGCTTGCTTTAATCTAAGTTAAGAGTTTAAGTACTCGATTTATAAGAAAACTGAAAATCCTACTAAGTGTATTACATTATTTATATTTTAATAAATTACATAGCTTTAAATAAAATTTGCATAAATTAAGTTTTAAACCAATTTCAAATAAATTAATTTAATTATTTGATTTCTTTCCTTTGTTTTAGCTTGTTTTCTTAATGGGACTATCGAGATACGATTATGACTTAAGTTTTTAAGTAAGGGAACGACGATCCCAATTTCAAAGTATTACGCTATGATTAAGTATAAGCTTTACCAAGGGGATGAAAATCCCAAGTTTTAAGAATTATGATTTAAGCATAAGTTCTTTTAGGGGATAATGATCCCAACATTAAGAATTAAGCTTTTTAATAAGTTTTTCCATAAAGGGATGACAAGTCCCAAAGAATTATGCTTTTAAGCTATTGTTTTTGAGACTGTAGGCTTTCTTGGTGCGTGCACCATTGGCAGTGCACAGCTAACTCTTATGTTACCTAGGCATATGTATTGCCACTATGATTATGTTAGGCTAAGTGACTGCTAGACTTGGACACATCTCCAGCCTTCCCAGTACTCACCTGTCTAGTGGGACTCGGGCTTTGATCGTGGGCATTAGATCACTTTCCTTCTTGGGACTTATGTTATAATTGCATATTACTACTTGGATCTCTACCTCGTCTCACTTACGTTATGATTATGATTTTATGACTATGTTTTATACATGAAATCTTAAGCTATGAATTTTTTATGATTATGTTTTAAGTATGTTTACAAAAGTAAGAAATTAAGTAAGCTATGTATTCTGCTATGTTATGAACTATGTTCCGATCACTCTTAAAGAAAGTTTTGATCAATTTTAGATCGAAATTCATATAAATGATTTGATTTGCATTCATTATGATACCCAGTATGATTTACGGATTTTGCTTGCACCACATGATTTACATTATTTCCCATGGTGTACGCACTGTACTGGGCGTAAGCTCACTCCTCTTCTTCTTTCCCTTCAAATTACCTGCAATTGTCACTACCCAAATTACCTCAAAATCAGAGTAAATTTTTCGCTTTTCGATTATTATTTAATTCTTACCTTTCTCTCATCGTGACCATCCTACAAATAGTTGGACTGTGATTCGGTATTAGTCACCTCACACTATTACCAATCCATTTCCATAATCACATTCATATATCAGAGTTTACTATCCTTTGACTTTAATTAAATACATACACAATGGTATTTATAACTCTACATCCCCGACATCATAATCGTTTACAGTATTGTGCATTACATATTTAGATACAAAACTATACAAATGTGTATACCTGTCTCTTGATGGGAAGCAGCAGATACCCAAAATGCAAGTTTTCAGCCGTTTACTAATTTCTGCGAGTGCTCTGAAAAGATGAGAAAATAAGAGGGGTGAACAAACCACACGCTCAGTAAGGCAATTATGCAAGTAAGTAGATAGCTCCACTATCTACATGCTCATAATGCCATGCCCTTAAAATCCATTTCTTTTCATTAAAATCTCAAGCACAAATCATGTATTTCATCAATGAATTAGTTTATAAAACTATTCGTGCATATCGAAATCATGTATCAATAGTATTTTATGTGACATCATTAAATCATACTTGGCATGAATTAAATCAAAATCATGCATTATTTCATGCGATATAAAAAAAATCATGAGATACAATCATTTCATGAATTTATCATTAAAGCATGGAAAACACATCATGTTACTGCATCTAAATCATTTCATTTAAAACGCAGTATAAACTAACCCTTTTGGGTCAATCATCTCATAAAACAATTCAATAAAATTCATTATAAAACTTCGGTTATAAAACCACCCTTCTTTCAGGGTTACATATCATAATATCCACTAAAACATATATTAACATAGTAGAAAATCATAAAATTAGGGGCCTGACCCCTCCCTCGGGTCTACCCTGGTCTATCGAGACCACAAGTTATATCATGTGAGACAAGTAGGTGATTATATCAGTAACAACATAGGACTATGGCCATAACCTTGTGATCCCTAGCAACACGGTATCTAGTGTGCGGGGTATCACACCTGAAACGGGAGGTGGGTCATCCTACCCGCCAGAACAGCATAACACCAAGATTGCGAGGGCAAGGCTTGCTGCCTCGTGGCTAATGCCACTCCACTCCAACAATCCCCACGGTACAGCGTACTCCGTGTGACATACATAGTACAACGTACTCCGTGAACCCAAGCTCAGTCAGGGGTGCCTGCAATAGGTCTTATCCACCCATATCATCTCTGTCTCAGTATGCACATGTGAGCATATCATCTCACTGTGACACACAGTCTAAAGGAGGCTCCAACACGGCTATATGCATGTAATATAAATCTCTGTGCGAGCAAAGCTCTAGCACGGCTCCATGAATATTCATGATATCAGAAAATCTCGTGCTAGCGAAGCTCTAGCACGGTTTCATAGAAATCAATGAAATCTGCATACGAGCAACGCTCCAGTACGACTTAAAATAATTATAAATTCAAGTAAAATCCACGTACGAGCAACGCTCTAGTACGAATATGTATAAAAACTCAGTGAAAACCTCGTATGAGAAAAACTTCAGGGTACGGCTTTAAAATGAGTTATAAAACCATATAAAACTTCGTGCGAGTAAGCTCCAGCACGGTGTCATGCATCAAGTAAATCAAAACCTCGTACAAGCAATGCTCCAGTACGGTTTTATGCATAAATACATCAAATCTCATGCGAGTTACACTCTAGCACAGCTTTTATGCAATATCATTTCAAAACTGGATGCGAGCTAAGCTCCGACACCTCTCATGCATGTCAAATCATTAAAACTAGTGCGAGCAATCGCTCAAGTACCTTTTTATGCATATCAGGTCAAAATAAATTAGAACAGTCAAAACATGTCAAAACATGTCAAAACAGAGTGCGAGCTAGGCTCCAGCACCTCTTATGCAATTCATAATAATAAAATCAGTGCGAGCAACCGCTCTAGCACATTTCATGCCTATGATGTCACACAAATCAGTGCGGGCAACTGCTCTAGCACATTTAGGCACACTCACAAATGCAGATATAGTGCGAACTATATGCCAGCACTATCTGTTTTCATATAAACTTGATAGTTAGCCATTTTCCAAAGAAATTTCATTTAAATACCGATAACACTTACGTAGTGTTATTTTGGGAAACTTATGCAATTATTGGCCAATCTACGGATTTACTTTGTTTAAAAACCAAGAAAATCTCTTAAATCAGAAATTACTTAAATCATGCATTTCATGCATGCCATGCTTTCACCATCCTTAGGTGAACTTCCCTCAATATGAGTAAAATAGTCTTTTTACCTATTTCGATCATTAAAATCATTTAAACCACTTTTAGGATCATTATACAATAACTGTGTACACATACAAAATCAGTGTATACAAAAACTATTAAAATACGCGTAGCTACCTCTAGCTACTCACACAATTCTCGTAGTACAGTCTGACCTTTACTGATGTCTCATCATGCAGTCCGATTTGCTCTAAATCAAATCTCCAAAACTGCGTATAAATATACATGAGGTCAATTTTCTGGGCTTAATTTAAATCATTGGGCCTGTTTACCCATATTGGGCCCGATTGCACTATAATGGGCCTTATTCGGCCTTAAGCCCGTTTTTCACTTACTATTCACATAATCGAGGCCTATTGGGCTCATTGGGCCCATCAATATTTATTGAGCCTCATTCTAAACCCTCGGATAGATCAATTAAATATTTACAACAATTTATCTCAATTTCCAGAATATAATTCATTTAATGCGTAATTTAAATCCGTGATTTATGCGGTAAATTCTAACACGTATAACGATGTAATATTATCGTAAATAAGGGTTACTTACCAATGATTCCATGATAATACGCAAATAGAAGCTGTCTCGAGCTCTCGTTCTACGTCAGTTATCAAGCTACACAATTTAATATTTTTCTGGGTAAATTTCCAGTCGGATCTTAAGCAAATTAAATATTCCAAAACTTAAATCGATCAATTTGACCGCTTACCGACTTACCCGTAGCTCGATTGCATCACTGGAATTTTTCCCAATTTTTTCTCTTTTTTTTTCCCTTTTTCTTCCTTTTTCCTTTTCTTTTTGGCTGAACTGGTTCGATCCGGTTCAACCCGATTCAGACCGTCGGTTCAGTCCGATTCGGTTCGACCGGTTCAGTCCGGTTCGGCCAGTTCAGGCATCATTTTGTTGTTTCGGCGCCGTCCGACTGGTTCTCGGTGTGATTCTGACACCAATCGACACGCCACGGCCTGGGCGTTCATTATCGAGCCTCGGCTGGAGTCAAAATGATGCCATCACCGACGAATCAAGGCTTCTCTCCCGCGGCCCTCACTCTGTCGATCTGGCATTTTTCAGTGACTTCGGGGCGCGTGGCTGTGCGAGTTGGCTTCCTGGGGTGCCGATCGACCTCGCGTCATCCGCTGATGGTTGCGTCGGAGTCGAGGGAATTGGTTCCCTTGATTTTCGGCTGCTTTGTTTCTCTTTTACTTTCTGTTTTGTTTCCATTTTCGCGATTCAGATTTCCTTTTTTTTCATTTATTTATAATTAATTTTTATTATTATTTTATTTGATTAAAATATTCAATTAAAATCCAAAATATCTAAAACATAATTATATTTTAGTCATTTATTCAATAAATGAATTTCTCAATCTTATTTCGATTTTTCGGTATATTTTTCGATTATTTTTGGGATTATTTCCCGAGGTGAAAATTTCGGTTTATTCAAATAAATTCATATCTTGATCAATTTAATCCGAAATTTAATTATTTCTTCATTATTGATCAAGATTTCTCAATCCCATATTTTTAATTAAACTTTCTTCTCGAATTTATACCGGCTTTCGATTTTTTGATCGTTTTACCCTTGCACGTGTTCGAGAATACCATTTCAATCCTTTTGCATTTTTAAATGCACTCAAAAATTTCTATTCATTTCATTTACTTTTACGATAAAAAAATCGGGTCTTACAGCAGTAGTCCAAATATCATTTTTGAGTAGGGCATCGGATGGTGTGTCTTCCACCTACCACTATTGCTTTTGTTTCGAGGTATATATCCCTCATAGTTTGTTTTAGTTTATTATTTTCAGACATTTGTCAATGAACAATTTATGTATATTTTTGTTGGGATGTAAACATTGATTTACATTATGGGATGTATTAAAGGCTTGGATATCTAACATAGTACACATGCTATATTGGATGTCAATTATAGTCTCGTTAGGATGTAATGTGATATATACAAATTTGGAAAATATGACTCTCTGAACTATGATTTGCTAAGAACCGAAGTTTAAGCCTAAGTTGTAAGAAATTTGAAATATCTAAGAATTGATTATTCAATTCACATCACACACTATGATTGGGACCAAAACAATAATGCATCAATAAAAAAAATTGGCTAAGTAAGAATCTGTATTGGGCGCAGGCAAACCTAAAAAGGAAAAATGAAACATTTGTTTGAAAAATTTTAAAAAATTGGTACGTGACACAAACATTTCCTCTTAGATTGAGGAGTAGCTTGTGCAGATGGAATATGAGCAGGAGGAGGCTCCAAATTAGACTTCATACTTGCCTAAGAGAGAATCTTTGGTGACGGACATCATTCCTACAAAATAAAATAAAGGAAAAAGCATAAGTATGAAAAACAAATGTGAACCAAGTAAGTGTTTGGACATTAAGTTAGGAGCAAAGTTGCGGAAAAATAAGCTTCCTTATATCCAACGGCCCATTAGAATGGTTCAAATGAACATAAGGACCTCATTAATATTAGAAGGTCATTCAACCATTCCTCATTGTTTAAAGATAAGACTTATTCTTATTGAAAAACTAGAAACATTCTCTTCATACAAGTAAATAATTATGAGCTGTGGAAACTGATAGTCAAGAGTGTTCTAATCGAGTGAGTAGTTATCCGACGTGATAACAAACTACTTTAGACATATTATGAAGAAAAATTCAAAATAAGGCCACACGGTTGCCTAACTCAAGCTTACAGCCTGTGACACCCATACTTAAAGTCTAAAACTAATTAAAAATTCAAAAGCCCAGGCCTAATTACAACTTTAAGATACAATTAACAATTTTCAAGAATTCAATATTCAGCTCAAAAGCTCAAAATGTTTAACTCGATTAATACTATTAATTCAATAATTAAATCTGGTTTAATTACAATTATGTCAAAATAAATTTGTAAAATGACCCGAATAAAACAAAATAAAATAAAATATTTATTGTTAGTACTATCTTTTACTTCTGTTATGAATAATAACAATTAAAAAATTAAGATTAAAAAAAAATAGGTATGCCACGTGGCGTGAACAAGGCGCGCCACGTGGCACCATCATTACCCTCCCGCATGTTATGCGGGAGGATACGTGGCAGGATCCGTAAAGCAATAAGAGACATTTAATTAATGGATAAACATGTAATTAAATGTGGAATTAATCCCTATAAATAGGGGCCATGTATGATTCTTGAGGGGGGAGGCCTTTATTTTGTTTACAAAAACTCTGCCAAATTCTCTTTCTGACTTAAGCATCGGAGTGCTTACACAGGGAAAAATCCCTGCGTCTCTCTGATTATTATTTTTCTTCCAAAGTCTTTGGTAGCACGTGGCACAAATATCAAAGCGAAGACATCAGCAATTCATCATCATTGTAACTGAGCAACAACAATTGGCGCCATCTGTGGAAAACGGATAAAAAGTTTTTAGCTCTACAATAATGGTGAGAACACGATCAACAGCGATGAAGAGCGATGAAAATGGAGATATGGCGAGTTCTCCAATCGATGACTCAGGCCATGAAACTCAGGAGGACAGAGAGGTGAACATGATGACAGTCCCTGTGGTAAAATTGGAAGCTATGAGGAAACAGGGAGAAGAAACAGCCCAAGCCTTACAGGCTATGGTTGATTTGTTTAGGGGTACTTTTTTGCAAGTGAATTTTCCTCCGATTATTCAAAACTTAGTGGGAGAAAGAACCCAGAGAAGGTGTATTTCGGACATTGCACTCAACGAACATCGAGGTACTAGGGAGCCCTGGCGTGAGGTCACGCGAAACCCTCATGGCCTGGCAGCAGGATACCCTCACGGCCTGGCGACGCGAGATACACATGGCCTCACGGCTCGAGACCCTCACGGATTAGCGACTCAAGACCTTTACGGCCTAAGGGCAGGATACCCTCACAGCCTGGCGGTAGAAGGCCCTCATGGCTTAGCGATGCGAGACCCTCACAGCCTGGCAGCACGAAACCTTCATGGCCTGGCGACAGGAAACCCTCACGGCCTGGCGACGCAAGACCCTCATGACCTGGTGGCTCGAGACCCTTATGGCCTAGAGAATCGAGACCCTCACGGCCTGGCGACGGGAGACCCTCACGGCCTGATGACGTAAGACCCTCAAGGCCTGGCCACACGAGACCTGTTACGAGAAACTAAGGTAGACTCTGTGCGTGAGGCTCTAGAAGGCTTGAGGCACCAAGCTGTGGAAGACCACATGCGTGAGACTCCAATGAATTGGAGACATCAGGGTGTTGGAGAACCACAGAGTCATAGTACAAGAAATTCAACACGCGAGATTGTTGGTGGCTGGAGACACCAAAGTATTGGAAACCTTGAGACTCGTCTAAGGTAGGTTCTAGATATTTAGATGCAGAAGATCCTTGGCTCCATAACACAAATGGCCCGCCAAATAATGGAATAGGAGGTGTTGGAATGACAGGGTCCCATACTGGGAGTAGAAACTCGAAAATGGATCCGACTCAGAACCCTGAAACAGATATGGTAAATTTGCCACCTCGGACTAATCAGAAGAGAACTTATAACCTACAAGGTAAGAGAAAAGATGTTGTTGACTGTGATTAAATTGATTCAAGTAATATCGAAACGGTGCAAAATCGACCTACACCCATAGCACAAGATGCTACAGATATGAAGAAAATAGTGGAACAAATCCTCGAGGAAAAAAGGTTAGTTTCGGCTGAAGAAAACCAGAGAATAGTCTCATTGAATACAAAGATCATGGAAAAACTATTGCCCCTAAAATTCAAGATGCCACAGAAAACAGCATATACTGGAAAAACTAACCTTATGACCACATTCAGAATTATAAATCGTTAATGCTACTGTATAGATGGGAATACGAGATCATGTGTAGGGCATTCTCCCTAATTTTGATCGGTCACGCGATGAAGTGGTTCAACAGTTTACCAGAATGGTCCATTTCATCTTTTGATCAATTGAGGAGCGAATTTCTAAAGGCCTCCATGATAAATAGCCAGAAAAGGAAAGAGGTCACTTATTTGCTTACCCTAAGACAAGGAAATAATGAATCACTGAAAAGCTATGTAGATCAGTTTCGTAATGCTACTCTTGAAGTGCGGGATCTACAAGCTAGAATAGCTATGACAGCTATGCTACAAGGGACAAGGTCTGAAAAGTTACAAAAGTCGCTATCTTTGGATCAACCAACGACGATTTCAGACTTGTTTTCTAGAGCAAATAAGTATGTCGATCAAGAAGAATTGATGAAAATGATACCAATGCACGACCTTAAGGAAGGAAGAAAGTGAGAAAGAGCCTAATGATAAAAATGCAAGAAGATCAGATAAACCCCAAAATTAAAGTATGTTAATTACACATAGTTTATCGAACCACGTACTTCAATTTTAGCAGTAATAGAAAGATTTGGGATGCTTCAATTCCCTATGAGAGGCAAAGGGAATTTAGGACGAGATCATGGGTCCTACTGTAGTTTCCATTCTGCCTTTGGCCATACAACTGAAAAATATCGGGAACTAATGAACCAGCTTGAGAAGTTAGCTAGAGAAGGGAAGTTAGATCGCTATGTGTGGAGGAATGAAAGGATTCAATACCTCGCTCATGGTCTAGGAGACAATAGACCGCGTGATAGATGCGACAATGACAGAGAAAATATAAGGAGAAACGAAGAAAGAGGAAATGAGAATAAATTGGGAGAACGTAGGAATCAACAAATAGACAATGAACCTACAGGAGTTGTGTGAAACTTGATTTTTTTTCTTATTATGATGCTTATGAGAAGTAAATTATAACTCAATGTGACATTTTGCAGGCCTGTAGACGACTAAAGCACTCGGTTCTAGCTTGGGACTCGATGCGACGTAAATTAAGGTAAGGTCCTAGACCTGAGAATTGCTTAAAAATGCCACGTTCATGCATGAAATGGTGTGTATAAGGAAAAACTAAGTGATTGGAGATAAAAAGTGAGTTAAACTCGGGTTTTAAATTAAATCAAGAAAACGGACCTAATAAGAGAAATAAATTCGAATAAAATTCTAGAAACTCGTAAAAATTATTCTGAGGCCATAGAAAATTAATATAAGGTGAAATTGACATGGGAAATAAAAATCATGAAGAAATATGGAGATTTAGGGGTCCAACTGAATTTTTGAAGTGAATCGAAACCTTAATTTCATTTTGCACGGTATTGGGTAAATCATGCAAAATGAGCTCGTTCGTCAAATTTTTCTTAAACAAGTGACCCCCAAATTTTTACGAGACACACTATAGACATAATATAACAATTGAGAAGTGAAATTTTTAAGAAATCTGATCAGAATTAATTTAGGTGATTTTTCTAAAATAGAATAATTAGCTTCCCTGCATATTGTAATCTGTCAGCTAAGGAAAACACACCAATTTCATGACCTTCTAGATTTTTGTTATTTCTAATATTTTCCAGGCTAAAATTCAACTGGATAAATTTCATAAAAAGGAAAAAATAATCCTGAAATATGGAAAAACTCGAGAGATACCCCTCCCTCATTCTGCCGTAGGCGGTACTTCTGCTTCTGACTTGTGTGAATTTTTTGGCCACCTTCCGGCCAGTTTCAGGCGACAGTCCGTTCACATGAAATCTTCCTCTTCCTCCCCTCTACCACATATAACAAATTCAGACCTAATTGAAGTCG
Organism: Firmiana major; assembly: GCA_033439115.1. Classification (NCBI taxonomy): domain Eukaryota; kingdom Viridiplantae; phylum Streptophyta; class Magnoliopsida; order Malvales; family Malvaceae; genus Firmiana; species Firmiana major. The sequence goes on along the minus strand of CM065896.1, from coordinate 47,645,913 downwards.
TTTACCCTCTAAAATGTTAGAGAGAAGAACAGGAAAGAAAACTACCATGTTTCGAGCTGAGTGGCAATTTGGAGGCTTGAAATCGAAGTCAAAGTTGGTCAAAGGAGTGAAGAAGTTGAGGTATGATGATGATGATGAGATAGGTTGTTAATTTGTGATTTTGATGAATTTTTGTTGAAGGAAATTTGATGAATTGATTTATATGATGGAGTTCAGCTGCTGCCAGCATGATTTAGTTATTGGAATGATGATATTGGATGTAATTAAAATGAATTTACAGTTAAAATTATACGGCAAAGGTTCGGTTCAGTGTTAAACTAGGTGAATTATAGAAATAATGCAAGAATTGATAATTTAAGGTCTTGTATGAAGTTGAATAAATTGCTGGAATGTAACACACGATGTAGAGGTATTGAAAATGAATTTAAAGGTGTCGAACATGTTAAGAAAGCTTAAACCGAAGCTTAAACCGATAAAATCGAGCAAAACGAGCAAAGTAGTAAAAAGTTAACTTTTGGTCAACATTTTAGATGTAATCACACATTTGAATATATTAACATGAATTTGAGCTATATGTGATGAGATACTTGGTATGTGACAGCTCGGATTATCGACACGTATTTCGAGGCGAGCTCAAAAATTGAGGAACATGCACTACCTCCGATGCTAAGAGGTAAGGGATATAATTTAGAGTAGCATTAGTACCTTTCTACCTTACCAAATGTTTATGTGGATAATAAATTGAGTTTCTACGGACATGGGCTTTCTCGAAATGTGAATTGAGTACTATTCACTCAAAACCCGAGATAAACTTATCCAAACTCTTCAAAATGATTTTCATTGCACGAGATACATTTTAGCATCCATGTTTATGGTATATAAAAGTGATTTTCATGTATGGAATGAAACCATAGTATGTTTTCTATTTGTTACGGGTTAAAGTCCCAAGAATGTTTTACGAAACTATGTTTTCATTATATAGGATATATATATATACTCGAGATATATGTGTTTATGAAAAACATCCTTAATGTTTTGAGACTATGGCACGAAGTATTGATGTTATGAGGTCAGAGTGATCTGGGGTCGATCTTGTACGTTGAGAAAAGGGTACAAAGACGATCAAGGATCTTCCTAGCCGATAGCCAGAGAATGGGCAGGACTCTGACGAGATGAGATGACTTGTGGTACCATGTAACCATTTAAAGTTCGTGCGTTGAGATTGCTTAAAGACTTCGAGTCTTTTGCAGGCACGTAGTGAGTCACCCCATCATAGCCCCGTACCACACAATCCAGTAGGGCACTGTACGACCCTGATCCAGTCCTACAGTTCCCTGTACTATGGCCATATGTACCAGTTATGTTAATAATGTCCTTCAAGACCAGTTATGATGAAGCCATGTCTTCAAGAGAAACGAAATATGTTTTTAACACATCTCATGCTACCTTATATGCTATTTGCTATTTAGCTCTTATTTATGATGTTATGATCTTATGGTAGCCCATGAGTGATGTTTTTATGAAATGTGCATATGAAAGTTATAGTTTGTCAGGACCCGTTCTCAATCCTTGACTTTAATCAAAAACCACTATAAATTTTTTGCATTTTTTTAACTTACCTTTCCTCTCTTCAATGGTTGGGCTGTGATTCGATGTCAGAGTCTTCACTTACCACATCATCCATTATCATACATGTCAATATATTATTACTGACTGTAACTGCTTTTATTATACATGTAAGATTATATAAAATCTCATATAAATACATTCCCCATATAACGTATACATCACTGTGCTGTTTCTATGTTTAGATACACAACTATACAATATAAGTATACCTGGCGATCGATAGGAACTAGCAGTGGACTCGGGACACTATCCCTCGATAGCTCTCGCTCTACTGACGCTCTGTAGAGAGATGTAAAGAAAGGGGGGTGAGCATACAACGCGCTCAGTAAGGAAATCAGGCAAGCAAGTAGATATCAACACTATCTACTCAAAATAATGCTATGCCTTGAAAACATTATTTCCTTTACTCGCTTTAAAAAGCATGTCTTGAAATATAATATATATACTTGTACAGAATAAATCCCATGTACAGAAAATCATGCTTTCTTTCTCAAATGTAGGCATGTAGTGCAAAACAATGCATCGTATATAAATCATGCCTTTATGTAAATCATGCCATGTATATTTAAATCACAATAAATATGGCATCAAATGATTCACAACACAAAATCGGAGTCCGACCCATCCCTCAGGTCTGTCCGCAATTTAAATCAGTCAATCAATGTGATATATCATGTAAGACTCTGTGGTTTATGCAAATAGTATCCTGGACTATGATCATATCCGAAAAGTGATCCCAAGCAACACAGTACTCGGTGTGCGGGGCATCACTGCTGCAACGGGAGGATGGTCAGTCCACTACAGCCGTCAGCTATGCGTAACACACGGTACAGCGTACACCTCGTGCCACTCAGACACGGTACAAAGTACACCCGTGGACCCTCACAGCTAGGGTGCCTCCCATAGGACTTAGCCCTCGTAACTATGGAAATATTTATTCCACATTCACAAATACCCTCATGCTGGCCATCCTCTCAAAATGTGACACTCAGACACACAAGAATGCGGCATGAATAGGTACCATGTATATAATATCATATACAGTGTGCGTCCTCGAGTGCGACACACAGTCGACACTACGCTCGAACACTGTTTCACATCACAAACTCAACTCTAGTGCGAGCAATCTCCAGCAGCTAGGTCAATGCATAGTTTATGTATTAAATCAAGTACGAGCAATAGCTCCAGTACTATGTCATGTATAAACCATGAAGAATCGAGTACGAGCAACGCTCCAGCACTCTGTCATGCATCTCATGTAAAACTCGAGTACAAGCTAATCGTTCCAGCACTCTGTGTCATGCATATATCATATAAAACTGAGTACGAGTAAAACTCCAGTACTCTATCATGCATGTTATGGAAATCTAGTGCGTATAAAAATCCAGCACTAATGTATGTGGAAAACATATGAATCCCAGTGCGAGCTATGCTCTAGCACGATTCATTCTCACATAATATGATAGATGGCTATTTAAAAGGGATTGTTTATAAAACATTAAAATCAGCACTATAAAGCGTGCTTAAGTCACATCAACCTTAAAATCATTAGCCCATCTATTTATTTTCATGCTAATAGCAATTAAACACTCACAATAGTATTTTTCATGCTTTTTGCAACTTCTCACAAAAGTTAACTTTTTGACTAACTAGGGGCAAAATCGTAATTTGCCACTATCGGGTCGCAATAATTATTATTCACTTTCTCTGACCCTCAGAGTTTTTAAGTGAATGTAAAAGCAGACGAAAATACGTGCAGGTATCTCTAACTACTCGTAAAAGTCCCTTACCTCGGATCACGTCACGTGACCTCACTTCCTCGGTGCTGCTCAATCTCGCAGTCCGATCAGCTCTCAATGTAAACTCCGGAGCTGTAAATAACCATTCCTCAGGTTAATCATAATTTTCCTACTGTATTACACATTAATACAGTCTATTTTCCCTTAATGGGCCTTAATAATCCTTAATGGGCCTAACTAGGCCTTAAGTCCATTTTCATTTTACTACTCATTTTCGTTGGGCCTATTGGGCTTGTGGAGCCCACCAACTCTTATTGGGCTTGTCCTAGGCCCATTACACCTTATTGGGCCTAAAATAATTGGGCTTGGCCCATTGGGCCTCTCGGTCACATGCCATGGCCGAGAGCTACTCATGCCTCGGTTTCACCATGGCATGCCATTCATGCCTATTATCTAGTCATTTTCACTTGGGCATTTTCACAAACATTTGGTAGGCAACATTACCAATCATCACATAGTTCATTTAGGCATTTTATCAAACACCTTGATTGCCAACAAATTACATGTATTAATTAATCAATTTGATTAATTCTAATTACACCATTAACATTAATACATGTACACTAATCCATTTATGTCTTAAAATCATATTGACATAATTTCATATCCCATTGATCACTCTCGGCCTAACCCATTTCATGGTGATTTAATATGTTTCAATGCTTAAAACATATATCAACATACTTGAAATCATTCATACATTAACATATATGAAATTGGAATTTAGAAAATATACCAATTGTTGTGTTCACCCTTTGGCCGAAACTTTGGAGGCTCTCGATTTGCACTCTATGGCTCCTTGATAGCCAATTCCAACATATGTCAATCTCCTTTCAGTTTGGAACAACTTTCATGAAGAATGCAAGTTCCAAATATGCCTAATTCCGAGTGATTTCTAGTGAGAGAAAGCTTGGATGTTTATGTTTCAATGGTTTCTTCTTCTAGCCGGAATTGGTGTGATGAAGATGACAATGGTGTGGCTGTATTTATAAGCCATATACTTAGCCATTAAGCTTTACTTTCCAGGCATTATACTTGACTTTCCAAGTCTTAGCCATGAGTCACCTTATGAGTCACCTTATGAGTCATAGTTAACTTTAACTATGGTTAGATATTTATCTCATGGGCTTTTCCAATTGGGCTTCTCGGTTTGGGTTTTTCTGATGGGCTTTCGGGCTGAAATTTTTACTATGTCTCGGGCCTTTTATTTTCTCAAAATTTGGCCTATCAATTGGTCCAACAATTCGGTCTATAGGACCTAAGAAATTCGATATACGTTTAGTATACCTTAATGGGCTTTAAAATTTTTACCTTAGGCCCATCACGTTTTTAACCATTAAATTTAATCCAAAATCCTTCCGAATAAATTTTTCTTACTTCCGGGGATGATTATCTTGTATTCTGGCCAAGAATATTTTTCCCCAAATTTTCCTCCACACTTGGGTTAATTTTTAACCATGATTAGTCAACTATGGTAAAAGTCCACTTTCTTAACTATAGTTGACTTTTTCCTTAACCATTGACTATGTTGACTTTTTCTTAAAATTTTGAGAGCGTCATATCTTATGTCTTACACTCTCGTCTTTATATTCCAACCGTTCCCGGTGGATAATTTCACCCGAAACTCCTTTTCTTGCCAAAAAGGTCCATTTTACCCTTTTTAGCTTTTACACTCGTTTTATATGTTCGGGTCTAAATCAAGCTGACTTCTCTTCATGAGCTCTCTACGCTCTCTTATTTTAAGTTCTTATTTTCAGTCAGAATGATTTAGAATAACTCGGTTTAGCCTGTGATACCCATCGCTCACATTAGGCATTTTATGTAGCTTTTGCGTGTTAATTCATTCCAAGAACACTTTAAGTCTAGTAAATACTCTTCTTATGATTCAACTATTATTACATAGTGTTCATACACATAGGAATCATAAGGTACAAGCTACAAAAAATTCGGGTCTGACATAGTTTCGCTTTAAAGTGAACAATATAATATGTATGATTCGAAACTTATGAGATGCTTTATGACTGTTTACACTAACTGATATGTATATAACATGATACGTTTTATGAAAATGATACATGATGTGTAAACTAATGATTTTAAAGCACATTTTTACTGCTTTTGGTGAATGTAAGCATCTCTACTCCATTACATGTGTTTTACTGGTTTTAAGTATTAAGGTTACTCTAAATGTATCTCTTGCTGAGTCTAAAAAGCTCACCCCCCCTTCATTTTCATCTTTCAGATTACCTACAGTGATTCTACTGCACTCATGCGTTAGAGGTCGTGGACGAGGCAGTCCGACCTTTCGTCAGATCATTTGTAGCGACAAGGTATAGCTTTACTTTTATTCCATACTTGATGTACAGCGTAAACACTATTGTATAAGACAATGGGTGTAATCAATGTAGATGATTTTGGTACAGAGTTTTAATTCGGTAGTGTAAATGAATATATGTATAGAATGTCATTAGATTCTGGAATAAGAATGAATGCATTGTGTTTGTGGGTTGAAAGTAAATATAAACTGCTTTTAAACTTTGCAGGTTGGGTTAAGTGTTATTGTAGCTGTTATGCTGTCGAATTTTTATAAAATGATAAAAGTTAAGAAACTGACATAGACAGGAACACAACTCAGTTAATTAGGTTAAAAAGTTTTAAAATTACCCTATTTTTTGCATTTTCGGGCATGACAGTTTACATGGTATCAGAGCAATAGTTTTGTGATATTGTCTGTGTCTAGAAGTAAGATTAGATTACATCCCAAAGTGTCTATGTTAGTCTGGTAATAAAGTAGGCATATCTATCAAATTATGACCAAATTCTTGGATTTTATGCAGATAGTAGATCACTAACCATGAGTGGTAGACGGGGCCGTCCACAGAGACAGGCTCAACCCACTCCCCCATCCCCCCTCAACCCGAGGGCCCTACTGAGAGAATAAGAAGGCTCGAGGAGACAGCACAGGGTATGAGGGAAGGACTTACAGCTCTTACCACCATGTTTACCCAGTAGTTTGGGACACGTACACCTGGCACAGATACAACTACTCCTACGTCTGATCCTCCTCCACCGCCAGTTCCTCCAATAGCTTCAGTCCCTTAGCCAACAGTTCCCCAGCATAGAGAGGATAGAGAAACTCAGAGGCTGTGGGATTTATTGAGCATGCATCCTCTGGAGTTCACAGGGGTTAAGGACCAAGTTAAGGTTAAGGAGTGGATAGTGGATATTGAGACGATCTTCCAGTTGTTGGAGTGTACTTATAGGGAGAGAGTGACCATGGCGGGTTATATGATGAAGGGTTAGGCTAAGTTTTGGTGGAGATCCATACAGACGATATTAGCTGAGGATCCTTCAGAATTCACATGGGATGCTTTCTTAGTCACATTCCGAGAGTAGTATGTGTCGCATGCAGCTTGAAAGAAGATGGAGGCAGAGTTTTTGGATTTGAGACAGGGAAGTTCTACAGTAGATGAGTATGAGAACAGATTTACGACCCTGATGAGATACGATCTAGAGACAGTTAGAGATCTTGAGCGCCGGACAGAGAGATTTCTGGCAGAATTGAGATCCAAGATCAGAGATAGGCTGTTAGGTCAGAACATTGTGGATTTTAAATATGCTCTGAGGTGAGCCCAAGAGATAGAGAGGGACTTAGATATTACTCAAGCAGAGCATGGTTTCAAGAGATCAGTCAAAGATAAGGGGAAGAGAGTAGTTACTTCCTAACATGATTTAAGAGGGGGTCAGCCCAAGAGACAGAGGGTGGAAGGACTTCAGATAGGGGCTGGTAAGCCCAAGACTACAGTGGGTACTACGGATGTTATCAAAGGTTCTGAGACGAGAGTGTCACGATGCAGGACATGTGGCAGGATGCACCTTGGACCTTGTCGAGCGGGTACATTTACTTACTACAGATGTGGTGAAGTAGGGCACATAATGAGAGATTATCCACTTATGAAGTCTCAAGAACCTCGAGAGGCACCTAGACTGATTGAGATACCGGCTCAGGCTCCATAGAGGCAAGCACCACTGAAGGGAGCCATAGCGGCAGATAAGGGTAAGAAGCTTATCTCACAGGGTCGAGTCTATGTCATTGATAAGGAGACAGCTGATACGTCCTCTGACACTATCAGAGGTACTCTCCTTGTCTGTAACCATGAAGCACATGTATTATTTGACCCAGGTTCCACACAATCTTTTATGTCACCACAATTTACATGTAAGTTGAATAGGAAACCTGAGTCACTAGATTACATGCTACATATAAGTACACTCATGCACATATTGCAAAAGACTGATATGATATGGAAGGATTGTGAAATCATAGTAGGAGATAAGAAATTTCTAACAGATCTAGTTTTTTTAAACATGAAGGATTTTTATGTAATATTAGGCATGGATTGGTTAGCTACCAATCACGTGAATGTAGACTGCTACACTAAGACTTTGACCTTCTCCTTACCAGAAAAGTTCAATGTATGTTTTGCGAGAAAGAAATAAAAGTGCATGGTGATGAAAGTTTTTGTGTTATGTGTTATGTGAAGATATGATATATATGTGTGAGATTAACGTATAATGTTTTTTATTGTGAGAAGGATACATTGCCTTTATTTTTTATGAGAGTCGGGAACCACCAAGTATACAGGATATTCCGGTGGTATGTGAGTTTCTAGATGTATTTCCAGAGGACTTACCAGGGTTACCACCTATGAGAGAGGTTGAATTTACCATTGATTTAGTACCATATACTCAACCCATCTCCAAGCCACCTTATCGAATGGCACTAGTAGAATTGGAGGAATTAAAGAAGCAGTTTCAAGAACTACTCGATAAGGGGTTTATAAGACCTAGTGTGTCACCATGGGGTGTTCTGGTACTGTTCGTCAGAAAGAAGGATGGTAGTCTCCACCTTTGCATAGACTACAAGCTTTTAAATAAAGCAACAGTTAAGAATAAGTATCCCCTGTCGAGGATAGATGACCTGTTTGATCAGCTGAGTGGGGCTTCAGTGTTTTCAAAGATAGACTTAAGATCGGGTTACCACCAACTAAGGATTAAGGAGACTGATATACCGAAGACAGCTTTTAGGACTCGATATGGGCACTACAAGTTTTTGGTGACGCCCTTTGGACTGACTAATGCCCCATCTGCATTTATGAGCCTTATGAATGATGTCTTTCAAGAATACCTGGATAGATTTGTGATAGTGTTCATCGATGACATTTTGATCTCTAGATCCCGAAAAGAGCACGAGCAACATTTGAGGATTGTGCTCCAGACTCTCCGTGAGAAGAAACTATATGGTAAATTCAGTAAGTGTACATTCTGGCTAAAGAAGATTTTCTTCCTCGGACAAGTAGTATCTAAGGACGGGGTGTCTGTAGATCCGTCCAAGGTAGAGGCAGTGTTGCAATGGGAACAATTGAGGACAGTTACGGAGGTCAGAAGTTTCTTGGGATTGGCAGGGTATTACCGACGGTTTGTTGAGGGGTTTTCACAGATAGCAGATCCATTAACCAGATTAACCCGTAAGGAGGTTCCGTTTGTATGGACAGAGTAGTGTGAGCAGAGCTTCCAAGAGCTCAAACGTCGGTTAATTACGGCGCCAGTCTTGACCATTCCGAGTGGTTTAGTGGGATATGTGGTGTATAGTGATGCTTCCCACCAGGGTCTTGGCTATATGTTGATGCATCATGGTAGAGTGGTAGCTTATGGATCCCGTCAGCTAAAGGATCATGAGCGGAACTACCACACTCATGATTTAGAGTTAGCCACAGTAGTTTTTACACTCAAGATATGGCGGCATTATTTGTATGGAGAGAGATTTTAGATCTTCACTGACCACAAGAGTCTCAAGTATTTGTTTGATCAAAATGAGCTCAATATGAGACAGCGGAGATGGATAGAGATCCTAAAATACTATGACTGCAAGATCTTATATCATTTGGGCATGGCGAATGTGGTAGCTGATACCCTGAGTAGAAAGGGTATGATGTCCTACATGATGATCAGAGAGTTGGATTTGTTGGGACAATTCACCGAGCTCAGGATCAGTGTAGATGAGGTTGAGGATGGATACATGGCTAGCCTACGGATGGAGCCCAGTATACTAGATCATATTTGAGTATACTAGATCATATTAGAGCTGGACAGAGCAATGATCAGAAATTACTGAATATGGTTAGCCAGGCAGAGGAGAGATCGCAGTCTAAGTTTACGGTCAATGATGATGGATTACTGAGATATAGAGGTTGTATCTGTGTGCCACACAATGACACCTTGAGACAAAGCATATTGAAGGAGTCCCATTGTTCTAGATTCAACATGCACTCGGGCAATACCAAGATGTACCAAGATCTCCGGAATGTGTATTGGTGGATTAGGATGAAGAGAGATGTGGCAGACTTTGTAGCCAAATGTCTAGTTTGTCAACAGATTAAGGCTGAGTACCAGAGACTTGCAAGATTGTTGAAGTCACTATCGATTCCTACTTAGAAATTTGAGCATATTACGATGGATTTCATTATGGGGTTACCAAGGACCCAGAGAGGTCATGATGTAGTCTGGGTGATTGTGGACAGACTGACAAAGCGCTCACTTCCTTGCCATCAAGAGCATAAATTCACTGGATAAGCTAGTTGATTTATATGTCAGAGAGATAGTACGGTTGCATGGGGCACCTGTGAGCATCACATTTGATAGAGATTCTCACTTCACTTCTAGATTTTGGACTAGATTTCAGGAAGTTATGGGGTCTCGACTGAATATAAGCACCGCTTATCATCCTCAAACAGATGGTCAGTCCGAGCAGACTATACAGACCTTAGAGGACATGTTGAGAGCGTATGCATTGGACTTTAAGGGCTCATGGGACGACCACTTGCCTCTTACAGAGTTTGCTTACAATAACAGTTATCAAGCTAGCATCTGAATGGCTCCATACGAGGCTCTATATGGCAGGAGATTCAGATCCTCAATTACTTGGGAAGAAGTGGGCGACAGAAAGATCCTTGCTCCCGAGTTAGTTGAACAGGTAAATAAAGGTGTTCAGTTGATCTGTGACAGGTTAAGGACGGCACAGAGTAGATAGAAGAATTATGTAGATGTACGAAGACGTCCTCTTGACTTTCAGGTTGGGGACTCCATATTTGTTAAGGTGTCACCGATGAAAGATATAGTACATTTCAAAAAAAATAGGAAAGCTGAGTCCTCGCTTCATTGGTCCATTCAAGATTTTGAGTAAAGTGGGAGATGTAGCGTATCGGCTAGCACTACCTTCACAGTTGTCAGGTATACATGATGTCTTTCATGTTTTGATGTTAAGGAAGTATCATTCGGACCCATCTCATGTCATCGAGTACAAACTGCTCGAGATTTATGGGGACATGAGTTATGTTGAGCAGCCGATCCGGATTCTCAACAGGAAGGAGAAAGTGCTAAGAATAAAGACTATCCCATTAGTGAAGGTTCTCTAGCGACATCATGAGACAGAAGAAGCTACCTGGGAGCTAGAGAGCCAAATGAGGGAGAAGTACCCTCATCTATTCGATGGACCAGCTTGAATTCAGAGGACTGAATTCTTAAAAGGTGGGGAGAAATGTGAAACCCGATATTTTTTCATATTATTATGAGAAGTAAATTATAGCCCAATGTGACATTTTACAGGCCCGTAGACTACTAAAGCACTCGGTTCTAGTGTGGGGCCCGATGGCATGCAAATCGATGTAAAGTCCTAGATCCAAGAATTGCTTAAAAATGCCATGTTCATGCATGAAATGATGTGTATAAGGAAAAACTAAGTGATTGGAGATGAAAAAGTGAGTTAAACTCGGGTTTTAAATTAAATCAAAAAAACAGAACTAATAAGGGAAATAAATTTGAATAAAATTCTAGAAATTCGTAAAAATTATTTTGAGACCATAGAAAATTAATATAATGTGAAATTGACATGGGAAATAAAAAATCATAAAGAAATATGGAGATTTAGGGGTCCAAATGAATTTTTGAAGTGAATCAAAACCTTAATTTCATTTTACTCGGTATTGGCTAGATCGTGCAAAATGAGCTCGTTCGTCATATGTTTCTTAAACAACTGACCCCTAAATTTTTACAGGACACAGTATAGACATAGTATAACAATTGAGAAGTGAAATTTTGAAGAAATCTTATCAGAATTAATTTTAGTGATTTTTCTAAAACAAAACAGTCAGCTTCCCTGCATATTGTAATCTGTCAGCCAATGAAAACACACCAATTTGATGACCTTCTAGATTTTTGTTGTTTTTTATATTTTCCAGTCTGAAATTCATCTGGATAACTTTCATAAAAAGGTAAAAAGCATCTCGAAATGAGGAAAAACCCAAGAGATACCCCTCCCTCATTCTGCCACAGGCGGTACTTCTGTTTTTGACTTGTGTGAATTTTTTGGTCACCTTCCGGCCAGTTTCAGGTGACAGTCCGTTCACATGAAATCTTCCTCTTCCTCCCCTCTACCACATATAACAAAATTTAGATCTAATTGAAGTTGTTTACCCTTTGAAAAGTTAGAGAGAAGAACAGGAAAGAAAACTACCCTGTTTTGAGCAGAGTGGCAATTTGGAGGCTTGAAATCGAAGTCAAAGTTAGTCAAAGGAGTGAAGAAGTTGAGGTATGATGATGATGATGTGATAGGTTGTTAATTTGTGATTTTGATGAATTTTTGTTGAAGTAAATTTGATGAATTGATTTATATGATGGAGTTCAGCTGCTGCTAGCATGATTTAGTTGCTGGAATGATGATATTTGATGTAATTAAAATGAATTTACAGTTAAAATTATACTGCAAAGGTTTGGTTTAGTGTTTAACTAGGTGAATTATTAAATAATGCAAGAATCGATAATTTAAGGTCTTATATGAAGTGGAATGAATTGCTGGAATGTAAGACACGATGTAGAGGTATTGAAAATGAATTTAAAGTTGTCGAAATGAATTGCTGGAATGTAAGACACGATGTAGAGGTATTGAAAATGAATTTAAAGTTGTCGAACATGTTAAGAAAGCTTAAACTGAAGCTTAAACCGATAAAACTGAGCAAAACGAGCAAAGTAGCAAAAAATCAACTTTTGGTCAACATTTTAGATGTAATCACATATTTGAATATATTAACATGAATTTGAGCTATATGTGATGAGATAACTTGGTATGTGATAGCTCAGATTACCAACATGCATTTTGAGGAGAGCTCAAAAATCGAGGAACATGCACTACCTCCGACGCTAAGAGGTAAGGGATATAATTTATAGTAGCATTAGTACCTTTCTACCTTACCAAATGTTTATGTGGATAATAAATTGAGTTTCTACGGACAGGGGCTTTCTCGAAATGTGAACTGAGCACTGTTCACTCAAAACCTGAGATAAACTTATCCAAACTCTTCAAAATGATTTTCATTGCACGAGATACATTTTAGTATCCATGTTTATGGTATATAAAAGTGATTTTCATGTATGGAATGAAACCATAGTATGTTTTCTATGTGTTGCGGGTTAAAGTCCTGGGAATGTTTTACGAAACTATGTTTTCATTATATGGGATTTAAATATATATATATATACACACTCGAGATATATGTGTTTATGAAAAACATCCTTAATGTTTTGAGACTATGGCACGAAGTATTGATGTTATGAGGTCAGAGTGATCTGGGGTCGATCTTGTACATTAAGAAAAGGGTACAAAGATGATCAAGGATCTTCCTAATCGACGACCAGGGAACGGGCAAGACTCTGACGAGATGAGATGACTTGTGGTACCATGTACCCATTTAAAGTTCATGCGTTGAGACTGCTTAGAGACTTCGAGTCCTTTGCAGGCACGTAGTGAGTCACCCCATCATAGCCCCGTACCACACAGTCCAGTAGGGCACTGTACGACCCTGATCCAGTCCTACAGTTCCCTGTACTATGGTCATATGTACCAGTTATGTTACCTTCAAGACCAATTATGATGAAGCCATGTCTCCAAGATAAATTAAATATGTTTTAACACATCTCATGCTACCTTATATGTGTAACGACCCTTGACCCTTGAAAATCGAGAATTTTTTTTTTTTTGGATTTATTTTACCCACTTATTTCCTTAATCACTTAGGTTGCATTCCTGCTCAGTGTCAAATCGCTTTTCCTAATTCTTAATCTGTAATTATATTTAAATTCCATATTTTGACCCAATGGTCGATAGAAATTTCGGCAGCATAACGACTTACATATGGGCCTACCCACCTGCAATTCAGTTGTTTTAACAATCCTAGATATCCACAACTACCAAGCATACTTTCCAATCAACATTTACAACTCAATACATTCATATCGATTAATATCAATCATTTTACAACCTAGTCCCAAGAATCATATTCTCTACATTGTTTCCTTACAAATTACATCCCAACAAAATATTCCTAATATATGTCTGTGCGTACGAATGTGTCTGGTAAAGGAATGTAATTGTATACCTTGACTGCGTGTACAAAAAGTAGCCTAAGGTAGCTCTTTCCCACCAACCTACGTTGTGTACGCGGCAAATAACGTCTATAGATCACTGCAAATAATCTGAAAGGTAGAGGGGTGAGCTTTCGGGAAAAAAGCCCAGTAAGAAACGCATTTAAAATGATCATGGTGGCTAAATCGCATTAATTGCATGATAAAACCAAAAGATACGTTTCTTTACAAATATCACATAGATTTCAAAGAGCGTATATATAAAACATAATTGATAGAAATATAATTTTGAAGAACAAATCTATTCAGTTTCATCACAATCTATCGAAACATACAAAACTCCAGAATATTTCAAAACTGATAGAACTTCAAAAGCATAACTGATGTAAAAACATATATCGGAAGATCAAAATCATTTAACATAATTCATATCGATGGAGGTTTGGATAACTTATAGAGGGAAGTCATAAATATGCCCGAAGGCAGGATTCATATACATTCATATACGCCACAAAGACGCGCACGACAAAAATGCATTGACCGTATGGCACTTTGCATCTGTAGGACTCAAGAGGTGGCCCCCAACAGTCACACAGACTGTGTGGCACTTTGCTCCCACATATCTCAAGAGGTGGCCCTCACGATCGTATGTCTTTGTGAACCGCGTGGCACTTTGCTCCCGTCGGACTCAAGAGGTGACCCCCACAGTAACATAGACTGCGTGGCACTTTGCTCCCACAGAACTCAAGAGGTGGCCCCCACGTTCGCATGTCTTTGTGAATCGCGTGGTACTTTGCTCCCACAGGACTCAAGAGGTAACCCCCACAGTAACATAGACTGTGTGGCACTTTGCTCCCGTTGGACTCAAGAGGTAACCCCCACGTTCACATGTCATTTTGGAAATTGCGTGGCACTTTGCTCCCGCAGAACTCAAGAGGTAACCCCCACAGTAACATAGACTGTGTGGCACTTTGCTCCCGTTGGACTCAAGAGGTAACCCCCACGTTCACATGTCATTTTGGAAATTGCGTGGCACTTTGCTCCCACAGAACTCAAGAGGTAACCCCCACAGTAACATAGACTGTGTGGCACTTTGCTCCTGTCGGACGCAAGAGGTAACCCCCACAATTCCACTATACAATGCCCTTTTTGTCTTAAAGCAGAGTTTTCAAAATCTTACTTGGGTTTTTATAGCTCATTAACTCATATCGAGTAATAAAATCAAATTTCTTGAAATCTGAAAACTCTTTCATAAAATAGAAAAAACGGTGTGGCACTTTGTTCCCGTAGGACTCAAGAGGTGGCCCCCACAATCGCCTTTCGAAAACAAATTTCATTTCTCAAACATAAGTTCACATACCAACTTTCATTTCATTCAAAAACATGAAATCAATCATACATAAGTCAAAACCATGACATTTATTCAGAAAATCATGTTTGAAACTACGTATTTAATTTCATATAGCATTTCTTTATCTCGAAAACATGATCAAATAAATCTTGGGCTCATTAGGTGTCAAGTTTTATTTTACAATCAAGGGTTGCACGAGAAGGCACGAAATCACATAAATAAATCGGGGTCTAAGGGTAAGGATACCATTACCATCTTAAATTACACCCCTTACCTCGATCTATCGAAATCTCCGTGCTCAATTGGTGCACCTCTAGTAACTCCTTTAATTCCTTCTACGATTACCTACATCGAAGTTGTAGACTTAACACTCTATTCATGCAAATTGGATTAAAATCGTAATTTATTATTGCTACTGCGTGTGTACGTATTATTGTATATCCTTAGGCCGACACACACGTTTATATATATTTCTTCACCATTTATATATTTGCCCTTACAAGTATTACATGTACCCTTATTATATACATCCTCAAGTATACACGCATAAATATATATTTATATATACACTCCTATATATATATATATATATATATATATATATATATATATATATATATATACTTTTATTGTTTTCATGTTTTCCTATCTCACATATATACAATATACGTTCTCTATATATACATATATATACTTTTATTTGTTTTTCATATTTCCCTATCTCATATACTAGCACACATTCATCCTATGTACATCCATACGTATATGCACCTAAATAAATATATATATATATCATTGTTTTTCATTTTTCCTTATCACATGTATCCATTCTTTGTATATACATATATTAAAACACACATTTATTTTTTACTCATTTGTATGTACACCCAAGTATATAGACATTATTCATATACTCCTATATGTATATACACCTAAGTATATACACATATTTATTTTATCCTTGGCTTCTCTTATTCATTATCAAGCATATGTACATATACTAACATCCCCTTTCATTATACACACCTAGATGTATATACCCAAATATATATATATATATATATATATATATATATATATTCACATAAATACATACATATATATATATATTATCACTTATTTCCATTATTCAATATCACATATATATATTTTTGCCTACCTCTCATCTTTCCATTTTTTTTTGTCTAATTTAATCTATAACTAACATGCTATACACATACAATACATATATATACATGCCCATCAATATACATTATACATACATGTATTTTACCTTTTTTTTTTCTTCATTTTCTTTTTTTTTTCTTTCCTTTCTTTCTTTTTCCTTTCTTCCCTCTCGGTTAGCCCAGCTGCTCACTATCCCGATTGCTCTTCTTCTTCCTCCCTTTCTCCCTCGGTTCCAGCCCTTTCTCCCTCACGGTTTCTCCTGTTTAGTCTCGGTTACAGCCTCCATTTCCAGCCCCTGTTCTGCTATCCCTTCAATCCCAATTCTGTTTCCAGATTTCCTGCCCTCGGTGCTGCCTTCGGTCTCCCTCAATTCCCGATTCCCAGCTTCCTTTTCTCCCCTGTTATCATCACTTCCTGGCTGCTACTGCTTCAACTACTCTGTTCAGCTCCTATTCCCAATAGCTTTGGACCTATTCACGCACCCCTGTTCTGCTCCCAACAGCTTCGGTTTCTTCTTCTTCTCGGTGCTGCTGTCCCCCTTTCCTTCCTCTCGGTTTCCCCTTTTTTTTTCCTTTCTCTTCTTCCTCGGCAGACTCAGCTTCCTTCTCCTCTCCCTTCCCCTCTCTTCTTTCTCTCTTCTCCCCTTCTTCTCCAGCCGACCGAGCCTCTCTTCTTCCTTTCTCCTTTCTCCTTTCTCCTTTCTCTTCCTTCCTTTCCTCTTCTCCCCAGCCGATCAGCCCCTCTTCTTCCTTTCCTTTCTCTTCTTTCCTTTCCTCTTCTCCCCAGCCGATCAGCCCCTCTTCTTCCCTTTCTCCTTTCTCTTCTCTTCTTCTGCTCTTTCTCCCGCCCAGCTCCTCTGTTTAATTTTTTTTTCAATTGCAAACAGTGGCAGACGGAATTGGCTTTTCTAAGCCAATTCCGTACATGCCAATATATATGTATATATATATATATATTATATTAGTATTTAGGTATTATTTGTTATGTATTTGTATTGTTATTATTATTACTATTATTGTATATATATATATATATATATATATATATTTTTGTTTCCATTTTATTTTAAATATCTTATACATTATACCTTACAATACATATATATATTTGTCATATATATATATATATATATATATATATATATATATATATATATATACATATACCTTCCCTTTTATTTAAATGTCTAGTATGTATGTACATATATATATACACATATTCACCTATATATATCTACATATATACATTTTCTTATATAATTTATCCAAAAACATAATATCATGCCTTCCATAAAATTTTTCTTATTCCGAAAATGAAAAAGTACGGGACTCCATCATTTTTCATAAATTCTCGATACAAGTGTTTTACATCAACAATTTTCTATTTAACAAATTAAAATTCTCTAATCCCTCTATACTCACATTCGTCTTATCACTCCTTGTATCTTTGGGTTCCCGGTCATTCACGGACTTCTCGGTCCCTATAGTCCTCGAGTCCTACAACGAATATTCACACTTTCATTAATATATATTATTTCCATTTTTATATAATCTAGTTAAACGTAGAAAATTTGTGGGGTTTACATTCTCCCCACCTTAAAAGAATTTGGTCCTCCAAATTCCTTCGAGTCCCTTTGTCTACGATCATCTAGATTGTATCATGCCCATTTTGGGTCCTTGGTAATCCCATTATGAAATCCATAGTAATGTGCAATCATTTCCAAGTAGGCACTGGAAAAAAAAAAAATCTTAAGTAATCCCCGCTGGTCTTTGGTGCTCGATCTTAATCTGTTAGCAAATTAAATACTTGGCCACAACTCAACTACATTCTTTTCATACCGACCAACCAATATACTTTTTGTAAATCATGGTACACTTTAGTGCTTCCCGAGTGCATAGTGTACCGAGAATAATGAAACTCTTTTAAGATCCTTTGCCTTAGGGCATCATCGTTTGAGACACCAAACTTACCGCAATTTCTCATTTATCCTAAATGAGAACTTATTCTTAATTTATATCACTTGATCCAAATCACTTCACATACCAGAAATATTCGTTCTTTGCATATATCTCTTAATCCAATATGACTCGTATATTCAAAATTTATCTCATTTCAAACTTATCTCATTTCGTACATCAATTATATTAGAACTCTTTCCTCATTCCAATTAGGTCTCAAATTCAAAACATAAAATATAGAAGTTGCAATCCTTAGATTCAATATGTAATCCATATTCCAAAGTTTCCTTATATCTCAACTTTAAATCATCTTTAAGAGTTTTGGGTCTTTCCCCACTGATTTATAATCCTTGTCTTGGGAATCCAATTAACACCCTCCTTAACATATCGTGACCAAAACGACTCTGGGTCTCCTTAGAATTTAACACCGGTACACTCCAAAACGAATCACTTGATCCGATAATCTTTTTTTTTCATGTAATCCTTATAATTGTTCTCTCAGCATTTCTAATCCAAGCAAAGTTACTCAGTACAGTGGTTTGAGTAATTAATTCGATACCACCTGTTAAGTCAATTCTAGAACTTCTCCTTTTTGTTTAAGGGTAACTTGATAAATCATTTGATCATGTGTCAGAAAACTTTCCTTGTTTACAAGGATGTCTCTATACCCCGAACACGCTATATCTTTATCAATCATATAAGCAGTGCGACCTTTAGAGTCTTATTTATACCGTTAGTTCCCTGATTCATTCTTCCAGTATATTGACTGTGCTCTTTCATTGTCACTATTTCCTTTGTAGATCTCTTTTCCGTCATTCTCTTTATCTTTCCCTTTTTTAGTGATTTTAGAAATATAGAATTCATATCATCATAATTGCGCCTTGCGCTCTGTTTCCTCAAGGTAATTTCAAATAGAGTCATCTTAGCTTAACTAAATATCTCAATATCTCCTATGGGTTTCTGAACTTCCTTTATCTAACAGTTCTTGCAACTCTTTTTTTTTTTTCAATTCCTAAAGATCCACAAAGTTCATTTGACAAGGAGACTTCGAGATTGACTGTGTCTCTAGTGCCAAACCTATAGTGAATTCCAACTCTCTCTCCAGTGGTAGCCCCGGTAGTTCCTCAGGAAATACATCCGAAAATTGGATACCACAGATATGTCCTGAATACGTGGACATTCCCGACTAGTATCGGAGATGAATGCAATATAACTTTCACATCAACAGGTTCATAAAAAAAACTTTCATCATAAGCAAAATCATAAAATTTATTCCTTTACATTAAACTTACTAGGTAAGGAGAATGTTACAGTCTTAGAGTAGCAGTCTAAACTTACATGGTTGGTGGCTAGCCAATCCATACCCAAAATTATATCAAAGCCATACATGCTCAACCAAATTAGATCTGCTAATATGATCCTATCTCCTACCTTGATTTCACAATTCTTACAGACCACATCAGTCATAGGCAAAGGTTCTTCCATGAGTGACAGGTTTCTTGGCTTTCTCTGCTGCGATAGCCCGTCTCTATAGGACTTGTCTCTAGGGAGCTTACCTATCAGGTTGTCGTGGTAGCACTGGGGACGATGGAACCTTCTTCAGTGGGCAATTTTTAATTAGGTGTCCCATCTGTCCACACATAAAACAGCTCCCTGTGTCCCTGTAACAAATACCTTCATGGGGTTTACCGCACTCCCTACATATCGTCCCATATTGCTGCGGACCTCTGATAGTCTGTGGAGTAGGTACAAGAACGGTAGGCCAATCAACCCTAGTCTTAGATTCATCTGTCCTCTGCCTCTTGGGCTGACCCCTCCGAAATTCTTGTCTCACCAACTCTGTCCGCATACTCTCATCTCTGTTCTTTCCTTTAAGGCCATACTCCGTCTGTGTAACATTCAAGCCCCTTTCAACCATCTGTGCTCTTCCCAGGGCATCCTGAAATTCAGTAATCCATAACCCCAAAAGACGATCTCGAATAGCTGGCCTCAACCCTGCTAGGAACCTCTCAGTCCGACGTTCTTCATTCTGGAACGTCTCCGGATCATACCTCATTAGCATAGTGAACTTACTTTCATACTCATCCACAGTCATACTACCCTGTACCAAATTCAGAAAATCCATCCTCAACTTCTGTTGGGCAGCTAATGGAACATACTGCTTCCTAAAAGCTGTAGAGAATGCATCCCAACTAATCATCGGATGCTGAGCAGTCAGAAGTACCTTGGTGGATCCCCACCAATACTCTGCTTGGCCCTGCAACATGTAAGTGGCCATAGAGACCTTCTCAACATCAGAACACCCCAAAAAGTCGAAGATCTTTCTAAGGCTCACCAGCCACTCTTCAGCTTCTACCGGATTCTTAATTCCCTTAAATGCTCGAGGCCTCATCTTCAAGAAATCTCTCATCCTACCGATATTCCTCTCCTCCCTCCGGACCTGTACAGGATGCTGAGGCGCCATAGGTACTGGAGGAACTGGTGGAGGAGGAGGTGGCGGTGCTTGCGAAGGAGTTTGCACCGGAGTAGGAACTGGTGCTGTGCCAGCAGAATCAGAAACATTTGCCCCTAGATGTTGGGCAACCATGGCAGCTATCGACTCCAAACCTCGCTCGAGGCGCTGCTCCAATCGCTGCTCAAACTGAGCCATACGAGTACGAGGACTCTCTGGCTCGGGTGGAGGAGGTGGAGGTGGCTGGGCTTGCCTCCGAGTACGTCCGCGTTTTTCACTCATCGTGCAGTGATCTAATACCTACGGGTAATTTCAAAGATCAAACCTTAAAGTCATTAGGTATACATTACCTACAACCAGACATGCACAGACATTGGGATGATATTTAATCTTTATTTTTTGACACCGACAGTACTAGACAACCATTGCTCTGATACCACTTAAACTGTAACGACCCTTGACCCTTGAAAATCGAGAATTTTTTTTTTTTTTGGATTTATTTTACCCACTTATTTCCTTAATCACTTAGGTTGCATTCCTGCTCAGTGTCAAATCGCTTTTCCTAATTCTTAATCTGTAATTATATTTAAATTCCATATTTTGACCCAATGGTCGATAGAAATTTCGGCAGCATAACGACTTACATATGGGCCTACCCACCTGCAATTCAGTTGTTTTAACAATCCTAGATATCCACAACTACCAAGCATACTTTCCAATCAACATTTACAACTCAATACATTCATATCGATTAATATCAATCATTTTACAACCTAGTCCCAAGAATCATATTCTCTACATTGTTTCCTTACAAATTACATCCCAACAAAATATTCCTAATATATGTCTGTGCGTACGAATGTGTCTGGTAAAGGAATGTAATTGTATACCTTGACTGCGTGTACAAAAAGTAGCCTAAGGTAGCTCTTTCCCACCAACCTACGTTGTGTACGCGGCAAATAACGTCTATAGATCACTGCAAATAATCTGAAAGGTAGAGGGGTGAGCTTTCGGGAAAAAAGCCCAGTAAGAAACGCATTTAAAATGATCATGGTGGCTAAATCGCATTAATTGCATGATAAAACCAAAAGATACGTTTCTTTACAAATATCACATAGATTTCAAAGAGCGTATATATAAAACATAATTGATAGAAATATAATTTTGAAGAACAAATCTATTCAGTTTCATCACAATCTATCGAAACATACAAAACTCCAGAATATTTCAAAACTGATAGAACTTCAAAAGCATAACTGATGTAAAAACATATATCGGAAGATCAAAATCATTTAACATAATTCATATCGATGGAGGTTTGGATAACTTATAGAGGGAAGTCATAAATATGCCCGAAGGCAGGATTCATATACATTCATATACGCCACAAAGACGCGCACGACAAAAATGCATTGACCGTATGGCACTTTGCATCTGTAGGACTCAAGAGGTGGCCCCCAACAGTCACACAGACTGTGTGGCACTTTGCTCCCACATATCTCAAGAGGTGGCCCTCACGATCGTATGTCTTTGTGAACCGCGTGGCACTTTGCTCCCGTCGGACTCAAGAGGTGACCCCCACAGTAACATAGACTGCGTGGCACTTTGCTCCCACAGAACTCAAGAGGTGGCCCCCACGTTCGCATGTCTTTGTGAATCGCGTGGTACTTTGCTCCCACAGGACTCAAGAGGTAACCCCCACAGTAACATAGACTGTGTGGCACTTTGCTCCCGTTGGACTCAAGAGGTAACCCCCACGTTCACATGTCATTTTGGAAATTGCGTGGCACTTTGCTCCCGCAGAACTCAAGAGGTAACCCCCACAGTAACATAGACTGTGTGGCACTTTGCTCCCGTTGGACTCAAGAGGTAACCCCCACGTTCACATGTCATTTTGGAAATTGCGTGGCACTTTGCTCCCACAGAACTCAAGAGGTAACCCCCACAGTAACATAGACTGTGTGGCACTTTGCTCCTGTCGGACTCAAGAGGTAACCCCCACAATTCCACTATACAATGCCCTTTTTGTCTTAAAGCAGAGTTTTCAAAATCTTACTTGGGTTTTTATAGCTCATTAACTCATATCGAGTAATAAAATCAAATTTCTTGAAATCTGAAAACTCTTTCATAAAACAGAAAAAACGGTGTGGCACTTTGTTCCCGTAGGACTCAAGAGGTGGCCCCCACAATCGCCTTTCGAAAACAAATTTCATTTCTCAAACATAAGTTCACATACCAACTTTCATTTCATTCAAAAACATGAAATCAATCATACATAAGTCAAAACCATGACATTTATTCAGAAAATCATGTTTGAAACTACGCATTTAATTTCATATAGCATTTCTTTATCTCGAAAACATGATCAAATAAATCTTGGGCTCATTAGGTGTCAAGTTTTATTTTACAATCAAGGGTTGCACGAGAAGGCACGAAATCACATAAATAAATCGGGGTCTAAGGGTAAGGATACCATTACCATCTTAAATTACACCCCTTACCTCGATCTATCGAAATCTCCGTGCTCAATTGGTGCACCTCTAGTAACTCCTTTAATTCCTTCTACGATTACCTACATCGAAGTTGTAGACTTAACACTCTATTCATGCAAATTGGATTAAAATCGTAATTTATTATTGCTACTGCGTGTGTACGTATTATTGTATATCCTTAGGCCGACACACACGTTTATATATATTTCTTCACCATTTATATATTTGCCCTTACAAGTATTACATGTACCCTTATTATATACATCCTCAAGTATACACGCATAAATATATATTTATATATACACTCCTATATATATATATATATATATATATATATATATATATATATATATATATATATATATATATATATATATATATATATACTTTTATTGTTTTCATGTTTTCCTATATCACATATATACAATATACGTTCTCTATATATACATATATATACTTTTATTTGTTTTTCATATTTCCCTATCTCATATACTAGCACACATTCATCCTATGTACATCCATACGTATATGCACCTAAATAAATATATATATATATATATCATTGTTTTTCATTTTTCCTTATCACATGTATCCATTCTTTGTATATACATATATTAAAACACACATTTATTTTTTACTCATTTGTATGTACACCCAAGTATATAGACATTATTCATATACTCCTATATGTATATACACCTAAGTATATACACATATTTATTTTATCCTTGGCTTCTCTTATTCATTATCAAGCATATGTACATATACTAACATCCCCTTTCATTATACACACCTAGATGTATATACCCAAATATATATATATATATATATATATATATATATATATATATTCACATAAATACATACATATATATATATATTATCACTTATTTCCATTATTCAATATCACATATATATATTTTTGCCTACCTCTCATCTTTCCATTTTTTTTGTCTAATTTAATCTATAACTAACATGCTATACACATACAATACATATATATACATGCCCATCAATATACATTATACATACATGTATTTTACCTTTTTTTTTCTTCCTTTTCTTTTTTTTTTCTTTCCTTTCTTTCTTTTTCCTTTCTTCCCTCTCGGTTAGCCCAGCTGCTCACTCTCCCGATTGCTCTTCTTCTTCCTCCCTTTCTCCCTCGGTTCCAGCCCTTTCTCCCTCACGGTTTCTCCTGTTTGGTCTCGGTTACAGCCTCCATTTCCAGCCCCTGTTCTGCTATCCCTTCAATCCCAATTCTGTTTCCAGATTTCCTGCCCTCGGTGCTGCCTTCGGTCTCCCTCAATTCCCGATTCCCAGCTTCCTTTTCTCCCCTGTTATCATCACTTCCTGGCTGCTACTGCTTCAACTACTCTGTTCAGCTCCTATTCCCAACAGCTTTGGACCTATTCACGCACCCCTGTTCTGCTCCCAACAGCTTCGGTTTCTTCTTCTTCTCGGTGCTGCTGTCCCCCTTTCCTTCCTCTCGGTTTCCCCTTTTTTTTTCCTTTCTCTTCTTCCTCGGCAGACTCAGCTTCCTTCTCCTCTCCCTTCCCCTCTCTTCTTTCTCTCTTCTCCCCTTCTTCTCCAGCCGACCGAGCCTCTCTTCTTCCTTTCTCCTTTCTCCTTTCTCCTTTCTCCTTTCTCTTCCTTCCTTTCCTCTTCTCCCCAACCGATCAGCCCCTCTTCTTCCTTTCCTTTCTCTTCTTTCCTTTCCTCTTCTCCCCAGCCGATCAGCCCCTCTTCTTCCCTTTCTCCTTTCTCTTCTCTTCTTCTGCTCTTTCTCCCGCCCAGCTCCTCTGTTTAATTTTTTTTTCAATTGCAAACAGTGGCAGACGGAATTGGCTTTTCTAAGCCAATTCCGTACATGCCAATATATATGTATATATATATATATATATATTATATTAGTATTTAGGTATTATTTGTTATGTATTTGTATTGTTATTATTATTACTATTATTGTATATATATATATATATATATATATTTTTGTTTCCATTTTATTTTAAATATCTTATACATTATACCTTACAATACATATATATATTTGTCATATATATATATATATATATACATATACCTTCCCTTTTATTTAAATGTCTAGTATGTATGTACATATATATATACACATATTCACCTATATATATATCTACATATATACATTTTCTTATATAATTTATCCAAAAACATAATATCATGCCTTCCATGAAATTTTTCTTATTCCGAAAATGAAAAAGTACGGGACTCCATCATTTTTCATAAATTCTCGATACAAGTGTTTTACATCAACAATTTTCTATTTAACAAATTAAAATTCTCTAATCCCTCTATACTCACATTCGTCTTATCACTCCTTGTATCTTTGGGTTCCCGGTCATTCACGGACTTCTCGGTCCCTATAGTCCTCGAGTCCTACAACGAATATTCACACTTTCATTAATATATATTATTTCCATTTTTATATAATCTAGTTAAACGTAGAAAATTTGTGGGGTTTACAATATGTTATTTGCTATTTAGCTCTTATTTATGATGCTATGATTTTAAGGTAGCCCATGAGTGATGTTTTTATGAAATGTGCATATGAAAGTTATAATTTCGCTTTAAAGTGAACAATATGATATCTATGATTCGAACTTATGAGATGCTTTATGACTGTTTACACTAACTGATATGTATATAACATGATACATTTTACGAAAATGATGCATGATGTGTAAACTAATGATTTTAAAGCACATTTTTACTGCTTTCAGTGAATGTAAGCATCTCTACTCCATTACATGTGTTTTACTGGTTTTAAGTATTAAGGTTACTCTAAATGTATCTCTTGCTGAGCTTGAAAAGCTCACCCCCCTTCCTTTCCATCTTCCAGATTACCTACAGTGATTCTACTGCACTCACGCGCTAGAAGTCGTGGACGAGGCAGTCCGACCTTTTGTCAGATCATTTGTAGCGACGAGGTATAGCTTTACTTTTGTTCCAGACTTGATGTACAGCGTAAACACTATTGTATAAGACAATGGGATGTAATCAATGTAGATGATTTTGGTACAGAGTTTTAATTAGGCAGTGTAAATGAATATATGTATAGAATGTCATTAGATTCTGGAATGAGAATGAATTCATTATGGTTGTGGGTTGAAATTAAATATAAACTACGTTTAAACTTTGCAGGTTGGGTTAAGTGTTATTGCAGCTGTTATACTGCTGAATTTTTATAAAATGATAAAATTTAAGAAACTGACATAGACATTAATGATAATTCTATTTTTTATAGAATTATTTGTGCTTAAATTCCTAATTATTTACTTAAATCCCCTTATTAATTCATTAATAATCCCCTTATTTAATTAAAATTCCTTATTGTGCAGATAAATTAAAATCCTGATGAAACTCAGTCGTTTCAGACGAAATTGGGCTGAAAACGGGCTAAAAGAGATTGGGCCACTTCAAATTTTGCAGATCGAGTCACCAGTCGTTTGGACACGCGTGATGCCAGGTGTCGATATTTTATTTGCTCTAAAATGATAAGATCGACAGACATCGAGTGAATATTCTGGAAGGCACACGCCGGGCCACAGCACAGAGCCAACTGGACAAACCGACAAGTGACGTGGAAATATCTATCTACAGCGAATCAATTGAAGACAAGTGGCAAATTAATGCCAACTCATCTAGGATGAAAATTTACCATTGTACCCCTATGTTTGTGTATAAATAGAACATGTTGGCTATTGAAAAAAGGGAAGTAGTTTTAGGAGTAGTGTAAAAGTAGTGTAGGTAGGGTAAATTAGAGTAGCCTAGGGTTAGAGTAAAATAGTTTTTAGAGTTTTCTTTAATTTCCGAATTGTTTGTTTTTCCTTTACAATTTATTCTTACTGTTCATCTATGTTCTTCATTTATAAGTTGTTAAATCTTATTTTTCAATAGTAATCTGTTTTCTTTTCCATCTCCTCGGTTTCCTTCCACAAGTTGTATTTTTTGCATTTTCAAAGCTTATTCCATGTCTCGGTTTCTTCTTTACTTGCATTACTATTGCTTTATCTTTTCTTCATTTGCTATTCCATCATCTTTTTTTTTGGCTACTCTCGGTTTCTTTTCCATTGTAAGCTCTCGGGTTTTGCATCTTAACTGGTTTAATTTCGGGATTCACTTATTGCTGAGCAGAGGGAGTAAGAAACTGGTGTGCTGAGCTTTGGTTCTTCATAGAAGGCCATGGTTGCTGTGAGAGGAGGAGAAACATCGGTTACACTGCTCTGTTCTGCTCTGTTTCGGTTTCATGCTACTGTTCACCTTAGTTTTTCTTGTTATTTTGCATTACTCCATTGTTGTTGATGCTTCGATTTCTGCTAGTGTTCTCTGCAATATGTTATTTACCTTTGCAACCCGTTTCTGTTCAATTCTCTTCTTTTGTATTCAGGTGTTATTTTAGGTGCAAGGTTGTTGGTTGTTGAGGCGTTTCTGGTCTTCCATGATTCTGCCCTATTTCGGTTGTGAAGGTTTATGCTTGTGTTGTGTTCTGAACGTGTGTACTGTGAAGATTAGTGGGGCGAGGGCTAGATTGTAAGACTGAGCTGCCGCACGCGAGGTCACTGCCTGGGTTGTACTGAGCAATGTCGAATTCAGACGCAGAAGGCATAAGCAGAACGTAGCTACTGCATTTCGTCCCTGTCCTGACATTGCAGAGCATGACTTCCGGCTAGGGAGGATCTGTTGCTATGCATTTGCCCTGCTGTAAGTATCAGGCATGGCTGTTTGCTAGGGAAATAGCTCGGGAATGAAGGTACTGTTGTGCAGAGAATGAAGGAGCAACAGCAGTTCATGGGCAGAGAACAAACCGGCAGCTGGAGCATAGGATAGATGGTACCTGTCCAGGAGTCGGTTGCAGACCAGCACCTGGAGACAGAAGCAGCCAAATCGTGCAAAACCAGAGGACAGTCGAGCTGTACCTGGAAGGAAAACCAGAAATTACCGAGTGAACAGTAAACCGTGGGAAAGTTACTGTTTGTTTAAACATTTAAGGCCATGTTTGGTTGATAGGTTATAGGATTAACTCATTTTTATGCCTTTTAGTTTAGTTTATTTCCAATTTAATTAGTTAGCTTAGTTTAGATTTATTAATTAAATTGCATGATTAGTATTCTAGTTTAATAGTTTAAAACGTAGTTTTAATTAGGATGATAGTTAATTAAATGTTCATTTAGAATTAGATTAGGGGTAAATTCAGTTAATTAAGTCTTAGGTTAGTTTAAATTACATTCGATTAAGTAGTTTAATTGCATTTTTAGGTTAGTTTAATTTAGTTTAATCATGTTTTGTTATTTCCATATTTGCATTTAATTTTAATTGCTTTAATTCGTTTTAACTGTTTAATTTTATTTTGTAGGTTATTTGTTTTTAATTGATCGAAATACTGTAAGTAAAATTTTGTTTTTATTTCTTTTAGTTATTATTTCATTGTTTTTAATTAGCCTTAGTAAATCACTCTTGAATTCATAATTTGCTAGGATATACTTAGGGTAAAAGTAACCGGTAGTTAATTAGGCTAACAACTTCTCTGTAGGACGATATCTCGGGACTCAAAATCCCATTATTACTGGGACGACCCGTGCACTTGCGGAAAGATTACCCTAAGGACTCGTCAAGTTTTTGGTACAGAGTTTTACTTTTGTTCCAGACTTGATGTACAGCGTAAACACTATTGTATAAGACAATGGGA
This sequence comes from Firmiana major, assembly GCA_033439115.1. Lineage (NCBI taxonomy): Eukaryota > Viridiplantae > Streptophyta > Magnoliopsida > Malvales > Malvaceae > Firmiana > Firmiana major. The sequence continues at coordinate 47,616,864 of CM065896.1, read as the reverse complement.
TGTAATCCATGTAGATGATTTTGGTACAGAGTTTTAATTCGGCAGTGTAAATGAATATATGTATAGAATGTCATTAGATTCTGGAATGAGAATGAATTCATTATGGTTGTGGGTTGAAATTAAATATAAACTACGTTTAAACTTTGCAGGTTGGGTTAAGTGTTATTGCAACTGTTATACTGCTGAATTTTTATAAAATGATAAAATTTAAGAAACTGACATAGACATTAACACAACTCAGTTAATTAGGTTAAAAATTTTAAAATTGCCCTATTTTCCACGTTTTCGGACGTGACAAGCTGCTATTAATGTCATTTTCTGTTGAGAGTACATAGCTGGTAGCACACCAAGGCCTTGAAGGAAGATGAGAATTTCAAGGCAAAGTAGGAAGAGCCCTACAGAGTCGGGAGGATGATCGAGTCCTGGACCTGGCAAGAAGATAGCAAAGACGTGGAATACCAACCACTTAAAACCATACTGGCAGTGAGACTTTAATCTATTTAATGTTATTTCTTGTTATTAAACTATGGGTTGAAATTTTATTTGTTGAACTGTGATTTATGTTATATTGATATTTTATTACCTATTGAGGTTTTCAAATAATTGATAGATAACTAATTAAACAAAAGGCTTGAAGCGAAAAATGTCCAAGGTAAGCCACAAAGAAAATATACAAGGGTTTGAAGCGAAAAATGCGCGAGGTAAGCCACGCACCTAAACAAAGGGCTTGAAGCGAAAAATGCCGAGGTAAGCCACAAAGAAAATGTGCATGGGCTTGAAGCGAAAAATGCGAGGTAAGTCATGCATCTAAACAAAGGGCTTGAAGCAAAAAATGCGCGAGGTAAGTCACGCACCTAAACAAAAGGCTTGAAGCGAAAAATGCGTGAGATAAGCCACAAAAAAAATGTGCAAAGGCTTGAAGCGAAAAATGTGCGAGGTAAGCCATGCACCAAAACAAAGGGCTTGAAGCGAAAAATGCGAGAGGCATGCCACAAAGAAAATGTGTAAGGGCTTGATGCAAAAAAAGCGCGAGGTAAGCCATGCAGTCAAAATAACAAGGGCTCGAAGCGAAAAGTGCGCGAGATAAGCCATAAAGAAAAGGTACAAGGCCTTAAAGCGAAAAATGCGCGATGTAAGCTGCGCACTCAAACAAGAGCTTGAGAATTTGACGTCAGAGTTTGGCATGAGAATTTGACATCAGGATTTAGCCTGAGAGAAAATTTAGTCTCAGAGTTTGGCCTAAAAATTTGACTTCAGAATTTGGCTTGAGAATCTGACTTCAGAGTTTAAAGTGAGAACTTGATCTGAGACTATGTCGAGAATATATGTACTCTGCTGTAAGGTTATACCTAGCGAAAGAATGAGGAGCAATTGTTATGAATAATAATAATTAAAAAAAATAAAAAAAAAGAGGTATGCCACGTGGTGTGAACAAGGCGCGCCACATGGCGCCATTATTACCCTCCTGCATGCTATGCGGGAGGATACCCTCTCGCCTTCAAGTGCCGGCGCGCCACGTGGTGCTAGACCTGGTAATCCGTGTCGTGTCGACACGACACGAATTAAAACACGACACTAATTTATGAAACACGTACACGATATGAATTATAAAACGTGTCGGAAACGTAAACACGAACACGACACAAATTTTATACGTGTGACACGTGACACGACACGGTTGACACGTTATAATTATCCGTGTCACACGACACGACACGAATAGACACGAATGACACGGTTAAAAATAAAACATAATCAAAATGAAAAAAAAATCATAATATTTATTGATTTATAACAATAATTTAATTTACATACATTCAAATATTATTAACAAATATAACATAATAATAATATTCAATCCATATCATCCATAATATTTATTTAAAATTACAATATATACAAACAAAACATAAAGAGTTAACATTAAGTCATAAAACATAAATAGTCAACGAATATTCAAACATTAAATTCACAGATACCAACTCAATACAATGTAAGAAATAACAATTTAAGAAACGTGTTTCTCGTGTCGTGTATGTATTAACCGTGTATTCGTGTGACACGATTTAAGAAAACGTGTTTCCGTATTGTTGGCTCTACCGAGAGGGGGGGTGAATCGGTTTTCTAATAATAATGGCAGATTTAAATCAATTCAACTTTAATTATCAATTAATAAATGAACAATATAATGAAATGAATTAAATTAAAGCAAGATAGGGAAGAGAGTAACAAATACAATCGTTTATAGAGGTTCGGCCAATCTCTTACCTACGTCCTCTCTGCTTGACCTTCTTGTCAAGTGCTTTTTTCTCACTTTCAATAGAAGTTACAATATCCTTTTTTCAGGTTAAGGAATAACCTCTCTACCTTGTTTAAACAATGGTGTATTCACCCTTTTACAGAATTTATCTCACTGAGGAACAATCCTCTTCTCTCTTAAGGATAGGATGAATACAATACCAAGCTTTTAATGTGGGTAGGATAAATACAGCTTTTGCACACAAGCTTATACAACAAATTCAAAGAATGAGAATTGAAGACAAAAGGAATGAGGGAATTAAACTCTTGAGAATATACAGAAAGTGCAGTAATTTTCTCTTTTTTCTCAGTGTCTTCAATGCTTGATTATATACTGAAGAATTGGTGGTTGGAGCATTAAATGCAATTTTTTCCGTTGAGATTTTTGCAGAAATAGCCGTTGGGTACCTCCAGTAGAATGCCAGATCGATCTGCCATCTTGGCCAGATCGATCTCTTAGTTATAGTTCCTGCAAAATCAAGGCAAAATGAAGCTAGGAGATCGATCTCCTATCTGAGCAGATCGATCTCACAATTTGAAATGTTAGAGGAGATCGATCTGTCGAACAGGCAGATCGATCTTCCAACCTCTCTGTTTGAGGCATGATCGATCTATAGATCGATCTTCCAGGTAATGTCTTAATGAGGAGATCGATCTCTTATCAACCTAGATCGATCTCCTTAGCTCTCTGACTTTGAGGAGATCGATCTCTTCCTATACCAGATCGATCTCACAAACTTTCTGTTTGCATACAGATCGATCTTACAGATCGATCTTCTGCCTTTACCTTTTGTTTTAGGGGAGATCGATCTCTTGGTATACCAGATCGATCTCATGTCTTCCTGAGATCGATCTCTCATCCAAGAAAAGCCCAGGAGATCTATCTCTCATAACCCAGATCGATCTCTCATCTACAGACCTTTAAGTTCTGGTACTGATAACCTCTAAACATGTTTTTATATCATTTTTATTTATTGAATTTACTTGTTTTGTCATTTCAAAATATATTAACTCAACACGTATCTTATACGTGTTTAGCCGTATCTGACACGGCTAAACATGAAAATTACCGTGTCAAAATTCGTGTTGACACAGCTAAACACGAAACACTAATTTTTCAAACACGTACACGATTTTTTCGTATCGTGTTCATGTCATGTTACTCGTGTCGTGTCTACTTTTGCCGGGTCTACGTGGCGCACCACGTGGCGTGCCCACGTACAATCCTGCACATAGAAAAATTATGATGTTAGTGGTCATGCGTGAAATTTTATTTGGAGAATTTTACCTATAAATATTTTTTATTCTGCAGGATCCGTAAAGTAATAAGAGACATTTAATTAATGAATAAAATGTGGAATTAATCCCTATAAATAGGGTCAGGTATGATTCTTGATGGGAGAGGTCTTTATTTTGTTTTATAGAAATTCTGCCAAATTCTCTTTCTAATTTAAGCATCGAAGTGCTTATGCAGGGAAAAATTTATGCGTCTCTCTGATTATTATTTTTCTTGCAGAGTCTTTAGTAGCACGTGGTACAAATATCAAAGCGAAGACGTCAGCAATTCGTTACCATTGTAACTGACCAACAACAACTTCATTTGCTCTTTTCTTGTACTACTATTCACTATAAAGCTCTGTTCTATTCATTGAAATGACTTCTGAAAAGTGATTTCTGCATTTTCTGGTGTTTGATTAGCAAAAAAATTGATTGATCAACAATTAGGTCTTTTTTTTTTTTTGAAAATTATCTTAAACTTTTGAAAACGAAAAGACATTTTTTGAAAAATAATTGTTATGTATAAAGTTACTTACTAATCTCATGAGTATAATTTACTGAAGTTATACCTTAGATATAATTTTTTTTAACTTTATAATTTAATTTAATTTAATCCTACATAACATAGTATTATATTAATAATTTTTTAATTAGAATAAAATTTTAATGATTAAAATATTAATATTAAAAATATTTTAATATTTTAAATTTAAATATTTTATTTTGTATTTTATTAATCTTAAATATTTTTAATATTTCAATAATAAAAAATATTATATTATTATTTTAATATTAAATAATAGATTAATAAATAATATATTTATTTATTAATATTTTAATTTAAGATATAATTTTTTTTGTATTTTATTTACAAATTTTTATATTAACATTTTAATAATAAATATAAATAAATAATACTTTTCTTATGATTTTAATGATAGATAATTTCAATATAAAATATAATTATTTTAATATTATAAATATTTTTAATATTTCAAAAATAAATAATGATATACTATTAATATTATATATATTTATATATTAATATTACTTCAAATTTTTAAAAATATTAATATAATAATAAATAATTTTCTTTTAAATGTTTATAATATAATATTTTATATTAAATATTATTTTGAAATTATAATTTTTTTAATATTAATAAATTAATTAATAAATATTGACTAATTTTTTAATATTTTATTAGTTAATTAATATAATTTGAAAAAAAAAACAGATTTTTCAAAAAACAATCAAATAATAAAAATTTTACTTGCTCATCTAAGTAAGGAAAAAAAAATTTCCAAAAAATAAAAATATTTTCTAAAAATCATTTTAAGTGAACCAAACAAAATTTAAACTTTTGAAAATTCTAAAAGTAAACCATATTTGTTGTGTATGAATAAATATAACAAATAATTATTCCTAAAAATTAAATATTACTAATAATTATTCCTATTATTTGATTTTTTAGCTAGTTGCGTCATTACATCTACGCAAACCACAGTGGACAGATTAAGATTGCTCTTTGAAACACACGCTAGCTGCAACGGTTATGTCATCCCAGGAGAACATTAACCCAAGGGAAACTAAGTTATAATTAATAATTCATATGTATATATGTATAATTTGTACACGATCAGTCGTATTTATATTATATAAGACAAAAAATTCATATCGAAATTCATCAACATGCCAAACAATTTCATATTCATATGCAACTTTTTTAAAAAATTTTATCTCGTATATCATTTATATATTTTATTCGTGATATGTCTAAAATTATCAAATCTACTAAAAAGTGATCCCCGACCCCTGGTTCAAATCTTAGGCAAACAAAAACTTGGACTCTTTATCTATTATTACTGTAACTGCAAATCAAACATGCATGTACAAGAAAGCATTTTCCCCACGCAATTCCAGAAACGCCAAAACTACCATTATAGGCCAAAACTGGTTCTATTTACTATGACTAACGTTAAGCATTGAGTTAATTTGACATGGCATATAATTATGATGTAAAGAATGAATAAAAAAGGCACTAAACTAAGTGATCATAAAGCCTAAAACATGGATCCATCTTCCTCAAAATGGATTCCTTTATGAATCTATGTGAAGTGTTTTCATCATACAAAAATGTGGCAATTATATCAACAAGTACTCCTTCCGATACTCGCGCACTATGACAGGCACACTTGTGGGAGGGATCTGCGACACAAACAATAACAATGTCGTTAAAATCTACTAATGCAAGTAACTTCAAGCAAGCTCCGCTTGAGCATTTAATTATATAAAAAAGTGTAAACAATAAAGACAGACCAAATGCATGAGACTATGATATCCTTGGATTCAAGGCCAAATACAACTTAATACAAAATCCCTACCAAAATCAAAAAGGGAAAGATAAATCAAATCACTCACCATGCCATAATCTGTGACAATCATTGAAATGTAATCTGAAGGAGTAGCATCATATCTGTAGGGAGAACACACCAAGGTAAAGAGGATTCAGAATCATTTAGAGACCATTAAAACAAATCTCTTAATTTTTTAGACATGAGACATCTAAAAGCTTACTTTAAATTAAGAAGTTCAAGGTTTTCCTTCTGTTTATCAGTCAAAGTATCCAAATAACTCACATCCACTCTTCCTGGGACCTTTGCTATGGCATCTGGGTCACCTGCAAGATATTCCAGGAGGCTCAAGTTTTCTACTTCGAAGCAGACATACCTCAAGAAAAAAGCAAGGAAGTGACAAGCCTCCTCTCAGAAGGAGATTGCAAGTCTAGAGTCCACCGTTTTCTTTTTTGGAGAGAAGGGGAAAAAGCAATTAGGGGGGGAATTGCAGGTGTGGTGTGGATTGAACCAACATACCTAGCTCATTAAAGCAGATTGAATCAAGCTGCACCCTTTCATGAAATTTGTATGCTTCACAACAGATCAAAACTGGAACATGGAATGCATATGCAACCATAGCAACAGATGCAGTCCCAACCCTTGAATATACAGTCCCATTCGACAATATTGAGGACGCCCCAAGAAAAACTCGTGTGACTTCATGCATGATATAAGAAATAGCATTTATTTGACTATAAGTACAACTCAGGCCCTTTGCTATCAGCCTACGAAGTAGCTTTTGGCCTTCAAGCATGGGACGTGAGTCTACCACCACAACACGGAACTGTTTCCCAAGCTCATGTGCATATAAAAGAATCATTTCAACAACACATGATGATCCATATGTCATAAGAACATCGCCATCTCTGATCTTTGTACCGGCATGCCTAACTATTACCTTATCTGCAAGCACTATCTTCTCATTTATGAAACGATCAATGTCAGAACAAAGGGCTGCTTTTGCCTCTGATTCAGAGAGAGTTAGAGGTAACTTGGCAACACGACTCTTCAGAAACCTGATAGCATTTCCCATGCTCATAGAAAGTGGGCGGCATTCAATCAGAAAAGAAACAAAACCACTAAGTTTGGAAGTTAAATCTCTGATGAGGGTTTTTTGTGGTGGTGTAGAATAGTCTCTGATAGCTTGTTGGAATGCCTGCAGCATTGCAATACAACGAGCATTACCTCCTGATAAGTCTCCAGTCAAATACCGCAATCCAACCTGGCAATTTCGTATAATACACCATTGTAAGGAACTCGAGGTTTCCCTTTTATTAACATAAAAGAAGATTTTATGCTCTATCAACTTCTCAATAAATGGACACCAAAGTAACTCATACACCATCATAGCCGATATATGCAATAAATGGCATGTCCCCTCATTCTGATTCATTTTCCTAATGTATTTCCGCACCAACTAGTGCACTAAAATTAACAGAATAGTGCTAATAAAATCTTTAAAGGTTTAAGCAAAACAGCAAGAAAGATGATACGGTCATGAAGCTGAGTAGAGAAAAAGTTCATGTAGCATTCTCAACTATGGATTTGCATAGTTAGATTATCATTCTCCTGGATCTTTACTTAGTGTCATTTTTTTTACAGGAGGAGGAAGCCTCTGCCATGCCCCTCCCCCCCTACTGTTAACGAACCACAACAAACCCCCCCTACTGTTAACGAACCACAACAAACTACTAAATAGAGTACCTTGTAAACAGCAGGGTGCTTCTCATGAAGTTCAAAAAATTTAGACTCCAAATAAGGAAGCTGAGTCCCATTTTTGTGTGGCGGCAAATGGCGAAACAGTTCGACTCTATTCCTAGCTTCAGGTTGATTCAACACAGATCGCCTTTTAGCCTTCCCCACACGACTCTCATCATCAAATTGCATACGAGGAGGAGGAACATCTTTCTTCCTCTCTTTCTCTGCTGGACGATCAACTCCTATTCTTTCAGAAGCTGCAATGGAAGCTGCAACTGGAGGACCATCTTTTTTTAGTGGTGGCTGCTTCACAGGTTTAGAAGAAGCTGCTCGCCCCGGTGTAACAGATTTATTCGCCTCAGCTATAAAATTAAAAGCCGTTTAGTGCTAAGGGCACAGCTAACAATTAAGTGTCAATGGAAAACCAAGTTAAATTGGTCAGAACAAGTTTTTAAATATATATATATATATATATATATATATATATATAGATAGATAGATAGATAGATAGATATCTAAGAAAACCAATGTTTCATCAAAATCTTAAAAAACGTTGCTTGTGTTATTTAGAGGGGGTAAAAGAACAAATAAGAACAAATACCAAGGAGATGCTAACACACTTCAACATGCTATTCAATGATTTCGATTTCATAGATGTGGAAACCATTAGCACAGCTGCTTGCAACCTATTCAAGCTTGGTTCATCAGATTGGAAAACAAGTGAAGCTTGAGTTTGCTGATGAACTCACTCCATAATAGGTATTTCTCTTTCAATCACATTCAGAACCGATTAATTCAAGGAAAGCTAAAAACTTGCAACCGATTGCAACAAATACTTAAGAAAATTATCTATATTAATTGTTCCATAAAAATAATATGGTATTTTTAATTTAAAACATAAATATAAATAGATAAAAAAATTACTGTATTTCATAACTGTATGTTAATCATGACACCCAGCATATTTCATCAAGCCACATGCTAATATCCATATATTCTTGCTACATTCCTTTAAACTCTTTTCAGTTTCCAATCTTCCTCTCTAATGTTACCCAATTCCAAATCGCTTTGGAAAATAATTACTAACATGTGAAGCTCGCCTACTTTGGGAACGAAATGGTCAACAGTTAAACACTTCAAATTATATCTTCCATTTCAGACACAAAAACAGAAGTGCAAGTTTGGACACATTTGAGACATAATTCACAATCAATTCAAGTCAATTAGCATTACTTAAAAGATTCCCATTGTCACCAGAAATATAGAAAAGACAGTTTTGAACCTTTAGAAGCAGCTTTCGCAGCTCTTTGAGACTCCTGCAGGGCGCGTCTCTCAGCTTTCGTTGTTTTCGCTTTTAAGGGCTTTGAACTTGATGCTTGTTCCTTTTGCACTTCACTTTTTTCTGCAAGAAAATTTTCTTTCAGAACCCTTATTTATTTTAAATACTCAAATTTTTTTCTTGGAAAAATATTACCAGGAGGTTGATTCTTAGCTTCCACCCCAGCGACATTTTCTGGTTGCTTGACTGGACACAAATCGAAACCTCCTCCGGGAAAACTAGACGCAAATTTCGCGGAATTACTCCTCCTATACCATCCCAACGACGATTCAGCCCCCTCCGAGAACTCTTCGTCGCCAATCCGACTCGGAGGCGGCGACTCCAAACCCAGAACCGATTCTGAGGGGTTGTAACTTCCAACAGTCGCATGGTCTGCAGCGTTTTCCCGTCCGGAAACCAGCACTGCGGCGGTGCGCCCGCCAAGGTTGTCGGAGAGGTGACGCGGCGGCGGGATCATGACAGGAGAGAGGGTGTTGCTGGCGGGAGAATCGGAGAGCGGTGGCGAATTGGAGTTTGGAGGGCCTGATTGAGACCGAGTAGGTCCCGGTTGCGGCGGAGGAGCGTTAGGGGTGAAGAAGCCGACTTGGCGGACCCTGGGGACGGCGCGTGTAACTCGTCGCGGGTCCATTGAAATTTGCGATTCGTTCGAAATTGCTGATTTTTCTATAATTAAAAAAAAATGAGAGAAACGTTAGGGTTTGGAATTCATGCAAAAATAGAATTGATGAAAGAAATATTGAAGAAGAAGATAACAGCTAAGATTGGCGAAAGGATTATTTAGTTCTTGTGCGTTGTTAAAAAGGGGAACTTTTGAAATATGCCAATACGCTACAGTCGTCAGTGGAGAACAAATTTCTATCCTATTTGCTACATTTATTTAAAATATTATAAAATACTGTCACCAAAAAAATTTACAAATATTGCACTTTAAAGAAAAATTTTCAGCAACAAAATTATATTTTACGTTTTAAAGTAAACTATATATCGACTAAATAGTAGTTTAAAGCAAAATAAAAAACTTACTGATGAAAAAGAAAATTACAAAAATCTTATTACTATATAACATTTTTATCGAAATATTACTGTTGTGCATAAATAAATAAAATAAATAATAAAAAAACTACGCACCATGTGGCGTAAGGCGGGAGGCCAAGTGTCTCCTGCAAATTGCCAATCGAGAGACCTTGGTCTCTCGCCCAACGCGCCATGTGGTGCGAGGTGAGAGACTAAGGGTCTTTTGCATTTTGCCTGGTGAGAGACCCCTGGTCTCGCGCTATTGACACTAGGCGGAAGAGCTGCCGCCTCTTTCATACTGGAGCAAGAAACTCAGTTGTGTTTCACTAATCCATTTTTGAACGGTAATTACAGTGCATGTCTAAAAATTTATTTAAATAATTTTACCCTTAAATATATTTGATTCTGCAAATTCGTAAGAGAATAAAAAATATTTAATTAGTGGATAAATACGTAATTAAAATTGGAATCAACCTCTATAAAAAATGGATCATGTATGATTCATGAAACAAAGCCTCTATTTGCTTTACAGAAACTCTGTCAAATTCTCTTTTGACTTAAGCATCGGAGTGCTTACGCAGGAAACAACCCCTACGTCCCTCTGATCATTCTTTTTCTTGCAGAATCTTTAGTAGCACGTGACACAAAAATCAAGGCAAAGACGTCAACAACTCGTCATCGTTGTAATCGAACAACAACAATCGGCGCCATCTGTGGGAAACGGAAGAAAAGTTTTTAGCTCTACAATAATGGTACGGACACGTTCAGCAACGATGAGAAGCGATGGGAATGAAGATACAGTGAGCTCTCCAATTGGTGACTTGGGTAATGGAGTCCAAGGAGAGCGAGAGACGAACATGATGACAATACCCAAGACAGAATTTGAAGCCATGAAAAAATAAGGGGAAGAGACTGTTCAAACCTTACGAACTATGATGGATTTGTTTAGGGGTACTTTTCCGCAAGTGAATTTGCCTCCGATTGTCAGACCCGAATTTTTGTAGCTTATTTCCTTATGATTCCTATGTGTATGAACACTATGTAATTATGGTTGAATCATAAGAAGAGTGTTTACTAGATTTAAAGTGTTAATGAAATGAATTAACACGCAAAAGCTACATAAAATGCCTAATGTGGATGATAAGTATCACAGGCTAAACCGAGTCATTCTAAATCATTCTGACTGAAAATAAGAACTTAAAATAAGAGAGCGTAGAGAGCTCATGAAGGAAAGTCAGCTTGATTTAGACCCAAACATACAAAACGAGTGTAAAAGCTAAAAAGGGTAAAATGGACCTTTTCGGCGAGAAAAGGAGTTTCGGGTGAAATTATCCACCGAGAGCGGTTGGAATATAAAGAAGAGAGTGTAAGACATGATATAAAACACTTTCGAAAATTTAAGAAAAAGTCAACTTAGTCAATGGTTAAGGAAAAAGTCAACTATAGTTAAAAAAGTGGACTTTTACCATAGTTGACTAATCAAGGTTAGAAATTAACCTAAGTGTGGAGAAAAATTTGGGGAAAAATATTCTTGGCCAGAATACAAGATAATCATCCCCGGGAGTAAGGAAAATTTATTCGGAAGGATTCCGGAATAAATTTAATGGTTAAAAACGTAATGGGCCTAAGGTGAAAATTTTAAAGCCCATTAAGGTATACTAAACGTATATCGAAATTTTTAGGTCCTTTAGACCGAATTGTTGGACCAATTGATCGACCAAATTTTGAGACAATAAAAGGCCCGAGGTATAGTAAAAATTTCAGCCCGAAAGCCCATTAGGAAAGCCCAAACCGAGAAGCCCAATTGGAAAAGCCCATGAGATAAATATCTAACTATAGTTAAAGTTAACTATGACTCATAAGGTGACTCATAAGGTGACTCATGGTTCAGATTTGGAAAGTCAAGCATAGTGGCTGAAAAGTAAGGCTTAATGGCTAAGTAAGTGGCTTATAAATGCAGCCACACCATTGTCTTCTTCATCACTCATTTCCGGCTAGAGAAGAACACCATTGAAACATAACCATTCAAGCTTTCTCTCACTAGAAATCACTAGGAATTAGTCATATTTGGAACTTGCATCCTTCATGAAAGTTGTTCCAAATTGAAAGGAGATTAACATATGTTGGAATTGGCTATCAAGGAGCCATAGAGTGCAAACCGAGAGCCTCCAAAGTTTCGGCCAAAAGGAGAACACTACAATTGGTATATTTTCTAATTTCCAATTTCATATATGTTAATGTATGAATGATTTCAAGTATGTTGATATATGTTTTAAGCATTTAAACATATTAAATCACCATGAAGAGGGTTAGGCCGAGAGTGATCAATGGGATATTGAAATATGTCAATTTGATTTTAAGACATAAATGGATTAGTACACATGTATTAATGTTAATGGTATAATTAGAATTAATCAAATTGATTAATTAATACATGTAAATTGTTGGCAACCAAGGTGTTTGATAAAATGCCTAAATGAACTATAAGATGATTGGTAATGTTGCCTACCAAGTGTTTGTTAAAATGCCTAAGTGAAAATGGCTAGAAAATAGGCATGTAAGGCATGCCATGGTGGAAACCGAGAATGGCTAAGCTCTCGGCCAAGGCATGTGGCCGAGAGGCCCAATGGGCCAAGCCCAATATTTTTAGGCCCAATAGGGTGTAATGGGCCTAAGACAAGCCCAATAAGAGTTGGTGGGCCCCACAAGCCCAATAGGCCCAACAAAAGTGAATAGTAAAATGAAAATGGACTTAAGGCCTAGTTAAGCCCATTAAGGATTTTTAAGGCCCATTAAGGGAAATTAAACTGTATTAATGTGTAATACAGTAGGAAAATGATAATTAACTTAAGGAATGGTTATTTACAGCTCCGGAGTTTACATCGAGAGCTTATCGGACTGCGGGATTTAGCAGCACCGAGGAAGTGAGGTCACGAGACGTGATCCGAGGTAAGGGACTTTTGCGAGTAGTTAGAGATACCTGCACGTATTTTCAACTGCTTCTGCATTCACTTAAAAACTCTGAGGGTCAGAGAAAGTGAATAATAAATATTGCGACCCGATAGTGGCAAATTACGATTTTGCCCCTAGTTAGTCAAAAAGTCAACTTTTGTGAGAAGTTGCAAAAAGCATGGAAAATACTATTGTGAGTGTTTAAATGCTATTAGCATGAAAATAAATAGATGGGCTAATGATTTTAAGGTTGATATGACTTAAGCACACTTTTAGTGCTGATTTTACTATTTTGTAAACAATCCCTTTTAAATAGCCATCTATCATATTATGTGAGGATGAATCGTGCTAGAGCACAGCTCGCACTGGGATTCATATGTTTTCCACATAACATTAGTGCTGGATTTTGATACGCACTAGATTTTCATGACATGCATGATAGAGTACTGGAGTTTTACTCGTACTCAGCTTTGAATGATATATGCATGACAGAGTGCTAGAGCGTGGCTCGTACTCGATTCTTCATGATTTATACATGACATAGTACTGGGAGCGATTGCTCGTACTTGATTTTGATATTGTGCATAGCATAGTACTGGGAGCTATTGCTCGTACTTGATTTGATACATAAACTATGCATTGACCTAGTTGCTGGAGGTTTACTCGCACTAGAGTTGAGTATGATGTGAAACAGTGTTGAGCGGAGTGACGACTGTGAGTCGCACTCAAGACGCACACTGTATGTGATATGTAATACATGTTGAAACCCATGCCTGATTCCTGGTGTGAGTGTGTGTCATAGCTAGAGAGGATATCCGCATGAGGTTGATATAGACGTGGTATACTTATTTCCATGGTTTCGAGGGCTAAAGACCCTGGCTATGAGGATTTCCATGGTTTCGAGGGCTAAAGACCCTGGCTGTGAGGGTCCACGGGTGTACTTTGTACCGTGCCCGGGGCACGAGGTGTACGCTGTACCGTGTGTTACGTAGCTGGCGGTTGACATTGGACTGACCATCCTCCCGTTACAGCAGTGATGCCCCGCACACCGAGATCTGTGTTGCTTGGGATCACATTTTAGGATATGATCATAATCCAGGATACTATTTGTATTTACCACAGAGTCTCACATGATATATCACATTGATTGACTGATTTAAACTGCGGACAGACCTGAGGGATGGGTCGGACTCCGATTTGTGTTGTGAATCATTTGATGCCATATTTATATGTGATTTAAATATACATGGCATGATTTACATAAAGGCATGATTTATATATAAATGCATTGTGTTGCACTACATGCCTACTTTTGAGAAATAAAGCATGATTTTTGTACATGGGATTTATTCTGTACAAGTACATATATATTATATTTCAAGACATGATTTTAAAGTGAGTTAAGGAAATAATGTTTTCAAGGCATAGCACTATTTTGAGTAGATAGTGTGGATATCTACTTGCTTGCCTGATTTCCTTACTGAGCGCGTTATGCTCACCCCTTTTTCTTTACATCTCTCTACAGAGCGTCAGTAGAGCGAGAGTTATCGTGGGAGAGTGTCCCAGAGTCCACTGCTAGTTCCTATCGATTCATCAGGTATACTTATTATGTACAGTTGTGTATCTAAACATAGAAACAGCACAGTGATGTATACGTTATATATTATGGGGAATGTAATCGTATTAGATTTTATAAAATCTTACATGTATAATAAAAGCAACTACAGTCAGAATTAATATATTGACATGTATGTATGAGAATGGATATTATGGTAAGTGAAGACTCTGACATCGAATCACAGCCCAACCAGTGAAGAGAGGAAAGGTAAGTTAAAAATGCGAAAAATTTATTGTGGTTTTTGGTTAAAGTCAAGGATTGAAACTGGGGTCCTGACAGGATTGGTATCAGAGCAGAGGTTGGTCTGATGTGAGTCGGTGTTAGAAAATAGGAAAGTGTACATCCCCATAGTACTGTGCTGTGTTTAGATATAACTGTGTATACCGGATAGGAAATGGACTAATTCATTATTATAAATGCAGGGACTTTGCCTATATGGCAAATACGCGTAGTGGTAGAGGTATGAGAGGTAGGGCTCGAGGCCGGGGAGATAGACCCGAGGGACGAGCCGCTGCCAGGCCATTACCTACGCATGAGACTGCAGGTGCTACTGAGGCACCTGATTGTGCTGAGACGCGCTTCACGAGATTAGAGCGTGGTCTCGAGACTATTATTGAGATACTGGCACAGACAATACCAGGTAGGCAGAGACAGGAGGCAGGAGCTGCTACTGGAGAGGCAGTTGCCCCTGATACACCTACGCAGACAGCTGATGCACAGAGGACTGTAGATACTCCTACACCCCCACCGGTTTCGGGTGGTAGTGGATTAGGATATGGATGTGACCTGCATCGGTTGAGGGAGTTCCAGAAGTTTAGACCTCCATCATTTAGTGGGGTCAAGAACCCCGTAGCTGCGGAGGAGTGGTTGGCAGAGCTAGAGAAGCTCTATGGATTCTTCGAGTGCACGACCTCGGAGATGGTCGCGTTTGCTGCGTTCCTACTGAAGGGAGCCGCAGAGCATTGGTGGAAGTCCACCCGACCTATATTGAGATCCCGACACACAGATATCACTTGGGATATATTTCGGGAGGCCTTTAGGAGGCAGTTTATTCCTGACACCGCATAGCGGAAGTTACAGGCAGAGTTTTTGAGACTCAACCAGGGGAGTTTATCGGTGGACGAGTATGAGACTCGATTCCTATCCCTAGGGAGATACGACCCGGATACTATGTATAGTGAGACCAGGAAGGTCCACAGATTTATCGACGGGTTGAGACCGGTGCTACGGTCCAAGTTGGTTCCGCTGGACATAGTGACCTATGAGGAGGCAGTGCGCAGGGCGCAACTATGTGAGCAGGACTACGAGAGGAATGCTTCTGAGTTTGGGAAGTTTAGCCGTAGCCTAGACTTGCAGAACAAGAGACCCGCTAGAGATTTTAGTTATCGAGGGGGAAAGAGATCCTTCGGTAAGAGATCACGGATAGAGGGGACACGAGAAAGATATGCTAGATCTCCTGCTTATCCGACTGCAGCCCCAGCGAAGGGCATTATGATAGGAGGACAGAGACCTGCTGCAGATCAGTGCAGAAGATGCGGTAGATCACATGGAGATAGACCGTGTTCACAGGGTGCTATGGTATGTTTTCGATGTGGGAAACAGGGGCATCTGGCTAGAGAGTGCTCAGCGCCATATGTGACTGCACCACAGAGGGGCATGGAGTATGATAGAACCCCAGCTGGTACGTCTGCTCAGAGAGGTAGAGTGACGGCAGAGGAGAAAGGGAAACAAGTGATGGGTCAAGGGCGAGTACATGCTTTGGACCAGGGGACAGCTGATGCTTCATCGGATGTGATTCGAGGTAACATCCTGATTTATGATATTGAAGCATATGTTTTAATTGATCCTGGTGCCACGCATTCTTTTGTATCGCCTTCATTTGCATGTAAATTAGAGAGACATGTAGAGCGTACACATTTATGTATGTTGATGTTGATAAGTACGCCTATGAATAGTAGTCAAGTTGTAGAATATGTATATAATGACTGCAAGTTGAGAGTAGGGGATAAGGAGATGACAGCCAATCTAATATTACTAAGTATGAGCGACTTTGATATAATATTAGGAATGGATTGGCTATCTGCAAACCATGCTGTTTTAGACTGTTACGCTAAGACAGTTATGTTTCCTAACCCTACTAGATATGTTGTAAAGTTTAATAAAGATAAATGAAAGGAGTAGATATGATTATTACATGACTTCTGATTTAGAAAACCTTCAACATATCAAGGTTTCATTGCGTACGTGGTAGATATGGATAAGGCACATCCGGAGTTGACAGATATCACTGTGGTCAGTGAGTACCCAGATGTTTTCCCGGATGAATTGCCAGGATTACCACCAGACAGAGAGATGGAGTTCTGTATAGATCTAGTACCTGGTACGGAGCCTATTTTGAGACCACCTTATCGCATGGCCTTAGTTGAGCTGGAGGAGCTCAAGAGACAGTTACAGGAACTGTTGGATAGGGGCTTTGTACGACCGAGTGTTTCACCTTGGGGAGCACCGGTTTTGTTTGTGAGGAAGAAGGATGGGAGCCTCCGATTGTGTATAGACTACCGATTGTTGAATAAGGCCACCATCAAGAATAGGTACCCCCTTCCACGCATTGACGACTTGCTAGATCAGCTACAAGGAGCACAGGTCTTTTCCAAGATTGACCTAAGGTCTGGGTATCATCAGCTGAAGGTTCGGAGTGGAGATGTACCCAAGACAGCATTTCGTACCCGATATGGCCATTATGAGTTCTTGGTCATGCCATTCGGATTGACGAATGCTCCAGCTGCTTTCATGGCTTTGATGAACGATGTGTTCAAGCCATACTTGGACCAGTTTGTTATCGTCTTCATCGATGACATATTGGTGTATTCGAGATCCAAGGAGGAGCATGAGGAGCACCTCAGGATCGTGTTGCAGACGTTACGGGAGCATGAGTTATATGCTAAGCTCAGCAAGTGTGACTTTTGGTTGTCACAGATCTCGTTTTTGGGACATGTTATATCGAGAGATGGTGTATCAGTTGATCCATCTAAGATAGAGGCTGTAGTTCAGTGGGAACAGCCGAGGACAGTCACCGAGATCAGGAGTTTTCTGGGTTTAGCTGGATACTATCGGAGATTCGTTGAGGGATTTTCGAAGTTGGCTGCTCCGTTGACACGTCTTACTCGGAAGAGTGCACCGTTCATATGGAACGAGGATTGTGAGAAGAGCTTTGAGGAGTTGAAGCGTCGATTGACCACCGCTCCGATTCTCACTATCCCTACCAGCTCAAGAGGATTTGCAGTATATACCGATGCTTCGCATCAGGGACTGGGCTGCGTATTGATGCAGGACGGGAAGGTAGTTGCTTACGGATCCAGACAGCTGAAGGATCATGAGAAGAACTATCCGACCCACGATTTGGAACTAGCAGCAGTACCTGTTCTCACAGAAGGAGCTGAACATGAGACAGAGAAGATGGCTAGAGCTTCTGAAGGACTACGATTGTGAGATACTTTATCATCCGGGTAAGGCTAACGTTGTAGCCGATGCCTTGAGCAGGAAGAGCCTGGGGATGGTATCGTATATGATGGTTAGGGAGCATGATTTGCTAGAGCAGTTTGCTAGCCTCAGTTTGGGAGTCGTGCCTTCTGACATGGATACAGGCTATGTGATAGCTAGTCTACGCTTAGAGCCGGACCTGTTGGACAGGATTAGAGTGGCTCAGCAGACTGATCCATTTTGTATGGATGTGAGTAGTCAGATGCAGAAGGGCACCGTGACTGATTTTGAGTTGAGTTCTGATGGACTACTGAGGTTCAGAGGCAGATTGTGTGTTCCCGAGGATCCAGGACTTAGGAGATTGATATTGGCGGAAGCTCATTCGTCAAGGTATACTTTACATCCGGGGAGTAACAAGATGTATCAGAACCTCCGAAAGGTATACTGGTGGTCAGGTATGAAGAGAGATGTAGCAGACTTCGTGGCAAAGTGTCTCGTATGTCAGCAGGTGAAGGTAGAGCATCAGAAACCTGCAGGATTGTTGCAGCCTCTACCTATACCGACATGAAAATGGGAGCACATCACCATGGATTTCGTGATGGGTTTACCGAGGACCCGCAGGAATCACGATACTATATGGGTGATCGTTAATAGACTGACGAAGTCAGCCCACTTCCTAGCTATGAGAGCTACTGATACTCTGAGTTCATTAGCAGAACTGTATGTACGCGAGGTAGTGAGGTTACACGGTGTACCAGTGAGCATAGTCTCTGATAGGGATTCCCGCTTCACATCCCACTTTTGGGGACATTTTCAGGAAGCTATGAGAACCCAGTTGAGTTTGAGCACCGCTTTCCATCCTCAGACAGATGGTCAGTCAGAGAGGACTATACAGACTCTGGAGGACATGTTGAGAGCATGTGTGCTAGACTATCGAGGCTCCTGGGATGACCACCTACCACTAGCCGAGTTCGCCTACAACAACAGTTATCATTCGAGTATCGGGATGGCACCGTATGAGGCTTTGTATGGCCGTAGATGTCGTTCCCCCATTGGATGGGAAGAAGTGGGTGACCATAAGATTTTTGCTCCTGACTTGGTTACGCAAGCATCTGAGGACGTCCGCTTGATAGTAGAGAGACTGAGGACAGCTCAGAGCAGACAGAAGAGTTACGCTGACAGGAGACGTAGGCCACTAGAGTTTGCAGTTGGTGAATCCGTGTTTTTGAGAGTTTCTCCTTCCAAGGGCATAGCGAGATTTGGGAAGAGAGGGAAATTAAATCCTCGCTACATTGGACCCTTTGAGATACTTGATCGAGTGGGAGATAAGGCGTATAGGTTGGCATTGCCACCGGACTTATCAGGTGTCCACAACGTCTTCCACATATCGATGCTTCGGAAGTATCACCCGGATCCGTCACATGTGATTAGTTACGAGCCTTTGGAGCTCCGAGAGGACTTGTCATATGTAGAGAGATCGATTCGGATATTGGATAGAAAGGAGAAGGTATTGAGATCGAAGACCATCGAATTAGTGAAGATTCTCTGGCAGCATCATACTTCAGAGGAAGCTACTTGGGAGCTAGAGAGTCTGATGCGAGAGAAGTACCCTCACCTATTTGAGGACTGACTTGGTTCTAATTTGGAGGACCAAATTTTCTGAGTGGGGGAGGATTGTCAGACCCGCATTTTTGTAGCTTATTTCCTTATGATTCCTATGTGTATGAACACTATGTAATTATGGTTGAATCATAAGAAGAGTGTTTACTAGATTTAAAGTGTTAATGAAATGAATTAACACGCAAAAGCTACATAAAATGCCTAATGTGGATGATAAGTATCACAGGCTAAACCGAGTCATTCTAAATCATTCTGACTGAAAATAAGAACTTAAAATAAGAGAGCGTAGAGAGCTCATGAAGGAAAGTCAGCTTGATTTAGACCCAAACATACAAAACGAGTGTAAAAGCTAAAAAGGGTAAAATGGACCTTTTCGGCGAGAAAAGGAGTTTCGGGTGAAATTATCCACCGAGAGCGGTTGGAATATAAAGAAGAGAGTGTAAGACATGATATAAAACACTTTCAAAAATTTAAGAAAAAGTCAACTTAGTCAATGGTTAAGGAAAAAGTCAACTATAGTTAAAAAAGTGGACTTTTACCATAGTTGACTAATCAAGGTTAGAAATTAACCTAAGTGTGGAGAAAAATTTGGGGAAAAATATTCTTGGCCAGAATACAAGATAATCATCCCCGGGAGTAAGGAAAATTTATTCGGAAGGATTCCGGAATAAATTTAATGGTTAAAAACGTAATGGGCCTAAGGTGAAAATTTTAAAGCCCATTAAGGTATACTAAACGTATATCGAAATTTTTAGGTCCTTTAGACCGAATTGTTGGACCAATTGATCGACCAAATTTTGAGACAATAAAAGGCCCGAGGTATAGTAAAAATTTCAGCCCGAAAGCCCATTAGGAAAGCCCAAACCGAGAAGCCCAATTGGAAAAGCCCATGAGATAAATATCTAACTATAGTTAAAGTTAACTATGACTCATAAGGTGACTCATAAGGTGACTCATGGTTCAGATTTGGAAAGTCAAGCATAGTGGCTGAAAAGTAAGGCTTAATGGCTAAGTAAGTGGCTTATAAATGCAGCCACACCATTGTCTTCTTCATCACTCATTTCCGGCTAGAGAAGAACACCATTGAAACATAACCATTCAAGCTTTCTCTCACTAGAAATCACTAGGAATTAGTCATATTTGGAACTTGCATCCTTCATGAAAGTTGTTCCAAATTGAAAGGAGATTAACATATGTTGGAATTGGCTATCAAGGAGCCATAGAGTGCAAACCGAGAGCCTCCAAAGTTTCGGCCAAAAGGAGAACACTACAATTGGTATATTTTCTAATTTCCAATTTCATATATGTTAATGTATGAATGATTTCAAGTATGTTAATATATGTTTTAAGCATTTAAACATATTAAATCACCATGAAGAGGGTTAGGCCGAGAGTGATCAATGGGATATTGAAATATATCAATTTGATTTTAAGACATAAATGGATTAGTACACATGTATTAATGTTAATGGTATAATTAGAATTAATCAAATTGATTAATTAATACATGTAAATTGTTGGCAACCAAGGTGTTTGATAAAATGCCTAAATGAACTATAGGATGATTGGTAATGTTGCCTACCAAGTGTTTGTTAAAATGCCTAAGTGAAAATGGCTAGAAAATAGGCATGTAAGGCATGCCATGGTGGAAACCGAGAATGGCTAAGCTCTCGGCCAAGGCATGTGGCCAAGAGGCCCAATGGGCCAAGCCCAATATTTTTAGGTCCAATAGGGTGTAATGGGCCTAAGACAAGCCCAATAAGAGTTGGTGGGCCCCACAAGCCCAATAGGCCCAACAAAAGTGAATAGTAAAATGAAAATGGACTTAAGGCCTAGTTAAGCCCATTAAGGATTTTTAAGGCCCATTAAGGGAAATTAAACTGTATTAATGTGTAATACAGTAGGAAAATGATAATTAACCTGAGGAATGGTTATTTACAGCTCCGGAGTTTACATCGAGAGCTTATCGGACTGCGGGATTTAGCAGCACCGAGGAAGTGAGGTCACGAGACGTGATCCGAGGTAAGGGACTTTTGCGAGTAGTTAGAGATACCTGCACGTATTTTCAACTGCTTCTGCATTCACTTAAAAACTCTGAGGGTCAGAGAAAGTGAATAATAAATATTGCGACCCGATAGTGGCAAATTACGATTTTGCCCCTAGTTAGTCAAAAAGTCAACTTTTGTGAGAAGTTACAAAAAGCATGGAAAATACTATTGTGAGTGTTTAAATGCTATTAGCATGAAAATAAATAGATGGGCTAATGATTTTAAGGTTGATATGACTTAAGCACACTTTTAGTGCTGATTTTACTATTTTGTAAACAATCCCTTTTAAATAGCCA
The DNA here is from genome assembly GCA_033439115.1 of Firmiana major. Taxonomy (NCBI): domain Eukaryota; kingdom Viridiplantae; phylum Streptophyta; class Magnoliopsida; order Malvales; family Malvaceae; genus Firmiana; species Firmiana major. The sequence goes on along the minus strand of CM065896.1, from coordinate 47,594,827 downwards.
TATATCATATTATGTGAGGATGAATCGTGCTAGAGCACAGCTCGCACTGGGATTCATATGTTTTCCACATAACATTAGTGCTGGATTTTGATACGCACTAGATTTTCATGACATGCATGATAGAGTACTGGAGTTTTACTCGTACTCAGCTTTGAATGATATATGCATGACAGAGTGCTAGAGCGTGGCTCGTACTCGATTCTTCAAGGTTTATACATGACATAGTACTGGGAGCGATTGCTCGTACTTGATTTTGATATTGTGCATAGCATAGTACTGGGAGCTATTGCTCGTACTTGATTTGATACATAAACTATGCATTGACCTAGTTGCTGGAGGTTTACTCGCACTAGAGTTGAGTTTTATGATGTGAAACAGTGTTGAACGGAGTGACGACTATGAGTCGCACTCAAGACGCACACTGTATGTGATATGTAATACATGTTGAAACCCATGCCTGATTCCTGGTGTGACTGTGTGTCATAGCTAGAGAGGATATCCGCATGAGGTTGATATAGACGTGGTATACTTATTTCCATGGTTTCGAGGGCTAAAGACCCTGGCTATGAGGATTTCCATGGTTTCGAGGGCTAAAGACCCTGGCTGTGAGGGTCCACGGGTGTACTTTGTACCGTGCCCGGGGCACGAGGTGTACGCTGTACCATGTGTTACGTAGCTGGCGGTTGACATTGGACTGACCATCCTCCCGTTACAGCAGTGATGCCCCGCACACCGAGATCTGTGTTGCTTGGGATCACATTTTAGGATATGATCATAATCCAGGATACTATTTGTATTTACCACAGAGTCTCACATGATATATCACATTGATTGACTGATTTAAACTGCGGACAGACCTGAGGGATGGGTCGGACTCCGATTTGTGTTGTGAATCATTTGATGCCATATTTATATGTGATTTAAATATACATGGCATGATTTACATAAAGGCATGATTTATATATAAATGCATTGTGTTGCACTACATGCCTACTTTTGAGAAATAAAGCATGATTTTTGTACATGGGATTTATTCTGTACAAGTACATATATATTATATTTCAAGACATGATTTTAAAGTGAGTTAAGGAAATAATGTTTTCAAGGCATAGCACTATTTTGAGTAGATAGTGTGGATATCTACTTGCTTGCCTGATTTCCTTACTGAGCGCGTTATGCTCACCCCTTTTTCTTTACATCTCTCTACAGAGCGTCAGTAGAGCGAGAGTTATCGTGGGAGAGTGTCCCAGAGTCCACTGCTAGTTCCTATCGATTCATCAGGTATACTTATTATGTACAGTTGTGTATCTAAACATAGAAACAGCACAGTGATGTATACGTTATATATTATGGGGAATGTAATCGTATTAGATTTTATAAAATCTTACATGTATAATAAAAGCAACTACAGTCAGAATTAATATATTGACATGTATGTATGAGAATGGATATTATGGTAAGTGAAGACTCTGACATCGAATCACAGCCCAACCAGTGAAGAGAGGAAAGGTAAGTTAAAAATGCGAAAAATTTATTGTGGTTTTTGGTTAAAGTCAAGGATTGCAACTGGGGTCCTGACACCGATTGTTCGAAACTTAGTGGGAGAAAGAACCCAGAGAATGAGTACTTCGGATACTGCACTCAACGAACGTCGAGTTACTGGGGAGCCCTAGCGTAAGATTGCGTAAGACCCGGCCTGGCAGCAGGAGACCCTCACGGCCTGGCGACGCGAGACCCTTACAGCCTGGCTTCGCGTGACCCTCATGGCTTGGCGGCAAGATACCCTCACGGCCTGGTGGCAAGAGAACCACGGTGTCATGGTACAAGAAATTCAACACGGGAGATTGTTGGTGGTCGAAGACGCAAAAATATTAGAAACTTGAGAGTCCAACTATGGTAGGTTCTGGATATTTGGATGCGAAAGATCCTTGTCTCCAAAACACAAATGGCTCGCCAAATAATGGAATAGGAGGTGTCTGAATGACAGAGTCTCATACTTGGAGTAGAAACTCAAAGATGGATCCGACTCGAAACCCTGAAACAGAAATGGTAAACTTGCCACCTCGGACTAATCAGAAGCGAACTCATAATCTATGAGATATGAAGAAAATGGTGGAACAAATCTTGGAGGAAAAAAAGTTAGTTTCGGCTGAAGAAAACCATAGGAGAAAAGTCTCATTCGATACAACGATCATGGGAAAACCATTCCCCCAAAATTCAAGATGCCGCAGATAATGGCTTTATACTAGGAAGACTGACCCTTATGACCACATTCAGAATTATGAATCATTAATGCTACTGCGTGGAAGGGAAGACGAGAGCATGTGTAGGGCATTCTCCCTAACTTTGATCTGTCATGCGCTTAAGTGGTTCAACAGTTTACCAAAAGGGTCCATTTCATCTTTTGATCAATTGAAGAGCGAATTTCTAAAGGCCTTCGTGATAAATAGTCAAAAAAGGAAAGAGGTCACTTATCTGCTTACCTTGAGACAAGGAAATAATGAATCACTAAAAATCTATGTAGATCGATTTCGTAATACTACTCTTGAAGTGCAGAATCTACAAGCCGGAATAGCTGTGACAGTTATGTTACAAGGGACGAGGTCAGAAAAATTGTAAGAGTCGTTGTCTTTGGATTAGCTAACAACGATTACGGACTTGTTCTCTAGAGCAAATAAGTATGTTGATCAAGAAGAGGTGATGAAGATGATACCAACACGCGACTTTAAGAAAGGAAGGAAGCGAGAGAGAGAGTTTGATGATAAAAACATAGAAATATCAGATAAAATCTCAAAGTTGAAATATGTTAATTACACCCAGTTCGTTGAACCACGTGCTTCAATCTTAGCAGCAATAGAAAGATCTGGGATGCTTCAATTCCCCAAGAGATGTGAAGGGAATTTAGGACGAGATCTTGGGTCCTACTGTAGTTTTCACTCTGCCTTTGGCCATACAACTGAAAAATGTCGGGAACTAATGAACCAGCTTGAGAAGTTGGCTAGAGAAGGGAAGTTAGACCGCTATGTGTGGAGGAATGAAAGGATTTGATACCCTGCTCGTGGTCGAGAAGACAATAGACCGCGTGATAGACGCCACAATGACAGAGAAAATATGAGGAGAAATGAAGAAAGAGGAAATGAGGCTAGAAGGGGAGAACGTAGGAATCAATAGATAAACAATGAACCTACAGAAGCTGCTACTAATGTCATTTCCGGTGGAGAGTACATAGCTTGTAAGACCCGATATTTTCGAGTGCATTTAAAAATGCAAAAGGACTTAAATGGTATTCCCGAATACGTGCAAGGGTAAAATGGTCAAAAGACCAAAATTCGGTATTAATCGGGACAAGAAATTTAATTAAAAATATGAGATTTAGAAATCTTGATCAATAACGAAGAAATAATTAAATTTCGGGTTAAATTGATCAAGATATGAATTTATTGGAATAAACTGGGATTTTTGTATTGAAAAATAATCCCGAAAATAATCGAAAAATATACCGAAAAGGTAAAATCGGACTGAGAAAATTATTTACAGATTAAATGAATTAAATATAATTTTTAAGGATATTTATGCATTTTAATATTATTTTATTGAATAAAATAATATTAAAAGTTAATTATAAAAAAAAAAAAATAAAAAAAAAAAAAAAAAAAAACAAAACAGAAACGAAATCTGAAGAAACAGAGAAAACGCGAAGCAAATGGGGCGAAAGGCGAACCCGAAGAGGAATCCACCGGCGAGCCACCACCGGCGGGATCTAGGGGCCGGTGAGGACCGGCGAGCGCAGCCCAGCACCGGGCGAACCTCCAGCAGCCCAGACGCGCGGCGAGGTGGCCGGAAAACGTCGGAAACGGAGGAGAAGACCGCGGGGGAGAGAACCCCGATTCGCCGGCGATGGGGCCGATTCGACCCCAGCCGAGGCCCGATTTATCGAGCCCACGCCATGGCGCGCCGAACGGCACCGGAATCACACCGGGAACCGGCCGGACGGCGCCGACACGACCAAATGTTGCCTGGACCGGCCGAACCGGACTGAACCGGTCAAACCGGACCCGAGCTGAACCGGCGGTCCGAACCGGGTTGAACCGGACCGGACCGGTTCAGCCAAAAAGAGAGGGAAAAAAGGAAGAAAAAGGGAAAAAGAAAAAGAGAAAAAATTGGGAAAAATTCCAGTGATGCAATCGAGCTTCGGGTAAGTCGGTAAGCGGTCAAATTGACCGATTTAATTTTTTGAATATTTAATTTAATTAATTCCGACTGGAAATTTACCCGGAAAAATATATTTAATTGTGTAGCTCGACAATTGGCATCAACCGAGAGCTCGAGATAGCCTCGATTTGTGTACGATCATGGAATAACGGGTAAGTGACCCTTAATTTACGACAATTTGTATCGTTATGCGTGATTGATATTTAACGCATAAATTACGGATTTAATTTCCGCATAAATGAATTAAATTCTGGAAAATTAGATAAATTGTCGTAAATATTAAATTGAGATATCAGAGAATTTAGAACGAGGCTAAATAAATTACTGATGGGCCCAGAGAGCCCAATAGGCCTCGATAAAGTGTGGTAAACAGGCTTAAGGCCGATTAAGGCCCATTATGGTGCATCGGGCCCAATATGGGTAAACGGGCCCAATGATTTAAATTAAGCCCAGAAAATTATGAAATACATTAAATTGTATTGTATTTGACCTGATGAATGTGTATCCGCAGTTCCGGAGATTTGATTTGGATTCAGAGCAAATCGGACTGAGTGACAAGACATCAGTGGGAAAGGTCAGACTGTACAGAAAAATGAGGTAAGGGAATTGTGTGAGTAGCTAGAGGTAGCTACGCGTATTTTAATAGTGTTCTGTACACTGAATATGTATGTATGCCTTGATGATGTATAAAGATCCTAAAAGTGGTTTAAATAATTTTGAGGATCGAAATAGGTGAAAAGACTATTTTACCCCTATTGAGGGAAGTTCACCTAAGGATGGTGAAAGCATGACATGCATGAAATGCATGATTTAAGGAATTTTCCGAATTAAAGATTTGATTGGTTTTAATCAAAGTAAATCGATAGATTGACCAATAATTGCATAAGTTTCCCAAAATAACACTACGTAGGTGTTATTAATAATTAAATGGAAATTTCTTTGGAAAACGGCCAACTATCAAGTTTGTATGAATACAGATAGTGCCGACACGTAGTTCGCACTATATCTGCGTTTGTGAATGTGCATAAATGTGCTTGAGCGCTTGCTCGCACCGACTTGTGTGACATCATATGCATGAAATGTGCTAGAGCATGGTGCTCGCACTGATTTTTATTATTGTGAAATGAGAGCTGCTGGAGCCTAGCTCGCACTCTGTTTTGACATGTTTTGACTGGTTTTGACTTGATATGCATAAAATGGTGCTGGAGCGATTGCTCGCACTAGTTTTACTGATTTAATATGCATGAGAGATGCTGGAGCTTAGCTCGCATCCTATTTTGATTTAATTATGCATGAAGCCGTGCTGGAGTGTAACTCGCACGAGGTTTGATTTAATTATGCATAAAGCCGTGCTGGAGTGTAACTCGCACGAGATTTGATTTACTTGAGCATTCATTTGTGCTGGAGCGTTGCTCGCACAAAGTTTTATATGGTTTTACAATTCATTTGAATGTCGTACTGGAGTTTTTCTCGTACGAAGTTTTCATTGAATTTCTATACATATCCGTACTAGAGCATTACTCGTACGTGGATTTGACTTGAAATTATAATCAGTTTAAGTCGTACTAGAGCATTGCTCGTACGCAGATTTTACTGATTTTTATGAAAATCGTGTTAGAGCTTCGCTCGCACGAGGTTTTCTGATATCATGAATATGCATGGAGCCGTGCTTGAGCTTCGCTCGCACAGGGATTTATATTACATGCATATAGCCGTGTTGGAGCCTCCTGTAGACTGTGTGTCACAGTGAGATGATATGCTCACACGTGCATTCTGAGACAGATGATATGGGTGGATAAGACCTATTACAGGCACCCCTGACTGAGCTTGGGTTCACGGAGTACTTTGTACCGTGTATGTCACGCGGAGTACGCTGTACCATGGGGATTGTTGGAGTGGAGTGGCATTAGCCACGAGGCAGCAAGCCTTGCCCTCGCAATCCTGGTGTTATGCTGTTCTGGCGGGTAGGACGACCCACCTCCCGTTTCAGGTGTGATACCCCGCACACTAGGTACCGTGTTGCCAGGGATCACTAGGATATGGCCATAGTCCTCGATGTTACTGTTAATTACCTGATTGTCTCACATGATATAACTTGTGGTCTGTTAGACCAGGGTAGACCCGAAGGAGGGGTCAGGCCCCCGATTTGATGATTTTATGATTTCAGATGATTTTATGATATGTGACCCTGAAAGAAGGGTGGTTTTATAACCAGAGTTTTATAATGAATTTTATTGAATTGTCTTATGAGATGGACCCGGAAGGGTTAGTTTTAACTGCAGTTTTAATGTTTTGATTTAAATGCAGTAGCATGTGAAGTTTTCCATGCTTTCATTTGAAATCCATGTTTTGTCTTACATGGCATAAAAGACTGCATGATCTTGATCTAATTCATGCGTAATATGATTTAATGATGTCACATAAAATGCTTTGAATGCATGAGTTACATGATTTATATATGCACAAATAGTTTTGGATAAACTATGGCATTGAATATGCATGACTTTGTGCGTGTAATTTTAAATGAAAAGAAATGGATTTAAGGGCATGGCATTATGAGCATGTAGATAGTGGAGCTATCTACTTACTTGCATAATTGCCTTACTGAGCGTGTGGTTTGCTCACCCCCCTTATTTTTCCATCTTTTCAGAGCACTTGCAATAGATATTGAGCGGCTGAGGACTTGCATGGTTGATATTTGCTGCTTCCCATCGAGAGACAGGTATACACATTTGTATGGTTTTGTATCTAAATATGTAATGCACAGTACTGTAAACGGATATTATGTCGGGGATGTAGAGTCATGTAAATACCATTGGGTATGTGTTTATTTAAAGTAAAAAGGATAGTAGACTCTGATATATGATTATGGGAATGAAATGTTAAATAGTGTGAGGTGACTAACACCGAATCATAGCCCAACTGTGTTGTAGGATGGTCACGACGAGAGAAAAGTAAGAATTAAATAATAAATGAGAAAGCGAAAAATTTACTCTGATTTTTAGGTAATTCGGGTCGTGACAGGTTTTGGTATCAGAGCTTGAGTTGGCCTGATATGAGTCGGTGTTAGTGGTTAATGAAGTTTACATCCCCATGTACTGTGCATTGCTTAGATACAATTGTGTATATCGAGATGGAAGTGCAGCTAAGAATTTTGTTTTAAATGCAAGTATAGACTCATTGACTGATAGCCGCTATGGTTGAGAGGCGAGTACACGAGCTCGAGGCCGTAGAGGTAGGCCCAAGAGTTGTACTGAGTCGCCACATAAAACTCGTGATGAGATTGACGTGGAGGCTAGTTGATCATGCCCTACAGAGTCCGATAGAGAGATCGGATAGAGTCTGACAGAGAGATCAGACAGTATTGAGACACGCTTCGTGAGGTTGGAGCGGAGTGTAGGGAATATTTTGCGAGCTAATTGCTCAGAATAAGTATGGTATTTGAGGGCGAGTCAGAGCATTAATTGAAGTTCGCTCGACCCATTTGAAGAGTTAGACGTCCCGAATGGACATGAAAAAATAATTCGAAATGTATTCCGGTGACAGAATATCCCGGATATTGTTTAAAAAAAAAATTACAGATGATATTCATTACTCTGACCCAGAGGAACATGTGAAGCTCAGCTTATATTCCTGGGCAGATGTGACTCAGACACGATAAACAGTGAGAGTCGGAATGTATGAAAGTTCATAGAAGGACTCAGATTATCAATTAGAGTCCGATTAGCCCGTTAGATCGCTACCTACGACGAGGCAGTGCGCAGACTACCGTGTGTAAATAAGATTATAAATTGCGCGCCTCTGAGATTGAGAAAGGTAGTAAGGGCTGAAATTGAGACAAAAAGAGAATAGAGAATGACAGAGATGTCATAATGGAAAAAAAAAAGGTAATTGGTAAAAGCTTAGAGTTGATAAATCACGGGGTAAGTTGATTGATAAACCCCAGTATATTTAATTTTAATACTTTTGAGGGGTATTGTGATTCGAGGACCCCGACCTGCTACGTAACAGTATAACAGAGTAGCAGTGTGAACAGTGTAAGATGTGTGGTAGTTATCACGAAAATAAGAGGTTGGACGAGGGCGAATGTATGCCTTGGACCAGGACACTATGGATGTTTCATATGATGTGGTGGAAGATACCACACTGGCTGTGAATAATGAAATAATTATGTTAATTGATCCTGGTGCCACGCATTTATTCATACCGCCTTCAGTTGCTTATAAGTTAGTGAAAAATGTGAAGCCTATACCTTTAAGCATGAAGAGGATGATAGTTAGTTGAATTTCACTAACTGAATATGGGTATAGAGTTTGTAAGTTGAAAATATGGGTGAAAACATCACTGAAAGGTGTAATGTAAGTTTTAACAAATAATGAAAGAGTTTGTTATAAGTGATTTATTAAAGGAGATATATTGGAATAAGAGACGTATGCTAGGTAAGAATATCCTTGATATGCAAAGTAAGGATTAAGCAATATGTAGTGTATATGGATTGCGACCAAGATAAGTGGTAGATATATCTACACCCAGTCGATGTGGTTAAATCTGAGGGTTAATAAAGGTATTTCAAAATACTTCCCTGCCTGAAGATTTGACAGCGTCTGGAAGCGCACGCATAATCTATAGATTGAATTCGACGGTCATAAAATATACATTAAAATTTGGGTACCTTTGCTGGTACGATAAAGAGATATAGAAATTCATTAATCATGAAAGTTTAAAAATTAAAATTTTATAAAAGCCGTCAATATAAGAGGAAAGAAATGACGTGAGCTAGTATCTTGAACGAAAGCTATTTCGAAATGACATTGTACGTTTATGCGTGCATAGGTCAAGTATATGGAAAATTGAAATATTGAGTGGAACTCAACTACGTTAAGGTATTTAAACCTTACCTGGACCGATTGGTTGTCATCTACAGCGATGATATTATGATGTATTCGAAGTCCAGGGATGAGTATGAGTCGCAACAGGAAACTGTCTTACAGACGAGGTGTTGAGAGTTTCTTGAAGTGGGCTGCTCAGTTGAGATGTCTCGTTTGGAAAAAGATTTCATACGAGTAGTATGATAAGTATGAAAATGGCTTCAATGAGTTTTGGTATATTGGAGTAATGAACTGACCACCGTAAGTATTCTTACTATAACTAACAGCTCAAGAGGTTTCAGTGTGTATGGATACCTCCAAATAAGGATTGGGCTGTGTATTGATGTAAAATGGGAAGATAGTCATTTATAGATCCAAATAATTCAAGGACCATGACAGAAACTATCCGACCCATGATTTAGAGTTGGCAGCCGTAATGTTTTCACTAGAAGTATGGTGCCACCACTTAAATGGTAAGAAATTTCGGGTATGCACTGATCGTAAAAACCCCGAGTATCTGTTTTCACAGAAAGAGTAGAATATGAGATAACCAAGAGGGTTAGAGCTTCTAAGGATTATGATTGTGAACATTGTACCACCCAGGAAAGGCTAATATTATGGCTGATGCTTTGAGCAGAAAGAGCCTCGGGATGGTATTACATGTGATGGTCAGGGAGCGTGAGCTGCTAGAGCAGTTGTGAACCTCAGTAGTGATGTGATCCCTTCTGATGATGACGGTGATTTTATGACAGCTAGCCTGAGGTTAGAACCGGATTTGTGTGACCGGATTTGCCAGGCTTAGCATGATGATTTCGACATGGTGTCGATAGTGTGGGTCAGATTCAGAAGGGTATAGTGACAGAGTTCACAGTGAGTGATGATGACTGACAGAGGTTCAGAGATAGTATAAGTGCTCTCCAGGACCACAGTTGATGAGATAATGTTATTGACAGAAGCTCACTCTTCGGGATATACAGTGCATCCGAGAAATAATAAATAGATATCGAAATCCTTGAAAAGGGTATTGGTGGTCAGGTATGAACAGTGATGTTGCAGAGATTGTGGAAGAAGTGTCTCCTATGTCAGCAAAGTAAGGTAAAGCAATAGATGTATGCAGAGTCATTGCAGCCTCTACCTATATTGACATGGAAATGGGAACAAGTGACCATGAAGTTGTGATGGGTTATAGAGGACCCGGAAGAATCACGAGGCTATCTGGGTGATAGTCGATAGATTGATTAAGTTTACCCACCTTCTGGTTATGAAATCCCGAGATACTCTGAGTGCGTAGGCGGATTTATGTGTATGGAAAATTGTGATACATGAGGTAGCGTTCCAGTGAGCATGGTATCAGATAGGGATTCCCGCTTCAGTTCCCACTTGGGGAAATGTTTTTCAGGAAGCTATGGGACCCTGATTATGTGTTAGCACAGCTTCCACCCTCAGACAGATGGTCAGTCAGAGAGGACTGTACAGGTTCTGGAGGCTGTGATGAGAGCGTGTGCCATTGATTTTATGAGCTCCTGGATGATCAGTTGCTACTAATCAAATTCGCCAAGAATGACAGTTGTCACTCGAGTATCGGGATAACAAGTTATATGAGGCTTAGTATGGCCGTAGGGAGTTGATCCCTGACTTAGAGAAGAAGTGGGTGACAGATAGAGAATTGTTCCCTAATTTGTAAGATTAACCTCTGAGCATGTTCAGTTGATTTATGAGAAATTAAGAACGCCTCAGAGTAGACAGAAAGACTATGCTGACTAGAGACAGGAAAATCATTGGAATTCACCGAGGGTGAATTAGCATTGTTGGCAGTTACTTGTCTTAAGGACGTAAGGAGATTCAGATAGAGATATTGGACAAGTGGGAGATAAGACCTGTAGGTTGGCATTACCACATGAATTGGCAGGCATCCACAGTGTCCTATCTTTTGATGTTTAAGAAATACTATCCGGATCCAGTATATGTGATCAGATATGAGCTTCAATGGTTTAGCTCAATGAAAATATAACGTATGATTGGAGAAATTGATTCGGGCACTAAACGGAAAGAGAAAGTGTTTAGGGTTAAGATGATCTCCCTAGTTAAGTATGATGGTAGTATTACACTCCGGAGAAGGTCACTTGAGGATGACAGTATATGATGCGATAGACATACCCGGAGTTGTTATGGACTCATATTACTTGGTTCTAATTTGGAGGACCAAATTTCTTAAGTGGGGGAGATTGTAAGACCCGATATTTTCGAGTGCATTTAAAAATGCAAAAGGACTTAAATGGTATTCCCGAATACGTGCAAGGGCAAAATGGTCAAAAGACCAAAATTCGGTATTAATCGGGACAAGAAATTTAATTAAAAATATGAGATTTAGAAATCTTGATCAATAACGAAGAAATAATTAAATTTCGGGTTAAATTGATCAAGATATGAATTTATTGGAATAAACTGGGATTTTTGTATTGAAAAATAATCCCGAAAATAATCGAAAAATATACCGAAAAGGTAAAATCGGACTGAGAAAATTATTTACAGATTAAATGAATTAAATATAATTTTTAAGGATATTTATGCATTTTAATATTATTTTATTGAATAAAATAATATTAAAAGTTAATTATAAAAAAAAAAAAATAAAAAAAAATAAAAAAAAAAACAAAACAGAAACGAAATCTGAAGAAACAGAGAAAACGCGAAGCAAATGGGGCGAAAGGCGAACCCGAAGAGGAATCCACCGGCGAGCCACCACCGGCGGGATCTAGGGGCCGGTGAGGACCGGCGAGCGCAGCCCAGCACCGGGCGAACCTCCAGCAGCCCAGACGCGCGGCGAGGTGGCCGGAAAACGTCGGAAACGGAGGAGAAGACCGCGGGGGAGAGAACCCCGATTCGCCGGCGATGGGGCCGATTCGACCCCAGCCGAGGCCCGATTTATCGTGCCCACGCCATGGCGCGCCAAACGGCACCGGAATCACACCGGGAACCGGCCGGACGGCGCCGACACGACCAAATGTTGCCTGGACCGGCCGAACCGGACTGAACCGGTCAAACCGGACCCGAGCTGAACCGGCGGTCCGAACCGGGTTGAACCGGACCGGACCGGTTCAGCCAAAAAGAGAGGGAAAAAAGGAAGAAAAAGGGAAAAAGAAAAAGAGAAAAAATTGGGAAAAATTCCAGTGATGCAATCGAGCTTCGGGTAAGTCGGTAAGCGGTCAAATTGACCGATTTAATTTTTTGAATATTTAATTTAATTAATTCCGACTGGAAATTTACCCGGAAAAATATATTTAATTGTGTAGCTCGACAATTGGCATCAACCGAGAGCTCGAGATAGCCTCGATTTGTGTACGATCATGGAATAACGGGTAAGTGACCCTTAATTTACGACAATTTGTATCGTTATGCGTGATTGATATTTAACGCATAAATTACGGATTTAATTTCCGCATAAATGAATTAAATTCTGGAAAATTAGATAAATTGTCGTAAATATTAAATTGAGATATCAGAGAATTTAGAACGAGGCTAAATAAATTACTGATGGGCCCAGAGAGCCCAATAGGCCTCGATAAAGTGTGGTAAACAGGCTTAAGGCCGATTAAGGCCCATTATGGTGCATCGGGCCCAATATGGGTAAACGGGCCCAATGATTTAAATTAAGCCCAGAAAATTATGAAATACATTAAATTGTATTGTATTTGACCTGATGAATGTGTATCCGCAGTTCCGGAGATTTGATTTGGATTCAGAGCAAATCGGACTGCGTGACAAGACATCAGTGGGAAAGGTCAGACTGTACAGAAAAATGAGGTAAGGGAATTGTGTGAGTAGCTAGAGGTAGCTACGCGTATTTTAATAGTGTTCTGTACACTGAATATGTATGTATGCCTTGATGATGTATAAAGATCCTAAAAGTGGTTTAAATAATTTTGAGGATCGAAATAGGTGAAAAGACTATTTTACCCCTATTGAGGGAAGTTCACCTAAGGATGGTGAAAGCATGACATGCATGAAATGCATGATTTAAGGAATTTTCCGAATTAAAGATTTGATTGGTTTTAATCAAAGTAAATCGATAGATTGACCAATAATTGCATAAGTTTCCCAAAATAACACTACGTAGGTGTTATTAATAATTAAATGGAAATTTCTTTGGAAAACGGCCAACTATCAAGTTTGTATGAATACAGATAGTGCCGACACGTAGTTCGCACTATATCTGCGTTTGTGAATGTGCATAAATGTGCTTGAGCGCTTGCTCGCACCGACTTGTGTGACATCATATGCATGAAATGTGCTAGAGCATGGTGCTCGCACTGATTTTTATTATTGTGAAATGAGAGCTGCTGGAGCCTAGCTCGCACTCTGTTTTGACATGTTTTGACTGGTTTTGACTTGATATGCATAAAATGGTGCTGGAGCGATTGCTCGCACTAGTTTTACTGATTTAATATGCATGAGAGATGCTGGAGCTTAGCTCGCATCCTATTTTGATTTAATTATGCATGAAGCCGTGCTGGAGTGTAACTCGCACGAGGTTTGATTTAATTATGCATAAAGCCGTGCTGGAGTGTAACTCGCACGAGATTTGATTTACTTGAGCATTCATTTGTGCTGGAGCGTTGCTCGCACAAAGTTTTATATGGTTTTACAATTCATTTGAATGTCGTACTGGAGTTTTTCTCGTACGAAGTTTTCATTGAATTTCTATACATATCCGTACTAGAGCATTACTCGTACGTGGATTTGACTTGAAATTATAATCAGTTTAAGTCGTACTAGAGCGTTGCTCGTACGCAGATTTTACTGATTTTTATGAAAATCGTGTTAGAGCTTCGCTCGCACGAGGTTTTCTGATATCATGAATATGCATGGAGCCGTGCTTGAGCTTCGCTCGCACAGGGATTTATATTACATGCATATAGCCGTGTTGGAGCCTCCTGTAGACTGTGTGTCACAGTGAGATGATATGCTCACACGTGCATTCTGAGACAGATGATATGGGTGGATAAGACCTATTACAGGCACCCCTGACTGAGCTTGGGTTCACGGAGTACTTTGTACCGTGTATGTCACGCGGAGTACGCTGTACCGTGGGGATTGTTGGAGTGGAGTGGCATTAGCCACGAGGCAGCAAGCCTTGCCCTCGCAATCCTGGTGTTATGCTGTTCTGGCGGGTAGGACGACCCACCTCCCGTTTCAGGTGTGATACCCCGCACACTAGGTACCGTGTTGCCAGGGATCACTAGGATATGGCCATAGTCCTCGATGTTACTGTTAATTACCTGATTGTCTCACATGATATAACTTGTGGTCTGTTAGACCAGGGTAGACCCGAAGGAGGGGTCAGGCCCCCGATTTGATGATTTTATGATTTCAGATGATTTTATGATATGTGACCCTGAAAGAAGGGTGGTTTTATAACCGGAGTTTTATAATGAATTTTATTGAATTGTCTTATGAGATGGACCCGGAAGGGTTAGTTTTAACTGCAGTTTTAATGTTTTGATTTAAATGCAGTAGCATGTGAAGTTTTCCATGCTTTCATTTGAAATCCATGTTTTGTCTTACATGGCATAAAAGACTGCATGATCTTGATCTAATTCATGCGTAATATGATTTAATGATGTCACATAAAATGCTTTGAATGCATGAGTTACATGATTTATATATGCACAAATAGTTTTGGATAAACTATGGCATTGAATATGCATGACTTTGTGCGTGTAATTTTAAATGAAAAGAAATGGATTTAAGGGCATGGCATTATGAGCATGTAGATAGTGGAGCTATCTACTTACTTGCATAATTGCCTTACTGAGCGTGTGGTTTGCTCACCCCCCTTATTTTTCCATCTTTTCAGAGCACTTGCAATAGATATTGAGCGGCTGAGGACTTGCATGGTTGATATTTGCTGCTTCCCATCGAGAGACAGGTATACACATTTGTATGGTTTTGTATCTAAATATGTAATGCACAGTACTGTAAACGGATATTATGTCGGGGATGTAGAGTCATGTAAATACCATTGGGTATGTGTTTATTTAAAGTAAAAAGGATAGTAGACTCTGATATATGATTATGGGAATGAAATGTTAAATAGTGTGAGGTGACTAACACCGAATCATAGCCCAACTGTGTTGTAGGATGGTCACGACGAGAGAAAAGTAAGAATTAAATAATAAATGAGAAAGCGAAAAATTTACTCTGATTTTTAGGTAATTCGGGTCGTGACATAGCTGGTAGCCCATTAAGGCTTTGAAAGAAGATTAGAAGTTTAGCGCAAAGTAGGAAGAACGTTACAGGATCAAGAAGATGATTGGACCCGGCACATGCATTTTGGAAAGTCTGCAAGGCGAAACGATAGCGAAGACGTGGAAGGCCAGGCACTTAAGACCATATTGGCAATAGAATTTTAATTTCTCGATATTATTTTTTGTTTTTTGTTTATGTTATTGAACCATGTTCAGGAACTTGATTGCGATATATTCCATATTGATATTTCTCACTGAGAATTTTAATGGTTGGCAGATGACTAAAAATAAAAGGCTTGAAGCGAAAAATACACGAGGTAAGCCACGAAAAAAATGTGCAAGGGCTTGAAATGAAAAATACGCGAGGTAAGCTACGCACCTAAATAAAGGGCTTGAAGCGAAAAATGTATGAGGTAAACCATGTATCTAAACAAGAGTTCGAAGCAAAAAGTGCGCGAGGTAAGCTACGAATAAAATGTGCAAGGGCTTGAAGTGAAAAATGCGCGAGGTAAGCCACGTACCTAAATACGGGCTTGGAGCGAAAAGTGCTCGAGGTAAGCCACGAAGAAAATGTGCAAGGGCTTGAAGTGAAAAATGCGCGAGGTAAGCCACGCACCTAAATAAGGGTTTAAAGCGAAAAATGCGTGAGATAAGCCACGAAGAAATTGTGCAAGGGCTTAAAGCAAAAAATGCGCTAGGTAAGCCACGCACCTAAACAAAGAGGTAAGCCACGAAGAAATTGTGCAATGGCTTGAAGCGAAAAATGTGCGAGGTAAGCCACGCACCTAAACAAAGGGCTTGAAGCGAAAAATGCGCGAGGTAAGCCACGAAGAAAATGTGCAAGGGCTTGAAGCGAAAAATGCGCGAGGTAAGCCACGAAGAAAATGTGCAAAGGCTTAAAGCGAAAAATGCGCGAGGTAAGCCACGCACCCAAAACAAAGGGCTTGAAGCAAAAAGTGCACGTTAAGCCACGAAGAAAAAGTGCAAGAGCTTGAAGTGAAAAGTGTGTGAGGTAAGCTAAGCACTCAAACAAAGAGCTTGAAGTGAAAAGTGCGCGAGGTAAGCTAAGCACTCAAACAAAGGGTTTGGAGTGAAAAATACGCGATGTAATCCACAAAGAAAAAGTGCATGGGTTTGAAGCAAAAAATGCACGAGGTAAGCTACACACCCAAACAAAGGGCTTGAAGCAAAAAGTGCGTGATGTAAGCCACAAAGAATTGTTCAAAGGCTTGAAGCGAAAAATGCGTGAGGTAAGCCACGAAGAAAATGTGCAAGGGCTTGAAGTGAAAAATGTGCAAGGTAAGCCACACACCTAAACAAGAGCTTGAAGTGAAAAGTGTGCGAGGTAAGCCACAAAGAATTGTTCAAGGGCTTGAAGCGAAAAATATGCGAGGTAAGCCACAAAGAATTATTCAAGGGCTTGAACCGCAAAATGCGCGAGGTAAGCCACACACTCAAACAAGGGCTTAAGAATTTGACTTAAGAATTTGGCATTAGGGCTCGACCCGAGAATTTAACTTCAGAGTTTGACCTGAGGATTTGACAAAAAATTACGAAGAGAATATAAGTACTTTTCCACAAGGTTATACTTAGCGAAAGAATGGGGAGAAATTGTTGTACATAAATAAATAAAATAAATAAAAAAACTACGCACCACGTGGCGCAAGGTGGGAGACCTTTGGTCTCCCGCAGCTGGCCATGACAGGAGACTAAGGTCTCCCGCCAAGCGCGCCACGTGGCACAAGGTGGGATACCAAGGGTCTCCCGCAAATTGCCAACGGGAGACCAATGCGCCACGTGGCGTGAGGTGGGAGACCCCTGGTCTCCCGCTATTGACACTAGGCGGAAGAGCTGCCGCCTCTTTCATACTGGAGAAAGAAACGCAGTCGTGTTCGACTAGTCCATTTTTGAACGGTAATTGCGATGTATGTCTAAAATTTTATTTAGATAATTTTACCCTTAAATATATTTGATTCTGCAAATCTGTGAGAGAATAAAAAAATATTTAATTAGTGGATAAATATGTAATTAAAGCTAGAATCAACCCTTATAAAAAGGGATCAGGTATGATTCATGAAACGAAGCCTCTATTTGCTTTACAGAAACTCTGTCAAATTATCTTCTGACTTAAGCATCGAAGTGCTTACGTAGGGAACAACCCCTTCGTCCCTCTGATCATTCTTTTTCTTGCAGAATCTTTAATAGCACGTGACACAAAAATCAAGATGAAGACGTCAGCAACTCGTCACCGTTATAATCGAGCAACAACAATTACATTCCATCATTCCATGAAAAGGTGAGCTAAACTAGTAAATAGCTAGACTAAATTCAAGATTCATATTTAGTGAGACTCGAATCTAAAACTTTGGCCTCTTCTTTGCCACTAAGCCAATGCCTCATTGGCATCGTGCTATTACATTTGACCAAGCATAAAATGTAAGTAATTCTTTACAGTTTAAATATTATGATTATCCAATATATTCTTAATAGAGTTTTTAAACTTTACAATTGATATTAAGTTGATAACATATTTAATATTAATTCTTTTATAAATAAAAGAATATGTAATTCTAAAATTTTATATGGCGGTAAAAAGTAACTTAGGAGGGATTAGGTCCAAGGTTCGATTCCCTTCTTCTCCCTTGTACCTCATATAAATAAAAAAAGAAGGAAGAAATCAGTTGAATTTAAGCTCCGTTTGGTTTACTAAAAATAATTTTTGAAATTTAGTTTATGCATTTTCAGGTGTTCAGTTAGCAAAAAATTGATTGGTCAACGAAAAATTGGACCATTTTCCTGGAAATTATCTTACACTTTTGAAAAGGAAAGACATTTTTCGAAAAATAATTGTTTATGTATAAAGTTATTTACTAAACTCGTGAGTATAATTTTACTTAAATTATACATTGGATAATTTTTTTAACTTTAATTTAATTTAACTATGCATAAAATATTATTATATTAATAATTTTTTATTTAATTAGATTAGAAATTTTAAAAATTAAAATATGAACATCAATAATAAACAATTTTACATTATTATTTTAAAAATAAATAATAAAAAATAACTTAATAAATAATATATTTATTATTTATTAATATTTTAATATAAGAAATAATATTTTTGTATTTTATTTACAAATTTTATATTAATATTTTAATAATAAATATAAATAAGTAATACTTTTGTTATGATTTTCATAATAAATAATTTCAGTATAAAATATAATTATTTTAGTACTAAAAATATTTTTAATATTTCAAAAATAAATATTAGTATATTCTTAATATTATATATATTAAAATATTAATATTACTTAAGATTTGTAAAAATATTAATATAAGTAATAATAAATAGTTTCTTTTAACTGTTTAATAATATAATATTTTAATATTTAATATTATTTTTAAAATATAATTATTTTTTAATATTAATAAATTAATTAATTAATAATAATTAATTTTTGGTATTTTATTAGTTAGTTAATATCATTTGAAAAAAAAAATTTCAAACAACAACAAAAGAATAGAAAATATTTTTCAGTTATTCATCCAAACAATAAAAAATCATTAGTTTTCTAGAAATGAAAAAAAAATTAGAAATATTTTTTTGAGAGTCATTTTCAGTGAATAAAACGAAACCTTAGTTAGTTATTGATTTAAAATAACTAGTTTTACACACGTGTGATACATGAAAATATATTAATCAAATACTAACTTCATTTATAATATATATTTTGAAACTGTATAATATAATGAAAAAGACAACATTTATATGTTTAATGTTTTTATTTGTAATTTGTATATTATAATGAAGTATCATAAAAAATTATGCATTGGTATAATTAAACAAATTTTGTAAAAGTTTAATCAAACTTATATTATAATTTATTGAATGAAAATAGTAAATAAGGATCTATTTCTTTCATCTTTCAACTAAGATATACTAATCTTGACACATTAATGAAGCATCAAAGAGAAAATATTTTTATAAGCTAATACCATTCTCAAGGATGTTATTTTAATCAATATAATATTTCACCGAAGAGAATTTCTATTCACACTCTATCTTCTACTCCTCACTAAGGTGTAATCAAGCCGAGCTGATACAGTAGGGTGCTCGAGCTTAAGCTCGATTCGAACACTCTGTGCTTAATACTCGGGTCGAGCTTTTATTTTTGAGTTCGAGCTCGCTTGATGAGGCTTAATTATCCTAGATCTATTTTTATGCTCGAATTTGAGCTCGATTCTCATGCTCGAACTCGAACTCGAGCTCAAATTTATTTTTATATATTTAAAAATATTGTGTATTAATTAAATATAATAAAAAATATAATATAACAAAAGACAAATAAAAAAACAAAAATCAAATATTAATCAGTTATTCAACCCCATCTTCTAAGATAGAAATTGAATATTATGTTAAAAATTAATATAGTGATTGGAAAATTTGGCAGAAAAGAAAGCACATAAAATATCTAAAAGCACATAAATTGCTAATACACAGATTCATAAATTGGCCATTTAGTTTCTTGCTTCTTTGTCTAAACTTCATTTAATTGAAATGTAATGAAGTTTGATGTAAAATTGATATAAACAACAAAATTTCTAAGTTGTAAGCAAATGCATTCAAATTTAGAACCTATTTAGTTTTCTTATCCTTTTTATAAACTTCATTCAAGTGTTCTTCAATGAGGCTATTTTTCTCTTTCCAAGATGCAAGCAACAATTTTTTTTTTTTTTTATAATGTAGATAAGTGAAGAGATATAAATATTTTTTCAGCAACAGAGAAGAAGAAGAAATGCATGATATAAAGACATTAACAAGTCTATTTCATATCTTTCCACAAATTACAAAATAAAAAGTGAATAGCCTAGATGTAAAGCCGCCGGACTTAAGGAGATGCACCTACTTGGGTGCGAGGTCGTCAAACTTGAGGGAAGAGGGCAAATGGCTGAGTTTGGGTGTAAAACCTGAATTTCCATTATATAAGCTTAATACTATATTTAATAAGTCAATTTTGTAATGATGAACGTTATGGGTTGTTGGACATAGTTGTAAAAGATATGGATGTTTTATAAATTGATGTTTATGATGATTGAAGTTGAAATGAATTGTGTATATTGATTTCATGCATATATGATATATTAAGTATAAGTTAAGGATTTTGACCATATATGATGTTATGGATATGTTATTATTGGTTTGAATATGTTTATAGCTATATTGAGGAATGATTTTGAGTTGTTGGATGATTGGTAAAAGTTTAGGAGATGGAAGGTAGGCATTATAAGGTTTAAACATCAAAAGAATGATGTTCTAAGCCAAGAGATTGATTCGTACCTTAAAAGGACCGATCTCTTATTGGCAGAAGCTAAAAATGAACAACAAAAGAATAAGGCATCGATCCCTTGAAGGCAGAATGCCCAGGTGGTGCAGGAAAGTATAGAAGGATTGATCCCTTCCCTAAAGGGATCAATCCACCTTGTATTCTCGGGTTATTTTAAAAGATGAAGATCGATCTCGAGTTCAAGGGATTGATCCCCTACACATCTGAAGACATAAATTGGGTTTTAATGACATGAGAATTGAAGAAAAGCATATGAAACCTGAGAGAAATAGAAGAAAAAGGAAAAAGAGGAGAACGAAATGAGAAAAGAGGGAGAAAGAAAGAAAGATAGCTCCAATACTTCAACCGAATCTTCCTCTCATCATCCTCTTCAATCTAATCTCAATTTAGGCTTCAAAGGAAACTACTGGAGGTTGAAATTGTAGAGAGAAGTTCAACCATTAAAGATAAGCTAGAGAGAGAAAATTTAGGATCTTTATGAAATTCATATATGTTATGTTTTTGGTTTTTAAGCTTGATTATGATGTTGATTTTCAGCAAAACAATGTGGAAGATCCCCTGAGGTCATTTTTAGGGTTTGTCTCTCTACAAGGGGAAACAAGGAGAATTTCTAAAATCCCAAGATAAATATGTCACGACCCAATTCCATTCTCTTTAACCGAAAATCATTAAAATTTTTTCGCATTATACTGTTACCTTACCCGGTCGTGAACTAACTCACCACTCACTGTTGGGCTGTGAGTCAATAATAAACTCCACATCTCATTCATTCTCAGTTAAATAAAACGATTGCATACATTTGCATTTAATCTTGTACATATACAAAAGCATGTTTTACTGACATCTACATCCCCCATAATTACAACTCAAAGAATACTGTGCTTTTACATTGTTTAGATACAAAAAGAATCACTGTGTATATACCTCTAAGCGATGGAGATGCAGCGGAGTCCAAAATACCACGCCTCAGTCCTCACTGGGCTACTATGCACGCTCTGTAGGGGGAAAAATAGAGAGGGATGAGCAACCACACGCTCAGTAAGGCAATAATGGAAGCATGGTAGATAACTACTCTATCTACATGCTGATAGTGTTATGCATAAATCATTTATGGTAGGGGCATGAGGAAGTAAAACTATGCCATATGAGTATACATATATATCATGTATCAAAATCATGTACATTGGCATATAAAACATGGTAAAAACATCATGTATAAATCATCTCATGCTCAATCTCATTTAAATTCATAAAAAGGGCAATTCATTAAGAAACCTCCTTTTTAAACCAACATCATAAACCTCTTTCTCAACACATAAATACCACCAAATCAATTCACAATCACAACCACATTTTCATTTCACAATTCACGCATGTGTATAAAAACTAGGTCACTATATCAAAAGTGCCTATGTGGACCAACTACATCATAAATCATCCCAGACCACACGCGTCCAGGTGTGCGGGGTATCATGCTGGCACGTAGATGGATTATCCCTCGCCAGACTTTCTCATCACATAACCATCACGCGGTATATTGTACTCCATGTGATATACACGGTACAGCGTACTCCGCAGACTCATATCGTGATTGGGGGTGCCATTCCTAGTCTTACCTACCCCATACCAAGAGTTTTCCATATCCGTGAAGGAGAGCCTCCTTGCCGAACAGAGCCTCCCCGCCTAACAGAGCCTCCCTGCCTCCTCAGGCTTAAGGATGTTAGCTTAAGGATGTAGGGCTTAAGGATCCTTCCATAAGAGAGCCTCCCCACCGAACAGAGCCTCCCCGCCTAACAGAGCCTCCCTGCCTCCTCGGGCTTAAGGATGTAGGGCTTAAGGATCTTACCGTACCCATGTAGGAGAGCCTCCCTGCCTAACAGAGCCTCCCCGCCCCTCTAGGGCTTAAGGATGTTGGCTTAAGGATCCCACCGTAAGAGAGCCTCCCCACCGAACAGAGCCTCCTCGCCTAACAGAGCCTCCCCGCCTCTTTGGGCTTAAGGATGTTAGCTTAAGGATGTAGGGCTTAAGGATCTTACCAACTTTCACAACCTTATACGTATCACAATGTGCAAACTTGTGCGAGCAAAGCTCTAGCACGACTCATGCATCCTCTCATGAAGAGACGCGTACGAGCATAGCTCTAGTACGGTTATACTCATAAGACAAACCACTCAAAAGTCACGTACGAGCAGAAGCTCCAGTACGGTTTATAAACATCATCATAGTTTCCAATTCAAGGTGCGAGCTAAGCTCCAGTACGTTTCATAGAAATGAAAACATCAATACCCGGTGCGAGCTAGGCTCTAGCACGGTTTAATTCACATAAACATGATAGGCGGCTCATAAGCTTTTAAAGCTATCTTAAAACATATTTGGCACTTCACATGTGCTACAAATATCAAACCACAATAGCCAACCTATTTATCAATTCGTTTGAAACCAAACACATGTTTTGTGAAAGCGTTCAAAACACCTGATTTATGCAATTATTAGCCTTACTATCCCTTTTTATACATCTATGTAAACCAAATCATCCAATATTCACAACTATTTTCGCATACCAAACAACCAGTTTCTCAAACGTTCATGCATTTCATAAACACCCTATAATCCCGCAAATTACGAGCAGCTACCTCTATATACTTACAGAATTCCCTTACCTGGAATCGCGATGCGTGATTCCACTTCCTTAAAGCTGCTACTCGTACCACTCGATTCGTTTCCAACGAACTCTTCGGGACTGCATAAAATCGTATCCCGCATTATACTCGATCCTTATAATATGTTATCATGCATTCACTATAGTCAATTCGACCTATAGTTTTCTATTAACGCTTGTGAGGCCTCGTTTCATTACTTTACCCAAAGCTCGAGTCTATGGATTCTTCTTAGGCCTATTAACATATTCAAAATCGATATTAAATCGACATTAAGCTCATAGTGTTCATATTTCATGGATTCCCTCACTATGGCATTTATCAAGCATATACATACCCATTTTCACAATTCCTCCAAACTCACAATGAAATTTCATTTAACCATCTAAAATCATAAACATTACCTCAATAACAACTTTAGCATGCCCATAAATCATAAACTCATTCAACCCATATATTCTCACATTATACCCATTCTAGGTTTTCTAGGTCACACCAATTTCCACCACATCCCTAGATAATTTATCCATCAATACTCATGCCAAACAACTCCAAAATCAATTAAATGGACAATGTACTTGGATTGGAGTGTTAGAATCTTACCAAATATGATTTTTCTTCTTGTGCCAAATGTCAATGCCCTTATCTCCTTCAATACCCACAATGAGATTTTGGATTCCAACTATGTTGTTCTCTTCCTCAAGATGAACAACTTAATGTCTAATGGTCTCCCCTCAATTCTTACTGGAAATGGCTGATTTTAGAGAGGGAAAGTTAGGTTTTTGGGTTAGAAATGGAAGATTGGTGTTTTTCTCGAAATTTTCAGATTTTCAGCCCTCCTTATATAGAAATAGCGTGAGGAGATCGATCTGGTCCAAGAGGAGATCGATCTGGTCTCCTTAAATCTCTCATTTTCACGAAATTTTTAAGCATGAGATCGATCTGTCGAAGCATGAGATCGATCTGTTGAAGCATGAGATCGATCTGTCGAAGCATGAGATCGATCTAGTCCCAAACAAAGAGCTAAGGAGATCGATCTGGGTGCTTGAGGATCGATCTTTTCATCACAGAATGCTTAGGAGATCGATCTGGCCCCATTGGAGATCGATCTGCTCTATTCCATTGCCCAAATAAGAGCATTCTGGCTCTTCCAGATCGATTTCTCATCCTATGAGATCTATCTGACCTTCATGTTTTCCAGATTTCCTGCAGTTTCCTTGCTGCAACTCACACCAACACATCCTTAATCTGTTGCCATGGCCATTTTCTCATCCATCCACCTTTATAACTTGAAAATGGCACCCATTCATACCTTATGCACATTGAAACTTGTGTGCATTCATTGTATGTCCAAGGGTATGCTATATAAAACCAAATGGAAGCATAACTTCATTCCATTTTACCACACTACTCATTTTGAGTTTCAATCACATCCATCACTTGCCAGAACTCATTTCTTCATATTCATACTCAATGAAACTTGTATGTATGTTACAAATCATATTACACATACATACATTGAATCCATGGACTTACATCGATCATACTTTACATTACAAGTCCATTCACATTCATTACACATTACAACTTTACATATACGGGGTCTCACATTCTCCCCTCCTTCAAGGAATTTGGTCCTCCAAATTAGAACCAAGTCACTCTTCAAAAAGTTGGGGGTACATCTCCCGTATCAAGTTCTCCAATTCCCATATGGCCTCTTCCGCCATGTGATGTTGCCAAAGAACTTTCACCAAGGGAATTGTCTTATTCCGCAACACTTTCTCTTTTCTGTCCAATATTCGAACCGGCTTCTCAACATACG
Source organism: Firmiana major (assembly GCA_033439115.1). Classification (NCBI taxonomy): domain Eukaryota; kingdom Viridiplantae; phylum Streptophyta; class Magnoliopsida; order Malvales; family Malvaceae; genus Firmiana; species Firmiana major. The sequence continues at coordinate 47,569,669 of CM065896.1, read as the reverse complement.
TCATACTCTCATGGAGCTCCAACGACTCATATCTTATCACGTGTGCCGGGTCCGGGTGATACTTTCGAAGCATCGAGACGTGGAAGACGTTGTGGACATTTGCCAAGTCCGGTGGCAATGCCAACCTATACGCCTTATCTCCCACTCTCTCCAAAATCTCGAAGGGTCCGATATATCTAGGGCTCAGCTTGCCCTTCTTACCAAATCTCATAATACCCTTCGATGGTGATACCCTCAGAAACACCGACTCACCCTCATCAAATTCTAGTGGTCTTCGTCTCTTGTCAGCATAACTCTTTTGCCGGCTCTGAGCTGTCCGTAATCTCTCACATATCAACTGGACGTCCTCAGATGCCTGCTGCACTAAGTCCGGAGCAAAAATCTATCTGTCACCAACCTCTTCCCATCCAATAGGGGAACGGCATCTACGCCCGTATAATGCCTCATAGGGTACCATCCCGATACTAGCATGATAGCTATTATTATAAGTGAACTCGGCTAACTGCAGGTGGTCATCCCAGGAGCCTCTAAAATCCAGCACACACGCTCTCAACATATCCTCGAGGGTCTGTATAGTCTTCTCTGACTGCCCATCTGTCTGAGGATGAAAAGCGATGCTAAAACTCAGTCGGGTCCCCAGCGCTTCCTGAAAATGTTCCTAGAAATGGGAAGTGAAGCGGGCATCCCTATCAGAAACAACGCTCACTGGTACACCATGTAGCCGTACTATCTCTCGAATATACAGGTTCGCCAACTGACTCAGTGTATCGGTAGCTCTCATAGCCAAGAAATGGGCGGACTTAGTCAACCGGTTCACAATAACCCATATGGCATCATGACCTCTACGGGTCCTCGGCAACCCCATCACAAAATCCATGGTGACATGCTCCCACTTCCAAGTCAGTATCGGTAGAGGCTGCAATAATCCTGCAGGCTTCTGATGCTCTACCTTCACTTGCTGACAAACGAGACACTTAGCGACATATTCAGCAATGTCTCTCTTCATTCCAGACCACCAATAAACCTTCCAAAGGTTTTGATACATCTTGGTACTCCCTGGATGTATCGTATACTTCGATGAGTGAGCCTCTGATAAAATCGTTCTCCTGATCTCAGGATCCCTGGGAACGCATACTCTGCCTCTGAACCTCAATAAGCCATCAGCACTCTGCTCAAAATTAATACCCACACCTGTCTGTATCTGCCTCAGCCAATCGATGCACCGTCGATCGCTCTGCTGGGCTTGCCGAATACGGCCAATCAATTCTGGCTCCAGTCTTAAACTAGCCATGATCTCAAGTCTCTCAGATCCAGGTGGGGTTACATCTAAACTGAGGTTCGCAAAGTGTTCTAACGATTCATGTTCCCGTACCATCATATAAGACACCAACCCAAGGTTCTTTCTACTCAAGGCATCGGCAACTACATTTAACTTACCCGGGTGGTACATGATTTTACAATCATAGTCCTTTAGGAGTTCGAGCCATCTCCTCTGTCTCATATTCAGCTCTTTCTGTGAGAACAGGTACTTAAGGCTCTTATGATCTGTGAACACCTGAAATTTCTCACCATAGAGATAGTGGCGCCATATTTTCAAAGCAAATACTACAGCCGCCAACTCCAAATCATGTGTCGGGTAGTTCCTCTCGTGATCTTTCAACTGTCTAGATCCATAGGCAACTACCTTCCCATCCTGCATAAGCACACAGCCCAGTCCCTGGTACGATGCATCCATATACACCGAGAATCCTCCTGAGCTGGTAGGAATGGTGAGAACTGGAGCAGTCGTCAATCGACGCTTAAGCTCCTCAAAACTCCTCTCACATGCCTCATCCCACATAAACTTAACATCTTTTCGTGTGAGGCGTGTCAATGGAGCAGCTAGTCTGGAGAAACCCTCTACAAATCTCTGATAATATCCTGCCAATCCCGGAAAACTCCTGATCTCAGTTACTGTTTTGGGCTGTTCCCACTGTACAACTGCCTTTATCTTGGATGGATCCACCGATACCCCATCCTTTGACACAACATGCCCCAGAAATGAGATCTATTCCAACCAAAAGTTACACTTGCTGAGTTTGGCATACAATTCTCTCTCTTGGAGGGTCTGCAGAACTATCCTCAAGTGCTCCTCATGATCTTCCCTGGACTTGGAATACACCAAAATGTCATCAATGAACAGTATTACAAACTTGTCCAGGTATGGCTTGAATATATCATTCATCAATGCCATAAATGCTGCGGGAGCATTCGTCAATCCGAATGGCATCACCAAAATCTCGTAGTGGCCATAACGGGTACGAAATGCTGTTTTGGGTACATCTCCACTCCTAATCCTTAACTGATGATACCCTAACCGCAGATCTATCTTAGAAAATACTTCGGTTCCCTGGAGCTGATCTAATAAATCATCGATTCTTGGAAGGGGGTACTTGTTCTTAATGGTGGCCTTATTCAACAACCGGTAATCCATACACAGTCGGAGGCTTCCATCCTTCTTCCTTACAAATAGAACCGGTGCTCCCCAAGGAGAGACACTCGGTCTAATAAACCCCTTCTCCAACAACTCTTGCAGCTGCTTCTTCAGCTCTTCTAACTCTATCGGAGCCATTCTATAGCGTGATTTCGATATCGGCTCTGTACCAGACACTAGCTCAATGCAAAATTCCATTTCCCTTACAGGTGGTAGTCCTGGTAATTCATCCGGAAAGACATCAGGGTAATCCGTAATTATGGCTATGTCTCTCAATTCCGGGTGTGCCTCATCTATATCAACCACGTATGCAATGAACCCTTCACATTGTCCTCTCCATCGTTAGTATCATAAACCATCACTCCACATTGAACATTTATCATAAACAATAATTTATCTCTTAAGCAATATGCATTTAAAAATCATACTCCTTTATTTACAACAAACATACTATTTTCATATCATTTCTTTTCATCAAAATTTACAATAAGATTGTCTAATCCTGAAAACATCAATGTTTTGGCATGACAATCCATCACAACACGATTGGTAGCCAACCAATCCATTCCCAAAATTACATTAAAATCATTCATATTCAATAAAATCAGATTGGCTATCATTTCCTTCCCCTCTATCTTTAACTTACAATTTCTACATACATGCTCAGTCAATTGACTATCATTCATGGGTGTGGAAATCATTAACATCTTATCCAACAATGTTGGTTTCACATGCTTCAATAATTTATGTGCAAAGGAAGGTGATATGAAAGAATGCGTGGCACCAGGATCAAATAATACCAATGCTTCTAAATCAAAGATTCGGATGGTACCTTTAATCACATCCGTCGACGCGTTTGCATTGTCCTGGTCCAGCGCGTGCACCCTTCCTCTGCTCACACCCACAGCCTATTTCCCTTTTTCCTCAGCTGTAGCCCTCCTCCTCGGGGCTGCTGTCTCAACTGGAGCTCCCTTAGGCTCCTTGCCCTTCTTTGGGGCAATCTCCATCTTCTCGGGACAATGCTTAGCCATATATCTTGGTCTCTCGCATCTAAAACACACCTTAGGGGTCATCAGACAGGGCCTATTCCCATGAAATCTCCCACATCTCCTACACTGGTCAGTAGTAGACCTTGGTCCTCCAATAGTCATACCCCTCGGCGCAGTCAAGGCTGGGTATATGGGAGGTCTAGCAGCTCTCTCCTGCACCTCCTCAATCTTATGCCTCTTCTCGAAAAATCTTTGGACACCTCTCTTGGCCACTCTTCCAAACCCGGATCTCTTCCGGTCTCTGTCCTTTCTACCACTGACTCTCCCAAGCTCGGAGGCATTTCGCTCAAAGTTTTGCTCACATAACTGAGCCTTATGTACAGCCTCCTCATAGGTCAAGATGTCAAAGGGAGCTAGCTTAGTCCGGATGGCCAATCTCAATCCATCCATGAACTTCTGAATCTTTCGGGTCTCACTACCCATCGTGTTTGGGTCATATCTCCCCAAGGACATAAACTTGGACTCATACTCGTCCACAGTTCGGTTCCCTTGAACCAAGTTCATAAATTCCATCCGTAATTTCCTCTGTGCGGTAGCTGGAATATACTGTCTTCTGAAGGCCTCCAAGAATATCTCCCATGAAATCTCGAAGTGTCTAGCCCTCAAAATAGCTTCGGTGGATCTCCACCAGTGCTCTGCCTCGCCTTTCAACATGAACACGGCAAAGGCTACCTTCTCAGCTGAAGTGCATCGGAAAAACCTATATAGTTTCTCCATCTCATACACCCAATCCTCCGTAACCACTGGGTCCTTCACCCCTCTAAACACTGGGGGTTTCAGCGCTTGAAACTCTCGCAACCTGCTCAAGTCGCAGTCATAACCCAAATTACTACCGCTCTGCTGTGGAGCGATAGGTGAATCTGTATCCTGTACTGGAGGTGGTGTAATTGTAGCTGTCTCAACAGTCTGAGGTCTCTCCTCCTCTGCAGCTGCCTGTTCAGTAGTAGGTTGTGCCACGGGACCTCGTCTATCACCGGCACCCAAAGCCTGCGTGACTATCTCCACCAAATTCTCAATACTCCGCTCTAACCTAGCGAAGCGAGCCTCAGTATCCTCTGCTCTCTCAGCAGGGTTCTGTGGAGCCTGCTCAGTCTGTGGCTCCGCACGGCTCTCAGGCCTACCTCTACGGCCTCTAACACGTGCTCTCGCCCCTCTACCTTTGCGTGTAACTAGCATAGTGCCTAACTTCCTGTATTATAATAATTCATTAAGCTCAATCCATCACGGTATACACAGTTATATCTAAACAAAAGCACAGTACTATAGGGATGTACTTTCCTACGTTTTATTAATGACTCACATCAGGCCAACACAGCTCTGATACCAATCTCTGTCATGACTCAATTCCATTCTCTTTAACCAAAAATCATTAAAATTTTTTCGCGTTATACTGTTACCTTACCCGGTCATGAACTAACTCACCACACACTGTTGGGCTGTGAGTCAATAATAAACTCCACATCTCATTCATTCTCAGTTAAATAAAACGATGTCATACATTTGCATTTAATCTTGTACATATACAAAAGCATGTTTTACTGACATCTACATCCACCATAATTACAACTCAAAGAATACTGTGCTTTTACATTGTTTAGATACAAAAAGAATCACTGTGTATATACCTCTAAGCGATGGAGATGCAGCGGAGTCCAAAATACCACGCCTCAGTCCTCACTGGGCTACTATGCACGCTCTGTAGGGGGAAAATAGAGAGGGATGAGCAACCACACGCTCAGAAAGGCAATAATGCAAGCATGGTAGATAACTACTCTATCTACATGCTGATAGTGTTATGCATAAATCATTTATGGTAGGGGCATGAGAAAGTAAAACTATGCCATATAAGTATACATATATATCATGTATCAAAATCATGTACATTGGCATATAAAACATGGTAAAAACATCATGTATAAATCATCTCATGCTCAATCTCATTTAAATTCATAAAAAGGGCAATTCATTAAGAAACCTCCTTTTTAAACCAACATCATAAACCCTCTTTCTCAACACATAAATACCACCAAATCAATTCACAATCACAACCACATTTTCATTTCACAATTCACGCATGTGTATAAAAACTAGGTCACTATATCAAAAGTGCCTATGTGGACCAACTTCATCATAAATCATCCCAGACCACACGCGTCCAGGTGTGCGGGGTATCATGCTGGCACGTAGATGGATTATCCCTCGCCAGACTTTCTCATCACTTAACCATCACGCGGTACATCGTACTCCATGTGATATACACGGTATAGCGTACTCCACAGACTTATATCGTGATTGGGGGTGCCATTCCTAGGTCTTACCTACCCCATACCAAGAGTTTTCCATATCCGTGAAGGAGAGCCTCCTTGCGGAACAGAGCCTCCCTGCCTAACAGAGCCTCCCTGCCTCTCGGGCTTAAGGATGTTAGCTTAAGGATGTAGGGCTTAAGGATCCTTCCGTAAGAGAGCCTCCCCACCGAACAGAGCCTTCCCACCTAACAGAGCCTCCCCGCCTCCTCGGGCTTAAGGATGTTGGCTTAAGGATGTAGGGCTTAAGGATCTTACCGTACCCATGTAGGAGAGCCTCCCTGCCTAACAGAGCCTCCCCGCCCCTCCAGGGCTTAAGGATGTTGGCATAAGGATCCCACCGTAAGAGAGCCTCCCCACCGAACAGAGCTTCCCCGCCTAACAGAGCCTCCCCGCCTCTTTGGGCTTAAGGATGTTAGCTTAAGGATGTAGGGCTTAAGGATCTTACCAACTATCACAACCTTATACGTATCACAATGTGCAAACTTGTGCGAGCAAAGCTCTAGCACGACTCATGCATCCTCTCATGAAGAGACGCGTACGAGCATAGCTCTAGTACGGTTATACTCATAAGACAAACCACTCAAAAGCCACGTACGAGCAGAAGCTCCAGTACGGTTTATAAACATCATCATAGTTTCCAATTCAAGGTGCGAGCTAAGCTCCAGCACGTTTCATACAAATGAAAACATCAATACCCGGTGCGAGCTAGGCTCTAGCATGGCTTAATTCACATAAACATGATAGGCGGCTCATAAGCTTTTAAAGCTATCTTAAAACATATTTGGCACTTCACATGTGCTACAAATATCAAACCACAACAGCCAACCTATTTATCAATTCGTTTGAAACCAAACACATGTTTTGTGAAAGCGTTCAAAACACTTGATTTATGCAATTATTAGCCTTACTATCCCTTTTTATACATCTATGTAAACCAAATCATCCAATATTCACAACTATTTTTGCATACCAAACAACCAGTTTCTCAAACGTTCATGCATTTCATAAACACCCTATAATCCCACAAATTACGAGCAGCTACCTCTATATACTTACAGAATTCCCTTACCTGGAATCGCGATGCGTGATTCCACTTCCTTAAAGCTGCTACTCGTACCACTTGATTCGTTTCCAACGAACTCTTCGGGACTGCATAAAATCGTATCCCGCATTATACTCGATCCTTATAATATGATATCGTGCATTCACTATAGTCAATTCGATCTATAGTTTTCTATTAACGCTTGTGAGGCCTCGTTTCATTACTTTACCCAAAGCTCGAGTCTATGGATTCTTCTTAGGCCTATTAACTTTTTCAAAATCGATATTAAATCGACATTAAGCTCATAGTGTTCATATTTCATGAATTCCCTCACTATGGCATTTATCAAGCATATACATACCCATTTTCACAATTCCTCCAAACTCACAATGAAATTTCATTTAACCATCTAAAATCATAAACATTACCTCAATAACAACTTTAGCATGCCCATAAATCATAAACTCATTCAACCCATATATTCTCACATTATACCCATTCTAGGTTTTCTAGGTCACACCAATTTCCACCACATCCCTAGATAATTTATCCATTAATACTCATGCCAAACAACTCCAAAATCAATTAAATGGACAATGTACTTGGATTGGAGTGTTAGAATCTTACCAAATATGATTTTTCTTCTTGCTCCAAATGTCAATGCCCTTATCTCCTTCAATACCCATAATGAGATTTTGGATTCCAACTATGTTGTTCTCTTCCTCAAGATGAACAACTTAATGTCTAATGGTCTCCCCTCAATTCTTGCTGGAAATGGCTGATTTTAGAGAGGGAAAGTTAGGTTTTTGGGTTAGAAATGGAAGATTGGTGTTTTTCTCGAAATTTTCAGATTTTCAGCCCTCCTTATATAGAAATAGCTTGAGGAGATCGATCTGGTCCAAGAGGAGATCGATCTGGTCCCCTTAAATCTCTCATTTTCATGAAATTTTTAAGCATGAGATCGATCTGTCGAAGCATGAGATCGATCTGTTGAAGCATGAGATCGATCTGTCGAAGCATAAGATCGATCTGGTCCCAAACAGAGAGCTAAAGAGATCGATCTGGGTGCTTGAGGATTGATCTTTTCATCACAGAATGCTTAGGAGATCGATCTGGCCCCATTGGAGATCGATCTGCTCTATTCCATTGCCCAAATAAGAGCATTCTGGCTCTTCCAGATCGATCTCTCATCCTATGAGATCGATCTGACCTTCATGTTTTCCAGATTTCCTGCAGTTTCCTTGCTGTAACTCACACCAACACATCCTTAATCTGTTGCCATGGCCATTTTCTCATCCATCCACCTTTATAACTTGAAAATGGCACCCATTTATACCTTATGCACATTGAAACTTGTGTGCATTCATTGTATGTCCAAAGGTATGCTATATAAAATCAAATGGAAGCATAACTTCATTCCATTTTACCACACTACTCATTTTGAGTTTCAATCACATCCATCACTTGCCAGAACTCATTTCTTCATATTCATACTCAATGAAACTTATATGTATGTTACAAATCATATTACACATACATGCATTGAATCCATGGACTTACATCGATCATACTTTACATTATAAGTCCATTCACATTCATTACACATTACAACTTTACATATACGGGGTCTCACAAAATATATGTTTGGTATTATGATCTATTGATTGGCTAAAGTAGAAATTTGAAATTAAATTATGGAATGATGGTTTAGGGTTAGGACCCTTAACGATTTTAGGGTATTTAAATAGTGAATGTATATTGGGGTATGTTGATTAATGTGTAAATTAGTATGGATGATTGAAAGGAAATTAGTTTAGCCATCAATAGGCGCCTTGGGTCATCTATGACCAATTTGGAGATTAGTGCTTAAGTGATTTATCTTATATAAGGCACATGTATGATTTTGATTGATAATAAATGAGATCATTAATCAATGAAATGGTGCAAGGAGTTATTGTAAGATGTATGTAGCATTGAATTATTGTAATGAACGATTTAAAAAGTCTATGAGAGCATCTAAGTTAATTAACTAAGCTAAGTTTTAAAAGAAATTATGAGAGATGATAAGTATAGAAAATGTTTAAGTTATGGAAGTCTAAGTAAATTAAAATGCATGGAAACTAAGCGTTATATAATTGGCATTTGCAGTTAAGAGTGTAAGGCCCGTAAATTTATATGTATTTTTATGATTTCGTGATGTACAGACAAGTTACATTTGATCTGAATCATAAGAAATGAATGTTTTTAAGTTTCAAATGTGAATGAAATGCAAAACAAGTAGTTAAGCAAATGAATATGAGGTTAACCTTGATTTTCTGGGAAAAAAGCAACAGGAATGCTACAGATGAATGGCATATCGATCTCATAAGCTGTGAGACCCCGTATATGTAAAGTTGTAATGTGTAATGAATGTGAATGGACTTGTAATGTAAAGTATGATCGATGTAAGTCCATGGATTCAATGTATGTATGTATGTGTAATATGATTTGTAACGCACATACAAGTTCCATTGAGTATGAATATGAAGAAATGAGTTCCTACAAGTGATGGATGTGATTAAAAATCAAAATGGGTAGTGTGGTAAATGGATGGAAGCTGCATGAATATAAATGCTTCCATTTGGTTATATATAGTATACCTTTGGACATACAACGAATGCACACAAGTTTCAATGTGCATAAGGTATTAATGGATGCCATTTTCAAGTTATAAAGGTGGATAAATGAGAAAATGGCCATGGCAGCAGATTAAGGATGTGTTTGTCAGGACCCCAGTTTCAATCCTTGACTTTAACCAAAAACCACAATAAATTTTTTGCATTTTAACTTACCTTTCCTCTCTTCACTGGTTGGGCTGTGATTCGATGTCAGAGTCTTCACTTACCATAATATCCATTCTCATACATACATGTTAATATATTAATTCTGACTGTAGGTGCTTTTATTATACATGTAAGATTTTATAAAATCTAATACGATTACATTCCCCATAATATATAACGTATACATCACTGTGCTGTTTCTATGTTTAGATACACAACTGTACATAATAAGTATACCTGATGAATCGATAGGAACTAGCAGTGGACTCTGGGACACTCTCCCACGATAACTCTCGATCTACTGACGCTCTGTAGAGAGATGTAAAGAAAAAGGGGGGTGAGCATAACGCGCTCAGTAAGGAAATCAGGCAAGCAAGTAGATAACCACACTATCTACTCAAAATAGTGCTATGCCTTGGAAACATTATTTCCTTAACTCACTTTAAAAGCATGTCTTGAAATATAATATATATATACTTGTACAGAATAAATCCCATGTACAGAAAATCATGCTTTCTTTCTCAAATGTAGGCATGTAGTGCAAAACAATGCATCGTATATAAATCATGCCTTTATGTAAATCATGCCATGTATATTTAAATCACAATAAATATGGCATCAAATGATTCACAACACAAATCGGAGTCCGACCCATCCCTCAGGTCTGTCCGCAGTTTAAATCAGTCAATCAATGTGATATATCATGTGAGACTCTGTGGTAAATACAAATAGTATCCTGGATTATGATCATATCCGAAAAGTGATCCCATGCGACACAGTACTCGGTGTGCGGCAATCACTGCTGTAACGGGAGGATGGTCAGTCCAATGTCAACCGCCAGCTACGTAACACACGGTACAGCGTACACCTCGTGCCCCGGGCACGGTACAAAGTACACCCGTGGACCCTCATAGCCAGGGTCTTTAGCCCTCGAAACCATGTAAATCCTCATAGCCAGGGTCTTTAGCCCTCGAAACCATGGAAATAAGTATACCACGTCTATATCAACCTCATGCGGATATCCTCTCTAGCTATGACACACAGTCACACCAGGAATCAGGCATGGGTTTCAACATGTATTACATATCACATACAGTGTGCGTCTTGAGTGCGACTCACAGTCGTCACTCCGCTCAACACTGTTTCACATCATAAAACTCAACTCTAGTGCGAGTAAACCTCCAGCAACTAGGTCAATGCATAGTTTATGTATCAAATCAAGTACGAGCAATAGCTCCCAGTACTATGCTATGCACAATATCAAAATCAAGTACGAGCAATCGCTCCCAGTACTATGTCATGTATAAACCATGAAGAATCGAGTACGAGCCACGCTCTAGCACTCTGTCATGCATATATCATTCAAAGCTGAGTACGAGTAAAACTCCAGTACTCTATCATGCATGTCATGAAAATCTAGTGCGTATCAAAATCCAGCACTAATATTATGTGGAAAACATATGAATCCCAGTACGAGCTGTGCTCTAGCACGATTCATTCTCACATAATATGATAGATGGCTATTTAAAAAGGGATTGTTTATTAAAACATCAAAATCAGCACTCAAAGTGTGCTTAAGTCATATCAACCTTAAAATCATTAGCCCATCTATTTATTTTCATGCTAATAGCATTTAAACACTCACAATAGTATTTTCCATGCTTTTTGCAACTTCTCACAAAAGTTGACTTTTTGACTAACTAGGGGCAAAATCGTAATTTGCCACTATCGGGTCGCAATAATTATTATTCACTTTCTCTGACCCTCAGAGTTTTTAAGTGAATGCAAAAGCAGTTGAAAATACGTGCAGGTATCTCTAACTACTCGCAAAAGTTCCCTACCTCGGATCACGTCTCGTGACCTCACTTCCTCGGTGCTGCTAAATCCCGCAGTCCGATCAGCTCTCAATGTAAACTCCGGAGCTGTAAATAACCATTCCTCAGGTTAATTATCATTTTCCTACTGTATTACACATTAATATAGTTTAATTTCCCTTAATGGGCCTTAAAAATCCTTAATGGGCTTAACTAGGCCTTAAGTCCATTTTCATTTTACTATTCACTTTTGTTGGGCCTATTGGGCTTGTGGGGCCCACCAACTCTTATTGGGCTTGTCTTAGGCCCATTACACCCTATTGGGCCTAAAAATATTGGGCTTGGCCCATTGGGCCTCTCGGCCACATGCCTTGGCCGAGAGCTTAGCCATTCTCGGTTTCCACCATGGCATGCCATACATGCCTATTTTCTAGCCATTTCCACTTAGGCATTTTCACAAACACTTGGTAGGCAACATTACCAATCATCCTATAGTTCATTTAGGCATTTTATCAAACACCTTGGTTGCCAACAATTTACATGTATTAATTAATCAATTTGATTAATTCTAATTATACCATTAACATTAATACATGTGTACTAATCCATTTATGTCTTAAAATCAAATTGACATATTTCAATATCCCATTGATCACTCTCGGCCTAACCCTCTTCATGGTGATTTAATATGTTTCAATGCTTAAAACATATATCAACATACTTGAAATCATTCATACATTAACATATATGAAATTGGAAATTAGAAAATATACCAATTGTAGTGTTCTCCTTTTGGCTGAAACTTTGGAGGCTCTCGGTTTGCTCTCTATGGCTCCTTGATAGCCAATTCCAACATATGTTAATCTCCTTTCAATTTGGAACAACTTTCATGAAGGATTCAAGTTCCAAATATGACTAATTCCTAGTGATTTCTAGTGAGAGAAAGCTTGAATGGTTATGTTTCAATGGTGTTCTTCTCTAGCCGGAAATGAGTGATGAAGAAGACAATGGTGTGGCTGCATTTATAAGCCACTTACTTAGCCATTAAGCCTTACTTTTCAGCCACTATGCTTGACTTTCCAAATCTGAACCATGAGTCACCTTATGAGTCACCTTATGAGTCATAGTTAACATTAACTATAGTTAGATATTTATCTCATGGGCTTTTCCAATTGGGCTTCTCGGTTTGGGCTTTCCTAATGGGCTTTCGGGCTGAAATTTTTACTATACCTCGGGCCTTTTATTGTCTCAAAATTTGGCCGATCAATTGGTCCAACAATTCCGTCTAAAGGACCTAACATTTTCGATATACATTTAGTATACCTTAATGGGCTTTAAAATTTTCACCTTAGGCCCATTACGTTTTTAACCATTAAATTTATTCCGGAATCCTTCCGAATAAATTTTCCTTACTTTCGGGGATGATTATCTTGTATTCTGGCCAAGAATATTTTTCCCCAAATTTTTCTCCACACTTAGGTTAATTTCAAACCTTGATTAGTCAACTATGGTAAAAGTCCACTTTTTTAACTATAGTTGACTTTTTCTTTAACCCTTGACTAAGTTGACTTTTTCTTAAATTTTCGAAAGTGTTATATATCATGTCTTACACTCTCGTATTTATATTTCAACCGTTCCCGGTGGATAATTTCACCCGAAACTCCTTTTCTCGCCGAAAAGGTCCATTTTACCCTTTTTAGCTTTTATTCTCGTTTTGTATGTTCGGGTCTAAATCAAGCTGACTTTCCTTCATGAGTTCTCTACGCTCACTTATTTTAAGTTCTTATTTTCAGTCAGAATGATTTAGAATGACTCGGTTTAGCCTGTGATACTCATCATCCACATTAGGCATTTTATGTAGCTTTTGCGTGTTAATTCATTTCATTAACACTTTAAATCTAGTAAATACTCTTCTTATGATTCAACCATAATTATTTAGTGTTCATACACATAGGAATCATAAGGAAATAAGCTACAAAAAAATCTGGGTCTGACAATCCTCCCCCACTCAGAAAATTTGGTCCTCCAAATTGAACCAAGTCAGTCCTTAAATAGGTGAGGGTACTTCTCTCGCATCAGACTCTCTAGCTCCCAAGTAGCTTCCTCTGAAGTATGATGCTGCCAGAGAATCTTCACTAATCCGAGGGTCTTCGATCTCAATACCTTCTCCTTCCTATCCAATATCCGAATCGGTCTCTCTACATATGACAAGTCCTCTCGGAGCTCCAAAGGCTCGTAACTAATCACATGTGACGGATCCGGGTGATACTTCCGAAGCATCGATATGTGGAAGACGTTGTGGACACCTGATAAGTCCGGTGGCAATGCCAACCTATACGCCTTATCTCCCACTCGATCAAGTATCTCAAAGGGTCCAATGTAGCGAGGATTTAGTTTCCCTCTCTTCCCAAATCTCGCTATGCCCTTGGAAGGAGAAACTCTCAAAAATACGGACTCACCAACTGCAAACTCTAGTGGCCTACGTCTCCTGTCAGCGTAACTCTTCTGTCTGCTCTGAGCTGTCCTCAGTCTCTCTACTATCAAGCGGACGTCCTCAGATGCTTGCGTAACCAAGTCAGGAGCAAAAATCATACGGTCACCCACTTCTTCCCATCCAATAGGGGAACGACATCTACGGCCATACAAAGCCTCATACGGTGCCATCCCAATACTCGAATGATGACTGTTGTTGTAGGCGAACTCGGCTAGTGGTAGGTGGTCATCCCAGGAGCCTCGATAGTCTAGCACACATGCTCTCAACATGTCCTCCAGAGTCTGTATAGTCCTCTCTGACTGACCATCTGTCTGAGGATGGAAAGCGGTGCTCAAACTCAATTGGGTTCCCATAGCTTCCTGAAAATGTCCCCAAAAGTGGGATGTGAAGCGGGAATCCCTATCAGAGACTATGCTCACTGGTACACCGTGTAACCTCACTACCTCGCGTACGTACAGTTCTGCTAATGAACTCAGAGTATCGGTAGCTCTCATAGCTAGGAAGTGGGCTGACTTCGTCAGTCTATTAACGATCACCCATATAGCATCGTGATTCCTGCGGGTCCTCGGTAAACCCATCACGAAATCCATGGTGATATGCTCCCATTTCCATGTCGGATAGGTAGAGGCTGCAACAATCCTGCAGGTTTCTGATGCTCTACCTTCACCTGCTGACATACGAGACACTTTGCCACGAAGTCTGCTACATCTCTCTTCATACCTGACCACCAGTATACCTTCCGGAGGTTCTGATACATCTTGTTACTCCCCGGATGTAAAGTATACCTTGACGAATGAGCTTCCGCCAATATCAATCTCCTGAGTCCTGGATCCTCGGGAACACACAATCTGCCTCTGAACCTCAGTAGTCCATCAGAACTCATCTCAAAATCAGTCACGGTGCCCTTCTGCATCTGACTACTCACATCCATACAAAATGGATCAGTCTGCTGAGCCACTCTAATCCTGTCCAACAAGTCCGGCTCCAAGCGTAGACTAGCTATCACATAGCCTGTATCCATGTCAGAAGGCACGACTCCCAAACTGAGGCTAGCAAACTGATCTAGCAAATCATGTTCCCTAACCATCATATACGATACCATCCCCAGGCTCTTCCTGCTCAAGGCATCGGCTACAACGTTAGCCTTACCCGGATGATAAAGTATCTCACAATCGTAGTCCTTCAGAAGCTCTAGCCATCTTCTCTGTCTCATGTTCAGCTCCTTCTGCGAGAACAGATACTTGAGGCTCTTGTGGTCAGTAAATATATGGAACTTCTCACCATACAAGTAGTGGCGCCATACCTTCAACGCAAACACTACTGCTGCTAGTTCCAAATCATGGGTCGGATAGTTCTTCTCATGATCCTTCAGCTGTCTGGATCCGTAAGCAACTACCTTCCCGTCCTGCATCAATACGCAGCCCAGTCCCTGATGCGAAGCATCGGTATATACTGCAAATCCTCCTGAGCTGGTAGGGATAGTGAGAATCGGAGCGGTGGTCAATCGACGCTTCAACTCCTCAAAGCTCTTCTCACAATCCTCGTTCCATATGAACGGTGCACTCTTTCGAGTAAGACGTGTCAACGGAGCAGCCAACTTCGAAAATCCCTCAACGAATCTCCGATAGTATCCAGCTAAACCCAGAAAACTCCTGATCTCGGTGACTGTCTTTGGCTGTTCCCACTGAACTACAGCCTCTATCTTAGATGGATCAACTGATACACCATCTCTCGATATGACATGTCCCAAAAATGAGATCTGTGACAACCAAAAGTCACACTTGCTGAGCTTAGCATATAACTCATGCTCCCGTAACGTCTGCAACACGATCCTGAGGTGCTCCTCATGCTCCTCCTTGGATCTCGAATACACCAATATGTCATCGATGAAGACGATAACAAACTGGTCCAAGTATGGCTTGAACACATCGTTCATCAAAGCCATGAAAGCAGCTGGAGCATTCGTCAATCCGAATGGCATGACCAAGAATTCGTAGTGGCCATATCGGGTACGAAATGCTGTCTTGGGTACATCTCCACTCCGAACCTTCAGCTGATGATACCCAGACCTTAGGTCAATCTTGGAAAAGACCTGTGCTCCCTGTAGCTGATCTAGCAAGTCGTCAATGCGTGGAAGCGGGTATCTATTCTTGATGGTGGCCTTATTCAACAATCGGTAGTCTATACACAATCGAAGGCTCCCATCCTTCTTCCTCACAAACAAAACCGGTGCTCCCCAAGGTGAAACACTCTGTCGTACAAAGCCCCTATCCAACAGTTCCTGTAACTGTCTCTTGAGCTCCTCCAGCTCGACTAAGGCCATGCGATAAGGTGGTCTCGAAATAGGCTCCGTACCAGGTACCAGATCTATACAGAACTCCATCTCTCTGTCTGGTGGTAACTCTAGCAATTCATCCGGGAAAACATATGGTTACTCACTGACCACAGTGATATCTGTCAACTCCGGATGTGCCTTATCCATATCTACCACGTACGCAATGAAACCTTGATATGTTGAAGGTTTTCTAAATCAGAAGTCATGTAATAATCATATCTACTCCTTTCATTTATCTTTATTAAACTTTACAACATATCTAGTAGGGTTAGGAAACATAACTGTCTGAGCGTAACAGTCTAAAACAGCATGGTTTGCAGATAGCCAATCCATTCCTAATATTATATCAAAGTCACTCATGCTTAGTAATATTAGATTGGCTGTCATCTCCTTATCCCTTACTCTCAACTTGCAGTCTTTATATACATATTCTACAACTTGACTACTATTCATAGGCGTACTGATTAATATCAACATACATAATGGTGTACGCTCTACATGTCTTGCTAACTTACATGCAAATGATGGCGATACAAAAGAATGCGTGGCACCAGGATCAATTAAAATATATGCTTCAATATCATAAATCAGGATGTTACCTCGAATCACATCCGATGAAGCATCAGCTGTTCCCTGGTCCAAAGCATGTACTCGCCCTTGACCCATCACTTGTTTCCCTTTCTCCTCTGCCATCGCTCTACCTCTCTGAGCAGACGTACCAGCTGGAGTTCTATCATACTCCATGCCCCTCTGTGGTGCAGTCACATATGGCGCTGAGCACTCTCTAGCCAAATGCCCCTGTTTCCCACATCGGAAACATACCATAGCACCCTGTGAACACGGTCTATCTCCATGTGATCTACCGCATCTTCTGCACTGATCTGCAGCAGGTCTCTGTCCTCCTATCATAATGCCCTTCGCTGGGGCTACAGTCGGATAAGCAGGAGATCTAGCATATCTATCTCGTGTCCCCTCTATCCGTGATCTCTTACCGAAGGATCTCTTTCCCCCTCAATAACTAAAATCTCTAGCCGGCCTCTTCTTCTGCAAGTCTTGGCTACGGCTAAACTTCCCAAATTCAAAAGCATTCCTCTCGTAGTCCTGCTCACATAGTTGCGCCCTGCGCACTGCCTCCTCATAGGTCACTATGTCCAGCGGAACCAACTTGGACCGTAGCACCGGTCTCAACCCGTCAATAAACCTGTGGACCTTCCTGGTCTCACTGTACATCGTATCAGGGTCATATCTCCCAAGGGATAGGAATCGAGTCTCATACTCGTCCACTGATAAACTCCCCTGGTTGAGTCTCAAAAACTCCGCTTGCATCTTCCGCTGCGCGGTATCAGGAATAAACTGCCTCCTAAAGGCCTCCCGAAATATATCCCAAGTGATATCTGTGTGTCGGGATCTCAATATAGGTCGGGTGGACTTCCACCAATGCTCTGCAGCTCCCTTTAGTAGGAACGCAGCAAACGCGACCATCTCCGAGGTCGTGCACTCGAAGAATCCATAGAGCTTCTCTAGCTCTGCCAACCACTCCTCCGCAGCTACGGGGTTCTTGACCCCACTAAATGATGGAGGTCTGAACTTCTGGAACTCCCTCAACCGATGCAAGTCACATCCATATCCTAATCCACTACCACCCGAAACCGGTGGGGGTGTAGGAGTATCTACAGTCCTCTGTACATCAGCTGTCTGCGTAGGTGTATCAGGGGCAACTGCCTCTCCTGTAGCAGTTCCTGCCTCCTGTCTCTGCCTACCTGGCATCGTCTGTGCCAGTATCTCAATAACAGTCTCGAGACCACGCTCTAATCTCGTGAAGCGCGTCTCGGCACCATCGGGTGCCTCAGTAGCACCTGCAGTCTCATGCGTAGGTAATGGCCTGGCAGCGGCTTGTCCCTCGGGTCTCTCTCCCCGGCCTCGAGCCCTACCTCTCATACCTCTACCACTACGCGTATTTGCCATTTAGGCAAAGTTCCTGCATTTATAATAATGAATTAGTCCATCTCCTTTCCGGTATACACAGTTATATCTAAACACAGCACAGTACTATGGGGATGTACAATTTCCTACTTTCTAACATCGACTCACATCAGACCAACCTCTGCTCTGATACCAATCCTGTCAGGACCCCAGTTTCAATCCTTGACTTTAACCAAAAACCACAATAAATTTTTCGCATTTTAACTTACCTTTCCTCTCTTCACTGGTTGGGCTGTGATTCGATGTCAGAGTCTTCACTTACCATAATATCCATTCTCATACATACATGTTAATATATTAATTCTGACTGTAGGTGCTTTTATTATACATGTAAGATTTTATAAAATCTAATACGATTACATTCCCCATAATATATAACGTATACATCACTGTGCTGTTTCTATGTTTAGATACACAACTGTACATAATAAGTATACCTGATGAATCGATAGGAACTAGCAGTGGACTCTGGGACACTCTCCCACGATAACTCTCGATCTACTGACGCTCTGTAGAGAGATGTAAAGAAAAAGGGGGGTGAGCATAACGCGCTCAGTAAGGAAATCAGGCAAGCAAGTAGATAATCACACTATCTACTCAAAATAGTGCTATGCCTTGGAAACATTATTTCCTTAACTCACTTTAAAAGCATGTCTTGAAATATAATATATATACTTGTACAGAATAAATCCCATGTACAGAAAATCATGCTTTCTTTCTCAAATGTAGGCATGTAGTGCAAAACAATGCATCGTATATAAATCATGCCTTTATGTAAATCATGCCATGTATATTTAAATCACAATAAATATGGCATCAAATGATTCACAACACAAATCGGAGTCCGACCCATCCCTCAGGTCTGTCCGCAGTTTAAATCAGTCAATCAATGTGATATATCATGTGAGACTCTGTGGTAAATACAAATAGTATCCTGGATTATGATCATATCCGAAAAGTGATCCCATGCGACACAGTACTCGGTGTGCGGCAATCACTGCTGTAACGGGAGGATGGTCAGTCCAATGTCAACCGCCAGCTACGTAACACACGGTACAGCGTACACCTCGTGCCCCGGGCACGGTACAAAGTACACCCGTGGACCCTCATAGCCAGGGTCTTTAGCCCTCGAAACCATGTAAATCCTCATAGCCAGGGTCTTTAGCCCTCGAAACCATGGAAATAAGTATACCACGTCTATATCAACCTCATGCGGATATCCTCTCTAGCTATGACACACAGTCACACCAGGAATCAGGCATGGGTTTCAACATGTATTACATATCACATACAGTGTGCGTCTTGAGTGCGACTCACAGTCGTCACTCCGCTCAACACTGTTTCACATCATAAAACTCAACTCTAGTGCGAGTAAACCTCCAGCAACTAGGTCAATGCATAGTTTATGTATCAAATCAAATACGAGCAATAGCTCCCAGTACTATGCTATGCACAATATCAAAATCAAGTACGAGCAATCGCTCCCAGTACTATGTCATGTATAAACCATGAAGAATCGAGTACGAGCCACGCTCTAGCACTCTGTCATGCATATATCATTCAAAGCTGAGTACGAGTAAAACTCCAGTACTCTATCATGCATGTCATGAAAATCTAGTGCGTATCAAAATCCAGCACTAATATTATGTGGAAAACATATGAATCCCAGTACGAGCTGTGCTCTAGCACGATTCATTCTCACATAATATGATAGATGGCTATTTAAAAAGGGATTGTTTATTAAAACATCAAAATCAGCACTCAAAGTGTGCTTAAGTCATATCAACCTTAAAATCATTAGCCCATCTATTTATTTTCATGCTAATAGCATTTAAACACTCACAATAGTATTTTCCATGCTTTTTGCAACTTCTCACAAAAGTTGACTTTTTGACTAACTAGGGGCAAAATCGTAATTTGCCACTATCGGGTCGCAATAATTATTATTCACTTTCTCTGACCCTCAGAGTTTTTAAGTGAATGCAAAAGTAGTTGAAAATACGTGCAGGTATCTCTAACTACTCGCAAAAGTTCCCTACCTCGGATCACGTCTCGTGACCTCACTTCCTCGGTGCTGCTAAATCCCGCAGTCCGATCAGCTCTCAATGTAAACTCCGGAGCTGTAAATAACCATTCCTCAAGTTAATTATCATTTTCCTACTGTATTACACATTAATACAGTTTAATTTCCCTTAGTGGGCCTTAAAAATCCTTAATGGGCTTAACTAGGCCTTAAGTCCATTTTCATTTTACTATTCACTTTTGTTGGGCCTATTGGGCTTGTGGGGCCCACCAACTCTTATTGGGCTTGTCTTAGGCCCATTACACCCTATTGGGCCTAAAAATATTGGGCTTGGCCCATTGGGCCTCTCGGCCACATGCCTTGGCCGAGAGCTTAGCCATTCTCGGTTTCCACCATGGCATGCCATACATGCCTATTTTCTAGCCATTTCCACTTAGGCATTTTCACAAACACTTGGTAGGCAACATTACCAATCATCCTATAGTTCATTTAGGCATTTTATCAAACACCTTGGTTGCCAACAATTTACATGTATTAATTAATCAATTTGATTAATTCTAATTATACCATTAACATTAATACATGTGTACTAATCCATTTATGTCTTAAAATCAAATTGACATATTTCAATATCCCATTGATCACTCTCGGCCTAACCCTCTTCATGGTGATTTAATATGTTTCAATGCTTAAAACATATATCAACATACTTGAAATCATTCATACATTAACATATATGAAATTGGAAATTAGAAAATATACCAATTGTAGTGTTCTCCTTTTGGCCGAAACTTTGGAGGCTCTCGGTTTGCTCTCTATGGCTCCTTGATAGCCAATTCCAACATATGTTAATCTCCTTTCAATTTGGAACAACTTTCATGAAGGATTCAAGTTCCAAATATGACTAATTCCTAGTGATTTCTAGTGAGAGAAAGCTTGAATGGTTATGTTTCAATGGTGTTCTTCTCTAGCTGGAAATGAGTGATGAAGAAGACAATGGTGTGGCTGCATTTATAAGCCACTTACTTAGCCATTAAGCCTTACTTTTCAGCCACTATTCTTGACTTTCCAAATCTGAACCATGAGTCACCTTATGAGTCACCTTATGAGTCATAGTTAACATTAACTATAGTTAGATATTTATCTCATGGGCTTTTCCAATTGGGCTTCTCGGTTTGGGCTTTTCTAATGGGCTTTCGGGCTGAAATTTTTACTATACCTCGGGCCTTTTATTGTCTCAAAATTTGGCCGATCAATTGGTCCAACAATTCCGTCTAAAGGACCTAACATTTTCGATATACATTTAGTATACCTTAATGGGCTTTAAAATTTTCACCTTAGGCCCATTACGTTTTTAACCATTAAATTTATTCCGGAATCCTTCCGAATAAATTTTCCTTACTTTCGGGGATGATTATCTTGTATTCTGGCCAAGAATATTTTTCCCCAAATTTTTCTCCACACTTAGGTTAATTTCAAACCTTGATTAGTCAACTATGGTAAAAGTCCACTTTTTTAACTATAGTTGACTTTTTCTTTAACCCTTGACTAAGTTGACTTTTTCTTAAATTTTCGAAAGTGTTATATATCATGTCTTACACTCTCGTATTTATATTTCAACCGTTCCCGGTGGATAATTTCACCCGAAACTCCTTTTCTCGCCGAAAAGGTCCATTTTACCCTTTTTAGCTTTTATTCTCGTTTTGTATGTTCGGGTCTAAATCAAGCTGACTTTCCTTCATGAGTTCTCTACGCTCACTTATTTTAAGTTCTTATTTTCAGTCAGAATGATTTAGAATGACTCGGTTTAGCCTGTGATACTCATCATCCACATTAGGCATTTTATGTAGCTTTTGCGTGTTAATTCATTTCATTAACACTTTAAATCTAGTAAATACTCTTCTTATGATTCAACCATAATTATTTAGTGTTCATACACATAGGAATCATAAGGAAATAAGCTACAAAAAAATCCGGGTCTGACAGTGTTGGTGTGAGTTGCAGCAAGAAAACTGTAGAAAATCTGAAAAGTATGAAGGCTAGATCGATCTCATAAGATGAGAGATCGATCTGGAAGAGCCAGAATGCTCTTCTTTGGGCAATGGAATAGAGCAGATCGATCTCCAATGGGGCCAGATCGATCTCCTAAGCATTCTGTAATGAAAAGATCGATCCTCAAGCACCCGATCGATCTCCTTAGCTCTCTGTTTGGGACCAGATCGATCTCATGCTTCGACAGATCGATCTCATTCTTAAAATTTCATGAAAATGAGAGATTTAAGGGGGCCAGATCGATCTCCTCTTGGACCAGATCGATCTCCTCAAGCTATTTCTATATAAAGAGGGCTGAAAATCTAAAAATTTCAGGGAAAAACATCAATCTTCCATTTCTAACCCAAAAACCTAACTTCCTCTCTCTAAAATCAGCCATTTTCAACAAGAATTGAGGGGAGACCATTAGACATTAAGTTGTTCATCTTGAGGAAGAGAACAACATAGTTGGAACCCAAAATCCCATTGTGGGTATTGAAGGAGATAAGGGCATTGACTTTTGGAGCAAGAAGAAAAATCATATTTGGTAAGATTCTAACACTCCAACCCAAGTACATTGTCTATTTAATTGATTTTGGAGTTGTTCGGCATGAGTATGTATGGATGGAAACACCTAGGTTGTATTAGAAACTAATGTAACTTAGAAAATGGAATGCCTCTAGTGTGAGAAAGTATGATTTGGGGAGTTGGTGGTTTATAGGTTATGATAAGTTGTTAGATGAGTAATGTGGGTGATTTGGAATGGTTATGTGGAGTTATAATGTGGGTTTAAGTGAAATTATGAAAATGAGCATGTAAATGCTTGACAAATGCCATAGTGAGGAAATCAATGAAATATGAACACTATGAGCTTGATATCGATTTAATATCGATTTAGAATGAGTTAATAGGCCTAAAAGAATCCATAGATTCGAGTTTTGGATAAAGTAATGAAACGAGGCCTCATACGCGTTAATAGAAAACTATAGGTCGAATTGACTATAGTGAACGCACGATGTCATATTATATGGATCGAATATAATGCGGGATACGATTTTGTGCAGTCCCGAAGAGTTCGTTGAAGACGAATCGAACCGTACGAGTAAGCAGCTTAAGGAAGTGGAATCACGCATCGCGATTCCAGGTAAGGGAATTCTGTAAGTATATAGAGGTAGCTGCTCGTAATTTGCGGGATTATAGGGTGTTTATGAAATGCATGAACGTTTGAGAAATTGGCTGTTTGGTATGCGAAAATAGTTGTGAATATTGGATGATTTGGTTTACATGGATGTATAAAAAGGGATAGTAAGGCTAATAATTGCATAAATCAAGTGTTTTGAATGCTTTCACAAAACATGTGTTTGGTTTCAAACGAATTGATAAATAGGTTGGCTATTGTGGTTTGATATTTGTAGCACATGTGAAGTGCCAAATATGTTTTGAGATAGTTTTAAAAGCTTATGAGCCGCTTATCATGTTTATGTGAATTAAACCGTGCTAGAGCCTAGCTCGCACCGGGTATTGATGTTTTCATTTGTATGAAACGTGCTGGAGCTTAGCTCGCACCTTGATTTGGAAACTATGATGATGTTTATAAACCGTACTGGAGCTTCTGCTCGTACGTGGCTTTTGAGTGGTTTGTCTTATGAGTATAACCGTACTAGAGCTATGCTCGTACGCATCTCTTTATGAGAGGATGCATGAGTCGTGCTAGAGCTTTGCTCGCACAAGTTTGCACATTGTGATACGTATAAGGTTGTGAAAGTTGGAAAGATCCTTAAGCCCTACATCCTTAAGCTAACATCCTTAAGCCCAAAGAGGCGGGGAGGCTCTGTTCGGTGGGGAGGCTCTCTTACGGTGGGATCCTTAAGCCAACATCCTTAAGCCCTGGAGGGGCGGGGAGGCTCTTCTACATGGGTATGGTAAGATCCTTAAGCCCTACATCCTTAAGCTAACATCCTTAAGCCCAAAGAGGTGGGGAGGCTCTGTTAGGCGAGGAGGCTCTGTTCGGTGGGGAGGCTCTCTTACGGTGGGATCCTTAAGCCAACATCCTTAAGCCCTGGAGGGGCGGGGAGGCTCTGTTAGGCAGGGAGGCTCTCCTACATGGGTACGGTAAGATCCTTAAGCCCTAAATCCTTAAGCCAACATCCTTAAGCCCGAGGAGGTGGGAAGGCTCTGTTCGGTGGGGAGGCTCTCTTACGGAAGGATCCTTAAGCCCTACATCCTTAAGCTAACATCTTTAAGCCCGAGGAGGCAGGGAGGCTCTGTTAGGCAGGGAGGCTCTGTTCGGCAGGGAGGCTCTCCTTCACTGATATGGAAAACTCTTGGTATGGGGTAGGTAAGACCTAGGAATGGCACCCCCAATCACGATATGAGTCTGCGGAGTACGCTGTACCGTGTATATCACATGGAGTACGATGTACCGCGTGATGGTTAAGTGATGAGAAAGTCTGGCGAGGGATAATCCATCTTTGTGCCAGTATGATACCCCGCACACCTGGACGCGTGTGGTTTGGGATGATTTATGATGTAGTTGGTCCACATAGGCACTTTTGATATAGTGACCTAGTTTTTATACACATGTGTGAATTGTGAAATGAAAATGTGGTTGTGATTGTGAATTGATTTGGTGGTATTTATGTGTTGAGAAAGAGGTTTATGATATTGGTTTAAAAAGGAGGTTTCTTAAAGAATTGCCCTTTTTATAAATTTAAATGAGATTGAGCATGAGATGATTTATACATGATGTTCTTTTTACCATGTTTGATATGCCAATGTACATGATTTTGACACATGATATATATGTATACTCATATGGCACAGTTTTATTCCTCATGCTCCTACCATAAATGATTTATGCATAACACTAATAGCATGTAGATAGAGTAGTTATCTACCATGCTTGCATTATTGCCTTACTGAGCGTGTGGTTGCTCATCCCTCTCTATTTTCCCCTACAGAGCGTGCATAGTAGCCCAGTGAGGACTGAGGCGTGGTATTTTAGACTCCGCTGCATCTCCATCGCTTAGAGGTATATACACAGTGATTCTTTTTGTATCTAAACAATGTAAAAGCACAGTATTCTTTGAGTTGTAATTATGGGGGATGTAGATGTCAGTAAAACATGCTTTTGTATAAGTACAAGATTAAATGCAAATGTATGACATCGTTTTATTTAATTGAGAATGAATGAGATGTGGTGTTTATTATTGACTCACAGCCCAACTGTGTGTGGTGAGTTAGTTCACGACCGGGTAAGATAACAGTAAAACGCGAAAATTTTTTAGTGATTTTCGGTTAAAGAGAATGAAATTGGGAGTTAGTTCACGACCGGGTAAGGTAACAGTAAAACGCAAAAATTTTTTAGTGATTTTCGGTTAAAGAGAATGAAATTGGGTCGTGACATAAGCAAGGGGAGATCGATTTCATGGCTTGAAATACAATGCCAAAGCATTCTACAAGTGGGAGATCGATCCCTCATTCAAAGTAGATTGATCTTGGACAAGTTTTGGCTAAGGCAGATTGATCTCTAAAGGGTTCTATATAGCACAAATCAATCTCTTTTCAAGGGCTAGATCGATCTCCAAGTGATTCTGTTTGAGTTATATCGATCTTATAACACAGAGCCAGATCGATCTCATACTAAAGAGCAAGTCGATCCTACCTTCTAAAAATCAAATTCTAAAGAGATAAACACATGACAAATTGATCTCTCATGGTTAAGAGATCGATCTCCTGAGGCAAGTCTATATAAACTGGACTGCTGCACCTTTATTCCTTGAGAAACAACCAAATCCTTCATTGAAACAAAGTGAAACCTAACTTTCCTACTCCAAAAATCATCATTTTCAATCAGTTTTGAGTGAGATTTGTTTAAGCAAAGTTGTTCCTTGTGAGGAGGAGAACAACATAGTTGAAAACTAGAAGTTGAAATCAAGGATTGAAGGAGCAAGGTGAATTTCTCCCAAATTGACGAAAAGAGGAAAAATCTAGCTAGGTAAGATTCAATACACCAACTTTAAATATGTTAATATAGGTATCTTGGTGAGTTGATTGGCGTATATTTTGTTGGCTGAAAACACCTTGAACAAGCTAAATCTTTATGACCTAGAATTTGGCTTGGATGTGAGAAAATGAGAGAAAGCTGATTAGGAATGGATTCAATGATGATTTAAGCATGTAGTGATGTTATTAAGCATGTATATATGATTGTAAGATAGTTTTATGTAATACATGTATTAGAATAGATGAGGAAAGAAAATTGGTATATGAAAAGTATGGTGAAATACAATAGTGGGAGAAAATGATGAACTTGAGGCATTGAGAGATTTATGCCAGTTCAATTCGAATCAGTAGACTTACTTAAGTATATTAAGGTATACTGATATGAATGGTTATCTACCGCTTCAGAGTTATATATTGGAAGCTGATCCGACTGCGAGGATTAGTAGCGCCGAGGAAGTGAGGTCACGTAACGTGATTAGAGGTAAGGGAATTTTGTGAGTAGTTAGAGGTAGCTACACGTATTTTGAATAGAATTTTGAGTATTTATATTGTATATGGATTTTTGAGTATAGAAAAGTTTCGGTAGGAACCGACAAGGTAAAATCATGATTTTACCCCAATTAAGGGTAAAAAGCTTAGGAAACATGTTTGTGATTAGTTTTAACATGTTAGATAGTTGCATAGATAGATTGACTAATATTTTCATGATATATTTGAAAACAACACGTTATAGTGCCGATTTGATTTAAATGAGTGAATTTCAATTGAAATAAGCCATCTATCGGTTTGTGTGAAAACCATTGGGGCTAAACTAATACTCGTACTAGATTTTATAAGATATGCATCACATAGTACTTGAGTATTTCTCGTACTTGATTTTAATGCGATTTGTGCATGATAGAATACTGAAGCGTTGCTCGTACTCAGTTTTATTGATTGATGCATGATAGAGTATTGGAACATCGCTATGTGAGAACTGTAGATTTTATTTACTTTAGTTGTAAGATTTGCAATGTGGGATTTGTAATTTGGTGAGTGTAATTATGATATGTTGATGTACACGCAAGTTTTAAATTTAATGAAGTATAAGGAGATGAAGTTTTCAAGTCTTAAAGGTGGTTGGATGAGAAAATGACTATGACAGTAAATTAAGGATGTTTTGAGTGAGTTACTGCAGAAAACTGCAGCAAAATCTGGAAAATATGAATGCCGGATCGATCTCATTGAAAGAAAGGTCGATCTGGAAGAGCAAAAAATGCTCTTATTTGAGTAATGGAATAGGGCAGATCGATCTCCAATGAGGCCAGATCGATCTTCTAAACATTCTGTAAATGAAGAGATCGATCCATAATACAAGCAGATCGATTTCCTTAGCTCTCGGGTTAGAGCAGATCGATCTCCTCCCTTAGCCAGATCGATCTCCTTAACTCTCGGCCTGGAAGAGATCGATTCCCAATTCAATGCCAAATCGATCTGCACTTAGTTTTCTTATGAAGAGCAGATCGATCTCTAACCTCAACCACATCGATCTTGTAGTTGTTAAGGGAACAGTTTGGAGCAGTTGAATCGAGCAGAGGTCGATTTCCTTCAATACCAGATCGATCTCATAAGCCCTGTCTATATAAGGAATACAAGATTTTTACCTGGAACCGAGCCTTTCTCTCTCTGCAACCCAAACGCTCACTATTTTCACCCAAACCAAGCTTTCTCTCTCCCAGATTCACCCTATTCTAGACTAAATTAGACAAAGGGGCAAGAGACAAAGTTGTTCCTCTTGGTGAGGAGAACAACATATTAGAAAATCAAAGGTGGGCTTGAGCAAAGGGAATAGACAAGTGTTCTACAACTTGGTCAAGAGAGGACAAGCTAGGTAAGCTCACAAAATCCTTGGTTAAGCATTTTCATTTGGGTATATTTGTGAATAAATGCACATATACATATATTTGGTTAGAAATATCTAAGTTATGAGGAAAAACAAATAATGAGTATAGATGAAAAATGAGATGTGGGTATATTGTGATGGTTATGAGTTAACCAAAGTGTTGATAAAGATGTAGAAAGAGTTTTGAGATAATGTTGAGTTAGAATGAGTAAGAAGAAGAGATGTAAATTGAAAATGATGTATATTGATGGGTTAGTGATGTGTGTGGATAGCTTGAGAATCCAACGCGAGAAACAAGGCTAGTCCAAGAACTGAGGATAGTGTACCACTCGAGGTGCAAGAGGTAAGGGAAATAAACCATTTGTGCTTGTGAGTTTTCTAGTGAATGAAAACGTTTTAAGAGCATGAAAAAGAGTTTGATTAAATGAACATGTTTATGAGAAATGAGATGATTTGATGTGTTGATGAATGTGTGAGTGTTTTACAGGTTTGAGCTCGACTTTTGATGTGATTTGTGAAAATTGTGAACACATGTGGTTTATAACCAAAATGGTTTTTATGATAACCATTATGAGCTCTACGTGAAGGTAAAACGATTTATATACAACAATGACAGGTTTTTACTGTATGAGAGTTTTGCCGGTTTGAGCTCGACTTGATGAGTTTTGTGTAAATGTGAACGTAATGTGTTATAGCTGAAATAGGTTTTGTGATAACCACTAAGAGCTCTACGTGAAGGCAAAATGATTTTTACTAAGACTATGACTTGTCATGAGATGCACATCGGGCTTTGCTCTTGTAGCATGTAAGGCTGGGCCGTGCTCTAGTAGCTTGTAAGACTGACGCCTCCGTTCTAGTAACGTGAGATGACCCCGCTCTGCTGTAGCAATAGGTGGCATTGCTTTGGTAGCATGTAAGGTTGGGCCGTGCTTTGATAGCATGTAAGACAGATGACTGTATGACTCTGATCAAGTCTACAGCGAACCATGGCCATGTGTGTATTATTGTCGACGAAATCCCTCGATTGGGGATGTCCGCCTAGGGGACTAATTCAATCATTTTGATGTGTCATGACGTTGATTTCTTATGAGTTTTATAAATGCCTACTCTCGATTTCTGTGATGATGATGTGATTTTACAACTGCGATTTATATCATGCATTGAGATTTAATGTGATGTGATTTGTGAATTTATCACATGAAGTATGTTGATGCCATTGCTTTCCTACTATTATTTCCATAACGATTGCATGCTCATTATTTTCTCTCATATTGTGATTGTGATGATGATTTTCATAACTTCCCTTATCCTCCTTATTGAGCATTTTGAGAGCTCACCCTTTTTCCTCCCCCCTCTAGATTACTTGAAGTAAGCGAGATAGAGTCTGCCGCGTACATGATATAGGCTGGTGGATAAGATCTCCCCAGGCTATCGCTTGTACACGTATAAGGTATAATTCAGTTCATTTTGTATCCAGATAATGTTGTGATACAGACACTTGTAATGATTATTTTGGGATGTAATTAGGTTGATATGGAAGATATGATTGAGACTTGTGGGTTGATTCTTTTAGGGATATTATGTAATTGATTTCATTAAGTATGAGTTGTATGATCTTGGGTATAATGACTAGTGTTAAAACGTAAGTGAGCACATGACACTGTACAGGAATACACCAAGAGTTGTTAGTTTTGTTTTAAGAAACATTTTAAATTAGCCCTATTTTTCGCGCTTTTGGGCCGTTACATGCTCATACTCAGTTTTACATGACATGGTGCTGGGAGCATTGCTCACACTAGATTTATATGACCTTATGCATGAGTTCGTGTTAGAGTTTACTCATACATATCGATTTTGAAAGAGATAACATGAAATAGTCATGTTGGGAGCCTGTGCAGACTGTGTGTCACACCGATTATATGCTCGCACGTGCAAAATTTTGAGATATGGCCGAGGGCTATCGAAACTATTATCCATGGTATGAGGTATAAGACCTATGACAGGTACCCTAACTATGAGGATTGGGTCTATGAAGTACTTTGTACTGTGTATGTCACATGGAGTATGATGTATCGTGAGTACACGATGATATAGAGTTGTGGCTGACGGTTGAGGATTTGACCCACCTCCCGTTACAGTAAATGTGAGGCCCCGCACACTAAGTACTGTGTAGCATGGGATCACGGAAAATGAGTTATGATCATAATTTCGGAACAGGTAGTCACCTATCTCGTTTCACCTTACTAATATTTCTTGTTTGAATTGTCACATGAGTTTTTATAAATTGGGTAGACCCAAGGGATGGGTTGAGCCTCAACATGTGACCTTGTGTGTGATATGGGTAACTCAAAGGATGGGTGAGGCCCAGATTTCCATGTTTTTACATGACGATATGCCATCTTTATTTTGATTTAATTGATATGGCATAATGAAATGTGATTTATATTAATTACATGAAATTGCAATGTTTTGCATAACTTGCAGAGATTATTAAACCAGCTTGTTTTCAGTTCATAACTGGTGATTTGTATCTATATATATATTGCATAAATGTTTTAAGAAAGATACATGTTTTAGATGCGAATCGAAAAGGAAATGATTTTAAGGCATGAGCATTATATTTTGTAGATAGTGTGGTTATCTACTTACTTGCTTTATTTCCTTACTAAGCATTGAGCTCACCCCTTTTTATTTTCTCCCCTCTACAGAGTGTTCACAGTAGTTGAGCTCGACTGAAGACTGGTATTCCTTTATTCGCTGCATACCCATCTTACAAAAGGTATACACATTCGAAACGTTTTGTACTAAACAATGTAAAAGCACAGTTATGTAAATGAATGTACTGTCGGGGATGTATATGTACAAGTATTTGTATTTAATATAAGTTACTTTTAAGAAAAGAGTACTTACAGTCAATGGATAATTGTATTGACTTGTATGCATGTTATGAAATGAATGTGGTTGAGGTGACTAATATCGAATCACAGCTCAACGGTTTGGTGATAGAATTATGATAGAAGGAAAGGTAAGTAAAATGCAAAAATTTTGTAGTGGTTTTTCGTAAGTCATGGGCGGTCGTGACAGAATGGTATCAGAACGAAGTTGGTCTGATGTGAGTCGATATTAGTAATTAAGAAAGTGTACATCCCTATATTACTGTGCTTTGTTCAATTACAATTGTGACTAGAATGGGGTCATCTCACGTTACTAGAACGGAGGCGAAGAGGAAGCAGTTCATTGGACGATGACGAGTACATGCCTTGGACCAGGTCACAACTGATGCTTCGTCGGATGTGATTAGAGGTAACATCCTGATGTATGATTTAAAAGCATATGTTTTAATTGATCCTGGTGCCACACATTCATTTGTATCGCCTTCATTTGCATGTAAGTTAGCAAAACATGTAGAGCATACACCTTTAAATAGGACGATGTTGATTAGTATGCCTATGGATAACAGTCAGTTAGTTGAATATGTGTTAAATGATTGCAAGCTAAGGGTAGGGGAAAAGGATATGATAGCCAATCTAATATTGTTAAGTATAAGTGATTTTGATGTAATCTTAGAAAAGGATTGGTTATCGTCAAACCATGCTGTGTTAGATTGTTATGCTAAGACAGTTATGTTTCCTACCCTTACGAATTACGTTGTAAAGTTTGATGAAAAGAAATGAAAGTAGTAATTATGGTTATAATAAATAATATACTATGCTGACTGAGAAGTGAATATATTAAAGATTTTATTGCATATGTGGTTGATACAGATAAGGCACATCCGGAGTTGGCAGATATTTCTGTGGTCAGTGAGTTCCCAGATGTCTTTTCGGATGAACTTTCAAGGTTACCATTAGACAAAGAGATGGAGTTCTATATAGATTTGGTACCTGGTATCGAGCCTATTTCAAAACCACCGTATCGCATGGCCTTAGTTGAGCTGGAGGAGCTCAAGAGATAGTTACATGAGTCGTTTGATAGGAGGTTCATCTGACCAAGTGTTTCACCTTGGGGAGCACCGGTTTTGTATGTGAAGAAGAAGGATGGAAGCCTCTGATTGTGTATAGACTACAGATTGTTGAATAAGGCTACCATTAAGAATAGGTATCCCCTTCCATGCATTGATGATTTGTTGGATCAGCTCCGGGGAGCACAAGTCTTTTCTAAGATTGATCTGAGGTTTGGGTATCATTAGTTGAGAGTTCGGAGTGGAGATGTACCCAAGACAACATTTAGGACCCGATATGACTACTATGAGTTTTTAGTTATGCCATTCGAATTGACGAATGCTCCCACAGCTTTCATGGCTTTGATGAACGATGTGTTCAAGCCATATTTGGATCAGTTTGTTATCGTCTTCATCGATGACATATTGGTATACTCGAGATTCGAGGAGGAGCATTAGAAGCACCTCAGGAGTGTATTGCATATCCTACGAGAGTAGAAGTTGTATGCTAAACTCAGTAACTGTAACTTTTGGTAGGCATAGATCTCGTTTTTAGGACACGTTGTGTCGAGGGATGGAGTATCAGTAGATCCATCCAAGATTGAGGCTGTAGTTCAGTGGGAACAGCTGAGGACAGTCACCGAGATCAAGAGTTTTTTGGGTTTAGCAGATATTATCAGAGATTCCATGAAGGATTTTTGAAGTTGGCTGCTCCGTTGACACGTCTCACTTGGAAGGGTGTAGCATTCGTGTGGGACGATGATTATGAGAGGAGTTTTTAGGAGTTGAAGCGTCGAATAACCACCGCTCCTATTCTCACTGTCCCTACCAACTTAAGAGGATTTTTAGTATATACCGATGCTTCGCATCAGGGACTGGGTTGTGTAATGATGCAGGGTAGGAGAGTAGTTGCTTATGGATCTAGACAGCTGAAGGACCATGAGAAGAACTATCCGACCCACGATTTGGAGTTAGCAGCAGTAATGTTTGCATTGAAGGTATGATGCCACTACTTGTATGGTGAGAAGTTTCAGATTTTTACCGACCACCAGAGCCTCAAGTATCTGTTCTAGCATACTGAACTGAATATGAGAAAGAGAAGATGGCTAAAGCTTTTGAAGGACTATGACTGTGAGATACTTTATCATCCGGGTAAGGCTAATGTTGTAGCTGATGCTTTGAGCATGAAGAGCCTTGGGATGGTATCGTATATAATGGTCAGGGAACATGAGTTGCTAGAACAGTTTGCTAGCCTCAGTTTGAGAGTTGTGCCTTCTGACATGGATATAGACTGTATGATAGCAAGTTTATGCTTGGAACTGAATTTATTGGACAGGACCAAACAGGCTCAGCAGACTGATCCGTATTGCATTGATATGACTAGTCAGATACAGAGGGGCACAGTGACTGATTTTGAGATAAGTTCTGATGGACTACTGAGGTTTAGAGGCAGATTATGTGTTCCCGAGGATCTAGAGCTTAGGAGTGTGTTATTGTCGAAAACTCATTTTTTGAAGTACACATTGCATCCGGGGAGTAACAAGATGTATCAAAACCTTTGGAAGGTGTACTAGTGGTCGGGTATGAAGAAAGATGTGGCGGATTTTATGGCGAGATGTCTCGTATGTCAGCAGGTGAAGGTAGAGCATTAGAAGCCTGTAGGATTTTTGCAGCCTCTACCTATACTGACATAGAAATAAGAGCATATCACTATAGATTTCATGATGGGTTTACCAAGGACTCGTAGGAATCACGATGAGATATGAGTGATCGTTGATAGACTGACGAAGTCAACCCACTTCTTAGCTATGAGAGCTATCGATACTTTGAGTTCATCGACAGAATTGTATGTACGCGAGGTAGTGAGGTTACATGGTGTTCCAGTAAGCATTGTTTCGGATAGGGATTCCCGCTTCACTTCTCACTTTTAGGAACATTTTCAGGAAGCCATGGGAACCTAGTTGAGTTTGAGCACCATTTTCCATCCTTAGATAGATGGTCAGTCAGAGACGACTATACAGACTCTGGAGGATATGTTGAGAGCATGTGTGCTAGATTTTAGAGGCTCTTGGGATGATCATTTACCACTAGCCGAATTTGCCTACAACAACAGTTATCATTCGATTATCGGGATGGCACCGTATGAGGCTCTGTATGGCCATAGATGTTGTTCCCCTATTGGTTGGGAAGAAGTGGGTGATCGAAAGAATTTTTCTCCTGACTTGGTTACATAAGCCTCTGAGGATGTCTGGTTAATTGTTGAGAGATTGAGGACAACTCAGAGTAGACAAAAGAGTTATGCTGACAGGAGACGGAGACCACTTGAATTCGCAGTTAGTGAGTCAGTGTTTTTGAAGGTTTCTCCTTCCAAGGGTATAATGTGATTCAGGAAGAGAGGTAAGTTGAGTCCTCGCTACATTGGACCCTTTGAGATACTTGATCGAGTGGGAGATAAGGCATATAGGTTTGCTTTACCACTAGCCTTATTGAGAGTGCATAATGTCTTCAACATTTTGATGCTTCAGAAGTATCATCCAAATCCGACCCATGTGATTCGGTATGAGCCATTGGAGCTCAAAGATGATCTATCATATGTAGAGAAACCGATCCGAATATTGGATAGGAAGCAGAGAGTCTTGAGATCGAAGACCATCGGGTTAGTTAAGGTTCTCTCGCAGTATCACACTTTAGAGGAGGCTACATGGGAGCTAGAGAGTCTAAAGCAAGAGAGACACCCCCAGTTGTTTGATGATTAACTTGGTTCTAATTTGGAAGACCAAATTTCTTGAAGGAGGGGAGAAATGTAAGGCCCGTAAATTTATATGTATTCTTATGATTTCGTGATGTACAGACAATTTACATTTGATATGAATCATAAGAAATGAATGTTTTTAAGTTCCAAATGTGAATGAAATGCAAAACAAGTAGTTAAGCAAATGAATATGAGGTTAACCTTGATTTTCTGGGAAAATTACAGCAGGAATGCTGCAGATGAAGGGCAGATGGATCTCATAAGCAAGGGGAGATCGATCTCATGGCTTGAAATACAATGCCAAAGCATTCAGCAAGAGGGAGATCGATCCCTCATTCAAAGCAGACCAATCTTGGATAAGTTCTAGCTGAGGCAGATCGATCTCTAAAGGGTTCTGTATAACATAGATCGATATCTTCTCAAGGGCTAGATCGATCTCTAAGTAAGTCTGTTTGAGCCAGATCGATCTCATAACACAGAGCCAGATTGATCTCATACTAAATAGCAGATCGATCCTACCTTCTTAAAAATGAATTCTGAAGTGATAAACACAGGGTAGATCAATCTCTCATAGTTAAGAGATCGATCTCCTGAGGCAAGTCTATATAAACTGGACTGCTGCACCTTCATTCCTCCAGAAACAACCAAATCCTTCATTGAAACAAAGTGAAACCTAACTTTCCTACTCCAAAAATCATCCCTTTCGATCAGTTTTGAGTGAGATTTGTTTTAGCGAAATTGTTCCTTGTGAGGAGGAGAACAACATAGTTGAAAACTAGAAGTTGAAATCAAGGATTGAAGGAGCAAGGTGAATTTCCCCCAATTTGGTAAAAAGAGGAAAAATCAAGTTAGGTAAGATTCAGTATACCAACTTCAAATATGTTAATATAGGTATCTTGCTGAGTTGATTGTTTTATGTTTTGTTGGCTGAAAACACCTTGAACATGCTAAATCTCCATGACTTAGAATTTGGCTTGGATGTGAGAAAATGAGAGAAAGTTGATTAGGAATGGATTCAATGATGATTTAAGCATGTAGTGATGTTATTAAGCATGTATATATGATTGTAAGATAGTTTTATGAAATACATGTATTGGAATAGATGAGGAATGAAAATAGTTATATGAAAAGTATGGTGAAATACCATAGTGGGAGAAAATGATGAACATGAGGCATTGAGACTTTTATGCCGGTTCAATTTGAATCAGTAGACTTGCTGAAGTATATTAAGGTATATTGATATGAATGGTTCTCTACAGCTTCAGAGTTATATATTGGAAGCTGATCGGACTGCGAGGATTAGCAGTGTCGAGGAAGTGAGGTCACGTGACATGATCAGAGGTAAAGGGATTTTGTGAGTAGCTAGAGGTAACTGTACGTATTTCGAGTAGAATTTTGAGTTTTATATTGTATATGGATTTATGAGTATAGAAAAGTTTCGGTAGGAACCAACAAGGCAAAATTGTGATTTTACCCCAATTAGGGGTAAAAAGCTTATGAAGCATGTTTGTGATTAGTTTTAACATGTTTGACAACTGCATAGATAGATTGGCTAATGTTTTCATGATATATGAGAAAACAACACGTTATAGTGCCGATTTGATTTAATTAAATGAATTTCAATTGAAATAAGCCATCTATCGGTTTGTGTGGAAACCATTGCTGCTAGAGTGATACTTACACTAGATTTTATAAGATATGCATCACATAGTACTTGAGTATTTCTCGCACTTGATTTTAATGCGATTTGTGCATGATAGAGTACTGGAGCATTGCTTGTACTCAATTTTATTGATTGATGCATTATAGTGTATTGCAGCATCGCTCATACTCAGTTTTACATGACATAGTGTTGGGAACATTGCTCGCACTAGATTTATATGACCTTATGCATGAGTTTGTGTTGGAGTTTACTCACACATACCAGTTTTGAAAGAGATAGCTTGAAACAGTCATGCTGGGAGCCTGTGCAGACTGTGTCGCATCGATTATATGATCGCATGTGCAAAATTTTGAGATATGGTCGAGGGCTATCGAAACTATTATCCATGGTATGAGGGCTAAGACCTACGGCAGACATCCCGACTAATAGGATTTGGTCCATGGAGTACTTTGTAATGTGTATGTTATATGGAGTATGATGTACCGTGAGTACACGATGATATAGACACTACAACAAATTTAGCAATTTGTGACGCATGAACTAATGTCACAAAATATTAATTTTTCGTCACTAATATATTGCTATGACGAAAATTATGTTGTCACGACGTTCGTCACCTTTGCCTCGTCGCTAAAGGTCAAATGTGACGATATTATTATTTCGTCACCTATTCACGAATCTAACGTGACGATAGTAAACAACGTCACGTTATGATTACTTTTTTGTGACGTCCGAGTAAGTCATAAATTAATACAAATATTCGTCACTAAATACCGATAACGTCACAAAATATGTGATAAAATTATAAATATTAGTGACATCACACTTTAAGTGACATATATTATCGTCACCTATGATAGTAAGGTAACGTAAAAAAATCTCTCAAATGTCACTAAAGATAGTGATAATTTTAATTTTATGTGACGAAATGTTAAATCGTCAAACTATAAGTGACATATTGTCACACCCCACTTCTGGGAACCCTTCTATCCATACATCTCTACTACGGTTGGGCTGTGAGAAGATGCAATTACTAAAATTCATTCATTTACAGCGGAAGATTTAAATCTTTAATTCACACTCCCAGGTATGTGTGTAGATATACAAAATCAATTGTATAAATACCATGTGCTTACATATCATCCCTATAATACTGTTTACAATCTCAAGATATAACTGTGCGATACTATAAATTAGATACAAAATACTCATGTATACAATCTTATACCTTTGCGGAATTGTGGGAGCTGTTCAACACAAAAGACCTAGAGACCACCACTCTCTTACTTCTCAGTACCTGGAGGGGGAAAATAGTGGGATGAGCAAACCACAGCTCAGTAAGGAAATGTATGCTAGCAGGTAGATATCGTACTACCTACATAGCCCATGCATTTATAAACCAAAACCATGTTTTCTATACAAGTGGAAATACCATACGAAAAATGCATTTAAACATATATTTCTCAATAGCATTTTCGTGTCAATCAAATATGTCGAGCTTCCATTTAAAACATGCTCATAAATAGTGCCCTCATGACACAAATGTGAAATCAGAGATTTATCAAAAACACAAAATCTCTTTCTTCCCTTAATTCACTTTTTCTACAAATCTCTTTCTTTTCTGAGATTATCTCTATTTCTCGAATCTCTGAGACAAGAATGGAATTTTTGGCAATTAAATATCCACGACATATGGCCATAGTCAGTGATCCCGAGCCTCACTGATCAGGTGTGCATAGGGCATCACTTCGCCTGAAGGGGAATGGGTCAGTCCTGCCCTCCGGCTCATCTCAATCAACCTCATCTCCTCGTATACTCACGGTAAAGATACGCCGTGTGTCATCTACGCCATACTCGTACTCACGTGCACCCAGCACGGTACATAGTATACCAACGGACAATAACATTATTCTACGTACGATCGTGGACCCAAGTCCATATTCCAACTCTGATGGACTTTTCATCCTAAACCATGTCTCATATACCAGGCGAGCAAGCAGCGTGACACACAGTCATCGCAAGGCTCCAGCACGGTACGATCTATCGTTAAGGCCCAGCCCGTTCAAATTGCCGTCGGCTGGTATCCCCTTGGGTCCTAGACCCCCAGGTTTACCTCAACTCAATAAAACAGGTACGAGCAAAGTTCCCGCACTTTCTTAAAACTATCGCGCGAGTTAAAACTCCAGCACAGTACATCAAAGGCATTAAAACGGGTGTGAGCTAGCGCTTCAACACCAAATCTCATCTCAAAACTGATAGACGGCTATTTTCTCTTTTTAAAACTCAAAACATGTTTATTCATACAGCATGCCTCTTCATGCTAAAACATGTAAAATTAGCCAACCTATCATCAACATTTCTCAATCATCAAGATCAATGTAAAATAGAGAAAAACATTGAAAACATGCATATCATGCTATTTCCTTACCCTATCCCATTTCTCAATACATATATACATCATAGTACTTTTCATGCTTCCATATCATTTCATAGAACTATAATATCGTACTAGTTCCAGTAATATATCTACGAAATTGCTGTTAAATACGCACGAACATCTCTATAGCTAACACACAGTCCCTTACCTCACTTTACTTGTGTGCAACTATCCTCCTCTACGCTTCTCGCATTCTCATCTCGACTTGCTCCGGCGTATCATCCGAAACTGAAATTCATCCATCAAACATTTGAGTTAACGTTTCTAACTCTTATTCAACTAAGCATTTATCCAATGCCTTAAATGCACATTTTACCCCTTGTGGTAAATCTCACAATTTTATCCCAATATCAACATACCCAAACCATGCCCACAACATAATCATCCTCTCAAGATATCTCATTCATCATTAACACTTTTACATTCCACTTTCTCACACTAGACCATTTCTAAGTTATATTCATTTCATGCCATTCTAGGTAGTTCTACCCACAAGGTGCACACCCAATTAACTTCATAATCATTAACTAGACCAATGTACTTGGATTTGTGCACTAGAACTTACCTCCTTGGATTTTCTCTTTGCTCCAATTAGAAATGCCCTTTATTCCCTCAATCCGTCAAATGGGGAAATACCTCTAGACTATGTTGTTCTTCTCTTAGACGTGAACGACTTTGTCTCTAATAGCTTTTCCTCAAATCTTACTGAAAATGGCTGGATTTAGGAGTGAGAAAGCTAGGTTTTAGAGTTGAAGTGAAAAGAAATGGTTTATCCCGAAAT
This sequence comes from Firmiana major, assembly GCA_033439115.1. Lineage (NCBI taxonomy): Eukaryota > Viridiplantae > Streptophyta > Magnoliopsida > Malvales > Malvaceae > Firmiana > Firmiana major. Next base: position 47,529,837 of record CM065896.1, on the reverse strand, counting down.
CTGCAAATCCAACTGCTCCTATTTATAGATTTAACTTGATGAGATCGATCTTCCTTGGGTGGAGATCGATCTGGTCCTCTAAAAATCCCTCTTTTCTAAGACATTTTAAAAGCAGGAGATCGATCTATCGAGGCTTGAGATCGATCTGCTGTCAAACAGAAGCTTAAGGAGATCGATCTGGTCTTAGGGGAGATCGATCTGCTTCCAACCCGAGAGCTAAGGAGATCGATCTGATTCATTTGGAGATCGATCTGCTCCATTCCATTACTCACATAAGAGCATTCTGGCTCTTCCAGATCGATCTCTCATCCTATGAGATCGATCTGGCCTTCACATTTCCAGATTTCCTGCAGTTTTTCTGCAACAACTCCCTTCAAAACTTCCTCAATTTACCTCCATAGTCCTTTCCTCATTCATCCCTCATTGAGATTTAAAAATGTCATCCAATCACACTTAGTACATATTAAAACTTGTGGGAAAATCTTTGTATAACCAAATATACACGATATTACCAGAATGGAAATATACACTTATGTAAATCTTTCCTTCCATTTTACCACACTACTCTTATTCCATTTCAATCACATTCTTCTTGTATTTAAGTTCATTTCTTCATACTCATTCATAACGCAACTTGTACGTACAATCACGACTCTTATTACAAGTGCGTACATAATCTTATGAACTTACATTGCATATACTTTGTATTACAAATGTATTATCATACTCATGATTTCATTTACATTTCTATGTACCTATATACAACTGTACATATACGGGGTCTCGCACATATTTTCCTCACATATACTAGTAAAAAACTTTTCAAATGTCATTAAAAAAATTAAAATTTATTTTAAGGTGATGAAACATCAATTTGTTACAATATAACTAACATCATAAAAACTTTTAAATGTCACTAAAGATGGTTAAAAATTTAATTTTAGGTGACGAAATATAAATTGTCACACTATAGGTGACATAAGTTATTGTTACCTATGACAATAATACTTCATAAAATATTTAATGTTGCAATAATATTGACAAATTTCTTTAAATTTAAAATGTTTATATTTTTCTTAAATAATCAAATATAAATAATATTGCTCATGCAAAATCCAGTTTAACTAGTATTGCAAAGTAAATAATTGAACTAAGATTTGCAATGAATCTAAAATGTAATACCTTGAATAAAGTATGTAATCATAATCCAATAATACTACTGTTCCAAATGTAATAAAACTAATATAATCCACATTGTCTAAATCCAAAAGCTTAAATAAAGTACGATGGTCACATTTGAATTTTTGAAACAAAATATACCAGATATAGGAAATCACTGGTACAAGTTTATCTCATAGCTCTCAATCCAAATCTTGTGTAGAGGATGTTTGTGTTGATGGTGAGTTTGAGTCACTTGAAGCTGCAATAAACAATTATTAACAAATGATAAATACAATATATTAAATAATAAATAAAATTTAAAACTATTATTTATGAAAGACAAAAAGAAATTAATAGCAAAAAAATGATGAAAAAATAACCTATCAAAGGATTATAAAATGAGAAATTAATTTATGCGCACAGGATGCATTACTCATGTGTGAAGACAAGTTAAAATAATGGAATCATTAAACACTTTTAATAAACCTAGACGAAGATATGGCTATCCATATACAAAGAAGATTGCTCTAAATAATGATGCAAGTTGGTAGAATATAACAAAGTTGATTATGATGGAGTATCAAACATTCATAAGATATACAATGAAGCATGAAGATATTAAAGAATATAAAAGTATATATAAATTTGCAGAATCCATACCTTAGCATCTCCAGGTAAGAAAGTAAAACAGAATAAAGTTTTGGGTTCATTTAGGTTAATTTTCAAAGCTACATTCCTATTACCACAATTTGTCAAAACTTAAAATACCATATCTGTTTGCTTTAAGTCCAAAACAGGTGGTCATATAGGACAAAAACCATCAATATAAACAAATGCACACCTGAAACCAATAAAAGTTCTATCCAATAAAGAAGTAGTAATTTTCCAAGTCTCACGATACCTCAAGTAAGATCATTTTCCTCTATACTTCTAATTGCAAAAACCAAATTGTAAGTTACTCAAATTTCTTTGAGGAAGGTAAAAGCTCATATCCCAAGCTCAAACTTTTATGGATGACTAATTAGGCAAGGTGATTAAGGATAAAGGATAAGACTATTCAAACAAATGAATTAATTTATGTAAATGATCAAACCGATAACTAATTTATGGATGTATATATATATATATATATATGTATGGCACAAAAGACAACTAAGTTTTGTTATGCAGTACATGACGTGTGACATATGAACATGATTGACTAGAAATGAAGAAATCTAATGGCTTATATTGTCAGTGATATTAAATTACTTGTCAAATTGTCACAACACAAGGGCAAATGTCTTTGATTATGGAAGCGTTAGGTATCTATTCCCTGAAAAACTTTATTGTTCATGCATTTTAAGCTTTCTCAATGACTATATGCGTACACTTAGTATTAGTTCAGTATTTGTTTATAATTAAACCAAAGATTAATTCAAGCAAAAAACATATATGATAAATCTAAGCCAGCTCAAAGCAAGGGAATGCTAAGTCATTTTATTGACGAGGTTATCATCTAATTCATAGCTCTCTTACCTCTAAGAGATAACAATTCCAAATCAGTTCGTGCTAAGCCTATATCATCTTCTCAATGACTGTATCCATGATGTCGGTAACTTTTTTAACCATGGAACAATGAGATGAGCTTGTTTTTGCTGAAAGATTTGTCATATTTAAGCCGAGAAAACACATGGAACACATAGAATAGGTTATCCTTTTGAAGTACATAAGCAAGTATTTTAATAAGACTCCAGCAAACAGGCTACCAAAAATCTGCTTTAAATTCTAATCTTCTTATCCTTTTGAAGTACTTAAGCGAGTATTTTAATAAGACTCCAGCAAATAGACAAACAGTTTGGGTAATCAACTTTGTTATAAAACCACTAAAGCAAGAAAAAGCTAATCCGTTCATCAAAACTAAAGGCTAATTCTAATATAAGGTCAGAGTTTGGCCTGGCCTCCGACTAATTTCAGTTAATTAATTACTCAGAATCAATTATGCTTCAAAAAGAAAAAAAATTGTTTCGATTTTTGTCAAGAAACGAAATTGAACGAAAAGAACATTAAAGGTGAGTTTCAGATAGAGCTCACCCTCTGCATTCAAATCCTCCAACAGCTAAACCCCTGGACTGTACTGTGTCTAGCCACCAATCATGCAACAACAGCTGTAAGCCCAGTAATCAAATAGACATAATAATTATTATTGAATTTGTAGTGTTATTAGAATGAAAAATAGTGCAGGATGGAAAACTTACAGAGGTTAGGGACAAATTAGCGAGAGGAGTAGCGGCGGCGATGGGGACGGGATGGTCCGACTTATATGGTTTTGGAGAATATATAGTCCCTCGTCTCTTCGCCGTTTGAGGTGTTTAGGCGGAAATCAGCAACTCAACTCCTCTGACTTTCCCCTGGATTCTTTTTCTTAGGTCAGTTACTGTTGGTGTCGGCATCCCATTTCATTTTATACAGACAACAGACTTGAGTGGTGGCCCAGAGGTAGAGGGACGACCTGTTCTAAAGAAAGCAAGGCCCAATATTTAGTGACATTTTTACGAAAACGTCATGAACAATAATTCGTCACATAAAATGTGTTTTTTTTATGATGAAAACACAAACGTTACCAAAAATAAAAAACGTCATAAAAAAATTTCTCACAACTTATGTTTGATTATAACATTTGGTGTCAAATATTTAGTGACGCTTTTACAGAAATGAGACGCTATATAATTTGTTACATATAGAGTGTTCATTTATGAAAATAAATTAAATCATCGCCAAAAATAAAAAAAAACGTCACGAAAAAATTTCCCTCCATTTATGTTTAGTGAAAAAATTTGGCGCAAAATATTTAGTGACACTTTCATGTGACGATTTTTTATATCGTCATAGAAAATATTAAAATAATAAAAAATCATGACGAATTATATTATTCGTCAAGTATGATATACTTTACATGATAGAAGTTAATGCGTCATATAGAACAATCGTCACAAATTGCCAGATTTGTTGTAGTGAGAGCTGTGGCTGACGGTTGAGGATTTGACCCACCTCTGGTTACAGTAAATGTGAGGCCCCGTCCACCGAGTACTGTGTAGCCTAGGATCACAAAAAATGAGTTAAGATCATAATCTCGAAACAAGTAGTCGCTTATCTCGTTTCACCTTACTGATATTTCTTGTTTGAATTGTCACATGAGTTTTTATAAATTGGGTAAACCAGAGGGATGGGTTTAGCCTCGACATGTGACCTTGTGTGTGATATGGGTAACCCGAGGGATGGGTGAGGCCTAGATTTTCATATTTTTACATGATGATGTGCCATCTTTGTTTTGATTTAATTGATATGGCATAATGGAATGTGATTTATATTAATTACATGAAAATACAATATTTTGCATAACTTGCTGAGGTCATTAAATGAGCATGTTTTCAGTTCATAACTCGTGATTTGTATCTATATATATTGCATAAATGTTTCAAGAAAGATACATGCTTTAGATGCGAATCGAAAAGGAAATGTTTTTAAGGCATGAGCATTGTATTTTGTAGATAGTGTGGTTATCTACTTGCTTGCCTTATTTCTTTACTAAGTTGTGAGCTCACCCCCTTTTTATTTCCTCCCCTCTACAGAGTGTTCACAGTAGTTTAGCTCAGCTGAGGACTAGTATTCCTTTATCCACTGTATACCCATCTTACGAAAGGTATACACATTCGAAACGTTTTGTACTGAACAATGTAAAAGCATAGTTATGTAAATGAATGTACTATCGGGGATGTATATGTACAAGTATTTGCATTTAATATAAATTACTTTTAAGAAAAGAGTACTTACAGTCAATGGATAATTGTATTGACTTGTATGCATGTTATGAAATGAATGTGGTTGAGGTGACTAATATCGAATCATAGCCCAATGGTTTGGTGATGGAATTATGACAGAACGAAAGGTAAGTAAAATGCGAAAAGTTTGTAGTGGTTTTTGGTAAGTCACGAACGGTCGTGACAAAGAGCTTATTGAGGGAAGTTAGGCAATATAGATGCATTGTCTAGCCTAAGTTGGTGCCAAAGAGAACCAAGGCTAAGTGCTGCAAATTTGCTTTAAGCTTAGGGGTTATGTGTTGAGACATAGGTGTTAATTTGTTTTTAAGCATGCGTGCAAGTTTATGAATGTTTTAAATATGTTATGATTTTGAGAATTTGATGAAAAGTCACATCTTACACAAAGAGATTGATCCCACAAGGCTGGGGTTCGATCCCTCATATGAAGTTTCTAAAAATTTTGCATTCGGGTGATGTAAGACCGATCCCTTATAAGGTAGAATCGATCCCCTCCTTCTGTTTTGAGCTTGGAAGTGCATTTTCATGCAAATTGACATATTTTGATTTAAAGTTAATAAAAAACATAACTTGCTAAACCTACGATTTTATGATTTAAGTATGAAGATCTAACAAAATGCATTAAAGATGTCATATTGGAAATTTTGCACGATAAAACTTGTTTTAGGTGTTTAAAATAAACTAATGTATTAAAATGATTTCTCAAAAACGTATTGGGAATGTTTTGAAGTGGGGTCACTATGTTTAAGCTATGAAAAGTATGATTGCGTGTGATAACTATCTCACACACTTATGTATTATGCTTTGGAATGTTAAGCTATTTTGCTTAAGTTGTGGAATCATGCCACGTATGTTCTATGAATTGTTTTTATGAGGCTATAAGGCTATAATTTGTAACGTGCTTAAGGGGCGTTTAATGTCCATCTATGTCATGTTGGCAATTATGCATCATGTGCTTAAGGGATGTATAATATCTACCCATTTATGTGGCATTTATGCCTTTAAGTTTATGTTTAAGTAAGGTTGTTAAACCTCGACATGTCAATAGCATTCTCAATATTCAACGGTCCAGTGTGGCTGAAGAAATCCTATCCAAATTCAAAGGTTAACCTTTCCTTTTTAAGGGGCTCTTCGTTTTAGGATGTATGTATGGGGACAACACACTTGAAACAGATGCCTAGTCTCTAACTTATGTTTAAGGTTTTATTGAGCATATGATTTTAAGATATGATTTTAAGATATGATTTGTAAGCATACGATTTTACGTAATGATTTGTAAAAAATGCCACCCGAGCATGATTTATTTACACACCAATGTTTGGTAAGAACACTTATACTATGCTTTATGACCTAAGTAGGATTTGAAATAAATATGTTTGAAAACAAAACTGCCTTAATATGTTTTAAATGAAGTACGCATACCATTTTGCCTTCCCCTTTGCAAGTACTGTCATGGGGCGTATAGCTCACCCCTACCCTCTCTTCCACAGGTTTATAGCTGACATTGAGGGTGTCCCTTTTGTGTAGGCTCTAAGAGTGCTTTCCGTTGCCTACTTGACTCATTCGAAAAGTATATATGAAGGTATATCTGTAATTTTATATCTCAAACAACTGTCGCACAGTCTATGTATGTGTACTTCGGGATGTAACATTAGTCTATAATAGGTATGAATCGGAACCTATAACCTAGATTTGAAGTGCGATGTATAAATCTACTTAAATGGTAATTATGCTCTATTCTGATCAATTAATGGATGAAGTGAAATCTTAGTTTGATGAATAAAGGGTATGTATGTACGTGGAGTTAATTTAGGATCACATCAGACACATTTGAATGACACCAGGACTAAGGAAAATAATAACTGGATTAATCTAATAAGATCAACAAAAGTGATTCACATTACATCGTTCGTAAGCGAACATAAGTACAAAAAAAAAATTTAGTCCAATTTTTACTAATTTCAAGTCGTGACAAAGTTGGTATCAGAGTACAGTTTGTCTCGTACGAATTAGTGTAGCCGGGTTAGAATTAGAAGTTACATCCCATATTCTGTGCTTTTCTAAATATGAATTGTGTATAACTACTTAAAGTTATACTAAAGTCTCATATTTTCGTATAATAAAGCCAAAAATAATAAGGGTGAAACCCAAAAACAACCCTTATGAGGTAATTGGGCATCTTTAATAAGTCCCGATAAAGTATTATTTGAATTTGATTTATTGGATTCGACTATTTAAGAGTTTGGATCTACCTACAACAGTGGTAAAAGATTGATATGAGAAATTATCCGGCATGATATATAAAAAATTGAACTTCACTGATAAGTCTTGGAGAGGAATTAAAGTGTAAGCCTTTGGGGATATTTGCTACGAGTCAGCAACCCCTTAGTAAAATCTCAAATGACAGATGTAGTACACAAAGTATACAAATTGAAAGTGAGAAGTAGGAATTCAGTTTAATCTCCTCAGCATGATATGGTATGTGTTTTTGGATTCAATTTGACATGATTACGAATTCAATTTGATAATTAGGTTTTGAGAGCTTTAAGTTTGAAAGTTTATCTTGAAGGCATGCTATTTGATTTGAAAATATATGTATGTCTTAGAAGCACACAATATGATATGGAAGCATGAACACGTTTGGAAGTATATTTGGAGCATAAGTACGTTTGGAGATATACCATTTGATTTAAATGAATAAGCATGTTTTAAAAGTTTACTACCGAATTTTAGAATGGATTAACAAATATATTCTGGAGATTATGAGTACGTTTTGGAAGTTAGAGTATTGTTTTTGGTAGCATAAGGAAGGATTAGCTATATGAATCTATGTTTTGGTTTATAAGTACATTATGGAGGTTATGTGTAAGACCTGATATTTTCGAGTGCATTTAAAAATGCAAAAAGGATTTAAATGATATTCCTGAATACGTGCAAGGGCAAAACGGTCAAAAGACCAAAATTCGATATTAATCGGGACAAAAAAATTTAATTAAAAATAAGGGATTGAGAAATCTTGATCAATAACGAAGAACTAATTAAATTTCGGGTTAAATTGATCAAGACATGAATTTATTGGAAATAAATTGAAATTTTTGCATCGGAAAATAATCTCAAAAATAATTGAAAAATATACCGAAAAGTCGAAATAATACTGAGAAATTAATTAATTGATTTAATGAATTAAATAGAATTTTTTAAGAATATTTTTGGGATATTTTGGATTTTTAATAATATTTTAATGAATAAAATATTATTAAAAATAAATTATAAAAAAAATTAAATGAAAAAAAAGAAGAAAAGGAAATCTGAAAACACGATTTGAAAGATGAAAACAGAAAGCAAAAGGGCGAAACAAAGCAGAAACCGAGGGAACGGTTTCCCTCTCACCGGCGAGACATCGGCGGGGCTGAGAGGCCGGCGAGGGCCTGCGAAGGTAGCCCTACACCAGGCGAACCCACAGGCGGCCGCGACGCGCGGCGAGGTGGCCAAAAAATGCTGAAAACAGAGGAGGAAGCTGCAGGGAAGAAACCTCGATTCCCCGACGATGGCGCCGATTCGACCCCAGCCGAGGCCCGATTTAGGAAGCCCAGGCCATGGCGCGCCGATTGGTGGCGAAATCGCGTCGGGAACCGGCCGGACGGTGACGGAACGACCAGATGATACCTGAACCAGCCGAACCAGACTGAACCGGACCGAGCTGAACCGACGGTCTGAATCGGGTTGAACCGGACCGGACCGGTTCAGCCAAAAAGAGAGGGAAAAAAGGAAGAAAAAGGGAAAAAGAAAAAGAGAAAAAATTGGGGAAAATTCCAGTGATGCAATCGAGCTTCGGGTAAGTCGGTAAGCGGTCGAATTGATCGATTTAATTTTTCAGAATATTTAATTTGATAAATAATCGACTGAAAGTTTACCCGAAAATATATTTAATTGTGTAGCTCGACAATTGGCATCGACCGAGAGCTCGAGACAGCCTCGATTTGTGTACGATCAAGGAATAACGGGTAAGTAACCCTTATTTACGACAATTTTGCATCGTTATACGTGATTGATATTTATCGCATAAATTACGGATTTAATTTTCGGATTAAATGAATTAAATTCTGAAAAATTGGATAAATTGTCGTAAATACTAAATTGAGATATCTGAGAATTTAGAACGAGGCTAAATAAATTACTGATGGGCCTAATGAGCCCCATAGGCCTCGATAAAGTGTAGTAAAAGGGCTTAAGGTCGATTAAGGCCCATTAGGGTGCAATCGGGCCCAATATGGGTAAACGGGCCCAATGATTTAAATTAAGCCCAGAACATATGAAATACATTAAATTGTATTGTATTTGACCTGATGAATGTGTATCCGCAGTTTCGGAGATTTGATTTGGATTGGAAGCAAATCGGACTGCGTGACGAGACATCAGTGGGAAAGGTCAGACCGTACAGAAAATGAGGTAAGGGAATTATGTGAGTAGCTAGAGGTAGCTACGCTTATTTTAATAGCCTTTCTGTACACTGAATATGTATGTATACCTTGATAATGTATAATGATCCTAAAAATAGTTTAAATGATTTTAAGGATCGAAATAGGTGAAATGACTATTTTACCCCTATTGAGGGAAGTTCACCTAAGGATGGTGAAAGCATGACATGCATGAAATGCATGATTTAAGGAATTTTTCGAATTAAAGATTTGATTGGTTTTAATCAAAGCAAATCGGTAGATTGGCCAGAAATTGTATAAATTTCACAAGATAACACTATTTAAGTGTTAGTTATATTTAAATGGAAATCTCTTTGGAAAATAGGCCAACTATCAAGTTTATATGAAAACAGATAGTGCCGACACGTAGTTCGCACTATATCTGCATTTGTGATTGTGCATAAATGTGCTAGAGCGATTGCTCGCACCGACTTGTATGACATCATATGCATGAATTGTGCTAGAGCATGGTGCTCACACTGATTTTTATTATTGTGAAATGAGAGCTGCTGGAGCTTAACTCGCACTCTGTTTTGACATGTTTTGACATGTTTTGATTTGTTTTGACGTGGTATACATAAAATGGTGCTGGAGCGATTGCTCGCACTAGTTTTACTGATTTAATATGCATGAGAGATGCTGGAGCTTAGCTCGCATCCTGTTTTGATTTAATTATGCATGAAGCCGTGCTGGAGTGTAACTCGCACGAGATTTGATTTAATTATGCATAAAGTCGTGCTGGAGTGTAACTCGCACGAGATTTGATTTACTTGAGCATTCATTTATGTCACAACCCAATTCCATTCTCTTTAACCAAAAATCACTGAAAATTTTTTGTGTTTTACTGTTACCTTACCCGGTCGTGAACTAAACTCACCACACATTGTTGGGCTGTGAGTCAATAATAAACACCACATCTCATTCATTCTCAGTTAACTAAAACGATGTCATACATTTGCATTTAATCTTGTACTTATACAAAGCATGTTTTACTGACATCTACATCCCCCATAATTACAACTCAAAAGAATACTGTGCTTTTACATTGTTTAGATACAAAAAGAATCACTGTGTATATACCTCTAAGCGATAGAGATGCAGCGGAGTCCAAAATACCACGCCTCAGTCCTCACTGGGCTACTATGCACGCTCTGTAGGGGGGAAATAGAGAGGGATGAGCAACCACACGCTCAGTAAGGCAATAGTGCAAGCATGGTAGATAACTACTCTATCTACATGCTGATAGTGCTATGCATAAATCGTTTGTAGTAGGAGCATGAGGAAGTAAAACTATGCCATATGAGTATACATATATATCATGTATCAAAATCATGTACATTGGCATATAAAACATGGTAAAAACATCATGTATAAATCATCTGTGAGACCCCATATATGTATAGCTGTATATAGGAGCATGGGAATGTAAATAAAATCATAAGTATAATGATACATTTGTAATGTGAAGTATATGCAGTGTAAGTTCATAAGACTATGTACGCACTTGTAATAAGAATCGTGATTATACGTACAAGTTGCATTATGAATGAGTAGGAAGAAATGAACTTAAACACGAGAAGAATGTGATTGAAATGGTATATGAGTAGTGTAGTAAAATGGAAGGAAAGATTTTTATAAGTTGTATACTTCCATTCGGGAAACAACGGCCTCAATTTGGTTGTACAAAGATTTCCCATAAGTTTTAATATATACTAAGTGTGATTGGATGACTTTTTTAAGTCTCAAGGAGCGATGAATGAGGAAAGGACTATGAAGGTAAATTGAGGAAGTTTTGAAGGGAGTTGTTACAGAAAAACTGTAGAAAATCTGGAAATATGGAGGCCAGATCGATCTCATAGGATGAGAGATCGATCTGGGAGAGCCAGAATGCTCTTATGTGAGTAGTGGAAGGGAACAGATCGATCTCCAAAGGGATCAGATCGATCTCTTTAGCTCTCGGGTTGTAAGCAGATCGATCTCCCCTAAGACCAGATCGATCTCCTTAAGCTTATGTTCGACAGCAGATCGATCTCCCCTAAGACCAGATCGATCTCCTTAAGCTTCTGTTTGACAGCAGATCGATCTTAAGCCTCGACAGATCGATCTCCTGCCTTTTAAACGTCTTAGAAAAGAGGGATTTTAGAGGACCAGGTCGATCTCCACCCAAGGAAGATCAATCTCATCAAGTCAAAACTATAAATAGGAGCAATTGGATCTGCAGATTTTCGGGAAAACCATTTCCTTTCCACTTCAACTCAAGAACCTAGCTTTCTCACTCCTAAATCCAGCCATTTTCAGTAAGATTTGAGGAAAAGCTATTAGAGACAAAGTTGTTCACATCAAAGAGAAGAACAACATAGTTGGGAGGCATTTTCTTCATTGTTGGATTTAAGCAACAAGGTGTATTTCCATTGGAGCAATGAGGAAATCAAGCTAGCTGAGTTTCTAATGCAAATACCCAAGTACATTTGTTTGGATATTGATATGGGAAATGGTTAGTATGCATAGACATGATAGAAACTACCTAGAAAGTAAAGAACCCACCATAACTTAGAAATGGTCTAGTGTGAGAAAGTGGAATGTAGAAGTGTTAATGATGAATGAGATATCTTGAGAGGATGATTATGTTGTGGGCATGGTTTGGGCATGTAGATATTGGGATAAAATTGTGAGATTTACCACAAGGGGTAAAATGTATATTTAAGGTATTGGATAAATGCCTAATTGAACAAGAGTTAGAAACGTTAACTCGAGTGTTTGATGGATGAATTTCAGTTTCGGATAATACGCCGGAGTAAGTTGAGAGGAGAACGCGAGAAGCATAAAGGCGGATAGTTGCACACAAGTAAAGCGAGGTAAGGGACTGTGTGTTAGCTATAGAGATGTTCGTGCGTATTTTATAGCAATTTCGTAGATATATTGCTAGAACTAGTACGATATTATAATTCTATGAAATGATATGGAAACATGAAAAGTACTATGATGTAAATATGTATTGAGAAATGGGATAGGGTAAGGAAATAGCATGATGTGCATGTTTTCGATGTTTTTCTTTAATTTACATTGATCTTGATGATTGAGAAATGTTGATGATAGGTTGGCTAATTTTACATGTTTTAGCATGAAGAGGCATGCTGTATGAATAAACGTGTTTTGAGTTTTAAAAAGAGAAAATAGCCACCTATCAGTTTTGAGATGAGATTTGGTGTTGAAGCGCTAGCTCACACCCGTTTTAATGCCTTGATGTACCGTGCTGGAGTTTTAACTCGCGCGAGGGTTTTGAGAAAGTGCGGGAACTTTGCTCGCACCTGTTTTGTTGAGTTAAGGTAAACCTGGGGGTCTAGGACCCAAGGGGATAGCAGTCGACGGCCATTTGAACGGGCTGGGCCTTAACGATAGATCGTACCGCGCTGGAGCTTTACGTTGACTGTGTGTCATGCTGCTTGCTCGCCTGGTATATGAGACATGGTTTAGGATGAAAAGTCCATCGGAGTTGGAGTATGGACTTGGGTCCACGGTCGTACGTAGAACAGTGTAGTTATCCGTTGGTATACTATGTACCGTGCTGGGTGCACGTGAGTATGAGTATCGCGTAGATGACACACGACGTATCTTCACCGTGAGTATACGAGGAGATGAGGTGGATTGAGATGAGCTGGAGGGCAGGACTGACCCATTCCCCTTCAGGCGAAGTGATGCCCTGTACATACCTGATCAGTGAGGCCTGGGATCACTGACTATGGCCATATGTCGTGGATATTTGATTGCCGAAAATTCCATGCCTGTCTCAGAGATTCGAGAAACAGAGATAATCTCAGAAAAGAAAGAGATTTTGGGTTTTTGATAAATCTCTAATTTCACATCCGTGCCGAGAGGGCACTATTTATGAGCATGTTTTAAATGGAAGCTTGATATTTGATTTACACGAAAATGCTATTGAGACATATATGTTTAAATGCAATTTTCGTATGGTATTTCCATTTATAACAAAAACATGGTTTTGGTTTATGCATGCATGGGCTATGTAGGTAGTACGATATCTACCTGCTAGCATACATTTCCTTACTGAGCTGTGGTTTGCTCATCCCACTATTTTCCCCCTCCAGGTACTGAGAAGTAAGAGAGCGGTGGTCTCTAGGTCTTTTGTGTTGAACAGCTCCCACAATTCCGTAAAGGTATAAGAATTGTATACACAAGTATTTTGTATCAAATTTATCGTATCGCACAGTTATATCTTGGAATTGTAAACAGTAATATGGGGATGATATGTAAGTACATGGTATTTATACAATTAATTTTGTGTATTTACACACACACTTGGGAGTGTAAATTAAAGCTTTAAATATTTCGCTGTAAATGAATGAATTTTAGTAATTGCATCTTCTCACAGCCCAACCGTAGTAGAGAATGCATGGATAGAAGGATTCCCAGAAGTGAGGTGTGACAGATTTGGTATCAGAGCATGGTTGGTCTGATGTGAGTTGATGTTTAGGACTAAGAAAACATACATCCCCAAGTTACTGTGCGATATTTAGATACAAATGTGTGTACGGAGCTGGTAGTGAATTAAATGTTTGTTATAACGCAGGAAAGTTATCAGGCTAGTGAGTTATGCCTGAGAGACACCGCAAGAGGGGAGAGAGCTCGAGAGCTCTAGGGCGAAATGACAGGACTGAGAGGCACAGTAGATCATCCTCTAGTCATGAGCCCCAAGAACAGATAGAGGCTTCTGATCCTCGAATAACTCGATTGGAGGAAGACATGCGCACGATGATGACCATGATGGGTCAGATCATGGCTAGGTTTGAGGGTACACCTGGTACAGCGGGACAGGCTGCACTGAATCCCCCAGCAGCTGCACCTGAACCTGAGAATGTTGCACTTGCGCAAGCTGAACCGGTTAGGCCACGGAACCTCATATTCGACCTGTACCTCCTGCAGTAGCCCCACAGCAGTATGATGATGATTTGGGGTATGGATATGACTGTGATATGGAGAGATTGAGGCATTTTATGGACTTTAAGCCTCCTTCGTTTAGCGGGGTAAAGGATCCGACGGTGGCTGAGGACTGGATCAATCCGATGGAGAAGTTATTCGACTTCTGTAGATGTTCAGCTACAGAGAGAGTAGCGCTTGTGGCCTTTGTATTGAGAGGCGAAGCAGAGCACTGGTGGAAGTCCGCCAGGCCGATGTTGAGAGCTCAAGGTATGGCTATCACTTGGGATATGTTCTTGGGCATTTTCAGAGAGCAATATATCCCAAATACTGCTCGACGTAGACTACAGATGGAATTTCTGAATCGATTCAAGGGAATCGAACAGTTGATGAGTACGAGTCACAATTCACTTCACTGGGTCGATATGATCCGGACTAGATCAGGAGTGAAGCTATTAGAGTCCGTAGATTTGTAGATGGACTGAGGCCTTCAATCCGAGCGAAGTTGGCCCCATTTGATGTCGCTACATATAGAGAGGATGTGCGACGGGCCTAGTTATGTGAGCAAGATTATGACTTGCAGACTTCTGAGTTTAGTTGGGGTAAAGACAAGGGTCCGAGGAAGCTGGGAGATGGCAAGAGTGCCAAATTTGGTCGAAAATTCATGAGTAAGCGTCGGAGAGAGGTAGATGAGTTCCAGAAAAAGGTTGCTAGACCTTTTATGCCTCCGACTCAGACACCAGCCAGGGGTATAATGATTGGTGGACCCCGATCGACTACAGATCAGTGTAGACTATGCGGTCGATACCATGGTGGTAGGCCATGTCATCTTCAAGGTACCCGATGCTTCAGATGTGGTAAATTTGGACATTATGCCAGAGAGTGCCCGGAGATAGTTGAGGCAATTCCACAGAGGGGTAAAGAGCCAGAAAGGGTTCCTATAGTTGCACCTCCTGCAAGAAAGAAAGCCTCAGCTGAAGAAAAAGGAAAACAAGTTGTGGGTTAAGGCAGGGTGTATGCGATACCAGGCATCAGCTGATACCTCTTCTGAAGTGATAAAAGGTACAATCTTGATTTTCAATCTAGAGGTTATAGCTTTGTTTGATTCTTGTGCTACGCATTCCTTCATATCACCTGCATGTGCATCTAAGTTAAAAGGTTTTGTAGAACCCACATACTTGAGTAGGACTTTACTAATAAGTACTCCAATGAGAGTTAGCTAATTAGTTGAGCAAGTGTATAAAGATTGTAAAGTGAGGGTGGGAGATAAGTGCATGACAGCCAACTTGATTTTGTTGAATATGTATGACATTGATGTAATTTTGGGAATGGATTGGTTAGCCACCAATCATGCTGTCATAGACTGTCGTTCTAAGTCCATTAAGTTTTCTCTACCTGAAGAATGTGTTGTAAGATTTTAAGAGAGGAAATGAAATCTTAAATTTTGTGTTAAGTAAAGTACTTTGGTATAAATGACTGGAGTGTTGTTTTGAAGGTTTTGTTGCTTATGTGGTGGATTTGAACAAAGTACATCCGAATATGGAGGACATCCTAGTGGTCAGAGAATTCCTTGATGTCTTTCCAGACAATCTACCAGGATTGCCACCTGATAGAGAAACGGAATTTAGTATAGACTTGACACATGGAACCGAACCAATATCCAAGTCACCATATAGGATGGCTCCAGTTGAGTTAGAGGAATTAAGGAAACAACTGCAAGAGTTGTTAGAGAAGGGGTTCATAAGACCGAGCGTCTCACCATAGAGAGCCCCGGTATTATTTGTGAAGAAGAGAAATGGGAGCCTCAGGTTGTGCATCGACTATCGGATGTTGAACAAGGCTACCATTAAGAATAAGTACCCCTTGCCACGCATTGACGATTTATTGGATCAGCTTCAGGGAGCACAGATCTTTTCCAAGATAGATTTGAGGTCTGGGTATCATCAATTGAAGATTCGAAAGGAGGATGTGCCCAAGACAGCATTTCGTACCCGCTATGGCCATTACGAATTCTTAGTGATGCCTTTTGGGTTGACCAATGCGCCGGCAGTTTTTATGGCTCTAATGAACGAAGTATTCAAGCTATACCTGAACCAGTTTGTAATCGTGTTCATTGATGATATATTGGTGTATTCAAGGTCCAGAGAAGAGCATGAGCAGCACTTAAGGATTATTTTGCAAACCCTCCGAGAGAGAAGGTTATATGCTAAACTTAACAAATGTGACTTTTGGCTAGAACAGATTTCTTTTCTAGGCCATGTTATATCGAAGGATGGGGTGTCAGTAGATCCATCCAAGATTGAGGCCGTTGTTCAGTGGGAACAACCTAGGACAGTCACAGAGATCAGAAGTTTTCTGGGTTTGGCTGGTTACTATAGGAGGTTTGTAGAGGGTTTCTCTAGATTAGCTGCTCCATTGACATGTCTTACGAGGAAGAGTGTGGAGTTTTCATGGGATGAAGCTTGTGAGAGAAGTTTTCAGGAACTTAAGCGCAGATTAACCACCGCGCCAGTTCTTATCATCCCTAATAGTTCAGGGAATTACTCGGTGTATACAGATGCTTCGCATCAAGGACGAGGCTGTGTTTTGATGCAAGATGGAAGGGTGGTAGCTTATGGATCTAGACAGTGAAAGATCATGAGAGGAACTACCCCACTCACGATTTGGAGTTAGTGGCCGTAGTGTTTGCGTTGAAGATATGGCGCCACTACTTATATGGTGAGAGATTTCAGATCTTTACGGATCATAAGAGTCTGAAATATCTATTCTCACAGAAGGAGTTAAACATGAGACAGAGGAGGTGGTTGGAACTCCTCAAGGACTATGATTGTGAGATCTTATACCACCTAGGGAAGGCAAATGTGGTTGCCGATGCATTGAGTCGGAAGAGTCTCGGGTTGGTATCACATATGATGGTAAGAGAGCATGAGTTGTTGGAACAATTTACAAACCTTAGTCTGGATCGACCCTACCTGAGATTGACAACTATGGGATTATTGCTAGCTTGAGATTAGAACCGGAGTTGATTGAGAAAATCTGAGAAGCTCAGCAAATTGATCAATGGTGTATTGACATGATTAGCCAAATCCGAAAAGGGAAGGGTGCCGATTTTATATTGAGTTCAGATGGAATACTAAGGTTTGGAGATAGAATATGTGTTCCTAAGGATTTAGAGCTGAGGAAGCTGATCGTATCAGAGGCTCACTCGTCGAGATATACGATACACTCGGGGAGTAGTAAGATGTATCAAAATCTCCGAAAGGTATATTGGTGGTCTGGGATGAAGAGAGACATAGCTGAGTATGTCGCTAGATGTCTCATTTGTCAGCAAGTAAAAGTCGAACATCAGAAACCAGGAAGATTATTACAACCTCTACCGATACCAACATGGAAGTGGGAGCATGTCACCATGGATTTTGTGATGGGGTTACCGAGAACCTGTAAGAACCATGATGCGATATGGGTGATAGTAGATCGGTTAACGAAATCGGCACATTTCTTAGCCATGAGATCTACAGATACATTGAGTGCATTGGCGAACCTGTATGTGCAAGAAATAGTGAGGTTGCATGGAGTCCCAATAAGTGTTGTTTCTGATCGGGATGCCCGCTTCACTTCCCACTTTTGGGGACATTTTCAGGAAGCGATAGGGACCCAATTGAGTTTTAGCATCGCTTTTCATCCTCAAACAGATGGTCAGTCAGAGAGGACTATACAGACCCTGGAGGATATGTTGAGAGCGTGTGTGCTGGATTTTAGAGGCTCATGGGACGATCACTTACCATTGATTGAGTTCGCCTACAATAACAGTTATCACTCAAGTATTGGTATGGCCCCTTATGAGGCACTATACAGTCATAGATGCCGATCGCCCATTGGTTGGGAAGAAGTTGGTGACAGACTGTTGCTCGCTCCCGATTTGGTTAAGCAAGCCTCTGAGGATGTTCAGATAATATGCGAGAGGCTGCGAACAGCTCAAAGTTGACAAAAGAGCTACGCTGACAGGAGACGGAGACCACTTGAGTTTGATGTTGGCGAGTCTGTATTTTTGAAAGTATCTCCTTCTAAGGGAATAATGAGGTTTGGGAAGAAAGGAAAATTAAGTCCTCGTTACATTGGTCCCTTCGAGATTTTGGATAGAGTGGGAGATGGAGCATATAGGCTAGCCTTACCACCTGAGCTAGCAGAAGTCCACAATGTCTTCCACGTTTCTATGCTTCAGAAGTACTACCCAGATCCGACACATGTACTTAGCTATGAGCCGTTGGAGCTCAAGGAGGACATGTCGTATGTCGAGAGATCGATCAGGGTGTTGGACAGAAAAGAGAAGGTGTTGCGGAACAAGACGATTTCATTGGTTAAGGTTTTGTGGCAACATCAAACTGTGGAAGAGGCCACATGGGAACTGGAAAGTTTGATGCGAGAAAAGTATCCCGAGTTATTCACAGATTAAGTTGGTTCAAATTTGGAGGACCAAATTTTCTAAGTGGGGGAGAATGTGAGACCCCGTATATGTATAGCTGTATATAGGAGCATGGGAATGTAAATAAAATCATAAGTATAATGATACATTTGTAATGTGAAGTATATGCAGTGTAAGTTCATAGACTGTGTACGCACTTGTAATAAGAATCGTGATTATACGTATAAGTTGCATTATGAATGAGTAGGAAGAAATGAACTTAAACACGAGAAG
Source organism: Firmiana major (assembly GCA_033439115.1). NCBI lineage: Eukaryota > Viridiplantae > Streptophyta > Magnoliopsida > Malvales > Malvaceae > Firmiana > Firmiana major. The sequence continues at coordinate 47,510,749 of CM065896.1, read as the reverse complement.
AATGTGATTGCAATGGTATATGAGTAGTGTAGTAAAATGGAAGGAAAGATTTTTATAAGTTGTATACTTCCATTCAGGAAATATCGTGAAAATTTGGTTGTACAAAGATTTCCCACAAGTTTTAATATATAGTAAGTGTGATTGGATGACTTTTTTAAGTCTCAAGGAGCGATGAATGAGGAAAGGACTATGGAGGTAAATTGAGGAAGTTTTGAAGGGAGTTGTTGCAGAAACACTGCAGAAAATCTAGAAATATGGAGGCCAGATCGATCTCATAGGATGAGAGATCGATCTGGGAGAGCTAGAATGCTCTTATGTGAGTAGTGGAAGGGAACAGATCGATCTCCAAAGGGATCAGATCGATCTCCTTAGCTCTCGGGTTGGAAGCAGATCGATCTCCCCTAAGACCAGATCGATCTCCTTAAGCTTCTGTTTGACAGCAGATCGATCTTAAGCCTCGACAGATCGATCTCCTGCATTTTAAACGTCTTAGAAAAGAGGGATTTTAGAGGACCAGATCGATCTCCACCCAAGGAAGATCGATCTCATCAAGTCAAAACTATAAATAGGAGCAGTTGGATCTGCAGATTTTCGGGATAACCATTTCCTTTCCACTTCAACTCAAGAACCTAGCTTTCTCACTCCTAAATCCAGCCATTTTCAGTAAGATTTGAGGAAAAACTATTAGAGACAAAGTTGTTCACATCAAAGAGAAGAACAACATAGTTGGGAGTTATTTTCTCCATTGTTGGATTTAAGCAACAAGGTGTATTTCCATTGGAGCAATGAGGAAATCAAGCTAGCTGAGTTTCTAATGCAAATACCCAAGTACATTTGTTTGTAGATTGATATGGGAAATGGTTAGTATCCATAGACATGATAGAAACTACCTAGAAAGTAAAGAACCCACCATAACTTAGAAATGGTCTAGTGTGAGAAAGTGGAATGTAGAAGTGTTAATGATGAATGAGATATCTTGAGAGGATGATTATGTTGTGGGCATGGTTTGGGCATGTAGATATTGGGATAAAATTGTGAGATTTACCACAAGGGGTAAAATGTATATTTAAGGCATTGGATAAATGCCTAATTGAACAAGAGTTAGAAACGTTAACTCGAGTGTTTGATGGATGAATTTCAGTTTCGGATAATACGCCGGAGTAAGTCGAGAGGAGAACGCGAGAAGCATAAAGGCGGATAGTTGCACACAAGTAAAGCGAGGTAAGGGACTGTGTGTTAGCTATAGAGATGTTTGTGCGTATTTTATAGCAATTTCGTAGATATATTGCTAGAACTAGTACGATATTATAATTCTATGAAATGATATGGAAACATGAAAAGTACTATGATGTATATATGTATTGAGAAATGGGATAGGGTAAGGAAATAGCATGATGTGCATGTTTTCGATGTTTTTCTCTAATTTACATTGATCTTGATGATTGAGAAATGTTGATGATAGGTTGGCTAATTTTACATGTTTTAGCATGAAGAGGCATGCTGTATGAATAAACGTGTTTTGAGTTTTAAAAAGAGAAAATAGCCACATATCAGTTTTGAGATGAGATTTGGTGTTGAAGCGCTAGCTCACCCCAGTTTTAATGCCTTGATGTACCGTGCTGGAGTTTTAACTCGCGCGAGGGTTTTGAGAAAGTGCGGGAACTTTGCTCGCACCTGTTTTGTTGAGTTAAGGTAAACGTGGGGGTCTGGGACCCAAGGGGATACCAGCCGACGGCCATTTGAACGGGCTGGGCCTTAACGATAGATTGTACCGCGCTGGAGCTTTGCGTTGACTGTGTGTCACGCTGCTTGCTCGCCTGGTATATGAGACATGGTTTAGGATGAAAAGTCCATCGGAGTTGGAGTATGGACTTGGGTCCACAGTCGTACGTAGAACAGTGTAGTTATCCGTTGGTATACTATGTACCGTGCTGGGTGCACATGAGTACGACTATCGCGTAGATGACACACGACGCATCTTCACCGTGAGTATACGAGGAGATGAGGTGGATTGAGATGAGCCGGAGGGCAGGACTGACCCATTCCCCTTCAGGCGAAGTGATGCCCTGTGCACACCTGATCAGTGAGGCCTGGGATCACTGACTATGGCCATATGTCGTGGATATTTGATTGCCGAAAATTCCATGCCTGTCTCAGAGATTTGAGAAACAGAGATAATCTCAGAAAAGAAAGAGATTTTGGGTTTTTGATAAATCTCTAATTTCACATCCGTGCCGAGAGGGCACTATTTATGAGCATGTTTTAAATGGAAGCTTGATATTTGATTTACACGAAAATGCTATTGAGAAATATATGTTTAAATGCATTTTTCGTATGGTATTTCCATTTATAACGAAAACATGGTTTTGGTTTATGCATGCATGGGCTATGTAGGTAGTGCGATATCTACCTGCTAGCATACATTTCCTTACTGAGCTGTGGTTTGCTCATCCCACTATTTTTTCCCTCCAGGTACTGAGAAGTAAGAGAGCGGTGGTCTCTAGGTCTTTTGTGTTGAACAGCTCCCACAATTCCGTAAAGGTATAAGAATTGTATACACGAGTATATTGTATCTAATTTATCGTATCGGACAGTTATATCTTGGAATTGTAAACAGTATTATGGGGATGATATGTAAGTACATGGTTTTTATACAATTAATTTTGTATATTTACACACACCTGGGAGTGTAAATTAAAGCTTTAAATATTCCGCTGTAAATGAATGAATTTTAGTAATTGCATCTTCTCATAGCCCAACCATAGTAGAGAATGTATGGATAGAAGGATTCCCAGAAGTGGGGTGTGACATCATCTCATGCTCGACCTCATTTAAATTCATAAAAAGGGCAATTCATTAAGAAACCTCCTTTTTAAACCCACGTCATAAAACTCTTTCTCAACACATACAATCTCATCACATCAATTCACAATCACAACCTCATTTTCATTTCACAAATCAATTCCATGAGGCTCGACCCCTCCTTCAGGTCTACCTTAAACAATCACAAATCACACTTAGAGATTTAAAAATCATGTGGTAGTAAGTAAATCAAGCAAGGAGACAGGTTACTATATCTCAAGTGACTACGTTGGCCAATCGTCAATATCATCCCCGACCACACGGATCCCGGTGTGCGGGGTATCATGCTGGTACGAAGATGGGTTAGTTCTCCGCCAGAATTTCTCAAATCAAGTAACCACCACGCGGTACATCGTACTCCATGTGATATACACGGTACATCGTACTCCGCGGACCCATAACATGGTTGGGGGTGCCTGCCATAGGTCTTATCTACCCCATGCCAAGTGTAACCTTTATAGTCTCAAGAGCGCGTGGGAGTAACCTCAATACCAGGTCCTAGCCCCTCATGGCCTTGCTCGCCCCTGTTGGGTTCCCTGATTCAGGTCCTAGCCCCTCACCCTCACCCCACTCAAGAGGTCTGTTATGCCTGTTGGGTTCCCTGAATGGATTATGTCAGGTCCTAGCCCCTCACCCTCACCCCACTCAAGAGGTCTGTCAGGCCTGTTGGGTTCCCTGAGTTAATCTGTATCTCTCACCACGGCCTCATACATACCACAATGTGAAAACCAGCGCGAGCTACGTTCTAGCGCGAATTCATGCATCAAAACCAATCACTTCGCACGAGCAACGCTGTAGTACGACATTTATGCATAAAAATATGAAGAAACCATGTACGAGCATAGCTCCAGTACGATCATATGCATAAGAAAAACCACTCAAATCCTCGTATGAGCGTAAGCTCCAGTACGATTTATAAACATCATCACAATTCAGATCAAAGTGCGAGCTAAGCTCAAGCACGTATCACACAAGTGAAAACATAGAAATCCAGCGCGAGCGAGGCTGTAGCGCGATTTATGTCATGCAAATACGATAGGCGGCTCATACACAATCAAACAATCTCGACAACCGGGTTTAGCACTTCACAAATGCCTTTTTTCCACAACATTAATAAACATTAGCCGACCCATCTACAAGCTTACTTAAAACAAAGCAATTTCGTTTTGAAAGACATCAAGACATTAGATTTATGCAATTATTAGCCTTACTATCCCATTTCATAGAATCCACTTCCAAAACCAAAAATCACACATATACTCTTTCTCATTCATGAATACCATCAATCATTTACTTTAGCAACCATGCACTTCGTAAAACACCCAATATTCACCCACAAATTTAAAGTACGAGCAGCTACATCTATATACTCACAAAATTCCCTTACCTGGAATCGCGATGCGTGATTCCACTTCCTTAAGCTGCTTACTCGTACGGTTCGATTCGTCTTCAACGAACTCTTCAGGATTGCACAAAATCGTATCTCGTATTATATTCGATCCATATTATATGACATTGTGAGTTCACTATAGTCAATTCGACCTACAGTTTTCTATTAACGCTTATGAGGCCTTGTTTCATTACTTTACCCAAAACTCGAGTCTATGGATTCTTTTAGGCCTTTTAACTCATTCCCAATCGATATTAAATCGATATCAAGCTCATAGTGTTCATATTTCATTGATTTCCTCACTATGGCATTTGTCAAGCATTTACATACTCATTTTCATAATTTCACTTAAACCCATATTATAACTCCACATAACCATTCCAAATCACCCATATTACTCATTTAACAACTTATCATAACCCATAAACCACCAATTCCCCAAATCATACTTTCTCACACTAGAGGCATTCCATTTTCTAGGTTACATTAGTTTCTAACAAAACCTAGGTGTTCCCATCCATACATACTCATGCCAAACAACTCCAAAGTCAATTAAATAGACAATGTACTTGGATTGGAGTGTTAGAATCTTACCAAATATGATTTTTCTTCTTGCTCCAAATGTCAATGCCCTTATCTCCTTCAATACCCACAATGGGATTTTTGGTTCCAACTATGTTGTTCTCTTCCTCAAGATAAACAACTTAATGTCTAATGGTCTCCCCTCAATTCTTGTTGGAAATGGCTGATTTTAGAAGGAGAAAGTTAGGTTTTTGGGTTAGAAATGGAAGATTGGTGTTTTTCCTGAAATTTTTAGATTTTCAGCCCTCCTTATATAGAAATAGCTTGAGGAGATCGATCTGGTCCAAGAGGAGATCGATCTGGTCCCCTTAAATCTCTCAATTTCACGAAATTTTAAGCATGAGATCGATCTGTCGAAGCATGAGATCGATCTGGTCCCAAACAGAGAGCTAAGGAGATCGATCTGGGTGCTTGAGGATCGATCTTTTCGTCACAGAATGCTTAGGAGATCGATCTGGCCCCATTGGAGATCGATTTGCTCTATTCCATTGCCCAAATAAGAGCATTCTCGCTCTTCCAGATCGATCTCTCATCCTATGAGATCGATCTGGCCTCCATGTTTTCCAGATTTCCTGCAGTTTCCTTGCTGCAACTCACACCAACACATCCTTAATCAGTTGGCATGGCCATTTTCTCTTCCATCCACCTTTATAACTTGAAAATGGCATCCATTCATACCTTATGCACATTGAAACTTGTGTGCATTCATTGTATGTCCAAAGGTATCTAAATAAAATCAAATGGAAGCATAACTTCATTCCATTTTACCACACCACCCATTTTGAGTTTCAATCACATCCATCACTTACCAGAACTCATTTCTTCATATTCATACTCAATGAAACTTGTATGTACGTTACAATTCATATTACACATACATACATTGAATCCATGGACTTACATCGATCATACTTTACATTACAAGTCCATTCACATTCATTACACATCACAACTTTACATATACGGGGTCTCACATTCTCCCCTCCTTCAAGGAATTTGGTCCTCCAAATTAGAACCAAGTCACTCTTCAAAAAGTTGGGGGTACTTCTCCCGTATCAAGTTCTCCAATTCCCATGTGGCCTCTTCCACCGTGTGATGTTGCCAAAGGACTTTCACCAAGGGAATTGTCTTATTCCGTAACACTTTCTCTTTTCTATCCAATATCGGAATCAACTTCTCAACATACGTCATACTCTCATTGAGCTCCAACGGCTCATATCTTATCATGTGTGCCGGGTCCGGGTGATACTTTCGAAGCATCGAGACGTGAAAGACGTTGTGGACATTTACCAAGTCTGGTGGCAATGCCAACCTATACGCCTTATCTCCCACTCTCTCTAAAATCTCGAAGGGTCCAATATATCTAGGGCTCAGCTTGCCCTTCTTACCAAATCTCATAATACCCTTCGATGGTGATACCCTCAGAAACACCGACTCACCCTCATCAAACTCCAGTGGTCTTCGTCTCTTGTCAGCATAACTCTTTTGTCAGCTCTGAGCTGTCCGTAATCTCTCACATATCAACTAGACATCCTCAGATGCCTGCTACACTAAGTCCGGAGCAAAAATCTGTCTGTCACCAACCTCTTCCCATCCAATGGAGGAACGACATCTACGTCCATACAATGCCTCATAGGGTGCCATCCCGATACTCGCATGATAGCTATTATTATAAGCGAACTCGGCTAACTGTAGGTGGTCATCCCAGGAGCCTCTAAAATCCAGCACACACGCTCTCAACATATCCTCGAGGGTCTGTATAGTCCTCTCTAACTGCCCATCTGTCTGAGGATGAAAAGCGGTGCTAAAACTCAGTCGAGTCCCCAGCGCTTCCTGAAAATGTTCCCAGAAATGGGAAGTGAAGCGGGCATCCTTATCAGAAACAATGCTCACTGGTACACCATGTAGCTGTACTATCTCTCGAATATACAGGTTCGCCAACTGACTCAGTGTATCGGTAGCTCTCATAGCCAAGAAATGGGCGGACTTAGTTAACCGGTCCACAATAACCCATATGGCATCATGACCTCTACGGGTCCTCAGTAACCCCATCACAAAATCCATGGTGACATGCTCCCACTTCCATGTCGGTATCGGTAGAGGCTGCAATAATCCTGTAGCCTTCTGATGCTCTACCTTCACTTGCTGACAAACGAGACACTTAGCGACATATTCAGCAATGTCTCTCTTCATTCCAGACCACCAATAAACCCTCCGAAGGTTTTAATACATCTTGGTACTCCCTGGGAGTATCATATACTTCGATGAGTGAGCCTCTGATAAAATCATTCTCCTGATCTCAGGATCCCTGGAAACGCATACTCTGCCTCTGAACCTCAATAAGCCATCAGCACTCTGCTCAAAATCAATACCCACACCTGTCTGTATCTGCCTCAGCCAATCGATGCACCGTCGATCGCTCTGCTGGGCTTGCCGAATACGGCCAATCAATTCTGGCTCCAATCTTAAACTAGCCATGGTCTCAAGTCTCTCAGATCCAGGTGGGGTTACATCCAAACTGGGGTTCACAAAGTGTTCTAACAATTCATGTTCCCGTACCATCATATAAGACACCAACCCAAGGTTCTTTATACTCAAAGCGTCGGCAACTACATTTGCCTTACCCGGGTGGTACATGATTTCACAATCATAGTCCTTCAGGAGTTCGAGCCATCTCATCTGTCTCATATTCAGCTCTTTCTGCGAGAACAGGTACTTAAGGCTCTTATGATTTGTGAACACCTAAAATTTCTCACCATAGAGATAGTGGCGCCATATTTGCAAAGCAAATACTACAGCCGCCAACTCCAAATCATGTGTCGGGTAGTTCCTCTCGTGATCTTTCAACTGTCTAGATCCATAGGCAACTACCTTCCCATCCTGCATAAGCACACAGCCCAGTCCCTAGTGTGATGCATCCGTATACACCGAGAATCCTCCTGAGCTGGTAGGAATGGTGAGAACTGGAGCAGTCGTCAATAGATGCTTAAGCTCCTGAAAACTCCTCTCACATGCCTCATCCCACACAAACTTAACATCTTTTCGCGTGAGGCGTGTCAATGGAGCAGCTAGTCTGGAGAAACCCTATACAAATCTCCGATAATATCCTGCCAATCCCAGAAAACTCCTGATCTCAGTTACTGTCTTGGGCTGTTCCCACTGTACAACTGCCTCTATCTTGGATGGATCCACCGATACCCCATCCCTTGACACAACATGCCCCAGAAATGAGATCTGTTCCAACCAAAAGTTACACTTGCTGAGTTTGGCATACAATTCTCTCTCTCGGAGGGTCTGCAGAACTATCCTCAAGTGCTCCTCATGATCTTCCCTGGACTTAGAATACACCAAAATGTCATCAATGAACACTATTACAAACTTGTCCAGGTATGGCTTGAATATATCATTCATCAATGCCATAAATGTTGCGGGAGCATTCGTCAATCCGAATGGCATCACCAAAAACTCGTAGTGGCCATAACGGGTACGAATTGCTGTTTTGGGTACATCTCCACTCATGATCCTCAACTGATGATACCCTGACCACAGATCTATCTTAGAAAATACTTCGGCTCCCTGGAGTTGATCCAACAAATCATCGATTCTTGGAAGGGGGTACTTGTTCTTAATGGTGGCCTTATTCAACAACCGGTAATCTATACACAGTCGTAGGCTTCCATCCTTCTTCCTTACAAATAGAACCGGTGCTCCCCAAGGTGAGACACTCGGTCTAATAAACCCCTTCTCCAGCAACTCTTGCAGTTGTTTTTTCAGCTCTTCCAATTCTATCGGAGCCATTCTATAGGGTGGTTTCGATATCGGCTCTGTACCAGCACTAGCTCAATGCAAAATTTCATTTCCCTTTCAGGTGGTAGTCCTGGTAATTCATCTGGAAAGACATCAGGGTAATCCATAATTACAGCTATGTCTCTCAATTCCGGGTGTGCCTCATCTATATCAACCACGTATGCAATGAACCCTTCACATTGTCCTTTCCATCGTTAGTAACATAAACCATCACTCCACATTCAACATTTATCATAAACAATAATTTATCTCTCAAGCAATATGCATTTAAAATCATACTCCTTTATTTACAATAAACATGCTATTTTCATATCATTTCTTTTCGTCAAAATTTACAATAAGATTGTCTAATCCTGAAAACATCAATGTTTTGGCATGACAATCCATCACAACATGATTGGTAGCCAACCAATCCATTCCCAAAATTACATCAAAATCATTCATATTCAATAAAATCAGATTGGCTATCATTTCCTTCCCCTCTATCTTTAACTTACAATCTCTACATACATGCTCAGTCAATTGACTATCATTCATGGGTGTGGAAATCATCAACATTTTATCCAACATTGTTGGTTTCACATATTTCAACAATTTATGTGCAAAGGAAACTGATATGAAAGAATGCATGGCACCAGGATCAAATAATACCAATGCTTCTATATCGAAGATTCGGATGGTACCTTTAATCACATCCGTCGAAGCATCTGCGGTGTCTTGATCCAGTGCATGTACTCTTCCTCTGCTCACACCCGCAGCCTGTTTCCCTTTCTCCTCAGCCGTAGCCCTCCTCCTCGGGGCTGCTGTCTCAACAGGAGCTCCCTCAGGCTCCTTGCCCTTCTGTGAGGCAGTCTCAATCATCTCATTGCGGAACCTCGATATGTGTCCTGGCCTCCCACACCTAAAACACGAAACAGGGGGCACCTGACATGGCCTAGTCCCATGGTATCTCCCACATCTCCTACACTGATCCGTGGTAGGTCGTGGTCCTCCAATAGTTATACCCCTCGGTCCAGTCAAGGCTGGGTATACGGGAGGTCTAGCAGCTCTCTCCTGCACCTCCTCGATCTTAGGTCTCTTCTCAAAATACCTTGGGCCTCCTTTCCTGGCCACTCTATCCCTCCCGGATCTCTTCCGGTCTCTGTCCTTTCTAACACTGATTCTCCCAAGCTTGGAGGCATTTCGCTCAAAGTCTTGCTCACACAACTGAGCCTTATGTACAGCCTCCTCATAAGTCAAAATGTCGAAGGGAGCTAGCTTAGTCCGGATGGCCAATTTCAATCCATCCATGAACTTCTGTATCTTTCCGGTCTCACTACCCATCGTGTCAGGGTCATATCTCCCCAAGGACATAAACTTGGACTCATACTCGTCCACAGTATGGTTCCCTTGAACCAAATTCATAAATTCCATCCGCAATTTCCTCTGTGCGGTGGCTGGGATATATTGCCTCCTGAAGGCCTCTAGAAATATCTCCCATGAGATCTCAGAGTGTCTGGCCCTCAAAATAACCTCGGTGGACCTCCACCAATGCTCGACCTCGCCTTTCAACATAAACACGGCAAAGGCTACCTTTTCAGCTGAAGTGCATCGGAAAAACCTATATAGTTTCTCCATCTCATACACCCAATCCTCCGTAACCACTGGGTCCTTCACCCCTCTAAACACTAGGGGTTTCAGCGCTTGAAACTCTCGCAACTTGCTCAAGTCGCAGTCATAACCCAAATCACTACCGCTCTGTTGTGGAGCGATAGGAGAATCTGTATCCTGTACTGGAGGTGGTGTAATTGTAGCTGTCTCAGCAGCATGAGGTCTCTCCACCTCTGCAGCTGCCTGTTCAGTAGTAGGCTGTGCTGCGGGACCTCGTCTATCACTGGCGCCCAAGGCCTGCGTGACTATCTCCACCAAATTCTCAATACTCTACTCTAACCTAGCGAAGCGAGCCTTAGTATCCTCTACTCTCTCAGCAGGGTTCTGTGGAGCCTGCTCAATCTTTGGCTCCGCACGACTCTCAGGCCTACCTCTACGGCCTCTAGCACGTGCTCTCGCCCCTCTACCTTTGCGTGTAACTGGCATAATGCCTAACTTCCTGTATTATAATAATTCATTAAGCTCAATCCATCACGGTATACACAGTTATATCTAAACAAAAGCACAGTACTATGGGGATGTACTTTCCTACGTTTTATTAATGACTCACATCAGGCCAACACAGCTCTGATACCAATCTCTATCACGACCCAATTCCATTCTCTTTAACTGAAAACCACTGAACATTTTTCGTGTTTTACTGTTACCTTACCCGGTCGTGAACTAAACTCACCACACATTGTTGGGCTGTGAGTCAATAATAAACACCACATCTCATTCATTCTTAGTTAACTAAAATGATGTCATACATTTGCATTTAATCTTGTACTTATACAAAGCATGTTTTACTGACATCTACATCCCCCATAATTACAACTCAAAAGAATACTGTGCTTTTACATTGTTTAGATACAAAAAGAATCACTGTGTTTATACCTCTAAGCGATGGAGATGCAGCGGAGTCCAAAATACCACGCCTTAGTCCTCACTGGGCTACTATGCACTCTCTGTAGGGGGAAATAGAGAGGGATGAGCAACCACACGCTCAGTAAGGCAATAATGCAAGCATGGTAGATAACTACTCTATCTACATGCTGATAGTGTTATGCATAAATCGTTTGTAGTAGGAGCATGAGGAAGTAAAACTATGCCATATGAGTATACATATATATCATGTATCAAAATCATGTACATTGGCATATAAAACATGGTAAAAACATCATGTATAAATCATCTCATGCTCGATCTCATTTAAATTCATAAAAGGGCAATTCATTAAGAAACCTCCTTTTTAAACCCACGTCATAAAACTCTTTCTTAACACATACAATCTCATCACATCAATTCACAATCACAACCTCATTTTCATTTCACAAATCAATTCCATGAGGCTCGACCCCTCCTTCGGGTCTACCTTAAACAATCACAAATCACACTTAGAGATTTAAAAATCATGTGGTAGTAAGTAAATCAAGCAAGGAGACAGGTTACTATATCTCAAGTGACTACGTTGGCCAATCGTCACATATCATCCCCGACCACACGGATCCCGGTGTGCGGGGTATCATGCTGGTACGAAGGTGGGTTAGTTCTCCACCAGACTTTCTCAAATCAAGTAACCACCACGAGGTACATCGTACTCCATGTGATATACACGGTACATCGTACTCCGCGGACCCATAACATGGTTGGGGGTGCCTGCCATAGGTCTTATCTACCCCATGCCAAGTGTAACCTTTATAGTCTCAAGAGCGCGTTGGAGTAACCTCAATACCAGGTCCTAGCCCCTCATGGCCTTGCTTGTCCCTGTTGGGTTCCCTGATTGAGGTCCTAGCCCCTCACCCTCACCCCACTCAAGAGGTCTGTTAGGCCTGTTGGGTTCCCTGAATGGATTATGTCAGGTCCTAGCCCCTCACCCTCACCCCACTCAAGAGGCCTGTCAGGCCTGTTGGGTTCCCTGAGTTAATCCGTATCTCTCACCATGGCCTCATACATACCACAGTGTGAAAACCAGCGCGAGCTACGCTCTAGCGCGAATTCATGCATCAAAACCAATCACTTCGTATGAGCAACGCTCTAGTACGGCATTTATGCATAAAAATATGAAGAAACCATGTACGAGCATAGCTCCAGTACGGTTATATGCATAAGAAAAACCACTCAAATCCTCGTACGAGCGTAAGCTCCAGTACGGTTTATAAACATCATCACGATTCAGATCAAAGTGCGAGCTAAGCTCAAGCACGTATCACACAAGTGAAAACATAGAAATCCAGCGCGAGCGAGGCTCTAGTGCGATTTATGTCATGCAAATACGATAGGCGGCTCATACACAATCAAACAATCCCGACAACCGGGTTTAGCACTTCAGAAATGCCTTTTTCCACAACATTAATAAACATTAGCCGACCCATCTACAAGCTTGCTTAAAACAAAGCAATTTCGTTTTGAAAGACATCAAGACATTAGATTTATGCAATTATTAGCCTTACTATCCCATTTCATAGAATCCACTTCCAAAACCAAAAATCACACATATACTCTTTCTCATTCATGAATACCATCAATCATTTACTTTAGCAACCATGCACTTCGTAAAACACCCAATATTCACCCACAAATTTAAAGTACGAGCAGCTAGCTCTATATACTCACAAAATTCCCTTACCTGGAATCGCGATGCGTGATTCCACTTCCTTAAGCTGCTTACTCGTATGGTTCGATTCGTCTTCAACAAACTCTTTGGGACTGCACAAAATCGTATCCTGCATTATATTCGATCCATATTATATGACATCGTGCGTTCACTATAGTCAATTCGACCTACAGTTTTCTATTAACGCTTATGAGGCCTTGTTTCATTACTGATGGTGGTCGTATCACCAGATCCACGTGTGCAACTTTCCGCCTACCACGTGTCGAACCAAGAACAGGCCACGTGGCAGATTGGCGACAGAACCGCCATACGACACCGTTCCTAGAGGTGCGACAGAGTGTCTGATGCGAGAGGAGTCTACCGCCTCATAATCTGCCGCCCATCTCGAGCGGCAGACCTCCATCGCCCATGCACATCGCAGGCCTCCGCATTGCCCCCGACATAGGTCTCCCGCGTTCCTGAGGTAGAGAACTCCCGCACCTCACGCGGAAGAGGACTCCCGCGCAGACCGCGATAGAAGACTCCCGCACCTCACGCGGTAGAGGACTCCTGCGCAGACCGCGATAGAGGTCTCCCGCACAGCATGCGGCGTAGTCTCCTGCACAGACCGCGGTAGAAGTCTCTTTCACGGCCTGGGCAGAGTCTCTCGCACAGCCTGGGGCAGAGTCCCCCGCACAGCCTGGGGCAGAGTCCCCAGAGTCTCCCGCACAGCCTGGGGCAGAGCACCCAGAGTCCCCAGAGTCTCCCGCACGGCCTAGGGCAGAGTCCCCAGAGTCCCCAGAGTCTCTCACACGGCCTGGGGCAGAGTCCCCAGAGTATCCAGAGTCCCCAGAGTCTCCCGCACAGCCTGGGGCAGAGTCCCCAGAGTCCCCGGAGTCTCCCGCATGGCCTGGGGCAGAGTCCCCAGAGTCTCCGAGTCTCTCGCATGGCCTGGGGCAGAGTCCCCAGAGTCCCCAGAGTCCCCAGAGTCTCCCGCACGGCCTGGGAAGAGTCTGTCGTACAGAAGCGCGACAGAGTGCTCAACCACTCTGTCGCGGCCCAGACACGCGCCTGGGCCTCAGCCCGAACCGACTCAGAAGCCTATAAATATGAGGTGAGCCCTCTGAGAAACGGGGGGGATCCGATCCAAAAAAGAGACAAACAGGGAGAAACACTTAAACCCTTTGATTTAAGCAATACTTTCTCCTTTTCTTACATACACCAACTCCCGATCACTGACTTGATCATCGGAGTGCGCGTGCAGGGACAAATCCCTGCCCCCTCTGATTCCTGTTGTTTTTGCAGGATATACGAAGAACACGTGGAGCAAACTGTGACGATTGACTTAACCGTCAACAGTACAATCCGATCACGTGGAAAGCAAAGCACTGTTGCTGTCAGGTAGGCAACATCAATTGGCACCGTCTGTGGGAATCTCGACAAAAAGTCAGGTCCTCTATCGAAATGGTGAGGACACGCTCAACTGCAGAATTGACAGGAGGGCAGAACTCTGTAAGTCCCCCTGTCAGATCAGAACAGCGAAGAAGACACCGTGAAAGGACCCAAGGAGAACCCTTAGTCTCCTTGGAGGAATTTGATGCCCTGAAGCGCAAAAATGAGGAGACTACAGCTGCATTGAAAGCCATGGTGAGCTTCTTCAGAGATGCTCTCCCCCAATTGAGCTTACCCTATGAAGTGCAGCAGTTAGTGGGGGAAAGCACACCGAGGCAGACCTACGAGAGAGGTCAGCCCTCCACTTTGGTGAGTGCTGGACAAGGTGCAGGAACGCAAGACAATGCTACTGCCTACCCAGCAAGACAGAACTCACCCGCAGCTCAACAACGACAGAGGTCGCCTCTGGCCCCGAGGCGGCAGAGTTCGCCCGTATCCCCGCGACAGAGATCACCCGCGGCTCAACTGCGACGTAGCTCACCTCTGCCCGATAGGCGGCGGAGTTCGCCAAACTAGCGGCAGAGCTCTCCCCCGGCTCAAAGGCGACAGAGCTCCCCCGCCGACCACATGCAGCAGAGATACCCCAGGTCGGATAGGCGACAGCACTCTCCCGCCGCCGCTAGGAGGCAGAGTTCACCTTTGCCCGATGCGCGTCAGACTTCACCTCTGTCGGCCAGGCGACAGAGCTCCCCTGCAGCCCCTGTGCGGCAGAGTTTCTCTACACTCCGCAGCTCTTCTCCTTTGGAGTTTGTACAGGAGTTAGGAGAATATAAGACTGGGGAGCAGCGAAGACAAAGAGATTTTAACCCACAAGAAGGTCCCGAGATATCAAGTCCCGTAGTCAGAGGTACTGGAAGAGGTATTTACCAATCAGATTCTTCTAGACCGGAAGGGACAGGACCTTACTCAGCTCGAGGGTCGGAGGACGTGGAGAAGGTCGTCCAAAGGATCCTTGAGAAGAAAAGGCTAGTGTCTCCGGATGACGGACAAAGGAGGAGGATCCCATTCAGTCCGGAGATCATGAACAAACCCTTGCCGAAGAAGTTCAAAATGCCTTCTATGGCTACTTATATCGGCAAAGCGGATCCCTACGACCATATTCAGAGTTATGAATCCCTCATGCTGCTTCATGGATGGGAGGACGAAATCATGTGCAGAGCTTTTTCTCTCACATTGTCCGGGCACGCTCTGAAATGGTTTAACGGGCTGAGTGAAGGTTCAATCTCCTCTTTCGACGAGTTGAGAAATGAGTTCCTCAAAGTGTTCATGATTCACAGCCAGAGGAAGAAAGACGCTACTTACCTACTCACGCTTAAACAAGGAAATAGAGAATCCTTGAAAAGCTATGTAGATCGCTTCCGAGCTGCAACCTTGGAGGTGGAAGATCTACCAGTAGGGGTAGCCTTGGCCGCAATGCTACAAGGAACGAGCTCCGAGAAGCTACAAGAATCCATCTCTCTCGATCAACCGATGACGATTTCCGACCTCTTTGCCAAGGCTAACAAATATGTAGCTCAAGAAGAAGTGATGAGAACAATACAGCCCAGGGAGGCAAAGGAAGGAAAGAAGAGAGAGAGAGATGCATCCGAGAGAAGCTTCTCAAGACCCGTGAGAACTGACAAGGCCCCTAGGCTCAGGTATGAAGGTTATACCAAGTTAAACGAGCCTCGCACTGTAATACTGGCAGCCATCGAAGGGGCAGGATTACTGGAATTCCCCAAGAAGAAAATTGGAGACGTAGGCCGAAACACTGAAGCCTACTGTGAATTCCATTATGCTCATGGACACCCAACAGAGAGGTGTAAAGACTTAATGGACCAGTTAGAAAGACTGGCCAGAGAGGGGAAATCAACCGCTTCCTGTGGCGAAGCGAGAGACCCCGATATCCTCCGCATGACCAAAAGAATAATCGTCCGCGAACGGGGGTGAATAATGATATCAGGAGGGATAGGCCTAGAAATGAAGCAGTCAGGCCCATCCCCCGTGCTAATCCGCCAAACAACGAACCTACAGCCCCCGCGATAAATGTCATTGCAGGCGGGGACTCAAGTGCAGGAAGCTCCTCTACTTCCCGCAAAAGTTACGCTAGGCAAGCGTATCAGGTTAACGTGGTGATGGAGGAGCAAGCGGATGAAGAGCCCATCATGTTCACTCCAGCTGACAGAGGCGATGTCGCCATGCCCCATGACGACCCCATGGTGATATCCACGGTGGTGGCCAAACACCCGGTGAGCAGGGTCCTGGTCGATAACGGGAGCTCAGTGAACCTGATCTATTGGAACTGCTTCGAAAAAATGAGCATATCCGAGGATAGGTTGAAACTCGTTATGACACCACTATATGGATTCACGGGGGAGCGAGTGAAAGTTGCCGGGTCCATAGAGTTGCTTGTAACTCTCGGTGAGCACCCGAAAGACGTGACCCTACAAGTATTGTTCATGGTAGTCAGATCGACCTCCGCTGCCTACAACATGATCTTGGGCAGGCTGGTGCTGAACGACATGAGGGCGGTGATATCCTCTTGCTACCTATTGATGAAGTTCCCCACTCCCAACGGAGTCGGGCAAGTACGCGGAAACCAAAGGAGTGCCCATTCTTGTTATCTCGCTTCCACTGCCAACAAGGTAGCACAGAGAAAAGAAACCTTATGCATCGACGATCTACCTAAACCCCAACCTGTAGAAGAAACAGAAGCCATCGCGCTAACTGAAGGGGATAGCGGAAAAAGGGCATTCATTGGGACTCAGTTGGGCGAGCAACAGAAAAAGGAGATAGTCGAGTGTCTGAGGAGAAACTCGGATATCTTCGCCTGGAGCCCAGCGGACATGCCCGGGATCAGTCCCGAAGTCATATGCCATGAACTTAACATCATACCCGGACATAGACCCGTCAAACAGAAGAAGAGGAGTTTCGCCACGGAGCGACAAAAAGCAATCACTGAAGAAGTGACTAAACTCCTAGGAGCCGGATTCATCCGAGAGGTCTATTACCCTGAGTGGTTCGCCAATGTAGTGATGGTAAAGAAATCTAGCGGGAAGTGGCGAATGTGTGTTGATTTCACAGACCTGAACAAAGCCTGCCCCAAAGATTCATACCCCCTACCTCGGATAGACAGACTCGTAGATGATACATCCGGCTACGAATTCCTCAGTTTCTTGGATGCATTCTCCGGGTATCACCAAATCATGCTTCACCCAGAAGACGAAGAAAAGACTTCCTTTATAACCGATGACGGAACCTATTGCTA
Organism: Firmiana major; assembly: GCA_033439115.1. Taxonomy (NCBI): domain Eukaryota; kingdom Viridiplantae; phylum Streptophyta; class Magnoliopsida; order Malvales; family Malvaceae; genus Firmiana; species Firmiana major. The sequence continues at coordinate 47,493,184 of CM065896.1, read as the reverse complement.
CCGGGTAATGCCGTTCGGTTTAAAGAACGCGGGTGCCACCTACCAACGAATGGTGAGCAAAGTGTTCAAGGATCTTCTGGGAAATACCATGGAAGCCTACGTGGACGACATGATAATCAAGAGCCGCGTAGGAGAATCTCATACTGATCAAATGTCCAAGGTATTCGAAGTATTGAGGAGATTTAACATGAAGCTAAACCCCGAAAAGTGCTCATTCGGGGTAAAATCAGGAAAATTCCTAGGCTTCATGATCACTAACAGGGGCATCGAGGTAAATCCCGAGAAGATACAGGTTGTCATTGACATGAAACCCCCAACCACCGTAAGAGAGGTCCAAAGATTGACAGGCAGAATAGCGGCTCTGAATCGCTTCTTGTCAAAATCAGCGGAAAGGAGCTTGCCTTTCTTCAAAACTCTACGGGGGGGGGGGGGAAGAATTTTGAATGGACGAAAGATTGTCAAAAAGCCTTTGAAGATCTCAAGGATTACTTGAAACAGCTGCCTTTGTTAACAAGGCCCCTAGAAGCAGAACAGCTCTATATGTATTTGGGAGTCGGTGATTTTGCCGTCAGCGCGGTGCTACTGAAGAAAGATGAAATGGTACACCGTCCCATATACTACGTGAGCAAAGTGTTATCGGATCCAGAAACCCACTATCCACTGGCCGAGAAGCTAGCATTAGCCCTCTTGATGGCCTCGCGAAAGTTGCGTCCGTATTTCCAAGCACATCCCATCACTGTCTTAACAGATCAACCACTAAGACAGATCCTCCAGAAACCTGAACATTCAGGAAGGTTAGTGAAATGGGCGGTGGAGCTTGGGGGATACGACATCACATTCCAACTAAGGCAGGCTATCAAAGGTCAAGCTTTGGCTGACTTCATCGTGGAATGCACTATCCCGAACGACTGCAGTGAAGGGGAGGCTCACCCATGGTTACTGCATGTCGATGGGTCATCAAGTGCCAATGGAAGTGGAGCGGGTATAGTCCTGGTGTCGCCAGAAGGAAAATCCCTGGAATACTCCCTACGATTCGGATTCCCTAGTTCGAACAACATAGCGGAGTATGAAGCTCTGATAGCAGGGATGACACTAGCGGAGAAACTGCAGGTTCACCACCTGGTAGCACACAGTGATTCTCAACTGGTGGTGAACCAATTCAGCGGAAAGTACAAGGTACGAGAACCGATGCTGGTTCCTTACTTAAAGAAAGTCCAATTCCTGGCCAAGACTTTCAAAAGCTTTCAGCTAATGCAAATCAACCGGTCCGAAAACACACATGCTGATTCACTGTCTAAGCTAGCCTCCTCCACAGAAACACAAGGAAGGACCGTAAAGGTGGAAAGGCTCGAACGACCAAGTATTGAAGGAGTCGAAGTGTGTGACATTCAAGTTGGAGATGATTGGAGATCCCCATTTAAACAGTATCTCACTGAGGGTACACTCCCCCAAGATAAAGACGAGTCTCGTCGCTCGAAAATACAAGGGGCGAAGTTCACACTCATCAACGGAGAACTGTACAAAAGGGGATACTCATCGCCACTGCTAAAATGTCTGGGACCGGAACAAGCAAGATATGTCCTAGCGGAAGTGCATGAAGGAATCTGCGGCGAACACTTAGGAGCAAGAGCCCTCGCTGCTAAAGTACTGCGATCGGGATTCTACTGGCCAACGCTGAAAAAGGATGCAATGGACCAAACCCGCAGGTGTGACAAATGCCAGAGGTTTGCGCCTATCACCATAGCCCCAGTAACTCCCTCTCAAGGCACAATACAACCAATTCCTTTTGCACAATAGGGGTTGGACATCCTTGGACCTTTCCCATTAGCCACGGGTCAAAGAAAGTTCCTGTTAGTGGCTACCGATTACTTTACAAAGTGGATCGAAGCAGAGCCTTTGGCCACAATCACGGAAAAGAAAGTGGAGGCAATGGTGTGGAAAGACATTATTTGTCGATTTGGAATTCCCCGCACCTTGAATACCGACCATGGAAAGCAATTTGATTGCAACGCCTTCCGTGACTTTTGTAAGGACCTCAACATTCAGCTACGGATCTCTTCAGTGTCATATCCTCAAGCTAATGGACAAGCCGAGGTCAGTAATCGGACCATCCTCCATGGGTTGAAGACCAGGCTCGACAAAGCAAAAGGGGCCTGGGTGGACGAATTGCCTAGTGTTTTATGGGCATATCGTACCACCAGTCGTGTGTCGACTAAAGAAACGTCGTTCAGTCTTGTATACGGCGCAGAAGCGTTGATCCCCGTGGAACTTGGAGCATTATCGCCAAGAGTGATACCCTTAGTAGAGAAAGAAAACTCACAAGCTCTAAGGGAAGGCTTGGACCTACTCGATGAACATAGAGAAACCGCGGCTATTCGATTGGCATCCTATCATCAGAGGGTGGCCAACTACTATAATAGCCGGGTGAGAGATAGGCCAATGTCTGAGGGAGATCTAGTGCTCAGAAAGTCGCAGATCACGAATGCCCTGAAGGAGGATGGGAAGTTCAGAGCCAACTGGGAAGGTCCCTACAGAATCAGATGCAAGATTGGACCCAACACCTGCACTCTGGAAACTCTACAAGGGAAGAAGATAAGGAAAACGTGGAATTCAAATCACTTAAAGCTGTATTTGAATTAACCACTACATCTTCCTTCCCAAGCACTATTGTTTTACTTACACTGTCACCAGATGTCATTACCTAACTGATATATGAATTATCTTTTTGTTGTAAGTCAAAATGTCGTGACAGGATTCAAAACCGTGAGGGGAACCCTTGGTTCGGGCCCTGCGAACACAGGCTACCAACGGGCCAAACCCAAAGCGGACAACCGAGCCGTAAGAGCCTGAGGCGCTTTGCGTCACTGTGGCCAGGCGTAGTTCAACCGAGCCGTAAGAGCCTGAGGCGCTTTGCGTCACTGTGGCCAGGCGTAGTTCAACCGAGCCGTAAGAGCCTGAGGCGCTATGCGTCACTGTGGCCAGGCGTAGTTCAACCGAGCCGTAAGAGCCTGAGGCGCTATGCGTCACTGTGGCCAGGCGTAGTTCAACCGAGCCGTAAGAGCCTGAGGCGCTTTGCGTCACTGTGGCCAGGCGTAGTTCCACCGAGCCGTAAGAGCCTGAGGCGCTTTGCGTCACTGTAGCCAGGCGTAGTTCCACCGAGCCGTAAGAGCCTGAGGCGCTTTACGTCACTGTGGCCAGGCGTAGTTCCACCGAGCCGTAAGAGCCTGAGGCGCTATGCGTCACTGTGGCCAGGCGTAGTTCAGATGAGCCGTAAGAGCCTGAGGCGCTTTGCGTCACTGTGGCCCGACGTATACGTATCACTGTAAAACAGGTATATATACATCCACAAAAAAGCCGTAAGAGCCTGAGACGCAACGCGTCACTGTGGCCAGGCGTATACTCAAAAGAGCCGTGAGAGCATGAGACGTAATGCGTCACTAAGGCCAGGCATAAAACATTCAATTAACCATAAAGGCCTGAGACGCTACGCGTCACCGTGGCCAGGTAATCAAAATACTAAGGCTATAAAAACTAAAGACGCCTTCACGTCACAGTACTCAAGCCTTAAACAACTGCGCGTTTGCACAAAAAATTCTTCTTGAAAGTATACCTTTCTATCAAGAATTGGGGAGCATACATGAATATAAATGCAAAGCTATATACAAGCAAAGCAAAAGAAACAATCAGACAAAGAATGATAAAAGAAAATTAGAGAAGTAGTGCGAGACAAAGCATGAACAAAAATCTCAATTTCATTTCATTCAAGTGTCGGTACAAGCAGATCTTTGACAGATCTTTACAATTACATTTCGACAAAAGTACAAAGTTAAAATAAAAAACAAAGTACTTGAAATGAAATACAAAAAACAAAAAAGCAAAAATCCCTATCTACTCTCCGGGAGGAAGCTGGGGATCAGCTGCAAAACCTTCACTTCCAAGGGACTGCTCGCCTTCCTCACCGTCTAAATCGATGAGGGCTTCTATAGGCTCAGGAGCACCGTCCAGATCCGTGGGCTCCCAAGGACCAGTAAGGTTGGCAAGATCGTCCTAAGCAGTCCTCTTGAACAGCTCGTCCGTAGGCTCAGCCTCGGGCTCGTACTTGGTCCAATCAGGGGCCTCAAAGAGCATCGCCTCATGGGTGTATTGGAGCTCAGGAAATTCCTCTCCTTCCCTATGTGCTTCTAGCCAAGATCGGGCCAGGTAGAACCCGTACTTAACATAAGGGTTGGAGAAGTCTTCCTTTCACCTCAAGCAGTCTTTGGAGAGACGATACTCCTTTACCGCCTCGGCCCGTATGCTGTCAATCTCGGCCTGGGACAGTACAGGAGCAGCTTGGCCTTCCAACTCAGCAACACGCTGCTCGAGCTCTTGATTCCGAGTGAGCATAGACCCGTAGTTGGATTGCATACGGTCTAACTCAGAATGAGCCTCTTGCAGGTCCTCTTGGAGTTTATAAGACCGGGCCGTCTCCACTGTGAGATCCCCCTTGGCAAGACCAAGGTCTTGATGAGCCTTAGCAAGCTGCTCCTCCAGGCTTCTAACTAAACCCGGAAGAGGGGACAAGTTGTTGACCGTGTTCTGTAGCTCCATGACTTTGTCCCTCAACTCTCGGATTTCTCTGTCGGCTCGCTCCCGGTAAGCCCGATGTTGGGCATTATTTGCCACGGTTCGTTAAGCCAACTGCGAAAAAATACAAAAATGTTAGATTCAAAGCATGCTGCAAAAAGCAATCAAAAAGAAAAGAAATCAGAAACTTACCCTCAACGCCTCGATATCGGCTAAGTCTTCCCCCTCAGGGTAGTTTCTGAATATCCTTGCCTCATCTCGAGGAAGGATAGTGGACCAGTTCAACTGGGAGGCCACCCCGGGAGTGTCCAGAACATCGTTATCATGAACCCCGGGGTAGACCCGAAACTCGTGGCCCCTCATAATATTCCCCCCATCCACGGAATAGGGCCTCTCATCGGCAGGACCAATCCTCGGCAATATCGGTCTGCTTCCCATCGAACCCTCGATGTACAGGCTCTTTCTATTCTTCCGCTGGGAAGGAATGATATTGCATTCCGTGCGCTCCTCGGAGCGTGATCGCCCGTATGACCCGGAAGCCCCCCGTGAAGATGAGGCAACTCTCCCCCTATCCCGAGAGAGATCTCTCTACTCTGAAGGAGAGGGAGGCATAGCCTGCCTAGAAACAGGAGGGGTCCGAGCACGAGGTGGATGAGAGGGGACTGGTGCCTCACTTGGGACATCGTCAGCCAAATGATGTCTCTTCCTAGCAGGAGCGCTGGAAGGACCAGCCTCAGAAACCTGGCAACCTAATGATTGCCGAAAATGACTCATATCTGCAAAAAAGAAAAAGAAGACAAATCAGTGGTCAAAAACTGATCAAAAACAGCAAGCCATAAAGAGAATTAAAAGTTACCTTCAGGAGAATCGAGATGCTCCTGAAGGGACTCTATATTTATGGTGTCGTCATCAGGGAGCACCATAAAAGTGGAGCCGAACCCTTCCCAACCAGTGAGATCGGCTAAAGGTTCGCTACCAGAGCTAGATTCCAGATTGGTGCCCCCTATATCCTCTTGTGGCCTAAGAGCTTCAGGATTCAACTCGGGAGAAGCCGAAGGCAGAGGATCTGACGAAGGAACAGAGGGCCCGGCAACAGGGACCGGGCCCACACCCTAGCCTGCTAATATCAAATTTTCATTTGATACAAGGGTGTTGAGGCTAAGGGGATGAGGGACTAGCAGTTTGTCGATGTCAGAAGACAACTGCTCCCTAAGTGTGGCGATCCGAGGACCCTTGGGGATTTCGCGCCTATTCTCCCAACGAGTGGGGATATCCAGGCCCTCGGGCACTTCCACAACCAGCCATTCTGTCTCGAAACCATGAAGCTTGTTAGCAGGTTTCTCGAATAATCGATTCTCAAAACCAGGCTGGTACACCCGCTGAAGCGAGTAAGGCACTAAGCCGGGACTCCCTCGAAGCCTAAAGAATACTTCTAAAAGAGGAAGAGACGGAGGGACGCCCCTTAAATGGCAGTGCACAGTAAATGCTACCAATTGCATCCATGCATGAGGATGCAGTTGCCCCGGGATACCCCGTGCGTCCTGAGGAAGGAAGCCCCAAAGTCGGACAATGGGAAGCGGAGTCCTAACTCCAAAGCTGCCCTAAAAATGACAGCCCCGTTAGACACACGACGTATGTCGCTCTCCTGAGGGGTTGGGAGTCTATAAGAGTATCCCTCGGATAAAGGAAATCGGGATTCTAGGTCTTGGACGTCGGCTTCCTTTAAAGTCGACTTAACGCCTAGATCGATTTGCTTTCCTATGCCATGCCTAGCCATCTTAGAAGCTCGTAGATCGAAGAAACAGGACTACGGGCTACGAAAAATTACCTAAGGTAATGGAAACAGAACTCGCGGCAGAGTGTGAAAATCCGCAGCAGACTCGCGACACAGTGAGCAGTCCCGCGGCAGAGTTACGACAGTGTGGCGAAGGAGTTACGACAGAGTATCCTGAGAGTCGCGACAGAGTGTCCTTGCGAGAGAGAATTCAGTAGCGACAAGGACGTCAGGGGCCCAGTATTTATAGCGGCTCACCTGAGTACACACACGCGCGGAGGTCCGACCCGACCCGAGAAGCGCCAGACCCAGATCCTCTTTCACGGGAAAAATTCCCGCCAAAGAGTGGGGAGCAATTGATGGTGGTCGTATCACCAGATCCACGTGTGCAACTTTCCGCCTACCACGTGTCGAACCAAGAACAGGCCACGTGGCAGATTGGCGACAGAACCGCCATACGACACCGTTCCTAGAGGTGCGACAGAGTGTCTGATGCGAGAGGAGTCTGCCGCCTCACAATCTGCCGCCCATCTTGAGCGGCAGACCTCCATCGCCCATGCACATCACAGGACTCCGCATTGCCCCCGACACAGGTCTCCCGCGTTCCTGAGGTAGAGAACTCTCGCACCTGACGCGGAAGAGGACTCCCGCGCAGACCGCGGTAGAAGACTCCCGCACCTCACGCGGTAGAGGACTCCCACGCAGACCGCGATAGAGGTCTCCCGCACAGCATGCGGCGTAGTCTCCCGCACAGACCGCGGTAGAAGTCTCTCGCACGGCCTGGGCAGAGTCTCTCGCACAGCCTGGGGCAGAGTCCCCCGTACAGCCTGGGGCAGAGTCCCCAGAGTCTCCCGCACGGCCTGGGGCAGAGTACCCAGAGTCTCCCGCACGGCCTGGGGCAGAGTCCCCAGAGTCCCCAGAGTCTCTCACACGGCCTGGGGCAGAGTCCCCAGAGTACCCAGAGTCCCCAGAGTCTCCTGCACAGCCTGGGGCAGAGTCCCCAGAGTCTCTCGCACGGCCTGGGGCAGAGTCCCCAGAGTCCCCGAGTCTCTCGCATGGCCTGGGGCAGAGTCCCCAGAGTCCCCAGAGTCCCCAGAGTCCCCAGGTCTCCTTCACGGCCTGGGAAGAGTCTCTCGCACAGAAGCGCGACAGAGTGCTCTACCACTCTGTCGCAGCCCAGACAAGCGCCTGGGCCTCAGCCCGAACCGACTCAGAAGCCTATAAAATGAGGTGAGCCCTCTGAGAAACGGGGGGGATCCGATCCAAAAAAGAGAAAAACAGGGAGAAACACTTAAACCCTTTGATTTAAGCAATACTTTCTCCTTTTCTTACATACACCAACTCCCGATCACTGACTTGATCGTCGGAGTGCGCGTGCAGGGACAAATCCCTGCCCCCTCTGATTCCTGTTGTTTTTGCAGGATATACGAAGAACACGTGGAGCAAACTGTGACGATTGACTTAACCGTCAACAGTACAATCCGATCACGTGGAAAGCAAAGCACTGTTGCTGTCAGGTAGGCAACATCAATTACTTTACCCAAAACTCGAGTCTATGGATTCTTTTAGGCCTATTAACTCATTCCCAATCGATATTAAATCGATATCAAGCTTATAGTGTTCATATTTCATTGATTTCCTCACTATGGCATTTGTCAAGCATTTACATACTCATTTTCATAATTTCACTTAAACCCATATTATAACTCCACATAACCATTCCAAATCACCCACATTACTCATTTAACAACTTATCATAACCCATAAACCACCAATTCCCTAAATCATACTTTCTCACACTAGAGGCATTCCATTTTCTAGGTTACATTAGTTTCTAACACAACCTAGGTGTTCCCATCCATACATACTCATGCCAAACAACTCCAAAGTCAATTAAATAGACAATGTACTTGGATTGGAGTGTTAGAATCTTACCAAATATGATTTTTCTTCTTGCTCAAAATGTCAATGCCCTTATCTCCTTCAATACCCACAATGGGATTTTTGGTTCCAACTATGTTGTTCTCTTCCTCAAGATGAACAACTTAATGTCTAATGGTCTCCCCTAAATTCTTGCTGAAAATGGCTGATTTTAGAGGGAGAAAGTTAGGTTTTTGGGTTAGAAATGGAAGATTGGTGTTTTTCCCAAATTTTTTAGATTTTCAGCCCTTCTTATATAGAAATAGCTTGAGGAGATCGATCTGGTCCAAGAGGAGATCGATCTGGTCCCCTTAAATCTCTCAATTTCATGAAATTTTAAGCATGAGATCGATCTGTCGAAGCATGAGATCGATCTGGTCCCAAACAGAGAGCTAAGGAGATCAATCTGGGTGCTTGAGGATCGATCTTTTTGTCACAGAATGCTTAGGAGATCGATCTGGCCCCATTGGAGATCGATCTGCTCTATTCCATTGCCCAAATAAGAGCATTCTCGCTCTTCCAGATCGATCTATCATCCTATGAGATCGATCTGGCCTCCATGTTTTCCAGATTTCCTGTAGTTTCCTTGCTACAACTCACACCAACACATCCTTAATCAGTTGGCATGGCCATTTTCTCATCCATCCACCTTTATAACTTGAAAATGGCATCCATTCATACCTTATGCACATTGAAACTTGTGTGCATTCATTGTATGTCTAAAGGTATCTAAATAAAATCAAATGGAAGCATAACTTCATTCCATTTTACCACACCACCCATTTTGAGTTTCAATTACATCCATCACTTACCAGAACTCATTTCTTCATATTCATACTCAATGAAACTTGTATGTACATTACAATTCATATTACACATACATACATTGAATCCATGGACTTACATCGATCATACTTTACATTACAAGTCCATTCACATTCATTACACATCACAACTTTACATATACGGGGTCTCACAATTTATACTGGAGCTTGCTCGCACAAACTTTTATATGGTTTTTATAATTCATTTGAATGTCGTATTGGAGTTTTTCTCGTACAAGGTTTTCACTGAGTTTCTATAAATATCCGTACTAAGCATTGCTCGTACGTGGATTTTACTTGAAATTATAATCAGTTTAAGTCGTACTGAGCGCTGCTCGTACGCAGATTTTACTGATTTTTATGAAATCGTGCTAGAGCTTCGCTCGCACGAGGTTTTCTGATATCATGAATATGCATGGAGCCGTGCTTGAGCTTCGCTCGCACAGGAATTTATATGACGTGCATATAGCCGTGTTGGAGCCTCCTGTAGACTGTGTGTCACAGTGAGATGATATGCTCACACGTGCATTCTGAGATAGAGATGATTTGGGTGGATAAGACCTATTGCAGGCACCCCTGATTGAGCTTGGGTCCACGGAGTACGTTGTATCATGTATGTCACGCTGAGTACGCTGTACCGTGGGGATTGTTGGAGTGGAGTGGTATTAGCCACGAGGCAGCAAGCCTTGCCCTTGCAATCCTGGTGTTATCCTGTTCTGGCGGGTAGGACGACCCACCTCCCGTTTCAGGCGTGATAGCCCGCACACTAGGTACCGTGTTGCCAGGGATCACTAGGATATGGCCATAGTCCTCGATGTTACTGATAATTACCTGATTGTCTCACATGATATAACTTGTGGTTTGTTAGACCAGGGTAAACCCGAAGGAGGGGTCAGGCCCCCGATTTGACGATTTTATGATTTCATGATTTTATGATATGTGACCCTGAAAGAAGGGTGGTTTTATAACTGAAGTTTTACAATGAATTGTTTTATGAGATTATTGACCCAGAAGGGTTAGTTTATACTGCAGTTTTAATGAATTGATTTAAATGCAGCAGCATGATGATATCTTCCATGCTTTCATTTTAAATGCATGATTTATCTTACATGACATGAAAGAAGGCATGATCTTGTTTTACTTCATGCTTATTATGATTTAATGATGTCACATAAAATGCTTGGAATGCATGAATTACATGATTTATATATGCACAAATAGTTTTGGATAAACTATGGCATTGAATATGCATGACTTTGTGCGTGAAATTTTAAATGAAAAGAAATGGATTTAAGGGCATGGCATTATGAGCATGTAGATAGTGGAGCTATCTACTTAGTTTGCTCACCCCCTTATTTTCCCATCTTTTCAGAGCACTCACAGAAATTAGTAAGCGGCTGAGGACTTTCATGCTTGGTACTTCCCATCGAGTGATAGGTATACACATTTGTATGGTCTTGTATCTAAATATGTAATGCACAGTACTGTAAACGGACATTTATGTCGGGGATGTAGAGTTATAAATACCAATGGGTATGTATTTAATTAAAGTCAAAGGATAGTAAACTCTGATGTATAAATGTGATTAGGGAAATGGAATTGGTAATAGTGTGAGGAGACTAACACCGAATCATAGCCCAACTGTTTGTAGGATGGTCACGATGAGAGAAAGGTAAGAATTAAATAATAAATGAAATAGTGAAAAATTTACTCTGATTTTTAGGTAATTTGGGTCGTGACAGGTTTAATGGTATCAGAGCTTGAGTTGGCCTGATATGAGTCGGTGTTAGTGGTTAAGGAAGTTTACATCCCCATGTACTGTGCATTGTTTAGATACAATTGTGTATATCGAGATGGAAGTGCAGCTAAGAATTTGGTTTTAAATGCAAGAATACACTCATTAACTGATAGCCGCTATGATAAAGAGGCGAGTACACGAACTCGAGGCGTTGAGGTAGGCCCGAGAGTTGTACTGAGTCACCACATGAGACTCGAGATGAGATTGACGTGGAGGCTGATGTTGAGCATGCCCCACAGAGTCCGACAGAGAGATCGGACAGAGTCTGATAGAGATCGGACAGTATTGAGACACGCTTCGCGAGGTTGGAGCGGAGTGTGAAGAATATATATAGAGCTAATTACTCATAATATGTATGAGATTTGAGGGCGAGTTGGAGCATTAATTGAAGTTCGCTCGACCCATTTGAAGAGTTAGACGTCCACAATGGACATGAAAAATAATTCTAGATGTATTCTGGTTACAGAATATCTCGGATATTGTTTTAAGGAAATTACTGATAAAATTATTTACTCTGACCCAGAGGAACATGTTGATTGGCGAGTATGAAGCTCAGTTTATATTCCTGGGCAGATGTGACTCGGACACGATGAACAGTAAGAGTCGAGATGTCTGAAAGTTCATGGAAGGGCTCAGATTGTCAATTAGAGTCCAATTGGGCCGTTAGATATCACTACCTATGCCGAGGCAGTGCGCAGACTACAGTTGTGTAAATAAAATCATGAGTTGCACGCCTCTGAGATTGGGAAAGGTAGTAACGGTCAAAATAATGATAAAAGAGAATGGAAAATGATAGAGATGTCAGAATGAGAAAAGGTAGATTGGTAAAAGCTTAGAGCTGATAAATCATGGGGTACGATGATTGGTAAAGCCCCAGTGTATTTAATTTCAATACTTACGAGGGGTATTGTGATTTGAGGACCCCGACCAGCTCAGTCGTAGTGTAACAGTGAATAGTATAAACAGTGTAAGATGTGTGGTAGTTACCACGAAAATAAAATGTTGGACGAGGGCGAATGTATGCCTTGGACCAGGACACTATTGATGTTTCATCAGATGTGGTGGAAGATACCACACTGGTTATGAATAATGAAATAATTATTTTAATTGATCCTGGTGCCACGCATTTATTCATACCTCCTTCAGTTGCTTATAAGCGAGTGAAAGATGTGAAACCTGTACCCTCAAGCAAGATGATGCTAGTTAGCTGATTTTCACTAACTGAATATGGGTATAGGGATTGTAAGTTGAAAATAGGGGTGAAAACATCCCTGAAAAGTGTATTGTAAGTTTGACAAGTAATGAAAGAGTTGGTTATAAGTGATATATGAAAGGAGATAAGCTTTGAGATGTGATAGATCCTGAATACGAGGTATATTGGAATAAGAGACGTATGCAAGGTAAAAATATCTTTCATATGTAAAGGTGGTCAAGTCTGAGGGTTAATAAAGGTATTTTAAAATATCTCCCTGCTTGAAGATTTGACAGCGTCTAGAAGCGCACACATAACCTATAAATTGAAATTGACAGTCGTAAGGTATACATTTAAAATTTGGGTACCTTTACTGGTACGATAAAGAAATATAGAAATCGATTAATCATGAAGGTTTAAAAATTAAAATTTTATAAAAGCTGTTAATACAAGAGAAAAGAAATGACGTGGGTTAGTATCCTGAACGAAAGCGATTATGAAATGACTTTATACGTTTATGCGTACAAAGGTCAAGGATTGAATTATTTCGTGGAACTCAACTACGATGAGGTAGTTAAAGCTTACTTGGACCGATTGGTTGTCATCTTTAGCGATGATATTATAATGTATTCGAAGTCCAGGGAAGAGCATGAGTAGTGATTAGAAACTGTCTTACAGACGAGGTGTTAAGAGTTTCTCGAAATTGGCTGCTCAGTTGACACGTCTCGTTTGGAAAAAGATTTCATACAAGTGTTATGATAAGTATGTAAATGGCTTCGGTGAGTTTTAGTATATTGAAGTAATAGACTGACCACCGTAAGTATTCTCACCATGACTAACAGCTCAAGAGGTTTCAGTGAGTATGGATACCTTAAAATAAGGATTGGGCTGTGTATTGATGTAAAATGGGAATATAGTCGTTTATGGATCCAAATAGTTCATGGAACGTGAGAGAAACTATCTGACCCATGATTTAGAGTTGGCAGCCGTAGCGTTTACACTGAATGTATGGCGCCACTACTTATATGGTGAGACATTTCGAATATGCACTGATCGTAAAAGCCTCGAGTATCTGTTTTAACAGAAAGAATAGAATATGAGATAACTAAGAGGGTTAGAGCTTCTAAAGATTATGATTGTGAACATTGTACCACCCAGGAAAGGCTAATGTAATGGCTGATGCCTTGAACAGAAAGAGCTTTGGGATGGTATCACATAAGATGGTCAGGGAGAGAGAGCTGCTAGAGCAGTTGTGAACCTCAGTAGTGATGGGATCCCTTCTGATGATGACGGTGATTGTGTGACAGCTAGCCTGAGGTTAGATTCGGATTGTGTGACCGAATTTGCCAGGCTTAGCATGATGATCGGCATGGTGTCGATAGTGTGGGTCAGATTTAGAAGGGTATAGTGACAGAGTTCACAGTGAGTGAAGATGATTCACAGAGGTTCAGACACAGTATAAGTGCTCCCCAGGACTATAGTTGATGATATAGTATTATTGTCAAGAAGCTCGTTCTTCGGGATATACAGTGCATCCGAGAAATAATAAATATATTGGAATTTCTGAAAAAGGGTATTAGTGGTCAGATATAAAAAGAAACACTGTAAAGATTGTGGAAAAGTATCTCGTATGTCAGCAGATTAAGGTAGAGTACTACCTATATTGACACGAAAATGGGAACAAGTTACCATGAAATTTGTGATGGGTTACAGAGGACCTGGATGAATCACAAGGCTATCTGGGTGATAGTCGATAGATTGATTTAGTTACCCACCTTCTGGTTATAAAATCCCCAAGTACTCGAAGTGCGTAGGTGGATGTATGTGTACAAGAAAATTATGAAACATTATGTAGCGTTCCAGTGAGCATGATATCAGATAGGGATTCCCGCTTCACTTTCCACTTCTAGGAATGTTTTTCAGGAAGCTATGGGAACCCGATTGAGTGTTAGAACAACTTCCATCCTCAGAAAGATGGTCAGTCAGAGAGGACTGTATAGGTTCTGGAGGATGTGATGAGAGCGTGTACCATTGATTTGATGAGCTCCTGGGATGATCAGTTGTTACTACTTGAATTCGTCAATAATGACAGTTGTCACTTGAGTATCGGGATAACATTTTATATGAGGCATTGTATGGCCGTAGGGAGTTGTTCCCTAACTTGGATAAAAAGTGGGTGACAGATAGAGAGTTGTTCCCGAATTGATAAGACAAACCTCTGAGGATGTTCAGTTGATTTATGAGAGATTAAGAACACCTCAGAGCAGATAGAAAAGCTATGCTGACAAGAGACAGAAATCATTGGAAATTCACCAAGGGTGAATCGGTATTGTTGATAGTTACATGTCCTAAGAGCATAAGGACGTAATGAGATTCGGATAGAGATATTGGACAAGTGGGAGATAAGACCTGTAGGTTGGCGTTACCACTTGAATAAACAGGCATCCACAATGTGTCCTATCTTAAGATGTTTCGAAAATAATATCCGGACCTAGTATATATGATCAGATATGAGCTTCAACGGCTTAGCTCAATGAAAGTATAACATATGATTGGAAAAATCGATTCGGGTATTAGACGGAAAGAGAAAGTGTTGAGTTTTGAAATGATCTCCCTAGTTAAGTATGATGGTAGTATTACACTCCGGAAAAAGTCACTTGAGGATGACAGTATATGATAAAATAGATGTAACCGGAGTTATTTATGGACTCATATTACTTGGTTCTAATTTGGAGTACCAAATTTCTTAAGTGGGGGAGATTGTAAGACCTGATATTTTCGAGTGCATTTAAAAATGCAAAAAGGATTTAAATGATATTCCCGAATACGTGCAAGGGCAAAACGGTTAAAAGACCAAAATTCGATATTAATCGGGACAAGAAAATTTAATTAAAAATAAGGGATTGAGAAATCTTGATCAATAACGAAGAAATAATTAAATTTCGGGTTAAATTGATCATGATATGAATTTATTGAAAATAAACCGAAATTTTTGCATCGGAAAATAATCCCGAAAATAATTGAAAAATATACCGAAAAGTCGAAATAATAGCGAGAAATTAATTAATTGATTTAATGAATTAAATAGAATTTTTTAAGAATATTTTTGGGATATTTTGGATTTTTAATAATATTTTAATGAATAAAATATTATTAAAAATAAATTATAAAAAAAATGAAATGAAAAAAAAAGAAGAAAAGGAAATCTGAAAACACGATTTGAAAGAGGAAAACAGAAAGCAAAATGGCGAAACAAAGCAAGAAACTGAGGGAACGGTTTCCCTTTCACCGGCGAGACACCGGCGGGGCTGAGGGGCCGGCGAAGGTAGCCCTACACCAGGCGAACCCACAGGCGGCCGCGACGGGCGGCGAGGTGGCCGAAAAATGCTGAAAACGGAGGAGGAAGCCGCGGGGAAGAAACCTCGATTCGTCGGCGATGGCACCGATTCGACCCTAGTCGAGGCCTGATTTAGGAAGCCCAGGCCGTGGCGCGTAGATTGGTGGCGAAATCGCGCCCGGAACCGGCGGGACGGTGACGAAACGACCAGATGATGCCTGAACCGGCCGAACCGAACTGAACCGGTCGAACCGGTCTGAGCTGAACCGACGGTCTGAACCGGGTTGAACCGGACCGGACCGGTTCAGCCAAAAAGAGAGGGAAAAAAGGAAGAAAAAGGGAAAAAGAAAAAGAGAAAAAATTGGGGAAAATTCCAGTGATGCAATCGAGCTTCGGGTAAGTCGGTAAGCGGTCGAATTGACCGATTTAATTTTTCAAAATATTTAATTTGATAAATAATCGACTGAAAGTTTACCCGGAAATATATTTAATTGTGTAGCTCGACAATTGGCATCAACCGAGAGCTCGAGACAGCCTCGATTTGTGTACGATCATGGAATAACGGGTAAGTAACCCTTATTTACGACAATTTTGCATCGTTATGTGTGATTGATATTTATCGCATAAATTACGGATTTAATTTCTGGATTAAATGAATTAAATTCTGGAAAATTGGATAAATTGTCGTAAATACTAAATTGAGATATCTGAGAATTTAGAACGAGGCTAAATAAATTACTGCCCAATGAGCCCCATAGGCCTCGATAAAGTGTAGTAAACGGGCTTAAGACCGATTAAGACCCATTAAGGTGAAATCGGGCCCAATATGGGTAAACGGGCCCAATGATTTAAAGGAGGTAAGGGAATTATGTGAGTAGCTAGAGGTAGCTACGTGTATTTTAATAGCCTTTCTGTACACTGAATATGTATGTATACCTTGATAATGTATAATGATCCTAAAAATAGTTTAAATGATTTGAAGGATCGAAATAGGTGAAATGACTATTTTACCCCTATTGAGGGAAGTTCACCTAAGGATGGTGAAAGCATGACATGCATGAAATGCATGATTTAAGGAATTTTTCGAATTAAAGATTTGATTGGTTTTAATCAAAACAAATCGGTAGATTGGCCAGAAATTGTATAAATTTCACAAGATAACACTACGTAAGTGTTATTTATATTTAAATGGAAATCTCTTTGGAAAATAGGCCAACTATCAAGTTTATATGAAAACAGATAGTGCCGACATGTAGTTCGCACTATATCTGCGTTTGTGATTATGCATAAATCTGCTAGAGCGATTGCTCGCACCGACTTGTGTGACATCATATGCATAAATTGTGCTAGAGCATGGTGCTCGCACTGATTTTTATTATTGTGAAATGAGAGCTGCTGGAGCTTAACTCGCACTCTGTTTTGACATGTTTTGATTTGTTTTGACGTGGTACGCATTAAATGGTGCTGGAGCGATTGCTCGCACTAGTTTTACTGATTTAATATGCATGAGAGATGCTGGAGCTTAGCTCGCATCCTATTTTGATTTAATTATGCATGAAGCCGTGCTGGAGTGTAACTCGCACGAGATTTGATTTAATTATGCATAAAGTCGTGCTGGAGTGTAACTCGCATGAGATTTGATTTACTTGAGCATTCATTTGTGCTGGAGCTTGCTCGCACAAAGTTTTAAATGGTTTTTATAATTCATTTGAATGTCGTACTGGAGTTTTTCTCGTACGAGGTTTTCACTGAGTTTCTATACATATCCGTACTAGAGCATTGCTCGTACGTGGATTTTACTTGAAATTATAATCAGTTTAAGTCGTACTGGAGCGCTGCTCGTGCGCAGATTTTACTGATTTTTATGAAACCGTGCTAGAGCTTCGCTCGCACGAGGTTTTCTTATATCATGAATATGCATGGAGCCGTGCTTGAGCTTCGCTCGCACAGGAATTTATATGACATGCATATAGCCGTGTTGGAGCTTCCTGTAGACTGTGTGTCACAGTGAGATGATATGCTCACACGTGCATTCTGAGACAGAGATGATTTGGGTGGATAAGACCTATTGCAGGCACCCCTGATTGAGCTTGGGTCCACGGAGTACGTTGTACCGTGTATGTCACGCGGAGTACGCTGTACCGTGGGGATTGTTGGAGTTGAGTAGTATTAGCCACGAGGCAGCAAGCCTTGCCCTCGCAATCCTGGTGTTATTCTGTTCTGGCGGGTAGGACGACCCACCTCCCGTTTCATGCGTGATACCCCGCACACTAGGTACCGTGTTGCCAGGGATCACTAGGATATGGCCATAGTCCTCGATGTTACTGATAATTAACTGATTATCTCACATGATATAACTTATGGTTTGTTAGACCAGGGTAGACCCGAAGGAGGGGTCAGGCCCTCGATTTGACGATTTTATGATTTCATGATTTTATGATATGTGACCCTGAAAGAAGGGTGGTTTTATAACTGAAGTTTTACAATGAATTGTTTTATGAGATTATTGACCCAGAAGGGTTAGTTTATACTGCAGTTTTAATAAATTGATTTAAATGCAGCAGCATGATGATATCTTCCATGCTTTCATTTTAAATGCATGATTTGTCTTACATGACATGAAAGAAGGCATGATCTTGTTTTACTTCATGCTTATTATGATTTAATGATGTCACATAAAATGCTTGGAATGCATGAATTACATGATTTATATATGCACAAATAGTTTTGGATAAACTATGGCATTGAATATGCATGACTTTGTGCGTGAAATTTTAAATGAAAAGAAATGGATTTAAGGGCATGGCATTATGAGCATGTAGATAGTGGAGCTATCTACTTAGTTTGCTCACCCCCTTATTTTCCCATCTTTTCAGAGCACTCACAGAAATTAGTAAGCGGCAGAGGACTTGCATGCTTGGTACTTCCCATCGAGAGACAGGTATACACATTTGTATGGTCTTGTATCTAAATATGTAATGCACAGTACTGTAAACGGACATTTATGTCGGGGATGTAGAGTTATAAATACCAATGGGTATGTATTTAATTAAAGTCAAAGGATAGTAAACTCTGATGTATAAATGTGATTAGGGAAATGGAATTGGTAATAGTGTGAGGAGACTAACACCGAATCATAGCCTAACTGTTTGTAGGATGGTCACGATGAGAGAAAGGTAAGAATTAAATAATAAATGAAAAAGCAAAAAATTTACTCTGATTTTTAGGTAATTTGGGTCGTGACATTATGAGTATGATTTGGAAATTATAGATATGATTCAAAGGTATATAAGACAATCTTAATGTGTTAAAAGTGCATAATATGACTTATGCTTTTCGAAGTTAATTTTGGAAGCATGTTTAGAAGTTAAGTTTGAAAGTTTAAGTTTAGCATGTTTGGAATTGATAAGTATGTTTCGAGAGTTACGATTTAAATAAGTGGGTTATGGAGATTACCTTTAAAGGTTGTTATCTCAGAGGCTATGCTTGAAAGTTAGGTTTGGGAAACATGTTATCAAAGTAAAAGGATTAAATTGAGAAGTATAATCATACTTTACAGGTATACAATTATGAATTGGTTTACTCAAAAGTTTATGATATGGTTTGTGGGATGTTCAAAGAATTACGATGTAGTCTGAAGATATGTCACGCCCCAGAAATGTGGAAATATGAGCTAATTTTTCATTTTTCTTAATTTCTTAATTAAGTTGCATTCCTATCAGTGCTGATTCTTAACCTTTTCATTTTACGAAATTTCATCGGCATAATGGCTTATTTATGAACTTACCTCCATGCAAAGTTTAAAACACATTTTATATCCCATACCAGTTGCTTTTAATCTTATTTCATAATTAATAGTGACTTCTGTAATAGCCATGAAAGTATATTTATTCTATAAACTGTACGTTTTTCCACCAGCCTACTTCAATTACATGACAGGCGTAGACATGATCACTTCAAATAGTTTGTAAGAGTAGAGAAATGAGTGAGCTCTTCAAGCCCAGTAAGACATGCGTTTAAGGCAGTCTTAATATCAAAGCGTACGAAAACAAGATGCTTTTATACAAACACTGGTAAGCATATATATATATATATTTATCGAAAATAGACTTTTCTAAAAAACAAGTAAATCGAACACATTTCGGATAACATAAGTCACTTGTCACAAAGTTTATTACTTTTCTTTCAAAGTCATAAAGAACATACATTGAAGACTAGACACTTACAGGTAGCAAACATAAGTCATGTTCATATAAACTCAACCTCCGAAGAGAGAGATAAACAAGAAGAGTACCGATGGCCATGGTAAGGGGACTGTAGACTGGAACAAGGTCGTCCAGTGCCCTACGCTGCTAAGGATCAAAACAAACAATGCACGAAGTGGCGGATGATAAGGCACCGAGTGGCTACACATAGCCGACGTGGTTAAACATGTACCACAAAGCACTAAGTGCGCACAATGTGGCATAAGGCATGTAGCACAAAGGTCCAAACTCCACACAGGCCATGCATGATAGATATCATGGTCTACATGTTGCCTTAGTCTCTAAATGATACTTATGAATTCTTTTTTTTTTCGGGCTTATTAACCCGCATATAACAAAACCGAGCTTATAATCAAATTTCGTATACATAAAACTAATTCATAAAATCCATTTCCATATTACAATTTATATTTTCCAAAACATTTTAAATATGTCGAAAAATACGCTCGAAGAGCTCGAAAGGTGGCTTTTCCTTCGATTTTTTGGTTTAAATATGAATAGTGCTTTTTCAAATATCGAAAATACATTTCATAAATTCGAACACATTTCAAACTTGTTTATATATTAAAAAATGAGGTAATGATAATACTAATACCACTTTAAATAACATCTCTTACCTAACGAATCTTGGAACAACACAAAATCGTTGGGTGTCGAGTTTACCTCGTTTTACGTGCCGATACCACGAGCTATCCAAAATAGTTCTAAAATCATCAAATGATGCTCAATTCCATCTTAGAATGCTTAAACATGCATCCACTTTCATAAACTTCACTAAATTTGACTGTTTTGTCCACTTTTCTTACTTTCTCGGTTTTACCGATTAAAGGGTCGGTTTAGGTAATTTCGATAGTTTCTTTTTTCTTAACTTAAAACTTATAAACTTAACAACCTAAACACTTATCCAAGTCTAAAATCAACACACCACAACTTGTTAAATTATCAAACTTTCATACTTTTACAGTTCTATACTAAACCGAGCTATAAACCGAACTTTTCGGTATTAAACAATCATTCTACAACATCAAATTCAACCAAATTTTAGCATTTTCTTAACATTCCATGGCTGGCCGAACCTATGCTTATCACTAGAAATTATTTCATCAATTTCTACTTTAGCCAAAATTAAGCAAATTCATCAAACATAAACATATATCAAACTCATCATCTTCCAACAACTTTACCTCAGGTTTAACCAAGTTTGACCCAAGATTCTTCCTCTAACAATGATTCTAAGTTGTAGGTAAACATGTATACTACTTAGAATCATAAAAAACAAGCTAAAAAACCAATCAAAAACTTATAAATTCAAGTTTTCTCTTACCCAGAAATAGGGCAGATTCTGCCCTTGTTCTTCTCTCTAGCTTTTCACCTAGAAAACGAGCTTTTTTAAGGCTAGATTTTTTTATATGTTGTAGAGGACTTAGGAAGAAATATTTGATCTTTTTTGATGAAAGTCTAAAAGTGGCCAAAAGGTGGCCAAAAAATTCACAAAAGTTTAACATGTGGATGACATCAGCGGTAACTTAGGAGGGTTGGTTCTCTCTAGTTCCAGCTGATTTCAGGATGTTCTTGGCTTTTCAAGAAAGAGCATGAAATGCTCTTTTATTTTGGAGAAGATTGTGCTCAAAAGCCTTCTAGATGGGCTTCAAATTGGGCCTTTTTGTTGGGCCAGCAGATGTTGGGTCTGGGCCTATCAACAACCCTGTTTTTGTAAAATCCATAAAAATTATTTCCAGCCCATTTTCATCCAATTTTCTAATTCTAAAGTGTTATAATAAGTCTCTAGAATGTCTGATAAAGTTTTGGGGCCCACTTTTTTAAGAAATGTTCCCCATTTGAGCTAATTTTACCTGATTTAGTTGTTATCGATTGAAATTGCTTTAGGTTTTTGGTTTACTTTAAAAATTAATTTGATCGCTGAAACCTTAAGATTTTCACTCAATTTTGATTTTCAAAGTCAAATATACCTTACTTTAATTTCCCATGGCCTCAGAATAATTTTTATGAATTTATATAATTTATTTCACTTACTAGACCTAATTGCTCGATTTAGTGCTAATTCGAGTTCCTACTAACTATTTCACTTCCAATACCTTAGTTTCAACTCCTAACCACCAAAACATACTTATACATGCAATCTTGAGAAATATTTGAAAACTTAAAACCTTACCTCGATTTTTGTGCTCCGAGTTCCATCCACTAACTGTAAGACCTGTAAATTCCTAAGTAATGTGTATGATTTCGGAATGTACAGACAAGTTGCATTACATATGAATGACGAGTAATGGATGTTTTTAAGCTCTAAGTGTGAATGAAATGTAAAATGAGTATAGAAGCAAATGAATGGGAGTTTAACTTTGGAAATTTGGGAAAACTGCAGCTGGAATGCTGAGAACATAGGGCAGATCGATCTCATTGCTAGGAAAGATCGATCTCATAGCCTTGTATTTCAGTGTCATGACATTTTGGAAGAGGGAGATCGATCCCTCACCCAAGCTGATTGATCTCAATTTGTCTCGGCCAGGAGCAGATCGATGTCATCCCTCTGGCAAATCGATCTCCATAAGCCTCTGCCTGAACCAGATCGATCCCTTACTAAGGTCGATCTGTCACGACCCAAATTACCTAAAATCACTACAAATTTTTTGCTTTTCGATTATTATTTAATTCTTACCTCTCTCTCATCGTGACCATTCTACAAACAATTAGACTATGATTCGGTGTTAGTCACCTCTCACCTATTTACCATTCCATTTCTATAATCACATTCACATATCAGAGTTTACTATCTTTTGACTTTAACTAAATATATACACAATGGTATTTACATAACCTTACATCCCTGACATAATATACGTTTACAGTACTGTGCATTACATATTTAGATACAAAACTATACAAATGTGTATACCTATCTCTCGATGGGAAGCAACGGATACCAAGAATGCAAGTTCTCAACCGCTCACTAACTACTGCGAGTGCTTTGAAAAGATGGGAAAATAAGGGGGGTGAGCAAACCACACGCTTAGTAAGGCAATTATGTAAGTCAGTAGATAGCTCCACTATCTACATGCTCATAATACCATGCCCTTAAAATCCATTTCTTTTCATTAAAATCTCAAGCACAAAACCATGCATACATCAATGACATAGTTTATCAAAACTATTTGTGCATATAGAAATCATGTAATTTATGCATCAAAGGCATTTTATGTGACATCATTAAATCATACTTAGCATGAGGTAAATCAAGATCATGCCATGTAAAACAAATCATGAGAAACAATTCTTTTCATGAATTTATCATTAACGCATGGAAAACTCATCATGCTACTGCAATTAAATCACTTTATTAAAACTGTAGTATAAAATAACCCGAAGGGATTAAACATCTCATAAATACTTCTCAAAACACATAAAACAACTCATTATAAAATTCTGTCATAAAATCACCCTTCTTTTAGGGTCACAAGTCATAAAATCATCTGAAATCTAGCATCACAGTAGAAAATCATAAAATCAGGGGCCTGATCCCTCCCTCGGGTCTACCCTGGTCTATCGAGACCACAAGTCATATCATGTGAGACAAGTAGGTGACTATATCAGTAACAACGAGGACTATGGCCATAACCTAGTGATCCCTGGCAACAAAGTACCTTGTGTGTGGGGTATCACACCTGAAACGGGAGGTGGGTCGATCATACCCGCCAGAACAGCATAACATCAGGATTGCGAGGGCAAGGCTTGCTGCCTCGTGGCTAATGCCACTCCACTCCAACAATCCCCATGGTACAGCGTACTCCGCGTGACATATACTGTACAACGTACTCCGTGAACCCAAGCTCGGTCAGGGGTGCCTGCAATAGGTCTTATGCACCCATACCATCTAGTCTCAGTATGCACGTGTGGCATATCATTTCACTGCGACATACAGTCTACATGAGGTTCCAACATGGCTATATGCATGTCATATAAATCCCTATGCGAGCGAAGCTCTAGCACGACTCCATGCATATTCATGGTATCTAAAAATCTCGTGCGAGTGAAGGTCTAGCACGGTTTTATAAAAATCAGTAACATCTGTGTACAAGTAGCACTCCAGTACGAGTTTAAAAGAATTATAAAAGAGTTATAAATCCATATAAAATCACAAATCATTCAAAACTTCATGTGAACAACGCTCCAGCACGGTTTCATGCATAAATAAATCAAATCTCGTGCGAGTTACACTCCAGCACAAATGAATGCTTAAGTAATTCAAAACTTTGTATGAGTAACGCTCTAGTACGACTTTATGCATAAATACATCAAATCTCGTGCGAGTTGTACTCCAACACGACTTTTATACAATTATCATATCAAAATAGGATGCGAGCTAAACTCCAACACCTTTTTATGCATATCAAGTCATAAAAACTAGTGCGAGCAATCGCTCCAGCACCTTTTTATGCAAATCAAGTCAAAACAAATCAAAACATTCAAAACAGAGTACGAGCTAGGCTCCAGCACTTCTGATGCATTTCACAATAATAAAAATCAGTGCGAGCAACTGCTCTAGCACATTTCATGCATATGATGTCACACAAGTCAGTACGAGCAACCGCTCAAGCACATTTTATGCACACTCACAAACGCAGATATAGTGCGAGCTATGCGCCAGCACTATTTGTTTCCATTTAAACTTGATAGTTGGCCTATTTTCCAAAGAATTTTCATTTAAATCTTAATAACACTTACGTAGTGTTATATTGTGAAATTTATGCAATTACTGGCCAATCTATCAATTTGCTTGCTTAAAACCATGAAAATTCCTTAAATCAAAAAATTATTAAATCATGCATTTCATGCATATCATGCTTTCACCATCCTTAGGTGAATTTCCCTCAATAGGGGTAAAATAGCCTTTTCCTATTTCGAGTCCTTAAAATCATTAATTTATTTCTAGGACCTTTATATATATTCTGTGTATACATACATATTCAGTGTATACAAAAGCTATTAAAATATGCGTAGCTACCTCTAGCTATTCACACAATTCCCTTACCTCATTTTTCTGTACAGTCTAACCTTTCCATTGATGTCTCATCACGCAGTCCGATTTACTCCGAATCCAATCTCTGAAACTGCAAATAAATATTCATCAGGTCAAATACAATACAATTAATTGTATTTCATATTTTCTGAGCTTAATTTAAATCATTGGGCTCGTTTACCCATATTGGGCCCGATTGTACCGTTGTGAGATCTGAGAATTTCAGACATATTTAGTGATGTAATAATAAATTGAAGTGTGATTTATTGAGCTAAGTGAATTGTGGGAATTATAATTGGAGATCTTTATGTTAAGTGTGTAAAATAAGCAAGAACTATGAGGACAGATCGATCTGGGAGAAGGAGAGATCGATCTGGTGAGATATAAACGACAAAGAAGGAGAAATTTAAGGAGCAGATCGATCTGGGAGAAGGAGAGATCGATCTGGTGAGTTAAAAATGACAAGGAATGAGAAATTTGAGGAGCAGATCGATCTCCAATGGAAGAGATCGATCTCCTTATGAATCTGTTTGAGAAGGGATCGATCTCATGAGGAAGAGATCGATCTCCAAATGATTCTGTTTGGGGAGAAGATCGATCTCTTCAGGAGCAGATCGATCTCATAAAGCCATAAAGAGATCGATCTCACCCCTCGACAGATGGATCTCCTAGGCATAAAATTGCCCAGATCGTCCCCAAAATTCAAACGCAGATCGATCTCATCAAGAGGCAGATCGATCTCCTACCTCCAGTCTATATAAGGAACCCGTGTTTTCTCTACAATTTCACTTTCTCTCTCTTCCAAAACCTCCATTTTTCCAAAAACCTAGTTTCTCACTCCTCTAAATCACCCATTTTTGGCCTAATTAGCTGTTGTGGTAAGAAGGAAAGTTGTTCCTCATCAAAGGGAGAACAACATACTTGGAAATCGAAGGACGAATCGGATCGAGGCGTGAGTTGTGTGTCTCACAAGCTTTGGGTAATTTCTAAACCTCGATCTTGATATTTGAGCTGATTTTGATGTTATTGGTGGTGGTAATTGTGTTGAAATAGTTGAGGAATGATTAGGGATTGATGAGATTGTAATGTAGTTGGATTAATGTCGATATTTGGAAATTGTGGCAATTTTGAGAATTGTGCTATAAACGGGAATATAGACATTGTGGTGAATTAGCGTAGATAATTGGTATTAGAGATATCGACCGTTGAGATATTGAGAATGAGGTTGTAGTTTAGGGTTGAGTTACGAGAATCAAGGGATTTGAGGTGTTATGAGCAATTATGCTCGATTTTGAGAATTGAGGTTTATGTGATGTTGAGTATTGATGTTTTAACATTGTTTGGACAGCTCGGGAGTTCCAGAGTGGAATGCGAGGCTAGTCCGTGATACGGGGGAACGATTGCACTATACGAGGTGCAAAGAGGTAAGGGAAATCTAAACCATTTGTGTATGTGAATTGCAAACTGTTTTAGCATGATTTGTGGTTTATAAAACAAGCATGTTGAGTGTTTTGTGTTGAGATTAAATTGCACACGATTTTATAGCCGGTTGGAGCCCAATGTTTTATGAGTTTATAACTGGGCTCTACGTTAAGGCAATATTGTGATTTGAGAAATGTGTGCGTGTGCTTTGCCGGTTAGAACTCGATTTTATTACGTTTTGTGTTGAGTACAAAATGATTTCAAATGAGTTTTATGAGAGAAAAACCATCATGAGTTCTACGTGAAGGCAAACAAGTCTTATGTGATAAGACTTAGGTGTGTAGTTGTGAGTACACACCGGGCATTGCTCTGGTAGCATGTAAGCCCGAATTCTTCTCTGTTCTGGTAACGTGAGAATAACCTATTCTGTGGCTATGCCACGTAAAATTGGTGGCTGTGCCACGTTATACCCCATTGGTGGCTGTGCCACGTTGAGAAACCCTATTGGTGGCTGTGCCACGTTATACCCCCTTGGTGGCTGTGCCACGTTGAGAAACCCCATTGGTGGCTGTGCCACGTTGAGAAACCCTATTGGTGGCTGTGCCACGTTGAGAAAACCCCATTGGTGGCTGTGCCACGTTGAGAAACCCCATTGGTGGCTGTGCCACGTTATACCCCATTGGTGGCAGTGCCACGTTGAGAAACCCTATTCTGTGGCTATGCCACGCGAGAAATTAAATCAGTGGCTTTGCCACGTGTGTTTTGTGGCTATGCCACGTGAGAAATTAATTCAGTGGCTATGCCACGTGTGTTTTGTGGCTGTGCCACGTGCATTATATTTACTGTGATTTTATCACGTTATTTGAGAAAGCATTTTAACGCGTTGTTTTCACATGCTTTGTTTTTGCTCTAGAGTGAGCCTTTTACTTCATGTTTTCACATCACTTGACACATGAGAGTGTCGTTTTGAGTATTTTCATGCTATGGTTTTCAAATGAGTTTCACATACAAATAAATACTTTGTGATGTGCATTTTGGTTTATGAAATGAGTACCTTACCCCCCTTACTGAGCGATTTAGAAGCTCACCCTGTTTTTCTTTTCCCCCCAGAGTTCTTCAAGTGAAGAAGGATCTCCCTGCGACGTACGGAGTAGTGGCTAGTGGAGGACTTGAGCTCCAGGCCATATATATATATTGTACTTGAGGTATATCTTATCTTTTCATGTACCCAGACTATTAGTGTAATTACAGACACTTGATGTATAACATTATATGGGATGTATTAGGATTAATTAACTTGGAATTGAGTAATGTATATGATTCAATATACACTATATTATGATGAGATCCTGAGGCATGATAATTATGATGATGTATGACACTGCACAGGAATGCACCTTTATTTGTGAATTAACGAGTAAAAAGTTTTAAATTAGCCCTATTTTCCGCACTTTCGGGGCGTGACAGAGTTTTCTTGGTATCAAAGCTTAGGGTGTCTAGTACTGTCAGTGTCGGTTAAGTGAAATAGAATACATCCCAAGTGTCTGTAATAGTCTGGTCATGAACTGAAATTAAGGATTGAGACTTCAATCGATTGTGATATGTATGCGCAGGAGACGAGTTGAGATTGAGAATGAGTAAACGACGAGGTCGTTCGAGGAGGCAGGCAGAGTCCCCTCCGCCACCTGTCCCACAACCAGAGAGTCCTAACTCTCGATTTAATCGGATTGAGACCGATGTGAGGCAAGGTTTTGAGTAGATGGCAGCGTTATTCGTTCAACACTTTGGAGTTAATGCCTCGGATACTACCCCTACACCACCACAAGGACCTCCCATACCCCCAGTGCCTCCAGTCACTCAGCCTGCGGATAGAAGTATGGTCCGACTAAGGCATTTTCTGAAGATGAATCCACCCGCGTTTAAGGGAAAGAAGGATCCTACAGAGGCTGAGGAGTGGTTGACGGAATTAAGGATTATATTTGATATCCTAGGGTGCACTGATGCTGAGAGGGTCAGTATGAGTGCCTATATGCTGAAGGGGAGAGCTCGAGACTGGTGGGGTACTACCCAGGGTATTTTGATATCCCACTAGGGTGTGATTGGTTGGGAAGAGTTCCAGATAGCTTTTAGGACCCAATATGTACCACGAGCCGCCCAGAGAAAGAAACAGGCCGAGTTTTTGAGTTTGGTACAGGGTGACATGTCTGTAGATGACTATGAGAGCCAATTCACAGCGCTATTGAGATACGACCCAGAGACCTTCAAGAGTGAAGAGCTCCGCACAGAGAAGTTTGTGTATGGGTTGAAGCCCGTCATCAGAGATAGATTGATAGGGCTATGCATTACTGAGTTCGGAGATGCTCTGAGACGAGCACAAGAGATTGAGAGAGGGATTGAGATGGTACAATCCCAGGATGAGCTCAGAGCGGTGAATAGAGATAAGGGCAAGAGGCCAGCACTTTTCCAGACAGAGGCTCGGAGAGGTTCCTTCAGAAGAGGGAGGATTGAGGTACAGAAGGACAGATTGGAGAGACCCAGAGCCTATCCTATTATCAAGGAGACCCCTCGATATGTCAGGCCGGAGATAAGGGTTTGTAGGGACTGTGGCCGATCGCATGAGGGAAGTTGTACTGGGTCGATCCATGGATGTTTTAGATGTGGTGACATGGGTCACAGAGTGAAGGACTGTCCCCAACCTCAGATACCACATGCTCCGGAGCCCACTAGACAACAGCCTCAGAGAGTGGATCCCCGGAGAGGGGCCACTGCGATAGAGAAAGGGAAGAAACCTGTGGCACAGGGACGTGTGTTTGCCCTGGATAAGGAGACCGCAGACGCTTCGGCAGAAACCATAAGAGGTACACTCTCTGTCTGTAATTATGAGGCTCATGTGTTGATTGATTCAGGATCCACGCATTCGTTTATTTCTGAGCATTTTGCATGTAGATTAAACTTGAAGTTTGAACCTCTAGAATATATACTACATGTAAATACCCCTATGCGTGAATCCCAGAGAACTGAGTTAATCTGTAGAGGATGTGAAATAAAGGTGGGAGATAGAGTGATGTTAGCAGACCTAATCCTGTTGAATGTACATGGGTTTGTGTAATTCTGGGAATGGATTGGTTGGCGACCAATCGAGTGAGTTTAGACTGCTACACTAAGATTGTAACCTTCTCCCTACCTGAACCTTACAGTGTACGATTGAGATATTGAGGAAATGATTATGTGGGTTTCTAGTGAGTAATTTGAGAATTTTAATATTATTTTGGAGAATATTAAATATGATTGTTCATGTGAAGGTTATGAGACACTCATCTCAGACGATGAGCGGGAACATCCGAGGATTGAGGATATACCTGTGGTTTGCGAATTTCTGGATGTTTTCCCAGATGAATTGCCAGGTTTACCACCAGAGAGAGCTGGAGTTTACCATTGATTTGGTACCAGATACTCAGCCGATCTCTAAACCTCCTTACAGGATGGCATTAGTAGAACTTGAGGAATTGAAGAGACAACTACAGGAGTTATTAGATCAAGGGTTTATTAGACCCAGTGTTTCTCCGTGGGGAGCGCCAGTACTATTTGTTAAGAAGAAGGATGGTAGTCTCAGATTATGTGTAGACTACCGGTTGTTGAATAAAGCCACGGTGAAGAATAAATACCCACTGCCCAGGATTGATGATCTACTTGATCAGCTGAGAGGGGCATCAGTCTTTTCTAAGATTGATTTGAGATCGGGCTATCACCAATTGAGGATCAAGGAAGAAGATATTCCAAAGACGGCCTTCAGGACAAGGTATGGCCATTACGAATTTCTAGTGATGTCCTTTGGATTGACGAACGCCCCTGCACCATTTATAAGATTGATGATCGAGGTGTTCAGAGACTATCTGGATAAGTTTGTGATAGTCTTTATCGATGATATCCTGGTGTACTCTCGATCGTATGAGGAGCATGCACAGCATTTGTGGTTAGTACTTCAGATACTCCGAGATGAGCAATTATACGAAAAGCTTAGTAAGTGTGAGTTTTGGCTGAACCGGATAGCTTTCCTTGGGCATGTAGTCTCAGAGGAAGGAGTATCAGTGGATCCGAGTAAAATAGCAGCTGTGCTTAATTGGGAGAGACCGAGGACAGTGACTGAGGTACGAAGCTTCCTTGGTTTGGCAGGGTATTACAGAAGATTTGTGGAAGGATTTTCAAGGATTGCCGCTCCTTTGACTAAGCTCACGCGTAAGGAGACTCCGTTCATATGGACTGATCAGTGTGAGCTCAATTTTCAAGAGTTAAAGAGGAGATTGACAGCGGCACCTATGTTAACTATTCCTGAGGGATCAGGAGGATTTTCGGTGTATAGTGATGCATCTCACCAAGGATTGGGGTGTGTGCTTATGCAGCACGGAAGAGTGGTCGCATATGGATCGCGACAGCTGAAAGACCATGAGCGAAATTACCCCACGCATGATTTGGAGTTAGCCGCTGTGGTATTTGCTTTGAAGATCTGGCGACATTACTTATATGGGGAAAGATTCCAGATCTTCACTGATCACAAGAGTTTGAGGTATCTCTTTGATCAGAAAGAGTTAAACATGAGACAAAGGAGATGGATGGAACTCCTTAAGGATTATGACTGCGAGATTCTTTATCATCCGGGTAAGGCGAATGTGGTTGCTGATGCCCTGAGCAGGAAGAGTATGATATCTGCTATGATGATCAGGGAATGGGATTTGTTAGAGCAGTTCGCCGAACTTCGGATCAGAGTTAAAGAGGTAGAGACTGGATTTTTGGCTAGCTTGTGGATAGAGCCCAGGATCATGGATCAGATTAGAACTAGGCAGCGCAGTGATCAGAGATTGATAGACATGGTTAGCCAAGCTGAGCAGAGTTCGCAGTCGGATCTCACCATCAGTGAAGATGGATTATTGAGATTCAGAGGACGGATTTGTGTACCGGACGATGATACCCTGAAGAGACAGATACTGAGAGAATCCCATTGCTCGCGTTACACCATGCACCCAGGGAGTACTAAGATGTACCGAGACTTGAGAAAGGTGTATTGGTGGAGTGGTATGAAGCGAGATGTGGCAGAGTTTGTGGCCAGGTGTTTAGTATGCCAGCAAGTGAAAGCTGAGCATCGGAAGCCCGGAGGACTACTACAGCCCTTACCTGTACCTACATGGAAATGGGAGCATGTCACTATGGACTTTATTATGGGTTTACCGAGGACCCGGAGAGGTCGTGACGCGATATGGGTCATTGTGGATAGATTGACCAAGAGTGCCCACTTCCTTGCCATCAAGAGCATAGATACTGTGGATGCCTTAGCTGAGCTATATGTCAGCGAGATAGCTAGATTACATGGGGCTCCAGTGAGTATTACTTCTGATAGAGATTCCCGGTTTACTTCCAGATTTTGGACCCAGTTTCAGGAGTCCATGGGATCTCGATTGAGTTTTAGTACCGCCTATCATCCTCAGACAGATGGTCAGTCAGAGAGGATTATTCAGACCCTGGAGGATATGTTGAGGGCGTGTACGATGGATTTTAAGGGATCATGGGATGATCACCTGCCCCTAGCAGAGTTTGCATACAATAACAGCTATCATGCGAGTATTGGAATGGCACCTTTTGAGGCTCTATATGGTAGGAGGTGTAGATCCCCTGTAGCTTGGGAAGAAGTCGGTGACAAAAAGATAAATGCTCCCGAGCTTGTTGAGCAAGCCGTACAGAGTGTGAAACTCATATGTGAGAGGTTACGGGCTGCACAGAGTAGACAGAAAAGCTACGCGGATGTGCGTAGACGGCCACTCGAGTCTGATGTTGGTGATGCAGTATTTCTGAGAGTATCACCGAGCAAGGGTATCATGCGATTTGGGAAGAAAGGGAAATTGAGTCCTCGATACATAGGACCATTCGAGATTCTTGAGAGAGTGGGAGAGGTAGCTTACAGATTAGCACTACCCCCACAGATGTCCAAAATACACAATGTTTTTCATGTGTCTATGTTGAGGAAGTACCACCCGGACCCTTCTCATGTTATAGAGTATGATGAGATGGACATACAGGAGGACATGAGCTACACTGAGGAACCCGTTCGGATTCTCGATAGAAAGGAGAAGGTACTGAGAACCAAGAGCATCCCATTAGTGAAAGTTTTGTGGAAACATCACTCAAGGGAAGAGGCAACGTGGGAACTAGAGAGCCTCATGAAGGAGAAATACCCCCATCTATTTTGACTAGTTGAGTTGAATTTGGAGGACCAAATTCTTTTTAAGGTGGGGAGGATGTGAGATCTGAGAATTTCAGACATATTTAGTGATGTAATAATAAATTGAAGTGTGATTTATTGAGCTAAGTGAATTGTGGGAATTATAATTGGAGATCTTTATGTTAAGTGTGTAAAATAAGCAAGAACTATGAGGACAGATCGATCTGGGAGAAGGAGAGGTCGATCTGGTGAGATATAAACAACAAAGAAGGAGAAATTTAAGGAGCAGATCGATCTGGGAGAAGGAGAGATCGATCTGGTGAGTTAAAAATGACAAGGAATGAGAAATTTGAGGAGCAGATCGATCTCCAATGGAAGAGATCGATCTCCTTATGAATCTGTTTGAGAAGGGATCGATCTCATGAGGAAGAGATCGATCTCCAAATGATTCTGTTTGGGGAGAAGATCGATCTCTTCAGGAGCAGATCGATCTCATAAAGCCATAAAGAGATCGATCTCACCCCTCGACAGATCGATCTCCTAGGCATAAAATTGCCCAGATCGTCCCCAAAATTCAAACGCAGATCGATCTCATCAAGAGGCAGATCGATCTCCTACCTCCAGTCTATATAAGGAACCCGTGTTTTCTCTACAATTTCACTTTCCCTCTCTTCCAAAACCTCCATTTTTCCGAAAACCTAGTTTCTCACTCCTCCAAATCACCCATTTTCGGCCGAATCAGCTGTTGTGGTAAGAAGGAAAGTTGTTCCTCATCAAAGGGAGAACAACATACTTGGAAATCGAAGGACGAATCGGATCGAGGCGTGAGTTGTGCGTCTCACAAGCTTTGGGTAATTTCTAAACCTCAATCTTGATATTTGAGCTGATTTTGATGTTATTGGTGGTGGTAATTGTGTTGAAATAGTTGAGGAATGATTAGGGATTGATGAGATTGTAATGTAGTTGGATTAATGTCGATATTTGGAAATTGTGGCAATTTTGAGAATTGTGCTATAAACGGGAATATAGACAATGTGGTGAATTAGCGTAGATAATTGGTATTAGAGATATCGAACGTTGAGATATTGAGAATGAGGTTGTAGTTTAGGGTTGAGTTACGAGAATCAAGGGATTTGAGGTGTTATGAGCAATTATGCTCGATTTTGAGAATTGAGGTTTATGTGATGTTGAGTATTGATGTTTTAGCATCGTTTGGACAGCTCGGGAGTTCCAGAGTGGAATGCGAGGCTAGTCCGTGATACGGGGGAACGATTGCACTATACGAGGTGCAAAGAGGTAAGGGAAATCTAAACCATTTGTGTATATGAATTGCAAACTGTTTTAGCATGATTTGTGGTTTATAAAACAAGCATGTTGAGTGTTTTGTGTTGAGATTAAATTGCACACGATTTTATAGCCGGTTGGAGCCCAATGTTTTATGAGTTTATAACTGGGCTCTACGTTAAGGCAATATTGTGATTTGAGAAATGTGTGCGTGTGCTTTGCCGGTTAGAACTCGGTTTTATTACGTTTTGTGTTGAGTACAAAACGATTTCAAATGAGTTTTATGAGAGAAAAACCATCATGAGTTCTACGTGAAGGCAAACCAGTCTTATGTGATAAGACTTAGGTGTGTAGTTGTGAGTACACACCGGGCATTGCTCTGGTAGCATGTAAGCCCGAATTCTTCTCCGTTCTGGTAACGTGAGAATAACCTATTCTGTGGCTATGCCACGTAAAATTGGTGGCTGTGCCACGTTGAGAAACCCCATTGGCGGCTGTGCCACGTTATACCCCCTTGGTGGCTGTGCCACATTGAGAAACCCCATTGGTGGCTGTGCCACGTTGAGAAAACCCCATTGGTGGCTGTGCCACGTTGAGAAACCCCATTGGTGGCTGTGCCACGTTATACCCCATTGGTGGTAGTGCCACGTTGAGAAACCCTATTCTGTGGCTATGCCACGCGAGAAATTAACTCAGTGGCTTTGCCACGTGTGTTTTGTGGCTATGCCACGTGAGAAATTAATTCAGTGGCTATGCCACGTGTGTTTTGTGGCTGTGCCACGTGCATTATATTTACTGTGATTTTATCACGTTATTTGAGAAAGCGTTTTAACGCGTTGTTTTCACATGCTTTGTTTTTGCTCTAGAGTGAGCCTTTTACTTCATGTTTTCACATGACTTGACACATGAGAGTGTCGTTTTGAGTATTTTCATGCTATGGTTTTCAAATGTGTTTCACATACAAATAAATACTTTGTGATGTGCATTTTGGTTTATGAAATGAGTACCTTACCCCCCTTACTGAGCGATTTAGAAGCTCACCCTGTTTTTCTTTTCCCCCCAGAGTTTTTCAAGTTAAGAAGGATCTCCCTGCGACGTACGGAGTAGTGGCTAGTGGAGGACTTGAGCTCCAGGCCATATATATATATTGTACTTGAGGTATATCTTATCTTTTCATGTACCCAGACTATTAGTGTAATTACAGACACTTGATGTATAACATTATGTCACGACCCGAATTACCTAAAAATCAGAGTAAATTTTTCGTTTTTTCATTTATTATTTAATTCTTAACTTTCTCTCGTCGTGACCATCCTACAACACAGTTGGGCTATGATTCGGTGTTAGTCACCTCACACTATTTAACATTTCATTCCCATAATCATATATCAGAGTCTACTATCCTTTTGACTTTAAATAAATACATACCCAATGGTATTTACATGACTCTACATCCCCGACATCATATCCATTTACAGTACTGTGCATTACATATTTAGATACAAAACCATACAAATGTGTATACCTGTCTCTCGATGGGTAGCAGCAAGCAGCGGATATTAAGCATGCAAGTCCTCAGCCGCTCAATAATTATTACAAGTGCTCTGAAAAGATGGGAAAATAAGGGGGGTGAGCAAACCACACGCTCAGTAAGGCAATTATGCAAGTAAGTAGATAGCTCCACTATCTACATGCTCATAATGCCATGCCCTTAAATCCATTTCTTTTCATTTAAAATTACACGCACAAAGTCATGCATATTCGATGCCATAGTTTATCCAAAACTATTTGTGCATATATAAATCATGTAACTCATGCATTCAAAGCATTTTATGTGACATCATTAAATCAATATTCAGCATGAATTAAATCAAAATCATGCATTACTTCATGCGATATAAAACAAATCGCGGGATATAATCATTTCATGAATTTATCATTTAAGCATGGAAAAGCACATCATGCTACTGCATTTAAATCATTTCATTAAAATTGCAGTAAAAACTAACCCTTCCGGGTCAATCATCTCATAAAACAATTCATTAAAATTCATTATAAAACTCGGTTATAAAACCACCCTTCTTTCAGGGTCACATTTCATAAAATCATAAAATCGTCAAATCGTCAAATCGGGGGCCTGACCCCTCCTTCGGGTCTACCCTGGTCTAATAGACCACAAGTTATATCATGTGAGACAATTAGGTAAGTATCAGTAACATCGAGGACTATGGCCATATCCTAGTGATCCCTGGCAACACGGTACCTAGTGTGCGGGGTATCACACCTGAAACGGGAGGTGGGTCGTCCTACCCGCCAGAACAGCATAACACCAGGATTGCGAGGGCAAGGCTTGCTGCCTCGTGGCTAATGCCACTCCACTCCAACAATCCCCACGGTACAGCGTACTCCGCGTGACATACACGGTACAACGTACTCCGTGAACCCAAGCTCAATCAGGGGTGCCTGTAATAGGTCTTATCCACCCATATCATATCTGTCTCAGAGTGCACGTGTGAGCATATCATCTCACTGTGACACACAGTCTACAGGAGGCTCCAACACGGCTATATGCATGTAATATAAATCCCTGTGCGAGCGAAGCTCAAGCACGGCTCCATGCATATTCATGATATCTGAAAATCTCGTGCGAGGGAAGCTCTAGCACGGTTTCATAAAAATCAGTGAAATCTGCGTACGAGCAGCGCTCCAGTACGACTTAAACTGATTATAATTTCATGTAAATTCCACGTACGAGCAACGCTCTAGTACGGATATGTATATAAATTCAGTGAAAACCTCGTACGAGAAAAACTCCAGTACGGCATTCAAATGAATTATGAAAACCATATAAAACTTTGTGCGAGCAACGCTCCAGCACAAATGAATGCTCAAGTAAATCAAATCTCGTGCGAGTTATACTCCAGCACGGCTTTATGCATAACTAAATCAAATCTCGTGCGAGTTACACTCCAGCACGGCTTTATGCAATATTAAATCAAAACAGGATGCGAGCTAAGCTCCAGCATCTCTCATGCATGTCAAATCATTAAAAGTAGTGCGAGTAATCGCTCCAGCACTATTTTATGCATACCACGTCAAAACAAATCAAAACATGTCAAAACATGTCAAAACAGAGTGCGAGCTAGGCTCCAGCAGCTCTCATTTCACAATATTAAAAATCAGTGCGAGCACCATGCTCTAGCACATTTCATGCATATGATGTCACAAGTCGGTGCGAGCAATTGCTCAAGCACATTTATGCACATTCACAAACGCAGATATAGTGCGAACTACGTGTCGGCACTATCTGTTTCCATATAAACTTGATAGTTGGCCGTTTTCCAAAGAAATTTCCATTTAATTATTAATAACACCTACGTAGTGTTATTTTGTGAAATTAAACAATTTCTGGCCAATCTATTGCTTTGCTTTGATTAAAACCAATAAAATTCCTTAATCATCAAAAATCCTTAAATCATGCATTTCATGCATGTCATGCTTTCACCATCCTTAGGTGAACTTCCCTCAATAGGGGTAAAATAGACATTTCACCTATTTCGATCCTTAAAATCATTCAAACCATTTTTAGGATCATTATACAATATCCATGTATACATACATACTCAGTGTACAGAAAAACTATTAAAATATGCGTAGCTACCTCTAGCTACTCACACAATTCCCTTACCTCATTTTTCTGTACAGTCTGACCTTTCCCACTGATGTCTTGTCACGCAGTCCGATTTGCTCCGAATCCAAATCAAATCTCCGGAACTGCGGATACACATTCATCAGGTCAAATACAATACAATTTAATGTATTTCATAATTTTCTGGGCTTAATTTTAAATCATTGGGCCCGTTTCTCATATTGGGCCCGATTGCACCTTAATGGGCCTTAATCGACCTTAAGCCCGTTTACCACACTTTATCGAGGCCTATTGGGCTCTCTGGGCCCATCAGTAATTTATTTAGCCTCGTTCTAAATTCTCTGATATCTCAATTTAATATTTACGACAATTTATCTAATTTTCCAGAATTTAATTCATTTATGCGGAAATTAAATCCGTAATTTATGCGTTAAATATCAATCACGCATAACGATATAAAATTGTCGTAAATAAGGGTCACTTACCCGTTATTCCATGATAATACAAAAATTGAGGCTATCTCGAGCTCTCGGTTGATGCCAATTGTCGAGCTACACAATTAAATATATTTTCGGGTAAACTTTCAGTCGATTATTTATCAAATTAAATATTTCAAAAATTAAATCGATCAATTCGACCGCTTACCGACTTACCCGAAGCTCGATTGCATCACTGGAATTTTCCCCAATTTTTCTTTTTTTTTTCTTTTTCCCTTTTTCTTCCTTTTTTTTTTCCCTCTCTTTTTGGCTGAACCGGTCCGGTCCGGTTCAACCCGGTTCGGACCGCCGGTTCGGTCTGGTCCGGTTCGGCCGGTTCTGTCCGGTTCGGCCGGTCCAATCTCCCTTTGGTCGTGCCGGCGCCGTCCGGCCGGTTCCCGGCATGATTCCGGTGCCAATCGGCGCGCAATCGTCTGGGCTCCCTAAATCGGGCCTCGGCTGGGGTCGAATCAGCCCCATCGCCGGCGAATCGGGGTTCTCTCCCCCGCGGTCTTCTCCTCCGTTTCCGACGTTTTCCGGCCACCTCGCCGCGCGTCTGGGCTGCTGGAGGTTCGCCCGGTGCTGGGCTGCGCTCGCCGGTCCTCACCGGCCCCTAGATCCCGCCGGTGGTGGCTCGCCGGTGGATTCCTCTTCGGGTTCGCCTTTCGCCCCATTTGCTTCGCGTTTTCTCTGTTTCTTCAGATTTCGTTTCTGTTTTGTTTTTTTTTTTTTTTTTTTTTTTTTTTTATAATTAACTTTTAATATTATTTTATTCAATAAAATAATATTAAAATGCATAAATATCCTTAAAAATTATATTTAATTCATTTAATCTGTAAATAATTTTCTCAGTCCGATTTTACCTTTTCGGTATATTTTTCGATTATTTTCGAGATTATTTTTCGATACGAAAATCCCGATTTATTCCAATAAATTCATATCTTGATCAATTTAACCCGAAATTTAATTATTTCTTCGTCATTGATCAAGATTTCTCAATCTCATATTTTTAATTAAATTTTCTTGTCCCGATTAATATCGAATTTTGATCTTTCGACCATTTTGCCCTTGCACGTATTCGGGAATGTCATTTAAGTCCTTTTGCATTTTTTAAATGCACTCGAAAATATCGGGTCTTACACATTATATGGGATGTATTAGGATTAATTAACTTGGAATTGAGTAATGTATATGATTCAATATACACTATATTATGATGAGATCCTGAGGCATGATAATTATGATGATGTATGACACTGCACAGGAATGCACCTTTATTTGTGAATTAACGAGTAAAAAGTTTTAAATTAGCCCTATTTTTCGCACTTTCGGGGCGTGACAACCGTAATGGGCCTTAATCGGCCTTAAGCCCATTTCTCACTTACTATTCACATTATCGAGGCCTATTGGACTCACTGGGCCTATCAGTATATATTGGACTTCATTCTAAATTCTAGAATAGCTTATAATTATTTACGATAATTTATCCCAATTTCCATAATATAATTCATTTAATGCAGAAATTAAATTCGTAATTTATCTAACATGCATAACGATGCAAATTGTCATAAATAAGGGTTACTTACCCGAGATTCCATGATAATACATGAATCGAGGCTGTCTCGAGCTCTCATTTGACGTCAATTGTCGAGCTACACAATTAAATATTTTTTCGGGTAAACTTTCAGTCGAATATTAATCTAATTAAATATTTCAAAATTTAAATCGATCAATTTTGACCGCTTACCGACTTACCCGCAGCTCGATTGCATCACTGGAATTTTTTCCCAATTTTTCCTCTTTTTCTTTTTCCCCTTTTTCTCTTTCTTTTTCTTCTTTTCTAGCTGAACTGGTTCGGTCCGGTTCAACCCTGTTTAGACCGGTTCGGTCCAGCCGGTTCAATTCAGTTTGGTTGGTTCTAGGCTTCGTCGGTCGGTTCTCCGTTGGCATCCACCGCTAGTAGCTCCGCAGGGTCTTTTGATGCACGGATCTGGGGTCAGTTTCGTCCGAGGTAGCCGAAAAGTGGCCGGTCTGGCTCTTCTCCTTTTCGCCGTCGGTGTTGGTTCTCTTTCTTACCATTGTCGGTGCTGGCCGCCGTTCTACCGACCGATTCAGCTGCTGATCGGTCGGTCTTGGCGTGGCGCTCCTTCAGCTGGCGGTGGCCGGGGCTGAATCGACGCAGATCACCGAATTCCTCTCTCCATCTCTCGGTTCTCTCTCTTTCCCTCTCTTTCACCGTCGATCACTTACTCCTTCAGCCTCCACCATTGTCGGCAATGGTTCGGCTGTCGATGGCTTTGGCCACCACCCTGGGTCCATCGTCGGTCCCCGATTGTGAGGCAGAAGGGTTCGACTTTCTGCTTGGTTTTTTTTGTTTCCCAGTTTCGCGATTTTTGCGAAATTCTTTTTTCTTTTTTTTAATTATTTTTTAATTATTTATAATATATTTTTAATATTATTTTAAACATTAAAATATATTAAAAATCCATAAATATCTTAAAAAATTATATTTTACTCATTTAATCAATAAATGAATTTATCGGTATTATTTCATATTTTTGGTATAATATTTCCAATATTTTCGGGATTATTTTTTGAAGTGAAAATTCTAGTTTATTCTAATAAATTCATATCTTGATCAATTTAACCCGAAATTTAATTATTTTTTCGTTATTGATCAAGATTTCTCAATCCCATTTTTTTAATTAAATTTTCTTGTCACGATAAATACCAAATTTTGGTCTTTTGACCATTTTACCCTTGCACGTGTTCGGGACTACCATTTCAATCCTTCATTTGATCTTTTCTCATTTTGTGTTTTAACTAAAATCGGGTCTTACAAGATCGATCTCATGCTATAGGAAGATTGATCTCCTGCGTGTAAATTGTCGAGATTTTAGAGGAGTTTAAGCAAGGGGAGATCGATCTCCACCATTTGGAGATCGATCTCATAATGTCAAATCTATAAAAAGCCTGACAATCTGTGCCTTCTTCTTCAGACATTCATAACACTTCCATTTTTGACAAGAAAACCTAGTTTCTCACTCTAGAATACCACCCATTCCAAAGAGATTTGAGAAAAATGTATTAGAGCAAAGTTGTTGCCTGATAGGAGGAGAGCAATATAGTTGAAGATTAAGGGTGGATCAAAGGATTGAAGAGGAAAATGAATCTCTCCTCACATTTGGCAAGAAGGAGAAGAACTAAGTTAGGAAATATTTTAATGCACTAACTTCTGGTATGATAATCTAGACATTATAATGAGTTGATTTTGGTATATACATTGTTGGCTTGAATGTTCAAAGTACATGCTTAAGTAACCATGACCTAGAAAGAGTTTAGTGAGAGAAAGTTGAAATGGCATGAAGTTAATGATGATTTGAGTTTGTAAAGATGTTGATAAGCATGTATAGATGATTTTAAAATACTTTTGTGACATCCAAATGTTGGATTAGATGATGATTGAAAATACGTATAGGAAGTGTTCGATAAAATGCCATATAGAATGAAAATGGATTAAACTAAGACTAATGGTGCCTATTTGATAACGAAGGAACTCGGTTTATAACCAAATAAGTGAAAATCTGAGAAAAATAGAGGAAGTAATCGAGTAAGGGTCCGAGTGACCCCATTTTAGAGTTGAATGAGTAGAAGTGTGAAGTAGTAGTATAATAAGTAATTATTTATGTTTTGACGTTATTTGGACAGCTTGGGAACTTGACTCGAGAGTCAGAGCTAGTCTGTGAGACGAGAATATTGCACCTCCCAAGGTGCAAGAGGTAAGGGATGCAACCTTTTGTGCATGTGTATTTCCTTACTAATGAAAATGCTTTGGTAGCGTAAAATGAGTTCACAAATGAGCATACTTATTGAGAAAAATGTTTGATTTGAGATTTATAACTTGAGTGCTTGTTTTGTCGATTTGAGTTCGGTTTTGTTAATTGAGTTGTTTATGAGCAAATATATTCTTGTATTTAAATGAGATTTAAAAGTAAAACTATTATGAGCTCTACGTGAAGGAGAAAACATTTTCTACATAATAATGACATGTTTTAAATTGAGACTAAAGGCTTGTCATGAAATTTATACATCGGTAGATGCCTCCGTTTTGGTAACGTGAGATGCCTTCGTTTTGGTAACAAGAGATGCCTTCGTTTTGGTAATTTGAGATCCTTCATTTTGGTAATGCGAGATGCCTCCGTTTTGGTAACACGAGATGCCTCCGTTTTGGTAACGTGAGATGCCCTCATTGAGGATTATATGATATGATGTGATGTGATGATTTCATTCATGACTTTTATACTATGCCTAGTCTCCATCATTGTTTTGAGATATGACGTGTTTGTGAAATGAGATATTAATGTTTTGATGAACTGTGATTTTAATCACGTATTTATAATCATTTGAATTATGCCATTATTATTACACTTATGCTTTAAATGATGATTTTTAAAGCTCATATGCACTCGTTACTGAGCGAAGTTGAAAGCTTACCCCCTCTTTTCCTCCCCCCATAGATTACTTACTGTGAGCGCTGGTACTTGCGGCGTACGTGACATAGGCTGGTGGACGAGACTCTCCCCAGGCTATTAATTGTACACGCGAGAGGTATAATTCAATTCATTTTGTAACTCAGACAGTTATGTAATACAAACACTTGTATTTGAGTAATATTAGGATGTAATCAGATTGGTTTTAGTAAATGAATGGAGAAGTAGACTTCTTTTGATGTTTGGATATTTGATTAAGTGGATGTTGAGAGATCTTCGGGATATTGATTGATGAGATAGAAATAACTGAACTAACACTGTACAGGAATGAAATCCAAGTAGGAAGTTTAATCTAAGATAAATTTTAAATTAGCCATATTTTCTGCGCTTCTGGGCTGTCATAGATTTGGTGGCATCAGAGCAGAGGTTGCCTAGTACTGTCAGTGTCGATTTAGTGGAAATAGATTACATCCCAAGTGTTTGTAATTGTCTGGTAATGAATTGAATTTAACGATTAACATTGTACCTGATGTTTATGTGTATGCGCAGGTACGTAAGAGATAAATTATGAGGGGAAAAAGAGGTCATCTGCGGAGGCAGGCACTACCACCTCCAACACCTGAACCCTAGCTGGAGAGTCCTAACTCTCGAATTAATCGGCTTGAACAAGATGTACGACAGGGGTTTGAGTAGATGGCAGTGCTATTTGCGCAACATTTTGGGGCTAATGCCTCGGGTACCACACCTACCCCAGCTCCTACAACACCATAGGATCCGTCCCCACCTCCCATATAGACTGACCTAGTGCCACCCACTGTTCAGCCTTCAGCATAAACCTGGCCCGATGATGGAGGTAAGAACCGGTTAAAGGACTTCCTTAAGATGAATTCGTTGACATTTAAAGGGGTGAATGGTCCAACAGAGGCGGAGGAGTGGTTGATCGAGATGAGGGTCATTTTTTATTTTTTGGGATGCACTGATATGAAGAAGGTTAGTATGAGTACCTACATGCTTAAGGAACAAGCACAGTATTGGTGGAACACCACCCATCCATCCATCCATTGATCAGCTGAGAGACTTTTCAATCGGCTTTTAGAACCCAGTATATTCCTCATGCTGCCCAGAGGAAGATACAAGCAGAATTTTTGAATCTGGTGCAAGGCAGCATGACAGTCGATGAGTATGAGAACCGATTCACTGCTTTGCTGAGATATGATCCGGAGACTGTCAAGGATGAGGAGCGTCGATGGAGCGCTTTGTTTATGGGCTAAGACCAGCCATTTGAGATATGGGGCTCTGTAGTATGAAGTTTAATGATGCTCAGAGACGGGCACAAGAAGTTGAGAGGGGATTAGAGTTGATATAGTCCTAGTCTGAGTCCCGAGTGATAACTAGGGATAAGGGTAAGAGACCTGTAGCTTCCCATACCAACTTTAGGAGGGGTTCTTTTAAGAGACAAATGGTCGAGAGACCTAAAGGGAGATTTGATAGACCCGGAGTTCCTCCCATTACTATGGATACCCCCTGAGGTGCCAAACCCTACACTAAGATCTGTAGAGACTGTGGTCAGCTGCATGAGGGTGCTTATTTTTGGATACTATGAGGGTGTTTCAGGTGCGGGGATATGGGTCAGAGGGTGAATGATTGCCCACAGCCACAAAGGCTATATCCTCAAGAGCCTCATCGATAGCAACCTCAGAGGGTGATTCCTCAGAGACGTGCCACGGCTACTTATAAGGGAAAGAAGCCTATCACTGAGAGGCATGTATTTGCCTTGGATAATGAGACTATAAACACTTCGTCCGAGGCTATACGAGGTACACTTCTTATCTGTAATCATGAGGCTCATATGTTGTTTGACCTAGGGTCCACATATTATTTTTTTCTGTACACTTTACATGTAAATTAAACTTAGAGCTTGAACCCCTAGCTCATATTTTACATGTAAGTACTCCTATACGTGAGTCTCAGAGAACTGATATGGTAT
This sequence comes from Firmiana major, assembly GCA_033439115.1. Classification (NCBI taxonomy): domain Eukaryota; kingdom Viridiplantae; phylum Streptophyta; class Magnoliopsida; order Malvales; family Malvaceae; genus Firmiana; species Firmiana major. Next base: position 47,448,954 of record CM065896.1, on the reverse strand, counting down.
GTAGAAAGTGTGAGATTAAGGTGGGAGATAAAGTGATGTTAGCAGATCTAGCTTGACTAAATATGTGTGGTTTTGATGTGATTCTAGGGATGGATTGGTTAGTGGCCAATCGCTTGAGTTTAGACTACTACACTAAAACTATAACTTTGTCCCTACTTGAAAAAATTTAGTGTACGTTTGAATGTTAAAGAATGAAAATGTGTGAGGATTTTCTGAGAAATCCCATGGATGTAAATATGATTTCCTAAAAACACTGATTAGATTATTGATGTGAAGGTTACATCGCACTCATCTCTGACATCAGTCGGGAACCTCCAAGGATAGAGGACATACCGATAGTGTACGAGTTTTCGGATGTGTTCCCAGATGAGTTATCGAGTTTACCATCGGAGAGATAGCTGGAGTTTACTATCGATTTAGTGACAGATACCCAGCCAATCTCTAAACCTCCCTATAAGATGGCATTGGTTGAATTGGAAGAGTTAAAGAAACAGTTGCAAGAGCTACTTGACTAGGGTTTTATTAGACCCAGTGTGTCACCATGGGGAGCTCCAATGTTATTTGTGAGGAAGAAGGATGGTAGCCTCAGATTGTGTATAGACTACAGATTACTGAATAAGGCTATGGTGAAGAACAAATATCCCTTACCAAGGATAGATGATTTGTTTGATCAGCTGAGAGGGGCTCCTGCACCAGTTAAGAATCAGGAAAGAGGATATTCCGAAAACGACCTTTAGAACTAGGTATGGCCAGTACGAATTCTTAGTGATGCCCTTTGGTTTGACAAATGCCCCTGCTGCTTTCATGAGTTTGATAAACAAGGTATTTCAAAGCTATCTAGATTAGTTTATGATAGTCTTCATTAATGATATTCTTATATATTCTCGGTCCTAAGGGGAACACACACAACATTTGAGGATTGTGCTTCAGATATTTCAAGATAAACAGTTGTATGGAAAGCTCAATAAAAGTGAGTTTTGGCTGGATCAGATAGCTTTCCTTGGTCACATTGTGTCTAGGGACTGAGTGTCAATTGATCCGTTCAAGGTAGAGGCTGTACTTAATTGGGAGAGTCCGAGGACAGTTAAAGAGATTCAAAGTTTTTTGGGACTTGTAGGATATTACAGGAGGTTTGTTGAGGGATTCTCCAAGATTGTAGCTCCTCTGACTAAGCTTGCACGCAAGGACGTTCCGTTTATATGGTCAGATCGGTGTGAGCAAAGTTTCCAAGAGCTTAAACGACGATTGATCACAACACCTATTTTAACGATTCTGAGTGGATCTGGAGGCTTCGCAGTGTATAATGATGCTTCCCAACTAGGTTTAGGGTGCGTACTCATGTAGCATGGAATGGTAGTCGCTTATGGATCACGCCAGCTGAAGGACCATGAGCAGAACTACCCCACACATGATATGGAGTTAGCCACAGTGGTGTTCGCATTGAAAATATGGTGGGATTACTTGTATGGGGAAAGATTTCAGATTTTCACTGACCATAAGAGTCTGAAGTATATCTTCGACCAAAAGGAGCTTCATATGAGACAAAGACGGTGGATGGAACTCCTTAAGGACTCTGACTGCGAGATTTTATATCATCTGGGGAAGGCGAACGTAGTTGCGGATGCCCTGAGTAGAAAGAGCATGGTTTCTGCTATAATGATCAGGGATGGGATTTATTAGAGCAGTTAGCCAGACTTAGGATAAGAGTTGAGGAAGCAGACATCAGATTTATGGCTAGCTTACAAATAGAGCCCAATATTTTGGATCAGATTAGAACTAGACAGAGAAGTGATCAGAACCTACTAGATTTGGTTAGCCAAGCTGAGAAGAGCCTGCAGTCAGATCTTACGGTCAGTGATGGTTGAGGTTTAGGGGCCGTATTTGTGTCCCGAGCAATGATACCTTGAAGCAACAAATAATGAGGCATTCTCACTGTTCCTATTACACTATGCACCCAGGTAGTACAAAGATGTATCAGGATCTACGTAAGGTGTATTGGTGGAGTGGTATGAAATGAGAAGTGACAGAATTTATGACCAAGTGTTTGGTGTTAACAAGTAAAAGCTGAGCATCAAAAGCCCAGAGGATTACTTAAGTCCTTGCTAGTGCCTAAGTGGAAATGGGAGCATATTACCATGGACTTTATCATGGGATTACTGAGGACCTGAAGAAGTCATGATGCAATCTGGGTGGTAGTAGATAGATTGATTAAGAGTGCCCACTTCCTTGCCATCAAGAGCACAGATACTTTGAGTTCCTTAACATAGCTATATGTCAGAGAGATAGCTCGACTGCATGGGGCTCTAGTGAGTATAACATCTGATAGAGATTCCAGGTTTAACTCCATATTTTGGACTCATTTTTAGGAAGCCATGGGATCTCGATTGAATTTTAGTACCGCCTATCATCCTCAGACTAATGGTCAGTCCGAGCGGACTATACAGACCTTGGAGGATATGTTGTAGGCATATACGATAGACGTTAAGGGATTATGGGATGATCACCTACCCCTTGCTGAGTTTGCGTACAATAACAGCTATCATGCGAGTATTGGTATGGCACCTTATGAGGCTTCATATGGTAAGAGGTGTAGATCCCCCATAGCTTGGGAAGAAGTGGGTGACAGAAAGGTAAATGCTCCCGACCTCATTGAACAAGCATTTCAGAATGTAAAGGTTATTTGTGATAGATTATGGGCTGCTCAGAGTCGATGCGTAGACGACCACTTTAGTTTTAAACTGGAGATTTTATATTCCTTAAAGTGTCTCCAAGTAAAGGTATCATGCGCTTCGAAAAGAAGAGGAAGCTGAGTCCTCGATTCATTGGTCCGTTTGAGGTATTAGAGAGAGTGTGAGATGTCGCCTATCGATTATCTTTGCCCCCACAGCTTTTCATGATTCATAAAATCTTCCAGGTCTCAATGTTAAGGAAGTATAATCCGGATCCCTCTCTTGTCATCGAGTATGAAGCATTAGACATCCAGGGAGACATGAGCTATGTAGAAGAACCTATATGGATCCTCGACAAGAAAGAAAAGGTAATTTGGATAAAGAGAATCCCTAATGCAAGAGAAGTACCCCCGACTGTTTGAAGTGTGACTTGGTTTAAATTTGGAGGACCAAATTTTTTAGGAGGGGAGGAATGTAAGACCTGTAAATTCCTATGTAATGTGTATGATTTCAGAATGTACAGATAAGTTGCATTACATATGAATCATGAGTAATAGATGTTTTTAAGCTCTAAGTGTGAATGAAATGTAAAATGAGTACAGAAGCAAATGAATGGGAGTTTAACTTTGGAAATTTAGGAAAATTACAGCTGGAATGCTGCATAACATAGGGCAGATCGATCTTATTGTAAGGAGAGATCGATCTCATAGCCTTGTATTGTAATGCAGGGACATTTTACAAGAGGGAGATCGATCCCTCACCCAAGCAGATCGATCTCATCCCTCTGGCAGATCGATCTCCATAAGCCTCAGCTTGAACCAGATCGATCCCTTACAAAGGCCAGATCGATCTCATGTTATAGGAAGATCGATCTCCTGCCTGCAAATTGTTGAGATTTTAGAGGAGTTTAAGCAAGAGGAGATCGATCTCCACCCCTTGGAGATCGATCTCATAATGTCAAATCTATAAAAAGCCCGACAATCTGTGCCTTTTTCTTCATTCACAACTCTTCCATTTTTGACAAGAAAACCTAGTTTCTCACTCTAGAATACCACCCTTTCCAAAGAGATTTGAGAAAAATGTATTAGAGCAAAGTTGTTGCCTGAGAGAAGGAGAGCAATATAGTTGAAAAATAGGGGTGGATCAAAGGATTGAAGGGGGAAAGGAATCTCTCCTCACATTTGTCAAGACGAAAAAGAGTCAAGTTAGGAAAGATTTCAATGCACCAACTTCTGGTATGATAATCTAGACATTATGATGAGTTAATTTTGGTATATACATTGTTGGCTTAAATGTTCAAAAAACATGCTTAAGTAACCATGACCTAGAATGAGTTTAGTGAGAGAAAGTTGAAATGACATGAAGTTAATGATGATTTGAGTATGTAAAGATGTTGATAAACATGCATAGATGATTTTAAAATACTTTTGTGAAATCCAAATGTTGGATTAGATGATGATTGAAAATGGGTATAGGAAGTGTTTGATAAAATGCCATAGAGTACGAAAATGGATTAAACTAAGACTAATGGATGCCTATTTGATACCGAAGGAACTCGGTTTATAACCAGATAAGTGGAAATCTGAGAAAAATAGAGGAAGTAATCGAGAAGGGTCTGAGTGACCCCATTTTAAAGTTGAATGAGTAGAAGTGTGATAGCTTGGGAATTTGACTCGTGAGTCAGAGCTAGTCTGTGAGACGGGAATATTGCACCACCTAAGGTGCAAGAGGTAAGGGATTAACCTTTTTTGCATGTGTATTTCCTTACTAATGAAAATGCTTTGGTAGCGTAAAATGAATTCACAAATGAGCATACTTATTGAGAAAAGTGTTTGATTTGAGATTTATAACTTGAGTGCATGTTTTGTCGGTTTGAGAGTTGTTTATGAGCAAATATATTCTTGTATTTAAATAAGATTTAGAAGCAAAACTATTATGAGCTCTACGTGAAGGTGAAATCATTTTCTGAAAATTAATGACATGTTTTAAATTGAGACTAAAGGCTTGTCATGAAATTTATAATCGGTAGATGCCTCCGTTTTGATAACATGAGATGCCCTCGTTGAGGATGATATGATATGATGTGATGTGATGATTTCATTCATGACTTTTATACAATGCCTAGTCTCCATCATTGTTTTGAGATATGACATGTTTGTGAAATGAGATATTGATATTTTGATGAACTGTGATTTTAATCACGTATTTATAATCATGTGAATTATGCCATTATTATTATACTTATGCTTTACATGATGATTTTTAAAGCTCATATGCACTCCTTATTGAGTGAAGTTGAAAGCTCACCCCTTTTTTTTCCTCCCTCCACAGATTACTTACAATAAGCGCTGGTACGTACGGCGTACGTGACATGGGCTGGTGGATGAGACTCTCCCCGGCTATTGCTTGTACACGCAAGAGGTATAATTCAATTCATTTTGTAACTCAGACAATTATGTAATACAAACACTTGTATTTGAGTAATATTGGGATGTAATCAGATTAGTTTTAGTAAATGAATGGAGAAGTAGACTTCTTTTGATGTTTGGATATTTGATTAAGTGGATGTTGAGAGATCCTTAGGATATTGATTGATGAGATAGAAATAAATTAACTGACACTGTACAGGAATGCAACCCGAGTAGGAAGTTTAATCTAAGATAAATTTTAAATTAGCCCTATTTTTCGCACTTCTGGGGTGTCACATTAACCCGAGTGCTTCGGTTGTTTCAGGACAGCATAATATTATTTCAAGTATCTTAATTGCTTTCTAGTTTCCAAATACACAGTGAAACAAAAAATTTCGGGTTTCACATTTCTCCCTACCTTTTAGGAATTTGGTCCTCCAAATTCAGGCAGGTCCATCGAACAATTAAGGGTACTTATCTCTCAAGTGGCTCTCTAGCTCCCATGTAGTTTCTTCTATCGAGTGGTGTTACCAGAGAACCTTCACTAAGGGAATTATCTCTGATCGAAATACCTTCTCTTTTCTATCGAGAATCCAGACCGGTTGCTCTGCATAGCTCATATCCTCTTGTATGTCCAACGGTTCATACTTTATAACATGAGAAGGGTTTGGATGATACTTCCTCAACATAGAAACATGGAAAACATTAAGTCTGTAGGCAACGTCTCCCACTTTTTCTAATATTTCAAATGGACCAATAAAGCAAGGACTCAGCTTCCATTTTTTTTCGAAGCGCATGACACCCTTCATCGGAGACACTTTCACAAATACAAAGTCCCCAACCTGAAATTCTAGAGGACGTCTTTGTACATCAGCATAACTATTCTGTCTACTCCGTGTTATCCCCAATTTATCACAAATTAGCTAAACACCTTTAGCTGCTTGTCCAACAAGATTGGGAGTAAGTATTTTCCTGTCACCCACTTCTTCCCACACTACTGGGGATCTACACCTTCTACCTTATAGAGCTTCGTATGGTGCCATTCTAATACTAGCATGGTAACTATTATTGTAGGCAAACTCTGCAGAAGGTAATTGATCATCCCATGAGCCTTTAAATTCTAATGCACATGCCCTTAACATGTCCTTTAGGGTCTGAATAGTCTGCTTGGACTAACTATCGGTCTGAGGATGGTAGGCAGTGCTAAAATGTTACTGGGATCTCATAACTTCCTAAAAATGAGTCACAAATCTGGACGTGAACCTAAAATCCCTATTAGATATAATACTCACGGGAGCCCCATGCAATCGTGCAATCTCTCGAACATACAAGTTTGACAAAGTATTAAGGGTATCTGTGCTCTTGATAGTAAGGAAGTGGGCATTCTTAGTCAATCTGTCCACAATCACCTAGGCTACTTCATGACCCCTCTGGGTCCTCGGTAATCCCATAATAAAATCTATAGTAATATGCTCCTATTTTCATGTAGGCACCAATAATGGCTTAACTAGTCCTACTGGCTTGTGGTGTTCAACCTTAATCTGTTGGCAGACTAAACATCTAGCCACAAAGTCTGCCACATCTCTCTTCATTCCAACCCATCAGTAAACCTTACGTAGATCACGATACATCTTAGTACTTCCTAGGTGCATGGTGAATCGAGAGCAATGAGACTCTTTTAGAATTCTCTATCTCAGTGTGTCATCATGTGGAACATAAATTCAACCTCGAAACCTTAGCAGTCTATTATTACTGACCGATAAGTCTGACTGTGATCTCTTTTCAGCCTAGCTAACCATATCCAACAACTTCTGATCATTTCTCTGCCCTGACCTGATCTGATCGAAGATACCGAGCTCAATCTATAGGCTAGCCATAAATCCATTATCAACTTTATCAACACTGATATTGAGCTCAACGAACTGTCCCAATAAATCCCAATCTCTAAACATCATATAAGACACCATACCCTTTCTACTGAGGGCATCTGCTACCACATTCGCTTTGCTTGGATGGTACAAAATCTCGCAGTCATAATCTTTTAGGAGCTTTATCCATCTATTCTGTCTCTTATTGAGCTACTTCTGATAAAAAATGCACTTAAGACTCTTATGGTCAGTAAAGATCTGGAATTTCTCACCATATAGATAATGTCGCCATATCTGCGGGGGAAAAACAACTACGGTTAATTCCAAATCATGAGTAGGATAATTTCGCTCATGGTCCTTAAGCTGGCGGGAACCATAAGCGACCACTCTGCCATTCTTCATCAGCACACAACCCAAACCTTGGTGAGAGGCATCACTATACACTACTAACCCTCCTGATCCACTCGAAACGATCAAGATTGGTGCAGTAGTCAACCGATGTTTAAGCTTTTAGAAGCTCTGCTCACACTAATCAGACCATTCAAATGAAACATCTTTACGTGTCAATTTGGTTAATGGAGCTCTAATCTGTGGAAACCCCTCAACAAATCTTCGGTAGTACCTTGCCAATCCCAGAAAACTCCAAGTCTTCGTCACTGTCCTGGGTCTCTCCCACTTCACCATTGCATCGACCTTGGACGAATCAACAGACACCCCGTCCTTAGATACAACGTGTCCGAGGAAAACAATCTGATCTAACCAAAATTCACACTTACTAAATTTCCTATACAATTCATTCTCACAGAAGATCTGGAGTACAATTCTCAAATGCTGCTCGTGCTCCTCCCGGGACTTAGAATAGATTAAGATGTCATCAATAAAGATAATAATAAATATGTCTAAATATTCTCGGAAGACATCATTCATCATACTCATCAAAGCAATAAGGGCATTAGTCAGTACAAAGGGCATCACCAAAAACTCAAAATGCCCGTATCGAGTCCTGAAAGCTGTCTTCGGTACATCAGCCTCTTTAATCCTCAACTGATGATTGCCCAATCTCAAATCTATCTTAAAAAACACTGAAGCCCCTCTCAATTGATCAAATAGATCATCTATCCTTGGCAAAGGATAATTATTCTTTATTGTCACCTTATTTCGAAGTCGATAGTCTATACACAAACGGAGACTGCCATCCTTCTTTCTAACCAATAATACCGAAGCACCCCACAGAGATATACTAGATCTAATGAACCCCTTATCGAATAACTCTTGCAACTGCTTCTTCAGTTCTTCCAATTCGACCAACACCATTTGATAAGGTGGCTTAGAGATAGGCTGAGTGTCGGGTACCAAATCAATGGTAAACTCAATTTTCCTTTTCGATGGTAACCCCGATAATTAATCTGAAAAAACATCGAGAAACTCGCAGACTACCAGAACGTCTTGAATAATTAGCGGTTCCCGACTATTATCAAAAATAAATGCAATATAACCTTTACAAACATTTATGTCATCAGAAGTTTTCAACATATTGGCATCTTATAACTTCATAGAATTTAATACCACACACTTCATTTCTTGTTAACAAAGCATACATCAAAATTTTCAGGTAGAAAGAAGGTTACAGTCTAGACTTACACTATTGGCAGCTAGCCAATCTATGCCTAAAATCACATCAAAACCATGCATGTTTAGTAAAACTAGATTTGCTAACATTATCCTATCTTCTACATTGATTTCATAATTTTTACACACCATATCAGTTATATGCGATTCATGCATGGATGTGCTTATTTGTAAAATGTGATCTAGAGGCTCAAGTTCTAGATGCCATTTCTGTGCAAATTATGGGGAAATAAAGGAGTGTGTGGAACTTGGGTTAAACAAAACATATGCCTCATGATTACAGACAATGAGTATACCTCTAAAAGTTTTGGCGGAGCTATTAGCTGTCTCCTTATCGTTGGAAAACACATGTCCCTATGAGACATGCTTATTGCCCTTGTCCGCGACTGTGGCCTTCATCTATGGGGTCTATCTCTGAGAAGCCTGTACCTGTCTCTTAATTTGCTTTGGCTTCTCTCGAGGCTCGATGGGTCTCATCTAGGGACAGTCCTTAATCTGGTCACCCACGACTCCTAATTTAAAGTAGACACCCGTGACCCAATGGCAAGGCCCACTATGCTGCCTGCCACAGTTCCTGCACAGTCGAAATCCAATCTAAGAGCCTCAGGTGGTGTCTGCACTGACAATAGGGGTCTTGAGCTTACCAACCCTCGCTCTAGACTCCTTAATCTATTGTCTCTTTTACTGACCCCGCCTCGATTCAAATCAAGATGCCTCTACTCTCTTTCCCTTATCACTACCCTTACTTCTGAACTCATACTCTGCTTGAGTCACATCCAGGCCCCACTCAATTTTTTGAGCCCTTCTAAGGGCATCCTTAAAATTTGTGACCCAGATTCCGAACAATCTATCACGGATCCCCGATCTCAAACCTGCCAAAAATCTCTTGATACGATGCTCGGGGTCCTTAACTGTCTCGGGGTCGTACCTCATCAGGATGGTGAACTGGTTGTCGCACTCAAACACTGTCATGCTACCCTAAACCAGATTCAAAAATTTCATCTGCATCTTTTTCTGAATAGTGCGTGGAATACACTAGGTCTTGAATGCATCAAGAAAGGTACCCCAAGAAATATCCAACTGATTGTCCACCCAAACGGTCTGTGTAGCCATCCACCAAAACTTGGCATGACCCCTTAACATATAGCAAGCCATAGCCACCCTCTCTTTATCGGTACGCCCCGAATACTAAAAGGTTGTCTCTATATCCAGTAACCATCCCTCGGTTTTAATCGGATCTTTAACCCCTGTAAACTCTAGAGGGTTTATCCAAAGAAAGTTCTGTAGTCTCTGAGTATCCCTATCATCTTTGAGCTATGGGACTGCAGGCAGAGGAACTGGAGCTGCCGGAGGAGCCTGTGGTGAAGGAGGTGGGAGAGTAGGTGCAAGTGTAGTAGCACCGGTACCGGAAGTATTTACCCCGAACTGCTGGGCAAACATAACAGTGAGTGCACTTAGTCCCTTTCTCATACTTTGCATGCCTTGTTCGAGTCTCATTATTCAGGTATTAGGGCTCTCAGGCTAAGGGGAAGATGGTGGAGGGGGCTGTGCATGCCTCCGTGTATGACCACGTCTCCCGCTAATTGTTTAGTGATCCGTTTCCTGCGTGTAAACTAAGGTTTTAGTCATAACTTTAACAGATATACTCACTTTATGACCAGACAAGCATAGACAATTGAGATCTAATCTAACTTCAACTAGTCGACACTGACAGTACTAAAAAACTTTTGCTCTGATACCACGTAAATTGTCACGCCCCGAAAATGTGGAAATATAGGCTAATTTTTTCTTAATTTCTTAATTAAGTTGCATTCCCATCAGTGCCTATTATTAAGCTTTTCATTTTACGAAATTTCACCGGCATAACAGCTTATTTATGAACTTACCTCCCTACGAAGTTTAAAACACAGTTTATATCCCACAGCAGTTGCTTTTAATCTTATTTCATAATTAATAGTGACTTCTGTATTTCCCTTGAAAGTACATTTATTCTATAAACTATACATTTACAACTTTACATGCATACGTGCCCAAATTACATCCCAAAATGTTCTTTACATCAATTGTCTATGCTATACAGGATGTTTGACAATAAAAGCAAAAGTATACCTTATCGTGTACTGGAGGTAGCCTGGGGAGAGTATCGAGTCCATCAGCCTACTTCAATTCACAGCAGGCATAGACAGTGATCACTTCAAATAGTCTGTAAGAGTAGAGAAAGGGTGAGCTCTTCAAGCTCAGTAAAACATATGTTTAAGGCAGTCTTAATATCAAAGCGTACGAAAACATGATGCTTTTATACAAACACTGGTAAGCATATATATATATATATATATTTTTAAAAACAAACTTATCTTAAAACAAGTAAATCGAACACGTTTCGAATGACATAATTCCCTTATCACAAAGTTTATTACTTATCTTTCGAAGTCATACAGAACATATATTGGAGACTAGGAAATTACACATAGTAAACATAAGTCTTGTTCATATAAACTCAACCTCCAAAGAGGGAGACAAACAAACAGAGAACCAAATGCCATGGTAAGGGGACTGTAGACTGGATCAGGATTGTACAGCGCCCTATGCCACTAAGGATCAAAACAAACAATACACGAAATGGCGGACGATAAGGTACCAAGTGGCTACACATACCCAACGCGATTAAACATGCACCACAAAGGACTAAGCATGCGCAATGTGGCATAAGGCATGCACCACGAAGGTTAAAACTCAACACGGGCCATACGTGATAGATATCATAGTCTACATGTTACCTTAGTCTCAAAATGATACTTATGAATTTTTTTTTCTAGGCTTTTTATCCCGCATAGTAATAAAACCAAGCTTATAATCAAAATTCTTATACATAAAACTAATTCATAAAATTCATTTCCATATTACAATTTATATTTTAAAAAACATTTCACATATGTCGAAAAATACGCTTGGAGAGCTAGGAAGGTGGCTTTTCCTTCGATTTTTCAGTTTAAATATGAATAGTGCTTTTTCAAATATCGAAAATACATTTCATAAATTTGAACACATTTTAAACATGTTTATATATTAAAAACGAGGTAATGAGAATACTAATACCACTTTAAATTGCATCCTTAACCTAATAAATCTTGGAACAACACAAAATCATCGAGTGCCAGGTTTGCCTCGTTTCATGTATTGATACCTTGAGCTATCCAAAATAGTTCCAAAATTATTAAATGATGCTCAATTCCATCTCAGATGCTTACACATACATCCACTTTCATAAACTTCATTAAATTTGACTGTTTTGTTCACTTTTCCTACTTTCTCGAATTTACCGATTAAAGGGTCGATTTAGGCAATTTTGATAATTTCTTTTCTCTTAACTTTAAACTTAAAACTTAACAACCTAAACACTTATCCAAGTCTAAAATTAACACACCACAACTTGTCAAATTATCAAACTTTCATGCTTTTACAGTTCTCTACTAAATCGAGCTTTAAATTGAACTTTTCAGTATTAAGCAATCATTCTACAACATCAAATTCAACCAAATTTAAGCATTTCCTTAACATTCCATGGCTGGCCGAAACTATGCTTATCACTAGAAATTATTTCATCAATTTCTACATTAGCCAAAATTAAGTAAATTCATCAAACATAAACATATATCAAACTCATCATCTTTCAACAACTTTACCTCGGGTTTGACCAAGTTTGATCCAAGATTTTTCCTCCAACAATGATTCTCAGTTGTAGATAAACATGTATACTACTTAGAATCATAAAAAACAAACTTAAAAACTAATCAAAAACTCATAAATACAAGTTTTCCTCTTACCCAGAAACAAGGTAGATTTTGCCCCTATTCTTCTCTATAACTTTTTACCTAGAAAACGAGCTTGTTTAAGGCTGGATTTTTTTATATGTTGTAGAGGACTTAGGAAGGAAGATTTGATCTGTCACGACCCTCAATCCACCAAAAATCCAGTACAAATTTTTTCATTTTTTCGTTTATTATTTGATCAATTTCTTATTATTTGTTCTTTACCTTTAGCTTACCTGATCATGATTAGTTACCCCACCAACTGTTGGGCTATGTATCGATGTAAATCTCATCCAAGTCAAATCATTTCAATTTACAATTCATTTAAACGTAAACACTTGTATTACTAAATCATAGTTGCTGTTTACATGTGTTTACAATTTTTTACATCCCCCAAATGTTTTATTCAAAATATTACTGTGCTACGACATGTGTAGATACAAAAGCTATACAAATGTGTATACCTCGTGTGATGGGATGCAGCGAACACCAAAATCCAATCCTCAGTCGCTCTCTATCAACTATAAGTGCTCTGTAGAGGGGGGGAAATAAGGGGGTGAGCAAACCACACGCTGAGTAAGACAATCATGCGAGCAGGTAGATAACTGTACTATCTACTTGATTGTGATGCCATGCTTAAATCACACATTTACTAGTCATACTCCAAAACATCAGTTCATGCTTATGTTCATGACATGTAAAAATAATTCATGCTATTCAAATCAGTGTATGGTTCTTAAAACATAGCATGGAAAATCATCATGCGTAAATCGAAAACAAAACAAGGTAAAATCATCATGCAAAGTGCACTTATAAGCATTTTAAAACTTAATACAATTCATCACAAATTTGACCATTTGTCAGGACTCAGCCCCTCCCATGGACTGTCCTGACCCATAAATACATTTCAAACATGGATTATCATAAAACAAGACATGTGAGATAGGCAAATAATATAATAAAAGGTAATAACTAGGATTATGGCCATATCATCTGTGATCCCCGGCTACACAGATCCTAGTTTGCGGGGTATCATATCTATCTGCTTCTGCACGGGAGGTCGGTCACGTCCAACCCGTCAGTCTATAGCCGAATATCCATTGTCCATAGACGACATATATATAATATCACACATGGTACAATGTACTCCATGCTACTTGCACGGTACAACGTACTCCGTGGACCCATATCATCACAACAAATCTTGCCACATCACAATACCCATGTGCGAGACTATTTAATCGGCATGGCACATAGCCTACCTGAAGCTCCTAGCACGGCTCCCAACATGTCATAAAATCACGTGCGAGTAGTCTTTAGCACGACAACAAGTATAGTGGACATCTAGTGCGAGCTATGCTCCATCACCATGTCAAAACTCATATGACAACTAGTGCGAGCTATGCTCCAGCACCATGTCAAAACTCATATAAAAAGTAGTACGAGTTAAGCTCCAGCACTCATGCATGTAAAACTCTAGTGCGAGCATCGCTCTAGCACTAAAGCATGTATAAAACACATCAAATCTCATGCGAGCAATGCTCTAGCACGTTTCGTTTCCACAAAACTCATTAGGTGTCTCATTCTTTACAAAGCATGGTTATAAAACCAAATCAAGCTATTTTGTGTGCAAATCATTTCAAATGCTAACCAACCTACCAAAACACATGCTAAAAGACTCAAGAACATCATGTTCTTACTTTTCATGTACATTTCTCAAAACCCAATTCTTTACCTTTCAAACGTCCATTTCATCCTAAGACCCTTAGATATGTTAAGAAATCACCCATGCACCTGAAAGGCGTACAGATATCTCTAGGGCTAACACAATTCCCTTACCTCAATTCTCTTGGAAGCAACTCTTCCTTCCTTTCCCACTTTTCGTGATTTGGCTCAACTTGCTCTGGATATATCCTCGGGAGCTGCAAACATTCATCAACTGTATGAGTTAATACTGATAACTCATATTCTGACTTCAACTAGTCGGTATGTCTTTATCGAGCCTATTTCATAAATTTAGTCCATTATCATTTGGCCATCATTATGCCATTCGTAGTCGATTTAGCTAGCAACTCACTTAGTAATTGATCAACACATGGCATAGATGTTTTATCCATAAATTCCCATTCATTCATGCTTTTCTACAACATCATATATTGATATTTCATCACCTTTACCTATCCCATAATGTGACTTCACCCAACCATCTCAAAATCATGCATATCACATTACTAACACCTTGGTATAATCCATTTATCATCTAAGTAACAATATCATATTTTCTCACACTAAATCCATTCTAAGTAACGCTTGATTCATTACATTCTGAGTAGTTTCTACCAACAATTCATACACCAATCTACTCACAACAGCATCTAGATGAATATACTTAGAGTTGGTGTATTGGAAACTTACCTAGCTTGAGTTTCCTCTTTTCCAAATTCGAAGACTCCTTTGCTTCTTCAATCCAACAAGTTGAATGTTGGCTCCAAGGTATGTTGCTCTCCCCCTCAAGATGAACAACTTTGCTCTAATAGTTTTTTCTCAAATTGTTTTTGGAAAGGGTGATATTCTAGAGAGAGAAAGCTTACTTTTTGGGTAAAAATGGAGGGGAAATGTTTGGTTTGCTGAAGAATATGGTTTGACCGTCAGGTTTTTATAGAGCAGGGGTGATGAGATCAATCTGCTAGGGTAAAGAGATTGATCTTTCCTTGGTTTTAGCCATCAAAGTTTCAGGTTTGAAATGGGAGAGATCAATCCGCTCATTGGGGAGAGATCGATCTTTACTTGGCAAAGGCAACGACAGATCAATCTGTTCATGGGGAGAGATCGATTTGCTCTTGACAGAATCAAATGGAGATTGATCTGCACTTGGGAAGGGATCGGTCTCTACTAAGCAGAGGCAAATGCAAATCAATCTGCTCAATGGGGAGATCGATCTGCCTTGAATAGGATATCGATTTGGCCTTCATCTAGGGCATTCCTGCTGCATTTTTCTAGATTTTTCAAAGGTAAACTCCTATTTCATTACTCCAATACTTATTTTGCATTTTAATCCTACTTAGAGTATGGAAAGGCTCATTTCCTATGATTCGGATACAATATGACTTATGTGTATTGCTTGAATTCATGAAGGATACACAGAATTCACATTCCATGCCTTATCATTTTGTGTTTTAAATCTTTATCATTGATCCGAATGCTTAAACTTCTATTCATTTAGTTTGTGGCCACTTCAGCCCTCATTTATTCTTTACTTATATCATGACACTCATTTATCCCATTGCAATACATTCACATTTACATGATCCAAAAATCATGTGCCTTATACTTTCATTTACATATAAATAAGTCATAGATACATGGGGTCTCACAATCTCCCCCACTAAGAAAATTTGGTCCTTCAAATTAGAACTAAATCAGTCCGTGAACAACTCGGGACATTTCTCCCACATTAAATTCTCTAACTCCCATGTAGCTTCTTCTAGAGTGTGGTGCTGTTAAAGGAATTTCACTAAGGGAATCATCTTTGATCTTAGCACCTTCTCCTTCATATCCAATATCCGAATCGGCTTTTCAAGATACGACATACTCTCGTTGAGCTCCAATGGCTTATATCTAATTACATGTGCCAGGTCTAGGTGGTACTTCCGTAACATAGAGATGTGGAAGACGTTATGAACGCCTGCTAGCTCAGGTGGCAATGCTAGCCTGTAGGCCTTATCTCCCACTCTATCCAGTATCTCAAAGGATCCAATGTAACGAGAACTTAACTTTCCTTTCTTTTCGAACCTCGTTATACCCTTAGAAGGAGAAACTCATAAAAACACCGATTCACCCATTGTGAACTCTAATTGTCTTCATCTCCTGTCAGCATAACTCTTTTATCTACTCTGAGCTGCCCGTAACAAATCAGTTGGACATCTTCAGAGGCTTGTCTCACTAAGTTGGGAGCAAATATCAGTCGATCACCAACCTCATCCCATCCAATTGGGGAACGACATCTCCGGCCATACAAAGCCTCATACGGTGCCATCATGATAATCGAATGATAACTGTTATTATAGGCGAACTCTACGAGTGGTAAATGGTCATCCCAAGAGCCTCTAAAATCCAATATATAAGCTCTTAACATATCCTCCAGGGTCTGTATAGTCCTCTTTGACTGACCATCTGTCTGAGGATGGAATGCTTTGCTAAAACTCAGTTGGGTCCCCATCGCTTCCTAAAAATTTTCTCAGAAGTGGGAAGTGAATCCTTATAAAAAAACAATGCCCATTGGAACATCATACAACCTCACTATCTCGTACACATATAGTTCTGCCAGTGTACTCAGAGTATCAGTGGCTCTTATAGCTAGGAAGTGTGCCTACTTCGTCAATCTGTCCACTATCACCCAAATAGCATCGTCATTCTTGTGGGTCTTGGGTAAACCCATCACAAAGTCTATAGTGACATACTTCCATTTCCAAGTCGGTATAGGTAGAGGTTGTAATAGTCGTGCAGGCTTTTGATGCTCTACTTTCACCTGTTGACAGATGAGATACCTAGCCACATATTTAGCTACATCTTTCTTCATTCTTGACCACCAATACCCTATCCAGAGGTTCTGATATATCTTGTTACTTCCCAGATGCAATGTATACTTCATCAAATGAGCTTCTATTAAGATCAACCTACTGACCTCTGAATCATTGGGAACACATATCCTACCCCTGAACCTCAGCAAACCATCTGAACTCAACTCAAAATCAGTCTCTATACCTCTATATATTTGCCCGATAATATCAATTTGCTGAGCCTGCCTGATACGATTTACTAGATTCGATTCCAACTACAGGCTAGCTACCATACAACAACTATAGACATCAGGCGGGGTCACATCTAAACTAAGGTTCGTAAACTATTCCAACAGCTCGTGTTCGGTGATCATCATGTATGATACCCACCCAAGATGCTTCCTACTCAGTACATCAGCTACTACATTCGCTTTACCCAGGTGGTACAAGATTTCACAATCATAGTCCTTTAGAAGCTCAAGCTACCTTCTCTGCCTCATGTTTAATTCCTTCTGTGAGAACAAATACTTAAGGCTCTTGTGGTCAGTAAATACTTAAAATTTCTCACCATAAAGATAATGACGCCATATTTTCAAGGCAAATACTACGACTGCCAATTCTAGATCATGGTTTGGGTAGTTCCTCTCATTATCTTTCAACTGTCTCGATCCATAGGCTACTACCTTCTCATCTTGCATCAATACGTAACCCAGTCCTTGGTACGAATCATCTGTATGTATAAAAAAACCTCTTGAGCTGGTAGGAATGGTGAGAATCAGAGCTGTGGTTAATCTCTTCTTCAACTCTTGAAAACTCTTCTCACGTTTATCGTCCCGCACAAATTCAACATTCTTTCTCGTGAGACATGTCAATAGAGTAGCTAATCTCGAGAATCCCTCTACAAACCGTCGATAATATCCAGCTAAACCTAGGAAACTACTGATCTCTGTAATTGTCTAGGGTCTTTGCCACTGAACCACTGCTTCAATCTTAGATGGGTCCACTGACACACCATCCCTCGATACAATATGTCCTAGAAAAGAGATCTACTCTAGCCAAAAATCACACGTACTGAGTTTAGCGTATAACTTCTTCTCCCGGAGGGTCTGTAGCACTATCCCTAGGTGCTGCTCATGCTCCTCTTTAGATCTCGAATACACCAGGATGTCATCGATAAATATGATAACGAACCGATCCAAATGCAAGTGAAACATCTCATTCATCAATGACATAAAGGCTACAGGAGCATTCGTCAACCCGAATGACATAACCATAAACTCAAAATGACCATACCGGGTGCAAAAAGCTGTCTTGGGTACATCTCCTTCCCGAATTCTCAACTAATGGTACCTTGATCTCAGATCTATCTTAGAAAGACCTACGCTCCCTGATGCTACTTATTCTTGATGGTCGCCTTATTTAACAACTTGTAATCAATACGCAATCGAAGGCTCTCATCCTTCTTCTTTACAAACATAATCGGTACTCGCCAAGCCGATACACTCGGTCTGATGAACCCCTTATCCAAAAACTCTTGTAACTACTTCTTCAGTTCCTCCAACTTAATCGAACCATTCTGTATGGTGACTTAGATATCAGCTCTGTACCAGGTGCCAAATCTATATAAAACTCCATCTGTTTATCTTGCGATAACCATGGTAAATTATTCGGAAAGACATCTGGAAATTCCCTGACCACTGAAATGTCTCGCAATTCCAGGTATGGCTTATTCATCTCAACCACGTATGTAATATAACCTTTCAAAATATTCGTCATTAAATCAGTACAGAAATTTATCTATGCCATTTACAACCACAATTGCTTTCATTACTTTTCAAGGGGATTTTACATTACATTATTTGGAGAAACTTATGGTAATACTATCTATCCCTGAAAACATTACCGTCTTAGAAAAATAATAAACTACAACATGATTTGTAGCCAACCAATCCGTTCCTAGGATTACATCAAAATCTCTCATATACATCAAAATGAGGTCGGTTGACATTTCCTTTTCCCCTACTTTTAACTTACAATCCCTAAACACATACTCAACTAGCTGACTATTATTCATGGGAGTGCTTATCAACATCCTCATACTTAGCGAGGTAAGCTTCACATATTTAAATAATTTACATGCAAATGCAGGCGATACAAATAAATGCATGGCTCAAGGATCTATAAAAACATAAGCTTCAAGATCAAAGATCAAGATGGTACCTTTCACCATATTTGACGACTGATCTGCTGTATCCTAGTCCAGTGTGTGTATTCGCCCTCTACCAAATACCTACTTCCCCTTCTCTTCAGCTATCACCTTCCATCTCGAAGTAGGAGCATCAACAAAAGCCCTCTCTGGTTCCTTTCCCTTCTGTGCGGCACTCTTAATCATGTTTGGGCAATTTCGGATAATATGCCCTGGCTTCCCACATTGAAAACATACTGCAGGAGGTCCATAACACGACCGAGTACCATGGTACCTACCACACTTACTACACTGTTCTGTCGTAGGTCATGACCCTCCAATCACTATACCCTTTGTTGGAGCTATGGCCGGATACACAGGAGGCTTAACTGTCCTCTCCTGGATCTCTTCAATTCTTGGCCTCTTCCCAAAAAATCTCCTACTTTCTTTATAACAAAAGCCTCTATCTATTGTCTGTCTCTTCCTGTCTCTATCCCTCACTCTACCAACCTTTCTAAACTCTGAGGCAACCCACTCAATATCTTGCTCACATGACTATGCCCTGTCCACTGCCTCCTCATAGGTCGATATGTCAAAAGGGACCAATAGGGATCTGATGGATGGTCTTTGTCCATCCATAAATTTTCAAACCTTCTTGACCTCGCTGTCCATCTTATCAGGATCGTATCTGCCCAGGGAGATAAATTTAGTCTCATACTCATCCACTGATCTGCTCCCCTTAGTCAAATCCAAGAATTCCATTTGCAGCCTCCGCTGTGTAATATCCGAAACATATTACCTCTGAAAGGCCTTCAAAAATACATCTTAGTCGATCTCTGTATGTCGGGCTCTTAAAATGGGTGTGGTGGACTTCCACCAGTGCTCTACTAATCCTTTCAACATGAATACAGTAAACATTACCATCTCGATAGTGCTGCACTCGAAAAACCCATTTAGTTTCTCAATCTTATTTAACCAGTCCTCTGTAGCTACTGGGTCCTTAACTCTACTGAAAGATAGCAACTTAAATTTTTAAAACTACCGTAACCTATCCAAGTCACATCCATAACCACAATCTCTTCTACCCTAGGGTGGAGCAACAGTGGAAGGTGTTTCCTGTACTGGTGGGTGTGTAGGAGTATCTGTAGTCTAAGGTTCTTGGGCTGGTTGTGCAGGCCTCTCAAGAGCAGCCGCTTCTTCAGCATCACCCTACGTAGTTGTACCTTGCCTGCCCCCAGCTCTAATCAATGATAAGGCAATCAACTCCAAAATCGCCTCTAAGCTTTGCTATAACCTCGCGAAGCGCACCTCAGTACCTTCAGGTCTCTCTGTCGGACCCCGTGGAGCATGCTTAACATTAGCCTCCACCTCTACCTCATTGTGAGCCTCATGTGGTATCGGCTCAGCACGGCCCCATGCCTACCCCTAGGCCTCTAGCTGATGCTCTCGCCCCTCTACCACGACTAGTGTTAGGCATTATGCCAAGATTCCTACATTCGCAATCATTTCTTAGTCAAACCCGTCTCGATATACACAACTGTATCTATACAAGAATAGTAACATGGGGATGTAATTTTCCTAAATTTTTACATCGACACACATCAGACCAACTCAACTTTGATACCAAATAATTTATCACGACCTTCAATCCATCGAAAATCTACTACAAATTTTTTTATTTTTCACTTTTTATTTGATCCATTTCTTATTGTTTGTTCTTTACCTTTACCTTACTTGATCGTGAACAGTTACACCACCAACAGTTAGGCTGTGAATCGGTGTAAATCTCATCCAAGTCAAATCATTTCAATTTACAATTCATTTAAATGTAAACACTTGAATTACTAAATCAGAGTTACTGTTTACATGCGTTTACAATTCATTACATCCCCAAATGTTACATTTAAAATATTACTGTGCTACGACATGTCTAGATACAAAAACTATACAAATATGTATACCTCATGTGATGGGATGCAGCGGACACCAAAATCCAATCCTCAGTTGCTCTCTATCTACTGTAAGTGCTCTGTAGAGGGGGAAATAAGGGGGTGAACAGACCACACGCTTAGTAAGGCAATCATGCAAGTAGGTAGCTAACTGTACTATCTACGTGATCTTGATGCCATGCTGAAATCACACATTTACTTGTCATACTCGAAAAATCAGTTCATGTTTGTGTTCATGACATGTAAAGCAATTCATGCTATTCAAATCAGTGCATAGTTTTTAAATCATAGCATGGAAAATCATCATGCGTAAATGAAAAACAAAGCATGGTAAAGCCATCATACAAAGTGCACTTATAAGCATTTCAAAACTCAATACAATTCATCACAAATTTGACCATTTATCATGGTCAGCCCCTCCCATGGACTGTCCTGACCCGCAAATATATTTCAAACATGAATTATCATAAAACAAGACATGTGAGATAGGTAAATAATATAATAAAGGGTAATAACTAGGACTATGGCCATATCCTCTATGATGCCAGGCTATACGGATCCTAGTGTACGGGGTATCACATCTATCTGCTTCCGCATGGGAGGTGGGTCACGTCTAACCTGTCGATCCATAGCAGAATATTCATCGTCGGTAGACGACATATAGATAATATCACTCGCGGTACAGCGTACTCCATGCTACTTGCACGGTACAACGTACTCCTTGGGCCCATATCATAACAACATATCCTGCCACATCTCAATACGTACGTGCGAGCCTATTTAGTCGACGTTGCACACAACTTACCTAAAGCTCTTAGCACGGCTCCCAACATGTCATAAAACCACGTACGAGTAGTCTCTAGCATGACAACAAGTATAGTGGACATCTAGTGGGAGCTATGCTCCAACACCATGTCAAAACTCATGAAAACTAGTGCTAGCTAAACTCCAGCACTCATGCATGTAAAACTCTAGTGCGAGCATCACTCCAGCACTAATACATGTATAAAACATGTCAAATATCGTACGAGCAAAGCTCTAGCACGTTTCGTTTCCACAAAACTCATGTAGGTGGCTCATTCTTTGCAAAAAGCATGGTTATAAAACCAAATCAAGCTATTTTGTGTTCAAATCATTTCAAATGCTAGCCAACCTACCAAAACACATGCTAAAAGACTCAAGAACATCATGTTCTTACTTTTCGTGTACATTTCTCAAAACCTAATTCTTTGCCCTTCAAATATCCATTTCATCCTAAGACCCTTAGATATGTTAAGAAATCAACCATGTGCCCGAAAGGCGTACATATATCTCTAGGGCTAAAACAATTCCCTTACCTTATTCTCTTGGAAGCGACTCTTCCTTCCTTTCCTGCTTTTTACGATTTGGCTCAACTTGCTTCGGATATATCCTCGGGAGCTACAAACATTCATCAACCGTATGAGTCAATACCGATAACTCATACTCTGACTTCAACTAGTTGGTATGTCTTTATTAAGCCTATTTCATAAATTTGGTCCATTATCTCATTTGCCAATCATTACGCCACTGCTAGTCGATTTAGCTAGCAACTCACTTAGTAACTCATCAACACTTGACATAGATATTTTATCCATAAATTCCCATTCATTCACGCATTTCTACGACATCATATATGCACATTTCATCACCTTTACCTATCCCATAATGTGACTTCACCCAACCATCTCAAAATCATGCATATCACAGTACTAACACCTTAGTATAATCCATTTATCATCTAAGTAACAATATCATATTTTCTCACATTAAACCCATTCTAAGTAATGCTTGATTTATTACATTCTAGGTAGTTTCTACCAACAATTCATACACTAATCTACTCACAACAACAACTAGATGAATATACTTAGAGTTGGTGTATTGGAAACTCACCTAGCTTGACTTTCCTCTTTTCTAAATTTGAAGACTCCTTTGCTTCTTCAATCCAACAAGTTGAATGTTGGCTCCAAGGTATGTTGTTCTCCCCCTCAAGATGAACAACTTTTCTCTAATAGCTTTTTCTTAAATCCTTTTGGAAAAGGTGGTATTCTAGAGAGAGAAAACTTGTTTTTTGGGTAAAAATAGAGGGGAAATGTTTGGTTTACTGAAGAATGAGGTTTGGCCATCGGGTTCTTGTAAAGCAGGGGTGATGAGATCGATCTTCTAGGGTGAAGAGATTGATCTTTCCTTGGTTTTAGCCATCAAATTTTCAAGTTTGAAAAGGGAGAGATCGATCTGCTTATTGGGGAGAGATAGATCTTTGCTTGGCAGAGGCAACAGTAAATCGATCTGCTCATGGGGAGAGATCGATCTGCTATTAACAGAATCAAATGGAGATCGATCTGCACTGAGGAAGGGATCGATCTCTGCTAGGCAAAGGCAAATGCAGATCGATCTGCTTAATGGGGAGATCGATCTCGCCTTGGCAGATTCACTTAGAATTGTTCTACTTGCACAAAGGATCGATCTGCCTTAAATAGGAGATCGAGCTGGCTTTCATCTGATGCATTCCTACTGTATTTTTCAAGATTTTTAAAAGGTAAACTACTATTTCATTACTCCAATACTCATTTTGCATTTTAATCCCACTTAGAGCACGGAAAGGCTCATTTCATATGATTCGCATACAATATGACTTGTGTGTATTGCTTGAATTCATAAAGGATACACAGAATTCATAGTCCATACCTTATCATTTTGTGTTTTAAATCCTTATCTTCGATCCGAATGCTTAAAGTTTTATTCATTTAGTTTGTGGCCACTTCAGCCCTTATTTATCCTTTACTTATATCATGACACTCATTTATCCCATTGCAATACATTCACATTTACATGATCCAAAAATCATCTGCCTAATACTTTCATTTACATATAAATAAGTCATAGATACATGGTGTTGGCTCTACCGACAGGGGGTGAATTGGTTTTCTAGTGTGAATGCTAAATTTAAACTTAATTGAATTTAATTGCAAGTAATCAAAGAATAAGCAATAGATTATAGTGCAATAAATTAAAGGAGATAAGAGAGAGAAGAAGCAAACTCAACAATTTATAGAGGTTCGACCAATCTCTTACCTACGTCCTCTTTTCTTGACCTTCTTGTCAAGAGTTTTCCTTCACTATCTCAATAGTTGATACATATCCTTTTTAAGGTTAAGGACTAACCCCTCTACCCATTTTTACAAAGATATATATATATATATATATTCACCCCTTACAAGATTCTCTCACAGAGGAACTCTCCTCTTTTCTTTTGGATTAAGGATGAATACAAATGGGAACTTTCTTTCGTGGGTAGGAAGAATAACTTTTTCACAAGCTATTTAACACAATACAATAAATATGAAGTGGAAAAACAAAGGGAATGTTGAGGAATGATCTCTTGAGAGTATTCAAAATTTTCAGCACAAGTCTCTTGTCTTCCAGTGTCTTCAATGCTTGGTTTTATACAACAGGATTAGTAGTTGAAGCATTTAATGCAGTTTTTTCCGTTAAGGATTTTACAGAGAAAGCCGTTGGGAACCACCAGTAGAGTACCAGATCGATCTTCCATCATGACCAGATCGATCTTCTAGTTTAAATTCCTGCAATTACAAAGCAACTCAAGGTAAAGAGATCGATCTAATATTTGTAGAGATCTATCTTATAATTTGAAAAATGTTAGTGAAGATCAATCTATCAAACAATCTAATCGATCTTCTAAACTCTCTGTTTGAAGCAAGATCAATCTCCAGATCGATCTAGCAAGCATTCTCGTAGAGGGGAGATTGATCTCTAATCACCCTAGATCAATCTCCTGAACTCTCTGACTTTGAGGAGATCGATCTCTATCCATATGAGATCGATCTCATAAGCTCTTTATTTGAACATAGATCGATCCACAAATCGATCTAAGGCCTTTAACCTTTCCCTTAGAGGAGATCGATCTCTTCCTAGACCAGATCAATCTCATAGGCATTCTGTAAGTTAAAGATCGATCTCATAACCCCCTAGAGATCGATCTCTTCTTCCTTAACATCCTATACATGTTCTTTGAGTATTTAATCTTTTAATAGATCGATCTCATATTCTCATGAGATCGATATCTCATACTTGAAAACCCAGGAGATCGATCTCTCATCTCATGAGATCGATCTCTCAACCTTTAATACCCAGTTTCTGGCAATGACATGTATCTAATTAACCTCTTAACATGTTTAAAACATTTATAGATTTATAATATCCATTATTGAATTACTGTTTTGTCATTTCAAAATATATTAACTTAACAATCTTCCTCTTTTTGATATGACAAAACTTATTCAATAGACTAAGTTTATAAACATGTTTAATCTCCCCCTTTACATATGCATCAAATTTTCTAGTTTCAAAAAACTCCCCCTCAGTTCAAGAACTCAAGAACTCCCCCTTAATTTATGCTTCTCTTGACATGTTCTCTCATGCTCTCTTCTCCCCCTTTTTGTCATATCAATATTGTCACAAAGCATAAGACTATTTATCATAAATCAAAAGACTATGAAGCATAAAATTGAATGAAAATTCTTGCATGTCAAAATATAATTGTTCATATAACAAAAACAGAGTTCAAAGCACAGCAAAGAAAAATCATTTTCTACGAAGATGGTGAAGGACAACGATCAGCAATGTCCTCAACTCGTACATGAGTGGTTTGAAGTTCATCGTACATAGCTTGCTGCGTTGCCTCAATTATGTCAAGACGTTTCTCAAAAACTGAGAACCGTTGTGCAAACGTCTCCATCGTTGTATCAAAGTGTTGCCAAAAATCCATTATGGCCGTAACGATATTAGCTGGTACAGTAGGCTGACAGCAGATATAGGAGGAACCTCAGTGGACGGTGTGGTAGGCTTAGTTGGAATGTCCTCTTCCATGGCTGCCTCATGATGGGTTCACTTTTCTTCCTCCACTGACCGTGAAAGTCTTTGTAGTACCCCATATGGTGAAGAGTGCCGATATTCAGAATACTTTTTATAGAGGGCACTTCACCGGTCTCACAAGAACAGTCAACCCCAAGTTTTTGTAGCAAGAATGCAAGGGGTTGAGGGAAGACTATTGTTGAGGCTTGTCCTCACACGATTTTTATCCAGTCCTCATAGATGAAGTGGACTAGGTTC
The DNA here is from genome assembly GCA_033439115.1 of Firmiana major. NCBI lineage: Eukaryota > Viridiplantae > Streptophyta > Magnoliopsida > Malvales > Malvaceae > Firmiana > Firmiana major. The sequence goes on along the minus strand of CM065896.1, from coordinate 47,422,724 downwards.
GATTTTTGGCTTTGAGAGGTATGAAGATAATGGAGCCAAAAACGGTCTAGTTTTCAGACTGTAGAATGTCGTCACTAGCCTTGTCTCCAGGTAGGTTAAATTCGAGTGGTACCTCCTCTTCTTTATCAGTCAGACCATTATCTTCGATCTCAAACACTCGAGCTAAGAGATTGGTGTTTATGAAAATCATTTTGGCCATGACGAAGGTTTTAAAACCTAGAATTTTACATGTATCGTTAGGGTTGTAGATAAGCTCGGCGTTTGAGAAGAATGCCCTAATAATGTTTGGAGGTGCAGGTGTGTTTATTTTGAGAAATGGAAGCCAACCAAATTCTTCCATTTTTGACAAATATGGGAAGTCTATGCGGGAAAGAAATGAAAAGTCAATGGTCTTCCAGTGTTTTATAGGCATGGTAGAGAAGTACTCTTCATATCACTTTCTTTTGCAGGTGTTTGAAAACACCTGCTAAAAGTGGTGACAGAGGATGAAGAGACAGTGAGTGGTTGTGAGGAGGAGGGTCTGGACTGTTTGTTGGTAGCTCTCTTAATGCGAGGCATGATGGTACACTAAATAATCAGCTAAACACACTCTAAGATTGTTTTAAGAGTTCTCTAAAATCCTAGGCAATGAAACAGTTCAGTAGGAGCCCTAATGATGATTAATTAAAAATAAAGGAATTTTTTGAAGGAAAATCGACAATGTAGGTTACTAGAATGAAGATTAATGAAAAAGATTGGACGAGAACCTTACCAGAGATCGATCTGTGAGAGAAATCGGAGGAGGAGGCGCGACCGAGGGTTAGGGATTTGAAATTTGGGTTTTTGAAATTTAAGAATTTTGAAGCAGTATTTATAGCCCAGGGCTAAGGAGATCGATCTGTCGAGGTACCAGATCGATCTTCTACATGATGAGATCGATCTGTTGTTTTATGAGATCGATCTACAAAATACAGAAGCTCAAGAAGATCGATCTGTCAAATGCAGAGATCGATCTGTAAAATATAGAGGCTGAAGAAGATCGATCTGCCAAATGTAAAGATTGATCTGTAAAATACAAAAGCTTAAGGAGATCGATCTTATGGGATTGAAGATCGATCTGCTTAGTTAAACCTTACTCCTTTAGGCCAATTTGAAGCATGCTAGATCGACTTATATTGAGAAGAGATCGATCTCTCATACTCTTTGCCCAGAAAATAAGTGTAAAATCAGTTGAAAATTAATTTGAAATCAAAGTTTTGAAGGCTATAAGTCTTAAGGAGCATACATAAGTCCTAATTCACCTCTAAGAACACAAAATCTATCTCTATCAAGAGGTTTGGTGAAAATATCAGCTATTTGATGTAAAATATCAATATATTCTAGAATGATATCTCTTTTTTGTACATGATCTCTAAGGAAATGATGCCTAATCTCAATATGTTTAGTTCTAGAGTGTTGGATTGAGTTTTTAGAGAGATTAATGGCACTGGTATTATCATATTTGATGAAAACTTGCTTCATGTCTACACCATAATCTCTCATTTGTTGTTTAATCCACAACATTTGAGCACTACAACTACCAGCTGCTATATATTCTATCTCAGTTGTGGATTGTGCTACACTATTTTGTTTCTTAAAGAACCATGATATTAATCTATTCCCTAAGAATTGGCATGTTCCTGAAGTGTTTCTTCTATCTATTTTACAACCTCCAAAATCTGTATCAGAATATGCATGAAGAGCAAAGGTGGAATCTTTAGGGTACCAAAGTCCTAGAGAGGGTGTGTCTTTAAGATACCTAAAGATCCTTTTTGTAGCTAGTAAGTGTGACTCTCTAGGAGAGAATTGAAATCTAGCACATAAACATACACTAAACAAAATATCAGGTCTACTTGCAGTAAGATAAAGCAATAAACTAATCATAGACCTATCTAGTTTAGTATCTACACACTTACCACTTTCATCTTTATCAAGCTTGATGTTGGTGCCCATTGGAGTTGCTTGAGGTTTGCAGTTATCCATTCCAAATCGTTTGAGCAAATCCTTGGTGTATTTAGCTTGATTGATGAAGGTTCCATCCTTAGTTTGCTTCACTTGAAGTCCCAAGAAGTAGGTGAGCTCTCCCATCATGCTCATTTCAAATTCACCTTGCATGATCTTAGCAAACTCTTGACATAGAGATTCATTAGTTGATCTAAAAATGATGTCATCTACATATACTTGAACAACTAGTAAGTCTTTATTCTTATTTTTGATAAACAAAGTTGTATCTACTTTTCCTCTAGAAAATCCTTTTTCTATTAGGAACTTTGAAAATCTTTCATATCAGGCTCTAGGGGCTTGTTTCAAACCATAAAGTGCCTTAGAAAGTTTGTAGACATGTTCAGGAAATTCAGGACTTTCAAAACCAGGGGTTGCTCATCATAAACTTCCTTATTGATGAAACCATATAGAAATGCACTCTTTACATCCATTTGATAAAATTTGAAGTTTTTGTAGCATGCAAACGCAGGTAGTATTCTTATTGCTTCTAATCTAGCTACTGGTGCATAGGTTTCATCATAGTTTGTTCCTTCCTCTTGCCTATAACCTTGTGCAACTAGCCTTGTTTCTTATGATCACTCTATTTTCATCCATCGTGTTCTTGAAAATCCATTTAGTTCCAATTATAGAGTGATCACTAGGTCTAGGGACTAAATTCCATACTTTGCTTCTTTCAAATTGATTTAGTTCTTCTTGCATGGCTAAAAACCAATTATTGTCATCTAAAGCTTCGTTGACATTCTTTGGTTCAATTTGAGCTACAAAGGATATATATTGACATACATTTCTTAGAGAGGACCTTGTTTTAACTCCAAGAGTTGGATCACCTACAATTTCACAATCTTTGACATATCCTAGTTCTCTTGGTACTCTAGACTCTCTTTCTAGTATTTCTAGTTATTCTTCATCCTCTTTATTAATGTCAAGTTTTTCTATTAGATTATCTTCTATCTTTGAGGAATCTTTCAAGGTCTCATCAAATATTTCAATATCCTCATCATTGGTAGAACCTTTAGATGCATCGTTTGATTCATCAAATATTACATGTATTGATTCTTCTACCATCAAGGTTCTTTTGTTATATACTCTATATGCCTTTGAATTCAAGGAGTAGCCTAAAAAGATTCCTTCATCACTTTTGGCATCAAATTTTCCTAAGTTGTCTTTTCCATTATTTAAGACAAAGCATCTACAACCAAAAGGGTGAAAATAGCTAGTATTAGACTTCTTTCCCTTGTAAAGCTCATAAGGGGTTTTCTTTAAGATTGGTCTAATCATGGCTCTATTTATGATGTAGCATGATGTATTTATATCCTCAGCCCAAAAATATTTAGGTAAATTATTTTCACACAACATTGTTCTAGCCATTTCTTCTAATGTTCTATTTCTTCTCTCAACTACCCCATTTTGTTGTGGTGTCCTAGGGGCTGAAAAGTTATGACTAATTCCTTGATCATTGCAATATTCATCAAAACCAATATTTTCAAATTCCTTGCCATGATCACTTCTAATGCTAGTTATAGTGTAACCTTTTTCATTTTGGGCTACTTTTGTATAGACAATGAATTTTTCTAAGGCTTCATTCTTTACTCTTAAGAAAAATACCCAAGTAAACCTAGTATAATCATCTACAATCACAAACCCATAATGCTTACCACCTAGGCTTGTAGTTCTAGTTAGTCCAAATAGATCTAGGTGAAGTAATTGAAGAGGTCTAGTGGTTGATACACTATGTTTAGGTTTAAATGTTGTCCTTTTATGTTTTCCCTTGACACAAGCTTCACAAATTTTGTCATAGTCAAAGGACAACTTAGGTAATCCTACAACAAGGTCTTTTCTAGCTAGTTTAGATAAAACATGCATGTTAGCATGACCTAGTCTTCTATGCCACAACCAAGGTTCCTTTTCTTTATCTACCATAAGGCATACATTTTCATTTTTAAGTTCATTTAGATAAACAATGTATATGTTACCTTGTCTATGTCCTAGAAAAAGAACTTTATTTGATTTAGGATCTCTAACATGGCACTTCAAGCAATCAAAAATTACTTTGTAACCTTTGTCACAAAGTTGACTAATACTTAGCAAATTATGTTTTAGACCTCTAACAAGTAAAACCTTTTCTAATGAGAAATAGTTATTACCAATTGATCCACTTCCTTCAACTTGGCCTTTGGAGTTGTCCCCAAATGTGACTTCTCCACCAACTATTGATTTGAATGAGTTGAAGTGGCTTCTATCACCGGTCATGTGTCTTGAGTATCCACTATCCAAGTACCAAGCTTCCTTTGTTTTTGCCTTATAGCAATGCTCAACCACCTATAATCAACATTCAAACTTTTATCTTAGGTACCCAAATTTTCTTGGGTCCTTTGGAGTTAGTTTATAGAATTCTTGATCCTTTTGGGATCCATTTTAATATTACATTAATATCTTTTGAATTAACCACATCTTTTGAGACCCATATTCTTCTAACTATCCTTCCTCTAAATGTGGTCATCTTCACAATGCAACTATATGATGCATGCCCCTTTTTATTACAGTGTGAGCAAGTAGTATAGGATTTATGCATATTATTTCTAGCTAAGAAACTTTTGAGGTGAGTTTCCCTACTTTTGCCATAATATCCTAACCCCTTTTTATCAAAGAAGGCCTTTTGAGTTTCTAGCATGTGATCTAGTTTTTGTTGACCCATGTAAAATCTAGTAAAGGAATTATATAAGTTACTATTCTTTTCCTTTAGGTCATGGATTTCAAGATTTGTACTTTCTAATATCTTTTCACATTCTATCTTATCATTTAGTAATAATTCATTTTCTTTCTTTAGTTTAGAAATCAATTTTTTGTACTTCAAATTCATGTACTCATATTCTAATGCAAGATCATCAAATGCATCTTGTAGTTCATCAAAAGAGTACTCATTGGGATCAGAAGTTACCTTCTCATCTTCATTTTCCATGAAGCATAGATTGGCAATATCTTCATTTGAATTATCATCGGAGTTGTCACTGTCGCTCCATGTTGCCATCATTGCCTTTTTTGTGATTCCTATCACTTGATCTTTTTAGAAGAGGACATTTAAATTTAATTTATCTAGGTTTTTTGCATTCATAGCACACAATGGTATCTTTTCTACCTAATTCTTCTTGTTCTTTCTTGTAGTTTCTCCTACCACTACCATTTGCTCTCATTCTCATAAATTTATTAAATCTCTTGGCAAACATTGCCATTTCAAAATCTTCTTCATTACCACTCTCATTTTTATTTTCTTTCAAATCCTCTTGAGTAGTGGATTTTAGAGCTACTCTTACTTTCTTGGGTGGCTCTTCATTTCTCCTCAATTTCATTTCATATGTGAGCAATGACCCTATCAATTCATCTAATGATAGTGTGTGGGGGTCCTTGGACTCTTCAATTGCTGTTATCTTAGCCTCCCAAGATTTTGGTAGGCTATTCAGGATTTTCTTTACCATTTCTATATTTGAGTAGATTTTGCCTAAGGACTGTAGTCCATTTATTACATCAGTAAATCTAGTGAACATGTCACTAATTGACTCTCCTTCTTTCATCCTAAATAACTCATAATCATGTGTGAGCATTCCTACTTTAGTCTCCTTTACTTGAGTTGTGCCTTCATGAGTAATTGCCAATTTATCCCAAATTTGTTTAGCATTATCACAACCGGAGACTCTATTATACTCATTGGGCCCTAATGCACAAAATAAGGTATGCATGACCTTTGCATTTAACTGAGCACATTTTACATCATTAGAATCCCACTCATCTTCTTCTTTTGGGATATCTCTTCCCTCTATCTTTTTAGTAGGGATTTGAGGACCTTTAGTAATAATCCTCCATACCTTATAATCATTAGCTTGAATGAAAAGCATCATTCTAGTTTTCCAACATGCATAATGTTCACCATTGAATATGGGAGGCCTAACTGTAGAGTGCCCCTCTCCTACTAGACTTGTTGCTACTTTGCTATGAGCCATTAGATCGTTTTAACTCTTAAGAAGCTATTCCTTAATGATCAAAGAGTCCGAGCTCTGATACCAATTGTTGGCTCTACCGAGAGGGGGGTGAATCGGTTTTCTAGTGTGAATGCTAAATTTAAACTTAATTGAATTTAATTGCAAGTAATCAAAGAATAAGCAATAGATTATAGTGTAGTAAATTAAAGGAGATAAGAGAGAGAAGAAGCAAACTCAACAATTTATAGAGGTTTGACCAATCTTTTGCCTACGTCCTCTCTTCTTAACCTTCTTGTCAAGAGTTTTCCTTCACTATCTCAATAGTTGATACAACCTCCTTTTTAAGGTTAAGGAATAACCTTTCTACCCCTTTTCACGAAGATATATATATATATATATATATATATATTCACCCCTTACAAGATTCTCTCACAGAGGAACTCTCCTCTTTTCTTTTGGATTAAGGATGAATACAAATGGGAACTTTATTTTGTGGGTAGGAAGAATAACTTTTTCACAAGCTATTTAACACAATACAATAAATATGAAGTGGAAAAACAAAGGGAATGTTGAGGAATGATCTCTTGAGAGTATTCAAAATTTTCAGCACAAGTCTCTTGTCTTCCAGTGTCTTCAATGCTTGGTTTTATATAGCATGATTAGTAGTTGAAGCATATAATGCTGTTTTTCCTATTGAGAACTACCAGTAGAGTACCAGATCGATCTTTCATCATGACCAGATCGATAAATTCCTACAATTACAAAGCAACTCAAGGCAAGAAGATCGATCTCATATTTGTAGAGATCAATCTTATAATTTGAAAAATGTTAGTGAAGATCGATCTATCGAACCATCAGATCGATCTTCTAAACTCTCTGTTTGAAGCAAGATCAATCTCCAGATCGATCTAGGAAGCATTCTCATAGAGGGGAGATCGATCTCTAATCACCCTAGATCGATCTCCTAAACTCTCTGACTTTGAGGAGATCGATCTCTATCCATATGAGATCGATCTCATAAGCTCTCTGTTTGAACATAGAGCGATCTAAAAATTGATCTAAGACCTTTAACCTTTGCCTTAGAGGAGATCGATCTCTTCCTAGACCAGATAGATCTCATAACCCCTTAGAGATCGATCTCTTCTTCCTTAACATCCTATACATGTTCTTTGAGTCTTTAATCCTTTAACAGATCGATCTCATATTCTCATGAGATCGATCTCTCATACTTGAAAACCCAGGAGATCGATCTCTCATCTCATGAGATCGATCTCTCAACCTTTAATACCCAGTTTCTAGCAATGACATGTATCTAATTAACCTCTTAACATGTTTAAAACATTTCTAGATTTATAATATCCATTATTGAATTACTGTTTTGTCATTTAAAAATATATTAACTTAACACATGGGGTCTCACATGATCCTTTTGATCGAAGTCTAAAAGTGGCTGAGAAATTTACACAAGTTTGGCATGGGGATGACGTCAGTGGTAACTTGGGAGGGTTGGTTTTCTCTGGTTCCAGTTGATTTTGGGATGTTCTTGGCTATTCCAGAAAGAGCATGATGTGCTCTTTTATTCTGGAGAAGATTAGCCTCAGAAGCGTTCTAGATGGGCTACAAATTGGCCTTTTTGTTGGGCCAACAGATGTTGGGCCTAGACCTGCCAAAAGCCCTATTTTCGTAAAATCCATAAAAATTATTTCTAGCCCATTTTCATCAAACTTTCCACTTCTCAAGTGTTTTACTAAGTCTCTAGTATGTCCCATAAAAGTTTGAGGCCCACTTGCTTAAGAAAAGTTTCCCGTTTGGGCTCATTTTGCCCGGTTTAGTCGTTACCGATTGAAATTGCTTAAGGTTTTCGATTTACTTTAAAAATTAATTTGATCATCGAAACCTTAAGATTTCCACTCAATTTTGATTCTCCAAGTTTAATATACCTTACTTTAATTTCCTATGGCCCCAGAATAATTTTTATGAATTTATAGAATTTATTTTGAATTGATTTCACTTACTAGGCTCAATTACTCGATTTAGTGCTAACTCGAGTTTCTACTAACTATTTCACTTCCAGTACCTTAGTTTCAACTCCTAACCACCAAAACATACTTATACATGCAATATTGTGGAATATTTGAACTTAAAACCTTACCTCAATTTTTGTGCCCCAAGCTCCGTGCTACTAACCCAAGTGCTTCGGTTGTTATGGGCCTGTATAATATTATTCCGAGTATCTTAATTGCTTTCTAGTTTCCAAATAAATAGTGAAACAAAACATTTTGGGTTTCACAAGATATGAAAGTGTTGGGACACTATGGTTTGATTTAACAATCATTTGAGTTGATATGCACATGTATGGTTTCAAGTCAATTCTAATGGGTTCACTAATTTATACTAAGGTACCTTGGATTTCATAGAGCTTATAAGTTAGGATCTGGGAAAATGAGATGCTTGAGGTATCCTTATGATAAATACCCCAAAATTTCTAACCCATTTGTAGGGGATACATTATTTGGATGTTACTAGAAAGTAAGATTCTTCATATGAGTAAGTGTGATATGGTAATGTATGAGGTTCGATTGAATTGGGATATAGAGTATGATATTGAAATTACAGATCTATGTGGTGGATTAACGAGGTAATTCGAATAGGTACAAAGATTGGAAAAAGTTGTTATGTTCCTTTGGGATGGGAAGTAAGGAGTGACTGGGAGCAAGTTGCTCTCGAGATTACCAAAGAAAGAAAAGGTCTGATGACGCCGAGGTGAGTTCTAAGTGTAGATCGGTAAAAGTTAATGTAGCTTGGGTGTTAAAAGGAGAAAGTGTAAATGATAGAATGAAAGTTTTGATAGCTAAGAGATAAGAATGATAGAATGTTAAGGAAGAAAGGAAATTTAAGGCATCTAAAGTAATCTCCATAGTGGTAATCATGCTAGCTCATGTATGTGTGACATGTAGCTAAGTACATGCCTGAATGGCACCTACCTTTCTTATGATAGCCCCATGATGTGTACTATGAGTTATGTAATCCCAGCTATATAACGTTAGTCACATCACAGCTCTTCAATTGTTCGCCTGACTAGTGAGATTAAGGTTGCAACCATAGCCATACATTTTAGAGGATTTCACTTATCACGTGATTACTACATAGGAAATTAATTAGCCTTCCTTGAAAGGTTTTGGATATGTGAGTGCGGTTGAAAAATTAATTTCTGTTTGATAAGTCATTTTAGTAATAGGTAAGTAAGTTTGATATCGAGGTTTTATGATTATGAAGATGTTCAGAAAAATTGGATAAGTGATAGATGCTCAAGATAGGAAAACATTAATTATTCAGATTTTTCAACACGGTAATATCTAAGCATGTGGGGAATAATTAAAAGAAACCCTATTGATGTTAGAAGTTTGAGTAGTCATATTGTGGTGTAAAGTGATAAGTACGTGTTGAAGATACTACGATTATGATATGGAATTGTTTGTTGCTATTGATGATTCGTAAGAGGCTACCCAAGATTTGAAGATCTTATGGATATATAAGAAGTAATAAAGGAATGAGTCCTCTACTTCGAAGGTAACTTTGAGAAATTTGGAGGACCAAATTTTCTAAGGTGGGCAGGATGTAAAACCCTGAATTTTAATTTTATAAGCTTAATATTATATTTATTAAGTCAATTTCATAATGTATGAACGCTATGGATTGTTGGGCATAGTTGTAAGAGACATGGATATTTTATGAATTGATGTTTATGGTAATTGAAGTTGAAATGAATTGTGTATATTGATTTCATGCATATATGATGTATTAAGTATAAGTTAAGTATTTGGACCATATGTGATGTTATGGATATGTTATTGTTGGTTTAAATATGTTTATGGTTGTATTGAAGAATGATGTTGAGTTGTTGGATGATTGGTAAAAGTTTAAAGGGTGGAAGTTAGGCATTTTTTAGGGTCTAGACATCAAAAGAATGATGTTCTAGGCCAAGGGATCGATCCTCTATCTTAAAAGGACCAATCCCCTATTGGCAAAAGTTAAAAATGAACAGTAAAGGAGTAAGGGATCGATCTCCTAGGGTAAGGGATCAATCCCTTGAAGGCAAAATGCCCAAATGGTGCAAGAAAGCACAAATGGATCGATCTCGTCTCTAAAAGGATCGATCCCCTCTTCACAGAATGTATTCTCGAGATATTTTAAAGGGTGAGGATCGATCTCGATCCCTTATCCATTTTTTATTTCATCCAGCAAGGGCGTTTAGACGGGCTTTCTTCAAAGAAATCTACCAAGTGACTGACACGTCGTCTACCATCTTTACCTTGCTCAAGAAAGATTTTGTCACGAAAGACATCTCTAAGCAGCCGTCGACCACTCTAATCTTCGACTACTGGTGGAAAAGACGCGTCGGCGCCTAGTTGAGCGATGCATTTAAGACTATTTAAAAAATCTTCACTTTTCTTCCTACCTGAGGGGGTCTCCGAATCGGCCTCTACTCCACCCACTGACCTTTCATATTCTTTTATTTCATTAAAGGTGGAATTGGTCACGGGGCAATCTTCATTTTTAGCTCTCGTTTCCAACTCCATTTGCTTGATTAAAGCGAATTCTTAAAAAAGATCATTTTCATTATATTATAATTCCTCATTATTTCCAAGTTAAAGGGATCGATCCCTTATTCATCTGAAGACATAAATTAGGTTTTAAGTGACACAAGAACTAAGGAAAACATAAAGAACTTGAAAGAAAAGAAAAAAAGAAAAAAAAGGAAAAAGAGGAAAAAAAGGGAGAAACAAAAAGAGAGATGGCTCTTAATACTTCAACCAAATCTTCCTCTCATTAGCCTTTCCAATCAATCTCAATTTAGGGTTTGAAGGAAGCCATTAGAGGTTGAAATTTTAGAAAGTAGTTCAACCATTGAAGGTAAGCTAGAGAGAGAAAGTTTGAGATCTTTGTGAAATTCATATATGTTATGCTTTTTGGGGTTTCCAAGCTTGATTTTGTTGTTGAATTTCGGCAAAACAATGCGGAAGATCCTTTTAGGATATTTTTAGGGTTTATGTTTGCAAGGGGAAACAAAGGTAAGATTTTCTAAAATACCCAAATAAATATCTGTTGTTATTGGTATTATGATCTATTGATTGGCTAAAGTAGATTTTTGAATAAAATTATGGAATGATGGTTTAGGGTTAGGACCTTCAATGATTTTATGGTTATTTGAATAGTGAATGTATATTAGGGTATGTTGATTAATGTGTAAATTGGTATGGATGATTGAAAAGAAAGTAGTTTAGCCATCAAGAGGTACTTTGGGTCACCTATTACTAATTTGGAGATTAGGGTTTAAGTGATTTAGCTTATATAACGTGCATGTACGATATTAATTGATGATAAATGACAATATTAATGAATGAAATGGTGCTAGGAGTTAATGTAAGACGTATGTAGCATTGAATTATGGTAATGAATGATTAAAAAAGTCTATAAGAGCATATAAGTTGCTAAGTTAAGTTTTAAAGGAAATTAAGAGAGATGATAAGTATAGGAAATGTTAAGTTATGGAAGTCTAAGTAAATTAAAATGGATGGAGACTAAGTGTTGTATAATTTGCATTTGTAGTTAAGAACTTATTGAGGGAAGTTAGGCAGTTTAGATGCATTTCCTAGCCCAAAAAGGTGCCAAAGTGAACCAAGGTTAAGTGCTGCAAATTTGCTTTAAGGTAAGGGATAATGTGTTGAGAAATGGATGTCAATTTGTTTTTAAGCATTCATGCAAGTTTATGAATGTTTTAAATGTGTTATGACTTTGAGAATTTGATGAAAAGTCACACCTTACACTAAGGGATTGATCCCACATGGCAAGGGACCGATCCCTCATATGAAGCTTCCATAAACTTTGCATTCAGGTGGTGTAAGGCCGATCCCTTATAAGGTATGATCGATCTCCTCGTGTTTTCAGCTTAAAACTATATTTTCATGCAAATTGACATATTTTGATTTAAATTCAATAAAAACATGACTTGCTAAACCTATAATTTTATGATTTTAGTATGAAGATCCCACAAAATGCATTAAAGTCGTCGTTTTAGAACATTTGAATGATAAAACTTGTTTTATGTGTTTAAAGCAAACTAATGCATTAAAATGATTTCTCAAAAATGTATTTGGCATGTTTTGGAGTGGGGTCACTATGTTTAAGCTATAAAAAGGATGATTCCATGGGATAACTATCCCACACGCTTATGTATTATGTTTTGGAAAGTTAAGCTATGTTTCTTAAGTTATGGAATCATGTCATGTATGTTCAATGAATTGTTTTTATAAAACTATAAGGCTACCATTTATAACGTGCTTGAGAGGCGTTTAACGTCCATCTATGTCATGTTGTTAATTATGCCTCATCTGCTTAAGGGATGTATAACATCCACCCATTTATGTGGCATTTATGCCTTTAAATTTAAGTTAATGTAAGGTTATTAGACCTGGACATGTCAATAGCATTCCCATTACTCACTGGTCCAGTAAGGATGAAGAAATCCTAATCACTTCCATATGTTAACCTTTCCCTTTTAAGGGGCTCTTATTTTGGGATGTACATATCGACAGAACAAACTTTGAATAGATGCCTAGTCTCTAACTTATATCTAAGGTTTTATTAAGCATATGATTTTAAGATATGATTTGAAAACATATGATTTAAAGTTATGATTTGCAAGAAATGCATCAAAGACATGATTTATTTACATGGCTATGTTTGGTAGAAACACATATGCTGTGCTTTATGACCTTAATAGGATTTGAACAAAGTGTGTTTGAAAACAAAACTGCTATAATATGTTTTAAATAAAGAATGCATGCCATTTTTCCTTCCCCTCTGCATGCACTCTTACTGGGTGTATAGCTCACCCTCCCTCTTCTCCATAGGTAATCTTATAGCCGACACCAAGGATGTCCCTTTTGTGTAGGTTTAAAGAGTACTTTTCGTCGCCCGCTTCAATCATTCGAAAAGTATAAACAAAGATATATCTTTTGTTTATATCTAAGACAATTGTCACACAGTCTATCTATGTGTACTTCGGGATGCAACATTAGGCTACGATAGGTATAAATCGGAACCTATAGCCTAGATTTGAAGTGTGATGTATAAATTTACTTAAATGCTAATTATGCCTTATTGTGGTCAATTGATGGATGAGGCAAAATCTTAGTTTGATGAACAAAAGGTATGTATGTACGTGGAGTTAATTTAGGATCACATCACACATCTTTGAATGACACCAGGACTAAAGAAAATAATAACTGGATTAATTTAATAAGATCAACGAAAGTGATTAGATATTACACTGATCATAGGCAAACATAAGTAAATAAAAGAAAATTTTAGTCCAATTTCCACTTATTTTAGGTTTTCATACTAGGTTTGGGAGGTAGAATGTAGCAAGTATAGAAGTAGGGATGGAAAACAAATGTGAGGTAGGGTTTTAAGAATTCATGGTTATATTATGAGTGAAAATATGTAATTTCATGATCAAATAATAAAATATATATTAACTTAAGAAAAGCTCAGTTAGGTTCGCGAGCTACTCGAGCCAAGTATTTTAATACTCAAACTTGGCTCGTAAGATAGTTCTAGTAGCTCAAGCTCAAGCTCGGCTCAACAAAAATTAAGTTGAGTTTGAGTTTTCTTCAAGTTGAGTTTAAGATTTTTTTTTAAATCGAGTCCGAATAGCTTACGAGTATCAGTGTACCATTTACACCTCTACTCCTCATAACTTATTTGCTAAAAAAACTTAAATCCTAAATTCTTCTTCTAATTTTGCACATCACAACCTACTTTTGTTATTAATCCGTCTAATATATCTTCTAACACAGTAATTACACAATCTATCTCTTAAATTCTCTCACACTTCATTGGGTCTTCTCAATCTATCTTCAATCTCTCCAAAATCTTCATTATTTACAACAATTTAAAGTAAATCTCTAAAATATCTTTATTTAAATTTGTTATTATTTCATTTTATTGCATGAAAATGTTGGGTAATTGTTGATTTAGATAAATATAGATGCAACTACCTAACACATTTCTATTTTCACGATTCGTTTCAGAAAGGAATTTTCGTGAGCCACAACTAGCTCACGAAAATTCCCTTTTGTGAGCTTTCATAACTTCTATAAGTCTTCTTTAGCTCACGAAAGCTTGCTTCTACAAATGTTTCCAGAAATGAATTTTCAAGAGTTTAACTGTGTTCCCAGAAATTCATTTCAAGGAACACTATGAAAGTCTCAAAAATTCACTTTCGGGAGTTTCAATTCTAAGGTTTTTCTTAGATTTTCTCATATGAAAATATGTTCTTCAATTAGATGAAACTTTATCATGGGACTTCTATAGACAACATGACAGTATATGGGTGATAGTTGATTGGCTTACCAAGTCAGTACACTGTCTAGCCATCAAGGCTATCGATTCCCTCAGCTCTTTGGCAGATCTGTTTGTGTGAGAAATAGTGAGATTTCATGGGATCCCAATGAGCATTACATCTGACAAAGAGTCTCGCTTCATTTCTAGTTTCTTGGAGCAGTTTTAGGAAAGTATGGGAACTCGGTTACATTTAAGCACAACATTCCACCCTCAGACTAACGAACAGTCCGAGAGAAATATCCAGACACCCGAGGTCAATGTTGAGTGCAGGTGCACTTGAGTTTTAAGGCTCTTGCGATGATCATTTACCCTTGGTCAAATTTGTGTACATTAACAGCTATCGCATGAGTATCATAATGGTACCATATGAAGCTTTATTCGAAAAGAAGTGCAGATCTCTCATTGGTTGGGAAGAGGTTGGAGATAGAAAGATCTATGCACCAAAGTTAGTTAAAAAAGCTTCAGAGGATATTAGGCTGATATGTGATAGACTAAAAATGGCTCAGGATAGATAGAAAGAGTATGTAGATAATCAAAGGAGACCACTTAAGTTTTATATAGGTGATATGGTATTCTTGAAAGTTTCCCATTTGAAGGGCATAATGAGATTAGGTGAAAAAGGTAAATTGAGTTCGAGGTTTACTGAACCATTCCAAATACTTAAGAGGGTTAGTGATGTTGGATATTAGTTAGCTCTACCTCCTCAGCTTGCCAATGTGCATAATGTATTCCATGTGTCCATGTTACAGAAATGGCACCCTAGCTTTCACATGTTATCGAGTATGAAATTATTAAGCTCTGAGATGATATGACATATATGTAGCAACCAATTAAGATCTTGCATTTGAAAGAATAGCTTTAAGGTCCAAGGTTATTCCATTAGTATAAGTATAGTGGCAACAACATTCAAAGGAAGAAGCCACGTGGGAATTAGAAAGTATGATGTGAGAGAAGTATCCTCACCTTTACTGATATGACCACCTGCAAATTTCGAGAACCAAATTTCCCCAGGTGGGGAGGATGTAACATTTACGATTTTCGCTATCATACGTAAATTTGTTTATCGAAATTAAAGCTTATTTGAATAAATACAGATTAATTTTGGATAGATTAAGGAGATTTTGAGTATTCCAAAGCTTGGGTTTAAGTTGGTGAAATTTTGATACTAAGGGTGTCACGACCAGAAGGCTGCGACATTTAGTTCACTTCATTGCAGAAGTATGAACATTTAGGCTAAACTTTTCATCATATTTTTTTTTTTATAATTTGTTTGTTTTGTGAGCATAGTCGTACAATAGATTCCAATGGATATCTACTTTATGCTGTTTAAGGTAAATTACCTATAGTCCCAGTCTTAAGTTTGCTGACCAAGAATCATGCATTTACATCCTAAAGCTTAAAACATTAATTACTTAATATAACTCTCGACTTGTGTATTGAAATTAAAGTGTCTAAATTAAACACGTATAGACGATGGGCTAAAGATCTCCAAAGCCTTAACTCCAGAACCGATATTGATGTCAATGCCAATATACCTCTTAACTGCAGTTATGATCGAAAATAATTGGGGTCAGCTTTCAAGAAAGCTCAGTAGATACTGAATTCTAATGTAGGTATAACGTATTCACTTTGGATCAATCTCATATCACTTATTCGATTCATCTTCTGAACCTTAAAGGAAGTTTGGCTTTGTCAGGACCCATTCTCAATTCATGACTTAACCAAAAACCACTACAAATTTTTCGCATTTTTAACTTACCTTTCCTCTCATCAATGGTTGGGCTGTGATTCGATGTCAAAATCCTCGCTTACCACATTATCCATTATCATACATACATGTCAATATACTGTTACTGACTGTAACTGCTTTTATAATACGTGTGAGATTTTATAAAGTCTACTACAATTACATTCCCCATAATATATATCGTATACATCACTGTGCTGTTTCTATGTTTAGATACATAACCGTACAAAATATGTATACCTGGCGGTCGATAGGAAATAGCAGCGGACACATGAATACTATCCCTCAAAAGCTCTTGCTCTACTGCTGATGCTCTGTAGAGAGATGTAAAGAAAGGGGGTGAGCATACAACGCGCTCAGTAAGGAAATCAGGCAAGCAAGTAGATATCTACACTATCTACTCAAAATAATGCTATGCCTTGAAAACATTATTTCCTTTACTCACTTTAAAAGCATGTATTTAAAATATATATATACTTGTACAGATTAAATCACATGTACAGAAATCATGCTTTCTTTCTCAAATGTAGGCATGTAGTGCAAAACAATGCATCTTTATAATATCACAATGCCTTTAGATAAATCATGCCATGTATGTTTAAATCATAGTAAATATGGCATTTAAATCATTCACAACACAAAATCAGAGTCCGACCCATCCCTCAGGTCTGTCCGCAATTTAAATCAGTCAATCAAGTGATATATCATGTGAGACTCTGTGGTGAAAATATAAATAGTATCTTGGACTATGATCATATCCCACATGTGATCCCAAGCTACACGGAATCCTAGTGTGCGGGGCATCACTGCTGCAACAGGAGGGGGGTCAGTCCATCACAACTGCCAGCTATATCCTCCTCAACTCCACAACACCACACGGTACAGTATACCCCATGCCACTCGCACGGTACAACGTACTCCGTGGACCCTACATCACCGTCGGGGTGCCTGCCATAGGTCTTAGCCCTCAAACCATGGTATATCATACCACGTCTCTAGTATCCTCATGCAGATATCCTCTCACATAGTGTGACACTCAGTCTACACAAGGAATCAAGCATGGATTTCAACATGTATTATATATCACATACAGTGCGCGCCTTTGAGCGCGACTCACAGTCGACACTCCGCTCAAACACTGTTTAACATCACAAACTCAACTCTAGTGTGAGTAAACCTCCAGCAACTAGGTCAATGCATAGTTTATGTATTAAATCAAGTACAAAGAATAGCTACAGTACCATGCTATGCACAATATCATGAAATCAAGTACGAGCAATAGCTCCAGTACTATGTCATGTATAAATCATGAAGAATCGAGTACGAGCAATGCTCCAGCACTCTGTCATGCATATCATGAAAAACTCAAGTACGAGCTAATCGCTCTAGCACTCTCTCATGCATATATCATATAAAATTGAGTACGAGTAATAACTCCAGTACTCTATCATGCATGTCATGGAAATCTAGTGTGAATCATAATCCAGCACTAATGTATGTGGAAAATATATGAAATCTAGTGCGAGCTGTGCTCCAGCACGATTCATTCTCACATAATATGATAGATGGCTCTTTAAAAAGGGATGATTTACAAAATATCAAAATCAGCACTATAAAGTGTGCTTAATTCACATCAACCTTAAAATCATTAGCCTATCTATTTATTCTCTTGCTAAACAGCAGTTAAACACTCAAAATAGTGGTTTCCATGCTTTTTACAACTTTTCACAAAAGTTGACTTTTTCACTAACTAGGGGTAAAATTGTAATTTGCCACTATCGGGTCACAATAACTATTATTCACTTTCTTTGACCCTCAGAGTTTTTAAGTGAATGCAAAAGCAGACGAAAATACGTGCAGGTATCTCTAACTACTCACAAAAGTCCCTTACTTGCAATCACTCGAGAGATTTCACTTTCTCTGCGCTGCTCGTTTCAGTAGTCTGATTTGCTCCTCCAATAATATCTGGAGCTGTATAAAACCATTTATCAGGTTAATTACACTTTTCCTACTGTATTTCACATTAAATACAGTCTATTTCCCTTAATAGGCTTTAATAATCCTTAATGGGCCTAACTATGCCTTAAGCCCATTTTCATTTTACTATTCATTTTCATTGGGCCTATTGGGCTTGTGGGGCCCACCAACTCTTATTGCGCTTGTCCTAGACCCATTAAATCATATTGGGCCTAATATATTTGGGCTTGGCCCATTGGGCCTCTCGGCCACATGCCATGGCCAAGAGCTATCCATGCCGTCGGTTACACCATGGCATGCCATCCATGCCTATTTGTTTAGCCAATTCACTTAGGCATTCTCACAAACACTTGGTTGGCAACATTCTTAAACATCATATAATTCATTTAGGCATTTTATCAAACACCTTGATTGCCAACTAATTACATGTATTAATTAATCAAATTGATTAATTCTAATTACACCATAATCATTAACACATGTACATTAATACATTTATGCCTTAAGATCATATGGACATAAATCAATATCTCACTACTCACTCTTGGCCTAACCAACATGATAGTGATTTCATATGTTTCAATGCTTAAAACATATACCAATATACTTAAAATCATTCATACATTAACATATATGAAATTGAAAACTTGAAAATATATCAATTGTTGTTTTCACACTTGGCCGAATACTTTGGAGGCTCACGGTTTGCACTCTATGGCTCCTTGATAGCCAATTCCAACATATGTCACTCTCCTTTCAATTTGGAACAACTTCCATGAAGAATGCAAGTTCCAAATATGCCTAATTCCTAGTGATTTCTAGTGAGAGAAAGCTTGGATAATTTGTTTCAATGGTTTCTTCTTCTAGCCGAATTTGGTGTGATGAAGATGACAATGGTGTGGCTGATTTTATAAGCCACTTACTTAGCCATTAAGCTTTACTTTCCAGCCATTAAGCTTGACTTTCTAAGCCTTAGCCATGAGTCACCTAATGAGTTACCTTATGAGTCATGGTTAGCTTTAACTATAGTTATATATTTTTCTCATGGGCTTTCCATTTGGGCTTCTCGGTTTGGGCTTTCTTAATGGGCTTTCAAGCTGAAATTTTTAATATACATCGGGCCTTTAATTGTCTCAATATTTGGCAAATCAATTGGTCCAACAATTCGGTCTAAGGGACCTAAGAATTTTGATATACATTTAGTATACCTTAATGGGCTTTAAAATTTTCACCTTAGGCCCATTACGTTTTTAACCATTAAATTTAATCTGGAATCCTTCCGAATAAATTTTTCTTACTTTTGGGGATGATTATCTTGTATTCTGACGAAGAATATTTTTCTCCAATTTTTTCTCCACACTTCGGTAAATTTTTAACCATGATTAGTTAACTATGGTAAAAGTCCACTTTCTTAACTATAGTTGACTTTTTCCTTAATCATTGACCAAGTTGACTTTTTCTCAAAATTTTGAAAGTGTCATATCTTATGTCTTACACTCTCGTCTTTATGTTTCAACCGTTCCCGGTAGGTAATTACACCCAAAACACCTTAAATACCTTAACTCGCCAAAAAGGTCCATTTTACCCTTTTTAGCTTTTACTCTTGTTTTCTATGTTCGGGACTAAATCAAGCTGACTTTCCTTCATGAGCTCTCTATACTTTCTCATTTTAAGTTCTTATTTTCAGTCAGAATGATTTAGATCTTCTTGGTTTAGCCTGTGACTCTTATAGCTCACATTAGGCTTTTTATGTAGCTTTTACTTGTTAAATTATTTTACTAACACTTTAAATCTAGTAAATACTCTTCTTATGATTCAACTATAATAATAGAGTGTTCATACACATAGGAATCATAAGAAACAAGCTACATAAAATCTGGGTCTGACAGGCTTTCATACGTTTTGTCTAAAATTCTATCTAAACGCTAT
The DNA here is from genome assembly GCA_033439115.1 of Firmiana major. Lineage (NCBI taxonomy): Eukaryota > Viridiplantae > Streptophyta > Magnoliopsida > Malvales > Malvaceae > Firmiana > Firmiana major. The sequence goes on along the minus strand of CM065896.1, from coordinate 47,402,666 downwards.
CAAGTCCTTCAAGTAGAAAGTTATTTGGAAACATCTCGATCGGCTATCAAACCTAATCCCCTTGGATGATCACTATAACACTTATCACATTTAGATACGATTTTCAATAACAATGCTTTTATCACTTTTTGATCTTTGATCACACTTCTCGCTTTCAAGGATTGACATTTCTTTGTATCATTTTCGATTCTAGGACTTGTGATGTTGTCACCACTATGCAGTCCAATCAATGCTCTATTACTTTATTTGATGCAATAGGCCATGCAATGGTTCAACAATTCAATGTAATGCATTTTTCGATAAAATGATGCATTCTTTGATTAAACATTTTTCAATGCAATTACGTGTTTCGAAATCAATATTGAGACCGAACACATGTTCGACAAAACACTTTTTTCGATAAAACACATTTGGTTCAGTAAGCAATATTCGATAAATGCTTTTCATTAAATAATTTTCGATAAACATTACCATTACTATCAATCACAATCCCCAATAGCAAGGGTCAATACTGACCTTTAAAGCCGTCAGCGGGCACAATACTGACTATTATAGCATCAGTGGGTATAATACTGAATATTATATCCATCAACGGGCACAATACTGACTATTATAACCATTAGCAGGCACATTCACTAATCGTTATAACCCCTATTTACAAGGGAACCTATACTGACTATTAAAGCTCGTTAGCGAGACAGATCAATTTGCTAACAATTATTGCCCCTTAGTAGAGCTGAATGGTCATGGCTAACTATTTTCACCTGTCAGTTAAGGCAAATCAGTAAAATGGTGAAAACTGTTTTGAAATCACTTCAAATCTCAATGTGGATAAAAGTAGAGTTAGCTTAAATCTAAAAACAATTGGAATATGCAAAATAAGCATACTCCAAAATCTTTCAAGACATGTATGAAAATAGATTTAAAAGTTTTTCATCATACAATGAATTCAACGAAGCTTTGAAAATCTCACATTTTACCAAGCCATATACAAGATGTAGTAAAGTACAAAGCATCACTTGGATTTGATAGAAAACATAAGGAATGTACAACATACTTTCCTATCTGTATCATAATACACTTTTCTATCAATCACTTGCCCTTAACATATTTAGTCCTTAAATATTTATCTTCTGTTTTAGGACCTAATTTACTTCGTATGATGCTACCTCGCATCCACAGATTTCATTATCTATTATGATGCAACCTTACATCATATTTGGTAATAATGCCCCTAAATCCTTTAATTTCACAATCAATATAGGTTGGTTTTACTGTCTTTGATACAAGAGTTACACATTTTGGAGCTAAGCAAAGCATCCTTTTCAGTTTGCATTTTTGAAACTTTTACATAACCTTCAAAGGCCTCCAAACACTGAAGCATTGATCCTACTCTTCATGGGGATCGATTCCTTTCATTCAAAACTTGAAGAGACATGCCAAACACACTAGAGATCGATCCTACACTGAGGGTGATTGTTCCCTCTATCATTTCCGTAAACACTTATGGCGTACTACTATATGGTGATCGATCCGCTACAGGTAGCGGATCGATCCTCTATAGGTAAGGGATCAATCCTCTTCATTTCTTCTCCATATACAATTATTATTTCAATATTTAGTCGATCAATATTTTACTTATAACACTAGGGGTCCTTAAACGTCATTTGATTCTTGTTTTAGTACCCAATACAATTCCTTAGGATGCTATCTCACAACTATGGAATCAGTTATACCTTAAGATACTACCTTGCACCCCAAGGATCACTTATCTTCTTCAATGTTCCTATCTCAATTCTTCCCTTAATCAATCTCCAATACTTCTATCACTTAGGTTGTTTGCACGTAAATCCACTTGATATAGATATAACGAACCTAAACTATTGGATACTAATGTGTATCCTTTCAATGTTCTTATAACCTTATTCGATTGAGATTTAACACTTAAACCACCAAGGTATGATGCTCACTTTGAATAAAATAACTATTCACTTATTCAATAAAATGCTAATTTACACATTCAACTGCTTATTCCCTCCTAACCACCCATTTCGGTTCTTATAACATAGACGATTTGGAAGTTTCTATAATAAGAATGAGTAGCAATTACTTATTACCTAGCTTGCAAAGCAAAAATAGTTTATATTCGCAAGCAGTTGATTTATCCAATTTTTAGTCATCGTTCTTATTTCTTATTCATATGTATATCCTATTTCTCATTTGTTATTCGATTGTGATCTTATCACATAGTATTGTAAGCCACAAATGAAATATAAATATATGTATCAATTTAAAGCATTAAAAATTTAGCAAAACCAAGCTTGTCCTTTTTTGACACAATTTGGCTAATTGTGGAAGATAAGCTTAGAAGTCGTTTTGCTCCAGTCTGAACGGATAGAAATGCTTCTGGTTAGTCCTTATATAATATATATAAGAACTATGGATTGATAGAAACTAAATCTCTACGAATCTAAGACAAATTGAAACTTGCCCACGTTTGCTTTCCCAAAGCTTTTCTATCGCATTTCTCTGAATCCAACCTCAAAAGTTTAGTATGTTGTAGAGGGGATAGAGTTAACAAGTTTGTAGAAGGAATCGGGGTGAAAGAGGGCTAGAAACATGGGAAATTGGTGAAAAATGGAGAGAGAAATGGAAAAGGGTAGTTTCTCTCTCTTCCTCTGTAATTTCCAAATAATCTTGAGCCTTCATATAGAAATTGCCTTGGGGTCAAAGCATCTGCCTTATTTTGGCTCAAAATTGCATTCTATTTAGAGAGGATTGATCCTTTCGCTTAAGGGATCGATCCTTTAAGTTGGTTAAGCCAAAATTGGCATTTTTCCAAATAGGGATTGATCCTATTGCATAGGGAATTGATCATTAGGCTCTCTAAGGCCAAAATTGAATTTATTTCTTCACAAAATCAAAACTGAATCAAGGAGAATTGATCGCTATGGGTGTCTTTATCCGATTTGCCCGATAACTCTCCTTTGAGCCACATCAGGACTTGTCATATGTCCAAAACGTATCCTAATTCACACTTATCACTATTTTTACCCGTCATATGTGTAAAAATTCGGGTTCTCACATCTTTCCCACCTTAAGGAATTCGATCCTCTGAATTTTTTCTAGTCAAGTCTGACTAGTTGAACTTATGTCTATTAACATTATAGGGAGTTTGATGCTATTCAAGAACCTTTTCTTATAAATTTTAGCTGAAAGTTCACAATTTCAAAATTAATTCGCTGTTGTGAAAGTGAAAAAGTAACAACATTGATGTCAACCTCTCTCATGACTACTTATACATCCTTACCTCATGTTCAGTTTCACAATTCTAATTCATATCACTTTGTATGCAATAGAACACTATCACAAAATCGCAGTGTAATTTCAAACAAACACAGTACACTGAATGTGCTTAAGATGTAAATGACTCTTAGAGACCTTTCTAAAATGACTCATAAAATAGAGTTTTTCTCTAATACCATTCAATCTGTCACAACCTGAAGACCAGGACATTTCATTCACTTCACTATGAAAGTATGAACTGTTGGGCTAAAGTTATCATCATTTTTTGTCATTTGTTTGTGTTGTGAGTATAGTCCTATGACGAATTCCAATTGATATATACTTTATACATTTTAAGGTAAATTACCTATGGTCCTAATATAAGGTTTACGAACTTATGCCCTTAATTCTATATTCTTTACCAAGAATCATGCATTTACATCCTAAAACTTAAACAATTAGTTACACAATACAGCTCCCAACTTGTATACTGAAGTTAAGGTGTCTGAATTAAACACGTACCAAAGATGAGTTGCAAGATCTCAAAAGCCTTAACTCTAAAGTAGATATTGATGTTAACACCAATATACCTCTTAACTGTACATATGATGGAAAATAATTGGGGTAAGCTTTGAAGGAAGCTCAATGCGCAGACCAGCGCCATTATCAAAATTATAACCTACAAATACTGAATTCTAATGCATATATAACGCATTCACTTTCAATCAATCTCTTATCACTTATTTTATTCATCTTCCGAACCTTATCGAAAGTTTCACTTTTCCTAGGTTTTAACTAGAAATCTATCTAGACGTTATCATGTCTTTTAGGCAAAGAGGTATTTGGAAATACCTCGATTGGCCATCAAACCCAATCACCTTGGACAATCACTATAACACTTATTACAATTCGAAACGATTTTCAATAACAATGCTTCTATCACTTTTTGATCTTTGATCACTTTTCGCTTTCAAAAATTGATACTTTTTCATATCATTTCTGATTCTAGGACCTATTGACGTTGTCATCGCTATGCAGTCCGATCAATGCTTTATCACTTTCTTCGATGCAATAGACCATGCAATGGTTCAATAATTTAATGCAATATGTTTTGTGATAAAATGATGCATTGTTTGATAAAACACTGTTTAATGCAATTACATGGTTTGGAATCAATGTTAAGACCAAGCACATGTTTGATAAAACACTTTTTCAATAAAACACTTTTGGTTCAATGAACAACGTTCGATAAATGATTTCGATTAACACTTTTCATTAAAGAATTTTCAATAAACATAACCATTGCTATCAATTAAAATTCCGATTAGCAGGGATTGATACTGACTATTAATGTCATCAACAGGCATAATGCTGACTATTATAGCTGTCAGAGGGCATAATACTGACTATTTTAGCCATCAACAGGTATAATCACTAACTATTATAATTTTTGTTAAAATGGGAGTCGATGTTGACTATTAAAGCTCGTCAGCGGGACTGACCAATTTCTAAGGCAAAATAGTAAGATAGTGAAAATTGTTCTGAAATCACTTCAAATCTTAATGTGGATAAAAGCAAAGTTTGCTTAAATCTAAAAAACAATTGGAATAAGCAAATTAAGCATAATCCATAATCTTTCAAGACATGTCTAAAAAGAGAATTAAAAGTTTTTCATCATGCAATGAAATCGATGCAAGCTTTGAAAATCTCACAATTTACCATGCCATGTACAAGATGCAGTAAAGTACAAAGCATGGTTTAAACATCACTTAGATTTTATAGAAAATATGAGGGATGTAAAACATACTTTCCTATCCGTATCACTATACACTTTTCTATCAATCAATTACACCTAACATATTTTAGTGCTTAAAAATTCATCTTTATTTGGAACTCGATTTACTCTATATGATGCTACCTCGCATCTATAGATTTCATTGTTATGATGGGAACCTGCATCATATTTGGTAATAATACCCTTAAATCCTTTAATTTTTCAATCAATATAAGTTGGTCTTACTGTCTTCGATATGGAAGATACACGTTTTAGAGGTAAGCAAAGTATCACTTTCAGCTTGCTTCTGTGAACTTTAGCATAGCCTTTAAAGGCCTTCAAACAATGAGTGATTGGTCCTACTCTTCATGAGGAACGATTCCTTTCGTTCAAAACCTATACAGAAATGCCAAACTCACTATAGGGATCGATCTCATACTGAAGGGATCGGTCCCTCTATCATTTCCATAAACACTTATGGCACTGTGAGAACCCTAAATTTTGAAAATCCTTCTCTAAATAACTTTAAGAAATTAATGAGATATTTTATTTAGATGATTTCAATGCTGAGCCAATAACTATGAGGAGCATGTATGAGCTCGAGGTCTGGAGATGGGTGGAGTAACTTGAAATTCTCTTATTTGAGACCTTATGTACTAAGTAAGGACAAGTAATGTTATATTTATGTATTGACTAAGAAAGTATGGAATAAGAATGAATTTAGATGAATGAGAATGATTATTTAAGTTTATGGATAACAGGATTTGTAATAACTAAGTTACCTAAGTTACTAATGTAGGAATTTGAGAGCTCACTTTAAGGAATTATGTTTAAGTATATAAAATGCTACCTTGGTGCCATCCAATGAATGACCAACTTATTGTGAATTAACTCGACAAGGTTCAAGGAGTGATTAAGAAGGAAAATTAGGATGATTAAGTAAGAACAATGGTTAGTTTTAAGCTTCCTAAACAGCTAAGTATCTTAAGGGCATACCTTAAGTTTAAGAGCTCAAACATTGCTAAATGGAATTCAAAAGAATTTGACATTAGCTTAAAATGAAGATATGATATAACTAAATCAGTTAAGAGATGAAATGAAGTTTTAAAGTGAGCAATTAAGGTTGATTAAGTGGCCACAACAGATTTGGAAAATTGAAGGCTAAGCCGTGAGAATCATGTGAGTTCGACTAAGAAATTCATCCAAATTGGATTAAATTGGATTAAAAAGCCACCCAAGTTAGAAAATCCTTCCGTTCGATGTGTCCTTTATAACACTTCTTCTTTGAATTTTTTTTTTAGGCATCAAACGACTTAGTTTGCTTATGGTCCTACAAGACAGATTGTCACCATTTGAATATACTACAACATAAATTTTTTTTTTGGTATTTATTTAAACTTATTTAAGGGGTGAAATCTAGCCAAGAAGAATAGGGCACAAAAGCTGTCGTACTGCTAGGCAAGTGGAGTTTTGTGATTTTGTTTTCAAGGTTGTTGAGCATGGTGAGTTGTGATGTTTTAAGGCTAATTTTTTTGTCATATATTACAGTAAAGACCTTAATAAGGAAAAGTGGTGGTTTGAGCTAGTACAAAAGAAAATGAAGGGAACGCTTTGATTCTTCATTATGTTAAATGGTTACTTGATCTTGTGGTTTGAGTAATGGCATGATAAGATGACCATTTAGGGTTTTGGCCACGAGAAATATTTTGGTTTAGATTATGTGTAAATTGGGGGTTTGAATATTTATTTAATTATAAGAATTAATGCATGAAAAATGATTGTGATTTGGGGTTAGAATGAAATGAGAATTTGGATTATGCCATTTAAGGGTTTCAACCACGATGAGAATTTTGGGGTTTGTTGTGAGACCTAAGAATTCTATGCCATCTAATTTTGTAATGTGAACATGAAGTGTAATTGATTTAGCTAAATGTGATGTACTCATATATTGAGGTAGTAAGGAATGAGATTTCTAAGTTATGAATGAGAAATAATCAATGGAGTAAACTATGGAAATTATATAAAGAGATTATAGGTCAAGTGTACAACCATAGTGTGAAACAATAAGGCCAGATCGATCTTGGAGAAGATTGGGATCGATCTGGTAGGCCAAAATGACAAAGGATGAGGAATTTAAATGAGTAAATCGATCTCCAATGAAGGCAAATCGATCTCCTTATGATTCTGCCTCAAAGGGATCGATCTCCAATAGGAGTAGATCGATCTCCAAATGTTTCAGTAAAATGTATATCGATCTCCTCAAAAGGAGCAGATCGATCTCCTTATGATTATGAGATCGATCTTGCCCCCAAGATAGATCTATCAGGTAGGCATAAAAAGTGCCCAAAATGTCCCCAAATTCAAAGGAAGATAGATCTCCTGCCCTCCGCCTATATAAGGATCCTTGTGTTTTTACTGGAACTCATCTCCTCTCTCTAGAAAACTGAAATCCCTAGCTTTATCTCTCTTCCAAAACACCCATTTTCATTCGAATAAGAGGTTGTGGCAAGAGGGAAAGTTATTCCTCATCAAAAGAAGAACAACATACTTGGAAATCGAAGGACAATTTGAGCTGAGGCATGAATTGAGCACTCCACAAGTTTTGGATAAATTTCTAAGCTTTAATCATTGATTTGGAAGTAGATTTCTATGATTGTGACTGTAGATGTTGTGATGAGTAGGCTGGAAATGGTTAGGGTTGTTAGAACCATTGAGGTATTAAGAAACTATGAGAATGTGAGCAATTATGCTCGATGTAGAGATTTGAGATAATGTGATGGAATGTTGATGATGTTTTTACATCGTTTGGACAGCTCGGGGTTCCAGAGAGGAAGGCAAGGATAGTTCGTTGTACGGGGGAAACGATTGCACTATACGAGGTGCAATAAGGTAAGGGAAAACTTAAACTCACTTGTGTATGTGATTTGTGATGATAATTGTAGCATGAAACGCTTTGAGAAAACAAGCATGTTTTACGAGTTGTGATTGATTTATTACACATAGTTTTATAGCCGGTTGGGGCCCAATTTTTATTAGTTGTAAACAAAGTGTGAAATTGTTTTACAAACCGTTTGAGTTTAAAAAGTGAAACGAGATTTGGGCTCTACGTTAAGGCATACTGAGATTTGAGAAATGTGTGTGTAGTTTTGTCGATTTGAGCTCAGATTTAACGTATTTTGTAATGAGTATAAAAAGGTTTTCAGATGAGTTTTATGAGAGAAACCATTATGAGCTTTACGTGAAGGCAAAATGGTTTTATATGATAATGACTATTATTGAGACTTAGGCGTGTCATGTGATAACACATCGGGCCTTGCTCTAGTAGCATGTAGGTCCGAGCCTTGCTCTGGTTGCATGTAAGTCTGATATTCCTCCACTTTGGCAGCGAGAGATACCTCCGTTTTGGTAACGCGAGATCACCCCCGCTCTAGTAGTATTGGGTGGCCTTCCTTTGGTAGCGTGTAAGACCGATAGTGTGCATGAGGAGAGGCCTTGCTCTGGTAGCATGTAAGTCCGGGCCTTGTTCTGGTAACATGTAAGACCAATACACCATGTACACGACCATATTGTCTACGTTCCCTCTTTTGAGGATGCCTGGGATGCGCATCTAGAGAAGATTATTTTGATGTGCCATGACAAATGTTTTTATCAGAGTTTTATTTGCCTTGTCTCCGTTTTGCACATGAGATTGTGTTTTGTGGCTGTGCCATGTGTATTATTACTGAGGTGATTTCTATCACGTTTTTATGAGAAAAGCCATTCTCGTATCCTGATTTCCACATGCTTGTAACTATGGTTTTTATACTAAGCCATTTGCTTTCATGTATCTGCATGATCTTAGAGAAATGAGATGAGAATGATGTTTAATGATTTCATGCCACGTTTTCTATTGAGCTATTGAGTTTCACTTACAAAAACAAAATGATTGTGCTGTGTAATTAATCATTTTTGTTAATGAGTCCCTTACCCCCTTACTGAGCGATTTAGAAGCTCACCCTATTTTTATATCCCCCATGATTTCTTCAAGTGAAGAGAGATTTCCTGCGATGTACAGAGTAGTGGCTAGTGGAGGACTTGAGGTCCAGGCCGTATATTGTATTTTTAGGTATACTTTAACATTTCATATACCCAAACTAAAGTTGTATTTACAGACAATTGATCAATAATGATGTATGGAATGTATTAGGATTAATTAACTCTGTATTGAGGAATATATATTGGTATGATGTATGAATATTAGATGATGAGATCCTGAGGTGAAAGTTTTATAATATATTTATCATGATGTATGACACTGTACAGGAATGCACCCAGAATCGTGTATTGATGAAAATAAGTTTTAAATTTACCCTGTTTTTGCGCTTCCGGGGTGTCACAGAATTTATTTAGTATCAGAGCCTAGGGTGTTTAGTAACGCCCTAAAGGTATTGTCTGCAAGTGCACGGGTCGTACAAGTAATAATGAGATTTGAGTCCCGAGTTATCGTCCCACAGAGAAATTGACTACCTAATTAACTACCGGTTAATCTTACCCTAAGTATATTCTAGCAAATTATGAATTGATGATGGGTGGTCTACATGGCTAAAATTAAAAGTATTGAAAACAATAAACAAAAATAAAGAAAATAAAATCGAGCTAAAAGCACTTACAGTGCTCCAAGCAATAAAATAAAATACCTACAAATGATAACGCAATTAAAATAAAATGCAAATATGGAAATAAAGAAATAAAATTAATTAAACTAAAATTTAAACAAACTTAAAATAAAAATGCATGTAATTAAACTAAAAAAAATTGCAAATTAAATTAACCTAAAATCTAATAAAAATGAAGAATAAATTAAAAATGCATGAAACACATTTAATCTAAATTAATTATAAATGCATCTAAACTAAAATAAAGTTCTAAAACATTTAATATAAAATTAACTACTAACTAAAAATTAACACTACAAATTAAATTAACATGCCAAGATTTACAACTAACCTACCAATTAATAAAAGCTAACAACTAATTAAAGATTAAAACGACTAAAAGCATGTAATAACAAATTAATTGGCCAAACAAGGCCTTAAACTACTTTGCAACAATGTGGTCCCGATACTGCACTGTTCACGTTCTTCCAAAACATTTCCAGGCATTCTCGGTTCTAGCTACTGGCGTGCTCTCGGTCTGCAGACGTTGTCCTCGGCACCAGCTGTTGTTGCTCCTCAATGCCATTATTCAACTGCCAGCAGTACATGCCGTATGCTTTTCTGCTGCATTGCACTGCTTCCGTTACCTGCACATCAACGCAGAACAAAATTTTACAGCTACTGTTGTGCTGCCAAAAATAATCTGTCCAGAAGCTGATATCGTGCCGGCTCCTGCTTGAAAGCCATTTGCAATGACTTGATCTTGTAAGCACGTCTCGGACAGTAGCTATTTCTAGCACAAGAAATCGCACAGCAAAAGAAAACTTTCTGCATTAGCCTAATACTAAGCTGCACATTCATTGAAACAACCGTTCATAATGCAAATAAAAGATCAACTAAGTTAAAACAAAAGCTACAATTATGTAGAATTAAAACACTTTAACAAAGAACACAACACAATGCTTGTAATCACTGGTTAAAGAATGAAAAGATGATGAACAGTGAATGGAGTCTTGAACAGTGGAGAACAGAGGAGGCAACGTGACTTCTCTGTTCACTGCACATGCGCATGCTAGCTTGGTTCTATACTGATGCCGATTGTTCTGCAAGCTTCAGCATTAACGGGCTCTTCATCCACACAGCATCAACATCCGTAACATGCTTAGAAAACAGCCGTTCGAGCATTTCCCACAAGCATTACACAGAAGAAAATGTTGGAATGATGAAGGTAAGTTGTGTTAATCGGCCCTATCCACTCTCCCGAATCCAAAGAGCTACCACGGCATAGTTATGAAGTGAAACAATCTAGAAAATGTAAAACCAAAAATTGCAGGAGATGAAAATGCTACAAGAAAACAATAAATGAAAATTTCATCTTAATAAAAGTTGATAACAAATGAAATACCATGCTTGAAATTATCTAATGAAAACATATAAAAAAAATTGTTGAACAGGAAAGAAGACTGTGGCCATTGTCACCAACCAAGCTTTCTTACTTCCTCATGTCCAACAATCGGTGAATCAAAGAAAAAAAAAGACAAGTTAAAATGCAAACCGAGAACAAAGGAAGGAAAAATGCAAGCCTTTCATAAAAGAAAATGGAAATTACATGAATAGTAAAATTGTTTGATTGAAAAAAATACTATTCAAAAATTTAAAGAAAGCTTTAAAATTAACCTAAAGCTACTATACCCTAAATTAAAACTACTCCTAAATTACTCTACACTACTCCTGTCACGACCCAATTCCATTCTCTTTAACCGAAATCACTGAAAATTTTTCGCGTTTTACTGTTACATTACCCGGTCGTGAACTAAACTCACCACACACTGTTGGGCTGTGAGTCAATAATAACACCACATCTCATTCATTCTCAATTAATTAAAACGATGTCATACATGTGCGTTTAATCGTGTACTTATACGAATACATGTTTTACTGACATCTACATCCCCCATAAGTACAACTCAAAAGAATACTGTGCTTTTACATTGTTTAGATACAAAAAGAATCACTGTGTATATACCTCTTAGCGATGGAGATGCAGCGGAGTCCAAAATAATACGCCTCAGTCCTCACTGGGCTACTATGCACGCTCTGTAGGGGGGAAAATAGAGTGGGATGAGCAACCACACGCTCAGTAAGGCAATAATGCAAGCATGGTAGATAACTACTCTATCTACATGCTGATAGTGTTATGCATAAATCATTTATGGTAGGAGCATGAGGAATAAAACTATGCCATATAAGTATACATATATATCATGTATCAAAGTCATGTAAAATTGGCATATAAAACATGGTAAAACATCATGTATAAATCATCTCATGCTCGATCTCATTTAAATTCATAAAAAGGGAAATTCATTAAGAAACCTCCTTTTTAAACCCACGTCATAAATCTCTTTCTCATCACATACAATCACATCACATCAATTCACAATCACAACCACGTTTTCATTTCACATTTCAAATCCACGAGGCTCGACCCCTCCTTCGGGTCTACCTTAAACAATCACAATCACACTTAGAGATTTAAAATCATATGGTAGTAAGTAAATCAAGCAAGGAGACAGGTTACTATATCTCAAGTGACTACATTGGCCAATCGTCACATATCATCCCAGACCACACGGATTCCGGTGTGCGGGGTATCATGCTAGCACGAAGGTGGGTTAGTTCTCTACCAGACTTTCTCAAATCAAGTAACCACCACGCGGTACATCGTACTCCATGTGATATACACGGTACATCGTACTCCGCGGACCCATAACATGGTTAGGGGGTGCCTGCCATAGGTCTTATCTACCCCATATCGAGTGTAACCTTTATAGTCTCAAGAGCGCGTGGGAGTAACCGCAATACCAGGTCCTAGCCCCTCATGGCCTTGCTTGTCCCTGTTGGGTTCCCTGATCCAGGTCCTAGCCCCTCACCCTCACCCCACCTAAGAGGTCTGTCAGGCCTGTTGGGTTCCCTGGATGGATTAAGTCAGGTCCTAGCCCCTCACCCTCACCTCACCTAAGAGGTCTGTCAGGCCTGTTGGGTTCCCTGAGTTAATCCGTATCTCTCACCACGGCCTCATACATACCACAGTGTGAAAACCAGCGCGAGCTACGCTCTAGCGCGAATTCATGCATCAAAACCAATCACTTCGTACGAGCAACGCTCTGGTACGGCATTTATGCATAAAATATGAAGAAACCATGTACGAGCATAGCTCCAGTACAGTTATATGCATAAGAAAAACCACTCAAATCCACGTACGAGCATAAGCTCCAGTACGGTTTATAAACATCATCACAATTCAATTTCAAAGTGCGAGCTAAGCTCAAGCACGTTTCACACAAGTGAAAACATAGAAGTCTCGCGCGAGCGAGGCTCTAACGCGAATTATATCTCATACATGCAATAGGCGGCTTACATGCATTCAAAACATCTCATAATATGCTTAGTGCCTCATATGGGCTATTTCACAACATCATTCAAGTACTAGCCAGCCTATCCTTTTATTTGCTCAAATCAAAGCATTGTGTTTTGTAAAAGCATTCAAAACACATGATTTATGCAATTATTAGCCTTACTATCGCTTTTTCATAAAATCCACTTCAAATCCAAAACCACACATATACCCATCATCTTTCACGAATACCATCAACATTTATTTGAGCAATCATGCATTTCATAAAAACACCCGATATTCACCCATAAGTTCAAAGTACGAGCAGCTACCTCTATATACTCACAAAATTCCCTTACCTGGAATCGCGATGCGTGATTCCACTTCCTTAAGCTCCTTACTCGTACGATTCGGTTCGCCTTCAACAAACTCTTCGGGACTGCACAAAATCGTATCCCGCATTATATTCGATCCATAAATTGCAACCCTTGTGCTTGCTATAGTCAATTTAATCTATAGCCTCTATTAAAGCTTATTTGGCCTCGTTTCATTACTTTACCCATAGCTCGAGTCTATAGACCTTCTTAGGCCTATTAACTTATTCAAAGTCGATATCAAATCGACATAAAGCCCATAGCGTTCATATTCCATGAATCCCCTCACTATGGCATTTATCAATTATATACATACCCATTTCCACAATTCCTCCAAACTCACTATGTAATCTCATTTAACCGTTTAAAATCATAAATATTATCCCAATAACAACTTTGGCATGCCATAAATCATAAACTCATTCAACCCATAAATTCTCACATCATACTCATTCTAGGTTACGCCAATTCCACCACATCCTAGATAATTTATCCATCAATACTCATACCAATCAACTCCAAAATCAATTAAATAGCCAATGCATTTGGATTGGAGTGTTAGAATCTTACCAATATGATTTCTCTTCTTGCTCCAATTGGTAATGCCCTCAACTCCTTCAATTCCAAAAATGGGAAAATGCCCTCTCACTATGTTGTTCTCCTCTTTGATAGGAACAACTTTGCCTCTAATGAACTCTCTCCAAATCTTACTGAAAATGGCTGATTTTAGAGAGGGAAAGTTAGGTTTTTGGGGTTGAAATTGTAAGGTTAAGTGTTTTTCGAGATTTCCAGATTTTTCAGCTCTCCTTATATAGAAATGACTTGAGGAGATCGATCTGGTCCAAGAGGAGATCGATCTGGTCCCTTAAAATCCCTCTTTTTCACGGCATTTTTAAGCCTGAGATCGATCTGTCGAAGCAATGAGATCGATCTGTTGAGGCATGAGATCGATCTGTCGAAGCATGAGATCGATCTGGTCCCAAACAGAGAGCTAAGGAGATCGATCTGGGTGCTTGGGGATCGATCTTTCCACTACAGAATGCTTGGGAGATCGATCTGGCTCCATTGGAGATCGATCTGCTCTATTCCTTCGCCCAAATAAGAGCATTCTGGCTCTTCCAGATCGATCTCTCATCCTATGAGATCGATCTGGACCTCATGTTTTCCAGATTTCCTGCAGTTTCTTTGCTGCAACTCATACCAACACATCCTTAATCTATTGCCATGGCCATTTTCTCATCCATCCACCTTTATAACTTGAAAATGGCATCCATTCATACCTTATGCACATTGAAACTTGTGTGCATTCATTGTATATTCAAAGGTATGCAACATAAAACCAAATGGAAGCATAACTCCATTCCATTTTACCACACTACTCATTTTGTGTTTCAATCACATCCATCACTTGCCATAACTCATTTCTTCGTATTCACACTCAATGAAACTTGTATGTACGTTACAATTCATATTACACATACATACATGGAATCCATGGACTTACATCAATCATAATTTACATTACAAGTCCATTCATATTATTTGATCTAATTACACATATTACCCTTTTACATATACGGGGTCTTACAACTCCTACTGCTAAATTACTTCTATTTTAACCTAGGCTACCTTCCATTTTCAATTACCATCTTTTTCTATTTATATACACACTTAGGGGTACAATGGTAATTTTTCCATCCTAGATGAGTTGGCATTGTTTGGCCACTTGTCTTCAATTGATTTGCTGCAGAGTAGATATTTCCACGTCATCAGTCTTTTTGTCCAATTGGATGTGTGATGTGGCCCGGCGTGTGTCTTCCAGAAGGTTTGCACGGTGTCTGTCAATCTTATCGTTTCAGAGCAAATAAAATACGGACACCTGACATCACGTGTGTCCAGATGACTGGTGACTCGATCTGCAAATTGGAAGTGGTCCAGTCTCCTTTAACCTGTTTTCAGCTTAATTTCAACTGAAACGACTGAGTTTCATCCGGATTTAATTTATCTGCACATTAAAGAATTTTAATTAAATAAAGGGGATTATTAATAAAATAATATGGGGATTAAATAAATAATTAGGAATTTAAGCACAAATAATTCTGTTAAAAATAGAATTATCACACCCCCAAACTTGAGCTTTTGCTTGTCTTCAAGCAAAACAAAACAATTGTAGGAATGACAAGTACGAAACATAATAATTTTCCAAATATTATCCTTAAAGAAAAAGTACAGACTATGAAATCAGAGAATCACAATTATAAGTCCAACACTCAGAATCATTCAATCATAAGTCCTAACCCAAATTGGATTGTGTGAAAAATGTCAAAATCACTTCACAGTACATTATCCGGATCAGATTATGCAAACACAGTGAATGCAAAGTCAATAACGTGTGATCATTCCCATAAGTTTGCTTTTCACTTCTCTCTCCACTAATGTAGTCACACTCAATCAAAGATCAATAGGACTTCATTAAGCTTGTAATGTTAGGCTGGGGTTAGGGTATGATAAAGTCGATTTAGGTTTAATTACCCCTTAACATGCATTACTTCTAGGATCTTTAATGTAAGAGCTCATATTTATTTCTCCCAAACTTATTTCTTTTGCTAAACATTTTATTCTATTTTTGTATTTTTCATCTTTCTTCTTTTCTTTTTTTTTTCTTCTTTTTTTTTCTTTTTCTTTTGATCAAACTTTCACTATCTCCTAATACCCATATGTACATAGCTCACAATATATCCCAATGACTTTTCATGCTTTTGGGGTAAGGGATAGGAAAAGAGTGTTTAAGCTAAGGAAAATATGCAGGTGTATTTACAAAGAAAAGCTTATTTGGCCCAGATGGGTGACTAGGGGTAAAATATGTACAAGGATGGCTAGAAAGGCTCAAACGATCCAAAGATGACCTAAATCATCTCCCTAATTAAATGTGATCTAATATTTCACCTCGAGATTAGATCAAAAAAATTCTAGAATATGATACATAAAATCAACTGAACAAATGCAATCCTATGTCCACATAAGCTTTCTCTAAATAAATATACAGATTCATGACATGACATGTGCATAAAATGAGGAAATCACAATCAGAATCAAGACAAATTCAAGAATTCAACTTTATGCTTTTCCTATAATCATGCTTCTTAGTCAATCAAAATCAAACTAAATCATGGGGTCATATCATCAGAATATGAGAAAACTACATGCTAAGCACTAAATCATCCCAAAATCAAACAATTTAAGCTCATATATTCGAAAACATTTTGAAATTTTTTTCAATTTTACCCAAATTTTCAAAAAAAAGCTCAAGTGATATCCCTTCCCCCAAACTTAAAGTGCACAGTGTCCTCAGTGTGCAGATAATATAAGAATTAAAGTTCAGGAACAGAGTACTCCCCTTTCTGATGATGATGATGATGATGAACAACTGAAGCTTGATTGAAAACATAAAACTGGAAAAGAAACCTGCAAAATAAACAAAGAAAGAAATAACGGAAAAGAAAAAGAACTATATACAAAGTGGAAAGAAAAATTAAGCCACTTCAAATGCAGTTAAAGAACACAACACTCAGTAGAAGGGCAAAGAGTAGGAGGATCAACCAAAGTGGTGATAGAATGTTAACAGTTAAATCCTCCTAAGCTCTAGCTACTTCCCTCATTCTTTCAAATTTCTTATGCTCAAGCCTTATATCCTCTTCAATCTCGATTTTAAAACACTTTTGAGAGTCATCAGGGAGCTTCAAACATTTGAAAACATGAAATGTCACCTCCTGATCTAGGACTCTCATAGTTAATTCCCCCTTTTTCACATCAATTAAAGTTATACCAGTCGCTAGGAAAGGTCTGCCTAGTATAATGGGGACTTCCCTGTCTTCTTCCATGTCCAACACAATAAAATCCGTAGGGAAAATGAATTTGTCCACTTTTACTAACACATCCTCAATGACCCCCTTCGGATATTTAATGGATCGATCAGCTAGCTGAAGTGTCATTGTGGTAGGCTTGACATCCCCTATTCTTAACTTTTGGTAGATGGACAAAGGCATCAGATTGATACTGGCTCCTAAATCACACAGGGCTCTACCAAAGAACAGATTTCCTATCGTGCAAGGTATGGTAAAACTCATGGGATCCTTGAGCTTGAGGGGTAATTTCCTCTGGATAATTGCACTACATTCCCCTGTTATGGCCACCATCTCATATTTTTCTAATCATCTTTTCATAGAGAGGATATCCTTTAGAAACTTCACATAACTTGGCATTTGCTCTAAGGCATCTGCGAAAGGAATGTTGATGTGAAGTTTCTTAAAAACCTCAAGAACTTTAGCGAATTGTTGATCGAGTTTTTGATTCTGGAACCTCTGAGGAAAAGTTACTGGTGGTCTAACCGGAGGGGATGTAATGGAAACATGTATAACATCAGAGGACTAGGTAGGCATTGAAGTAGAAGAAGGTATAGATGAAGAAGCACCTATCTTTGATTCCTCTGCAGCCTGATCTTTAAGTTTCTGCTCTTTCTGAGCTGCCTCTTTAGAACTTAAGGATTTATCAACTATGGGCTGTTCAGGTCTAGACTTAACTTGTGTCTCATCTAGCTCTCTGCCACTCCTAAGGGTGATAGATCTAACATGTTCCTTACCCTCCCTTTGCTTAATATGATTAACTTCAGTGTTACTAGGAAGGGTCCCTTAAAGACGTTGCCTAAGAGCACTACCTATTTGTCTAACTTGAACTTCTAAGTTCTTAATTGAGGTAGCTTGATTTTGCAGGATAGTCGTGAACATTTCCTCAAGTGTGGGCTTCTTCTCAGCTACTGGTGCATGGTAAAGTTCGGGCTGCATAAGTGGTGGTGGTGGTTGATGGAAGTGAGGTGGATGATGCTGAAATTGAGGTGGGGATGGATGATGTGGTGGATGGTATGGAAATTGCAGCTATGGTGGTACCTGAACCGGTGGAGCTTGAAAACTAGGGGGTCCTACAGGTCTAGAGCTAGAAGTTTACCCTTGGTTTTGGCTCTAGGAGAAGTTAGGATGGTTCCTCCACTTTGGATTATAGGTATTTGAAAAAGGGTTATTTTGTTGCTTAGGGGGGGCAACATACTGAACCGATTCTAAGTTCAGCGGCACCTATCTACAGAGTGGGTACCACTACACAGCTCACAGGAAAGAAAAGGACTTCGGACATAAAACACTGGGTTAGGATTGGTGGAAGGGTTATGTTGGGTACTGAGCGACTCTACCTTCTTCGTAAGATTAGTGATCTGAGAGGTCAAGGTAGACAGTGTGTCGAGTTTATAAATACCCACTGGAGTTTTTGGTAATTATCCGAGGACCATTGATAATTGTTAGCAGGCATCTTATCTAACAACTCATAAGCTTCCTCCTCTACTTTGCACATTAAGGCTCCACCCGCAGCAGCGTCCATGGTGGTCCTATTTTGGATTGTAAGTCTATTGTAGAAGGTCTGGACTTGCAGCCATAAAGGTAGGCCATGGTGAGGGCACTTCCTAAGAAGCTCCTTATATCGTTCCTATTCTTCGTAAAGAGATTCAGAGTCGAACTGGGCAAAGGAAGATATATCACTACGGAGTCTGGCCATTTTAGAGGGAGGGAAAAACTTAGATAGAAATTGATGGGCTAACTCGTCCCATGTATAAATGGATCCTGGAGGCAAGGAGGTTAACCAGTGTCGCACCCTATCCCTAAGCGAGAAGGGGAATAGTCTAAGCCTAAGCGCATCATCAGATAATCTATTGTGCTTGAAGGTGTTGCACAAGTCCAGGAATTGCTCGAGGTGAGCATGTGGGTCATCATTCGGAAGCCCACTGAACTGTGAAGAGGTCTGGATCATCTAGAGGATGGAAGGCTTAATTTCAAAATTGTTAGCAGGGACAACTGGTGGCCTAATGCCGGTATAATAACCTCCAATAGTCGGCATTGCATTATCTCCAACGGTCTTAATTTCCTTATTTTTTGCCATCGTGTTTTACAGCGGAGCTATAAATTTCCTAGAATCCTTTCAAATTTTTGTAAGTGTTCGTTCAATTTCAGGATCTAGAGGAAAGCAATCAAAACTCTTGGCTCTACGCATGCAAACATCAAAAAGCCCTTAGAATTTTTTTTAAGAGTTTTTAATTTTTTAATTTTTTAATTTTTTTAATTAATTATAAGAAAATTTAACTAACCTAAGTAAGGCTCTAAATATTTACAACCTAAATATTTACAAGCTAGAATTACACCTAAGCATAATTTCACCGATATTAATTAACGACTAATTAAAACTTCCTCGGCAACGGCGCCAAAAACTTGATACGCCCTGAAGGTTATTATCCGCAAGTGCACGGGTCGTACAAGTAATAATGGGATTTGAGTCCCGAGTTATCGTCCCACAGAGAAGTTGACTAGCCTAATTAACTATCAGTTAATCTTACCCTAAGTATATTCTACCAAATTATGAATTGATGATGGATGGTCTACATGGTTAAAATTAAAAGTACTGAAAACAATAAACATTAAAAAATAAAGAAAATAAAACCGAGCTAAAAGTACTTACAGTGCTCGAAGCAATAAAAGAAAATACCTGTAAAAGATAACACAATTAAAATAAAATGCAAATATGGAAATAAAGAAATAAAGAAATAAAATTAATTAAACTAAAATTTAAACAAACTTAAAATAAAAATGCATGTAATTAAACTAATAAAAATTGCAAATTAAACAAAAATGAAGACTAAATTAAAAATGCATGAAACACATTTAATCTAAATTAATTCTAAATGCATATAAATGAACAGTGAATGGAGTCTTGAACAGGGGAGAACAGAGGAGGCAACGTGACTTCTCTGTTCACTGCACCCGCGCATGCTAGCTTGGTTCTATACTGATGCTGACTGTTCTGCAAGCTTCAACATTAACGGGCTCTTCATCCACACAGCATCAACATCCGTAACATGCTTAGAAAACAACCGCTCGAGCATATTCCCATAAGCATTACAGAAAAGCAAATGTTGGAATGATGAAGGTAAGCTGTGTTAATCGGCCCTATCCACTCTCCTGAATCCAAAGAGCTACCACGACATGGTTATGAAGTGAAACAATCTAGAAAATGTAAAACGAAAAATTGCAGGAGATGAAAATGCTACAAGAAAACAATAAATGAAAATTTCATCTTAATAAAAGGTGATAACAAATGAAATACCATGCTTGAAATTATCTACTGAAAACATAAAAAAATAAATTGTTGAACAGGAAAGAAGACTGTGGCCACTGTCACCAGCCAAGCTTTCTTACTTCCTCATGTCCAACAATCGGTGAATCAAAGAAAAAAAAGACAAGTTAAAATGCAAACCGAGAACAAACGAAGGAAAAATGCGAGCCTTTCATAAAGAAAATGGAAATTACATAAACAGTAAAATTGTTTGATTGAAAAAAAAAAAACTATTCAAAAATTTAAAGAAAGCTTTAAAATTAACCTAAAGATACTATACCCTAAATTAAAACTACTCCTAAATTACTCTACACTACTCCTACTCCAAAATTACTTCTATTTTAACCTAGGTTTCCTTCCATTTTCAATTGCCATCTTTTTATATTTATATACACACTTAGGGGTACAATGGTAATTTTTCCATCCTAGATGAGTTGGCATTGTTTGGCCACTTGTCTTCATTTGATTTGCTGCAGAGTAGATATTTCCATGTCATCAGTCTTTTTATCCAATTAGATGTGGGATGTGGCCCGATGTGTGTCTTCCAGAAGGTTTGCATTGTATTCGTCGATCTTATCGTTTCGGAGCAAATAAAATATGGACACCTGGCATCACGCGTGTCCAGATGACTGGTGACTCGATCTGCAAATTAGAAGTGGTCCTGTCTCCTTTAACTCATTTTCAGCCTAATTTTGGCTGAAACGACTGAGTTTCATCCAGATTTAATTTATCTGCACATTAAAGAATTTTAATTAAATAAAGGGTATCATTAATAAAATAATATGAGGATTAAATAAATAATTAGGAATTTAAGCACAAATAATTCTATTAAAAATAGAATTATCAACATCCCAAGTGTCTGTATAAGTCTGGTCATGAATTGAAATTGAGGATTGAGATTTCAATCATGTTGATGCATACGTGTAGGAAACGTATTGAGAATAAAAAATGAGTGGACGACGAGGTCATTCGAGGAGGCAGGCAGAGCCACCTCTACCACCTTCCCCACAACTAGAGAGTCCTAACTCTCGATTTAACCAGATTGAGACAGATGTACGACAGGGTTTTGAGCAGATGGCAACGCTATTCGCGTAACTTTTTGGAGTTAATACCTCGGGTACCGCTCCTACACCACCACAAGGACCTCCCATGCCCCCAGTACAGATGGACCCAGTGCCTCCCGCCACTCAGCCCGATGACAGAAGTATGGTCCGACTGAGGGACTTTTTGAAAATGAATCCACTTACATTTAAGGGGAGAGTCTAAGGAGTGGCTAATTGAGTTGAGAGTCATATTTGACTATTTAGGATGTACTGATGCTGAGAGGGTCAGTATGGGTGCCTATATGTTGAAAGAGAGAGCTCGAGATTGATGGGATACTACCCAAAGTATTCTGATGCCCCCACAAGATGTGATTAGCTGGGGAAGAGTTTCAGAAGGTCTTTAAAGCCCAATATGTACCACAAGCTGCCCAGAGAAGGATGCGGGCTAAGTTTTCAAGTTTGGTACAGGGCGATATGTTTGTAGATGATTATGAGAGTTGATTTACCACTCTATTGAAATATGATCCAAAGACCTTTAAAGATGAAGAGCTTCGCACCGAGAGATTTGTATATGGACTAAAGCCCATCATCAGAGATCGATTGATAGGGCTGTGTATTAATGAGTTTGGAGATGCTCTGAGACGAGCACAAGAGATGGAGAGGGAAATCGAAATGGTACAATCCCAGAATGAGTTCAGAGCAGTGACTAGGGATAATGGCAAGAGACCAGTGATTTCTCAGATAGATAGACGGAGAGGTTCCTTCAGAAGAGTAAGGATTGAGGCACATAAGAGCAGATTGGAGAGACCCAGAGCTTATCCCATCATTAGGGAGACCCATCGAGATGTCAGACCTGAGATAAGGGTTTGTAGCGATTGTGGCCAACCACACGAGGGAAATTGTACTGGGTTGATCCGTGGATGTTTTAGATATGGAGACATGGGTTACAGAGTAAAAGACTATTCTCAACCTCAGAGACCACAAGCTTCGGAGCCTACCAGACAATAGCCTCAGAGAGTGAATCCCCCGAGTCGGGCTACTGTTGCAGAAAAAGGAAAGAAGCCCGTCACAGTGGGACGTGTGTTCGCTCTGGATAAGGAAACATCAGAAACTTCGGCAGAAACTATAAGAGGTACCCCCTCTGTTTGTAATCATAAGGCTCATGTGTTGATTGATCTGGGATCCACGCATTCGTTTATTTCTGAGCATTTTGCATGTAGTTTAAATTTGAAGTTTGAACCTCTAGAGTATATCCTAAATGTAAATACCCCTATGCGTGAGTCCCAGAGAATGGATATGATATGTAGAGGATGTGAAATAAAGGTGGGAGATAGAGTAATGTTAGCATATCTAATGATGTTTGATATACATGGGTTTGATGTGATTTTAGGAATGGATTGGCTGGCAACCAATCGAGTGAGTTTAGACTACTACACTAAGATAATAACTTTCTCTCTACTTGAACCTTACAGTGTACGTTTGAAATATTGAGAAAATAAATGTGTGGAATTTTTGTAAGCAATTTGAAATTTATGATGTTAGCTTGTGAGAATACTAAATTTAATTATTAATGTGAAGGTTATGAAGCATTCATTTCAAATGATAACCGAGAACATCCGAGGATTGAGGATATACCTGTGGTGTGTGAATTTTCGGATGTCTTCCCAAATGAGTAACCCGATTTACCACCAGAGAGAGAGCTAGAGTTTGCCATTGATTTTGTACCAAATACTCAACCTATCTCTAGACCTCTGTATAGGATGGCATTAGTGGAACTAGAGGAATTGAAGAAACAACTATAGGAGTTATTGAATAAGGGATTTATCAGACTCAGTGTCTCACCGTGGGGAGTAACAGTGTTATTCGTGAGGAAGAAGGATAGTAGTCTCAGACAATGCATAGACTATCGACTATTAAATAAAGCCATAATGAAGAATAAATACCCATTGCCTAAGATTGACGACCTGCTTGATCAACTGAGAGGGGCCTCAGTCTTCTTTAAGATTGATTTAAGATCGGGCTATCACCAATTGAGGATTAAGGAGGAAGATATTGCGAAAATGGCCTTTAGGACAAGGTATGGCCATTATGAATTTTTAGTGATGCCTTTTGGATTGACAAACACCCCTACAGCTTTAATGAGGTTAATGAATGACGTGTTCAGAGACTATCTAAATAAATTTGTGATAGTCTTTATTGATTATATCTTGGTGTACTCTAGGTCTTATGAGGAACACGCACAACAATTATGGATAGTACTTCAGATACTCCAAGATAAGCAATTATATGGAAAGCTTAGTAAGTGTGAGTTTTGGCTGGATCAGATAGCTTTCCTTTGTCATATAGTTTCAACGGAGGGAGTATCAGTTGATCCAATAAAAGTGGAGGCTGTACTTAATTAGGAAAGGCCAAGGACAGTTACAGAGGTACGAAGTTTGCTTGGTATGGCAGGGTATTACAAAAGATTTGTGGAAGGATTTTCCAAGATTGCCGCCCATTTGACCAAGCTCACGCGCAAGGAGACTCCATTCATATGGACTGATCAATGTGAGCTCAATTTTCAGGAGTTAAAGAGGAGATTAACAGCGGCGCTTGTGTTGACTATCCTTGAGGGATCAAGAGGGTTTTTAGTGTATAGTGATGCTTCCCATCAAGGATTGGTGTGTGCTCATGCAGCAGGGAAGAGTGGTCACCTACGAATTATGACAGTTGAAAGATAATCAGTGAAATTACCCTACTCATGATTTGGAGTTAGCTGCTATGGTATTTGCCTTGAAGATCTGGCGGCACTACTTATAGGGGGAAAGATTCAAGATCTTCACTGACCACAAGAGTTTGAGGTATCTGTTTGATCAGAAAGAGTTAAATATGAGACAAATGAGATGGATGGAACTCATTAAGTATTATAATTGTGAGATTTTGTACCATCTAGGGAAGGCGAACGTAGTTAGAGATGCCCTGAGCAGGAAGAGTATGATATCTACTATGATGATCAGGGAATGGGATTTATTGGAGCAGTTCGTCGAACTCCTGATCAGAGTTAAAGAGGTAGAGACTGGACTTTTAGCTAGCCTGCGAATAGAACCCAGGATCATGGATCAAATTAGATCTAGACAGTGTGATGATCAGAGGTTGATTGATATGGTTAGCCAAGCTGAGCAGACTTCGCGGTCAGATCTCATAGTCAGTGAGGATGGATTGTTGAGATTTGGAGGACGAATTTGTGTACCGTACGATGATACCCTGAAGAAATAGATACTGAGAGAATCCCACTGCTCGTGATACACCATGCACCCAAGGAGTACTAAGATGTACCGAGATTTGAGAAAGGTGTACTGGTGGAATGGTATGAAGCAAGACATGACAGAGGATGTGGCCAGATGTTTAGTGTGCCAGCAAGTGAAAGTTGAGCATCAGAAGCCCAAATGATTATTACAACCTTTACCTTTGCCAATATGAAAATGGGGGCATGTCACCAGGGACTTTATTTTGGGCTTACCGAGGACATGAAGAGGTCGTGATGCTATATGGGTCATAGTGGATAGACTGATAAAAAGTGCTCACTTCCTTACCATTAAGAGCATAGATATTGTAGATGTCTTAGCTGAGTTATATGTCAATGAGATAGCTAGATTACGTGGGGCTCCAGTAAGTATTACTTTTGACAAAGATTCCCGGTTTACCTCCAGATTTTGGAACCATTTTCATGAGTCCATGGGATCTTGATTGATTTTTAGTACCACCTATCATCCTGAAATAGATGGTCAGTCAGAGAGGACTATTCAGACCTTGGAGGATATTTTGAGGGTGTGTATGATGGATTTTAAGGGATCATGGGATGATCACCTACCCCTAGTAGAGTTTGCTTACAATAATAGCTATCATGCGAGTATTGGAATGTCACCTTTTGAGGCTCTATATGGTAGGAGGTGTAGATCCCCTATAGCTTGGGAAGAAGTGGGTGACATGAAGATAAATGCTCTCGAGCTTGTTGAAGAGGCCATACAGAGTGTGAAACTTATATGTGAGAGATTACGGGCTGCACAGAGTAGACACAAAAGCTACATGAATGTGTATAGATGGCCACTCGAGTTTGATGTTGGTGATGCAGTATTTCTGAAGATATCACTGAGTAAGGGTATCATGAGATTTGGAAAGAAAGGGAAATTGAGTCCTCGATACATTGGACCATTCGAGATCCTTGAGAGAGTGGGAGAGGTAGCCTACAAGTTGGCATTAGCCCCACAGATGTCTGGGATACAAAACGTCTTCCATGTATCTATGTTAAGGAAGTACCACCCAGACCCTTCTCATGTCATAGGGTATGAAGAGATAAACATACAAGAGGATATGAGCTACACAGAAGAACCTGTCTAAATCCTTGATAGGAAAAAGAAGGTTCTTCAGACTAAAAGCATCCCATTAGTGAAAGTTTTATGGAAGCATCATTCAATGGAAGAGGCAACTTGGGAATTGGAAATCCTCATAAAGGAGAAGTACACCCATCTGTTTGACGAGTCGAGTTGAATTTGGAGGATAAATTCTTTTGAAGGTGAGGAGGATGTGAGACCTAAGAATTCTGTACACATCTAATTTTGTAATGTGAACATCATGTGTAATTGATTTATCTAAATGTGATGTACTCATATATTAAGGTAGTAAGGAATGAGATTTCTAAGTGATGAATGAGTATTGAATGAGAAATAATTAATGGAGTAAACTATGGCAATTATATAAAGAGATTTTATGTCAAGTGTACAACCATAGTGTGAAAATATGAGGCCAGATCGATCTTAGAGAAGATGAGGATCGATCTGGTAGGCCAAAGTGACAAGAAATGAGGAATTTAAATGAGCAAATCGATCTCCAATGAAGGCAGATCGATCTCCTTATGATTCTGACTCAAAAGGATCGATCTCCTATAGGAGCAGATCAATCTCTAAATGTTTCAGTAAAATGTAAATCGATCTTCTCACAAGGTGCAGATCGATCTCCTCAAGATTATGAGATCGATTTTGCCCCCACGACAGATCGATCTGGTAGGCATAAAAAGTGCCCAAAAGGTCCCCAAATTCAAAGGCAGATCGATCTCCTATAGGAGCAAATCGATCTCATGCCCTCCGCCTATATAAGGATCCCTATGTTTTTGTTGGAACTCATCTCCTCTCTCTAGAAAACTAAAATCCCTAGCTTTCTCTCTCTTCCAAAACACCCATTTCTGTTTGAATCAGAGGTTGTGGCAAGAGGGAAAGTTGTTCCTCATTAATAGAAGAACAACATACTTGGAAATCGAAGGACGATTTGAGCTGAGGCGTGAATTGAGGACTCCACAAGTTTTAGGTAAATTTTTAAGCTTTAATCCTTGATTTGGAAGTAGATTTCTGCGATTGTGGTTGTAGATTTTGTGATAAGTAGGCTGGAAATGGTCAGGGTTATTAGAATCATAGAGGTATTTAGAAACTATGAGAATGTGAGCAATTATGCTTGATGTTGAGATTTGAGATAATGTGATGGAATGTTGATGATGTTTTTACATCGTTTGGATAGCTCGAGAGTTCTAGATAGGAATGCGAGGATAGTCCGTCATTCGGGGGAAATGATTGCACTATACGAGGTGCAACGAGGTAAGGGAAAACTTAAACTCACTTGTGTATGTGATTTGTGATGATAATTGTAGCATGAAACGTTTTGAGAAAACAAGCATGTTTTACGAGTTGTGATTGATTTATTGCACACGGTTTTATAGTTGGTTGGGGCCCAATTTTTATGAGTTGTAAGCAAAGTGTGAAATTGTTTTACACACCGTTTGAGTTTAAAAAGTGAAATGAGATTTGGGCTCTATGTTAAGGCGTACTGAGATTTGAGAAATGTGTGCATGGTTTTGCCTGTTTGAGCTCAAATTTAACATATTTTGTAATGAGTAAAAAAAGCTTTTTAGATGAGTTTAATGAGAGAAACCATTAAGAGCTTTACGTGAAGGCAAAACAATTTTATATGATAATAGCTATTATTGAGACTTAGGTGTGTCATGTGATAACACATTAGGCCTTGCTCTGGTAGCATGAAAGTCCAATATTCCTCTGCTTTGGCAGCGAGAGATGCCTCCGTTCTGGTAACGTAAGATGACCCCCCTCTGGTAGCACTGGGTGGCCTTGCTTATGTAGGATGTAAGATCGATAGTGTGCATGAGGAGAGGCCTTGCTCTGGTAGCATGTAAGTCCGAACCTTGTTCTAGTAACATGTAAAACCAATACACCATGTACATGACCATATTGTCGACGTTCCCTCTTTTGAGGATGCCTGGGATGCGCACCCAGAGGAGATTATTTTGATGTACCATGACAAATGTTTTTATTTGAGTTTTATTTGCCTAGTCTCCGTTTTACACATGAGATTGTGTTTTATGGCTGTGCCACGTGTATTATTGTTGAGGTGATTTCTATCACATTTTTATGAGAAAAGTGTGAGACCCTGTATATGCATAGTTGAGTTTACGTACATAGAAATGAAAATGAAATCATAAGTATGGTGATATACAATGTGATGTAAGTCTATAAGTTTAATATACACACTTATACTAAGAGTTGTCATTGTACATACAAGTTACAGTATATATGATTATGAAGAAATGGACTTAAACATGTGAAAAATGTAAGTAGAATGGAATATGAGTGGTATGGTGAAATGGAAGGAAGATTTCATAAATTGTGCACTTCTATTTGGTTTATATCATGTACCTTTGGTTATACAAAGATTACACACAAGTTTTAATGTGTATAAGGTATGAATGGATGTCATTTTCAAGTCTTAAAGATAATCGAATAAGAAAATGACTATGACAGTAAATTAAGGATGTTTTGGTATAAGGTTTTTTGGAAAAAACTGCAGTAAGATCTGGAAATATGAAGGCCAGATCGATCTCATAGGATGAGAAATCGATCTTATTTTGAGCTATGGAACATGACAGATCAATCTCCAAGGGAGCCAGATCGATCTCCTAACACATTCTGAAAAATGCAGATCGATCCTTAATGGAACAGATCAATCTCCTTAGCTCTCGAGTTGGAAGCAGATCGATCTCCCTTAAGACCAGATCGATCTTTTTAACCTTATGTTTAGGAGCAGATCGTTGTCAAGTTTCGACAGATCGATCTCATGCTTGAAAATGCCGTGAAAAATAGGAATTTAAGGGGACCAGATCGATCTCCACCTAAGGCAGATCGATCTCATCAAGCTGAATCTATAAATATGGAGCTGTTGGATCTGTATTTTCGAGACAAAACCTATTTTTTCCCATTTTCAACCTAAAACCTAGCTTTCTCACTCCTAAATCCATAAATTTTCAGTAAGATTTGAGGGAAAGCTATTAGAGATAAAGTTGTTCACATCGAAGAGAAGAACAACTTAGCTTAGAGGCATTTTCCCCATTTGTGGATTGAAGGACAAAAGGTGCATTTCCATTTGAAGCAAAGAGGAAACCAAGCTAGGTGAGTTTCTAAAGCACCAACTTAAGTACATTGTTAAGCTATTGATGTTTGGGATTGATTTGAGGTGCTTAGTATTGTTAGAAACTATCTAAAATGCATTGGAATGATTATGACCTAGAAATGGTCTAGAGTGAGAAAGTGGAATGTATTGAGGTTAATGAGGAATGGGATATCTTGAAGTGATAATAGTGTTATAAGTATGATTTTAAGATGTTGTTAGTGAATAAATTGTGAGGTTTACCAAAAAGGGGTAAAATGTGGATTAAAGCATTGTAAAATGCATGAATGAGTTACATTGACTAGTGAGGTCAAAAAGTGAGTTAACAATATTAACTCAAGTGGTTTGGATGAATAAATCGTAGCTCCCGAGGATATATCGGAGCAAGACGAGCCAAGAGCGCAAGAAACTAAGAGGAAGAGAGTCGCACTCAAGTAAATCGAGGTAAGGGAATTTCGTGGACTCTTAGAGATATCTGTGCGCAATTTGGGTGCTTAAATGCTTTGCTAGAATGCATGAGATGTTAGGAAATGAAATTGGATGATTGAAGGGAAAAAGATGGGTGTTTGAGAAAAGTGCATGGAATATAAGCATAATGCTTTGGAAAATCATGTTGTATTGCTTTTTAGCAAATGATTGGTAGGTTGGCTAACATTTGAAATGTTTTGTAAAAGAAATGAGTTGTTTTGGTTTGTTAACCATACTTTGCAAAGATTTGAGCCACCTATATGGTTTTCGTGAGAATGAAAGCATACTAGAGTATGACTCGCACAAGATTTGATGTGTTTTATACGCATGAGTGTTGGAGCTTTGCTCGCACTAGATGCCCACCTAATTTGTGTCGTGCTTGGAGCTTCGGGCAGACTGGGTGTCGCATCGATTAAATAGGCTGGCACATGCATTTGTGATATTTTGACATGTTGGTAGCCGTGTTAGGAGCTTCGGATAGACAAGAGGTTGTACCGATTAAATAGGCTCACACGTACGTTTACGATGTGGCATGATATGATATGTTGATATGGGTCCACATAGTACGTTGTATCGTGCAGGTAGCATGAAGTACGTTGTACCGTGTTGAGATGTGATATGTCGTCTTCGGACGAGATCTGCTATGGATCGGTAGGCAGGATTTGACCCACCTTCTGTGTGGAAGCTGATAGTGGTAATATCCCACACACATGATCTGTGTAGCCGGTATCACAGGTTTTGGCCATAGACCTAGAGGTCATTTCCCTTATTGAATTGCCTATCTCACATGTCTATTGCTTTGAGAATAAATCCATGTTTGAAATGTTTTGTGGGTCATGATAGTTCGAGGGAGGGATCGAATCCTGACTATAGTTGAAGTGTTTTGAGATGAAAGTATGTTAATGGTTTTCAAAGTGCACTGACACATGATGTTTAATGCCATGCTTACTTGTGAAATATGCATGATGATTAATGCCATGCTTTACTTATAAATTATGCATGATGGTTAATGCCATGCTTTGAATTGAATTGTGCACTGGATTTTAATAGCATGAATGCTTTACATACCATTAACACAATCATACACTCATGTTTTGAGATTAAATGATGAACTAAATGCTTTTGAGCATGGCATCACAATCACGTAGATAGTACAGTATCAACCTGTTCGCATGATTGCCTTACTGAGCGTGTGGTTTGCTCACCCCATTATTTTCCCCCTCTCTACAGAGCTTTGAGTATAGTTTGTGGGCGACTGGAGGCTTATCCATTTTGGTATTCGCTGCATCCCATCGCTAAAGGTATACACACTTGAATTATTTTGTATCTAAACTAGACATAACACCTTAGCATTTTGTATGTAAACATCGGGGATGTAAAGCAATGTAAACACTTGTAAATAGTAACTTTGATGTATTTATAAAAGTGTTTACTTTTGAAATTAAATTGTTATGGATGGATGAGGTAGACATTGACACACAACCCAACTGTTGAGTGTGTAGCTGATCACAATCGAGGTAAGGATGATTAATAAACAACAGATGAAAATGCAAAAAATTTGTACGTATTTTGGTCAGTTAAGGGTTGTGACAGAAGTTGGTATCTTGGTCTGACGTGTGTCGTGTCTAAAATACTTAATAAATTGGAAAAATTACATCCCCATGTTACTGTGCTTGTTTAGATACAAATTGTGTGTGTGTCAATGGGTTAACTAAGAAATGGAGATGGATGCAGGGAAGTGAAACATTATGCCTAATACCAGTCGCGGTAGAGGGGCGAGAGGACGAACTAGAGGCTGTAGAGGTAAGCCTAGGGGTCATGTTGAGCTAGAAACACACGAGGCTCAGGAAGAGATTGAAGTGGAGGTTAAGGTTGAGCATGCTCCACAGGGTCCAGAGGAGAGACCCGAGAGTGCTGAGGCATGCTTCACAAGGATTGAAGGGAGCATAGAGATGATATTGGAGTTGGTCACCTAATCTTTACCTAGAGTTAGTGGTAGATAGAGTCTCGCTACACAGGGTGATACCGAGCAAGCGACAGCTCCTGAGGCACGAGCACAACCAGCCTAGAGATCTCAGACGATAGAGACACCTATACCCCCACCGGCGCAGGATATGCTTATGCCTGTTGCTACACCACACGCTAGTAGAGGCTGGGGTTACGGTTGTGATTTGGATAGACTGCGACAGTTCCAGAAGTTTGGACTATCGTCTTTCAGTGGAGTTAAGGACCCAGTAGCTACTTAGGATTGGATAAATGAGATCGGGAAGCTATATGGGTTCTTTGAGTGTACTACTACTGTGAGATCTGAGAATTTTAGATATATTTGAATGATGTAATATGAACTTGAAGTGTAATTTATTGAGCTAAGTGAATTGGGGAATGATAATTGGAGATTTATATGTTAAGTGTTTAAAATAAGTGTGAAGTTATGAGGACAGATCGATCTGGGAGAAGGAGAGATCGATCTGGTGAGTTAAAAATGACTAGGAAGGAGGAATTTAAGGAGCAGATCGATCTCCAATGGAAGAGGATCGATCTCCTTATGATTCTGTTTGAGAGAAGATCGATCTCATGAGGAAGAGATCGATCTCCAAATGATTCTGTTTGGGAGAAGATCGATCTCCTCAAGGAGCAGATCGATCTCATAAAGCCATAAAGAGATTGATCTCACCCCTTGACAGATCGATCTCCTAGGCATAAATTACCCTAAATCGTCCCAAAAATTCAAATGCAGATCGATCTCATCAAGAGGCAGATCGATCTCCTACCCTCAGCCTATATAAGGAACCCCTATTTTTCTCCTGCAATCTCACTTTCTCTCTCTTCCAACCCCCATTTTTACCGAAACCTAGCTTTCTCACTCCTAAAAAGCACCCATTTTTGGCCAAATCAGAAGTTGTGGCAAGAAGGAAAGTTGTTCCTCATCAAAGGGAGAACAACATACTTGGAAATCGAAGGACGAATCGAATCGAGGCGTGGGTTGTGCGTCTCACAAGCTTTGGGTAATTTCTAAACCTCGATCTTGATGTTTGAGATGATTTTGATGATAATGGTGGTTGTCATTGTGTTGAAATAGCTGAGAAATGATTAGGGATTGATGAAATTGCAATGTGGTCGGAGTGATAATGATATTTAGCAATTTTGGGAATTTGAGCTATAAATAGAAATTTAGACAATGTGGTGAATTAGAATAGATAATTGGCATGAGAAATGTAGAACGTTGAGATGTTGGGAATGAGAGTGTAGTTTGGGGTAGAGTTACGAGAATCGAGAGATTTGAGGTGTT
This sequence comes from Firmiana major, assembly GCA_033439115.1. Lineage (NCBI taxonomy): Eukaryota > Viridiplantae > Streptophyta > Magnoliopsida > Malvales > Malvaceae > Firmiana > Firmiana major. The sequence goes on along the minus strand of CM065896.1, from coordinate 47,369,711 downwards.
ATGAGCAATTATGCTCGATTTTGAGAATTGAGGTTGATGAGATAATTGAGTATTGATGTTTTAACATCGTTTGGACAGCTCGGGAGTTCCAGAGTGGAATACGAGGCTAGTCCGTGATACGGGGGAAACGATTGCACTATACGAGGTGCAAAGAGGTAAGGGAAATCTAAACCATTTGTATATGTGATTTGTAAACTATTATAGCATGATTTGTGGTTTATAAAACAAGCATGTTGAGTGTTGTGTTGAGTTATAATTGCACACGGTTTTTATAGCCGGTTGGAGCCCATTGTTTTATGCGTTTATAAGCTGAGTGTGAAATTGCTTTATAAACCGTCGAATTTGTGTGAGTAATGAATTGGGCTCTACGTTAAGGCAATATCGAGATTTGAGAAATGTGTGCGTGCTTTACCGGTTAGAACTCGATTTTATTATGTTTTGTGTTGAGTACAAAACGGTTTTCAAATGAGTTTTATGAGAGAAAAACCACTATGAGCTCTACGTGAAGGCAAACCAGTCTTGTGTGATAAGACTTAGGTGTGTAATTTTGAGTACACATCGGGCTTTGCTCTGGTAGCATGTAAGCCCGATTTCTTCTCCGTTCTGGTAACGAGAGAATAACCCATTCTGTGGCTATGCCACGTATACTTAGTGGCCGTTGCCACGTGAGAAACCCCATTTGGTGGCCGTTGCCATGTGAGAAACCCCATTTGGTGGCCGTTGCCACGTGAGAAACCCCATTGGTGGCCGTTGCCACGTGATACCCCATTTGGTGGCCGTTGCCACGTGAGAAACCCCATTTGGTGGCCGTTGCCACGTGAGAAACCCTATTGGTGGCCGTTGCCACGTGATACCCCATTTGGTGGCCGTTGCCACGTGAGAAACCCTATTGGTGGCCGTTGCCACATAAGAACCCCTAATTAGTGGTCGTTGCCACGTGAAACCCTATCCAGTGGCTATGCCACGAGTGAATTAAATCAGTGGCTATGCCACGTGTGTTTAGTGGCTATGCCACGTGTGAATTTAAATCAGTGGCTATGCCACGTGTGTTTAGTGGCTGTGCCACGTGCATTATTATTACAGTGATTTTATCACGTTAATTGAGAAAGCGTTTATCTCATTATTTTCACATGCTTTGTTATTGCTCTAGACTGAGCCTTTTTACTTCATGTTTTCACATGATTTGAGACATGAGAATGTCATTTTGAGTACTTTCATCTATGGTTTTCAAATGAGATTAATGAGTTTCACATACAAATAAATATTTTGTGATGTGCATTTTGGTTTATGAAATGAGTCCCTTACCCCCTTTACTGAGCGATTTAGAAGCTCACCCTGTTTTCTTTCCCCCCAGATTTCTTCAAGTGAAAAGGGTTTTCCTGCGACGTACGGAGTAGTGGCTAGTGGAGGACTTGAGCTCCAGGCCATATATTGTATTTGGGGTGTCTTTTATCTTTTCATGTACCCAGACAATTACTGTAATTACAAACACTTGATGTATAACATTGTATGGGATGTATTAGGATTAATTAACTTAAGATGGATTAATGTATATGATACAATATACACTATATTATGATGAGATCCTGAGGCATGATAATTATGATGATGTATGACACTGCACAGGAATGCACCTTTAATTGTGAATTAATGAGTAAAAAGTTTTAAATTTGCCCTATTTTCCGCATTTTCGGGGCGTGACAGAGTTTTCTTGGTATCAGAGCTTAGGGTGTCTAGTATTGTCAGTGTCGGTTAAGTGAAATAGAATACATCCCAAGTGTCTGTAATAGTCTGGTCATGAACTGAAATTGAGGATTGAGATTTCAATCGATTTTGATATGTACGCGCAGGAGACGAGTTAAGATAGAGAATGAGTGGACGACGAGGTCGTTCGAGGAGGCAGGCAGAGTCCCCTCCGCCACCTGTTCCACAATCAGAGAGTCCTGACTCTCGATTTAATCGGATTGAGACCGATGTGAGGCAAGGTTTTGAGCAGATGGCAGCGTTATTCGCGCAACACTTTGGAGTTAATGCCTCGGGTACTACTCCTACACCACCACAAGGACCTCCCATACCCCCAATACCTCCCGTCACTCAGCCTGATGATAGAAGTATGCTCCGACTGAAGGATTTTCTGAAGATGAATCCACCCATGTTTAGGGGAAAGAAGGATCCTACAGAGGCTGAGGAGTGGCTGACGGAGTTGAGAATTATATTTGATTATCTGGGGTGCACCGATGCTGAGAGGGTCAGTATGAGTATCTATTTGTTGAAAGGGAGAGCTCGAGATTGGTGGGGTACTACCCAGGGTATTCTGATGTCCCGCCAGGATGTGATTGGTTGGGAAGAGTTCCAGACAGCCTTTAAGACCCAATATGTACCACGAGCCGCCCAGAGAAAGAAACAGGCCGAGTTTTTGAGTTTGGTACATGGTGACATGTCTGTGGATGACTATGAGAGCCAATTCACAGCGCTATTGAGATATGACCCAGAGACCTTCAAGAATGAAGAGCTCCGCACAGAGAAATTTATGTATGGATTGGAGCCCATCATCTGGGATAGATTGATAGGGCTATGTATTACTGAGTTTGGAGATGCTCTGAGACGAGCACAAGAGATTGAAAGAGGAATTGAAATGGTACAATCCCAGAATGAGCTCAGAGCGGTGAATAGAGATAAGGGCAAGAGGCCAGCGATTTTCCAAACAGAGGCTCGGAGAGGTTCCTTCAGAAGAGGAAGGATTGAGGTACAGAAGGGCAGATTAGAGAGACCCAGAGGGTACCTTAACATTAGAGAGACCCCTCGAGATGTCAGGCCAGAGACAAGGTTTTGCAGAAATTGTGGCCGAATGCATGAGGGAAGTTGTACTGGGTCGATCCATGGATGTTTTAGATGTGGAGACATGGGTCACATGGTGAAGGACTGCCCTCAACCTCAGAAACCACATGTATTGGAGCCCACTAGACAACAGCCTCAGAGAGTGAATCCCCCGAGACGGGCCACTGCTGCAGAGAAAGGAAAGAGACCTGTTACCCAGGGACGTGTGTTTGCCCTAGATAAGGAGACTGCTGACACTTCTGCAGAAACTATAAGAGGTACACTCTCTGTCTGTAATCATAAGGCTCATGTGTTGATTGATTCAGGATCCACGCATTCGTTTATTTCTGAGCATTTTGCATGTAGATTAAACTTGAAGTTTGAACCTCTAGAATATATACTACATGTAAATACCCCTATCCGTGAATCCCAGAGAACTGAGTTAATCTGTAAAGGATGTGAAATAGAGGTGGGAGATAGAGGGATGTTAGCAGATCTAATCATGTTGAATATACATGGGTTCGATGTAATTTTTGGAATGGATTGGTTGGCAGCCAATCGAGTGAGCTTAGATTGCTACACTAAGGTTGTAACTTTCTCCCTACCTGAACCTTACAGTGTACGATTGAGATATTGAGGAAATGAATATGTGGAATTCTAGTAAGTAATTTGAGAATTTTAATATTATTTTGGAGAATATTAAATATGATTGTTCATGTGAAGGTTATGAGACACTCATCTCAGACGATGAGCGGGAACATCCGAGGGTTGAGGATATACCTGTGGTTTGCGAATTTTTGGATGTTTTTCCAGATGAACTGCCAGGTTTACCACCAGAGAGAGAGCTGGAGTTTACCATTGATTTGGTACCAGATACTCAGCCGATCTCTAAACCTCCCTACAGGATGGCATTAGTGAAACTTGAGGAATTGAAGAAACAACTACAGGAGTTATTGGATCAAGGGTTCATTAGGCCCAGCGTTTCACCGTGGGGAGCACCGGTTTTATTTGTCAAGAAGAAGGATGTAGTCTTAAATTATGTGTAGACTATCGGCTGTTGAATAAAGCCACGGTGAAGAATAAATACCCATTGCCCAGGATTGATGATCTACTTGATCAGCTGAGAGGGGCATCAGTCTTTTCTAAGATTGATTTGAGATCGGGCTATCACCAATTGAGGATCAAGGAAGAAGATATTCCAAAGATGGCCTTCAGGACGAGGTATGGCCATTACGAATTTCTGGTGATGTCCTTTGGATTGACGAACGCCCCTGCAGCATTTATGAGATTGATGAACGAGGTGTTCAGAGACTATCTAGATAAATTTGTAATAGTCTTTATTGATGATATCCTGGTGTACTCTCAGTCGTATGAGGAGCATGCACAGCATTTGGGGTTAGTACTTCAGATACTCCGTGATAAGCAATTATATGGAAAGCTTAGTAAGTGTGAGTTTTGGCTGAACCGGATAGCTTTCCTTGGTCATATAGTCTCAGAGGAAGGAGTGTCAGTGAACCCAAGCAAGGTGGAGGCTGTGCTTAATTGGGAGAGACCGAGGACAGTTACTGAGGTACGAAGCTTCCTTGGTTTGGCAGGGTGTTACAGAAGATTTGTGGAAGGATTTTCGAGGATTGCCACTCCTTTGACTAAGCTCACGCGCAAAGAGACTCCATTTATATGGACTGATCAATGTGAGCTCAGTTTTCAGGAATTAAAGAGGAGGTTGACAGCAGCACCTGTGTTAACTATTCCTGAGGGATCAGGAGGATTTTCGGTGTATAGTGATGCATCTCATCAAGGATTGGGGTGTGTGCTGATGCAGCATGGAAGAGTGGTCGCATATGGATCGCGACAGCTGAAAGACCATGAGCGGAATTACCCCACGCATGATTTGGAGTTAGCCGCTGTGGTATTTGCTTTGAAGATCTGGCGACACTACTTTTATGGGGAAAGATTCCAGATCTTCACTGATCACAAGAGTTTGAGATATCTCTTTGATCAGAAAGAGTTAAACATGAGACAAAGGAGATGGATGGAACTCCTTAAGGATTATGACTGCGAGATTCTATATCATCCGGGCAAGACTAATGTGGTTGCTGATGCCCTGAGCAGGAAAAGTATGATATCTGCTATGATGATCAGGGAATGGGATTTACTGGAGCAGTTTGCCGAACTTCGGATCAGAGTTAAAGAGATAGAGACTGGATTTGTGGCTAGCTTACGAATAGAGCCCAGGATCATGGATTAGATTAGAACTGGCCAGCGCAGTGATCAGAGATTGATAGATATGATTAGCCAAGCTGAACAGGGTTCGCAGTCGGATCTCACAGTCAGTGAGGATGGATTGTTGAGATTCAGAGGACCGATTTATGTACCGGACGACGATACCTTGAAGAGACAGATATTGAGAGAATCCCACTGCTCGCGATACACCATGCACCCAGGGAGTATTAAGATGTACCGAGACTTAAGAAAGGTGTATTGGTGGAGTGGTATGAAGCGAGACGTGGCAGAGTATGCGGCCAGGTGTTTGGTATGCCAGCAAGTGAAAGCTGAGCATCGGAAGCCCGGAGGACTACTACAGCCCTTACCTGTACCTACATGGAAATGGGAGCATGTCACTATGGACTTTATTATGGGTTTACCGAGGACCCGAAGAGGTCGTGACGCGATATGGGTCATTGTGGATAGATTGATCAAGAGTGCCCACTTCCTTGCTATCAAGAGCACAGATACTGTGGATGCCTTAGCTGAGCTGTATGTCAGCGAGATAGCTAGATTACATGGGGCTCCAATGAGTATTACTTCTGATAGAGATTCTCGATTTACTTCTAGATTTTGGACCCAGTTTCAGGAGTCCATGGGATCTCGATTGAGTTTCAGTACCGCCTATCATCCTCAGACAGATGGTCAGTCAGAGAGGACTATTCAGACCCTGGAGGATATGTTGAGGGCGTGTACGATGGATTTTAAGGGATCATGGGATGATCACCTGCCCCTAGCAAAGTTTGCATACAATAACAGCTATCATGCGAGTATTGGAATGACACCTTTTGAGGCTCTATATGGTAGGAGGTGTAGATCCCCTGTAGCTTGGGAAGAAGTCGGTGACAGAAAGATAAATGCTCCCGAGCTTGTTGAGCAAGCCGTACAGAGTGTGAAACTCATATGTGAGAGGTTACGGGCTGCACAAAGTAGACAGAAAAGCTACGCGGATGTGCGTAGACGGCCACTCGAGTTTGAGGTTGGTGATACAGTATTTCTGAAAATATCATCGAATAAGGGTATCATGTGATTTGGGAAGAAATGGAAATTGAGTCCTCGATACATAGGACCATTCGAGATTCTTGAGAGAGTGGGAGAGGTAGCTTACAGATTAGCATTACCCCCACAGATGTCCGGAATACATAATGTTTTTCATGCGTCTATGTTGAGGAAGTACCACCCGGACCCTTCTCATGTCATAGAGTATGACGAGATGGACATTCAAGAGGATATGAGCTACACTGAGGAACCCGTCCAGATTCTCGATAGAAGAGAGAAGGTACTGAGAACTAAGAGCATCCCATTAGTGAAAGTTTTATGGAAACATCACTCAATGGAAGAGGCAACGTGGGAACTAGAGAATCTCATGAAGGAGAAATACCCCCATCTATTTGAATAGTTGAGTTGAATTTGGAGGACCAAATTCTTTTTAAGGTGGGGAGGATGTGAGATCTGAGAATTTTAGATATATTTGAATGATGTAATATGAACTTGAAGTGTAATTTATTGAGCTAAGTGAATTGGGGAATGATAATTGGAGATTTATATGTTAAGTGTTTAAAATAAGTGTGAAGTTATGAGGACAGATCGATCTGGGAGAAGGAGAGATCGATCTGGTAAGTTAAAAATGACTAGGAATGAGGAATTTAAGGAGCAGATCGATCTCCAATGGAAGAGGATCGATCTCCTTATGATTCTGTTTGAGAGAAGATCGATCTCATGAGGAAGAGATCCATCTCCAAATGATTCTGTTTGGGAGAAGATCGATCTCCTCAAGGAGCATATGATCTCATAAAGCCATAAAGAGATCGATCTCACCCCTCGACAGATCGATCTCTTAGGCATAAATTGCCCCAAATCGTCCCAAAAATTCAAATGCAGATCGATCTCATCAAGAGGCAGATCGATCTCCTACCCTCAGCCTATATAAGGAACCCCTGTTTTCTCCTGCATTCTCACTTTCTCTCTCTTCCAACCCCCATTTTCACCGAAACCTAGCTTTCTCACTCCTCCAAAGCACCCATTTCTGGCCAAATCAGAAGTTGTGGCAAGAAGGAAAGTTGTTCCTCATCAAAGGGAGAACAACATACTTGGAAATCGAAGGACGAATCGAATCGAGGCGTGGGTTGTGCGTCTCACAAGCTTTGGGTAATTTCTAAACCTCGATCTTGATGTTTAAGATGATTTTGATGATAATGGTGGTTGTCATTGTGTTGAAATAGCTGAGAAATGATTAGGGATTGATGAAATTGCAATGTTGTCGGAGTGATAATGATATTTAGCAATTTTGGGAATTTGAGCTATAAATAGAAATTTAGACAATGTGGTGAATTAGCATAGATAATTGGCATGAGAAATGTAGAACGTTGAGATGTTGGGAATGAGAGTGTAGTTTGGGGTAGAGTTACGAGAATCGAGAGATTTGAGGTGTTATGAGCAATTATGCTCGATTTTGAGAATTGAGGTTGATGAGATAATTGAGTATTGATGTTTTAACATCGTTTGGACAGCTCGAGAGTTCCAGAGTGGAATGCGAGGATAGTCCGTGATACGGGGGAAACGATTGCACTATACGAGGTGCAAAGAGGTAAGGGAAATCTAAACCATTTGTGTATGTGATTGTAAACTATTATAGCATGATTTGTGGTTTATAAAACAAGCATGTTGAGTGTTGTGTTGAGTTATAATTGCACACGATTTTTATAGCCGGTTGGAGCCCATTGCTTTATGCGTTTATAAGTTGAGTGTGAAATTGCTGTATAAACCATCAAATTTGTGTGAGCAATGAATTGGGCTCTACGTTAAGGCAATATCGAGATTTGAGAAATGTGTGCGTGCTTTGCCGGTTGGAACTCGATTTTATTATGTTTTGTGTTGAGTACAAAACGGTTTTCAAATGAGTTTTATGAGAGAAAAACCACTATGAGTTCTATGTGAAGGCAAACCAGTCTTGTGTGATAAGACTTAGGTGTGTAATTTTGAGTACACATCGGGCTTTACTCTGGTAGCATGTAAGCCCGATTTCTTCTCCGTTCTGATAACGTGAGAATAACCCATTCTGTGGCTATGCCACGTATACTTGGTGGCCGTTACCACGTGAGAAACCCCATTTGGTGGCCGTTGCCACGTGAGAAACCCCATTGGTGGCCGTTGCCACGTGATACCCCATTTGGTGGTCGTTGCCACGTGAGAAACCCCATTTGGTGGCCGTTGCCACGTGAGAAACCCTATTGGTGGCCGTTGCCACGTGATACCCCATTTGGTGGCTGTTGCCACGTGAGAAACCCTATTGGTGGCCGTTGCCACGTGAGAACCCCTAATTAGTGGCCGTTGCCACGTGAAACCCTATCCAGTGGCTATGCCACATGTGAATTAAATCAGTGGCTATGCCACGTGTGTTTAGTGGCTATGCCACGTGTGAATTTAAATCAGTGGCTATGCCACGTGTGTTTAGTGGTTGTGCCACGTGCATTATTATTACAGTGATTTTATCACGTTAATTGAGAAAGCGTTTATCGCTTTATTTTCACATGCTTTGTTATTGCTCTAGACTGAGCCTTTTTACTTCATGTTTTCACATGATTTGAGACATGAGAATGCCGTTTTGAGTACTTTCATGCTATAGTTTTCAAATGAGATTAATGAGTTTCACATACAAATAAATATTTTGTGATGTACATTTTGGTTTATGAAATGAGTCCCTTACCCCCTTTACTGAGCGATTTAGAAGCTCACCCTGTTTTCTTTCCCCCCAGATTTCTTCAAGTGAAAAGGGTTTTCCTGCGACGTACGGAGTAGTGGCTAGTGGAGGACTTGAGCTCCAGGCCATATATTGTATTTGAGGTATCTTTTATCTTTTCATGTACCCAGACAATTACTGTAATTGCAGACACTTGATGTATAACATTGTATGGGATGTATTAGGATTAATTAACTTAAGATGGATTAATGTATATGATACAATATACACTATATTATGATGAGATCCTGAGGCATGATAATTATGATGATGTATGACACTGCACAGGAATGCACCCTTAATTGTGAATTAATGAGTAAAAGTTTTAAATTTACCCTATTTTCTGCATTTTCGGGGCATGACAACTACCGAGATGGAAGTGTTTGCCGCGTTTATGCTGAAGGGATCAGCAGAACATTGATGAAAATCCTCCAGGCCTATTTTGAGAGCTCGGTATACTAAGATCAGCTGGGATGTGTTTTTGCAGGCCTTCAAGAGATAGTACGTTCCAGATACCACACAACGGCTGATGAAAATGGCATTTTTGGGACTGACCTAAGGGAGTAGGACAGTGGACGAGTATGAGACGACCTTTATCTCCCTAGGCAGATATGATCCCAACACTATGAGTAATGAGGTCGAGAAGATCCAAAAATCTATGGATGGATTGAGACTGACTATTAGGTCTAGATTGGTTCCTCTAGATATACCGACCTACGAGGAGACAGTGCGCAGGGCGTAATTGTGCGAACAAGATGTTGATAGGATTGCCTTAAAGTTTGGAAAGGTTGGTAAGATGAGGGAAAGAGATAATAAGAGACAAGTGATGGATAAAGGTTTCAGTTATAAGGGAAGTAAGATGTTTGTTGGGAAGAGGTCGAGGATCAATGAGATTTGGGATAGGATAGTTAATACTCCCATGTATCCGGCTCTAGGTCCAGTGAAAGGAGTTGTGATTGGAGGGCCACGACCTAATACAGAATAGTGTGGCAAGTGTGGTAGGTACCATAGAACTCGACCATGCTATGGACCTCAGGTAGTATGCTTCAGATGTGGGAAACCAGGGTACATAATCCGATATTGCCCAAAGATGACAGAGAGAGCCCCACAGAAGGGCAAGGTGCCCGAGAGAGCTCCAGTTGGGACAATTGCTCCAATGAGGAGGGCTACAGCTGCGAAAAAGGGGAAGCAGGCAGTGGGTGTGAGCAAAGGATGATTGCACGCCCTAGATCAGGACACTGCAGATCAGTCTTCGGATGTGGTAAAAGGTACCATCCAAATCTTTGATTTAGAAGCATTTCTGTTATTTGATCCTGGTGCCACACATTCTTTTATATCGTCATCCTTTGCACATAAATTGATAAAGCATGTAAAACCCACACTGCTTGATAAGATGTTGTTGATATCTACCCCTATGAATGTTAGTCAATTGATTAAACATGTATATAGGAGTTGTAAATTGAAGATAGGAGGAAAGGAAATGGCAGCTGATTTAATTTTACTAAATATGGGTGATTTTGATGTAATCCTAGGGATGGATTGGCTGGCTGTAAATCATGTTGTTATGGATTGTCATGCAAAAACCTTGATGTTTCCTAAGATAGACAACCTTATTGTAAATTTGGTAAAATGAAATGAAAGAATATGTCATTGCAATTGAGAAGACTATAATCTAGTTACATGATAATTTAGAGATGAAATTAATTTACAATTTATATATGTTGATGTGATGATTTATGATCTCTAATGGTGGAAAGAATAATGTGAAGGGGTCATCGCTTATGTGATTGAGACGGATAAGGTACGTTAGGAATTGGGAGGCATACCAGTGGTTAAGGAGTTTCCAGATGTCTTTCCGGATGAATTACCAGGGTTACCTCCAGATAGGGAGATGGAATTTTAAATAGAATTGTCACCTGATACAGAGCCAATACCTAAGCCACCGTACAAAATGGCTCAAGTTGAGTTGGAATAATTAAGGAAATAGTTGCAAGAGTTGCTGGAGAAGGGGTTCATTAGGCTGAGCGTCTCACCTTGGGGAGCACCAGTTTTATTTGTGAGGAAGAAGGATGGAAGCCTCCGACTATGTATAGATTATCAATTGTTGAATAAGGCCACCATCAAGAATAAGTATCCCCTTCCACGCATCGATGACTTGTTGGATCAGCTTAAGGGAGCACAGGTCTTTTCCAAGATAGATCTGAGATCTGGGTACTATCAGTTGAAGATACGGATTGGAGATGTACCAAGACAGCTTTTCGCACCCGGTATGGACATTATGAGTATATGGTTATGCTATTCGGGTTGACGAATGCTCCCGCAGCTTTTATGTCGTTGATGAATGAGGTATTCCATAAGTACTTGGATCGATTTGTTATTGTGTTTATTGATGATATATTGGTGTACTCAAGATCTAGAGAGGAGCACAAAAAGCATTTGAGGATAGTGCTGCAGACCCTCTAAGAGAAGAAGCTGTATGCTAAACTCAGTAAGTGTGACTTTTTATTGGAACAGATCTCTTTTCTGGGTCATATAGTATCAAAAGATGGAGTGTCAGTGGATCCATCTAAGATTAAGGCCGTAGTACAGTGGCAGAGACCTCAGACAGTGACAGAGATTAGAAGTTTCTTGAGTTTAGCTGGGTATTACCGAAGGTTCGTAGAGGGATTTTCGAGGTTAGCTGCTCCTTTGACATGTCTCACGAGAAAGAGTGTTGAATTTATGTGGGACGATAAGTGTGAGGAAAGTTTTGAAGAGTTGAAGAGGAGGTTAACTACAGCTCCGATACTCACCATTCCTACAAGCTCAGGAGGTTTCTCGGTGTATACGGATGTATCACACCGAGGACAAGGCTGAGTATTGATGCAGGATGGGAAGGTTGTTGCATATAGGTTTAGACAGTTGAAGGATCATGAGAGGAATTACCCGACCCATGACTTGGAGTTGGCAGCGGTGGTGTTTGCGCTGAAGATATGGCGCCACTACCTTTATGGAGAGAAATTCCAAGTGTTTACGGACCACAAGAGCCTTAAATACCTATTTTCACAGAAAGAGTTAAATATGAGACAGAGGAGATGGCTCGAGCTCTTAAAGGATTATGATTGTGAGATCTTGTACCACCCAGGTAAAGCAAATGTGGTTGTTGATGCATTGAGTAGGAAGCATCTCGGGATGGTATCATTTATGATGATCAGGGAACACAAGCTATTGGAACAGTTCACGAACCTCAGTTTAGATGTGACCCCGCCTAGTGCTGATGGTGGTGTTATGGTAGCTAGCCTGCAGTTGGAATCGGATTTGATAGATCGAATTTGACAGGCTCAGCGAGTTGATCAGCAGTGCAGTGATATTGTTGGGCAGATACAGAGGGGTATAGAGACAGACTTTGAGTTGAGTTCAAATGGATTGTTGATATTCAGAGGTAGGATATGTGTTCCTAATGATGCAAAGATCAAAAGGTTGATCCTAATAGAGGCTCACTTAACGAGGTATACGATACATCCAGAAAGTACTAAGATGTATTAAAACCTTCGAAAGGTTTATTAGTGGTCCGAGATGAAAAGGCACATTGCTGAATATGTTGCTAAGTGTCTCGTTTGTTAGTAGGTGAAGGTAGAGCATCGAAGCCTACAGGGTTATTGCAGCCTCTACCGATACCGACATGGAAGTGAGAGCATGTCACCATGGATTTTGTGATGGGAATACCGAGGACCCGGAGAGGTTATGATGCCATATAGGTGGTTGTGGATCAGTTGATGAAATCATCCCATTTTCTAGCTATGAGAGCTACCGATACACTAAGCCATTAGCGAACTTGTATGTGCGCGAGATAGTGAGGCTACATGGAATTCCAGTGAGCGTTGTTTCTGATAGGGATGTCCAATTCACTTCCCACTTCTGGGAACATTTCAAGGAAGCGATGGGGACTCTGTTGAGTTTTAGCACCGCGTTTCATCCTCAGATAGATGGTCAGTTAGATAGGACTATACAGACCCTGGAGGATATGTTGAGAGCGTGTGCGTTGGATTTTGGAGGCTCTTGGGATGACCATTTGCCACTCGCAGAGTTTGCCTATAATAACAGTTTCCATGCTAGTATCGGGATGGCACCATATGAGGCATTGTATGGGCGTAGATGTCGTTCCCCTATTAGATGGGAAGAGGTTGGTGACAGACAAATTTTTACTCTTGACTTAGTGCAGCAGGCATTTGAGGATGTCCAATTGATATGTGAGAGATTACGGACAGCTCAGAGCCAGCAAAAGAGTTATGCTGACAAGAGACAGAGACTACTAGAGTTTGATGTGGGTGAGTCGTTGTTTTTGAAAGTTTCTCCTTCGAAGGAAATTATGAGATTTGGTAAGAAGGGCAAGCTGAGCCCTAGATACATCGGACCCTTCAAGATTTTGGAGAGAGTGGGAGACAAGGCTTATGGTTGGCATTGCCACCCGAATTGGCAAGTGTTCACAACGTCCTCCACATATCCATGTTAAGGAAGTATCATCCGAAACCGACACATGTAATAAAGTACGAGCCTTTGGGGCTTAATGAAGGTATGACCTATGTTCAGAAGTTGGTTCGGATACTAGATAGAAAAGATAAAGTGTTGAGGACAAAGACAATTCCCTTGGTGAAAGTTCTTTGGCAACATCACACTGTGGAAGAAGCCACATGGGAATTGGAGAATTTGATGGGGGAGAAGTATCCCGAGTTATTCACGGATTGAATTGGTTCTAATTTAGAGGACCAAATTTTCTAAGTGGGGGAGAATGTGAGACCCCATATATGTATAATTGAGTTTATGTACATAGAAATGAAAATGAAATCATAAGTATAGTGATATACTTTTAATGTGAAGTATATGTGATGTAAGTCCATAAGTTTAATGTACACAGTTGTACTAAGAGTTGTGATTGTACGTACAAGTTACATTATATATGATTATGAAGAAATGGACTTAAACATGTGAAAAATGTGAGTAGAATGGAATATGAGTGGTATGGTGAAATGGAAGGAAGATTTCATAAGTTGTGCACTTCCATTTGGTTTATATCATGTACCTTTGGTTATACAAAGATTACACACAAGTTTTAATGTGTATAAGGTATGAATGGATGTCATTTTCAAGTCTTAAAAATAATTGAATGAGAAAATGATAATGACAGCAAATTAAGGATGTTTTGGAATAAGTTTTCTGCAAAAAACTGCAGTAAAATCTAGAAATATGAAGGCCAGATCGATCTCATAGGATGAAAGATCGATCTGGAAGAGCCAAAATGCTCTTATTTTGAGCTATGGAACAGGACAGATCGATCTCCAAGGAAGCCAGATCGATCTCCTAACACATTCTGAAAAATACAGATCGATTCTTAATGGAACAGATCGATCTCCTTAGCTCTCGGGTTGGAAGCAGATCGATCTCCCCTAAGACCAGATCGATCTCCTTAACCTTCTGTTTGGGAGCAGATCGATCTCAAGCTTCGATAAATCGATCTCATGCTTGAAAATGCCGTGAAAAAGAGGAATTTAAGGGGACCAGATCGATCTCCACCCAAGGCAAATCGATCTCATCAAGCTGAATCTATAGATATGGAGCTGTTGGATCTGCATTTTCGAGACAAAACCCATTTTTTCCCATTCCTAACCTAAAACCTAGCTTTCTCACTCCTAAATCCACACATTTTTAGTAAAATTTGAGGGAAAGCTATTAGAGATAAAGTTGTTCACATCGAAGAGAAGAACAACTTAGCTTGGAGGCATTTTCCCTAATTATGGATTGAAGGACAAAAGGTGCATTTCCATTTGGAGCAAAGAGGAAACTAAGTTAGGTGAGTTTGTAAAGCACCAACTTAAGTACATTGTTAAGCTATTGATGTTTGGGATTGATTTGGGGTGCTTAGTATAGCTAGAAACTATCTAAAATGCATTGGAATAATTATGACCTAGTAATGGTCTAGAGTGTGAAAGTGGAATGCATTGAGGTTAATGAGGAATGGGATATCTTGAAGTGATAATAGTGTTATGAGTATGATTTTAAGATGTTGTTAGTGAATAAATTGTTAGGTTTACCAAAAAGGTGTAAAATGTGGATTAAAGCAATGTAAAATGCGTGAATGAGTTACATTGACTAGGAGGTCAAAAAGTGAGTTAATAATATTAACTCAAGTGGTTTGGATGAATAAATCGTAGCTCCCGAGGATATACTGGAGCAAGACGATCCAAGAGTGCAAGAAACTAAGAGGAAGAGAGTTGCACTCAAGTAAATCGAGGTAAGGGAATTCTGTGGACTCTTAGAGATATCTGTGCGCAATTTGGGCGCTTAAATGCTTTGCTAGAATGCATGAGATGTTAGGAAATGAAATTGGATGATTGAAGGGAAAAAGATGGGTGTTTGAGAAAAGTGCATGAAAATATAAACATAATGCTTTGAAAAATCATGTTGTATTGCTTTTTAGCAAATGATTGGTAGGTTGGCTAACATTTGAATTATTTTGCAAAAGAAATGAGATGTTTTGGTTTGTTAACCATACTTTGCAAAGATTTGAGCCACCTATATGGTTTTCGTGAGAATAAAAGCATGCTAGAGTATGACTTGCACGAGATTTGATGTGTTTTATATGCATGAGTGTTGGAGCTTAGCTCGCACTGGTTTTCACATGGATGTCATACTGGTTTTAGCATGGTGCTTGGAGCTTAGCTCGCACTAGATGCCCACCTAATTTGTGCCGTGCTTGGAGCTTTGGGCAGACTGGGTGTCGCACCGATTAAATAGGCTCGCACGTGCGTTTGTGATATTTCGACATGTTGATAGCCGTGTTAGGAGCTTCGGGCAGATAAGAGGTCATACCAATTAAATAGGCTCACACGTGCGTTTGAGATGTGGCATGATATGATATGTTGATGTGGGTCCACGTGGTACGTTGTATCATGGAGGTAGCATGGTGTACATTGTACCATGTTGAGATGTGATATGCTGTCTTCGGACAAGATCTGCTATGGACCGGCAGGCAGGATTTTACCCACCTCCCATGTGGCAGCTGATAGTGGCGATATCCCGCACACCTGATCCGTGTAGCCGGTATCACAGGTTATGGCCATAGACCTAGAGGTTATTTCCCTTATTGAATTGCCTATCTCACATGTCTATTGCTTTGAGAATAAATCCATGTTTGAAATGTTTTTTGGGTCAGGATAGTCCGAGGGAGGGATCGAATCCTGACTAGAGTTGAAGTGTTTTGAGATGAAAGTATGTTAATGGTTTTCAAAGTGCACTGATGCATGATGTTTAATGCCATGCTTACTTGTGAAATATGCATGATGATTAATGCCATGCTTTACTTATAAATATGCATGATGGTTAATGCCATCTTTTGAATTGAATTGTACACTGGATTTTAATAGCATGAATGCTTTATACCATTAACACAATCATACATTCATGTTTTGAGATTAAATGATGAACTAAATGCTTTTGAGCATCACATCACGATCACGTAGATAGTGCAGTATCTACCTGTTCGCATGATTACCTTACTGAGCATGTGGTTTGCTCACCCCCTTATTTTCCCCCTCTCTACAGAGCTTTGAGTATAGATTGTGGGCGACTGGAAGCTTATCCCTTTTGGTATCCGCTGCATCCCATCGCTAAAGGTATACATGTAAGACCCGATTTTTATCGAAATTTCTTATGATTCAAATGATGTAAATTGAATCATAAGAAGAGTTGTACGTGAATAAAAATGCAAATGGAATGAATAACAATTCCCGAATGCATTTAAAAATCAAGTGAAGGATTGAAATAATCTTGATCAATAACGCTAAAATAATTGAATTTTGAGTCAAATTGATCAAGATATGAATTTATCGGAATTAATCAAAAATTTCACATCGAAAAATTATCCCGAAATTATAGGAAAAATATACCGAAAAGACGAAATAAGCCAAATAAATTCATGTAGTGATTAAATGAATAAAATATATTTTTTTAAGATATTTTAGATTTTAATGGAATAAAATAATATTAAAATAAATTATAAATAAATAAAGAAAATAAAATAAAAAAACAGCAGAAACCACGAAACGCGATTTTTGGAAAGGCGAAAGCGAAGAGAGAACCGAGGGAGTCGGTTCCCTCCGTCCAGCAGGCCACCGGTGAGGCAAAGGGGCGGCCAACGACCGGGAGAGGAGCAACCTCGATGCGCGCAGACCTTGACGAAATTGGGCTACGGGTAAGTCGGTAAGCGGTTGAAATTGATCGATTTAAATTTCAAAATATTTAATTTTATTAATATTTGACTATAAATTGACCAGGAAAAATATGTATAAAGGTCCTAGAAATAAATTAAAGATTTTAAGGACTCGAAATAGGTGAAAGGCTATTTTACCCTATTGAGGGAAATTCACCTAAGGATGGTGAAAGCATGACATGCATGAAGTGCATGATTTAAGGAATTTTCTGATTTAAGGAATTTTCTTAGTTTTTAAGCAAAAAAAAATCGATAGATTGGCTAGTAATTGCATAAATTTCACAATATAAAACTACGTAAGTGTTATTAAGATTTAAATGAAATTTCTTTGAAAAATGGGCCAACTATCAAGTTTATATGAAAACAGATAGTGCTAGCGCATAGCTCGCACTATATTTGCATTTGTGAGTCTGCATAAAATGTGTTAGAGCAGTTGCTCGCACCGACTTGTGTGACATCATATGCATGAAATGTGCTAGAGCGATTGCTCGCACTGATTTTTATTATTGTAAAATGCATGAGAGGTGCTGGAGTTTAGCTCGCACTCTGTTTTGACTGTTTTGATTTGTTTAGACTTGATATGCAAAAAAAAAAAAGTGCTAGAGCGATTGCTCGTACTAATTTTAATGATTTGACATGCATGAGAGGTGCTGGAGCTTAGCTCGCATCCTGTTTTGATATGATAGTTGCATAAAAGTCATACTGGAGCCTTGCTCGTACGTGATTTAATCGATTTAATTTCATAAGCCGTGCTGGAGTGTATCTTGCACGAGTTTTGATTTACTTGAGCATTCATTCGTGTTGGAGCATTGCTCGCACGAGGCTTTGATGGATTTTATGCATAAAACCGTGCTGGAGCTTGCTCGCACGTGATTTTATATGGATTTATAACTCTTTTAAAGTCGTACTGGAGTGCTACTCGTACGCTGATTTTACTGAGTTTTTTATGAAACCATGCTAGAGCTTCGCTCGCACAAGATTTTTAGATATCATGAATATGCATGGAGCCGTGCTAGAGCTTCGCTCGTACAGGGATTTATATGACATGCATATAGCCGGGTTGGAGCCTCCTGTAGACTGTGTGTCACAGTGAGATGATATGCCCACACGTGCATACTGAGACATAATTAGTATGGGTGGATAAGACCTATTCCAGGTACCCCCTGACTGAGATTGGGTTCACGGAGTACGATGTACCATGTATATCACATGGAGTACGCTGTATTGTGGGGATTGTTGGAGTGGAGTGGCATTAGCCACGAGGCAGCAAGCCTTGCCCTCGCAATCCTGATGTTATGTTGTTTTGGCGGCAGGATTGACCCACCTCCTGTTTCAGGTATGATACCCCGCACACTAGGTACCGTGTAGCCAGGGATGACTACGATATGGCCATAGTCCTCGAAGTTTCTGATATAGTCACCTACATGTCTCACATGATATAACTTATGGTCTCGATAGACCAGGGTAGATCCGAGGGTGTGGTCAGCCCCCCCGACTTTGTGATTTTCTATTATCGTGCTAGCTTTTCAGAGGATTTTATGACATGTGACCCTAAAAGAAGGGTGATTTTATAACAGAATTTTATAACGAATTGTTTTATGAGTTTGAGATTCATTTTATGAGATGATTAACCCGGAGGGATTATTTTATACTACATATTTAATGAAGTGATTTAAATGCAGTAGCATGATGAGTTTTTCATGCTTTAATGATAAATTCATGAAAGGATTGTTTCTTATGATTTGATTTACATGGCATGAACTAATACATGATCTTGATTTAATTCATGCTAATTATGATTTTATGATTTTACATAAAATACCATTGATGCATAAGTTACTTGATTTCTATATGTACGAATAGTTTTTATATCTATGGCATTGAAATATGCATGATTTTATGCGTGAAATTTTAAATGAAAAGATATGGATTCAAGGGCATGGCATTATGAGCATGTAGATAGTGGAGCTATCTACTTACTTGCATAATTGCCTTACTGAGCGTGTTGTTTGCTCAGCCCCCTTATTTTCCCATCTTTTTAGAGCACTCGCAATGATTAGTAAGCGGCTGAGGACTTGCATTCTTGGTATCCGCTGCATCCTATCGAGAGTCAGGTATACACATTTGTATAGTTTTGTATCTAAATATGTAAATGCACAGTACTGTAAACGGATATGATGTCGAGGATGTAGAGTTATGTAAATACTATTGTATATGTATTTAGTTAAAGTCAAAGGATAGTAAATCCAGATATGTGAATGTGAATATGGAAATGGAATGGTAAATAAGTGAGAGGTGACTAACACCGAATCATAGCCCAATTGTTTGTAGGATGGTCACGATGAGAGAAAGATAAGAAATAAAGAATAAATGAAAAGCGAAAAATTTGTAGTGATTTTAGGAAATTTGGGTCGTGCCAATACACACTTGAATTATTTTCTATCTAAACTAGATATAGCACAGTAGCATTTTGTATGTAAACATTAGGGATGTAGAGCAATGTAAACACTTGTAAACAGTAACTCTGATGTATTTATAAAAGTGTTTACTTTTGAAATTAAATTTTTATAGACGGATGAGGTAGACATTGACACACAGCCCAACTATTGAGTGTGTAGCTGATCACGATCGAGGTAAGGATGATTAATAAACAACGCATGAAAATGCGAAAAATTTGTACGTATTTTGGTAAGTTGAGGGTCGTGACAAAAAGCCATTATCGCTTCATGATTTCCACATGCTTATAACTATGGTTTTTATACTAAGCCATTTGCTTTCATGTATCTGTATGATCTTAGAGAAATGAGATGAGAATGATGTTTAATGATTTCATGCTACGTTTTCTATTGAGCTATTTAGTTTCACTTACAAAACAAAATGATTGTGCTGTATAATTAATCATTTTTGTTAATGAGTCCCTTATCCCCTTACTGAGCGATTTAGAAGCTCACCCTAATTTTATATCCCCCCAGATTTCTTCAAGTGAAGAGAGTTTTCCTGCGACGTACGGAGTGATGATGTTTTGGTAGTATCTCATGGGCCCAAAAAGGGTGGCCATGGTCGGCTGGGCTGGTCTGACTGGGCTGGGCCGCTACATTAGTCGTTTAAATTTAGGGTTATGATGATGCATTAAATTAAATAAAGTTATATTAGGATGAATTTTAGGGTTAGAAATTAAAAGAGAAAAGCTATAAGGGAAGATGACATAATTAGGACTTAAGTGGAGAACTTAAGGAAAATTAGCCTATGTTGATGAAATTTTAAGGATATTGGAATGTAATTTAGCTAATTTAAATGACGTACGATGTTAGTGATGAAATATGATGGAAATTATGTATGGTAGGCCATTTGGCCAAGTTAAGGAAAGTAAAAAAACAAATGTAAATTGATCTAGATTGGTATTATGCTTAGGGAAGGAAATAAGTGATGGAAAATATATTTGGAAAATAAACTTAAGGATAAAGAAAGAATCAACAATTTAATTACTGAATTTATAATGTACGTTTAAGGAAAAAAAATTAAGAATAAGGATATTGATTCAGAAATTAGAACGACACTGTAGATAAAGTCGTCTAGAGAGGAGTGATGGAGTAGGCTACATATGTACATAGTTTATAGTAGTCTCAGAGGCCGAATCAATTTTCTGCACTACGAATTAAGATAAAGGACGTGTGCTCGAGACATCCTTGTCTCAAGACCGAAATCAAGAATTCGATTTGGTAAAAAATGCATGATTTTCAATTAAGTGTTTGCAATTTAAATTAAATGCGATTTATTAGAGTTTTCCTAAATTCTGATAATTTTATTAAAATAGAATTATTTGTGATTAATTTCTTAATCAATTATTTTAATCCCCATATTATTTTATTAATTATCCCCTCAATTTAATTAAAATTCTCTTGTGTACAGGTAAATTAAATCCGAATGAATTTCAGTAGTTTCAATAGAAAATGGACTGAAAATGGGCTAAAAGAGACTGGACCACTACCATTTCGCAGTCTGAGTCACCATTCGTTGTAGAGATGTGTGATGCCGGGTGTTCGTATTTTATTCGTCTAGAAAATATAAGATCGACGGATACCTTGCCCACCTTCTGGAAGACATACGCCGAGCCACATCGCACATCCAAGTGGACAAAAAGACAAGGGACATGGAAATATCTTCTCTGAAGCAAATGGAATGAAGACAAGTGGCCAAACAATGCCAACTCATCTAGGATTAAAAAAATTTACAATTTTACCCCCAATTTTGTTTATAAATAGAATATGATGAGCAATTGAAAGGGAGTTTTCTTTTTAGCAGCCTTAGTTTTTTTTTTTTTTTAGGTTAAAAATTTTATTGTTAGGTTATATATTTTCCTTATGCTTTCTTTTAGGTTTTTCACGGTGGCTGGTGATGGCAGCCACTATATTTCTTCTCGGTTTTGTTCAATTCCTTTATTGTTTTACTGTTTTAGTTTTTAATGAAAAGTATTTATTTTTCCATTAGTTACTCTATGTTTACACCTTTAATTTTTATATTTTCTCGTTTCTGTGTGCCTTACGTTATGGGAGATAAGGGTGGTTGGTGACAGTAGCCATGATCCTTCTTCATGTTTCTACACCAGATGTTGATGTTAAGCCGTTTTAATTCTAATTTTTGTTATGCTTTTACTTCTTTCGATTTTGATATTGCCTTATTTATGATTCTCGGTTTCACCTATTTTCTTTCATGATAGCTTTTATATTGTTGAACCCAATTGCCATTTTTTTAGTTTCATCTCTTGTACATTTATTTTATACTTAGTTTATGTTATTTTAGTCATTTTACTTACTGCATCAATCGGTTTATGGAATCAGGCCGGAATGTTGAATCTGGTTAAACCGTTTGCATCGGCATAGAACCAAGACAGCATGTGCAGTAGCAGTGACCGGGATCACATAACCATGCTCTGCGCGGGCACGAGATACTACCAAAACATCATCATAAACCACCAGAAGCACGACATCTTCCACATAGGTTGAGTTAAGTGCTAAAGGGGTCGTACGTACCGGCACCCAAGTGGTGGAGTTGGAACACCACAATAAGTAACCATGCATGAAGCCTATAGTCTCAAAACAGAGTTTTCAAAATCATTCTTGGGTTTTATAACCCATAAACTCATATCGAGTAATAAAATCGAATTCCTTGTAATCTGAAAACTCTTTCATAAAACAGAAAGACTGTGTGGCACTTTGTTCCCACAGGACTCAAGAGGTGGCCCCCACAATCCCCTTTCGAAAACAAATTTCTTTTCTTAAATACTTTTGAAATTGTCAAAAGTTTCTTTAACGATATGGATATAAAATCATAAATAAATGTAAAACATCCATACGCTTAATACCTTAGGAAATTCATTTCACAACATGGAAGGTACTCGGGGAATATTTCGACAAATTAAAACATGCTTCGTAAATAGTTTCACAAGTATGAAAGCATTGATAAATCATTTCAAATCATATGCTCTTTCATAAAATCATTTATCGGTGAAATAAGAATGCATTATCAGAACTATGTTAAATAGTACCTCTTACCTCGATTTATTGAAAATTTTAGTTCAAGTAGTGACGCCTCCAAATATCTCTCTTAAATCCTTCTATGATTCTCCTACACCGAAATTTGTATTCTTAGTATCATATTTATCGAATTAACTACGATGCGTCAAAATCGTAACCTTGCTTACTTAGGGAAAATACACTCGAAATTATAAAATACGTATAATTATCTCTAAAACTTGTGTAAATTTATTACCTCGGTGTCTGTCCGAAATCCTTGATTACTTCGACTCAGCGAGTCGACGGGTCCGGTCCACTCGGGTTATTTCTGTCGGAGCCTTTTCACCCGAATTTTCCAAATTTTAGTACACTTGTCTCTTTTCCTCAATTTTCCTCCATTTCCTATAATATATATATATATTTATATAAATATAAATATATATTTATTACTTACCCTCTTTTTTTACTATTCATTATTTTCACTATTCACTTTTTTTTTTTGAATTTTGCTTTTTCCTTTCCCGCCACTTCCATTTTTCTTCTTTATTTTCATTTCCTTGTTATTGTTCATTGTCTTTCTCCAGGGCTCGGCTTCAGTCCTCATCGTCCCCCGTTCTTAACACCACCATTCTTTACCGTCATTTTCGCATCTAGGCCGCCATCCTCAAGCAACCACCAACTTCTGTTTAGCCTCCCACCATTACTGTCTCCAGCCCTCCACCTTTCACTCCTCCAGCCTCCTCTGCCTACCTCTGTTTCAAGCTTTTCCACAACACTCTCGGATCTACACCATTTCCAGCCTCTACACTCTCTCGCGACTCACTTGCTCGCATGTCCCTTCTTCAGCTTTCTACTTCACTTAATCTCTCGGCTTAGGTTCTTTCCTCTCTTATTTTTCTGGTCTTCAACTTGCTGTCTTAGCTATTTCTTTCCTTCTCTCGATTGTTGCCACTCCAGACCAGCCACCAAAATAGCCATAAAATGCCACGACCAACCACCATTCAAAGCCCTTTTACACCAGTCTGAAGAATGCCTCGAGTACGCATCCCTTAAGCCTCAGACAACCACCCGTTATCAGCCTAAAAGCCAACATTAAACAACCAAAGACCCCTGTTCAAGCTAGCAACCAAATCCCAGTACCAGACACTACGTGAGGCCCCTGTTCTCAAGCCTTGAATCGTGCGACGCTTCTCTATTTCTCATCACACCTCTACTTTCGTTCCTCTCCCTTTCCACTTTGCTCAGTGCTCCACTCTCAGTTACAGTTTCTTGCTCATATTTCCTTTGCCACGTCTCCCAAGCATGTGCAAGTTATAGGCACAACACTGCGTGAAGCAAAAATTGGAGTAGGTTGGCAGAAGGCGTGTGCAGGATTGTGTTGATGCATGCAGGACTGATGCATTACAGTGGGTTCGGTGCCTCAGTCTCTGTCATACACAATCAATCCATCTCCATCACTTGTGTGTTTATATGTATATATTATTATTATTATTATTATTATTATTATTATTATTATTATTATTATTATTATTATTATTATTATTATTATTATTATTATTATTATTATTATCAATCCATCTCCATCACTTGTTTATATCTTTATTATTATTATCATTTTGAAAACGTCACCTTCCCAAGTCCCGCTCTAGTCTTATACTGCAAGTTCCATCACCTTTCCTATCTCCTCCACTGTAGTCTCTGCCTATATACTATTCATATGCATATATTTGTAGCTTGTATAATCAACAGAAACTCTCCTTCATTCTCTTCAGTTTTTTTCTTGTTATCCTAAATTCTTGCTTCAATTTCTTTCTTAATGCCAATCCCAATTGAGGCCATACATGTACAAAATATACATATACATTTGCACCGTACATACTTGTCTTTATGTATGTATATATGTATAGATTTATGAAAATAAGTAAATACACCAATATATTTAATTTAAGGTACTTGATGAGCATACATGTACACATGCATATCTATACGTCCTTGTACATGATAAGTTTCTTTTATAGTATATCATTATAATTAAATCAAGCTAACTCTTCCGAGTCAATTTCTTACCACAATTATAATTCTATTCAATTCTTCTACAATGTACTTATTCTCAACTCCGTTAATCTAATTACTGTACATAATCAAATCCGAGTACAAGATTTTGTGGGGTTTACACTGGAGTTGTGCTCGTACGTGGTTTCTTCATGATTTGATGTATAAATGTCATACTAGAGCGTTGCTCGTACGAGGTGGTCTATTTATGATGCATGAATCGTGTTAGAGCTTTGATCGCACAAGTTTTCACACTGTGGTACGTATGATGCCGTAGAAGTTGGTAAGATCCTCAAGCCCCACATCCTCAGGCCAGAGAGGGCGGAGAGGTTTTGTTCGGCAGGGACGTTCTCTTATGGTAAGACCCTCAAGCACAACATCCTCAAGCTAGAGGAGGCGGAGAGGCTTTGTTCAGCAGGAAGGCTCTCTTACATGGGTATGGGAAGCTCCACGTGCACTTGACACAATAGAGGTTACCTTTGGTATGGGGTAGATAAGACCTACGGCTGGCATCCCTAACCATGGTATGGGTCCATGGAGTACGCTGTATCGTGTATATCACATGGAGTCTGATGTACCGTGTGGTGGTTATGCGATGAAAAAGTCTGGCGAAAAACTAACCCACCTTCGTACCAGCATGATACCCCGCACACTTGAATGCATGTGCTCTGGGATGATTTGTAACATAGTTGGCCAACATAGTCCATTGAAATATGGTGACCTGTCTCATATGATATTACATAGTACCACATGGTCTTGAGAGATGAGTGTTACTGTTTTGTCTAGGGTAGACCTGAGAGAGGGGTCTAGCCTTGAGAGATTGGTGATTTAAAGAGATTTGTGATGAGTTCTGAATAAGTTTGAGCATGAGATGATTTACATGTTGATATATGTAAGACCCGATATTTTCGAGTGCATTAAAAAAATGCAAAAGGACTTAAATGGCATTCCCGAATACGTGCAAGGGTAAAATGGTCAAAAGACCAAAATTCGATATTAATCGAGACAAGAAAATTTAATTAAAAATATGAGAATGAGAAATCTTGATCAATGACGAAGAAATAATTAAATTCCGGGTTAAATTGATCAAGATATGAATTTATTGGAATAAACCGGGATTTTCGTATCGAAAAATAATCCCGAAAATAATCGAAAAATATACCGAAAAGGTAAAATCGGACTGAGAAAATTATTTACAGATTAGATGAATAAAATATATTTTTTAAAAAGATATTTGTGTATTTTAATATTATTTTATTGATTAAAATAATATTAAAAATAAATTATAAATAAAAAAAAAAAAAAAAAAAAAAACAGAATCGAAAAGTCTGAAGAAACGCGAAACAGAGAAGCGAAATGAAGCAGAAAACAAGCCGAGACCGAGGAGGCTCACCGGCGAGCTACCGGCGGCCAGGGACCCCAGGCGAAGGCCGACGAAGGAGGCTCGAAACCCGTGCTACCCACCGGCGGCAGCGACGCGCGGCGAAGTGGTCGGAAATCTCCGGAAAACGGAGGGGATGCCGCGGGGAAGAAACGTCGATCGGCGGCCATCGACGCCGATTCGAGACAAACCGAGGCCAGATTTGAGAAGCCCAGGCCGTGGCGCGTCGATTGGTGGCGGAATCACGCCGGGAACCGGCCGGACGGCGCCGGCACGACCAATTGTTCCCTGAACCGGCCGAACCGGACTGAACCGGCCAAGTTGAACCGAACCGGACCCGAGCTGAACCGGCGGTCCGAACCGGGTTGAACCGGACCGGACCGGTTCAGCCAAAAAGAGAGGGAAAAAAAAGGAAGAAAAAGGGAAAAAGAAAAAGAGAAAAAATTGGGAAAAATTCCAGTGATGCAATCGAGCTTCGGGTAAGTCGGTAAGCGGTCAAATTGACCGATTTAATTTTTTGAATATTTAATTTAATTAATTCCGACTGGAAATTTACCCGGAAAAATATATTTAATTGTGTAGCTCGACAATTGGCATCAACCGAGAGCTCGAGACAGCCTCGATTTGTGTACGATCATGGAATAACGGGTATGTGACCCTTATTTACGACAATTTTATATCGTTATGCGTGATTGATATTTAACGCATGAATTACGGATTTAATTTCCGTATAAATGAATTAAATTCTAGAAATTAGGATAAATTGTCGTAAATAATTCATAAGCTATCTGAAAATTTAGAACGAGGCTAAATAAATATTGATGGGTCCAATGAGCCCCATTGGCCTCGATAAAGTGTGGTAAAAGGGCTTAAGGTCGATTAAGGCCCATTAAGGTGCAATCGGGCCCAATATGAGAAACGGGCCCAATGATTTAAAATTAAGCCCAGAAAATTATGAAATACATTAAATTGTATTGTATTTGACCTGATGAATGTGTATCCGCAGTTCCGGAGATTTGATTTGGATTCGGAGCAAATCGGACTGCGTGACAAGACATCAGTGGGAAAGGTCAGACTGTACAGAAAAATGAGATAAGGGAATTGTGTGAGTAGCTAGAGGTAGCTACGCATATTTTAATAGTTTTTCTGTACACTGAGTATGTATGTATACATGGATATTGTATAATGATCCTAAAAATGGTTTGAATGATTTTAAGGATCGAAATAGGTGAAATGTCTATTTTACCCCTATTGAGGGAAGTTCACCTAAGGATGGTGAAAGCATGACATGCATGAAATGCATGATTTAAGGATTTTTGATGATTAAGGAATTTTATTGGTTTTAATCAAAGCAAAGCAATAGATTGGCCAGAAATTGTTTAATTTCACAAAATAACACTACGTAGGTGTTATTAATAATTAAATGGAAATTTCTTTGGAAAACGGCCAACTATCAAGTTTATATGGAAACAGATAGTGCCGACACGTAGTTCGCACTATATCTGCGTTTGTGAATGTGCATAAATGTGCTTGAGCAGTTGCTCGCACCGACTTGTGACATCATATGCATGAAATGTGCTAGAGCATGGTGCTCGCACTGATTTTTAATATTGTGAAATGAGAGCTGCTGGAGCCTAGCTCGCACTCTGTTTTGACATGTTTTGACATGTTTTGATTTGTTTTGACGTGGTATGCATAAAATAGTGCTGGAGCGATTACTCGCACTACTTTTAATGATTTGACATGCATGAGAGATGCTGGAGCTTAGCTCGCATCCTGTTTTGATTTAATTATGCATGAAGCCGTGCTGGAGTCTAACTCGCACGAGATTTGATTTAATTATGCATAAAGTCGTGCTGGAGTGTAACTCGCACGAGATTTGATTTATTTGAGCATTCATTTGTGCTGGAGCGTTGCTCGCACAAAGTTTTACGTAGTTTTCATAATTCATTTGAATATCGTACTGGAGTTTTTCTCGTACGAGGTTTTCAGTGAGTTTTTATACATATCCGTACTAGAGCGTTGCTCGTACGTGGATTTTAATTGAAATTATAATCAGTTTAAGTCGTACTGGAGCGCTGCTCGTACGCAGATTTCACTGATTTTTATGAAACCGTGCTAGAGCTTCGCTCGCACGAGATTTTCAGATATCATGAATATGCATGGAGCCGTGCTTGAGCTTCGCTCGCACAGGGATTTATATTACATGCATATAGCCGTGTTGGAGCCTCCTGTAGACTGTGTGTCACAGTGAGATGATATGCTCACACGTACATTCTGAGACAGAGATGATATGGGTGGATAAGACCTATTACAGGCACCCCTGATTGAGCTTGGGTCCATGGAGTACGTTGTACCGTGTATGTCACGCGGAGTACGCTGTACCGTGGGGATTGTTGGAGTGGAGTGGCATGAGCCACGAGGCAGCAAGCCTTGCCCTCGCAATCCTGGTGTTATGCTGTTCTGGCGGGTAGGACGACCCACCTCCCGTTTCAGGTGTGATACCCCGCACACTAGGTACCGTGTTGCCAGGGATCACTAGGATATGGCCATAGTCCTCGATGTTACTGATACTTACCTAATTGTCTCACATGATATAACTTGTGGTCTATTAGACCAGGGTAGACCCGAAGGAGGGGTCAGGCCCCCGATTTGACGATTTGACGATTTTATGATTTTATGAAATGTGACCCTGAAAGAAGGGTGGTTTTATAACCGAGTTTTATAATGAATTTTAATGAATTGTTTTATGAGATGATTGACCCGGAAGGGTTAGTTTTTACTGCAATTTTAATGAAATGATTTAAATGCAGTAGCATGATGTGCTTTTCCATGCTTAAATGATAAATTCATGAAATGATTATATCCCGCGATTTGTTTTATATCGCATGAAGTAATGCATGATTTTGATTTAATTCATGCTGAATATTGATTTAATGATGTCACATAAAATGCTTTGAATGCATGAGTTACATGATTTATATATGCACAAATAGTTTTGGATAAACTATGGCATTGAATATGCATGACTTTGTGCGTGTAATTTTAAATGAAAAGAAATGGATTTAAGGGCATGGCATTATGAGCATGTAGATAGTGGAGCTATCTACTTACTTGCATAATTGCCTTACTGAGCGTGTGGTTTGCTCACCCCCCTTATTTTTCCATCTTTTCAGAGCACTTGTAATAATTATTGAGCGGCTGAGGACTTGCATGCTTAATATCCGCTGCTTGCTGCTACCCATCGAGAGACAGGTATACACATTTGTATGGTTTTGTATCTAAATATGTAATGCACAGTACTGTAAATGGATATGATGTCGGGGATGTAGAGTCATGTAAATACCATTGGGTATGTGTTTATTTAAAGTCAAAAGGATAGTAGACTCTGATATATGATTATGGGAATGAAATGTTAAATAGTGTGAGGTGACTAACACTGAATCATAGCCCAACTGTGTTGTAGGATGGTCACGACGAGAGAAAGTTAAGAATTAAATAATAAATGAAAAAACGAAAAATTTACTCTGATTTTTAGGTAATTCGGGTCGTGACAGGTTTAATGGTATCAGAGCTTGAGTTGGCCTGATATGAGTCGGTGTTAGTGGTTAAGGAAGTTTACATCCCCATGTACTGTGCATTATTTAGATACAATTGTGTATATCGAGATGGAAGTACAGCTAAGAATTTGGTTTTAAATGCAAGAATAGACTCATTGACTGATAGCCGCTATGGTTGAGAGGCGAGTACACGAGCTCGAGGCCGTAGAGGTAGGCCCGAGAGTTGTACTGAGTCGCCACATGAGACTCGAGATGAGAATGACGTGGAGGCTGATATAGAGCATGCTCCACAGAGTCTGACAGAGAGATCAGACAGAGTCTGACAGAGAGATCAGACAGTATTGAGACACTCTTCGCGAGGTTGGAACGAAGTGTAGGGAATATTTTACGAGCTAATTGCTCAGAGTATATATGAGATTTGAGGGCGAGTTGGAGCATTAATTGAAGTTGGCTCGACCCATTTGAAGAGTTAGACATCCAGAATGGACATGGAGAAATAATTCTAGATGTATTCCGGTGACAGAATATCCCGGACAGTGTTTAAAAGAAAATTACAAATAACATTATTTACTCTGACCCAGAGGAACATGTTGATTGACGAGTATAATACTCAGTTTATATTCCTGGGCAGATGTGACTCGGACACGATAAACAGTGAGAGTCGAGATGTCTGAAAGTTCATGGAAGGACTCAGATTATCAATTAGAGTCCGATTTGTCTGTTAGACATCACTACCTATGCCGAGGCAGTGCGCAGACTACAGTTGTGTAAATAAGATTATAAATTGCGCGCCTCTGAGATTGAGAAAGGTAGTAAGGGCCAAAATAGAGACAAAAGAGAATAAAGGATGACAAGAATGTCAGAACGGGAAAAATGTAGTTTGGTAAAAGCTTAGAGCTGATAAATCACGGGGTAAGTTGATTGATAAACCCCAGTATATCTAATTTCAATACTTACGAGGGGTATTGTGATTTAAGGACCCCGACCTGCTACGTAATAGTATAACAGAGTAGCAGTGTGAACAGTGTAGGATATGTGGTAGTTACCACGAAAATAAGATGTTGGACGAGGGCGAGTGTATGCCTTGGACCAGGACACTATTGATGTTTCATAGGATGTGGTGGAAGATACCACACTGGTTAAGAATAATGAAATAATTATTTTAATTGATCCTGGTGCCACGCATTTATTCATACCGCCTTCAGTTGCTTATAAGTTAGTGAAAAATGTGAAGCCTATACCTTTAAGCATGAAGAGGATGATAGTTAGTTGATTTTCACTAACTGAATATGGGTATAGGGATTGTAAGTTGAAAATAGGGGTGAAAATATCACTGAAAAGTGTATTGTAACTTGACAAGTAAGGAAAGAGTATGCCATAAGTGATATATAAAAGGAGATATATTGGAATAAGAGACGTATGCAAGGTAAGGATATCCTTGATATGCAAAGTAAATTGGATTAAGCGGTATGTAGTCAAGTCTGAGGGATAATAAAGGTATTTTAAAATACTTCCCTGCCTGAAGATTTGACAGCGTCTGGAAGCGCACGCATAATCTATAGATTGAAATCGACAGTCATAATATATACATTTAAAATTTGGGTACCTTTATTGGTATGATAAAAAGATATAGAAATTCATTAATCATGAAAGTTTAAAATTTAAAATTTTATAAAAGCCGTCAATATAAGAGGAAAGAAATGACGTGAGCTAGTATCTTGAACGAAAGCTATTTCGAAATGACATTGTACGTTTATGCGTGCATAGGTCAAGTATATGGAAAATTGAAATATTGAGTGGAACTCAACTACGTTAAGGTATTTAAACCTTACCTGGACCGATTGGTTGTCATCTACAGCGATGATATTATGATGTATTCGAAGTCCAGGGATGAGTATGAGTCGCAACAGGAAACTGTCTTACAGACGAGGTGTTGAGAGTTTCTTGAAGTGGGCTGCTCAGTTGAGATGTCTCGTTTGGAAAAAGATTTCATACGAGTAGTATGATAAGTATGAAAATGGCTTCAATGAGTTTTGATATATTGGAGTAATGAACTGACCACCGTAAGTATTCTTACTATAACTAACAGCTCAAGAGGTTTCAGTGTGTATGGATACCTCCAAATAAGGATTGGGCTGTGTATTGATGTAAAATGGGAAGATAGTCGTTTATAGATCCAAATAGTTCAAGGATCATGAGAGAAACTATCTGACCCATGATTTAGAGTTGGCAGCCGTAGCGATTACACTGAAAGTATGGCTTCACCACTTATATGGTAAGAAATTTCGGGTATGCACTGATCGTAAAAACCCCCGAGTATCTGTTTTCACAGAAAGAGTAGAATATGAGATAACCAAGAGGGTTAGAGCTTCTAAGGATTATGATTGTGAACTTTGTACCACCCAGGAAAGGCTAATGTAATGGTTGATGCCTTGAGCAGAAAGAGCCTCGGGATGGTATCACATAAGATGGTCAAGGAGCGAGAGCTGCTAAAGCAGTTGTGAACCTCAGTAGTGATGTGATCCCTTCTGATGATGACGGTGATTGTGTGACAGCTAGCCTGAGGTTAGAACCGGATTTGTGTGACCGGATTTGCCAGGCTTAGCGTGATGATCGGCATGGTGTCGATAGTGTGGGTCAGATTCAGAAGGGTATAGTGACAGAGTTCACAGTGAGTGATGATGACTCACAGAGGTTCAGAGACAGTATAAGTGCTCCCGAGGACCACAGTTGATGATATAGTGTTATTGACAGAAGCTCACTCTTCGGGATATACAGTGCATCCGAGAAGTAATAAATATATCAGAACCTCTGAAAAGGGTATTGGTGGTCAGATATGAAAAGAGATATTGTAGAGAATTGCGAAAAAGTGTCTCGTATGTCAGCAGAGTAAGGTAGAGTAAAAGAAGTTGCAGGGTTATTGCAGCCTCTACCTATATTGACACGGAAATGGGAACAAGTTACCATGGATTTCGTGATGGGTTACAGAGGACCCGAATGAATCTCGAGGCTATCTAGGTGATAGTTGATAGATTGATTCAGTTACCCACCTTCTGGTTATGAAAATCCCTAGATACTCTAAGTGTATAGGCGGATTTATGTGTGTGGAATATTGTGAAACATTGTGTAGCGTTCCAGTGAGCATGGTATCAGATAGGGATTCCCGCTTCACTTTCCACTTCTGGGAATATGTTCTTGGAAGCTATGGGACCCTGATTGTGTGTTAGCACAGCTTCCACCCTCAGACAGATAGTCAGTCAGAGAGGACTGTACAGGTTCTGGAGGATGTGATGAGAGCGTGTGCAATTGATTTTATGAGCTCCTGGGATGATCAGTTGCTACTAATCAAATTCGCCAGTGATGACAGTTGTCACTTGAGTATCGGGATGAGATTATATGTGGCATTGTATGACAGTAGGGAGTTGTTCCCTGACTTGGATAAGAAAAGTGGGTGACAAATAGAGAATTGTTCCCGAATTGGTAAGACAAACCTCTGAGGATATTCAGTTGATTTGTGAGAGATTAAGAACACCTCAGAGCAGATAGGAAACTATGCTGACAAGAGACAGAAACTATTGGAATTCACCGAGGGTGAATTAGTATTATTGGCAGTTACTTGTCTTAAGGACATGACGACATTCGGATAGAGATTGGACAAAGTGGAAGGTAAGACCTGTAGGTTGGTATTACCACTTGAATAAACAGGCATCCACAATGTGTCCTATCTTTTGATGCTTAAGAAATAATATCCGGATCCGATATATGTGATCGGATATGAACTCCAACGGTTTAGCTCAATAAAAGTGTAACGTATGTTGGAAAATTGATTCGGGTATTATATGGAAGGAGAAAGTGTTGAGGTTTAAGATGATCTCCATAGTTAAGTATGATGATAGTATTACACTCCGGAGAAAGTCACTTGAAGATGACAGTATATGATGCGATAGACATACCCGGAGTTGTTATGGACTCATATTACTTGGTTCTAATTTGGAGGACCAAATTTTTTAAGTGGGGGAGATTGTAAGACCCGATATTTTCGAGTGCATTAAAAAAATGCAAAAGGACTTAAATGGCATTCCCGAATACGTGCAAGGGTAAAATGGTCAAAAGACCAAAATTCGGTATTAATCGAGACAAGAAAATTTAATTAAAAATATGAGAATGAGAAATCTTGATCAATGACGAAGAAATAATTAAATTCCGGGTTAAATTGATCAAGATATGAATTTATTGGAATAAACCGGGATTTTCGTATCGAAAAATAATCCCGAAAATAATCGAAAAATATACCGAAAAGGTAAAATCGGACTGAGAAAATTATTTACAGATTAGATGAATAAAATATATTTTTTAAAAAGATATTTGTGTATTTTAATATTATTTTATTGATTAAAATAATATTAAAAATAAATTATAAATAAATAAAAAAAAAAAAAAAAAAAAAAACAGAATCGAAAAGTCTGAAGAAACGCGAAACAGAGAAGCGAAATGAAGCAGAAAACAAGCCGAGACCGAGGAGGCTCACCGGCGAGCTACCGGCGGCCAGGGACCCCAGGCGAAGGCCGACGAAGGAGGCTCGAAACCCGTGCTACCCACCGGCGGCAGCGACGCGCGGCGAAGTGGTCGGAAATCGCCGGAAAACGGAGGGGATGCCGCGGGGAAGAAACGTCGATCGGCGGCCATCGACGCCGATTCGAGACAAACCGAGGCCAGATTTGAGAAGCCCAGGCCGTGGCGCGTCGATTGGTGGCGGAATCACGCCGGGAACCGGCCGGACGGCGCCGGCACGACCAATTGTTCCCTGAACCGGCCGAACCGGACTGAACCGGCCAAGTTGAACCGAACCGGACCCGAGCTGAACCGGCGGTCCGAACCGGGTTGAACCGGACCGGACCGGTTCAGCCAAAAAGAGAGGGAAAAAAAAGGAAGAAAAAGGGAAAAAGAAAAAGAGAAAAAATTGGGAAAAATTCCAGTGATGCAATCGAGCTTCGGGT
Source organism: Firmiana major (assembly GCA_033439115.1). Taxonomy (NCBI): domain Eukaryota; kingdom Viridiplantae; phylum Streptophyta; class Magnoliopsida; order Malvales; family Malvaceae; genus Firmiana; species Firmiana major. The sequence continues at coordinate 47,335,142 of CM065896.1, read as the reverse complement.
AAGTCGGTAAGCGGTCAAATTGACCGATTTAATTTTTTGAATATTTAATTTAATTAATTCCGACTGGAAATTTACCCGGAAAAATATATTTAATTGTGTAGCTCGACAATTGGCATCAACCGAGAGCTCGAGACAGCCTCGATTTGTGTACGATCATGGAATAACGGGTATGTGACCCTTATTTACGACAATTTTATATCGTTATGCGTGATTGATATTTAACGCATGAATTACGGATTTAATTTCCGTATAAATGAATTAAATTCTAGAAATTAGGATAAATTGTCGTAAATAATTCATAAGCTATCTGAAAATTTAGAACGAGGCTAAATAAATATTGATGGGTCCAATGAGCCCCATTGGCCTCGATAAAGTGTGGTAAAAGGGCTTAAGGTCGATTAAGGCCCATTAAGGTGCAATCGGGCCCAATATGAGAAACGGGCCCAATGATTTAAAATTAAGCCCAGAAAATTATGAAATACATTAAATTGTATTGTATTTGACCTGATGAATGTGTATCCGCAGTTCCGGAGATTTGATTTGGATTCGGAGCAAATCGGACTGCGTGACAAGACATCAGTGGGAAAGGTCAGACTGTACAGAAAAATGAGGTAAGGGAATTGTGTGAGTAGCTAGAGGTAGCTACGCATATTTTAATAGTTTTTCTGTACACTGAGTATGTATGTATACATGGATATTGTATAATGATCCTAAAAATGGTTTGAATGATTTTAAGGATCGAAATAGGTGAAATGTCTATTTTACCCCTATTGAGGGAAGTTCACCTAAGGATGGTGAAAGCATGACATGCATGAAATGCATGATTTAAGGATTTTTGATGATTAAGGAATTTTATTGGTTTTAATCAAAGCAAAGCAATAGATTGGCCAGAAATTGTTTAATTTCACAAAATAACACTACGTAGGTGTTATTAATAATTAAATGGAAATTTCTTTGGAAAACGGCCAACTATCAAGTTTATATGGAAACAGATAGTGCCGACACGTAGTTCGCACTATATCTGCGTTTGTGAATGTGCATAAATGTGCTTGAGCAGTTGCTCGCACCGACTTGTGACATCATATGCATGAAATGTGCTAGAGCATGGTGCTCGCACTGATTTTTAATATTGTGAAATGAGAGCTGCTGGAGCCTAGCTCGCACTCTGTTTTGACATGTTTTGACATGTTTTGATTTGTTTTGACGTGGTATGCATAAAATAGTGCTGGAGCGATTACTCGCACTACTTTTAATGATTTGACATGCATGAGAGATGCTGGAGCTTAGCTCGCATCCTGTTTTGATTTAATTATGCATGAAGCCGTGCTGGAGTCTAACTCGCACGAGATTTGATTTAATTATGCATAAAGTCGTGCTGGAGTGTAACTCGCACGAGATTTGATTTATTTGAGCATTCATTTGTGCTGGAGCGTTGCTCGCACAAAGTTTTACGTAGTTTTCATAATTCATTTGAATATCGTACTGGAGTTTTTCTCGTACGAGGTTTTCAGTGAGTTTTTATACATATCCGTACTAGAGCGTTGCTCGTACGTGGATTTTAATTGAAATTATAATCAGTTTAAGTCGTACTGGAGCGCTGCTCGTACGCAGATTTCACTGATTTTTATGAAACCGTGCTAGAGCTTCGCTCGCACGAGATTTTCAGATATCATGAATATGCATGGAGCCGTGCTTGAGCTTCGCTCGCACAGGGATTTATATTACATGCATATAGCCGTGTTGGAGCCTCCTGTAGACTGTGTGTCACAGTGAGATGATATGCTCACACGTGCATTCTGAGACAGAGATGATATGGGTGGATAAGACCTATTACAGGCACCCCTGATTGAGCTTGGGTCCATGGAGTACGTTGTACCGTGTATGTCACGCGGAGTACGCTGTACCGTGGGGATTGTTGGAGTGGAGTGGCATGAGCCACGAGGCAGCAAGCCTTGCCCTCGCAATCCTGGTGTTATGCTGTTCTGGCGGGTAGGACGACCCACCTCCCGTTTCAGGTGTGATACCCCGCACACTAGGTACCGTGTTGCCAGGGATCACTAGGATATGGCCATAGTCCTCGATGTTACTGATACTTACCTAATTGTCTCACATGATATAACTTGTGGTCTATTAGACCAGGGTAGACCCGAAGGAGGGGTCAGGCCCCCGATTTGACGATTTGACGATTTTATGATTTTATGAAATGTGACCCTGAAAGAAGGGTGGTTTTATAACCGAGTTTTATAATGAATTTTAATGAATTGTTTTATGAGATGATTGACCCGGAAGGGTTAGTTTTTACTGCAATTTTAATGAAATGATTTAAATGCAGTAGCATGATGTGCTTTTCCATGCTTAAATGATAAATTCATGAAATGATTATATCCCGCGATTTGTTTTATATCGCATGAAGTAATGCATGATTTTGATTTAATTCATGCTGAATATTGATTTAATGATGTCACATAAAATGCTTTGAATGCATGAGTTACATGATTTATATATGCACAAATAGTTTTGGATAAACTATGGCATTGAATATGCATGACTTTGTGCGTGTAATTTTAAATGAAAAGAAATGGATTTAAGGGCATGGCATTATGAGCATGTAGATAGTGGAGCTATCTACTTACTTGCATAATTGCCTTACTGAGCGTGTGGTTTGCTCACCCCCCTTATTTTTCCATCTTTTCAGAGCACTTGTAATAATTATTGAGTGGCTGAGGACTTGCATGCTTAATATCCGCTGCTTGCTGCTACCCATCGAGAGACAGGTATACACATTTGTATGGTTTTGTATCTAAATATGTAATGCACAGTACTGTAAATGGATATGATGTCGGGGATGTAGAGTCATGTAAATACCATTGGGTATGTGTTTATTTAAAGTCAAAAGGATAGTAGACTCTGATATATGATTATGGGAATGAAATGTTAAATAGTGTGAGGTGACTAACACCGAATCATAGCCCAACTGTGTTGTAGGATGGTCACGACGAGAGAAAGTTAAGAATTAAATAATAAATGAAAAAACGAAAAATTTACTCTGATTTTTAGGTAATTCGGGTCGTGACAATATATCCATGTTTTATGCTTGTTTACATGATTTTCCATACATGATATATGTATACTCATATGGCATAGTTTATTCCTCATGCTCCAATTATAAACGATTTATGCATAACATTATCGGCATGTAGATAGAGTAGTTATCTATCATGCTTGTATTGTTGCCTTACTGAGCGTGTGATTACTCATCCCTTTCTACTTTCCCCTCTCTATAGAGCGTACATAGTAACCCAATGAGGACTGAGGCGTTTTATTTTGGACATCCGCTGCTTCCATCGCCAAAAGGTATACACATAGAGATTCTTTTTGTATCTAAACAATGTGAAAGCACAGTAGTCAAATTGTGATGTAATGTGGGGCAAGTAAAAGTTAAAAACGTGTCATGTATAACTTAACTTTTGAATGACACTTCTTTTGATCTATTTGAGAATGAATGTTGAGTGATGTTTATTATTGACTCACAGCCCAACTGTGTAGTGGTGAGTTTATTCACGACTGGGTAAGGAAAGGAAAATGTGAAAAATTTATAGTGATTTTCAGTAATGAAAGGATAAAATGGGTCGTGACAGAGATTGGTATTAGAGCTGAGTTGGCCTGATGTGAGTCAGCAATAAAACATGGGAAAAGTACATCCCCATATAACTATGCTTTTGTTTAGATAAATGATAAATGATTATGGATACAGGAAGTTAGGTAGTATGCCTGTTACGCGTAGAGGTAGAGGGACGGGAGCACGTGCTAGAGGCCGTAGAGGTAGGCTTGAGAGCCGTGTGGAGTAACAAACTAATTTGGCTCCACAGGATCCTGCTGAGAGAGCAGGAGATATAGAGGCACTCTTTGCTAGGATAGAGTAGAGTATTGAGAGCCTAGTAGAGATAGTCACACAGGCATTGGGTGCCGGTGATAGATGAGGTCCCGCAGCACAGCCTACTACTGGACAGATAGCTACGGAGATGAAGAGACCTCAGGTTACTGAGACGGTGACACCCCTAGCATAGGATATGGCTTTATTTATCGCACCACAGCAGAGCGATAGTGATTTGGGGTGTGATTACGACTTGAGCAGATTGAGACAGTTTCAAGAGTTGAAACCTCCAGGTTTTAGAGGAGTAAAGGACCCGATGATTACTGAGGATTGGGTCCACGAGATGGAGAAATTGTACAGATGTTTCAGATGTACAACAATTGAGAAAGTGGCCTTTGCACTGTTTATGTTGAAGGGCAAGGCAGAACATTGGTGGAGATCCACCAAGGCTATTTTGAGGGTCAGATACTCTGAGATTACATGAGAGATATTTTTAGAGGCCTTCAAGAGGCAGTACATTCCAGCAACCGTACAGAGGAAATTACGGATGGAATTCATGAACTTGGTTTAGGGGAACTTAACGGTGGATGAATATAAGTCGAGATTTATGTCTTTGGGGAGATATGACCTAGATACAATGGGTAGTGAGATTCGAAAGATCCAGAAGTTCATTGATGGACTGAGATTAGCCATCCAGACTAAGCTAGCCCCATTTGACATTTAGACATATGTGGAGGCGGTACACAAGGCTCAGTTATACGAGCAAGACTTTGAGCGAAATGCCTCCAAGCTTAGGAAGAATGTCAGAGGAGACAGAGACCGGAAGAGATCCGGAATGAATAGAGTGGCCAAGAAAGGGGGCCAGAGATATTTTGAAAAGAGACCTAAGATCGATGAGGTGCAGGAGAGAGCTGTTAGACCTCTCGTATACCCTGCTTTGACTGCACCGAGGGGTATGGTTATTAGAGGACCACAGCCTACTACTAAGAGGTGCATGATATGTGATAGATTTCATGGGACTAGGCCTTGTCCGATGACCCCTGCAGTGTGTTACAGATGCGAGAAACCTAGACATATAGCAAAGTATTATTTTGAGAGGATGAAGATTGCCCTACAGAAGGGCATAGAGCCAGAGAGAGCTCCGGTTGAGACAGTTGCCCCGAGGAGGAGGGCCACGACTGAAGAAAAAGGGAAACATGATGTAGGTGTGAGCAGAGGAAGAGTGCACGCACTGGAATAGAACACAACAGACGCATCGATGTATGTGATTAAAGGTACCATCCTAATCTTTAATTTAGAAGCATTGGTATTGTTTGATCCTAGTGCCACGCATTCCTTCATATTGCTTTCCTTTGTACATAAATTGTTGAAACATGTGAAACCTACATTGTTGGATAAAATGTTGATGATTTCCATACCCATGAATGATAGTCAATTGATTGAACATGTATGTAGGGATTGTAAACTGATGATAGAGGGAAAGGAAATGACAACCAATTTAATTTTATTGAATATGAATGATTTTGATGAAATATTGGGAATGGATTGGTTAGCTGCCAACCGTGTTGTTATGGACTATCATGCTAAGACTTTGATGTTTTCCAGAGATAGAAAATCATGTTGTAAGATTTGTGAAATGAATTGAAAGAATATAATTATGATAAATAAAAGAGTAAGATCTTATTGAATTTATTGAGTGATGAATCTATTTGTTTATGCCGAATATTGATGTGATGGTTTATGTTATTAACGGTGGAAAGAATGATTTGAAGGGTTCATTGCCTACGTGGTCGATATAGATAAGGCATACCCAGAATTGAGAGACATACCAGTGATTTCAGAATTTTCTGATGTCTTTCTAGATGATTTACCAGGCTACCACCTGATAGGGAAATGGAATTTTGCGTAGAGTTAGTGCCTGGTACAGAGTCGATATCGAAACCACCGTATAGAATGACTCTGATTGAGTAAGAATAGCTAAAGAAACAGCTGCAAGAGTTGCTAGAGAAGAGGTTTATTAGACCGAGTGTGTCACCTTGGGGAGCACCGATTCTATTTGTAAGGAAGAAGGATGGAAGCCTCCGACTGTGTATAGATTACCGGTTGTTGAATAAGGCCACCATTAAGAACAAGTACCCCCTTCCAGGCATCGATGATTTGTTGGATCACCTCCGAGGAGCCCAAGGATCTTTCTAAGATAGATCTGTAGTCAGGGTAACATCTGTTGAGGATACGGAGTGGAGATGTACCCAAAACAGCATTTTGTACCTGTTATGGCCACTACGAGTTCTTAGTGATGCCATTCGAATTGACGAATGCCCCCGCAACATTTATGGCATTGATGAATGATGTCTTTAAGCCATACCTAGACAAGTTTGTGATTCTGTTTATTGATGACATATTAGTCTATTCCAAATCCCTGGAAGATCATGAGGAGCACTTAAGGATAGTTCTCCAGACCCTCCGAGAGAAAGAGTTATATGCCAAACTCAGTAAGTGTAACTTTTGGTTAGAGCAGATCTCATTTCTGGGCCATGTCGTCTCGAAGGATGGGGTATCAGTGGATCCATCTAAGATAGAAGCAGTTGTACTGTGGGAACAGCCCAAGCCAGTTACTGAGATCATAAGTTTTTTGGGATTGGCAGGCTATTATCAGAGATTTGTAGAGGGTTTCTCCAGACTAGCTGCTCCATTGACACGCCTCACGCGAAAATACGTTAAGTTTGTATGGGATGAGGCATGCGAGAGGAGTTTTGAGGAGCTTAAGCGTCGATGGACCACTGCTCCGGTTCTCACCATTCCTACCAGCTCAGGAGGTTTATCGGTGTATACGGATGCATCACACCAGGGATTGGGTTGTGTGCTTATGCAGGATGGTAAGGTAGTTGCCTATGGATCTAGATAGTTGAAAGATCACGAGAGGAACTACCCGACACATAATTTGGAGTTGGCGACCGTGGTGTTTGCTTTGAAAATATGGCGCCACTATCTTTATGGTGAGAAATTTCAGGTTTTTACAGATCATAAGAGCCTTAAGTACCTATTCTCGCAGAAAGAGTTGAACATGAGACAGAGGGATGGCTCGAACTTTTGAAAGATTATGAATGTGAAATCATGTACTACTCGAGTAAGGCAAATGTAGTTGCCGATGCTTTGAGTAGGAAGAACCTCGGGTTGGTGTCTTATATGATGGTACGGAAACATGAGTTGTTGAAACAATTTGCGAACCTCAGTTTGGATGTAAGCTGATAATTCTATATTTTTTAGAATTATTTGTGCTTAATTTCCTAATTAATTATTTAAATCCCCAATTTATTTTGTTAATTATCCCCTTTATTTAATTAAAATTCTCATATTTACAGATAAATCAAATCCGGATGAATTTTGAATATTTCGGTAAAAAATGGATCGAAATTAGGCTAAAATCGAGATTGGACTACACGAACAACACGAGCCATGCGACCTAGCACATCTAATTGGATAAGAAGACAGATGACATGGAAATATTTTTTTTTAAGGAGCCAATGGTGTAAAGACAAGTGGCCAAACAATGCCAACTCATCTAGGATGGAATAATTACAATTATACCCCTTACTGTGTGTATAAATAAGACATGGTAGCAATTGAAGGAGGTAAGTAGGAGTAGGGTATGTAATGTAAGTTAGGAGACGTGTAAGTTAGAAGTAGTGTTAGTGTAATGTAATGTAGTCTAGAGTAGAATAGTTTTAGATTAAAGTTTTAGATTTACTTTTTTTTCTGTTAGCTTCCATTTACTTTTCATGTTTATTCCATTTTTATGTTCTTGGATAATTTTCTTTTCAATGGAAATCAATATCATTTTCATGCTCTCGGTTTGGTTATAATAAACTTTTTTATTTTTCAAGTTTTAATACATAACTTTTATTTCCATTTAGTTAGCTCTCGGGTTGCTCTTTGTGTATTCGGTGCCTTCACTTTTCCTTCATCTCTGCCTTTCGGTTTTGGTGTGTTGATGTGGGCTGATGCTGGGCATTGCTCCTCATTAATGGCAATGTGGAACTATGGCAGTAAGAGTTGGAGTGAGAGCAATCCAATGATAATGAATGTCCAATTATTGTATTCACGAGGGGTTGTTATTTCTTTTATTTTTAGTTTAATTTTTTCATCTCGATAGTCATATCATGCTATCCCTTGCCTTGCATTTTTGTATTCTCGGTATTTTTAAGATTTATGGATCATTAATGGTTGCTGGCTGGTGTTAAAGATTGATGAGCTAAAGAGCAATTGATGCATTACAACTCCACGGAGGCAGTGGACAGGAACCATATTTTTTTTTCTTAACTCTGTTATCCTCTGTTTCATTTTCTACTTATTATTCACTTATGATTTTCTGCATTTAGTTGTTTGTTGGTTCATTGCTTCATGCTGTGATGCTCGGATGATTGAAGAATGTATGTTGGATGGTGATCTAAGCATAAGTTATTGTTTGATACAACTAGGATCGGTTTCATTAGTGACTATGCTTATTTGTTTACTGCGTTTTATCATATCGGTTTTATAGTGTTTATATTACTGCATTCATGTTTTTAGATCATTGAATCCTGTGATCATTTTCTGTTTGGGTTTTGTTCAGTACTGGCTATCTATTGAGTATGTGGGACAGAAGAAGAGATGCTTGGCAGTAAGCAAAATTCGGGTATGATTGATAGAGCAAAAGCTTGCTGGAATGCCGATAATCACGTCATGGTATAAAAAACAATTTGAGCAGGATACATGCATACTGGTTAGCTGGGCAAGCTGAAAACGTGTAGTAGTACAAACCGGCAGTGTGCCATCTACAAACCCGAAAGACTGGAGCAGCACCTCGAGCACATTGCGGTTTGCACCTAACGTAGCAGTGCAGGACAGAGCAATAGCTGGAGATTGTCACGGAGAAGAAGAAGAAGGAGCAGGTCTGAGTATGCAGGAAGACAAATGGGGCTGGCGTGTGGAGCTTGGTTTGTTGATGAATGAAACGTGCTGTGCTGGGTTGTGCAGAGAGGGAAGCTAAGCACGAAACCGAGGCAGAGTGGGTGTAATATTGCAGAGCAGAAGATGGGCAAGCTGGCACAGAACCGAGAACAAGATGGACATGCCTAGCAGCAAAATGAAAATGAAGAAGACACGCACAATAGTGCAATCGGGACCACTTTGATGTTTTACAATTTGTTAAGGCTTTGTTTGGCATTCAACTCTTGCATTAATCCATTTTTCTTGCATTTTAGAATAGCCTAATTTCAATTTAATGTGTTAGCTTAAGGTGTTAAATTCTAAACTTAATTGCATGATTAGTTATAGTCAATAGCTTAATTAGTTCATGAATTAGATTTAATTATGTCCTTAGTTCATTTCTATTTTGTCATGCATTAGTTAGATTTCATTGTTTAATTAGTAATTAGATATAATTAGGAGTAATGTAGAATTAATATTTTAGACAATTAGGCTTGTAGTTATTTTCTTAATTTTTCTAGGTTTTTATTTCTTTAAATCTTAAGTTAGTTTAAATTGCATTTTGATTAAGTAGTTTAATTGCATTTTAGGTTTGTTAATTTTATTTTAATTAATCTTGCTTTGTTAATTTCATAATTGCATTTTATTTTAATTACATTAATTAATTTTGACTGTTTTAATTATTTTTATAGGTACTTACTTTTAATTGCGTGGAGCACTGTAAGTAATCTTAGCTCGGTTTTATTTAGTTTTTATTATTTTATTGCTTTCGAGTAATTTTAATGTTAGCACTGAGGGACGATAACTCGGGACTCAAATCCCATTATTACTTGTACGACCCGTGCACTTACGATAATGCATTTAGATCGTATCAAGTTTTTGGCGCCGTTGCCGGGGAGGTTTTAATTAGTTGTTAAATAATATCGGTGAAATTATGCTTAGGTGTAATTCTAGCTTGTAAATATTTAGGTTGTAAATACTTAGAAGTTTAATCTAGATTAGTTAATTGACAAATTAAAATTAAAAAACTTAAAAAAAATTTTCTAAGGACTTTTAGATGTTTGCACATATAGAGCCAGGAGTTATGATAGCTTTCCTCTAGATCTTGAAATTGAAAGAACCCTTAGGAAAATTCTGTAAGACCCGATATTTTCGAGTGCATTTAAAAAATGCAAAAGGACTTAAATGGTATTCCCGAATACGTGCAAGGGCAAAATGGTCAAAAGACCAAAATTCGGTATTAATCGGGACAAGAAAATTTAATTAAAAATATGAGAATGAGAAATCTTGATCAATAACGAAGAAATAATTAAATTTCGGGTTAAATTGATCAAGATATGAATTTATTGGAATAAATTGAGATTTTCGTATCAAAAAAATAATCTCGAAAATAATCGAAAAATATACCGAAAAGGTAAAATCGGACTGAGAAAATTATTTACAGATTAGATGAATAAAATATATTTTTTAAAAGATATTTGTGTATTTTAATATTATTTTATTGATTAAAATAATATTAAAAATAAATTATAAATAAATAAAAATAAATAAATTAAAAAAAAAAAAAAAAAACGCGAATTGGAATCGCGAGAAACAGAAACAGAGAAGAAGAAAAACGCGAAAGGCGAGCCGAGGAAGAGAAGACGACGGACGAGCCTCACCGGCGGCCAAGGGCCCCAGGCGAGGGTCGGCGAAGGTCGGCCGACCTCAGGCGAGCCCACAGGCGGCAGCGACGCGCGGCGAAGTGGCCGAAAAAACGTCGGAAAACGGAGGGGAAGCCGCGGGGAAGAAACCCCGATTCGCCGGCGATGGCGTCGATTCGAGACAACCGAGGCCCGATTTGAGAAGCCCAGTCCATGGCGCGTTGAACGGCACCGGAATCGGCCAGAGAACCGACCGGACGGCGCCGGCACGACCAAAGGGAGCCTGGACCGGCCAAACCGGACAGAACCGGCCGAACCGGACCAGACCGAACCGGCGGTCCGAACCGGGTTGAACCGGACCGGACCGGTTCAGCCAAAAAGAGAGGGAAAAAAGGAAGAAAAAGGGAAAAAGAAAAAGAGAAAAAATTGGGGAAAATTCCAGTGATGCAATCGAGCTTCGGGTAAGTCGGTAAGCGGTCAAATTGACCGATTTAATTTTTAGAATATTTAATTTGATAAATAATCGACTGAAAGTTTACCCGAAAATATATTTAATTGTGTAGCTCGACAATTGGCATCCACTGAGAGCTCGAGACAGCCTCGATTTGTATACGATCAGGGAATAACGGGTAAGTGACCCTTATTTACGACAATTTTATATCGTTATGCGTGATTGATATTTAACGCATGAATTACGGATTTAATTTCCGCATAAATGAATTAAATTCTAGAAATTGGGATAAATTGTCGTAAATAATTCATAAGCTATCTGAGAATTTAGAACGAGGCTAAATAAATATTGATGGGCCCAGTGAGCCCAATAGGCCTCGATAAAGTGTGGTAAACGGGCTTAAGGCCGATTAAGGCCCATTATGGTGCAATCGGGCCCAATATGGGTAAACGGGCCCAATGATTTAAATTAAGCCCAAAAAAATTTACTCTGATTTTTAAGGTAATTCGGGTCGTGACAGGTTTAATGGTATCAGAGCTTGAGTTGGCCTGATATGAGTCGGTGTTAGTGGTTAAGAAAGTTTACATCCCCATGTACTGTGCATTGCTTAGATACAGTTGTGTATATCGAGATGGATGTGCAGCTAAGAATTTGGTTTTAAATGCAAGAACAGACTCATTGACTGATAGCCGCTATGGTTGAGAGGCGAGTACACGAGCTCAAGGCCGTTGAGGTAGGCCCATGAGTTGTACTGAGTCGCCACATGAGACTTGAGATGAGATTGACGTGGAGGCTGGTTGATCATGCCCCACAGAGTCCAACAGAGAGATCGGACAGAGTCTGACAAAGAGATCGGATAGAGTCTGACAGAGAGATCAGACAGTATTGAGATACGCTTCACGAGGTTGGAGCGGAGTGTGGAGAATATTTTGCGAGCTAATTGCTCAGGGTATGTATGAGGGCGAGTCGAAACATTGATGAAAGTTCGCTCGACCCATTTGAAGATTTCGACATCCAAAATGGACATGAAAAATAATTTCAGATGTATTCCGGTGACAGAATATCCCGGACAGTGTTTAAAAGAAAATTACAAATAACATTATTTACTCTGACCCAGAGGAACATGTTGATTGACGAGTATAATACTCAGTTTATATTCCTGGGCAGATGTGACTCGGACACGATAAACAGTGAGAGTCGAGATGTCTGAAAGTTCATGGAAGGACTCAGATTATCAATTAGAGTCCGATTTGTCTGTTAGATATCACTACCTATGCAGAGGCAGTACACAGACTATAGTTGTGTGAATAAGATCATGAATTGCGCACCTCTGAGATTGGGAAAGGTAGTGAGGGCCGAAATTGAGACAAAAAGAGAATAAAGAATGACAGAGATGTCAGAATGGAAAAAGGTAGTTTGGTAAAGGCTTAGAGCTGATAAATCACGGGGTAAGTTGATTGATAAACCCCAGTATATCTAATTTCAATACTTACGAGGGATATTGTGATTTGAGGACCCCGACCTGCTACGTAATAGTATAACAGAGTAGCAGTGTGAACAGTGTAGGATATGTGGTAGTTACCACGAAAATAAGATGTTGGACGAGGGCGAGTGTATGCCTTGGACCAGGACACTACTGATGTTTCATTGGATGTGGTGGAAGATACCACACTGGTTGTGAATAATGAAATAATTATTTTTAATTGCTCCTGGTGCCATTTATTTATTCATACCGCCTTCAGTTGCTTATAAGTTAGTGAAAAAAATGTGAAGCCTATACCTTTAAGCATGAAGAGGATGATAATTAGTTGATTTTCACTAACTGAATATGGGTATAGGGATTGTAAGTTGAAAATAGGGGTGAAAATATCACTGAAAAGTGTATTGTAACTTGACAAGTAAGGAAAGAGTTTGTCACAAGTGATATATAAAAGGAGATATATTGGAATAAGAGACGTATGCAAGGTAAGGATATCCTTGATATGCAAAGTAAATTGGATTAAGCGGTATGTAGTCAAGTCTGAGGGATAATAAAGGTATTTTAAAATATCTCCCTGCCTGAAGATTTGACAGCGTCTAGAAGCGCACGCATAAGCTATAAATTGAAATCGACAATTGGGATATATATGCAATTAAAATTTGGGTACCTTTATTGGTATGATAAAAAGATATAGAATTTGATAAATCATGAAAGTTCAAAAAATTTAAAATTTTATAAAAGCCGTTACTATAAGGAAAAAGGGAAATGACGCGAGTTAGTAGCTTGACCAGAAGCTATTTCAAAATGACGTTTTACGTTGATGCGTACATAGGTCAAGGATATGAGTGAATGAAGTATTGAGTGGAACTCAACTACGTTAAGGTATTTGAACCTTACCTGGACTGATTGGTTGTCATCTTTAGTGATGATATTTTGATGTATTCGAAGTCCAGGGAAGAGAATGAGTAGCAACAGGAAACTGTCTTACAGACGAGGTGTTGAGAGTTTCTCAAAATGGGCTACTCAGTTGACACATCTCATTCGGGAAAAGATTTCATACGAGTAGTATGATAAGTATGAAAATGGCTTCAATGAGTTTTGGTATATTGGAGTAATGAACTGACCACCGTAAGTATTCTTACTATAACTAACAGCTCAAGAGGTTTCAGTGTGTATGGATACCTCCAAATAAGGATTGGGCTGTGTATTGATGTAAAATGGGAAGATAGTCGTTTATAGATCCAAATAGTTCAAGGATCATGAGAGAAACTATCTGACCCATGATTTAGAGTTGGCAGCCGTAGCGATTACACTGAAAGTATGGCTTCACCACTTATATGGTAAGAAATTTCGGGTATGCACTGATCGTAAAAGCCCCGAATATCTGTTTTCACAGAAAGAGTAGAATATGAGATAACCAAGAGGGTTAGAGCTTCTAAGGATTATGATTGTGAATATTGTACCACCCAAGAAAGGCTAATGTAAAGGCTGATGCTTTAAACAGAAAGAGCCTCGGGATGGTATTACATATGATGGTCAGGGAGCGTGAGCTGCTAGAGCAGTTTGAGCCTCAGTAGTGATGTGATCCCTTCTGTTGATGACGGTGATTGTGTGACAGCTAGCCTGAGGTTAGAACCGGATTTGTGTGACCGAATTTTCCAGGCTTAGCGTGATGATCGGCATGGTGTCGATAGTGTGGGTCAAATTCAGAAGGGTATAGTGACAGAGTTCACATTATATGATGATGACTTACAGAGGTTCAGAGATAGTATAAGTACTCCCCAGGACCACAGTTGATGAGATAATATTATTGGCAGAAGCTCACTCTTCGGGATATACAGTGCATCCGAGAAGTAATAAAGATATCAGAATCTTTGAAAAAGGGTATTGGTGGTCAGATATGAAAAGAGATATTGTAGAGAATTGCGGAAAAGTGTCTCGTATGTCAGCAGAGTAAGGTAGAGTAAAAGAAGTTGCAGGGTCATTGCAGTCTCTACCTATATTGACACGGAAATGGGAACAAGTTACCATGAATTGCGTGATGGGTTACAGAGGACCCTAATGAATCACGAGGCTATCTGGGTGATAGTCGATGGGTTGATTAAATCTACCCACTTTCTGGTTATGAAATCCCCAGATACTCTAAGTGTGTTGGCGGATTTATGTGTATGAAAAAATTGTGGAACAATATGTAGCGTTCCAGGGAGCATGATATTAGATGGGGATTCCCGCTTCACTTCCCACTTCTGGGAATATTGTTTTTGAAAGTTATGGGAACCCGATTATGTGTTAGCACAGCTTCCACCCTCAGACAGATGGTCAGTCAGAGAGGACTGTACAGGTTCTAGAGGATGTGATGAGAGCGTGTGCCATTGATTTTATGAGCTCCTGGGATGATTAGTTGCTACTAATCAAATTCGCCAATGATGACAGTTGTCACTTGAGTATCGGGATGAGATTAAATGAGGCATTGTATGGCCATAGGGAGTTGTTCCCTGACTTGGATAAGAAGTGGGTGACAGATAGAGAGTTGTTCCCGAATTAGTAAGACAAACCTCTGAGTATGTTCAGTTGATTTGAGAGAGATTAAGAACACCTCAGAGCAGATAGAAAAGCCTATGCTGACAAGAGACAGGAAATCATTGGAATTCACCGAGGGTGAATCAGTATAGTTGACAGTTATTTGTCATAAAGACGTAACAAGATTCGGATAGAGATATTGGACAAGTGAGAGATAAGACCTGTAGGTTGACATTACCACTTGAATTAGCAGGCATCCACTATGTGTCCTATCTTTTGATGTTTCGAAAATACTATCCGGACCCAGTATATGTGATCAGATATGAGCTCCAACAATTTAGCTCAATGCAAATATAACGTATGATTGGAGGAATCGATTCGGGCATTAAACTTAAGGACAAAGTGTTGAGGTTTGAAATGATCTCCCTAGTTAAGTATGATGATAGTATTACACTCCGGAGAAAGTCACTTGAGGATGACTGTATATGATATGATAGATGTAACCGGAGTTATTTCTGGACTCATATTACTTGGTTCTAATTTGGAGGACCAAATTTTTTTAAGTGGGGGAGATTGTAAGACCCGATATTTTCGAGTGCATTTAAAAAATGCAAAAGGACTTAAATGGTATTCCCGAATACGTGCAAGGGCAAAATGGTCAAAAGACCAAAATTCGGTATTAATCGGGACAAGAAAATTTAATTAAAAATATGAGAATGAGAAATCTTGATCAATAACGAAGAAATAATTAAATTTCGGGTTAAATTGATCAAGATATGAATTTATTGGAATAAATTGAGATTTTCGTATCAAAAAAATAATCTCGAAAATAATCGAAAAATATACCGAAAAGGTAAAATCGGACTGAGAAAATTATTTACAGATTAGATGAATAAAATATATTTTTTAAAAGATATTTGTGTATTTTAATATTATTTTATTGATTAAAATAATATTAAAAATAAATTATAAATAAATAAAAATAAATAAATTAAAAAAAAAAAAAAAAAAAAACGCGAATTGGAATCGCGAGAAACAGAAACAGAGAAGAAGAAAAACGCGAAAGGCGAGCCGAGGAAGAGAAGACGACGGACGAGCCTCACCGGCGGCCAAGGGCCCCAGGCGAGGGTCGGCGAAGGTCGGCCGACCTCAGGCGAGCCCACAGGCGGCAGCGACGCGCGGCGAAGTGGCCGAAAAAACGTCGGAAAACGGAGGGGAAGCCGCGGGGAAGAAACCCCGATTCGCCGGCGATGGCGTCGATTCGAGACAAACCGAGGCCCGATTTGAGAAGCCCAGTCCATGGCGCGTTGAACGGCACCGGAATCGGCCAGAGAACCGACCGGACGGCGCCGGCACGACCAAAGGGAGCCTGGACCGGCCGAACCGGACAGAACCGGCCGAACCGGACCAGACCGAACCGGCGGTCCGAACCGGGTTGAACCGGACCGGACCGGTTCAGCCAAAAAGAGAGGGAAAAAAAGGAAGAAAAAGGGAAAAAGAAAAAGAGAAAAAATTGGGGAAAATTCCAGTGATGCAATCGAGCTTCGGGTAAGTCGGTAAGCGGTCAAATTGACCGATTTAATTTTTAGAATATTTAATTTGATAAATAATCGACTGAAAGTTTACCCGAAAATATATTTAATTGTGTAGCTCGACAATTGGCATCCACTGAGAGCTCGAGACAGCCTCGATTTGTATACGATCAGGGAATAACGGGTAAGTGACCCTTATTTACGACAATTTTATATCGTTATGCGTGATTGATATTTAACGCATGAATTACGGATTTAATTTCCGCATAAATGAATTAAATTCTAGAAATTGGGATAAATTGTCGTAAATAATTCATAAGCTATCTGAGAATTTAGAACGAGGCTAAATAAATATTGATGGGCCCAGTGAGCCCAATAGGCCTCGATAAAGTGTGGTAAACGGGCTTAAGGCCGATTAAGGCCCATTATGGTGCAATCGGGCCCAATATGGGTAAACGGGCCCAATGATTTAAATTAAGCCCAAAAAAATTATGAAATACAATTAATTGTATTGTATTTGACCTGATGAATGTGTATCCGCAGTGCCGGAGATTTGATTTGGATTCGGAGCAAATCGGACTGCGTGACGAGACATCAGTGGGAAAGGTCAGACTGTACAGAAAATGAGGTAAGGGAATTGTGTGAGTAGCTAGAGGTAGCTACGCATATTTTAATAGATTTTGTATACACTGATTATGTATGTATACACGATTATTGTAAAATGATCCTAAAAGTGGTTTAAATAATTTTTAAGGATCGAAATAGGTGAAATGTCTATTTTACCCCTATTGAGGGAAGTTCACCTAAGGATGGTGAAAGCATGACATGCATGGAATGCATGATTTAAGGATTTTTATGATTAAGGAATTTTCTTGATTTTAATCAAAGTAAAGCGATAGATTGGCCAGTAAATGGATGAATTTCACAAAATAACACTACGTAGGTGTTATTAATATTTAAATAGAAATTTCTTTGGAAAACGGCCAACTATCAGTTTATATGGAAACAGATAGTGCCGACACGTAGTTCGCACTATATCTGCGTTTGTGAATGTGCATAAATGTGCTTGAGCAGTTGCTCGCACCGACTTGTGTGACATCATATGCATGAAATGTGCTAGAGCATGGTGCTCGCACTGATTTTTATTATTGTGAAATGAGAGCTGCTGGAGCCTAGCTCGCACTCTGTTTTGACATGTTTTGACATGTTTTGACATGTTTTGATTTGTTTTGATGTGATATGCATAAAATGGTGCTGGAGCGATTGCTCGCACTAGTTTTACTGATTTGACATGCATGAGAGATGCTGGAGCTTAGCTCGCATCCTGTTTTGATTTGATATTGCATAAAGTCGTGCTGGAGTGAATCTCGCACGAGATTTGATTTAATTATGCATAAAGTCGTGCTGGAGTGTAACTCGCACGAGATTTGATTTAATTATGCATAAAGCCGTGCTGGAGTGTAACTCGCACGAGATTTGATTTACTTGAGCATTCATTTGTGCTGGAGCATTGCTCGCACAAAGTTTTACGTAGTTTTCATAATTCATTTGAATATCGTACTGGAGTTTTTCTCGTACGAGGTTTTCAGTGAGTTTTTATACATATCCGTACTAGAGCGTTGCTCGTACGTGGATTTTAATTGAAATTATAATCAGTTTAAGTCGTACTGGAGCGCTGCTCGTACGCAGATTTTACTGATTTCTATGAAATCGTGCTAGAGCTTCGCTCGCACGAGGTTTTCAGATATCATGAATATGCATGGAGCCGTGCTTGAGCTTCGCTCGCACAGGGATTTATATTACATGCATATAGCCGTGTTGGAGCCTCCTGTAGACTGTGTGTCACAGTGAGATGATATGCTCACACGTGCATTCTGAGACAGAGATGATATGGGTGGATAAGACCTATTACAGGCACCCCTGACTGAGCTTGGGTTCACGGAGTACTTTGTACCGTGTATGTCACGCGGAGTACGCTGTACCGTGGGGATTGTTGGAGTGGAGTGGCATTAGCCACGAGGCAGCAAGCCTTGCCCTCGCAATCCTGGTGTTATGCTGTTCTGGCGGGTAGGACGACCCACCTCCCGTTTCAGGTGTGATACCCCGCACACTAGGTACCGTGTTGCCAGGGATCACTAGGATATGGCCATAGTCCTCGATGTTACTGTTAATTACCTGATTGTCTCACATGATATAACTTGTGGTCTGTTAGACCAGGGTAGACCCGAAGGAGGGGTCAGGCCCCCGATTTGATGATTTGATGATTTCAGATGATTTTATGATATGTGACCCTGAAAGAAGGGTGGTTTTATAACTCAAGTTTTATAATGAAATATAACAAATTGTTTTATGAGTTTTGAGATGATTGACCCAGAGGGGTTATTTTATACTGCGTTTTAAATGAATTGATTTAAATGCAGTGGCATGATGTGTTTTCCATGCTTTCATTTGAAAACCTTGAATTGTCTTACATGACATGAAAGACTGCATGATCTTGATTAAATTCATGCTTAATATGATTTAATGATGTCACATAAAATGCTTTGAATGCATGAGTTACATGATTTATATATGCACAAATAGTTTTGGATAAACTATGGCATTGAATATGCATGACTTTGTGCGTGTAATTTTAAATGAAAAGAAATGGATTTAAGGGCATGGCATTATGAGCATGTAGATAGTGGAGCTATCTACTTACTTGCATAATTGCCTTACTGAGCGTGTGGTTTGCTCACCCCCCTTATTTTCCCATCTTTTCAGAGCACTTGTAATAATTATTGAGCGGCTGAGGACTTGCATGCTTAATATCCGCTGCTTGCTGCTTCCCATCGAGAGACAGGTATACACATTTGTATGGTTTTGTATCTAAATATGTAATGCACAGTACTGTAAACGGATATTATGTCGGGGATGTAGAGTCATGTAAATACCATTGGGTATGTGTTTATTTAAAGTCAAAAGGATAGTAGACTCTGATATATGATTATGGGAATGAAATGTTAAATAGTGTGAGGTGACTAACACCGAATCATAGCCCAACTGTGTTGTAGGATGGTCACGACGAGAGAAAGGTAAGAATTAAATAATAAATGAAAAAGCAAAAAAATTTACTCTGATTTTTAAGGTAATTCGGGTCGTGACAAATTCAAAAGGATTCTAGGAAATTAATAGCTCCGCTTCAAAACATCATGGAAGAAAATAGGGAAATTAGAACTGTTGGAGATTATACGGTGCCGACGATTGGAGGATATTATACCGGCATTAGGCCACAAGCTGTCCCTGCTAACAATTTCGAAATTAAGCCTGCAATCCTTCAGATGATCCTGACTTCTTTACAGTTCAGTGGGCTTTCACACGATGACCCACATGCTCACCTTGGGCAATTCCTGGACTTGTGCAACACGCTCAAACACAATGGATTATCTGATGATTCGCTTAGGCTTAGATTATTCCCCTTCTCACTTAGGGATAGGGCGCGAAACTGGTTAACCTCCTTGCCTCCAGGATCCATTTCTACATGGGACGAGTTAGCTCATCAATTTCCAGCTAAGTTTTTCCCTCCCTCTAAAATTGCCAAACTCCGTAGTGATATATCTTCTTTTGCCCAGCTCGATTCGAAAACTCTTTACGAAGCATGGGAATGATATAAGGAGCTTTTTAGGAAGTGCCCTCACCATGGCCTACCTTTGTGGCTGCAAGTCCAGACCTTTTACAACGGACTTACAAGCCAGAATAGGACCATTGTTGACGCTGCTGTGGGTGGAGCGCTAATGTGTAAAACAGAAGAGGAAGCTTATGAGCTCTTAGACAAGATGGCTGCTAACAACTATCTATGGTCCTCGAAGAGGCAATTGCCAAAGAAGTCGACAGATATTTATGAGCTTGACACACTGTCTACCTTAACCTCTTAAATCGCTAATCTTACAAAGAAGGTAGAGTCGCTCAGTACCCAACATAATCCTTCTACCAGTCCTAATCCCGTGTAGTCTGTCTAATGTCCTTTCCTTTTCTGCGAGCTGTATAGTGGTACCCACTCTGTAGATAGGTGTCCACTTAACTTAGAATCGGTTCAGTACGTTGCCCCTCCTAAGCAACAGAACTACCCCTTTTAAACACCTACAACCCAGGATGGAGGAACCATCCTAACTTTTCCTGAAGCCAAAACCAAAGGCAATCTTTTAGTTCTAGACCTATAGAACCCCCTGTTTTTCAAGCTCCACCGGTTCATGTACCACCACAGCCGTAATTTCCATATCATCCGCCTCATCAACTATCTCCACCTCAATTTCAGCATCGTCCACTTCACTTCTACCAACCCCCACCACCACCACAACCCTACCATGCACCAGCAGCTGAGAAGAAGCCTACATTAGAGGAGATGTTCTCAACGATCCTGCAAAATCAAGCTGCTTCAATTAAGAACTTAGAGGTTCAGGTAGGACAAATAACAAATACTCTTAGTCAACGTCCTCGAGGGATCCTTCCCAGTAACACTGAAGCTAATCCTGTTAGGCAAATGGAGGGTAAGGAACATGTTAAATCCATCACCCTTAGGAGCGACAAAGAGCTAGATGAGCCACAAGTTAAGTCCAATCATGTTGAGCCCATACTTGAAGAACTCATAAGTCCCAAAGAAGCTGCTCAGAAAGAGAAGGAACCTAAAGATCATGCTGCAAAAGAATCCAAGCTAGGCACTTCTTCATCTATACCTTCTTCTATTTCACAACCTCCCTCATCCTCTGATGCTACACATGTTACCACTACATCCCTTCTAGTTAGACTGCCAGTACCTTTTTCTCAGAGGTTCCAAAATTAAAAATCGGATCAATAATTCACCAAATTTCTTGAGATTTTTAAGAAACTTCACATCAACATTCCATTCACAGATGCCTTAGAGCGAATGCTAAGTTATGTGAAGTTTTTGAAGGATATCCTCTTGAGGAAGAGAAGATTGGAAGATTATGAGATGGTGGCCTTAATTGAGGAATGTAGTACAATTATCCAGAGAAAACTACCCCCCAAGCTCAAGGATCCCGGGAGTTTTATCATACCATGCCATGCATTATTGGAAATTTATTCTTTGGTAGAGCCCTGTGTGATTTAGGAGCTAGTATAAATTTGATGCCTTTGTCTATCTATCAGAAGTTAGGAATAGGGGATGTCATGCCCACCATAGTGACCCTCCAGTTGGCTGATCGATCAATTAAATATCTAAAGGGGGTCATTGAGGATGTGTTAGTAAACGTGGACAAATTTGTTTTCCCTACGGATTTTATTGTATTGAACATGGAAGAAGACAGGGAAGTCCCCATTATTTTATGTAGACCTTTCCTAACTACTGGTAGAACCTTAATTGATGTACAGAAGGGGGAGTTAACTATGAGAGTCCTAGATCAGGAAGTGAAGTTTAATGTTTTCAAACCTTTGAAGCTCCTTGATGACTCTCAAGAGAGTTTTACGATGGAGGTTAAGGAGGAGTTAAGGCTTAAGCACAAGAAATCTAAAAAAAGAAGGGAAGTATATAAGGCTCAGGAGGATTTGACTGTCAGCACCCTGTCACCACTTTGGCTGACCCTCCTACTTTTCGCCCTGTTGCTGAGTGTTGTTTTCTTCAGCTGCATTTGAAGTGGCTGTGTTTTCGTTTTCACTTTGTATATAGTTCTTTTTCTTTTTCTTTATGTTATTTCTTTCTTTGTTTATGTTGCAGATTTCTTTTCCAGCATTACGTTTTCAATCAAGCTTCAGTTGTTCATCATCATCAGAAAGGGGAGTACTCTGTCCTTGAGCTTAAATTCTTACATTATCTGTACACTGAGGACACTGTGCACTTTAAGTTTGGGGGAGGGGATATCACTTGAGCAATTTTGGAAAAAATTGAAAAAAATTTCAAATTTTTTTTGAAAATCTGAGAAGGAATTTTTAAAATTTTTTCGATAGTATGAGCTTAAATTGTTTGATTTTGGGATGATTTAGTGCTTAGCATGTAGTTTTCCCATATTTCGATGATATGATCCCATGATTTAGTCTAACTTTGATTAACTAAGAAGCATGATTATAGGAAAAACATGAAGTTGAATTCTTGAATTTGTCTTAATTCTGATTGTGATTGCCTCATCTTATGCACGTGTCATGTCATGAATCGATATATTTATTTAGAGAAAGCTTATGTGTACATAGGATTGCATTTGTTCAATTGATTTGGTGCATCATATTCTAGAATTTGTTCTATTCTCGAGGCGAAATATTAGATCAAAATTAATTAGAGAAGTGATTTAGTCCATCTTTGGATCGTTTGAGCCTTTCTAGCCATCCTTGTACATATTTTAACCCTAGTCACCCATATGGGCCAAATAAGCTCTTCTCTGTAAATACACCTACAATGTTTTCCTTAGCTTAAATACTATGTTCCTAGCCCTTACCCCAAAAGCATGAAAAGTCATTGAGATATATTGTGAGCTATATGGGTATTAAGTGATAGTGAAGGAGTATGTATTGAAAAAAAAATGAAATGATGAAAAAGAAAGAAAAAAAAGAAAAGAAGAAAGAAGGAAAATACAAAAATAGAATAAAAAGTTTAGTGCAATAAATAAGTTTGGGGGAAATGATTTGAGCTCTTACATTAAAATCCTAGAAGTAATGCATGTTAAGGGGTAATTAAACCTAAATCGACTTTATCATACCTTAGCCCCAGCCTTACATTACAGCTTAATAAAGTCCTATTGATCTTTGATTAAGTGTGACTACATTAGTGGAGAGAGAAGTGAAAAGCAAACTTATGGGAATGATCACATGTCATTGACTTTTCATTCACCGTGTTTGCATAATCTGTTCCGGATAATGTACTGTGAAGTGATTTTGACATTTTTCACACACTCACAAGGAGTCCAATTTGGGTTAGGACTTATTATTGAATGATTCTGAATGTTGGACTTGTAATTGTGACTCTTTAAGATCATAGTCTGTACTTTTTCTTTGAGGATAACATTGGGAAAATTATTATGTTTGTACTTGTCATTCCTACAATTATTATGTTTTGCTTGAGGACAAGCAAAAGCTCAAATTTGGGGGGTGTGATAATTCTATATTTTTTTAGAATTATTTGTGCTTAATTTCCTAATTAATTATTTAAATCCCCAATTTATTTTGTTAATTATCCCCTTTATTTAATTAAAATTCTCATGTTTGCAGATAAATCAAATCCAGGTGAATTTTGAATATTTAGGTAGAAAATGGACCAAAATTGGGCCAAAATCGAGATTGGATCGCCTGGACAACACGAGCCATGCCACCTAGCACATCCAATTGGACAAGAAGACAGATGATATGGAAATATTTTATAAGGAGCCAATGGTGTGAAGACAAGTAGCCAAACAATGCCAACTCATCTAGGATGGAATAATTATAATTATACCCCTTAGTGTGTGTATAAATAAGACACAGTAGCAATTGAAGGAGGTAAGTAGGAGTAGGGTATGTAATGTAAGTTAGGAGTAGTGTAAGTTAGAAGTAGTGTTAGTGTAATGTAATGTAGTCTAGAGTAGAATAGTTTTAGATTAAATTTTTAGATTTACTTTTTTTTTCCGTTACCTTCCATTTACTTTTTATGTTCTTGGATAATTTTCTTTTCAATGGAAATCAATATCATTTTCATGCTCTCGGTTTGGTTATAATAAACTCTTTTGTTTTTCAAGTTTTAATACATAGCTTTTATTTCCATTTAGTTAGCTCTCGGGTTGCTCTTTGTGTATTCGGTGCCTTCACTTTTCCTTCATCTCTGCCTTTCGGTTTTGGTGTGTTGATGTGGGCTGATGCTGGGCATTGCTCCTCATCAATGGCAATGTGGAACTATGGCAGTAAGAGTTGGAGTTAGAGCAATTTGATGAAGATGAATGTCCATATTATTGTATTCACGAGGGGTTGTTATTTGCTTTTATTTTCAGTTCTTGATGCCTAGTCATTTCTCTTTGGTGTTGTTTTTACATACTGCATTAACTGGTTGTTAGTTTTCACTTTCTAGTGTTTATTTCATTTCTGTTAGTTTATGTTCCATGGTCTCATATATTTTCTGCATTTAGAGTTAGTTTAATTTTTTTCTCTCGGTAGTCATATCATGCTATCTCGTGCCTTGCATTTTTGTATTCTCGGTATTTTTAAGATTTATGGATTGTTAATGGTTGTTGGCCGGTGTTAAAGATTGATGAGCTAAAGAGCAATTGGTGTATTACAACTTCACGGGGCCAGTGGACAGGAACCATCTTTTTTTTTTAACTCTGTTATCCTCTGTTTCATTTTCTACTTCTTGTTCACCTACGATTTTCTGCATTTAGTTGTTTGTTGGTTCATTGCTTCATGCTGTGATGCTCGGGTGATTGAAGAATGTATGTTGGATGGTGATCTAAGCAGAAGTTATTGTTTGATACATCTAGGATCGATTTCATTAGTGACTATGCTTATTTGTTTACTGCATTTTATCATATCGGTTTTATAGTGTTTATATTACTGCATTCATGTTTTTAGATCATTGAATCCTGTGATCATTTTCTGTTTGGGTTTTGTTCAGTACTGGCTATCTCTTGAGTATATGGGACAGAAGAAGAGATGCTTGGCAGTAAGCAAAATTCGGGCATGATTGATAGAGCAAAAGCTTGCTGGAATGCCGATAATCACGTCATGGTGCAGAAAATAATTTGAGCAGGATACATGCATTCTGGTTAGCTGGGCAAGCTGAAAACGTGTAGTAGTACGAACCAACAGTGTGCCATCTACAAACCCGAAAGACTGGAGCAGCACCTTGAGCACGTTGCGGTTTGCACCTAACGTAGCAGTGCAGGACAGAGCAATAGTTGGACATTGTCTTGGAGAAGAAGAAGAAGGAGCATGTCTGAGTATGCAGGAAGACAAACGGGGTTGGCGTGTGGAGCTTGGTTTGCTGATGAATGAAACATGTTGTACTGGGTTGTGCAGAGAAGGAAGCTAAGCACGGAACCGAGGCAGAATGGGTGTAAGATTGCAGAGCAGAAGATGGGCAAGCTGGCACAGAACCGAGAACAAGATGGACATGCTTGGCAGCAAAATGAAAATGAAGAAGACATGCACAGTAGTGCAATCGGGACCACTTTGATGTTTTACAATTTGTTAAGGCTTTGTTTGGCATTCAACTCTTGCATTAATCCATTTTTCTTGCATTTTAGAATAGCCTAATTTCAATTTAATGTGTTAGCTTAAGGAGTTAAATTCTAAACTTAGTTGCATGATTAGTTATAGTCAATAGCTTGATTAGTTCATGAATTAGATTTAATTATGTCCTTAGTTCATTTCTATTTTATCATGCATTAGTTAGATTTCATTGTTTAATTAGTAATTAGATATAATTAGGAGTAATGTAGAATTAATATTTTAGACAATTAGGCTTGTAGTTATTTTCTTAATTTTTCTAGGATTTTATTTCTTTAAATCTTTAGTTTAAATTGCATTTTGATTAAGTAGTTTAATTGCATTTTAGGTTTGTTAATTTTAGTTTAATTAATCTTGCTTTGTTATTTTCATAATTGCATTTTATTTGAATTGCATTAATTAATTTTAATTGTTTTCATTTTTTTGTAGGTACTTACTTTTAATTACGTGGAGCACTGTAAATAATCTTAGCTCGGTTTTATTTAGTTTTTATTATTTTATTGCTTTCTTGTAATTTTAATGTTAGCCGTGTGGATCACCCACCTTAAATGCATAATTTTCTAGAATATACTTAGGGTAAGATTAACCGGTAGTTAATTAGGCTAACCAACTTCTCTGAGGGATGATAACTCGGGACTCAAATCCCATTATTACTTATACGACTCATGCATTTGTAGTAATACGTTTAGATCGTATCATAAGCCCACCTGGATCAGAGAGATTTGATATCATGGCTAGTATGAGATTAGAGCCAGAGTTGATTAGCCGTATTCGGTAGGCTCAGCAGAGCGATCGACAGTGTATCGATTGGTTGAGATAGATACAGGCAGGTGTAGGTATTGATTTTGAGTTAAGTACAGATGGCTTATTGAGGTTCAGAGGTAGAGTATGTGTTCTCGAGGATCCTGAGCTCAGAAGACTGATTTTATCAGAGGCTCACTCATCGAAGTACAAACATCCGCAGAATACCAAATGTATCAAAACCTTCGGAAGGTTTATTGGTGGTCTAGAATGAAAAGAGATATTGCAAGTTATGTCGCTAAGTGTCGTTTGTCAGCAGGTGAAGGTAGAGCATCAAAAACCTACAGGATTATTGAAGCCTCTACCGATACCGACATGGAAGTGGGAGCATGTCACCTTAGATTTTATGATGGGATTACCAAGGACCCGCAGAGGTCAGGATGCCATATGTGTTATTGTGGATCGGTTGACTAAGTCAGCCTATTTCTTAGCTATCGGAGCTACCGATACTTTGAGTCAGTTGGCGAGCCTATATGTTTGAGAGATAGTACAACTACATGGTGTACCAGTAAGCGTTGTTTCTGATAGGGATGCCCGCTTCATTTCCCATTTCTGGGAACATTTTCAGGAAGCGATAGGGACCCACTTGAGTTTTGGTACCGTTTTTCATCCTCAGACAGATGGGCAGTCAGAGAGGACTATACAGACCTTGGAGGATATGTTGAGAGCATATGTGTTGAATTTTGGAGGCTCCTGGGATGATCACCTGCAGCTAGCCGAGTTTGCCTATAATAATAGCTATCATACGAGTATCAGGATGGCACCCTATGAGGCACTGTATGGAAGCTGATGTCGATCCCCCATTGGAAGGGAAGAGGTTGGTGACAGACAGATTTTCTCTCCTGACTTAGTGCAGGAGGCATCTGAGGACATCCAATTGATATGTGAGAGATTATAGATAACTCAGAGCAGGCAAAAGAGTTATGCTGACAAGAGACAAAGACCACTAGAGTTTGATGTGGGTTAGTCGGTATTCTTGAAAGTTTCACCTTCGAAGGGTATCATGAGATTTGGTAAGAAAGACAAGCTGAGCCCTAGATATATCGGACCCTTAGAGATTTTGGAGAGACTGAAAGATAAGGTTTATAGGTTGGCGTTGCCACCAGATTTGGAAAATGTTGATAATGTCTTCCATGTCTCTATGCTTTAGAAGTACCACCTGGACCCGGCACATGTGATAAGGTATGAGCCGTTGGAGCTCAATGATAATATGACATATGTTGAGAAGCGGGTTCGAATATTGGTCAAAAAAAAAGTGTTAAGGACAAAGACAATTCCCTTGGTGAAAGTTCTTTGGCAACATCACATGGTGGAAGAGGCCACATGGGAATTGGAGAACTTGATACGGGAGAAACACCCCCAACTTTTTGAAGAGTAACTTGGTTCTAATTTGGAGCACCAAATTCTTTGAAGGAGGGGAGGAATGTAAGACCCGTATTTTGGATGTAAACTTTATGAAATCATGAGTATGGTGATGTATTTGTAATGTAAGCATAAGTGATGTAAGTCCATGGATTCGATGTACATACTTGTAATATGAGTTTGTAATGTACACACAAGTTTCATTTTATACGAATATGAGAAAATGGGTTTATAAGTGATGAACATGATTAGAGCTCAAAAAGAGTAGTACAACAAATGGAATGAAGATGCATGAATTGCATAAGAAATTGTACTTCTATTTGGCTATGAATTGTATACCTTGGATTATATACAGAATGCACTTAAGTTTTAATATGTATAAGGTATGAATGGATGTCAATTGCAAGATTCAAAGGTGATGAATGAGAAAATGACCATGGCAGCAAAATGTATGAAGTTGGGTATGAGTTGCTATAGAAAACTGCAGAAAAATCTGAAAATACGAAGGCCAGATCGATCTGGAAGAGCAAAAAATGCTCTTATTTGAGCAATGGAATAAGATAGATCGATCTCCAATGGAGCTAGATCGATCGACTAAACATTTTGTAATGAGAAGATCGATTTTGATGCAAACAGATCGATTTCCTTAGCTCTCGAGTGAGAGCAGATCAATCTGCTTAAGCTCTTGCCTGGGACAGATCGACCTCAAGCCTTTGACAGATCGATCTCATGCATTTAAATTACTTGAAAATGAAGGATTTAAGAGGACTAGATCGATCTCATGCTTCGATCGATCGATCTTATTAAGCAATTTCTATAAATAGGAGCAGTGAAATCTGAAATCATGAAAACAAACTCCCATTTCTTCCATTTCAACCCAAAACCTAGATTTCCCTTCCTAAAAGCCACAAATTTCCAGGAAATTTTGAGAAAAGCCTATTAGATACAAAGTTGTTCCTATCAAAGAGAAGAACAACCTACTTTAAATTTAAAACCCCATTTGTTGGATTGAAGGAGCAAGGTATATTTTTCTTTGGAGTAAGAAGAGAAGCTAGATTTTGTAAGTTTCTAATACTTCAGCCCAAATACATTGTCTATTTAATGGTTTTGGTGCCAATTTGCATGTGTATTGATGGATAAAACTACTTAGGATGTGGTGGAACTAGCGTAACCTAGAAAATGGAATGAATCTAGTGTGAGAAAGTGTGATTTTGATGAGTTGGTGGTTTATGGATTATGATAAGTTGTTATTGAAGTAATAGGGATGGTTTGAGTTGGGTAAATGAAGTTACATTGTGAGTTAGAGAATTTATGAAAATGAGTATATAAGATGCTTGATAAAATGCCAAAGTGAAGAAATTGATGAAATACGAACACTATGAGCTTAATATCGATTTAATATCGATTTGGTATGAACCAATAGGCCTTATAAGTGTTAATGGAGGCTATAGGTTGAATTGACTATAGCAAACACAAGAGTTGTATAGTATTGAACTAAATTGGTGCGATAAACGACTGTGTTTAGTTCCGGTGAGATCGTTGGAGACGAAATGAACCGCACAAGTACGCAGCTTTAAGAAAGTGGAATCCCACGACACGATTTCTAGGTAAGGGAATTCTGTAAGTATATAGAGGTAGCTACTCGTATTTCGTGGGTGGATATAAGGCATTTACGAAATGCATGATTGTTGAGAAAATGATTAATGATGTATGCGAATATCTACGAGTATGTATGAGATTTGTTTTGAAACAATTATTATAAAAAGGGATAATAAG
Organism: Firmiana major; assembly: GCA_033439115.1. Lineage (NCBI taxonomy): Eukaryota > Viridiplantae > Streptophyta > Magnoliopsida > Malvales > Malvaceae > Firmiana > Firmiana major. The sequence goes on along the minus strand of CM065896.1, from coordinate 47,305,558 downwards.
GCTAATAAATGCATAAATCATGTGTTTAAAATGTTTTCACATAACACAATGCTTGGTTTTGAACAAATTAATGGATAGGCTGGCTACTGTTTGAATGATTTTGTGAAATAGCACTTCTGAGGTGCTAAACCCGATTTTGGGGATTGTTTTGATTTTGTATGAGCCGTCTATCGTATTTGTGTGATATAAATCACGCTGGAGCCTTGCTCGCACTAGATTTTGATGCCTTCATTTGTATGAAACATGCTGGAGCTTAGGTCGCACCTTGATTTGGAAACTATGATGATGTTTTATAAACCGTACTAGAGCTTCTTCTCGTACGTGGATTTTGAGTGGTTTTCTTATGCTTATAACCGTACTGGAGCTGTGCTCGTATATGGTTTCTTCATGATTTGATGCATAAATGCCATACTAGAGCGTTGCTCGAACGAGGTGGTTTAGTTATGATGCATGAATTGTGCTAGAGCTTTACTCGCACAAGTTTTCAAACTGTGGTACGTATGATGCCGTGGAAGTTGGTAAGATCCTCAAGCCCCACATCCTCAAGCCAGAGAGGACGGGGAGGCTCTGTTCGGTGGGGAGACTCTCTTATGGTAAGACCCTCAAGCACAACCTCAAGCTAGAGGAGGCGGGAAGGCTATGTTCGGCAGAGAGGCTGTCTTACATGGGTCTGGGAAGCTCCATGTGCACTTGAGACAATGGAGGTTACATTTGGTATGGGGTAGATAAAACCTACGGCTGGTGCCCCCAACCATGGTATGGGTTAGCAGAGTACGTTGTTCCGTGTATATCACATGGAGTACGATGTACCACACGGTGGTTATGCGATGAGAAAGTCTGGCGAAGAATAACCCACCTTCGTACTAACATGATACCCCTCACACCTAGATGCGTGTGGTCTGGGATGATTTGTAACATAGTTGACAACATCGTCCATTGAAATATGGTGACCTGTCTCATATGATATTTCATAGTACCTCATGGTCTTGATACATGAGTATGACTATTTTGTCTATGGTAGACCCGAGTGAGGGGTCTAGCCTTGAGAGTTTGGTGATTTAAAGAGATTTGTGATGAGTTCTGAATAAGTTTGAGCATGAGATGATTTTACATGTTGATATTTCCATGTTTTATGCATGTTTACATGATTTTCCATACATGATATATGTATACTCATATGGCATAATTTATTCCTCATGCTCCAATTATAAACGATTTATGCATAACATTATCGGCATGTAGATAGAGTAGTTATCTACCATGCTTGCATTATTACCTTACTGAGCGTGTGGTTGCTCATCCCTCTCTACTTTCCCCTCTTTACAGAGTGTACATAGCAGCCTAGTGAGGACTGAGGCGTTTTATTTTGGACATCCGCTGCTTCTATCGCCAAAAGGTATACACACAAAGATTCTTTTTGTATCTAAACAATGTAAAAGCACAATAGTCAAATTTTGATGTAATGTGGGGGATGTAAAAGTTAAAAACGTGTCATGTATAACTTAACTTTCAATGAATGACACTTCTTTTGATTTATTTGAGAATGAATGTTGAGTGATGTTTATTATTGACTCACAGCCCGACTGTGCGGTGGTAAGTTTGTTCACGATCGGATAAGGAAAGGAAAACACGAAAAAGTTATAGTGATTTTCGATAATGAAAGAATAAAATGGGTCGTGACAGATGCAAATCCCAAGTTTTAAGAAATATGATTAAGTATAAGTTTCATTAAGGGGATAATGCTCCTAGCTTTAAGAATTGAGATTTTTAATATGTTTTGCCATAAGGGGATAACAAATCCCAAAGTATTAGGCTTTAAAGCTATTCTTTTTTTAGCTTGTAAGCTTTCCTGGTACATGCGATGTTGATGCGTCCTAAACGTCTACACCACGAGTGCATGGGTTGCATAAGTAATAAAGGGATTTATGGTCCGGATTATTATCCCACAGAGAAGACACTAAGCTTAACTAAGTGCCAGTTAATCTTACTCAAAGTATATCCTAGCCAATTATGAATAATTTTTAAATGTGATCTTCCAAGTTATAACTAAAATACTAGTAAGTAAATAATAAAATTAAGCAGAGTAGAAATACTTACAAAGCTCCAAGTAATATAACAAAATATTCTACAAACGAAAAGTAATGAAATGGATACTTGGCATCTTAGGTGCCAAGTGAAGAGAGAGATGATGGCTCATGCTACAAAATGAAATTTTACCTCTTTCTTGTCTTAAAGTGGCCCAGTCTCATTTTTAGCCAATTTCAAGTCTGTTTTCTTTGAAATGATTAAAAGTCATCTAAAATTTATTTATCTATAAAATATGAGCAATTTAATTGAAGTGAAAAATTATTTAATAAAATAATAAGGGATTAATTAATTAGTTAAGAAAATTAAGCACAAAATAACTCTATTTTCATAGAGTTCTCAACTATTGGCAGTGCACAACCAACCCCGATGTTACCTAGGCATATGTATTGCCACTATAATTATGTTAAGCTAAGTTAGCTCCATCCTTCCTAGTACTCACATGTCCAGTGGGATTGTAGACTTTAATCATGGTCATTCGATCACTTCCCTTATTGAGACATATCTTATGATTACATGTTACTATTTGGATATTTGCCTCGTCTCACCTATGCTATGGTTACGGTTTTATGATTATGTTTTCAGTATGAAACCTTATAACATGAATTCATTATGATTTATGTCTTAAGCATGTTTTATGAAAGTAAGAAAATTAAGTATGTGACATATTATGCTAAGTTATGAAATTATGTTTCTGATCAATTTTACATCAAAATTCATATAAATGATTTGATCTGCATCCATTTTGATACCCAGCATGATTTACGGAATTCGAGCTTGCACCACTTGTTTACATTTTCCCTTGTTATATGCACCTTATTGGGCATAAGCTTACGTATTTTCTTCTTTCCCTTCAGATTTCCTATAGTATTCCGGGTATCATTATGGAGTAGGGCATAAAAGGTATGTTTTCCACTTGCCACTACTTCTTTTGTTTAGAGGTATACATATTTTTTTGTATAGTTTAGTTTATTGTTTCTAGACGGTTGTTAATGCACAATTTACATATTTTAAAGTGGGGGGGTGTAACACTATAATATTTTAGGATGTATTAAGGGTTATAATGGATATACAATATAATATGCTTGACTGTATTGGATGTCAATTATAGTCTAATTATGCTGAGATGTGATATATGTTATTTTAGGAATTATGTTTCATTGAAATATGATATTTGCTGTGAGCTGAAGTTTAAATTCAGAGTTGAAAAGTAATTCGAAAATCTATGAAATGATTAGTTGAAATCACATAACACACTAAGACTGGGACCAAAACAATAGTGAATTGATAATAAATTAGCTAAGTAAGAACCTACACTGGACGTAGACAAACCTAAGTAAAGAAAAATGAAAAATTTATTTGAAAATTGTAAGGAAATATGATGTGACAGAGTTAGTATCAAAATAGTATTTGTCTAGTATGGGTCAGTGTAGATAAGTTAAGTTAGGTTTACATCCCAAAGTTTATGCACGTCTTGATATAAATTGTGAATATCTGCTCATTCTAAGCTAAAATTGTTTGTGTTTATATGGGTTATTGGATTATGTTGAGTGGAAAATGTGGTAAACCTTAGAGACAGGCCTTATAGGTACCACTACCTCTACCACTCGAGAGCCTCAATACCCTTACAACTCGACTAGAGTAAGGCCTTAAACTTTGATTGTGACATTGACCGCTTTTATTGCACAGTAGATGGCTAGTACCGACACCACTAAGGGTTACTAAGCCACTCCAACTCTTCATCCTCCTGTACCTCACACTCTTGTACCTCCTCTTCAAGAACCACCTTAACCTCTATTTCAGTAGCCACCACCACCAGCGGCACAACCACAAGCTCCTTTGCAGCCATTAGCCATTAGTGAGGGTGATGATCGGTACTTAAGTCCCCTTCGATAGTTTCAAAAGTTTAACCTACCATCCTTCAAGGGGGAGAAGGACTCGACTATGGTGGATCACTAGTTTCTTAAGGTAGAGAAGCTATTTGACTATCTGAGGAGCCCATCTGTAGAAAGAGATGTTCTAGCTACTTTTACCTTTAAATGTGATGTCGTCGTTTAGTGGAGTGCCACCAAGAAAGTACTAGATGCCCAACACCTTGAGATTACCTAAGAGATATTTCTTTCTGCTTTCGGCCATTAGTTCATTCTGCAAATTGCTCAGAAGAAAATGCAGGTAGAGATTTTGACTTTCACTCAAGGAACCCTGAACAATTGATCAATATGAGTCTCATTTTACTACTTTAAGCCGTTATAATTCTTAGACTCTCTGAATTGAAGAGAGAAGGGTCAAGATGTTTATGTTAGGACTGAAACCATCTGCATGGTCTAAGCTGGTCCCATTTGATATCTCCACTTATAGTGAAGCAGTTCGGATGGCCCAGTTAGTGGAGTAAAATTATAAGCTCTACTAGGCCAATTACAAGTCTAGAGGAAAGGATAAAGGAAAAGGGCCAACTGACCGTAAGAGTTCTCAATAGAAAGGCACTGGTAAAAGATAAAGGACTATAGAGTCTCAATCCAAGACTACTAAGCCTGTTCTTGCTACTACTATTACCACTCATACTATTTCCACTGTCGCTACCACGACAGCTCTGGGAACACAAATAGTATGTGAGAGTTGTGGTAAGAATCATAATACCAGACCTTGTTTTAAGACCATGAGTAGGAATTTTAATTATGGTCAGGCATTCCATTTTATCAGAGATTGTCAATTACCTAAGCCCACCTAAAAACAAGCTAAAGGACTGGCCAAAAAGCCTACTGAGAGGCCCGCAGTTCAAAGATGGGCCACAGCAATTGAGAAAAGGAAGAAAGTTGTCATTTAAGGGCGCAGGTATTTGCTTTAGATTAGGAGATTGTAGAGACATCATCAGAGGTAATTAAGGTAAGATACTGATCTTTTACCTTGAGGGTTTAACTTTATTTGATGCTGACTCTAGTCATTCGTTCATATCACCATCATGTGTTAATAAGTGGCATTTAGAGTGTACCCCTAGGTCACATTCTTTATATAAGTACTCCTATGAAAGAATCTCAGATAACTAAAATGGTCTGTATGAATTGTAAGTTAAAGGTAGGAGAGAAGGAGTTCGTAATAGATTTAGTGTTACTTAATATGTATAACTTTGATGTTATTTAGGGTATAGATTGGCTAACCGCCAATTGAGTTAGTTTGGACTGCTACGCTAAGATTGTAATCTTCTTTTTACCCGATCCAATTATTGTACATTTGATAAGTAAGGAATGAAATGTTATGTTTTGTTTTATTTGTAAGACTAATAATGTTTAATGTTATGAATGATATATTGCATATGTTGAGGACACTAGGAGGGGACCCATAGATATCCATGACATCTCTGTGGTTAAGGAATTCCCCGATCTCTTTTTGGACGAGTTTATTGGGCTACCTCTAAATAGGGAGATAGAGTTTGCTATAGATTTAGCTCCTGATACTTAAACAATATCCAAGCCTCCCTACTATATGGCATTAGTTGAATTAGAGGAACTTAAGCGATAGTTTCAAGATTTACTAGAAAAGGGATTTATTCGACCAAATGTTTCACCTTGGCATGCTATGGTTTTATTTGTTCAGAATAAGGATGGCAGCCTGTGACTGTGAATTGATTATAGATTGCTTAATAAGGCCACCATTAAACAAGTATCCCCTCCCCAAGATTGATGACTTGTTTGATCAGCTATGGGGAACTCAAGTATTCTCTAAAATTGACCTCCGATCTGGGTACCATTAGTTGAAGACCAGGAGAAATGACATTCCTCAAATAGCTTTCAAGACTCAATATAGTCATTACGACTTCTTGATGATGCCATTCAGGTTGACTAATACCCCCGCAGCTTTTATGAATCTGATGAATGAGGTTTTGAAGCCTTATATGAACCAATTTGTGATTACGTTTATCGATGATATTTTAGTGTATTCATGGTCCAGAGAGGTGCATGAGCAGCATTTGAGGATTATGCTCTAGGCCCTCAGAGACAGATAATTATATGCGAAGCTAGATAAATGCGAGTTTTAGTTTAAGCAAATCTCTTTTCTAGGTCATATTATTACTAAGTATAGGGTTTCAGTGGATCTGTCAAAGGTAGAGACCATAATTCAGTAGGAAAGGTCGAGGACAGTTACTAAGATTTATCGTTTTTGGGTTTGGTTACGTATCACAGATGATTTGTTGAGGGAATTTCTAGATTTGCTACTCTACTGACAGACCTCAACGTAAGATGTAAATTTTGAGTGGTCCAATACATGTGAGCTGAACTTCTGGGAGTTGAAGCACAGACTGCTTCGACATTGATCCTTACCATATTGAGCGGGTCAGGAGGTTTATCTATGTACAGTGTTGCTTTTTTATCGGGTTTGGGTTGTGTGTTAATGAAGCGCGGTCGGGTAGTTACTTATGGTTCCCTTCAGTTGAAAGATCTTAAGAGGAACTACCAGTGTTTGCTTTGAAGTTATGATGACATTATCTTTATGGTGAGTAGTTAGAGTAGAATAGTTTTATTTTTCCTTGTTTTTAGTTTTCCCGAATAGTTTTTTAGCCTCTATTTTTTCTCCTAGCTACAGTTCATTACAACTTATATTTTTTATGAAAAGTTTTTGTTTCCAGTTCATCATTAGTGTTGCTTCTTAATTTTTCTTTAGTATTTCATTTTTACTTCACTCGTTACTAACTTGCTTTTCTTATCAATATTATTTACTCCATTTTCGTTTGTAGTCTAAAACATTTGTGATGCTTTAATCATTAATGCCACTACCATGTTCTGGTACAGTATTGCCGGTCTAATACTGTGTATTGTCTTGTAATAATGAAATGGTGGAACAATGTGGCATGAGCAGAGAGTGAACTAAACCGAGGCCATTGGGATTTTGGATTTGTGTTAAAACTTTCTCTAGCTTTAGTTTTCAATTACTGCTTTTACTTATATTTTTTTACCTTCAGCTTTTTCTATTCTTCTTGGTTTCGACGTTATTTGCTGGCTTTTCTGCGTGGTACCAATGGGGCTGAAGATGGGTTGTGACTACTAGATATGGCGCGGTTGGGGTCGTATAATGTACTCCAGTGATCGGAGCAGAAGAGCAACGCGGGAGGGCTGAGCTTGTTAGTGTACTAGCTAAATCGGGCAGAGTAACGTTAGCCAGACCGTGAGCTTTGTAATGGACAGGATCAACAACCCACCTCTCTGTTCTCGCCTGTTTTCTTAATCATTTACTGTTCATTTTCATTTTCCTAGTTATGTGCATTTTTTCCATGTTATTGATACTTTGATTTCTGCTGGTGGGCTGTAGTTTGTTCATGTTATGTTTCCTTCATTTCCTTACATTACTGCATTTTCTTGGGTTATCTTCTAGCTACTATAGGTCTATTTAATTTATTTTGTTTCCAGATTTGCATTTTGTTAACAGGAAGTTGGCGTGGCTGCTGCGTGAAGAGGCCTTGGTTGCTGTAGTTGCAGGTTTCAGCTGAAGCTTGCATTAGAACAGCAGGAGCAAAAGATCGGCACAAGATGTTATGAAGTGCTGAATTGCTGCTGCAGATTAACGGATGGTGGCAGTACATGGAGAGAGCTGAGTATGAAACTAATCCCAGGCCGAGCACACTGTATTGTTGCAGTATGTGCAAGAAGCTAACGCAAGGGATGTGCCACAAGCTGTTCTTGCTGGGTCATTCTTTTTGCTGCAGTGGTGTTCTGTTGAGAAAGGTATGCGCGGACAGGAACCGAGAGCAGGAACTGAGAGCAAGAGCTGGACATTACCTTGGACAGTACATGGATACAGAACCAAAACAAAGCAAACGTGCATGGTACCATTGCACAGGAGGGACCGCATGGTTGGTGATGTGCTGCAGATTCTGGTAGCAGATGCACAGCAGGCTGGTGCGCTGGTGCCGAAAGTAACACCTGAAGCAGTACTGGAGCATGGTTGGTACAAGACAACTTATGCAGCAGCTGCCTGGAGCATGAAGTCAACAGTACATACACGGGACTACAAGCCAGTTGGGAGTTTTGGTTAAGGCCGTGTTTAGCCATTCCACTTTGGTTCATAATCCATTTTCATGCATTTTAGATATCTTAATTTCAATCTCATTTGTTAGATTAGAGTTTTAAATTAATTTTTATGATTAGTTATTGTTCCTTGCTTGTTAGTTTACACTTAGTTTTAATTAGGAATGTAGAATTAAATTTAGTATTTAGGTAGTACTTAATTAAAATTAGTAGTAGAATTATTTTAGGTAATTTTAAGTAAGTTTGCACTTTAAATTGAAAAATCCAAAAATATTAGTTCTCATGCATTATTTAGATTTTGTTTTATTAATTGTAATTAGTTAGAGTTAGATTTAATTTAGGATAATCTTATAGGTAGTTAATTTCTTAGCTTGATTTAAGAATTTCTTTAGGATTAATAGAAGTTTTATTTTATTTGAATTTTTGTTAGCTTAATTTACATTTTTATTAAGTAGTTTAATTACATGCATATTTTATTTTAAGTTTGTTTAATTTTAGTCTAATTAATTTTGTTTCTTTATTTTCATATTTTGCATTTTAGTTTATTTGCATTAATTAATTTTAACTGTTTTAATTAACTTTTGTAGGTATTTGGTTTTAATTGCTCGGAGCTTTGTAAGTAATTTTTGCTCTGTTTTATTTTCCTTATTTTATGATTTTTATTGTTTTCAGTATTTTTAATTTCAGCCTTGTAGACCACCCACTAAAAATTCATAATTTTCTATGATATACTTAGGGTAAGATTAACCGGTAGTTAATTAGGCAATTCAGCTTCTTTGTGGGACGATAATCTGAGACTCAAATCCCATTATTACTTGTACAACCCGTGCACTTGCGGATACACGTCTAGGTTACTTAGAGTGGGCGTAGTCGACATCAAGTTTTTGGCGCCGTTGTCGGGGAAGATAATTAGCCAGTAATTGATAACGATTAAATTATGTTTATTTGCAATTCTAGCTTGTAAATATTTAGGTTTTAAATATTTAGAAGTTTAATCTAGATTAATTAATTTTCTCTCTCATATATATATAAAAAATAAAATAAAATAAAATAAAAATTCTTGAGGACTTAATGATGTTTGCATGCGTAGAGCCAAGAGTTATGATTGCATTCCTTTAGATCTTGAAATTGAAAGAACCCTTAGGAAAATTCGAAAGGATTCTAGGAAATTAATAGCTCCGCTGCACAACACCATGACAGAAAATAGAGAAATTAGGACCATTGGAGATTATGCAGTACCGACCATTGGAGGGTATTATACTGGTATTAGGCCACCAGCTGTCCCTGCAAACAATTTTGAAATTAAGCCTTAAATCCTTCAGATGATCCAGACTTCTTTACAGTTCAGTGGGCTTCCACACGATGACCCACATCCACACCTTGGGCAATTCTTGGACTTATGCAACACGTTCAAACACAATGGATTATCTGATGATGCGCTTAGGCTTAGATTATTCCCCTTCTCGCTTAGGGATAGGCCGCGACACTGGTTAACCTCCTTACCTCTATGATCCATTTCTACATGGGATGAGTTAGCCCCTCAATTTCTAGCTAAGTTTTTCCCTCCCTCTAAAATGGCCAAACTACGTAGCGATATATCTCCCTTTGCCCAGTTCGATTCTGAATCTCTTTACGAAGCTTAGGAAAGATATAAGGAGCTTCTTAGGAAGTGCCCTCATAATGGCCTACCTTTATGGCTGCAAGTCCAGACCTTCTACAATAGACTTACAAGCCAAAATAGGACCATCATTGACGCTGCTGTGGGTGAAGCTGTAATGTGCAAAACAAAGGAGGAAGCTTACGAGTTGTTAGACAGGATGGCTGCTAACAATTACCAATGGTCTTCGAAGAGGCAGATGCCTAAGAAGTCGACGGGTATCTATGAGTTAGACACACTGTCTACCTTGACTTCTCAAATAAGTAACCTTACGAAAAAGGTAGAGTCACTCAGTACCCAGCATAATCCTTCCACCAGACCTAACCCTGTTTATTCCGTACAAAGTCCTTTTCTTTCCTGTGATTTGTACAGGGGTACACACTCTGTAGATAGGTGTCCGCTTAACTTATAATCGGTTCAGTACGTTGCCCCATCTCAGAAGCAACAGAACAACCCCTTGTCAAAAACCTACAATCCAAGGTGGAGGAACCATCCTAACTTTTCCTGGATCCAAAACCAAGGGCAATGTTCTAATTCTAGACTTGTAAGACTCCCTAGTTTTCAAGCTCAACCGGTTCATGTGCCACCACAACATCAATTTCCACACCATCCACCACATCAGTCATATCCACATCACCCACATAATCACTCTCATCCACCTCACTTTCATCAACCACCACCACCACCACCATAACCCCAGAACTTACCAGCAGTTGAAAAGAAGCCCTCGCTTGAGGAAATGTCCACAATGATCTTGCAAAATCAAGCCGCTTTAATTAAGAACTTAGAGGTTCAGGTGGGACAAATAGCTAATGCTCTTAGTTAGCGTCCTCAAGGGACCCATCCTAGTAACAATAAAGCCAATCCTATTAGGCAAAAGGAGAGTAAAGAACATGTGAAAGCCATCACCCTTAGGAGTGGCAAAGAGCTAGTCGATCCACCAGTTAAGTCCAGACCTAAAAAGCCCAGAGTTAAAAAGCCCATAAGTTCTAAAGAAGCAGCTAAGAAAGAGCAGGAACCAATTGATCAAGCAACACAGGAAACAAAGCTAGGCGCTTCTTCGTCTGTACCTGTTTCTTTGTCATAACCTTCCTCATCCTCTGATGCTACACATGTTTCCACTAAACCTTCCCCTGTTAGACCACCGATACCTTTTCCTTAGAGGTTCCAAAATCAAAAACTTGATTAACAATTTGCTAAATTCCTTGAGGTTTTTAAGAAACTTTACATCAACATTTCCTTCGCTGATGCCTTAGAGCGATCCATTAAATATCCGAAGGGGGTCATTAAAGATGTACTGGTAAAGGTGGAGAAATTTATTTTCCCTATGGATTTTATCGTGTTGGACATGGAGGAAGACAGGGAAGTCCCCATTATATTAGGCAGACCTTTCTTAGCAATTGGTAGAACTTTAATTGATGTACAAAAGGGGGAGTTAACAATGAGGGTTCAGGATCAGGAAGTGAAGTTTAATGTTTTCAAGCCTTTGAAGCTCCTTGATGACTCTCAAGAGTATTTTAAGATGGATATTAAGGAGGATATAAGGCTTGAGCATAAGAAATCTAAAAGAAAGAGGGATGTAGATAGAGCTCAGGAGGATTTGATTGTCAACACTCTGTCACCAGTGTCACGACCCAAATTTCCTAAATATCAGAGTAAATTTTTCACTTTTTTCATTTATTATTTAATTCTTACCTTTCTCTTGTCGTGACCATCCTACAACACAGTTGGGCTATGATTTGGTGTTAGTCACCTCACACCATTTACCATTCCATTTCCAAAATCATATATCAGAGTTTAATATTCTTTGACTTTAAATAAATACATACTCAATGGTATTTACCTGACTCTACATCCCCGACATAATATCCGTTTACAGTACTGTGCATTAGATATTTAGATACAAGACCATACAAATGTTTATACCTGTCTCTCGATGGGAAGCAGCAAGCAGCGGATATTAAGCATGCAAGTCCTCAGCCGCTCAATAACTATTACAAGTGCTCTGAAAAGATGGGAAAATAAGGGGGGTGAGCAAACCACACGCTCAGTAAGGCAATTATGCAAGTAAGTAGATAGCTCCACTATCTACATGCTCATAATGCCATGCCCTTAAATCCATTTCTTTTCATTTAAAATTTCACGCACAAAGTCATGCATATTCAATGCCATAGTTTATCCAAAACTATTTGTGCATATATAAATCATGTAATTCATATATTCAAAGCATTTTATGTGACATCATTAAATCATACTAAGCATGAATTTAATCAAGATCATGCAGTCTTTCATGTCATGTAAGACAAATCATGGATTTCAATTGAAAGCATGGAAAACTTCACATGCTACTGCATTTAAATCAATACATTAAAACTGCAGTAAAAAGTAACCCTTCCGGGTCAATCAACTCATAAAACAATCTCATAAAACAATTCGTTAAAATTTCATTATAAAACTTCGGTTATAAAACCACCCTTCTTTCAGGGTCACATATCATAAAATCATCTGAAATCTTATATCACAGTATAAAATCATAAAATCGGGGGCCTGACCCCTCCCTCGGGTCTACCCTGGTCTATCAGACCACCAGTTATATCATGTGAGACATGTAAGTGATTATCAGTAACATCGAGGACTATGGCCATATCCTAGTGATCCCTGGCAACACGGTACCTAGTGTGCGGGGTATCACACCTGAAACGGGAGGTGGGTCGTCCTACCCGCCAGAACAGCATAACACCAGGATTGCGAGGGCAAGGCTTGCTACCTCGTGGCTAATGCCACTCCACTCCAACAATCCCCACGGTACAGCGTACTCCGCGTGACATACACGGTACAACGTACTCCGTGAACCCAAGCTCAATCAGGGGTGCCTGTAATAGGTCTTATCCACCCAAATCATCTCTGTCTCAGAATGCACGTGTGAGCATATCATCTCACTGTGACACACAGTCTACAGGAGGCTCCAACACGGCTATATGCATGTAATATAAATTCCTGTGCGAGCGAAGCTCAAGCACGGCTCCATGCATATTCATGATATCAGAAAATCTCATGCGAGCGAAGCTCCAGCACGGTTTCATCAAAATCAGTAAACTGATTATAATTTCAAGTAAAATTCACGTACGAGCAATGCTCTAGTACAGATATGTATAAAAACTCAATGAAAACCTCGTACGAGAAAAACTCCAGTACGATAATCAAATGAATTATGAAAACCATATAAAACTTTGTGCGAGCGAGCTCCAGCACAAATAAATGCTTAAGTAAATCAAATCTCGTGCGAGTTACACTCCAGCACGGCTTTATGCATAATTAAATCAAATCTCGTGCGAGTTACACTCCAGCACGGCTTCATGCATAATTAAATCAAAAACAGGATGCGAGCTAAGCTCCAGCATCTCTCATGCATATTAGATCAGTAAAACTAGTGCGAGCAATCACTCCAGCACCATTTTATGCATACCACGTCAAAACAAATCAAAACATGTCAAAACAGAGTGCGAGCTAGGCTCCAGCAGCTCTCATTTCACAATAATGAAAATCAGTGCGAGCACCATGCTCTAGCACATTTCATGCATATGATGTCACAAGTCGGTGCGAGCAAGCGCTCAAGCACATTTATGCACATTCACAAATGTAGATATAGTGCGAACTACGTGTCAGCACTATCTATTTCCATATAAACTTGATAGTTGGCCCATTTTCTAAAGAATTCCATTTAAATATAAATAACACCTACGTAGTGTTATCTTGTGAAATTTAAACAATTACTGGCCAATCTATCGATTTGCTTTGATTAAAAACCAATGAGATCCCTTAATTCGAAAAGTTCCTTAAATCATGCATTTCATGCATGTCATGCTTTCACCATCCTTAGGTGAACTTCCCTCAATAGGGGTAGAATAATCTTTTCACCTATTTCGATCCTTAAAATTATTTAAACCACTTTTAGGACCTTTATACAATATCATGTATACATACATATTCAATGTACAAAAAACTATTAAAATACGCGTAGCTACCTCTAGCTACTCACATAATTCCCTTACCTCATTTTTCTGTACAGTCTGACCTTTCCACTGATGACTCGTCACGCAGTCCGATTTGCTCCCAATCCAAATCAAATCTCCGGAACTGCGGATACACATTCATCAGGTCAAATACAATACAATTTAATTGTATTTCATAATTTTCTGGGCTTAATTTAAATCATTGGGCCCGTTTACCCATATTAGGCCCGATTGCACCTTAATGGGCCTTAATCGGCCGTAAGCCCGTTTACCACACTTTATCGAGGCCTATTGGGCTCATTGGGCCCATCAGTAATTTATTTAGCCTCGTTCTAAACTCTCAGACAGCTTATGGATTATTTACGACAATTTATCCAATTTTTCAGAATTTAATTCATTTATGCGGAAATTAAATCCGTAATTTATGCGTTAAATATCAATCACGCATAACGATATAAAATTGTCGTAAATAAAGTTTACTTACCCGTGATTCCATGATAGTATGTGAATCGAGGCTGTCTCGAGCTCTCGGTTGATGCCAATCGTCGAGCTACACAATCAAATATATTTTCGGGTAAACCTTCAGTCGATTATTTATCAAATTAAATATTCAAAAAATTAAATCGGTCAATTCGACCGCTTACCGACTTACCCGAAGCTCGATTGCATCACTGAAATTTTTCTCAATTTTTTTATCTTTTTCTTTTTCCCTTTTTTTTCCTTTTTTTCCCTCTCTTTTTGGCTGAACCGGTCCGGTCCGGTTCAACCCGGTTCGGACCGCCGGTTTAGCTCGGTCCGGTTCGGCTCAGACCGCCGGTTCAGTCCGGTTCACCCATCATTTTGCCGTTCCGGCGCTGTCCAGTCGGTTCCCGGTGCGATTCCACCCCGTTCGGCGCGCCGTCGCATGGGCTCCCTAAATCGGGCCTCGGTTGGGATCGAATCGGCGCCATCGCCGGCGAATCGACGTTTCTTCCCCGCGACTTCCTCCTCCGTTTCTGGCGTGCTCCGACGTTCTCGACGCGCGTGGCGACGCCTGGTGGTTGCCATGAGGCTTGTCGACCTTCGCCGACCCTCGCCTGGGGTCCTTGGCCGCCGGTGGTGGCTCGCCGGTGGATTCCTCTTCTGTCAGGACCCCAGTTTCAATCCTTGACTTTAACCAAAAACCACAATAAATTTTTCGCATTTTTAACTTACCTTTCCTCTCTTCACTGGTTGGGCTGTGATTCGATGTCAGAGTCTTCACTTACCATAATATCCATTCTCATACATACATGTCAATATATTAAGTCTGACTGTAGTTGCTTTTATTATACATGTAAGATTTTATAAAATCTAATACGATTACATTCCCCATAATATATAACGTATACATCACTGTGCTGTTTCTATGTTTAGATACACAACTGTACATAGTAAGTATACCTGATGAATCGATAGGAACTAGCAGTGGACTCTGGGACACTCTCCCACGATAACTCTCGCTCTACTGACGCTCTGTAGAGAGATGTAAAGAAAAGGGGTGAGCATAACGCGCTCAGTAAGGAAATCAGGCAAGCAAGTAGATAACCACACTATCTACTTAAAATAGTGCTATGCCTTGGAAACATTATTTCCTTAACTCACTTTAAAAGCATGTCTTGAAATATAATATATATATATATATTTGTACAGAATAAATCCCATGTACAGAAAATCATGCTTTCTTTCTCAAATGTAGGCATGTAGTGCAAAACAATGCATCGTATATAAATCATGCCTTTATGTAAATCATGCCATGTATATTTAAATCACAATAAATATGGCATCAAATGATTCACAACACAAATCGGAGTCCGACCCATCCCTCAGGTCTGTCCGCAGTTCAAATCAGTCAATCAATGTGATATATCATGTGAGACTCTGTGGTAAATACAAATAGTATCCTGGATTATGATCATATCCTAAAATGTGATCCCAAGCAACACAGATCTCGGTGTGCGGGGCATCACTGCTGTAACGGGAGGATGGTCAGTCCAATGTCAACCGCCAGCTACGTAACACACGGTACAGCGTACACCTCGTGCCCCGGGCACGGTACAAAGTACACCCGTGGACCCTCACAGCCAGGGTCTTTAGCCCTCGAAACCATGGAAATCCTCATAGCCAGGGTCTTTAGCCCTCGAAACCATGGAAATAAGTATACCACGTCTATATCAACCTCATGCGGATATCCTCTCTAGCTATGACACACAGTCACACCAGGAATCAGGCATGGGTTTCAACATGTATTACATATCACATACAGTGTGCGTCTTGAGTGCAACTCACAATCGTCACTCCACTCAACACTGTTTCACATCATAAAACTCAACTCTAGTGCGAGTAAACCTCCAGCAACTAGGTCAATGCATAGTTTATGTATCAAATCAAGTACGAGCAATAGCTCCCAGTACTATGCTATGCACAATATCAAAATCAAGTACGAGCAATCGCTCCCAGTACTATGTCATGTATAAACCATGAAGAATCGAGTACGCCACGCTCTAACACTCTGTCATGCATATATCATTCAAAGCTGAGTACGAGTAAAACTCCAGTACTCTATCATGCATGTCATGAAAATCTAGTGCGTATCAAAATCCAGCACTAATATTATGTGGAAAACATATGAATCCCAGTGCGAGCTGTGCTCTAGCACGATTCATTCTCACATAATATGATAGATGGCTATTTAAAAGGGATTGTTTATAAAACATCAAAATCAGCACTAAAAGTGTGCTTAAGTCATATCAACCTTAAAATCATTAGCCCATCTATTTATTTTCATGCTAATAGCATTTAAACACTCACAATAGTATTTTCCATGCTTTTTGCAACTTCTCACAAAAGTTGACTTTTTAACTAACTAGGGGCAAAATCGTAATTTGCCACTATCGGGTCGCAATAATTATTATTCACTTTCTCTGACCCTCAGAGTTTTTAAGTGAATGCAGAAGCAGTTGAAAATACGTGCAGGTATCTCTAACTACTCGCAAAAGTCCCTTACCTCGGATCACGTCTCGTGACCTCACTTCCTCGGTGCTGCTAAATCCCGCAGTCCGATCAGCTCTCAATGTAAACTCCGGAGCTGTAAATAACCATTCCTCAGGTTAATTATCATTTTCCTACTGTATTACACATTAATACAGTTTAATTTCCCTTAATGGGCCTTAAAAATCCTTAATGGGCTTAACTAGGCCTTAAGTCCATTTTCATTTTACTATTCACTTTTGTTGGGCCTATTGGGCTTGTGGGGCCCACCAACTCTTATTGGGCTTGTCTTAGGCCCATTACACCCTATTGGGCCTAAAAATATTGGGCTTGGCCCATTGGGCCTCTCGGCCACATGCCTAGGCCGAGAGCTTAGCCATTCTCGGTTTCCACCATGGCATGCCTTACATGCCTATTTTCTAGCCATTTCCACTTAGTCATTTTCACAAACACTTGGTAGGCAACATTACCAATCATCCTATAGTTCATTTAGGCATTTTATCAAACACCTTGGTTGCCAACAATTTACATGTATAAATTAATCAATTTGATTAATTCTAATTATACCATTAACATTAATACATGTGTACTAATCCATTTATGTCTTAAAATCAAATTGACATATTTCAATATCCCATTGATCACTCTCGGCCTAACCCTCTTAATGGTGATTTAATATGTTTCAATGCTTAAAACATATATCAACATACTTGAAATCATTCATACATTAACATATATGAAATTGGAAATTAGAAAATATACCAATTGTAGTGTTCTCCTTTTGGCCGAATCTTTGGAGGCTCTCGGTTTGCACTCTATGGCTCCTTGATAGCCAATTCCAACATATGTTAATCTCCTTTCAATTTGGAACAACTTCCATGAAGAATGAAAGTTCCAAATATGACTAATTCCTAGTGATTTCTAGTGAGAGAAAGCTTGAATGGTTATGTTTCAATGGTGTTCTTCTCTAGCCGGAAATGAGTGATGAAGAAGACAATGGTGTGGCTGCATTTATAAGCCACTTACTTAGCCATTAAGCCTTACTTTTCAGCCACTATGCTTGACTTACCAAATCTGAACCATGAGTCACCTTATGAGTCACCTTATGAGTCATAGTTAACATTAACTATAGTTAGATATTTATCTCATGGGCTTTTCCAATTGGGCTTCTCGGTTTGGGCTTTCCTAATGGGCTTTCGGGCTGAAATTTTTACTATACCTTGGGCCTTTTATTGTCTCAAAATTTGGCCGATCAATTGGTCCAACAATTCGGTCTAAAGGACCTTAGAATTTCGATATACGTTTAGTATACCTTAATGGGCTTTAAAATTTTCACCTTAGGCCCATTACGTTTTTAACCATTAAATTTATTCCGGAATCGTTCCGAATAAATTTTCCTTACTTCCGGGGATGATTATCTTGTATTCTGGCCAAGAATATTTTTCCCCAAATTTTTCTCCACACTTAGGTTAATTTCAAACCTTGATTAGTCAACTATGGTAAAAGTCCACTTTTTTAACTATAGTTGACTTTTTCTTTAACCATTGACTAAGTTGACTTTTTCTTAAATTTTCGAAAGTGTTATATATCATGTCTTACACTCTCTTCTTTATATTCCAACCGTTCCCGGTGGATAATTTCACCCGAAACTCCTTTTCTCTCCGAAAAGGTCCATTTTACCCTTTTTAGCTTTTACACTCGTTTGTATGTTCGGGTCTAAATCAAGCGGACTTTCCTGCATGAGCTCTCTACGCTCTCTTATTTTAAGCTCTTATTTTCAGTCAGAATGATTTAGAATGACTCGGTTTAGCCTGTGATACTTATCATCCACATTAGGCATTTTATGTAGCTTTTGCGTGTTAATTCATTTCATTAACACTTTAAATCTAGTAAATACTCTTCTTATGATTCAACCATAATTACATAGTGTTCATACACATAGGAATCATAAGGAAATAAGCTATAAAAAATCCGGGTCTGACAATCCTCCCCCACTCAGAAAATTTGGTCCTCCAAATTAGAACCAAGTCAGTCCTCAAATAGGTGAGGGTACTTCTCTCGCATCAGACTCTCTAGCTCCCAAGTAGCTTCCTCTGAAGTATGATGCTGCCAGAGAATCTTCACTAATCCGATGGTCTTCGATCTCAATACCTTCTCCTTCCTATCCAATATCCGAATCGGTCTCTCTACATATGACAAGTCCTCTCGGAGCTCCAAAGGCTCGTAACTAATCACATGTGATGGATCCGGGTGATACTTCCGAAGCATCGATATGTGAAAGACGTTGTGGACACCTGATAAGTCCGGTGGCAATGCCAACCTATACGCCTTATCTCCCACTCGATCAAGTATCTCAAAGGGTCCAATGTAGCGAGGATTTAGTTTCCCTCTCTTCCCAAATCTCGCTATGCCCTTGGAAGGAGAAACTCTCAAAAACACGGATTCACCAACTGTAAACTCTAGTGGCCTACGTCTCATGTCAGCGTAACTCTTCTGTCTGCTCTGAGCTGTCCTCAGTCTCTCTACTATCAAGCGGACGTCCTCAGATGCTTGCGTAACCAAGTCAGGAGCAAAAATCTTACGGTCACCCACTTCTTCCCATCCAATGGGGGAACGACATCTACGGCCATACAAAGCCTCATACGGTGCCATCCCGATACTCGAATGATGACTGTTGTTGTAGGCGAACTCGGCTAGTGGCAGGTGGTCATCCCAGGAGCCTCGATAGTCTAGAACACATGCTCTCAACATGTCCTCCAGAGTCTGTATAGTCCTCTCTGACTGACCATCTGTCTGAGGATGGAAAGCGGTGCTCAAACTCAACTGGGTTCCCATGGCTTCCTGAAAATGTCCCCAAAAGTGGGATGTGAAGCGGGAATCCCTATCAGAGACTATGCTCACTGGTACACCGTGTAACCTCACTACCTCGAGTACATACAGTTTTGCTAATGAAGTCAGAGTATCGGTAGCTCTCATAGCTAGGAAGTGGGCTGACTTCGTTAGTCTATCAACGATCACCCATATAGCATCGTGATTCCTGCGGGTCCTCGGTAAACCCATCACGAAATCCATGGTGATGTGCTCCCATTTCCATGTCGGTATAGGTAGAGGCTGCAACAATCCTGCAGGTTTCTGATGCTCTACCTTCACCTACTGACATACGAGACACTTTGCCACGAAGTCTGCTACATCTCTCTTCATACCTGACCACCAGTATACCTTCCGGAGGTTCTGATACATCTTGTTACTCCCCGGATGCAACGTATACCTCGACGAATGAGCTTCCGCCAATATCAATCTCCTAAGTCCTGGATCCTCGGGAACACACAATCTGCCTCTGAACCTCAGTAGTCCATCAGAACTCAACTCAAAATCAGTCACGGTGCCCTTCTGCATCTGACTACTCACATCCATACAAAATGGATCAGTCTGCTGAGCCACTCTAATCCTATCCAACAGGTCCGGCTCCAAGCGTAGACTAGCTATCACATAGCCTGTATCCATGTCAGAAGGCACGACTCCCAAACTGAGGCTAGCAAACTGCTCTAGCAAATCATGCTCCCTAACCATCATATACGATACCATCCCCAGGCTTTTCCTGCTCAAGGCATCGGCTACAACGTTAGCCTTACCCGGATGATAAAGTATCTCACAATCGTAGTCCTTCAGAAGCTCTAGCCATCTTCTCTGTCTCATGTTCAGCTCCTTCTGCGAGAACAGATACTTGAGGCTCTTGTGGTCGGTAAATATCTGGAACTTCTCACCATACAAGTAGTGGCGCCATACCTTCAACGCAAACACTACTGCTGCTAGTTCCAAATCATGGGTCGGATAGTTCTTCTCATGATCCTTCAGCTGTCTGGATCCGTAAGCAACTACTTTCCCATCCTGCATCAATACGCAGCCCAGTCCCTGATGCGAAGCATCGGTATATACTGCAAATCCTCTTGAGTTGGTAGGGATAGTGAGAATCGGAGCGGTGGTCAATCGACGCTTCAACTCCTCAAAGCTCTTCTCACAATTGTTGTTCCATATGAACGATGCACTCTTTCGAGTAAGACGTGTCAACGGAGCAGCCAACTTCGAAAGTCCCTCAACGAATCTCCAATAGTATCCAGCTAAACCCAGAAAACTCCTGATCTCGGTGACTGTCCTCTGCTGTTCCCACTGAACTACAGCCTCTATCTTAGATGGATCAACTGATACACCATCTCTCGATATAACATGTCCCAAAAACGAAATCTGTGACAACCAAAAGTCACACTTGCTGAGCTTAGCATATAACTCATGCTCTCGTAACGTCTGCAACACGATCCTGAGGTGCTCCTCATGCTCCTCCTTGGATCTCGAATACACCAAAATGTCATCGATGAAGACGATAACAAATTGGTCCAAGTATGGCTTGAACACATCGTTCATCAAAGCCATGAAAGCAGCTGGAGCATTCGTCAATCCGAATGGCATGACCAAGAACTCATAATGGCCATATCGGGTACGAAATGCTGTCTTGGGTACATCTCCACTCCGAACCTTCAGCTGATGATACCCAGACCTTAGGTCAATCTTGGAAAAGACCTGTGCTCCCTGTAGCTGATCTAGCAAGTCGTCAATGCGTGGAAGGGGGTATCTATTCTTGATGGTGGCCTTATCCAACAATCGGTAGTCTATACACAATCGGAGGCTCCCATCCTTCTTCCTCACAAACAAAACCGGTGCTCCCCAAGGTGAAACACTCGGTCATACAAAGCCCCTATCCAACAGTTCCTGTAACTGTCTCTTGAGCTCCTCCAGCTCAACTAAGGCCATGCGATAAGGTGGTCTCGAAATAGGCTCTGTACCAGGTACCAGATCTATACAGAACTCCATCTCTCTGTCTGGTGGTAACCCTGGCAACTCATCCGGGAAAACATCTGGGTACTCACTGACCACAGTGATATCTGTCAACTCCGGATGTGCCTTATCCATATCTACCACGTACGCAATGAAACCTTGATATGTTGAAGGTTTTCTAAATCAGAAGTCATGTAATAATCATATCTACTCCTTTCATTTATCTTTATTAAACTTTACAACATATCTAGTAGGGTTAGGAAACATAACTGTCTTAGCGTAACAGTCTAAAACAACATGGTTTGCAGATAGCCAATCCATTCCTAATATTATATCAAAGTCACTCATGCTTAGTAATATTAGATTGGCTGTCATCTCCTTATCCCCTACTCTCAACTTGCAGTCATTATATACATATTCTACAACTTGACTACTATCCATAGGTGTACTTATCAACATCAACATACATAATGGTGTACGCTCTACATGTCTTGCTAACTTACATGCAAATGATGGCAATACAAAAGAATGCGTGGCACCAGGATCAATTAAAACATATGCTTCAATATCATAAATCAGGATGTTACCTCGAATCACATCCGATGAAGCATCAGCTGTCCCCTGGTCCAAAGCATGTACTCGCCCTTGACCCATCACTTGTTTCCCTTTCTCCTCTGCCGTCGCTCTACCTCTCTGAGCAGACGTACCAGCTGGAGCTCTATCATACTCCATGCCCCTCTGTGGTGCAGTCACATATGGCGCTGAGCACTCTCTAGCCAGATGCCCCTGTTTCCCACATCGGAAACATACCATAGCACCCTGTGAACACGGTCTATCTCCATGTGATCTACCGTCTTCTGCACTGATCTGCAGCAGGTCTCTGTCCTCCTATGACAATGCCCTTTGCTGGGGCTACAGTCGAATAAGCAGGAGATCTAGCATATCTATCTCGTGTCCCCTCTATCCGTGATCTCTTACCGAAGGGTTTCTTCCCCCCTCGATAACTAAAATCTCTAGCCGGCCTCTTCTTCTGTAAGTCTTGGCTACGGCTAAACTTCCCAAATTCGGAAGCATTCCTCTCATAGTCCTGCTCGCATAGTTGCGCCCTGCGCACTACCTCCTCATAGGTCACTATGTCCAATGGGACCAACTTGGACCGTAGCACCGGTCTCAACCCTTCGATAAATCTGTGGACCTTCCTGGTCTCACTATACATAGTATCCGGGTCGTATCTCCCTAGGGATAGGAATCGAGTCTCATACTCGTCCACCGATAAACTCCCCTGGTTGAGTCTCAAAAACTCTGCCTGTAACTTCCGCTGTGCGGTGTCAGGAATAAACTGCCTCCTAAAGGCCTCTCGAAATATATCCCAAGTGATATCTGTGTGTCGGGATCTCAATATAGGTCGGGTAGACTTCCACCAATGCTCTCCAGCTCCCTTCAGTAGGAACGCAGCAAACGCGACCATCTCCGAGGTTGTACACTCGAAGTATCCATAGAGCTTCTCTAGCTCTGCCAACCACTCCTCGGCAGCTACGGGGTTCTTGACCCCACTAAATGATGGAGGTCTAAACTTCTGGAACTCCCTCAACCGATACAAGTCACATCCATATCCTAATCCACTGCCACCCGAAACCGGTGGGGGTGTAGGAGTATCTACAGTCCTCTGTGCATCAGCTGTCTGCGTAGGTGTATCAGGGGCAACTGCCTCTCCAGTAGCAGCTCCTGCCTCCTGTCTCTGCCTACCTGGCATCGTCTGTGCCAGTATCTCAATAATAGTCTCGAGACCACGCTCTAATCTCGTGAAGCGCGTCTCAGCACAATCGGGTGCCTCAGTAGCACCTGCAGTCTCATGCGTAGGTAATGGCCTGGCAGCGGCTCGTCCCTCGGGTCTATCTCCCCGGCCTCGAGCCCTACCTCTCATACCTCTACCACTACGCGTATTTGCCATATAGGCAAAGTCCCTGCATTCTTAATAGTGAATTAGTCCATTTCCTATCTGGTATACACAGTTATATCTAAACACAGCACAGTACTATGGGGATGTATAATTTCCTACTTTCTAACACCGACTCACATCAGACCAACCTCTGCTCTGATACCAATCCTGTCAGGACCCCAGTTTCAATCCTTGACTTTAACCAAAAACCACAATAAATTTTTCGCATTTTTAACTTACCTTTCCTCTCTTCACTGGTTGGGCTGTGATTCGATGTCAGAGTCTTCACTTACCATAATATCCATTCTCATACATACATGTCAATATATTAAGTCTGACTGTAGTTGCTTTTATTATACATGTAAGATTTTATAAAATCTAATACGATTACATTCCCCATAATATATAACGTATACATCACTGTGCTGTTTCTATGTTTAGATACACAACTGTACATAATAAGTATACCTGATGAATCGATAGGAACTAGCAGTGGACTCTGGGACACTCTCCCACGATAACTCTCGCTCTACTGACGCTCTGTAGAGAGATGTAAAGAAAAGGGGTGAACATAACGAGCTCAGTAAGGAAATCAGGCAAGCAAGTAGATAACCACACTATCTACTTAAAATAGTGCTATGCCTTGGAAACATTATTTCCTTAACTCACTTTAAAAGCATGTCTTGAAATATAATATATATATTTGTACAGAATAAATCCCATGTACAGAAAATCATGCTTTCTTTCTCAAATGTAGGCATGTAGTGCAAAACAATGCATCGTATATAAATCATGCCTTTATGTAAATCATGCCATGTATATTTAAATCACAATAAATATGGCATCAAATGATTCACAACACAAATCGGAGTCCGACCCATCCCTCAGGTCTGTCCGCAGTTCAAATCAGTCAATCAATGTGATATATCATGTGAGACTCTGTGGTAAATACAAATAGTATCCTGGATTATGATCATATCCTAAAATGTGATCCCAAGCAACACAGATCTCGGTGTGCAGGGCATCACTGCTGTAACGGGAGGATGGTCAGTCCAATGTCAACCGCCAGCTACGTTACACACGGTACAGCGTACACCTCGTGCCCCGGGCACGGTACAAAGTACACCCGTGGACCCTCACAGCCAGGGTCTTTAGCCCTCGAAACCATGGAAATCCTCATAGCCAGGGTCTTTAGCCCTCGAAACCATGGAAATAAGTATACCACGTCTATATCAACCTCATGCGGATATCCTCTCTAGCTATGACACACAGTCGCACCAGGAATCAGGCATGGGATTCAACATGTATTACATATCACATACAGTGTGCGTCTTGAGTGCGACTCACAGTCGTCACTCCACTCAACACTGTTTCACATCATAAAACTCAACTCTAGTGCGAGTAAACCTCCAGCAACTAGGTCAATGCATAGTTTATGTATCAAATCAAGTACGAGCAATAGCTCCCAGTACTATGCTATGCACAATATCAAAATCAAGTACGAGCAATCGCTCCCAGTACTATGTCATGTATAAACCATGAAGAATCGAGTACGAGCCACGCTCTAGCACTCTGTCATGCATATATCATTCAAAGCTGAGTACGAGTAAAACTCCAGTACTCTATCATGCATGTCATGAAAATCTAGTGCGTATCAAAATCCAGCACTAATATTATGTGGAAAACATATGAA
This sequence comes from Firmiana major, assembly GCA_033439115.1. Lineage (NCBI taxonomy): Eukaryota > Viridiplantae > Streptophyta > Magnoliopsida > Malvales > Malvaceae > Firmiana > Firmiana major. The sequence continues at coordinate 47,280,315 of CM065896.1, read as the reverse complement.
TCCCAGTGCGAGCTGTGCTCTAGCACGATTCATTCTCACATAATATGATAGATGGCTATTTAAAAGGGATTGTTTATAAAACATCAAAATCAGCACTAAAAGTGTGCTTAAGTCATATCAACCTTAAAATCATTAGCCCATCTATTTATTTTCATGCTAATAGCATTTAAACACTCACAATAGTATTTTCCATGCTTTTTGCAACTTCTCACAAAAGTTGACTTTTTAACTAACTAGGGGCAAAATCGTAATTTGCCACTATCGGGTCGCAATAATTATTATTCACTTTCTCTGACCCTCAGAGTTTTTAAGTGAATGCAGAAGCAGTTGAAAATACGTGCAGGTATCTCTAACTACTCGCAAAAGTCCCTTACCTCGGATCACGTCTCGTGACCTCACTTCCTCGGTGCTGCTAAATCCCGCAGTCCGATCAGCTCTCAATGTAAACTCCGGAGCTGTAAATAACCATTCCTCAGGTTAATTATCATTTTCCTACTGTATTACACATTAATACAGTTTAATTTCCCTTAATGGGCTTAACTAGGCCTTAAGTCCATTTTCATTTTACTATTCACTTTTGTTGGGCCTATTGGGCTTGTGGGGCCCACCAACTCTTATTGGGCTTGTCTTAGGCCCATTACACCCTATTGGGCCTAAAAATATTGGGCTTGGCCCATTGGGCCTCTCGGCCACATGCCTAGGCTGAGAGCTTAGCCATTCTCGGTTTCCACCATGGCATGCCTTACATGCCTATTTTCTAGCCATTTCCACTTAGGCATTTTCACAAACACTTGGTAGGCAACATTACCAATCATCCTATAGTTCATTTAGGCATTTTATCAAACACCTTGGTTGCCAACAATTTACATGTATAAATTAATCAATTTGATTAATTCTAATTATACCATTAACATTAATACATGTGTACTAATCCATTTATGTCTTAAAATCAAATTGACATATTTCAATATCCCATTGATCACTCTCGGCCTAACCCTCTTAATGGTGATTTAATATGTTTCAATGCTTAAAACATATATCAACATACTTGAAATCATTCATACATTAACATATATGAAATTGGAAATTAGAAAATATACCAATTGTAGTGTTCTCCTTTTGGCCGAATCTTTGGAGGCTCTCGGTTTGCACTCTATGGCTCCTTGATAGCCAATTCCAACATATGTTAATCTCCTTTCAATTTGGAACAACTTCCATGAAGAATGAAAGTTCCAAATATGACTAATTCCTAGTGATTTCTAGTGAGAGAAAGCTTGAATGGTTATGTTTCAATGGTGTTCTTCTCTAGCCGGAAATGAGTGATGAAGAAGACAATGGTGTGGCTGCATTTATAAGCCACTTACTTAGCCATTAAGCCTTACTTTTCAGCCACTATGCTTGACTTACCAAATCTGAACCATGAGTCACCTTATGAGTCACCTTATGAGTCATAGTTAACATTAACTATAGTTAGATATTTATCTCATGGGCTTTTCCAATTGGGCTTCTCGGTTTGGGCTTTCCTAATGGGCTTTCGGGCTGAAATTTTTACTATACCTCGGGCCTTTTATTGTCTCAAAATTTGGCAGATCAATTGGTCCAACAATTCGGTCTAAAGGACCTTAGAATTTCGATATACGTTTAGTATACCTTAATGGGCTTTAAAATTTTCACCTTAGGCCCATTACGTTTTTAACCATTAAATTTATTCTGGAATCCTTCCGAATAAATTTTCCTTACTTCCGGGGATGATTATCTTGTATTCTGGCCAAGAATATTTTTCCCGAAATTTTTCTCCACACTTAGGTTAATTTCAAACCTTGATTAGTCAACTATGGTAAAAGTCCACTTTTTTAACTATAGTTGACTTTTCTTTAACCATTGACTAAGTTGACTTTTTCTTAAATTTTCGAAAGTGTTATATATCATGTCTTACACTCTCTTCTTTATATTCCAACCGTTCCCGGTGGATAATTTCACCCGAAACTCCTTTTCTCGCCGAAAAGGTCCATTTTACCCTTTTTAGCTTTTACACTCGTTTGTATGTTCGGGTCTAAATCAAGCTGACTTTCCTGCATGAGCTCTCTACGCTCTCTTATTTTAAGTTCTTATTTTCAGTCAGAATGATTTAGAATGACTCGGTTTAGCCTGTGATACTTATCATCCACATTAGGCATTTTATGTAGCTTTTGCGTGTTAATTCATTTCATTAACACTTTAAATCTAGTAAATACTCTTCTTATGATTCAACCATAATTACATAGTGTTCATACACATAGGAATCATAAGGAAATAAGCTACAAAAAATCCGGGTCTGACATCTTCCTCGAGTTGTTTCGCGGGTTTCCTCTCCATTTTCGCTTCTGTTTCGCGTTTTCCTCTCTGTTTCAGACTTTTCCTTTTCTTTTTTTTTTTGTTTTACATTTTATTTATTTATTTATAATTTATTTTTAATATTATTTTATTCAATTAAAATATATTAAAATTGCCAAAATATCTTCAAAAATTATTATTTAATTCATTTAATCTATAAATGAATTTATCAGTCCGATTTTACCTTTTCGGTATATTTTTCGATTATTTTCGGGATTATTTTTCGATACGAAAATTCTGGTTTATCCCAATAAATTCATATCTTGATCAATTTAACCCGAAATTTAATTATTTCTTCATCATTGATCAAGATTTCTCATTCTCATATTTTTAATTATATTTTCTTGTCCCGATTAATATCGAATTTTGGTCTTTTGACCATTTTACCCTTGCACGTATTCGGGAATACCATTTAAGTCCTTTTGCATTTTTAAATGCACTGGAAAATATCGGGTCTTACAACCAGTTTGGCTGTCCCTCCTACTCTTCGCCTTGGTGCTGAGTGTCGTTTTCTTCAGCAGCATTTGAAGTGGCTGTGTTTTTCTTTTCACTTTGTATATAGTTCTTTTTTCTTTTTCTTTTCCATTTTTTCTTTCTTTGTTTATTTTTCAGATTTCTTTTCTAGTATTACGCTTTCAATCAAGCTTCAATTGTTCATCATCATCAGATAGGGGAGTACTCTGTTCTTGAGCTTTAATTCTTAGATTATCTACACACTGAGGACATTGTGCACTTTAAGTTTGGGGGAGGGGATATCACTTGAGTATTTTTGAAAATTTTGGGCAAAATTGAAAAACATTTCAACATTTTGTCGAAAATCTGAGAAAAATGTTTCAAAATTATTTCGAAAATCTGAGCTTACTTTATTTGATTTTGGGATGATTTAGTGCTTAACATGTAGTTTTCTCATATTCCAATGATATAACCCCATGATTTAGTCTGACTTTGATTGACTGAGAAGTATGATTATAGGAAAAGCATGAAGTAGAATTCTTGAATTTGTCTTGATTCTGATTTCCTCATTTTATACACATGTCATGTCATGAATTGACATATTTATTTAGAGAAAGTTTATGTGGACATAGGATTGCATTTGTTTAGTTGATTTTATGCATCATATTCTAGAATTTGTTTGATCTGATCTCAAGGAAAAATTTTAGATCACACTTAATTAGGGAGATGATTTAGGACATCTTTGGATTGCTTGAGCCTTTCTAGCCATCCTTGTACATATTTTACCCTTAGTCACCCATTTGGGCCAAATAAGCTTTTTTTTCACAGCTTAAATACTCTGTTCCTATCCCTTACCCCGAAAGCATGAAAAGTCATTGGGATATATTGTGAGCTATGTACATATATTAAAAAAAAATGAAAGAAAAAGAAAAGAAGAAAGAAGAAAAATACAAAAATAGAATAAAAAGTTTTGTGAAATAAATAAGTTTTGGGAAAATAATTTAAGCTCTTACATTAAAGATCCTAGAAGTAATGCATGTTGAGGGGTAATTAAACCTAAATCAACTTTATCATACCTTAACCTCAACTTACATTACAAGCTTAATGAAGTCCTATTGATCTTTGGTTAAGTGTGACTTCATTAGTAGAGAGAGAAGTGAAAAGCAAACCTATGGGAATCATCACATGTCATTGACTTTGCATTCACTGTGTTTGCATAAATCTAATATGGATAATATACGGTGAAATGGCTTTGACATTTTTCACAGACACACGAGGGGTCTAATTTGGGTTAGGACTTATGATTGAATGATTCTGAATGTTGGACTTGTAATTGTGAGTCTTTGAGATCATAGTCTGTACTTTTTCTTTGAGGATAATATTGGGGAAATTATTATGTTGGTACTTGTCATTCCTGCATGAACTTTGTTTTGCTTAAGGACAAGCAAAAACTCAAGTTTGAGGGTGTGATAATTCTATTTTTAATAGAATTATTTGTGCTTAATTTCCTAATTAATTATTTAAATCCCCAATTTATTTTATTAATTATCCCCTTTATTTAATTAAAAATCTTTAATGTGCATGTAAATTAAATCCAGATTAAACTCAGTCGTTTCAATCAAAAATGGGCTGAAAATGAGCAAAAGGAAACTAGACCACTTTTGATTTGCAGACCGAGTCACCAGTCATCTGGACATGTGGGATGTCGGGTGTTAGTATTTTATTCGTTTCGAAACGATAAGATCGATGGACATCGTGCCAACCTTCTGGAAGACACACGTCGGACCACATCGCACAGTTAAATGTACTAAAAGACGGGTGACATGCAAATATCTACTCTGCAGCAAATAAAATGAAGATAAGTGGCCAAACAATGCCAACTCATCTAGGATGAAAAATTACCATCGTACCTATAAGTGTGTGTATAAATAGAGTATGATAGCAATTGAAAAAAAAGAAGGAAGTAGTTAGGGTAGAATAGTTTTTGTTTTATTTTTCCTTGTTTTTAGTTTTCCCGAATAGTTTTTTAGCCTCCATTTTTTCTCCATAGCTACTGTTCATTACAACTTATGTTTTTTATGAAAAGTTTTTGTTTCCAGTTCATCATTAGTGTTGCTTCTTAATTTTTCTTTAGTATTTCATTTTTACTTCACTCGTACTATCTTTCTTTTGTTATCAGTTTTATTTATACCATTTTCATTTGTAGTCTAAAGCATTTGTGATGCTTTGATCATCAATGCCATTACCATGTTCTGGTGCAGTATTGTCGGTCTAATATTGTGTATTGTCTTCAAATACTGAAATGGTGGAACAATGTTGGCATGAGTATAGAGTGAACTAAACCGAGGCCACTAGGATTTTTCATTTGTGTTAAAACTTTCTCTAGCTTTAGTTTTTAGTTACTACTTTTACTTATATTTTTTTTACTAGTTTTAGCCTTCAGCATTTTCTATTCTTCTTTGTTTCGACGTTATTTGTCGACTTTTCTGCGTGGTACCGAGGGGCCTGAAGATGGGTTGTGACTGCTGGATATGGCGCAGCTAGGGTCGTGTAACGTACTCCAGTGATCAGAGCAGACGAGCAACGCGGGAGGGCTAAGCTTGCTGGTGTAGTAGCTGAATCGAGCAGAGCAACGTTGGCCAGACCGTGAGCTTTGTAGTGGACAGGATCAGCAACCCACCCCTCTACTCTCCCCCGTTTTCTTAATCATTTACTGTTCATTTCCATTTTTCTTGTTATGTGCATTTTTTCCATGTTATTGATACTTTTATTTTTGCTGGTGTGTTGTAGTTTGTTCATGTTATGTTTCCTTCATTTCCTTGCATTACTGCATTTTCTCGGGTTATCTCCAAGGTACTATAAGTCTATTTAATTTATTTTGTTTCCAGATTTGCATTTGGTTAACAGGAAGTTGGCGTGACTGCTGCGTGAAGAGGCCTTGGCTGCTGCAGTTGCGGGTTTCAACTGAAGCTTGCATTAGAACCGCAGGAGCAAAAGACCGACACATGATGTTATGAAGTGCTGGACTGCTGCTGCAGATTGACGGACGGTGGTAATACATGGAGAGCACTGAGTATGAAACTAATCCCAAGCCGAGCACACTGTACCGATGAAGTATGTATAAGAAGATAATGCAAGAGGTGTGCCACAAGCTGTCCTTGCTGGGTCATTCTTTTTGCTGCAGTGGTGTTATGTTGTGAAAGGCATGCGCAGACAGGAACCGAGAGCAGGAGCTGGACATTACCTGGGACAGTACATGGATGCAGAACCAAAACAAAGCCAACGTGCACTGTACCATTTCACAGGAGGGACCGCATGGTTGGTGACGTGGTGCAGATTTTGGTAGCAAATGCACAGCAGGCTGGTGCCGAGAGCAACACCTAGAGCAATACTGGAGTATGGTTGGTACAGGACAACATATGGAGTAGCTGCCTGCAGCAGGAAGTGAACATTACATACACGGCATTGCAATCCAATTGGGAGTTTTGGCTAAGGCTGTGTTTGGTCATTCCACTTTGGTTCATAATCCATTTTCATGCATTTTAGATATCTTAATTTCAATCTCATTTGTTAGATTAGAGTTTTAAATTAATTTGCATGATTAGTTATTGTTCCTTGCTTGTTAGTTTACACTTAGTTTGATTAGGAATGTAGAATTAAATTTAGATTTAGGTAATACTTAATTAAAATTAGTAGTAGCATTTGATAATTCTATTTTTAATAGAATTATTTGTGCTTAAATTCCTAATTATTTATTTAATCCCCATATTATTTTATTAATAATCCCCTTTATTTAATTAAACTTCTTTAATGTGCAGATAAATTAAATCTGAATGAAACTTAGTCATTTCAGACGAAATTAGGCTGAAAACGAGCTAAAGGAGACTGGACCACTTTCAATTTGCAGACCGAGTCATCGGTCGTCTAGACACGCGTGATGCTAGGTGTCCGTATTTTATTTGCTTCGAAACGATAAGATCGAAGGACATCGTGCCAACCCTCCGTAAGACACACGCCGGGCCACATCGCATAGCTAATTGGGCCAAAAGATTGATGACGTGGAAATATCTACTCTGTAGCAAATCAAATGAAGACAAGTGGCCAAACAATACCAACTCATCTAGGATGAAAATTTACCATTGTACCCCTATGTTTGTGTATAAATAGAACATGATGGCAATTGAAAAATCAGGTAGGAGTAGGGTAAGCTAGAGTAGTGTAGTTCTAGGGTAGGAGTAGTGTAGATTAATTTAGGAGTAGTTTTTAGTGTAAGCTAGGGTAGAATAGTTTCTAAGGTAGTTTTAGATTTATTGCCTTTGTTTTTAAGCTTTCCCGAAAAGATTAGTTTCTTTTAGCAAAATTTTACTGTTCATTCACTATTCACTTCATGAAAAAGTTTGTTTCATTTTCTAATTTCATGGTATTTCATTAGCAATCTTGTTCACCTTTTTCTTCTTTTTCGGTTTGCAAAATTCCATTACTGGATGTTTCTTATTTAGTGAAGTTTTAATTAGAAATTTAAAGCTTACAGTATCATGTTCTCGGTTTCCAAATTCATTTCTTTATTTGTTTGATAATCCATTAGTTGATTTTAGCTTTCGTTTTTTTTTCCTTTTTGAGCAGTCGGGTTTCAGGAGGATATCTTCATTCAGTATTCTGCCCTTTTGATTCTGTTGCCTTGATGTGGGAGGATGCAAAGCATTTGTCCACATAAAGAGCTATGTGGAGTCACAGCTGGAGAAAAAAATGAAGCTACCCGAGGAGGATGATCATGAGTTCCCTGTTTACATTGTTGAAGTTCACGGACGATGTGTCAATGGTGTTTTTGTTAAATCCTTTCGGGTTTAAAATCATTTACTGCTTTGTATCTTTGTTTTATTCTTTCCTTATTCCATTTGATATTTGCATGTTTTTTTCCTTATTCGGTGCTTGCTTGTAGTTAGAGTATGACTCCCATGTTTACTGTATTTATTTACATTTCCTGCATATTATTTCATTTACTGCATTCTACTTCATTTTCATTATAGTTTGTTACTTGCTGGATTGTGAAAAGATTGTGATTGGCTGTCCGATATAAAGACTAAAGAAGTAATTCATAGGATCATCGTTTAATTCATGACAGCAAGTTAATGTCACATTGTTCCTCTGTTTAGCTATGTTTCACGTTATCTCCACTGTTCATTATTGTTATTTTTCTGTCATTCATTATTGAGCTGGTATTAGTTTTCTGTTCATGATCCCATTGCTATGTTGTAGTCCTTCATCATCACTAATGCTACTGAAGTAGATGTTAATAGGGTGCAGTTGAAGGGTGCAGAGTGTGGGCAACCAGGATCGGGTCCAGCCCCTGTCTTCTTGTGTTGTCTGCTGTTGCCGAGAGTTTGGGTGTGTGCTGCTTTGTGATGATGCAGATTCTGGACAGCATAGATAGCTGCTGAATGTACAAGTATGATGTGATGCAAGAATCATGTTGTGGCCAAGACGAAAGCTGCGAAATTCAATGCAGAGCAGCAAGTAATGGTGAATGATCTTGCTCGGGAGAGTGTTACTGGAACTGCAGAAAAAGATTGAATCATGAGTGAGTTGGGCACGCGAGGAACAATGCAGTAACAGTGATAAAGGACAGTATATGGGTTAGTAGAAGCCATGGACGAATGTTGATGCAACACCTGGAGACAGCCAACAGCAGTTGGAGCCGAAGCACAAAACCGAGAGAACAGCAGCCTTGAGCAGCACTTGCAGTAGTAGTACGAGGCTGGAAGCAGGAGCAAAACAAGAGTACCACCTGGACAGGTGCAGTAGCAGTCCGATGAATGTGTAGCAAAAGCAGACTGGAGCATTACCTGGAGCAAAAGCGGACAAACCAGGGGCAGAACCAGCACAGCACTGAGCGAACCCGAGCATGCCTGGAATTGAAACTTTGGAATATAATGAACAGTGCATAGTGACAAAAATCGGGACAACTTGGATTTGCAAATGTCTAAGGCCACGTTTGGCTTGATCATTACAGTTGTTTAATTCATTTTGCATGCATTTTTAGTGAGATTAATTTCAATTTTATTAGTTAGCTTAGTTAATTAATTTCTTATGTGCATGATTAGTCATAGTTCAATTGATTGATTAGTCTAGAAGTTAGATTTAATTATGCCATTAGTTAATTTTAGTAATAGGTTTTTCAATTAGAATTAATTTAGATTAAACTCATTTTATGCATTTTTAATTTAGTCTCCATTTTTATTAAATTTTAGGTTTGTTTAATTTGCAATTTTCATTAGTTTAAGTACATGCATATGTTATTTTAGATGTGTTTAATTTTAGTTTAATTAATCTTGTTTCTTTATTTTCATTTTTGCTTTTTACTTTAATTGCATTAATGAATTTTTAACTGTTTTAATTTTCTTTTGTAGGTACTTGCCTTTAATTACTCGGAGCTTTGTAAGTAATTTTTGCTCGGTTTTATTTCCTTTAGTTCTTATTATTTTATTGCTTTCCAGTATTTTTAATTATCCTTAGTAGATCACTCTCATTAACTTCATAATTTGCTAGGATATACTTAGGGTAAAATTAACTAGTAGTTAATTAGGCTAGTCAATTTCTCTGTGGGACGATAATTTCGGGACTCAAATCCCATTATTACTTGTACGACCCGTGCACTTGCGGTAATACCTTTAGGGCATGTAGCATTATTTTAGGTAATTTTATGTAAGTTTGCACTTTAAATTTAAAAATCCAAAAATATTAGTTCTCATGCATTATTTAGTTTTTGTTTTATTAATTGTAATTAGTTAGTGTTAGATTTAATTTAGGATCATCTTATAGGTAGTTAATTTCTTAGCTTGATTTAAGAAATTCTATAGGATTAATAGAAGTTTTATTTTATTAGACTTTAGGTTAGCTTAATTTGCATTTTTATTAAGTATTTTAATTACATGCATATTTTATGTTAAGTTTGTTTTGGTTCTGCATCCATGTACTGTCCTAGGTAATGTCCAGCTCCTACTCTCGATTCCTGTTCTCGGTTCATGTCTGCGTATGCCTTTCTCAACATAACACCACTGCAGCAAAAAGAATGACCTAGCAAGAACAGCTTGTGGCACCCCCCTTGCGTTATCTTCTTGCACATACTACATCAGTACAGTGTGCTAGGCCTGGGATTAGTTTCATACTCAGCGCTCTCCATGTAATGCCACCATCGTCAATCTGCAGCAGCAGTCCAACACTTCAGAACATCTTGTGCCGGTTTTTTGCTCCTGCTATTCTAATGCAAGCTTTAGCTGAAGCCCGCAACTGCAGCAACCAAGGCCTCTTCATGCAGCAGCCACGCCAACTTCCTGTTAACCAAATGCAAATCTGGAAACAAAATAAATTAAATAGACTTATAGTAGCTAGGAGATAACCCGAGAAAATGCAGTAATGCAAGGAAATGAAAGAAACATAACATGAACAAACTACAACACACCAGCAGAAATCAAAGTATCAATAACATGGAAAAAATGCACATAACCAGAAAAATGGAAATGAATAGTAAATGATTAAGAAAACAGGGGAGAACAGAAGGGTGGGTTGCTGATCCTGTCCACTGCAAAACTCACGGTCTGGCTAATGTTACTCTGCCTGATTCAACTAGTACACCAGCAAGCTCAGCCTTCCCGCGTTGCTCTTTTGCTCCGATCACTGGAGTACATTACACAACCCCAGTCGCGCCATATCTAACAGTGACAACCCATCTTCAGCCCCCTCGGTACCACACAGAAAAGCCAGCAAATAACGTCGAAACCAAGAAGAATAGAAAATGCTGAAGGCTAAAACTAGTAAAAAAAATATATAAGTAAAAGCAGTAACTGAAAACTAAAGCTAGAGAAAGTTTTAAAACAAATGCAAAATCCTAGTAGCCTCGGTTTAGTTCACTCTCTGCTCATGCCAACATTGTTCCACCATTTCAGTATTGCAAGACAATACACAGTATTAGACCGACAATACTGCACCAGAACATGGTAATGGCATTGATGATCAAAGCATCACAAATCCTTTAGACTACAAACGAAAATGGAGTAAATAAAACTGATAACAAAAGCAAGATAGTAATGGGTGAGGTAAAAATGAAATACTACAGAAAAATTAAGAAGCAACACTAATGATGAACTGGAAACAAAAAATTTTCATAAAAAACATAAGTTGTAATGAAGAATAGCTATGGAGAAAAAATAGAGGCTAAAAAAAATTCGGGAAAACTAGAAACAAGGAAAAATAAAACTAAAACTATTATACCCTAACTACTTCCTTCTTTTTTTTTTTTTTTCAATTGCTATCATACTCTAATTATACACACACTTAGGGGTACAATGGTAATTTTCCATCCTAGATGAGTTAGCATTGTTTGGCCACTTGTCTTCATTTTATTTGCTGCTGAGTAGATATTTCCACGTCACCCTTCTTTTAATACACTTGACTGTGCGATGTGGCCCGGCGTGTGTCTTCGAGAAGGTTGGCACAGTGTCCATCGATCTTATCATTTCGGAGCGAATAAAATAATAACACTCGGCATCCCACGTGTCCAAATGACTGGTGACTCGGTCTGCAAATTGAAAGTGGTCCAGTTTCCTTTACCCCGTTTTCAACCAATTTTTTACTGAAAAGATCGAGTTTCATCGGGATTTAATTTACTTGCACATTAAAGAATTTTAATTAAATAAAGGGGATAATTAATAAAATAAATTAGGGATTTAAATAATTAATTATGAAATTAAGCACAAATAATTCTATTAAAAATAGAATTATCAGTAATCGATTTCAGGTGTTCACAGATCATAAGAGTTTGAAATACCTTTTATCTTGACGAGAATTGAATATGAGACAAATGAAATGGATGAAGCTATTTAAGGATTATGATTGTGTGACTTTGTATCACGCGGGTAAGGCTAATTGTAAGACCTGATATTTTCGAGTGCATTTAAAAAATGTAAAAAGGATTTAAATGGTATTCCCGAACACGTGCAAGGTAAAACGGTCAAAAGATCAAAATTTGGTATGAATCGGGACAAGAAAATTTAATTAAAAATATAGGATTGAGAAATCTTGATCATTAACGAAGAAATAATTAAATTTCGGGTTAAATTGATCAAGATATGAATTTATTGGAATAAACTGGAATTTTTGTATCGAAAAATAATCCCGAAAATAATCGAAAATTATACCGAAAAGGTAAAATCGGACTGATAAATTCATTTACTGATTAAATGAATAAAATAATAATTTCTCAGATATTTTGGTAAAATAATAATATTTAATTGATTAAAATATTATTAAAAATAAAATAATAATAAAATTAATAATAAATAAAAAAATAAGTAAATGAAAAAAAAAATGTGAAACGCGAGAAACAGAAAACAGAGAGGAAAAGAAAAGCAAAAGGTGAAAGGCGAACCCGACGAGGATTTCTCACCGGCGAGCCACCACCGGTGGGGCTAAGGGGCCGACGAGGGCCGGCGAAGACTGCCCAGCACCGGGCGAACCTCCAGAGGCCAGGACGCGCCCCGTATGTCATCAGAAAACGCCGAAAATGGAGTAGGAAGCCGCGGGGAAGAAATCTCGATTCGTCGGCGATGGCGCTGATTCGAGCCACACCGAGGCCCGATTTAGGAAACCCATGCGATGGCGCACCGATCGGTGGTGGAATCGGCCGGAGAACCGGCCGGACGGCGTCGGAATGACCAGAGGATGACTGAACCGGTCGAACCGGACTGAACCGGCCGAACCGGACAGAGCTAAACCGGCGGTCTGAATCGGGTTGAACCGGACCGAACTGGTTCAGCCAAAAAGAAAAGGAAAAAAGGAAGGAAAAAAAGGGAAAAAGAAAAAGAGAAAAAATTAGGGAAAATTCCTATGATGCAATCGAGCTTCGGGTAAGTCAGTAAGAAGTCGAATTGACCGATTTAATTTTCGAAATATTTAATTTGATAAATAATCGACTGAAAGTTTACCCGAAAATATATCTAATTATGTAGCTCGACGTTTGGCATCAACCGAGAGCTCGAGATAGCCTCGATTTGTGTACGATCATGGAATAACGGGTAAGTAACCCTTATTTACGACAATTTTGCATCGTTATGCGTGATTGATATTTATCGCATAAATTACGGATTTAAATTACGCATTTAATGAATTAAATTTTGGAAATTTGGATAAATTGTCGTAAATATTAAATTGAGATATCCGAAAATTTAGAACAAGGCTAAATAAATTACTGATGGGCCCAATGAGCCCCATAGGCCTCGATAAAGTGTAGTAAACGGGCTTAAGGTTGATTAAGGCTCATTAAGGTGCAATCAGGCCCAATATGAGTAAACGGGCCCAATGATTTAAATTAAGCCTAGAAAGTATGAAATACAATTAAATTGTATTGTAATTGACCTGATGAATGTGTATCCGCAGTTCCGGAGATTGGATTGGGAGCAAATCGGACTGCGTGACGAGTCATCAGTGGAAAGGTCAGACTGTACAGAAAAATGAGGTAAGGGAATTATGTGAGTAGCTAGAGGTAGCTATGCGTATTTTAATAGCCTTTCTGTACACTGAATATGTATGTATACCTTGATAATGTATAACGATCCTAAAAATAGTTTAAATGATTTTAAGGATCCAAATAGGTGAAATGTCTATTTTACCCCTATTGAGGGAAGTTCACCTAAGGATGGTGAAAACATGACATGCATGAAATGCATGATTTAAGGAAATTTATGGTTTAAGGAATTTTATTTATTTTAATCAAAGCAAATCGATAGATTGACCAATAATTGCATGAATTTCACAAGATAACACTACGTAGGTGTTATTCATATTTAAATGGAATTTCTTTGGAAAACAGGCCAACTATCAAGTTTATATGGAAACAGATAGTGTCGACACGTAGTTCGCACTATATCTGCGTTTGTGATTGTGCATAAATGTGCTTGAGCGCTTGCTCGCACTGACTTGTGTGACATCATATGCATGAAATGTGCTAGAGCATGGTGCACGCACTGATTTTTATTATTGTGAGATGAGAGCTGCTGGAGCCTAGCTCGCACTCTGTTTTGACATGTTTTAACATGTTTTGACGTGGTATGCATAAAATGGTGCTGGAGCGATTGCTCGCACTAGTTTTAATGATTTGACATGCATGAGAGATTCTGGAGCTTAGCTCGCATCTTATTTTGATTTGATATTGCATAAAAGCCGTGCTGGAGTGAAACTCGCACGAGATTTGATTTAATTATGCATAAAGCCGTGCTGGAGTGTAACTCGCACGAGATTTGATTTACTTGAGCATTCATTTGTGCTGGAGCGTTGCTCGCACAAAGTTTTAAATGGTTTTATAACTCATTTTAAAGTCGTACTGGAGTTTTTCTCGTACGAGGTTTTCATTGAGTTGTTATACATATCTGTTCTAGAACATTGCTCGTACGTGGATTTTACTTGAATTTATAATCAGTTTAAGTCGTACTGGAGCGCTGCTCTTACGCAGATTTTACTGATTTTTATGAAACCGTGCTAGAGCTTCGCTCGCACGAGGTTTTCTGATATCATGAATATGCATGGAGTCGTGCTTGAGCTTCGCTCGCACAGGGATTTATATGACATGCATATAGCCGTGTTGGAGCCTCCTGTAGACTGTGTGTCACAGTGAGATGATATGCTCACACGTGCATTCTGAGACAGAGATGATTTGGGTGGATAAGACCTATTGCAGGCACCCCTGATTGAGCTTGGGTTCACGGAGTACGTTGTATCGTGTATATCACGCGGAGTACGCTGTACCGTGGGGATTGTTGGAGTGGAGTGGCATTAGCCACGAGGCAGCAAGCCTTGCCCTCGCAATCCTGGTGTTATACTGTTCTGGCGGGTAGGACGACCCACCTCCCGTTTCAAGTGTGATACCCCGCACACTAGGTACCGTGTTGCCAAGGATCACTAGGATATGGCCATAGTCCTCGATGTTACTGATAATTACCTGATTGTCTCACATGATATAACTTGTGGTCTGTTAGACCAGGGTAGACCCGAAGGAGGGGTCAGGCCCCCGATTTGATGATTTTATGATTAAATGATTTTATGATTTGTAACCCTGAAATAAGGGTGGTTTTATAACCGAAGTTTTATAATGAATTTGAAATGAATTGTTTTATTGGATGATTGACCCGGAAGGGTTAGTTTTACTACAGTTTTAATGAATTGATTTAAATGCAGTAGCATGATGATGTTTTCCATGCTTTCATTTGAAATCCATGATTTGTCTTACATGACATGAAAGACTACATGAGATTGATTAAATTCATACTTATTATGATTTAATGATGTCACATAAAATGCTTTGATGTATAAGTAGCATGATTTATATATGCACGAACAGTTTTGATAAACTAAGTCATTGATGTTTGCATGACTTTGTGCTTGATGATTTTAATGAAAAGAAATGGATTTAAGGGCATGGCATTATGAGCATGTAGATAGTGGAGCTATCTACTTACTTGCATAATTGCCTTACTGAGCGTGTGGTTTGCTCACCCCCTTATTTTCCCATTTTTCAGAGTACTCGCAATAGTTATTGAGCGGCTGAGGACTTGCATGCTTGGTATTCGCTGCTTCCCATCGAGAGTCGGATATACACATTTGTATAGTTTTGTATCTAAATATGTAATGCACAGTACTGTAAACGGAAATGATGTCGGGGATGTAGAGTTATAAATACCAATGGGTATGTATTTAATTAAAGTCAAAGGATAGTAAACTCTGATGTATAAATGTGATTATGGAAATGGAATTGGTAATAGTGTGAGGTGACTAACACCGAATCATAGCCCAACTGTTTGTAGGATGATCACGATGAGATAAAGGTAAGAATTAAATAATAAATGAAAAAGTGAAAAAAAAATTTACTCTGATTTTTAGGTAATTTGGGTCATGACAGGTTTAATGGTATCAGAGCTGAGTTGGCCTGATATGAGTCGGTGTTAGTGGTGAAGGAAGTTTACATCCCCATGTACTGTGCATTGTTTAGATACAATTGTGGATATCGAGATGAAAGTGCAGCTAAGAATTTGGTTTTTAAATGCAAGAATAGACTCATTAAATGATAGCCGCTATGGTTGAGAGGCGAGTACACGAGCTCGAGGCCGAAGAGGTAGGCCCGGGAGTTGTACTGAGTCGCCACATGAGTCTTGAGATGAGATTGACGTGGAGGTTGATGTTGTACATACCCCACAGAGTCCGACAGAGAGATCGGATAGAGTCTGATAGAGAGATCAGATAGTATTGAGATACGCTTCACGAGGTTGGAGCGGAGTGTGGAGAATATATTGAGAGCTAATTGCTCAGAGTATGTATAAGATTTGAGGGTGAGTCGGAACATTGGTGGAAGTTCGCTCGACCCATTTGAAGAATTAGACATCCAGAATGGACATGAAAAGTAATTCTAGATATATTCCAGTGGCAGAATATCCCGGATATTGTTTTAAGGAAATTACTGATAAAATTATTTACTCTGACCCAGAGGAACATGTTGATTGGCGAGTATGAAGCTCAGTTTATATTCTTGGGCAGATATGACTCAGACTCGATGAACAGTGAGAGTCGAGAAGTTTGAAAGTTCATGGAAGGGCTCAGATTGTCAATTAGAGTCCGATTAGCCTGTTAGATATCGTTACCTATGACGAGGCAGTGCACAGACTACAGTGTGTGAATAAGATCATGAGTTGAATGCCTCTGAGATTGGGAAAGGTAGTAAGGGCCGAAATAGAGATAAAAGTGAATAGAGAATGACAGAGATGTCAGAACGGGAAAAAGGTAGTTTGGTAAAAGTTTTGAGTTGATGAGTCACGGGGTAAGATGATTGGTAAAGCCCCAGTGTATTCAATTTCAATACTTTTGAGGGGATATTGTGATTTGAGGACCCCGACCTGCTCCATAGCAGTGTGAGCAGTGTAGTAGTGTAAGCACTGTAGCAGCATGAATAATGTAGAATATGTGGTAGTTACCATAGAAATAAGATGTTGGACGAGGGCGATTGTATGCCTTGGACCAGGACACTTTTGATGTTTCGTAGGATGTGGTGGAAGATACCACATTGGTTAAGAATAATGAAGTAATTATTTTAATTAGTCCTGGTGCCACGCATTTATTCATACCGCCTTCAGTTGCGTATAAGTTAGTGAAAATGTGAAGCTTATACCCTTAGGCGTAAGGATGATGGTTAGCTGATTTTCACTAACTGAATATAGGTATAAAGATTATAAGTTTGGCAAATAATGAAAGAGTTTGTTATAAGTGATATAATAAAGGAGATATATTGGAATAAGATGTATCCAAGGTAAGGATATCCTTGATATGCAAAGTAATTTGGATTAAGCGGAATGTAGTCAAGTCTGAGGGTTAATAAAGGTATTTCAAAATACTCCCTGCCTGAAGATTTGACAGCGTCTAGAAGCGCACACATAATCTATAAATTGAAATTGACAGTCGTAATATATGCATTTAAAATTTGGGTACCTTTACTGGTACGATAAAGAAATATAGAATTTGATTAATCATGAAGTTTAAAATTTAAAATTTTATAAAAGCCGTTACTATAAGGAAAAAGGAAATGACATGGGTTACTATCTTGAACGAAAGTGATTTCGAAATGACATTGTACGTTTATGCGAACATAGGTCAAGAATATGAGAATTTGAAATATTGAGTGGAACTCAACTTTGATAAGGTATTTAAGCCTGACTTGGACCGAGTGGTTGTCATCTTGAGCGATGATATTTTAATGTATTCGAAGTCCAGGGAAGAGAATGAGTAGCAACAGGAAACTGTCTTACTGACGAGTTGTTGAGAATTTTTGGAAATTGGTTGCTCAATTGACACATCTCATTTGGGAAAAGATTGTATACGAGTGGGATGAAAAGTATGAAAATAGCTTCAGTGAGTTTTTGTATATTGAAGTGATAAACTGACCACCGTAAGTATTCTCACCATAACCGACAGCTCAAGAGGTTTTAGTATACAGATACCTCAAAATTATGAGTGAGCTGTGTATTGATGTAAAATGGAAAGATAGTCGTTTATGGATCCAGTTAGTTCAAGGACCATCAAAGAAACTATCCGACCCATGATTTAGAGTTGGCAGCCGTAGTGTTTACACTAGAAGTATGGCGCCACCACTTATACGGTGAGACATTTTAGGTATGCACTGATCGTAAAAGCCCCGAGTATCTGTTTTCACAGAAAGAAAAGAATATGAGATGACCAAGAGGGTTATAGCTTCTAAGGATTATGATTGTGAACATTATACCACCCAGGAAAGGCTAATGTAATGGCTGATGCCTTGAACAGAAAGAGCCTCGGGATGGTATTACATATGATGGTCAGGGAGCGAGAGCTGCTAGAGCAGTTGTGAACCTCAGTAGTGATATGATCCCTTCTGATGATGACGGTGATTGTGTGACAGCTAGCCTGAGGTTAGAACTGGATTTGAGTGACTGGATTTGCCAGGCTTAGCGTGATGATCGGCATGATGTCGATAGTGTGGGTCAGATTCAAAAGGGTATAGTGACAGAGTTCACAGTGAGTGATGATGACTTACAGAGGTTCAGAGACAGTATAAGTGCTCCCTAGGACCACAGTTGATAAATTAGTGTTATTGTCAGAAGCTCACTCTTCGGGATATACAGTGCAACCGAGAAATAATAAATATATTTGAATCTCTGAAAAAGGTATTGCTGGTCAGATATGAAAAGAAATATTGTAGAGATTGTGGATAAGTGTCTCGTATGTCAGCAGAGTAAGGTAGAGTACGAGGAGTCTGCAGAGTCATTGTAGTCTCTACCTATAGTGACACGGAAATCGGAACAAGTTACCATGAATTGCGTGATGGGTTACAAAGGACCCAGATGAATCACGAGGCTATCTGGGTGATAGTCGATAGATTGATTAAGTTTACCCACCTTCTGGCTATGGAAATCCCCAGATACTCTGAGTGTGTAGGCAGATTCATGTGTATGGAAAAATTGTGGAATAATAAGTAGCGTTCCAGTGAGCAAGGTATCAGATAGGGATTTTCGCTTCATTTCCCACTTCTAGGAATATTTGTCAGGAAGCTAGGGGAACCCGATTGTGTGTTAGCACAGCTTCCATCCTCAGACAGATGGTCAGTCAGAGAGGACTGTACAGGTTCTGGAGGATGTGATGAGAGCGTGTGCCATTGATTTTATGAGCTCCTGGGATGATCAGTTGCTACTAATCAAATACGCTAATAATGACAGTTGTCACTTGAGTATCGGGATAACATTTTATATGAGGCAGTGTATGGCCGTAGGGAGTTGTTCCTTGACTTGGATAAGAAGTGGGTGACAGATAAAAAATTGTTCCCGAATTAGTAAGAAAAACCTCTAAGGATGTTCAGTTGATTTGTGAGATATTAAGAACACCTCAGAGCAGATAGAAAAGCTATGCTGACAAGAGACAAAAAATCATTGGAAATTCACCGAGGGTGAATTAGTATTTGTCAGGACCTATTCTCAATCCATGACTTTAACCAAAAACACTACAAATTTTTCGCATTCTTAACTTACCTTTCCGCTCTTCAATGGTTGGGCTGTGATTCGATGTCAGAGTCCTCACTTACCACATCATCCAATATCATACATACATGTCAACATACTATTACTGACTGTACTTGCTTTTATTATATATGTAAGATTATATAAAATCTAATACAAATACATTCCCCATAATATATAACGTATACATCACTGTGCTGTTTCTATGTTTAGATACACAACTGTACATAATATGTATACCTGGCGATCGATAGGAACTAGCAGTGGACTCTGGGATACTATCCCTCGATAGCTCTCGCTCTACTGCTGACGCTCTGTAGAGAGATATAAAGAAAGAGGGGTGAGCATACAACGCTCTCAGTAAGGAAATCAGGCAAGCAAGTAGATATCTACACTATCTACTCAAAATAATGCTATGCCTTGAAAACATTATTTCGTTTACTCGCTTTAAAAGCATGTCTTGAAATATAATATATATACTTGTACAGAATAAATCCCATGTATAGAAAATCATGCTTTCTTTCTCAAATGTAGGCATGTAGTGCAAAACAATGCATCGTATATAAATCATGCCTTTATGTAAATCATGCCATGTATATTTAAATCACAATAAATATGGCATTAAATGATTCACAACAAAAAATCGGAGTCCGACCCATCCCTCAGGTCTGTCCGCAATTTAAATCAGTCAATCAATGTGATATATCATGTGAGACTCTGTGGTTAAGTGCAAATAGTATCCTGGACTATGATCATATCCGAAATGTGAGCCCAAGCTAAACGGAATACTAGTGTGCGGGGTATCACTGCTGCAACGGGAGGGGGGTCAGTCCATCACAACCGTTAGCTATATCCTCCTCAACTCCACAGCAACACACGGTACATCATACACCTCGCGCCACTTAGGCACGGTACAAAGTACACTCGTGGACCCTGCATCATGGCCAGAGTGCCTATCATAGGTCTTAGCTCTCGCACTCGTGGAATATCAACATCACAGTCAGGGTGCCTACTATAGGTCTTAGCCCTCGCGCCTGTGAAAATATCATCCCACATCTCTAATACCCTCATGCTGGCCATCCTCTCAAAATGTGACACTCAGTCACACAAGAATGTGGCATGAATAGGTAACATGTAAATAATATCACATACAGTGCGCGTCCTTAAGTGCGACACACAGTCGACACTACGCTCGAACACTGTTTCACATCACAAACTCAACTCTAGTGCGAGCAACCTCCAGCAACTAGGTCAATGCATAGTTCATGTATTAAATCAAGTACGAGCAATAGCTCCAGTACCATGCTATGTACAATATCATCAAATCAAGTACGAGCCAGAGCTCCAGTACTATGTCATGTATAAACCATGAAGAATCGAGTACGAGCAATGCTCCAGTACTCTGTCATGTATCTCATGTAAAACTCGAGTACGAGCTAATCGCTCCAGCACTCTGTGTCATGCATATATCATTAAAAGCTGAGTACGAGTAAAACTCCAGTACTCTATCATGCATATCATGGAAATCTAGTGCGTATAAAAATCCAGCACTAATGTATGTGAAAAACATATGAAATCAAGTGCGAGCTGTGCTCTAGCACGATTCATTCTCACATAATATGATAGATGGCTCTTTAAAAAGGGATTGTTTATAAAACATCAAAATCAGCACTATAAAGTGTGCTTAAGTCACATCAACCTTAAAATCATTAGCCCATCTATTTATTTTCATGCTAAACAGCAGTTAAACAATCACAATAATAGTTTCCATGCTTTTTGCAACTTTTCACAAAAGTTGACTTTTTGACTAACTAGGGGCAAAATCGTAATTTGCCAATATAGGGTCGCAATAATTATTATTCACTTTCTCTGACCCTCAGAGTTTTTAAGTGAATGTAAAAGCAGACGAAAATACGTGCAGGTATCTCTATCAACTTGCAAAAGTCCCTTACCTCGGATCACGTCACGTGACCTCACTTCCTCGGTGCTGCTCAATCTCGCAGTCCGATCAGCTCTCAATGTAAACTCCGGAGCTGTAAATAACCATTCCTCAGGTTAATTATACTTTTCCTTCTGTATTATACATTAATACAGTCTATTTTCCCTTAATGGGCCTTAATAATCCTTAATGGGCTTAACTAGGCTTTAAGTCAATTTTCATTTTACTATTCACTTTTGTTAGGCCTTTTGGGCTTGTGGGGCCCACCAACTCTTATTGGGCTTGTACTAGGCCCATTACACCCTATGGGGCCTAAAAATTTTGGGCTTGGCCCATTGGGCCTCTCGGCCACATGCCATGGTCGAGAGCTACCCATGTCTCGGTTTTACCATGACATGCCATCCATGCCTATTATTTAGCCATTTTCACTTAGGCATTTTCACAAACACTTGGTAGGCAACATTACCAATCATCACATAGTTCATTTAGGCATTTTATCAAACACCTTGATTGCCAACAAATTACATGTATTAATTAATCAAATTGATTAATTCTAATTACACCATTAACATTAATACATGTACACTAATCCATTTATGTCTTAAAATCATATTGACATAATTTAACATCCCATTAATCACTCTCAGCCTAACCCACTTCATGGTGATTTAATATGTTTCAATGCTTAAAACATATATCAACATACTTGAAATTATTCATGCATTAACATATATGAAATTGGAAATTAGAAAATATACTAATTGTTGTGTTTACCCTTTGGCCGAAACTTTGGAGGCTCTCGGTTTGTACTCTATGGCTCCTTGATAGCCAATTCCAACATATGTCAATCTCCTTTCAATTTGGAACAACTTCCATGAAGAATGCAAGTTCCAAATATGCCTAATTCCTAGTGATTTCTAGTGAGAGAAAGCTTGGAAAATATATTTCAATGGTTTCTTCTTCTAGCCGGATTTGGTGTGATGAAGATGACAATGGTGTGGCTGAATTTATAAGCCATATACTTAGCCATTAAGCTTTACTTTTCAGCTATTTAACTTGACTTTCAAAACCTTAGCCATGAGTCACCTTATGAGTCACCTTATGAGTCATAGTTAACTTTAACTATGGTAGATATTTATCTCATGGGCTTTTCCATTTGGGCTTCTCGGTTTGGGTTTTCCTAATGGGCTTTCGGGTTGAAATTTTTACTATGTCTCAGGCCTTTAATTGTCTCAAAATTTGGCCGATCAATTGGTCCAACAATTCGGTCTAAAGGACCTAAGAATTTCGATATACGTTTAGTATACCTTAATGGGCTTTAAAATTTTCGCCTTAGGCCCATTACGTTTTTAACCATCAAATTAAATCCGGAATCCTTCCGAATAAATTTTCCTTACTTTCGGGGATGATTATCTTATATTCTGGCCAAGAATATTTTTCCCCAAATTTTCCTCCACACTTAGGTTAATTTTTAACCATGATTAGTCAACTATGGTAAAAGTCCACTTTCTTAACTATAGTTGACTTTTTTCCTTAACCATTGACCATGTTGACTTTTTCTTAAAATTTTGAGAGTGTCATATCTTATGTCTTACACTCTCGTCTTTATATTCCAATCGCTCCCGGTGGATAATTTCACCCGAAACTCCTTTTCTCGCCAAAAAGGTCCATTTTACCCCTTTTAGCTTTTACTCTCGTTTTGTGTTTTCGGGTCTAAATCAAGCTGACTTCTCTTCATGAGCTCTCTACGCTCTCTTATTTTAAGTTCTTATTTTCAGTCAGAATGATTTAGAATAACTTGGTTTAGCCTGTGATACCCATCGCTCACATTAGGCATTTTATGTAGCTTTTGCGTGTTAATTCATTTCAATAACACTTTAAGTCTAGTAAATACTCTTCTTATGATTCAACTATAATTACATATTGTTCATACACATAGGAATTATAAGGTACAAGCTACAAAGATCTGGGTCTAACAGTATTGTTGACAGTTACTTGTCTGAAGGACGTAACGAGATTCGGATAGAGATATAGTACAAGTGGGAGATAAGACCTGTAGGTTGGTGTTACCACTTGAATAAATAGGCATCCACAATATGTCCCATATTTTGATGCTTCAAAAATATTATCCGAACTCGATATATGTAATTGGATATGAGCTCCAACAGTTTAGCTCAATGAAAGTATAACGTATAAAATCGATTCGGGTATTAAATGGAAGGAGAAAGTGTTGAGGTTTAAGATAATCTCCCTAGTTAAGTATGATGGTAGTATTACACTCCAGAGAAAGTTACTTGAGGATGACAGTGTATGATACGATATATGTACCCAGAGTTGTTTATGGACTTACTTGACTTGGTTCTAATTTGGAGGACCAAATTTCTTAAGTGGGGGAGATTGTAAGACCTGATATTTTCGAGTGCATTTAAAAAATGCAAAAAGGATTTAAATGGTATTCCCGAACAGTGCAAGGGTAAAACGGTCAAAAGATTAAAATTTGGTATAAATCGGGACAAGAAAATTTAATTAAAAATATGGGATTGAGAAATCTTGATCAATAACGAAGAAATAATTAAATTTCGGGTTAAATTGATCAAGATATGAATTTATTTGAATAAACTGGAATTTTTGTATCAAAAATAATCTCGAAAATAATCAAAAATTATACCGAAAAAGTAAAATTGGACTGATAAAATCATTTACGGATTAAATGAATAAAATAATAATTTTTCAGATATTTTGGTAAAATAATAATATTTAATTGATTAAAATATTATTAAAAATAAAATAATAATAAAAATAATAATAAATAAAAAAATAAGTAAATGAAAAAACAAAAATCTGAAACGCGAGAAACAGAAAACAGAGAGGAAAAGAAAAGCAAAAGGCGAAACCCGAACTCGAGGAGGATTTCTCATCGGCGAGCCACCACCGGCGGGGCTAAGGGGCCGACGAGGGCCGGCGAAGACTGCCCAGCACCGGGCGAACCACCAGAGGCCAGGACGCGCCGATTCGCTGGCGATTGAGCCGATTCGAGCCACACCGAGGCCCGATTTAGGAAACCCATGCGATGGCGCACCAAAAGGCAGTGGAATCGGCCGGAGAACCGACCGGACGGTGTCGAAATGACTAGATGATGGCTGAACCGGCCGAACCGGACTGAACCGGTCGAACCGAACCGAGCTGAACCGGTGGTCTGAACCGGGTTGAACCGGACCGAACCAGTTCAGCCAAAAAGAAAAGGAAAAAAGGAAGAAAAAAAGGGAAAAACAAAAAGAGAAAATATTGGGGAAAATTCCAGTGATGCAATCGAGCTTCGGGTAAGTCAGTAAGCGGTCGAATTGACCGATTTAATTTTCAGAATATTTAATTTGATAAATAATCGACTGAAAGTTTACCCGAAAATATATCTAATTGTGTAGCTCGACGATTTGCATTAACCGAGAGCTCGAGATAGCCTCGATTTGTGTACGATCATGGAATAACGGGTAAGTAACCCTTATTTACGACAATTTTACATCGTTATGCGGGATTGATATTTATCGCATAAATTACAAATTTAAATTCCGCATTTAATGAATTAAATTTTGAAAATTTGGATAAATTGTCGTAAATATTAAATTGAGAAATCCAAAAATTTAGAACGAGGCTAAATAAATTACTGATGGGCCCAATGAGCCCCATAGGCCTCGATAAAGTGTAGTAAAAGGGCTTAAGGTCGATTAAGGCCCATTAAGGTGCAATCGGGCCCAATGATTTAAATTAAGCCCAGAAAGTATGAAATACAATTAAATTGTATTGTAATTGACCTGATGAATGTGTATCCGCAGTTCCGGAGATTGGATTGGGAGCAAATCGGACTGCATGACGAGTCATCAGTGGAAAGGTCAGACTGTACAAAAAAATGAGGTAAGGGAATTATGTGAGTAGCTAGAGGTAGCTACGCGTATTTTAATAGCCTTTCTGTACACTGAATATGTATGTATACCTTGATAATGATCCTAAAAATAGTTTAAATGATTTTAAGGATCGAAATAGGTGAAATGTCTATTTTACCCCTATTGAGGGAAGTTCACCTAAGGATGGTGAAAACATGACATGCATGAAATGCATGATTTAAGGAAATTTATGGTTTAAGGAATTTTATTTGTTTTAATCAAAGCAAATCGATAGATTGGCCAGTAATTGCATGAATTTCACAAGATAACACTACGTAGGTGTTATTCATATTTAAATGGAATTTCTTTGGAAAACAGGCCAACTATCAAGTTTATATGGAAACAGATAGTGTCGACACGTAGTTCGCACTATATCTGCATTTGTGATTGTGCATAAATGTGCTTGAGCACTTGCTCGCACCGACTTGTGTGACATCATATGCATGAAATGTGCTAGAGCATGGTGCTCGCACTGATTTTTATTATTGTGAGATGAGAGCTTCTAGAGCCTAGCCCGCACTCTGTTTTGACATGTTTTAACATGTTTTGACGTGGTATGCATAAAATGGTGCTGGAGCGATTGCTCGCACTAGTTTTAATGATCTGACATGCATGAGAGATGCTGGAGCTTAGCTCGCATCTTATTTTGATTTGATATTGCATAAAAGCCGTGCTGGAGTGAAACTCGCACGAGATTTGATTTAATTATGCATAAAGCCATGCTGGAGTGTAACTCGCACGAGATTTGATTTACCTGAGCATTCATTTGTGCTGGAGCGTTGCTCGCACAAAATTTTAAATGGTTTTATAACTCATTTTAAAGCCGTACTGGAGTTTTAGAGCATTGCTCGTACGTGGATTTTACTTGAATTTATAATCAGTTTAAGTCATACTGAAGCGCTGCTTGTACGCAGATTTTACTGATTTTTATGAAACCGTGCTAGAGCTTCGCTCGTACGAGGTTTTCTGATATCATGAATATGCATGGAGCCGTGCTTGAGCTTCGCTCGCACAGGGATTTATATGACATGCATATAGCCGTGTTGGAGCCTCCTGTAGATTGTGTGTCATAGTGAGATGATATGCTCACACGTGCATTCTGAGACAGGGATGATTTGGGTGGATAAGACCTATTGCAGGAACCCCTGATTGAGCTTGGGTTCACGGAGTACGTTGTACCGTGTATATCACGCGGAGTACGCTGTACCGTGGAGATTGTTGGAGTGGAGTGGCATTAGCCACGAGGCAGCAAGCCTTGCCCTCGCAATCCTGGTGTTATGCTGTTTTGGCGGGTAGGACGACCCACCTCCCGTTTCAGGTGTGATACCCCGCACACTAGGTACCATGTTGCTAGGGATCACTAGGATATGGCCATAGTCATCGATGTTACTGATAATTACCTGATTGTCTCACATGATATAACTTGTGGTCTGTTAGACCAGGGTAGACCCAAAGGAGGGGTCAGGCCCCCGATTTGACGATTTTATGATTAAATGATTTTATGATTTGTGACCCTGAAATAAGGGTGGTTTTATAATCGAAGTTTTATAATGAATTTTAAATGAATTGTTTTATTGGATGATTGACCTAGAAGGGTTAGTTTTACTGCAGTTTTAATGAATTGATTTAAATGCAGTAGCATGATGATGTTTTCCATGCTTTCATTTGAAATCCATGATTTGTCTTACATGACATGAAAGACTGCATGAGATTGATTAAATTCATGCTTATTATGATTTAATGATGTCACATAAAATGCTTTGATGCATAAGTAGTATGATTTATATATGCACGAACAGTTTTGATAAACTATGTCATTGATGTTTGCATGACTTTGTGCTTGATGATTTTAATGAAAAGAAATGGATTTAAGGGCATGGCATTATGAGCATGTAGATAGTGGAGCTATCTACTTACTTGCATAATTGCCTTACTGAGCGTGTGGTTTGCTCACCCCCTTATTTTCCCATCTTTTTAGAGTACTCGCAATAGTTATTGAGCGGCTGAGGACTTGCATGCTTGGTATTCGCTGCTTCCCATCGAGAGTCAGGTATACACATTTGTATAGTTTTGTATCTAAATATATAATGCACAGTACTGTAAACGGAAATGTTGTCGGGGATGTAGAGTTATAAATACCAATGGGTATGTATTTAATTAAAGTCAAAGGATAGTAAACTCTAATGTATAAATGTGATTATGGAAATGGAATTGGTAATAGTGTGAGGTGACTAACACCGAATCATAGCCCAACTGTTTGTAGGATGGTCACGATGAGACAAAGGTAAGAATTAAAGAATAAATGAAAAAGTGAAAAAAAATTTACTCTGATTTTTAGGTAATTTGGGTCGTGACACTAATGTTGTCAGAGATCCTTTGAGTAGGAAGCAACTGGATGTGGTCTCTTATATAATGATTAGAGAGTATAAGCTCCTGGACCAATTAGTAGGATTGAGTTTAGATATCAATCATTTTGAGGCAGACATGATAGATCAGATTCGATTAGCTAATATGGATAATCAATTTTGTGTTGAGGCATTTGATCTGATGGACTCGAGATAGGAACCTAATTTTGATCTCAGTAGTGATACATTTTTCAGGTTTAAAGGCTGTATTATGGTTCCTGATGATGAGACCTTAAGGAGATTGATTTTAGAGGAGTCTTATATTTTTAGTACACTTTGTACCCTGAGAATAATAAGATGTTTCATGGGTTGCGTAATGTGCAATGGTGGTTTGGGATGAAATATGACATTACAAATTTTGTGGCGAGATGTCTTGTGTGTCAGTAGGTTAAGGTAGAGTATTAAAAGCATGCATGACTACTTAATCCTCTGCCTATACCTACTTGAAAATGAGTGCATATTACTATAGACTTCATTAAATGATTACAAAGGACTCAGGGGAATCATGATGCGATTTCGATCATAGTCTATAGGTTGACTAAGTCGGCACTCTTCCTAACCATGAAATCTGTAGATTCTTTGAATGATTTAGCTGATTTGTTTATTTAAGAGATTGTCAGGCTACATCGTATACAAATGAGCATCACATCTGATAGAGTTTCCAAGTTCACCGCTCATTTTTAGAAACGTTTTTAGTAAGCCATGGGATCTTAGTTGAGTTTTAGCACTACTTTTCATCCCCAAACATATGGTTAGTCTGAGAAGACCATTCAGACACTGAAGGATATGATACAAGCCTATATTTTGGATTTAGTGGCTCTTACGATGATCATTTACCATTAATAGAATTTGCATGTAATAACAGCTATCACTCTAGCTTTAGTATGGCACCGTATAAGGTGCTTTATGGGAGGAGATGTGATATCCTATTAGCTGGAAAGAGGTTGGTAATAGAAAGGTATTTGCTCCTGAGTTAGTTGTGTAGGCTACAAAGAGTGTCGATTGATATCTGATAGACTTAAGACAGCTCAAAGCCGGCAGACGAGCTGTACTGACACTCAAAGGTGAGACTTGGAGTTCTTAATGGGTGATTTGATATTTATGAAAGTTTCACCATCTAAGGAAGTTATGAGGTTCAACAAGAAAGGAAAGCTAACTCTTCATTTTATCAGGCTGTTTGATATTCTGGATAGAGTAAGAGATGTGGCTTACCGATTGGCACTTCCTCCATTGTTATCTGGGGTGCACAATGTTTTTCCTGTCTCCATGCCCTAGAAGTATCACTTATATCCTTCCCATGTGATAGAGTATGAGCCCTTGGAGATCAGAAAGGATCGTTGTTATGACGAGAGGTTGATTTGGTTAGTTGATAGGAAAGATAAAGTGTTGAGGTCTAAATTCATTCCTCTAGCCAAAGTTCTCTGGCAGTATCATTCTTTCAAGGACGCTACTTAGGAAATATAGAGCTTGATGAAGGAGAAGTACCCGAACCTATTTGATTAGCCCGATTTAATTTGGAGGACCAAATTTCTTAAGGTAGGGAGGATGTAAGAACCTAAATTTTGAAATTCCTTCTTTAAATAACTTTAAGAAATTAATACGATATTTTATTTGGATGATTTCAAGGTCGAACCTATAGTTATGAGGAGCATGGATGAGCTCGAGGTCTCAAAATGGATGGAGTCCCAAAATTCTTTTATTTGTGACCTTCTGTACTAAGTAAGGACAACTGAATTATATGTATGTATTGACTGAGGAAGTATGGAATGAGAATGAATTTTGATGAATGGAAATGAGTACTTAAGATCATTGATAAAAGGATAAGTAATAACTAAGTTAGTTAAGATAACAAGGTATGAATTTAAGAGTTCACCTTAAGGAATTATGTTCCAGAATACAAATGCTACCTTAATGCCATCCAAGGAAAGGCCAACTTGTTATCCATTAACCCTATAAGATTCAAGAAGTGATTAAGAAGGAAAATTAGGATGATTAAGTAAGAACAAAGGTTAGTTTTAAGCTTCCAAAATAGCCCGCTTTATTTGGTGTGAGTTCCACTCTTTCTCTTTGTTTCGGACTGCCCCATGCTGCCCACTACTGGCCTCTATCTTTTTGGTTCAGTCCCACTATTTTTGTCCCCATTTTTGTTCACTGGTCAGTGCAGTACAGCAGGCCACTAGCCATTTTCTTTTCTACCTGACGTCTCTCTTCTCCATTTCTACCGTGTTTCTTCCTTTCACTGCAGCAGAATTACTTTCCTCGATTTGTGCTCATGGAACTTAATACTTGTGCATTATAAGATCATTGGAGACCATCCTCTCATGAACCATCTAGCTGTTGCAATAGCTTCAGGCTGTTCCAATTCCCTGTAGCTGTTGCAAATGGCAGCATTACTGTTGAATTCTTGGGATTGGCTTCATTGGAAGCCAATCCATGTACTGATGGCTCCCTTTCCCCTACAGTCTGTGAGCTTCCATCATCTTTTCTTTGTTTTCTATTCCCTTCATTTACCGAACACAATCTCTTCCAACTTTGACTTTTCCCTATATATATATAAATATATATACAAAAATGGAATGTGCAGTTGATGGGACAACCAAAGTTTCTATCATTTCCCATTTCCTAGGCTATCATGACATCCTCTCATGCCAAGGTTTTTAGATTTTCTTCAACCCCGTGCACCTTCATTTTCATACGGGATGGACATCTCCAAAATCAGTTTTTGTATGGGGTACTCGGGTTGGCCTTAAAATTGAGTTAATCTTTACTCTTTAATTTCATTAAAAAGTCTAATAATATTAATAATATAATTGATCGTAGTATAATACAGCATTTGTGACAGCCCGAAAGCGCGAAAAACAGGGCTAATTTAAAATTTTCTTACATTAAATCCTCTCATTCGGGTTGCATTCTTGTACAGTGTTATTTAATCATTTGTGTTTATAATAAATCATTATCCCCAAGATCACAGAATTTCTATTTCATAAAATCAAATACATAATATCCCAAAGGGGTCAGCCCACAAAACTCAATTCATTTTCTTCATATTTTCCTAATTACATTCCAATAATACTTAACATAAATGTATGTATTACATCATTGTCTGGATACAAAATGAACTGAATTTATACCTTATGCGTGTACAAGCAATAGCCGGGGAGATCTTGTCCGCCAGCCTATATCACATACGTAACAGGTACTAGCTCGATCACTGCAAGTAATCTGGAGGGGGGAGGAAAAAGTGTGAGCTCTCAAAATGCTAAGTAAGGAGGATAAGGGAGACTTTATAAAATCATCATCACATCACAACTCATCATTTGGGCATGTAAAAACATGATTAGAGTATTCGAGCATGTAAAACATTTATGTAAATAATGATAACAATAATGGCAACAGTTTGCTTCAGCATAATTTTACATGATAAAATCACAAATCGTCATAACATCAAATCTCAATATTTGATAGGAATCACAATCATCAAAACACGTCAACCATCAAAATAGTTGAGACTAAGCATTTAATAAAACTTAGATAAAAACAACGTCATAAGCACATCACATCAAATCATCCTCAAGGAGGGCATCCTCAGAAGAGGAAAAATGTCGACATCGATCCATGGCTATGATATCGTTGTAGACTTGATCAGAGTCGTACAACCTCGGTCTTACATGCTATCAAAGAAAGGCCACCCATCGCTACTAGAGCAAGGTCATTTCACATTACCAGAATGGAGGCATCGGTCTTACATGCTACCAGAGTAAGGCCACTCACGCTATTAAAGCGGAGTATCGATGTGCATCTCATGACAAGCCTTAGTCTTAGTAAAATATGTCATTATTGTATTAAAACCGTTTTTTCTTCACGTAGTGCTCATAGTGGTTATCTCAAAAACTCATTTCAGTTATAAAACAGTGTGTTCACAATTACACAAAATTCCTCAAAATCGAGCACAAACCGTCAAAATAGTCACACATTCATCAAAGCATCAAATCAACTCATTTCTTATAAACATGCTCATTCATCCAACGTTTTTCACACTAAAAGCTATTTTCATCAGTTAGAAACTCATATGCACAAACATTTTATTTCCCTCACCTCTTGCACACTGAATGGTGCAATCTCTCATGGGTCTCGGATCAGCCTCGTTTCTCATGTCGGGTTCCCGAGCTATCCAAACACCATCAAATTGTCAATATACATCATTCTCATTGCCCATTTCTTCCTCTTACTCATTCTAACTCAACATTTCCCTTTTCATCCTATTTATACCCATACACCCTAAACTACATCCAAGCTTCAAAATCTTACATACATTCATTGTCTCAAAACTCTTCCTACATCTTTATCAACACCTTAGCTAGCTCATGATCCCTCATCGACTTAAACATTTCCAACTAAATATATATATTTATTCACTAATATATATATATATATATAAAATGATAATACTTAAAAACAAGGGTCTTGTGAGCTCACCTAGCTTGTCTTCTCTTGAGCAACTTGTAGAATGCTTGTCTCTTCCCTTTTTGTTCAAACCACCCTTTGATTTTTTAGTATGTTGTTCTTTTTACCAAGAGGAACAAATTTGCCTCTTACCTCTTTTTCTTACTCTGTCAAGAATGTAGTGAATCTTAGAGAGAGAAAGCTTAGTTTGGGTAAAAATGGTGAGTGTTGGTGTTTGCAGGTGAGAGAGATTCGATTTCAGGAAAAAATCTCGTGATTCTTATATAGACAGAGCATGTGAGATTGATCTGGTATCATGAGGAGATCAATCTCTGTCTGGTTTCAACTACTCCAACTGCTCAATTACCAACTACAAGATCGAGCTGGTAGAGGGTAGGGATCGATATGTTCTTTACAGAACGAAATGGAGATTAGTATGTTTTTAAGGGGGATCGATCTCTTCCAGGCTGAGATGACTAAAGATCGATCTGCCCTTGTGACAGGATCGATTCTCGCTAGGCAGAGGTAGTATGAGATCGATCTACTCCCTTATGAGATCGATCTGCTTGTCTGCAATTGTATACTCTTTGCATTCTGGAGTCATGGGATTGATCTTCCTTCCCCATGAGATCGATCTGGCCTTCATAAATTTCACTGCTGCATAAATTTGCAAGAAACTTAAGGCAAAACTTACCACAATCTCCATAGACCATATTTCAATCCATACACATATAAGACTTAAAAACTTTATCCTCTTATACTTCATTTGATTTAGAACTTGCGTGTATATCGAAATACCATAACTACATTCACCAAATTATGAATCACATATTGTAACCTCGCAACTAAAGTATATAGAATTCTCAAGTCTCACAGCATTATACTTCACTTAGTAACTTGTCATTTTTTTTTACTCATATATACTACGAGATATTATACTCTATTTAATTGAATTCACCTAAGTCTCTCATGTTAAAATTAAAATTAATTATCCACCAATAAGCACTTATCCAATTCCATTTGTTCACTTGCTAACCATTATTAAAATCGAATACAAGAAAATTCGTGGGGTTTATATATTATTTGTTTAAAAGCTAAGATGAGGGGTTCAAAGACTACCTAAGTGTTTATGTAAGACCCGGAATAACCGACGTGCTCGAAATAGTGGCCATGGAGCTTGGGGCATAAAAATTGCGGTAAGGTTTTAAATTCAAGAATTTCTTAAAGATTGCATGTATAGGCATGTTTTTGTAGCTAGAAGGTGAAACTAAGGTATTGTAAGTGAAAAAGTTAGTGAAAATTTGGGTTAGCGCAAAACAGAGCAATTAGGCCTAGAAATAAAAAAAAAAATTTCGGAATAAATTCTATAAATTCATAAAAATTATTCTGAGGCCATAAGAAATTAGTATAAGGAAACTTGGGGAATTAAAATTGAGTGGAAATCTTAAGGTTTCAGTGATCAAATTAATTTTTAAAGTAAACGAAAAACCTTAAACAATTTTAATCGGTAATGACTAAAACGAGAAACTTTTCTTAAGCAAGTGGGGCCCAAAGTTTTAGGGGACATACTAGATACTTAGTATAACACATGAATGGTAGAAATTTGGAAGAAAATGGGCTGAAAATATATTTTTTTGGAATTTCTGAAAACATGGTAGCATGCTGCCCTGGCCCAAAATCCTATTGACCTAACAAAATGACCAAATTTGATGACCTTCCAGAAGGCTTTTGACCCCCATCTTTTCCATAATTAAAATAGACCTCATGCCCTTTCTTGAAAGATAAAAACCAACCCCAAATGACTTAAGACCTGAGAGAACCATTCCCCTCATTCTGTCGTACGTGTCATCCCTAAACCAAGCTTATACAATTTTTCTAGCTACCTTTTGGCCACTTTTGTAGTTCGTTCAATTGGATAAAATCTTTCCTCTTAAGTTATTTACAACATATTAAAAATTCATCCTCAAACAAGCTCGTTTGCTAGGTGAAAAGTTAGTGAGAATAATAGGGGCAGAATCTGCCCTGTTTTGGGGTAAGAGAAAAACTTGAATTTATGAGTTTTTGGTTGGTTTTTAAGTTTGTTTTTGATGATTCTAAGTATTATACATGTTTATCTATAGCTGAGGGTCATTGCTAAAGGCTGAGTCTCGAGTCAAACTTGGCTAAACTCGGGGTACAGTTGTTGGAAGTTGATAATGGCTAGATATGTTGATGTTTTATGAATTTGGATAGTTTTTGCTTAAGTAGAATTGGAAGAAAACTTTTCTACGAGTATGTATAGGTTTGTCCAACCTTGATATGTTGAAGAAAAGATGAAATTTGATTGAGTTTGATGTTGTGGAATATTAGATTTATACCGAAAAGTTCAGTTTATAGCTTGGTTTAGTTGAGAACTGTGAAAGTGTGAAAATCTGATGAATTGGTATGCCTTGACTTGTTAATTGAGCGTGAAATAAATGTGTAGGACATTAGGTTAATGAATAGAAATTTGAAGGAAAGAAACTATCGAAAATAGCTTAATTCGAGACTTTATCGGTAAAACTGAGAAAGTGGGAAAAATTGGTAAAATGGTCGAATCTAGTGAGTTTTACGTAGGTTGAGGTATATTTAAGTATATTAAGATGAATTTGAGTATCACTTGATGAATTTGAAATTATGTTTAGAAGCCTGGAGCGTTGGCATGCAAAATGAGACAAACTCGGTACTTGGCGATATAGTGTTGTCCCAGCCTCAGTCAGGTAAGGGGTGCAATCTATTATAGTAACGATATTCCTTACCTTCAAATAGATATTTATAGCATTGAAAACCTTTTATATAACAAGCACAATTTTTGAAATGACCTTAAGCCTGTGTTTATTTATTTCGACTGCAAGATTTTCGTATAAATCGAAAGCTATGAATATTTTCGTATTAAGCATGTGTATGTATATGTAAAATTTTGAAAATACGACTGTAAGCTTTTGTACAAATAAATTTGAAAATAATTTCTGTAAGTGATGATAAGTTTGATTTCGAGTCTATAGGCTCTAAAATGTACGAGTCAGGGTAAACCTGAGGGTCGATTTAAAGGGACCAAGAGAATTCTAGCGGACGGCCTATGAAAGGGCTAAGCCTTGACTATATCGTGCATATTTCTATGTGTCTGTCATGTCGCTTTCATGGCAATATGTGTTTCCACTTGTGTGGTGTTTATGTGATGCTATACGACCCTAATCCAGTCTATAGCCCTACCATAGCCATAGGTATTCTGTTCCTTCTGCGGAGGATGCCCTCTTTTGATGATGAAATAATGATTACCCTCATGACAGTAATAGGGAATGCCTGGTCTCCATAATTTGATTTCGTTACAAATTGTTTATCACCTATGTTTAGTTATGCAAACATCGATTTTTTGAGACCATGATTGAAGTAAGAAATATATATATATATGAGTTATGTTTTAGTATGAAAAAGTATATGATTTTAATCGTTTGTTTTGAAGTGGCATTCAGTTATCTAGTAATAGTATTGTTTTTAAATGTTTTGAATATTATTATTATTATTTTAATGCACTCCTTACTAGGCTATTTGAAGCTCACTCCCCTTTTTCCTTCCTTCCAGATTATTTACAGTACATACCTCCGTGCCTGTTGTGTACCCGATATAGGCTGATGGACTATCTCTTGTATACATTAAGGTATATTTCAGTTGTATCCAGATGCCCTATATAATAAAAATACTTATATGTAAATGAGCATTTGGGATGTAATTACTTTTATTTATATATGGAAATGGAAAAACAGATAATTTCATGGGGTTACAACATATAATAGTTTTGAGAAATGAATGATAAGTCAGGAACTGGAACTGAACAGGAATACACCTCAAGTATAAGATTAAGTTTAAAAAAGCTTTAAATCGGCCCTAATTTTCGCGTTTTCGAGGCGTTACAATCTTCTTGGGATCAAAACCAAAGGTGTCTAGTACTATCAGTGTAGGTTGGTTAGAGATAGATGACATTCCAAGTGTCTATACTTGTCTGGTTATGAATTGAAAATATCTGCTAAAGTTATGACTATGTTTATTGTGTACGTGCAGGTACATTAAATATACACTATGAGCAGGAGATGAGGTCATCCTCGGAGGTAGGCACAACCACCTACACCACCTGCCCCACAGCTAGAGAGTCCTAACTCTCGGATAAGTCAGTTGGAGCAAAATGTGAGGCAAGGATTTGACCAAAACGCAACGCTGTTCGCTCAACATTTAGAGGCTAATGCCTCCGGTACAACACCTACCCCAGCTCTTACACCCACACTACCACAGGATCCGCC
Organism: Firmiana major; assembly: GCA_033439115.1. Classification (NCBI taxonomy): domain Eukaryota; kingdom Viridiplantae; phylum Streptophyta; class Magnoliopsida; order Malvales; family Malvaceae; genus Firmiana; species Firmiana major. The sequence goes on along the minus strand of CM065896.1, from coordinate 47,243,871 downwards.
CCAACTTCCTCCACAGACTTATCCAGTGCCTCTTGCCACTCAGCCTCTGGTGTCACAGCCTAAATTACCTAAAAATCAGAGTAAATTTTTCACTTTTTTCATTTATTATTTAATTCTTACCTTTCTCTCATTGTGACCATCCTACAAACAGTTGGGCTATGATTCGGTGTTAGTCATCTCTCACCTATTTACCATTCCATTTCCATAATCACATTCATATATCAGGATTTACTATCCTTTGACTTTAACTAAATACATATACAATGGTATTACATCACCTTACATCCCCGGCATCATATCCATTTACAGTACTGTGCATTACATGTTTAGATACAAAACTATACAAATGTGTATACCTGTCTCTCGATGGGAAGCATCGGATACCAAGATGTAAGTTATCAACCGCTCACTAACTACTGCGAGTACTCCGAAAAGATGGGAAAATAAAGGGGGTGAGTAAACGACATTCTCAGTAAGGCAATTATGCAAGTAAGTAGATAGCTCCACTATCTACATGCTCATAATGCCATGCCCTTAAAATCCATTTCTTTTTATTAAAATCTCAAGCACAAAACCATGCATACATCAATGACATAGTTTATCAAAACTATTTGTGCATATAGAAATCATGTAATTCATGCATCAAAGGCATTTTATATGACATCATTAAATCATACTTAGCATGAGGTAAATCAAGATCATGCATCATTTCATGCCATGTATAAAACAAATCATGAGAAACAATTGTTTTCATGAATTTATCATTAACGCATGGAAAACTCATCATGCTACTGCATTTAAATCATTTCATTAAATCTGCAGTATAAAATAACCCGAAGGGTTTAAGTTTCTCATAAATCAATCTCATTATAAAATTTTGTTATAAAAATTTCCCTTCATTTAGGGTCACATATCATAAAATCACAAAATCGGGGGCCTGACCCCTCCCTCGGGTCTACCATGGTCTATCGAGACCGCAAGTTATATCATGTGAGACATGTAGTAGACTATCTCAGAAACAACGAGGACTATGGTCATAACCTAGTGATCCTTGGCTACATGGTACCTAGTGTGCGGGGTATCACACCTGAAACGGGAGGTGGGTCAGTCCTACCCGCCAGAACAGCATAACATCAGGATTGCGAGGGCAAAGCTCGCTACCTTGTGGCTAAGGCCACTCCATTCCAACAATCACCACAGTACAGCGTACTCGACGTGACATACATGGTATAACGTGCTCCGTGAACCCAAGCTCAGTCAAGGGTGCCTGCAATAGGTCTTATCCACCCATATCATCTCTGACTCAGTATGCACGTGTGGGCATATCATCTTACAGTGACACATAGTCTACAGGCGGCTCCAACACGGCTATATGCATGTCATCTAAATCCATGTGCGAGCGAAGCTCTAGCACGGCTGCATGCAAATTCATGATATCAGAAAATCTCGTGCGAGCGAAGCTCTAGCACGGTTTCATAAAGATCAGTAAAATCTGCATACGAGTAGTACTCCAGTACGTCTTTAAAATGAGTTATAAATCCATATAAAAATTCGTGCGAGCAAGCTCCAGTATAGTGTTAGGCATCAATAAATCAATTCTCGTGCGAGTTACACTCCAGCACGGCTTTATGCATAAATAAATCAAATCTCATGCGAGTTACACTCCAACACGGTTTCTATGCAATTATCATATCAAAACAGGATACGAGCTAAGCACCAGTTCCTCTCATGCATGTCATAAAAACTAGTGTGAGCAATCGCTCTTGCACCTTTTTTTGCATATCAAGTCAAAATAGTCAAAACAGTCAAAACAGAGGTGAGCTAAGCTCTAGCAGCTCTCATGCATTTCACAATAGTAAAATCAATACGAGCAACCGCTCTAGGACATTTCACGCATATGATGTCACACAAGTCGGTGCAAGCAACCGCTCAAGCACGTTTTATGCACACTCACAAACTCAGATATGGTGCGAGCTATACGCTAGCACTATTTGTTTCCATATAAACTTGATAGTTGGCCCATTTTCCAAATAATTTTTAGTTAAATCTTAATAAGACTTACATAGTGTTATATTGTGAAATTTTATTCAATTACTGGTCAATCTATCGGTTTGCTTTGCTAAAAAACCAAGAAAATTCCTTAAATCATACATTTCATGCATATCATGCTTTCACCATCCTTAGGTGAATTCCCTCAATAGGGGTAAAATAGCATTTTTACCTATTTTTAGTCCTTAAAATCTTTAATCTATTTCTAGGACCTTTATACATATTTTGTGTATACATACATATTCAGTGTATACAAAAGCTATTAAAATACGCGTAGCTACCTCTAGCTACTCACACAATTCCCTTACCTCTTTTTCTGTGCAGTCTCACCTTTCCACTGATAACTCATCACGCAGTCCGATTTGCTTCGAATCTAATCTCCGGAATTGTGGATAAATATTCATCAAGTCAAATACAATACAATTAATTGTATTTCATATTTTTTAGGCTTAATTTAAATCATTGGGCCCGTTTACCCATATTGGGCCCGATTGCACCATAATGAGCCTTAATCGGCCTTAAGCCCATTTTTCACTTAGGCTTATTGGGTCCATCAGTATTTATTGAGCCTCATTCTAAATTCTCGGATAGCTTAATGAATTATTTACGACAATATATCTCTAATTCCAGGATATAACTAATTTCATGCAGAATTTAAATCCCTAATTTATGCGGTAAATTTTTAACACGCATAACGATGTAATATTGTCGTAAATAAGGGTTACTTACCCAAGATTCCATGATAGTATGCAAATCGAGGCTGTCTCGAGCTCTTGTTTGACGTCAATTGTCGAGCTACACAATTAAATATTTTTTTAGGTAAACTTTCAGTCGAATATTAATCCAATTAAATACTTCAAAATTTAAATTGGTCAATTTCGACCGCTTAACAACTTACCCGTAGCTCGATTGCATCATTGGGATTTTTCCCAATTTTTTCTCTTTTTCTTTCTTTTTTTTCTTCTTTTTCCTTTTCTTTTTGGCTGAACCGGTCCGGTCTGGTTCAGCATACCGTCACTGCGCTGAACCGGCCGTACCGGTTCAGGCTTCATTTCACCGTTTCTGCGCCGTCCGACCGGTTCCCGACGTGATTCCGGCACCAATCGGTGCACCACGACCTGTGCGTTCATCATCGGGCCTCAGGTGGCATCAAATCGGCGACGATGGCCGCCAATCTCCTCTCTCCCTTTCGGCCTCCCCTTTGTTGATCTCCCGATTTCAGCTTCTCCACGGCGCGTCGCCGCCGCTGTTGGGTCGCTCGATGTCGGGCAACCTTCGTCGGCCCTCGTCGGCCCCTCAGCCTCGCCGGTGGTCGTTAGATGGAGGGATTTCGTTTCCCTCGATTCTGTCTTCTTCGTTTCGCCATTTGCTTTTCTGTTTCGCGATTCAGTTTTTTTTTTAATTTTATTTATTTATTTATAATTTATTTTAATATTATTTTATTCATTATTTTATTATTAAAAATCCAAAAATATCTTAAAAATTATATTTATTCATTTAACAATTAAATGAATTTATCGGTCTTTTCTCGTATTTCTGGAATATTTTTCGATTATTTTCGGGATAATTTCCCGATGTAAAAATTTTGATTAATTCCTATAAATTCATATCTTGATCAATTTAGCCCGAAATTTAATTATTTCTTCGTTATTGATCAAGATTTCTCAATCCCATATTTTTAATTAAATTTTCTTGTCACGATTTATACTGAATTTCAGTCTTTGACCATTTTACCCTTGCATGTGTTCGAAAATTCAATTTTAATCCTTCAATTGATCTTTTCTCATTTCTATCTCTTGTCAGCATAGTCTTTCTGTCTGCTCTGAAGTGTTCTTAATCTTTCACAATTTAACTAAACATCCTCAGAGGTTTGTCTAACCAATTCAGAAGTAATTCTCTATCTGTCCCCACTTCTTATCCAAGTCGGGAAATAACCCCTACGGCCATACAATACCTTATATAAAGTTATCTCGATACTCGAGAGATAATAGTCATTATTAGCGAATTCGATTTGTAACAGCCGATCATCCCTGGAGCTTATAAAATTAATGGCACACACTCTCATCACATCCTCCAGAACCTGTACAGTCCGCTTTGACTGACTATCTGTCTGAGGACGGAAAGCTGTTCTAACTCTCAGTCGGGATCCCAAAGCTTCCTAAAAAAGGTTCCCAGAAGTGGGAAGTGAAGCAAGAATCCCTATCTGATACCATGCTCACTGGAACACTACGTAATGTTCCACAATCTTCTGTACACATATATCCACCTACGCACTTAGAGTATCTAGGGATTTCCATAGTTAAAAGGTGCGTAAACTAAATCAATCTATCGACTATCACCCAGATAGCCTCGTGATTTATCCGAGGCCTCTGTAACCCATCACGAAATTCATGGTAACTTGTTCCCATTTTCGTGTCACTATAGGTAGAGGGTGCAATAACTCTGCAAACTTCTAGTACTCTACCTTACTCTACTGACATATGAGACACTTTGCTACAACTCTACAATATTTCTTTTCATATCTGACCACCAATACCCTTTTCAGAAATTCTGATATATTAATTACTACCCGGATGCACTGTATATCCCGAAGAGTGAGCTTCTAACAATAACACTATCTCATAGACTGTGGTCCTGGGGAGCACATATACTCTCTCTGAACCTCTGTAAGTCATCATCACTCACTGTGAACTCTGTCACTATACCCTTCTAAATCTGACCCACATTATCGACACCATGCTGATCATCACGCTAAGCCTGGTAAATCCGGTCACTCAAATTTGGTTCTAACATCAGGCTAGCTGTCACACAATCACTATCATCATCATAAGGGATCATATCACTACTAAGGCTCATAGCTGCTCTAGCAGCTCACGCTCCCTGACCATCATATGCGTACCATCCCGAGGCTCTTTCTGTTCAAGGCATCAGCCATTACATTAGCCTATCCTGGGTGGTACAATGTTCACAATCATAATCCTTAGAAACTCTAACCCTCTTGGTTATCTCATATTCTACTCTTTCTGTGAAAACAGATACTCAGGGCTTTTTATGATCAGTGCATATCTGAAATGTCTCACAATATAAGTGGTAGCGCCATACCTTCAGTGTAAATGCTACGACTGCCAACTCTAAATCATGGGTCAGATAGTTTCTCTCATGGTCCTTGAACTATCTGGATCCATAAATGACTATCTTCCCATTTTACTTCAAGACACAGCCCAATCCTTATTTTGAGGTATCCATACACACTGAAACCTCTTTAGCTGTTGGTTATGGTGAGAATAATTATGGTAGTCAGTTTATTACATCAATATACCAAAACTCACCGAAGCTACTTTCATACTTATCATCCTACTGGCAAATAATCTTTTTTCGAACAAGATGTGTTAACTGAGCATCCCATTTCGAGAAACTCTTAACAACTCGTCTGTAAGATAGTTTCCTGTTACTACTCATGCTCTTCCTTGGACTTCGAATACATCAAAATGTCATCGCTAAAGATGACAACCAATCGGTCCGGTAAGGTTTAAATACCTCATCGTAGTTCAGTTCCACTAAATATTTTAATCACCCATATCCTTAACCTATGTACACATAAACGTATAATGTCATTTCGAAATTGCTTCCATTCAAGATACTAACTCGCATCATTTCCATTTTCTTATATTAACGACTTTTATAAAATTTTAATTTTTAAACCTTCATGATTAATCGAATTCTACCAGTATAGGTACCCAAATTTTAAATGTATATATTACGACTATCGATTTCAATTTATAGGTTATGTGTGCACTTCTAGACGCTGTCAAGTCTTCAGGCGGGGAGGTATTTTGAAATACCTTTGTTAACCATCAGACTTGACCACATAGACTGTTTATGGATATATCCTCCTCTTATCCTTGGTCACAATTCATATTCATTACATATCGCTTAATCCAAATTACTTTACATATCAAAGATATTCTGACCTTGCATATGCCTCGTATTCCAATATATCTCATATTCAGGATCTATCACATCTCAAAGCTTATCTCCTCTCATATATCACTTACAACAAACTCTTTCATTACTTATTCAAACTTACAATACAATTTTCAGGGGTGAAAACATCACTATCTTAGGATAGCAATCTAAACATCATAGTTTGCCGCTGAATCAATCTATTCTTAAATATTACTTCAAAATTATTCATATTCCATTGAATAAAATCGGCTGACATATCCTTTTTCCCTCATTTTCAACTTATAATCCCTATACCCATATTCAATTAGTGATAATCAGCTAACTATCATCATCTTGCCTAAGGGTATAGGCTTCACATCTTTTACTAGCTTACAAGCAAATGAAGGCGATATGAATAAATCCGTGGCACCAGGATCAATTAACATAATTACTTCATTATTCACAACCAGTGTGGTATCTTCCACCACATCTGATGAAACATCAATACTGTCTTGGTCCAAGGCATACACTCGCCCTCGTCCAATATCTTATTTTCGTGGTAACTACCACATATTCTACATTGTTTCGTAGCACGTCGAGGTCCTCCAATCACAATACCCCTCAAAAGTGCTGAAGTTGGATACATTGGGGCCTTACCAATCATCTTACCCCGTAACTCAACACCTCTAAGCTTTTACCAACTACCTTTTTCCCGTTCTAACATCTCTGTCATTCTCTATTCCCTTCTGTCTCTATTACGGCCCTTACTACCTTTCCCAATCTCAGAGGCATGCAACTCATTATCTTATTCACACAACTATAGTCTGCGCATTGCCTCGGCATAGGTAGTGATATCTAACGGGGACAATCAGACTCTAATTGACAATCTGAGCCCTTCAATGAACTTTTGGGCTTTTCGACTCTCACTGCCATAATGTCGGGGTCATACCTGCCCAGGAATAAAAACTAAGTTTCATACTCATAAATCAACTAGTTCCTCTGGGTCAGAGTAAAGCATTTTATCTGTAATTTTCCTTTAAGCAATGTTTGGGATATTCTGTTACCGAAATATATCTAGAATTATTTTTCTCATGTCAGCTCTGGATGTCTAACTCTTAAGATGGGTCGAGCGAACTTCCACTAATGTTCTGACTCGCCCTCAAATCTCATGCATACTCTGAGCAATTAGCTCGTAAAATATTCTCCACACTCCGCTTCAACCTCACGGAGCGTGTCTCAATACTGTCCGATCTCTCTGTCGGACCCTGTCCGATCTTTCTGTCGGACTCTGTGTGGCATACTCAATACCAACCTCCACGTAAATCTCATCTTGAGTCTCATGTGGTGACTCATTATAACTCTTAGGCCTACCTCTACGGCCTCGAGCTGGTGTACTCGCCCTTCAACCATAGTGGCGATTAGTTAATGAGTCTATTCTTGCATTAAAAAATGAAATTCTTAGTTACAATTTCATCTCGATATACACAATTGTATCTAAACAATGCACAGTACATGAGGATATAAACTTCCTTAACCACTAACACCGACTCATATTAGGCCAACTTAGCTCTGATACAAAAAACTGTTACGACCCAAATTACCTAAAAATCAGAGTAAATTTTTCGTTTTTTTCATTTATTATTTAATTCCTACCTTTCTCTCATCGTGACCATCCTACAAACAGTTGGGCTATGATTCGGTGTTAGTCATCTCTCACCTATTTACCATTCCATTTCCATAATCACATTCATATATCAGGATTTACTATCCTTTGACTTTAACTAAATACATATACAATGGTATTACATCACCTTACATCCCCGACATCGTATCCATTTATAGTACTGTGCATTACATGTTCAGATACAAAACAATACAAATGTGTATACCTCTCTCTCGATGGGAAGCAGCAGATACCAAGATGCAAGTTCTCAACCGCTCATTAACTACTGTGAGTACTTTGAAAAGATGGGAAAATAAGGGGGGTGAGCAAACCACACGCTCAGTAAGGCAATTATTCAAGTAAGTAGATAGCTCCACTATCTACATGCTCATAATGCCATGCCCTTAAAATCCATTTCTTTTCATTAAAATCTCAAGCACAAAACCACGCATACATCAATGACATAGTTTATCAAAACTATTTGTGTATATAGAAATCATGTAATTCATGCATCAAAGGCATTTTATGTGACATCATTAAATCATACTTAGCATGAGGTAAATCAAGATCATGCATCATTTCATGCCATGTATAAAATAAATCATTAGAAACAATTCTTTTCATGAATTTATCATTAACGCATGGAAAACTCATCATGCTACTGCATTTAAATCATTTCATTAAAGCTGCAGTATAAAATAACCCGAAGGGTTTAAGTTTCACATAAATTAATCTCATTATAAAATTCTGTTGTAAAAATTTCCCTTCATTTAAGGTCATATATCATAAAATCACAAAATCGGGGGCCTGACCTGTAAGACCCGATATTTTCGAGTGCATTTAAAAAATGCAAAAGGACTTAAATGACATTCCCGAATACGTGCAAGGGCAAAATGGTCGAAAGATCAAAATTCGATATTAATCGGGACAAGAAAATTTAATTAAAAATATGAGATTGAGAAATCTTGATCAATGACGAAGAAATAATTAAATTTCGGGTTAAATTGATCAAGATATGAATTTATTGGAATAAATCGGGATTTTCGTATCGAAAAATAATCTCGAAAATAATCGAAAAATATACCGAAAAGGTAAAATCGGACTGAGAAAATTATTTACAGATTAAATGAATTAAATATAATTTTTAAGGATATTTATGCATTTTAATATTATTTTATTGAATAAAATAATATTAAAAGTTAATTATAAAAAAAAAAAAAAAACAAAACAGAAACGAAATCTGAAGAAACAGAGAAAACGCGAAGCAAATGGGGCGAAAGGCGAACCCGAAGAGGAATCCACCGGCGAGCCACCACCGGCGGGATCTAGGGGCCGGTGAGGACCGGCGAGCGCAGCCCAGCACCGGGCGAACCTCCAGCAGCCCAGACGCGCGGCGAGGTGGCCGGAAAACGTCGGAAACGGAGGAGAAGACCGCGGGGGAGAGAACCCCGATTCGTCGGCGATGGGGCTGATTCGACCCCAGCCGAGGCCCGATTTAGGGAGCCCAGACGATTGCGCGCCGATTGGCACCGGAATCATGCCGGGAACCGGCCGGACGGCGCCGGCACGACCAAAGGGAGATTGGACCGGCCGAACCGGACAGAACCGGTCGAACCGGACCAGACCGAATCGGCGGTCCGAACCGGGTTGAACCGGACCGGACCGGTTCAGCCAAAAAGAGAGGGAAAAAAAAAAAGGAAGAAAAAGGGAAAAAGAAAAAAAAAAGAAAAATTGGGGAAAATTCCAGTGATGCAATCGAGCTTCGGGTAAGTCGGTAAGCGGTCGAATTGACCGATTTAATTTTTGAAATATTTAATTTGATAAATAATCGACTGAAAGTTTACCCGAAAATATATTTAATTGTGTAGCTCGACAATTGGCATCAACCGAGAGCTCGAGATAGCCTCAATTTTTGTATTATCATGGAATAACGGGTAAGTGACCCTTATTTACGACAATTTTATATCGTTATGCGTGATTGATATTTAACGCATAAATTACGGATTTAATTTCCGCATAAATGAATTAAATTCTGGAAAATTAGATAAATTGTCGTAAATATTAAATTGAGATATCAGAGAATTTAGAACGAGGCTAAATAAATTACTGATGGGCCCAGAGAGCCCAATAGGCCTCGATAAAGTGTGGTAAACGGGCTTAAGGTCGATTAAGGCCCATTAAGGTGCAATCGGGCCCAATATGAGAAACGGGCCCAATGATTTAAAATTAAGCCCAGAAAATTATGAAATACATTAAATTGTATTGTATTTGACCTGATGAATGTGTATCCGCAGTTCCGGAGATTTGATTTGGATTCGGAGCAAATCGGACTGCGTGACAAGACATCAGTGGGAAAGGTCAGACTGTACAGAAAAATGAGGTAAGGGAATTGTGTGAGTAGCTAGAGGTAGCTACGCATATTTTAATAGTTTTTCTGTACACTGAGTATGTATGTATACATGGATATTGTATAATGATCCTAAAAATGGTTTGAATGATTTTAAGGATCGAAATAGGTGAAATGTCTATTTTACCCCTATTGAGGGAAGTTCACCTAAGGATGGTGAAAGCATGACATGCATGAAATGCATGATTTAAGGATTTTTGATGATTAAGGAATTTTATTGGTTTTAATCAAAGCAAAGCAATAGATTGGCCAGAAATTGTTTAATTTCACAAAATAACACTACGTAGGTGTTATTAATAATTAAATGGAAATTTCTTTGGAAAACGGCCAACTATCAAGTTTATATGGAAACAGATAGTGCCGACACGTAGTTCGCACTATATCTGCATTTGTGAATGTGCATAAATGTGCTTGAGCAATTGCTCGCACCGACTTGTGACATCATATGCATGAAATGTGCTAGAGCATGGTGCTCGCACTGATTTTTAATATTGTGAAATGAGAGCTGCTGGAGCCTAGCTCGCACTCTGTTTTGACATGTTTTGACATGTTTTGATTTGTTTTGACGTGGTATGCATAAAATAGTGCTGGAGCGATTACTCGCACTACTTTTAATGATTTGACATGCATGAGAGATGCTGGAGCTTAGCTCGCATCCTGTTTTGATTTAATATTGCATAAAGCCGTGCTGGAGTGTAACTCGCACGAGATTTGATTTAGTTATGCATAAAGCCGTGCTGGAGTATAACTCGCACGAGATTTGATTTACTTGAGCATTCATTTGTGCTGGAGCGTTGCTCGCACAAAGTTTTATATGGTTTTCATAATTCATTTGAATGCCGTACTGGAGTTTTTCTCGTACGAGGTTTTCACTGAATTTATATACATATCCGTACTAGAGCGTTGCTCGTACGTGGAATTTACATGAAATTATAATCAGTTTAAGTCGTACTGGAGCGCTGCTCGTACGCAGATTTCACTGATTTTTATGAAACCATGCTAGAGCTTCCCTCGCACGAGATTTTCAGATATCATGAATATGCATGGAGCCGTGCTTGAGCTTCGCTCGCACAGGGATTTATATTACATGCATATAGCCGTGTTGGAGCCTCCTGTAGACTGTGTGTCACAGTGAGATGATATGCTCACATGTGCACTCTGAGACAGATATGATATGGGTGGATAAGACCTATTACAGGCACCCCTGATTGAGCTTGGGTTCACGGAGTACGTTGTACCGTGTATGTCACGCGGAGTACGCTGTACCGTGGGGATTGTTGGAGTGGAGTGGCATTAGCCACGAGGCAGCAAGCCTTGCCCTCGCAATCCTGGTGTTATGCTGTTCTGGCGGGTAGGACGACCCACCTCCCGTTTCAGGTGTGATACCCCGCACACTAGGTACCGTGTTGCCAGGGATCACTAGGATATGGCCATAGTCCTCGATGTTACTGATACTTACCTAATTGTCTCACATGATATAACTTGTGGTCTATTAGACCAGGGTAGACCCGAAGGAGGGGTCAGGCCCCCGATTTGACGATTTGACGATTTTATGATTTTATGAAATGTGACCCTGAAAGAAGGGTGGTTTTATAACCGAGTTTTATAATGAATTTTAATGAATTGTTTTATGAGATGATTGACCCGGAAGGGTTAGTTTTTACTGCAATTTTAATGAAATGATTTAAATACAGTAGCATGATGTGCTTTTCCATGCTTAAATGATAAATTCATGAAATGATTATATCCCGCGATTTGTTTTATATCGCATGAAGTAATGCATGATTTTGATTTAATTCATGCTGAATATTGATTTAATGATGTCACATAAAATGCTTTGAATGCATGAGTTACATGATTTATATATGCACAAATAGTTTTGGATAAACTATGGCATCGAATATGCATGACTTTGTGCGTGTAATTTTAAATGAAAAGAAATGGATTTAAGGGCATGGCATTATGAGCATGTAGATAGTGGAGCTATCTACTTACTTGCATAATTGCCTTACTGAGCGTGTGGTTTGCTCACCCCCCTTATTTTCCCATCTTTTCAGAGCACTTGTAATAATTATTGAGCGGCTGAGGACTTGCATGCTTAATATCCGCTGCTTGCTGCTACCCATCGAGAGACAGGTATACACATTTGTATGGTTTTGTATCTAAATATGTAATGCACAGTACTGTAAATGGATATGATGTCGGGGATGTAGAGTCATGTAAATACCATTGGGTATGTATTTATTTAAAGTCAAAAGGATAGTAGACTCTGATATATGATTATGGGAATGAAATGTTAAATAGTGTGAGGTGACTAACACCGAATCATAGCCCAACTGTGTTGTAGGATGGTCACGACGAGAGAAAGTTAAGAATTAAATAATAAATGAAAAAAACGAAAAATTTACTCTGATTTTTAGGTAATTCGGGTCGTGACAGGTTTAATGGTATCAGAGCTTGAGTTGGCCTGATATGAGTCGGTGTTAGTGGTTAAGGAAGTTTACATCCCCATGTACTGTGCATTATTTGGATACAATTGTGTATATCGAGATGGAAGTTCAGCTAAGAATTTGGTTTTAAATGCAAGAATAGACTCATTGACTGATAGCCGCTATGGTTGAGAGGCGAGTACACGAGCTCAAGGCCGTTGAGGTAGGCCCATGAGTTGTACTGAGTCGCCACATGAGACTTGAGATGAGATTGACGTGGAGGCTGGTTGATCATGCCCCACAGAGTCCGATAGAGAGATCGGATAGAGTCTGACAGAGAGATCAGACAGTATTGAGATACGCTTCGCGAGGTTGGAGCGGAGTGTAGGGAATATTTTACGAGCTAATTGCTCAGGGTATGTATGGTATTTGAGGGCGAGTCGGAACATTGATGAAAGTTCGCTCAACCCATTTGAAGATTTCGACATCCAGATTGGACATGAAAAATAATTCGAAATGTATTCCGGTGACAAAATATCCCGGACACTGTTTAAAGGAAATTACAGATGATATTATTTACTCTGACCCAGAGGAATTGGTTAATTAATGAGTATGAAACTCAGATTATATTCCTGGGCAGATATGACTCGAACACTGAACTGTGAGAGTCGAGATATCTGAAAGTTCATGGAAGGGCTCAGATTGTCAATTAGAGTCCGATTAGCCCGTTTGATATCACTACCTATACCGAGGCAGTGCGCAGACTATAGTTGTATGAATAAGATCACGAGTTGCATGCCTCTGAGATTGAGAAAGGTAGTGAGGGCCGAAATTGAGACAAAAAGAGAAAAGAGAATGACAAAGATGTCAGAACAAGAAAAGATAGTTTGGTAAAAGCTTAGAGTTGATAAATCACGGGGTAAGTTGATTGATAAACCCCAGTGTATCCAATTTCAATACTTTTGAGGGGTATTGTGATTTGAGGACCCCGACCTGCTACGTAACAGTATGACAGAGTAGCAGTGTGAACAGTGTAAGATGCGTGGTAGTTACCACGAAAATAAGATGTTGGACGAGGGCGAGTGTATGCCTTGGACCAGGACACTATTGATGTTTCATAGGATGTGGTGGAAGATACCACACTGGTTAAGAATAATGAAATAATTATTTTAATTGATCCTGGTGCCACGCATTTATTCATACCGCCTTCAGTTGCTTATAAGTTAGTGAAAAATGTGAAGCCTATACCTTTAAGCATAAAGAGGATGATAGTTAGTTGATTTTCACTAACTGAATATGGGTATAGGGATTGTAAGTTGAAAATAGGGGTGAAAATATCACTGAAAAGTGTATTGTAACTTGACAAGTAAGGAAAGAGTTTGCCATAAGTGATATATGAAAGGAGATAAGATTGGAGATGTGATAGATCCTGCATACGAGATATATTGGAATAAAAGGCATATGCAAGGTAAGGATATCATTGATATGCAAAGTAATTTGGATTAAGCAATATGTAGTGTATATGGATTGCGACCAAGATAAGGGGTAGATATATCTACACCCAGTCGATGTGGTTAAATCTGAGGGTTAATAAAGGTATTTCAAAATACTTTTCTGCCTAAATATTTGACAGCGTCGATAAGCGCACACATAACTTATAAACTGAATTCGACGGTCATAATATATACATTAAAATTTGGGTACCTTTGCTGGTACGATAAAGAAATATAGAAATTCATTAATCATGAAAGTTTAAAATTAAAATTTTATAAAAGCCGTTAATATAAGAAAAAGGAAACGACGCGGATTAGTATCCTGAACGAAAGCGATTTCGAAATGACATTGTACGTTTATACGTGCATAGGTCAAGGATATGAGTGAATGAAGTATTGAGTGGAACTCAATTACGATGAGGTATTTAAAGCTTACCTGGACCGATTGGTTGTCCTCTTTAGTGATGATATTTTGATGTATTCGAAGTCCAGGGAAGAGCTTGAGTAGCAACAGGAAACTGTCGTACGGACGAGTTGTTATGAGTTTCTTGAAATGGGCTGCTCAGTTGACACATCTCAATTGGAAAAAAAAAAAAAAGATTTCATACAGGTGGTATGATAAGTATGTAAATGGCTTCGATGAGTTTTAGTATATTAAGGTATGAACTGACCACCGTAAGTATTCTCACCATAACTAACAGCTCAAGAGGTTTCAGTGTGTATGGATACCTCCAAATAAGGATTGAGCTATGTATTGATGTAAATGGGAAGATAGTCGTTTATGGATCCAGATAATTCAAGGACCTGAGAGAAACTATCCGACCCATGATTTAGAGTTGGCAGCCGTAGCGTTTACACTAAAGGTATGGCGCCACCACTTATATGGTAAGAAATTTCGGATATGCACTGATCGTAAAAGCCCCGAGTATCTGTTTTCACAGAAAGAGTCGGATGAGATAACCAAGAGGGTTAGAGCTTCTAAGGATTATGATTGTGAATATTGTACCACCCAAGAAAGGCTAATGTAAAGGCTGATGCTTTAAACAGAAAGAGCCTCGAGATGGTATTACATATGATGGTCAGGGAGCGTGAGCTGCTAGAGCAGTTGTGAACCTCAGTAGTGATGTGATTCCTTCTGATGATGACGGTGATTTTGTGACAGCTAGCCTGAGGTTAGAACCGGATTTGTGTGACCGGATTTACCAGGCTTAGCGTGATGATCGGCATGGTGTCGATAGTGTGGGTCAGATTCAGAAGGGTATAGTGACAGAGTTCACAGTGAGTGATGATGACTCACAGAGGTTCAGAGACAGTATAAGTGCTCCTCAGGACCATAGTTGATAAGAAAGTGCTATTGTCAGAAGCTCACTCTTCGGGATATACAGTGCATCCGAGAAGTAATAAATATATCAGAATCTCTGAAAAGGGTATTGGTGGTCAGGTATGAAAAAGAGATATTGTAGAGAATTGCGAAAAAAAGTGTCTCGTATGTCAGCAGAGTAAGGTAGAGTAAAAGAAGTTGCAGGGTTATTGCAGCCTCTACCTATATTGACACGGAAATGGGAACAAGTTACCATGGATTTCGTGATGGGTTACAGAGGACCCGAATGAATCTCGAGGCTATCTAGGTGATAGTTGATAGATTGATTCAGTTACCCACCTTCTGGTTATGAAAATCCCTAGATACTCTAAGTGTATAGGCAGATTTATGTGTGTGGAATATTGTGAAACATTGTGTAGCGTTCCAGTGAGCATGGTATCAGATAGGGATTCCCGCTTCACTTTCCACTTCTGGGAATATGTTCTTGGAAGCTATGGGACCCTGATTGCGTGTTAGCACAGCTTCCACCCTCAGACAGATGGTCAGTCAGAGAGGACTGTACAGGTTCTGGAGGATGTGATGAAAGCGTGTGCAATTGATTTTATGAGCTCCTGGGATGATCAGTTGCTACTAATCAAATTCGCCAGTGATGACAGTTGTCACTTGAGTATCGGGATGAGATTAAATGAGGCATTGTATGGCCATAGGGAGTTGTTCCCTGACTTGGATAAGAAAAGTGGGTGACAAATAGAGAATTGTTCCCGAATTGGTAAGACAAACCTCTGAGGATGTTCAGTGGATTTGTGAGAGATTAAGAACACCTCAGAGCAGATAGAAAAGCTATGCTGACAAGAGACAGGAAATCATTGGAATTCACCGAGGGTGAATCAGTATAGTTGACAGTTATTTGTCATAAAGACGTAACAAGATTCGGATAGAGATATTGGACAAGTGGGAGATAAGACCTGTAGGTTGACATTACCACTTGAATTAGCAGGCATCCACTATGTGTCCTATCTTTTGATGTTTCGAAAATATTATCCGAACCCGATATATGTAATCGGATATGAGCTTCAACGGTTTAGCTCAATGAAAGTATAACATATGATTGGAAATCGATTCGGGTATTAGACGGAAGGAGAAAGTGTTGAGGTTTAAGATAATCTCCCCAGTTAAGTATGATCGTAATATTACACTCCGGAGAAAGTCACTTGAGGATGACAGTATATGATACGATAGATGTACCCGGAGTTAATTATGGACTCATATTACTTGGTTCTAATTTGGAGGACCAAATTTCTTAAGTGGGGGAGATTGTAAGACCCGATATTTTCGAGTGCATTTAAAAAATGCAAAAGGACTTAAATGACATTCCCGAATACGTGCAAGGGCAAAATGGTCGAAAGATCAAAATTCGATATTAATCGGGACAAGAAAATTTAATTAAAAATATGAGATTGAGAAATCTTGATCAATGACGAAGAAATAATTAAATTTCGGGTTAAATTGATCAAGATATGAATTTATTGGAATAAATCGGGATTTTCGTATCGAAAAATAATCTCGAAAATAATCGAAAAATATACCGAAAAGGTAAAATCGGACTGAGAAAATTATTTACAGATTAAATGAATTAAATATAATTTTTAAGGATATTTATGCATTTTAATATTATTTTATTGAATAAAATAATATTAAAAGTTAATTATAAAAAAAAAAAAAAAAAAAACAAAACAGAAACGAAATCTGAAGAAACAGAGAAAACGCGAAGCAAATGGGGCGAAAGGCGAACCCGAAGAGGAATCCACCGGCGAGCCACCACCGGCGGGATCTAGGGGCCGGTGAGGACCGGCGAGCGCAGCCCAGCACCGGGCGAACCTCCAGCAGCCCAGACGCGCGGCGAGGTGGCCGGAAAACGTCGGAAACGGAGGAGAAGACCGCGGGGGAGAGAACCCCGATTCGCCGGCGATGGGGCTGATTCGACCCCAGTCGAGGCCCGATTTAGGGAGCCCAGACGATTGCGCGCCGATTGGCACCGGAATCATGCCGGGAACCGGCCGGACGGCGCCGGCACGACCAAAGGGAGATTGGACCGGCCGAACCGGACAGAACCGGCCGAACCGAACCAGACCGAACCGGCGGTCCGAACCGGGTTGAACCGGACCGGACCGGTTCAGCCAAAAAGAGAGGGAAAAAAAAAAGGAAGAAAAAGGGAAAAAGAAAAAAAAAAGAAAAATTGGGGAAAATTCCAGTGATGCAATCGAGCTTCGGGTAAGTCGGTAAGCGGTCGAATTGACCGATTTAATTTTTGAAATATTTAATTTGATAAATAATCGACTGAAAGTTTACCCGAAAATATATTTAATTGTGTAGCTCGACAATTGGCATCAACCGAGAGCTCGAGATAGCCTCAATTTTTGTATTATCATGGAATAACGGGTAAGTGACCCTTATTTACGACAATTTTATATCGTTATGCGTGATTGATATTTAACGCATAAATTACGGATTTAATTTCCGCATAAATGAATTAAATTCTGGAAAATTAGATAAATTGTCGTAAATATTAAATTGAGATATCAGAGAATTTAGAACGAGGCTAAATAAATTACTGATGGGCCCAGAGAGCCCAATAGGCCTCGATAAAGTGTGGTAAACGGGCTTAAGGTCGATTAAGGCCCATTAAGGTGCAATCGGGCCCAATATGAGAAACGGGCCCAATGATTTAAAATTAAGCCCAGAAAATTATGAAATACATTAAATTGTATTGTATTTGACCTGATGAATGTGTATCCGCAGTTCCGGAGATTTGATTTGGATTCGGAGCAAATCGGACTGCGTGACAAGACATCAGTGGGAAAGGTCAGACTGTACAGAAAAATGAGGTAAGGGAATTGTGTGAGTAGCTAGAGGTAGCTACGCATATTTTAATAGTTTTTCTGTACACTGAGTATGTATGTATACATGGATATTGTATAATGATCCTAAAAATCGTTTGAATGATTTTAAGGATCGAAATAGGTGAAATGTCTATTTTACCCCTATTGAGGGAAGTTCACCTAAGGATGGTGAAAGCATGACATGCATGAAATGCATGATTTAAGGATTTTTGATGATTAAGGAATTTTATTGGTTTTAATCAAAGCAAAGCAATAGATTGGCCAGAAATTGTTTAATTTCACAAAATAACACTACGTAGGTGTTATTAATAATTAAATGGAAATTTCTTTGGAAAACGGCCAACTATCAAGTTTATATGGAAACAGATAGTGCCGACACGTAGTTCGCACTATATCTGCGTTTGTGAATGTGCATAAATGTGCTTGAGCAATTGCTCGCACCGACTTGTGATATCATATGCATGAAATGTGCTAGAGCATGGTGCTCGCACTGATTTTTAATATTGTGAAATGAGAGCTGCTGGAGCCTAGCTCACACTCTGTTTTGACATGTTTTGACATGTTTTGATTTGTTTTGACGTGGTATGCATAAAATAGTGCTGGAGCGATTACTCGCACTACTTTTAATGATTTGACATGCATGAGAGATGCTGGAGCTTAGCTCGCATCCTGTTTTGATTTAATATTGCATAAAGCCGTGCTGGAGTGTAACTCGCACGAGATTTGATTTAGTTATGCATAAAGCCGTGCTGGAGTATAACTCGCACGAGATTTGATTTACTTGAGCATTCATTTGTGCTGGAGCGTTGCTCGCACAAAGTTTTATATGGTTTTCATAATTCATTTGAATGCCGTACTGGAGTTTTTCTCGTACGAGGTTTTCACTGAATTTATATACATATCCGTACTAGAGCGTTGCTCGTACGTGGAATTTACATGAAATTATAATCAGTTTAAGTCGTACTGGAGCGCTGCTCGTACGCAGATTTCACTGATTTTTATGAAACCGTGCTAGAGCTTCCCTCGCACGAGATTTTCAGATATCATGAATATGCATGGAGCCGTGCTTGAGCTTCGCTCGCACAGGGATTTATATTACATGCATATAGCCGTGTTGGAGCCTCCTGTAGACTGTGTGTCACAGTGAGATGATATGCTCACACGTGCACTCTGAGACAGATATGATATGGGTGGATAAGACCTATTACAGGCACCCCTGATTGAGCTTGGGTTCACGGAGTACGTTGTACCGTGTATGTCACGCGGAGTACGCTGTACCGTGGGGATTGTTGGAGTGGAGTGGCATTAGCCACGAGGCAGCAAGCCTTGCCCTCGCAATCCTGGTGTTATGCTGTTCTGGCGGGTAGGACGACCCACCTCCCGTTTCAGGTGTGATACCCCGCACACTAGGTACCGTGTTGCCAGGGATCACTAGGATATGGCCATAGTCCTCGATGTTACTGATACTTACCTAATTGTCTCACATGATATAACTTGTGGTCTATTAGACCAGGGTAGACCCGAAGGAGGGGTCAGGCCCCCGATTTGACGATTTGACGATTTTATGATTTTATGAAATGTGACCCTGAAAGAAGGGTGGTTTTATAACCGAGTTTTATAATGAATTTTAATGAATTGTTTTATGAGATGATTGACCCGGAAGGGTTAGTTTTTACTGCAATTTTAATGAAATGATTTAAATGCAGTAGCATGATGTGCTTTTCCATGCTTAAATGATAAATTCATGAAATGATTATATCCCGCGATTTGTTTTATATCGCATGAAGTAATGCATGATTTTGATTTAATTCATGCTGAATATTGATTTAATGATGTCACATAAAATGCTTTGAATGCATGAGTTACATGATTTATATATGCACAAATAGTTTTGGATAAACTATGGCATCGAATATGCATGACTTTGTGCGTGTAATTTTAAATGAAAAGAAATGGATTTAAGGGCATGGCATTATGAGCATGTAGATAGTGGAGCTATCTACTTACTTGCATAATTGCCTTACTGAGCGTGTGGTTTGCTCACCCCCCTTATTTTCCCATCTTTTCAGAGCACTTGTAATAATTATTGAGCGGCTGAGGACTTGCATGCTTAATATCCGCTGCTTGCTGCTACCCATCGAGAGACAGGTATACACATTTGTATGGTTTTGTATCTAAATATGTAATGCACAGTACTGTAAATGGATATGATGTCGGGGATGTAGAGTCATGTAAATACCATTGGGTATGTATTTATTTAAAGTCAAAAGGATAGTAGACTCTGATATATGATTATGGGAATGAAATGTTAAATAGTGTGAGGTGACTAACACCGAATCATAGCCCAACTGTGTTGTAGGATGGTCACGACGAGAGAAAGTTAAGAATTAAATAATAAATGAAAAAAACGAAAAATTTACTCTGATTTTTAGGTAATTCGGGTCGTGACATGACCCCTCCCTCAGGACTACCCTAGTCTATCGAGACCACAAGTTATATCATGTGAGACATGTAGTAGTCTTTCTCAATAACAAGGACTATGGCCATAACCTAGTGATCCCTGGCTACACGATACCTAGTGTGCGGGGTATCATACTTGAAACGGGAGGTGGGCCGGTCTTACCCGCCAGAACAGCATAACATCAGGTTTACGCGGGCAAGGCTTACTGCCTCGTGGCTAATGCCACTCCACTTCATCAGTCCCCACGGTACAACATACTCCGAGTGACATACACGGTACAATGTACTTCGTGAACCCAAGCTCAGTCAGGGGTGCCTGTAATAGGTCTTATCCACCCATATCATCTCTGACTCAATATGCACGTGTAGGCATATCATCTCACTATGACACATAATCTACAAGAGGCTCCAACACGGCTATATGCATGTCATCTAAATCCTTGTGCGAGCAAAGCTCTAGCACAGCTCAATGCATATTCATGATATCAAAAAATCTCATGTGAGCGAAGCTCTAGCACGGTTTCATAAAGATCAGTAAAATTTGTGTACGAGTAGTACTCCAGTATGTCTTTAAAATGAGTTATAAATCCATATAAAACTTCGTACGAACAAGCTCCAGCACAGTGTTATGCATCAATAAATCAAATCTCGTGCGAGTTACACTCCAGCACGGCTTTCTGCATAAATAAAAAAAATCTCGTGTGAGTTACACTCCAACATAATTTTTATGCAATTATCATATCAAAACAGGATGCGAGCTTAGCTCCAGCGCTTCTCATACATGTCAAATCATAAAAACTAGTATGAGCAATCGCTCTAGCACGTTTTTATGCATATCAAGTCAAAACAGTCAAAGCATTCAAAACAGTCAAAACAGAGTGCGAGCTAAGCTCTAGCACCTCTCATGCATTTCACAATAGTAAAATCAGTGCGAGCAACCGCACTAGGACATTTCATGCATATGATGTCACACAAGTTGGTGCGAGCAACCGCTCAAGAACGTTTTATGCACACTCACAAACTCAGATATAGTGCGAGCTATGCGCCAGCACTATCTGTTTCCATATAAACTTGATAGTTGGCCCATTTTCCAAATAATTTTTATTTAAATCTTAATAACACTTACATTGTGTTATATTGTGAAATTTTATGCAATTACTGGCCAATCTATCGATTTGCTTTGCTTAAAACCAAGAAAATTCCTTAAATCATCATTTCATGCATGTCATGCTTTCACCATCCTTAAGTGAATTCCCTCAATAGGGGTAAAATAACATTTTACCTATTTCGAGTCATTAAAATCTTTAATCTATTTCTAGGACCTTTATACATATTTTGTGTATACATACATATTCAGTGTATATAAAATCTATTAAAATACGCATAGCTACCTCTAGCTACTCACACAATTCCCTTACCTCATTTTTCTGTACAGTCTGACCTTTCCACTGATGACTCGTTATGTAGTCCGATTTGCTTCAAATCCAATCTCCGGAACTGCGGATAAATATTCATCAGGTCAAATACAATACAATTAATTGTATTTCATATTTTTTGGGCTTAATTTAAATCATTGGGCTCATTTACCCATATTGGGCCTGATTGCACCATAATGGACCATAATCGGCCTTAAGCCCATTTTTCACTTACTATTCACATTATCGAGGCCTAGTGGGCTTATTGGGCCCATCAGTATTTATTGAGCCTCATTCTAAATTCCTGGATAGCTTAATGAATTATTTACGACAATATATCTCTAATTCCAGGATATAATTCATTTCATGCGAAATTTAAATCCGTAATTTATGCGGTAAATTTTTAACACGTATAACGATGCAATATTGTCATAAATAAGGGTTACTTACCCGAGATTCCGTGATAGTATGCAAATCGAGGTTGTCTCGAGCTCTCGTTTAACGTCAATTGTCGAGCTACACAATTAAATATTTATTCGGGTAAACTTTCAGTCGAATATTAATCCAATTAAATATTCCAAAATTTAAATTAATCAATTTCGACCGCTTACTGACTTACCCGTAGCTCGATTGCATCACTGGGATTTTTTCCAAAATTTCCTCTTTTTCTTTCCTTTTTTTTCTTCTTTTTCCTTTTCTTTTTGGCTGAACCGGTCTGGTCCGGTTCAGCATACTGTCACAGTGTTGAATCGGTCGTATCGGTTCAGGCTTCATTTTGCCATTCTGGCGCTGTCCGATCGATTCTCGGTGTGATTCCGGCACCAATCAGTGCTCCACGGCATGGGCGTTCATCATCGGGCCTCTGGTGGAGTCGAATCGCCACCGATGGTCGCCAATCTCCTATCTCCCTTTTCAGCCTCCCCTCAGTCGATCTCCCGATTTTGGCTTCTCCACGGCACATCGCTGCCGCTGGTGGGTCGCCCGATGTCGGGCCGCCTTCGTCGGCCCCTCAACGTCGTCGGTGGTCGTTAGATGGAGGGATTTCGTTTCCCTCGATTCTGTCTTCTCCTTTTCTCCATTTGCTTTTCTGTTTCGCGATTTTCGCGATTCAGTTTTGTTTTAATTTTATTTATCTATTTATAATTTATTTTAATATTATTTTATTCATTATTTTATTATTAAAAATCCAAAAATATCTTAAAAATTTATATTTTATTCATTTAACCAATTAAATGAATTTATCGGTTTTATTTCGTATTTCTGGTATATTTTTCAATTATTTATAATTTATTTGTAAATAATTTATTTCTGGTATTTCTGGTAAAAATTTCAATTAATTCCTATAAATTCATATCTTAATCAATTTAACCCAAAGTTTAATTATTTCTTCGTTATTGATCAAGAGTTCTCAATCCCATATTTTTAATTAAATTTTTTGGTCACGATAAATATCGAATTTTGGTCTTTTGACCATTTTACCCTTGCACGTGTTCGAGACTACCATTTCAATCCTTCATTTGATCTTTTCTCATTTCGTGTCTTAAATAAAATTGGGTCTTACAATCTCCCCCACTTAAGAAATTTGGTCCTCCAAATTTGAACCAAGTCAAATGGGTCAGTAAACAACTCTGGGTACGTCTATCGCATCATACTCTTTAATTCTCTTAGGACTTTTTCCCGAAGTGTAATACTACCAACGGACTTAACTAGGGAGATCATCTTAAACCTCAACACTTTCTCCTTCCGTCTAATACCCGAATGGATTTTTTTTTTTAGATACGTTATACTTTCATTGAGCTAAGCTATTGGAGCTCATATCCGATCACATATGCGGGGTCCGGATAGTATTTTTGAAGCATCAAAAGATGAGACACATTGTGGATGCTTGCTAATTCAGGTGGTAATGCCAACCTACAGGCCTTATCTCCCACTCTGTCCAATATCTCCAAGGATTCCATCTAACGAAACTCAATTTGCCTTCTTTCCAAATCTCGTTATGTCCTTATGCCCTTCGGACAAATAACTTCCAACAATATTGATTCACCCTCGGTGAATTCCAATGGTTTCTGTCTCTTGTCAGCATAGTCTTTTTGTCTGCTCTGAGGTGTTCTTAATCTTTCACAATTTAACAGAACATCCTCAGAGGTTTGTCTAACCAATTCGGAAGCAATTCTCTATCTATCACCCACTTCTTATCGAAGTCGGGAAATAACCCCTACGGCTATACAATGCGTCATATAAAGTCATCCCGATACTTGAGTGATAACAGTCATTATTGGCGAAATTGATTTGTAACAACTGATCATCCCAGGAGCTTATAAAACCAATGGACACACTCTCATCACATCCTCTAGAACCTGTACAGTCCTCTCTGATTGACTATCTATCTAAGGACTGAAAGCTATGCTAACTCTCAATCAGTCTCCCATAGCTTCTTGAAAAACGTTCCCAGAAGTGGGAAGTGAAGCAGGAATCCCTATCTGATACATACTCATTGGAACGCTAAATAATGTTCCACAATCTTTCGTACACATATATCCACCTACACACTTATAGAATCTGGGGATTTTCATAGCCAGAAGGTCGGTAAACTAAATCAATCTATCCACTATCACCCAGATAGGCTTGTGATTTATTTGGGTCCTCTGTAACCCATCACGAAATTCATGGTAACTTGTTCCCATTTTCGTGTCATTATAGGTAGAGGCTGGAATAGGTCTGCAGACTTCTAGTACTCTACCTTACTCTGTTGACATACGAGATACTTTGCTACAACTCTACAATATTTCTTTTCATATCTGACCACCAATACCCTTTTCAAAAATTCTGATATATTAATTACTTCCCCGATGGACTGTATATCCCGAACAGTGAGCTTCTAACAATAACACTATCTCATCGACTGTGGTCCTGGGGAGCACTTATACTATCTCTGAACATCTGTAAGTCATCATCACTCATTGTGAACTCTGTCACTATACACTTCTAAATCTGACCCACACTATCGACACCATGTCGATCATCACGCTAAGCTTGGCAAATCCGGTCACTCAAATCCGGTTCTAACCTCAGGCTAGCTGTCACACAATCACTGTCATCATCATAAAGGATCATATCACTACTGAGACTCACAGCTGCTCTAGCAGCTTAATCTCCCTGACCATCATATGTGATACCATCCCGAGGCTCCTTTTGTTCTAGGCATCAGCCATTACATTAACCTTTCCTAGGTGGTACAATGTTCACAATCATAATCCTTAGAAGCTCTAACCCTCTTGGTTATCTCATATTCTACTCTTTCTGTGAAAACAAATACTCGGGGCTTTTTATGATCAGTGCATATCTGAAATGTCACACCGTATAAGTGATAGCACCATACCTTCAGTGTAAATGCTACGACTGCCAACTCTAAATCATGGGTCAGATAGTTTCTCTCATGGTCCTTGAACTATCTGGATCCATAAACAACTATCTTTCCATTTTACATCAATACACAGCTCAATCCTTATTTTGAGGTATCCATACACACTGAAACCTCTTGAGCTGTTGGTTATGGTGAGAATAATTACAGTAGTCAATTTATTGCTTCAATATACAAAAACTCACCGAAGCTACTTTCATACTTATCATCCTACTGGCATAAAATCTTTTTTCAAACAAGATGTGTCAACTGAGCAGCCCATTTCGAGAAACTCTCAACAACTCATTTATACGGCAGTTTCCTGTTGCTACTCATGCTCTGCCTTAGACTTCGAATACATCAAAATGTCATCGCTAAAGATGACAACCAATCGGTCCAGGTAAGGTTTAAATACCTCATTATAGTTGAGTTCTACTAAACATTTCAATCACCCATATCCTTGACCTAACGCATAAACGTATAATGTCATTTCGAAATCGTTTCCATTCAAGATACTAACCCGCGTCATTTCCATTTTCTTATATTAACGGCTTTCATAAAATTTTAATTTTTAAACCTTCATGATTAATCGAATTATACCAGTAAAGGTACCTAAATTTTAAATGTATATATTACGACTATCGATTTCAATTTTTTGGTTATGTTTGTGCTTCTAGACGCTATCAAGTCTTCAGGTGGGGAGGTATTTTGAAATACCTTTGTTAACCCTTCGACTTAACCACATAGACTGGTTATGGATATATCCTCCTCTTATCCTTGGTCGCAATTCATATTCACTACATATCGCTTAATCCAAATTACTTTACATATCAATGATATTCTTACCTTGCATACGCCTCTTCTTCCAATATATCTCGTATTCAGGATTTATCACATCTCAAAGCTTATCTCCTTTCATATATCACTTATAACAAATTCTTTCATTACTTTTTAAAACTTACAATACACTTTTCAGGGGTGAAAACATCACTATCCTAGGATAGTAATCTAAACCTCATAGTTTCCAGCTGAATCAATCTATTCTAAAATATTACTTCAACATTATTCATATTCCATTGAATAAAATCGGCTGACATATCCTTTTTTCCCTCGTTTTTAACTTATAATCCCTATACCCATATTCAGTTAGTGATAATCAACTAACTATCATCATCTTGCCTAACGGTATAGGTTTTACATCTTTCACTAGCTTATAAGCAAATGAAGGTGGTATGAATAAATGCGTGGCACCAGGATCAATTAACATAATTACTTCATTATTCATAACCAGTGAGGTATCTTCCACCACATCTGATGAAACATCAATAGTGTCCTGGTCTAAGGCATACACTCGCCCCCGTCCAACATCTTATTCCAGTGGTAACTACCACATATTCTACATTGTTTCGTAGCATGTCGGGGTCCTCCAATCACAATACCCCTCAAAAGTACTGAAATTGGATACACTGGGGCCTTACTAATCATCTTACCCCATGACTCAATAGCTCTAAGCTTTTACCAACTACCTTTTCCCGTTCTGACATCTCTGTCATTTTCTATTCCCTTTCTGTCTCTATTATGGCCCTTACTACCGTTCCCAATCTCAGAGGCATGCAACTCATGATCTTATTCACACAGCTGTAGTCTGCGCACTGCCTCGGCATAGGTAGTGATATCTAACGGGGACAATCAGACTCTAACTGACAATCTGAACCCTTCCATGAACTTTTGGGCTTTTCGACTCTTACTACCATAATGTCGGGGTCATACTTGCCTAGGAATATAAACTGAGTTTCATACTCATAAATCAACTTGTTCCTCTTAGTCAGAGTAAAGCATTTTATCTGTAATTTTCCTTTAAGTAGTGTCCGGGATATTCTGTCATCAGAATACATCTAGAATTATTTTTCTCATGTCAGCTCTGGATGTCTAACTCTTAAGATGGGTTGAGCGAACTTCCATCAATGTTCCGACTCGCCCTCAAATCTCATGCATATTCTAAGCCATTAGCTCGAAAAATATTCTCTACACTCCGCTTCAACCTCGCGAAGAGTGTCTCAATACTGTCCGATCTCTCTATCGGGCTCGTCCGATCTTTCTGTCGAACTCTGTGGGGCATACTCAATACCAGCATCCACGTCAATCTCATCTTGAGTCTCATGTAGTGACTTAGTACGACTCTCAGGCTTACCTCTACGGCCTTGAGCTCGTGTACTCGCCCTTCAACCATAGTGGCTATCAGTTAATGAGAGTATTCTTGCATTTAAAAATCAAATTCTTTGCTGCAATTTCATCTCAATATACACAATTGTATCTAAACAATGCACAATACATAGGGATATAAACTTCCATAACCACTAACACTGACTCATATCAGGCCAACTTAGCTCTGATACCAAAAACTGTCACGACCCAAATTACCTAAAAATCAGAGTAAATTTTTCGCTTATTTCATTTATTATTTAATTCTTACCTTTCTCTCATCGTGACCATCATACAAACAGTTGGGCTATGATTTCTTGTTAGTCACCTCTCACCTATTTACCATTCCATTTCCATAATCACATTCATATATTAGGATTTACTATCCTTTGACTTTAACTAAATACATATACAATGGTATTACATCACCTTACATCCCCGACATCATATCCATTTACAGTACTATGCATTACATGTTCAGATACAAAACTATACAAATGTGTATACCTCTCTCTCGATGGGAAACAGCGGATACCAAGATGCAAGTTCTCAATCGCTCACTAACTACTGCGAGTACTCTGAAAATATGGGAAAATAAGAGGGGTGAGCAAATCACACGCTTAGTAAGGCAATTATGCAAGTAAGTAGATAGCTCCACTATCTACATGCTCATAATGCCATGCCCTTAAAATCCATTTCTTTTCATTAAAATCTCAAGCATAGAACCATGCATACATCAATGATATAGTTTAACAAAACTATTTGTGCAAATAGAAATCATGTCATTCATGCATCAAAGGCATTTTATATGACATAATTAAATTATACTTTGTGAGATCCGCAATTTTTGTATGATATTCCTTATGATTTCCATATTGTATGACATTAGTATATGTTAATGGATTCATAAGATGGTTGATTCGGATTTGATAAATGTGGATTAAACGAAATAATGTACGTAAAATCGAATAAGGATAAATCGAGAAAATAAAGAAGCAACAAGTTGTTTAAGGAATTTAATCGAGTTGACTGAAAATGAAAAATTGAAAATAGGGAAAAGATTGTGGATTAATGAAAGAAAGTCGATTCAATTTGGTCACGGACACGTACAAGGGTAAAATGGTCAAAAGACCAAAATTCAGTATGAAATCGATAAGTAAGTTTCGTTAAAAATATGGAATTTGTGAAATCTGGATTAATATCGAAGAAAAAAATTAAATTCGAGGCCGATTGATCTAGATATTAATTTATTGAAATTTACGGGAATTAATTTGGAATTAATCGAAATTTTTAATTTGAAAAATTATCCCGAAAAGAATCGAAAAATATACCGAGAAAGACGAAAATACATTGATAAATTCATTTATTGATTAAATGAATTTAATAATATTTTTTAAAGATTTTTTTGGGATATTTGGATTATTTTAATACATTTTAATGTATTAAAATAATAATAAATCAATTAATAAATAATAAATAAATAAAAAACAAAAAATCTGAAAAATGAATTGGGGAGAGAGAAGAAACCCGAGAAACGGAACCCATCCTCGACCCGTCTGAACCCGTGACGTCCGATGAGCCACCGGCGGCCGTTGAGCCTAGATACCGATCGAAAAAGATAGAGCAACTCCCGACGATTCCAGTGGTATCGGTGACGCGCGCCGACGGCAGCTATGTCCGGCGAATCGACGATCGAAAGTTCCGAGGGGAAACCGCCTCTGTCCCGGTGAACGGTGGCGTCTTAGCTCCGATTCGACCCCGCAAAACGATCCCCAGGCCGAGACGGTTCTGTTGAGGCCACTGGCTGCCTGCGAGATGGCCGAAATCTCCGGCGACGGCAAACGGGCCAAAACGGCACCGTAGCCGAGAAGGGAGAAAAGAAAAAGAAAAAGAAAAAGAAAAAGAAAAGGAAAAAGAAAAGAAAAAAAAGGGAAAAAAAGGAAGAAAGTGTACCCGGGGACGACTCGAAAATTTGGGTAAGTGACCGAGGGTCGAGATTGACCTGCGGATAAATCCCAGGAATTCAATTTAATATTATTTTATTGGAAAATGACTCGAAATTAAATAATTGTGCAGTGTCACTACAGAGCCCGAACGAGAGCTGATTTAGCTTCGATTTTTGTACCCCGCACCATATTGGGTAAGTATATTTTAATTACGATAATATGAGTCCTTTAATGCAGAGTTTCGATTATTTTACGAAAATTATGAATTAATTCTGCATAAAAGGAATTTTATTCGAAATTTCAAAGTAATTATCGTGAACAGTATCCGGGCTATCCACTGAGTTTGGAACGAAGCCCGATGATTATTGATAAATCAAATGAGCCCAGTAAACCCGAAGAAGGGATTTAAAAATGGAAACGGGCTGAAAAAGGGGTTCGAGGCCCATTAAAGTGCAATTGGGCCCAATAAAGTAAAAACGAGCCCAGAGCTTTAGATTCGATCAGTAAGAGTGAAATATTGATCTGTATATTGAACTGAACCCATATGTGGTTATATGCAGCTCCGTAGATGAGCGAATTGGAATGAGAAACCTGGTACGATCGAGTCGGGATAAGCTTGCGCGTGATTCCAGGTAAGGGAATTTTATGAACACTTAGAGGTAGCTATACGTAATTTTGAGGGGATTTACATTACGTTAAATTCAATAGGCTACCCGAAAACAGAATAATAATTTTTACGAAAAAATATAGAAATAGTGGAAAATGACTATTTTGCCCCCAGTTAGGAAATTTTCAAAAAGGGTAGTAAGGCTATGAAATTACATGAATTTCATGATTTTAATGTTTTCATGATGATATTGCTTTAATTCAAGCAATTTATGGATAGGTTGGCTATTATTTACATGTTTTAAGTGAAAAGGCACAGGTTAGGTGCCAGTTGATATTTTTTTAACATGTTTTGATAATATTGAGCCACCTATCAGTGTTATATGAGTTGTAACCGTGCTTGAGCACTGCTCGCACTGGATTTTATATTTTAACTCATAAACAGAGTGCTGGAGCCTTGCTCGCACTATTTTACAGATTTGTTTTATATGACTACCATACTGGAGTTTTTCTCGTACGAGGTTTTCACTGAGTTTTAATACTTATCCGTACTGGAGTAATGCTCGTACGTGGATTTGAATTGAATTTATAATCAGTTTAAGTCGTACTGGAGCTCTGCTCGTACGCAGATTTTAATTGATTTCTATGAAACCGTGCTAGAGTTTCGCTCGCACGAGGTTTTCAGATATCATGAATATGCATGGAGCCGTGCTGGAGCTTCGCTCGCACAGGAATTTATATGATATGCATATAGCCGTGTTGGAGCCTCCTGTTGATTGTGTGTCACAGTGAGATGATATGCTCATACGTGCATACTGAGACATACTTGACATAGGTGGATAAGACCTATTACAGGCAACCCTGATTGAGCTTGGGTTCACAGAGTACGATGTACCGTGTATATCACGCGGAGTACGCTGTACCGTGGGGATTGTTGGAGTGAAGTGGAATTAGCCACGAGACAGCAAGTATTGCCCTCGCAATCCTGATATTATGCTGTTCTGGCGGGTAGGATGACCCACCTCCCGTTTTAGGTGTGATACCCCGCACACTAGGATCCGTGTGCCAGGGATCACGAGGTTATGGCCATAGTCCTGGATATTACCGATATAGTCGTTTACATGTCTCACATGATATAGCTATTGGTCTTGATAGACCAGGGTAGACCCGAGGGAGGGGTCAGGCCCCGATTTTCTTATAATTTCAATTGAGTTTTGATTATTCCCATGGAGGGATTTTGTGAGACTTTCATTGATTTGTAACCCTGTGAGAAGGGTGATTTTATATCGGAGATTTGAAAATAAAGAATTTTGTTGAAATAGATTTTGATTTTTGAATGTATTGTATTTTGACCTAGATGCGGTATTTTAAAACGCGTTGTTTCATTGAGCATGAGATGTTTTCACATGAGAATTATTCCGTGTTTTAATATGCCAATTTCCTGTTTTAGAACAGATGATATTATATATATGGCATATCATTGTTTTTACCTCATGCTCACATATATCCTGATTTTCTTATCAGCATGTAGATAGTATAGCTATCTACCCGTTTGTATTATTGCCTTACTGAGCATGTGGAGCTCACCCTTTCATTTTTCACCCACTTTCAGTGTTCCACCATAGAGATAGCGGGTGTAGAGAGTAGACGGCATAGCTGATATCTTTGTTTCCCATCGACTGTCAGGTATACACCACATACAGAATTTTGTATTAGCATACTTACAGCACAGTATTGTATATGAAAGAATATTTGGGGATGTAAATATAGAATTATTTGATGTATAAACATACCGACCACTCTATTATATGATTAATGATATCAGTATGTATGATTACGTGTGATATTTCTTAATGGTTTGAATGGTATATCGATATTGATTCACAACCCGACCTGTTTAGAGGAATATGTCACGAGGAGGTAAGAAAGATTTTTCAAAAGCGAAAAATTTGTACTGATTTTGGTAGTATTGGGTCGTGACATACTTAGCATGAGGTAAATCAATATCATGCATCATTTAATGCCATGTATAAAACAAATCATGAGAAATAATTCTTTTCATGAATTTATCATTAAGGCATGGAAAACTCATCATACTACTGCATTTAAATCATTTCATTAAAGATGCAGTATAAAATAACCTGAAGGGTTTAAATTTCTTATAAATCAATCTCATTATAAAATTTTGTTATAAAAATTTCCATTCATTTAGGGTCACATATCATAAAATCACAAAATCGGGGGCCTGACCCCTCTCTCGGGTCTACCCTGGTCTATCGAGACCACAAGTTATATCATGTGAGACATGTAGTAGACTATCTCAGTAACAACGAGGATTATGGCAATAACCTAGTGATCCCTGGCTACACGGTACCTAGTGTGTGGGGTTTCACACCTGAAATGGGAGGTGGGTCGGTCCTACCCGCCAGAATAGTATAAGATCAGGATTACGAGGGCAAGGCTTGCTGCCTCGTGGCAAATGCAACTCCACTCCAACAATCCTCATGGTACAGCGTACTCCGCGTGACATACACGGTACAACGTACTCCGTGAACCCAAGCTCAGTCAGGGGTGCCTGCAATAGGTCTTTTCCACCCATATCATCTTTGTCTCAGTATGCATGTGTGGGCATATCATCTCACTGTACATACAGTCTACAAGAGGCTCCAACACAGCTATATGCATGTCATATAAATCCTCGTGCGAGCGAAGCTCTAGTACGGGCTCATGCATATTTATTATATCAAAAAATCTCATGCGAGCGAAGCTCTAGCACGGTTTCATAAAAATCAGTAAAATCTGCGTACGAGTTGTACTCCAGTACATCTTTAAAATGAGTTATAAATCCGTATAAAACTTCATGCGAGCAAGCTCCAGCACAGTGTTATGCATCAATAAATAAAATCTCGTGCGAGTTACACTCCAGCATGGCTTTATGCATAAATAAATCAAATCTCATGTGAGGTACACTCTAACACATTTTTTATGCAATTTTCATATCAAAATAGGATTTGAGCTAAGCTCCAGCAACTCTCATGCATGTCAAATCATGAAAACTAGTGCGAGCAATCGTTCTAGTACCTTTTTATGCATATAAAGTTAAAATAGTCAAAACAGTCAAAACAGAGTGCGAGCTAAGCTCAGCACCTCTCATGCATTTCACAATAGTGAAATCAGTGCGAGCAACCACCCCAAGACATTTCATGCATATGATGTCACACAAGTCAGTGCGAGTAACCTCTCAAGCACGTTTAATGCACACTCACAAACTCAGATATAGTGCGAGCTATGCTCCAGCACTATCTGTTTCCATATAAACTTGATAGTTGGCCCATTTTCCAAATAATTTTTATTTAAATCTTAATAACACTTACATAGTGTTATATTGTGAAATTTTATGCAATTACTGGCCAATCTATCGATTTATTTTGTATAAAAACTAAGAAAATTCCTTAAATCATGCATTTCATGCATGTCATGCTTTCACCATCCTTAGGTGAATTCCCTCAATAGAGGTAACATAGCATTTTTACCTATTTCAAGTCCTTAAATTAATCTATTTCTAGGACCTTTATACCTATTTTTTTGTATACATACATATTCAGTGTATACAAAAGCTATTAAAATACGCGTAGCTACCTCTAGCTACTCACACAATTCTCTTACCTCATTTTTCTGTACAATCTGACCTTTCCACTGATGACTCGTCACGCAGTCCGATTTGCTCCGAATCCAATCTTCGAAACTGCGGATAAATAGTCATCAGATCAAATACAATACAATTAATTGTATTTCATATTTTTTGGGCTTAATTTAAATCATTGGGCCTGTTTACCCATATTGGGCCCGATTGCACCATAATGGACCTTAATCGGCCTTAAGCCCATTTTTCACTTACTATTCACATCATCGAGGCCTATTGGGCTCATTTGGCCCATTAGTATTTATTGAGCCTCATTCTAAATTCCCAGATAGCTTAATGAATTATTTACGATAATATATCTCTAATTCTAGGATATAATTCATTTCATGCGGAATTTAAATCCGTAATTTATGCGTTAAATTTCTAACACGCATAACGATTCAATATTATCCTAAATAAGGGTTACTTACCCGAGATTCCATGATAGTATGTAGATCGAGGTTGTCTCGAGCTCTTATTTGACGTCAATTGTCGAGCTACACAATTAAATATTTTTTTGGGTAAACTTTCAGTCGAATATTAATCCAATTAAATATTTCAAAATTTAAATCGGTCAATTTCGACCGCTTACCGACTTACCCGTAGCTCGATTACATCACTGAGATTTTTCCCAAAATTTCCTCGTTTTCTTTCCTTTTTTTCTTCTTTTCCCTTTTCTTTTTGGCTGAACTGGTCCGGTCCGGTTCAACATACCGTCACAGTGCTGAACCGACCGTACCGGTTCAGGCTTCATTTCACCGTTTCGACGCTGTCTGGCCGGTACCCAACGTGATTTTGGCAATAATTTGTGCGCCACAGCTTGGGTATTCATCATCGGGCCTCGGGTAGCGTCGAATTGGCGCCGATGGCCGCCAATCTCCTCTCTCCCTTTTCGCCCTCCCCTTCGTTGATCTCCCGATTTTGGCTTCTCCACGGCACGTCTCCACGGCTGGTGGGTCGCCCAATGTCTGGCAGCCTTCACCGGCCCTCGTCAGCCCCTCAGCCTCACCGGTGGTCGTTAGATGGAGGGATTTCGTTTCCCTCGGTTCTGTCTTCTCCATTTCGCCATTTGCTTTTATGTTTCCTGATTTTCGCGATTCATTTTTTTTTATTTTATTTATTTATTTATAATTTAGTTTAATATTAATTTATTCATTATTTTATTATTAAAAATCCAAAAATATCTTAAAAAATTATATTTTATTCATTTAACCAATTAAATGAATTTATCGGTAATATTTCGTATTTCTAGTATATTTTTTGATTATTTTCGGGATAATTTGTCGATGTAAAAATTTTGATTAATTCATATATATTCATATCTTGATCAATTTAACCTGAACTTTAATTATTTCTTTGTTATTGATCAAGATTTCTCAATTCCGTATTTTTAATTAAATTTTCTTTTCACGATACATATCAAATTTTGGTCTTCTGACTGTTTTAACCTTTCACGTGCTTGGGACTACCATTTCAATCCTTTATTTGATCTTTTCTCATTTTGTGTTTTAAATAAAATCGAGTCTTACATCTGGCACAGACCCAGCCTGATGACTAAGACGTCGACCGTTTAAGAGATTTTCTTAAGCTGAATCCACCGTCATTCAGAGGGTTAAGGACCCCGTCAAGGCAGAGAAGTGGCTATCAGAAATGGAGACACTTTTTGAATATTTGGGGTGCACTGTTGAAAAAAGGTTAGCATGGGTGCATATATGCTTGAGGGACATACTCGACACTGGTGGAAAGCTACCCAGAGGCTACTGATTGCCAGCCACTTGATAATCAGTTAGGATACTTTTCAGTCTGCTTTTCAGAACCAATAAGTCCCTTGCACTACCCAAAAGAAGGTGCAAGTAGATTTTTTGAATTTAGTCCAGGGCAGTATGATAGTCGATGAGTACGAAAGCCGGTTTACGACTCTAAAGAGATATGATCCCAAGACTATCAGGGACGTGGAGCGCCGTACATAGAGGTTTTTATACGGATTGAGACTAGCCATCAGGGATAGATTATTGGGGCACCGTGCTACAGAATTTAAGGACGCTCTGAGTCTCACGCAGGAAATTGAGAATCGACTAGATTTGACACAATCCTAATATGGGTCCCGAGTGAAGGCCAAAGTAATGGTAAGAGGCCTGAAGCATCCCAAAAAGATTATAGGAGGGATCTGCCTAAGAGGTAGACGACCGAAGAGTCTAGGGTGAGGGTTGATAGGGCCAAGATTCCTTTTAGCACTACGGAGACCACTCAACGCACCAGGCCGGGTGTTAAGATCTGTAAAGATTGTGGTCTGCCGCACGAGGGTGTTCTCTACTGAGTGACAGGCGAATGTTTTAAGTGTGGAGACACGGGCCATAGGGTTAAGGATTGTCCACAGCTTCAGACATCACAGCCCCAAGAGCCTTTTCGACAACAGCCTTAGAGATAGGTGTCACGACCCAAATTACCTAAAATCACTACAAATTTTTTCGCTCTTAAATTATTATTTAATTCTTACCTTTCTCTCATCTTGACCATTTTACCAAACAGTTGGGCTATGATTCAGTGTTAGTCACCTCTCACCTATTTACCATTCCATTTCCATAATCACATTCACATATCAGAGTTTACTATCTTTTGACTTTAACTAAATACATACACAATGGTATTTACATAACGTTACATCCCCGACATCATATACGTTTACAGTACTGTGCATCGCATGTTTAGATACAAAACTATAGTGTATACCTGACTCTCGATGGGAAGCAGCGGATACCAAGATGCAAGTTCTCAACCGCTCACTAACTATTGCGAGTGCTATGAAAAGATAGGAAAATAAGGGGGGTGAGCAAACCACACGCTCAGTAAGGCAATTATGCAAGTAAGTAGATAGCTCCACTATCTACATGCTCATAATGCCATGCCCTTAAAATTAATTTCTTTTCATTAAAATCTCAAGCACAAAATCATGCATACATTAATGACATAGTTTATCAAAACTATTTGTGCATATAGAAATCATGTAATTCATGCATCAAAGGCATTTTTTGTGACATCGTTAAATCATACTTAGCATGAGGTAAATCAAGATCATGCGTCATTTCATGCCATGTAAAACAAATCATGAGAAACAGTTCTTTTCTTGAATCTTATCATTAACGCATGGAAAACTCATCATGCTACTGCATTTAAATCATTTCATTAAAACTACAGTATAAAATAACCCCTCTGTGTCAATCATCTAATAAATACATCTTAAAACTCATAAAACAGCTCGTTATAAAATTCTGTCAGAAAATCACCCTTCTTTTAGGGTCACATGTCGTAAAATCATATGAAATCTAGCATCACAAAGAAAATCATAAAATCGGGGGCTTGACCCCTCCCTCGGGTCTACCCTGGTCTATCGAGACCACAAGTTATATCATGTGAGACAAGTAGGTGACTATATCAGTAACAACGAGGACTATGGCCATAACCTAGTGATCCCTGGCTGCACGGTACCTAGTGTACGGGGTATCATACCTAAAACGGGAGGTGGGTCGATCCTACCCACCAGAACAGCATAACATCAGGATTGCGAGGGCAAGGCTTGCTGCCTCGTGGCTAATGCCACTCCACTCGAACAATCCCCACGAAACAGCGTACTCCGCGTGACATACACGGTACAACGTACTCCGTGAACCCAAGCTCAGTCAGGGGTGCCTGCAATAGGTCTTATCCACCCATACCATCTCTGTCTCAGTGTGCACGTGTGGGCATATCATCTCATTGTGACACACAGTCTACAGGAGGCTCCAACAGGGCTATATGCATGTCATATAAATCCCTGTGCGAGCGAAGCTGTAGCACAGCTCCATGCATATTCATGATATCCAAAAATCCCTATGCGAGCGAAGCTCTAACACGATTTCATAAAGATCAGTAAAATCTGCGTACGAGTAGCACTCTAGTACGACTTTAAAATGAGGTATAAATTAATATAAAACTTCGTACGAGCAAGCTCCAGCACGGTATTATGCATCAATAAATCAAATCTCGTGCGAGTTACACTCTAACATGGCTTTACGTTTAAATAAATCAAATCTTGTGTGAGTTACACTCTAACACGGCTTTACGCATAAATAAATCAAATCTCGTGTGAGTTACACTCCAACACGACTTTTCTGCAATTATCATTTCAAAACAGGATGCGAGCTAAGCTCCAACACCTCTCATGCATGTCAAATCTTTAAAACTAGTGCGAGCAAGCTCTCTAGCACCTTTTTATGCATATCAAGTCATAAAAACTAGTGCGAGTAATCGCTCCAGCAGCTTTTTATGCAAATCAAGTCAAAACAAATCAAAACATTCAAAACAGAGTGCGAGCTAAGCTCCAGCACCTCTCATGCATTTCATAATAATAAAAATCAGTGCGAGCAACTGCTCTAGCACATTTCATGCATATAATGTCACACCAGTCAATACGAGCAACCGCTCAAGCACATTTTATGCACACTCACAAACTCAGATGTAGTGCGAGCTATGCGCCAGCACTATCTGTTTCCATATAAACTTGATAGTTGGCCTATTTTCCAAAAAAAAAAATTCATTTAAATATAAATAACACTTACGTCGTGTAATCTTGTAAAATTTATGCAATTACTGGCCAATATAACTATTTACTTTGCTTAAGAACCAAGGAAATTCCTTAAATCATAAAATTCCTTAAATCATGCATTTCATGCATGTCATGCTTTCACTATCCGTAGGTGAACTTCCCTCAATAGGGGTAAAATAGTCTTTACCTATTTCGAGTCCTTAAAATCTTTAAATTTAGTTCTAGGACCTTCATACATATTCTATGTATACATACATATTCAGTGTATTCAAAAGCTATTAAAATACGCGTAGCTACCTCTAGCTACTCACACAATTCCCTTACCTCATTTTTCTGTACAGTCTGACTTTTCACTAATGTCTCATCATGCAATCCGATTTACTCTCAATCAAATCTCTGGAACTGCGTATAAATGTACATCAGGTCAAATACAATACAATTAATTGTATTTCATATTTTATGGGCTTAATTTAAAACATTGGGCCCATTTACCCATATTGGGCTCGATTGCACCATAATGGGTCTTAATCGGCCTTAAGCCTGTTTTCCACTTACTATTCACATTATCGAGGCCTATTAGGCTCATTGGGCCCATCAGTATTTATTGAGTCTCGTTCTAAACTCTCGAATAGCTCAATTAATTATTTACGACAATTTATCTCTAATTCCAGAATATAATTCATTTTATGCGAAAATTAAATCTGTAATTTATGCGGTAAATTTTTAACACACATAACGATGCAAATTGTCGTAAATAAGGGTTACTTACCTGAAATTCCATGATAGTTTGCAAATGGAGACTGTTCAAGCTCTCGTTTGACATCAATTGTCGAGCTACACAGTTAAATATTTTTTCGGGTAAACTGTTAGTCGAATATTAATCCAATTAAATATTCTTAAATTTAAATCGGTCAATTTCAACAGCTTACTGACTTACCCGTAGCTCGATTGCATCATTAGGATTTTACTCCAATTTTTCCTCTTTTTCTTTTTCCTTTTTTTCTTTCTTTTCCTTCTTTTCTGGCTGAACCGGTTCGGTCCGGTTCAACCCAGTCAGACCGATTTGGTTCAATCGGTTCAGTCCAGTTTGGCCACTTCAAGGCTTTACCGATCGGTTCTTCGTCGGCTTCCATAGACAGTAGCTCCTCGAGATCGTCCGATGCACGGATCTAGGGTTGATTTGGTCCGAGGTGGCCAAAAAGTGGCTGGTCCGACCTGTTTTCTCCTCGCCGTCGGTGCCCTTTCTTCCCTTTCCCATTTATGGATTTTTCGATGGCTGGGGGCACGTGTTTCGGTGGCTGGGGGTTCTCACAGGGTCGAGCTTCCCTCGACTATCGGTGGCCTGGCCTGAATCGGCACCGGTCACCGGATTCCTCATTTTTTTCCTCTTAATTTTCTCTCTCTTGTCGTTCGACGCAGTACATCGATTTTGTTCGGACCTCTGGTGCCGGTGGTGGCTGCCTCTCATTTGGCTCACCACCGATCGCTCTATTCGGTGAGGCAGTAGTCGGGGAAGGCTCGGTTTTGCTTTCTTCGTTTTCCCAGAACTCGCGATATGCGATACGCGATTTCGATTTCTTCTTTTTATTTATTTATTTATTTATAATTTATTTTAATATTATTGTAATCACTAAAATATTATTAAAATCCCAAGAATATCTTAAAAATTCTTATTTAAGTCATTTAATCCATAAATGAATTTATCGGTCTTGTTTCGTATTTTTGGTATATTTTTCGATTATTTTTGAGAAAATTTCCTGATGTAAAAATTTCGATTAATTCCTATAAATTCATATCTTGATCAATGTAGCCCGAAATTTAATTATTTCTTCTTTATTGATAAAGATTTCTCAATTCCATATTTTTAATTAAATTTTCTTATCACGATTTATACCGAATTTCAGTTTTTGACCATTTACCCTTGCACGTGTTCGAAAATTCAATTTCAATCCTTCATTTGATCTTTTCTCATTTCATGTTTTAAATAAAATCGGGTCTTACAGTAGGTTCCCTAGAGACGAGCCACCGCCATTGAGAAGGGTAAGAAGCCTGTCGTAAAGGATCGTGTGTTCGCTATTGATAAGGAGACTGTAGACACTTCATCTAACGTTGTCCGAGTTACATTTCTTGTCTGTAACTATGAAGCACATGTATTATTTGACCTTGCATCTACCTATTCTTTTATTTCGCCACAATTTGCATATAAACTGCACTTAGAGCCTGAACCTTTAGATCATATACTACATGTAAAGACACCTATGCGTAAGTCTTAAAGGACTGATAAAGTATGTAAAAAGTGTAAAATTAAGGTGAGAGGCAGGGTAATGTTTGCATATATAGTTTAGTTAAATATGTATGGTTTTGATGTGATTCTAGGTATAGATTGGCTAGCTGCCAATCACGTAAGTCTAGACTGCTATACTAAAACTATAACCTTCTCCCTACCGAAAAACTTCAGTGTACGTTTGGTTGATAAGAAGTAAACAAGTGAGGTTTAATGTATGAAATCTTATGATATAATTATAATTTCCTATAATTACTAAACAATTTGCTGATGTGAAGGTTATATCGCACTTATCTTCGATATCAGTCGAGAGCATCCAAGGATAGAAGAAATACCACTTGTGTGTGAAGTTTTGAATGTATTTCCAGATGAGTTGCCAAGATTACCACCGGAGAGAGAGTTAGAGTTCACATCGATTTAGTGCCAAATACCGAGCCAATATCTAAAGTTCTCTATAAGATGGCACTGGTTGAATTAGAAGAACTGAAGAAGCAGTTGTAAGAGTTGCTTGATAAGGGTTTTATTAGACGAATTGTGTCACCATGGGGAGCTCCGATTTTATTTATCAATAAGAAGGATGGTAGCCTCAGATTATGTATAGATTACAGATTACTAAATAAGGCTATGGTGAAGAATAATTATCCCCTGCCAAGAATAGATGATTTATTTGACCAGCTGAGAGGGGCGTTAGTGTTTTCCAAGATTAATTTGAGGTCGGGCTATCACCAGTTGAGAATTTGAAGGGAGGATGTGCCTAAGACAACCTTCAGGACTAGATATGCCCATTATGAATTCTTAGTGATGCCTATTGGCCTAACTAATGCCCCTACTGCTTTTATGAATTTGATGAATGAGATGTTTCGGGAGTGTTTGGATCGATTTGTGATAGTCTTCATTGACGGCATTCTGATCTATTCTATGTCCCGAGAAGAACACATGCAGCATTTACAGACTGTGCTTTAAAAGCTCTGAGATAAGTAATTATATAGAAAGTTTACTAAATGTGATTTCTGGTTAGATCAGACAACTTTCCTTGGTCATATTATATCTAAAGATGAGGTGTCAGTTGATCCGTCAAAGGTAGAGGCTGTACTCAAGTTGAAGAGACCAAAGTCGATTATAGAGATTCAGAGTTTTCTTAGACTGACAGGGTATTACAAGAGGTTTCTTAAGGGATTCTTTAGGATTATAGCTCCTTTGACTAAGCTTACATGTAAGGACATTCTGTTTGTATGGTCTGATCAGTGTGAGCAGAGTTTCCAGGAGCTTAAGTAGAGTTGGCTACAACACTCGTTCTGACCATTTCGAGTAGATTCGGAGGCTTTGCAATTTACAGTGATGCTTCCCAGCAGGGTCTAGGGTGTATACTCATGCAACATGAGAGAGTAGTCATTTATGGTTCATGCCAGCTTAAGGACCATGAGTGGAATTACCCCATGAAAGATTTGGAATTAGCTGTTGTGGTGTTTACTTTGAAGATATGATGACATTATTTATATGGAGAAAGGTTCCAGATCTTCATTGACCACAAGAGTTTGAAGTACATTTTTTTATTAGAAAGAGTTTAATATGAGGCAAAGACGATGGATGAAGCTCCTTAAGGATTATGACTGAGACATTCTTTATCATCCGAGTAAGGCGAACATAGTTGTCGATTCTTTGAGTAGGAAAAATATGGTTTCTGCTATGATGGTCAGAGATTGGGAATTATTGGAACAGTTCACCAAACTCAAGATCAGTATTAAAGAAGCAGAGGATGGATTTATAGCTAGCCTACAGATAGAGCCCAGTATCTTGGATTGGATCAGATCGGGCAGAAAAATGAACAGAGGTTATTAGACATGGTTAGCCAAGCGAAATAGACTGTGTAGTCAGATTTTTCGATCAGTGATGATGGGTTATTAAGGTTTAAGGGCTACATTTATGTTCCTAGTGATGATAACCTGAAGTAGCAGATTTTGAGAGAGTCTCATTGTTTTTGTTACACAATGCACACAGGTAGTACCAAGATGTACTGTGATCTACGCAAGGTGTATTGGTGGAGTGGTATGAAACGGGATATGGAAGAATTTATGGCTAGATGTTTGATCTATCAGCAGGTTAAGATTGAGCATCAGAAGCCCATAGGACTACTCAAGCGTTATCTGTGCCCACGTGGAAATGGGAGCATATAACAATGGATTTCACTATGTGTTTACCGAGGACCCGGAGAGTTCATGATGCTTCTGGGTGATAGTTGATAGATTGACAAAGAGTGCCCACTTCCTAACAATTAAGAGTATGAATTCTTTAAGTGCCTTGGCGGAGTTATATGTCAGAGAAGTAGCTCATTTACATAGGGCTCCTGTTAGTATTACGTCTGATAGAGATTCTAGTTCACCTTCATATTTTGGACTCATTTTCAAGAAGCCATGGGATCTCAGCTAAATTTCAGTACCGCCTATCATCCTTAGACTGACAGTTAGTTCAAGCGGACCATTCAAACATTGGAGGATACGTTTAGAACGTGTACCTTGGATTTTCAGGGATCGTGGGATGATCATTTGCCCATTGCAGAGTTTGCCTATAATAATAGTTATCATGCTAGCATCGACATGGCACCTTATGAGCTTTATATGGTAGAAGATGTAGATCCCCTATAGCTTAGGAAGAAGTAGGCGACAAGAAAATATTTGTTCCAAATCTAGTTGAATAGGGAACAAAAGGTGTCTAGATTATTTGTGACAGACTTTGAGCTGTCAGAAGCGATAGAAGAATAACGCCGATGTGTGTAGACAGCCACTTGAATTGCAGGTTAGGGAATCTGTGTTTCTTAGGGTGTCTCCGAGCAAGGGTATCATGCGTTTCGGGAATAAATGAAAGTTGAGTTCTCATTTCATCGGTCTATTTAAGATATTAGAGAGAGTGGGAAATGTTGCCTACCGGTTAGCTTTGCCCCCACAGCTTTCTAGGATACATAATTTCTTCCACTTCTCCATGTTAAGGAAATATAATTCGAATCTCTCCCATGTCATTGAATATGAAGCCTTAAACATCCAGGGAGATATGAGTTATGTAGAAGAACCTATTAAAATCGTTGACAAGAAAGAAAAGGTACTTTGCACGAAGAAAATTCAATTAGTAAAGGTTCTTTGGCAGCACCATTCAGTAGAAGAAGCAACTTAGGAGCTAGAGAGCCTAATGAGAGAGAAGTACCCACGATTATTCTATGGACTTGAGGAGGAATGTAAGACCCAACTTTTTGTAATATTATTTGTTTAAAAGCTAAGATGAGGGGTTCAAAGACTTACCTAAGTGTTTATGTATGGCAGGGAATAACCGATGCACTCGAAATAGTGGCACGAAGCTCGACGCATAAAAATCAAGGTAAGGTTTTAAATTCAACAATTTCTCAAAGATTGCGTGTATAGGCATGTTTTTGTAGCTAGAAGGTGAAACTAAGGTGTTGGAAGTGAAAACATTAGTGAAAATTTTGGTTAGCGCTAAACCGAGCAATTGGGCCCAGAAATAGAAAAAAATTCAGAATAAATTCTATCAATTCATAAAAATTAGTCTGAAGCTATATGAAATTAGTATAAGGCATAATTGATTTGGAGAATTAAAATTGAGTGGAAATCTTAAGGTTTTGGTGATCAAATTAATTTTTAAAGTAAACCAAAAAGCTTAAGCAATTTCAATCGGTAATGACTGAAACGAGATAATGGGCTCAAATGAGAAACTTTTCTTAAACAAGTGCGGCTCAAATTTTTAGGGGACATATTAGAGACTTATTATAACATATGAATAGTGGAAATTTGGAAGAAAATGGGCTGGAAATAGTTTTATTGGAATTTATGAAAACAGGACAATAGGGTGCCCTGGCCTAGAAATCTGCTGACCCAACAAAATGGCCAAATTTGTTGACCTTACAAAATGCTTTTGATCCCCATATTTTCCAAAATTAAAATAAACCTCGTGCCCTTTCTGGAAAGGTATAAACCAACCCCAACCAACTTAAGACCCGAGAGAACCATTCCCCT
The DNA here is from genome assembly GCA_033439115.1 of Firmiana major. NCBI lineage: Eukaryota > Viridiplantae > Streptophyta > Magnoliopsida > Malvales > Malvaceae > Firmiana > Firmiana major. Next base: position 47,199,068 of record CM065896.1, on the reverse strand, counting down.
TATTCTACCATACACGTTATCCTTGAGCCAAGCTTGTGTGATTTTTTTGGCCACTTTTGGAGTTTGGTCAAAAGGATAAAATCTTTCCTCTTAAGTCCTCTACAACATATAAAAAATTCATCCTAAAACAAGCTTGTTTACTAAGTGAAACGTTAGTGAGAAGAATATGGGCAGAATCTGCCCTGTTTCGGGGTAAGAGAAAAACTTGAATTTATGAGTTTTTGGTTGATTTTTGAGTTTCTTTTTGATGATTTTAAGTAGTATTCATGTTTATCTATAGCTTAGGATCATTATTGAAGGCTAAATCTCGGGTCAAACTTGGTCAAACCTGAGGTAAAGTTGTTAGAAGTTGATGATGGCTAGATATGTTGATGTTTGATGAATTTGGATAGTTTTTTTGCTTAAATAGAATTAGAAGAAAACATTTCTAAGAGTATGCATAGGTTCAGCCAGCCTTGATATGTTGAAAAAAAGATGAAATTTGGTTGAGTTTTGTAAGACCCAAACTTTGTGTTATTTATTTAAGAATATATCATTTGGAATATGTAATTATGATATATTGATCAATAAGGAATAAATAATAAATTTCGAGTTCATATGATGTAATTGGAAGTCGATAAATTTTAAAATACTGAAATAAAAGCTTAGGTAAATTCGAAATAAATCGAATAAAATTAGTTTAAACTGATTGAAAATATGGATTCAGAATGCAAAAATCTAGGGAGTCCAAGAAGGGAAGTTAGTCTAAAAATGATAACCCGAAAATTACCCCATCTTGGGAATTTATTGTCGAAATATGGAAAAATATATTTTTGGAGAAAAATAATAAAATATGACGTACATATATATTAGGAGAAATAAAAATAATATTTATGTACATATGTGTGCGGATATCAATGTACATAAAAAACATTGTAATAATATTATAATACTAATATTAAATAAAAATAAGAGAATTTTATTATTGTATTATTATTATTATAATAATATTATAATATATTTTATACTATATTATATTATACTAAAATGTAATATAGTATATTAAGGAAAAAAAAGAAAGAAGAGAGAAATATGGAAAAAAAAAAAGGGAAAAACGAAAAAAAAAAGGAAACAGAAGCTAAAATCGCTCGAGGACCCCCTAGAACCCGATTGACCCCATCTTCCTTCCTCATGCGAGCCACGACCGGCGAGAACGTGCGAGAGGAGACCGATGAGGGATGACCAGCACCCAAGAGGAGACTGGATGTCGTCACGTGCCGTGGGACAGCCGAAAAAGGCAGATCGGCGAGGGAGAAGCCGAAAAGAAAAAGGAAGATTCGGCGATCACCGACGTCGATCTGACCTCGACCAAGCCCACCAAAGGTCCCCCAGGTGAAGCCACGTAAAACGGTGGCCGAAACGGCCTAAGGTGCGGTTAAAAACATCGGTAACGACCAAATCACCCCTGAACCGATTCGGACCGATTTAGTGTGAAAGGGGTTGAACCGATCCGAACAAGTTCAATAGGAGAGAAAAAAAATTCGATGTCGCCCCAGCACAACAGTAGACCGGTAAGCGGTCGAAGTTGATCGATTTATTTTCAAAAAATTAGTTTAAATTTATATTTGATCGAAATTGACGGTAGGTGACAAACATGAGTTGAAGTGAGCCACGATTTACGTACCATCGAGAAAATTTGAGTAAGTGATCCTCACATACTATAACTTGTATAGCTATATGAAATTGAAATTAATCGTATGTGAATTAGAAATTGATCGAGTAAGTTACAGATTAATTTAGTATAAATTACTGTAGGAGTGGAATTGAAAAATTGATGATCGTAAATGATTAAATGAACGATCCAAAAGGCTAGAAAGGCTTAAGATGGCACGATGAGGGTATTAGGCCCATTAAGGAGTAATTGGTACCCACTAAGGGTAAATTGGGCTCAATATGTTAAATTGACTGTAGAAAAAGTGAAAGAATGAATATATCGAGGTAAACTGATATAATATGTGCTTAATTACAGCCCCGAGAACTGAATTGAGGCTTTGCAAACTGATTGGCAAAAAACGAGGAAATAAGGAAACTTCGACTCGACATGATTCCAGGTAAGGGAACTTTGCGAGCTCTTAGAGATGGCTATGCATAGATTTTTTGTAGTTTTCAATTCTTTAAATTCTATAAGGATTACAAATATAGAATAATATTTATGACGCCCAAATATAGGAAAATTACGAAAATACCACTAAACCTGGGAAAATTTGGAAATGCATAAAGTGCATGAACTTGACTTTTTACATATGAAAAAAGAGGTTTTGTGAAACTAAAATGATAGGCTGGCTCACGATTTGATTGTATGCATTAAATTGCACATTTTTATGAAATATGATTTGCTTAACTAGTGATTTGGAGGGATGTTGCCCTCTCACTATGTTTTGCACCATTTTGCATATCGCACTCGATTTTGAGTACCACTGTTGTGGGAAATAGAGCCAACTGTCCATTTGTGTGTGTGAAATCGTGCTGGAGCTATGATGAGGTCTGTAGATTTATCCAGATCCGCTCACACTTGATTTTGGTATGGCATATGAACAGACCGTGCTGGAGCACCGCTCGCACTGGATTCTATTGTGATGCATGATTGAGATCGTGCTGGAGCCCTCGTGTTGGACAGTATGTCACATTGACTTGCTCACATTGAATCTGAGACGATAGGCTATGGTTGATAATTTATTTGGTTGGGGTGCTGAGCTTGTGACTCAGGCACCTACAACTGTGTGGTAATTTTATTGTGGTTCACAGAGTACGTTGTACCGTGTGGACAACATGGAGTACACTGTACCGTGCAACTATAGGATGTGAGGATTGCATCTTTGGACTCAAGCATTGTGTGTCATTGCTCTGATTTGTGATAGTCCTTAGGTAGGAGCCGATGGATAGACTAATCCCCTCCTCGGACTCAGAGACACCCTTACACACCTAGCTAATGATATCTTTGGGTCTCGGACTTTGGCCAAATGTCTTATGGATTTTTGTGGATCCCTGCCTAGTCTCTCCTATTTTTATTGGTCTCTATAATGAAACTATCTGTGATTTTATTTCTGTGATGAAACCATTTGAAATGAGAATATGATTTAAATATGAGTTTCAATATTGAACATAAAAATGTTTTACTCCGAATGAGTTTTGATATTCAGTTTTTAGGAATAAATTACTATGTGTTTTACTATAATGGTTTTGTGAATGCCTCGGGTTTTTGGCATAAGCAATGCATTATGAGCATCGTAGATAGTATGGTTATCTACCTACTTTCATTTATTCTTTACTGAGCGTGTGGTGCTCATCCTTTTACTTTTCCCCCTTTACAGAGCATTTCCAGTAGAGTGTGTTAGCTGTGTCCATCCTACGATCATTTACACATAGCTATCTAGCAACATCAAGGTATACACACATATGTACTTTTGTATCTGAATAATAGTGTACAATGATGCAGTCACTTTATATGGGGGGTGTATATGTAAGGCAATATAAACGACTTTCTAATTATGAAATAGTAACTTTATGAGCTTTCGCGATGTTAGTGCCTGGGACAAAAGCATTGCTTGATATGTATATATATAACATATGAAACTGAGTGATGGATATTGACTCACAACCCAACAAATGAAGTGTGGTAAGTTCGTGAAAAATTTGTAGTCATTTTTGGGAAAACAGGTCGCTACAAAAGTGGTATTAGTGCAATGTTGATCTGATGTGAGTCTGTGTCAGTAGTTAGAAAGTATACATCCCCATGTCATTGTACATTATTCGATACAATTGTATGTACCGAGCTGTGGTTAAAATGAGAAATTGACTGTGTATGCGGGACGATCGGGATGTCTGATAGACATCGTAGCTGAGGGGAAAGTTCGTGTTCTTGGGGCTATAGTGATAGGTCCATTAGACTCGGTGATAGGTCCGAGAGACCTAGTGAATTGTCATGTGATCATGTCCCATCAGGTCCAGCTGAGACTACTGATGCCCACATTACAAGATTAGAGCGGAGTTGGGACACGTTTTTAGAGTTGTTCACTCAGGCGATGGCTAAGTTAGAGAGTAGGTAAGGTTCGGCTGCTGAGGCGACCCATACTAAGCCGGTAGCTGCTCCTAAGACACATGTGCCTACATAGCCTGCACCTATGCCATGTACTATTGAGACCCCTGTACCACCACCTGTAGTTCCACGATAGACTGGTGAGTGTTCAAGGTTTGATTGTGATCTTGCCCGATTGAGGTAGTTTCAGAAGCTGAAGCCTTCATCGTTCAGTGGGGTCAAGAATCCCGTAGTAACAGAGGATTAGATCAACCAGTTAGAAAAGTTATATGGCTTTTCTAGATGTTTGACCACTGCGAGAGTGGCCTTTGCTACATTCATGTTAGAAGGCGAGGCAGAACAATAGTGGAAATTCACCCGACCCATCCTAAGAACTAAAAATCAGGTAATTGATTGGGAGATCTTTTTGGATGGCTTTAGGAGGCATTACATCCCAGCCACTACTCAGAGGAGATTATATATGGAATTTCTTGGTTTGATCCAGAGGAATAGGTCGGTAGATGAGTATGAGTCTAGATTTACATACTTGGGAAAGTATGACCCAGATACCATGAGCAGTGAAATACAGAAGGTCTGTAAGTTTATGGATAGATTGAGACCAGCCATCAGAATCAGATTTACCCCATTTAACGTCAAGACTTACGATGAGGAAGAGCGTAGAGCTCAATTGTGTGAGCAAGATTATGAGATGCACATCTCCGAGTTTGGTAAGGTCGTGAAGGACAAGAATAGAGATCAGAAGAGATCAGCAAAGGATCGTAGTGTCCGAGTGGGGAAAAGGCCATTTGTTAGACGACCAAGGGTCGATGAGTCACTGGGTAGAATGATTAAGCCCCCAGTGTATAAGGTCTTGACTCTAGCTATGGGTATAGTGATTGGAGGACCCCGACCATCTATAGATTAGTGTAGAGCATGTGGTAGATATCACGGTAATAGGTCATGCCCCCTATCGACTAAGACATGTTTTAGATGTGGCAAGACGGGGCATATGATAAGGGATTGCCCAGAGTTGGCTGAGATATCCCTATAGAAGGGCAAAGAGTCAGAGAAGGATACAGCTGGTACTTCTGCCCCGAAGAGGAGGGCTAGAGCTAAAGAGAAGGGGAAGCAAGTTTTAGGACGCGGTCGAGTGTTTTCCTTGGATTAGGCGACCGCAGATGCTTCAGCCGATGTGTTTAAAGGTATGTCACATATGTGGTTGATATGGATAGTCACACCTAAAATTGATAGATATTCCAGTAGTCAGGAGTTTCCTGATGTCTTTCTGGATGATCTACCAAGGTTGCCACTGGATAGAGAAATGGAGCTTTGTATTAATTTGGTGCCTGGTACTGAGCCGATATCCAAACCACCATATTGTATGGTGCTAGTGGAATTGGAGGAGCTAAAAAAGCAATTGTAAGAATTGCTGGATAAGGGGTTCATTAGACTGAATATTTCATCTTGGGAAGTACTAGTTTTGTTCGTTAAGAAGAATGATTGAAGCCTCCAACTGTGTACAGATTATCGGTTGTTGAATAAAGGTACCATTAAGAACAAGTACCCCCTTCCACATATTGATGATCTATTGGATCAGTTTCGGGGAGCACAGATCTCTTCCTAGATCGATTTGAGGTCTGGGTACCATCAGTTGAGAATCTAGAGTAGAGATGTACCCAAGACAACCTTTCGTACCCGTTATGGTCATTATGAGTTCTTGGTTATGTCTTTCGGGTTAACGAAGCTCTTGTAGCTTTTATGGTATTGATGAATGAAGTGTTCAAGCCGTATGTGGACCGATTTGTGATCGTCTTTATTAATGATATATTGGTGTATTCGAAGTCTAGGGAAGACCATGAGCAGCACTTAGGTATTGTTCTGCAGACCCTTCGAGAGAAACAATTGTATGCCAAGCTCAGTAAGTGTGACTTCTGGTTGGAACATATATCATTTCTGGGTCATGTTGTATCGAAGGATGGGGCTTCAGTTGAGCCATCGAAGATTGAAGTGGTAGTTCAGTGGGATATGCCCAAGATTGTTACAGAGATTCACAGTTTTTTGGGTTTGGCTAGATATTACTGTCGATTTGTAGAGAGTTTCTCATAATTGACTGCTCTATTGACATGTCTCACTCGGAAGAATGTGGTATTCGAGTTGAATGACAAAATGTGAAGAGAGTTTTAGAGAATTGAAGTAGCGACTGACCACCACACCTATTCTCACCATTCTGACCAGTTCAGGAGGTTTCTCTATATATACAGACACCTCAAGACAGGGACTGGGCTGTGTATTGATGCAGAACGAGAAGGTAGTTGCTTATGGATCAAGACAATTTAAGGACTATGAGAAGAACTATCTGACCCATGATTTAGAGTTGGCAGCCGTAGTGTTTGCACTGAAGATATGGCGCCACTATTTGTACGGTGAGAAATTTTAGGTATTCACTGATCATAAGATCCTTAAGTTTCTGTTTTCATAGAAAGAATTGAATATGAGGCAGAGACGATGAGTAGAGCTTCTGAAAGACTATGATTGTGAGATATTTTATCATCGAAGTAAAACGAATGTAGCCTTTGATACCTTGAGCAGGAAGAGCATCGGGATGGTATCGCACATGATGGTCAGGGAACATTAACTGTTAGAGCAATTTACTAGCCTCAGTCTGGATATAGACCCTTCTGACACTGATAGTGACTATGTGATAGCTAGTATAAGATTAGAACCGGATTTGATTGAACGGATCAGACAAGCTCAGTGTATTGATCGCTTCAGTATTGATCGGGTTAGTCAAATACAGATGGGTAGAGTGACTGAGTGCACAGTTAGTGATGATGGCCTACTGAGATTCAGAGGTTGAATTTGCATTCCTGATGACCTACAGCTAAAGAGATTGATTTTGATAGAAGCTCATCCATCGAGGTATACAATGCATCTGGGGAGCAATAAGATGTATCAAAAACTCCAGAAAGTGTATTGCTGGTCAAGAATGAAGAAAGATGTTGCAGAGTTTGTGGCTAAGTGTCTGGTGTGTCAGCAGGTTAAGGTAGAGTATCAGAAGCCTACAGGATTATTGCGGCCTCTACCTATATCAACATGGAAATGGGAGCATATCACCATGGATTTCATCACGGATTTACCAAGGACCCGCGGAACCATTATGCCAATTAGGTGATTGTGGATAGATTGACGAAGTCAACTCACTTCTTAGCTATGAAGGCTACGGATACTCTGAGTGCATTGGTGGATTTGTATGTATGGGAGATTGTAAGGCTACATGGCGTTCCAGTGAGTATTGTGTCTGACGAGGATTCCCGCTTCATTTTCCACTTTTGGGAACATTTTTAGGAAGCTATGGGAACCCGATTGAGTTTCATTACAACTTTCCATTCTCAGTCTGATGGTCAGTTAGAGAGAACCATCCAGACTTTGGAGGATATGTTGAAAGCTTGTGTGATGGACTTTAGAGGCTCTTGGGATGACCATTTGCCATTAGTTGAATTCTCCTACAACAACAGTTATCACTCGAGTATTGGGATGACACCGTATAAAGCGTATATGGTCGTAGGTGTCGATCTCCAATTGGATGGGAAGAAGTGGGTGATCGAAAGATGTTTGCTCCCGATTTGGTGAAGCAAGCCTTTGAGGATGTCCGGTTGATATGTGACCGATTGAGGATGGCTCAGAGTAGGCAGAAGAGCTATGCTGATACAAGACGCAGACCTTTGGAGTTTCTGGTCAATAAGTCAGTATTCTTGAAGGTATCTCCTGGTAAGGGGATTATGAAATTCGGGAATAAGGGTAAGCTAAGTCCTCACTACATTGGACCATTTGAGATTTTGGATCGAGTGGCAGATAAGTCTTATAGGTTGGTGTTGCCACCGGAGTTAGGGAATGTGCCTAATGTCTTCCACATTTTGATACTTCGAAATTATCATCCGGACCTGGCACATGTGATTTAGTATGAGTCGTTGGAACTCACAGAGGATATGTTATATAAAGAGAAGTCGATTCGAATTTTGGACAGGAAGGAGAAGGTCTTATTATGTCATGACCGCCCGCGACTTCAACTACTAAAAACCACTACAAATGTTTCGTGTTTTACTTACCTTTCTATTTACCAACGTTTGGGCTGTGATTCGGTATTAGTCACCTCTTCCACATTATCTTATCATTCATACATGTCAATATAACTATTTATTGACTGTAATTACTTTTGTCTCATAGTGAGCTCACATATATTAAATATAAATACATCCCCTATATTACATACATTTACATCATTGTGTTGTTACATGTTCAACCGTGCTCAACTACTACAGACGCTCTGTAGAGAAGGGGAAATAAAAAAGGGGTAACCTCACAGCTCAGTAAGGAAATCAGGCAAGCAAGTAGACATCTACACTATCTATAGAAAATAATGCTTTGCCTTGAAAATATTATTTCTTTAACTCACTTTAAAAGCAAGAATTTTAAAAAAATATATATAATTGTACTAATTAAATCCCATATACAAAATCATACTGAGTTCTCAAAACATAGGCATTTCGTGTAAAACAATGCATCTTTTTAATTTCATAATGCCTTTAGATAAATCATGCCATTTATATTCAAATTACAGTAAATATGGCATTCCAATCATTCACAACACATCAATCTAGGTTCCAACCCATCCCTCAGGTCTACCCGTATCATAAAATCAAGTGATATATCATGTGAGACTCGATGGCTATATGCAATAATATCATGGACTATGGCCATATCTTATAATGGTGATCCTAGGCTACACAGATCTTGGTGTATGGGGCAATCAGTGATGTAACGGGAGGGGAGTCAGTCCATCACAACCGCCAGCTATCAACTCCACAACTCCACAACAACACACGATACAACATACTCCGTGCCACTCGCACGGTATAACATACACCCATGGACCCTATCTCACGGTTGGGGTGCCTGTCGTAGGTCTTAGCCCTCATACCATGGAAAATCAATGCCACGTCTCTAAATCCACTTGCGAACATCTTAATAGTGTGACACTCAATCTACATGGAGGAAATCATCACGATTTTTCTAACATGTCTTATATATCACAATAAAACTACAGTGAGCGCCTTTGAGTGCGACTCACAGTTGACACTCCGCTGAAACACTATTTATGCATCTCAAATATCAAACACTAGTGTGAGTAAACCTCCAGTACTAGGTCATGCATAGTTCTCATTTCAAAACAAGTATCAGCAATCGCTCCAGTACCATGCTATGCACAAAACTTATCAAATCAAGTACGAGCAATTACTCAAGTACTATGTCATGTATAAATCATGAAGAATCGAGTACGAGCAACGCTCTAGCACTCTATCATGCATCTCATGTAAAATTTGAGTACGAGCAATTCGCTTTAGCACTCTGTCATGCATATCATATAAAACTGTGTACGAGTAATGCTCCAGTACTCTATCATGCATGTCACAAAAATCTAGTGCAAGTTATACTCCAGCACTAATTATGTGGAAAACATATAAAATCAAGTGCGAGCTGTGCTCCAGCACTATTTGTTCTCACATAATTCGATAGATGGCTCTTTGAAAGGGATGATTTTCAAAACATTAAAATCAGCACTATAAATTGTGCTATTTCACATCAACCATGAAAACATTAGCCCATCTATCTACTCTTATGCTAAACAATAGTAAAAATACTCAAAAATAGGTTTTCCATGCTTTTTACAACTTTTCTCAAAAGTTAACTTTTTTCCTAAGTAGGGGTAAAATCGTAATTTGCCACTGTCGGGTCGCTATAATTATTATTCACTTTCTCTGACCTTAAGATTTTGTAAGTGAATACAAAAATAGCTGAATATACGTGCAGGCATCTCTAACTAGTAGTAAAAGTCCTTTACCTCAGATCACATCACGTGACCTCACTTCCTCGATGCTGCTCAATCTCGCTGTCCGATCGCTACTATTACAATCTCTAGAGCTGCATATAACCATTTATTTGGCTAACTATACTTTTCCTATTGTATTACACATTTAATATAGTCCATTTCACTTAATGGGCTCGTTTACTCTTGTTGGGCTTTAACAACTCTTAATGGGCCTAACACCATCTTAAGCACATTTCACTTTACTATTTATTTACGTTAGGCCTATTGGGCTTGTGGGGTCCACCAACTCTTATTGGGCTTGTACGAGGTCCATAACACCTCATTGGGCGGAGACCACGTTGGCTTGGTCCATTGGCCTTCTCGGCCAAGGCATGTGGTCGAGAGCCATCATGTCGTCGGTCATGCAACACCACGCCACTCATGGCCATTTACTAGCCAATTCACTTAGACATTTTATTAAACACTTAGTTCGCAAGTCTTAAGCCTTTCCTATAGTTCATGTTGGCATTTTATCGAACACCTTATATGCCAACATCATACAACTATCCATATGAACAATTTGATTATAACTAACCATGCCATAATCATTGACACGCCCTAAAGGTATTACCGCAAGTTCACGGGTCGTACAAGTAATAATGAGATTTGAGTCCCGAGTTATCATCCCACAGAGAAGTTGACTGGCCTAATTAACTACCGGTTAATCTTAGCCTAAGTATATCCTAGCAAATTATGAAGTTTAAGTGGGTGATTTACATAGCTAGAATTAAAAATACTGAAAGCAATAAAATAATAAAAGCTATAAAATGAAGAAATTAAAACCGAGCAAAATTACTTACAGTGCTCCATGCAATTAAAATAAAAAAACCTACGAAAGAAATTAAAACAGTTAAAACTAATTAACACAATTAAAATAAAATGCAATTATGAAAATAAAGCAATAAAATTAAACTACAATTAAACTAATCTAAAATGCAATTTTAAACTACTTAATCAAAATGCAATTCAAACTAAACTAAAACTTAATGAAAATAAAATCCTAGGAAATTAAGAAAATAACTATAAAACTACATATCTAAAATATTAACTCTAAACTAATCCTAACTATATCTACTTACTAATTTAACAATAAAATTTAACTAATGCATGAAATAAGATTAATCTAACTTAACTAATGCATGATAAAAATAAAAGCACATAATTAAATCTACTTCATGAACTAATCAAGAAAAAAATGATTATTGTGCATAAGGTAATTGCCAAACAAGCCTTAAGCATTTTTAAACCATATAATTATCCCTTCAAACACTATTCACGTGTCATCTAAAACATTTTCAGTCCAGGTTTTCACGGTTTTGGCAAGGCGTGCTGCTGTTGTCCTCTGGTCCAAGCTACTCTAGGTCTGCATTTGTTCTGCTCCAAGTTCGGACTACACACTGCATCCAAGCTGCTGTTCTCTGCCTCAATTTCTGGTTGCCAACTGCCTTGCTCGGTTCTGTAATCTGCCATGCTTTCTCTCGGTTCCAGGTGCTGGTGTGCTAGTTTTGTCCAGCTGCTGTCCTGGCATCAGCGCATGATCTGGTTCTGCTATGTCCAAATGCTGCCTGCTGCAGCTCTCGGTCACGGTCCACTGCTGCACAGCTCTCGGTCACAGTCCACTGCTGCTGTACATACCACCATGTTCACGCAGCATCTGCACCCTTCAGACTTCAGCTACATTCTGTCGATCTATGTCCATCATTCTTCACAGCAACTCGGTACTGGGGACAGCACTCATCAATGAAGACCTGCAACTACCGATTATTGGGTTAGTGGAGAATGGCAGCATGCAAAAAATAATGAACAGTTTGAAGCTCTTAAAAGCAGAGCAGAACAGAGGAGGACTCTCAGGTTCCTGGTTTTCTGGCTTGCTTTCAGGATGCTAGCTGCTGCCTCTCCAAATCTGCACCACAACAGTTAAATAGCTGAAGAAGATGGCCACTATCACCGGCTTCTCCTTCCGCTCTTTACTGTTCGTCTAAACTCTAGAAAATTAAAGGAATACAACTAACTAACTAAGCTACCCGAGACTAGGAAGAATATAGATTTTCTTTCAAATAAAGACATAAGAAATTTAAGAAGCAAACCGAGAAGAAGGATGAGCAAATGAGGCTGCAAATAACACATAAAAAGCTATTCATAAAAGATCATAATTAAAGATGAACATGAACAGTAACATAAAAATTGGTTTCGGGAAAAGCTCTAAACAAAAACACTAACCAAGCTAACTAAGCTACTCTACTCCTAAATTACATTACATTACACTACTCCTACTCCTAATATTACCTCCCATTTTCAATTGTCATCCTTTCCTAGTTATAAACACACTAGGGGTAAAATGGTAATTTCCACATCCTTGATGAGTTGGCATTTTTTTGACCACTTGTCTTCACACCATTGGCTCCTTGAAAAGATATTTCCATGTCATCCGTCTTCTTGTCCAATTGGATATGCTAGGTGGCATGACTCGTGTTGTCTGCGTGGCTCAATCTCGATTTTAGCCTAATTTCGATCCATTTTCTACCGAAAAATTCAAAATTCATCCGAATTTAATTTATCTGCAAACATGAGAATTTTAATTAAATAAAGGGGATAATTAATAAAATAAATTGGAGATTTAAATAATTAATTAGGAAATTAAGCACAAATAATTATAAAAATATAGAATTATCAATCTTGTATACATGCATATCAACTTATACATGTCTTAAAATCATATGAGCATTTATCAAAACTCATATACCAACTTTCGGCCATCACATGTTCATAGTGATTTCATGTGTTTCAATCCATAAAACATATACAAATCAACTCCATACAATCCGTAGATTAACATATATGAATTTGGAATCTTGAAAACTCACCTAGCTTATACTTCCCACTTTGGTCGAAAGTTCCTTGATTTTTTTTCTCTCTCAATATGGCTCCTTGATAGATGATTCCAACATATGTTATTCCTCTCTCAATATGGAACAAGTTTCATGCAGATCACTTGTTCCAAATATGTCTCTAACCTAGTGATCTCTAGTGAGAGAAAGCTTGAAAACTATTTGGTTATGGTTTCTTCACTTTGCCAAAAATGAAAGGATGAAGATGATTATGTGTTGGATGGTATTTATAAGCCAAAGACTGAGCCATTAAGTCACCAATTTCCTGCAGTCTCAGAGATTTCGATGGAGGCGAATCGAACTACACAATCGAGTAGCTCTAAGGAAGAGGAATCACTCGACGTGATTCCAGGTAAGGGAATTCTGTAAGTACCTAGAGTTAGCTGCACATATTTTATGGGTGCATATAGGGCTTTTCAATTGCTTGGTTACCTAGAAAAGAATTAATTGTTTATGTGAACGACTATGAATATATATGATTTGGTTTTGAAGTGATTCTTACAAAAAGGGATAGTAAGGTTAATAATTGCATAATTAACATATTTTTTGGTACTTTTATGAAATACATTGCTTTGGTTTAAGCAAACTTATAGATAGGCTGGCTATTGGATTTCCATGATTTCATGAAATAGCACGAGTTAGGTGCCAATTGTGATTTTGAATGTGTTTTGTTGAAATAGAGTCGCTTATCGAATTTGTATGAGTTAAATCATGTTGGAGCTTCGCTCGCACTAGATTTTGATGTTTTGATATGTATGAAATGTCATGTATAAGTACATAACTTAAACTTACAAATGTATGTGTTACTTTTTGATTTATTGAAAGAGGTATGATAAATGATGATTAATATTGACTCATAGCCCAACTATGTTTATGAGGGTTGTTCACGACCAGGTAAGTTAACGAATAAAGAAAAAAATTTGTGGTGATTTTTAGATGAAATGGATGAAAAGGGTTGTGACCGAGATTGGTATCAGAGCTGAGTTGGCCTAATGCGAGTCGATTTTAATAATTAGGAAAATTACATCCTCATATTATTGTTCTTTTGTTTGATATAACTATGAATACCGAGATGGAATAAGATTAATAAATGATTATGGATACAGGAAATTAGGCATTATGCCTGTCACAAGCCGAGGTAGAGGGGGGCTGATGCACGTGTTAGAGGACGTAGGGGTAGGCTTGAGAGTCGTGCGGAGCCACAGACTGATCAAGCTCCACATGACCCTGTTGAGAGACCAGGGGATACAAAGGCACGCTTCGCTAGGATATAGCGGAGTATTGAGATCCTTGGGGAGATAGTCACGTAGGCGTTGAGTGCTGCCGATAGATAAGGTCTAGCCGTGCAGCCTACTACTGGACAGGCAGCTGCAGAAGCAAAGAGGCCTCAGATTATGGGGACTGTCACACCACCCTCAGTTCAGGATACGACATCTCCTATCGCTCCATACCGAGCGAGAGTGACCTGAGTTACGACTGCGAGTTGAGTAGGTTAAGGCAATTCCAAGAGTTTAAACCTCCAGTATTTAGAGGAGTGAAGGACTCAGTTGTTACAGAAGATTGAGTTTATTATATGGAAAAGTTGTATGGATTCTTCAAATGCATATTGACTGAGAAAGTGGCCTTTACCATATTTATACTGAAAGGCGAGGCAGAGCACTAGTGGAGATCCACCGTATCTATTCTGAGGGCCCGACACTTAGAGAACACATGTGAGGTATTCTTGGAGGCCTTTAGGAGGCAATATATTCCAGCCAACTACATGGAGGAAGTTGGGGATGAAATTTATGAATTTGGTTCAAGGGAACCGCTCTGTTGATGAGTATGAGTCGAGGTTCACAACCTTGGGGAGGTATGACCTTAACACATTGAGCAGTACGACCATGAAAGTCCAGAAGTTCATGGATGGACTGAGACCAGCCATTAGATCCAGATTGCTCCATTTGACATCCTCAATTATGAAGAGGCACAGGGCGCAATTATGTGAACAGGACTTTGAGCAGAATGCCTATGAATTTGGGAAGGTTAGTGGCAGAGAGATAGAGATCGAAAGAGATCCGAGATTGATAGAGTGGCCAAGAAAGGAGGTTAAAGACTGTTTGAGAATAGACCTAAGATTAAGGAGGTGCAGGAGAGAGTTGCTAAACCTCCTGTGTACCCAGCTTTCGCTCCACCGATGGGTGTAGTCATTGGAGGACCACGACCTACTACCGATCAGTGTAGGAGATGTGGTAGATTTCATTGTACCAGGCCTTGTCCAACAACCCCTGTTGTGTGTTACAGATGTGGGAAGCCTGGACATATAGCGAGGTATTATCCTGAGATGATAGAGACTGCCCCACAGAAGGGCAAGGAGCCAAAGAGAGCTCTGGTTGAGACAGTTGCTCCGAGGAGGAGAGCTACAGCTGAGGAAAAAGGGAAGCAGACGGTGGGTAGAGGATGAGTACATGCACTGGACCAGGACACCGTCGACACTTCGACAGATGTGAGTAAAGGTACCACCCTAATTTTTGGTTTAGAAGCATTTGTATTGTTTGATCTTGGTACCACACATTCCTTTATATTGCTTTCCTTTGCACTTAAATTGTTGAAGCATGTAAAGCCTACATTGTGAGATAGAATGTTGATGATTTCCACACCTATGAATGATAGTCAGTTGACTAACTATGTATATAGGAATTGTAAGTTGAAGATAGGGGAAAAGAAATGGCAGCCGATTTAATTTTACTAAGTATGAGCGATTTTGATGTAATCTTAGGAATGGATTGGTTGGCTGCAAATCATGTTGTTATGGATTGTCATGATAAGACATTGATGTTTCTAGAGATAGATAATCTTATTGTAAGCTTTGTTGAAAAGAAACGAAGAACATGATTAATGTAAATGAAAAGAGTATAATTTTAATCCATCATATTTGAAAGATGAATTTATTTATTAATTATGAATGTTAATGTGATGACTTTTGTTGCTAACGGTGGAAAGGATAATGTGAAGGGTTCATTGCATATGTGGTTGACACAAATAAGGCACATCCGGAATTGAGAGACATTCCAGTAGTTGCAAAATTTCCTGATGTCTTTTCGGATAATTTACTAGGGCTACCACCTGATAGGGAGATGGAGTTTTGCATAGAGTTGGTACCTGGTACAAAGTCGATATCTAAGCCACCATATAGAATGGCTCCGATTGAGTTGGAAGAACTAAAGAAGAAATTACAAGAGTTGCTAGAGAAGGGGTTTATTAGACCCAGTGTCTCACCTTGGGGAGCCCCAGTTTTGTTTTTATGGAAGAAGGATGGGATTCTCCGACTGTGTATAGATTACCGATTGTTGAATAAGGCCACCATTAAGAACAAGTACCCCCTTCCACTTATTGATGATCTGTTGGATCAGCTTTGGGGAGCACATGTCTTTTCTAAGATAGATCTACGATCTAGGTACCATCAATTGATGATACAGAGTGGAGATGTACCTCAAACAGTATTTCATACCCATTATGGCCACCATGAGTTTTTGGTTATGCCATTTGGATTGACAAATGCCCCCGCAGCATTTATGGCATTGATGAATGATGTATTTAAGTCTTGCCTAGACCAATTTGACATAGTGTTCATCGACGATATATTGGTTTATTCCAAGTCTAGGGAAGATCATGAGGAGCACTTGAGGATAGTTTTGCAGACCCTTCGAGAGAATGATTTATACGCCAAACTCAGTAAGTGTAATTTTTCGTTAGAGCAGATCTCATTTCTAGGTCATGTTGTGTCGAAGGATAGGTATCAGTAGATCCATCTAAGATTTGGGTAATTGTACAATAGGAATAGCCCAAGATAGTTATTGAGATTAGAAGCTTTTTGTGATTTGTAGGTTATTATCGGAGATTTGTTTAGGGTTTCTCCAGACTAGCTGCTCCGTTGACGCGTATCACACGGAAAGATGTTAAGTTTGTGTGGGATGAGGCATATGAGAGGAGTTTTTAGGAGCTTAAGCGTTGGTTTACGACTACTCTGATTCTCACCATTCTTACCAGCTCAGGAGGTTTCTCTGTGTATACGGATGCATCACACTAGGGACTGGGTTGTGTACTTATACAGGATGGGAAGGTAGTTGCCTATGGATCCAGACAGTTAAAGGATTACGAGAAGAACTATTTGACTTACGATTTAGAGTCGGCGGCCATAGTATTTGCGTTAAAGATATGGCACCACTATCTCTATGGTGAGAAATTTCAAGTATATGCGGATCACAAAAGCCTTAAGTATCTGTTCTCTCAAAAAGAGTTGAGTATGAGACATAGAAGATGGCTCGAACTCCTGAAGGATTATGATTATGAAATCATATACCACCCGGGTAATGCTAATGTAGTTGTCGATGCTTTGAGCAGGAAAAACCTCGGGTTGGTGTCTTATATGATGGTTTGGGAACATAAGTTGTTGGAGCAACTTATGAGCCTCAGTTTGGATGTATCCCCACCTAGTACAAAAAGATTTGATATTATAACTAGTTTGAGATTGCAGCCAGAGTTGATTAGTCGTATTCGACAGGCTCAGCAGAGTGATCAACAGTGTACAAATTGGTTGAGTCAGTTACAAACAGGTGTGGGTACCAATTTTGAACTGAGTACAGCAGGGTTACTAAGATCCAGGGGCAGAGTATGTGTTCCCAAGGATCAAGAGATCAGGAGATTGATTTTATCATAGGCTCACTCATTGAAGTATACGATACATCCGGGGAGTACTAAGATGTATAAAAGCCTTCAGAATGTTTATTGGTGGTCTGGAATGAAAAGAGACATTGCTGAATATGTCGCTAGATGTCTCGCTTGTCAGCAGGTGAAGGTAGAGCATCAGAAGCCTGCAAGGTTATTACAGCCTCTATCGATACCGATATGGAAATGGGAGTACATCACCATGGATTTTATGATGGGTTCACCGAGGACCTGCAGAGGTTATGATGCCTTTTGGGTAATTGTGGATCGGTTGATGAAGTCAGCCCATTTCATAGCTATGAGAACTACCGATACCCTGAGTCAATTGGCGAACTTGTATGTTAGAGAGATAGTGCGATTACATGGTGTTCCAATGAGCGTTGTTTTTGATCGGGATACCCACTTCATTTCCTATTTCTGGAAACATTTTCAGGAAGCGGTGGGGATCCACTTGAGTTTTAGCACCGCTTTTCATCTTCAGATAGATAGTCAGTAAGAGAGGACTATACAGACTTTGAAAGATATGTTGAGAGCGTGTGTGCTAGATTTTGGAAGCTCTTGGGATGATCACCTACCGTTAGCCGAGTTTTCCTATACTAACAGTTATCATCGAGTATCGGGATAGCACCATATGAGGCGCTATATGGACGTAGATGTTGATACTCTATTGGATGGGAAAAAGTTGGTGACATACAGATTTTTGCTCTCGATTTAGTGCAGCAAGCCTCTGAGGATGTCTAGTTGATATGTGAGAGATTATAGACAGCTCAGAGTCGGCATAAGAGTTATGTTGACAAGAGACGGAGACCACTGAAGTTTGATGTTGGTGAGTCAGTGTTTTTTTGAGTTTCTCCATCGAAAGGGATTATAAGGTTTGGTAAAAAGGGAAAGTTAAGCCTTCGGTATATCAGACCCTTTGAGATTTTGGAGAGAGTGGGAGATAAGGCTTATAGGTTGGCATTACCACCAGACTTAGCAAGTGTTCATAACGTCTTCCACGTCTCTATGCTTCGGAAGTACCACCCAGACTTGGCACATGTGATAAGATATGAGCCATTGGAGCTCAGTGAGAGTATGACGTATGTCGAGAAGCCGATTCTGATATTAGATAGGAAGGAGAAGTTGCTTAGGTCGAAGACAATTCCCTTAGTGAAAATTCTTTGGCAATATCACACTCCGGAGGAGGCTACCTGGGAGTTAGAGAGCCTAATATGGGAGAAGTACCCTCAACTTTTTGATGAATGACTTGGTTCTAATTTGGAGGATCAAATTTCTTGAAGGAGGGGAGGAATGTGAGACCCATAAATTTCTAAGTAATGTTTATGATTATTGAATGCACAGACAAGTTATATTACATATGAATCACAAGAAATGGATGTTTTTAAGTTCAAGTGTGAATGAATTACTAAATGAGTATTGAAGTAATTGAGTATAAGTTTAACTTGAAAAATCTAGGAGAATTGCAGCTAGAATGCTGTAGGAAGTAGGGCAGATTGATCTCATGCAAGGAGAGATTGATCTCATGGCCAGGAAAAACACAATGCCAGGTATTCTGCAGAGGGAGATCGATCCCTCACTAAAGCAGATCGATCTCGTACTGTCTCGGGTTGGACCAGATCGATCTCCTCCCATAGGCAGATCGATCTCCATTGGTCTCTGGATAGGCCAGATCGTTCTCCTCTTAAGGCCAGATCGATCTCCAAAGCCTTCTGCCTAAAATAGATCGATCTCATTACCTTGAGCAAATCGATCTCATGCACTTCAATAGATTGATCCCTTGCCTCCAAATTATCGAAATTCTGAAGGATTCAAGTAAGGCCAGATCAATCTCCCCCTATGGAGATTGATCTCCTAAGGCATTTCCTATAAAACTGGGTAGTTGTATCTGCATTTCATGGGAGCAAACACATTTCCTCCATTTTTAACTTTAACCTTGCTTTCTCACTCTAAAATCCATCACATTTCCATAAAGATTTGAGTAAAAGCTATTAGAGCAAAGTTGTTCATTGTGAAGAGAAGAACAACATAACTTGGAATCAACACTTCATTTGTTAGATTAAAGGAGCAAAGGAGTCTTCAAATTTGGAAAAGAGGAAAGTCAAGCTAAGTGAGTTTCTAATACACCAACTCAAAGGATATTTACCTAGTTGTTATTGTGAGTAGATGGGTGTATGTATTGATAATTGAAACTGCCTAGAATGTAATGTAACAAGCATGTAACAAGCATAACATAGAATGAGTTAGTGTGAGAAAATGTGATATGGTTGAGTTGATGATAAATGGCTTATACTAAGGTGTTAGTAAGGTGATATGCATGATTTTGAGATGATGGAATGAAGTTACATTGTGAGATTAGTCAAGTTATGAAAATAAAGCATATGAGGTGTTTGATAAATTGCCATAGGGAAGTCAATGATGAACTAGAGGCACTATGAGCTTAACATCGATCCAGTGTGAATCAATATGCCTAAAGAGTTCAATAGGCTCTCGAGAAATAAATAGAGGGATCAAAATGGACTTAAGAGGAAATGAGGCTTTATAAGTGTTAATGAAAACTATAAGTCGAATCGACTATAGTAAATGAAAGAATTTTAATTTCATTTGATTAAATTGATGTGATACGTAATTTCGTGCCGTCCTGAAGATTTTGTTGAAGGCGAATCAAACTACACAATCGAACAACTCTAAGGAAGAGGAATCACTCGACGCGATTCTAGGTAAGGGAATTCTGTAAGTACCTAAAGTTAGCTGCACGTATTTTGTGGGTGTATATAGGGCTTTGCAATTGCTTGGTTACCTAGAAAAGAATTAATGGTTTATGTGAATGACTACGAATATATATGATTTGGTTTTGAAGTGATTCTTACAAAAAGGAATAGTAAGGCTAATAATTGCATAATTAACATGTTTTTTGGTACTTTTATGAATACATTGCTTTGGTTTAAGCAAATTTACGGATAGGTTGGCTATTGGATTTTATGATTTCATGAAATAGCACGAGTTAGGTGCCAATTGTGATTTTAAATATGTTTTGTCGAAATTGAGCCGCCTATCATATTTGTATGAGTTAAATCGTGCTGGAGCTTCGCTCACACTAGATCTTGATGTTTTGATATGTATGAAATGTGATGGAGCCTACCTTGCACTATGTTTTGAGTTATGACGTTTTATAACCGTACTAGAGCTTTTGCTCGAACGTGGATTTCAATTGATTTTCTTATGCATATAACCGTACTAGAGCTATGCTCGTACGTGATTTTCCTCACTATTTATTATACATAAAGTCATACTAGAGCGTTGCTCGTACGAGGGAATTTATTGATGAAGCATAAATCGTGCTAGAGCTTAGCTCGCACTGGTTTTCACACTGTGATATGTAATGAGTCGTGCTGGATGCCTCATGTAGACTGTGTGTCACATGGATGAGATGCTCGTACGAGCCATGCTGGATGCCTCGTGTGGACTGTTAGACACATGGATAAGATGCTCGCACATGCACTTGAGACTGAGTAGGTTATACATGGCATGGGGTAGATAAGACCTACGACAGACACCCCCAACCATGATATGGGTCCACGAAATACGTTGTACCATGTACATCACACGGAGTACGCTGTACCTGAGGTTATGATGTTGATTTGAAAGTCTAGCGAAAGACTAACCTACCTCCATTCCAGCATGATGCCCCGCACACCGGGATCTGTGTGGTCTGGGATTATAATGACATAGATGGCCAACATAGTCCTTGATATATATAGTGACCACCTGTCTCACATGGTATCACATGGCTTTGTATATAAGTATGATTGTGTTGTCCAAGGTAGACTCGAGGGAGGGGTCGAGCCTTGTGGGATGTTTTTAAAGAGATGACACTTGTTGTTTGTGATGAGTTTTGATATGTTTTGAGAAAGTAATAAATCCTAAGGGATGGTTTTGTGACGAATTACCCTTTTTATGATGAGTTTTACTATGATGAGCATGAGAGGTTTTACATGATGATTTTTCATGTTTACATGCCTATTTTCATGTTTTTAGTACATGATATATGTATATACATGTGGCATAGTTTAATATTTCCTCATGCTATAGATATTATTGATTTTTATGCATGACACTATAAGTATGTAGATAGTGTAGTTATCTACCATGCTTGCATTATTGCCTTACTGAGCGTGTGTGTCACGACCCAAATTACCTAAAATCATTACAAATTTTTCTGCTTTTTCCGTTTATTATTTAATTCTTACCTTTCTCTCATCGTGACCATCCTACAAACAATTGGGCTATGATTCGGTGTTAGTTCCCTCACACTATTTACCATTTCATTTCCACAATCATATTAACATATAAGGATTTACTATCCTTTTACTTTAACCAAATACATATATAGTAGTATTTACATAACCTTACATCCCCGACATCATATCTGTTTACAGTACTATGCATTACATGTTCAGATACAAAACTATACAAATGTGTATACCTGTCTCTCGATGGGAAGCAGCGGATACCAAGATGCAAGTTCTCAACCGCTCACTAACTACTGCGAGTACTCTGAAAAGATGGGAAATAAGGGGGTGAACAAACCACACGCTCAGTAAGGCAATTATGCAAGTAAGTAGATAGTTCCATTATCTACATGCTTATAATGCCATGCCCTTAAAATCCATTTCTTTTCATTAAAATCTCAAGCACGAAACCATGCATACATCAATAACATAGTTTATCAAAACTATTTGTGCATATATAAATCATGTAATTCATGCATCAAAGGCATTTTGTGTGACATCATTAAATCATACTTAGCACGAGGTAAATCAAGATCATGCATCATTTCATGCCATATAAAACAAATCATGAGAAATAATTCTTTTCATGAATCTTATCATTAATGCATGGAAAACTCATCATGCTACTGCATTTAAATCATTTCATTAAAACTGCAGTATAAAATAACCCCTCTGGGTCAATCATCTCAGAAATACATCTCAAAACTCATAAAACAACTCGTTATAAAATTCTGTCATAAAATCACCCTTCTTTTAGGGTCACATGTCATAAAATCATCTGAAATCTAGCATCACAGTAGAAAATCCTGAAATCGGGGGCCTGACCCCTCCCTCGGGTCTACCCTGGTCTATCGAGACCACGTGTTATATCATGTGAGACAAGTAGGTGACTATATCAGTAACAACGAGGACTATGGCCATAACCTAGTGATCCCTGGCTACACGGTACCTAGTGTGCGGGGTATCACACCTGAAACGGAGGTGGGTCAATCCTGCCGCTAGAACAACATAACATCAGGATTACGAGGGCAAGGATTTCTACCTCGTGGCTAATGCCACTCCACTCTAACAATCCCCACGGTACAGCGTACTCCGCATGACATACACGGTATAATGTACTCTGTGAACCCAATCTCAGTCAGGGGGTGCCTGCAATAGGTCTTATCCACCCATATCATCTCTGTCTCAGTATATACGTGTGGCATATCATCTCAGTGTGACACACACTCTATTGGAGGTTCCAACATGGCTATATGCATGTCATATAAATCCCTGTGCGAGCGAAGCTCTAGCACAATTTCATAAAAATCAGTAACATCTGCGTACGAGTAGCACTCTAATATGAGTTTAAAATAGTTATAAATCTATATAAAACTTCGTACGAGTAAGCTCTAGCACGGTGTTATGCATCAATAAATCAAATCTCATGCGAGTTACACTCCAGCATGGCTTTATGCATAAATAGATCAAATCTCGTGCGAGTTACACTCCAGCACAACTTTTATGCAATTATCATATCAAAACAGGATGCTAGTTAAGCTCCAGCACCTCTCATGCTTATCAAATCATTAAAACTAGTACGAGCAAGCGCTCCAGCACCTTTTTATACATATCAAGTCAAAACAAGTAAAAATATTCAAAACAAAGTGTGAGCTAAACTCTAACACCTCTCATGCATTTCACATTAGTAAAATCAGTGCGAGCAACCGCTCTAGCACATTTCATGCATATGATGTCACACAAGTCGATGCGAGCAACCACTCAAGCACATTTTATTCACACTCACAAACTCAGATATAGTGCGAGCTATGCACCAGCACTATCTGTTTCCATTTAAAGTTAATAGTTGGCCCATTTTCCATATAATTTTCATTTAAATCTTAATAACACTTATGTAGTTTTATATTGTGAAATCTATGCAAATACTGGTCAATCTATCGATTTGCTTTGCTTAAAAACCAAGAAAATTTCCTAAATCAGAAAATTCATTAAATCATGCATTTCATGCATGTCATGCTTTCACCATCCTTAGGTGAATTCCCTCAATAGGGGTAAAATAGCATTTTTATCTATTTCGAGTCCTTAAAATCTTTAATCTATTTCTAGGACCTTTATACATATTCTGTATATACATACATATTCAGTGTAAACAAAAGCTATTAAAATACGTGTAGCTACCTCTAGCTACTCACACAATTCCCTTACCTCATTTTTTTGTACAGTCTGACCTTTCACCGATGTCTCGTCATGCAGTCCGATTTGCTCTCAATCAAATCTCTGAAGCTACGTATAAATATACATTAGGTCAAATACAATGCAATTAATTGTATTTCATATTTTCTGGGCTTAATTTAAATCATTGGGCCCGTTTACCCATATTGGGCCCGATTACACCATAATAGGCCTTAAGCCCGTTTTCCACTCACTATTCACATTATCGAGGCCTATTAGGCTTATTGGGCCCATCAGTATTTATTGGGCCTCGTTCTAAACTATAGAATAGCTCAATTAAGTATTTACGACAATTTATCTTAAATTTCAGAACATAGTTCATTTAATGCGAAAATTAAATCCGTAATTTATGCTGTAAATTTTTGACATGCATATCAATGCAATATTGTCGTAAATAAGGGTTACTTACCCGAGATTCCATGATAGTACGTAAATTGAGGCTGTCTCGAGCTCTCGTTTGACATCAATTGTCGAGCTACACAATTACATATTTTTTTTGGTCAATTTTCAGTCGGATATTAATCAAATTAAATATTCTGAAATTTAAATCAGTCAATTTTGACCGCTTACCGACTTACCCGTAGCTCGATTGCATCATTGGGATTTTCCCCCAATTTTTTCTCTTTTTTCTTTTTCCCCTTGTGTCTTTCTTTTCCTTCTTTTCTGACTGAACCGGTTAGGTCTGGTTCAGCCCGATTCAGACCGGTTCGATCCAGCCGGTTTAGTCTGGTTCGATCAGTTCAGGGCTTAGCCGGTCGATTCTCCCCCAGTTTTTGTCGCCAGCAGCTCTGCGGGATCGTCCGAAGGTCGGATCTGGGGTCGGTGTGGTTCGAGGTGGTCGAAAAGTGGCTGGTCCAGCTCTTTTCCCTTCCGACGTCGGTGCCTTTTCTTTTCTCACCATTTTTCGTCGCTAGCTGCCATCTCACTGGCTGATTCAACCACCGATCGCGTCGCCTGCGTCTGGGGAACCATCGACTAGGGTCGGTTGGGGCTAGATCGGTGCCGATGGCCGTCGATTTCCTTTTCTCCCTTTTCGGTTTCTCACTTTCTCTTTCTGTCGTCGCCGTTCGTCGGCTCCTTCGGGTCGCTGGTGTCGTTGGTGGCTGCCTCAAGTCTGGGCTTCGTCGGCGCCTCTAAGTCGCCGGTGGTCTCCGTTTGTCGGTTGAGGCAGAGGCGAGGTGTTGTTTTGGTTTATGCAGAAATCGCGTTTCGTAATTTTCTGCCCCTTTTTTTCTTTATTTATTTAATTTATTTTTATTATTATTTTAATCAATTAAAATATTATTAAAAATCCAAAAATATCTTTAAAAATTATATTTTATTCATTTAACCAATTAATGAATTTATCGATATTATTTCATATTTTCGGTATATTTTTCGATTATTTTCAAGGTAATTTCTCGAAGTGAAAATTTCGGTTTATTCCAATAAATTCATATCTTGATCAATTTAACCCGAAATTTAATTATTTCTTCGTTATTGATCAAGATTCTCAAATCCATTATTTTTAATGAAATGTTCTTGTCCAATTAATATCGAGTTTCAATCTTTTGACCGTTTTACCCTTCAACGTGTTCAGAAATACCATTTCAATCCTTTATTTGATCTTTAAATGCATTCGGGAATTTTTATTCATTCCATTTGAATCATAGTAAATTATGATAAAATCAGGTCTTACAGTGTGGTTGCTCATCCCATTCAGTTTCCCCCTCTACAGAGCGCGCATAGTAGC
This sequence comes from Firmiana major, assembly GCA_033439115.1. Classification (NCBI taxonomy): domain Eukaryota; kingdom Viridiplantae; phylum Streptophyta; class Magnoliopsida; order Malvales; family Malvaceae; genus Firmiana; species Firmiana major. Next base: position 47,173,240 of record CM065896.1, on the reverse strand, counting down.
CTAGTGAAGGACTGAGGCATTGCATTTGGATATCCGCTGCTCTCCATCGCCAAGAGGTATACACACAGGAATTCTTTTTGTATCTAAACATGTAATAGCACAATAATCATTTTGAAATGTAATAAGGGGGACGTTATTGTTAGCAAACATGTCATGTATAAGTACATGACTTAAACTTGCAAATGTATGTGTTGCTTTTTTATTTATTGAAAGAGATATGGTAAATGATGGTTAATACTGAATCACAGCCCAACTGTGCTTGTGAAGGTTGTTCACGATCGGGTAAGTTAACGTATAAAGCAAAAAATTTGTGGTGATTTTTAGATGAAATGGATGAAAAGGGTCAAGACACTTACGGTCTAAGACGATCTCTTTGGTTAAGGTTCTCTGGCAGTACCAGACTTCATAGGAAGCTACATGGGAATTAGAGAGCTTGATGCGAGAGAAGTATCCAGAGTTATTTGATGACTGACTTGGTTATAATTCGAAAGACCAAATTTCTTAAGGGGGGAGGAAATATAAGACCCAAACTTTGCGTTATTTCTTTAAGAATGTATCATTTGGAATATGTAATTTTGATATATTGATCAATAAGGAAGAAATAATACAATTTCGTGTTCATATGATGTAATTGGAAGCCGATAAATTTTAAAATATCGAAATAAAAGCTTGGGTAAATTCAAAATAAACTGAATGAAATTAGGTTAAACCAATTGAAAATATGGACTCAGAACGTGAAAATATAAGGAGTCCAAGAAGGGAAGTTAGTTCAAAAATGATAACCCGAAAATTACCAAACCTTGGGAATTTATCGTCGAAATATGGAAAAATATATTTTCGGAGAAATAAAAATAAAATATGACGTACATATATATTTTGAGAAATAAAAATAATATTTATGTACATGTGTGTGCGGATATCAATGTACATAAAATACATTGTAATAATATTATTATAATAATAATAAATAATAATAAGAGAATTTTATTATTGTATTATTATTATAATAATATTATAAGATATTTTATACTATATTATATTATACTAAAATGTAATATAGTATATTAAAGGGGAAAAAAAGAGAGAAATCTAGAAAAAAAGGGAAAAACGAAAAAAAAAAAGGAAATAGAAGCTGAAATCGCGCGAGGACCCCTGAGAACCCGATCGACCTCGTCTTCCTTCATCTGGTGAGCCACGATCGGCGAGAACGTGCGATAGGAGACCGACGAAAGACGACCGGCACCCAAGAGGAGACTGGACGTCGTCACGCGCCATGGGATAGCCGAAAAAGGTATATCGACGAGGGAGAAGCCGAAAAGAAAAAGGAAGATTCGACGGTCACCGACGTCGATTTGACCCCGACCAAACCCACCGAAGGTACCTCAGGCGAAGCCGGGTCAAACAGTGGCCAAAACAGTTTAAGGACCGGTCGAAAATGCCAGCAATGAACAAATCGCCCTTGAACCGATTCAGACCTATTCAGTGTGAAAGGGGTTGAATTGGTCTAAATCGGTTCAGTAGGAGAGAAAAAAATTTGGAAAAACATTCGGTGTTGCCCCGGCACAACAGTAGACTGGTAAGCGGTCGAAACTGATCGATTTATTTTGTGAAAAATTAGTTTGAATTTATATTTAACCAAAATTGATCGGTTTAAATATATATTAATGTGTAGCGCAACGGTAGGCGACAAACAGGAGTTCGAGCGAGCCTCAATTTACGTGTCATTGAGAAAATTCAAGTAAGTGATCCTCACATACTATAACTTAAATAGTTATACAAAATTGAAATTAATCGTATGTAAATTAGAAATTGATCGAGTAAGTTACAGATTGATTCAGTATAAATTAATGTAGGTGTGGAATTGAAAAATTGATGATTCTAAATGATTAAATGAACGATCCAAAAGTCTAGAAAGGCTTAAGGAGCAATTGGGCCCCACTAAGGGTAAATTAGGCCCAATATGTTAAATTGATCTTAGAAAAAGTGAAAGAATGAATATATCAGGGTGAACTGATATAATATGTGTTCAATTGCAGCCCCGAGAATTGAATTGAAGCTTTGCAAATTGATTGCCAACAAACGTGGAAATAAGGAAATTTCGACTCGACGATTCCAGGTAAGGGATCTTTGCGAGCTCTTAGAGATGGCTATGCATAGATTTTTCGTAGTTTTCAATTCTTTAAATTTTATGAGGACTACAAATATAGAATAATATTTATGACCCCCAAATATGAAAAAATTACGAAAATACCCCTAGACCCGGGAAAATTTGAAAATGCATAAAGTGCATGAACTTGACGTTTTACATGTGAAAAAGAGGTTTTATAAAACTAAAATGATAGGCTGGCTCACAATTTGATTGTATGCATTAAATTGCACATTTTTGTGAAATATGATTTGCTTGACAAGTGATTTGGAGAGATGTTTCCCTCTCACTCTATTTTGCACCATTTTGCATATCGCACTCGATTTTGAGTACCACTGTTATGGGAAATAGAGCCAGCTGTCAGTTTGTGTGTGTGAAATCGTGCTGGAGCTATGATGAGGTCTGTGGATATATCCAGATCCACTCACACTTGATTTTGGTATGGTATATGAACAGACCGTGTTGGAGCACCGCTTGCACTGGATTCTATTGTGATGCGTGATTGAGATTGTGTTGGAGCCCTCGTGTTGCAATGTGTGTCATACTGACTTGGTCACACTGAATCTAAGATGACAGGTTATGGTTGATAATTTATTTAGTTGAGGTAGTGAGCTTGTGACTCAAGCACCTACAACTGTGTGGTAATTGTAATATGGTTCAAGGAGATCATTGTACCATGTGGACAACATGGAGTAAACTGTACCGTGCAACTATGGGATGTGAGGATTGCGTCTTTAGAATTGGGCATGCTATGTCATTTCTTAAATTTGTGATAGCCCTTAGATAAGAGCCGATGGATAGACTAATCCCCTCCCCTCATCGAACTCAGAGATAGCCTTGCACACCTAGCTAGTGATAGCTCGGGGTCTCGGACTTTGGCAAAATATCTTATGCATTTGTGTGGATCCTTGCCTAGTCTCGCCTATTTTTATTAGTTTCTATAATGAAGCTATCTGTGATTTGATTTCTGTGATGAAACCATTTAAAATGAGAATATGATTTAAATATGAGTTTCAATACTGAACACAGTAATGTTTTACTCCGAATGAGTTTTGATATTCGATTTTTAGGAATAAATTACTGTGTTTTACTATAATGGTTTTGTGAATGCCACGAGTTTTCGGCATAAACCATGCATTATGAGCAACGTAGATAGTATGGTTATCTACTTGTTTTCATTTATTCCTTGCTGAGCGTGTGGTGCTCATCCCTTTACTTTCCCCCTCTACAGAGCATTTCCAGTAGAGTGTGTTAGCTACATCCTTCCTACGATCATTTACACACAGCTATCCAGCAACATCGAGGTATACACACATATGTACTTTTTATATCTGAATAATAGTGTACAGTGATGTAGTCACTTTCTATGGGGGACGTGTATGTAAGGCAATGTAAATGACTTTCTAATTATGAAATAGTAATTTTATGAGCTTCCGCGATGTTAGTGCCTGGGACGAAAGCAATGCCTGATATGTATATATATATAACATATGAAACTGAGTGATGCATATTGACTCACAACCCAACAAGTGAAGTGTCGTAAGTTCGAAAAAATTTGTAGTGATTTTTGGGAAAATGGGTCGAGACAAGTTTGATGTTGTGGAATGTTAGATTTATATCGAAAAGTTCAGTTTATAGCTCGATTTAGCTGAGAACTGTGAAAGTGTGAAAATTTGATGATTTGGTATGCTGTGAATTGTTAATTGGTGCTTGGAATAAATGTGTAGGATATTAGGTTAATGAATTGAAATTAAAAGGAAAGAAACTATCGAAAATAGTTTAAACCGAGACTTTATCGGTAAAACTGAGAAAGTGGGAAAAATTAGCAAAATGGTCGAATCTAGTGAGTTTTACGTAGGTTGAGGTATATTAAGATGAATTTGACTATCACTTGATGGATTTGAAATTTTTTTGGGCAGCTCGAAGCGTTTGCATGTAAAACGAGGTAAACCAGTTACCTGGCGATATAGTGTTGTCCTAGCCTTGGCCAAGTAAGAGATGCATTCTATTTTAGTAATGATATACCTTACCTACAAATAGATATTTATAGGATGGAAAACCTTTTATATAACAAGCAAGAATTGCGAAATGACCTTAAGCCCGTGTTTATTTAGTTCGAGTGCAAGATTTTCGTATAAATAAAAAGCTACGAATATTTTCATATTAAGCATGTGCATGTATATGTAAAATTTTGAAAATAAGACTCCTGCAATCTTTTGTACAAATAAATTTGAAAATAATTTTAGTAAATGATGATAAGTTTGATTTCGAGACTATAAGCTCTAAAATGTACGAGTCAGGGTAAACCTGGCAGTCAATTTAAAGGGACCCAAGGGAATTCTAGTCGACGGCCTATGAACGGACTGGGCCTTGACTGTATCGTTCATATTTCTATGTGTCTGTCATGTTGCCTTTATGGCAGTATGTGTTGTAACGACCCTTGACCTTGAAAATTTGGAGGAATTTATTTCTTGAAGTTTTAAATTCCTACTTATTCCTTCATTTACTTGGACTGTATTCTTGTTCAGTGTCGTTTCTTTTATCTTACTTATTCACCGATAAATTATACTTCAATTAAAATTTTACATCTAAATGGCCAATAGAAATTTTGGCAGCAAAACGGCTTATATATAAGCCTATCCACCTGCAAATCAAATGCTTTAACAATCCTAGATATCCACAACTATCAAACATGCTTCCCAATTTGCATCATCAAGCCAACATATATCCATTCCAACTAAAATTACTACTCCAAGATAAATTCTCAAAAGGGAAATTCTTTACATTTGTTTTCTTACAAATTACATCCCAACATAATATTTCCACTATATGTTTGTGCTCACAAAATGTGTCTGGTATAGGAATGCAATTGTATACCTCTGCGTGTACAAAAAGTAGCCTAGGGTAGCTCTTTCTGCCAACCTATGTCGTGTACGCGTCAGGTAGCGTCTATAGATCACTGCAAATAATCTGAAAGGTAGAGGGGTGAGCTTTCAGGAAAAAGCCCAGCAAGAAAGAGCATTTAAAACGATCATGGTGATTAAAATATATAGAAAAACATAATAATACGTAAAATGACTTCTCTCTACAACTAATATAAAGGACCTCCGAATTTAAGAAATCAGAAACATCATCAATCAAAACGTGAATCTTTAAGTACTTGAACTTAACAGTCATAACATAACCTTTTGTATATTCAGAATTTCAAAAACATATTTGCATATAAATCACAAATCACAGAGTCAAATCTAAAAACAGAGTTTAGTTAAGATAGAGACTACGCTATCCCATATGATTATCATGCATCAATAACAAAATCATCCTCCATAGAGGGAATTCAGAACCTATGGCCATGGTAGGGCTGTAGACGTAATTAAGGTCGTACATCGTTCAGACGCCCGAATGCGGAGTTCAGACGCCCCTAAGGCGAGCATGACAAGCGTTAGCATAAAACATAAGTGGCCCTTAGTCTCAAAACATACAATAGTTTTCATATATATAAAAAAAATCGAAGTACAACCATCATATTCATAAGACAATTTCAGAGAACATGCTCTTGTTCAGAAGTCAAATTCAGAAATATGCAATTATTTAGAATACAAATTCAGAGAACATGTTCTTGTTTAGAAAACAAATTCAGAAACATACACTTATTCAGAAAACAAATTCAGAAACATGCTTTTATTCGGAAAACCAATTCAGAAATCACGCTCTTACTCAGAAGACAAAAGCAGAAAACATGCTCGAAAATCATTGTTCAAATCTTTGTAAGTTTTCTTTGAATTCAAAACATAGTCAATCGAAATCCTGGGCTAAAGAGCGGTCTAACCATAATTTTTTTGTAAACGTTTGTCGAACATGTTGAAAATTCAAGCATCTTCCTTAATCGCAGTTCAGAAAGCAAACTATTACCATTTTAAATTACACCCCCTTACCCCGATTTATCAGAAATTTCGAGTTCGAGTTGTGACACCTCCAAGTATCTCCCTTATATCCTCCTACAATTTTCCTACACCGAAATTCATATTTTTAGTATCCTATTTATTCTAATTACCTACAATACTTCAAAATCATAACCTTATTCGCTACTACTTCGTGTGTACATATAATTGTACATACCTAGGCTAACACATGTGTGTCTATATATATATATTTTTATGCACTTATACTAACACACACATTTATTATATACATATATATATACACACATAAGTATATACACATATATATATTTCATTATTTATTTTTATTATTCATCATTACATATTTTTTGTCTACTTCTCATTTCTCCCCTTTTTTATTTTACACCTATTTTAACTTACACATACATGCTTATAAACACAACATATATATATGTACATTATATATATATTTTACCTTTATTTTTTCCTTCAATTTCCAGCTTCTCTTCTTTTCCCTTTTCCTTTTTTTTCTTTTTCCTTTCTTTTTCTTTTTCCTTTTTCCTTTCTTTTTCCTTTTTCTTCTTTCCTTTCTTCCCTCGGCTACTGCTCACTATTTTTTTCTTTCTTCTCCAGCTACTGCTACATCATCCTCACCTCCCCACCGAATTCTTCCTCTGCTTTGGCTTCCCCGATTTCCTGTCCACTTCCATCGGCTAGCTGTAGTTTCCTCTCGGTTTGCCTCAACTCCAGCTCCCCTAGGTTCTGCTTCAGTTTCCAGCCTCTCGATCCTATTTTAGCTTCCAGCTCCCAGTTCTGTTTCAGCTTCAGCTCTCAGTTTTGCTTCTTTCTTCAGCCCCTCTCGGTCTGCTTCTTCCTCAGCCTCTCGATTTGCTTCTCCTTCAGCCCCTCTCAATCTGCTTCTTCCTTCAGCCTCTCAGTCTGTTTCTTCCTTCAGCCCCTCGGTGCTGCTCACTGTCACTCTTAGTTTTTGCTTCCCTTCAGCCCCTTGGTTCTGCTCTCCCTCACTCTCGGTCTGTTTCAGCTTTCTTCCTCTCCCTCGATTCTGCTTCAGCTCCTTTCTTCCCGGCCAGCCACTCCTCTCGTTTCCTTTTCTTTTCTTCCCTTTTCTTCTCCTAGCCGACCTCTCCTTCCTTTCCTTTCTCCTTTTCTTCTCCTGACTTCAACCCCCTGTTTCTCTTCTTTTTTTTGAACTAATCATGTGCGAGAATTGGCTTCTTTTTGAAGCCAATTCCGTACACCACTTAATATATATATATTAATTAATCTATATATTTATTTGTTTGTTCATTTTGTTTGTTTTGTTCTATTTATTAATACATATATTTCATAACATATATTTATTATATATATTTTAATTTGTCTTAGTATATATAAATATATATATATATATATATTTTTAAAATAAAATTATTCAATTGTACAATATTCATGTTTTCATAAAATTTTCATTACTTCAAATTGAAAATATTCTTGGGATCTCATCATTCCTTATAAATCCACAATATAAGCTTTACATAAAATTTCCAACTAATAAACTAAAATTTTTCAATCCCTCCACACTTGCATTTGCTCCTCACCTCTTGTATTTCGGGATCTCTGTCATTCACAGGCTTCTTGACTCTTATACTTCTCGAGCCCTACAATGAATGTTCGTACTTCCATTAAAAATATCTTTTTTTTATTTGTTTTATAGTCTAATTAAATATAGAAATTTTGTGGTGTTTACATTCTCCCCACCTTTAAGGAATTTAGTCCCCCAAATTCATCTTAGTCCTTTAGAATAGATGAGGATACTTCTCCTTTATAAGACTCTCCAGCTCCCATGTAGCTTCCTCGACCGAATGATGTTGCCAAAGAACCTTTACCAGAGAAATAGTTTTTGATCGAAGTACTTTTTCCTTTCTGTCCAAAATTCGGATAGGTCGCTCAATGTAATTCATGTCCTCTTGAATGCTCAAAGGCTCATACTCAATAATATGTGATGGATCTGGATTATACTTCCTTAACATCAAGACGTGCAAAACATTATGTACTCCAGAAAGCTGTAGGGGTAAGGCCAGTCTGTAAGCTACATCTCCCACTCTCTCAAGAATCTCAAATAGACCAATGAAGCGTGGACTTACTTTCCCCTTCTTCCTAAACCGTATGATACCCTTGCTCAGAGATACTTTAAAAAATACAAAGTCCCCAATTTGAAACTCAAGTGGCAACCTACGCTTATCTACATAACTCTTCTGCCTACTTTGGCTGGCCTTAAGTCTGTCGCAGATTATCTGAACACCTTCAGCTGCCTATTCCACAAGATCGGGAGCCAAGATCTTTCTGTCACCCACTTCTTGCCATGCCATTGGAGACCTACACCTCATACCATATAAGGCCTCATAAGGTGCCATCCCAATACTAGCATGACAGTTGTTGTTATAAGCGAACTCTGCAAGAGGTAAATGATCTTCCCATGAGCCCTTAAACTCTAGTATGCACGCCCTTAACATATCCACTAATGTCTGAATGGTCCTCTTAGATTGACCATCGGTCTGAGGATGATAGGCAGTTCTAAAATTAAGCTGAGATCCCATGGCTTCTTAGAAATGTGTTCAAAATCTAAAAGTAAATCGAAAATCTCTATCAGACGTAATGCTCATGGGTGCCCCATGCAACCGAGCTATCCCCTTGACATACAACTTCGCTAAGGCACTTAAGGAATCTGTACTCTTAATGGTAAGAAAATAGGCGCTCTTAGTTAATCTGTCTATGATTACCCAAACAGCATCGTGACCCCTTCGGGTCCTCAGTAAGCTCATAATGAAGTCCATAGTAATGCGCTCCCATTTCCAAGTAGGCACTGGAAACACTTAAGCAGTCCTGCTCACTTTTGGTGCTCAATCATAATCTACTGACAAATTAAACACTTGGCTACAAACGCTGCCACATCCCTCTTCATACCGATCCACCAATACACTTTACATAAGTCATCGTACATCTTAGTGCTCCCTGGATGCATGGTGTATCGAGAGCAATGAGACTCCTTCAAAATCCTCTACCTCAGGGTATCATCGTTTGGGATACATATACGGCCTCTAAATCTCAATAACTCATCCTCACAGACCGTAAAGTCTGACAGCATGTTCTGCTCTGCCTAACTAACCATGTCTAATAATTTCTGATCACTCCTCTGTCCAGTTCTGATCTGATCCAAAATACTAGGTTAAATTTGCAGACTAGCCATGAACCCAACATCTATTACCTCTACACTTACACTGAGCTTGGAAAACTGTTCCAATAACTCCCATTCTCTGATCATCATAATAGAAACCATCCCTTACCTACTTAGAGCATCGGCTACCACATTTACTTTGCCCGGGTGATACAGAATCTCACAGTCATAGTTTTTTAGGAGCTCTATCCATCGTCTCTGTCTCATATTCAGCTCCTTCTGATCAAATAGGTACTTCAAACTCTTATGGTCAGTGAAGATCTGAAATCTTTCTCCATATAGGTAGTGTCACCATATCTTCAAAGCAAAGACAACTGCAACTAGCTCTAAGTCATGAGTGAGGTAATTCCTTTCATGGTTCTTGAGCTGGTGAGAACCATATGCGACCACTCTCCTATACTGCATAAGCACGCATCCCAGACCCTAATATGGGTATCACTGTACACTGCATATCCTTCAGATCCACTCGAAATAGTTAATAATAGGGCAGTGGTCAACCTCTGCTTAAGTTCTTGGAAACTCCACTCACATTGTTCAGTTCACTCAAACAGAACATCCTTATGTATCAACTTAGTCAGTGGAGCAGCAATCTTAGAGAAACCTTCAACAAACCTCCTATAATATCCGACTAATCCCAGAAAACTCTAAATTTTTATAACAGTTTTTGACCTCTCCCAATTGAGTACTGCACTACCTTAGACAGATCAACTGACACCCCGTCCTTAGAAATAATGTGGCCTAAAAAAGCTATTTGTTCTAACCAAAACTCACACTTATCCAGTTTCTCATACGACTGCTTCTCTTTGAGAGTTTGAAACACTATCCTCAAGTGCTGCTCATGCTCATCTCGAGACTTTGAGTAGATCAGGATGTCCTCGATGAAAACTATGACAAATCGATCTAAATACTCACGAAACACCTCATTCATCAAGCTCATAAATGCAGTTGGGGCATTAGTAAGACCGAAAGGCATCACAATGAACTCATAATGGTCGTATCTCATCCTGAAGGTCATCTTCGGGATATCCTCCTTCTTGATTCTCAATTAGTGATAGCTCGATCTTAGATCAATTTTAGAGAACACTGTAGCCCCTTTTAGCTGGTTAAACAGATCATCAATTCTGGGAAAGGGATACTTGTTCTTGATTATGGCCTTATTCAGCAGCCTATAATCTATGCACAGCCTGAGACTACCATCATTCTTTCGCACAAATAATACCAGAGCTCCCCACAGGGATACACTTGGGGTAATGAACCCTTTATCTAGTAGTTCTTGCAACTGTTTCTTCAGTTCCTCAAGTTCAACAAGGGCCATCCGGTAAAGAGGTTTCGAGATAGGCTATGTATCTGGAGCTAAGTCTATAGTAAACTCCATCACTCATTTTGGTGGTAGTCCCGGTAATTCAGCGGGAAATACATTAGGTAATTCGCATACCACTGGTATGTCCTGTATACTTGGACGTTCTTGACTAGCATCAGAGATGAATGCTACATAACCTTCACATTAATACATTCATCAAAAATTTTATAAATAATCAAAATCAAACATTTTATTTCTTAACTGCAAAGTATACATCAAACTTATCAGGTAAGGAAAAGGTTAGAGTCTTAGTGTAGCAATCCATACTTACGCGATTGGTGGCTAGCGAATCCATTCCCAAAATCACATCGAAGCCATACATATTCAACAAAATTAGATCTGCTAGCACGATCCTGTCTTCTACCTTAATTTCACAACTCTTACACACCATATCAGTCTTTTAGGATTTATACATAGGTGTGCTAACATGTAACATGAAATCTAGTGGTTCAGGTTTGATAGGCAATTTACATGCAAAATGGGGTGATATAAAAGAGTGTGTAGAACTTGAATTAAATATAACATGTACTTCATGATTGCAAACTAAAAGTTTACCCTTAATAGTATCAGTTGAAGCATCAGTAATCTCTCTATCTAGAGCAAAGACTCTCCCCTGAGTGATCGGCTTCTTGCCTTTCTCTGCTGCTGTAGCTCGTCTCTGTGGGATTTATCTCTAGGGATCTTGTCTCTCCAGTTGTCGTGGTTGATCTAGGGGCTGTGGAACCTTGTTCTGTGGGTAATCTTTAATCAGGTGTCCCTTCTGTCCACACCTAAAGCAGCTCCCTGTGGTCCAATAACACACACCTCTATGGAATTTACCACAACTATTACACAATCTCTCATATTGCTGGAAGCCTCTAGTAGTCTGTGAGGTAGCTATAAGAGCCGTGGACCTATGAATCCTAGCCCGAGACTTATCTGCCCTCTATCTCTTAGGCTGACCTCTCCGATAACCATGTCTGGCAGACTCTATCCTCTTACCCTTATCACCATTCTTCCCTCGGGAGCTGTGCTCAGCCTGTGTAATATCCAGACCCCTCTCGATCATCTGTGCCCTACCAAGAGCATCTTTGAACTCCGTAATCCATAATCCTAACAGCCTGTCTAAATAATAGGCCTCAACCCAGTAAGGAACCTCTCAGTATGGTGCTCTTCATTTGTAAATGTCTCGGGGTCATATCTCATCAGCATAGTAAACTTGCTCTCGTACTCATCCACAGTCATACTGCCCTGTACCAGATTTAAAAAGTCAATCCGCATATTCTGTTGGGCAGCTCGTGGAACATACTACTCTCTGAATGCTGACAAGAATGCATCCCAACCAATCACCAGATGCTGAGCAGTCAAAAGGATCTTGGTGGATCCCCACCAGTATTTTGTTTGGCCCTTCAACATGTATGTGGCCATAGAAACATTCTCTACATCAGAACACCCTAGATAGTCAAAACTCTTCTCCAGGTCTACTAGCCACTCGTTAGCCTCTATCGGATCCTTAACCCCTTTGAATGTTGAAGGCTTTATCTTTAGGAAACCCCTTATTTTACCAATGTCCTTTTCTTCAGTTCGAGTCTGTATAGGTAGCTGAGGTGCCATAGGTACTGGGGAACCTGGGAGGAGAAGGTGGTGCATATAGAGGAGTTGGCACCAGAGTAGGAATAAATATTGTGCCAGCTGAATCAGTAGCATTTGCCCCTAACTGTTAGGCAGCCATTGCAGCTATAAATTCCAATCCTCACTCGAGGCGTTGCTCCAACCGCTATTCAAACTGAGCCATACAAGTATTGGGGCTCTCTAGCTATGGTGGAAGAGGTGGAGGTGGATGAGCTTGCCTCTGAGGACGTCCTCATCTCCCACTCATTTTATATGTGATCTACTACCTGCGCGTAAACCGAAGATTTAGCCTTAACTTCCTTATGTATACATAGCCTACAACCAGACAAGCACAAACATTTGGGATGTAATTTTATCCTTATTTTCAACACTGACAGTACTAGACAGTCTTTGCTTTGATACCACCTTTATTTGTAACGACCCTTGACCTTGAAAATTTGGAGGACATTTTTTTAAAAGTTTTAAAATCCAACTTATTCCTTCATTTACTTAGAATGTATTCCTGTTCAGTGTCGTTTCATTTATCTTACTTATTCACCGATAAATTAGACTTACCTTAAATTTTTACATCTAAATGGCAGATAGAAATTTTGACAGCATAACAACTTTAATATAAGCCTACCCACCTGTAAATCAAACGCTTTAACAATCCGAGATATCCACAACTATCAAACATGCTTCCCAATTTGCATCATCAAGCCAACATATATCCATTCCAACTAAAATTAGTACTCCAAGATAAATTCTCAAAAGGGAAATTCTTTACATTTGTTTTCTTACAAATTACATCACAACATAATATTTCCACTATATGTTTATGCTCAAAAAATGTGTCTGGTATAGGAATGCAATTGTATACCTCTGCGTGTACAAAAAGTAGCCTAGGGTAGTGTAAGACTCGTATTTTACATGTAACCTTATGAATTCATAAGTATGATGATGTACATGTAATGTGAAACATAAGTGATGTAAGTTCATAGATTCGATGTACATACGTGTAATATGAGTTTGTAATGTACATACAAGTTTCATTGTGTATGAATATGAAGAAATGAGCTTTTATAAGTGATGAATGTGATTGGAACTCAAAATGAGTAGTGTGGTAGAATGGAATGAAGTTGTACTTCCATTTATTTTGTAATGTGTACCTTTGGATATATAATAAATGCACACAAGTTTAAATGTGTATAAAGAATGAATAGATGCCATTTTCAAGTCTTAAAGGTGGATGAATGAGGAAATGACTATGGCAACAAATTTTATGAAGTTGGGTACGAGTTGCTGCAGAAAACTGCAGAAAAATCTAGAAATATGAAGGCTATATCAATCTCATAGGATGAGAGATCGATCTAGAAGAGCAAAAAATGCTCTTCTTCGAGCAATGGAACATGCCAGATCGATCTCTAATGGAGCCAGATCGATCTGCTAAACATTCTGTAAAATGAGGATCGATTCTTAAGGCAAACAGGTCGATTTCCTTTGCTCACGGGGTAGAGCAGATCGATCTCCCAAGGAAGCAGATCGATCTCCTTAAGCTACTGCCTCCGACATATTGATCTCAAGCTTTCGACAGATTGATCTCATGCATTCAAATTAGCGTGAAAATGAGAGATTTAAGAGGACCGGATCGATCTCATGCCTCGACGGATCAATCTCATCAAGTAATTTCTATAAATAGGAGCAGTGAAATATGCATTTTTCTGAGATAAGACCATTCTTTCCATTTCAACCTTCAACACCTAGATTTTATCTCTCTAAAATCAGCCATTTCCAGTAATAATTGAGGGGAAGCTATTACATACAAAGTTGTTCATCTTAAAGAAGAGAACAACATAGTTGGGAATTAAAACCTCATTGTTGGTATTGAAGGAGCAAGGAACATTTCCCTTTAGAGCAAGAAGAGAAACTAGATTTGGTAAGTTTCTAATACTTCAGCCCAAGTATATTGTCTACTTATTGATTTCGAAGTTGATTGGTATGTATATTGATGGTTGAAACTACCTAGGATGAAATGGAACTAATGTGACCTAGAAAATGGAATGAGTCTAGTGTGAGAAAGTATGATTTGGGTATGTTGATGATTTATGGATTATGTTAAGTTGTTATTGGAGTAATTTGGGTAATTTGAGATAATTAAATGGAGTTACATTGTGAGTTTGGGGAAAATTATGGAAAATGAGTATATAAATGCTTGATAAATGCAATAGTGAGGAAACCTATGGAATATGTACATTATCAGCTTCACATCGATTTAATATCGATTTAGAATGAGTTAATAGGCCTAAAAGGATCCATAGACTCGCGTCATAGGTAGTGTAATGAAACAAGACCTCATAAGCATTAAGAGAGACTATAGGTCGAATCGACTATAGTAAGCGCAAGAGTTGGATTATAATGGGCAAAAATATTGTGAAATACGTTTATATGCAGTTTCGAAGAGTTCGTAGGAGATAAATTGAACAGCACGAGTAAAAAATTTTAAAGAAGTGGAATCACGCGTTGCGATTCTAGGTAAGGGAATTCTGTAAGTATATAAAGGTAGCTGCTCATATTTTGTGGGTATATAGGGTGTTGTAAAAATGAATACGTATCTAGAAATGAGTTTGACGATGTATGGAAACAACTATGAGTATTTGTATGAGATTTGGTGGTTTGAAATGGTGTTATAAAGAAATGGGATAGTAAGGCTAATAATTGCATAAATCACATGTTTTGAATGTTTTCACAAAACTCAATACTTTGTTTTAGGTAAATAAAAGGATAGGTTGGCTAGTGATTTATTAATGTTGTGGAATAGAACATGTGAGGTGCTATACACGTTTTGAGATTTGTTTGAATGTATATGAGCCGCCTATCGAGCTATGTAAATTAAATCATGCTGGAGCCTAGCTCGCACTGGATTTTGATGCTTTTACTTGTATGAAACGTGCTGGAGCTTAGCTCGCACCTTGGTTTGATCCATGATAATGGTTTATAAATCGTAATGGAGCTTCTGCTCGTACGTGGATTTCAAGTGGTTTCGTATGCATATAACCGTATTGGAGCTATGCTCGTACGTGATTTCATCATGTTTTTATGCATAAATGCCGTACTAGAGCGCTGTTCGTATGAGGTGATTTAACGATAATACATGAATCGTGCTAGAGCTTAGCTTGCATAAGTTTCACACTGTGGTATGTATGATGCCGTGGTGAGGGTAATACAGTTTGGTGTTCAGGGAACCCAACACGCCTAACAGACCTCTTGAGTGGGGTGAGGGTGAGGGGCAAGGACTTGACATTAATCCATTCAGGGAACCCAACAGGGCCGCATAATGGCATGAAGGGCTAGGGCTTGATACGATGTTCAGAGAACCCAAAAAGGGGTGAGCAAGGCCATGAGGGTCTAGGACCTGACATCGAAAGACGATACTCCCACGTGCTCTCGAGACTATAGAGGTTACACTTGGTATAGGGTAGATAAGACCTACGGCTAGCACCCCCAACCATGGTATAGGTCCGTCATGGAGTATGCTGTACCACATGGTTGAGATACTGATGAGAAAGTCTGGCGGAGAACTAACCCACCTTCGTACCAGCATGATACCCCGCACACCTGGATACGTGTGGTCTGAGATGATTTACGACATAGTTGGCAAACATAGTCTTTGTGATATAGTGACCTGTCTCGCTCGATTTACATAGTACCACATGTTTTGATGTATAAGTATGATTGTGGCTGTCTAGGGTAGACCCGAGGGAGGGGTCAAGCCTTGTGGGATTTTTTATTGAGAACTGATAAAGATGTTTGTGATTATGAAATGATTTTGATGGGATTTGGATGTTTTGAGAATGAGATAAATCAAAAAGGATGTTTTAAATTGAATTTCCCTTTTTGTTATGAGATTTGACAATGATGAACATGAGATGATTTGTACATGATGATCTTACCATGTTTTATATGCCAACTACCATGATTGAAATACATGATATGTATATGCATATGACATAGTTTTGTTTTCCTCATGCTCCGATTGTAAATGATTTATGCATAACATTATCAGCATGTAGATAGGGTAGCTATCTACTATGCTTGCATTATTGCCTTACTTAGCGTGTGGTTACTCATCCGTCTCTATTTCCCCCGCTACAGAGTGTACATAGCAGCCCAATGAGGACTGAGGCGTGGTATTTTTGACATCCACTGCCATCCATCGCTATGAGGTATACACATGAAGATTCTTTTTAAATCTAAACAATTGTAAAAGCACAGTAGTCATTTCGTATCGTAATGTGGGGGATGTAAAAGTTAGAAACGTGTCATGTATAACTTAACTTTCAATGAATGACATTTCGTTTGATTTATTTGAAAATGAATGTGGGTGATGTTTATTATTGACTCACAGCCCAACTGTGTAGTGGTGAGTTTGTTCACGACCGGGTAACAAAAGCAAAAATATGAAAAATTTGTAGCAATTTTTGGTTAAAAGGGATAAAATGGGTCATGACAGAGATTGGTATCAGAGTTGAGTTAGCCTGATGTGAGTCAGTAATAAAACGTAGGAAAAGTACATCCCTATATTACTGTGCTTTTGTTTAAATATGACTGTGTATGTCGTGATGGATTGAGCTTAATAAATGGTTATTAATACAGGAAGTTAGGCGATATGCCTATTACGCATCGAGGTAGAGGAGTGGGAGCACGTGCTAGAGGCCGTAGAGGTAGGCCTGAGAGTCGTACGGAGCTACAGACTGATTCGTCTCCACAGAACCTTGCTGAGAGATCAAGCGATACAGAGGCTCACTTCGCTAGGATAGAGCAGAGTATAGAGAGCCTAGTTGAGATAATCACGCAGGCTTTGAGTGCGGTTGATAGAAGAGGCCCCGCAGCGCAGCCGAATACTATAAGATGGGCAGCTACAGTGGTGGAGAGACCTCAGACTGCAGAAACGGCTACTGTTACACCACCTCAAGTCCAGGATACAACTTCTCCTATCGCTCCACAGCATAGCGGTAGTGATTTGGGTTATGACTGCGAGTTGAGAAGGTTTCAAGAATTCCAAGGGTTGAAACCACCAGTGTTCAGAGGGCTGAAGGACCTAGTGATTACGGCAGATTGGGTGTATGAGATGGAGAAACTGTAAAGATTCTTCAGATGTACATTAGCTGAGAAGGTAGCCTTTGTCGTGTTTATGGTGAAAGGTGAGGTAGAGCACTGGTGCAGATCCACTGAAGCTGTTTTGAGGGCCCAACACTCCAAGATCACCTGTGAGATATTCTTAGAGGCCTTCAGGAGACAGTACATCCCAGCCACCGCACAGAGAAAATTACGAATGGAATTCATGAATTTTGTTCAAGGAAACCGTACTGTGGATGAGTATGAGTCAAAATTTATGTCTTTGGTGTCTTTGGTGAGATATGACCCGGATACTATGGGTAGTGAGACCCGAAAGATTTAGAAGTTCATTGATGGATTGAGGTTAGCTATTCTAACTAAGTTAACTCCCTTTGAAATTCAGACTTATGAGGAGGCGGTACATAAGGCTCAGTTATCCGAGCAAGACTTTGAGCGAAATGCCTCCGAGCTTAGGAAGATTAGTGTCAGAAGAGACAAAGACTGAAAGAGACCCGGGATGGATAGAGTGGCCAGAGATATTTTGAGAAGAAGCCTAAGATTAAGGAGGCACAGGAGAGAGCTAGTAAACCTCCCGTATACTTGGCTTTGACTGCACCGAGAGGTATGGCTATTGGAGGACCACGACCCACTACTAATCAGTGTAGGAGATATGGCAGATACCATGGGACTAGACCATGTTAGGTGCCCCATATTTCATGTTTTATGTGTGGAAAGCCCGAACATATTTTAAGGTACTGTATTGAGATGATTGAGAATACCCCATATAGGGGCAAGGAGCCAGAGAGAGCTCTAGTTGAGACAGCTGCCCCAAGAGGAGAGCTATAACTGAGGAAAAGGGGAAGCAGACAGTGGGTTTGAGCAGAGGAAGAGTGCACGCACTGGACCAGGATGTCACAGATGCATTGATGGAAGTAATTAAAGGTACCATCCTAGTCTTTGATTTAGAAGCATTGGTATTATTTGATCTTGGTACCACGCATTCCTTCATATCGCCTTCCTTTACACATAAATTATTGAAGCATGTGAAATCTACATTATTGGATAAAATGTTGATGATTTTTGCACCCATAAATGATAGTCAATTAGCTGAACATGTATGTAGTGATTGTAATATAAAGATAGAGGGAAAAGAAATGATAGCCAATTTAATGTTATTGAATATGAATGATTTTAATGTAATATTGGGAATGGATTGGTTGGCTTCCAGTCATGTTGTTATGGACTGTCATGCTAAAACTTTGATGTTTCAAGAGAAAGGAAATCATGTTGTAAAATTTGTGAAATGAAATGACATAACTATGATCAATGAAAAGAGTATGATTTTGTTTAATCTGTTTGAGAGATGAATTTATTTAATTATGATGAATACTAATGTGATGGGTTATGTTACTAACGGTAGAAAGAATGATGTGAAGGGTTCATTGCCTACGTGGTCGATATAGATAAGGCACACCCGAAATTGAGGGACATACCCGTAATTACGGATTACCCTGATGTCTTTTTTGACGAATTTCCAAGGCTACCACTAGAAAGGGAAATGAAATTTTGCATAGAGCTAGTGCCTGGTACAGAGCCGATATTGAAACCACCATATAGAATGACACCGATTGAGTTGGAAGAGCTAAAGAAACAGCTGCAAGAGTTTCTTGAGAAGGGGTTTATTAGGCCGAGTGTCTCACCTTAGGGAGCACCTATTCTATGTGTAAGGAAGAAGGATGGAAGCCTCCGACTGTGTATAGATTATCGATTGTTGAATAAGGCCACCATTAAGAACAAGTACCCCTTTCCATGCATAGATGATTTGTTGGATCAGCTTCGAGGAGGTCAAGTGTTTTCAAAGATAGATTTATGGTTAGGGTACCATCAGTTGAGGATCAGGAGTAGAGGTGTACCTAAGATAGCATTTCATACCCGTTATGGCCACTACGAGTTCTTGGTGATGCCATTCGGATTGACGAATGCCCCCACAACATTTATGGCACTGATGAATGATATGTTTAAACTGTACCTGGACAAGTTTGTGATTGTGTTTATAAATGACATATTAGTCTATTCTAAGTCCGAGGAAGATCATACGGAGCACTTAAAGATAGTTTTGTAGACCCTCCGAGAGAAAGAGTTATATGCCAAACTCAGTAAGTGTAACTTTTGGTTATAGCAGATCTTATTTATGGGCCATGTTGTGTCGAAGGATGGGGTATCAGTGGATCCATCCAAGATAGAGGCAGTTGTACAGTGGGATTAACCCAAGACAGTTACTGAAATCAAAAGTTTTTTGGGGTTGGCAGGTTATTATTGGATATTTATTGGGGGTTTCTCTAGACTAGCTGCTTCGTTGACGTGCCTTACATGGAAGGATGTTAAGTTTGTGTGGGATGAGGCATGTGAGGGAAGTTTTGAGGAGCTTAAATGTCGATTGACCATTGCTTCAGTTCTTACCATTCCTACCAGCTTAGGAGGTTTCTCGATGTATACGGATACGTCACACTAGAGACTGGGCTGTGTGCTTATGCAGGATGGGAAGGTAGTTGCCTATGGATCTAGACAGTTGAAAGATCATGAGACGAACTACCCTACACATGATTTGGAGTTGGCGACCGTGGTGTTTGCTTTGAAAATATGGCGCCACTATCTCTATGGAGAGAAATTTTAGGTCTTTACAAATCACAAGAGCCTTAAGTATAGTTAAATATGAGACAAAGGAGATGGCTCGAACTTCTTAAGGATTATGATTGTGAAATCATGTACCATCCGAGTAAGGCAAATGTAGTTGTCGATGCCTTAAGCAGGAAAAACCTGGGGTTGGTGTCATCTATGATGGTACGGGAACACGAGTTGTTGGAACAAATTACGAACCTCAGTTTGGATGTGACCCCACCTGGTTCAGAGAGACTTGAGATCATTGCTAGTTTGAGACTAGAGCCAGAATTGATTGGCCATATTTGACAGGCTCAGCAGAGCGATCGACGGTGTATCGATTGGCTGAGGCAGATACAGATAGGTGTAGGTATTGATTTTGAGCTGAGTACTGACGGGTTATTGAGGTTCAGAGGCAGAGTATGTGTTGCTGAGGATCCTGAGATTAGAAGACTAATATTATCAGAGGCTCACTCAAGGAAGTACACGATACATCCAGGGAGTACCAAGCTGTATCAAAACCTTCGGAAGGTTTATTGGTTGTCTAGAATGAAAAGAGACATTGCTGAATATGTCACTAAGTGTCTCATTTGTCAGCAGGTGAAGGTAGAGCATCAGAAGCCTGCAGGGTTATTGCAGCCTCTACCAATACCGACATGGAAGTGGGAGCATGTCACCATGGACATTGTGATGGGATTATCGAGGACCCGTAGAGGTCATGATGCCATATTGGTTATTGTGGATCGATTGACTAAGTCAGCCCATTTCTTAGCTATGAGAGCTACTGATACTCTGATTCAGTTGGCGAACCTATATGTTCAAGAGATAGTACGGGTACATGGTGTACCATTAAGCACTATTTCTGATAGGGATGCTTGCTTCACTTCCCATTTCTAGGAACATTTTCAGGAAGTGATGGGGACTATCACCTCAGTTAGTCGAGTTTGCCTATCACTTACAGTTGAGAGCGTGTGTGCTAGATTTTGGAGGCTCTTGGGACTATCACCTACAGTTAGCCGAGTTCACCTATAATAATAGCTATCATGCGAGTATCGAGATGACACCCTATGAGGCACTATATGGACTCAGATGTCGATCCCCCATTGGATGGGAAGAGGTTGGTGACAGATAAATTTTTACTTCGGACTTAGTGCAGTAGGCATTTGAGGACGTCCAATTGATATGTGAGAGATTACGAACAGCTCAGAGCTGACAAAAGAGTTATGCTGACAAGAGACGGAGACCACTAGAGTTTGATGTAGGTGAGTCAAAATTTCTGTGAGTTTCACCTTCGAAGGGTATAATGAGGTTTGGTAAGAAGGGCAAGCTGAGCCCTAGATATATCAGACCCATCAAGATTTTGGAGAGCGTGGGAGATAAGGCGTATAGGTTGGCGTTGCCACTAGACTTTGCAAATGTTCATAACGTCCTCCATGTCTCTGTGCTTCGGAAGTATCACCCGGACCTGGCACATGTAATAAGATATGAGCCACTGGAGCTTAATGAGAGTATGACATATGTTGTGAAGCCGGTTTGAATATTGGACAGAAAAGAAAAAGTGTTACAAAATAAGACAATTCCCTTGGTGAAAGTTCTTTGGCAACATCACACGATGGAAGAGGCTACATGGGAATTGGAGAACTTGATATGGGTGAAGTACCCCCAACTTTTTGAAAAGTAACTTGGTTCTAATTTGGATGACCAAATTCCTTGAAGGAGGGGAGGAATGTAAGACCCGTATTTTACATGTAACCTTATGAATTCATAAGTGTAAAGATGTACATGTAATGTGAAACATAAGTGATGTAAGTTCATGGATTTGATGTACCTACGTGTAATATGAGTTTGTAATGTACATACTGTGAGATCTGAGAATTTTAGATATATTTTAATGATGTAATAAGAACTTGAAGTGTAATTTATTGAGCTAAGTGAATTGTGGAAATTATATTTGGAGATTTATATGTAAGTGTTTAACATAAGTGTGAAACTAAGAGGTCAGATCGATCTTGGAAAAGGAGAGATCGATCTAGTAAGTTAAAAATGACAAGGAAGGAGGAATTTAAGGAGCAGATCGATCTCCAATGGAAGAGGATCGATCTCCTTATGATTCTGTTTGAGAGAAGATCGATCTCATGACGAAGGGATCGATCTCCAAATGTTTTTGTTTGGGAGAAGATCGATCTCCTCAAGGAGCAGATCGATCTCATAAAGCCATAAAGAGATCGATCTCACCCCTCGACAGATCGATCTCCTAGGCATAAAATTACCCCAAATCGTCCCCAAATTCAAATGCAGATCGATCTCATCAAGAGCCAGATCGATCTCCTACGTTCAGTCTATATAAGGAACCCCTGCTTTCTCCTGCAATTTCATTTTCTCTCTCTTCCAACCCCCAATTCTGTCGAAGCCCTAGCTTTCTCACTCATCCAAAGCACCCATTTCTGTCCAAATCAGAGGCTGTGGCAAGAAGGAAAGTTATTCCTCATCAAAGGGAGAACAACATACTTGGAAATCGTAAGACGGATTGAATCAAGGCAAGAGATAAGCTCTCCACAAGTTTAGGTAATTTCTAAACCTCGATCTTGATATTTGAGTTGATTTTGGTGATAATGGCTGTTGGCATTGTGTTGAAATAGTTGGAAAATGATTGGGGATTGATGAAATTACAATATAGTTGGAGTGATGATGATATTTAGCAATTTTGGTAATTTTTGGAAATTTGAGCTATAAATGGAAATTTAGACAATGTGGTGAATTAGCATAGATAATTTGACATGAGAAATGTAGAACGTGGGGATGTTGTGAATGAGATTGCAGTTTGGGGTAAAGTTACGAGAATCGAGAGATTTGAGGTGTTATGAGCAATTATGCTCGATTTTGAGAATTGAGGTTACTGAATGATGAGTGTTGATGTTCTAACATTGTTTGGACAGCTCGGGAGTTCCAGAGTGGAATGCGAGACTAGTCCATGACAAGGGGGAAACGATTGCGCTATACGAGGTGCAAAGAGGTAAGGGAAACTAAACCATTTGTGTATGTGATTTATAAAACAAGCATGTTGAGTGTTGTGTTGCGATATAATTGCACACAGTTTTTATAGCCGGTTGGAGCCCAATGTTTTTATGAGTTTATAAGCTACGTGTGAAACCGCTTTATAAACCGTTGAGTTTTGTGAGAAATGAATTGGGCTCTACGTTAAGGTAATATTGAGATTTGTGAAATGTGTGTGTGCTTTGCCGGTTGGAACTCGGTTTTAATATGTTTTGTGTCGAGTACAAAACGGTTTTAAATGAGTTTTTATGAGGGAAAAACCACTATGAGTTCTACGTGAAGGCAAACCAGTCTTATGTGATAAAGACTTAGGTGTGTGATTTTGAGTACACACCGAGCATTGCTCTGGTAGCATGTAAGTCCGATTCTTCTTCGTTCTAGTAACGTGAAATCCCCTAATCTGTGGCTGTGCCACGTATATTTGGTGGCTGTTGTCACGTGAGATTCCCCAATCTGTGGCTATGCCATGTATATTTGGTGGCTGTTGCCACGTGAGATTCCCCAATCTGTGGCTGTGCCACGTATATTTAGTGGCTGTTGCCATGTGAGATCCCCCAATCTGTGGCTGTGCCACGTATATTTGGTGGTCGTTGCCACGTGAAACCCTATTCTGTGGCTGTGCCACGTGTGAATCTAAATCAGTGGCTATGCCACATGTGTTTGGTGGTTGTGTCACGTGCATTATTATTACAGTGATTTTATCACGGATCTTGAGAAAGTCATTATCGCATTATTTTCACATGCTTGTTACTGCTCTAGACTGAGCCTTTTTACTTCATGTTTTCACATGATTTGAGATAAGAGAATGTTGTTTTGAGTACTTTCATGCTATGGTTTTCAAATGAGTATACTGAGTTTCACATGCAAATAAATATTTTATGATGTGCATTATGATTTATATAATGAATCCCTTACCCCCTTTACAGAGCGATTTAGAAGCTCACCCTATTTTCTTCCCCCCAGATTTCTTCAAGTGAAAAAAGGTTTCCCTGCGACGTACAGAGTAGTGGCTAGTGGAGGACTTGAGCTCCAGGCCATATATTGTATTTTGAGGTATCTTTTATCTTTTTACGTACCCAGACAATTATTGTAATTACAGACACTCAATGTATAACATTGTATGGGATGTATTAGGATTAATTAACTTGAGATTGAATAATGTATTGATATGATATATAATTTCTAGTGATGAGATCCTGAGGTATGATAAATATGATGATGTATGACACTGCACAGGAATGCACCCTTAATTGTGAATTGATGAGTAAAAAGTTTTAAATTGGCCCTATTTTTTGTATTTTCGGGGCGTGACACATACAAGTTTCATTGTGTATGAATATGAAGAAATGAGCTTTTATAAGTGATGAATGTGATTGAAACTCAAAATGAGTAGTGTGGTAGAATAGAATTAAGTTGTACTTCCATTTTGTTTTGTAATGTGTACCTTTAGATATACAATAAATGCATATAAGTTTGAATGTTTATAAAGAATGAATGGATGCCATTTTCAAGTCTTAAAGGTGGATGAATGAGGAAATGACTATGGCAACAAATTTTATGAAGTTGGGTATGAGTTGCTGTAGAAAACTGTAGAAAAATCTGGAAATATAAAGACCAGATCAATCTTATAGGATGAGAGATCGATCTGGAAGAGCAATAAATGCTCTTCTTCGAGCAATGGAACAGGCCAGATCGATCTCCAATGGAGCCAGATCGATCTCCAATGGAGCCAGATCGATCTGCTAAACATTCTGTAAAATGAGGATCGATTCTTAAGGCACACAGATCGACTTCCTTAGGTCACGGGATCAATTTCCTTAGCTCACGGGTTGGAGCAAGTCGATCTCCTTTAGCTACTGCCTGAGACAGATCGATCTCAAGCTTTCGGCAGATCGATCTCATGCATTCAAATTGGTATGAAAATGAGAGATTTAAGAGGACCAGATCGATCTCATGCCTCGACGGATTGATCTCATCAAGTTATTTCTATAAATAGGAGCAGTGAAATCAGTATTTTTCTGAGATAGAACCATTCTTTCCATTTCAACCTTTAAAACCTAAATTTTATCTCTCTAAAATCAGCCATTTCTAGTAAGAATTGAGGGGAAGCTATTAGATACAAAGTTGTTTATCTTAAAGAAGAGAACAACATAGTTGGGAATCAAAACCTCATTGTTGTATTGAAGGAGTAAGGAACATTTCCCTTTGGAGCAAGAAAAGAAGCTAGATTTGGTAAGTTTCTAATACTTTAGCCTAAATATATTGTCTACTGATTGATTTCGAAGTTGATTGGTATGTATATTGATGGTTGAAACTACCTAGGATGAAATGAAACTAATGTGACCTAGAAAATGGAATGAGTCTAGTGTGAGAAAGTGTGATTTGGGTATGTTGATGATTTATGGATTATGTTAAGTTGTTATTGGAGTAAGGTGGATAATTTTAGATAACTAAATGGAGTTGCATTGTGAGTTTGGGGAAAATTATGGAAAATGAGTATATAAATGCTTGATAAATGCCATAGTGAGGAAACCTATGGAATATGTACACTATGAGCTTCACATCGATTTAATATCGATTTGGAATGTGTTAATAGGCCTAAAAGGATCCATAGACTCGCGTCATGGGTAGTGTAATGAAACGAGGCCTCATAAGCGTTAATAGAGACTATAGGTCGAATCGACTATAGTAAGCGCAAGAGTTGGATTATATGGGCTAAGATGTTGTGAAATATGTTTATCTGTAGTTCCGGAGTGTTCGTTGGAGACGAATCGAACTGCACGAGTAAGCAGCTTTAAGGAAGTGGAATCACACGTCGCGATTCTAGGTAAGGGAATTCTGTAAGTATATATAGAGGTAGCTGCTCGTATTTTATGGGTATATAGGGTGTTGTAAAAATGCATACGTATCTAAAAATGAGTTTGACGATGTATGGAAACAACTTTGAGTATTTGTATGAGATTTGGTGGTTTAAAATGGTGTTATAAAGAAATGGGATAGTAAGGCTAATATTTGCATAAATCACATGTTTTGAATGTTTTCACAAAACTCAATACTTTGTTTTGGGTAAATAAAAGGATAGGCTGGCTAGTGATTTATTGATGTGGTGGAATAGCACATGTGAGGTGCTATACATGTTTCGAGATTTGTTTAAATGTATATGAGCCGCCTATCGAGACATGTAAATTAAATCGTGCTGGAGCCTAGCTGGCACTGGATTTTGATGCTTTTACTTGTATGAAATGTGCTGGAGCTTAGCTCGCACCTTGGTTTGATCCATGATAATGTTTTATAAGCCGTACTGGAGCTTCTACTCGTATGTGGATTTCTAGTGTTTCGTAAGCATATAACCGTACTAGAGCTATGCTTGTACGTGGTTTCATCATGTTTTTATCCATAAATGTTGTACTAAAGCGCTGCTCGTACGAGGTGATTTAACGATAATACATGAATCTTGCTAGAGCTTAGCTCGCATAGGTTTTCACATTGTGGTATGTATGATGTCGTGGTGAGGGTAATACGGATTGGTGTTCAGGGAACCCAACAGCCCTAACAGACCTCTTGAGTGTAGTGAGGGTGAGGGGCTAGGACCTGACATTAATCCGTTCAGGGAACCCAACAGGGCTGCGTAAGGCCATGAGGGGCTAGGACCTAATATGGTGTTCAGGGAACCCAAAAAGAGGTGAGAAAGGCCATAGGGGCTAGGACCTAACATCGAAAGACGATACTCCCACGTGCACTTGCTACTACAGAGGTTACAATCGATATGGGGTAGATAAGATGTACGGGTGGCACCCCTAACCATGATATGGGTCCACGGAGTACGTTGTACTTTGTTTATCACATGGAGTACACTGCACCGCGTGGTTGAGAGGCTGATGAGAAAGTCTGGTGGAGAACTAACCCACCTTCGTACCAGCATGATGCCCCGCACACCTGGATGCGTGTGGTCTGGGATGATTTATGACATAGTTAGCCTACATAGTCTTTATGATATAGTGACCTGTCTCACTCGATTTACATAGTACCACATGTTTTGATGTATAAGAATGATTGTGACTATCTAAGGTAGACCCGAGGGAGGGGTCGAGCCTTGTGGGATTTTTGATTGAGAAATGATAAAGATGTTTGTGATTGTGAAATGATTTTGATGGGATTTGGATGTATCAAGAATGAGATAAATCAAAAAGGATGTTTCAAACTGAATTTCCCTTTTTATTATGAGATTTGACAATGATAAGCATGAGATGATTTGTACATGATGATCTTACCATGTTTTATGTGCCAATTACCATGATTTAAATACATGATATATGTATAGGCATATGTCATAGTTTTGTGTTCTTCATGCTCTAATTGTAAATGATTTATGCATAACATTATTAGCATGTTGATAAGGTAGCTACTTGGTTGCTCATCCCTCTCTGTTTCCCCCTCTACAGAGCTTACATAGCATCCTAGTGAGGACTGAGGTGTGGCATTTTGGACATCCGCTGCTATCCATCGCTAAGAGGTTTACACATGAAGATTCTTTTTGTATCTAAACAATTGTAAAAGCATAATAGTTATTTCGTATCGTAATGTGGGGATGTAAAAGTTAGAAACGTGTCATGTATAACTTAACTTTCACTGAATGACACTTCCTTTGATTTATTTGAAAATGAATGTGGAGTGATGTTTATTATTGACTCACAACCCAACAGTGTAGTAGTGAGTTTGTTCACGACCGAGTACCGAAAGGAAAAATGCAAAAATTTTGAAGCAATTTTTGGTTAAAAGGGATAAAATGGGTCATAACAGAGATTGGTATCAGAGCTGAGTTGGTCTGATGTGAGTCAGTAATAAAACGTAGGAAAAGTACATCCTCATATTACTGTATTTTTGTTTAGATAATTGTGTATGCTGTGATGGATTGAGCTTAATAAATGGTTATTGATATAGGAAGTTAGGCGATATGCCTATTACGCGTCGAGGTAGATGGGCGGGAGCACGTGCTAGAGGCCGTAGAGGTAGGCCTGAGAGCCATGCAGAGCCACAAACTGATCCGGCTCCACAGAACCCTACTTAGAGATCAAGGGATATAGAGGCTCGATTCGCTAGGATAGAACAGAGTATAGAGAGCCTAGTTGAGATAGTCACGCAGGCTTTGGGTGCCGGTGATAGACAAGGCCCCACAGCGCAGCCTAATACTACTGGACAGGCAGCTGTAGAAGCGGAGAGACCTCAGACTGCAGAGACGGCTACTGTTACACCACCTCCAGTTCAGGATATAGCTTCTCCTATCGCTCCACAGCAGAGCAGTAGTGATTTGGGTTGTGACTGCGAGTTGAGCAGGTTGTGAGAATTCCAAGGGTTGAAACCTCCAGTGTTCAGAGGGTTGAAAGACCTAGTGATTACGGAGGATTGCGCGTATGAGATGGAGAAACTGTATAGATTCTTCAGATGTACATTAGCTAAGATGGTAGCCTTTGCCGTGTTTATGCGGAAAGGCGAGGTAGAGCACTGGTAGAGATCCACCGAAGCTATTTTGAGGGCCCGACACTTTGAGATCACCTGGGAGATATTCTTAGAGGCCTTCATGAGACAGTACATCCCAGCTACCACACAGAGGAAATTGCAGATGGAATTCATGAATTTGGTTCAGGGGAATCATACTATGGACGAGTATGAGTCAAAATTTATGTCTTTGGGGAGATATGACCCGGATACTATGGGTAGTGAGAACTGAAAGATTCAGAAGTTCGTTGATGGATTGAGGTTGGCCATCCGAACTAAGTTAGCTCCCTTTGACATTCAGACTTATGAGGAGGTGGTACACAAGGCTTAGTTATGCGAGCAAGACTTTGAGCAGAATGCCTCTGAGCTTGGGAAGATTAGTGTCAGAAAAGATAGAGACAGAAAGAGATCCGGGATGGATAGAGTGGCAAGGAGAGGAGGCCATAGATATTTTGAGAAGAAGCCTAAGATTGATGAGGTGCATGAGAGGGCTACTAGACCTCTCGTATACTCGTCTTTGACTGCACCGAGGGGTATAGCTATTGGAGGACCACGACCCACTACAGATCACTGTAGGAGATGTGGCAGATACCATGGAACTAGACCATGTCAGGTGCCCCCTGTTTTGTGTTTTAGGTGTGGAAAGCTCGGACATATGTCGAGGTACTATACTGAGATGATTGAGAATGCCCCACAGAAGGGGAATGAGCGAGAGAGAGCTCCAGTTGAGACAGCTGCCCCGAGGAAGAGGGCCGCAACTAAGGAAAAGGGGAAACGGATAATGGGTGTGAGTAGTGGAAGAGTGTACGCATTGAACCAAGATGTCGCAGATGCATCGACGGATGTGATTAAAGGTACCATCCTAGTCTTTGATTTAGAAGCATTAGTATTATTTGATCTTGGTGCCACGCATTCCTTCATATCGCCTCCTTTGCACATAAATTATTGAAGCATGTGAAACCTATGTTGTTGGATAAAATGTTGATGATTTCCACACCCATGAATGATAGTCAATTGACTGGACATGTATGTAGTGATTGTAAGATAAAGATAGAGGGAAAAGAAATGACAACCAATTTAATGTTATTGAATATGAATGATTTTGATGTAATATTAGTAATGGATTGGTTGGCTGCCAATCATGTTGTTATGGACTGTAATGCTAAGACTTTGATGTTTTCAGATATAGGAAATCATGTTGTAAAATTTGTGAAATGAAATGACATAACTATGATTAATGAAAAGAGTATGATTTTGTTTAATCTGTTTGAGAGATGAATTTATTTAATTATGATGAATATTGATGTGATGGGTTATGTTACTAATGGTAGAAAGAATGATGTGAAGGGTTCATTGCCTACGTGGTCGATATAGATAAGGCACAACTGGAATTGAGGGACATACCCGTAATTACAGATTACCCTGATGTCTTTCCAGACAAATTACCAGGGCTACCACCAAAAAAGGAAATGGAATTTTGCATATAGCTAGTGCCGAGTACAGAGCCGATATTGAAATTACCATATAGAATGGCACCGATTGAGTTGGAAGAGCTAAAGAAATAGCTGTAAAAGTTACTAGAGAAGGGGTTTATTAGGCCGAGTGTCTCACCTTGGGGAGCACCGGTTCTGTTTGTAAGGAAGAAGGATGGAAGCCTCTGACTGTGTATAGATTATCGGTTGTTGAATAAGGCCACCATTAAGAACATGTACCCCCTTCCATGCATAGATGATTTGTTGGATCAACTTCGGGGAGCTCAAGTGTTTTCAAAGATAGATCTGGGGTCAGGGTACCATCAGTTGAGGATCAGGAGTGGAGATGTACCCAAGACAGCATTTTGTACCTGTTATGGCCACTACGAGTTCTTGGTGATGCCCCCGCATCATTTATGGCACTGATAAATGATATTTTTAAGTCGTACCTGGAGAAATTTGTGATTGGGTTTATTGATAACATATTGGTCTATTCCAAGTCAGGGGAAGATCATGAGGAACACTTAAGGATAGTTCTACAGACCCTCCGAGAGAAAGAGTTATATGCCAAACTCAGCAAGTGTAACTTTTGGTTAGAGCATATCTCATTTATGGGCCATGTTGTGTCGGAGGATGGGGTATCAGTGGATCCATCCAAGATAGAGGTAGTTGTACAGTGGGAACAGCCTAAGACAGTTACTGAAATCAGAAGTTTTATGGGGTTGGCAAGTTATTATCGAAGATTTGTTGAGGGTTTCTCCAGACTAGCTTTTCCGTTGACACGCCTCACACAGAAGGATGTTAAGTTTGTGTGGGATGAGGCATGTGAAGGGAGTTTTGAGGAGCTTAAACGTCGATTGACCACTGCTCTGGTTCTAACTATTCCTACCAGTTTAGGAGATTTCTCGATGTATACGGATACGTCACACCAGGGACTGGGCTGTGTGCTTATGTAGGATGGGAAGGTAGTTGCCTATGGATCTAGATAGTAGAAAGATCACTAGAGGAACTACCCTACACATGATTTGGAGTTGGCAACCGTGGTGTTTGCTTTGAAAATATGGTGCCACTATCTCTATGGAGAGAAATTTTAGGTCTTTACAGATCACAAGGGCCTTAAGTACCTGTTCTCGCAAAAAGAGTTTAATATGAGACAGAGGAGATGGCTCGAACTTCTTAAGGATTATGATTATGAAATCATGTACCACCTGGGTAAGGTAAATGTAGTTGTTGATGCCTTAAGCAGGAAAAACCTCGAGTTGGTGTCTTATATGATGGTATGGGAACACGAGTTGTTGGAACAAATTGCGAACCTTAGTTTGGATGTCGCCCCACCTAGTTCAGAGAGACTTGAGATCATGGCTAGTATGAGATTGGAGCCAGAATTGACTGGACATATTCGGTAGGTTCAGCAGAGCGATCGACGATGTATCGATTGGCTGAGGTAGAGACAGACAGGTGTGGGTATTGATTTCGAGCTCAATACTAACGGGTTATTGAGGTTCAGGGGCATGGTATATGTTCCCGAGGATCCTGAGATCAGGAGAACTGATTTTATCAGAGGCTCAGTCATCAAAGTACACGATACATCCAGGGAGTACCAAGATGTATCAAAACCTTCGGAAGGTTTATTGGTGGTCTGGAATGAAAAGAGACATTGTTGAATATGTCGCTAAGTATCTCATTTGTCAGCTGGTGAAGGTAGAGCATTAGAAGACTGCATGGTTATTGAAGCCTCTACCGATACCGACATGGAAATGGGAGCATGTCACCATGGACTTTGTGATGGGATTACCGAGGACCCACAGAGGTCATGATGCCATATGGGTTATTGTGGATTGATTGACTAAGTCAGCCCATTTCTTAGCTATGAGAGCTATCGATACTCTGAGTCAGTTGGTAAACCTGTATGTTCGAGAGATAGTACTGCTACATGGTGTACCAGTGAGCGTTGTTTCTGATAGGGATGCCTGCTTCACTTCACATTTCTGGGAACATTTTCAAGAAGCGATGGGGACCCACTTGAGCTTTAACACTGCTTTTCATCCTCAGACAGATGGGCAATCAGAGAGGACTATACAGACCCTGGAGGATATGTTGAGAGCATGTGAGCTGGATTTTGGAGGCTCCTAGGATGATCACCTACTGTTAGCTGAGTTCGCCTATAATAATAGCTATCATACGAGTATCAGGATGGCACCCTATGAGGCACTGTATGGACGCAGATGTCGATCGCCCATTGGATGGGAAGAGGCTGGTGATAGACAGATTTTTGCTTCGAACCTAGTGCAGTAGGCATCTGAGGACGTTCAATTGAAATGTGAGAGATTACAGACAGCTCAGAGCCAACAAATGAGTTATGCTGACAAGAGACGGACACCACTAGAATTTGATGTGGATGTGTCGGTATTTCTGAGAGTTTCACCTTCGAAGGGTATAATGATGTTAGGTAAGAAGGGCAAGTTGAGCCCTAGATATATTAGACCCTCCGAGATTTTGGAGAGAATGAGAGATAAGGCGTATAGGTTGGCATTGCCACCAGACTTGGCAAATGTTCATAACATCTTTCACGTCTCTATGCTTCGAAAGTATCACCCGAACCCAGTACATGTAATAAGATATGAGCCACTGGAGCTCAATGAGAGTATGAAATATGTTGAGAAGTCGGTTCGGATATTGGACAGAAAAGAAAAAGTGTTAAGAAATAAGACAATTCTCTTGGTGAAAGTTCTTTGGCAACATCACACGGTGGAAGAGGCCACATGGGAATTAGAAAACTTGATATGGGAGAAGTACCCTCAACTTTTTGAAGAGTAACTTGGTTCTAATTTGGATGACCAAATTCCTTGAAGGAGCGGAGGAATGTAAGACCAGTATTTTACATGTAACCTTATGAATTCATAAGTATGATGATGTACATGTAATGTGAAACATAAGTGATGTAAGTTCATGGATTCGATGTACATACGTGTGATATGAGTTTGTAATGTACATACAAGTTTCATTGTGTATGAATATGAAGAAATGAGCTTTTATAAGTGATGAATGTGATTGGAACTCAAAATGAGTAGTGTGGTAGAATGGAATGAAGTTGTACTTCCATTTGGTTTTGTAATGTGTACCTTTGAATATACAATAAATGCACACAAGTTTGAATGTGTATAAAGAATGAATGGATGTCATTTTCAAGTCTTAAAAGTGGATGAATGAGGAAATGACTATGGCAGCAAATTTTATGAAGTTGGGTATGAGTTGCTGCAAAAAACTGCAGAAAAATCTGGAAATATGAAGGCCAAATCGATCTCACAGGATGAGAGATCGATCTGGAAGACCCAAAAATTCTCTTCTTCAAGCAATGGAACAGGCCAGATCGATCTCCAACGTAGCCAGATCGATCTACTAAACATTTGTAAAATGGGGATCGATTCTTAAGGCAAACAGATCGATTTCCTTAGCTCACGGATTGGAGCAGATCGATCTCCCAAGGAAACAGATCGATCTCCTTCAGCTACTGCCTAAGACAGATCGATCTCATGAATTCAAATTAGTGTGAAAATGAGGGATTTAAGAGGACTAGATCGATCTCATGCCTTCATGGATCGATCTCATTAAGTAATTTCTATAAATAGGGGCAGTGAAATCTGCATTTTTTCGAGATAGAACCATTCTTTCCATTTCAACCTTCAAAACCTAGATTTAGCTATCTAAAGTAGTTATTTCCAGTAAGAATTGAGGGGAAGCTATTAGATACAAAGTTCTTTATCTTAAAGAAGAGAACAACATAGTTGAGAATTAAAACCTCATTGTTCTTATTGAAGGAGCAAGAAACATTTCCCTTTAGTGCAAGAAGAGAAACTAGATTTGGTAAGTTTCTAATACTTCAGCCCAAGTACATTGTCTAGTTATTGATTTCGAAGTTGATTGGTATGTATATTGATGGTTAAAACTACCTAGGATGAAATGAAACTAATGTGACCTAGAAAATAGAATGAGTCTAGTGTGAGAATGTGTGATTTGGGTTTGTTGATGATTTATGGATTATGTTAAGTTGTTATTAGAGTAATGTGGATAATTTGAGATAATTAAATGGAGTTGCATTGTGAGTTTGGGGAAAATTATGGAAAATGAGTATATAAATGCTTGATAAATGCCATAGTGAGGAAACCTATGGAATATGTACACTATGAGCTTCACGTCAATTTAACATCGATTTGGAATGAGTTAATAGGCCTAAAAAGATCCATAGACTCGCGTCATGGGTAGTGTAATGAAACGAGGCCTCATAAGCATTAATAGAGACTATAGGTCGAATCGACTATAGTAAGCGCAAGCGTTGGATTATAATGGGCTAAAATGTTGTGAAATATGTTTATATGCAGTTCCGAAGAGTTTGTTGGAGACGAATCGAACTGCACGAGTAAGTAGCTTTAAGGAAGTGGAATCACGCGTCGCGATTCCAGGTAAGGGAATTCTGTATGTATATAGAGGTAGCTACTCATATTTTGTGGGTATATAGGGTGTTGTAAAAATGCATACGTATCTAGAAATGAGTTTGACGATGTATGGAAACAACTATGAGCATTAATATGAGATTTGGTGTTTAAAAGGGTGTTATAAAGAAATGGGATTGTAAGGCTAATAACTGCATAAATCACATGTTTTGAATATTTTCACAAAACTCAATACTTTGTTTTGGGTAAACAAAAGGTTAGGTTGGCTAGTGATTTATTAATGTGGTGGAATACCACATGTGAGGTGCTATACACGTTTTGAGATTTATTTGAATGTATATGAGTTGCCTATCGAGCTTTGTAAATTAAATCGTGCTGGAGCCTAGCTCACACTGGATTTTGATGCTTTTACTTGTATGAAACGTGCTGGAACTTAGCTCGCACCTTGGTTTGATCCATGACAATGTTTTATAAACCGTACTGGAGCTTTTGCTCGTACGTGGTTTCGAGTGGTTTCATATGCATATAACCGTACTGGAGCTATGCTCGTACGTGGTTTCATCATGTTTTTATGCATAAATGTCATACTAGAGCACTGCTCGTACGAGGTGATTTAACGATAATACATGAATCGTGCTAGAGCTTAGCTCGCACAGGTTTTCACACTGTGGTATGTATGATGTCGTGGTAATGGTAATACGGATTGGTGTTTAGGGAACCCAACAGGCCTAACAGACCTCTTGAGTGGGGTGAGGATGAGGGGCTATGACCTGACATTAATCCATTCAGGGAACCCAACAGGGCCGCGTAAGGGCATGAGGGGTTGGGACCTGATACGATGTTCAGGGAACCTAAAAAGGGGCGAGCAAGGCCATGAGGGGCTAGGACCTGACATCGAAAGAAGATACTCCCACGTGCACTTGAGATTATAGCGGTTACACTCGGTATGGGGTAGATAAGACCTACGGCTGGCACCCTCAACCATGACATGGGTCCGCAGACTACATTGTACCGTGTCTATCACATGGAGTACGATGTACCACGTGGTTGAGATACTGATAAGAAAGTTTGGCGAAGAACTAACCCACCTTCTTACTAGCATGATGCCCTACACACCTGGATGTGTGTGGTCTAGGATGATTTATGACATAGTTGGCCAACATAGTCTTTGTGATAAAGTGACCTGTCTCACTCGATTTACATAGTACCACATGTTTTGATGTATAAGTATGATTGTGACTGTCCAGGGTAGACCCGAGGAGGGGTCGAGCCTTATGGGCTATTTGATTGAGAAATGATAATGATGTTTGTGACTGTGAAATGATATTGATGGGGTTTGGATGTATTGAGAATAAGATAAATCAAAAAGGATGTTTCAAATTGAATTTCCCTTTTTATTATGAGATTTGACCAGGATGAGCATGAAATGATTTGTACATGATGATCTTACCATGTTTTATATGCCAACTACCATGATTTAAATACATGATATATGTATATGCATATGGAATAGTTTTGTTTTCTTCATGCTCCGATTGTAAATGATTTATGCATAACATTATCAGTATGTAGATAGGGTAGCTATCTACCATGCTTGCATTATTGCCTTACGGAGCGTGTGGTTGCTCATCCCTCTCTATTTCCCCTTCTACAGAGCGTATATAGTAGC
Organism: Firmiana major; assembly: GCA_033439115.1. Classification (NCBI taxonomy): domain Eukaryota; kingdom Viridiplantae; phylum Streptophyta; class Magnoliopsida; order Malvales; family Malvaceae; genus Firmiana; species Firmiana major. The sequence goes on along the minus strand of CM065896.1, from coordinate 47,137,092 downwards.
CCAGTGAGGACTGAGGCGTGGTATTTTAGACATCCGCTACCATCCATCGCTAAGAGGTATACACATGAAGAATTGTTTTGTATCTAAGCAATTGTAAAAGCATAGTAGTCATTTCGTATCGTAATATGGGGGATGTAAAAGTTTAAAACGTGTCATGTATAACTTAACTTTCAATGAATGACACTTCTTTTGATTTAATTGAAAATGAATGTGGAGTGATGTTTATTATTGACTCACAGCCCAACTGTGAAGTGGTGAGTTTGTTCACGACCGGGTAACGAAAGGAAAAATGCAAAAAAAATTTAGCAATTTTCGGTTAAAAGGGATAAAATGGGTCGTGATAGGTAGCTCTTTCCACCAGCCTCTGTCGTGTACACTGCAAGTAGCATCTATAAATAATATGAAACGTATAGGGGTGAGCTTTCGGGAAAAAGCTCAGTAAGAAAGTGCATTTAAAACAATCATAGTGATTAAAATATACAGAAAAACATAATAATACGTAAAATGACTTCTCTCTGCAACTAATATAAAGGACCTCCGAATTTAAGAAATCGAAAACATCATCAATCAAAACGTGAATCTTTAAGTACTTGAACTTAACAGTCATAACATAACCTTTCGTATAATCGGAATTTCAAAAACATATTTGCATATAATTCGCATATCACAGAATCAAATCTGAAAATAGAGTTTAGTTCAGATAGAGACTACACTGCCCCATATGATTATCATGCTTCAATAACAAAATCATCCTCCGTAGAGGGAATTCAGAACCTATGGCCATGGTAGGTCTGTAGATATGATCAAGGTCGTACAGTGTTCAGACACCTGAAGGTGGAATTCAGATGCCACAAAGGCAAAGTTCAAACGCCACAAAGGCAGAGTTCAGACGCCACAAAGGCGAGCATGACAAGCGTTAACATACAACATAAGTGGCCCTTAGTCTCAAAACATACTATAGTTTTCATATATAAAAAAAAAATCGAAGTACAACCATCATATTCAAAAGACAATTGCAGAGAACATGCTCTTGTTCAGAAGTCAAATTCAAAAATATGCAATTATTCAGAATAAAAATTGAGAGAACATGTTCTTGTTCAGAAAACTAATTCAGAAGCATACACTTATTCAGAAGACAAATTCAGAAACATGCTTTTATTCAGAAATCACGCTCTTACCAAGAAGACAAAAGCAAACAACATGCTTGAAAATCATAGTTCACATCTTTGTAAGTTTTCCTTGAATTCAAAACATAGTCAACCGAAATCCTAGGCTGAAGAGCGGTCTAACCATAATTTTTTTAAATGTTTTTTGAATGTGTTGAAAATTCAAACATCTTCCTTAATTGCGGTTCAGAAAGTAAACTATTACCATTTTAAATTGCACCCCCTTACCTCGATTTATCAAAAATTCCAAGTTCGAGTTGTGACGTCTCCAAGTATCTCCATTATATCCTCTTATAATTTTCCTACACCGAAATTCATATTTTTAGTATCCTATTTATTCGACTTACCTACAATACTTCAAAATCGTAACCTTATTCGCTACTACTTCGTGTGTGCATATAATTGTACATACCTAGGCTAACACATGTGTGTCTATATATTTTTTTTTTGTATGCACTTATACTAACACACACATTTATTATAGACATATATATATACACATAAGTATATAGACATATATATATATATATATATTATTTATTTTTATTATTCATCATTACATATTTTTTGTCTACTTCTCATTTCCCCCCCCCCCCCCCCTCTTTTATTTTAAACCTATTTTAACTTACACATACATGCTTATAAACACAACATATATATATATATATGTACATTATATATATATATATATATATATATGCCTTTATTTTTTTCTTCAATTTCCAGCTTCTCTTCTTTTCCCATTTGCTTTTTTTTCCTTTTTCCTTTTTCTTCTTTCCTTTCTCCCCTTAGCTACTGCTCACCATTTTTTTTCTCTCTTCTCCAACTATTACTACATCATCCTTACCTCCCCACCGAATTCTTCCTCTGCTTTAGCTTCCCTAATTTCCTACTCACTTCCATCGGCGAGCTGCAGTTTCCTCTCGGTTTGCCTCAGCTCCAACTCCTCTCGATTCTGCTTCAGTTTCCATCCTCTCGATCCTGCTTTAACTTCCAGCTCTCAGCTCTGTTTCAACTTCAGCTCTCGGTTCTGCTTCTTCCTTCAGCCCCTCTCGGTCTGCTTCTTCCTCAGCCTCTTGGTTTGCTTCTTCTTCAACCCCTTTCGGTCTACTTCTTCCTTTAGCCTCTCAGTTTGCTTCCTCCTTCAGCCCCTCGGTTCTGCTCTCCCTCACTCTTGACTTTTGCTTTCCTTCAACCCCTCGGTTTTGCTCTCCCTCACTCTCAGTCTGCTTCAACTTTCTTCCTCTCCCTCAGTTCTACTTCAGCTCCTTTCTTCCCGGCTAGCCACTCATCTCTTTCCCTTTTCTTTTCTTCCCTTTTCTTCTCCCGACTGACCTCTCCTTCCTTTCCTTTCTCCCTTTCTTCTCCCGACTTCAACCCTCTGTTTCTCTTCTTTTTTTGAACTAATCAGGTGGGGGAATTGACTTCTTTTTTAAGCCATTTCCATACACCACTTAATATATATATATATTATATTAATTCATCTATATATTTATTTATTTGTTTGTTCATTTTGTTTGTTTTGTTCTATTTATTAATACATATATTTCATAACATATATTTATTATATATATATTATTATTATATATATTTTAATTTGTCTTAGTATATATATATATATATTTAAAATAAAATTATTCAATTGTACAATATTCATGTTTTCATAAACTTTTCATTACTTCAAAATGAAAATATTCTTGGGATCTCATCATTCCTTATAAATCCACAATATAGGTTTTACATAAAATTTTTCAATCCTTCCATGCTTGCATTTGCTCCTCACCTCTTGTATTTCGGGCTCTCTGTCATTCACAGGCTTCTCGACTCCCATACTTCTTGAGCCCTACAACGAATATTCGCACTTCCATTAAAAATCTCTCTTTTTTTAAAAAATTATTTTATATTCTAATTAAATATAGGAATTTTGTGGTATTTACATGTGTTTCCGCCTGTGTGGCATTTATGTAACGTTGTACGACTCTGATCCAATCTACAGCCCTACCATGTCCATAGGTATTCTGTTCCCTTTACGAAGGATGCCCTCTTTTAAGGATGAAGTAGTGATTACCCTCATGATACTAATAGGGAATGCTTAGTCTCTATAATTCGATTTCGTTACAAATTGTTTATCACCTATTTTCAGTTATGTAAACACCGATTTTTCGAGACCTTGATTGAAGTAAGAAACATATATATTGTTCGTTTTAATAATATATATGAAAAAGTAAATGATTTTAATTGTTCGTTTTGAAAGGGCATGCAGTTATATAGTAATAATATTGTTTTCTAAATATTTTGAATACTATTATTATTTTAATGCACTCCTTATTGGGCTATTTGAAGCCCACTCGCCTTTTTCCTTCATTCTATATTAAGTACCTCCGTGCCTGCTGCGTACTCGATATAGGCTGGTGGATGAGACTCTCCTTAGGCTATTTCTTGTACATATTAAGGTATATTTCAGTATTTGAGATGTAATTACTTTTATTTATATATGGAAATGGAAAAGCAAGTAATTTCATGGGGTTACAGTGTATAATAGTTTTAAAAAATGAATGATATGTCAGGAACTGACACTAAACAGGAATGCACCTAAAATATAAGATTAAGACAAAAAAAAGCTTTAAATGAGCCCTAATTTCCGCGTTTCGGGGACATTACAATGCATAAGAATAAGACTTGCTTTAAGCTAAATTAAAATTTTAAGTACTCGATTTATAACAAAACCAAAAATCCCCTTAAGTGCATTAAAATATTTATATTTTAATAAATTGCATAGTTTTAATAAATTTTCATAAATTAAGTTTTTAATCGATTTCAAATAAATTAATTTAAAGCTTTGTTTGGCTCTTTGAAAATGACTTCCAGATAGAAAATATTATTTTCTAGAAAATAAAATTTTTTCGTTGTTTAGATTAGTCAATGAAAAATATTGTTGTTTTTAGAAAATCTGTTTTCTTTTCTTCAAAAGATATTAATTAACTAATAAAATATTAAAAATTAGTTATTATTTATTATTTAATTTTAAATAATTATTTTATTTAATATTACATTTAATTATAATATAATATTATTTAAATTACATTAAAGTTTAATATGATTGAATGAAGTTGTTTAATATTAGTATTAAATAGTTTAAAATAATATCATTTAATATTATTTGTATAATATTATTTAATAAATATATTATTTTTAATAATTATATTTTAAAAGTAATATTCAATATTAAAATATTATATTTTTAAACAATTAAAAGAAAACTATTTATTATTACTTTTATTAATGGTTTTAAAATTTGAACTACTAGTAATATTTTAATATATATATATATATATATATAACATTAAAAATATATTAATATCCATTTTCGAAATATTAAAAATATTTATGATATTAAAATAATTATATTTTATACTGAAATTATTTACATTTAACATCATAACAAAAGTATTATTTATTTATATTTATTATTAAAATTTTAATATAAATTTTTTAAATAAAATATTAAAACATTATATCTTAAATTAAAATATTAATAAATATATTATTTATTATTAAAATAAAAATATAATATCTTTTTATTGAAAATAATTAAAATATTTAAGATTAATAATATATAAAATTAAATATTGAAGCTTAAAATATTAAAAGATTTTGCATGTTAATATTTTAATTTTTAAAAATTGTAATCTAATTAAATAAAAGAATTTATTAATATAATAGTATTTTTCGTAGGGTTAAATTAAACTAAAGTTCAAAAAATTATTCAAGATATAACTTGAGTAGAATTATACTCAAATAACTTTACACATCGACAACTATTGTAAACCCCACGAAAATTTTGATACTTGGTCTTGAGTTGTATTAAATGGAATTAAGTATGCTTAATTTAAAGTAAAAAATTTAAATTCATATGTTGAATTTTAGTGTGAGAGACTTGAATGAAGTCAGTCGACTACAATATTATAAATTGAAAATTTGATAATTATGTAGTATATATAAAAAAATATTAATAATAATAAAAATAATAACATTAGTAATAATAATAATAAGATAGAATAATATATATAATAATAAAAAATAATTTTTTTATCTAAATTGGTGGAAAGTTTCCACCAAAACACTGAAACACTCATACCATGCCCTGTACACTTTCACCCATTTGTACACACACATCCAACACCCTCACGCCTCTTGCCAACCTACTCCCAGTTTCCCAATCTTCATGTCATCAGTCGGCCTGCCATGTCCCTGTTCTGTGTCTACCGAAATAAACCTGAGGGACGGGCTAGCTGAAGAACAACAGAAAAGAGAGGAAACAGAGCAGCAAGAGGTTGTACATTTCCAAGCAACAGAAACTGGGAGTTACTGCAAAACTTGTCGCAACGCAGAAACAAGAAGCTGCTGACAGCTTCTCTAGGCAAGGATCAGGAAAGGGAGAGAGGGAGAGACGAGATGGTGGCAAGCAGAGAAGTGGCAATAAGACACTGGAACAGAGGATCGAAGTAGGGACCGAGAGAGGGGAGTGGTCTATAACCGAGGGCTGAGGGTGAAGGGGAAGGAAACCGAAGCATATAAAAGCAGGGCCAACAAGGAAATTGAGCTGAAGTGGTGGCTTGGAAAAACGCCACTGGTTCAACGAGTTGTGAAACGAGAGCTGAGTGAGCAGCAGAGAAGCAGGGAAACGCAACACCACCACCTACGACTTTCACGGCTTGCTGTTGTTTGCAGCAACTGGGGAGTTTGGACAAGGCTCTCAGCTTTTCTTGGGGACAGAATCGAAGCCAAGAAAACAGAGGCTAGAAGTGCGGTACTAGAAACTGAAGCAAAAAGGGACGAGAGGGAGAGTGAGGCTGTTGTTTGAGTGAACCTAGTGCCTAGAGAGAGAGAGAAAGAGAAAAAGAGTAGGAAGATGATGACGGTGGTGGTCGGCTGAAGGTTGTGACCGAGGTGGAAAATGACAAGGAAAGAGAGGAAACACCAGCACCAGATGAAAACGCCGAGGAAGAAGGCGATGGCGACAGTTAGCAGTGGCCAACCTCCGAGAAAGAAAGACAGAAAGAAAGAGAGGAAAAAATGCGGGAAAAAGAAAAAGGATTAAAAAAAAGGAAATTCGAAAAAAAATATGTAAATTTATATATATTTATATATATAAAATTAGATATATATATATATATATATATTTGGGAATAGAAAAGGAGCTACAGAGGTTTTGGAATTTGGGAAACTCGATGGAAGGAGCTTCGGAGAAATTAACCGAGCAGACCGGACCCACAGACTCCAGTCACCACAGGCATTACGGATTGTGGGTAGACACCTAGGTAAGGAAAATTCTCGTGTGCTGCTAGAGATAAATTACACGAATTTTTTGATGCTTTGGAGATACAAATTTAGGCCGTATTTCTACTGTAGAAAAATATTCTCGAATTGCTAAAAATTATCTGCTTATATTTTCTGGGTATTTGAGACTGCGACTTTTAGGATAGAAATTTTTAGTTACCTAAACTGTAAAAAATTCTAGGCCGAGTTTTACCATTCTAAAATTTTAGGAAAAAGTTTTAAACTCCAAAAATCATCCTGATTTACAGTATAGTATTATTTAGCCTATTTAAATAGTTGTTTGAGTGGTTTTAAAATTATTTGTGAAAAATCTAAAATTTTGAAATTATAGTGAAAACCGTGCTTTGTGTATTTTAACTGAAAAAGGGCAAGACTAGCCCGTTTCTCTATTTTATGTGCTGAAACAAAATTTAAGTGTTCTGACGTTAAAACCATGCTAGTCATACGTGTATTGTTGTGTGATCTTACACGAATCTGTTGTATGAGTTTTAAGTATTTTGATGATAAAACCGTGCTATTCAGGCGTGTATTGCTGTATAGTCTTACACTAACCTGCTCGCACGTGATTTGAGGCAAAAAGGCCTCAGTGAAATCATATGGACTTGTGAATGATGAAATTATACTAAATTATGAAGGATGCCGAGGTCCATGGAGTACGATGTACCATGTTGTGTACATGTGTGTATGATGTACCGTGTTATTGGAAAATAGTATACTATGTGAGCCGTTTGGGTAGCTGACCACTCCCACGACACCTAACATGTAAGACCCGAATTTAATTAAAATATGAAAAGTAAATATGAAATAAAGGAGTATTTGTGAAGGGAAGTCGGGTTAAATTAATCCCGAACACGTGTAAGGGCAAAATGGTCAAAAGATCGAAAGCCGGTATAATTTCGATAAAGAAAATTAATTAAAAATATGAATTTGAGAAATCTTGGTCAATAAAGATGAAATATAATTATTCTGGATTAAATCGATCAAGATTCAAAAATTTAAAAATTCCAAAAAATTGTCGGAACGGTATCTCGAAAAACGCGAAGAAATAATATCGAAGATTTAGAGAAAAATATAATAAATAAATTAAATTAAATTAAATTAAAGAATTTAGAATAAAATAATAATTTTAAGAGATATTTTGGGTATTTATAGTATTTTAATGAATAGTAAAATAATTAAAATAAATAATAATAAAAATAATAAAATAAAATAAAAAAAAGAAAGGAATCTGAAAACAAAAAAAAAAGAGAGAAACGGGTCGGGGAGAGAGAAACCAAACGGAAGCCGAGAAAAGAGAAGATGGCCGGCGAGCCGTCCGGCGGCCAGGGACCCCAGGCGAGGGCCGGCGAAGACGGCCCGACCTCAGGCGACCTATCAGCGGCGACAACGCGCCGTGGGAACGCCGAAATCCGGCGAAAAACGGAAGAGAAACCGCGGGAGAAGAGATGGCCACCGGCGGCGAACGGTGACGATTCGAGCCCCACCAAGGCTCGATTTCGGAAGCCCAGGTGACGGTGAGCAGATTGGCGGTGGTGGCAGCCACCGAAACCGGCGGACGGCGCCGGAAACAGAAAGAGAGGAAAGTGGGTACCGACGGAGGAGGAGAACGGCCGGACAGACGACTTTTCGGCGGCCTTGGGCGAAGCCGAGCCCAGATATGAGATGCGGACGACCCAGCGGAGCGACTGGCGGTGGAAGCCGGTGGAGAACCGGCCGGCAAGGAGGTGAACCGGCGGTGAACTGGCCGAACCGGAGAGAACCGGCGGTCTGAACCGGTCCGAACCGGACTGAACCGGTTCAGCCAAAAAGAGAGGAAAAAAAGAGAAAAAAGGGAAAAAGAAAAAGAAAAAAAATTGAGGAAAATTCCTGTGATGCAATCGAGCTTCGGGTAAGTCAGTGGTGGTCGAAATTGACCCGATTTAAATTTCGGAGTATTTAATTTAATTAATTTTGGGCTGAAAACTTACCCGAAAAATTGTGGAATTGTGTAGCTCGACGATTGGCATCCACCGAGGGCTCGAGACAGCCTCGATTTACGTACTAGCATGGAATCTCGGGTAAGTGACCCTTATTTACGATAATTACCTCGTTATGCGTGATATTGATTTGATTTCCGCATAAATTGAATTAAATTATGGAAATTTAGATAAATTGTCGTAAATAATCGATTTAGCTATTCGGGAGTTAGAACGAGGTCCAATAAATTGTTGGAGGGCCCAATGAGCCCAATAGGCCTCGATAAAGCGAAAATTAAGTGGAAAACGGGCTTAAGGCCGATTAAGGCCCATTAAGGTCAATCGGGCCCAATAGGGGTAAATGGGCCCAATGATTTAAATTAAGCCCAAAAAATAGGAAATACAATTAAATTGTATAATATCTGACCTGAGGAATATTGATACGCAGTTCCGGGCATTTGATTGGGAGCATATCGGACTGCGCGACGAGACGACAATGGAAAAGAAAAGGTCAAACTCGACAGGAAAATAAGGTAAGGGAATTCTGTGGACTGCTAGAGGTAAACTCTACGAAATTTTAAATTCATATGCAATCTTTAAAAATTACCTGAAGGGTCTAGAGGTCAATTAATAATTTTAGTGCCCCGAATGGGCAAATTATTAAAATACCCTTGTTAAGGGTAAAATCTAAAAATTTAGGAAAATCGGGAGGAGCAAGGACAAGAGGTTCCTGCTCGTTCTGGAGGTATTTCAACACATGCATGAGTAGGCTGGCTCACTTTTAAAGAAAAATGCATAGCATTGCATATCTTAAACGATGTGATTTCTGTGAAAATTATTTGGAGACAACTGAGCCGCCTACGTGTTTTATTTACATGTGACGTGCTAGAGCTCAGCTTGCACGATGTTTGATTTGTGTGATGCATGCATTAGTGCTGGAGCGAGAGCTCGCACTAGAGTTTTACATGCATAAGTGCTAGAGTATAACTCGCACCAGATTTCATATGCTTTTTCGTGACACGGTGCTAGAGTCTAACTCGCACCAGATTTTACATTATTTTCATGACAGGGTGCTGGAGTATAACTCGCACCACATTTTATACACGATTTTCGTGACAGAGTGCTTGAGCTTAGCTCGCACTAGTTTTATTTGATTTACTGACAGTGTTAGAGCACCGCTCGCACTACTTTTTAGAGATCATACGATAAGCCGTGCTTGGAGCATCGGGTAGACTGTGTGTCACCGATTAAATAGGCTCGCACGTGCGCTTTGAGACATGGCATGTTAAAACAACCTGATGAGCCCGAACGAGGGATAAGGGTTAGAGATCCACCTGATGAGCCCGAACGAGGGATAAGGGTTAGAGATCCAGCTGATGAGCCCGAACGAGGGATAAGGCTGAGGGTCCACGGAGTACGATGTACCGTGCAAGTAGCATGGAGTACGATGTACCGTGTGGTATCTTTGTGATACGGGGTATCTTTGTGATACGGTATCTTTGTGATACGGGGTATCTTCGGATACGACATCTTCGGATGCATGAGATCGGATAAGACTGACGAGTTGGATTGACCCACCTCCCAGGCGGTTCCCGATCAGGGTGAGACCTCGCACACTGGGATCCGTGAAGCTAGAGGGACTCACGAGGACACATTGGCCAGTCCTGGTTATTGCCGTTATACAGATATTGCCTCGTCTCTCATGTCGACGATTTCGATGATTTAAACTGGGTTTTTAAATTAAATTTGCATGATGGTATTTCCATGCTTTTCAAACCCACGTGTGATGTAAACCGTTTTCATGGTTTTGTGTGAGTCAGGATCACCCGAAGGAGGGGTCGAGTCCTGACTTTATTGTGAAAATTTTAAATGAGAAAGAAATAATTTAAATGAATTGCATGTTGAATTTTCCGTGCAAACTCGATTTACATAGCATCATAATTCATATCATTTGTTTTAAAATGTGTGGAGAAAGGGTGGTTTATGCATGGCACCACGTTCATGTAGGTAGTATGGTTACCTACTTGTTCGTAGGATTGCCTTACTGAGCTTGATGTGCTCACCCCTTTCATTTTCTCCCACAGATAATCTCCAGTTGAAGTTGAGGCGACTCAGTACTGCATTCCGGATATCCGCTGCTGCCCATCAACATAAGGTATATACACTTGTACATATTGTATCTACATAAGCATAGCACAGTAACATGTTTGTAAGTAACTTTAGGGGATGTATAAATAATGTAAACAATTATAAATGACTGGAGAGGAAATAAGTTAGATGGTAATTGAATGGTGGGACTGGCATTGACGCACAGCCCAATTATTAGTGGAGTGTTGGTCACGATTCGAGGACAGGTAAGAATTTAAGTAAATAATAAAACGCGAAAAATTAACTCTGATTTTTGGGTAGTTTGGGTCGTGACATATAAAGGTGGTATCAGAGCAGCAATTGGTCTGATGTGTGTCAGTGTCGGTAATTAGGAAATTACATCCCCGTGTTACTGTGCTTAGTTAGATACAATAGTGTATATCGAGATGGGTTTTGACTAAGAAATGGTTGAGAATGCAGGAATGCCTAATATGAGTCGCGTTAGATGAGATAGTGCACGAGGCAGAGGTCATAGAGGTAGACCTGAGTCTGCTAAATCGTGCTGAGTTGACCTATGAGAATCAGAATGAAATTGGAATAGAGGCGAATGTTGAGAATGCCTCACAAAGTCCGACGGAGAGATCGGACAGTATTGAGACACGCTTCGCGAGATTGAAGCGGAGCATGAGAATTATTTTGAGGAGCTAATTGCTCAGATTATGAATGAGATCAGAGGGCGCAGCGGAACATTGGTGGAAACCCGCTCAACCCATCTTAAGTGTTAAACATCCATAGCTAAGATGAGAAATCTTATTGGATGTATTCCGGTGACAGGATATCTCGGACATGATTTAAAGGAAATTTCGGATTAAAGTCCTTACTCTGACCCAGAGGATTTGATTTATTGAAGAGTATAATTCATGAGTATACAACTCAATTATATTCTTGGACAGATATTACCTCGACACTATAAACAATGACAGTCGAGATGTCTAAAAGTTTATGGAATGACTCAACTTTTCAATTAGAGTCCGATCAGCCCGTGAGATATTACTTATACCGAGGCAGTGCGCAGATTTCCAGTTGGGTAATTAAGAACATGAATTACACGCCTCTGAGATTGGGAAAGCTAATGAGGGCTGAAATAGAGACAGAAAAGAGAATCGAGAAATAACAAGATGTTAAAATGGGAAAATGCAAATTGGTAAAAAGATCTGATTTGACGAGTTATGAAGTAAGATAATTGGTAAGGCCCCAGTGCATCTAATTTTGGCACTCTTAGGGGGCATTGTGATTGGAGGACCCCGACCTGCTACGAAGCAGTGTAGCAGTGTAAGCACTGTAAGGAGTGTGAAATATGTGGTGGATACCACGGAAAGAGGGTCTATATCTACACTGTATTGATGAAAATGGCCGTTAAGTGTGATGAGACGGACCATTGATTTCGATCGCACAGAATTGGGCGAGATCGCCCCACAGAAAAGTAAAGAGACAGAGAAAAACTTCGTTGGTATAGCTGCAACGAAAAGGGAGGAAATAGCCGAAAAGAAAAAAGGAAAGTAGGCTGTTGGACGAAGGCGAGAGGATGTCTTGGACCAGGACACTATTGATGTTTCATGGATGTGGTGTAAGATACCACACTTGTTATGAATAATGAAGTACATATGTTCATTGATCCTGGTGCCATATATTATTCATACCGCCTTTATTTGCATATAAGTGAGTAAAAGGCATGAATGCCTACATTATTGGGCCCAATACAGATAAATGAGTACTCCAATAAAGAAGGATTAATAAACGGAATATGGATATAGAGATTTTAAGTGATAAAAAGGGGTGCAACAGTTGAAATTAAAGGAGTAAAGGATTGTACTCACGGAATGAATAATGGCAAGAGTTTATCATGATTGATATACGAAGGAGATAATCTTTAAGATAAGTTATGCTTGATTTTAAATACAAGATGTATTGGAGTAAGAGATATATGCTAGGTAAGAACATCCTTACGATATGGAGTCATTAGGATTAAAGCAATTAGTAGCGAATACAAATTGTGACCACATGGACTGGTATATAAAGTAACTGTGGTTAAGTTTGAAGGTTAATAAAGGTATTTCAAAATGCCTCCCCGCCTGAAGACTTGACAGCGTCTAAAAGTATATATGTATAACCTATAACGTGAAATCGAGCGTCGTAATAGATAACTTTAGCATTAGGATATCTTTACTAAGATGATAAGAATGTTTAAATTCGACAAATCATAAAGGTTAACATAGTAAAATTTAATAGGAGCCGTTAAGATAAGAAAAGGAAATGAAGCAGGTTAATACCTGAAAACGTAAGCGGTTGAGAAGGATCTTATACGCTTATGCGTAAATAAGTCAAGGATTGGAATTGTAATCATCAGTATCGATGATATGTTGGGTGTAGTTAAAGTCTAGGGCGATTTATAAGCAACAATTAGAAATGGCTTTTACAAATGGGTTGCTGCGAATTCTAAAAGGATATACCTTGTTGACACGTTTAACTATAAAACGTGGTATTGGAACGGGATGATAGATGTGACATGAATTTTGGTGTAATGAAGTATGAATTGACCACCGTGATTAATTTCACCATACCCAACAGCTCAAGAGGTTTTCAGTGAGTATGGATACCTCAAAATTATGATGGAGCTGTGTATTGATGTATAATGGGAAGATAGTCAAGTATGGAGTCAGACAACTCCTTGATCATGAAATAAACTATCTGACCCATGATTTAAGTTGGCAACAGTATTTGTACCAAGGATATGGTACTATTAGGTACAGGGTGAGAAATTATGGATATGCACTGATCATAAAGCCCGAGTATCTGTTTTCACAGAAAGGGACGAATATGAGAATACATAGTGGGTTAGAGCTTCTGAGAGGTTTTGATTTGTGAAAATTGTACCACCCAAGAAAGGCTGATGCTTGAGCAGAAAGAGCCTCGGGATGGTATTACATATGATGGTCAGGGAGCGTGAGCTGCTAGAGCAATTGTGAACCTCAGTATTGATGTGATCCCTTCTGATGAAGACAGTGATTGTGTGACAGCTAGCTTGAGACTAGAACCGGATGAGAGTGCCCGGATTTGACAGGCTTAGCGTGATGATCGGCAGGATGTCGATAGTTTGGGTCAGATTCAGAAGGGTACAGTGACAGAGACAGTATGAGTGCTCCCCAGGACCACAGTTGATGAGATAGTAATATTGTCAGAAGCTCACTCTTCGGGATATACAGTGCATACGGAAAGTAATGAATATATATATTGAAAATCTTTGAAAAAGGGTATTGGTGGTCAGATGTGAAAAGAAATACGGTAGAGTATTAAAAGTCTGCAGAGTTATTGCAGCCTCTACCTATATCGACACGGCACGGCACGAAAAATGAGAGCAAGTCTCCATGAATGTCGTGATGGGTTACAGAGGACCCAGGTGAATTACGAGGCCATTCGGATGATAGTCGATAGAGTGACTAACTCTACCCACCTTTTGGTTATGAAATCCCCAAATACTCAGAGTATATATGAGGATTTATATGTAAGGAAGATTGTGGAACACTAAGTAACGTTCCAGTGAGCATGGTATCATATAGGGATTCCCGCTTCACTTCTTACTTAAGGGAATATTTTTTTTTTGGAAGCTATGGGAACCCGACTGAGTATTAGCACAGCTTTCCGTCCTCAGACAGATGGTCAGTCAGAAAGGACTGTACAAGTTCTAGAGGATACAATGAAAGCGTGTGCCCTTGATTTTATAAGCTCCTGGAATGATCAGTTGATTTCTAATTGAATTCGCCAATAGCGATAGTTGCCACTTGAGTATCGGGATAACAAGATATGAGTGTATGGTTGTAGGGGTTGTTCCCCAAATTGGAAAAAAAAAAGTGGGTGACAGATAGAATTATTTTCGACTTTGGATAATAAGTCTCTGAGGTTGTTTAGTTAAGAGTGAGAGATTAAGAACACCTCAGAGCAGATAGAAAAGTATTGGAATTCACCGATGGTGAATTAGTATGATTGAAATGTTTATTATCCTAAGGGAATAAGGACATAGCGAGCTTTTGGAAGAAGGTAAATTGAGTTGCGCTGGATATTTTGAGAGATTGGACAAGTGGGAGATAAGACCTGTAGGTGGCATTTCCACTTGAATAAGCAGGCACCCACAATGTGTTCCAGCTTTTGATGCTTCGGAAATACTATCCAGATCCAGCATAGGTGATAGGATATGATATCCAACAGTTCAGCTCGGTGCAGTATAAGTATATTGATAAGTTGATTCGGGCCTTAAATAGGAAAGAGAAAGTATTGAGGTTTAAGACGATCTCCCTAATTAAAGTCCTTTGGTAGTAATACACTCCGGAAAAGGTCACATAAGAATTTAAGAGTATGATACAATTAATGTACCTGGAGTTGTATATGGACTCATATGATTTGGTTCTAATTTGGAGGACCAAATTCCTTAAGTGGGGGAGAGTTGTAAGACCCGAATTTAATTAAAATATGAAAAGTAAATATGAAATAAAGGAGTATTTGTGAAGGGAAGTCGGGTTAAATTAATCCCGAACACGTGTAAGGGCAAAATGGTCAAAAGATCGAAAGTCGGTATAATTTCGATAAAGAAAATTAATTAAAAATATGAATTTGAGAAATCTTGGTCAAGAAAGATGAAATATAATTATTCTGGATTAAATCGATCAAGATTCGGAAATTTAAAAATACCAAAAAATTGTCGGAATGGTATCTCGAAAAGCGCGAAGAAATAATATCGAAGATTTAGAGAAAAATATAATAAATAAATTAAATTAAATTAAATTAAAGAATTTAGAATAAAATAATAATTTTAAGAGATATTTTGGGTATTTATAGTATTTTAATGAATAGTAAAATAATTAAAATAAATAATAATAAAAATAATAAAATAAAAAAAAAGAAAGGAATCTGAAAAAAAAAAAAAGAGAGAAACGGGTCGGGGAGAGAGAAACCAAACGGAAGCCGAGAAAAGAGAAGATGGCCGGCGAGCCGTCCGACGGCCAGGGACCCCAGGCGAGGGCCGGCGAAGACGGCCCGACCTCAGGCGACCTATCAGCGGCGACGACGCGTCGTGGGAACGCCGGAATCCGGTGAAAAACGGAAGAGAAACCACGGGAGAAGTGATGGCCACCGACGGCGAACGACGGCGATTCGAGCCCCACCAAGGCTCGATTTCGGAAGCCCAGGTGACGGTGAGCAGATTGGCGGTGGTGGCAGCCACCGAAACCGGTGGACGGCGTCGAAAACAGAAAGAGAGGAAAGTGGGTACCGACGGAGGAGGAGAACGGTCGGACAGACGACTTTCCGGCGGCCTTGGGCGAAGCCGAGCCCAGATCTGAGATGCGGACGACCCAGCGGAGCGGCTGGCGGTGGAAGCCGGCGGAGAACCGGCCGGCAAGGAGGTGAACCGGTGGTGAACAGACCAAACCGGAGAGAACCGGCGGTCTGAACCGGTCCTAACCGGACTGAACCGGTTCAGCCAAAAAGAGAGGAAAAAAGGAGAAAAAAAGGGAAAAAGAAAAAGAAAAAAAAATTGGGGAAAATTCCTGTGATGCAATCGAGCTTCGGGTAAGTCAGTGGTGGTCGAAATTGACCCGATTTAAATTTCGGAGTATTTAATTTAATTAATTTTGGGCTGAAAACTTACCCGAAAAATTATGGAATTGTGTAGCTCGACGATTGGCATCCACCGAGGGCTCGAGACAGCCTCGATTTATGTACTAGCATGGAATCTCAGGTAAGTGACCTTTATTTACGACAATTACCTCGTTATGCGTGATATTGATTTGATTTCCGCATAAATTGAATTAAATTATGGAAATTTAGATAAATTGTCGTAAATAATCGATTTAGCTATTCGGGAGTTAGAACGAGGTCCAATAAATTGTTGGAGGGCCCAATGAGCCCAATAGGCCTCGATAAAGCGAAAATTAAGTGGAAAACGGGCTTAAGGCCGATTAAGACCCATTAAGGTGCAATCGGGCCCAATAGGGGTAAATGGGCCCAATGATTTAAATTAAGCCCAGAAAATAGGAAATACAATTAAATTGTATAATATCTGACCTGAGGAATATTGATACGCAGTTCCGGGCATTTGATTGGGAGCATATCGGACTGCGCGACGAGACGACAATGGAAAAGAAAAGGTCAAACTCGACAGGAAAATAAGGTAAGGGAATTCTGCGGACTGCTAGAGGTAAACTCTACGAAATTTTAAATTCATATGCAGTCTTTAAAAATTACCTGAAGGGTCTAGAGGTCAATTAATAATTTTAGTGCCCCGAATGGGCAAATTACTAAAATACCCTTGTTAAGGGTAAAATCTAAAAATTTAGGAAAATCGGGAGGAGCAAGGACAAGAGGTTCCTGCTCGTTCTGGAGGTATTTCAACACATGCATGAGTAGGCTGGCTCACTTTTAAAGAAAAATGCATAGCATTGCATATCTTAAACGATGTGATTTCTGTGAAAATTATTTGGAGATAACTGAGCCGCCTACGTGTTTTATTTACATGTGACGTGCTAAAGCTCAGCTCGCACGATGTTTGATTTGTGTGATGCATGCATTAGTGCTGGAGGGAGAGCTCGCACTAGAGTTTTACATGCATAGGTGCTAGAGTATAACTCGCACCAGATTTCATATGCTTTTTCGTGACACGGTGCTAGAGTCTAACTCGCACCAGATTTTACATGATTTTCATGACAGGATGCTGGAGTATAACTCGCACCACATTTTATACACGATTTTCGTGACAGAGTGCTTGAGCTTAGCTCGCACTAGTTTTATTTGATTTACTGACAGTGTTAGAGCACCGCTCGCACTACTTTTCAGAAATCATACGATAAGCCGTGCTTGGAGCATCGGGTAGACTGTGTGTCACCGATTAAATAGGCTCGCACGTGCGCTTTGAGACATGGCATGTTAAAATAACATGATGAGCCCGAACGAGGGATAAGGGTTAGAGATCCACCTGATGAGCCCGAACGAGGGATAAGGGTTGGAGATCCAGCTGATGAGCCCGAACGAGGGATAAGGCTGAGGGTCCACGGAGTACGATGTACCATGCAAGTAGCATGGAGTACGATGTACCGTGTGGTATCTTTGTGATACGGGGTATCTTTGTGATACGGTATCTTTGTGATACGGGGTATCTTCGGATACGGCATCTTCGGATGCGTGAGATCGGATAAGACTGACGGGTTGGATTGACCCACCTCCCTGGCGGTTCCCGATCAGGGTGAGACCTCGCACACTGGGATCCGTGAAGCTAGAGGGACTCACGAGGACACATTGGCCAGTCCTGGTTATTGCCGTTATACAGATATTGCCTCGTCTCTCATGTCGACGATTTCGATGATTTAAACTGGGTTTTTAAATTAAATTTGCATGATGGTATTTCCATACTTTTCAAACCCACGTGTGATGTAAACCGTTTTCATGGTTTTGTGTGAGTCAGGATCACCCGAAGGAGGGGTCGAGTCCTGACTTTATTGTGAAAATTTTAAATGAGAAAGAAATGATTTAAATGAATTGCATGATGAATTTTTCGTGCAAACTCGATTTACATAGCATCATAATTCATATCATTTGTTTTAAAATGTGTGGAGAAAGGGCGGTTTATGCATGGCACCACGTTCATGTAGGTAGTATGGTTACCTACTTGTTCGTAGAATTGCCTTACTGAGCTTGATGTGCTCACCCCTTTCATTTTCTCCCACAGATAATCTCCAGTTGAAGTTGAGGCGACTCAGTACTGCATTCCGGATATCCGCTGCTGCCCATCAACATAAGGTATATACACTTGTACATATTGTATCTACATAAGCATAGCACAGTAACATGTTTTTAAGTAACTTTAGGGGATGTATAAATAATGTAAACAATTATAAATGACTGGAGAGGAAATAAGTTAGATGGTAATTGAATGGTGGGACTGGCATTGACGCACAGCCCAATTATTAGTGGAGTGTTGGTCACGATTCGAGGACAGGTAAGAATTTAAGTAAATAATAAAACGCGAAAAATTAACTCTGATTTTTGGGTAGTTTGGGTCGTGACATAACATCCCCACACGCCTGGCCCGTGAATTGCCCGGAGTCACCGACAATGGCCAATTAACACTTTTGATATCTGATATAGTGTGAAATGTCCTGCCTCATCTATATGGAATTTCTAAAATGAAAATGTGAATTGTGTTACGATTTGAAACTATGTATTTCACTGCTTTAAGTTTCGAAATTGTGAAATTGTTACAGGAAACTATGAAGATACTATTTATGGATTTCCATTTCTGATTTTATTGAACTGAAAATTTACAGTATATTTTACGAGAAACTCATTTGTGACATAAGTAAATTGGTTGTGTATTTATCTACCTGCCGCTTGGTTTTTCTTATTGAGCATGTTGAGCTCACCCCTTACTTTCCTCCATAGAGTCCCATCAGACGCTTCCGTTAGTAAGGCATGTCGCACAACTATGGTTCCGCGGAGTATTTTTTTGCGTTGAAGGTATACCCAATTGTAAGAAATTCTTTTGTATCTAAAATTTTTATAAGTACAGTAATGCATACAAGATGTGTATGGAGAATGTGAATATATTTTATTTAAATTTGTTACTAAGAAAGAAAAATAAATCAAACTGAGTATTGTTTTGACATAATACCGACTTGTAGCCCAACCGAAATTGTGTGAAAATTTAGGTCGTTACAGAGTGGTATCAGAGCAAGGTTGGCCTGATATGAGTCGATATTAAAAGTGAAGGCTCACATCCCCAGCATTATGTACATTGTTTAGATATAAACATGATACATGGCTGTGCTTTATTGAAAATTGTGTCATTGAATGAAGGGAAACTAATAGGTATGGCTGGTTGGTATTACAACCATACTAGTAGACAAAAATGAATCGTTCCTCGAGGTCGTAGAGGTAGGCCTGAGAGGTGTAGTGAACCCTTGTCTGAGTGTACACCTTATAGTTTCACTGGAAAGTTTTGAAGTTCGCTTCGTAAATTTGAACGAGACATGAAAATAATAATGACATTATCGGGTCAAGTGATAGCAACCCGTGATAATAATAATGATTGACGTGTGACTGAGAGCAAAACTGAGACAATTTCTGAAAATATTACACTATTATATACTGGAGTCAAGAATCCCATTGTAATGGAAAACTTGTATGGATTCTTAGAGTATGATTGTGAACTTAATAGACTGAGGCAGTTTTAGGAGTTTAAGCCTCCGTTTTTCAATAAGGTTAAGAATTTAGTGATTCAGAAGGTTGGATGAATGAGATAGAAAAGCTTGATGATTTTAGAAGTAACTCTACCCAGGAAGTTGTTTTTGCAACTTTTGTATTAAAGAATTGGAGAAGCTACAAGGATTTTCAGAGTGTGCTACTATAAAGAAAGTAGCATTTGTAGCATCAGTGTCGAAATGGAAAGTTTAACTCAGAAGGAAGTCCCCCGATTTAATCCGAGAATTACATGGATATGTTTATGAAAGCCATTAAACGGCAACACATCTCAAAATAAGTACAATGGCAATTATAGATGAAATGATCAAATTAGACGTAAAGTAACAAGTCCGAGAATGACTACGAAACTAAATTTATGTTTCGAAAGAAGTATAATCCGGATAAATTGAGATATGAAATGGAGGAAGTCCAAAAAACTCATAGGAGGTACTGGGATCCTCAATCGAGCTAAGTTAGCTCCATTGGATGTTATTTTAAGAAAGCAATACAGAAGGCGCAACTATGAGAATATGAGATATATACTCTTGAGGTTACCAAGAAAGAGGAAAGGTAAAGAGAGTGACAGAAGAGAGGTCTATTGAAGAAAGACTGATAGTGAAAGAGCGAAGTCATTGTGTCCAAAAGGAAGAATTAGGGAACCAGTTGTATAAATGAAACTTATAGGTCACACTGCTTATATGATTGAAAAGGATAGGGTGTGTTTGGAGTAAAGAGACACCCCTGTAGACATAGAATTTTTCAACACATACTTGGTTGATCTGTCAAAGTTACCACTAATCGAAAGGTAAAGTTTTGAAACTGACTTAGAACCTGGTATCGAATTAATTATTCAAACCACTGTACTCAGTGGTTTCGATTGAATTAGAAATGCTGAAAAAGCAAATACAAGGATTACATGAAAAGGAGATTATCAGACCAGGTGATCCACTTTGGAGTGTACTGGCGTTAATTTTTAAGGAGACCCAGAGTCTTCTAGGTCACATTGTATTAAGAATGAGTGTCAATTGGATTCCCCCAAACAAAGATTATAGATAAGAGGGAAAGACCCAAAACTATTAAGAAGATTCAGAGATTGAGATATAAAGAGACTTTAGAGTATGGAGTACGTTTCAAATCTAAGGATTGAAATTTGGGTGTGCTAATGTTTTGGGATGCGAGACTTAATTGGAATAAGGAAAGGGTTTGATTATAATATATACGAAATGAAATAAAGTTGAAATGGGATAAATCCTGAATACAAGTTATATAGGAATAAGAGATGTATGCAAGGTAAGAAAATCTCTGGTATGTGAAATGATTCGAATCAACAGTTCTGAACTAAAAACAAATGAGTTGTGACTAAAGGATAAATGTGAAATTGCGATAAGTTTTGGTATCCTACTTTCTATTGAGATTGAACCTTGAACCCTTATATTCATAACTAGTTATGTGGTCAGGTCTAATAGCTAATAAAGGTATTTCAAATACCTCCCCGCCTGAGAGACTTGATAGCTTCAGAAGTAACCATAACCCATAAATTGAAATTGACAGTCATAATATTCGCGTTGAAGTCAGGATACCATTACTTGTTTGGCAAAGAATTATGGGATTCTACTGATCATAAAGGTTTAAATATTAAATTTCACAAAGATCGTCTAATACAAGAAAAAGGTAATAACTCGGGTTAGTGCTTTGAGCAGAAGTGATTTCGAGATGGTGTTATGTATATTGGTCAGGGACATTAGTTATTAAATTATTGGTGGAGCTCGACTTGAATGTAGTCCTTCCCTGACACTGACATTCATTACATGGTGGCTAGCCTGAGAGTTAAAACTTGACTTGATTGATCGAATCGAACAAGCACGGCGAAATGATAAATACTACATTGATGTAGCTAGTCAAACCTAGATGGGTGCTGCAACTAGCTTGAGTATTGGTACTAACAATTTATTGAGATTTAAAAACAAAACTGTGTACCAAACGCTCTATAGTTAAATGAATCAGTAGAAACTCATTTATAAAGATATACACTACATTTGGAGAATGGTAAGGATTTATCAAATCTCTTAAAGGTATATTGGCAACCAAGTACAATAAGAAGTATAACTAGAAGTGTAACTAAGAGTCTCATAAGTCAATAGGTTAAGGTAGAGTACAGAAGCCTATGGGGTTATCACAACCTTAACCATGCCAATATGGAATGAAGAGCTTGTACCTGGAATTTTAAAGCTCTTGGAAGGAGCAATTGCAAATTAATAAAGTTCGCATATAATATCAATTATCACTCAAGTATCGGAGTGATACTGTATAAAGCGTAGTATGGTCAAAAAGGTCGTTCCCCGATTAGATGGAAGAGATAGGTGAGAGGAAGGATGTTTGCTACCGATTTGGTCAAGTAACTTTCTACAGATATTCAATTAATTTTTGAAAGGTTGAGAACAACTCAAAACAAGCAAAAGAGTTATGGTGACTAAAGACGATGGTCCTTGGGATCTACAGTATGAGATTCAGTGTCTTGAAAGTTTCTCTTTCTAATAGCATAATGGGGTATAGAGAGAATGGAAAGAAAGTATTCGTTATATTGGACCTTTCGAAATGCTAGATCGAGTGGGAGACAAGGCTTATAGGTTGGCATTACTGCCAGAATTATCAAGTATCCATAATTTCTTCCACATTTCTATGCTTCAGAAGTATCATCCAGATCCGACGCATGTGATAAAGTATGAGCCAATAGAGTTGAAGGAGAATATGTCCTATATGGAAAAGTCGATTCGAATATTGGACAGAAAGGAACAGACATTACGGTCTAAGATGATTCCTTGTTAAAGTTTTATGGCAATATCACATTTCGGAAGAGGCAACGTGTGTCACGACCCAAATTACCTAAAAATCAAAATAAATTTTTTTGTTTTTCCGTTTATTATTTAATTCTTACCTTTCTCTCATCGTGACCATCCTACAAATAGTTGGGCTATGATTTGGTGTTAGTCACCTCTCACCTATTTACCATTCCATTTCCATAATCACATTGACATATTAGAGTTTATTATCTTTTGACTTTAACTAAATACATACACAATGGCATTTACATAACCTTACATCCCCGAAATCATATATGTTTACAGTACTGTTCATTACATGTTCAGATACAAAACTATACAAATGTGTATACCTGACTCTCGATGGGAAGCAGTGGATACCAAGAATGCAAGTCATCAACCGCTCACTAACTATTGCGAGTGCTCTGAAAAGATGGAAAAATAATGGGGGTGAGCAAACCACACGCTCAGTAAGACAATTATACAAGTAAGTAGATAGCTCCACAATCTACATGTTCATAATGCCATGCCCTTAAAATCCATTTCTTTTCATTAAAAGCTCAAGCACAAAATCATGTATTTCATTAATTACTTAGTTTATAAAACTGTTTGTGCATATATAAATCATACTACTTATGCATAAATGGCATTTTATGTGACATCATAAAATCATACTTAGCATGAATTAAATCAAAATCGTGCATTATTTCATGCGATATAAAACAAATCGTGAGATACAATCATTTCATGAATTTATCATTAAAGCATGGAAAAATCATCATGCTACTGCATTTAAATCATTTCATTAAAACTGCAGTAAAAAATAACCCAAAGGGGTTAAGCATCTCGTAATTCAATTCCAAACTCATAAAACAATTCATTAAAATTCATTATAAAACTTTGGTTATAAAACCACCCTTCTTTCAGGGTCACATATCATAAAATCATAAAATCGGTGGCCTGACCCCTCCCTCGGGTCTACCCTGGTCTATCGAGACCACAAGTTATATCATGGGAGACAAGTAGGTGACTATCAGTAATATAAAGGTCTATGGCCATAACCTAGTGATTCCTGGCAACACGGTACCTAATGTGCGGGGTATCACACCTGAAACGGGAGGTGGGTCGGTCCTACCCACCAGAACAGCTGAACATCAGGATTGCGAGGGCGATGCTTGCTGCGTCGTGGCTAATGCCACTCCACTCCAACAATCCCTAGAGTACAGCGTACTCCGTGTGACATACACGGTACAACGTACTCTGTGAACCCAAGCTCAGTCAGGGGGTGCCTGCAATAGGTCTTATCCACCCATACCATCTCTGTCTCAGTATACACGTGTGAGCATATCATCTCACTGTGACACACAGTCTACAGGAGGCTCCAACACGGCTCTATGCATGTCATATAAATCCCTGTGCAAACGAAGCTCTAGCACGACTCCATGCATATTCATGATATCAAAAAATCTAGTGCGTGCGAAGTTCTAGCACGGTTTCATAAAAATCAATAAAATCTGCGCACGAGTAGCACTCCAGTACGACTTTAAAATGAGTTATAAATTCATATAAAACTTCGTACGAGCAAGCTCTAGCACAATGTTATGCATCAATAAATCAAATCTCATGCGATTTACACTCCAGCACGACTTTATGCATAAAGAAATCAAATCTCATACGAGTTACACTCTATCACGACTTTTATGCAGTTATCATATCAAAACAGGATGTGAGCTAAGCTTCAGCACCTCTCATGCATGTCAAATCATTAAAATTAGTGCGAGCAATCGCTCTAGCACCTTTCATGCATATCAAGTCAAAACAAGTCAAAACATTCAAAACAGAGTGCGAGCTAAACTCTAGCACGTCTCATGCATTTCACAATAATAACCGCTCTAGCACATTTCATGCATATGATGTCGCACAAGTGGGTGCGAGTAACTGCTCAAGCACATTTTATGCATACTCACAAACGCAGATATAGTGCGAGCTATGCGCCAGCACTATCTGTTTCCATATAAACTTGATAATTGGCCCGTTTTCCAAAAGATTTTCATTTAAATCTTAATAACACTTACGTAGTGTTATATTGTGAAATTTATGCAATTACTGACCAATCTATCGATTTGCTTTGCTTAAAAACCAAGAAACTTCCTTAAATTAGAAATTACTTAAATCATGCATTTCATGCATGTCATGCTTTCACCATCCTTAGGTGAATTTCGCTCAATAGAGGTAAAATAGACTTTTCATATTTCTAGTCCTTAAAATCTTTAAACCATTTTTTAGGACCTTTGTACAATATCAATGTATACATACATATTCAGTGTATACAAAAGCTATTTAAAGTACGCGTAGCTACCTCTAGCTACTCACACAATTCCCTTACCTCATTTTTCTGTACAGTCTGACCTTTCCACTGATGTCTCGTCATGCAGTTCGATTTGCTCTCAATCAAATCTTCGAAACTACGTATAAATATACATCAGGTCAAATTCAATACAATTAATTGTATTTCATATTTTATGGGCTTAATTTAAATCATTGGGCCCGTTTACCCATATTGGGCCCGATTGTACCTTAATTGGCCTGAAGCTCATTTTCCACTTATTATTCACATTATCGAGGCCTATTGGGCTCATTGGGCCCATCAGTATTTATTGGGTCTCGTTCTAAACTCTCAGATAGCTTAATGAATTATTTAAGACAATTTATCTCTAATTCTAGAATTTAATTCATTTAATGTGGAAATTAAATCTGTAATTGATGCGGTAATTTCTAACACACATAACGATGCCATATTGTCGTAAATAAGGGTTACTTACCCGTGATTACATGATAGTACGTAAATCGAGGCTTTCTTGAGCTCCCGGTTGACGCCAATTACCGAGCTACACAATTAAATATTTTTTCGGGTAAATTTTCAATCGGATATTAATCAAATTAAATATTTTGAAATTTAAATCGATCAATTTCGATCGCTTACCGACTTACCCGCAGCTCGATTGCATCACTGGAATTTTTCCCAATTTTTCCTCTTTTTCTTTCCTTTTTTTTCTTTTTTCCTTTTCTTTTTGGCTAAACATGTTCGGTCCAACCTGGTTCAGACCGGTTCGATCTAGCTGGTTCAGTCCGGTTCGACCAGTTCAAGGCCTCGCCGGTCGGTTCTCCACCAGCTTCCACCTCCAGCAGCTCCTCGAGGTCATCCGATGCATGGATCTGGGGGCGGTTTCGTCCGAGGTGGCCGGAAAGTAGCTGGTCCGGCCTGTTCTCTCCTCGCTGTCAGTGCCTATCTCTTTCCTCACCGTTTTCGGAGCTGACCGCCTTTCTACCAGCCAGTGCTGCCACCAATCGCGTCGCCTGCGCCTAGGGAACACTCGGCTGGTGGTGGTCATGGCCGAATCGGCGTCGGTCACCGGGAAACTCCTTTTCTCCCTCTCGGTTCTCTCTTTCCCCCTTTCTTTCGCGGTTCGCCGCCATTCATCGGCTTGTTGGTGTCGATGGTGGCTCGGTTGGGCTACCTCTCCCTCGTTGGCCGCTCCTCTAGATTGCCGGTGGCCGGTAAAGGGGTTCGGTTCCATTTTCAGAATCGTGACTCGCGATTATGTTTCTCTTTTTTTAATTTAATTTAATTTAATTTAATTTATTTATAATTTAAATCATTATAATATTATTAAAAATCCAAAATATCTTTAAAAAAATATTATTTTATTCATTTATTCAATAAATGAATTTATCAGTATTATTTCATCTTTCGGGATAATTTTCTGAATACTTTCGGGATTATTTTTATGTGAAATTTTTGATTAATTCTAATAAATTCGTATCTTGATCAATTTAACCCGAAATTTAATTATTTCTTCGTTATTGATCAAGATTTCTCATTCCTATATTTTTAATAAAATTTTCTTGTCACGATTAATACTGAATTTCGATCTTTTGACCGTTTTCCCTTGCACGTGTTCGAGAATTCCATTTCAATCCTTCATTTGATCTTTTCTCATTTCGTGTTTTAAATAAAATCGGGTCTTACAATCTCCCTCACTTAATAAATTTGGTCCTCCAAATTAGAACCAAGTCAAAAGGGTCCATAAACAACTCGGGGTACGTCTATCGCATCATACTCTTTAATTCTCTTGTAACTTTTTTCGGAGTGTAATACTACCAACATACTTGATTAAGGAGATCGTCTTAAACCTCAACATTTTCTCCTTCCGTCTAATAACCGAATCAATTTTATACGTTATACTTCCATTGAGCTAAGCTGTTGGAGCTCATATCCGATCACATATACTGGATCCGGATAGTATTTTTGAAGCATCAAAAGATAGGACTCATTGTGGATGCCTGCTTATTCAGGTGGTAACGCCAACCTATAGGCCTTATCTCCCACTTTGTCCAATCTCTCAAAGAATTCAATCTAACGAAACTCGATTTGCCTTCTTTTCGAATCTTGTTATGCTCTTATGCTATGTCCTAAGGGCATGTAACTTCCAACAATACTAATTCACCCTCGGTGAATTCCAATGATTTCTGTCTCTTGTTAGCATACCTTTTCTATCTACTCTGAGGTGTTCTTAATCTCTCACAAATCAATTGAACATCCTCAGAGGTTTATTTTACCAATTCAGGAACAATTCTCTATCTGTCACCCACTTCTTCTTATCTAGGTCGAGGAATAACTCCCTACGGCCATACAATGCCTTCTATAAAGTCATCCCGATACTCAAGTGACAACTGTCATTATTAGCGAATTCGATTAGTAACAACTGATCATCCCAGTAGCTTATAAAATGAATGGCATATGCTCTCATCATATCCTCCAGAACCTGTACAGTCCCCTCTGACTAACCATCTATCGAGGACAGAAGCTGTGCTAACACTCAGTCGGGTTCCCATAGCTTCCTGAAAAATGTTCCCAGAAGTGGGAAGTGAAGCGGGAATCCCTATCTGATACTATGCTCTTTGGAACGCTACATATTGTTCCACAATCTTTCTTACATATAAATCTGCCTACGCACTCAGGGTATCTGGGGATTTCATAACCAGAAGGTGGGTAGACTTAGTCAATCTATCGACTATGACCCAGATAGTCTCGTGATTCATTTGGGTCCTCTATAACCCATCACGATATCCATGGTAACTTGTTCTCTTTTCCGTGTCAATATTAGTAGAGGCTGCAATAACCCTGCAACTTCTAGTACTCTACCTTACTCTGCTGACATACGAGACATTTTTTCACAATCTCTACAATGTCTCTTTTCATATCTGACCACCAATACCCTTTTCAGAGATTCTGATATATTCATTATTTCCCGGATGCACTGTATATCCCAAAGAGTGAGCTTCTGACAATAACATTATCTCATACCTGTGTTCTTGGGGAGTACTTATACTGTCTCTGAACCTCTGTACGTCATCATCACTCACTGCGAACTCTATCACTATACCCTTCTGAATCTGACCCACACTATCGACACCATGTCGATCATCACGCTAAGCCTGGCAAATCCGGTTCTAACCTCAGGTTAGCTGTCACAAAATCACCGTCATCATCAGAAGGGATCACATCACTACTGAGGCTCACAACTGCTCTAACAGCTCACGCTCCCTGACCATCATATGTGATACCATCCCGAGGCTCTTTCTGTTCAAGGCATCAGCCATTACATTAGCCTTTCCTGGGTGGTACAATTTTCACAATCATAATCCTTAGTAGCTCTAACCCTCTTGGTTATCTCATATTCTACTCTCTCTGTGAAAACAGATATTCGGGGCTTTTATGATCAGTGCACATCCGAAATTTCTTACCATTTAAGTGGTGGTGCCATACTTTTAGTGTAAATGCTACGACTGCCAACTCTAAATCATGGGTCGGATAGTTTCTCTCATGGTCCTTGAACTATCTGGATCCATAAAAGACTATCTTCCCATTTACATCAATGCATAGCCCAATCCTTATTTTGAGGTATCCATACACACTGAAACCTCTTGAGCTACTGGTTATGGTGAGAATAATTTCGGTGGTCAGTTTATTACTTCTATATACCAAAACTGACGAAAGCCACTTTCATACTTATCATCCTATTAGCATATAATCTTTTCCGAACAAGATGTGTCGACTGAGCAGCCCATTTCGAGAAACTCTCAACAACTCGTCTGTAAGACAGTTTCCTGTTGCTACTCATGCTCTTCCCTGGACTTCGAATACATCGAAATATCATCGCTAAAGATGACAACCAATCGGTCCAGGTAAGGTTAAATAACTCATCGTAGTTGAGTTCCACTAAATATTTCAATCACCCATATCCTTGACCTATGTACGCATAAACGCATAATGTCATTTCGAAATCGCTTCCGTTCAAGATTCTAACCCACATCATTTCCTTTTTCTTATATTAACGGCTTTTATAAAATTTTAATTTTTTAAACCTTCATGATTAATCAAATTCTATATTTCTTTATCGTACCAGTAAAGGTACTCAAATTTTAAATGCATATATTATGACAGTCGATTTCAATTTATAGGTTATGTGTACACTTCTAGACGCTGTCAAGTCTTCAGGCGGGGAACCTTATCCTTGACCACAATTCATATTCACTACATATCAATTAATCCAATTTACTTTACATATCAAGATATTCTTACCTTGCATACGCCTCTTACTCCAACATATCTCATATTCAAGATCTATCACATCTCAAAACTTATCTCCTTTCATATATCACTTATAACACACTCTTTCATTACTTATTAAAACTTACAATACACTTTTCAGGGGTGAAAACATCACTATCTTAGGATAGCAATCTAAACATCATGGTTTACAGCCGAATCAATCTATTCTTAAATATTACTTCAAAATTATTCATATTCCATTGAATAAAATCGGCTGACATATCCTTTTTCCCCCGTTTCAACTTACAATCCCTATACCCATATTCAGTTAGTGATAATCATCTAACCATCATCATCTTGCCTAAGGGTATAGGCTTCACATCTTTCCCTAGCTTATAAGCAACTGAAGGCGGTATGAATAAATGCGTGGCACCAGGATCAATTAAAATAATTACTTTATTATTCACAACCAGTGTGGTGTCTTCCACCACATCAAATGAAACATCGGTAGTGTCCTGGTCCAAGGCATACACTCGCTCTCGTCCAACATCTTATTTTCCTAGTAACTACCACACATCTTACATTGCTCACACTACTACGGAGCAGGTTGGGGTCCTCAAATCAAAAACCCCTCAAAAGTACTGTATTTGGATACACTAGGGCCTTACCAATCATCTTACCCCGTAACTTATCAACTCTAATCTTTTACCAAACTACCTTTTTCCAATCTCAGAGACGTGCAACAGATGATCTTATTCACACAACTGTAGTCTGCGCACTGCCTCGGCATAGGTAGTGATAGCTAGTGGGCTAATCAGACTCTAATTAACAATCTAAGACATTCCATGACCTTTCAAACATCTCGACTCTCACTGTTCATAGTATTGGAGTCATATCTACCCCAGAATATAAATCGAGTTTCATACTCGTTGGTCAACCAGTTCCTCTGGGTCAGAGTAAAGAATTCTATCTATAATTTCCTTTAAGCAGTGTCCAGGATATTACGTCACCGGAATACATCTAGAATTATGTTCTCATGTCCAATCTGGATGTCTAACTCTTAAGATGGGTCGAGCGGACTTCCACCAATGTTTCGACTCGCCCTCAAATCTCATGTATACTATGAGCAATTAGCTCTCAATATTCTCCACACTCCGCTCCAACCTCGCGAAACGTGTCTCAATACTATCCGATCTCTCTGTCGGATTATGTCAGATCTTTCTGTCGGGCTTTGTGGGGCATGCTCAACATCAAGCTCCACTTCAATCTCATCTTGAGTCTCATGTGGCAACTCAGTATGACCCTTGGGCCTACCTCTACGGCCTCGAGCTTGTGTACTCGCCCGTCTATCATAGTGGCTATCAGTTAATGAGTCTATTCTTGCATTTGAAACCAAATTCTTAGCTACAATTCCATCTCGATATACATAATCGTATCTAAACAATGCACAGTAAATGAGGATGTAAACTTTCTTAACCATTAACACCGACGCATATCAGGTCAACTCAAGCTCTGATACCATTAAGCTGTCACGACCCAAATTACCTAAAATCAGAGTAATTTTTTTTATTTTTCGTTTATTATTTAATTCTTACCTTTATCTCATCGTGACCATCCTACAAACAGTTGGGCTATGATTTGGTGTTAGTCACCTCTCACCTATTTACAATTCCATTTCCATAATCACATTCACATATCAGAGTTTACTATCTTTTGACTTTAACTAAATACATACACAATGGTATTTACATAACCTTACATCCCCGACATCATATACGTTTACAGTACTGTGCATTACATGTTCAGATACAAAACTATACAAATGTGTATACCTGACGCTCGATTGGAAGCAGCGGATACCAAGAAAGCAAATCATCAGCTGCTCACTAACTATTTCGAGTGCTCTGAAAAGATGGAAAAATAATGGGGGTGAGCAAACTACACGCTCAGTAAGGCAATTATGCAAGTAAGTAGATAGCTCCACTATCTACATGCTCATAATGCCATGCCCTTAAAATCCATTTCTTTTCAGTAAAATCTCAAGCACAAAATCACGTATTTCATCAATGACTTAGTTTATAAAACTGTTCGTGCATATATAAATCATACTACTTATGCATCAATGGCATTTTATGAAACATCATTAAATCATACTTAGCATGAATTAAATCAAAATCATGCATTATTTCATGCGATATAAAACAAATCGTGAGATACAATCATTTCATGAATTTCTCATTAAAGTATGAAAAAATCATCATGCTACTGCATTTAAATCATTTCATTAAAACTGCAGTATAAAATAACCTTAAGGGGTTAAGCATCTCATAATTTAATTCCAAACTCATTAAAAAATTCTTTAAAATTCATTATAAAACTTCGATTATAAAACCACCCTTCTTTCAAGGTCACATATCATAAAATCATAAAATCGGGGGCTTGACCCCTCCCTCAGGTCTACCGTGGTCTATCTAGACCATAAGTTATATCATGTGAGACAAGTAGGTGACTATCAGTAACATCAAGGTTTATGGCCATAACCTAGTGATTCTTGGCAATACGGTACCTAGTGTGCGGGGTATCACACTTGAAATAGGAGGTGGGTTGGTCCTACCTGCCAGAACAACTTAACATCAGGATTGCAAGGGCAAGGCTTACTGCCTCATAGCTAATGCCACTCCACTCCAACAATCCCTACGGTACAGCGTACTCCACGTGACATACACGGTACAATGTACTCCATGAACCCAAGCTCAGTCAGGGAGTGCCTGCAATAGGTATTATCCACCCATACCATCTCTGTCTAAGTATACATGTGTGAGCATATCATCTCACTGTGACACACAGTCTACAGGGGCTCCAACATGGCTATATGCATGTCATATAAATCCCTGTGCGAGCGAAGCTCTAGCATGGCTCCATGCATACTCATGATATCAAAAAATCTCGTACGAGTGAAGCTCTAGCACGGTTTCATAAAAATCAGTAAAATCTGCGTACGAGTAGCACTTCAGTACGACTTTAAAATGAGTTATAAATTTATATAATACTTCATGTGAGCAAGCTCCAGCACGGTGTTATGCATCAATAAATCAAATCTCGTCTGGGTTACACTCCAACACGGCTTTATGCATAAATAAATCAAATATCATGCGAGTTACACTTCAGCACGGCTTTTATGCAATTGTCATATCAAAACAGGATGCGAGCTAAGCTCCCACACCTCTCATGCATGTGAAATCATTAAAACTAGTGCGAGCAATCGCTCTAGCACCTTTCATGCTTATCAAGTCAAAACAAGTCAAAACATTCAAAACAGAGTGCGAGCTAAACTCTAGCACCTCTCATGCATTTCACAATAATAAAAATCATTGCGAGCAACCGCTCTAGTACATTTCATGCATATGATGTCACATACGTGGGTGCGAGCAACCTCTTAAACACATTTTATGCAAACTCACAAATGCAAATATAGTGCGAGCTATGCGCCAACACTATCTGTTTCCATATAAACTTGATAATTGGCTCGTTTTCCAAAAGAGTTTCATTTAACTCTTAATAACACTTACGTACTGTTATATAGTGAAATTTATGCAATTATTGGCCAATATATCGATTTGGTTTACTTAAAAACCAAGAAACTTCCTTAAATCAGAAATTACTTAAATCATACATTTCATGCATGTCATGTTTTCAGCATTCTTAGGTGAATTTCCCTCAATAGGGGTAAAATAGACTTTTCCTATTTCGAGTCCTTAAAACCTTTAAACCATTTTTTAGGACCTTTGTACAATATCAATGTATACATACATATTCAGTGTATACAAAAGCTATTTAAAGTACACGTAGCTACCTCTAGCTACTCACACAATTCCCTTACCTTATTTTTCTGTACAGTCTGACCTTTCCACTAATGTCTCGTCATGCAGTCCGATTTGCTCTAAATCAAATCTCCAAAATTGGATATAAATATAAATCAGGTTAAATTCAATACAATTAATTGTATTTCATATTTTCTGGGCTTAATTTAAATCATTGGGCCCGTTTACCCATGTTGGGCCCGATTATACCATAATGGGCCTTAATCGGCCTTAAGCCCGTTTTCCACTTCTTATTCATATTATCGAGAACTATTAGGCTCATTGGGCCGATCAGTATTTATTGGGCCTCGTTCTAAACTCTCAGATAGCTTAATGAATTATTTACAACAATTTATCTCTAATTCTAGAATTTAATTCATTTAATGCGGAAATTAAATTCGTAATTGATGCGATAATTTTTAACACGCATAACGATGTCATATTATTGTAAATAAGGGTTACTTACTCGTGATTCCATGATAGTACGCAAATCGAGGCTGTCTCGAGCTCTCGGTTGATGCCAATTATTGAGCTACACAATTAAATATTTTTTCGGGTAAATTTCCAGTCGGATATTAATCAAATTAAATATTTCAAAATTTAAATTAGTCAATTTTGATAGCTTACCGACTTACCCGTAGCTCGATTGCATCATTGTAATATTTCTCAATTTTTCCTCTTTTTTCTTTCTTTTTTTTTCTTTTTTCCTTTTCTTTTTGGCTGAACCGATTTGGTCCAACCCGGTTCAGACAGGTTCGGTCTAGCCAGTTCAGTCTGGTTCGACCGGTTCAGGGCCTCGTTGGTCGGTTCTCCGTCGGCTTCTGCCACCAGCAGCTCCGTGGGGTCATCCGATGCATGGATAAGGGGTCGATTTCGTCCGAGGTGGTCGAAAAGTGGCCGGTCCGGCCTGTTCTCTCCTCGCCGTCGATGCCTATCTCTTTCCTCGTCGTTTTCGGAGCTGACCACCGTTCTACCGGTCGGTGCTGCCACCAATCGCGTCGTCTACACCTGGGGAACTCTCGACTGGTGGTGGTCATGGCCGAATCGGCGCCGGTCACCGGGAAACTCCTTTTCTCCCTCTCGGTTCTCTCTTTCCCCCTTTCTCTCGCCGTTCGCCGCCGTTCAACGGCTTGTTGGTGCCGATGGTGGCTTTGCTGGGCTGCCTCTCCCTCGTCGACCGCTCCTCTGGCTCGTCGATGGCTGGCAAAGGGGTCCGGTTCCGTTTCCAGAATCGCGACTCGCGATTCTGTTTCTCTTTTTTAAAAAAAAAATTATTTGATTTTAATTAATTAATTTATAATTTATTTTAATATTATTTTAATCATTATAATATTATTAAATATCCAAAGTATCTTAAAAAATATTATTTTATTCATTTATTCAATAAATGAATTTATCGGTATTATTTCGTCTTTCAGGTTAATTTTTCGAATACTTTCGGGATTATTTTTCGATGTGAAATTTTTTATTAATTCCAATAAATTCGTATCTTGCTCAGTTTAACCCGAAATTTAATTATTTCTTCATTATTGATCAAGATTTCTCATTCCTATATTTTTAATAAAATTTTCTTGTCATGATTAATACCGAATTTTGATCTTTTGACCGTTTTACCCTTGTACGTGTTCGCGAATTCCATTTCAATCCTTCATTTGATCTTTTCTCATTTCGTGTTTTAAATAAAATTGGATCTTACAATGTGGAAATCGAAAAGCCTAATACGAAAGAAGTACCCGCAATTGTGGAGACTGATCTACTTTTTAAATTTAGGGACCAAATTTCCTAAGGTGGGGAGAATGTAACCCCACAAAAATTTTGATACTCGATCTTGAGTTGTATTAAATGGAATTAAGTATGCTTAATTTAGAGTAAATAATTTAAATTCAAATGTTGAATTTTAGTGTGAGAGGCTTGAATGAAGTCAGTCGACTAAAATATTATAAATTGAAAAATTGATAATTATGTAGTATATATAAATAAATTAATAATAATAAAAATAATAGAGAATAGATAATAGATAAATAAAATAATAACAATAGTAATAATAATAATAAGATAGAATAGTATATATAATAATAACAAATAATTTTTTTATCTATATTGGTGGAAAACTTTCTACCAAAACACTGAAACACTTATACCATGCACTGTACACCTGCACCCATCTGCACATACACATCCAGCACCCCCACGCCTCCTGCCAACCTACTCCCATTTTCCCTATCTTCATGTCATCAGTCGGCCTACCATGTCCCTGTTCTTTGTCTACCGAAATAAAGCTGAGGGACGGGTTGACTGAAGAACAACAAAAAAGAGAGGAAATAAAGCATTAAGAGGTTGCACATTTCCAAGTAACAGCAACCGGGAGCTACAGCAAAACCTGTCATAACGCAGAAACAACAAGTTGCTGACAACTTCTCTTGGCAAGGATCAAGAAAGGGAGAGAGAGAGAGAGAGAGAGAGAGAGAGAGAGAGTGAGGAAGCGGTGGCAGAGAGAGAAGTGGCAATAAGACGCTGGAACAGTGGATCGAAGCAGGGACCGAGAGAGGGGAGTGGTCTGTAACCGAGGGTTGAGGGTGAAGGGGAAGGAAATCGAAGCACATGAGAGTAGGGCCGACAAGGAAATTGAGTTGAAGTCGTGGCTTGAAACAACGCCACTGGTGCAAGGAGTTGTAAAATGAGAGTTGAGTGAGCAGCAGAGAAGCAGGGAAACGCGACGCCACCACCCACTACTTTCACAGCTTACTGTTGTTAGTAGCAACTGGGGAGTTTGGACAAGGCTCTCAGTTTTTCTTGGGGACAAAATAGAAGCCAGGAAAACGGAGGCTAGAAGTGCGGCACTGAAAACTGAAGCAAAAAGGGACGAAAGGGAGAGTGAGGCTGCTGTTTGAGTGAACCGAGAGCTTAACGATAGAGAAAGAGAAACAGAGTAGGAAGATGACGACGGTAGTGGTCGGTTGAAAGCTCATTGGGGTTGGCTGAAGGTTGTGACCGAGGTGAAAAATGAAAAGGAAAGAGAGGAAACACCAGCGCCAGACAGAAATCCCGAGGAAGAAGGCGATGGCCACTGTCTGCAGTGGCTAACTTGCGAGAAAGAAAGAAAGAAAGAAAGGAAAAAAACACGGGAAAAAGAAAAAGGATTCAAAAAAAAAAAGGAAATTTGAAAAAAAAGAAGTAAATTTATATATATATATATATATATATATGTGTGTGTGTGTATATATGGGAATAGAAAAGGAGCTATAGAGGTTTTGGATATTCGGAAACGCGAGGGAAGGACCTCCGGGGAAATTAACTGAGCAGACCGAACCCACAGGCTCCAATCACTAAAGACATTGCAGATTGCGGGCAGACACCAAGGTAAGGAAAATTCTCGTGTACTGCTAGAGATAAATTATACGTATTTTCTAATGCTTTGTAGATATAAATTTAGGCCGTATTTCTACAGTAGAAAAATATTCACGAATTGCAAAAAATTATCTGTGTATATTTCTGGGTATTTGAGACTGTGAATTTTAGGACATAAATTTTTAGTCACCTGAACTGTAGAAAATTCTAGGCCGAGTTTTACCATTCCAAAATTTTGGGAAAAAGTTTTAAACTTCAAAAATCACCCAAATTTACGGTATAGTATTATTTAGCCTATTTAAATAGCTATTTGAGTGGTTTTAAAATTATTTGTGAAAAATTTAATTTTCAGAATTATACTGAAAAATCGTGCTTTGTGTATTTTAGCTGAAAAAGGACAAGACCAAACCCTTTAACTCTATTTTATGTGCTGAAATGAGATTTAAGTGTTTTGACGTTAAAACCGTGCTAGTCAGACGTGCATTGCCGTGTGTCTTGCACGAATCTATTGCATGAGATTTAAGTATTTTGATGATAAAACCGTGCTAGTCAGGCGTGTATTGCTGTATGGTCTTGTACTGACCTGCTCGCACGTGATTTGAGGTAAAAAGGCCTCGGTGAAATTATATGGACTTGTGAATGATGAAATTATACTGAATTGTGAAGGATGCCGAGGTTCATGGAGTACGATGTACCATGTTGTTTGCATGTGTGTACGATGTACCATGTTACTGGAAAATAGTGTACTGTGTGAGCCGTTTGGGTAGCTTACCACTCCCACGGCACTTGACATCCCAACACACCTGGCCCCTGAATTGGTCAGAGTCACTAACATTGGCCAATTGTCACTTTTGATATATGATATAGTGTGAAATGCCTTGCCTAGTCTATCTGGAATTTCTAAAATAGAAATGTGAATTGTGTTGTGATTTGAAACTGTGTATTTCACTGCTTAAAGTTTTGAAATTATGAAATCGTTATAGTAAATTGTGAAGATACTATTTGTGGATTTCCATTTCTGATTTTATTGAACTGAAAATTTATAGTATATTTTACGAAAAACTCATTTGTGGCATAAGTATATAGGTAGTGTATTTATCTACCTGCCGCTTGGTTTTCCTTACTGAGCATGTTCACCCCCTTACTTTCCTCCACAGAGTCCTATCAGTAATTTGGACGCTTCCGTTAGTAAGGCTTGTCGCACAGCTATGGTTTCGTGGAGTATTTTTCTGCGTTGAAAGTATACCCAATTGTAAGAAACTCTTTTGTATCTAAAGTTTTTATAAGTACAGTAATGCATACGAGATGTGTATGGGGAATGTGAACATATTTTATTTAAATTTGTTACTAAGAAAGAAAAATAAATCAGGTTGAGTATTGTTTTGACATAATATGGATTTGTAGCCCAACCGAAATTGTGTGAAAATTTGGGTCGTTACAACTATTTTTCGAAAAATGTCTTTCCCTTTTCAAAAGCATAGGACAATTTCCAAGCAAATAGGCTAATTTTTTCATTGAACATTAAATCATATTCCATTGACCAATCGATTTTTTGCTAATCAAACATTTGAAAACGCTGAAATCATTTTTCAAAAATCATTTTCAACGAACCAAACAGAGCCTAATTATTTGATTTCTTTGCCAGCTATTAGCATTGTTTTTCTAAATGGGACCATCATGATACGATTATGATTTAAGTTTGAATTAAGGTGATGATGATGTGAGACCCAATTTTTTTCCCTCGCTACTAATCATTTTTAAGTTATGATGAGAACTCTAAGACTTATGTGAATGTTTATGTAGGGCCTAGAATGCTCGAGAAGCTCAGGATAGTTGGACGACGCCTAAGGCACGTACTTTGAGGTAGGAACCTGAGTTTAAATATTTATCAAAAATTATGAATTAAAGCATGAATTGATGATTGGAAAGCGAAACTAAGGTGTTAGAGGTGAAAAAATCAGTGAAACTCGAGTTTATGATAAACCGAGCAAATCGGCCCAATAAGAGAAATAAATCTAGAATAAATGCTAGAAATTCAAGAAAATTATTTTGAGGCCATAGAAAATTCACATAAGACATAATTGACATGGGAAATAAAAATGGAGTGGAAATAATGAGGTTTTAGTGTTTAAATGAATTTTTAAAGTACACCGAAAACCTTAAGTTTCATTGATCGGTATGAACCTAGTCGCATAAAACGGGCCCAATTGAGAATATTTTCTTAAACAAGTAGGCCCCAAATTTTTATGAGAAATACTAGAGACAGAGTAGAACAATTGAGAAGTGATAAATTAGAGGAAATTGTATTAGAAATATTTTTTAAGGAATTTTCAAAACAGGCCATGGTTGTTCTATTTTCAGGAAATCGGACAACCAGCAATGTTGGCCTAAGTTGAGGCCCATCCCAAGGCCCAAAAATTCTAGCCTTCTGTAGACTAAATCTACACTCTTTAAGCCTTCGTTATCCCCTAGAATCACCCCAAAAGCCTTAGCCAATTGAGAGAACTAGTCCCTCCTTCCTCACATAGGCGTCACTGTGCAGGTTTGGTTGGCTGGTTTGTTTAAGCCTTTTCCAGCCATTTTCTGATCTTGACCAAGAAGGACCAATTCTTCCTAATTGACCCCTATCCAACATATAATAATTTCATCCCCATTGAAGGTCATTTTCTAGGTGAAATCCTAGAGAGAAATTCAGGGATAAAAACTATACTGTTCATGAGGTGAGAGAAAGCTTGATTTTAAATGTTTTTGGTTGGATTTTGTTGTTTTTTTAGATGATTTTAAGATGTAAACTTGATGCTTTACAGTTGAGGTACAATTTGGAGAATCAAAAGCTTTGGTCAACTATGGTCAAAGGTAAAAGAGAGTTGATGAAGGATGAAAATGATGAGATATGTTGATATTTGATGATTTTTAAGGATTTTTTGTTAAATGAAATTGATTGAAATAATTTGTATGATCATTTAATGTAAAAGATGAAATGTAGTTTGATTTAAATGTTATTAGATGTTTAAATGATACTGAAAAAACTCGGTTTATAGCTCGGTTAAGTTAAAAATAAAAAAAAGAGTGAAAATTTAGCGATTTGAATACTTTGAGTGGTTCGATGAAGTCTAAGATAAATTTTTAAGCTATTAAGTTGATAAGCCTTAAATTTCGTTGAAAGAAAACAAAAAAAAAATAGCTTAAACCGAGACTTTATTGGTAAAACTGAGAAAATAGAGAAAGTAACCGAAAAAGTGTCCGAACGACCCCCATTTTAGTTTCAAATAATAGAAATGTGTAGTAGAGATAAAATGGAGCATTTATTGATTATTTGACGTTATTTTGGATAGCTCGGGAATCTAACACATAAATCGAGGCTAGTTCGGACCCGACAATATTGTACTGCCCAAAGGTGTAAGAGGTAAGAGATTCAATCGTTTTGTGCATTCGTGTTCTTCACTAACAAAAATGTTTTGTACCATGAAAGTATTTTATAAATGAGCATATTTTTTAGGATAGTGCTTAACCCATGATTTTTACATTGAGTGCATGTTTTTCCTGTTTAAGCTTGGTTTCGTGATTTTAAAGTTTTGCGAACAAATATATTTTTTATATTTGAATGAGATTTATAAGCAAAACTATTATGAGCTCTACATTGAAGGTGAAACTATTTTTCAGCATAATAATGGGATGTTTTTTAGACTAATGTCTCGTCATGATATTTGCACATCAATCCAGGACTCTGCTTTGGTAGCATTGGGTGTGACTCCGCTCTAGTAATGTTGAGATAATTTTGCTGGGTATCGTTGAGATGACTCTGCTACCGCGTTGAGTGTGACTTCGCTCTGGTAGCAGTGAGATGACTCCGCTTTGGTAGCATTGAGATGACTCCTCTTTGGTAGCAATGAGCCGATGTTAAACGACCCTGATCCAGTCTACAGCCTTGCCATGGCCATGGGTGATGATGTCCCCTCTTTGGAGGATGCCCTCGTAGGAGGATGATGTGACGATATTCCCTCTTTGGCGGATGCCCTCGTTCGAGGATGATGTGATGGTTGCTTTTCATGACATGAATATTGATTGCCTAGTCTTCATAACTATTTTGAGATATGACGTATTATAAAAATGAGATGATGCCTTTATGATTTGTGATTTTTACTCATGTGTTTATAACTATGTGAAATTGTGCTATTCATACTTTGATGATGATTTTAATCTAATATGCACTCCTTACTGAGCTAGTTGAAGCTCACCCGACCATTTTTCCCTCCTTCCAGATTATCTACAATGAGTACCTATACCTGCCACATACGTGACATAGGCTGGTGGACGAGACACTCCCCAGGCTATTGCATGTACACGCTTGAGGTAATATTCATTTTGTATCCAAACAGTATAAGTAGTGCAGAAACTTGTATTTATGTAACGTTGGATTGTATACATGATTGTATATGTTTGCAAATTAGAAAAGTAGGTTGCTTTTGATGTTTATGATATGGTCAATTTGAATATGATGTTGAGAGATCTTTGAGTTGTTTGATAATGAAATAAAAGTTTAAAATCAACTGCAATGTAGATATTGAATTGCATTTGAAATTTGCAGGAGGATAGTGATAAATATAAGGGGAGATGATGCTAGAGTTTCGTTGGAAAACGACATAAGTATAATCGAGTATAAGAAGTTTAATAATAAATAAATAAGAGATAAATTGAGACTGTACCAGAATGCACCATGAGCAGGAAGTTAAGTGACTCTAAATAAAAAACTAGCCCTCAATTCCACTTTTCTAGGGCGTTACAGATTTGGTGGTATCAGAACGAACGGTGTCTAGTACAGTCAGTGTCGGTCAATTGAAAATAGATTACATCCGAAGTGTCTGTACTTGTCTGGTTATGAATTGAATATATCGATTAAATTATGGCAAATATTAATGTATATGTGTAGGTACGTTAGACCTACGATATGAGGGGGGAAATGAGGTCGTCCCCGGATATAGGCACAACCACTTCTACCACCTGCCCCATAGCGTAAGAGTCCTAAATCTCGAATTAATCGGTTGAAGCAGGATGTACGACAGGGGTTTAAGTAGATGGCAGGGCTATTTGCACAGTACTTCGAGGCTAATGCCTCAAGTACCACACCTACCTTAGCTCCTATACCTACACCACCACAAGATCCGCCCTTACCTCCTCTACAGACTGACCCGGTGCCACTCGCCACTCAGCCTCCTGCATAAACCAGGCTCGATGACAGAGAGATATGGGCCGGTTGAGAGACTTTCTTAAGATGAATTTGTCGGCATTTAAGAGGGTGAAGGACCCTGTAGAGTCAGAGGAGTGGTTGACAGAGCTAAGGAAAATATTTGATTTTCTAGGGTGCTCCAATGCAGAGAGGGTCAACATGGGTGCTTACATGCTTAAGGGAGAAACACGATATTGGTGGAGTACCACCTAGAGTATATTGACTGCCAGCCATCTAGTGATCAGCTGGAAAACTTTTTAGTCAGCCTTCATGTCACGACCCAAATTACCTAAAAATCAGAGTAAATTTTTCACTTTTTCATTTATTATTAAATTATTACCGTTCTCTCATCGTGACCATCCTACAAACAGTTGGGCTATGATTCGGTGTTAGTCACCTCACACTATTTACCATTCCGTTTCCATATTCACATTCATATATCAGAGTTTACTATCTTTTGGCTTTAATTAAATACATTCATAATGGTATACATAACCCTACATCCCCGACATCATATCCGTTTACAGTACTATGCATTACATGTTCAGATACAAAACTATACAAATGAGTATACCTATCTCTCGATGGGAAGTAGCGGATACCAAGCATGCAAGTCCTCAGTCGCTTACTAATTACTGTGAGTGCTCTGAAAAGATGGGAAAATAAGGGGTTGAGCAAACCACACGCTCAGTGAGGCAATTATGCAAGTAAGTAGATAGTTCCACTATCTACATGCTCATAATGCCATGCCCTTAAAATCCATTTCTTTTCATTAAAATCTCAAGCACAAAACCATGCATATATCATGACATAGTTTATCCAAAACTATTTGTGCATATAGAAAAGCATGTAACTCATGCATCAATAGCATTTTATGTGACATCAGTAAATCATACTTAGCATGAATTTAATCAAAATCATGCATTCTTTCATGTCATGTAAGACAAATCATGAATTTGAAATGAAAGCATGGAAAACATCGTCATGCTACCGTATTCAAATCATTTCATTTAAAACGTAGTATAAAATAACCCAAAGGGGTTAAGCATCTCATAATTCAAATTTCAACTCGTAAAACAATTCATTGTAAAACTTCGGTTATAAAACTACCATTCTTTCAGGGTCACAAATCATAAAATCATAAAATCATAAAATTGGGGGCCTGACCCCTCCCTCGGGTCTACCCTGGTCTAACGACCAATAGTTATATCATGTTAGACAAGCAGCTGATTATATCAGTAACATCGAGGACTATGGCCATATCCTAGTTATCCCTGGCAACACGGTACCTAGTGTGCGGGGTGTCACACCTGAAACGGGAGGTGAGTTGTCCTACTCACCAGAATAGCATAACACCAAGATTGCAAGGGTAAGGCTTGTTGCCTCGTGGCTCATGTCACTCCACTCCAACAATCCCCATGGTACGACATACTCCACGTGACATACACAGTACAACATACTCCGTGGACCCAAGCTCAATCAGGGGTGCCTACAATAGGTCTTATCCACCCATATCATCTCTGTATCAATATGCATGTGTGAGCATATCATCTCACTGTGACACACAGTCTACAGGAGTCTCCAACACGGCTATATGCATGTCATATAAATCACTCTGTGAGCGAAGCTCTAGCACGGCTCCATGCATATTCATGCTATCAGAAAATCTCGTGCGAGCGAAGCTCTAGCACGGTTTCATAGAAACCAATGAAATCTGCGTACGAGCAGCGCTCCAGTACGACTTAAAATAATTATAAATTCAAGTAAAATTCACGTACGAGCAATGCTCTAGTCTGGATATGTATAAAAACTCAGTGAAAACCTCGTACGAGAAAAACTCCAGTATGGCATTCAAATGAATTATAAAACCATATAAAACTTTGTGCGAGCAATGCTCCAGCACAAATGAATGCTTAAGTAAATCAAATCTCGTGCGAGTTACACTCCAGCACGACTTTTATGCAATATCTTATCAAAACAGGATGCGAGCTAAGCTCCAGCATCTCTCATGCATGTTAATCATAAAAACTAGTGTGAGCAATTGCTCCAGCACCTTTTTATGCATATTTAATCAAAACAAATCAGAACAGTCAAAACATGTCAAAACAGAGTGCGAGCTAGGCTCCAGCAGCTCTTATGCATTTCACAATAGTAAAATCAGTGCGAGCAACCGCTCTAGCACATTTCATGCATATGACGTCACACAAGTCGGTGAGAGCAACCGCTCAAGCACATTTATGCACACTCACAAACGCAGATATAGTGCGAGCTTTATGCCATCACTATCTGTTTCCATATAAAATTGTTAGTTGGCCCGTTTTCTGAAGAAATTCCATTTTAATATAAATAACACTTACGTAGTGTTATCTTGGGAAACTTATGCAATTATTAGCCAATCTACCGATTTGCTTTGCTTAAAACCATGAAAATCCCTTAAATCAAAAAATTCTTTAATCATGCATTTCATGCATGTCATGCTTTCACCATCCTTAGGTGAACTTCCCTCAATAGGGGTAAAATAGTCTTTTTACCTATTTCGATCCTTAAAATCATTTAAACCATTTTTAGGATCATTATACAATAACTGTGTATACATACATAATTAGTGTATATAAAAACTATTAAAATATGCGTAGCTACCTCTAGCTACTCACACAATTCCCTTACCTCATTTTTCTGTACAGTCTGACCTTTCCATTGCTGACTCGTCACGCAGTCCGATTTGCTTCCAATCACATCTCCAAAACTGTGGATAAATATTCATCAGGTCAAATACAATACAATTAATTGTATTTCATATGTTCTGGGCTTAATTTTAAAACATTGGGCCCGTTTACCCATATTGGGTCCGATTGCACCATAATGGGCCTTAATCGGCCTTAAGCCCGTTTTCCCACTGACTATTCACATTATCGAGACCTATTGGCCTTATTTGGCCCATCAGTATTGATTTAGCCTCGTTCTAAATTCTCTGATAGCTTAATGAATTATTTACGACAATTTATCTCATTTTCCAGAAATTAATTCATTTCATGCGAAAATTAAATCAGTAATTCTTGCGGTAAATTCTAACACATATAACGATGTAAAATTGTCGTAAATAAGGGTTACTTACCCGTGATTCCATGATCCTACACAAATCGAGGCTGTCTCGAGCTCTCAGTTGATGTCAATTGTCAAGCTACACAAT
This sequence comes from Firmiana major, assembly GCA_033439115.1. Classification (NCBI taxonomy): domain Eukaryota; kingdom Viridiplantae; phylum Streptophyta; class Magnoliopsida; order Malvales; family Malvaceae; genus Firmiana; species Firmiana major. The sequence continues at coordinate 47,092,198 of CM065896.1, read as the reverse complement.
TTATATAATTTTTCGGGTAAATTTTAAGTCGGATATTAATCAAATTTAATATTTCAAAATTTAACTCGATCAATTCGACCGCTTACCGACTTACCCGTAGCTCAATTGCATCACTAAATTTTTTTCAAATTTTTCCTCTTTTTCTTTCTTTTTTTCCTTTTCTTTTTGGCTAAACCAATCCGGTTCGGTTCAGCATAACGTCACTGCGCTGAACCGGCCATACCGGTTCAGGCATAATTCCCTCGTTCAGGCATCTTTCGGTCGATTCCCGGCATGATTTCGGTGCCGTTCGGCTCAGCTGGGCCTGGGGAGTCTTCGTCAGGCCTTGGGGTTGGTCGAAACGGCGCCGATGGCCTTTCCCTCTTTTTGGCCTCCCCTCTGTCGATCTCCTCCGTCAGGCATCACCGGCGCGCGTGGTGCCTCTCACGCACTTCCACTGTGCCGGTCTCATCGTCGCCTGCCGCCTCGTGCTGGTCCGATGGTCGAGGCTCGCCGGTGTAGAGGATCGATCCTTGGTTTTCTTTCGTTTCTCCATTTCGTTTCTGTTTCGCAATTCCAGATTTTCGCTTTTTTTTTAACTTTATTTTATTATTTTTTATTTATAATTTATTTTAATATTATTTTAATCATTAAAATAATATTAAAATCCACAAATATCTTTATAAATTTATATTTTATTCATTTACTCACTAAATGAATTTATCGGTCTTATTTCGCCTTTTTGGTATATTTTTCGATTATTTTCGGGATCGTTTTCTGAGGCGAAAGTTTCGATTAATTCCTATAAATTCATATCTTGATTAATTTAACCCGAAATTTTATTATTTCTTCGTTATTGATCAAGATTTCTCAATCTCATATTTTTAATTAAATTTTCTTGTTGCGATTAATACCGAATTTCAGTCTTTTGACCGTTATACCCTTGCACGTGTTCGGGAATTCAATTTCAATCCTTTTGCATTTTTAAATGCACTCGAAAATTTCTATTCATTCCATTTGCTCGTACGATAAAAAATCGGGTCTTACAATCTCCCCCACTTAAGAAATTTGGTCCTCCAAATTAGAACCAAGTATAATGATTCCATAAACAACTCTGGGTACATCTATCGTATCATATACTCTTTAATTCTCATGTGACTTTTTTCGGAGTGTAATACTACCAACATACTTAACTGGGGAGATTATCTTAAACCTCAACACTTTCTCCTTCCTGTTTAATATCCGAATCGATTTTTATACTTTATACTTTCATTGAGCTAAGCTGTTGAAGCTCATATCCAATTACATATGCTGGGTTCGGATAATATTTCTGAAGCATCAAAAGATGGAACACATTGTGGATGCCTGCTAATTCAAATGGTAACGCCAACCTACAGGCCTTATCTCTCACTTTATCTAATATCTCTATCGGAATCTCGTTACGTCCTTAAGACAAGTACATCCCCAATGTTTACATACAAAATGCTACTGTGCTATGTCTAGTTTAGATAAAAAATAATTCAAGTGTGTATACCTTTAGCGATGAGATGCAACAGATACCAAAAGGGATAAGCCTCCAGTCGCCCACAATATATACTCAAAGCTCTATAGAGAAGGGGAAAATAAGGGGGTGAGCAAACCACACGCTCAGTAAGGCAATCATGCAAACAGGTAGATATTGCACTATCTACGTGATCGTGATGTCATGCTCAAAACATACACTTCCTCGTTTCTCAAAATATGAGTCCATGCTTGTGTTAATGGTATGTAAAGCATTCATGCTATTAAAATCTAGTGTACAATTCAATTCGAAGCATGGTATAAATCATCATGCATATTTCACAATAAAGCATGGCATTAACCATCATGCGTTTTTCACAATAAAGCATGGCATTAATCATCATGCATTTTTCACAATAAAACATGGCATTAATCATCATGCTTCGGTGCACTTTAAAACCATTAACAAATCAACATCTCAAAACCATCCAACACTTGTCAGGTCTCAGCCCATCCATCGAACTGTCCTGACCCACAATTCCCCACAATTCATTTCAAACATGGATTTATTCTCAAAGCAATAGACATTTGAGATAGGCAATTCAATAAGGGTAATAACCTCTAGGACTATGGCCATAACCTGTGATACCGGCTACACGGATCAAGTGTGCGGGATATCACCACTATCTGCTTCCACACGGGAGGTGGGTCAAATCCTACCCGTCGGTCCATAGCAGATCTCGTCTGAAGACAGCATATCTCATCTCAACACGGTACAACGTACTCCATGCTACATGCATGGTACAACGTACTCCATGGACCCACATCAACATATCATATCACGCCACATCTCAAACGCACGTGTGAGCCTATTTAATCGGTACGACCTCTTGTCTACCCGAAGCTCCTAACACAACTAACAACATGTCAAAATATCACAAATGCACATGTGAGCCTATTTAATCGGTGCAACACCCAGTCTGCTCGAAGCTCCAAGCACGACAACAAGTAAGGTGGGCATCTAGTGATAACTAAGCTCCAAGCACCATGCCAAAACCAGTATGAAATCCATATGAAAACTAATGTAAGCTAAGCTCTAGCACTCATGTGTATAAAATACGTCAAATCTCGTACGAGTCATACTCTTGCACGCTTTCATTCTCATGAAAACCATGTAGGTGGCTTAAATCTTTGCAAAACATGGTTAACAAACCAAAACAACTCATTTCAAATGTCAGCCAACCTACCAATCATTTTCTAAAAAGTAATAAAACATGATTTTCAAAGCATTATGCTTTTGTTTTCATGCACATTTCTCAAACACCTAACTTTTGCCCTTCAATCATCCAATTTCATTTCCTAATATCTCATGCATTCTAGCAAAGCATTTAAGCACCCAAATTACGTACAGATATCTCTAAGAGTCCACACAATTCCCTTACCTCAATTTACTTGAGTGCGACTCTCTTTTCCTCTTAGCTTCTTACGCTCTTGCCTCACCTTGTTCCGATGTATCCTCGGAAGCTGCGATTCAATCATCCAAACCACTTGAGTTAAAGTTGTTAACTCACATTTGACCTCATTAGTCAATATAACCCATCTTTGCATTTACCAATGCCTTAATCCACATTTTACCCCTTTTTGGTAAATCTCACAATTTATTCACTAACAACACCTTAAAATCATACCACAACACTATTATTAACTTCAATGTATCCCATTCATCATTAATCTCAACACATTTCACTTTCTAACACTAGACCATTTCTACGTCATAGTGGATTCATTACTTACTAAGTAGTTTCTACCCTTTCTATGCATACCAAACAACTCCAAAATCAATATCTACACAATGTACTTGAGTTATTTCATTTAGAAACTCACCTAGCTTGATTTCCTCTTTGCTCCAATGGAAATGCACCTTTGATCCTTCAATCTAACAAGTAGGGAAATGCCTCCAAACTCTGTTGTTCTTCTCTTTGATGTGAACAACTTTGTCTCTAATAGCTTTCCCTCAAATCTTACTGAAAATGTGTGGATTTAGGAGTGAGAAAGTTAGGTTTTACGTTGAAAATGGGAAAGATTGGTTTTTGTCTCGAAAATACAGATCCAACTTCTCCATATTTATAGATTCATCTTGATGAGATCGATCTGCCTTGGGTGGAGATCGATCTAATCCTCCTAAATTCCCTTTTTTCCAAGACATTTTAAAGGCAGGAGATCGATCTGTCGAGTAGGGGAGATCAATTTGTTTCAAACAAAAGGTTGAGGAGACCGATCTGCTCTTAGGGGAGATCGATCTGCTTCCAATCTGAGAGCTAAGGAGATCGATCTGTTCCATTAAGGTTCGAACTGCATTTTACAAAGTGTGTTAGGAGATCGATCTGGCTCCCTTGGAGATCCATCTGTCCTGTTCCATAGCTCAAAATAAGAGCATTTTGGCTCTTTCAGATCGATCTCTCATCCTATGAGATCGATCTGGCCTTCATATTTCCAAATCTTACTGCAAGTTTCTACAGAAAACTTATACCAAAACATCCTCAATTTGTTGCCATAGTCATTTTCTCATTCGATTATCTTTAAGACTTGAAAATGACATCCATTCATACCTTATACACATTAAAACTTAAGTGGAACCTTTGTATATCCAAAGGTACATGATATAAACCAAATCAAAGTGCATACTCATGCAAATCTTCCTTCCATTTCTCCATACCACTCATATTCCATTCTACTCACATTTTTCACATGTTTGAGTCCATTTCTTCATAATCATATATAATGTAACTTGTACGTACAATCACAACTCTTTGTACAAGTGTGTACATTAAACTTATGGACTTACATCACATATACTTCACATTACAAGTATATCACCATACTTATGATTTCATTTACATTTCTATGTACATATACTCAATTATACTTATACATATACGGAGTCTCACACAAAGTCTGCCACATCTATCTTCATTCCAACCACTAGTACACCTTACAAAGATCATGGTACATCTTAGTTCTTCATGGGTGCATGGTGAATCGAGAATTTTGAGACTTTTTTAAAATTCGTTGTCTTAGGGCATCATCATGTGGCACGTAAATACGACATCGAAATCTCGACAATCCATCATCACTGACTGAGAACTCCAACTATGATCTCTCTTCAGCCTGGCTAACCATATCCAGTAACTTCTGATCATTCCTTTGCCCTAACCTGATATGATCTAAGATACTAGGCTCAATCTGTAGGCTAGCCATAAATCCATCATCAACTTCATCAACACTGTTATTGAGCTCAGTGAATTGTCCCAACAAGTCTCATTCTCTGATCATCATGTAGGACACCATACTCTTCCTATTGAGGGCATTCGCTACTACATTTTCCTTGCCCGGATGTTAATGAACCTCGTAGTCATAATCCTTTAGGAACTCTATCCATCTTCTCTTTCTCATATTAAGCTCCTTCTGATAAAAAATATACTTAAGACTCTTATGGTCAGTGAAGATCTGGAATTTCTCACCGTATAGATAATGTCGTTATATCTTCAACGTAAATATCATTGCAGCTAATTCCAAGTCATGAGTGGGATAATTCAACTCATGGTCCTTAAGCTGGAGAGAACCATGAACGACCACTCTACCACCCTGCATCAACACACAGCCTAGACCCTAGTGAGAGGTGTTACTGTACATTGCAAATCCCTCCTGAACCACTCGAAATGGTCAAAACTGGTGCTGTAGTTAATCGATGTTTGAGCTCTTGAAAGTTTTACCCACACTGATCAGACCACTCAAACATAACATCTTTGTGTGTCAATCTGGTCAATGGAGTTGCAATCTGGGAAAACCTTTCAACGAATCTTCGGTAGTACCCTGCCAATCCTAGGAAACTCCAAACCTTCGTCACTGTCCTCAGTCTCTCCCACTTCAGCACTGCCTTAATCTTGGACGAACCAACAGACACCCCATCCTTAGATAGAATATATCTAAGGAAAGAAATTTGATCTAACCAAAATTCACATTTGCTGAATTTCCCATACAATTTCTTCTCACGGAAGATCTGGAGCATAAATCTCAAATGCTGCTCGTGTTCCTCTCGGGACTTAGAATAGATCATAATGTCATCAATAAACACAATCATAAATTTATCCAAATACTCCCAGAAACATCATTCATCAAATTCATAAAGGCACTAGGGGCATTAGTCAGCCCAAAGGGCATCACCAAAAACTCATAATGCTCATATCTAGTCTAGAAAGTTATCTTCAGTACATCAGCCTCCTTAATCCTCAACTGATGATAACCTGATCTCAGATCTATCTTAGAAAATAATGACGCCCCTTTCAATTGATCAAACAGATACTCTGTCTTTGGCAGGGGATACTTATTCTTTACTGTCGCCTTATTCAATAGTCTGTAATCAATACACAGGCGAAGACTGCCATCTTTCTTTCTGACAAATAATACAGGGGCACCCCATGGAGATACACTCGATCTAATAAACCCCTTATCGAGTAACTCTTTCAACTGTTTCTTCAGTTCTTCCAATTCGACTAGTGCCATTTGATAAGGTGGTTTAGAAATAGGTTAAGTGTCGGGCATCAAATCAATTGTAAACTCAATTTCTCTCTCCGATGGTAACCCCGACAATTTATCTAAAAAAACATCGAGAAACTCACATACAACTGGAACATCCTGAATATTTGACGATTCCTGACTATTATCATAAACAAAAGTAATATAACCTTCACAAAAAATGAGGTCATAAGAAATTTCAAACATATAAACACCAAACAATTTCACATAACATAATATCATATATTTCATTTCTTATTAACAAAACATACTTCAAATTTTTTAGGTAAAGAGAAGGTTACGGTTTTAGTGTAGTAGTCTAGACTTACACGATTGGTGACTAGCCAATCCATACCCAAAATTACATCAAAACCATACATATTCAACAAAACTAGTTTTGCTAACATTTTCCTATCTCTTACCCTGATTTCATAATTTTTACATGCCATATCAGTCATCTGTGATTCGTGCATGGGTGTGTTTATGCGTAACATGTGATCTAGAGGCTCAGGTTCTAGATGCAATATACGTACAAATTGTGGGGAGATAAAAAAGTGTGGCACCTAAGTCAAATAAAACATGTGCTTCGTAATTACAGACAATGAGTGTACCTCTGATAGTCTTGGAGGAGGTGTCAACTGTCTCTTTGTCGATAGCGTGTACATGTCCCTGTGAGACAGGCTTCTTACCGTTATCCATAGCTGTGGCTCTCCTTTGTAAGGCCTATCTTGGAGGAATCTGTACCAGTCTCTCGATTTGCTTTGGCTGCTCTCGACGCTCATAGGGTCTCATCAACGGATAGTCCTTATTCTGATGACCTACCTCACCACATCTAAAGCAGGCTCTCGTGGCCCAACGACAAAGCCCAAAATGCATTCTGCCACAGTTCTTGCATCGTCGTACTTCAGTCTCGGGGCCTCAGGTGATGTTCGCACTATCAATAGGGGTCTTGGGCTTTCCAGCCTCTGCCCAGGATTCCTCTATCCTTTGCCTCTTGGGCTGACCCTTCCTCTGTTCAAATCGAGATGCTTGAACTCTTTTTCCCTTATCTTTGCCTTTGCTTCTAAACCCATTCTCTGCTTGAGTCACATTCCAGCCCCTCTCAATTTGCTGAGCCCATACTATGACATCTTTAAAATTCATGACCCAAAATCCCAATAGTCTGTCTCGAATACCCGATCTCAAGCCTGCCAAAAATCTCTCAGTCCAACGTTCGACATCCCTAACTGTTTTAGGGTCGTATCTCATCAGGGTGGTGAACTAATTCTCATGTTCATCCACTATCATGGTACCCTGAACTAGAGACAAAAATTTCGTCTGCATCTTTTTTTGAGCAGTGTGGGGAATATACTAGGTTCGGAATGCAGTGAAGAAGGCATCCCATGAAATGTCTGACTGATTATTCATCAAAATTATCTGTGTAGCCCTCTACCAAAACTTGGCCTGACCCCTTAACATATAGCTGGCTATGGTCACTTTCTCTGTGTCTGTACACCCCAAATACTGAAAGGTTATCTCAATATCTACAATCAATTCTTCGGCCTTGACAGGATCCTTAACCCTTGTGAACTCTAGGGGATTCATATGAAGAAAGTCATGTAGTCTTTGTGTATCTCCATCATTTCGAGGCTGTGGGACTATCGGTTGAGGAACTGGAGCTCTTTGCAAAACTTATAGTGGAGGAGGTGGTCGAGTAGGCACAGGTGTAGTAACATCAGTGCTAGAGATATTTGCCCCGAATTACTAGGCGAACATAGCTGTGAGTGTACTTAACCCTTCTCTCATACTCTGCATGCCTTGTTCGAGCCTCATCATTCGGGTGTTCGGGCTTTCAGGCTGAGGGGGAGATAGTGGAGTGGGATGTGCCTGTCTCCATGGACAACCTCGTCTACCGTTCATGATTTAGTGATCAATTACCTATGTGTAAACCGAACTTTTAGTCCTAACTTTAACAGATATACTCACTTTATAACCAGGAAAGCATAGATAATTTGGGATGTAATCTAACTTCAACTAGTCGACACTGACAGTACTAGACAACTTTTGCTCTAATACCACATAAACTGTCACGCCCAGGAAACGTGGAAATATGGGCTAATTTTTCTTTTTCTTAATTTCCTATTTAAGTTGTATTCCTATCAGTAGCGATTTCTTAACAATTTTATTTTGTGAAATTTTGCCAGTATAATGTCCTATTTATATCCTTACCTCCTTGTAAGGATCAAAATATAGTTTGTATCCTCAACCAGTTGATTTTAATTTCCTTTCCTACTCAATAGTGAGTTCATACTCATTACATTACCTTACTATTTCTGAAATAGATTTTACTACACAAACTATAAATTTACAACTTTACATATATTCATCCTTACCTAGATTACATCCAAAAATGTTCTTTATAACCATTGTCTATACTTTACAAGATGTTTGGCAACAATTGTGAGACCCAAATTTTTCCATGCTATAGTTTATTTTATGTTTAGTTGATAAGTTTAAGATTTACCCCAAATGTTTATGTAGGGCCCAGAGGAACCGAGATGCTCGGAATAGTGGCACCAAACCCGAGGCACACATTTAGAGGTAAGATCTCAAATCGAAGTAATTTTCAAGAAATATGATTTTGAGTATGATATGATGATTAGAAAGTGAAACTAGGACAATAGAATAAAAAATGTTAGTAAAACTCGGGTTTACACTAAACTGAGCAAATAGGTCCAAAAATAGAAATAAATTCAGAATAAATTCTAGAAATTAACAAACATTATTTTGAGGCTATAGGAAATTATTATAAGGCATAATTTACATGAGGAAAAAAAATTGAGTGGAAAAATGGAGGTTTCGATGATCGAATGAATTTTTAAAGTAAATCGAAAACCTTAAGCCATTTTGCTCGTTAATGACCAAATCATGCAAAATGGGCCTAATCGGGAAACGTTTCTTAAACAAATGGGCTCCAAATGTTTATGATAGACACTAGGGACATATTAGAATACTTAAGAAGTGGAAAATTAGAAGAAATGGGCTGGAAAATATTTTTGGTGGATTTTCTAAAACAAGGCAGTGGGTTGCTCTGGCTTAGGATTTTGGATACCCATCGGAAAATGGCATGACTTTATTATTAAAGTTCCAATATAAGTGTAAGCAAGTATGAAAGTAAGGAAGTAAGGATTTGAGACGATAGGCTATTATTAGTGTATGCTGAGTGCATAATTATGCCCGCTACTTGTGGTGTCCTGGTTCCGCCACACGTAGTGATAGTTTAGATTCACCTATGTAGTGTCTATTCCGCCTTAGTGGTGTTTGTTTTCACTATACGTGGTGCCTATTTTCTAGTATCTCGTACCCGCATGGTGTGTGCCATTGGTGCCCGTGCCATAGCTGTGTGCTAGCTTGATTTAGATACAATGTTAGATTCGTTGTACGACCCTGATCTAGTATACAGCCCTTACCATGGCCATAGGTATTATTCCCTCTACGGAGGATGTAATATGTTGCATGATAACTATATTAAAATAGCCTAGTCTCCCTGTTTTACGCGTAAGCATGTTTTGAATTATTTTAAGGAAAGTGAAGAAGCTTATTGTAAGTAAGTAAGTAAGTAAGTAAGTATGTATGTATGTATGTATGTATGTATGTATGTATGTTTGTATGTATGTAAGTATGTAAGTATGTAAGTATGTATGTATGTATGTATGTATTTATGTATGTATGTATGCATGCATGCATGTATGTATGTATGAATGTATGCATGCATGCATGCATGCATGCATGCATGTATGTATGTATGTATGTTTGTATATAAACATGTTTTATTTGGAAAGTAAGACTACCTAGTTTGATAAGAGTAAATATGTAAGTTTTGAAACATATGACCTTCAGTTTTAGGTTTAAAAGACTGTTAGAATTATTTTAAATGCATATCTTACTAAACTTTTCCTAGAAGCACACCCCTCTTTTCTTCCATTTCAGAGTACCTGTAGTAAGAATTACTCAACTATCTACAAAGTACTTGAGTAGTTGGTGGATTCAGTGCCTCTCATGCTGTAACAGCCTGAAAACGTAGAATTGAGGGCTAGTTTTTTTTTTAACTTCCTACTCATGGTGCATTCCTGTACAGTGTCAATTTATCTCTTATCTATTCGTTATTAAATTTCTTATACTTGATTATACTTATGTTGTTTTTCAACAAAAATCTGACAACATCCCCCCTTATATTTATCACTATCCTCTTGCAAATTTCAAAACAAATTCAATATCCACAATCCAGTTGATTTTTTTTTAAACTTTCATTTCATTAACAAACAACCCATGGATCTCTCAAAGCGCCAACATTCATTGTATCACATCACATGGTATACAAAACTGACCCACTTATCGAATTACATCCCAACTCAAACTTATGTACGAGTGTCTACACTACGTGTACTGTCTGGATACAAAATGAAATTACCTTAAGCGTGTACAAGCAATTGCATAGGGAGAGTCTTGCCTACCAGCCTATGTCACGTACGCGGCAGGTACTGATACTCACTGTATATAATCTAGGAGGAGGAAGGAAAGGGGGTGAGCTTCAACTAGCTCAATAAGGAGTGCATTGAGATTTAATATAATAATCAAAGCATAAATATAATAATGACACAATTTCGTATATTTAAAAACACATGATTAAAATTACAAAATCATCAAATCATCATCTCATTTTCAGGACACATCACAGCTCAAAATAGTTTATGGAGACTAGGCATTAATATCAATGTCATGAAAAGAAACCATCACATCATCCTCGAATGAGGGCATCCTCCGAATGGGGAATATCGTCACATTATCCCTATACGAGGGCATCCCCCAAAGACGGAACATCATTACCCATGGCTATGACAAGGTTGTAGACTGGATCAAGGTCGTACAACGTCGGCTCAACGCTACCAAAGCGGAGCCATCTCAACCCTACCAAAGCGGAGGTATCTCAATGCTACCAAAGCGGAGGTATCTCAATGTTACCAAAGCGGAGTCATGCATCGATGTGCAAGTATCATGACGAGCCCTTGGTCTAAAAAACATGCCATTATTATACTGAAAAGATAGTTTTGCCTTCAACGTAGAGCTCATGATGGTTTTGCTTATAAAACTCATTCAAATAAAAATATATTTATTCACAAAACATTAAAATCATGAAATCGAGCTCAAACCGATAAAACATCCACTCGAATTAAGTAATCTCGGGTTAAATACTTTTCTCAGAGAATATGCTCATTTTATGAAATACTTTCATGCTACAAAAGCATTTTCGTTAGTAAAGAACACAAATGTACAAAACGGTTGCATCCCTTACCTCTTGCGCCTTGGGGCAGTACAATATTGTCGGTCCCAAACTAGCCTTGATTTACGTGTTGGATCCCCGAGCTGCCCAAAATAACGTCAAACTATCAAATATTACTTAATAACATCTTAACACATTTAACTAAGTGTTTGGCTCCATAATGTTGACCAAATTTGACATTTTTGTTAACTTTGCTATTTTCTTTATTTTACTGATAAATTTTGGTTTAAGCTATTTCGTTAGTTTTCTTTTCATCAAGTTTAAGGCTTATCAACTTAATAGTTTAAACATTTATTCTAGTTTTCACTTTACTATTCAAAATACCAAAATTATCAAATTTTCACTCTTTTACGGTTTTTCACGTAACTGAGCTATAAAATCGAGTTTTTCGATATTAATCAATCATTCCACAACCTACAACACAACCAAATTTCACCATTTCTTCCTTAAACCATGGCTGGCTGAAACTACACTTGTCTCTACAAATTATTTCATCAAGTTCCACTTAAGTCAAAATTACTAAAAATTGTCAAACATAAACATATCTCTTCATCTTCATCATTCATCAATTTTCTCTCATCTTTGACCAATGTTGACCAGTTCTTTGATTCTCCAAATTGGTCCTCAACTGTAAATCATCATATATATGTATATATGCATATATATGTATATATATATATCTTAAAATCATCAAAAACAACAATAAAATCCAACCAAAAATATTTAAAATCAAGCTTTCTCTCACCTCATCAACAGGATAGTTTCTGACCCAGATTTTCTCTTTAGAATTTGACCTAGTAAATGACCTTAATTGTGCCTAAAATTTTTATATGTTTTATAAGGGTCAAGTAGGAAGATTCGGTCTTTCTTGGTCAAGATCAGAAAATGACTGGAAGAGGCTTAAAAAAATCGTACAAGCAAAGTTGCACAATAATGCCTATGGGAAGAAGATGGAATTGGTTCTCTCTCGTCTGATGGGTTTTCCAGGCGAAAAATAGGCTATGGAAAGCTTATAGAGTTTAAATGTAATCTGGGAGGCCTAGAATTTTTGAGCCTCGGTATGGGCCTCAAATTGGGTCAACATTGCGAGGTATACCATTTCCTGAAAACAGAACAGCCCATTGCCTGATTAGAAAAATCATAAAAAAATATTTCTAGTCCAATTTCTTGCAAATGATCACTTCTCAATTGTTCTAATATGTATCTAATATCTTGCATAAAAATTTTGAGCCCACTTGTTTAAGAAATGTTTCCCTATTGGGCCCTTTCTGCATGACTTGGTCATTACCGAACAATGTAACTTAAGGTTTTCAGTTTACTTTAAAAATTCATTTGGCCATTTGCTTGGTTTAGAGGAAACCCGAGTTTTACTAATTTTTTTTCACTTCTAATACCTTAGTTCTTACTTTATGATCATCAAAACATATTCATATTCATATTTCCTTGAATAATACTTAGGTTCACTTTCTTACCTCGAAATGCATGCCTCGGGCTTCAGGTGCCACTATTCTGGCATTTCGGCTCTCCTAGGCCCTGCATAAACATTTACATGAGTTTAGACTTCTTAATTTAACTTAAAAGTAAGTCTTAATCCAAAAAGTCTGGGTCTCACACAGACTACTTTCAGTACACGCTCAAGTATATCATTAGATGTTTATTTCCAAACATGTATATTGTACAGATAGTGGATTGTATATAAATACTTTTGGGATGTAATTAGTTGTTTTATGAATTAGTGTGTAAATGATTTGGGAAGTGAATGAAATTCTAGTGACACAGAGTATAGATATGGATGTTGTGGCTGTAAAAATGTAAAGTTGGCAAATAATGAATTTAAGAAAATAAAATCAACTGCATTGCGAGTATAAACTGAGTTTTATTGGAGAAGGATAGGATATAATATATGAGGTTATGCTACCGAAATTTTTGGCAAAACTAAATGATTAAAAGAATAAGTAAAGGAAGAAAGTAAGTATCCTACACTGTACATGAATGCAACCTAAGTAGGAAAATAAGATTTAAAGGAAAAAGTTAGCCTTTATTTTCGTGCTTTCGGGGCGTTACAGTTAACGTGGTATCAGAGGAAGGGTTATCTAGAACTGTCAATGTCATGTATTTAACTTGTGATTTTATCCCAAGTATCAGTACTTAGCTGGTTATAAATTGTATATACTTGTTATAGGTGTAGCTAAAAATTATTGGTATCAGTGCAGGTAATACATATCTATCACCATGAGTGGTAGAAGAGGTCGCCCACGAAGGCAAAACCAACCACCTTCACCCCTCACCCTCAGCCAGAGAGCCCTTATACCCGGATGAGGATACTGGAGCAAGGTATGTAAAGCATGAGAGGGGGGCTTAATGCCCTCACAGCTATGTTTGCCCAGCAATTTCGGTCATATGCTTCAGATTCTGGTGCTACTACGCCCGCACCTCCTTCTCTGCCCCCTCCTCCACAGGCCCCTTAGGCACCTCCTATAATTCAGCCTTAGGTACAGATTGGGGCAGATGATAAAGATGAGGGTTGAATGAAGGATTTTCTTAAGATGCACCCTTCAAAGTTCAAGGGTGTGAAGGAACCAATACAAGCTGAGGAATGGTTGACAGACTTGGAACGAATATTTGAGTATTTGGAGTGCACAGATGCAGATAGAATCAAAATGGCAACATATATGTTGACTGGACAGGCCGGTGTATGGTGGAGAACTTGTAAGACCTGATTGTTTTTATCGTAATTTCTTATGAAGGATTGAAATGGTATTCCCGAACACGTTGAAGGGTAAAACGATCAAAAGACCCAAATTTGGTATAAATTTGATAAGGAAAATTTCATTAAAAAAATTAGGAATTGAGAAATCTTGATCAATAATGAAGAAATAATTAAATTTTTGATTAAATTGATCAAAATATGAATTTATTGGAATTAATCAGAATTTTCACCTCGAAAAATTATCTCGAAAATATTGGAAAATTATACTGGAAATACGAAATAAGACCAATAAAATCATTTAATTGATTAAATGAATAAAATAAGATTTTTTTACAGATATTTTGGATTTGATATGCATAAAAAGATGCTGGAGTGATTGCTCGTACTAGTTTTAATGATTTGACATGCATGAAAGGTGCAGGAGTTTAGCTCGCATCCTGTTTTGATGTGATAATTGCATAAAAGTCGTGCTAGAGTGTAACTCGAACGAGATTTGATTTATTTATGCATGAAACGTGCTGGAGCGTTGCTCATACGAAGTTTTGATTTACTTGAGCATTTATTCGTGCTAGAGCATTTCTCGCATGAAGTTTTGAACGACTTATGCATGATACCGTGCTGGAGCATTTCTTGCACGAGGCTTTGATGGATTTTATGCATATAACCGTGCTGGATCTTACTCGTACGTGATTTTATATGGATTTATAACTCTTTTAAAGTCATACTAGAGTGCTACTCATACGCAGATTTTACTAATTTTTATGAAACCGCGCTAGAGTTTCGTTCGTACGAGATTTTTAGGTATCATGAATATGCATATAGCCGTGCTAGAGCTTCACTCGCACAGGGATTTATATGACATGCATATAGCCGTGTTGGGGCCTCTTGTAGACTGTGTGTCATAGTGAGATGATATGCCCACACGTGCATACTGAGACATAATTGGTATGGGTGGATAAGACCTATTGCAGACACCCCCTAACTGAGATTGGGTTAACGGAGTCGGTTGTACCGTGTATATCACATGGAGTACGTTGTACCGTGGGGATTGTTAGAGTGGAGTGGCATTAGCCACAAGGCAATAAGCCTTGCCCTCGCAATCCTGATGTTATGTTGTTTTGGCAGCATGATTGATCCACCTCCCGTTTCAGGTGTGATACCCCACACACTAGGTACCGTGTAGCCAAGGATCACTTGGTTATGGCCATAGTCCTCGATGTTACTGATATAATCAACTACATGTCTCACATGATATAACTTTTGGTCTCGATAGACCAGGGTAGACCCGAGGGAAGGGTCAGGCCCCTGATTTTGTGATTTTTACTATAATGCTAGATTTTCAGAGAATTTTATGATATGTGACCCTAAAAGAAGGGTGATTTTATAACAAATTGTTTTATGAGATGCTTAACCCGTTCTGGTTATTTTATACTGAGCTTTAATGAAATGATTTAAATGCAGTAGCATGAGGAGTTTTCCATGCTTTAATCACAAATTTATGAAAAAGATTGTCTCTCATGATTTGTTTTACATGGCATGAAATAAAGCATGATCTTGATTTACTTCATGCGAATTATGATTTTACATAAAATGCCATTGATGCATGAGTTGCATGATTTCTGTATGCACGAATAGTTTTTATAAACTATGTCATTAATGTATGCATGATTTTGTGCGTGAGATTTAAACGAAAAGAGATAGATTTAAGGGCATGGCATTATGAGCATGTAGATAGTGGAGCTATCTACTTACTTGCATAATCGCCTTACTGAGTATGTTGTTTACTCACCCCCTTTTTTCCATCTTTTCAGAGCACTCGCAGTAGTTAGTGAGCGTCTGAGGACTTGCATTCTTGGTATCCGCTGCGTCTCATCGAGAGACAGGTATACACATTTGTATAGTTTTGTATCTAAATATGTAAATGCACAGTACTGTAAACGTATATGATATCGGGGATATAAGGTTATGTAAATACCATTGTAAATATATTTAGTTTAAGACAAAGGATAGAAAAATCCTAATGTGTAAGAAATGGAATGGTAAGTAGTATGAGGGGACTAACATCGAATCATAGCCCAACTGTTGGTAGGATGGTCACGGTAAGAGGAAAGGTAAGAATTAAATAATAAATGAAAAGTAAAAAAAAAAAATGAAAAATAAAAAATTTGTAGTGATTTTTAGGTAATTTGGGTAATGACAGAACCACCAGAACATGTTTGAGGTCTCGGCCTCCAGATATTACTTGGAAGATTTTCCTAGCTGCTTTCAGGGGTCAGTATGTACCGCATGCTGCCCAACAGAAAATACAGACAAAGTTTCTAGAGTTAGCACAGGGCAGTATGACTGTTGATGAATATGAGAACAAATTTTCTACTCTTATGCGGTATGACCCAAAGACAATTAGAGATGAGCAGCGTCGTACGCAGAGGTTTCTGTCCAAGTTGAGACCTGTCATTTGGGACAAACTATTTGGTCTCTGTATTACTAAATTCAGTGATGCACTAGAGCATGCTCAAGATGTTGAGAGAGGCCTTGATATTACCCAGGCTCAATATGGATTTCGGGGAAGTCAAAGGGCAAAGGTAAGAGAGTAGAGATCTCTAGAACAGAACCGAGGGGGGGTCAACCAAAAAGACTGAAGCTTGGAGAGTCTTCAGTAAGGGCTAATAAGCTTGGGACTACTGTTATTACACTTGTAGTCACCCAGAGTCATCTATTATCTATGAGAAGTTCTAAGGACTATGGTAAGATGCACAGTGGGCCATGTTACAGGCGAACGGGTGCCTGTTTTGGTTGCGGACAAAGGAGACATTTGATTAAGGATTATCCGCTATCACAGACCTTGCAAACTCGGGATCAACCACCCCCACCTCCTGAGAGACAAATACAGGCTAGGTAGAGGCAAGCCCCCTAGAGACAGACTACAATGGAAGAGAAGGGTAAGAAGTCTATCACTCAAGGGTGAGTCTTTGCAATTGATCAGGAGACAGTGGATACCTCGTCTGATGTTACCAGAAGTAATCTTCTTGTCTGTAATCATAGAGCTAATGTTTTGTTTGACCCTGGATCCACACACTCGTTCATTTCACCTCAGTTTGCAAGATGTCTGCATGTAAAATCTGAACCCCTAGATTTCGTATGTCATATTAGTACTCCCATGCATAAGACACAAATAACTAATAGAGTGTGTAGGAACTGTGAAATCAAGGTGGGAGATAGAGTAATGATAGCAGATCTAATCTTACTAAATATGTATGGCTTTGATGTAATATTAGGAATGGATTGGTTAGCCACTAATAGAGTAAGTTTAGACTGCTATACCAAGACTGTAACCTTCTCCCTACCTGATAAATTTGAAATATGTTTTACAGTTAAGAAATGAAACATATGATGCTTTGAAATATGAAATTCCATGAACTCATTTGATGTTTTATTGTTGATGAATGTTATATAGCTTATGTTTCGTATATGAACCGAGAACATCCAAGTATACAGGATATACCAATTGTTTGTGAGTTCCTAGATGTATTTCTTGATGAGCTACAATGGTTACCATCGGAGAGAGAGTTGGAGTTTACTATCGACGTATTACCAGATACTCAGCCAATCTCTAAGACTCCCTATAGAATGGCACCAGTTGAATTAGAGAAGCTGAAGAAGCAGTTGTAAGAATTGTTGGACAAGGGTTTTATTAGACTCAATGTGTCACCTTGGGGAGCTCCGATTTTGTTTGTCCGAAAGAAAGACGGTAGCCTCCAGTTATGTAGAGATTACAGATTATTTAACAAGGCTATGGTAAAGAACAAGTACCCCTTGCCAAGAATAGATGACTTATTTGATCAGTTGAGAGGGGCTTCAATATTTTTAAAGATTGATCTGAGGTTCGGCTATCACTAGTTGAGAATTAGAAAGGAAGATGTGGCCAAAACAACATTCAGGACCAGATATGGTCACTATGAGTTTTTAGTGATGCCTTTTGGCCTGACCAATACCCCTGTTACTTTCATGAGTTTGATGAATGAAGTATTCTGGGACTATCTGGATCGATTTGTAATTGTCTTTATTGATGACATATTGGTTTCCTCTAAGTCCGGGGGGGAACATGAGCAGCATTTGAGGACAGTGCTCTAAAATCTTCAGGAGAAATAGTTATATAGGAAACAAAGTAAATGTGAATTCTGGCTGGAGCAGACAGCTATCCAAGGACGAGGTATCAGTTGATCCGTCAAAGGTTGATATAGTACTCACATAGGAACGGTCGAGGACTGTAACTGAGATTCGAAGTTTTCTAGAGTTGGCGGGGTACTACCTGAGATTTGTAGAGGGATTTTCCAGAATAGCAGCTCCACTAACTAAGCTCACGCATAAAGGAGTTCCTTTTGTCTGGTCGGAAGCATGTGAGTAGAGTTTTTAAGAGCTCAAACAGAGATTAACTACTACACCCGTCCTGATTATTTCGAGTGGTTTGGGAGGATTCGCGGTATACTGTGATGCTTCTCACCAGGGTTTGGGATATGTACTTATGCAGAATGACCAAGTTATAGCTTATGGTTCGAGACAATTGAAGGATCATGAGCGAAACTATCCCACCCATGATATGGAATTAGCCGCTGTGGTATTTGCTTTGAAGATTTGGTGGCACTACCTATATGGTGAGAAAGTTCAGATCTTTACTAACCACAAGAGCTTGAAGTATATTGTCACGACCCAAATTTCCTAAAAATCAGAGTAAATTTTTCGCTTTTCATTTATTATTTAATTCTTACCTTTCTCTCGTCGTGACCATCCTACAACACAGTTGGGCTATGATTCGGTGTTAGTCACCCACACTATTACTAATTCCATTTCCATAATCAAGTTTATACATCAGAGTTTACTATCCTTTGACTTTAATTAAATACATACCCATTGGTATTTATAACTCTACATCCCGACATCAGTGTCCGTTTACAGTACTGTGCATTACATATTTAGATACAAAATCATACCAATGTGTATACCTGTCTTTCGATGGGAAGCACCAAGCATGCAAGTCCTCAGCCGCTTACTAATTTCTGTGAGTGCTCTGAAAAGATGGGAAAATAAGGGGGGTGAGCAAACCACACGCTCAGTAAGGCAATTATGCAAGTAAGTAGATAGCTCCACTATCTACATGCTCATAATGTCATGCCCTTAAATCCATTTCTTTTCATTAAAATCATCAAGCACAAAGTCATGCATATTCAATGCCATAGTTCATCCAAAACTATTTGTGCATATACAAATCATGTAATTCATGCATTCAAAGCATTTTATGTGACATCATTAAATCATCATTAGCATGAAGTAAAGCAATATCATGCATCCTTTTGCGTCATGTAAGATAAATCATGAATTTGAATAAAAGCATGGAAAACATCATCATGCTACTGCATTCAAATCATTTCTTTAAAACTGCAGTAAGAACTAACCCTTCCGGGTCCATCTCATAAAACAATTCAATGAAGTTCATTAGAAAACTCCGGTTATAAAACCACCCTTCTTTCAAGGTCACAAATCATAAAATCATCTGAAATCTCGTATCACAATATAAAATCATAAAAATCGGGGGCCTGACCCCTCCTTCGGGTCTACCCTGGTCTAACAGACCACAAGTTATATCATGTGAGACAATCAAGTAATTATCAGTAACATCGAGGACTATGGCCATATCCTAGTGATCCCTGGCAACACGGTACCTAGTGTGCCTGGTATCACACCTGAAACGGGAGGTGAGTCGTCCTACCCGCCAGAACAGCATAACACCAGGATTGCGAGGGCAAGGCTTGCTGCCTCGTGGCTAATACCACTCCACTCCAACAATCCCCACGGTACAGCGTACTCTGCGTGACATACACGGTACAACGTACTCCGTGGACCCAAGCTCAATCAGGGGTGCCTGCAATAGGTCTTATCCACCCATATCATCTCTGTCTCAGAATGCACGTGTGAGCATATCATCTCACTGTGACACACAGTCTACAGGAGGCTCCAACACGGCTATATGCATGTAATATAAATCCCTGTGAGAGCGAAGCTCAAGCACGGCTCCATGCATATTCATGATATCAGAAAACCTCGTGCGAGCGAAGCTCTAGCACGGTTTCATAAAAATCAGTAAAATCTGCGTACGAGCAGTGCTCCAGTACGACTTAAACTGATTATAATTTCAAGTAAAATCCACGTACGAGCAATGCTCTAGTACGGATATGTATTAAAACTCAATGAAAACCTCGTACGAGAAAAACTCCAGTACGATATTCAAATGAATTATGAAAACCATATAAAACTTTGTGCGAGCGAGCTCCAGCACAAATAAATGCTTAAGTAAATCAAATCTCGTGCGAGTTATACTCCAGCACGGCTTTATGCATAATTAAATCAAATCTCGTGCGAGTTACACTCCAGCACGGCTTTATGCAATATCAAATCCAAACAGGATGCGAGCTAAGCTCCAGCATCTCTCATGCATGTCAAACCATTAAAAGTAGTGCAAGCAATCGCTCCAGCACCATTTTATGCATACCACGTCAAAACAAATCAAAACATGTCAAAACATGTCAAAACAGAGTGCGAGCTATTCTTCAGCAACTCTCATTTCACAATAATAAAAATCAGTGCGAGCACCATGCTCTAGCACATTTCATGCATATGATGTCACACAAGTCGGTGCGAGCAAGCGCTCAAGCACATTTATGCACAATCACAAATGCAGATATAGTGCGAACTACATGTCGGCACTATCTGTTTCCATATAACTTGATAGTTGGCCTATTTCCAAAGAAATTTCCATTTAAATATTAATAACACCTACGTAGTGTTATTTTACGTAATTATATAATTTCTGGCCAATCTATCGATTTGTTTTGCTTAAAAACCAAGAAATTCCTTAAACCATAAATTTCCTTAAATCATGCATTTCATGCATGTCATGCTTTCACCATCCTTAGGTGAACTTCCCTCAATAGGGGTAAAATAGTCTTTTCACCTATTTCGATCCTCAAAATTATTTAAACCAGTTTTAGGATCTTTATACATAATCAAGGTATACATACATATTCAGTGTACAGAAAAACTATTAGAATACGCGTAGCTACCTCTAGCTACTCACACAATTCCCTTACCTCATTTTTCTGTATAGTCTGACCTTTCCACTGATGACTCGTCACGCAGTCCGATTTGCTTCGAATCCAAATCAAATCTCCGGCACTGCGGATAAATGTTCATCAGGTCAATTACAATACAATTTAATTGTATTTCACAATTTTCTGGACTTAATTTAAATCATTGGACCGTTTACCCATATTGGGCCCGATTGCAATAAAATGGGCCTTAATCGGCCTTAAGCCCGTTTACTACTCTTTATCGAGGCCTATTGGGCTCATTGGGCCCATCAGTATTTATTTAGCCTCGTTCTAAATTTTCAGACAGCTTATGAATTATTTACGACAATTTATCCCAATTTCTAGAATTTAATTCATTTATGCAAAAATTAAATCCGTAATTTATGCGTTAAATATTAATCACGCATAACGATATAAAATTGTCGTAAATAAGGGTTACTTACCCGTTATTCCATGATCGTACACAAATCGAGGCTATCTCGAGCTCTCGGTTGATGCCAATTGTCGAGCTACACAATTAAATATATTTTCGGGTAAACTTTCAGTCGATTATTTATCAAATTAAATATTCTAAAAATTAAATCGGTCAATTCGACCGCTTACCGACTTACCCGAAGCTCGATTGCATCACTGGAATTTTTCCCAATTTTTTCTCTTTTTCTTTTTCCCTTTTTTTTCCTTTTTTTCCCCTCTCTTTTTGGCTGAACCGGTCCGGTCCGGTTCAACCCGATTCGGACCGTCGGTTCGGTCTGGTTTGGTTCGGCCGGTTCAGTCCGGTTCGGCCAGTTCAGGCAACATTTGGTCATGCCGACGCCGTCCGGCCGGTTCCCGGCGTGATTCCACTGCCGTTCGGTGCGCCATGGACTGGGCTTCCTAAATCGGGCCTCGGCTGGGGTCGAATAGCAGCCATCGCCGACGAATTGTGATTTCTTCCCCGCGGCTTCCTCCTCCGTTTTCGACGTTTTTCGGCCACCTCGTCGCGCGTCGCGGCCATAAGTGGGTTCGCCCGAGGTTGAGCTACGTTCGCCGACCCTCGTCGGCCCCTAGGCCTCGCCGGTGGCTCGCCGGAGGGAGGGAATTGGTTCCCTCGGTTTCGACTGCTTCGTTTCGCGTTTCTTCCTCTGTCTCGTTTCAGACTTTTCGTTTCTTTTTTTTTTTCATTTCATTCATTTTTTTTTACATTTTATTTATTTATTTATAATTAAATTTTATTATTATTTTATTCAATAAAATAATAATAAAATTCCCAAAAATATCTAAAATAATTCTATTTTATTCATTTAATCCGTAATAAATTTCTCAGTCTGATTTTTACCTTTTCGGTATATTTTTCGATTATTTTCGGGATTATTTTCCGATGCGAAAATTCTGATTTATTCCAATAAATTCATATCTTGATCAATTTAACCCGAAATTTAATTATTTCGTCGTTATTGATCAAGATTTCTCATTCTCATATTTTTAATTAATTTTTTCTTGTCCCGATTAATACCGAATTTTAGTCTTTTGACCATTTTGCCCTTACACGTGTTCGGGAATGCCATTTTAATCCTTTTGCATTTTTAAATGCCCTCGAAAATATCAGGTCTTACATATATATTTGATCAGAAGGAGCTTAACATGAGACAAAGACGGTGGTTAGAGCTCCTTAAGGATTACGACTATGAGATTTTGTATCTTCTAGGTAAGACGAACGTGGTGGCAGATGCTTTCAGTAGGAAGGGTATAGTATCGTATATGATGGTCAGAGAATAGGAGCAATTGCAACTGTTCACCGGACTCAAGATTATTACTGAAGAAGCAGAGGTTGGATTTATGGCTAGCCTACAGATTGAGCCCAATATCTTGGATCAGATTAGAATGAAACAAAGAAATGATCTGAGGTTATTATATATTGTTAGCCAAGCATAGCAAGCTTTGCAGTCAGATTTTATGGTAAATGATGATGGCCTGTTGAGATTCAAGGGCCGAATCTGTGTTCTGAGCGATGATGCCTTAAGACAGCAGATTTTGAAAGTCTCACTGGTCCCGTTACACCATGTGCCCAGGCAGTACAAAGATGTATCATGATCTGCATAAGGTGTATTAGTGGACTTGTATAAAGCGAAATGTAGTAGAATTCATGGCCAGATGCTTGGTATGTCAGCAGGTTAAGATTGAGCATCAGAAGGTCGCAGGATTTCTTAAGCCTTTGCCAATGCCTACGTGGAAATTGGAGCACATAACGATGAATTTTATTATGGGGTTACCACAGACCCAAAGAGGTCATGACGCAATCTGGGTAATAGTTGACAGATTCACTAAGAGTGCCCACTTCCATGCCATTAAGAGTACAGATTCTTTGAGTGCCTTGGTAGAACTGTATGTTAGAGCAGTAGCTAGATTGTATGGGGCTCCCATGAGCATTATGTTTGATAGGGATTCCAAGTTTACCTCCTGATTTTAGACACATTTTTAGGAAGCCATGAGATCTCAGTTGAGGGCGTGTGTAATAGATTTTAAGGGTTCATGGGATGACCATTTGCCCATTACAGAGTTCGCTTATAATAACAACTACCATACTAGTATCGAGATGGCACCTTATGAAACTCTATATGGCAAGAGATGTAGGTCCCCAGTTGCTTGAGAAGAAGTGGGTGATCGAAAGATTATGGCTCCCGATTTAGATGAACAGGCAACGAACGGTGTTCAAATTATTTGTGATAGACTCCAGGCTGATCAGAGTCGACAGAAGAGTAACGTCGACGTGCGTAGACGGCCACTGGAGTTTCAGGTTGGGGACTCTGTGTTTCTGAAGGTATCTTTGAGCTAGGGCATCATGCATTTTAGAAAGAAATGGAAGTTGAGCCCTCGCTTCATCGGTCCATTTGAGATACTAGAGAGAGTGGGAGATGTTGCTTACCAGTTAGCTTTACCTCCACAGCTTTCTGGGATACATAATGTCTTTCACATCTCAATGTTGAGGAATTATAATCCGGATCCCTCCCATGTCATTGAATATGAAGCCATGGGTATCCTGAGAGATATGAGTTATGTAGAAGAACCTATCCGGATACTAGATAGGAAGGAAAAGGTACTTCGGACGAAGAAGATCCCATTGGTAAAGGTTCTCTGGCAGCACCACTCAATGGAAGAAGTAACGTGGGAACTAGAGAGCCATATGAGGGAGAACTACCATCGATTGTTTGACAAACCAAGTTGAATTTGGAGGACCAAATTATTAGAATGGTGGGGAGGAATGTGAAACCCAAATTTTCCCATGCTATTGTTTATTTTAAGTTAAGTTGACAAGTTTAAGATTTACCCTTTATGTAGGGCTTAGAAGAACCGTGATGCCCGAAATAGTAGCACGAAGCCCGAGACACACTGTTGAGCTACGCTCACTCTAAGTTACACAGAGAATTATTGTCCCACAGAGAATCTAATTAGCCTAACTAAGTACCGGTTAATTTTACTCTAAGTATATCCTAGCAAATTATTAATTTTCAGAGGGTGATCTACAAGTTTTTGAATTAAAATACTGGAAAATAGGGAAAATAATAAAAACAATAAAATAAATAAAACAAAACTAGAATTACTTACCGAGCTGCTAACAAATAAAACTTAATAGTCTGCAAAAGAGAAAAATACTGAAACTAAAATTAATTAGTGCAAATAGTCTAATGATGCAATTAAGAAAATAAAGAAATAAAATTAACTAGAGTAAAACTAAACAATCCTAAGATAAAAATAAAATGTGCATGTAATTAATCTAATTAATTTAATAATAAAAATGCAAATTAATCTAACCTAAGACCTAATGTAGCAAACTTCTATAAATTTAAGGAAATTCCTAAATATAACTATAAATCTAAATGTCTAAAATGGTGATCCTAATTTAATCCTAATTATAGGTAATTACTAACTTAACAATAAAATCTAAATAATGCATGAGAAATAAATATTTTTGGATTTTTAGAATTAAAATAAAAACTAACTTAAAAAAGCATAAATTAATTTTACCCTTAATTTAATTCTAAATGTACTTCCTAAACTCTAGAATTAAGTCTTAAATCCTATTGTATTCAAAAATTAACTATTAACATAATTAAAATTAAGTTTTAAGCTAACAAGCCAAGAAAATATAACTAACATGCAAATTAATTCAAGACTTTAACTTTTACCTAAGCTAACTAATAATATTACAAGGAATAATAACAATAAAAAAAATAATAGAAATGCATGAAAAATTAAATTTGGACATTTCCAAGTTGCCAAACATGGCTTGTACAGTTTGCCACTCAGCAACTTATCCCGATATGATGCCCCAGAAGCGCGAAAAACAGGGCAATTTAAAACTTTTTATTCATCCATTCACAATTAAAGGTGCATTCTTGTGCAGTGTAATACATCATAATACCTATCATACTTCCTGATCTTATCATCTCATAGTTATATGTCATACCATATACATGACTCAAATCAAGGTTAATTAACCTTAATACATCCCATTCATCATTATGCATCAAGTGTCTGTAATTACAACTTTAGTCTGGGTACATGAAAAGATAAATTATACCTCAAATACAATATATATATGGCCTGGAACTCAAGTTCTCCACTAGCCACTACTTCGTACGTCACAAGGGGGAGAGAAAACAGGGTGAGCTTCTAAATCGCTCAGTAAGTGGGGTAAGGGATTCATCAATTAAGAAAATGATTTGCACAGCACAATCATTTTATTTCATAGGTTAAACTCAGTGAAAAACGTAGCATGAATAATTAAAACATCATCTCAACTCATTCACAAAATTCATGTAGAAACGTGATCATCAATGGCTTAACACTAAAACCATGGTCACAAGTAGTCACAAGCATGTGGAACAAACATGTATAAAACATGATGCGATAATGGCTTTTCTCATAAAACGTGATGAAAATCACCGCATTAGTAATGCACATGGCGTAGCCACAAAACACAATCTCATGTGTAAAACAAGACTAGGCAATAAAACTCATATAAAAACTCGTCATGGCACATCAAAATGATTGAACTCGTCCCCTAGGCAGACATCCCAAATTAAGGGATCTCATCCACAATAGAACACCCATGATCATGGTTCACTATAGACTTTATCAGAGTTGTACTGTAGTCGGTCTTACATGCTATCAAAGCAATGCCACCTAGCGCTGCCGCAGAGCGGGGGTCATCTCACGTTACCAGAACGGAGGATATCGGACTTACATGCTACTAGAGCAAGGCCCGATGTGTATTTAACATGACATGCCTAAGTCTCAGTAATAGCCATTATCATATAAAACCATTTTGCCTTCACTTAGCGCTCATAGTGGTTTTCTCATAAAACACATCTCAAAAATTGTTTTGTACTCAACACAAAACATGTTAAAATCAAGCTCAAACCGGCAAAACAGCGCACACATTTCTCAAATCTCAATACGCCTTAACGTAGAGCCCAAATCACATTTTCTCTTTTAAACTCAAAAGAATTGTAAAATAATTTCACATTTAGTTTACAACTCATAAAAATTGGGCCCCAAATGGCTATAAAATCGTGTGCAACAACTCATTCACAATTCACAAAAACATGCTTGTTTTCTCAAATCTCATTTCATGCTACAATATTATCACAAAAAACATACACAAATAGGTTTTGAGTTTTCCCTTACCTCGTTGTACCTCGTATAGTGCAATTGTTTCCCCCAAATATCGGACTACCTCGCATTCCTCTTTGGAACTCCCGGGCTATCCACACGATGTTAAAACATCAATAAGTTTATCTCAATCACATCACCGAGCACATAATTGCTCATATTCTCATTAAATACTCAAACAACCCAATTCTCATAATTTTATCAGAATCCACATTCTCATCTACTACATTTCAAATCCTACATTTCTCATGTGCAATATCCATACCCAATTCACCACATTGCCTCAATCTATACTTATAGTCATAAATCCCCAAAATCACCACAATCTCATAATATCATCTATACTCCCACAAAATTATAATTTCACCAATCTCTAATCCCTTTCTAGTTATTTCATCACAATGCCTGCAGCCATACTCGACAAAATCACTTAAAAATCCTAGATTGAGGTTTAGAAATTCACCTAAAACTTGTGGAGTGCTCAACTCTTGCCTCGATTCAATCCGTCTTTTGATTTCCAAGTTTGTTGTTCTCTTTGAATGAGGAACAACTTTTCCTCTTGCCACAACCTTCGATTTGGATAGAAATTAGGGCTTTAGAAGAGAGAGAAAGCTAGGGCTCAGTTGAAATGGAGGTTTGGAAGAGAGAAAAAAGATGAAATATAGGAAAACACATGGGTCCTTTTATAGATGGAGGGTAGGAGATCGATCTGGTCCTTGATGAGATCGATCTGCATTTGAATTTTAGAATGTTTTGGGGTAATTTTATGCCTAAGAGATCGATCTGCCGTGGGATAAGATCGATCTCTTAATGGCTTTATGAGATTGATATGCTCCTTGAGGAGATCGATCATTTGTTTATAGAATGTTTCATAAGATCGATCTGCTCCTTGAGGAGATCGATCTTTTGTTTACAGAATACTTCATGAGATCGATCTCTTCCTCATGAGATCGATCTCTTCATTACAGGATCATAAGGAGATCGATCCTCTTCCATTGGAGATCGATCTACTCATTTAATTTCCTCATTCCTTATCACTTTGGCCTACCAGATCGATCCTCTCTTCTCTGAGATCAATCTGGTCTCATAGTTTCACACTTAACATAAAATCTCCACATATAATGGCCATAGTTTACTCTATTGATTAAATTCTCATTCATAACTTACTCATCACTTAAAGATCTCATTCCATACCATCTCAATATAGGGGGTACATCACATTTAGTTCAATTCAATCACACTTCAAGTTCTCATTACATAATTTAGATATGTACGAAATTCTCAGATCTCACATCCTCCCCACTTTAAAAAGAATTTGGTCCTCCAAATTTAACTCAACTCGTCAAACAGATGGGGGTACTTCTCCTTCATGAAACTTTCCATAAAACTTTCACTAATAGGATGCTTTTGGTTCGAAGTACCTTCTCTTTCCTATCAAGGATCCAGACAGGTTCTTAAGTGTAGCTCATATCCTCTTGTATGTCCATCTCTTCATACTCTATAACATGAGAAGGGTCCGGGTGGTACTTCCTCAACATAGACACATGGAAGACATTGTGTATTCCAGACATCTGTGGGGGCAATGCCAATCTGTAGGCTACCTCTCCCACTCTCTCAAGAATGTCGAATGGTCCAATGTATCGAGGGCTCAATTTTCCTTTCTTTCCAAACCTCATGATACCCTTACTCGATGATATTTTCAGAAATACTACATCACTAACATCAAACTCAAGTGGCCGTCTACGTACATCCGCGTAGCTTTTCTATCTACTTTGTGCAGCCCGTAATCTCTCACATATGAGTTTCACACTCTATACTGCTTGCAACAAGCTCGGGAGCATTTATCTTTTTGTCATCCACTTCTTTCCAAGCTACAGGGGATCTACACCTCCTACCATATAGAACCTCAAAAGGTGTCATTCCAACACTCGCATGATAGCTATTATTGTACGCAAACTCTGCTAGGGGTAGGTGATCATCCCATGATCCCTTAAAATCCATCGTACACGCCCTCAACATATCCTTCAGGGTCCAGGGTCTGAATAGTCCTCTCTGACTAACCATCTGTCTGAGGATGATAGGCGGTACTAAAACTCTGTCAGACCTAAAATTTTTGTAGCTTGTACCTTATGATTCCTATGTGTATGAACACTTTATTACATAGTTGAATCATAAGAAGAGTATTTACTAACATGCAATCGACAATTTCAGAAATTAAAAATGCATGTAAGCTACATAACAGCGAGATAAGGGTTAAATTGATTCTCGAACGAGTGCAGGGGTAAAACGGTTAAATGACTAAAATTCGATATAATTTCGATAAGAAAATTTCATTAAAAATATGAAATTGAGGAATCTTGATCATAATCGAGGAAAATATTTAATTTCGAGCCCAATCGATCAAGATATAAATTTATTAGAATTTATCAAAATTTTTGCCTTGAAAAATGAGACCAAAAATAGTGAAAAAATATACCGAAAAGGTAAAATCGGACGGATAAATTCATTTACGGATTAAATGAATTTAATATAATTTTTTGAGATATTTTTAGATATTTTTGGTATATTTATGGGATTTTTATGGGATTTTTATGGGATTTTTATGGTTATTTTATAATAAAATAATGATAAAAATATATCATAAATAAAAGAAAAAAAATGAAATATGAAAGTTTGAATCGGGGAGAGAGAACAGAGGAACGGAAGCAATATGACCCGAGGGAGAGATCACCGGACGGCCACCACCAGTGACCCCACAGCCAAGACAGAGGTCGAAAAAGGAAGAGGAGGACCGTGCGCACCCACCGGCACCGGTCACTCCATCCACCGACACCGGACGCCAGCGAATTGAAGAGGAGAAGCCGGAGAGGAAAAGAAGAGATCCGACGGCCATCGGCCGTGCTTGGTCCCGATCGAGCCCAGCCGAGTGTTGCCCAGGCTGAGGCCCGCCGAACTGCGGTGGTTATGCGTCGGGAACCGACCGGAATACGCCAGCCCTACCAAAGGATGCCTGAACCGGTCGGCGATTCAGGGGAGATGGTTCTGCGCTGAACCGGACCGGACCGGTTCAGCCAAGGAGAAAAGGGGAAAAAGAGGAAAAAGAAAGAAAAAGGAAAAGGGAAATTTTTGGGATTTCACCGGACTTCGGGTAAGTCGATACGAGGTCAAAAGTGACCGATTTGATTTTCGATGAATTTATTTAAATTATATTTAATCGAAAATTGACCCGGAGTTAAATATAATAAATTGTGCAGTTCGACGATAAATTCTGAACGAAAGCCCGATCGAACTTCGATTTGCGTATCATCGCATATTCTTGGCTAAGTAAAGTTCATTTACGATAAATTATGTGATTATTGCGTATTTAAGATTTATTTTACGCATTTCGGATTAAATTCCGTATTTAGTGAATTATATTCAGAATTTTGAATTAAATGTCGTAAATGATATACGGGCTATCCAAAGAGCTTGGAATAAAGCCCAATGGGTATTGATAGGCCCAATGAGTCGATAGACCTTGATGAAGGGAAATAATAAGTGAAAAACGGGCTTAATACGGATTAAGGCCCATTAAGGATTTTTAAGGCCCATTAAGGGAAAATAGACTGTATTAATGTGTAATACAGTAGGAAAAATATAATTAACCTGAGGAATGGTTATTTACAGCTCCGGAGTTTACATTGAGAGCTAATCGGACTGCAGGATTTAGCAGCACCGAGGAAGTGAGGTCACGTGACATGATCCGAGGTAAGGGACTTTTGCGAGTAGTTAGAGATACCTGCATGTATTTTCGTCTGCTTTTACATTCACTCAAAAACTCTGAGGGTCAGAGAAAGTGAATAATAATTATTGATACCCGATAGTGGCAAATTATGATTTTGCCCCTAGTTAGTCAAAAAGTCAACTTTTGTGAAAAGTTGCAAAAAGCATGGAAACAATTATTGTGAGTGTTTAATTGCTGTGTAGCATGAAAATAAATAGATGGGCTAATGATTTTAAGGTTGATGTGACTTAAGCACACTTTATAGTGCTGATTTTAATGTTTTGTAAACAATCCCTTTTAAAGAGCCATCTATCATATTATGTGAGAATGAATCGTGCTAGAGCATAGCTCGCACTGGATTTCATATGTTTTCCACATACAATAGTGCTGAATTTTTTATACGCACTAGATTTTCATGACATGCATGATAGAGTACTGGAGTTTTACTCGTACTCAGTTTTATATGATATATGCATGACAGAGTGCTGGAGCGATTAGCTCGTACTCGAGTTTTACATGAGATACATGACAGAGTACTAGAGCGTTGCTCGTACTCGATTCTTCATGGTTTATACATGACATAGTACTGGAGCTATTGCTCATACTTGATTTGATATTGTGCATAGCATAGTACTGGAGCTATTGCTCGTACTTGATTTAATACATGAACTATGCATTGACCTAGTTGCTGGAGATTGCTCGCACTAGAGTTGAGTTTGTGATGTGAAACAGTGTTCGAGCACAGTGTCGACTGTGTGTCACTCTCGAGGGCACACACTATATGTGATATTATATACATGGTACCTATTCATGCCGCATTCTTGTGTGACTGAGTGTCACATTTTGAGAGGATGGCCAGCATGAGGGTATTTGTGAATGTGGTATGATATTTCCACAGGCGCGAGGGCTAAGACCTATAGTAGGCACCCTGACTGTGATGTTGATATTCCACGGGTGCGAGAGCTAAGACCTATGGTAGGCACTCTGGCCGTGAGGACGGGTCTACGGGTGTACTTTGTACCGTGCCTGAGTGGCGCGAGGTGTACGCTGTACCGTGTGTTGTTGTGGAGTTGAGGAGGATATAGCTGACGATTGTGATGGACTGACCCCCCTCTCGTTGCAGCAGTGATGCCCCGAACATCGAGTACTGTGTTGCTTGGGATCACATTTCGGATATTATCATAGTCCAGGATACTATTTACACTTAACCACAGAGTCTTACATGATATATCACTTTGATTGAATGATTTAAACTGCGGACAGACCTGAGGGATGGGTCGAACTCCGATTTTGTGTTGTGAATCATTTAATGCCATATTTATTGTGATTTAAATATACATGGCATGATTTACATAAAGGCATTATTTATATACGATGCATTGTTTTGCACTACATGCCTACATTTGAGAAAGAAAGCATGATTTTCTGTACATGGGATTTATTCTGTACAAGTATATATATTATATTTCAAGACATGCTTTTAAAGCGAGTAAAGGAAATAATGTTTTCAAGGCATAGCATTATTTTGAGTAGATAGTGTTGATATCTACTTGCTTGCCTGATTTCCTTACTGAGCGCGTTGTATGCTCACCCCCTTTCTTTACATCTCTCTACAGAGCGTCAGTAGAGCGAGAGCTATCGAGGGATAGTGTCCCAGAGTCCACTGCTAGTTCCTATCGATCGCCAGGTATACCTTTATGTACAGTTGTGTATCTAAACATAGAAACAGCACAGTGATGTATACGTTATATATTATGGGGAATGTATTTGTATTAGATTTTATATAATCTTACATGTATAATAAAAGCAGTTACAGTCAGTAATAATATATTGACATGTATGTATGAAATGGATAATGTGGTAAGTGAGGACTCTGACATCGAATCACAGCCCAACCATTGAAGAGCGGAAAGGTAAGTTAAAAAAATGCAAAAAATTTATAGTGATTTTTGGATAAACGCATGGATTGAGAATGGGTCCTGACAGAATGGTATCAGAGCAGAGGTTGGTCTGATGTGAGTCGGTGTTAGAAAATAGGAAAGTGTACATCCCCATAGTACTGTGCTGTGTTTAGATATAACTGTGTATACCAGATAGGAGACGGACTAATTCATTATTATGAATGCAGGAACTTTGCCTATATGGCAAATACGCGTAGTGGTAGAGTTACGAGAGGTAGGGCTCGAGGCCGGGGAGATAGACCCGAGGGACGAGCCGCTGCCGGACCATTACCTACGCATGAGACTCCAGGTGCTACTGAGGCACCCGAGTGTGTAGAGACACGTTTCACGAGATTAGAGCGTGGTCTCGAGACTATTATCGAGATACTGGCACAGACGATGCTAGGTAGGTAGGGACAGGAGGCAGGAGCTGCTACAGGAGAGGCAGTTGCCCCTAATACACCTGCGCAGACAGCTGATGCATAGAGGACTATAGATACTCCTACACCCCCACCGATTTTGGATGGTAGTGGATTAGGATATGGATGTGATTTGCATCGGTTGCGAGAATTCCAGAAGTTTAGACCTCCATCCTTTAGTGGGGTCAAAGACCCAGTGGCTGCTGAGGAGTGGTTAGCAGAGCTGGAGAAACTTTATGGATTCTTCGAGTGTACGACCTCGGAGATGGTCGCGTTTGCTGCGTTCCAAGATTCACCTAAGGTCTGGGTACCATCAGCTGAAGGTTCGGGGTGGAGATGTACCCAAGACAGCATTTCATACCCGATATGGCCATTATGAGTTCTTGGTCATGCCATTCGGATTGACGAATGCTCCAGCTGCTTTCATGGCTTTGATGAACGATGTGTTCAAGCCATATTTGGACCAGTTTGTTATCGACTTCATCGATGACATATTGGTGTATTCGAGATCCAAGGAGGAACATGAGGAGCACCTCAGGATCGTGTTATAGATGCTACGGGAGCATGAGTTATATGCTAAGCTCAGTAAGTGTGACTTTTGGTTGTCACAGATCTCATTTTTGGGACATGTTGTATCAAGAGATGGTGTATCGGTTGATCCATCTAAGATAGAGGCTGTATTTCAGTGGGAACAGCCAAGGACAGTTACCGAGATCAGGAGTTTTTTGGGTTGCTGGATATTATCAGAGATTCGTTGAGGGATTTTCGAAGTTGGCTGCTCCGTTGACACGTCTTACTCGAAAGAGTGCACCGTTCATATGGAACGAGGATTGTGAGAAGAGTTTTGAGGAGTTGAAGCGTCAATTGACCATCGCTCCGATTCTCACTATCCCTACCAGCTCAGGAGGATTTGCACTGTATACCGATGCTTCGCATCAGGGACTGGGCTGCGTATTGATGCAGGATGGGAAGTTAGTTGCTTATGGATCTAGACAGCTGAAGGATCATGAGAAGAACTATCCAATCCATGATTTGGAGCTAGCTGCAGTAGTGTTTGCGTTGAAGGTATGGCGCCACTACTTATACGGCGAGAAGTTCCAGATATTTACCGACCACAAGAGCCTCAAGTATTTGTTCTCACAGAAAGAGCTGAACATGAGATAGAGAAGATGGCTAGAGCTTCTGAAGGACTACGATTGCGAGATACTTTATCATCTGGGTAAGGCTAACGTTGTAGCCGATGCCTTGAGCAGGAAGAGCCTGGGGATGGTATCGTACATAATGGTTAGGGAACATGATTTGCTAGAGCAGTTTGCTAGCCTCAGTTTGGGAGTCGTGCCTTCTGACATGGATACAGGCTATGTGATAGCTAGTCTACACTTGGAGCCGGATCTGTTGGACAAGATCAGAGTAGCTCAGCAGACTGATCCATTTTATATGGATATGAGTAGTCAGATGCAGAAAGGCACCGTGACTGATTTTGAGTTGAGTTCTGATGGACTACTGAGGTTCAGAGGCAGATTGTGTGTTTTTGAGGATCCAGGACTCAGGATATTGATATTGGCGAAAGCTCATTCGTCGAAATATACATTACATCCGGGGAGTAATAAGATGTATCAGAACCTCCGGAAGGTATACTGGTGGTCGGGTATGAAGAGAAATGTAGCAGACTTCGTGGCAAAGTGTCTCATATGTCAGCAGGTGAAGGTAGAGCATCAGAAACCTGCAGGATTATTACAGCCTCTACCTATACCGACATGGAAATGGGAGCATATCACCATGGATTTCGTGATGGGTTTACCGAGAACCCGCAGGAATCACGATGCTATATGGGTGATCGTTGATAGACTGACGAAGTTAGCCCACTTCCTAGCTATGAGAGCGACCGATACTCTGAGTTCATTAGTGGAACTGTATGTACGCGAGGTAGTGAGGTTACACGGTGTACCAGTGAGCATAGTCTCTGATAGGGATTCTCGCTTCACATCCCACTTTTGGGGACATTTTCAGGAAGCCATGGGAACCCAGTTCAGTTTGAGCACCGCTTTCCTTCCTCAGACAGATGGTCAGTCAGAGAGGACTATACAGACTCTGGAGGACATGTTAAGAGCATGTGTGCTAGATTATCGAAGCTCCTGGGATGACCACCTGCCACTAGCCGAGTTCGCCTACAACAACAGTTATCATTCGAGTATCGGGATGGCACCGTATGAGGCTTTGTATGGCCGTAGATGTTGTTCCCCTATTGGATGGGAAGAAGTGGGTGACCGTAAGATTTTCGCTCTTGACATGGTTACGCAAGCATCTGAGGACGTTCGTTTCATAATCGAGAGACTGAGGACAGCTCAGAGCAGACAGAAGAGTTACGCTGACAGGAGACGTAGGCCACTAGAGTTTGCAGTTGGTGAATCCGTGTTTTTGTGAGTTTCTCCTTCCAAGGGCATAGCGAGATTTGGGAAGAGAGGGAAACTAAATCCTCGCTACATTGGACCCTTTGAGATACTTGATCGAGTGGGAGATAAGGCGTATAGGTTGGCATTGCCACCGGACTTATCAGGTGTCCATAACGTCTTCCACATATCGATGCTTCGGAAGTATCACTCGGATCCGGCACATGTGATTAGTTACGAGCCTTTGGAGCTCCGAGAGGACATGTCATATGTTGAGAGACCGATTCAGATATTGGATAGGAAGGAGAAGGTATTGAGATCGAAGACCATCGGGTTAGTGAAGATTCTCTGGCAACATCATACTTCAGAGGAAGCTACTTGGGAGCTAGAGAGTCTGATGCGAGAGAAGTACCCTCACCTATTTGATGAGTTTCTTGGTTCTAATTTGGAGGACCAAATTTTCTGAGTGGGGGAGGATTGTCAGACCCGAAATTTTTGTAGCTTGTACCTTATGATTCCTATGTGTATGAACACTTTATTACATAGTTGAATCATAAGAAGAGTATTTACTAACATGCAATCGACAATTTGAGAAATTAAAAATGCATGTAAGCTACATAACAGCGAGATAAGGGTTAAATTGATTCTCGAACGAGTGCAGGGGTAAAACGGTCAAATGACTGAAATTCGGTATAATTTCGATAAGAAAATTTCATTAAAAATATGAAATTGAGGAATCTTGATCATAATCGAGGAAAATATTTAATTTCGAGCCCAATCGATCAAGATATAAATTTATTAGAATTTATCGAAATTTTTGCCTCGAAAAATGAGCCATAAAATAGTGGAAAAATATACCGAAAAGGTAAAATCGGACTGATAAATTCATTTACGGATTAAATGAATTTATATAATTTTTTGAGATATTTTTAGATATTTTTGGGATATTTATGGGATATTTATTATTATTTTATAATAAAATAATAATAAAAATATATTATAAATAAAAGAAAAAAAAGGAAATCTGAAAGTTTGAATCGGGGAGAGAGAACAGAGGAAACAGAAGCAAGCCAACCCGAGGGAGAGATCACCGGACGACCACCACCGGCGACCCCACGGCCAGGACAGAGGTCAAAAAAGGAAGAGGAGGACCATGCGCACCCATCGTCACCGGTCACTCCATCCACCGACGCCAGACTCTGGCGAATCGAAGAGGAGAAGCCGCTGAGGAAAAGAAGAGATCCGACGGCCATCGGCGGTGCTTGGTCCCGATCGAGCCCAGTCGAGTGTTGCCCAGGCTGAGGTGCGCTGAACTGCGGTGGTTATGCGTCGGGAACCGATCGGAATACGCCGGCACGACCAAAAGATGCTTGAACCGGTCGGCGGTTCAGGGGAGAAGGTTCTGCGCTGAACCGAACCGGACCGGTTCAGCCAAGGAGAAAAGGGGAAAAAGAGGAAAAAGAAAGAAAAAGGAAGAAGGTAATTTTTGGGATTTCACCGGACTTCGGGTAAGTCGATACGAGGTCAAAAGTGACCGATTTGATTTCCGATGAATTTATTTAAATTATATTTAATCGGAAATTGACTCAGAGTTAAATATAATAAATTGTGCAGTTCGACGATAAATTGGAAACGGAAGCCCGATCTAACTTCGATTTGCGTATCATCGCATATTCTTGGCTAAGTAAAGTTCATTTACGATAAATTATGTGATTATTGCGTATTTAAGATTTATTTTACGCATTTCGGATTAAATTTCGTATTTAGTGAATTATATTCGGAATTTTGAATTAAATGTCGTAAACGATATACGGGCTATCCAAAGAGCTTGGAATAAAGCCCAATGGTTATTGATAGGCCCAATGAGTCGATAGACCCTGATGAAGGGAAATAATAAGTGAAAAACAGGCTTAATACGGATTAAGGCCCATTAAGGATTTTTAAGGCCCATTAAGGAAAAATAGACTGTATTAATGTGTAATCTAGTAGGAAAAGTATAATTAACCTGAGGAATGGTTATTTACAGCTCCGGAGTTTACATTGAGAGCTGATCGGAATGCAGGATTTAGCAACACCGAGGAAGTGAGGTCACGTGACGTGATCCGAGGTAAGGGACTTTTGCGAGTAGTTAGAGATATCTGCACGTATTTTTGTCTACTTTTACATTCACTCAAAAACTCTGAGGGTCAGAGAAAGTGAATAATAATTATTGCGACCCGATAGTGGCAAATTACGAATTTGCCCCTAGTTAGTCAAAAAGTCAACTTTTGTGAAAAGTTACAAAAAGCATGGAAACAATTATTGTGAGTGTTTAATTGCTGTTTAGCATGAAAATAAATAGATGGACTAATGATTTTAAGGTTGAAGTGACTTAAGCACACTTTATAGTGCTGATTTTAATGTTTTGTAAACAATCCCTTTTAAAGAGCCATCTATCATATTATGTTAGAATGAATCGTGCTAGAGCATAGCTCGCACTGGATTTCATATGTTTTTCACATACATTAGTGCTGGATTTTTATACGCACTAGATTTTCATGACATGCATGATAGAGTACTGGAGTTTTACTCGTACTCAGTTTTATATGATATATGCATGACAGAGTGCTGGAGCGATTAGCTCGTATTCGAGTTTTACATGAGATACATGACAGAGTACTGGAGCGTTGCTCGTACTCGATTCTTCATGGTTTATACATGACATAGTACTGGAGCTATTGCTCGTACTTGATTTGATATTGTGCATAGCATAGTACTGGAGCTATTGCTCGTACTTGATTTCATACATGAACTATGCATTGACCTAGTTGCTGGAGATTGCTCGCACTAGAGTTGAGTTTGTGATGTGAAACAGTGTTCGAGCGCAGTGTCGACTATGTGTCGCACTCGAGGGCGCACACTGTATGTGATATTATATACATGGTACCTATTCATGCCGCATTCTTGTGTGACTGAGTGTCACATTTTGAGAGGATGGCCAGCATGAGGGTATTTGTGAATGTGGTATGATATTTCCACAGGCGCGAGGGCTAAGACCTATAGTAGGCACCCTGACTGTGATGTTGATATTCCACGGGTGCGAGAGCTAAGACCTATGGTAGGCACTCTGGCCGTGAGGACGGGTCCATGGGTGTACTTTGTACCGTGCCTGAGTGGTGCGAGGTGTACGCTGTACCGTGTGTTGTTGTGGAGTTGAGGAGGATAGAGCTGATGGTTGTGATGGACTGACCCCCCTCCCGTTGCAGCAGTGATGCCCCGCACACCGAGTTCTGTGTTGCTTGGGATCACATTTCGGATATGATCATAGTCCAGGATACTATTTACACTTAACCACAGAGTCTTACATGATATATCACATTGATTGAATGATTTAAACTGCGGACAGACCTGAGGGATGGGTCGGACTCCGATTTTGTGTTGTGAATCATTTGATGCCATATTTATTGTGATTTAAATATACATGGCATGATTTACATAAAGGCATTATTTATATACGATGCATTGTTTTGCACTACATGCCTACATTTGAGAAAGAAAGCATGATTTTCTATACATGGGATTTATTCTGTACAAGTATATATATTATATTTCAAGACATGCTTTTAAAGCGAGTAAAGGAAATAATGTTTTCAAGGCATAGCATTATTTTGAGTAGATAGTGTTGATATCTACTTGCTTGCTTGATTTCCTTACTGAGCGCGTTGTATGCTCACCCCCTTTCTTTACATCTCTCTACAGAGCGTCAGTAGAGCGAGAGCTATCGAGGGATAGTGTCCCAGAGTCCACTGCTAGTTCCTATCGATCGCCAGGTATACCTTTATGTACAGTTGTGTATCTAAACATAGAAACAACGCAGTGATGTATACGTTATATTTTATGGGGAATGTATTTGTATTAGATTTTATATAATCTTACATGTATAATAAAAGCAGTTACAGTCAGTAATAATATATTGACATGTATGTATGAAATAGGTAATGTGGGAAGTGAGGACTCTGACATCGAATCACAGCCCAACCATTGAAGAGCGGAAAGGTAAGTTAAAAAAATGCGAAAAATTTATAGTGATTTTTGGATAAAGTCATGGATTGAGAACGGGTCCTGACAGAATGGTATCAGAGCAGAGGTTGGTCTGATATGAGTCGGTGTTAGAAAATAAGAAAGTGTACATCCCTATAGTACTGTGCTGTGTTTAGATATAACTGTGTATACCAGATAGGAGACGGACTAATTTATTATTATGAATACAGGAACTTTGCCTATATGGCAAATACGCGTAGTGGTAGAGTTACGAGAGGTAGGGCTCGAGGCCGGGGAGATAGACCCGAGGGACGAGCCGCTGTCGGACCATTACCTACGCATGAGACTCCAGGTGCTACTGAGGCACCCGAGTGTGCATAGACGCGCTTCACGAGATTAGAGCGTGGTCTCGAGACTATTATCGAGATATTGGCACAAACGATGCCAGGTAGGCAGGGACAGGAGGCAGGGGCTGCTACAGGAGAGGCAGTTGCCCCTGATACACCTACGCAGACAGCTGAAGCACAGAGGACTATAGATACTCCTACACCCCCACCGATTTCAGATGGTAGTGGATTAGGATATGGATGTGATCTGCATCGGTTGCGAGAATTCTAGAAGTTTAGACCTCCATCCTTTAGTGGGGTCAAAGACCCAGTGGCTGCTGAGGAGTGGTTAGCAGAGCTGGAGAAGCTTTATGGATTCTTCGAGTGTACGACCTCGAAGATGGTCGCATTTACTGCGTTCCTACTGAAGGGAGCTGCAGAGCATTGGTAGAAGTCCACCCGACCTATATTGAGATCCTGACACACAGATATCAGTTGGGATATATTTGGGGAGGCCTTCAGGAGGCAGTTTATTCCCGACACCGCACAGCGAAAACTACAGGCAGAGTTTTTAGGACTACACCAGGGGAGTTTATCTGTGGACGAGTATGTGACTCGATTCCTATCCCTAGGAAGATATGACCCGGATACCATGTATAGTGAGACCAGGAAGGTCCACAGGTTTATCGACGGGTTGAGACCGATTTTGCGTTCCAAGTTGGTCCCATTAGACATAGTGACCTATGAGGAAGCAGTGCGCAGGGCGCAACTGTGTGAGCAGGATTACGAGAGGAATGCTTTCGAGTTTGGGAAGTTTAGCCGTAGCCGAGATATACAGAAGAAGAGGCCGGCTAGATATTTCAGTTATCGAGGAGGGAGGAGACTCTTCGGTAAGAGCTCACGGGTAGAGGAGGCACGAGAAAGATATGCTAGACCTCCTACTTATCCGACTGCAGCCTCAGCAAAGGGCATTGTCATGGGAGGAGCTCAAGAGTGGTTACAGGAGCTGTTGGATAGGGGCTTCGTTCGACCGAGTGTTTCACCTTGGGGAGCACCGGTTCTGTTTGTGAGGAAGAAGGATGGGAGCCTCCGATTGTGTATAGACTACCGATTGTTGAATAAGGCCACCATCAAGAATAGATACCCCCTTCCACGCATTGACGACTTGTTAGTTCAGCTACAGGGAGCACAGGTCTTTTCCAAGATTGACTTGAGGTCTGGGTACCATCAGCTGAAGGTTCGGGGTGGAGATGTACCCAAGACAGCATTTCGTACCCGATATGGCCATTATGAGTTCTTGGTCATGCCATTTGGATTGACGAATGCTCCAGCTGCTTTCATGGCTTTGATGAACGATGTGTTCAAGCCATATTTGGACCAGTTTGTTATCGTCTTCATCGATGACATATTGGTGTATTCTAGATCCAAGGAGGAACATGAGGAGCACCTCAGGATCGTGTTACAGATGCTACGGGAGCATGAGTTATATGCTAAGCTCAGTAAGTGTGACTTTTGGTTGTCATAGATCTCGTTTTTGGGACATGTTGTATCGAGAAATGGTGTATCAGTTGATCCATCTAAGATAGAGGCTGTAGTTCTGTGGGAACAGCCAAGGACAGTCACCGAGATCAGGAGTTTTCTGGGTTTAGCTGGATACTATCGGAGATTCGTTGAGGGATTTTCGAAGTTGGCTGCTCCGTTGACACGTCTTACTCGAAAGAGTGCACCGTTCATATGGAACGAGGATTGTGAGAAGAGTTTTGAGGAGTTGAAGCATCGATTGACCACCGCTCCGATTCTCACTATCCCTACCAGCTCAGGAGGATTTACAGTGTATACCGATGCTTCGCATCAGGGACTGGGCTGCGTATTGATGCAGGATGGGAAGGTAGTTGCTTATGGATCCAGACAGCTGAAGGATCATGATAAGAACTATCCAACCCATGATTTGGAGCTAGCTGCAGTAGTGTTTGCGTTGAAGGTATGGCGCCACTACTTATACGACGAGAAGTTCCAGATATTTACCGACCACAAGAGCCTCAAGTATCTGTTCCCACAGAAAGAGCTGAACATGAGACAGAGAAGATGGCTAGAGCTTCTGAAGGACTACGATTGCGAGATACTTTATCATCCGGGTAAGGCTAACGTTGTAGCTGATGCCTTGAGCAGGAAGAGCCTGGGGATGGTATCGTACATGATGGTTAGGGAACATGATTTGCTAGAGCAGTTTGCTAGCCTCAATTTGGGAGTCGTGCCTTCTAACATGGATACAAGCTATGTGATAGCTAGTCTACGCTTGGAGCCGGATCTGTTGGATAGGATCATAGTAGCTCAGCAGACTGATCCATTTTATATGGATATGAGTAGTCAGATGCAGAAGGGCACCGTGACTGATTTTGAGTTGAGTTCTGATGGACTACTGAGGTTCAGAGGTAGATTGTGTGTTCCTGAGGATCCAGGACTCAGGAGATTGATATTGGCGGAAGCTCATTCGTCGAAATATACATTACATCCGGGGAGTAACAAGATGTATCAGAACCTTCGGAAGGTATACTGGTGGTCGGGTATGAAGAGAGATGTAGCAGACTTCGTGGCAAAGTGTCTCATATGTCAGCAGGTGAAGGTAGAGCATCAGAATCCTGCAGGATTATTGCAGCCTCTACCTATACCGACATGGAAATGGGAGCATATCACCATGAATTTCATGATGGGTTTATCGAGAACCCGTAGGAATCACCATGCTATATGGGTGATCGTTGATAGACTGACGAAGTCAGCCCACTTCCTAGCTATGAGAGGGACCGATACTCTGAGTTCATTAGCGAAACTGTATGTATGCGAGGTAGTGAGGTTACACGGTGTACCAGTGAGCATAGTCTCTGATAGGGATTCCCGCTTCATATCCCACTTTTGGGGACATTTTCAGGAAGCCATGGGAACCCAGTTGAGTTTGAGCACCGCTTTCCATCCTCAGACAGATGGTCAGTCAGAGAGGACTATACAGACTCTGGAGGACATGTTGAGACCATGTATGCTAAATTATCGAGGCTCCTGGGATGACCACCTGCCACTAGCCGAGTTTGCCTACAACAACAGTTATCATTCGAGTATCGGGATGGCACTGTATGAGGCTTTGTATGGCCGTAGATGTCGTGCCCCTATTGGATGGGAAGAAGTGGGTGACCGTAAGATTTTCGCTCCTGACATGGTTACGCAAGCATCTGAGGACGTTCGTTTCATAATCGAGAGACTGAGGACAGCTCAGAGCAGACAGAAGAGTTACGCTGGCAGGAGACATAGGCCACTAGAGTTTGCAATTGGTGAATTCGTGTTTTTACGAGTTTCTCCTTCCAAGGGCATAGCGAGATTTGGGAAGAGAGGGAAACTAAATCCTCGCTACATTAGACCCTTTGAGATACTTGATCGAGTGGGAGATAAGGCGTATAGGTTGGCATTGCCACCGAACTTATCAGGTGTCCATAACGTCTTCCACATATCGATGCTTCGGAAGTATCACCCGGATCCGGCACATGTGATTAGTTACGAGCCTTTGGAGCTCCGAGAGGACATGTCATATGTTGAGAGACCGATTCGGATATTGGATAGGAAAGAGAAGGTATTGAGATCGAAGACCATCGTGTTAGTGACGATTCTCTGGCAGCATCATACTTCAGAGGAAGCTACTTGGGAGCTAGAGAGTCTGATGCGAGAGAAGTACCCTCACCTATTTGATGAGTGACTTGGTTCTAATTTGGAGGACCAAAGTTTTTGAGTGGGGGAGGATTGTCAGACCCAAAATTTTTGTAGCTTGTACCTTATGATTCCTATGTGTATGAACACTTTATTACATAGTTGAATCATAAGAAGAGTATTTACTAACATGCAATCGACAATTTGAGAAATTAAAAATGCATGTAAGCTACATAACAGCGAGATAAGGGTTAAATTGATTCCCGAACGAGTGCAGGGGTAAAACGATCAAATGACTGAAATTTGGTATAATTTCGATAAGAAAATTTCATTAAAAATATGACATTGAGGAATCTTGATCATAATCGAGGAAAATATTTAATTTCGAGCCCAATCGATCAAGATATAAATTTATTAGAATTTATCGAAATTTTTGCCTCGAAAAATGAGCCCAAAAATAGTGGAAAAATATACCGAAAAGGTAAAATCGGACTGATAAATTCATTTACGGATTAAATGAATTTAATATAATTTTTTGAGATATTTTGAGATATTTTTGAGATATTTTTGGGATATTTATTATTATTTTATAATAAAATAATAATAAAAATATATTATAAATAAAAGAAAAAAAAGGAAATCTGAAAGTTTGAATCGGGGAGAGAGAACAGAGGAAACGGAAGCAAGCCGACCCGAGGGAGAGATCACCGGACGGCCACCACCGGTGACCCCACGGCCAG
Organism: Firmiana major; assembly: GCA_033439115.1. Taxonomy (NCBI): domain Eukaryota; kingdom Viridiplantae; phylum Streptophyta; class Magnoliopsida; order Malvales; family Malvaceae; genus Firmiana; species Firmiana major. The sequence goes on along the minus strand of CM065896.1, from coordinate 47,048,032 downwards.
GACAGAGGTCGGAAAAGGAAGAGGAGGATCGTGCGCACCCATCGGCACCGGTCACTATATCCACCGACGCCGGACGCCGGCGAATCGAAGAGGAGAAGCCGCGGAGGAAAAGAAGAGATACGGCGGCCATCGGCGGTGCTTGGTCCCGATCGAGCCCAGCCGAGTGTTGCCCAGGCTGAGGCGCACCGAACTGCGGTGGTTATGCGTCGGGAACCAATCGGAATACGCCGGCACGACCAAAGGATGCCTGAACCGGTCGGCGGTTCAGGGGAGAAGGTTCTGCGCTGAACCGGACCAGACTGGTTAAGCCAAGGAGAAAAGGGGAAAAAGAGGAAAAAGAAAGAAAAAGGAAAATGAAAATTTTTGGGATTTCACCGGACTTCGGGTAAGTCGATACGAGGTCAAAAGTGACCGATTTGATTTCCGATGAATTTATTTAAATTATATTCAATCGAAAATTGACTCGGAGTTAAATATAATAAATTGTGCAGTTCGACGATAAATTTCGAACGGAAGCCCGATCGAACTTCGATTTGCGTATCATCGCATATTCTTGGGTAAGTAAAGTTCATTTACGATAAATTATGTGATTATTGCGTATTTAAGATTTATTTTACGCATTTCGGATTAAATTCCGTATTTAGTGACTTATATTCGAAATTTTGAATTAAATGTCGTAAACGATATACGGGCTATCCAAAGAGCTTGGAATAAAACCCAATGGGTATTGATAGGCCCAATGTGTCGATAGACCCTGATGAAGGGAAATAATAAGTGAAAAACGGGCTTAATACGGATTAAGGCCCATTAAGGGAAAATGGACTGTATTAATGTGTAATACAGTAGGAAAAGTATAATTAACCTGAGGAATGGTTATTTACAGCTCCGGAGTTTACATTGAGAGCTGATCGGACTGCAGGATTTAGCAACACCGAGGAAGTGAGGTCACGTGACGTGATCCGAGGTAAGGGACTTTTACGAGTAGTTAGAGATACCTGCACGTATTTTCGTCTGCTTTTACATTCACTCAAAAACTCTGAGGGTCAGAGAAAGTGAATAATAATTATTAGACCCGATAGTGGCAAATTACGATTTTACCCCTAGTTAGTCAAAAAGTCAACTTTTGTGAAAAGTTGCAAAAAGCATGGAAACAATTATTGTGAGTGTTTAATTGCTGTTTAGCATGAAAATAAATAGATGGGCTAATGATTTTAAGGTTGATGTGACTTAAGCACACTTTATAGTGCTGATTTTAATGTTTTGTAAACAATCCCTTTTAAAGAGCCATCTATCATATTATGTGAGAATGAATCGTGCTAGAGCATAGCTCGCATTGGATTTCATATGTTTTCCGCATACATTAGTGCTGAATTTTTATACGCACTAGATTTTCATGACATGCATGATAGAGTACTGGAGTTTTACTCGTACTCAGTTTTATATGATATATGCATGACAGAGTGCTGGAGCGATTAGCTCGTACTCGAGTTTTACATGAGATACATGACAGAGTACTGGAGCGTTGCTTGTACTCGATTCTTCACGGTTTATACATGACATAGTACTGGAGCTATTGCTCGTACTTGATTTGATATTGTGCATAGCATAGTACTGGAGCTATTGCTCGTACTTGATTTAATACATGAACTATGCATTGACGTAGTTGCTGGAGATTGCTCGCACTAGAGTTGAGTTTGTGATGTGAAACAGTGTTCGAGCACAGTGTCGACTATGTCTCGCACTCGAGGGCGCACACTGTATGTGATATTATAGACATGGTACCTATTAATGCCGCATTCTTGTGTGACTGAGTGTCACATTTTGAGAGGATGGCCAGCATGAGGGTATTTGTGAATGTGGTATGATATTTCCACAGGCGCGAGGGCTAAGACCTATAGTAGGCACCCTGACTGTGATGTTGATATTCCACGGGTGCGAGAGCTAAGACCTATGGTAGGCACTCTGGCCGTGAGGACGGGTCCACGGGTGTACTTTGTACCGTGCCTGAGTGGCGCGAGGTGTACGTTATACCATGTGTTGTTGTGGAGTTGAGGAGGATATAGCTGATGGTTGTGATGGACTGACCCCCCTCCCATTGCAGCAGTAATGCCCCGCACACCGAGTACTGTGTTGCTTGGGATCACATTTCAGATATGATCATAGTCCAGGATATTATTTACACTTAACCACAGAGTCTTACATGATATATCACATTGATTGAATGATTTAAACTGCGGACAGACCTGAGGGATGGGTCGGACTTCGATTTTGTGTTGTGAATCATTTGATGCCATATTTATTGTGATTTAAATATACATGGCATGATTTACATAAAGGCATGATTTATATACAATGCATTGTTTTGCACTACATGCCTACATTTGAGAAAGAAAGCATGATTTTCTGTACATGGGATTTATTCTGTACAAGTATATATATTATATTTCAAGACATGCTTTTAAAGCGAGTAAAGGAAATAATGTTTTCAAGGCATAGCATTTTTTTGAGTAGATAGTGTTGATATCTACTTGCTTGACTGATTTCCTTACTGAGCGCATTGTATGCTCACCCCCCTTTCTTTACATCTCTCTACAGAGCGTCAGTAGAGCGAGAGCTATCAAGGGATAGTGTCCCAGAGTCCACTGCTAGTTCCTATCGATCGCCAGGTATACCTTTATGTACAGTTGTGTATCTAAACATAGAAACAACACAGTGATGTATACATTATATATTATGGGGAATGTATTTGTATTAGATTTTATATAATCTTACATGTATAATAAAAGCAGTTACAGTCAGTAATAATATATTGACATGTATGTATGAAATGGATAATGTGGTAAGTGAGGACTCTGACATCGAATCACAGCCCAACCATTGAAGAGCGGAAAGGTAAGTTAAAGAAATGCGAAAAATTTATAGTGATTTTTGGATAAAGTCATGGATTGAGAATGGGTCCTGACAAACTCAATCGATATTCCATAGACTCCCGAAACAAGGTCCAAAATCTGGAAGTAAATCGAGAATCTCTGTCAGAAGTAATACTCACTAAAGCCCTATGTAATCTAGCTATCTCGCTAACATATAACTCAGCTAAGGCATCCACCGTATCTGTGCTCTTGATGGCAAGGAAGTGGGTACTCTTTGTCAGTCTATCCACTATAACCCATATAGAGTCACGACCACTCCAGGTCCTCAGTAAACCCATAATAAAGTCCATGGTGACATGCTCCCATTTCCATGTAGGCACAGGTAAAGGCTGTAGTAATCCTTCGGGTTTTCGATGCTCTGCATTTACTTACTGGCATACTAAACATCTAGCCTCATACTCTGCCACTTTTCGCTTTATACCACTTCACCAGTACACATTTCTCAAATCTCGGTACATCTAAGTCCTACTTAGGTTCATGGTGTATCGCGAGCAGTGGGATTCTCTCAATATCTGTCTCTTTAGGGTATCATCGTTCGGTACACAAATCTGTCTTCTGAATCTCAACAATCCATCCTCACTGATTGTGAGATCCGACTACGAAGTCTCCTCAGCTTGGCCAACCACATCTATCAACCTCCGATCACTGCGCTGCCCATTTCTAATCTTATCTATGATCCTGGGCACTATTCTTAGGCTTAGCTAGAAATCCAGTCTCTACCTCTTTAACTCTAATCCGGAGTTCGATGAACTGCTCCAATAAATCCCATTCCATGATCATCATAGCAGATATTATACTCTTCATGCTCAAGGCATCAGCAACTACGTTCGCCTTACTCATATGGTATAGAATCTCGCAGTCATAATCCTTAAGGAGTTCCATCCATCTCCTTTGTCTCATATTTAACTCTTTATGATCAAAGAGATATCTCAAACTCTTGTAATCAGTGAAGATCTGGAATCTTTCCCCATATAAGTAGTGTCGCCAGATCTTCAAGGTAAATACCACAGCAGCTAACTCCAAATCGTGCATGGGGTAATTCAGCTCATGGTCTTTCAACTGTCCTAATCCATAGGTGACCACTCTACCGTGCTGCATGAGCACACACCCCAACCCTTGATGGGAAGCATCACTATACACTGAAAATCCTCATGATCCCTTTGGGATAGTCAACAAAGGTGCCGTTGTTAATCTCCTCTTTAATTCCCGAAAATTAAGCTCACATTGATCAGTCCATATGAATGGAGTCTCCTTGCGCGTGAGCTTAGTCAAAGGAGCGGCAATCCTGGAAAATCCTTCCACAAATCTTCTGTAATACCTTGCCAAACCAAGGAAACTTCATACCTTTGTAATTGTCCTCGGTCTTTCCCAATTAAGTACTGCTTCCACTTTACTTGGATCCACTGATACTCATTCCTCTGAAACTATATGACCAAGGAAAGCTATCTGATCCAGCCAAAACTCACACTTACTAAGCTTCCCATATAATTGTTTATCTCGGAGTATCTGAAGTACTAACCACAAATGTTGTGCATGCTCCTCATATGACCGAGAGTACACCAGGATATCATCAATAAAGACTATCACAAACTTATCTAGATAGTCTCTGAACACTTCATTAATTAATCTAAAAAAGGCTACAGGGGCATTCGTCAATCCAAAGGGCATCACTAGAAATTCATAATGGCCATATCTCGTTCTGAAGGCCATCTTTGAAATATCTTCTTCCTTAATCCTCAATTGGTGATAGCCCGATCTTAAATCAATCTTAGAGAAGACTGAGGCCTCTTTCAACTGATCAAGTAAATCATCAATCCTGGGCAATGGGTATTTATTTTTCACTATGGCTTTATTCAATAGTTGGTAGTCTATGCATAGTTTGAGACTACCATCCTTATTCCTCACGAATAACATTGGTGCTCCCCACGGTGAGACACTAGGTCTAATGAAACCTTGATCCAATAACTCCTGTAGTTGCTTCTTCAATTCCTCAAGTTCCACTAAGGCCATCCTATATGGAGGTCTGGAGATAGGCTGAGTATCTGGTACCAAATCAATGGTAAACTCCAGCTCTCTCTGGTGGTAAACCAGGCAACTCATCTCGGAAGACATCCGAAAATTCACATACCACTGGTATATCCTCAATCCTCGGATATTCCCGATCATCATCTGAAATGAATGTTTCATAACCTTTACACGAATGATCAAATTTTGTACTCTTAAAAGCAACGTCATAATTTCCAATTACTTACAAAATTCCATACATCTATTTACTCAATATTTCAAACGTATACTGTAAGGTTCGAGTAGGGAGAAGGTTACAATCTTAGTGTAGCAGTCTAAACTCACTCGATTGATTGCCAGACAATCCATTCCCAAAATTACATCAAACCCATGCATATTTAACATTATTAGATCTGCTAACATTACTCTATCTCCCACTTTTATTTCACATCCTCTACAGATTAACTCGGTTCTCTGAGATTCACGCATGGGGGTATTTACATGTAGTATATACTCTAGAGGTTCAAACTTCAAATTTAAACTACATGCAAAATGCTCAGAAATAAACGAATGCGTGGACCCTGAATCAATAAACACATGAGCCTTATGATTACAGACAAAGAGTGTACCTTTTATAGTTTCTGAAGAAATGTCTGTTATTTCCTTATACAGAGCAAACATACGTCCCACTGTAATGCGTGTCTTTCCTTTCTCTACAGCTGTGGCCCGTCTAGGGGGATTCAGTCTCTGAGGCTACTGTCTAGTAGGCTCCAGAGCATGTGGTCTTTGAGGTTGAGGACAGTCTTTCACTCTGCGACCTATGTCTCCACATCTAAAGCATCCATGAATCAACCTAGTACAATTTCCCTCATGCGATTGGCCATAATTTTTGCAAACTCTTATCTCAGGCCTGACATCTCGAAGGGTCTCCCTAATGATGGGATAAGCTCTAGGCCTCTTAAACCTGCCCTTCTGCACCTCAATCCTTCACCTTCCGAAGGAACCTCTCCGTACATCTGTTTAGAAAATCGCTGGCCTCTTGCCCTTATCTCTAGGCACTACTCTAAACTCATTCTAGGCTTGTACCATCTCGATTCCCCTCTCAATCTCTTGTGCTCGTCTCAGAGCATCTTCAAACTCAGTAATACACAGCCCTATCAATCGATCTTTGATGATGGGCTTGAGTTTATACACAAACCTGTCGGTGTGGAGCTCTTCATCCTTAAAGGTCTTTAGATCATATTTCAATAGAGTGGTAAATCGACTCGCATAATCATCCACAGACATATCACCCTGTACCAAACTCAAAAATTTAACCTGCATGCTCCTCTGTGTAGCTCGCGGTACATATTGGGATCTGACGGCCTTCTGAAACTCGCCCCAGCCAATCACACCCTGGCTGGACATCAGAATGTTCTGGGTAGTATCCCACCAATCGCGAGCTCTCCCTTTTAACATGTAGGTGCCCATACTGACCCTCTTAGCATCAGTACATCCCAAAAAATCAAATATAACTCTTAACTCGGTCAGCCATTCCTCAGCCTCTACGGGATCCTTTCTCCCCTTAAATGCAGGCGAATTCATTTTCAAGAAGTCCTTCAGTCGCATCAAAATTCTATCATCGGCTGAGTGGTGGAAGGCACTGGGTCCATCTGTACTGGGGGCATAGGAGGTCCTTGTGGTGGTGTAAGAGTAGTACCCGAGTTATTCACTCCAAAATGTTACGCGAACAACATTGCCATTTGCTCAAATCCCTGTCGTACGTCTGTCTCAATTAGATTAAAATGAGAGTTAGGACTCTCTGGTTGTGGGTCAGGTGGTGGAGGTGGCTCTACCTACCTTCTCGAATGACCTTGACGTCTACTCATTCTCAATCTCAACTCGTTTCATGCGCGTACATATCAAACTTGATTGAAATCTCAATCCTCAATTCCAGTTCATGACCAGACTTATACAGACACTTGGGATGTATTCTATTCCACTTAACCGACACTGACAGTACTAAACACCCTAAGCTCTGATACCAAGAAAACTCTGTGACGCCCCGGAAGCATGGAAAACATGGTAATTTAGAACTTTTTATTCATCCATTCACAATTAAGGGTGCATTCATGTGCTGTGTCATACATCATAATACATATCATACCTCCAGATCTTATCATCTCATAGTTATATGTCATACCATATACATGACTCAAATCAAGGTTAATTAACCCTAATACATTTCATTCATCATTGTGCATCAAGTGTCTGTAATTATAACTTTAGTCTGGGTACATGAAAAGATAAATTATACCTCAAATACAATATATATATGGCCTGGAACTAAAGTTCTCCACTAGCCACTACTCCGTATGTCACAGGGAAACTCTCTTCACTTGAAGAAATCTGGGGGGAGAGAAAACAGAGTGAGCTTCTAAATCGCTCAGTAAGGGGGGTAAGGGATTCATCCATTAAGAAAATGATTTGCACAGCACAAGGTTAATCTCAGTGAAAAATGTAGCATGAATAATTAAAACATCATCTCAACTCATTCACAAAATTCATGTAGAAACATGATCATTAATGGCTTAACACTAAAACCATGGTCACAAGTAGTCACAAGCATATGGAACAAACATGTATAAAAGATTATGCGATAATGGCTTTTCTTATAAAACGTGATGAAAATCACCGAATTAGTAATGCATGTGGCGTAGCCACAAAACACAATCTCCTGTGTAAAACGAACTAGGCAATAAAACTCATATAAAAACTCGTCATGGCACATCAAAACGATTAAACTCATCCCCTAAGCAAACATCCCCAATCGAGGGATCTCATCGATAATAAAACACCCATGATCATGGTTCACTGTAGAGTTGATTAGAGTCGTACAACAGTCGATCTTACATGCTAATAAGCAAGGCCTGGTCTTACATGTTATCAAAGCAATACCACCTAGAGCTGCCGTTGAGTGGAGGTCATCTCACGTTACCAGAACGGAGGATATCGGACTTACATGCTACCAGAGTAAGGCCCGATGTGTATTCAACATGACATGTCTAAGTCTCAGTAATAGCCATTATCATATAAAACTGTTTTACCTTCACGTAACGCTCATAATGGTTTTCTCATAAAACACATCTCAAAAATCATTTTGTACTTATTCTTGTACTAAACAACAATGATTGAATGATGCTAATGTGGTCTTCTCCACGTGTCTTGAATGTTCTGTAAAAATAGTGAAAGTCAAAGAGGCGCAGGGATCTGTCCCTACGCGTCAAAAAACTGTTTAAGCAGAGTTTTAGTAAGCAAAATAGAGCTTAGGGTTTTTTTATCATACCTGGGGTATTTATAGATATTTTTGGAATTAGGTCGGGCTTCATATTTTTCCAGGGCTTACGAATATTTTGGGCCCAAAACTATAGGGTTTTGGGCGATTCGGATCTGAGGCCCAGGCGCGCGTCTGGGCTGCGATAGAGTTACTAGATACTTTATCGCGAAACTCAGAGTCTACCACTGTGCGTATGAGTTCGTACGTGAGACAGAGGTTCGAAGACCTCTGTCGCAGTATTGGGTGAAGAGTTTTACTGCGGCTTACTCTGCCACAGTAACTCTGTCCGTACACTGAGGACGCAGAGTCTGTCGCAAGTAAACTCTACCGCAAAGGTCTACTGCCTCTCTGCTGCAGGACTCAAGGCGCAGAGGTCTGTCACGGTGCACTCTCTGTCACTTAGTATACTCTATCGCTTAGTAGACTCTGTTGCTTAGTAGACTCTGTCGTTTAGTAGACTCAGTTGCCACCTTTTAGTATTTGCCATGTGGCATATGCCTCTTGGTGCTTAGAATCTGGCACGTGGTTGTCCTCTTATTGGCCAATATTTGTCTATGTGGACTTTGATGTGTGTGACCTCTATCAATTGCTCCCCACTCTTTGGTAGGAAAGTTTCCTGTGAAAGAGTACGGAAATATTTTTTTTATGCATTTGGTTTACTATTCCTGAGGGATTCTCGTTCACTTCAGTCGCTAATATGTGTATGTATATGCTTGATTACTGTACACGTGCAACTATAGCCGCGCTTATATATAAGGTCTCAAGTATCACCGTATTTGCTGAGTTCTCTCGCATAACGATCACTCTGTCGCACACTCTAAATGCACTCTGTCGTTACTCTATCTCGCACATCATTACTCTTCTAAATCTCTGTCGCAACTCTACCGCGTAACTCAGTACTATTTTGCACCTCTGTCGTAACTCTACCGCGAACATCGCTACTCTGTCGTGTTATTCTCGCACTTTTTACCGCAACTCTGTTGCAAATGCTCTGACGCTGTTATCCAGTGTCTGCCTTTATTCCTATTACTTTGCAAGTGTACCTTTGGTCGTTTAGGTAAAGCATTGTCGCCGATCACTTTTTCTTTATAATTTTTCTTAAGTCCAAAATGGCTAGTCATGGTGTGGGGAAGCGTATAGAACTAGGAATTAAATCAACTTTGAAGGAAGCTGACATCCAGGATCTTACCTCTAGATTTCCATTGCCCGATGGGTACTCCTATAGACTTCCAAACCCTCAGGAAAATGACATACGTAGTGTGTCCAACGGGGTAGTTATTTTCAGAGCATCCTTAGAGCTAGGATTCAATTTTCCAATTTTTGACTTTGGAGCTTCTTTTCTTAGGGCGTATAGGATTATCCTCGGACAACTGCATCCTCACGCATGGATGTAGTTAATTGGCTTTACCATGCATTGTCGATTAAGGGGTGTTTCTCCGTCTCTTCCCTTACTTTATAATTTTTTTAGGTTTCGAGGCAGCTCTGGTTTAGTTCCCTATTCCCTTCAACGGGTGTATAAGCTTGGATTTGAAAATAGGTTATTCGAAAAACCTGCAAATAAGCTTCATGGATTTGAATCAGAGTGACTTATTGTGGAGATGCCTGGGGGCCTAGATTTCCCTACTCATTGGGAAACCAGACGTGAAATCCCGAAGGGTCCCTATATTTCTACACTCAGGAAACAATTATCCTCAAATATTAATAAACTATTAGTTGATAACCCTATTAATCTTAATATTCTTTTATCAAACGAAAATTTGGTGTCGACCGATTGGGGTGTGGGCTCCGTTCCTATTGTCGACCCCTCCGTTCCTCCCTCAAATATTCCATCATCTACTCCTTCCGAGTTGAACCCTAAACTTTTAAGGTCACAAGAGCACAAATAGAGAGTCTAGCTCTGAGAGTGAACCCCTAGCCGATCTGAGCGATTGGGAAGGGTTTGGTTAAACTTTTATGGTCCTTCCAAATGATGATATGTTAAACATAGAGTCTCTTCAGGAGTATCTTGATTCTCCTGATGGTAACTTTTCATGCTTTTCACTTTATCGTTGTTAGTTTTGACCACGTTTTTGATAATTTATTTGGTTTTTTCTTTTTTGTAGAGATGAGCCACTTTAGACGTTCTTTGGCGCGTCAGGGGGTGGAGGAAGGTTCGTCTAGTGATCCTGCTAGAAAGCGACCTCACCTGACAGATGTTGTTCCCAGTCAAGCACCAGTTCTACCTCCATTACCCCGGGCTCGGACCCCACCTCCTTCCAGACAAGAGACGCCCCCTCCTACTGAACAAAGTGATCCTTCTCGGGATAGAGGGAAGGCTCCTTCCTCTTCAAGGAGAGCTTCCGATCCCTCAGGACGGTCTTGGTTTGAAGAGCGTGCTAAGTGTAATATAATCTCATCTCACGAAAGAATCAGAGGTATTTGTACATTGAATCGACAATGGGGAAGATGCCAATTCTTCCTAGGATAGGTCCTGTTGGCGAGAGGTCCTATCTTGTAGATGGCAGCTTCGTAATGAGGGGGTCAGAGTTCCGAGTGTACTCGAAGGTACGTGACAATGATACCTTGGATACTCCCAAGGTGGCTTCTCGGTTGAGTTGGGCCACTATTCTTTCAAGAGACGAACACCGAATATTTAGAAATTTTCCAGAGGGGGAAGACTTGGCTGATATGGAAGCACTGAGGGTAATCTTCATATTCTTTTTCATTTTATTTCTCTTTGCTTTTCTTTAAGTTTGACTTTTTATGTTTCTTTTCAGCTTGCTCAGAGGACCGTGGCCAATAATGCTCAACACCGAGCCTAACAGGAGCGAGCTGACAAAGAAATTCAGGAGCTGAGGGACAAAGTTATGGAGTTGTCGAACACTGTCAACAACTTATCTGGGCTACCCGACGTGGTGCGAAATTTACAGGATCAGCTCTCCAAAGCGCTTCAGGACTTGAATCATGTCAAGGGGGATCTTACTGTTGAGACTGCTAGATCTAGCAAACTTAAAGACGATCTTCAGCAAAAACAAACAGAGCTAGATACTATGCAGTCTAAGTTTGATTCCCTAGCAGATCGCAATCAACAATTAGAACAATGCATTATTGAATTGGAGAGTCAAGCCACTCCTTCCCTTAATCAGGTCGAGATTGATAGTATCCGGGCTAAAGCTGTGAAGGAGTACAGACTTTCCAAAGACCGTTTGAGGTAAAAGGAAGATTTCTCGGTGCCATATGTGAAGTATGGTTTTTACCTTGGCCGGTCTTGGTTGGAGAAGCATAGGGAATGTGAGGAATTTCCTGAGCTTCTTTATACACTTGAAGCGATGTTATTCGAAGTCCCTGATTGGACCAAGTATGAACCTAAGGTTGAGCCCCCTGATGAGCTTTTTAAGAAGACTGCACGAGATGATCTTGCGAACCTGGCCGGTCCTTGGGAGCCTGTTAGCCCAGATAATGCTCCCGAACCCATTGGTTCCCTTGACGACCTGGATGGAGAAGATTTATTACTTCTTGGTCACTAGTCCCTAGAATGCAAGGGTCCGATGGTGCCTGATCCCCAGCCACCAGATCGTGCCGACTGATTTATTTTTCTTTTAGAATATTTTGTTGTTGAAATATTCATACTCTATATTTCTCTTGTAAAGGCTTTCTTGAATTTATAAATAAAGTTTATCTATTCATGCTTCATATTGCTTATGAAATGTTTAACTTTTGCTATTTTCACTTATCTGTATATTTGTTTTACTCGTATGTTTATTTATCCGTGTATGCTCCCCAATTCTTAGTAGAAAGACATACTTTTAGAAAGAATTACATACGTAAACATACCTTTTTCTGATGCCTGACCACCATGACGTGAATGTGTCTTCGGTTCTTACGGCTTATACGTTTCCATTGCCTAGCCACAGTGACGCGAATGCTTCTCAGGCCCTTACCGCTACTTCATGCCTGGCCATAGTGACGCAATTGCGCCTCAGGCTCTTACGGCTTCTTCGTCTGTAATGGCTGGCCACAATTGCGCTATTGCGCCTCAAGCTCTTATGGCTCGTCTGATTTTGTATGCCTAGCCACTGTGACTCTATTGCGCCTCAGGCTATTACGGCTCGTCTGATTTTGTACGCCTGGCCACAGTGACGCTATTGCACCTCAGGCTCTTACGGCTCGTCTGATTTTTTACGCCTGGCCACAGTGACGCTATTGCGCCTTAGGCTCTTACAGCTCATCTGATTTTTTATGCCTAGCCATAGTGATGCTATTGCACCTCAGGCTCTTATGGCTCATTTGATTTTTTACGCCTGGCCACAGTGACGCTATTACGCCTCAGGCTCTTACGGCTCGTTTGATTTTGTACTCCTGGCCACAGTGACGCTATTGAGCCTCAGGCTCTTACGGCTTGTCTAATTTTTTATGCCTGGCCACAGTGACGCTATTGCGCCTCAAGCTCTTACGGCTGGTCTGATTTTTTACGCCTGGCCACAGTGACGCTATTGCACCTCAGGCTCTTACGGCTCATCTGATTTTGTAATCCTGGCTATAGTGACGCTATTATGCCTCAGGCTCTTACGACTTACCTATTTTCTGTCACTATATTTATATTCGTAAAAGCCGAAGATATAATAGAGAAATAATTTGCATAATGATCAGATAATAGTATCCTGTGACAGTGCAAACAAATAATAATGTGAGAATATAAGAATCAAGAAAGAAGACATAATGGTTAATTCAAATACAATTTCAAATGATTTGAGTTCCATGCTTTTCCTATTTTCTTCCCTTGAAGAGTTTCTAGGATGCAGGTGTTGGGCCTAATCCTTCGTCTGATTCAATATGGACCTTCCCAATTGACTCTGAACTTCCCGTCTTCCTTCAAGGCATTGGTGATGTGTGACTTCCTAAGCACCAAATCTCCCTCGGACATCGGTCTATCTTTTACCCGACTGTTGTAGTAGTTGGCCACCCTTTGATGGTAGGATGCCAGTCGAATAGCTACTGCCTCTCTATGCTCATCAAGTAGGTCCAGGTTTTCCTTTAGCCCTTGTGAATTATTTTCTTCCATAAAGGCACTACCCTAGATGACAGTGCTCCAATTTCCACGGGAATCAATGTTTTAGTGCCGTATACAAGGATAAACGTCGTTTCTCCAGTTGATACTCGACTAATGGTACGATATGCCCATAAGACACTAGGCAACTCGTCCACCCATGCTCCCTTAGCTTTGTCCAGTTTGGTCTTCAACCTATGAAGGATGGTTTGATTGCTGACTTCGGCCTGCCCATTAGCTTGAGGTTATGATACAGAAGAAATCCTTAGCTAAATGTCAAGGTGCTTACAGAATTCACGGAAGGCGTCACAATCAAACTGCTTTTCGTGGTCAGCATTTAAGATACGTGGATCCCAAACCGGCAGGTGATATCTTTCAACACCATTTCTTCAACTTTCTTCTCTGTGATTATAGCTAAAGGCTCTGCCTCAATCCACTTTGTAAAGTAATCGGTAGCAACCAATAGAAACTTTCTTTGACTCGTAGCTGATGGGAAGGGCCCTAGAATGTCCAATCCCCATTGTGCAAAAGGAGTTGGTTGTACCGTACTCTGGAATGGAGTCACTGGGGCTGTTGTTATCGGTGCAAGCCTTTGGCACTTGTCACACATGCGGGCTTTATCCATCACATCATTTTTCAATGTCGGCCAATAGAATCCCGATCGCAATATCTTAGCGGCAAGGGCTCTAGCTCCCAAGTACTCACCACAAATACCTTCATGTACCTTAGCTAGGACATAGTTTGCTTGCTCTGGCCCCAGGCACTTTAACAAAGGCGATGAATACCCCCTTTTGTACAGTTCCCCATTATTAGTGTGAACTTTGCCCCTTGTATCCTTAAATGACGAGCCTCTTCCTTATCTTACGAAAGCGTACCTTCAGTGAGATACTATTTGAATGGGGCTCTCCAATCGTCACCCACTTCAATGTCACACACTTCGACTTCTTCAATGCTAAGTTGTTCGAGTCTCTCCACCTTTACCATTCTTCGTTCGGTCTCATTGGAGGAAGCTAATTTGGACAATGAATCTGCATGTGTGTTTTCAGACCAGTTAATTTGTATCAACAGGAAATTTTTGAAAGTCTATGTATGAGTTAAAATATAAAATCCAGTGCGAGCAGTGCTCAAGCACGGTTACAACTCATATAACACTGATAGGTGGCTCAATTTTATCAAAACACGTTAAATAAATATCAATTGGCACCTAACCTGTGCCTTTTCACTTAAAACATGAAAATAATAGCCATCCTATCCATAAATTACTTGAATTAAAGCAATATCATCATGAAAACATTAAAATCATGAAATTCATGCAATTTCATAGCCTTACTACCCTTTTTGAAATTTTCCTAATTGGGGATAAAATAGTAATTTGGCACTATTTCCATATATTTCAGCAAAAATTATTATTCTGTTTTTCGGGTAGCCTATTGAATTTAATGTAATGTCAATCCCCTCAAAACTACGTACAACTACCTCTAAGTGCTCATAAAATTCCCTTACTTGGAATCACACATGAGCTTATCTCGACTCGGTCGTACCAGGTCTCTCAGTCCAATTTGCTCGTTTATGGAGCTGCATATAACAACATATGGGTTTAGTTCTATATTATTGATCAGTAGTTCACTCTTACTGATCGAATCTAAACCTTTGGGCCCTTTTTACTCTATTGGGCCCGATTGCATTTTAATGGGCCTCGAACCCCATTTTTCAGCCCGTTTCCACTTTTAAAATCTTTTTTCAGGTTTACTGGGCTCATTTGATTTATCAATAATCATCGGGCTTCGTTCTAAACTCATTGGATAGCCCGGATACTATTTACGATAATTACGTTGAATTTTTGAATAAAATTCCTTCTATGCAGAATTAATCCGTAAATCTGTAAAATAATCTTAACTCTGCATTTAAGGACTCATATTATCTTAATTAAAATGTACTTACTAAATACGGTGCGGGGTACAAAAATCGAAGCTAAATCGGCTCTCGTTCGGGCTCTGTAGTGACACTGCACAATTATGCAATTTCGGGTCATTTTTCAATAAAATAATATTACATTGAATTCTCGAGATTTATCCGCAGGTAAATCCCAACTACTCGGTCACTTACCCGAATTTCAAGTTCTCCCCGGGTAAACTTTCTTCCTTTTTCCCTTTTTTTCTTTTTTCTTTTTTTTTTCTTTTCCTTTTTTTCTTTTTTTTCTCCCTTCTCGGCTACAGTGCCGTTTTGGACATTTCACTGTTGCCGGCAATCCCTACCGTCTCGCCGGTCGCCAGTGGGCTCAACAGAATCGCCTCGGCCTGGGGAATGCTCGGCTGGGTCGAATCGGAGCTGGGACGCCGCCGTTCGTCGGGACAGAGGCGATTTCTCCTCGGATCTTTCGACCGTCGATTCGCCAGAAATAGCTACCGTCGGCGAGCGTTGCTGGTACCGTTGGAACCACCGGGCTCTTCTCTACCTTTTTCGACAGGTGGCTTGGCTCCTCGGACGTCGGTGGCTCACCGGGCTCGTTGGGTTCTTCACAGGTTTCGCGGGTTGGCTTTTTCGGGTTTTCTTCTCTCTCCCCGATTCTGATTTCCAATTTTTGTTTTTTTCTGTTTTTTTATTTATTAATTTATTTATTATTATTTTAATCAATAGAATATATTAAAAATACCCAAATATCTCTTAAAAGATCCTAAAAATATATTATTTAATTCCTTTATTCAATAAATGAATTTATCAGTCTATTTTCGTCTTTTCGGTATATTTTTCGATTCTTTTCGAGATAATTTTTCGAATTAAAAATCTCGATTAATTTCGAATTAATTCTCATAAATTTCAATAAATTAATATCTAGATCAATCAACCTCGAATTTAACAATTTTCCTTGGTACTGATCCAGATTTCGTAAATTTCATATTTTAACAAAAATTACTTATCAAATTTATACCGAATTTTGGTCTTTTGACCATTTTACCCTACGTGTTCGGGACTAAATTGAATCGACTTTCTTTCATCAATCCTCAATCTTTTCCCTATTTTAAATTCCTTATTTTCAATCACCTCGATTTAATTACTTAAACAAACTTGTTGCTTCGCTGTTTTCCCGATTTATCCATATTCGATTTTACGTAATCTATTTCGTTCCATCCACATTTATCATATCCGAATCAACCATCTTATGAATCCATTAACATATAATAATGTCATACAATATGGAATTAATAAGGAATATCATGCAAAAATTATGGATCTCACAATCTCCCCCACTAAAAGAATTTGGTCCTCCAAATTAGAACCAAATCAATCGGTAAACAACTCCGGGTACTTCTCTTGTATCATGCTCTCTAGCTCCTAGGTAGCTTCCTTCGGAGTGTGATACTGCCATTGAACCTTCACCAGGTAGATCGTCTTGGATCGCAATACCTTCTCCTTCCTATCCAAAATCTGAACTGGTCTCTCAACATATGTCATACTGTCACTGAGCTCTAACGGCTCGCAGTGAATCACGTGTGACGGATCCGGATGGTACTTCTGAAGCATAGAAACGTGGAAGACACTGTGTAAACCTGCCAACTCTGGTGGTAATGCCAATCTATAGGCCTTATCTCCCACTCGCTCTAGAATCTCAAAGGGTCTAATAAAACGAGGGCTCAGTTTACCTTTCTTACCGAACCTCATCATACCCTTGGAAGGAGAAACTCTCAAAAACACTGACTCAACCTCTGCAAACTCTAGTGGTCTGCGTCTCCTGTCAGCATAACTCTTCTGTCGGCTTTGAGCTGTCCGCAATCTATCGCATATCAACCTGACATCCTCAGTAGCCTGCTGTACCAAGTCAGGAGAAAATAACAGTCTGTCACTAATCTCTTCCCATCCAATAGGGGAACGGCATCTGCGACCATACAGTGCCTCATATGGTGCCATCCCGATACTTGAGTGATAACTATTATTGTAGGCGAACTCGGTTAATGGCAAATGATCATCCCAGGAGCCTCCAAAATCCAGCACACACGCTCTCAACATATCCTCCAGAGTCTGTATAGTCCTCTCTGACTGACCATCTGTCTGTGGATGGAAAGCGGTGCTAAATCTCAACTGGGTCCCCAACGCTTCCTGAAAATGTTCCCAAAAATGGGAAGTGAAGTAGGCATCCCTATCAGAAAAAATGCTCACTGGAACGCCATGTAGTCTAACAATCTCTCGAACATATAAGTTCGCCAACATACTCAGAGCATCTGTAGCTCTCATAGCTAAGAAATGGGCGGACTTCGTCAGTCTATCCACTATCACCCATATGGCATCGTGACCTCTGCAGGTCCTCGGTAATCCCATCACAAAATCCATGGTGACATGCTCCCACTTCCATGTCGGTATTGGTAGAGGCTGCAATAATCCTACAGGCTTCTAATGCTCTACCTTTACCTGCTGACAGATGAGACATCTCGCAACATACTCTGCTATGTCTCTCTTTATCCCAGACCACCAATAATCTCTCCGGAGATTCTGATACATCTGCGTATTCCTCAGATGTACTATATACCTCGCTGAGTGAGCCTCTGATAAAATCATCCTCCTGATCTTAGGATCCTCGGGAACACATATCCTACCGCGAAACCTCAGTAATCCATCAGTACTCAATACAAAATCTGTATCTGTACCTACCTATACCTACCTCATCAACTGAATACATCCCTGATCACTTTGCTGAGCCTACCAGATATGATTAATTAACTCCAGCTCCAATCTCAGGCTCGTAATAATCTCAACTCTGTCAATCTCAGGGGGTGCTATGTCCAAACTGAGGCTCGCGAACTACTCTAACAAGTCATGTTCCCGAATCATCATAAATGATACCAACCCTAGGCGCTTCCTGCTCAAAGCATAAGCAACTACATTAGCCTTTCCCAAGTGGTATAATATCTCGCAATCATAATCCTTCAGGAGCTCGAGCCATCTCCTCTGTCTCATGTTCAGCTCTTTCTGCAAGAATAAATACTTTAGACTCTTATGGTCTATAAAAATTTGAAACTGCTCACCATATAAGTAATGGCGCCATATCTTCAGTGTAAACACTATGGCCGCCAACTCCAAATTGTGGATCGGATAGTTCCTCTCGTGATCTTTCAGCTGTCTAGATCTATAGTCAACTACCCTCCCATCCCGCATCAATACAAAGTCCAGTCCCTGATGCGATGCATCTGTATATACCAAGAAACCTCCAGAGCTAGTAGGTATGGTGAGAACTGGAGCAGTGGTCAATCGACGTTTCAGCTCCTAAAAACTCCTCTCACAGGCATCATCCCACACAAACACAACATCCTTCTGTGTGAGACGTGTCAACGGAGCAGCTAATCTGGAGAAACCCTCCATAAATCTCCTGTAGTATCTTGCCAAACCCAGAAAACTTCGAATCTCTTTGACTGTCCTGGGTCGCTCCCACAAAACAACTGCCTCTATCTTGGATGGGTCCACTGACACTCTATCCCTCGATACTACATGGCCCAGAAAAGAAATTTGCTCCAACCAGAAGTCACACTTACTGAGTTTGGCATACAACTGTCTCTCTGAGGGTCTGTAGAACTATCCTCAAGTGCTGCTCGTGGTCTTTCTTGGATCTGGAGTATACCAAAATATCATCGATAAACACAATCACAAATCGATCCAGGTATGGCTTGAACACATCATTCATCAAAGCCATGAATGCTGTGGGGGCATTAGTCAACCCGAATGGCATAACCAAAAACTCATAATGACCATAACGGGTCCTAAATGTTGTCTTGGGCATATCCTCCCTCCGTGTCCTCAGCTGATAATACCCAAACCTCAGATCAATCTTAGAAAAGACTTGTGCTCCCCGAAGCTGATCCAACAGACCATCAATGCGTGGAAGGGGATACTTGTTCTTAATGGTAGCCTTATTCAACAATCTGTAATCCATACACAATCGGAGGCTGCCATCCTTCTTCCTCACAAACAAGACTGGAGCTCCCCAAGGTGATACGCTCGGTATCACAAACCCCTTCTCAAGCAAATCCTGTAACTGCTTCCTTAGCTCCTCCAACTCAATTGGAGCCATCCTATACAGTGGTCTCGAAATCGGTTTTGTACCAGGTACTAAATCTATCCCAAACTTCATCTCTCTGGCTGGTGGTAATCCTGGTAAATCATCTGGAAAGACATCAGGAAACTCCCTAACCACTGGAATATCTCTTAAATTCGATCGTACCTGGTCTGTATCAACCACATATGCGATGAATCCTCCAAAACATAAATCATAACATCAGCAAAATTCATTGCTCCATTCAGAACAACCACTGATTTCATTACTTTTCAAGGAAATTTAACAACACATCTTTCGGGGGTATTGAACGTTAATGTTTTAGAAAAACAATCTAAGACAACTCGATTGGCAGCCAACCAATCCATTCCTAGTATGACATCAAAGTCTCTCATATATATCAAAATAAGGTCGACTGACATTTCTTTTTCTCCGACTTTCAACTTACAATCCCTAACTACATACTCTACTAGTTGACTAGTGTTTATGGGGGTAAGTATTAACAATTTACTACTCAGAGGAATAGGCTTTACATACCTAGACAATTTATATGCAAATGAAGGTGATACGAATGAATGCGTGGCACCAGGATCAATCAAAACATATACTTCTAAATTAAAGATCATAATGGTACCTTTCACCACATCAGACAACTGATCTGTCGTATCCTGGTCCAAAGCATGAACTCGCCCTGTACCCATCACTTGCTTCCCTTTCTTTTCGGTAGTAACTCTTCTCCTCTGATCAGGAACCTGAACTGGAGCTCTCTCCGGCTCCTTACCCTTCTGTGTGGCAGTGTCCTGTCTCTCTGGGTAATCTCTCACCACATGCCCTGGCCTCCCACATCGATAACATACTATAATAGTAGCTATAGGCACTGGACAAGGTCTGGTACCATGATATATGCAACATTGCCTACATCGATCGGTAGTAGGGCGTGGTCCTCCAATGACAATGCCTTTAGCTGGTGGTAAAGCCGGATGAACAGGGGGTCTATTTGTCCTCTCCTGAACCTCCTCAATCTTCGACCTCTTATCAGAGAGCCGTACCCCTCTCTTAACAAATCTGTCTCTACCGAATCTCTTTCGGTCTCTACCTTGACTCCTATTAAACTTTCCTGTCTCGGAGACGTTCCGCTCATAATCATGCTCACACAACTGAGCTCTATGTACTACCTCCTCATAAGTCGAAACTTCAAAGGGAGCCAATCGGGATCTGATAGCTGGTCTCTGTCCATATATAAACTTCTGGACCTTCCGATCCTCACTGCCCATCGTCTCCAAATTATATCTCCCCAAAGAGATGAATCGAGTCTTATACTCATCAATAGACTGGTTCCCTTGAACCAAACTCAAAAACTCCATCCTCAACTTCCGCTGTGCAGTAGCGGGAACATATTGCCTCCTAAAGGCAACCAAAAATATCTCCCATGTGACCTCAGCATGTCGAGCTCTCAAAATAGGCTCGATAGATTTCCACCAATGCTTTGCTGCTTCTTGAAATACAAATACGGCAAAAGCAACCCTCTCAGTAGTAGTGTACCTGAAAAGCCTATATAGCTTCTTAATCTGACACACCCAATCCTCAGCTACTACTGGGTCCTTCCTCCCATGGAAGACTGGAGGTTTAAACTTCTTAAAATGTCTAAATCTATCCAGGTCACACTCATATCCAACATCCTGAGCTGGTTGGGGTTTTACTGCCTCTGCAGCCTGAGCCTGAACCTCGGGTAACTCTGTGACCTGTACCAGTATCTCGGGATCAGCTGCTGCATGTCCCACCAGATCTCGCCTATCTCTAACCCCGAGCATTGCCTACTGCGCTACAATCTCAGCCAGGCTCTCAATACTCCGCTCAAGTCGAGCGAAGCATGCCTCAGTCTCATCTGGTCTCACAGCAGTACCCTCGGGTACCTGACCAGTTTGTATACCATTACCACGGCCTCTAGGCCTGCCTTTACGGCCTCTAGCACGTGTACTATCCCCTATACCACTGCGGATGATCGGCATAGTGTAAATCCCGTAATCCAAGATCATTTCTTAATTTAGTTCCCATCTAGTATACACTTGACATCTCATACAGCACAACACTAAGGGGGATGTAATTTTCCTTAACGACCACTATCAACTCTTATCCGACCAACTCTAACTCTTAATTGCTTACTTATCGATACTGATTCACGTCTGGCCAACCTCTGCTCTGATACCACTTTTACTGTCACGACCCAATACTACAAAAATCCGTACAAATTTTTCACTTTTGAAAAATCTTTCTTACCTCCTCGTGACATATTCCTCTTAACAGGTCGGGCTATGAATCAATATCGATATACCATTTTTAACCATTAAAATATCACACGTACCTACATATATAATTACATCAATCATATTATAATAGAGCGGTCGGTATGTTTTATACATCACATGATTCTATATGTACATCCCTAAATATTCTTTCATATACAATACTGTGCTATAAGCATACTAATAGAAAATTTTGTACGTGGTGTATACCTGACAGTCGATGGGAAACAAAGATATCAGCTATGCCGTCTACTCTCTACACCCGCTATCTCTATGGTGGAAACACTGAAAGTGGGTGGAAAATGAAAGGGTGAGATCCACATGCTCAGTAAGGCAATAATACAAACGGGTAGATAGCTATACTATCTACATGCTGATAAGAAATCAGGATATATGTGAGCATGAGGTAAAAACAATGATATGCCATATATATAATATCATCTATTCTAAAACAGGAAATCGACATATTAAAACATGGAGTAATTTTCATGTAAAAACATCTCATGCTCAATGAATCAACACATTATAAAATACCCTATCTGGGTCAAAATATGATACACTCACAATTCAAAATCCATTTCAACAAAATTATTTATTTTCAAATCTCCGTTATAAAATCACCCTTCTCACAGGGTTACAAATCAATGAAAGTTTCATAAAATCCCTCCATGGGAACAATCAAAACTCAACTGAAATCATAAGAAAATCAGGGCATGACCCCTCCCTCGGGTCTACCTTGGTCTATTAAGACCAATAGTTATATCATGTGAGACATATAAGCGATTATATCGGTAATATCCAGGACTATGGCCATAACCTCGTGATCCCTGGCACACGGATCCTAGTGTGCGGGGTATCACACCTGAAATAGGAGGTGGGTCATCCTACCCGCCAGAACAGCATAATATCAGGATTGCGAGGGCAAGACTTGCTGTCTCATGGCTAATGCCACTCCACTCCAATAATCCTCACGGTACAGCGTACTCCACGTAACATACACGGTACAACGTACTCCGTGAACCCAAGCTCAATCAGGGGTGCCTATAATAGGTCTTATCCACCTATGTCAAGTATGTCTCAGTATGCACGTGTGAGCCTATCATCTCACTGTGACACACAGTCTTCAGGAGGCTCCAACACGACTATATGCATGTCATATAAATTCCTGTGCGAGCGAAGCTCTAGCACGATTTCATAGAAATCAATAAAATTTGCATAAGAGCAGCGCTCCAGTACGACTTAAATTGATTATAATTTCAATTCAAATCCATGTACGAGCATTGCTCCAGTACGGATATCTATAAAAACTCAGTGAAAACTTCGTACGAGAACAACTCCAGTACGGTAGTCATATAAAATAAATCTGTAAAATAGTACGAGCAAGGCTCCAACACTCTGTGTATGAGTTAAAATATAAAATACAGTGCAAGCAGTTCTCAAGCATGGTTACAACTCATATAACACTGATAGGTGGCTCAATTTTATCAAAACATGTTAAATAAATATCAATTGGCACCTAACATGTGCCTTTTCACTTAAAACATGAAAATAATAGCCATCCTATTCATAAATTGCTTGAATTAAAGCAATATCATCATGAAAACATTAAAATCATGAAATTCATGCAATTTCATAGCATTGCTACCCTTTTTGAAATTTTTCTAACTGGGGGCAAAATAGTAATTTGGCATTATTTCCATATATTTTCGTAAAAATTATTATTCTATTTTTGGGTAGCCTATTGAATTTAACGTAATGTAATTCCCCTTGAAACTACATACAACTACCTCTAACTGATCATAAAATTCCCTTACCTGGAATCACGCGTGAGCTTATCCCGACTCGACCGTACCAGGTCTCTCAGTCCAATTCGCTCGTCTACGAAGCTGCATATAACCACATATGGGTTTAGTTCAATATTACTGATCAGTATTTCACTCTTAGTGATCGAATCTAAAGCTCTGGGCCCTTTTCACTCTATTGGGCCCGATTACACTTTAATGGGCCTCGAACCCCTTTTTCAGCCCGTTTCCACTTTTGAAATCCCATTTTCAGGTTTACTGGGCTCATTTGATTTATCAATAATCATCGGACTTCGTTCCAGACTCATTGGATAGCCCGGATACTATTTACGATAATTACGTTGAATTTTCAAATAAAATTCCTTTTATGTAGAATTAATTCGTAAATCCGTAAAACTAATCTTAACTCTGCATTTATGGACTCATATTATCTTAATTAAAATGTACTTACTAAATACGGTGTGGGGTACAAAAATCGAAGCTAAATCGGCTCTCATTCGGGCTCTGTAGTGACACTGCACTATTATGCAATTTCGGGTCATTTTCCAATAAAATAATATTAAATTGAATTCCTGGGATTTATCCGCAGGTCAATCCCAACTACTCGGTCACTTACCCGAATTTCAAGTCGTCCCAGGGTAAACTTTCTTCCTTTTTCCCTTTTTTTTCTTTTTTTTCTTTTCCTTTTCTTTTTCTTTTTTTCCTCCCTTCTCGGCTACGGTGCCGTTTTGGGCATTTCACCGTCGTCGGCAATCCCGACCGTCTCGCCGGCTGTCAGTGGGCTCAACAGAATTGCCTCGGCCTGGGGAGTGCTCGGCTGGGTCGAATCAGAGCTGGGACACCGCCGTTCTCCAAGATAGAGGCGATTTCTCCCCGGATCTTTCGAACGTCGATTCGTCGAAAATAGCTGCCGTCGGCGCGTGTTGCTGGTACCATTGGAACCGCCGGGCTCTCCTCTACCTTTTTCGACCGGTGGCTTGGCTCCTCAGACCCTGGTGGCTCGTCGGGCTCGTTGGGTTCTTCACGGGTTTCGCGGGTTGACTTTTTCGGGTTTTCTTCTCTTTCCCCGATTCTGAATTCCAATTTTCGATTTTTTCTGTTTTTTTATTTATTAATTTATTTATTATTATTTTAATCAATAAAATATATTAAAAATACCTAAATTTCTCTTAAAATATCCTAAAAAAATTATTTAATTCATTTATTCAATAAATGAATTTATCAGTCTATTTTCGTCTTTTCGGTATATTTTCGATTCTTTTCGAGATAATTTTTTGAATTAAAAATTTTGATTAATTTCCAATTAATTCCTGTAAATTTCAATAAATTAATATCTAGATCAATCGACCTCGAATTTAACTATTTTCCTCGGTACTGATCCACATTTCGTAAATTTCATATTTTAACAAAAATTACTTATCGAATTTACATCGAATTTTGGTCTTTTGACCATTTTACCCTTGTACGTGTTCGGGACTAAATTGAATCGACTTTCTTTCATCAATCCTCAATTTTTTCCCTATTTTAAATTTCTTATTTTCAATCACCTCGATTTAATTACTTAAACGAACTTGTTGCTTCGCTGTTTTCCCGATTTATCCATATTCGATTTTACGTAATCTATTTCGTTCCATCCACATTTATCATATCCGAATCAACCATCTTATGAATCCATTAGCATATAATAATGTCATACAATATGGAAATCATAAGGAATATCATACAAAAATTACGGATCTCACATCTAACCCCTCCCTCGGGTGATCCAGACTCACACAAAAATCCACAAAATGAATTTCTTAAAAGATCAACATGCGAGACTAGGCAATAGATATATATATCTCGGGCAAATAACTAGGACTATGGCTATATGTCCTCGTGATCCCACTGCTACATGGATCCTAGTGTGCGGGGTCTCACCACTATCGGAGACCTCCCCGGGAGGTGGGTCAGTCCATCCCGTCGGCCTTGTCCGATCACTCGCATCAGAAGATCCCATTCGTATCCGAAGATGCCACGCATTCGAAGATGCCACTCGCATCCGAAGATGCCACGCATCTAAAGATGCCACATAAACAATCCCAGCACGGTACAATGTACTCCATTCTACTTGCACATTACAACGTACTCCGTGGACCCATATCTCATATCCACAATCATGCCTGTCTCAAAATACACGTGCGAGCATATTTAATAGTCGTGACACACAGTCTACCCGACGCTTCAAGCACTGTTCATCGCATGTCTCATAAAATCAATGCGAGCGATGCTCCAGCACTCTCATAAAATCAAGGAAAATCTCGTGCGAGTCAAGTTCCAGCACGCGTTTCATAAAATCTCATAAGAATAGTGCGAGCTAAGCTCCAACACTCTGTCATAACAATTCATGTGAAAATCTTGTGCGAGTTAGACTCTAGCACCTTGTCACGAAAATCATATGAAAATCTGGTGCGAGTTAGACTCCAGCACCAATGCATGTAAAACTCTAGTGCAAGCTCTTGCTCCACTAATGCATGTATCACACAAATCAAAAACTCGTGCGAGCTGAGCTCTAGCATGTCACATTTCTATAAAATCATATAGGCGGCTACATTTCTCGAATCAATTTCAAAGGAAATCAACATTGATTAAAGTTATGCAATGCTGTGCATTTTATTTAGAAGTTAGCCAGCCTACCCATGCATGTGTCAAACCACCTAAAAAACAAGCAAGAACCCCTCGTTCTTGCTTCTCGTAACTTTTTCTAATTTTGGAAATTTTACCCTTCATAGGGGTATTTTGGTAATTTACCCATCTAGGGCACTAAAATTTTTTTATCTGAAATCTAGACCCTTCATAAAATTTAAGAGACTGCAAATGAAATTGAAATTGCGTAAAGCTACCTTTAGCAGTTCGTAAAATTCCCTTACCTAATTTTTTTGTACGGTCTGACTTTTCCCACTAATGTCCGATTTGCTCCTAATCCAATCTCTGGAACTGGTATAAATATTCAGTGGGTTAAATCCAAACATATTAATTCATATTTGACTTTAACTGACCTTAATTTAAATCATTGGGCCCGTTTACCCTTATTAGGCCAATTTGCACCTTATTGGGCCTTAAGCCCGTTTTCTACTTACTATTCACATTATCGAGGCCTATTGGGTTCATTGGGCCCATCAGTATTTATTGGTCCTCGTTCTAAACTCTTCGATAGCTCGTATACTATTTACGATAATTACTTTAAAATTTCGAATATAATGCATTTTATGCAGAATTAATCCGTAAACTCCGTAAAATAATCTTAACTCTGCATTAAGGACTCAAATTATCGTATTTAGAGTGTACTTACCCAATATTATGTGGGGTACGAAAATTGGAGCTCAATCGGCTCTCATTTGGGCTCTGTCGTAGAACTGCACAATTAGGTTAATCCGGGTTATTTTCTATTAAATATAATATTAAATAAATTTTTGAAATTTACCCATAGGTCAATCTCGACCCTCAGTAAACTTACCCGAATCTCGAGTCGTCCCTGGAAATTTTTCTTTCCTTTTTTTTCCTTTTCTTTATTTTCTTTTCTTTTCTTTTCCTTTCCTTCTCTTTTTCCTTCCTTTTCCTCTCGGCCAAACGGTGTCGTTTCGAGTTCCTTGCCGTCACCAGCGGTTCTGACGGTTTCGCCAGCCACTACCGGTACCAAAAGGACCACCTCATCTTCCCGATCACACCGGTGCCCACCGATCAAGCCCAGCAGCCGTGGATCACCGGGATTGAACTTCTTTTTCCCGTTGACTTCTCCTCCTCCGTTCGTCGAATTTCGATGTCTATACGGCGGGTCGTCAGTGCCATTGAGTTCGTAGGGATGTCTTCTTCCTCCTCCGGTCCTCGCCTGGTGTTGTCGGTTGTCGGTGGCTTGTCGGGTTCTCGGTCTTCCTTGGTTTTCAATTTTTCACTTTTTCATTTTCTCTCTCTTCGAAAAAACCCGATTTTCTCTTTTTTTATTTATTATTTATTTTTATTATTATTATTTATAATTTATTTTATTAATATTATAATCATTAAAATACTCAAAAAAATTCAAAATATATAATAAATTCTTTATCTTATTAATAATTAATTTATTTAATTTATTTTAACCCTTTTTTCGGTATATTTTCTCAGTATTTTCGGGATATTATCCCGAGTGAATTTTTGGAAATTCTAAATAATTCCAGATCTTGATCAATTGGACTCAAAATTTGATAATTTCCTCATTATTGATCAAGATGTCCCAAATCCTTTTTTTTAACTAAAATTTTCTTATCGAATTTATACCGGATTTCAGTCTTTTGAGCGTTTTACCCTTTTAAACATTTGGGACCAATTTAGGCTGAATTTCCTTCTTGGACTCACTATAATTTCTCATTTAAAAAATCATATCTTTGTCCAGACCATTCAAATCTCATAAATTTAATTTGAAATTCCTTAACTGTCCATTTTCGAATTTTACATACGTTCGACTACTTCATTTGTATTTATATGATCAAATCATCTGTCTTATGATTCCATTAACATATAACCATATCCATAAAATGTGTGAATCATAAGGAAATACGAAAACAATCGGGTCTTACAATATCTCCCCCACTTAAGAAATTTGGTCCTCTAAATTAAAACCATGTCAAATGGGTCCACAAACAACTTCGGGTATGTCTATTGCATCATACTCTTTAATTCTTATGTGACTTTTTCGGAGTGCACTACTACCAAAGGACTTTAATTAGGGAGATCATCTTAAACCTCAACACTTTCTCCTTCCGTCTAACACCCATATCGATTTTTTAACATACGTTATACTTTCATTGAGCTCCCACAGCTCATATCCAATCACATATGCTGGGTCCAGATAGTATTTTCGAAGCATCAAAAGATGGGACACATTGTGGGTGCCTGCTAATTCAGGTGGTAATCAACCTACAGGCCTTATCTCCCACTTTGTCCAATATCTCAAAGGATTCAATCTAACAAAACTCAATTCATCTTCTTTCTGAATCTTCTCTATGTTCTTAGGACAAGTACTGATTCACCCTTGGTGAAGTTCCAATGGTTTCCGTCTCTTATTCTTAATCTCTCACAATTCAACTGAACATCCTCAAAGGTTTGTATTACTAATTTGGGATCAATTCTCTATTTGTTACCCACTTCTTCTTATCCAAGTCGGGGAACAACTCCCTAAAGCCATACCATGTCTCATAAAATGTTATCCTGATACTCAAGTGACAATTATCATTATTGGCGAATTCGATTAGTAACAACTGATCATCCCAGGAGCTTATAAAATCAATGCACAAGAGGTATTGGGTATGGTGAAAATAATTACGGTGGTCAGTTTATACCTCCATACACCAAAACTCCTGTCACGTCTACCATCCCAATCACATACCACTTTTTCTTAGTTAAACGTGTCAACAAAGTAGTCCATTTCGAGAACTCTCAACAAACCATCTGTAAAAACAATTTCCAATTGTTGCTTATAATTTTCCCTGGACTTTAAATACACCCAAAATATCATCAATAAAGATGATAACAAAATCGATCCAAGTAAAGTTTAAAATACCTCATCGTAGTTGAGTTCCACTAAATATTTCAATCACCCATATCATTCACCTATGTACGCATAAACGTATAATGTCATTTCGAAATCACTTCCGTTCAAGATACTAACCCGAGTCATTTCTTTTTTTATATTAACGGCTTTTATAAAATTTAAATTTTTTTTTTACACCTTCATGATTAATCGAATTTTATATTTCTTTATCGTACTAGTAAAGGTACCCTAATTTTAAATGTATAAATTACGACTGTCTATTTCAATTTATAGGTTATGTGTACTTCTAGACGCTGTCAAGTCTTCAGGCGGGGAGGTATTTTGAAATACCTTTATTAACTCTCAAACTTGACCACATGGATTGGGTGTGAATATAGCCTCCCTTTATCTTTAGTCGCAATTCATATTCACTACATATCGCTTAATCCAAATTACTTCACATATCTGAGATATTCTTACCTTGCATACGCCTCTTATTCCAATCACTCTTATAATTGCTTCTTTAGTCCTTCTAGTTCCACTATTGCCATTTTATACCGTTGTTAGGATATCAACTCTGTACTAGGTACCAAA
Source organism: Firmiana major (assembly GCA_033439115.1). Classification (NCBI taxonomy): domain Eukaryota; kingdom Viridiplantae; phylum Streptophyta; class Magnoliopsida; order Malvales; family Malvaceae; genus Firmiana; species Firmiana major. Next base: position 47,018,472 of record CM065896.1, on the reverse strand, counting down.
TCAATACAAAACTCCATTCCTTTAACGGGTGGCAACCCTGGTAGATCATCCGGGAAGATACCAGGAAACTCCCTGACCATAAGGATATCTATTAACTCCGGATGTGTAAGACCTAATTTTATCGTAAGGGCAAAAAGGGAACGAATAGAAATTTTTGAGTGCATTTAAAAATGCAAAAGGATTTAAATGGTATTCTCAAAAATATGCAAGGGTAAAACGGTCAAAAGATCAAAATTCTGTATTAATCGGGACAAGAAAATTTAATTAAAAACATGGGATTGAGAAATCTTGATCAATAACGAAGAAATAATTAAATTTCAGGTTAAATTGATCAAGATATGAATTTATTGGAATATATCAAAATTTTTGTAACGAAAAATATTCCCGAAAATAATCAAAAATTATACCGAAAAGGTAAAATCGGACTGATAAATTCATTTACAGATTAAATGACTTTACTTTTTTTGGGATATTTTGATATTTAATAATATTTAATTGATTAAAATAATAATAAAAATGAATAATAAATAATAATAATAAAAAAATGAAAAAAAAAGTAAAATTTGGAAATCGCGATTTGGACAGAAACGAAGAAATAGGCGAAAACGGAAGCAGCCGAACCAAGGGAGACCACCGACGACGGCGAGCCCAGGCGAGAGGCAACCTAACTGAGGCTATCACCGGTTCTGGTAGCCGGAAGAGAAGCGACGACCGGCGGTGAAAGAGGCAGGAAACGGAGAAGCCAAGAGTGGAAAAGAAATTGGATGTCACCGGCACCGATTCGGGCTCGGCCACCGACAGCCAAAGGAAGCCCAATCGAAGATCGGCTAATCAGCGGTTGAATCGGCCGGTGGGGCGATGGCTAACACCGACAACGGCAAGAAAGAATTGTTACAGACAGCGAAAAGGAGAACAGGCCGGATCGACCACTTTCTGGTCACCTCGAGCGGAATCGAGGGCAGATCCGAGATGCGAACGACCCAGCAGAGCCACTGGCGGTGAAAATCGGTGGAGAACCGACCGGTAAGCCACTAAACCGATCGAACCGGACTAAATCGGTGGTCTGAAACGGGGTGAACCGGACCGGACCTGTTCTGCCAAAAAGAAAAGGAAAAAAGGAAGAAAAAGGGAAAAAGAAAAAGAGAAAAAATTGGAAAAAATTCCAGTGAGGCAATCGAGCTTCGGGTAAGTCGGTAAGCGGTCGAATTGACCGATTTAATTTTTAGAATATTTAATTTGATAAATAATCGACTAAAAGTTTACCCGAAAATATATTAAATTTTGTAGCTCGACGATTGGCGTCAACCAAGAGCTTGAGACAGCCTCGATTTGTGTACGATCATGGAATAACGGGTAAGTGACCCTTATTTACGATAATTTGCATCGTTATGCGTGATTGATATTTACCGTATAAATTTCGGATTTAAATTTTACATTAAATGAATTAAATTCTGAAAATTGAGATAAATTGTCGTAAATAATTCATAAGTTGTCTGAGAGTTTAGAACGAGGCTAAATAAATACTGCTGGGCCCAATGAGCCCAATAGGCCTCGATAAAGTGTGGTAAACGGGCTTAAGGCCGATTAAGGCCCATTAAGGTGCAATCGGGCCCAATATGGGTAAACAAGCCCAATGATTTAAATTAAGCCCAGAATATATGAAATACAATTAAATTGTATTGTAGTTGACCTGATGTATATGTATCTGCAGTTTCGGAGATTGGATTTGGAGCAAATCGGACTGCGTGACGAGACATCGGTGGAAAGGTCAGATTGTACAAAAAATGAGGTAAGGGAATTGTGTGAGTAGCTAGAGGTAGCTACGCGTATTTTAATAGTTTTTGTATACACTGATTATGTATGTATACACGGTTATTGTATAATGATCCTAAAAGTGGTTTAAATGATTTTAAGGATCGAAATAGGTGAAAAGACTATTTTACCCCTATTGAGGGAAGTTCACCTAAGGATGGTGAAAGCATGACATTGACATGCATGAAATGCATGATTTAAGGAAATTTATGGTTTAAGGATTTTATTGGTTTTAATCAAAGCAAATCAATAGATTTGCCAGTAATTGCATGAATTTCACATGATAACACTACGTAAGTGTTATCTATATTTAAATGGAAATTTATTTGGAAAATAGGTCAACTATCAAGTTTATATGGAGACAGATAGTGCCGACACATAGTTCGCACTATATCTGCGTTTGTGAATGTGCATAAATGTTCTGGAGCGGTTGCTCGCACTGACTTGTGTGACATCATATGCATGAAATGTGCTAGAGCGATTGCTCGCACTGATTTTTATTATCGTGAAATGCATAAGAGGTGCTGGAGCCTAGTTCGCACTCTGTTTTGATATGTTTTGACATGTTTTGACTTGTTTTGAAGTGGTATGCATAAAATGGTGCTGGAGCGATTGCTCGCACTAGTTTTAATGATTTGACATGCATGAGAGATGCTGGAGCTTAGCTCGCATCCTGTTTTGATATGTTATTGCATAAAAGCTGTGCTGGAGTGTAACTCGCACAATATTTGATGTATTTATGCATAAAGCCGTACTGGAGCATTGCTCGTATGAAGATTTGATTTATTTGAGCATTCATTTGTGCTGGAGCATTGCTCGCACAAAGTTTTATATGGTTTTATAATTCATTTGAATGTCGTACTAGAGTTTTTCTCGTATGAGGTTTTCACTGAGTTTTTATACATATATGTACTAGAGCATTGCTTGTACGTGGATTTTACTTAAAGTTATAATCAGTTTAAGTCGTACTGGAGCGTTGCTCGTACGCAGATTTCATTGATTTCTATGAAACCATGTTAGAGCTTCGCTCACACGAGGTTTTTTGATATCATGAATATGCACGGAGCCGTGCTTGAGCTTCGCTCGCACAGGGATTTATATGACATGTATATAGCCGTGTTGGAGCCTCCTGTAGACTATGTGTCACTGTGAGATGATATACTCACATGTGCATTCTGAGACAGAGATGATATGGGTGGATAAGACCTATTGCAGGCACCCCTAATTGAGCTTGGGTTCACAGAGTATGTTGTACCGTGTATATCACGCGGAGTACGCTGTACCATGGGGATTGTTGGAGTGGAGTGGCATTAGCCACGAGGCAGCAAGCCTTGCCATCGCAATCCTGGTGTTATGCTGTTCTGGCGGGTAGGACAACCCACCTCCCGTTTCAGGTGTGATACCTTGCACACTAAGTACCGTGTTGCCAGGGATCACTAGGATATGGCCATAGTCCTCGATGTTACTGATATAATCAGCTGCTTGTCTCACATGATATAACTATTGGTCGATAGACCATGGTAGACCCGAGGGAGAGGTCAGGCCCCCGATTTTATGATTTTATACTGTGATACGAGATTTCAGATGATTTTATGATTAGTGACCCTGAAAGAAGGGTGGTTTTATAACCGAAGTTTTATAAAGCATTTTATTAAATTGTTTTATGAGATGATTGACCCGGGAGGGTTAGTTTAAACTGCAATTTAACGAAATGATTTAAATGTAGTAGCATGATAATGTTTTCCATGCTTTCATTTGAAATCCATAATGTCTTACATGACATGAAAGACTGCATGATCTTGATTTAATTCATGTTTATTATGATTTAATGATGTCACATAAAATACTATGATGCATAAGTAGTATGATTTATATATGCACGAACAGTTTTATAAACTAAGTCATTGATGGTTGCATGACTTTGTGTTTGATGATTTTAATGAAAAGAAATGGATTTAAGGGCATGACATTATGAGCATGTAGATAGTGGAGCTATCTACTTACTTGCATAATTGCCTTACTGAGCGTGTGGTTTGCTCGCCCCCTTATTTTCCCATCTTTTCAGAGCACTTGCAATAGTTATTGAGCGACTGAGGACTTGCATGCTTAGTATCCGCTGCTTCCCATCGAGAGTCAAGTATACACATTTGTACAGTTTTGTATCTAAATATGTAGTACACAATACTGTAAACGGATATGATGTCGGGGATGTAGAGTTATAAATACCATTGGGTATGTATTTATTTAAAGTCAAAGAATAGTATACTCTGATATATGAATGTGAATATGAAAATGGAATGGTAAATAGGTGTGCAGTGACTAACACCGAATCATAGCCCAACTGTGTTGTAGGATGGTCACGATGAGAGAAATGTAAGAATTAAATAATAAATGAAAAAGCAAAAAATTTACTCTGATTTTTAGGTAATTTGGGTCGTGACAGGTTTTTAGTATCAGAGCTTGAGTTGGCCTGATATGAGTCGATGTTAGTAGTTAAGGAAGTTTACATCCCCATGTACTGTGCATTGTTTAGATACAATTGTGTATATCGAGATGGAAGTGCAGCTAAGAATTTGGTTTTAAATGCAAGAATAGACTCAATTAACTAATAGCCTCTATGATAGAAGGGTGAGTACACGAGCTCGAGGCCGTTAAGGTAGGCCGAGAGTCGTACTGAGTAGCCACATGAGACTCAAGATGGGATTGACGTGGAGGTTGATGTTGAGCATGCCCCACAGAGTCCGACAGAGAATCGGACAGAGTCTGACAGAGAGATCAGACGGTATTGAGACACGCTTCGCGAGGTTGGAGCGAAGTGTGGAGATCTTTTTACGAGCTAATAGCTCAGTGTATGCGAGGTATTTGAGGGTGAGTTGGAGCATTAGTGGAAATCCGCTCGACCCATCTTAAGAGTTAGACATCCAGAATGGATATGAAACATAATTCTAGATGTATTCCGGTAACAAAATATCCCGGACACTGTTTAAAGGAAATTACAGATAAAATTCTTTACTCTGACCTAGAGGAACTGGTTGATTAATAAGTATTAAACTCAATTTATATTCTTGGGCAGATATGACTCGGACACGATGAACAGTGAGAGTCGAAATGACTGAAAGTTCATGGAAGGGCTCGGATTGTCAATTAAAGTTCAATTAGCCCGTTAGATATCACTCCCTATGTCGAGGCAGTGCGCAGACTACAGTTATGTGAATAAGATCATGAGTTGCACGCCTCTGACATTAGGAAAGGTAGTAAGGGCCGAAATAAAGATAAAAGAGAATAAAGAATGACAGAGATGTCAGAATGGGAAGAGGTAGTTTGGTAAAAGATTAGAGCTGATAAGTCACGGGGTAAGATGATTGGTAAGGCCTCAATGTATCCAAATACAACAATTTTGAGGGGTATTGTGATTTGAGGACCCCGACCTGCTACATAACAGTATAACAAAGTAACAAGTGTAAACAGTGTAGGATGTGTGGTAGTTACCACGAAAATAAGATGTTGGACGAAGGCGAGTGTATGCCTTGGATGAGGACACTACTGATGTTTCATTTGATGTGGTGGAAGATACCACACTGGTTATGAATAATGAAATAATTATTTTAATTGATCCTGGTGCCACGCATTTATTCATACCGCCTTCAGTTGCTTATAAGCTAGTGAAAGATGTGAAGCCTGTACCCTGAGGCAAGAAGAGGATGATGGTTAGCTGATTTTCACTAACTGAAGATGGGTATAGAGATTGTAAGTTGAAAATATGGGTGAAAACATCACTGAAATGTGTATTGTAAGTTTGACAAATAAGGAAAGAGTTGTTATAAGTGATATATGAAATGAGATAAGCTTTGAGATGTGATAGATCCTGCATACGAGATATATTGGAATAAGAGGCGTATGTAAGCTAAGGATATCCTTGATATGCAAATTAAGGATTAAGCGATATGTAGTGACTATGAATTGTGACCACATGGACTGATATGTAAAGTAATTGCGGTCAAGTCTGAGGGTTTCAAAATATCTCCCTGCTTGAAGACTTAACAGCGTCTAGAAGCGCACACATAACCTATAAATTGAAATCGACAAATGAATATATACATTTAAAATTTGGGTACCTTTGCTGGTACGATAAAGAAATATAGAATTTGATTAATCATGAAGGTTTAAAAATTAAAATTTTAAAAAAACCATTATTATAAGAAAAAAAGAAATGACGCGGGTTAGTATCTTGAACGGAAGCGATTTCAAAAGGACATTATACGTTTATGCGTACATAAGTCAAGGATATGGGTGATTGAAATATTTAGTGGAACTCAACTACTATGAGGTATTTAAACCTTACCTGGACCGATTGGTTGTTATCTTTAGTGATGATAATTTGATGTATTCGAAGTCCAGGGAAGAGCATGAGTAGCAAATGAAAATTGTTTTACAGACGTTGTTGAGAGTTTCTTGAAATGGGCTGCTCAATTGACACATCTCATTCGAAAAAAGATTGTATGTCAGTGGGATTATAAGAATGAAAATGGCTTCGATGATTTTTGGTATATTGAAGTAATAAACTGACCACCGTAATTATTCTCACCATGACTAACAGCTCAAGAGGTTTCAGCGTGTATGGATACCTCGAAATAAAGATTGAGCTATGTATTGATGTAGAATGGGAAGATAGTCATTTATGGATCTAGATAGTTCAAGAACCATAAGAGAAACTATCCGACCCATGATTTAGATTTGGCAGCCGTAGCGTTTACATTGAAAGTATGGCGCCACCACTTATATGGTAAGAAATTTTAGATATGCACTGATCGTAAAAGCCCCGAGTATTTGTTTTCACAAAAAGAGTAGAATATGAGATAACCAAGAGGGTTAGAGCTTCTAAGGATTATGATTGTGAACATTGTACCACCCAGGAAAGGCTAATGTAATGGCTGATGCCTTGAACAGAAAGAGCCTCAGGATGGTATCACATATGATGGTCAGGGAGCATGAGCTGCTAGAGCAGTTGTGAGTCTCAATAGTGATGTGATCCCTTCTGATGATGATGGTGATTGTGTGATAGCTAGCTTGAGGTTAGAACTGGATTTGTGTGACCGAAATTGCCAGGCTTAGCGTGATGATCCGCATGGTGTCAATAGTTTGGGTCAGATTCAGAAGGGTATAGTGATAGAGTTCACAGTGTGTGATGATGATTCACAGAGGTTCAAACACAGTATAAGTGCTCCCTAGGACCACAGTGATGAGATAGTTATTGTCAGAAGCTCACTCTTCGGGATATACAGTGCATCCGAGAAGTAATAAATATATCGAATTCTCTGGAAAAGGTATTGGTGGTCAGGTATGAAAAGAGATATTGTAAAGTTGTAGCAAAGTGTCTCATATGTCAGCAGAGTAACGTAGAGTAATAGAAGTTACAGGATTATTGCAGCCTCTACCTATATTGACACGAAAAAGGAAACAAGTTACCATGAGTTTTGTGATAGGTTACAGAGGACTCGGAGGAATCACGAGGCTATCTGGGTGATAGTCGATAGATTGATTAAGTCTACCCACATTCGGTTTATGGAAATCCCTAGATACTCTAAGTGTGTAGGCAAATTCATGTGTATGAAAAATTGTGGAACAGTATGTAGCGTTCCAGGGAGCATGATATCAGATAGGGATTCCCGCTTCACTTCCCACTTCTGGGAATATTGTTTTTGAAAGCTATGGGAACCCGATTGTGTGTTAGCACAGCTTCCGTCCTCAGACAGATGGTCAATCAGAGAGGACTGTACAGGTTCTGGAGGATGTGATGAGAGCGTGTGCCAGTGATTTTATAAGCTCCTGGGATGATCAGTTGTTACTACTCGAATTCGCCAATAATGACAGTTGTTACTTGAGTATCGGGATGACTTTATATGAGGCATTGTATGGCCGTAGGGAGTTGTTTCCTGACTTGGATAAGAAGAAGTGGGTGACAGATAAAGTTGTTCCAGAATTGGTAAGATAAACCTCTGAGGATATTCATTTGCTTTGTGAGAGATTAAGAACACCTCAGAGCAGACAAAAAAGCTATGCTGACAAGAGAGAGAAACCATTGAAACTTCACCGAGGGTGAATCATTATTGTTGGCAGTTACTTGTCTTAAGGACGTAACAAGATTCGAATAGAGATATTGGACAAGTGGGAGATAAGACCTGTAGGTTGGCGTGACCACTTGAATTAATAGGCATCCACAATGTGTCCTATCTTTTGATGCTTAAAAAATATTATCCGGACCCAGCATATATGTAATCGGATATGAGCTCCAACAGTTTGCCTCAATGAAAGTATAACGTATGATTGGAGAATCGATTCAGGTATTAAACAGGAAGGAGAAAGTGTTGAGGTTTAAGATAATCTCCATAGTTAAGTATGATGGTAGTATTACACTCCGGAGAAAGTCACTTGAGGATTACAGTATATGATACGATAGATGTACCCAGAGTTATTTATATACTCATTTGACTTGGTTCTAATTTGGAGGATGAAATTTCTTAAGTGGGGGAGATTGTAAGACCCGATTTTATCGTAAGGGCAAAAATGGAACGAATAGAAATTTCCGAGTGCATTTAAAAATGCGAAAGGATTTAAATGGTATTCTCGAAAATGTGCAAGGGCAAAATGGTCAAAAGATCGAAATTCGATATTAATCGGGACAAGAAAATTTAATTAAAAACATGAGATTGAGAAATCTTCATCAATAACGAAGAAATAATTAAATTTCGGGTTAAATTGATTAAGATATGAATTTATTGCAATAAATCAAAATTTTCGTAACGAAAAATAATCTCGAAAATAATCAAAAATTATACCGAAAAGGTAAAATCGGACTGATAAATTCATTTACAGATTAAATGAATTTAATATGATTTTTTTGGGATATTTTGATATTTAATAATATTTAATTGATTAAAATAATAATAAAAATAAATAATAAATAATAATAAAAAAGAAAAAAACAAAATTTGGAAATCGCGATTTGGACAGAAACGAAGAAATAGGCAAAAACGAAAGCAACCAAACCAAGGGAGACCACCGGCGACGGCAAGCCCAGGCGAGAGGCGACCCAGCTGAGGCCATCACCGGTGCTAGTAGCCGGAAGAGAAGCGACGACCAGCGATGAAAGAGGTGGGAAATGGAGAAGTCGGGAGTGGAAAAGAAATTGGCAGTCACCGGCGCCGATTCGGGCCCGACCACCGCCAGTCGAAGGAAGCTCGAGCGAAGACCGGCCGATCAGCAACTGAATCGACCGGTGGGGCAATGGCTAACGCCGACAACTGCAAGAAAGAGATTGTTATCGACGACAGGAAGGAGAATAGGACGGACCGGCCACTTTTCGACCATCTCGAGCGAAACCGAGGGCAGATCCAAGATGTGAAGACCCAACGGAGCCACTGGCAGCGAAAACCGATGGAGAATCGGCCGGTAAGCCACTGAACCGGCTGAACTGGACTAAATCGGCGGTCTGAACTGGGTTGAACCGGACCAGCCCGGTTCTGCCAAAAAGAAAAGGAAAAAAGGAAGAAAAAGAAGAAAAATTGGAGAAAATTCCAATGATGCAATCGAGCTTCGGGTAAGTTGGTAAGCGGTCGAATTGACCGATTTAATTTTCGAAATATTTAATTTGATAATAATCGACTAAAAGTTTACGCGAAAATATATTAAATTTTGTAGCTCGACGATTGGCGTCAACTGAGAGCTCGAGACAGCCTCGATTTGTGTACGATCATGGAATAACGGGTAAGTGACCCTTATTTACGATAATTTGCATCGTTATGCGTGATTGATATTTATCGCATAAATTTCGGATATAAATTTCGCATTAAATGAATTAAATTTTGGAAATTGAGATAAATTGTCATAAAGAATTCATAAGCTGTCTGAGAGTTTAGAACGAGGTTAAATAAATACTGCTGGGCCCAATGAGCCCAATAGGCCTCAATAAAGTGTGGCAAACGGGCTTAAGGCCGATTAAGGCCCAGTAAGGAGCAATCGGGCCCAATATGGGTAAACGAGCCCAATGATTTAAATTAAGCCCAGAATATATGAAATACAATTAAATTGTATTGTAATTGACCTAATGTATATGTATCCGTAGTTGCAGAGATTGGATTCGGAGCAAATCGGACTGCGTGACGAGACATCGGTGGAAAGGTCAGACTGTACAGAAAATGAGGTACGGGAATTGTGTGAGTAGCTAGAGGTAGCTACGCGTGTTTTAATAGTTTTTGTATACACTGATTATGTATGTATACATGGTTATTGTATAATGATCCTAAAAGTGGTTTAAATGATTTTAAGGATTGAAATAGGTGAAAAGACTATTTTACCCCTATTGAGGGAAGTTCACCTAAGGATGGTGAAAGCATGACATTAACATGCATGAAATGCATGATTTAAGGAAATTTATGGTTTAAGGATTTTATTGGTTTTAATTAAAGCAAATCGATAGATTGGCCAGTAATTGCATGAATTTCACATGATAACACTACGTAAGTGTTATCTATATTTAAATGGAAATTTATTTGGAAAATAGGTCAACTATCAAGTTTATATGGAGACAGATAGTGCCGACATATAGTTCGCACTATATCTGCGTTTGTGAACGTGCATAAATGTGCTGGAGCGGTTGCTCGCACTGACTTGTGTGACATCATATGCAAGAAATGTGCTAGAGCAGTTGCTCGCACTGATTTTTATTATTGTGAAATGCATGAGAGGTGCTGGAGCCTAGCTCGCACTCTATTTTGACATGTTTTGACTTGTTTTGACGTGGTATGCATAAAATGGTGCTGGAGCGATTGCTCGCACTAGTTTTAATGATTTGACATGCATGAGAGATGCTAGAGCTTAGCTCGCATCCTGTTTTGATATGTTATTGCATAAAAGTCGTGCTGGAGTGTAACTCGCATGAGATTTGCTGTATTTATACATAAAGCCGTACTGGAGCATTGCTCGTACGAAGATTTGATTTATTTGAGCATTCATTTGTGCTGGAGCGTTGCTCGCACAAAATTTTATATGGTTTTAAAATTCATTTGAATGTCGTACTGGAGTTTTTCTCGTACGAGGTTTTCATTGAGTTTTTATACATATCTGTACTAGAGCATTGCTCGTATGTGGATTTTACTTGAATTTATAATCAGTTTAAGTCGTATTGGAGCGTTGCTCGTACGCAAATTTCATTGATTTCTATGAAACCGTGCTAGAGCTTCGCTCGCACGAGGTTTTCTGATATCATGAATGTGCACGGAGCCGTGCTTGAGCTTCGCTCGCACAAGTATTTATATGACATGTATATAGCCGTGTTGGAGCCTCCTGTAGATTGTGTGTCACAGTGAGATGATACGCTCACACGTGCATTTTGAGACAGAGATGATATGGGTGGATAAGACCTATTGCAGGCACCCCTAATTGAGCTTGGGTTCACGGAGTACGTTGTACCGTGTAAATCACGCGGAGTATGCTGTACCATGGGGATTATTGGAGTGGAGTGGCATTAGCCACGAGGCAGTAAGCCTTGCCCTCGCAATCCTGGTGTTATGCTGTTCTGGCGGGTAGGACGACCCACCTCCCGTTTTAGGTGTGATACCCCGTACACTAGGTATCGTGTTGCCAGGGATCACTAGGATATGGCCATAGTCCTCGATGTTACTGATATAATCAGCTGCTTGTCTCACATGATATAACTATTGGTCGATAGACCAGGGTAGACCCGAGGGAGGGGTCAGGCCCCCGATTTTATGATTTTATACTGTGATACGAGATTTCAGATGATTTTATGATTTGTGACCCTGAAAGAAGGGTGGTTTTATAATCGAAGTTTTATAAAGCATTTTATTGAATTGTTTTATGAGATGATTGACCCGAGAGGGTTAGTTTAAACTGCAATTTAACGAAATGATTTAAATGCAGTAGCATGATGATGTTTTCCATGTTTTCATTTGAAATCCATAATTTGTCTTACATGACATGAAAGACTGCATGATCTTGATTTAATTCATGCTTATTATGATTTAATGATGTCACATAAAATACTATGATGCATAAGTAGTATGATTTATATATGCACGAACAGTTTTATAAACTAAGTCATTAATGGTTGCATAACTTTGTGTTTGATGATTTTAATGAAAAGAAATGGATTTATGGGCATGGCATTATGAGCATGTAGATAGTAGAGCTATCTACTTACTTGAATAATTGCCTTACTGAGCGTGTGGTTTGCTCACCCCCTTATTTTCCCATCTTTTCAGAGCACTTGCAATAGTTATTGAGTGGCTGAGGACTTGCATGCTTGGTATCCGCTGCTTCCCATCAAGAGTCAGGTATACACATTTGTATAGTTTTGTATCTAAATATGTAATGCACAGTACTATAAACGGATATGATGTCGGGGATGTAGAGTTATAAATACCATTGGGTATGTATTTATTTAAAGTCAAAGAATAGTAAACTCTGATATATGAATGTGAATATGGAAATGGAATGGTAAATAGGTGAGAGGTGACTAACACCGAATCATAGCCCAACTGTGTTGTAGGATGGTCACGATGAGAGAAATGTAAGAATTAAATAATAAATGAAAAAGCGAAAAATTTACTCTGATTTTTAGGTAATTTGGGTCGTGACAGGATGTACCTTATCCATACCAACCACACAAGCGAGAAAACATTTTCATCATTACTCATTCCGTGAGTACAATCATTTACTCCCTTAATTTCAATCGCTACACCCCTTTTATTACTTGTCAAACTTACAATATACTTTTTAGGAGTAACCATATCACTATCTTAGGATAGAAATCTGAACAGCATAGTTTGCAGCTGACTAATTTATTCTCAAATATTACTTCAAATTATTCATATTCCATTGAATAAAATCCACTAACTTATACTTCTTCTCCCGTTTTCAACTTATAATCTCTTCATAATTATTCCGTTAGTTAACCCTCCTTCATTGGGGTACTAACTATCAACATTGTGCCCAAGGTTGTAGGCATTCATGTCTTTCACTAAGTTATATGCAAATGAAGGCGGTATGACTAAATGCGTGGCACCAGGATCAAGTAACATAATTACTTCATTATTCATAACCATAGTGGTATCTTTCACCACATCATATGAAACATCAATAGTATCTTGGTCCAAGGCATACACTTACCCTCGTCCAACAACCTACTTTCCCCTTCTCTTTGGCTGTGGCCTCCCTTTTCGATGTAGGGTTTTCTCTGTCTCTTTGCCCTTCTGTGAGGCAGTCTCACCTAACTCTGAGCAATCATTAAATAAATGGCCCGTCTTACCACACTTAACACCTATTTTAGTCAATAAAGTGTAAGTGTAGGCCCTACTTCCGTGGTATCTACCACACATCCTACACTGCTCCGTAGCACGTCGTGGTCCTCTAATCATAATACCCCTTAAAAGTGCTGAAATTAGATACACTGGGGCCTTTCCAATCATCTTACCCCATAACTCATCAAATCTAATCTTTTATCAAACTACCTTTTTCCTGTTCTGACATCTCTGTCATTCTCTATTTTCTCTCTCTCTCGGCCCTTATTACCTTTCCAAATCTCATAGGCGTGCAACTCATGATCTTATTCACACAACTATAGTCTGCGCACTGCCTCGTATAGGTAGTGATATCTAACGAGGCCAATCGGACTCTAATTGACAATTTGAGCCCTTCCATGAACTTTTAGGCTTTCCGACTCTCACAACCAATAGTGTCGGGGTCATATCTGCCCAAGAATATAAACTGAGTTTCATACTCGTCAATCAACCAGTTCATCTGGGTCAAAGTAAGGAATTTTATCTTTAATTTTCTTTAAGCAGTGTTCGGGATATTCTGTCACCGAAATACATCCAGAAATATTTCTCATTTCAGCTCTGGATGTCTAACACATAAGATGAGTCGAGTGGACTTCCACCAATGCTCCGACTCGCCCTCAAATCCCATGTATACTCTGAGCAATTAGCTCTCATAATATTCTTCACACTTCGCTCATACCTCGTGAAACATGTCTTAATACTGTCTGATCTCTATATCAGATTTTGTGGGGCATGCTCAACATCAGCCTCCATTTCAATCTCATCTTGGTTCTCATAGGTCGACTCAACACGACTAGCAGGTTCAGGCCTACCTCTACTACCTCTGCCTCGTGCTCTACCTCATCTACCGCGACTAATATTAGGCATCATGCCTATATTCCTGTATTCTCAACCATTTCTTATTTAAAACCCATTTCGATATACACTATTGTATCTAACCAAGCACAGTAACACAGGGATGCCATTTCTTAATTACTGACACTGACACACATCAGACCAATTTCGCTCTGATACCACCCTTTGTCACGACCCAAAAATTTGAGTAAATTTTTCATTTTTCTTTCATACTTACCTGTTCTCTGATCGTGACCACACTCCACTAACAATTGGGTTGTGCGTCAATGCCAGTCCCACCATTCATCCACCATATAACTTAATTCCTTATTAAAGGAAAGGTAAACATGTGAGTTTTTCACTAATTCTATCCCATTCATTTACAAGTGTTTACAGTATCTATACAACCCCAAAAGTTACTTACAAACATGTTACTGTACATTTCTTATTTAGATACAATATGTACAAGTGTATATACCTCAAAATGATGGGCAGCAGCGGATATCAGGAATGCAGTACTCAATCGCCTCAAAGACTACTGGAGGTAATCTGTGCAGGAAAATGAAAGGGGTGAGCACATCAAGCTCAGTACGGTAATCCTACGAACAAGTAGGTAACCATACTACCTACATGAACGTGGTTCCATGCATAAACCACCCTTTCTCCACACATTTCAAAACAGATGCGACAATTCATGATGTCATGTAAAACAAGTTCAAATATGGATTTCAAAGAGCATGGAAAACTCAACATGCAAATCCATTTAAAGCATTTTATTCTCGTTTAAATTTCACAACAAAGTCAGGACTCAACCCATCCCTCGGTTGTTTCCTGACTCACACAAAATCATGAAGTCAAATGCTTTTCAAAGCAATAATAACATGCGATATAATGAATATCATGTAAAACTAGTTTACATCACTCATGGGGTTAAATAGCATGGAAATAACATCATGCAAATTCAGTTTAAAATCCAGTTTCATTCTCATCAAAATCTTATCTCAATCAGGATTTAACCCCTCCCTCGGGTGATCCAAACTCACACAAAAATCCACAAAATGAGTTTCTCAAAACATCAACATGCGAGACTAGGCAATAGATATATATATCTTGGGCAAATAACTAGGACTATGGCCATATGTCCTCATGATCCCACTGCTACACGGATCCTAGTGTGCGGGGTCTCACCAAGATTGGGGACCGCCCCGGGAGGTGGATCAGTCCATCCTGTCGGCCCTGTCCGATCACTCGCATCTGAAGATGCCACTCGCATCCGAAGATGCCATGCATCCAAAGATGTCACTCACATCCGAAGATGCCACATAATCAATCCCAGCACGGTACAACATACTCCATGCTACTTGCATGGTACAATGTACTCCGTGGACCCATATCTCATATCCACAATCGTGTTTGTCTCAAAACACACGTGCGAGCATATTTAATCGGCGTGACACACAGTCTACCCGACGCTCCAACCACGGCTCATCGCATGTCTCATAAAATCAGTGCGAGCGATGCTCCAGCACTCTCATAAAATTAAGAAAAATCTCATGTGAGTCAAGCTTCAGCACGCGTTTCATAAAATCTCATAAGAATAGTGTGAGCTAAGCTCCAGCTGTGAAACACAGATTTTTCCCACTATGTTCATTAATTGGAATCATAAGACGGATCATTTAGGACGGATGAATGCCAATGATGTAGTGGAGGTATGAAAATACAGAATTTAAATGAGAAAAGATAGTGAGTCCAAGAATAAAAATCGGTCTAAATTGGTCCCGAACGTGTAGAAGGGTAAAATGGTCAAAAGATCCTAATTTCGATGTAAATTCGATAAGAAAATTTCATTAAAATATGGATTTAGGAAATCTTGATCGATAAAGAAGAAATTATGGAATTTCAAGTCTAATTGGTCAAGATATGAAGATATTATGAATTTTCGTAATTTTTACCCGGGACATTATCCCGAAAATATGTGAAAAATACACTGAAAACCCTAAACCCTAAATTAAATTAATTAAATTAATAAAATAAAATATGATTTTTGAGATATTTTGTGTAATTTATTATATTTTATTTGATTAAAATAAAATATAATAAAATATATTTTAAAAAAAGAAAACTGGAAATCGGGATTTGAAGAATTAAAGGAAACAGAAGACAAAACCTAGGAACTCGAACCCAGCCTTGTCAGCCTCACTCACCCACGAGCCACCACCAGAGAACCGACCAGGCGAGAAAGTCGAGCCGTCCGAGCTCGCCAGCACTGACAGCTGATGGAGAACGGCGATCGACGAGAGAAAGAGTGAGAAAGAGAGAAACCGAGAGAGAAGGAGCGAGAAAGAGAGAGAAAGAGAGAGAGAACAAAGGTGAACGGAGGTCAGGGGAAGAGAGAGGGCCTCGCCACTAGCTAGGAGGAGGGCCGATCTGCCACCGTCGGTGAAGAAAACGGTCGAAAATGGTGAAAACGAAAGACACCACCGACGCCGGGGGAGAAGAGGTTAGACCGGCCACTTTCTGGCCAACCATGGCGAACCGAGGCTAGATCCATGCTTCGCGAGGTCCCGCAGAGCTGCTGGCGATGGAAGCCGGTGAAGAACCGGTCGACAAAGCATCGAGTCGATCGAACCGGACTGAACCTGACCGGTCTGAACCTGGCTGAACCTGATCGAATCGGTTCAGCCAAGAAAAAGAAAAAAAAAGGAGAAAAAGAAAAGAAAAAAGAGAAAAAGGAAAAAGGGAAAAAAATTTTGAGGTTACACCGGACTTCGAGTAAGTCGGTAAGAGGTCAAAATCGAACTTTGATTTGCACACCATCACATAATCTTGGGTAAGTAAATCTCATTTACGACAATTTATGTAATTATCGTGTATTAAAGATTTATTTTACAAGTTATAGATTAAATTTCGCATTTAGTGGATTAAAGTGAGATTTTTAATTAAATTGTCGTAAATGATATACGGGCTATTCAAGGAGTCTAGAAAAAGGCTCAATAAGTACTGATGGGCCCAGTGAGCCCAATAAGCCTTGATGAAAGAATTAATAAGTGGAAACAGGCTTAAAACGGATTAAGGCCCATTAAGGTGCAATCGGGCCCAATTAGCTAAATCGACAGTAGTGAATATGAGAAAATATTTAATGAGCTGAATATGATTAAAACGAGGTTTATACCGATAAAACCGAGCAAAAAGAGTAAAATCAATTGAAAGTCAACTTTTGGTCAAAGCTTCGATATAATCACATATTTGGATATGTTGAAATGGATTTTAGCCATATGTGATAAGTTGAACTTGTTTTGCAGTAGCTCGGTCTATCGACATGTTTTACGAGGTAAACTCGAGCATCGACGAAAGTGCTCTACATCAGTCACTAAGAGGTAAGGGATACAATTTAGAGTAGCATTAGTACTCCTTTATCCTTACCAACTGTTTATGTACAAGAATTGAATGAGATTTTACAAAATGGATTTTCAACTGTATTCAAATCGAAGCCAAAACCATTTCCTGAGTTTTCAGCATGTTTTATATATATGAGATACATTTTTACAGCATACATGTTTATAAGAGTGATTTTTCACTTTTGAAATGAAAGAATAGTGTTTTCATGTGAGATTACGGGTTAAAGTCCCGATATGTTTTATGAAACCATGTTTTAAGCTATATTTTCACAGTATGAGTATGAGTCCCAAGAAATAACTATTATACTATTGCTTTCCATATTTACACGGGCTAGAGTCCCGTAACGATTTTGAGAATCGGGTTAGAGTCCAGTAATAATTTTTAATACATGGGTATGAGGCCCAAAATGATTTTGATAAATTGGGTAAGAGGCCCAAAATGATTTTGTGGGGTAAAAAGGCATGATATGACGATAGTCAGAGGATCTGGGGTCGATCTCGTATGGAGACGATCGAGGAACTACCTAGCCGACGGCCAGAGAACGGGCAGGCTCTCACTTGATATGAGAAACATACGCATAGTCCACACTTGGTGATGCACGTGAGTTCATGCGTATAGTCCCCACTTAGTTGTGCACTAGAGATAGGGCAGCGTATGACCCTCATCCAGTCCTACGACTCCCTTGTACAATGGCCATATGTACCTATGCTAAACATCCTACAGGACCATATGTATGATGTCCTTCGGGACTAGTATATGAGACGATTGCCTGACCCTACACGATAAATTGACGGAATGATATACATATGTTTTCGTACATTTCATGCTACATGTTTTATGATTTTATTGAGCACAGATTTTCTATGATGAGATTTTCAAGGTAGCCAAGAGTATGTTTTACGAATTGTGCATATGACAATAAGATTTTATTTTCAAAGTGATAAGCATGTTATGATATGCATGATTAAGTTTTGAGATGCTTTTTACTTGTTTACATGACGTAATATGCATACTCTATATGAGTTTTACCTAAAAGATGCAGTATGTGTAAACTTATGATTTAAGCATGTTTTTACTGCTTTTATGAAATGTAAGCATCTCTACTCCAGTACATGTTTATGCTGATTTGTAAAACCATGAGTTTTACCATGTTTTGAGTATTTAAAGCTATTTTAAATGTATCTCTTATTGAGTCTGAAAAACTCACTCCCCTCCTCTCCATCTCCCAGATTATCGATAGCGAGTCTACTGCACATATGAGACTGTGGTTGTTAACAAGGTAGTCCGACCTTTCATCGGATACTTTCGTAGCCTTAAGGTACAGTCTTACTCGTATTCTAGACATATGATACAGAATAGACACTATTGTATATAATAGTCAGGATGTAATAGTTGGAAATGATTATATATATATACAGAAGGTATGTAATGTAATGAGATCCTGGAAATGAAAAAGATTTTAAATCTAGACATGGACAAGAAAACAACATAGTTAATGGATAAAAAGTTTAAATCAGCCTCATTTTTCTATGATTCTGTGGCGTGACAGCTTTGATTGGTATCAGAGTAAATGTTGTGTAGTACTGTCGTGTCTAGTAATAAGTGTATTACATCCCAATGTGTCTATGCAAGTCTGGTAATAAGGTAAGCTTACCTGTCAAAGTATGACTTAATTTGTGGATTATGTGTAAATAGTAGATAACTGATCATGAGTGGTAGACGGGGTCGTTCACAGAGACGAGCTCAACCCACTCTACCATCTTCTCCTCAACCCGAGAGCCCTACTGATAGAATAAGGAGGCTTGAAGAGATAGTACATGGTATGAGGGAAAGACTTACAACCTTTACCACTATGTTTACCCAGCAGTTTGGGGTACGTATATCTGGTACGGAAATAGTTACTCTTACGTCTAATCCTCCTCCCTCACCAGTTCCTCCAGTAGCCCCAGCCCTCAGCTAGCAGTTCCCCAGCATAGGGATGATAGAGAGACTCAGAGGGTGCGAGATTTCTTGAGTATGCATCCTCCGGAGGTCACAAGGCTTAAGGACCCGGTTAAGGCTGAAGAGTGGATCATAGATATTGAGGTGGTATTTCAGTTTTTGGGGTGGACTGATAGTGAGAGAGTGACTATGGCGGGTTAAATGATAAAGGGATAGGCTAAGTTCTGAAGGAGATCCACACAGACGATATTAGCCGAGGATCCTTTAGAGATCACATGGAATGCATTCTTAGTCGCATTCTGAGAGCAATATGTATCGCTTGCAGCTCGAAAGAATATGCATGCAAAGTTTTTAGATTTGTAACAGGGAAGTTCTACAGTAGACAAGTATGAGAACAGATTTACAACCCTGATGAGATACGATTCAGAGACAGTTAGAGATCCCGAGAGCCAAACAGAGAGATTTCTGGCAGGATTGAGATCCAGGATCAGAGAGAAACCGTTGGGTCAGAAAATTGTAGATTTCAGAGATGCTCTGAGGCGAGCCCAAGAGATAGAGAGGGGTTTAGACGTTACTCAAGTGGAGCATGGTTTCAGGAGTTCAGGCAGAGATAAAGGGGAAAAGAGCAGTTACTTCTCGACATGATTTGAGAGGGGGTCAGCCCAAGAGATAGAGGGTGAAAGGACCTCAGATAGGGTCTAGTAAGCCCAAGACTACAGTTGGTGCCGTAGGTATGATTAGAGGCCCTGATAAAAGAGTGCCACGATGCAAGACATGTGGCAATATCCACACTGGACCTTGCCATGTATGTACATTTACTTGCTATAGATACGGTGAAGTAGGACACCTGATGAGAGAGTGTCTACTTATGAGATATCAGGAACCTTGTGAGGCACCTAGATAGATAGAGAGACCGACTCAGGCTCCACAGAGGAGAGCCACAACCGCAAACAAAGGCAAGAAGCCTGTCTCCTAAGGCTGAGTGTTTGCTATTGATCAGGAGACAGCAGATACATCCTTCGATGTTATCCGAGGTACTCTCCTTGTCTGTAATCATGAAGCACATGTAATGTTTGACCCAAGTTAGACACACTCGTTTGTGTCACCATAATTTGTATGTAAGTTTCATAGGAAACCTGGAGTCATTAGATTACATGTTGCACATAAGTATACCTATGCACGAGATACAGAAAACAGATATGATATGTAAATCTTGTGATATGATGGTAGGAGATAAGAAGTTGTTAGTAGATCTAGTATGGTTAAATATGCAAGACTTTGATGTAATATTATGCATGGATTGGTTAGCTACCAATCGTGTAAGTCTAGATTGCTACACTTTCTCCTTACCAAAAAAGTTCAATGTATGTTTGGTTAGAAAGTAATGAAAGTGCATCGTGTTAAAGTTATGAAATGATATAATGTTTATGTATGAGATTGACGTATGATGTTTTATTGTGTGAAGGATACATTGCTTTCATTTCGGATAAGAGTTGGAACCACAAAGTATATAGGATGTTTCAGTGGTATGTGAGTTTCTCGAAGTATTCCCAAAGGACTTATTGGGTTTACCACCCGAGAGAGAAGTTGAGTTTACCATTGAGCTAATATCAGATACTCAACCCATCTCTAAGCCACCTTATCAAATGGCACTGGTAGAGTTGGAAAAATTAAAGAGGCAGTTGCAAGAATTGCTCGATAAGGGGACTTAGCGTGTCACCATGGGATACACCAGTTTGTATTCTATTTCACTTAACCGACACTGACAGTACTAGACACCCTAAGCTCTGATACCAAGAAAACTCTGTCACGCCCCGGAAGTGCGGAAAATAGGGCAAATTTAAAACTTTTTACTCATTAATTCACAATTAAGGGTGTATTCCTGTGCAGTGTCATACATCATCATAGTTATCATGCCTCAGGATCTTATCATAATATAGTGTATGTTGTATCATATACATTACTCAATTCCAAGTTAATTAATCCTAATACATCCCATACAATGTTATACATCAAGTGTCTGCAATTACAATAATCGTCTGGGTACATGAAAAGATAAAAGGTACCTCAAAATACAATATATATGGCTTGGAGCTCAAGTCCTCCACTAGCCACTACTCCGTACGTCGCCGGGAGATCCTTTTTCACTTGAAGAACTCTGGGGGGAAAGAAAACAGGGTGAGCTTCTAAATCGCTCAGTAAGGGGGGTAAGGAACTCATTTCATAAACCAAAATGCACATCACAAAATGTTTATTTGTATGTGAAACTCATTTGAAAACCATAGCATGAAAGTACTCAAAACGACATTCTCATGTCTCAAGTCATGTGAAAACATGAAGTAAAAAGGCTCACTCTAGAGCAATAACAAAGCATGTGAAAATATGCGATAAACGCTTTCTCAATGAACTTGATAAAATCACTGAAATAGTAATGCACGTGGCACAGCCACTAAACACACGTGGCATAGCCACTGATTTAAATTCACACGTGGCATAGCCACTATCTCATGTGGCAAAGCCACTGATTTAAATTCACACGTGGCATAGCCACTATCTCACGTGGCAAAGCCACTGATTTAAATTCATACGTGGCACAGCCACAGAATAGGGTTTCACGTGGCAACGGCCACCAAATTGGGTTTCTCACGTGGCAACGGCCACCAAATGGGGTATCACATGGCAACGGCCACCAATAGGGTATCACGTGGCAACGGCCACCAATGGGGTTTCTCACGTGGCAACGGCCACCAATGGGGTTTCTCATGTGGCAACGGCCACCAATAGGGTATCACGTGGCAACGGCCACCAATGGGGTTTCTCATGTGGCAACGGCCACCAATAGGGTATCACGTGGCAACGGCTACCAATGGGGTTTCTCACGTGGCAACGGCCACCGAATATACGTGGCATAGCCACAGAATGGGTTATTCTCACGTTACCAGAACGGAGAAGAAATCGGGCTTACATGCTACCAGATCAATGCCCGGTGTGTACTCACAATTACACACCTAAGTCTTATCACATAAGACTAGTTTGCCTTCACGTAGAACTCATAGGGGTTTTTCACTCATAAAACTCAATTGAAAACCGTTTTATACTCAACACAAAACATAATAAAACCGAGTTTCAATCGGCAAAGCATGCACTAATTTCTCAAATCTCGATATTGGCTTAACGTAGAGCCCAATTCATTACTCACACAAAATTCAACGGTTTATAAAGCAATTTCACACTCAGCTTATAAACTCATAAAATTATGGGCTCCAACTGGCTATAAAAATCGTGTGCAATTAAATCTCAACACAACACTCAACATGCTTGTTTTATAAACCACAAATCATGCTATAATAGTTTACAAATCACATACATAAATGGTTTAGATTTCCATTACCTCTTTGCACCTCGTATAGTGCAATCGTTTCCCCCGTATCACGGACTAGTCTCGCATTCCACTCTGGAACTCTCGAGCTGTCCAAATGATGTTAAAACATCAATACTCGATTATCTCATCAACCTCAATTCTCAAAATCGAGTATAATTGCTCATAACTCCTCAAATCCCTTGATTCTCGTAACTCTACCCCAAACTACACACTCATTCACAACATCTCAACGTTCTACATTTCTAATACCAATTATCTATGCTAATTCATCACATTGTCTAAATTTCCATTTATAGCTCAAAATTCCTAAAATTACCAAAATCGCTAAATATCATTATCCCTCCAACCACATCGCAATTTCATCAATCCCTAATCATTTCTCAGCTATTTCAACGCAATGACAACCACCAATATCATCAAAATCATCTCAAATATCAAGATCGAGGTTTAGAAATTACCCAAAGCTTGTGAGACGCACAACCCACGCCTCGATCCGATTCGTCCTTCGATTTCCAAGTATGTTGTTCTCCCTTTAATAAGGAACAACTTTCCTTCTTGCCACAACTCTTGATTTGGCCGGAAATGGGTGTTTTGGATGAGTGAGAAAGTTAGGTTTTCGGTGGAAATGGGGTTGGAAGAGAGAGAAAGTGAGTTTACAGGAGAAAAACAGGGGTTCCTTATATAGGCTGAGGGTAGGAGATCGATCTGTCGAGGGGTGAGATCGATCTGCGTTTGAATTTTTGGGGACGATCTGGGCAATTTTATGCCTAGGAGATCGATCTGTCGGGGGGTGAGATCGATCTCTGTATGGCTTTATGAGATCGATCTGCTCCTAAGGAGATCGATCTTCTCCCAAACAGAATCATTTGGAGATCGATCTCTTCCTCATGAGATCGATCTTCTCTCAAACAGAATCATAAGGAGATCGATCCTCTTCCATTGGAGATCGATCTACTCCTCAAATTCCTCCTTCCTCGTCATTTTTAACTCACCAGATCGATCTCTCCTTATCCCAGATCGATCTGTCCTCATACTTCATGCTTATTTTACACACTTAACATATAAATCTCCAATTATAATTCCCACAATTCACTTAGCTCAATAAATTACACTTCAAATTCTTATTACATCATTAAAATATGTCTGAAATTCTCAGATCTCACATCCTCCCCACCTTAAAAGAATTTGGTCCTCCAAATTCAACTCAACTAGTTAAAGAGATGGGGGTATTTCTCCTTCATGAGATTATCTAGTTCCCACGTTGCCTCTTCTCTTGAGTAATGTTTCCATAAAACTTTCACTAATGGGATGCTCTTGGTTCTCAGTACCTTCTCCTTTCTATCGAGAATCCGAACGGGTTCCTCAGTGTAGCTCATGTCCTCTTGTATGTCCATCTCATCATACTCTATAACATGAGAAGGGTCCGGGTGGTACTTCCTCAACATAGACACATGAAAAACGTTGTGTATTCCGGACATCTGTAGGGGTAATGCTAATCTGTAAGCTACCTCTCCCACTTTCTCAAGAATCTCGAATGGTCCTACGTATCGAGGACTCAATTTCCCTTTCTTCCCAAATCGCATGATACCCTTACTCGGTGATATTTTCAGAAATACTGCATCACCAACCTCAAACTCGAGTGGCCATCTACGCACATCCGCGTAGCTTTTCTGTCTACTTTGTGCAGCCGTAACCTCTCACATATGAGTTTCACACTCTGTACGGCTTGCTCAACAAGCTCGGGAGCATTTATCTTTCTGTCACCGACTTTTTCCCAAGCTACAGGGGATCTACACCCCTACCATATAGAGCCTCAAAAGGTGCCATTCCAATACTCGCGTGATAGCTGTTATTGTATGCAAACTCTGCTAGGGGCAGGTGATCATCCCATGATCCCTTAAAATCCATCGTACACGCCCTCAACATATCCTTCAGGGTCTGAATAGTCCTCTCTGACTGACCATCTGTCTGAGGATGATAGGTGGTACTAAAACTCAATCGAGATCCCATGGACTCCTGAAACTGGGTCCAAAATCTAGAAGTAAATCGGGAATCTCTATCAGAAGTAATACTCACTGGAGCCCCATGTAATCTAGCTATCTCGCTGACATACAGCTCAGCCAAGGCATCTATAGTATCTGTGCTCTTGATGGCAAGGAAGTGGGCACTCTTGGTCAATTTATCCACAATGACCCATATCGCGTCATGACCTCTCCGGGTCCTCGGTAAACCCATAATAAAGTCCATAGTGACATGCTCCCATTTCCATGTAGGTACAGGTAAGGGCTGTAGTAGTCCTCCGGGCTTCCAATGCTCAGCTTTCACTTGCTGGCATACTAAACACCTGGCCACATACTCTGCCACATCTTGCTTCATACCACTCCACCAATACACCTTTCTCAAGTCTCGGTACATCTTAGTACTCCCTGGGTGCATGGTGTATCGCGAGCAGTGGGATTCTCTAAGTATCTGTCTTTTCAGGGTATCATCGTCCGGTACACAGATCCGTCCTCTGAATCTCAACAATCCATCCTCACTGATGGTGATATCCGACTGCGAACTCTGTTCAGCTTAGCTAACCATATATATCAATCTCTGATCACTGCGCTACCCAGTTCTAATCTGATTCATGATCCTGGGCTCTATCCGCAAGTTAGCCAAAAATCCAGTCTCTACCTCTTTAACTCTGATTCGAAGTTCGGTAAACTGCTCCAGTAAATCCCATTCCCTGATCATCATAGCAGATATCACACTCTTCCTGCTCAGGGCATCAGCAACCACATTCGCCTTGCCCGGATGATATAGAATCTCGCAGTCATAATCCTTAAGGAGTTCCACCCATCTCCTTTGTCTCATGTTTAACTCTTTCTGATCAAAGAGATATCTCAAACTCTTGTGATCAGTGAAGATCTGGAATCTTTCCCCATATAAGTAGTGTCGCCAGATCTTCAAAGCAAATACCACAGCGGCTAACTCCAAATCATGCATGGGGTAATTCCGCTCATGGTCCTTCAGCTGTCGTGATCCATATGTGACCACTCTTTCGTGCTGCATAAGCACACACCCCAATCCTTGGTGAGATGCATCGCTATACACCGAAAATCCTCCTGATCCCTCAGGAAGGGTTAACACAGGTGCCGCTGTCAATCTCCTTTTTAATTCTTGAAAACTGAGCTCACATTGATCAGTCCATATAAATGGAGTCTCTTTGCGCGTGAGCTTAGTCAAAGGAGCGGCAATCCTTGAAAATCCTTCCACAAATCTTCTGTAATGCCCTGCCAAACCAAGGAAGCTTCGTACCTCAGTAACTGTCCTCGATCTCTCCCAATTAAGCACAGCCTCCACCTTGCTTGGGTCCACTGATACTCCTTCCTCTGAGACTATATGACCAAGGAAAGCTATCCGATCCAACCAAAACTCACACTTACTAAGCTTTCCGTATAATTACTTATCTCGGAGTATCTGAAGTACTAACCACAAATGCTGTGCATGCTCCTCATACGACCGAGAGTATACCAGGATATCATCAATAAAGACTATCACAAATTTATCTAGATAGTCTCTGAACACCTCGTTCATCAATCTCATAAATGTTGCAGGGGCGTTCGTCAATCCAAAGGACATCACCAAAAATTCGTAATGGCCATACCTCGTCCTGAAGGCCGTCTTGGGAATATCTTCTTCCTTGATCCTCAATTGGTGATAGCCCGATCTCAAATCAATCTTAGAAAAGACTGATGCCCCTCTCAGCTGATCAAGTAGATCATCAATCTTGGGCAATGGGTATTTATTCTTCACCGTGGCCTTATTCAACAACCGGTAGTCTACGCATAATCTGAGACTACCATCCTTCTTCTTGACAAATAAAATTGGTGCTCCCCACGGTGAAACACTGGGCCTAATGAACCCTTGATCCAATAACTCCTGTAGTTCTTTCTTCAATTCCTTAAGTTCCACTAATGCTATACTGTAGGGAGGTTTAGAGATCGGCTGAGTATCTGGTACCAAATCAATGGTAAACTCCAGCTCTCTCTCTGGTGGTAAACCTGGCAATTCATCTGGGAAAACATCCAAAAATTCACATACCACAGGTATATCCTCAATCCTCGGATGTTCCCGCTCATCGTCTGAGATGAGTGTCTCATAACCTTCACATGAATAATCATATTTAATATTCTTCAAAATAATATCAAAATTCTCAAATTACTTACTAGAAATCCACATAATCATTTCCTCAATATCTCAATCGTACACTGTAAGGTTCAGGTAGGGAGAAAGTTACAATCTTAGTGTAGCAGTCTAAACTCACTCGATTGGTTGCCAACCAATCCATCCCTAGAATCACATCAAACCCATGTATATTCAACATGATTAGATCTGCTAACATCACTCTATCTCCCACCTTTATTTCACATCCTCTACAGATTAACTCAGTTCTCTGGGATTCACGCTTAGGGGTATTTACATGTAGTATGTATTCTAGAGGTTCAAACTTCAAGTTTAATCTACATGCAAAGTGCTCAGAAATAAACGAATGCGTGGATCCTGAATCAATCAACACATGAGCCTTATGATTACAGACAGAGAGTGTACCTCTTATAGTTTCTGCCGAAGTATCTGCGGTCTCCTTATCCAGGACAAACACACGTCCCTGTGCCACAGGTTTCTTCCCTTTCTCTGCCGCAGTGGCCCGTCTCCGAGGATCCACTCTCTGAGGCTGTTGTCTAGTAGGCTCCAATCCATGTGGTTTCTGAGGTTGAGGGCAATCCTTCACCATGTGACCCATGTCTCCACATCTAAAACATCCATGGATCGACCCGGTACAACTTTCCTTATGCATTCGGCCACAATTCCTACAAAACCTTGTCTCTGGCCTGACATCTCGAGGGGTCTCTCTAATGTAAGGGTACCCTCTGGGTCTCTCTAATCTGCCTTTCTGCACCTCAATCCTTCCACTTCTGAAGGAACCTCTCCGAGCCTCCATTTGGAAAAGTGCTGGCCTTTTGCCCTTATCTCTATTCACTGCTCTGAGCTCATTCTTGGATTGCACCATTTCAATTCCTCTTTCAATTTCTTGTGCTCGTCTCAGAGCATCTCCAAACTCCGTAATATATAGCCCTATCAATCTATCTCTGATGACAGGCTTCAACCCATACACAAACTTCTCTATGCGGAGCTCTTCACTCTTGAAGGTCTCTGGGTTGTATCTCAATAGAGCTGTGAATTGGCTCTCATAGTCATCCACAGACATGTCACCCTATACCAAGCTCAAAAACTCGACCTGTTTCTTTCTCTGGGCGGCTCGTGGTACATATTGGGTCCTAAAGGCTGTCTGGAACTCTTCCCAACCAATCACATCCTGGCGGGACATCAGAATACCTTGGGTAGTACCCCACCAATCTCGAGCTCTCCCCTTCAGCATATAGGCACTCATACTGACCCTCTCAGCATCGATGCACCCCAGAAAATCAAATATAACTCTCAATTCCATTAACCACTCCTCAGCCTCTGTAGGATCCTTCTTTCCCTTAAATGCGGGTGGATTCATCTTCAGAAAATCCTTTAGTCGGACCATACTTCTATCCTCAGGCTGAGTGACGGGAGGCACTGGGGGTATGGGAGGTCCTTGTGGTGGTGTAGGGGTAGTACCCGAGGCATTAACTCCAAAGTGTTGCGCGAATAACTCTGCCATCTGCTCAAAACCTTGCCTCACATCGGTCTCAATCCGATTAAATCGAGAGTTAGGACTCTCTGGTTGTGGGACAGGTGGCGGAGGGGACTCTGCCTGCCTCCTCGAACGACCTCGTCGTTACTCATTCTCTATCTCAACTCGTCTCCTGCGCGTACATATCAAAATCGATTGAAATCTCAATCCTCAATTTCAGTTCATGACCAGACTATTACAGACACTTGGGATGTATTCTATTTCACTTAACCGACATTGACAGTACTAGACACCCTAAGCTCTGATACCAAGAAAACTCTGTCACGCCCCGGAAGTGCGGAAAATATGGCAAATTTAAAACTTTTTACTCATTAATTCACAATTAAGGGTGTATTCCTGTGCAGTGTCATACATCATCATAGTTATAATGCCTCAGGATCTTATCATAAAATAGTGTATGTTGTATCATATACATTACTCAATTCCAAGTTAATTAATCCTAATACATCCCATACAATGTTATACATCAAGTGTCTGCAATTACAATAATCGTCTGGGTACATGAAAAGATAAAAGGTACCTCAAAATACAATATATATGGCCTGGAGCTCAAGTCCTCCACTAGCCACTACTCCGTACGTTGCCGGGAGATCCTTTTTCACTTGAAGAACTCTGGGGGGAAAGAAAACAGGGTGAGCTTCTAAATCGCTCAGTAAGGGGGGTAAGGAACTCATTTCATAAACCAAAATGCACATCACAAAATGTTTATTTGTATGTGAAACTCATTTGAAAACATAGCATGAAAGTACTCAAAACGACATTCTCATGTCTCAAGTCATGTGAAAATATGAAGTAAAAAGGCTCACTCTAGAGCAATAACAAAGCATGTGAAATATACGATAAACACTTTCTCAATGAACGTGATAAAATCACTGAAATAGTAATGCACGTGGCACAGCCACTAAACACACGTGGCATAGCCACTGATTTAAATTCACACGTGGCATAGCCACTATCTCACGTGGCAAAGCCACTGATTTAAATTCACACGTGGCATAGCCACTATCTCATGTGGCAAAGCCACTGATTTAAATTCACACGTGGCACAGCCACAGAATAGGGTTTCACGTGGCAACGGCCACCAAATTGGGTTTCTCATGTGGCAACGGCCACCAAATGGGGTATCACGTGGCAACGGCCACCAATAGGGTATCACGTGGCAACGGCCACTAATGGGGTTTCTCACGTGGCAACGGCCACCAATAGGGTATCACGTGACAACGACCACCAATGGGGTTTCTCACGTGGCAACGGCCACCAATAGGGTATCACGTGGCAATGGCCACCAATGGGGTTTCTCACGTGGCAACGGCCACCGAATATACATGGCATAGCCACAGAATGGGTTATTCTCACGTTACCAGAACGGAGAAGAAATCAGGCTTACATGCTACCAGAGCAATGCCCGGTGTGTACTCACAATTACACACCTAAGTCTTATCACATAAGACTGGTTTGCCTTCACGTAGAACTCATGGGGGTTTTTTACTCATAAAACTCAATTGAAACCATTTTGTACTCAACACAAAACATAATAAAAATCGAGTTCCAACCGGCAAAGCACGTACTAATTTCTTAAATCTCGATATTGCCTTAACGTAGAGCCCAATTCATTACTCACAAAAAATTCAACGATTTATAAAGTAATTTCACACTCAGCATATAAACTCATAAAATTATGGGCTCCAACTGGCTATAAAAACCGTGTGCAATTAATCTCAATACAGCACTCAACATGCTTGTTTTATAAACCATAAATCATGCTATAATAGTTTACAAATCACATACACAAATGGTTTAGATTTCCCTTACCTCTTTGCACCTCGTATAGTGCAATTGTTTCCCCCGTATCACGGACTAGTCTCGCATTCCACTCTGGAACTCTCGAGCTGTCCAAACGATGTTAAAACATCAATACTCAATTATCTCATTAACCTAAATTCTCAAAATCGAGCATAATTGCTCATAACTCCTCAAATCCCTTGATTCTCGTAACTCTACCCTAAACTACACACTCATTCACAACATCTCAATGTTCTACATTTCTAATACCAATTATCTATGATAATTCATCACATTGTCTAAATTCCCATTTATAGCTCAAAATTTCTAAAATTACCAAAATCGCTAAAATCATTATCCCTCCAACCACATCGCAATTTCATCAATCCCTAATCATTTCTCAGCTATTTCAACGCAATGACAACCACCAATATCATCAAAATCATCTCAAATATCAAGATCGAGGTTTAGAAATTACCCAAAGCTTGTGAGACGCACAACCCACGCCTCGATCCGATTCGTCCTTCGATTTCCAAGTATGTTGTTCTCCCTTTGATGAGGAACAACTTTCCTTCTTGCCACAACTCTTGATTTGGCCAAAAATGGGTGTTTGGATGAGTGAGAAAGTTAGGTTTTCGGTGTAAATGGGGTTGGAAGAGAGAGAAAGTGAGTTTGCAGGAGAAAAATAGGGGTTCCTTATATAGGCTGAGGGTAGGAGATCGGTCTGTCGAGGGGTGAGATCGATCTGCGTTTGAATTTTTGGGGACGATCTGGGCAATTTTATGCCTAGGAGATCGATCTGCCGAGGGGTGAGATCGATCTCTGTATGGCTTTACGAGATCGATATGCTCCTAAGGAGATCGATCTTCTCCCAAACAGAATCATTTGGAGATCGATCTCTTCCTCATGAGATCGATCTTCTCTCAAATAGAATCATAAGGAGATCGATCCTCTTCCATTGGAGATCGATCTGCTCCTCAAATTCCTCCTTCCTCGTCATTTTTAACTCACCAGATCGATCTCTCCTTCTCCCAGATCGATCTGTCCTCATACTTCATGCTTATTTTACACACTTAACATATAAATCTCCAATTATAATTCCCACAATTCACTTAGCTCAATAAATTACACTTCAAATTCTTATTACATCATTAAAATATGTCTGAAATTCTCA
This sequence comes from Firmiana major, assembly GCA_033439115.1. Taxonomy (NCBI): domain Eukaryota; kingdom Viridiplantae; phylum Streptophyta; class Magnoliopsida; order Malvales; family Malvaceae; genus Firmiana; species Firmiana major. Next base: position 46,987,066 of record CM065896.1, on the reverse strand, counting down.
GATCTCACACCAGTACTATTTGTCAGAAAGAAGGATGGTAGTTTTTGTCTATGTATAGACTACAGGCTTTTGAACAAAGCAATAGTTGAGAATAAGTATCCCCTGCCAGGGGCTTCAGTGTTTCAAGGATAGACTTGAGATCGAGTTAGCATCAGCTAAGGATTAAGGAGGCCGATGTACTGAAGACAACATTTCAGACCCAATATGGGCACTATAAGTTCCTAGTTATGCCCTTTTGGATTGACTAATGCTCCAACTACATTCATGAGTCTTATGAACGATGTCTTCCGAGAATACTTGGATAGATTTATAATAGTATTCATCAATGACATTTTGATTTATTTTAGATCTCGAGAAGAGCACGAATAACATTTAAGGATCGTGCTCCAGACTCTTGGTGAGAAGAAGCTATAAGCTAAATTTAGTAATTGTGCTTTCTGGCTAGAACAGATTGCATTCCTTGGACATGTAGTATCTAAGTGCGAGGTGTCAGTAGATCCGTCCAAGGTAGATGCAGTATTGAGATGGGAAAGACTGAGGATAGTCACGGAGATCAAAAGCTTATGGGATTAGCATGGTATTACGGACGAATTGTTGAAAGGTTTTCACAAATAGCAGCTCCATTAACTAGACTGACTCGTAAAGAGGTTCAGTTTATATGGTCTGAGTGGGTGAGTAGAACTTTCAAGAGCTCAAACGTTGGTTGACTACGGCACCAGTCTTGACCATTCCGAGTGGGTTTGGGGGATTTGTGATATACAATGATGCTTCTCACTAGGGTCTCGGCTGTGTGCTTATGCAGCATGGTCGAGTGGTAGCTTATGGATCTCGTCAGTTAAAGGATCACGAGCGTAATCATTCCACTAACGACTTAGCTGCAGTAGTGTTTGCACTCAAGACATAGCGGCATTAATTGTATGGAGAAAGATTTCAGATCTTCCCTGACCACAAGAGTCTTAAGTATTTGTTTGATCAGAAAGAGCTCAATATGAGACAACGGAGATAGATAGAGCTCCTGAAAGACTATGTGTAAGACCCGATTTTATTTAAAACACAAAATGAAAAATGCAAAAGGATTGAAATGGGATTTTCGAACACGTGCAAGGGTAAAATGGTCAAAAGACCGAAATTCGATATTAATCGTGACAAGAAAATTTAATTAAAAATATGAGATTGAGAAATCTTGAACAATAATGAAGAAATAATTAAATTTCAGGTTAAATTGATCAAGATATGAATTTATTGGAATAAACCAAAATTTTCACATCGAAAAATAATCCCAAAAATAATCGAAAATTATACCGGAAAGCCAAAATAATACTGATAAATTTATTTATTGGTTAAATGAATTAAATATAATTTTTTTAGATATTTTGGTAAAATAATAATATTATAATGAATAAAATAATAATAAAATTTAATTATAAACAATAAAATAAAGTAAATGTAAAAAAAAAAAAATCGCAAAAGTCAGAATCGCGAAACAGAGAAAAAATGCGAAAGCAAGGACGAGAAATCGAGGGAACGGTTTCCCTCGATTTCGACTCAACCACGGGAGACGACGCGAGGAGGCGGACGGCGGAGGTCGATCGGCACCCGAGGTAGCCGACTCGCACACCTACGCGACCCGAAGTCACCGAAAAATGCCAGATCGACGGAGTGATTGCCGTGGGAGAGAAGCCTTGATTCGTCGGCGATGGCGCCATTTTGACTCAAGTGGAGGTCCGATAATGAACGCCCAGGTCATGGCGCGCCGATTGGTGCCTAAATCACTTCAGGAGCCGGTCGGACGGCATCGGAATGGTGAAATGATACTTGAACCGGATTGAACCGCTGAACTGAACCAGACTGAACCGCTGGACCGAACCGGTCTGAACCGGACCGAACCAGTTCAGCCAAAAAGAAAAGAAAAGAAAGAGAAAAAGAAAAAAAGGAAAAATTGGGGAAAAATTGGGGAAAAATCACAATGATGCAATCGAGCTACGGGTAAGTCGGTAAGCGGTCGAATTGATCGATTTAAATTTTGAAATATTTAATTTGATTCATATCCGACTGGAAATATACTCGAAAAAATATTAAATTGTGTAGCTCGACAATTGACATCAACTGAGAGCTCGAGACAGCCTCGATTTGCGTACTATCATGAAATCTCGAGTAAGTAACCCTTATTTACGACAATATTACATCGTTATGCGTGTTAAAAATTTACCACATAAATTACGGATTTAATTTTCGCATTTAAATGAATTATATTCTGGAAATTAGAGAAAATTATCGTAAATAATTCATTGAGATATTCGAGAATTTAGAATGAGGTCCAATATATACTGATGGGCCCAGTGAGCCCAATAGGCCTCAATAATGTGAATAGTCAGTGGAAAACGGGCTTAAGCCTGATTAAGGCCCATTATGGTGCAATTGGGCCCAATATGGGTAAACGGGCCCAATAATTAAAATTAAGGCCATAAAATATGAAATACAATTAATTGTATTGTATTTGACCTGATGAATATTTATCCGCAGTTTCAAAGATTGGATTCGGAGCAAATCGGACTGCGTGACGAGTCATTAGTGGAAAGGTCAAACTGTACAGAAAAATGAGGTAAGGGAATTGTGTGAGTAGCTAGAGGTAGCTACGTGTATTTTAAATAGCTTTTGTATACACTGAGTATGTATGTATACACTGATATTGTGTAAAGGTCCTAAAAATGGTTTAAAGATTTTAAGGACTCGAAATAGGTAAAGTCTATTTTACCCCTATTGAGGGAAGTTCACCTAAGGATGGTGAAAGCATGACATGCATAAAATGCATGATTTAAGGATTTTTTAATTTAAGGAATTTTATTCGTTTTTAAGCAAAGCAAATCGGTAGATTGGACAGTAATTGCATAAATTTCACAATATAACACTACGTAAGTGTTATTATGATTTAAATGAAATTTCTTTGGAAAATGGGCCAACTATCAAGTTTATATAGAAACAGATGTGCTGGCACATAGCTCACACTATATATGCGTTTATGAGTGTGCATAAAACATGCTTGAGCGGTTGCTCGCACCGACTTGTGTGACATCATATGCATGAAATGTGCTAGAGCGGTTGCTCGCAATGATTTTTATTCTTGTAAAATGCATGAGAAGTGCTGGAGCTTAGCTCGCACTCTGTTTTGACATGTTTTGACATGTTTTGACTTGTTTTAACTTGATATGCATAAAAAGGTGCTGGAGCGATTACTCGCACTAGTTTTAATGATTTGACATGCATGAGTGGTGCTGGAGCTTAGCTCGCATCCTGTTTTGATATGATAATTGCATAAAAGTCGTGCTGGAGTGTAACTCGCTCGAGATTTGATTTATTTATGCATAAAGTCGTGCTAGAGTGTAACTCGCATGAGATTTGATTTATTGATGCATAACACCGTGCTAGAGCTCGCTCCTACGTGATTTTATATGGATTTATAACTCATTCATTTTTAAGTCATACTGGAGTGCAACTCGTACGCAGATTTTACTGATTTTTATGAAAACCATACTAGATCTTCGCTCGCATGAGATTTTCTGATATCATGAATATACATAGAGTCGTGCTTGAGCTTCGCTCGCACAGGGATTTATATGACATGCATATAGCCATGTTGGAGCCTCCTGTAGACTGTGTGTCACAGTGAGATGATATGCTCACACGCGCATACTGAGACAGAGATGATATAGGTGGATAAGACCTATTACAGGCACCCCTGACTGAGCTTGGGTTCACGGAGTACGTTGTACCGTGTAGGTCACGTGGAGTACGTTGTACCGTGGAGATTGTTGGAGTGGAGTGGCATTAGCCACAAGGCAGCAAGCCTTGCCCTCGCAATCCTGATGTTATGCTGTTCTGGCAGGTAGGACCGACCTACCTCCCGTTTCAGGTGTGATACCCCGCACACTAGGTACCGTGTTACCAGGAATCACTAGGTTATGGCCATAGTCCTATGTTGTTACTGATAGTCATCTACATCTCTCACATGATATAACTATTGGTCGATAGACCAGGGTAGACCCGAGGAAGTGGTTAGGCCCCCGATTGTATGATTTTATGATATGTGACCTTGAAAGAATGGTGGTTTTATAACCGAAGTTTTATAATGAATTTTAATGAATTATTTTATGAATGATTGACCCAGAAGGGTTAATTGATGCTGCAGTTTTAATGAAATGATTTTAATGCAGTAGCATGTTGAGTTTTCCATGCTTTAATGATAAATTCATAAAAGGATTGTATCTCATGATTTTTTTTATATCGCATGAAATAATGCATGATTTTGATTTAATTCAGGCTAAGTATGATTTAATGATGTCACATAAAATGCCTTTGATGCATGAATTACATGATTTCTATATGCACAAATAGTTTTGATAAACTAAGACATTGATGACATACATGATTTTGTGCTTGAGCTTTTAATGAAAAGAAATGGATTTAAGGGCATGGCATTATGAGCATGTAGATAGTGGAGCTATCTACTTACTTGTATAATTGCCTTACTGAGCGTGTGGTTTGCTCACCCCCCTTATTTTCCCATCTTTTCAGAGCACTCACAAAAGTTAGTGAACGGCTGATGACTTACATTCAAGATATCCATTGTTTCCCATCGAGAGACATGTATACACATTTGTATAGTTTTGTATCTAAATATGTAATTGCACAGTATTGCAAACGAATATGATGTCGGGGATGTAAGGTTATGTAAATACCATTGTGTATATATTTAGTTAAAGTCAAAAGATAGTAAACTCTGATATGTGAATGTGATAATGGTAAATAGGTGAGAGGTGACTAACACCGAATCATAGCCCAACTGTTTGTAGGATGGCCACGATGAGAGAAAGGTAAGAATTAAATAATAATTGAAAAAAATAAAAAAATTTACTTTGATTTTTAGGTAATTTGGGTTGTGACAGTTTAATGGTATCAGAGCTGAGTTGGCTTGATATGAGTTGATGTTAGTTGCTAAGAAAGTTTACATCCCCATGTATTGTGCATTGTTTAGATACAATTGTATATATCAAGATGGAAGTGCAGCTAAGAATTTGATTTTTGAATGTAAGAATATGGACTCATTAACTGATAGCCGCTGAGATAGAAGGGTGAGTACACGAGCTTGAGGCCGTAGAGGTAGGCCCGAGAGTCGTACTGAGTCGCCACATGAGACTCAAGATGAGATTGACGTGGAGGCTGGTATTGAGCATGCCCCACAGAGTCCGACAGAGAGATCGAACAGAGTCTGACAGAGAGATCGGACAGTATTGAGACACGTTTCACGAGCAAAGTGTGGAGAATATTTTACGAGCTAATTGCTTAGAGTATGTATGGAAGTTGAAGGTGAGTCGGAGCATTGGTGGAAGTCCGCTCGACCCATCTTAAGTGTTAGACATCCAAAATGTATATGGAAAATAATTTTAGATGTATTCCAATGACAGAATATCTCGGACACTGTTTAAAGGAATAAAAGATGAGAGTCTTTACTCTGACCTAGAGGAACTGGTTGATTGACGAGTATAAAACTCAGTTTATATTCCTGGGCAGATATGACCTGACACTATGAACAGTGAGAGTCGAGATGTCTGAAAGTTCATGGAAGGGCTCAGATTGTCAATTAGAGTCCGATTGACCCTGTTAGATATCACTACCTATGATGAGGCAGTGCGCAGATTACAGTTGTGTGAATAAGATCATGAGTTGCATGCCTCTGAGATTGGGAAAGGTAGTAAGGGCTGAAATAGAGACAAAAGAGAATAGAGAATGACAGAGATGTCAGAACAGGAAAAAGGTAGTTGGTAAAGCTTAGAGCTGATGAGTCACGGGGTAAGATGATTGGTAAGGCCCCAGTATATCTAATTTCAACAATTACGAGGGGTATTGTGATTTGAGGACCCCGACCTGCTACGGAGCAGTGTAACAGTGTAAGCAGTGTAGCAGCGTAGTAGTGAGAGCAGTATAAGATGTGTGGTAGTTACCACGAAAATAAGATGTTGGACGAGGGCGAGTGTATGCCTTGGACCAGGACACCATTGATGTTTCATCGGATGTGGTGGAAGATACCACACTGGTTGTGAATAATGAAGTAATTATTTTAAGTAATCTTGGTGCCACGCATTTATTCATACCACCTTCTGTTGCTTATAAGCGAGTGAAAGATGTGAAGCCTGTACCCTTAGGCAAGATGATGATAGTTAGCTGATTTTCACTAACTGAATATGGGTATAGGTAACACGCCCTAAGGGTATTGTCCGCAAGTGCACGGGACAAGTAATAATTGGATTTGAGTCCCAAGTTATCGTCCCACAGAGAAGTTCATCAGTCTAATTAACTACCGGTTAATCTTACCCTAAGTATATCCTAGCAAATTATGAAATTAAGGAGGGTGATCTACATAGCTAGAATTAAAAATACCGAAAGCAATAAAATAAAGAAATTAAAACCGAGCAAAATTACTTACAGTGCTCCACGCAATTGAACTAAAAAACTACAAAAGAAATTAAAACAGTTAAAACTAATTAACACAATTAAAATAAAATACAATTATGAAAATAAAGCAATAAAATTAAACCATAATTAAACTAACCTAAAATGAAATTTTAAACTACTTAATATGAAAATCAAGACTAAATTAAAAATGCATGAGACACATGTAATCTAAATTAACTCTAAATGCATCTAAACTAAAATAAAATCCTAAAACATTTAATATAAAACTAACTACTAACTAAAAATTAAAACTACAAATTAACATGCAAAAATAATAAAACTAACCTACCATTATAATTGACTAAACTAACTAACTAACAACTAATAAATGCATGAAAAATGGATTAATTACTACAATGCACTAGCCAAACAAGCCTTAACAAATTTAAATCAACCAAATCCCCCCCTTTACTGTTCACATGTCTTGTAAAACATTTTTAGTCCAAGTGTTTGGTTCGGTTGGTCCTCTGGTCCAGGCGTGCAGCTGTTTGTCCTCTGGTCCGCTGCACTCTGCTTGCTTTTGGGTCTGCTGTGTCCTACTGTGTGGTTCTGATTCTGCAGCATTGTGATGTCTGTGAGCTTCTGTCTAGCTGTTTGTTCTCGGTCTGCTTCTGTTGTTTCAGCCTGCTGCTGCCCTGGTGTATCTCGGTTCCAGATGCTCACGGGTTGCCCTCGGTTTTGCTTTGTCCTGGACTATGCAGCTATTCTGTGCTATTGCTTAAGCTTGCTCAGCTCTACTCTACACATCCTCGGTCTCTACCCAGCTACTGCGTATAGGATGCACGTCTCTACCTGCTTTTGCTGCCCAGACGTGTCTAGCTTCCATTCTCGGCTCTGTATTGCCACACCTTCACGCTAGCTCCTGCTTTAAGATGAAACCTGTCGTGTCCATCAACTTCTTGCTGCTGAGAGTAACCGAGAGCATGAAAGCACCGAGTTTCTTGCTATCAGCTTCTTCAATCACCAAGAGAAGCTCTTAAAACAGAGCAGAACAGAGGTAAAAATTGCTCCCTATCCACTGTTGCATCATACCGGATTTGCTCAGTCCAATCTTACATATCCTCGGCTCCATTCCCTGCACCCATCTGTTGGTTCAAGTTTGCATTACTGTTTTATGCCAGCTCACACATCCGATCATCCCAGTAGCATGAACAAGGAAAATAGAAAGAAGAAAGATGCCAACCCGAGACTAACAACTAGGAAATAAAGTGTTGGCTCTACCGAGAGGGGGGTGAATCAGTTTTCTAAGGTTAATGGAAAATTTAAATCAAAATCAAGTCTAATTACAGATAATGAATAATCAATAAAATAATATACAATGAATTGAAGGAAGATAAGGGAGAGAAATATCAAACACAGTAGTTTATAGAGGTTCGGCCAATCTCTTGCTTACGTCCTCTCTTCTTGACCTCCTTGTCAAGAGCTTTCTTTCACTCTTTCAATGAAAGTTACACACTCCCTTTTTCAGGTTAAGGAATAACATCTCTACCCTTTTTACACAGAGATGGATTCACCCTTTTACAAAGTTTATCTCACTGAGGAACACTCCTCTTCTCTCTTAAAGTAAGGATGAATACAAGCTCAAGCTTTTTCTAGAATGGGTAGGATAGATACAGCCTTATCTATTTCTCAAAAGTTTATACAATGAATGAAGATTGAAGACAAAAGGAATGCTAGAATTGATTTCCTGAGAATGTACAGATTGTGTAGTAATGGTGTCTGCTTTCTAGTGTCTTCAATGCTTGATCTTTATACTGAAGGATTGGTAGTTGGAGCATTTAATGCTGTTATTCCCGTTGAGATTTATGCAGAAAGAGCCGTTGGGAACCTCCAGTAGAATGCCAGATCGATCTCCAATCTTGACCAGATCGATCTTTTAGTTTAAATTCCTGCAATGTCAAAGCAAATTGAAGCAAGGAGATCAATCTCATATATGTAGAGATCGATCTTACAATTTGAAAATGTTAGAGCAGATTGATCTGTCGAACAAGCAGATCGATCTTCCAATCTCTCTATTTGAGGCAAGATCGATCTTCCAAGTATTCTCGTAGAGAGGAGATCGATCTCTAATCAACCCAGATCGATCTCCTTAGCTCTCTGACTTTGAGGAGATCGATCTCTTCCTATACCAGATCGATCTCATGAACTCTCTGTTTGAGTACAGATCGATCTACAGATCGATCTACTGCCTTTACCCTTTGTTTTAGAGGAGATCGATCTCTTCCTAGACCAGATCGATCTCATCAACATCCTGTATTAGACAGATCGGTCTTATAACCCTAATAGATCGATCTCAGCTTCCTCAATACCTTATACAAGTTCAATCCTATAGCAGATCGATCTCTTGTCCTCATGAGATCGATCTCTCATACTAGAAAACCCAGGAGATCGATCTCTCGTATCACCAGATCGATCTCTCATCCTCAAGGACTTAGTTTCTAGTACTTGATAACCTCTAAACATGTTTTTACATCATCATTATGTTTATTGAATTTACTTGTTTTGTCATTTCAAAATATATTAACCCAACATAAAGCTATGTAAAAAAAATAAAACTTGAAGAATAAAAGAGCTTGAAATACACCAAACCGAGAAGAGCAAATGAAAATGATGCATTGTTTGCTATCAATAGTAAATATCTAAGTAGATGAAGAGCATAAACATAGAATGAAATGGAAGCTAACGGAAAACAGGAAAATAAATCATCAAAATGTAATCTAAAAACTAAACTACTCTAAACTACATTAGATTATACTACTCCTACTCCTAAAACTAAATTACATCTACTTCTACTCCTAAAATTACATACTCTTTCAATTGCCATCCTTTCCTATTTATAAACACACTAGGGGTAAAATGGTAATTTCCACATCCTTGATGAGTTGGCATTTTTTTGGCCACTTGTCTTCACACCATTGGCTCCTTGAAAAGATATTTCCATGTCATCGGTCTTCTTGTCCAATTAGATGTGCTAGGTGGCATGACTCGTGTTGTTCGCGCGGCTCAATCTCGATTTTAGCCCAATTCCGATCCATTTTCTACCGAAATATTCAAAATTCATCCGAATTTAATTTATCTACAAACATGAGAATTTTAATTAAATAAAGGGGATAATTAACAAAATAAATTGAGGATTTAAATAATTAATTAGGAAATTAAGCACAAATAATTCTAAAAATATAGAATTATCACACCCCCAAACTTGAGCTTTTGCTTGTCCTCAAGCAAAACAAAATGATTGTAGGAATGACAAGTACAAAACACAATAATTTCCCCAATATCATCCTCAAAGAAAAAGTACAGACTATGAAATCAAAGACTCACAATTACAAGTCCAGCACTTAGAATTATTCAATCATAAGTCCTAACCCAAATTGGACTCCTCGTGAGTGTGTGAAAAATGTCAAAGTCACTTCAAAGTACATTATCCGGATCAGATTATGCAAACACAGTGAATGCAAAGTCAATGACATGTGATCATTCCCATAAGTTTGCTTTTCACTTCTCTCTCCACTAATGTAGTCACAGTTAACTAAAGATCATTAGGACTTCGTTAAGCTTGTAATGTAAGGCTGGGGCTAAGGTATGATAAAGTCGATTTAGGTTTAATTACCCCTTAACATGCATTACTTCTAGGATCTTAATGTAAGAGCTCAAATCATTTCTCCTAAACTTATTTCTTTTGCTAAACATTTTTTTTTAATTTTTCTTCTTCCTTCTTTTCTTTTTCTTTTTCTTTCTTTTTCATCATTTTTTTTTACATACTCTTTCACTATCACTTAATACCCATATAGCTCACAATATATCCCAATGACTTTTCATGCTTTTAGGGTAAGGGATAGGACAAAGTATTTAAGCTAAGGAAAATAACGCAGGTATATTTACAGAGAAAATCTTATTTGGCCCAGATGGGTGACTAGGGGTAGAATAAGTACAAGGAAGGCTTAGAAAGGCTCAAACGATCCAAAGATGGCCTAAATCATCTCCCTAATCAAGTGTGATCTAATATTTCACCTCGAGATGAGATCAAACAAATTCTAGGATATGATGCACAAAATCAACTGAACAAATGTAGTCCTATGTACACATAAGCTTTTCTAAATAAATATACCGATTCATGACATGACATGTGCATAAGATGTGGAAATCACAATCAGAATTAAGATAAATTCAAGAACTCAACTTCATGCTTTATCTATAATCATGCTTCTCATTCAATCAAAATCAGACTTAATCATGGGGTCATATCATTGGAATATGGGAAAACTATATGCTAAGCACTAAATCATCCCAAAATCAAACAATTGAAGCTCAAATTTTCAAAAAAAATGTTGAAAAAATTTTCAATTTTACCCAAATTTTTTGAAAAATACTCAAGTGATATCCCCTCCCCCAAACTTAAAGTGCACAGTGTCCTCAATGTGCAGATAATATAAGAATTTAAGTCCAAGAACAGAGTACTCTCCTTTCTGATGATGATGAACAACTAAAGCTTGATTGAAAGCGTAAAACTAGAAAAGAAACCTGCAAAATAAACAAGGAAAGAAACAACAGAAAAGAAAAAGAAAAATGAACTATATACAAAGTGAAAAGGAAAACACAGCCACTTCAAATGCAGCTGAAGAAAACAACACTCAGCAGCAGGGCGAAGAGTAATAGGATTAGCTAGAATGATGATAGAGTGTTAACAGTTAAATTGTCAGACCCGAATTTTTGTAGCTTATTTCCTTATGATTCCTATGTGTATGAACACTATGTAATTATGGTTGAATCATAAGAAGAGTATTTACTAGATTTAAAGTGTTAATTAAATGAATTAACACGCAAAAGCTACATAAAATGCCTAATATGGATGATAAGTATCACAGGCTAAACCGAGTCATTCTAAATCATTCTGACTGAAAATAAGAACTTAAAATAAGAGAGCGTAGAGAGCTCATGAAGGAAAGTCAGCTTGATTTAGACCCGAACATACAAAACGAGTGTAAAAGCTAAAAAGGGTAAAATGGACCTTTTCGACGAGAAAAGGAGTTTCGGGTAAAATTATCCACCGAGAGCGGTTGGGATATAAAGACGAGAGTGTAAGAAATAATATATGGCACTTTCGAAATTTGGAGAAAAAAGTCAACTTAGTCAATGGTTAAGGAAAAAAAAGTCAACTATAGTTAAAAAAGTGGACTTTTACAATAGTTGACTAATCAAGGTTTAAAATTAACCTAAGTGTGGAGAAAAATTTGGGGAAAAATATTCTTGGCCAGAATACAAGATAATCATCCCTGGAAGTAAGGAAAATTTATTCGGAAGGATTTCGGAATAAATTTAATGGTTAAAAACGTAATGGGCCTAAGGTGAAAATTTTAAAGCCCATTAAGGTATACTAAACGTATATCGAAATTTTTAGGTCCTTTAGACCGAATTGTTGGACCAATTGATCAGCCAAATTTTGAGACAATAAAAGGCCCGAGGTATAGTAAAAATTTCAGCCCGAAAGCCCATTAGGAAAGCCCAAACCGAGAAGCCCAATTGGAAAAGCCCATGAGATAAATATCTAACTATAGTTAAAGTTAACTATGACTCATAAGATGACTCATAAGGTGACTCATGGTTCAGATTTGGAAAGTCAAGCATAGTGACTGAAAAGTAAGGCTTAATGGCTAAGTAAGTGGCTTATAAATGCAGCCACACCTTGGTCATCTTCATCACACATTTCCGGCTAGAGAAGAACACCATTGAAACATAACCATTCAAGCTTTCTCTCACTAGAAATCACTAGGAATTAGTCATATTTGAAACTTGCATTCTTCATGGAAGTTGTTCCAAATTGAAAGGAGATTAACATATGTTGGAATTGGCTATCAAGGAGCTATAGAGTGCAAACCGAGAGCCTCCAAAGTTTCGGCCAAAGGGAGAACACAACAATTGGTATATTTTCTAATTTCCAATTTCATATATGTTAATGTATGAATGATTTTAAGTATGTTGATATATGTTTTAAGCATTGAAACATATTAAATCACCATTAAGAGGGTTAGGCCGAGAGTGATCAATGAGATATTGAAATATGTCAATTGGATTTTAAGACATAAATGGATTAGTATACATGTATTAATGTTAATGGTATAATTAGAATTAATCAAATTGATTAATTAATACATGTAAATTGTTGGCAATCAAGGTGTTTGATAAAATGCCTAAATGAACAATAGGATGATTGGTAATATTGCCTACCAAGTGTATGTGAAAATGCCTAAGTGGAAATGGCTAGGAAATAGGCATGTATGGCATGCCATGGTGGAAACCGAGAATGGTTAAGCTCTCGGCCAAGGCATGTGGCCGAGAGGCCCAATGGGCCAAGCCCAATATTTTTAGGCCCAATAGGGTGTGATGGGCCTAAGACAAGCCCAATAAGAGTTGGTGGGCCCCACAAGCCCAATAGGCCCAACAAAAGTGAATAGTAAAATGAAAATGGACTTAAGGCCTAGTTAGGCCCATTAAGGATTTTTAAGGCCCATTAAGGGAAATTAAACTGTATTAATGTGTAATACAGTAGGAAAATGATAATTAACCTGAGGAATGGTTATTTACAGCTCCGGAGTTTACATCGAGAGCTGATCGGACTGCAGGATTTAGCAGCACCGAGGAAGCGAGGTCACTTGACGTGATCCGAGGTAAGGGACTTTTGCGAGTAGTTAGAGATACCTGCACGTATTTTCAACTGCTTCTGCATTCACTTAAAAACTCTGAGGGTCAGAGAAAGTGAATAATAATTATTGCGACCCGATAGTGGCAAATTACGATTTTGCCCCTAGTTAGTCAAAAAGTCAACTTTTGTGAGAAGTTGCAAAAAGCATGGAAAACACTATTATGAGTGTTTAAATGCTATTAGCATGAAAATAAATAGATGGGCTAATGATTTTAAGGTTGATATGACTTAAGCACACTTTTAGTGCTGATTTTACTATTTTGTAAACAATCCCTTTTAAGTAGCCATCTATCATATTATGTGAGAATGAATCGTGCTAGAGCATAGCTCGCACTGGGATTCATATGTTTTCCACATAACATTAGTGCTGGATTTTGATACGCACTAGATTTTCATGACATGCATGATAGAGTACTGGAGTTTCACTCGTACTCAGCTTTGAATGATATATGCATGACAGAGTGCTAGAGCGTGGCTCGTACTCGATTCTTCATGGTTTATACATGACATAGTACTGGGAGCTATTGCTCGTACTTGATTTTGATATTGTGCATAGCATAGTACTGGGAGCTATTGCTCGTACTTGATTTAATACATAAACTATGCATTGACCTAGTTGCTTGAGAGTGCTCGCACTAGAGTTGAGTTTTATGATGTGAAACAGTGTTTGAGCGGAGTAACGACTGTGAGTCGCACTCAAAACGCACACTGTATGTGATATGTAATACATGTTGAAACCCATGCCTGAGACCTTGCGTGACTCTGTGTCATAGCTAGAGAGGATATCCGCATGAGGTTGGTATAGACGTGGTATGATATTTCCACAGGCGCGAGGGCTAAGACCTCTGTTAGGCACCCTGACTGTGATGTTGATAAGTTCCACGGGAGTGAGAGCTAAGTCCTATGGTAGGCACTCTGGCCGTGAGAACGGGTCCACGGGTATACTTTGTACCGTGTCTGAGTGGCACGAGGTGTACGCTGTACCGTGTGTTGTTATGGAGTTGAGGAGGATATAGCTGGCGGTTGTGATGGACTGACCCCCCTCCCGTTATAGCGGTGATGCCCCGCACACCTAGTACTGTGTTGCTTGGGATCACATCGGATATGATCATAATCCAGGATACTATTTACATGTACCACAAAGTCTTACATGATATATCACCTTGATTGATTTACTGATTTAAACTGCGGACAGACCTGAGGGATGGGTCGGACTCCGATTTGTGTTGTGAATCATTTGATGCCATATTTATATGTGATTTAAATATACATGGCATGATTTACATAAAGGCATGATTTATATATAAATGCATTGTGTTGCACTACATGCCTACTTTTGAGAAATAAAGCATGATTTCTGTACATGGGATTTATTCTGTACAAGTACATATATATTATATTTCAAGACATGCTTTTAAAGTGAGTTAAGGAAATAATGTTTTCAAGGCATAGCACTATTTTGAGTAGATAGTGTGGATATCTACTTGCTTGCCTGATTTCCTTACTGAGCGCGTTATGCTCACCCCCTTTTTCTTTACATCTCTCTACAGAGCGTCAGTAGAGCGAGAGTTATCATGGGAGAGTGTCCCAGAGTCCATTGCTAGTTCCTATCGATTCATCAGGTATACTTATTATGTACAGTTGTGTATCTAAACATAGAAACAGCACAGTGATGTATACGTTATATATTATGGGGAATGTAATCGTATTAGATTTTATAAAATCTTATATATTATGGGGAATGTAATCGTATTAGATTTTATAAAATCTTACATGTATAATAAAAGCAACTACAGTCAGAATTAATATATTGACATGTATGTATGAGAATGGATATTATGGTAAGTGAAGACTCTGACATCGAATCACAGCCCAACCAGTGAAGAGAGGAAAGGTAAGTTAAAAATGCGAAAAATTTATTGTGGTTTTTGGTTAAAGTCAAGGATTGAAACTAGGGTCCTGACAGGATGGTATCAGAGCAGAGGTTGGTCTGATGTGAGTCGGTGTTAGAAAATAGGAAAGTGTACATCCCCATAGTACTGTGCTGTGTTTAGATATAACTATGTATACCAGATAGGAAATGGACAAATTCATTATTATGAATGCAGGGACCTTGCCTATATGGCAAATACGCGTAGTGGTAGAGGTATGAGAGGTAGGGCTCGAGGCCGGGGAGAGAGACCCGAGGGACGAGCCGCTGCCGGACCATTACCTACGCATGAGACTGCAAGTGCTACAGAGGCACCCGATTGTGCCGAGACGCGCTTCACGAGATTAGAGCGTGGTCTCGAGACTATTATTGAGATACTGGCACAGACGATGCCAGGTAGGCAGAGACAGGAGGCAGGAGCTGCTACAGGAGAGGCAGTTGCCCCTGATACACCTACGCAGACAGCTGATGCACAGAAGACAGTAGATACTCCTACACCCCCTCCGGTTTCGGGTGGCAGTGGATTAGGATATGGATGTGACTTGCATCGGTTGAGGGAGTTCCAGAAGTTTAGACCTTCATCATTTAGTGGGGTCAAGAACCCCGTAGCTGCTGAGGAGTGGTTGGCAGAGCTAGAGAAGCTCTATGGATACTTCGAGTGTACGACCTCGGAGATGGTCGCGTTTGCTACGTTCCTACTGAAGGGAGCTGCAGAGCATTGGTGGAAGTCCACCAGACCTATATTGAGATCATGCAGTCTTTCATGTCATGTAAGACAAATCATGGATTTCAATTGAAAGCATGGAAAACTTCACATGCTACTGCATTTAAATCAATACATTAAAACTGCAGTAAAAAGTAACCCTTCCGGGTCAATCAACTCATAAAACAATCTCATAAAACAATTCGTTAAAATTTCATTATAAAACTTCGGTTATAAAACCACCCTTCTTTCAGGGTCACATATCATAAAATCATCTGAAATCTTATATCACAGTATAAAATCATAAAATCGGGGGCCTGACCCCTCCCTCGGGTCTACCCTGGTCTATCAGACCACCAGTTATATCATGTGAGACATGTAAGTGATTATCAGTAACATCGAGGACTATGGCCATATCCTAGTGATCCCTGGCAACACGGTACCTAGTGTGCGGGGTATCACACCTGAAACGAGAGGTGGGTCATCCTACCCGCCAGAACAGCATAACACCAGGATTGCGAGGGCAAGGCTTGCTACCTCGTGGCTAATGCCACTCCACTCCAACAATCCCCACGGTACAGCGTACTCCGCGTGACATACACGGTACAACGTACTCCGTGAACCCAAGCTCAATCAGGGGTGCCTGTAATAGGTCTTATCCACCCAAATCATCTCTGTCTCAGAATGCACGTGTGAGCATATCATCTCACTGTGACACACAGTCTACAGGAGGCTCCAACACGGCTATATGCATGTAATATAAATTCCTGTGCGAGCGAAGCTCAAGCACGGCTCCATGCATATTCATGATATCAGAAAATCTCATGCGAGCGAAGCTCCAGCACGGTTTCATTAAAATCAGTAAAATCTACGTACGAGCAATGCTCCAGTACGACTTAAACTGATTATAATTTCAAGTAAAATTCACGTACGAGCAATGCTCTAGTATGGATATGTATAAAAACTCAATGAAAACCTCGTACGAGAAAAACTCCAGTACAATAATCAAATGAATTATGAAAACCATATAAAACTTTGTGCGAGCGAGCTCCAGCACAAATAAATGCTTAAGTAAATCAAATCTCGTGCGAGTTACACTCCAGCACGACTTTATGCATAATTAAATCAAATCTCGTGCGAGTTACACTCCAGCACGGCTTCATGCATAATTAAATCAAAAACAGGATGCGAGCTAAGCTCCAGCATCTCTCATGCATATTAAATCAGTAAAACTAGTACGAGCAATCACTCCAGCACCATTTTATGCATACCACGTCAAAACAAATCAAAACATGTCAAAACAGAGTGCGAGCTAGGCTCCAACAGCTCTCATTTCACAATAATGAAAATCAGTGCGAGCACCATGCTCTAGCACATTTCATGCATATGATGTCACAAGTCGGTGCGAGCAAGCGCTCAAGCACATTTATGCACATTCACAAATGTAGATATAGTGCGAACTACGTGTCAGCACTATCTATTTCCATATAAACTTGATAGTTGGCCCATTTTCTAAAGAATTCCATTTAAATATAAATAACACCTACGTAGTGTTATCTTGTGAAATTTAAACAATTACTGGCCAATCTATCGATTTGCTTTGATTAAAAACCAATGAGATCCCTTAATTCGAAAAGTTCCTTAAATCATGCATTTCATGCATGTCATGCTTTCACCATCCTTAGGTGAACTTCCCTCAATAGGGGTAGAATAATCTTTTCACCTATTTCGATCCTTAAAATTATTTAAACCACTTTTAGGACCTTTATACAATATCATGTATACATACATATTCAATGTACAGAAAAACTATTAAAATACGCGTAGCTACCTCTAGCTACTCACATAATTCCCTTACCTCATTTTTCTGTACAGTCTGACCTTTCCACTGATGACTCGTCACGCAGTCCGATTTGCTCCCAATCCAAATCAAATCTCCGGAACTGCGGATACACATTCATCAGGTCAAATACAATACAATTTAATTGTATTTCATAATTTTCTGGGCTTAATTTAAATCATTGGGCCCGTTTACCCATATTAGGCCCGATTGCACCTTAATGGGCCTTAATCGGCCGTAAGCCCGTTTACCACACTTTATCGAGGCCTATTGGGCTCATTGGGCCCATCAGTAATTTATTTAGCCTCGTTCTAAACTCTCAGACAGCTTATGGATTATTTACGACAATTTATCCAATTTTTCAGAATTTAATTCATTTATGCGGAAATTAAATCCGTAATTTATGCGTTAAATATCAATCACGCATAACGATATAAAATTGTCGTAAATAAAGGTTACTTACCCGTGATTCCATGATAGTATGTGAATCGAGGCTGTCTCGAGCTCTCGGTTGATGCCAATCGTCGAGCTACACAATCAAATATATTTTCGGGTAAACCTTCAGTCGATTATTTATCAAATTAAATATTCAAAAAATTAAATCGGTCAATTCGACCACTTACCGACTTACCCGAAGCTCGATTGCATCACTGAAATTTTTCTCAATTTTTTTCTCTTTTTCTTTTTCCCTTTTTTTTCTTTTTTTCCCTCTCTTTTTGGCTGAACCGGTCCGGTCCGGTTCAACCCAGTTCGGACCGCAGGTTTAGCTCGGTCCGGTTCGGCTCAGACCGTCGGTTCAGTCCGGTTCACCCATCATTTTGCCGTTTCGGCGCCGTCCGGCCGGTTCCCGGTGCGATTCCACCTCGTTCGGCGCGCCATCGCATGGGCTCCCTAAATCGGGCCTCGATTGGGATCGAATCGGCGCCATCGCCGGCGAATCGACGTTTCTTCCCCGCGGCTTCCTCCTCGATTTTCGGCGTGCTCCGACGTTCTCGACGCGCGTGCCGACGCCTGGTGGTTGCCACGAGGCTTGTCGACCTTCGCCGACCCTCGCCTGGGGTCCTTGGCCGTCGGTGGTGGCTCGTCGGTGGATTCCTTTTCCTCGGGTTGTTTCGCGGGTTTCCTCTCCATTTTCGCTTCTGTTTCGCGTTTTCCTCTCTGTTTCAGACTTTTCCTTTTCTTTTTTTTTTGTTTTACATTTTATTTATTTATTTATAATTTATTTTTAATATTATTTTATTCAATTAAAGTATATTAAAATTGCCAAAATATCTTCAAAAATTATTATTTAATTCATTTAATCTATAAATGAATTTATCAGTCCGATTTTATCTTTTCGGTATATTTTTCGATTATTTTCGGGATTATTTTTCGATACGAAAATTCTGGTTTATCCCAATAAATTCATATCTTGATCAATTTAACCCGAAATTTAATTATTTCTTCATCATTGATCAAGATTTCTCATTCTCATATTTTTAATTATATTTTCTTGTCCCGATTAATATCGAATTTTGGTCTTTTGACCATTTTACCCTTGCACGTATTCGAGAATACCATTTAAGTCCTTTTGCATTTTTAAATGCACTCGAAAATATCGGGTCTTACAACCAGTTTGGCTGTCCCTCCTACTCTTCGCCTTGCTGCTGAGTGTCGTTTTCTTCAGCAGCATTTGAAGTGGCTGTGTTTTTCTTTTCACTTTGTATATAGTTCTTTTTTCTTTTTCTTTTCCATTTTTTCTTTCTTTGTTTATTTTTCAGATTTCTTTTCTAGTATTACGCTTTCAATCAAGCTTCAATTGTTCATCATCATCAGATAGGGGAGTACTCTGTTCTTGAGCTTTAATTCTTAGATTATCTACACACTGAGGACATTGTGCACTTTAAGTTTGGGGGAGGGGATATCACTTGAGTATTTTTGAAAATTTTGGGCAAAATTGAAAAACATTTCAAAATTTTGTCGAAAATCTGAGAAAAAAGTTTCAAAATTATTTCGAAAATCTGAGCTTACTTTATTTGATTTTGGGATGATTTAGTGCTTAACATGTAGTTTTCTCATATTCCAATGATATAACCCCATGATTTAGTCTGACTTTGATTGTCTGAGAAGTATGATTATAGGAAAAGCATGAAGTAGAATTCTTGAATTTGTCTTGATTCTGATTTCCTCATTTTATACACATGTCATGTCATGAATTCGAATATTTATTTAGAGAAAGTTTATGTGGACATAAGATTGCATTTGTTTAGTTGATTTTATGCATCATATTCTAGAATTTGTTTGATCTGATCTCAAGGAAAAATATTAGATCACACTTAATTAGGGAGATGATTTAGGACATCTTTGGATTGCTTGAGCCTTTCTAGCCATCCTTGTACATATTTTACCCTTAGTCACCCATTTGGGCCAAATAAGCTTTTTTTCACAGCTTAAATACTCTGTTCCTATCCCTTACCCCGAAAGCATGAAAAGTCATTGGGATATATTGTGAGCTATGTACATATGGGTATTAAGTGATAGTGAAGGAGTATATATTAAAAAAAATGAAAGAAAAAGAAAAGAAGAAAGAAGAAAAATACAAAAATAGAATAAAAAGTTTTGTGAAATAAATAAGTTTTGGGAAAATAATTTAAGCTCTTACATTAAAGATCCTAGAAGTAATGCATGTTGAGGGGTAATTAAACCTAAATCAACTTTATCATACCTTAACCTCAACTTACATTACAAGCTTAATGAAGTCCTATTGATCTTTGGTTAAGTGTGACTTCATTAGTAGAGAGAGAAGTGAAAAGCAAACCTATGGGAATCATCACATGTCATTGACTTTGCATTCACTGTGTTTGCATAAATCTAATATGGATAATATACGGTGAAATGGCTTTGACATTTTTCACAGACACACGAGGGGTCTAATTTGGGTTAGGACTTATGATTGAATGATTCTGAATGTTGGACTTGTAATTGTGAGTCTTTGAGATCATAGTCTGTACTTTTTCTTTGAGGATAATATTGGGGAAATTATTATGTTGGTACTTGTCATTCCTGCATGAACTTTGTTTTGCTTAAGGACAAGCAAAAACTCAAGTTTGGGGGTGTGATAATTCTATTTTTAATAGAATTATTTGTGCTTAATTTCCTAATTAATTATTTAAATCCCCAATTTATTTTATTAATTATCCCCTTTATTTAATTAAAAATCTTTAATGTGCAGGTAAATTAAATCCAGATTAAACTCAGTCGTTTCAATCAAAAATGGGTTGAAAATGAGCAAAAGGAAACTAGACCACTTTTGATTTGCAGACCGAGTCACCAGTCATCTGGACATGTGGGATGTCGGGTGTTAGTATTTTATTCGTTTCGAAACGATAAGATCGATAGACATCGTGCCAACCTTCTGGAAGACACACGTCGGACCACATCGCACAGTTAAATGTACTAAAAGACGGGTGACATGCAAATATCTACTCTGTAGCAAATAAAATGAAGACAAGTGGCCAAACAATGCCAACTCATCTAGGATGAAAAATTACCATCGTACCTATAAGTGTGTGTATAAATAGAGTATGATAGCAATTGAAAAAAAAGAAGAAGGAAGTAGTTAGGGTAGAATAGTTTTTGTTTTATTTTTCCTTGTTTTTAGTTTTCCCGAATAGTTTTTTAGCCTCCATTTTTTCTCCATAGCTACTGTTCATTACAACTTATGTTTTTTATGAAAAGTTTTTGTTTCCAGTTCATCATTAGTGTTGCTTCTTAATTTTTCTTTAGTATTTCATTTTTACTTCACTCGTACTATCTTTCTTTTGTTATCAGTTTTATTTATACCATTTTCATTTGTAGTCTAAAGCATTTGTGATGCTTTGATCATCAATGCCATTACCATGTTCTGGTGCAGTATTGCCGGTCTAATATTGTGTATTGTCTTCAAATACTGAAATGGTGGAACAATGTTGGCATGAGTATAGAGTGAACTAAACCGAGGCCACTAGGATTTTTCATTTGTGTTAAAACTTTCTCTAGCTTTAGTTTTTAGTTACTACTTTTACTTATATTTTTTTTACTAGTTTTAGCCTTCAGCATTTTCTATTCTTCTTTGTTTCGACGTTATTTGTCGACTTTTCTGCGTGGTACCGAGGGGCCTGAAGATGGGTTGTGACTGCTGGATATGGCGCAGCTAGGGTTGTGTAATGTACTCCAGTGATCAGAGCAGACGAGCAACGCGGGAGGGCTAAGCTTGCTGGTGTAGTAGCTAAATCGAGCAGAGCAACGTTGGCCAGACCGTGAGCTTTGTAGTGGACAGGATCAGCAACCCACCCCTCTATTCTCCCCTGTTTTCTTAATCATTTACTGTTCATTTCCATTTTTCTTGTTATGTGCATTTTTTCCATGTTATTGATACTTTTATTTTTGCTGGTGTGTTGTAGTTTGTTCATGTTATGTTTCCTTCATTTCCTTGCATTACTGCATTTTCTCGGGTTATCTCCAAGGTACTATAAGTCTATTTAATTTATTTTGTTTCCAGATTTGCATTTGGTTAACAGGAAGTTAGCGTGACTGCTGCGTGAAGAGGCCTTGGCTGCTGCAGTTGCGGGTTTCAACTGAAGCTTGCATTAGAACAGCAGGAGCAAAAGACCGACACATGATGTTATGAAGTGCTGGACTGCTGCTGCAGATTGATGGACGGTGGTAATACATGGAGAGCACTGAGTATGAAACTAATCCCAAGCCGAGCACACTGTACCGATGCAGTATGTACAAGAAGATAATGCAAGAGATGTGCCACAAGCTGTCCTTGCTGGGTCATTCTTTTTGCTGCAGTGGTGTTATGTTGAGAAAGGCATGCGCAGACAGGAACCGAGAGCAGGAGCTGGACATTACCTGGGACAGTACATGGATGCAGAACCAAAACAAAGCCAACGTGCGCTGTACCATTTCACAGGAGGGACCGCATGGTTGGTGACGTGGTGCAGATTTTGGTAGCAAATGCACAGCAGGCTGGTGCCGAGAGCAACACCTAGAGCAATACTGGAGTATGGTTGGTACAGGACAACGTATGGAGTAGCTGCCTGCAGCAGGAAGTGAACATTACATACACGGCATTGCAAGCCAATTGGGAGTTTTAGCTAAGGCTGTGTTTGGCCATTCCACTTTGGTTCATAATCCATTTTCATGCATTTTAGATATCTTAATTTCAATCTCATTTGTTAGATTAGAGTTTTAAATTAATTTGCATGATTAGTTATTGTTCCTTGCTTGTTAGTTTACACTTAGTTTGATTAGGAATGTAGAATTAAATTTAGATTTAGGTAATACTTAATTAAAATTAGTAGTAGCATTTGATAATTCTATTTTTAATAGAATTATTTGTGCTTAAATTCCTAATTATTTATTTAATCCCCATATTATTTTATTAATAATCCCCTTTATTTAATTAAACTTCTTTAATGTGCAGATAAATTAAATCTGAATGAAACTTAGTCATTTCAGACGAAATTGGGCTGAAAACGAGCTAAAGGAGACTGGACCACTTTCAATTTGCAGACCGAGTCATCGGTCGTCTAGACACGCGTGATGCTAGGTGTTCGTATTTTATTTGCTTCGAAACGATAAGATCGAAGGACATCGTGCCAACCCTCTGTAAGACACACGCCGGGCCACATCGCATAGCTAATTGGGCCAAAAGATTGATGACGTGGAAATATCTACTCTGTAGCAAATCAAATGAAGACAAGTGGCCAAACAATACCAACTCATCTAGGATGAAAATTTACCATTGTACCCCTATATTTGTGTATAAATAGAACATGATGGCAATTGAAAAATCAGGTAGGAGTAGGGTAAGCTAGAGTAGTGTAGTTTTAGGGTAGGAGTAGTGTAGATTAATTTAGGAGTAGTTTTTAGTGTAAGCTAGGGTAGAATAGTTTCTAAGGTAGTTTTAGATTTATTGCCTTTGTTTTTAAGCTTTCCCGAAAAGATTAGTTTCTTTTAGCAAAATTTTACTGTTTATTCAATATTCACTTCATGAAAAAGTTTGTTTCATTTTCTAATTTCATGGTATTTCATTAGCAATCTTGTTCACCTTTTTCTTCTTTTTCGGTTTGCAAAATTCCATTACTGGATGTTTCTTATTTAGTGAAGTTTTAATTAGAAATTTAAAGCTTACAGTATCAAGTTCTCGGTTTCCAAATTCATTTCTTTATTTGTTTGATAATCCATTAGTTGATTTTAGCTTTCGTTTTTTTTTCCTTTTTGAGCAGTCGGGTTTCAGGAGGATATCTTCATTCAGTATTCTGCCCTTTTGATTCTGTTGCCTTGATGTGGGAGGATGCAAAGCATTTGTCCACATAAAGAGCTATGTGGAGTCACAGCTGGAGAAGAAAATGAAGCTACCCGAGGAGGATGATCATGAGTTCCCTGTTTACATTGTTGAAGTTCACGGACGATGTGTCAATGGTGTTTTTGTTAAATCCTTTCGGCTTTAAAATCATTTGCTGCTTTGTATCTTTGTTTTATTCTTTCCTTATTCCATTTGATATTTGCATGTTTTTTTCCTTATTCGGTGCTTGCTTGTAGTTAGAGTATGACTCCCATGTTTACTGTATTTATTTACATTTCCTGCATATTATTTCATTTACTGCATTCTACTTCATTTTCATTATAGTTTGTTACTTGCTGGATTGTGAAAAGATTGTGATTGGCTGTCCGATATAAAGACTAAAGAAGTAATTCATAGGATCATCGTTTAATTCATGACAGCAAGTTAATGTCACATTGTTCCTCTGTTTAGCTATGTTTCACGTTATCTCCACTGTTCATTATTGTTATTTTTCTGTCATTCATTATTGAGCTGGTATTAGTTTCCTGTTCATGATCCCATTGCTATGTTGTAGTCCTTCATCATCACTAATGCTGCTGAAGTAGATGTTAATAGGGTGCAGTTGAAGGGTGCAGAGTGTGGGCAACCAGGATCGGGTCCAGCCCCTGTCTTCTTGTGTTGTCTGCTATTGCCGAGAGTTTGGGTGTGTGCTGCTTTGTGATGATGCAGATTCTGGACAGCATAGATAGCTGCTGAATGTACAAGTATGATGTGATGCAAGAATCATGTTGTGGCCAAGACGAAAGCTGCGAAATTCAATGCAGAGCAGCAAGTAATGGTGAATGATCTTGCTCGGGAGAGTGTTACTGGAACTGCAGAAAAAGATTGAATCGTGAGTGAGCTGGGCACGCGAGGAACAATGCAGTAACAGTGATAAAGGACAGTATATGGGTTAGTAGAAGCCATGGACGAATGTTGATGCAACACCTGGAGACAGCCAACAGCAGTTGGAGCCGAAGCACAAAACCGAGAGAACAGCAGCCTTGAGCAGCACTTGCAGTAGTAGTACGAGGCTGGAAGCAGGAGCAAAACAAGAGTACCACCTGGACAGGTGCAGTAGCAGTCCGATGAATGTGTAGCAAAAGCAGACTGGAGCATTACCTGGAGCAAAAGCGGACAAACCAGGGGCAGAACCAGCACAGCACTGAGCGAACCCGAGCATGCCTGGAATTGAAACTTTGGAATATAATGAACAGTGCATAGTGACAAAAATCGGGACAACTTGGATTTGCAAATGTCTAAGGCCACGTTTGGCTTGATCATTATAGTTGTTTAATTCATTTTGCATGCATTTTTAGTTAGATTAATTTCAATTTTATTAGTTAGCTTAGTTAATTGATTTCTTATGTGCATGATTAGTCATAGTTCAATTGATTGATTAGTCTAGAAGTTAGATTTAATTATGCCATTAGTTAATTTTAGTAATAGGTTTTTCAATTAGAATTAATTTAGATTAAACTCATTTTATGCATTTTTAATTTAGTCTCCATTTTTATTAAATTTTAGGTTAGTTTAATTTGCAATTTTCATTAGTTTAAGTACATGCATATGTTATTTTAGATGTGTTTAATTTTAGTTTAATTAATCTTGTTTCTTTATTTTCATTTTTGCTTTTTACTTTAATTGCGTTAATGAATTTTTAACTGTTTTAATTTTCTTTTGTAGGTACTTGCCTTTAATTACTCGGAGCTTTGTAAGTAATTTTTGCTCGGTTTTATTTCCTTTAGTTCTTATTATTTTATTGCTTTCCAGTATTTTTAATTATCCTTAGTAGATCACTCTCATTAACTTCATAATTTGCTAGGATATACTTAGGGTAAAATTAACTAGTAGTTAATTAGGCTAGTCAATTTCTCTGTGGGACGATAATTTCGGGACTCAAATCCCATTATTACTTGTACGACCCGTGCACTTGCGGTAATACCTTTAGGGCATGCAGCATTATTTTAGGTAATTTTATGTAAGTTTGCACTTTAAATTTAAAAATCCAAAAATATTAGTTCTCATGCATTATTTAGTTTTTGTTTTATTAATTGTAATTAGTTAGTGTTAGATTTAATTTAGGATCATCTTATAGGTAGTTAATTTCTTAGCTTGATTTAAGAAATTCTATAGGATTAATAGAAGTTTTATTTTATTAGACTTTAGGTTAGCTTAATTTGCATTTTTATTAAGTATTTTAATTACATGCATATTTTATTTTAAGTTTGTTTTGGTTCTGCATCCATGTACTGTCCTAGGTAATGTCCAGCTCCTACTCTCGATTCCTGTTCTCGGTTCATGTCTGCGTATGCCTTTCTCAACATAACACCACTGCAGCAAAAAGAATGACCTAGCAAGAACAGCTTGTGGCACCCCCCTTGCGTTATCTTCTTGCACATACTGCATCAGTACAGTGTGCTAGGCCTGGGATTAGTTTCATACTCAGCGCTCTCCATGTAATGCCACCATCGTCAATCTGCAGCAGCAGTCCAACACTTCAGAACATCTTGTGCCGGTTTTTTGCTCCTGCTATTCTAATGCAAGCTTTAGCTGAAGCCCGCAACTGCAGCAACCAAGGCCTCTTCATGCAGCAGCCACGCCAACTTCCTGTTAACCAAATGCAAATCTGGAAACAAAATAAATTAAATAGACTTATAGTAGCTAGGAGATAACCCGAGAAAATGCAGTAATGCAAGGAAATGAAAGAAACATAACATGAACAAACTACAACACACCAGCAGAAATCAAAGTATCAATAACATGGAAAAAAATGCACATAACCAGAAAAATGAAAATGAATAGTAAATGATTAAGAAAACAGGGGAGAACAGAAGGGTGGGTTGCTGATCCTGTCCACTGCAAAACTCACGGTCTGGCTAATGTTACTCTGCCCGATTCAACTAGTACACCAGCAAGCTCAGCCTTCCCGCGTTGCTCTTCTGCTCCGATCACTGGAGTACATTACACAACCCCAGTCGCGCCATATCCAACAGTGACAACCCATCTTCAGCCCCCTCGGTACCACGCAGAAAAGCCAGCAAATAACGTCGAAACCAAGAAGAATAGAAAATGCTGAAGGCTAAAACTAGTAAAAAAAAAAATATAAGTAAAAGCAGTAACTAAAAACTAAAGCTAGAGAAAGTTTTAAAACAAATGCAAAATCCTAGTAGCCTCGGTTTAGTTCACTCTCTGCTCATGCCAACATTGTTCCACCATTTCAGTATTGCAAGACAATACACAGTATTAGACCGACAATACTGCACCAGAACATGGTAATGGCATTGATGATCAAAGCATCACAAATCCTTTAGACTACAAACGAAAATGGAGTAAATAAAACTGATAACAAAAGCAAGATAGTAATGGGTGAGGTAAAAATGAAATACTACAGAAAAATTAAGAAGCAACACTAATGATGAACTGGAAACAAAAAATTTTCATAAAAAACATAAGTTGTAATGAAGAATAGATATGGAGAAAAAATAGAGGCTAAAAAAAATTTGGGAAAACTAGAAACAAGGAAAAATAAAACTAAAACTATTATACCCTAACTACTTCCTTCTTTGTTTTTTTTTTCAATTGCTATCATACTCTAATTATACACACACTTAGGGGTACAATGGTAATTTTCCATCCTAGATGAGTTAGCATTGTTTGGCCACTTGTCTTCATTTTATTTGCTGCTGAGTAGATATTTCCACGTCACCCTTCTTTTAATACACTTGAATGTGCGATGTGGCCCGGCGTGTGTCTTCGAGAAGGTTGGCACAGTGTCCATCGATCTTATCATTTCGGAGCGAATAAAATAATAACACTCGGCATCCCACGTGTCCAAATGACTGGTGACTCGGTCTGCAAATTGAAAGTGGTCCAGTTTCCTTTACCCCGTTTTCAACCAATTTTTGACTGAAAAGACCGAGTTTCATCGGGATTTAATTTACTTGCATATTAAAGAATTTTAATTAAATAAAGGGGATAATTAATAAAATAAATTAGAGATTTAAATAATTAATTATGAAATTAAGCACAAATAATTCTATTAAAAATAGAATTATCAATAATCGATTTCAGGTGTTCACAGATCATAAAAGTTTGAAATACCTTTTATCTTGACGAGAATTGAATATGAGACAAATGAAATGGATGAAGCTATTTAAGGATTATGATTGTGTGACTTTGTATCACGCGGGTAAGGCTAATTGTAAGACCTGATATTTTCGAGTGCATTTAAAAAATGCAAAAAGGATTTAAATGGTATTCCCGAACACGTGCAAGGTAAAACGGTCAAAAGATCAAAATTTGGTATGAATCGGGACAAGAAAATTTAATTAAAAATATGGGATTGAGAAATCTTGATCATTAACGAAGAAATAATTAAATTTCGGGTTAAATTGATCAAGATATGAATTTATTGGAATAAACTGGAATTTTTGTATCGAAAAATAATCCCGAAAATAATCAAAAATTATACCGAAAAGGTAAAATCGGACTGATAAATTCATTTACTGATTAAATGAATAAAATAATAATTTCTCAGATATTTTGGTAAAATAATAATATTTAATTGATTAAAATATTATTAAAAATAAAATAATAATAAAATTAATAATAAATAAAAAAATAAGTAAATGAAAAAAAAAATGTGAAACGCGAGAAACAGAAAACAGAGAGGAAAAGAAAAGCAAAAGGTGAAAGGCGAACCCGAGGAGGATTTCTCACCGGCGAGCCACCACCGGCGGGGCTAAGGGGCCGACGAGGGCCGGCGAAGACTGCCCAGCACCGGGCGAACCTCCAGAGGCCAGGACGCGCCCCGTATGTCATCAGAAAACGCTGAAAATGGAGTAGGAAGCCGCGGGGAAAAAACCTCGATTCGTCGGCGATGGCGCCGATTCGAGCCACACCGAGGCCCGATTTAGGAAACCCATGCGATGGGGCACCGTCGGCGGTGGAATCGACCGGAGAACCGGCCGGACGACGTCGGAATGACCAGAGGATGACTGAACCGGTCGAACCGGACTGAACTGGCCGAACCGGACAGAGCTGAACCGGCGGTCTGAATCGGGTTGAACCGGACAGAACTGGTTCAGCCAAAAAGAAAAGGAAAAAAGGAAGGAAAAAAAGGGAAAAAGAAAAAGAGAAAAAATTGGGGAAAATTCCTCTGATGCAATCGAGCTTCGGGTAAGTCAGTAAGAAGTCGAATTGACCGATTTAATTTTTGAAATATTTAATTTGATAAATAATCGACTGAAAGTTTACCCGAAAATATATCTAATTATGTAGCTCGACGTTTGGCATCAACCGAGAGCTCGAGATAGCCTCGATTTGTGTACGATCATGGAATAACGGGTAAGTAACCCTTATTTACGACAATTTTACATCGTTATGCGTGATTGATATTTATGCATAAATTACGGATTTAAATTACGCATTTAATGAATTAAATTTTGGAAATTTGGATAAATTGTCGTAAATATTAAATTGAGATATCCGAAAATTTAGAACAAGGCTAAATAAATTACTGATGGGCCCAATGAGCCCCATAGGCCTCGATAAAGTGTAGTAAACGGGCTTAAGGTCGATTAAGGCTCATTAAGGTGCAATCAGGCCCAATATGAGTAAACGGGCCCAATGATTTAAATTAAGCCTAGAAAGTATGAAATACAATTAAATTGTATTGTAATTGACCTGATGAATGTGTATCCGCAGTTCCGGAGATTGGATTGGGAGCAAATCGGACTGCGTGACGAGTCATCAGTGGAAAGGTCAGACTGTACAGAAAAATGAGGTAAGAGAATTATGTGAGTAGCTAGAGGTAGCTATGCGTATTTTAATAGCCTTTCTGTACACTGAATATGTATGTATACCTTGATAATGTATAACGATCCTAAAAATAGTTTAAATGATTTTAAGGATCGAAATAGGTGAAATGTCTATTTTACCCCTATTGAGGGAAGTTCACCTAAGGATGGTGAAAACATGACATGCATGAAATGCATGATTTAAGGAAATTTATGGTTTAAGGAATTTTATTTATTTTAATCAAAGCAAATCGATAGATTGACCAATAATTGCATGAATTTCACAAGATAACACTACGTAGGTGTTATTCATATTTAAATGGAATTTCTTTGGAAAACAGGCCAACTATCAAGTTTATATGGAAACAGATAGTGTCGACACGTAGTTCGCACTATATCTGCGTTTGTGATTGTGCATAAATGTGCTTGAGCGCTTGCTCGCACTGACTTGTGTGACATCATATGCATGAAATGTGCTAGAGCATGGTGCACGCACTGATTTTTATTATTGTGAGATGAGAGCTGCTGGAGCCTAGCTCGCACTCTGTTTTGACATGTTTTAACATGTTTTGACGTGGTATGCATAAAATGGTGCTGGAGCGATTGCTCGCACTAGTTTTAATGATTTGACATGCATGAGAGATTCTGGAGCTTAGCTCGCATCTTATTTTGATTTGATAATGCATAAAAGCCGTGCTGGAGTGAAACTCGCACGAGATTTGATTTAATTATGCATAAAGCCGTGCTGGAGTGTAACTCGCACGAGATTTGATTTACTTGAGCATTCATTTGTGCTGGAGCGTTGCTCGCACAAAGTTTTAAATGGTTTTATAACTCATTTTAAAGCCGTACTGGAGTTTTTCTCGTACGAGGTTTTCATTGAGTTGTTATACATATCCGTTCTAGAGCATTGCTCGTACGTGGATTTTACTTGAATTTATAATCAGTTTAAGTCGTACTGGAGCGCTGCTCGTACGTAGATTTTACTGATTTTTATGAAACCGTGCTAGAGCTTCGCTCGCACGAGGTTTTCTGATATCATGAATATGCATGGAGTCGTGCTTGAGCTTCGCTCGCACAGGGATTTATATGACATGCATATAGCCGTGTTGGAGCCTCCTGTAGACTGTGTGTCACAGTGAGATGATATGCTCACACGTGCATTCTGAGACAGAGATGATTTGGGTGGATAAGACCTATTGCAGGCACCCCTGATTGAGCTTGGGTTCACGGAGTACGTTGTACCGTGTATATCACGCGGAGTACGCTGTACCGTGGGGATTGTTAGAGTGGAGTGGCATTAGCCACGAGGCAGCAAGCCCTGCCCTCGCAATCCTGGTGTTATACTGTTCTGGCGGGTAGGACGACCCACCTCCCGTTTCAAGTGTGATACCCCGCACACTAGGTACCGTGTTGCCAAGGATCACTAGGATATGGCCATAGTCCTCGATGTTACTGATAATTACCTGATTGTCTCACATGATATAACTTGTGGTCTGTTAGACCAGGGTAGACCCGAAGGAGGGGTCAGGCCCCCGATTTGATGATTTTATGATTAAATGATTTTATGATTTGTAACCCTGAAATAAGGGTGGTTTTATAACCGAAGTTTTATAATGAATTTGAAATGAATTGTTTTATTGGATGATTGACCCGGAAGGGTTAGTTTTACTACAGTTTTAATGAATTGATTTAAATGCAGTAGCATGATGATGTTTTCCATGCTTTCATTTGAAATCCATGATTTGTCTTACATGACATGAAAGACTACATGAGATTGATTAAATTCATACTTATTATGATTTAATGATGTCACATAAAATGCTTTGATGCATAAGTAGTATGATTAATATATGCACGAACAGTTTTGATAAACTAAGTCATTGATGTTTGCATGACTTTGTGCTTGATGATTTTAATGAAAAGAAATGGATTTAAGGGCATGGCATTATGAGCATGTAGATAGTGGAGCTATCTACTTACTTGAATAATTGCCTTACTGAGCGTGTGGTTTGCTCACCCCCTTATTTTCCCATTTTTCAGAGTACTCGCAATAGTTATTGAGCAGCTGAGGACTTGCATGCTTGGTATTCGCTGCTTCCCATCGAGAGTCGGATATACACATTTGTATAGTTTTGTATCTAAATATGTAATGCACAGTACTGTAAACGGAAATGATGTCGGGGATGTAGAGTTATAAATACCAATGGGTATGTATTTAATTAAAGTCAAAGGATAGTAAACTCTGATGTATAAATGTGATTATGGAAATGGAATTGGTAATAGTGTGAGGTGACTAACACCGAATCATAGCCCAACTGTTTGTAGGATGATCACGATGAGATAAAGGTAAGAATTAAATAATAAATGAAAAAGTGAAAAAAAAATTTACTCTGATTTTTAGGTAATTTGGGTCATGACAGGTTTAATGGTATCAGAGCTGAGTTGGCCTGATATGAGTCGGTGTTAGTGGTGAAGGAAGTTTACATCCCCATGTACTGTGCATTGTTTAGATACAATTGTGGATATCGAGATGGAAGTGCAGCTAAGAATTTGGTTTTTAAATGCAAGAATAGACTCATTAAATGATAGCCGCTATGGTTGAGAGGCGAGTACACGAGCTCGAGGCCAAAGAGGTAGGCCCGGGAGTTGTACTGAGTCGCCACATGAGTCTTGAGATGAGATTGACGTGGACGCTGATGTTGTACATACCCCACAGAGTCCGACAGAGAGATCGGATAGAGTCTGATAGAGAGATCGGATAGTATTGAGATACGCTTCACGAGGTTGGAGCGGAGTGTGGAGAATATATTGAGAGCTAATTGCTCAGAGTATGTATAAGATTTGAGGGTGAGTCGGAACATTGGTGGAAGTTCGCTCGACCCATTTGAAGAATTAGACATCCAGAATGGACATGAAAAGTAATTCTAGATATATTCCGGTGGCAGAATATCCCGGATATTGTTTTAAGGAAATTACTGATAAAATTATTTACTATGACCCAGAGGAACATGTTGATTGGCGAGTATGAAGCTCAGTTTATATTCTTGGGCAGATATGACTCGGACTCGATGAACAGTGAGAGTCGAGAAGTTTGAAAGTTCATGGAAGGGCTCAGATTGTCAATTAGAGTCCGATTAGCCTGTTAGATATCGTTACCTATGACGAAGCAGTGCGCAGACTACAGTGTGTGAATAAGATCATGAGTTGCATGCCTCTGAGATTGGGAAAGGTAGTAAGGGCCGAAATAGAGATAAAAGTGAATAGAGAATGACAGAGATGTCAGAACGGGAAAAAGGTAGTTTGGTAAAAGTTTTGAGCTGATGAGTCACGGGGTAAGATGATTGGTAAAGCCCCAGTGTATTCAATTTCAATACTTTTGAGGGGGTATTGTGATTTGAGGACCCCGACCTGCTCCATAGCAGTGTGAGCAGTGTAGTAGTGTAAGCACTGTAGCAGCATGAATAATGTAGAATATGTGGTAGTTACCATAGAAATAAGATGTTGGACGAGGGCGATTGTATGCCTTGGACCAGGACACTTTTGATGTTTCGTAGGATGTGGTGGAAGATACCACATTGGTTAAGAATAATGAAGTAATTATTTTAATTAGTCCTGGTGCCACGCATTTATTCATACCGCCTTCAGTTGCGTATAAGTTAGTGAAAATGTGAAGCTTATACCCTTAGGCATAAGGATGATGGTTAGCTAATTTTCACTAACTGAATATAGGTATAAAGATTATAAGTTTGACAAATAATGAAAGAGTTTGTTATAAGTGATATAATAAAGGAGATATATTGGAATAAGATGTATCCAAGGTAAGGATATCCTTGATATGCAAAGTAATTTGGATTAAGCGGAATGTAGTCAAGTCTGAGGGTTAATAAAGGTATTTCAAAATACTCCCTGCCTGAAGATTTGACAGCGTCTAGAAGCGCACACATAATCTATAAATTGAAATTGACAGTCGTAATATATGCATTTAAAATTTGGGTACCTTTACTGGTACGATAAAGAAATATAGAATTTGATTAATCATGAAGTTTAAAATTTAAAATTTTATAAAAGCCGTTACTATAAGGAAAAAGGAAATGACGTGGGTTACTATCTTGAACGAAAGTGATTTCGAAATGACATTGTACGTTTATGCGAACATAGGTCAAGAATATGAGAATTTGAAATATTGAGTGGAACTCAACTTTGATAAGGTATTTAAGCCTGACTTGGACCGAGTGGTTATCATCTTGAGCGATGATATTTTAATGTATTCGAAGTCCAGGGAAGAGAATGAGTAGCAACAGGAAACTGTCTTACGGACGAGTTGTTGAGAATTTTTGGAAATTGGTTGCTCAATTGACACATCTCATTTGGGAAAAGATTGTATACGAGTGGGATGAAAAGTATGAAAATAGCTTCAGTGAGTTTTGGTATATTGAAGTGATAAACTGACCACCGTAAGTATTCTCACCATAACCGACAGCTCAAGAGGTTTTAGTATACAGATACCTCAAAATTATGAGTGAGCTGTGTATTGATGTAAAATGGGAAGATAGTTGTTTATGGATCCAGTTAGTTCAAGGACCATCAAAGAAACTATCCGACCCATGATTTAGAGTTGGCAGCGTAGTGTTTACACTAGAAGTATGGCGCCACCACTTATACGGTGAGACATTTTAGGTATGCACTGATCGTAAAAGCCCCGAGTATCTGTTTTCACAGAAAGAAAAGAATATGAGATGACCAAGAGGGTTATAGCTTCTAAGGATTATGATTGTGAACATTATACCACCCAGGAAAGGCTAATGTAATGGCTGATGCCTTGAACAGAAAGAGCCTCGGGATGGTATTACATATGATGGTCAGGGAGCGAGAGCTGCTAGAGCAGTTGTGAACCTCAGTAGTGATATGATCCCTTCTGATGATGACGGTGATTGTGTGACAGCTAGCCTGAGGTTAGAACTGGATTTGAGTGACTGGATTTGCCAGGCTTAGCGTGATGATCGGCATGATGTCGATAGTGTGGGTCAGATTCAAAAGGGTATAGTGACAGAGTTCACAGTGAGTGATGATGACTTACAGAGGTTCAGAGACAGTATAAGTGCTCCCTAGGACCACAGTTGATAAATTAGTGTTATTGTCAGAAGCTCACTCTTCGGGATATACAGTGCAACCGAGAAATAATAAATATATTTGAATCTCTGAAAAAGGTATTGCTGGTCAGATATGAAAAGAAATATTGTAGAGATTGTGGATAAGTGTCTCGTATGTCAGCAGAGTAAGGTAGAGTACGAGGAGTCTGCAGAGTCATTGTAGTCTCTACCTATAGTGACACGGAAATCGGAACAAGTTACCATGAATTGCGTGATGGGTTACAAAGGACCCAGATGAATCACGAGGCTATCTGGGTGATAGTCGATAGATTGATTAAGTTTACCCACCTTCTGGCTATGGAAATCCCCAGATACTCTGAGTGTGTAGGCAGATTCATGTGTATGGAAAAATTGTGGAATAATAAGTAGCGTTCCAGTGAGCAAGGTATCAGATAGGGATTTTCACTTCACTTCCCACTTCTAGGAATATTTGTCAGGAAGCTAGGGGAACCCGATTGTGTGTTAGCACAGCTTCCATCCTCAGACAGATGGTCAGTCAGAGAGGACTGTACAGGTTCTGGAGGATGTGATGAGAGCGTGTGCCATTGATTTTATGAGCTCCTGGGATGATCAGTTGCTACTAATCAAATTCGCCAATAATGACAGTTGTCACTTGAGTATCGGGATAACATTTTATATGAGGCAGTGTATGGCCGTAGGGAGTTGTTCCTTGACTTGGATAAGAAGTGGGTGACAGATAAAAAATTGTTCCCGAATTAGTAAGAAAAACCTCTGAGGATGTTCAGTTGATTTGTGAGATATTAAGAACACCTCAGAGCAGATAGAAAAGCTATGCTGACAAGAGACAAAAAATCATTGGAAATTCACCGAGGGTGAATTAGTATTTGTCAGGACCTATTCTCAATCCATGACTTTAACCAAAAACACTACAAATTTTTCGCATTCTTAACTTACCTTTCCGCTCTTCAATGGTTGGGCTGTGATTCGATGTCAGAGTCCTCACTTACCACATCATCCAATATCATACATACATGTCAACATACTATTACTGACTGTACTTGCTTTTATTATATATGTAAGATTATATAAAATCTAATACAAATACATTCCCCATAATATATAACGTATACATCACTGTGCTGTTTCTATGTTTAGATACACAACTGTACATAATATGTATACCTGACGATCGATAGGAACTAGCAGTGGACTCTGGGATACTATCCCTCGATAGCTCTCGCTCTACTGCTGACGCTCTGTAGAGAGATATAAAGAAAGAGGGGTGAGCATACAACGCGCTCAGTAAGGAAATCAGGCAAGCAAGTAGATATCTACACTATCTACTCAAAATAATGCTATGCCTTGAAAACATTATTTCGTTTACTCGCTTTAAAAGCATGTCTTGAAATATAATATATATACTTGTACAGAATAAATCCCATGTACAGAAAATCATGCTTTCTTTCTCAAATGTAGGCATGTAGTGCAAAACAATGCATCGTATATAAATCATGCCTTTATGTAAATCATGCCATGTATATTTAAATCACAATAAATATGGCATTAAATGATTCACAACAAAAAATCGGAGTCCGACCCATCCCTCAGGTCTGTCCGCAATTTAAATCAGTCAATCAATGTGATATATCATGTGAGACTCTGTGGTTAAGTGCAAATAGTATCCTGGACTATGATCATATCCGAAATGTGATCCCAAGCTAAATGGAATACTAGTGTGCGGGGTATCGCTGCTGCAACGGGAGGGGGGTCAGTCCATCACAACCGTTAGCTATATCCTCCTCAACTCCACAACAACACACGGTACAGCATACACCTCGCGCCACTCAGGCACGGTACAAAGTACACTCGTGGACCCTGCATCACGGCCAGAGTGCCTATCATAGGTCTTAGCTCTCGCACTCGTGGAATATCAACATCACAGTCAGGGTGCCTACTATAGGTCTTAGCCCTCGCGCCTGTGAAAATATCATACCACATCTCTAATACCCTCATGCTGGCCAT
This sequence comes from Firmiana major, assembly GCA_033439115.1. Taxonomy (NCBI): domain Eukaryota; kingdom Viridiplantae; phylum Streptophyta; class Magnoliopsida; order Malvales; family Malvaceae; genus Firmiana; species Firmiana major. The sequence continues at coordinate 46,950,091 of CM065896.1, read as the reverse complement.
CCTCTCAAAATGTGACACTCAGTCACACAAGAATGCGGCATGAATAGGTAACATGTAAATAATATCACATACGGTGCGCATCCTTAAGTGCGACACACAGTCGACACTACGCTCGAACACTGTTTCACATCACAAACTCAACTCTAGTGCGAGCAACCTCCAGCAACTAGGTCAATGCATAGTTCATGTATTAAATCAAGTACGAGCAATAGCTCCAGTACCATGCTATGCACAATATCATCAAATCAAGTACGAGCCATAGCTCCAGTACTATGTCATGTATAAACCATGAAGAATCGAGTACGAGCAATGCTCCAGTACTCTGTCATGTATCTCATGTAAAACTCGAGTACGAGCTAATCGCTCCAGCACTCTGTGTCATGCATATATCATTAAAAGCTGAGTACGAGTAAAACTCCAGTACTCTATCATGCATGTCATGGAAATCTAGTGCGTATAAAAATCCAGCACTAATGTATGTGAAAAACATATGAAATCAAGTGCGAGCTGTGCTCTAGCACGATTCATTCTCACATAATATGATAGATGGCTCTTTAAAAAGGGATTGTTTATAAAACATCAAAATCAGCACTATAAAGTGTGCTTAAGTCACATCAACCTTAAAATCATTAGCCCATCTACTTATTTTCATGCTAAACAGCAGTTAAACAATCACAATAATAGTTTCCATGCTTTTTGCAACTTTTCACAAAAGTTGACTTTTTGACTAACTAGGGGCAAAATCGTAATTTGCCAATATCGGGTCGCAATAATTATTATTCACTTTCTCTGACCCTCAGAGTTTTTAAGTGAATGTAAAAGCAGACGAAAATACGTGCAGGTATCTCTATCTACTTGCAAAAGTCCCTTACCTCGGATCACGTCACGTGACCTCACTTCCTCGGTGCTGCTCAATCTCGCAGTCCGATCAGCTCTCAATGTAAACTCCGGAGCTGTAAATAACCATTCCTCAGGTTAATTATACTTTTCCTTCTGTATTATACATTAATACAGTCTATTTTCCCTTAATGGGCCTTAATAATCCTTAATGGGCTTAACTAGGCTTTAAGTCAATTTTCATTTTACTATTCACTTTTGTTAGGCCTTTTGGGCTTGTGGGGCCCACCAACTCTTATTGGGCTTGTACTAGGCCCATTACACCCTATGGGGCCTAAAAATTTTGGGCTTGGCCCATTGGGCCTCTCGACCACATGCCATGGTCGAGAGCTACCCATGTCTCGGTTTTACCATGACATGCCATCCATGCCTATTATTTAGCCATTTTCACTTAGGCATTTTCACAAACACTTGGTAGGCAACATTACCAATCATCACATAGTTCATTTAGGCATTTTATCAAACACCTTGATTGCCAACAAATTACATGTATTAATTAATCAAATTGATTAATTCTAATTACACCATTAACATTAATACATGTACACTAATCCATTTATGTCTTAAAATCATATTGACATAATTTAACATCCCATTAATCACTCTCAGCCTAACCCACTTCATGGTGATTTAATATGTTTCAATGCTTAAAACATATATCAACATACTTGAAATTATTCATACATTAACATTTATGAAATTGGAAATTAGAAAATATACTAATTGTTGTGTTCACCCTTTGGCCGAAACTTTGGAGGCTCTCGGTTTGCACTCTATGGCTCCTTGATAGCCAATTCCAACATATGTCAATCTCCTTTCAATTTGGAACAACTTCCATGAAGAATGCAAGTTCCAAATATGCCTAATTCCTAGTGATTTCTAGTGAGAGAAAGCTTGGAAAATATATTTCAATGGTTTCTTCTTCTAGCCGGATTTGGTGTGATGAAGATGACAATGGTGTGGCTGAATTTATAAGCCATATACTTAGCCATTAAGCTTTACTTTTCAGCCATTTAACTTGACTTTCCAAACCTTAGCCATGAGTCACCTTATGAGTCACCTTATGAGTCATAGTTAACTTTAACTATGGTAGATATTTATCTCATGGGCTTTTCCATTTGGGCTTCTCGGTTTGGGCTTTCCTAATGGGCTTTCGGGTTGAAATTTTTACTATGTCTCAGGCCTTTAATTGTCTCAAAATTTTGCCGATCAATTGATCCAACAATTCGGTCTAAAGGACCTAAGAATTTCGATATACGTTTAGTATACCTTAATGGGCTTTAAAATTTTCGCCTTAGGCCCATTACGTTTTTAACCATCAAATTAAATCTGGAATCCTTCCGAATAAATTTTCCTTACTTCCGGGGATGATTATCTTATATTCTGGCCAAGAATATTTTTCCCCAAATTTTCCTCCACACTTAGGTTAATTTTTAACCATGATTAGTCAACTATGGTAAAAGTCCACTTTCTTAACTATAGTTGACTTTTTCCTTAACCATTGACCATGTTGACTTTTTCTTAAAATTTTGAGAGTGTCATATCTTATGTCTTACACTCTCGTCTTTATATTTCAATCGCTCCCGGTGGATAATTTCACCCGAAACTCCTTTTCTCGCAAAAAGGTCCATTTTACCCCTTTTAGCTTTTACTCTCGTTTTGTGTTTTCGGGTCTAAATCAAGCTGACTTCTCTTCATGAGCTCTCTACGCTCTCTTATTTTAAGTTCTTATTTTCAGTCAGAATGATTTAGAATAACTCGGTTTAGCCTGTGATACCCATCGCTCACATTAGGCATTTTATATAGCTTTTGCGTGTTAATTCATTTCAATAACACTTTAAGTCTAGTGAATACTCTTCTTATGATTCAACTATAATTACATAGTGTTCATACACATAGGAATTATAAGGTACAAGCTACAAAGATCTGGGTCTAACAGTATTGTTGACAGTTACTTGTCTGAAGGACGTAACGAGATTCGGATAGAGATATAGTACAAGTGGGAGATAAGACCTGTAGGTTGGTGTTACCACTTGAATAAACAGGCATCCACAATATGTCCCATATTTTGATGCTTCAAAAATATTATCCGAACTCGATATATGTAATTGGATATGAGCTCCAACAGTTGAGCTCAATAAAAGTATAACGTATAAAATCGATTCGGGTATTAAATGGAAGGAGAAAGTGTTGAGGTTTAAGATAATCTCCCTAGTTAAGTATGATGGTAGTATTACACTCCGGAGAAAGTTACTTGAGGATGACAGTGTATGATACGATATATGTACCCAGAGTTGTTTATGGACTTACTTGACTTGGTTCTAATTTGGAGGACCAAATTTCTTAAGTGGGGGAGATTGTAAGACCTGATATTTTCGAGTGCATTTAAAAAATGCAAAAAGGATTTAAATGGTATTCCCGAACAGTGCAAGGGTAAAACGGTCAAAAGATTAAAATTTGGTATAAATCGGGACAAGAAAATTTAATTAAAAATATGGGATTGAGAAATCTTGATCAATAACGAAGAAATAATTAAATTTCGGGTTAAATTGATCAAGATATGAATTTATTTGAATAAACTGGAATTTTTGTATCAAAAATAATCTCGAAAATAATCAAAAATTATACCGAAAAGGTAAAATTGGACTGATAAAATCATTTACGGATTAAATGAATAAAATAATAATTTTTCAGATATTTTGGTAAAATAATAATATTTAATTGATTAAAATATTATTAAAAATAAAATAATAATAAAAATAATAATAAATAAAAAAATAAGTAAATGAAAAAACAAAAATCTGAAACGCGAGAAACAGAAAACAGAGAGGAAAAGAAAAGCAAAAGGCGAAAGGCGAACTCGAGGAGGATTTCTCACCGGCGAGCCACCACCGGTAGGGCTAAGGGGCCGACGAGGGCCGGCGAAGACTGCCCAGCACCGGGCGAACCACCAGAGGCCAGGACGCACCCCATATGTCGTTGGAAAACGTCGAAAATGGAGGAGGAAGCCGCGGGGAAGAAACCTCGATTCGCTGGCGATTGAGCCGATTCGAGCCACACCGAGGCCCGATTTAGGAAACCCATGCGATGGCGCACCAAACGGCAGTGGAATCGGCCGGAGAACCGGCCGGACGGTGTCGAAATGACTAGATGATGGCTGAACCGGCCGAACCGGACTGAACCGGTCGAACCGAACCGAGCTGAACCGGCGGTCTGAACCGGGTTGAACTGGACCGAACCAGTTCAGCCAAAAAGAAAAGGAAAAAAGGAAGAAAAAAAGGGAAAAACAAAAAGAGAAAATATTGGGGAAAATTCCAGTGATGCAATCGAGCTTCGGGTAAGTCAGTAAGCGGTCGAATTGACCGATTTAATTTTCAGAATATTTAATTTGAGAAATAATCGACTGAAAGTTTACCCGAAAATATATCTAATTGTGTAGCTCGACGATTTGCATTAACCGAGAGCTCGAGATAGCCTCGATTTGTGTACGATCATGGAATAACGGGTAAGTAACCCTTATTTACGACAATTTTACATCGTTATGCGGGATTGATATTTATCGCATAAATTACAAATTTAAATTCCGCATTTAATGAATTAAATTTTGAAAATTTGGATAAATTGTCGTAAATATTAAATTGAGAAATCCAAAAATTTAGAACGAGGCTAAATAAATTACTGATGGGCCCAATGAGCCCCATAGGCCTCGATAAAGTGTAGTAAACGGGCTTAAGGTCGATTAAGGCCCATTAAGGTGCAATCGGGCCCAATGATTTAAATTAAGCCCAGAAAGTATGAAATACAATTAAATTGTATTGTAATTGACCTGATGAATGTGTATCCGCAGTTCCGGACATTGGATTGGGAGCAAATCGGACTGCGTGACGAGTCATCAGTGGAAAGGTCAGACTGTACAAAAAAATGAGGTAAGGGAATTATGTGAGTAGCTAGAGGTAGCTACGCGTATTTTAATAGCCTTTCTGTACACTGAATATGTATGTATACCTTGATAATGATCCTAAAAATAGTTTAAATGATTTTAAGGATCGAAATAGGTGAAATGTCTATTTTACCCCTATTGAGGGAAGTTCACCTAAGGATGGTGAAAACATGACATGCATGAAATGCATGATTTAAGGAAATTTATGGTTTAAGGAATTTTATTTGTTTTAATCAAAGCAAATCGATAGATTGGCCAGTAATTGCATGAATTTCACAAGATAACACTATGTAGGTGTTATTCATATTTAAATGGAATTTCTTTGGAAAACAGGCCAACTATCAAGTTTATATGGAAACAGATAGTGTCGACACGTAGTTCGCACTATATCTGCATTTGTGATTGTGCATAAATGTGCTTGAGCACTTGCTCGCACCGACTTGTGTGACATCATATGCATGAAATGTGCTAGAGCATGGTGCTCGCACTGATTTTTATTATTGTGAGATGAGAGCTGCTAGAGCCTAGCCCGCCCTCTGTTTTGACATGTTTTAACATGTTTTGATGTGGTATGCATAAAATGGTGCTGGAGCGATTGCTCACACTAGTTTTAATGATCTGACATGCATGAGAGATGCTGGAGCTTAGCTCGCATCTTATTTTGATTTGATATTGCATAAAAGCCGTGCTGGAGTGAAACTCGCACGAGATTTGATTTAATTATGCATAAAGCCGTGCTGGAGTGTAACTCGCACGAGATTTGATTTACCTGAGCATTCATTTGTGCTGGAGTGTTGCTCGCACAAAATTTTAAATGGTTTTATAACTTATTTTAAAGCCGTACTGGAGTTTTAGAGCATTGCTCGTACGTGGATTTTACTTGAATTTATAATCAGTTTAAGTCATACTGGAGCGCTGCTCGTACGCAGATTTTACTGATTTTTATGAAACTGTGCTAGAGCTTCGCTCGCACGAGGTTTTCTGATATCATGAATATGCATGGAGCCGTGCTTGAGCTTCGCTCGCACAGGGATTTATATGACATGCATATAGCCGTGTTGGAGCCTCCTGTAGATTGTGTGTCATAGTGAGATCATATGCTCACACGTGCATTCTGAGACAGGGATGATTTGTGTAACGACCCTTAACCCTTGAAAATCGGGAGATTTTTTTTTTGAATTTAATTTACCCACTTATTCTCTCATTCTCTTAGGCTGTATTCCTGTTCAGTGTCAATCCTTAAAAATATCTCATTTAATTTATCCTTAAACATATTTCATCCCGACACATTATTTTCAATAGATGTCTGTGCATACAAATAGTCTGGTAAAGAGATAAGAATGTATACCTCACGCATATACAAAAGGTAGTCTGGGGAAGCTCATATCCGCCAGCCTACGTCGTCTACGCAGCATTTATTAGCTGTAATTCACTGTAAAAATCTGAGAGGTAGAGGGGTGAGCTTTTGGGGAAAAGCCCAGTAAGGTAATGCTCTTAAAGTAGTTCTGATATATAAAAACATTTGAAGTTGTTCATAGAATAAAACTTAATGCAATACATAAATTTTCATTTCATGCATAATCGTCATAAAGCATGCGTGTCTTTAAAACAAATCACATACTTAACCCTTTTACAACTTTTCATAAACCTTTCATAAACATTTCATAAATCATTTCTTAAACATTTCATGAATATTTTATAGTCATTTCGTAAACATTTCATGAATATTTCAAAACCAATAGAACTTCAAAAGCATAACTGATGCAAAAACATATATCGGAGGATTAAAATCATATAGCATAGTTCATATCGGATGGAGACTTGGATAACTTATAGAGGGAAGTCATAAATATGCCCAAAGGCTGGATTCATATACATTCATATACGCCACAAAGGCGAGCACGATAAAAATGCATTGACCGTATGGCATTTTGCATCTGTAGGACTCAAGAGGTGGCCCCCCCACAGTCATACAGACTGTGTGGCACTTTGCTCCCACAGATCTCAAGAGGTGGCCCTCACGATCGTATGTCTTTGTGAACCGCGTGGCACTTTGCTCCTGTCGGACTCAAGAGGTAACCCCCACAGTAACATAGACTGTGTGGCACTTTGCTCCCACAGAACTCAAGAGGTGACCCCCACGTTCGCATGTCTTTGTGAATCGCGTGGTACTTTGCTCCCACAGAACTCAAGAGGCAACCCCCACAGTAACATAGACTGTGTGGCACTTTGCTCCTGTCGGACTCAAGAGGTAACCCCCACGTTCACATCATTGTGGAAATTGCGTGACACTTTGCTCCCACAAAACTCAAGAGGTGGCCCTCACGATCGTATGTCTTTGTGAACCGCGTGGCACTTTGCTCCCGTCGGACTCAAGAGGTAACCCCTACAGTAACATAGACTGTGTGGCACTTTGCTCCCACAGAACTCAAGAGGTGACCCCCACGTTCGCATGTCTTTGTGAATCGCGTGGTACTTTGCTCCCACAGAACTCAAGAGGTAACCCCCACAGTAACATAGACTGTGTGGCACTTTGCTCCTGTCGGACTCAAGAGGTAACCCCCACGTTCACATCATTGTGGAAATTGCGTGACACTTTGCTCCCACAAAACTCAAGAGGTAACCCCCACAGTAACATAGACTGTGTGGCACTTTGCTCCTGTCGGACTCAAGAGGTAACCCCCACAATTCCACTATACAATGCCCTTTCTGTCTTAAAACAGAGTTTTCAAAATCTTACTTGTTTTTATAGCTCATTAACTCATATCGAGTAATAAAATCGAATTTCTTGAAATCTGAAAACTCTTTCATAAAACAGAAAGACTGTATGGCACTTTGTTCCCGTAGGACTCAAGAGGTGGCCCCCACAATCTCCCTTCGAAAACAAATTTCTTTTCTTAAATACTTTTAAAATTGTCAAAAGTTTCTTTAACAATATGGATATAACAACATAAATAAATGTAAAACATCCATACACTTCATACTTTAGGAAATTCATTTCACAACATGAAAAATACTCGGGGAACATTTCGACAATTTAAAACATGCTTCGCAAGTATGAAAGCAATGATAAATAATTTCAAATCATATGCTCTTTCGTAAGATCATTTATCGGTGAAACAAATATGCATTATCAGAACTAAGTTAAATAATACCCCTTACCTCGATTTATCGAAATTTTGAGTTCGAGTAAGGACGCCTCCAAGTATCTCCCTTAAATCCTTCTACGATTCTCCTATACCGAAATTTGTATTCTTAGTATCCTATTTTATCGGATTAGCTACGATGCGTCAAAATCGAAATCATGCTTACCTAGGAAAATATACTTAAAATCATAAAACGTACAGTTATCTTTAAAACTTGCATAAATTCCTTACCTCGATGTTTTTTCGTAGTCCTCGATTGTCTCGACGTAGCGAGTTGACGGGTCCGGATCACTCGGATTATTTCCTCGAAATTTCGTACCGATAGTTTCGAATAAATATTTCTGAATTTTCTTTCCCGGGCTTTTCTTATATTCTCGGTATATTCGTTGCATCCTCCAAATATACACATATATATATATATATATAATTATATATATATATATAAATATAAAATATTACCCCTTTTTTTTTACTATTCATCCACTTCTTTTTTTTTTCTTTTTTTTTTTGAATCAATCTCTCCTTTCCCGCCAACTCCATCTTCTTTCTTTTCTTTTCCACGCCGATCACTATTCATCATCTTCCTCCGTGTGCTTCGGTCCTTCCCGGTGTTGCAACCCTCTGTAGTCACCCTCATCATGTCTCCCTCGTCTTCCTCCTCACAACCGGCTCCGTTCTAAGCTTTCACCGAAACCACCATAGCCGAGGAGTCTCCCCTGTCCCCCTCTGCTAAGCTTTAGTCCCACTGTTTCGTTTACTGCCTTCCCGATCTTGCCTCTGCTTCAAGTTCTTCGGTTTCTGTCTCAATCCTATTCTTCTGTCAATACACACCTTCCTCTTCGGCCCTAGTTCTCGGTCCTTCAACAGCCGGCCTCTCTCTCATTTTTCTGGCTTCAGTTTCAGAGGACAAGATTCCCCTGTCCGTCTACTGCTTTAGCTGAGTCTTCGGTTTCCTCACACTCCAGGACACGGTCATCAACATTCCTCTGCTTCATCTCTTCGACTCACGGCTCGGGTCTTCCCTTTACTGCTTCCTTTTTTTTTGTTCCAGTTTCGAGGCTAACAGAGTCAGCCTCTCGGTTTCTTCTTCCACTTTCTTTCACTGCATCTTTCTCTCTTTCTCGGTTTTTACATCAGTTTCCTTTTTATTGCTTCTCCAGGCCAAATTCGGCCTTTCCCTTATTCCCCTCATGTTTTCTTTCCATCTCCAATAATCATAAGACTCCAGCAATGCCCGAGAGCTCCCTGCTGCGTTCTGTTTTCCAAACGAAACTAAAACCCAGCCCATGACTTCTATTCACAACTCTCGGCTTCAAGGACCCAAAGGAGACAAATCCCTATCACGCATTCTTCAGTTCGATTTCTTTTCTTCATTCTATCATCACCATCGTCACTTCCTTCCAGCCTCTACTGCTTGCATTATTTTTTTTTTTTGCTATAGTTCGCGTGGTTTTGCTTCTCCGGTTCTTGGTTAAGTTTCCAGTTTTCTCATTGCTTCTGTTTCCTGCTTCCCTCTCTCGGTTCAGATCTCCTTGCAGGCTATCTTCTATCTCGTTTTTTTTTTCTTTGTCCCATCTCTAGCTGCAGACTACATGATTTCAGGCTGCTGCAACCCTTTTCCATGACCCTTCCCGAGACCTCCCTTCTCCTGTAGCTACAACACTGCTATGCCCAATTTCCTGGCATGATCATATTTTCATACTGCTCACGTTTTCTCTGCTTCCATCACGTCCTTTCTTTTCATACTACTATTATCATTTTTAATTTATTTATTTATTCATTTAATTTATTTTATTGATAAATTTTAGATAGTTATTTTATACTTCACCATGTATTATTTCCTAAAGCATAACCAGCCTATTATTAGTACTTATCTAGTACGGAGTAATATACACGTATTAAATCTAGCTTAGAAATTTTATTTTTACATCTCAAAATTATTTATTCTTCAAATTAAAATATCTTAGTGATTTGCCTCATCCAAGTTTCTCATATTATAATTCAACTTAATTATCCACCAATAAGCGCATTCTCCATTATTATTTAAACCGGATACATGAAAATTCGTGGGGTTTACAATTTGGGTGGATAAGACCTATTGCAGGCACCCCTGATTGAGCTTGGGTTCACGGAGTACGTTGTACCGTGTATATCACGCGGAGTACGCTGTACCGTGTAGATTGTTGGAGTGGAGTGGCATTAGCCACGAGGCAGCAAGCCTTGCCCTTGCAATCCTGGTGTTATGCTGTTTTGGCGGGTAGGACGACCCACCTCCCGTTTCAGGTGTGATACCCCGCACACTAGGTACCATGTTGCCAGGGATCACTAGGATATGGCCATAGTCATCGATGTTACTGATAATTACCTGATTGTCTCACATGATATAACTTGTGGTCTGTTAGACCAGGGTAGACCCAAAGGAGGGGTCAGGCCCCCGATTTGACGATTTTATGATTAAATGATTTTATGATTTGTGACCCTGAAATAAGGGTGGTTTTATAATCGAAGTTTTATAATGAATTTTAAATGAATTGTTTTATTGGATGATTGACCTGGAAGGGTTAGTTTTACTGCAGTTTTAATGAATTGATTTAAATGCAGTAGCATGATGATGTTTTCCATGCTTTCATTTGAAATCCATGATTTGTCTTACATGACATGAAAGACTGCATGAGATTGATTAAATTCATGCTTATTATGATTTAATGATGTCACATAAAATGCTTTGATGCATAAGTAGTATGATTTATATATGCACGAACAGTTTTGATAAACTATGTCATTGATGTTTGCATGACTTTGTGCTTGATGATTTTAATGAAAAGAAATGGATTTAAGGGCATGGCATTATGAGCATGTAGATAGTGGAGCTATCTACTTACTTGCATAATTGCCTTACTGAGCGTGTGGTTTGCTCACCCCCTTATTTTCCCATCTTTTTAGAGTACTCGCAATAGTTATTGAGCGGCTGAGGACTTGCATGCTTGGTATTCGCTGCTTCCCATCGAGAGTCAGGTATACACATTTGTATAGTTTTGTATCTAAATATATAATGCACAGTACTATAAACGGAAATGTTGTCGGGGATGTAGAGTTATAAATACCAATAGGTATGTATTTAATTAAAGTCAAAGGATAGTAAACTCTAATGTATAAATGTGATTATGGAAATGGAATTGGTAATAGTGTGAGGTGACTAACACCGAATCATAGCCCAACTGTTTGTAGGATGGTCACGATGAGACAAAGGTAAGAATTAAAGAATAAATGAAAAAGTGAAAAAAAATTTACTCTGATTTTTAGGTAATTTGGGTCGTGACACTAATGTTGTCAGAGATCCTTTGAGTAGGAAGCAACTGGATGTGGTCTCTTATATAATGATTAGAGAGTATAAGCTCCTGGACCAATTAGTAGGATTGAGTTTAGATATCAATCATTTTGAGGCAGACATGATAGATCAGATTCGATTAGCTAATATGGATAATCAATTTTGTGTTGAGGCATTTGATCTGATGGACTCGAGATAGGAACCTAATTTTGATCTCGGTAGTGATACATTTTTCAGGTTTAAAGGCTGTATTATGGTTCCTGATGATGAGACCTTAAGGAGATTGATTTTAGAGGAGTCTTATAATTTTGGTACACTTTGTACCCTGAGAATAATAAGATGTTTCATGGGTTGCGTAATGTGCAATGGTGGTTTGGGATGAAATATGACATTACAAATTTTGTGGCGAGATGTCTTGTGTGTCAGTAGGTTAAGGTAGAGTATTAAAAGCATGCATGACTACTTAATCCTCTGCCTATACCTACTTGAAAATGAGTGCATATTACTATAGACTTCATTAAATGATTACAAAGGACTCAGGGGAATCATGATGCGATTTGGATCATAGTCTATAGGTTGACTAAGTCGGCACTCTTCCTAACCATGAAATCTGTAGATTCTTTGAATGATTTAGCTGATTTGTTTATTTAAGAGATTGTCAGGCTACATCGTATACAAATGAGCATCACATCTGATAGAGTTTCCAAGTTCACCGCTCATTTTTAGAAACGTTTTTAGTAAGCTATGGGATCTTAGTTGAGTTTTAGCACTACTTTTCATCCCCAAACATATGGTTAGTCTGAGAAGACCATTCAGACACTGAAGGATATGATACAAGCCTATATTTTGGATTTAGTGGCTCTTACGATGATCATTTACCATTAATCGAATTTGCATGTAATAACAGCTATCACTCTAGCTTTAGTATGGCACCGTATAAGGTGCTTTATGGGAGGAGATGTGATATCCTATTAGCTGGAAAGAGGTTGGTAATAGAAAGGTATTTGCTCCTGAGTTAGTTGTGTAGGCTGCAAAGAGTGTCGATTGATATCTGATAGACTTAAGACAGCTCAAAGCCGGCAGACGAGCTGTACTGACACTCAAAGGTGAGACTTGGAGTTCTTAATGGGTGATTTGATATTTATGAAAGTTTCACCATCTAAGGAAGTTATGAGGTTCAACAAGAAAGGAAAGCTAACTCTTCATTTTATCAGGCTGTTTGATATTCTGGATCGAGTAAGAGATGTGGATTACCGATTGGCACTTCCTCCATTGTTATCTGGGGTGCACAATGTTTTTCCTGTCTCCATGCCCTGGAAGTATCACTTATATCCTTCCCATGTGATAGAGTATGAGCCCTTGGAGATCAGAAAGGATCGTTGTTATGACGAGAGGTTGATTTGGTTAGTTGATAGGAAAGATAAAGTGTTGAGGTCTAAATTCATTCCTCTAGCCAAAGTTCTCTGGAAGTATCATTCTTTCAAGGACGCTACTTAGGAAATAGAGAGCTTGATGAAGGAGAAGTACCCGAACCTATTTGATTAGCCCGATTTAATTTGGAGGACCAAATTTCTTAAGGTAGGGAGGATGTAAGAACCCTAAATTTTGAAATTCCTTCTTTAAATAACTTTAAGAAATTAATACGATATTTTATTTGGATGATTTCAAGGTCGAACCTATAGTTATGAGGAGCATGGATGAGCTTGAGGTCTCAAAATGGGTGGAGTCCCAAAATTCTCTTATTTGTGACCTTCTGTACTAAGTAAGGACAAGTGAATTATATGTATGTATTGACTGAGGAAGTATGGAATGAGAATGAATTTTGATGAATGGAAATGAGTACTTAAGATCATTGATAAAAGGATAAGTAATAACTAAGTTAGTTAAGATAACAAGATATGAATTTAAGAGTTCACCTTAAGGAATTATGTTCCAGAATACAAATGCTACCTTAATGCCATCCAAGGAAAGGCCAACTTGTTATCCATTAACCCTATAAGATTCAAGAAGTGATTAAGAAGGAAAATTAGGATGATTAAGTAAGAACAAAGGTTAGTTTTAAGCTTCCAAAATAGCCCGCTTTATTTGGTGTGAGTTCCACTCTTTCTCTTTGTTTCGGACTGCCCCATGCTGCCCACTACTGGCCTCTATCTTTTTGGTTCAGTCCCACTATTTTTGTCCCCATTTTTGTTCACTGGTCAGTGCAGTACAGCAGGCCACTAGCCATTTTCTTTTCTACCTGACGTCTCTCTTCTCCATTTCTACCGTGTTTCTTCCTTTCACTGCAGCAGAATTACTTTCCTCGGTTTGTGCTCATGGAACTTAATACTTGTGCATTATAAGATCATTGGAGACCATCCTCTCATGAACCATCTAGCTGTTGCAATAGCTTCAGGCTGTTTCGATTCCCTGTAGCTGTTGCAAATGGCAGCATTACTGTTGAATTCTCGGGATTGGCTTCATTGGAAGCCAATCCATGTGCTGATGGCTCCCTTTCCCCTACAGTCTGTGAGCTTCCATCATCTTTTCTTTGTTTTCTATTCCCTTCATTTACCGAACACAATCTCTTCCAACTTTGACTTTTCCCTATATATATATAAATATATATACAAAAATGGAATGTGCAGTTGATGGGACAACCAAAGTTTCTATCATTTCCCATTTCCTAGGCTATCATGACATCCTCTCATGCCAAGGTTTTTAGATTTTCTTCAACCCCGTGCACCTTCATTTTCATACGGGATGGACATCTCCAAAATCAGTTTTTGTATGGGGCACTCGGGTTGGCCTTAAAATTGAGTTAATCTTTACTCTTTAATTTTATTAAAAAGTCTAATAATATTAATAATATAATTAATCGTAGTATAATACAGCATTTGTGACAGCCCGAAAGCGCGAAAAACAGGGCTAATTTAAAATTTTCTTACATTAAATCCTCTCATTCAGGTTGCATTCTTGTACAGTGTTATTTAATCATTTGTGTTTATAATAAATCATTATCCCCAAGATCACAGAATTTCTATTTCATAAAATCAAATACATAATATCCCAAAGGGGTCAGCCCACAAAACTCAATTCATTTTCTTCATATTTTCCTAATTACATTCCAATAATACTTAACACAAATGTATGTATTACATCATTGTCTGGATACAAAATGAACTGAATTTATACCTTATGCGTGTACAAGCAATAGCCTGGGGAGATCTTGTCCGCCAGCCTATATCACATACGTAACAGGTACTAGCTCGATCACTGCAAGTAATCTGGAGGGGGGAGGAAAAAGTGTGAGCTCTCAAAACGCTAAGTAAGGAGGATAAGGGAGACTTTATAAAATCATCATCACATCACAACTCATCATTTGGGCATGTAAAAACATGATTAGAGTATTCGAGCATGTAAAACATTTATGTAAATAATGATAACAATAATGGCAACAGTTTGCTTCAGCATAATTTTACATGATAAAATCACAAATCGTCATAACATCAAATCTCAATATTTGATAGGAATCACAATCATCAAAACACGTCAACCATCAAAATAGTTGAGACTAAGCATTTAATAAAACTTAGATAAAAACAACGTCATAAGCACATCACATCAAATCATCCTCAAGGAGGGCATCCTCAGAAGAGGAAAAATGTCGACATCGATCCATGGCTATGATATCGTTGTAGACTTGATCAGAGTCGTACAACCTCGGTCTTACATGCTATCAAAGAAAGGCCACCCATCGCTACTAGAGCAGGGTCATTTCACGTTACCAGAATGGAGGCATCGGTCTTACATGCTACTAGAGCAAGGCCACTCACGCTATTAAAGCGGAGTATCGATGTGCATCTCATGACAAGCCTTAGTCTTAGTAAAATATGTCATTATTGTATTAAAACCGTTTTTTCTTCACGTAGTGCTCATAGTGGTTATCTCGAAAACTCATTTCAGTTATAAAACAGTGTGTTCACAATTACACAAAATTCCTCAAAATCGAGCACAAACCGTCAAAATAGTCACACATTCATCAAAGCATCAAATCAACTCATTTCTTATAAACATGCTCATTCATCCAACGTTTTTCACACTAAAAGCTATTTTCATCATTTAGAAACTCATATGCACAAACATTTTATTTCCCTCACCTCTTGCACACTGAATGGTGCAATCTCTCATGGGTCTCGGATCAGCCTCGTTTCTCATGTCGGGTTCCCGAGCTATCCAAACACCATCAAATTGTCAATATACATCATTCTCATTGCCCATTTCTTTCTCTTACTCATTCTAACTCAACATTTCCCTTTTCATCCTATTTATACCCATACACCCTAAACTACATCCAAGCTTCAAAATCTTACATACATTCATTGTCTCAAAACTCTTCCTACATCTTTATCAACACCTTAGCTAGCTCATGATCCCTCATCGACTTAAACATTTCCAACTAAATATATATATTTATTCACTAATATATATATATAAAATGATAATACTTAAAAACAAGGGTCTTGTGAGCTCACCTAGCTTGTCTTCTCTTGAGCAACTTGTAGAATGCTTGTCTCTTCCCTTTTTGTTCAAACCACCCTTTGATTTTCTAGTATGTTGTTCTTTTTACCAAGAGGAACAAATTTGCCTCTTACCTCTTTTTCTTACTCTGTCAAGAATGTGGTGAATCTTAGAGAGAGAAAGCTTAGTTTGGGTAAAAATGGTGAGTGTTGGTGTTTGCAGGTGGGAGAGATTCGATTTCAGGCAAAAATCTCGTGATTCTTATATAGACAGAGCATGTGAGATTGATCTGGTATCATGAGGAGATCAATCTCTGTCTGGTTTCAACTACTCCAACTGCTCAATTACCAACTACAAGATCGAGCTGGTAGAAGGTAGGGATCGATATGTTCTTTACAGAACGAAATGGAGATCAGTATGTTTTTAAGGGGGATCGATCTCTTCCAGGCTGAGATGACTAAAGATCGATCTGCCCTTGTGACAGGATCGATTCTCGCTAGGCAGAGGTAGTATGAGATCGATCTGCTCCCTTATGAGATCGATCTGCTTGTCTGCAATTGTATACTCTTTGCATTCTGGAGTCATGGGATTGATCTTCCTTCCCCATGAGATCGATCTGGCCTTCATAAATTTCACTGCTGCATAAATTTGCAAGAAACTTAAGGCAAAACTTACCACAATCTCCATAGACCATATTTCAATCCATACACATATAAGACTTAAAAACTTTATCCTCTTATACTTCATTTGATTTAGAACTTGCGTGTATATCGAAATACCATAACTACATTCACCAAATTATGAATCACATATTGTAACCTCGCAACTAAAGTATATAGAATTCTCAAGTCTCACAGCATTATACTTCACTTAGTAACTTGTCATTTTTTTTTACTCATATATACTACGAGATATTATACTCTATTTAATTGAATTCACCTAAGTCTCTCATGTTAAAATTTAAATTAATTATCCACCAATAAGCACTTATCCAATTCCATTTGTTCACTTGCTAACCATTATTAAAATCGAATACAAGAAAATTCATGGGGTTTATATATTATTTGTTTAAAAGCTAAGATGAGGGGTTCAAAGACTACCTAAGTGTTTATGTAAGACCCGGAATAACCGAAGTGCTCGAAATAGTGGCCATGGAGCTTGGGGCATAAAAATTGAGGTAAGGTTTTAAATTCAAGAATTTCTTAAAGATTGCATGTATAGGCATGTTTTTGTAGCTAGAAGGTGAAACTAAGGTATTGTAAGTGAAAAAGTTAGTGAAAATTTGGGTTAGCGCAAAACAGAGCAATTAGGCCTAGAAATAAAAAAAAAAAAATTTCGGAATAAATTCTATAAATTCATAAAAATTATTCTGAGGCCATAGGAAATTAGTATAAGGTAACTTGGGGAATTAAAATTGAGTGGAAATCTTAAGGTTTCAGTGATCAAATTAATTTTTAAAGTAAACGAAAAACCTTAAACAATTTTAATCGGTAATGACTAAAACGAGAAACTTTTCTTAAGCAAGTGGGGCCCAAAGTTTTAGGGGACATACTAGATACTTAGTATAACAAATGAATGGTAGAAATTTGGAAGAAAATGGGCTGAAAATATATTTTTTTGGAATTTCTGAAAACATGGTAGCCTGTTGCCCTGGCCCAAAAATCTATTGACCTAACAAAATGACCAAATTTGATGACCTTCCAGAAGGCTTTTGACCCCCATCTTTTCCATAATTAAAATAGACCTCATGCCCTTTCTTGAAAGATAAAAACCAACCCCAAATGACTTAAGACCTGAGAGAACCATTCCCCTCATTCTGTCGTACGTGTCATCCCTAAACCAAGCTTATACAATTTTTCTAGCTACCTTTTGGCCACTTTTGTAGTTCGTTCAATTGGATAAAATCTTTCCTCTTAAGTTATCTACAACATATTAAAAATTCATCCTCAAACAAGCTCGTTTGCTAGGTGAAAAGTTAGTGAGAATAATAGGGGCAGAATCTGCCCTGTTTTGGGGTAAGAGAAAAACTTGAATTTATGAGTTTTTGGTTGGTTTTTAAGTTTGTTTTTGATGATTCTAAGTATTATACATGTTTATCTATAGCTGAGGGTCATTGCTAAAGGCTGAGTCTCGAGTCAAACTTGGCTAAACTCGGGGTAAAGTTGTTGGAAGTTGATAATGGCTAGATATGTTGATGTTTTATGAATTTGGATAGTTTTTGCTTAAGTAGAATTGGAAGAAAACTTTTCTACGAGTATGTATAGGTTTGTCCAACCTTGATATGTTGAAGAAAAGATGAAATTTGATTGAGTTTGATGTTGTGGAATATTAGATTTATACCGAAAAGTTCAGTTTATAGCTTGGTTTAGTTGAGAACTGTGAAAGTGTGAAAATCTGATGAATTGGTATGCCTTGACTTGTTAATTGAGCTTGAAATAAATGTGTAGGACATTAGGTTAATGAATAGAAATTTGAAGGAAAGAAACTATCGAAAATAGCTTAATTCGAGACTTTATCGGTAAAACTGAGAAAGTGGGAAAAATTGGTAAAATGGTCGAATCTAGTGAGTTTTACGTAGGTTGAGGTATATTTAAGTATATTAAGATGAATTTGAGTATCACTTGATGCATTTGAAATTATGTTTGGAAGCCTGGAGCGTTGGCATGCAAAATGAGACAAACTCGGTACTTGGCGATATAGTGTTGTCCTAGCCTCAGTCAGGTAAGGGGTGCAATCTATTATAGTAACGATATTCCTTACCTTCAAATAGATATTTATAGCATTGAAAACCTTTTATATAACAAGCACAATTTTTGAAATGACCTTAAGCCTGTGTTTATTTATTTCGACTGCAAGATTTTCGTATAAATCGAAAGCTATGAATATTTTCGTATTAAGCATGTGTATGTATATGTAAAATTTTGAAAATACGACTGTAAGCTTTTGTACAAATAAATTTGAAAATAATTTCTGTAAGTGATGATAAGTTTGATTTCGAGTCTATAGGCTCTAAAATGTACGAGTCAGGGTAAACCTGAGGGTCGATTTAAAGGGACCAAGAGAATTCTAGCGGACGGCCTATGAAAGGGCTAAGCCTTGACTATATCGTGCATATTTCTATGTGTCTGTCATGTCGCTTTCATGGCAATATGTGTTTCCACTTGTGTGGTGTTTATGTGACGCTATACGACCCTAATCCAGTCTATAGCCCTACCATAGCCATAGGTATTCTGTTCCTTCTGCGGAGGATGCCCTCTTTTGATGATGAAATAATGATTACCCTCATGATAGTAATAGGGAATGCCTGGTCTCCATAATTTGATTTCGTTACAAATTGTTTATCACCTATGTTTAGTTATGCAAACATCGATTTTTTGAGACCATGATTGAAGTAAGAAATATATATATATATATATATGAGTTATGTTTTAGTATGAAAGAGTATATGATTTTAATCGTTTGTTTTGAAGTGGCATTCAGTTATCTAGTAATAGTATTGTTTTTAAATGTTTTGAATATTATTATTATTTTAATGCACTCCTTACTAGGCTATTTGAAGCTCACTCCCCTTTTTCCTTCCTTCCAGATTATTTACAGTACATATCTCCGTGCCTGTTGTGTACCTGATATAGGCTGATGGACTATCTCTTGTATACATTAAGGTATATTTCAGTTGTATCCAGACGCCCTGTATAATAAAAATACTTATATGTAAATGAGCATTTGGGATGTAATTACTTTTATTTATATATGGAAATGGAAAAACAGATAATTTCATGGGGTTACAACATATAATAGTTTTGAGAAATGAATGATAAGTCAGGAACTGGAACTGAACAGGAATACACCTCAAGTATAAGATTAAGTTTAAAAAAGCTTTAAATCGGCCCTAATTTTCGCGTTTCCGAGGCGTTACAATCTTCTTGGGATCAAAACCAAAGGTGTCTAGTACTATCAGTGTAGGTTAGTTAGAGATAGATGACATTCCAAGTGTCTATACTTGTCTGGTTATGAATTGAAAATATCTGCTAAAGTTATGACTATGTTTATTGTGTACGTGCAGGTACATTAAATATACACTATGAGCAGGAGATGAGGTCATCCTCGGAGGTAGGCACAACCACCTACACCACCTGCCCCACAGCTAGAGAGTCCTAACTCTCGGATAAGTCAGTTGGAGCAAAATGTGAGGCAAGGATTTGACCAAAACGCAACGCTGTTCGCTCAACATTTAGAGGCTAATGCCTCCGGTACAACACCTACCCCAGCTCTTACACCCACACTACCACAGGATCCGCCCCAACTTCCTCCACAGACTTATCCAGTGCCTCTTGCAACTCAGCCTCTGGTGTCACAGCCTAAATTACCTAAAAATCAGAGTAAATTTTTCACTTTTTTCATTTATTATTTAATTCTTACCTTTCTCTCATTGTGACCATCCTACAAACAGTTGGGCTATGATTCGGTGTTAGTCATCTCTCACCTATTTACCATTTCATTTCCATAATCACATTCATATATCAGGATTTACTATCCTTTGACTTTAACTAAATACATATACAATGGTATTACATCACCTTACATCCCCGGCATCATATCCATTTACAGTACTGTGCATTACATGTTTAGATACAAAACTATACAAATGTGTATACCTGTCTCTCGATGGGAAGCATCGGATACCAAGATGTAAGTTCTCAACCGCTCACTAACTACTGCGAGTACTCCGAAAAGATGGGAAAATAAAGGGGGTGAGCAAACGACATTCTCAGTAAGGCAATTATGCAAGTAAGTAGATAGCTCCACTATCTACAGGCTCATAATGCCATGCCCTTAAAATCCATTTCTTTTTATTAAAATCTCAAGCACAAAACCATGCATACATCAATGACATAGTTTATCAAAACTATTTGTGCATATAGAAATCATGTAATTCATGCATCAAAGGCATTTTATATGACATCATTAAATCATACTTAGCATGAGGTAAATCAAGATCATGCATCATTTCATGCCATGTATAAAACAAATCATGAGAAACAATTGTTTTCATGAATTTATCATTAACGCATGGAAAACTCATCATGCTACTGCATTTAAATCATTTCATTAAATCTGCGGTATAAAATAACCCGTAGGGTTTAAGTTTCTCATAAATCAATCTCATTATAAAATTTGTTATAAAAATTTCCCTTCATTTAGGGTCACATATCATAAAATCACAAAATCGGGGGCCTGACCCCTCCCTCGGGTCTACCATGGTCTATCGAGACCACAAGTTATATCATGTGAGACATGTAGTAGACTATCTCAGAAACAACGAGGACTATGGTCATAACCTAGTGATCCTTGGCTACATGGTACCTAATGTGCGGGGTATCACACCTGAAACGGGAGGTGGGTCGGTCCTACCCGCCAGAATAGCATAACATCAGGATTGCGAGGGCAAAGCTTGCTACCTTGTGGCTAAGGCCACTCCATTCCAACAATCCCCACAGTACAGCGTACTTGACGTGACATACATGGTATAACGTGCTCCGTGAACCCAAGCTCAGTCAAGGGTGCCTGCAATAGGTCTTATCCACCCATATCATCTCTGACTCAGTATGCACGTGTGGGCATATCATCTTACAGTGACACATAGTCTACAGGCGGCTCCAACACGGCTATATGCATGTCATCTAAATCCATGTGCGAGCGAAGCTCTAGCACGGCTCCATGCAAATTCATGATATCAGAAAATCTCGTGCGAGTGAAGCTCTAGCACGGTTTCATAAAGATCAGTAAAATCTGCATACGAGTAGTACTCCAGTACGTCTTTAAAATGAGTTATAAATCCATATAAAAATTCGTGCGAGCAAGCTCTAGTATAGTGTTAGGCATCAATAAATCAATTCTCGTGCGAGTTACACTCCAGCACGGCTTTATGCATAAATAAATCAAATCTCATGCGAGTTACACTCCAACACGGTTTCTATGCAATTATCATATCAAAACAGGATACGAGCTAAGCTCCAGTTCCTCTCATGCATGTCATAAAAACTAGTGTGAGCAATCGCTCTTGCACCTTTTTTTGCATATCAAGTCAAAATAGTCAAAACAGTCAAAACAGAGGTGAGCTACGCTCTAGCAGCTCTCATGCATTTCACAATAGTAAAATCAATACGAGCAACCGCTCTAGGACATTTCACGCATATGATGTCACACAAGTCGGTGCAAGCAACCGCTCAAGCACGTTTTATGCACACTCACAAACTCAGATATGGTGCGAGCTATACGCTAGCACTATTTGTTTCCATATAAACTTGATAGTTGGCCATTTTCCAAATAATTTTTATTTAAATCTTAATAAGACTTACATAGTGTTATATTGTGAAATTTTATTCAATTACTGGTCAATCTATCGGTTTGCTTTGCTAAAAAACCAAGAAAATTCCTTAAATCATACATTTCATGCATGTCATGCTTTCACCATCCTTAGGTGAATTCCCTCAATAGGGGTAAAATAGCATTTTTACCTATTTTTAGTCCTTAAAATCTTTAATCTATTTCTAGGACCTTTATACATATTTTGTGTATACATACATATTCAGTGTATACAAAAGCTATTAAAATACGCGTAGCTACCTCTAGCTACTCACACAATTCCCTTACCTCTTTTTCTGTACAGTCTCACCTTTCCACTGATAACTCATCACGCAGTCTGATTTGCTTCGAATCTAATCTCCGGAACTGTGGATAAATATTCATCAAGTCAAATACAATACAATTAATTGTATTTCATATTTTTTAGGCTTAATTTAAATCATTGGGCTCATTTACCCATATTGGGCCCGATTGCACCATAATGAGCCTTAATCGGCCTTAAGCCCATTTTTTACTTAGGCTTATTGGGTCCATCAGTATTTATTGAGCCTCATTCTAAATTCTCGGATAGCTTAATGAATTATTTACGACAATATATCTCTAATTCCAGGATATAAATAATTTCATGCAGAATTTAAATCCGTAATTTATGCGGTAAATTTTTAACACGCATAACGATGTAATATTGTCGTAAATAAGGGTTACTTACCCAAGATTCCATGATAGTATGCAAATCGAGGCTGTCTCGAGCTCTTGCTTGACGTCAATTGTCGAGCTACACAATTAAATATTTTTTTGGGTAAACTTTCAGTCGAATATTAATCCAATTAAATACTTCAAAATTTAAATCGGTCAATTTCGATCGCTTAACAACTTACCCGTAGCTCGATTGCATCATTGGGATTTTTCCCAATTTTTTCTCTTTTTCTTTCTTTTTTTTCTTCTTTTTCCTTTTCTTTTTGGCTGAACCGGTCCGGTCTGGTTCAGCATACCGTCACTGGCTGAATCGGCCGTACCGGTTCAGGCTTCATTTCACCGTTTCTGCGCCGTCCGACCGGTTCCCGACGTGATTCCGGCACCAATCGGTGCACCACGACCTGTGCGTTCATCATCGGGCCTCAGGTGGCATCAAATCGGCGACGATGGCCGCCAATCTCCTCTCTCCCTTTCGGCCTCCCCTCTGTCGATCTCCCGATTTCAGCTTCTCCACGGCGCGTCGCCGCCGCTGTTGGGTCGCTCGATGTCGGGCAACCTTCGTCGGCCCCTCAGCCTCGCCGGTGGTCGTTAGATGGAGGGATTTCGTTTCCCTCGATTCTGTCTTCTTCGTTTCGCCATTTGCTTTTCTGTTTGGCGATTCAGTTTTTTTTTTAATTTTATTTATTTATTTATAATTTATTTTAATATTATTTTATTCATTATTTTATTATTAAAAATCCAAAAATATCTTAAAAATTATATTTATTCATTTAACAATTAAATGAATTTATCGGTCTTTTTTCGTATTTTTGGAATATTTTTCGATTATTTTCGGGATAATTTCCCGATGTAAAAATTTTGATTAATTCCTATAAATTCATATCTTGATCAATTTAGCCCGAAATTTAATTATTTCTTCGTTATTGATCAAGATTTCTCAATCCCATATTTTTAATTAAATTTTCTTGTCACGATTTATACTGAATTTCAGTCTTTGACCGTTTTACCCTTGCATGTGTTCGAAAATTCAATTTTAATCCTTCAATTGATCTTTTCTCATTTCTATCTCTTGTCAGCATAGTCTTTCTGTCTGCTCTGAAGTGTTCTTAATCTTTCACAATTTAACTAAACATCCTCAGAGGTTTGTCTAACCAATTCAGAAGTAATTCTCTATCTGTCCCCACTTCTTATCCAAGTCGGGAAATAACCCCTACGGCCATACAATACCTTATATAAAGTTATCTCGATACTCGAGAGATAACAGTCATTATTAGCGAATTCGATTTGTAACAGCCGATCATCCCTGGAGCTTATAAAATTAATGGCACACACTCTCATCACATCCTCCAGAACCTGTACAGTCCGCTTTGACTGACTATCTGTCTGAGGACGGAAAGCTGTGCTAACTCTCAGTCGGGATCCCAAAGCTTCCTAAAAAACGTTCCCAGAAGTGGGAAGTGAAGCGAGAATCCCTATCTGATACCATGCTCACTGGAACGCTACGTAATGTTCCACAATCTTCTGTACACATATATCCACCTACGCACTTAGAGTATCTAGGGATTTCCATAGTTAAAAGGTGCGTAAACTAAATCAATCTATCGACTATCACCCAGATAGCCTCGTGATTTATCCGAGGCCTCTGTAACCCATCACGAAATTCATGGTAACTTGTTCCCATTTTCGTGTCACTATAGGTAGAGGGTGCAATAACTCTGCAAACTTCTAGTACTCTACCTTACTCTACTGACATATGAGACACTTTGCCACAACTCTACAATATTTCTTTTCATATCTGACCACCAATACCCTTTTCAGAAATTTTGATATATTAATTACTACCCGGATGCACTGTATATCCCGAAGAGTGAGCTTCTAACAATAACACTATCTCATCGACTGTGGTCCTGGGGAGCACTTATACTCTCTCTGAACCTCTGTAAGTCATCATCACTCACTGTGAACTCTGTCACTATACCCTTCTAAATCTGACCCACACTATCGACACCATGCTGATCATCACGCTAAGCCTGGTAAATCCGGTCACTCAAATTTGGTTCTAACATCAGGCTAGCTGTCACACAATCACTATCATCATCATAAGGGATCATATCACTACTAAGGCTCATAGCTGCTCTAGCAGCTCACGCTCCCTGACCATCATATGCGTACCATCCCGAGGCTCTTTCTGTTCAAGGCACAGCCATTACATTAGCCTATCCTGGTGGGTACAATGTTCACAATCATAATCCTTAGAAACTCTAACCCTCTTGGTTATCTCATATTCTACTCTTTCTGTGAAAACAGATACTCGGGGCTTTTTATGATCAGTGCATATCTGAAATGTCTCACAATATAAGTGGTAGCGCCATACCTTCAGTGTAAATGCTACGACTGCCAACTCTAAATCATGGGTCAGATAGTTTCTCTCATGGTCCTTGAACTATCTGGATCCATAAATGACTATCTTCCCATTTTACTTCAAGACACAGCCCAATCCTTATTTTGAGGTATCTATACACACTGAAACCTTTTTAGCTGTTGGTTATGGTGAGAATAATTATGGTAGTCAGTTTATTACATCAATATACCAAAACTCACCGAAGCTACTTTCATACTTATCATCCTACTGGCAAATAATCTTTTTTCGAACAAGATGTGTTAACTGAGCATCCCATTTCGAGAAACTCTTAACAACTCGTCTGTAAGATAGTTTCCTGTTACTACTCATGCTCTTCCTTGGACTTCGAATACATCAAAATGTCATCGCTAAAGATGATAACCAATCGGTCCAGGTAAGGTTTAAATACCTCATCGTAGTTCAGTTCCACTAAATATTTTAATCACCCATATCCTTAACCTATGTACACATAAACGTATAATGTCATTTCGAAATCGCTTCCATTCAAGATACTAACTCGCATCATTTCCATTTTCTTATATTAACGACTTTTATAAAATTTTAATTTTTAAACCTTCATGATTAATCGAATTCTACCAGTATAGGTACCCAAATTTTAAATGTATATATTACGACTATCGATTTCAATTTATAGGTTATGTGTGCACTTCTAGACGCTGTCAAGTCTTCAGGCGGGGAGGTATTTTGAAATACCTTTGTTAACCCTCAGACTTGACCACATAGACTGTTTATGGATATATCCTCCTCTTATCCTTGGTCGCAATTCATATTCATTACATATCGCTTAATCCAAATTACTTTACATATCAAAGATATTCTGACCTTGCATATGCCTCGTATTCCAATATATCTCATATTCAGGATCTATCACATCTCAAAGCTTAT
Organism: Firmiana major; assembly: GCA_033439115.1. Lineage (NCBI taxonomy): Eukaryota > Viridiplantae > Streptophyta > Magnoliopsida > Malvales > Malvaceae > Firmiana > Firmiana major. The sequence continues at coordinate 46,923,911 of CM065896.1, read as the reverse complement.
CTCCTTTCATATATCACTTACAACAAACTCTTTCATTACTTATTAAAACTTACAATACAATTTTCAGGGGTGAAAACATCACTATCTTAGGATAGCAATCTAAACATCATAGTTTGCCGCTGAATCAATCTATTCTTAAATATTACTTCAAAATTATTCATATTCCATTGAATAAAATCGGCTGACATATCTTTTTTCCCTCATTTTCAACTTATAATCCCTATACCCATATTCAATTAGTGATAATCAGCTAACTATCATCATCTTGCCTAAGGGTATAGGCTTCACATCTTTTACTAGCTTACAAGCAAATGAAGGCGATATGAATAAATCCGTGGCACCAGGATCAATTAACATAATTACTTCATTATTCACAACCAGTGTGGTATCTTCCACCACATCTGATGAAACATCAATACTGTCTTGGTCCAAGGCATACACTCGCCCTCGTCCAATATCTTATTTTCGTGGTAACTACCACATATTCTACATTATTTCGTAGCACGTCGAGGTCCTCCAATCACAATACCCCTCAAAAGTGCTGAAGTTGGATACATTGGGGCCTTACCAATCATCTTACCCCGTAACTCAACACCTCTAAGCTTTTACCAACTACCTTTTTCCCGTTCTAACATCTCTGTCATTCTCTATTCCCTTCTGTCTCTATTATGGCCCTTACTACCTTTCCCAATCTCAGAGGCATGCAACTCATTATCTTATTCACACAACTATAGTCTGCGCACTGCCTCGGTATAGGTAGTGATATCTAACGGGGACAATCAGACTCTAATTGACAATCTGAGCCCTTCAATGAACTTTTGGGCTTTTCGACTCTCACTGCCATAATGTCGGGGTCATACCTGCCCAGGAATAAAAACTAAGTTTCATACTCATAAATCAACTAGTTCCTCTGGGTCAGAGTAAAGCATTTTATCTGTAATTTTCCTTTAAGCAATGTCAGGGATATTCTGTTACCGAAATATATCTAGAATTATTTTTCTCATGTCAGCTCTGGATGTCTAACTCTTAAGATGGGTCGAGCGAACTTCCACTAATGTTCCGACTCGCCCTCAAATCTCATGCATACTCTGAGCAATTAGCTCGTAAAATATTCTCCACACTCCGCTTCAACCTCACGGAGCGTGTCTCAATACTGTCCGATCTCTCTGTCGGACCCTGTCCGATCTTTCTATCGGACTCTGTGTGGCATACTCAATACCAACCTCCACGTAAATCTCATCTTGAGTCTCATGTGGTGACTCATTATGACTCTTAGGCCTACCTCTACGGCCTCGAGCTGGTGTACTCGCCCTTCAACCATAGTGGCTATTAGTTAATGAGTCATTCTTGCATTAAAAAATGAAATTCTTAGTTACAATTTCATCTCGATATACACAATTGTATCTAAACAATGCACAGTACATGAGGATATAAACTTCCTTAACCACTAACACCGACTCATATTAGGCCAACTTAGCTCTGATACAAAAAACTGTCACGACCCAAATTACCTAAAAATCAGAGTAAATTTTTCGTTTTTTCATTTATTATTTAATTCCTACCTTTCTCTCATCGTGACCATCCTACAAACAGTTGGGCTATGATTCGGTGTTAGTCACCTCTCACCTATTTACCATTTCATTTCCATAATCACATTCATATATCAGGATTTACTATCCTTTGACTTTAACTAAATACATATACAATGGTATTACATTACCTTACATCCCCGACATCGTATCCATTTATAGTACTGTGCATTACATGTTCAGATACAAAACAATACAAATGTGTATACCTCTCTCTCGATGGGAAGCAGCAGATACCAAGATGCAAGTTCTCAACCGCTCACTAACTACTGTGAGTACTCTGAAAAGATGGGAAAATAAGGGGGTGAGCAAACCACACGCTCAGTAAGGCAATTATTCAAGTAAGTAGATAGCTCCACTATCTACATGCTCATAATGCCATGCCCTTAAAATCCATTTCTTTTCATTAAAATCTCAAGCACAAAACCACGCATACATCAATGACATAGTTTATCAAAACTATTTGTGTATATAGAAATCATGTAATTCATGCATCAAAGGCATTTTATGTGACATCATTAAATCATACTTAGCATGAGGTAAATCAAGATCATGCATCATTTCATGCCATGTATAAAACAAATCATTAGAAACAATTCTTTTCATGAATTTATCATTAACGCATGGAAAACTCATCATGCTACTGCATTTAAATCATTTCATTAAAGCTGCAGTATAAAATAACCCGAAGGGTTTAAGTTTCACATAAATTAATCTCATTATAAAATTCTGTTATAAAAATTTCCCTTCATTTAGGGTAATATATCATAAAATCACAAAATCGGGGGCCTGACCCCTCCCTCAAGACTACCCTAGTCTATCGAGACCACAAGTTATATCATGTGAGACATGTAGTAGACTTTCTCAACAACAAGGACTATGGCCATAACCTAGTGATCCCTGGCTACACGGTACCTAGTGTGCGGGGTATCATACTTGAAACGGGAGGTGGGCCGGTCTTACCCGCCAGAACAGCATAACATCAGGTTTACGCGGGCAAGGCTTACTGCCTCGTGGCTAATGCCACTTCACTTCAACAATCCCCACGGTACAACATACTCCAAGTGACATACACGGTACAATGTACTTCGTGAACCCAAGCTCAGTCAGGGGTGCCTGTAATAGGTCTTATCCACCCATATCATCTCTGACTCAGTATGCACGTGTAGGCATAACATCTCACTATGACACATAATCTACAAGAGGCTCCAACACGGCTATATGCATGTCATCTAAATCCTTGTGCGAGCAAAGCTCTAGCACAGCTCAATGCATATTCATGATATCAAAAAATCTCATGTGAGCGAAGCTCTAGCACGGTTTCATAAAGATCAGTAAAATTTGTGTACGAGTAGTACTCCAGTATGTCTTTAAAATGAGTTATAAATCCATATAAAACTTCGTACGAACAAGCTCCAGCACAGTGTTATGCATCAATAAATCAAATCTCGTGCGAGTTACACTCCAGCACGGCTTTCTGCATAAATAAAAAAAATCTCGTGTGAGTTACACTCCAACATAATTTTTATGCAATTATCATATCAAAACAGGATGCGAGCTTAGCTCCAGCGCTTCTCATACATGTCAAATCATAAAAACTAGTATGAGCAATCGCTCTAGCACCTTTTTATGCATATCAAGTCAAAACAGTCAAAGCATTCAAAACAGTCAAAACAGAGTGCGAGCTAAGCTCTAGCACCTCTCATGCATTTCACAATAGTAAAATCAGTGCGAGCAACCGCACTAGGACATTTCATGCATATGATGTCACACAAGTTGGTGCGAGCAACCGCTCAAGAACGTTTTATGCACACTCACAAACTCAGATATAGTGCGAGCTATGCGCCAGCACTATCTGTTTCCATATAAACTTGATAGTTGGCCCATTTTCCAAATAATTTTTATTTAAATCTTAATAACACTTACATTGTGTTATATTGTGAAATTTTATGCAATTACTGGCCAATCTATCGATTTGCTTTGCTTAAAACCAAGAAAATTCCTTAAATCATCATTTCATGCATGTCATGCTTTCACCATCCTTAGGTGAATTCCCTCAATAGGGGTAAAATAACATTTTACCTATTTCGAGTCATTAAAATCTTTAATCTATTTCTAGGACCTTTATACATATTTTGTGTATACATACATATTCAGTGTATATAAAATCTATTAAAATACGCATAGCTACCTCTAGCTACTCACACAATTCCCTTACCTCATTTTTCTGTACAGTCTGACCTTTCCACTGATGACTCGTTATGTAGTCCGATTTGCTTCAAATCCAATCTTCGGAACTGCGGATAAATATTCATCAGGTCAAATACAATACAATTAATTGTATTTCATATTTTTTGGGCTTAATTTAAATCATTGGGCTCGTTTACCCATATTGGGCCTGATTGCACCATAATGGACCATAATCGGCCTTAAGCCCATTTTTCACTTACTATTCACATTATCGAGGCCTAGTGGGCTTATTGGGCCCATCAGTATTTATTGAGCCTCATTCTAAATTCCTGGATAGCTTAATGAATTATTTACGACAATATATCTCTAATTCCAGGATATAATTCATTTCATGTGAAATTTAAATCCGTAATTTATGCGGTAAATTTTTAACACGTATAACGATGCAATATTGTCATAAATAAGGGTTACTTACCCGAGATTCCGTGATAGTATGCAAATCGAGGTTGTCTCGAGCTCTCGTTTAACGTCAATTGTCGAGCTACACAATTAAATATTTATTCGGGTAAACTTTCAGTCGAATATTAATCCAATTAAATATTCCAAAATTTAAATTGATCAATTTCGACCGCTTACTGACTTACCCGTAGCTCGATTGCATCACGGGGATTTTTTCCAAAATTTCCTCTTTTTCTTTCCTTTTTTTCTTCTTTTTCCTTTTCTTTTTGGCTGAACCGGTCCGGTCCGGTTCAGCATACTGTCACAGTGTTGAATCAGTCGTATCGGTTCAGGCTTCATTTTGCCATTCCGGCGCTGTCCGATCGATTCTCGGTGTGATTTCGGCACCAATCAGTGCTCCACGGCCTGGGCATTCATCATCGGGCCTCTGGTGGCGTCGAATCGCCGCCGATGGCCGCCAATCTCCTATCTCCCTTTTCAGCCTCCCCTCAGTCGATCTCCCGATTTTGGCTTCTCCACGGCACATCGCTGCCGCTGGTGGGTCGCCCGATGTCGGGCCGCCTTCGTCGGCCCCTCAACGTCGCCGGTGGTCGTTAGATGGAGGGATTTCGTTTCCCTCGATTCTGTCTTCTCCTTTTCTCCATTTGCTTTTCTGTTTCGCGATTTTCGCGATTCAGTTTTGTTTTAATTTTATTTATCTATTTATAATTTATTTTAATATTATTTTATTCATTATTTTATTATTAAAAATCCAAAAATATCTTAAAAATTTATATTTTATTCATTTAACCAATTAAATGAATTTATCGGTCTTATTTCGTATTTCTGGTATATTTTTCAATTATTTTCGAGATAATTTCCCTATGTAAAAATTTCAATTAATTCCTATAAATTCATATCTTAATCAATTTAACCCAAAGTTTAATTATTTCTTCGTTATTGATCAAGAGTTCTCAATCCCATATTTTTAATTAAATTTTTTGGTCACGATAAATATCGAATTTTGGTCTTTTGACCATTTTACCCTTGCACGTGTTCGAGACTACCATTTCAATCCTTCATTTGATCTTTTCTCATTTCGTGTCTTAAATAAAATTGGGTCTTACAATCTCCCCCACTTAAGAAATTTGGTCCTCCAAATTTGAACCAAGTCAAATGGGTCAGTAAACAACTCTGGGTACGTCTATCGCATCATACTCTTTAATTCTCTTAGGACTTTTTCCCGAAGTGTAATACTACCAACGGACTTAACTACGGAGATCATCTTAAACCTCAACACTTTCTCCTTCCGTCTAATACCCGAATCGATTTTTTTTTTTTTACATACGGTATACTTTCATTGAGCTAAGCTATTGGAGCTCATATCCGATCACATATGCGGGGTCCGGATAGTATTTTTGAAGCATCAAAAGATGAGACACATTGTGGATGCTTGCTAATTCAGGTGGTAATGCCAACCTACAGGCCTTATCTCCCACTCTGTCCAATATCTCCAAGGATTCCATCTAACGAAACTCAATTTGCCTTCTTTCCAAATCTCGTTATGTCCTTATGCCCTTCGGACAAATAACTTCCAACAATATTGATTCACCCTCGGTGAATTCCAATGGTTTCTGTCTCTTGTCAGCATAGTCTTTTTGTCTGCTCTGAGGTGTTCTTAATCTTTCACAATTTAACTGAACATCCTCAGAGGTTTGTCTAACCAATTCGGAAGCAATTCTCTATCTATCACCCACTTCTTATCGAAGTTGGGAAATAACCCCTACGGCTATACAATGCGTCATATAAAGTCATCCCGATACTCGAGTGATAACAGTCATTATTGGCGAAATTGATTTGTAACAACTGATCATCCCAGGAGCTTATAAAACTAATGGACACACTCTCATCACATCCTCTAGAACCTGTACAGTCCTCTCTGATTGACTATCTATCTAAGGACTGAAAGCTATGCTAACTCTCAATCAGTCTCCCATAGCTTCTTGAAAAACGTTCCCAGAAGTGGGAAGTGAAGCAGGAATCCCTATCTGATACCATACTCATTGGAACGCTAAATAATGTTCCACAATCTTTCGTACACATATATCCACCTACACACTTATAGAATCTGGGGATTTTCATAGCCAGAAGGTCGGTAAACTAAATCAATCTATCCACTATCACCCAGATAGGCTTGTGATTTATTTGGGTCCTCTGTAACCCATCACGAAATTCATGGTAACTTGTTCCCATTTTCGTGTCATTATAGGTAGAGGCTGGAATAGGTCTGCAGACTTCTAGTACTCTACCTTACTCTGTTGACATACGAGATACTTTGCTACAACTCTACAATATTTCTTTTCATATCTGACCACCAATACCCTTGTCAAAAATTCTGATATATTAATTACTTCCCCGATGGACTGTATATCCCGAACAGTGAGCTTCTAACAATAACACTATCTCATCGACTGTGGTCCTGGGGAGCACTTATACTATCTCTGAACATCTGTAAGTCATCATCACTCATTGTGAACTCTGTCACTATACACTTCTAAATCTGACCCACACTATCGACACCATGTCGATCATCACGCTAAGCTTGGCAAATCCGGTCACTCAAATCCGGTTCTAATCTCAGGCTAGCTGTCACACAATCATTGTCATCATCATAAAGGATCATATCACTACTGAGACTCACAGCTGCTCTAGCAGCTTAATCTCCCTGACCATCATATGTGATACCATCCCGAGGCTCCTTTTGTTCTAGGCATCAGCCATTACATTAACCTTTCCTAGGTGGTACAATGTTCATAATCATAATCCTTAGAAGCTCTAACCCTCTTGGTTATCTCATATTCTACTCTTTCTGTGAAAACAAATACTCGGGGCTTTTTATGATCAGTGCATATCTGAAATGTCACACCGTATAAGTGATAGCACCATACCTTCAGTGTAAATGCTACGACTGCCAACTCTAAATCATGGGTCAGATAGTTTCTCTCATGGTCCTTGAACTATCTGGATCCATAAACAACTATCTTTCCATTTTACATCAATACACAGCTCAATCCTTATTTTGAGGTATCCATACACACTGAAACCTCTTGAGCTGTTGGTTATGGTGAGAATAATTACAGTAGTCAGTTTATTGCTTCAATATACAAAAACTCACCGAAGCTACTTTCATACTTATCATCCTACTGGTATAAAATCTTTTTTCGAACAAGATGTGTCAACTGAGCAGCCCATTTCGAGAAACTCTCAACAACTCATTTGTAAGGCAGTTTCCTGTTGCTACTCATGCTCTTCCTTAGACTTCGAATACATCAAAATGTCATCGCTAAAGATGACAACCAATCAGTCCAGGTAAGGTTTAAATACCTCATTATAGTTGAGTTCTACTAAACATTTCAATCACCCATATCCTTGACCTAACGCATAAACGTATAATGTCATTTCGAAATCGTTTCCATTCAAGATACTAACCCGCGTCATTTCCATTTTCATATATTAACGGCTTTCATAAAATTTTAATTTTTAAACCTTCATGATTAATCGAATTATACCAGTAAAGGTACCTAAATTTTAAATGTATATATTACGACTATCGATTTCAATTTTTTGGTTATGTTTGTGCTTCTAGACGCTATCAAGTCTTCAGGTGGGGAGGTATTTTGAAATACCTTTGTTAACCCTTCGACTTAACCACATAGACTGGTTATGGATAAATCCTCCTCTTATCCTTGGTCGCAATTGATATTCACTACATATCGCTTAATCCAAATTACTTTACATATCAATGATATTCTTACCTTGCATACGCCTCTTCTTCCAATATATCTCGTATTCAGGATTTATCACATCTCAAAGCTTATCTCCTTTCATATATCACTTATAACAAATTCTTTCATTACTTTTTAAAACTTACAATACACTTTTCAGGGGTGAAAACATCACTATCCTAGGATAGCAATCTAAACATCATAGTTTCCAGCTGAATCAATCTATTCTAAAATATTACTTCAAAATTATTCATATTCCATTGAATAAAATCGGCTGACATATCCTTTTTTCCCTCGTTTTTAACTTATAATCCCTATACCCATATTCAGTTAGTGATAATCAACTAACTATCATCATCTTGCCTAACGGTACAGGTTTTACATCTTTCACTAGCTTATAAGCAAATGAAGGTGGTATGAATAATTGCGTGGCACCGGGATCAATTAACATAATTACTTCATTATTCATAACCAGTGAGGTATCTTCCACCACATCTGATGAAACATCAATAGTGTCCTGGTCTAAGGCATACACTCGCCCCCGTCCAACATCTTATTCCCGTGGTAACTACCACATATTCTACATTGTTTCGTAGCATGTCGGGGTCCTCCAATCACAATACCCCTCAAAAGTACTGAAATTGGATACATTGGGGCCTTACCAATCATCTTACCCCATGACTCAATAGCTCTAAGCTTTTACCAACTACCTTTTCCCGTTCTGACATCTCTGTCATTTTCTATTCCCTTTCTGTCTCTATTATGGCCCTTACTACCGTTCCCAATCTCAGAGGCATGCAACTCATGATCTTATTCACACAGCTGTAGTCTGCGCACTGCCTCGGCATAGGTAGTGATATCTAACGGGGACAATCAGACTCTAACTGACAATCTGAACCCTTCCATGAACTTTTGGGCTTTCCAACTCTTACTACCATAATGTCGGGGTCATACTTGCCTAGGAATATAAACTGAGTTTCATACTCATAAATCAACTTGTTCCTCTTAGTCAGAGTAAAGCATTTTATCTGTAATTTTCCTTTAAGCAGTGTCCGGGATATTCTGTCATCAGAATACATCTAGAATTATTTTTCTCATGTCAGCTCTGGATGTCTAACTCTTAAGATGGGTCGAGCGAACTTCCATCAATGTTCCGACTCGCCCTCAAATCTCATGCATATTCTAAGCCATTAGCTCGCAAAATATTCTCTACACTCCGCTTCAACCTCGCGAAGAGTGTCTCAATACTGTCCGATCTCTCTATCGGGCTCGTCCGATCTTTCTGTCGAACTCTGTGGGGCATACTCAATACCAGCATCCACGTCAATCTCATCTTGAGTCTCATGTAGTGACTTAGTACGACTCTCAGGCTTACCTCTACGGCCTTGAGCTCGTGTACTCGCCCTTCAACCATAGTGGCTATCAGTTAATGAGAGTATTCTTGCATTTAAAAATCAAATTCTTTGCTGCAATTTCATCTCGATATACACAATTGTATCTAAACAATGCACAATACATAGGGATATAAACTTCCATAACCACTAACACTGACTCATATCAGGCCAACTTAGCTCTGATACCAAAAACTGTCACGACCCAAATTACCTAAAAATCAGAGTAAATTTTTCGCTTATTTCATTTATTATTTAATTCTTACCTTTCTCTCATCGTGACCATCATACAAACAGTTGGGCTATGATTTCTTGTTAGTCACCTCTCACCTATTTACCATTCCATTTCCATAATCACATTCATATATTAGGATTTACTATCCTTTGACTTTAACTAAATACATATACAATGGTATTACATCACCTTACATCCCCGACATCATATCCATTTACAGTACTATGCATTACATGTTCAGATACAAAACTATACAAATGTGTATACCTCTCTCTCGATGGGAAACAGCGGATACCAAGATGCAAGTTCTCAATCGCTCACTAACTACTGCGAGTACTCTGAAAATATGGGAAAATAAGAGGGGTGAGCAAATCACACGCTTAGTAAGGCAATTATGCAAGTAAGTAGATAGCTCCACTATCTACATGCTCATAATGCCATGGCCTTAAAATCCATTTCTTTTCATTAAAATCTCAAGCATAGAACCATGCATACATCAATGATATAGTTTAACAAAACTATTTGTGCAAATAGAAATCATGTCATTCATGCATCAAAGGCATTTTATATGACATAATTAAATCATACTTTGTGAGATCCGCAATTTTTGTATGATATTCCTTATGATTTCCATATTGTATGACATTAGTATATGTTAATGGATTCATAAGATGGTTGATTCGGATTTGATAAATGTGGATGAAACGAAATAATGTACGTAAAATCGAATAAGGATAAATCGAGAAAATAAAGAAGCAACAAGTTGTTTAAGGAATTTAATCGAGTTGACTGAAAATGAAAAATTGAAAATAGGGAAAAGATTGTGGATTAATGAAAGAAAGTTGATTCAATTTGGTCCCGGACACGTACAAGGGTAAAATGGTCAAAAGACCAAAATTCAGTATGAAATCGATAAGTAAGTTTCGTTAAAAATATGGAATTTGTGAAATCTGGATTAATATCGAAGAAAAAAATTAAATTCGAGGCCGATTGATCTAGATATTAATTTATTGAAATTTACGGGAATTAATTTGGAATTAATCGAAATTTTTAATTCGAAAAATTATCCCGAAAAGAATCGAAAAATATACCGAGAAAGACGAAAGTACATTGATAAATTCATTTATTGATTAAATGAATTTAATAATATTTTTTAAAGATTTTTTTGGGATATTTGGATTATTTTAATATATTTTAATGTATTAAAATAATAATAAATCAATTAATAAATAATAAAAAATAAAAAACAAAAAATTTGAAAAATAAATCGGGGAGAGAGAAGAAACCCGAGAAACGGAACCCATCCTCGACCCGTCTGAACCCGTGACGTCCGATGAGCCACCGGCGGCCGTTGAGCCCAGATACCGGTCGAAAAAGATAGAGCAACGCCCGACGATTCCAGTGGTATCGGTGACGCGCGCCGACGGCAGCTATGTCCGGCAAATCGACGACCGAAAGTTTCGAGGGGAAACCGCCTCTGTCCCGGTGAACGGTGGCGTCTTAGCTCCGATTCGACCCCGCAAAACGATCCCCAGGCCGAGACGGTTCTGTTGAGGCCACTGGCTGCCGGCGAGATGGCTGAAATCTCCGGCGACGGCAAACGGGCCAAAACGGCACCGTTGCCGAGAAGGGAGAAAAGAAAAAGAAAAAGAAAAAGAAAAAGAAAAGGAAAAAGAAAAGAAAAAAAGGGAAAAAAAGGAAGAAAGTGTACCCGGGGACGACTCGAAAATTTGGGTAAGTGACCAAGGGTCGAGATTGACCTGCGGATAAATCCCAGGAATTCAATTTAATATTATTTTATTGGAAAATGACTCGAAATTAAATAATTGTGCAGTGTCACTACAGAGCCCGAACGAGAGCTGATTTAGCTTCGATTTTCGTACCCCGCACCATATTGGGTAAGTATATTTTAATTACGATAATATGAGTCCTTTAATGTAGAGTTTCGATTATTTTACGAAAATTACGAATTAATTCTGCATAAAAGGAATTTTATTCAAAATTTCAAAGTAATTATCGTGAACAGTATCCGGGCTATCCACTGAGTTTGGAACGAAGCCCGATGATTATTGATAAATCAAATGAGCCCAGTAAACCCGAAGAAGGGATTTAAAAATGGAAACGGGCTGAAAAAGGGGTTCGAGGCCCATTAAAGTGCAATTGGGCCCAATAGAGTAAAAACGAGCCCAGAGCTTTAGATTCGATCAGTAAGAGTGAAATATTGATCTGTATATTGAACTGAACCCATATGTGGTTATATGCAGCTCCGTAGATGAGCGAATTGGAATGAGAAACCTGGTACGATCGAGTCGGGATAAGCTTGTGCGTGATTCCAGGTAAGGGAATTTTATGAACACTTAGAGGTAGCTGTACGTAATTTTGAGGGGATTTACGTTACGTTAAATTCAATAGGCTACCCGAAAACAGAATAATAATTTTTACGGAAAAATATAGAAATAATGGAAAATGACTATTTTGCCCCCAGTTAGGAAATTTTCAAAAAGGGTAGTAAGGCTATGAAATTACATGAATTTCATGATTTTAATGTTTTCATGATGATATTGCTTTAATTCAAGCAATTTATGGATAGGTTGGCTATTATTTACATGTTTTAAGTGAAAAGGCACAGGTTAGGTGCCAGTTGATATTTTTTTAACATGTTTTGATAATATTGAGCCACCTATCAGTGTTATATGAGTTGTAACCGTGCTTGAGCACTGCTCGCACTGGATTTTATATTTTAACTCATAAACAGAGTGCTGGAGCCTTGCTCGCACTATTTTACAGATTTGTTTTATATGACTACCATACTGGAGTTTTTCTCGTACGAGGTTTTCACTGAGTTTTAATACTTATCCGTACTGGAGTAATGCTCGTACGTGGATTTGAATTGAATTTATAATCAGTTTAAGTCGTACTGGAGCGCTGCTCGTACGCAGATTTTAATTGATTTCTATGAAACCGTGCTAGAGTTTCGCTCGCACGAGGTTTTCAGATATCATGAATATGCATGGAGCCGTGCTGGAGCTTCGCTCGCACAGGAATTTATATGATATGCATATAGCCGTGTTGGAGCCTCCTGTTGATTGTGTGTCACAGTGAGATGATATGCTCATACGTGCATACTGAGACATACTTGACATAGGTGGATAAGACCTATTACAGGCAACCCTGATTGAGCTTGGGTTCACGGAGTACGCTGTACCGTGTATATCACGCGGAGTACGCTGTACCGTGGGGATTGTTGGAGTGGAGTGGCATTAGCCACGAGACAGCAAGTATTGCCCTCGCAATCCTGATATTATGCTGTTCTGGCGGGTAGGATGACCCACCTCCCGTTTCAGGTGTGATACCCCGCACACTAGGATCCGTGTGCCAGGGATCACGAGGTTATGGCCATAGTCCTGGATATTACCGATATAGTCGTTTACATGTCTCACATGATATAACTATTGGTCTTGATAGACCAGGGTAGACCCGAGGGAGGGGTCAGGCCCCGATTTTCTTATAATTTCAATTGAGTTTTGATTATTCCCATGGAGGGATTTTGTGAGACTTTCATTGATTTGTAACCCTGTGAGAAGGGTGATTTTATATCGGAGATTTGAAAATAAAGAATTTTGTTGAAATAGATTTTGATTTGTGAATGTATTGTATTTTGACCTAGATGGGGTATTTTAAAACGCGTTGTTTCATTGAGCATGAGATGTTTTCACATGAGAATTATTCCGTGTTTTAATATGCCAATTTCCTGTTTTAGAACAGATGATATTATATATATGGCATATCATTGTTTTTACCTCATGCTCACATATATCCTGATTTTCTTATCAGCATGTAGATAGTATAGCTATCTACCCATTTGTATTATTGCCTTACTGAGCATGTGGAGCTCACCCTTTCATTTTCCACCCATTTTCAGTGTTCCACCATAGAGATAGCGGGTGTAGAGAGTAGACGGCATAGCTGATATCTTTGTTTCCCATCGACTGTCAGGTATACACCACATACAGAATTTTGTATTAGCATACTTACAGCACAGTATTGTATATGAAAGAATATTTGGGGATGTAAATATAGAATTATTTGATGTATAAACATACCGACCACTCTATTATATGATTAATGATATCAGTATGTATGATTACGTGTGATATTTCTTAATGGTTTGAATGGTATATCGATATTGATTCACAGCCCGACCTGTTTAGAGGAATATGTCACGAGGAGGTAAGAAAGATTTTTCAAAAGCGAAAAATTTGTACTGATTTTGGTAGTATTGGGTCGTGACATACTTAGCATGAGGTAAATCAATATCATGCATCATTTAATGCCATGTATAAAACAAATCATAAGAAACAATTCTTTTCATGAATTTATCATTATGGCATGGAAAACTCATCATACTACTGCATTTAAATCATTTCATTAAAGATGCAGTATAAAATAACCTGAAGGGTTTAAGTTTCTTATAAATCAATCTCATTATAAAATTTTGTTATAAAAATTTCCATTCATTTAGGGTCACATATCATAAAATCACAAAATCGGGGGCCTGACCCCTCTCTTGGGTCTACCCTGGTCTATCGAGACCACAAGTTATATCATGTGAGACATGTAGTAGACTATCTCAGTAACAACGAGGATTATGGCAATAACCTAGTGATCCCTGGCTACACGGTACCTAGTGTGCGGGGTTTCACACCTGAAATGGGAGGTGGGTCGGTCCTACCCGCCAGAATAGTATAAGATCAGGATTACGAGGGCAAGGCTTGCTGCCTCGTGGCAAATGCAACTCCACTCCAACAATCCTCATGGTACAGCGTACTCCGCGTGACATACATGGTACAACGTACTCCGTGAACCCAAGCTCAGTCAGGAGTGCCTGCAATAGGTCTTTTCCACCCATATCATCTTTGTCTCAGTATGCATGTGTGGGCATATCATCTCACTGTACACACAGTCTACAAGAGGCTCTAACACAGCTATATGCATGTCATATAAATCCTCGTACGAGCGAAGCTCTAGTACGGGCTCATGCATATTTATTATATCAAAAAATCTCATGCGAGCGAAGCTCTAGCACGGTTTCATAAAAATCAGTAAAATCTGCGTACGAGTTGTACTCCAGTACATCTTTAAAATGAGTTATAAATCCATATAAAACATCATGCGAGCAAGCTCCAGCACAGTGTTATGCATCAATAAATAAAATCTCGTGCGAGTTACACTCCAGCATGGCTTTATGCATAAATAAATCAAATCTCATGTGAGGTACACTCTAACACGTTTTTTATGCAATTTTCATATCAAAATAGGATTTGAGCTAAGCTCCAGCAACTCTCATGCATGTCAAATCATGAAAACTAGTGCGAGCAATCGTTCTAGTACCTTTTTATGCATATAAAGTTAAAATAGTCAAAACAGTCAAAACAGAGTGCGAGCTAAGCTCAGCACCTCTCATGCATTTCACAATAGTGAAATCAGTGTGAGCAACCACCCCAAGACATTTCATGCATATGATGTCACACAAGTCGGTGCGAGTAACCTCTCAAGCACGTTTAATGCACACTCACAAACTCAGATATAGTGCGAGCTATGCTCCAGCACTATCTGTTTCCATATAAACTTGATAGTTGGCCCATTTTCCAAATAATTTTTATTTAAATCTTAATAACACTTACATAGTGTTATATTGTGAAATTTTATGCAATTACTGGCCAATCTATCGATTTATTTTGTATAAAAACTAAGAAAATTCCTTAAATCATGCATTTCATGCATGTCATGCTTTCACCATCCTTAGGTGAATTCCCTCAATAGAGGTAACATAGCATTTTTACCTATTTCGAGTCCTTAAATTAATCTATTTCTAGGACCTTTATACCTATTTTTTTGTATACATACATATTCAGTGTATACAAAAGCTATTAAAATACGCGTAGCTACCTCTAGCTACTCACACAATTCCCTTACCTCATTTTTCTGTACAATCTGACCTTTCCACTGATGACTCGTCACGCAGTCCGATTTGCTCCGAATCCAATCTCCAAAACTGCGGATAAATAGTCATCAGATCAAATACAATACAATTAATTGTATTTCATATTTTTTGGGCTTAATTTAAATCATTGGGCCTGTTTACCCATATTGGGCCCGATTGCACCATAATGGACCTTAATCGGCTTTAAGCCCATTTTTCACTTACTATTCACATCATCGAGGCCTATTGGGCTCATTTGGCCCATTAGTATTTATTGAGCCTCATTCTAAATTCCCAGATAGCTTAATGAATTATTTACGATAATATATCTCTAATTCTAGGATATAATTCATTTCATGCGGAATTTAAATCCGTAATTTATGCGTTAAATTTCTAACACGCATAACGATTCAATATTATCCTAAATAAGGGTTACTTACCCGAGATTCCATGATAGTATGCAGATCGAGGTTGTCTCGAGCTCTTATTTGACGTCAATTGTCGAGCTACACAATTAAATATTTTTTTGGGTAAACTTTCAGTCGAATATTAATCCAATTAAATATTTCAAAATTTAAATCGGTCAATTTCGACCGCTTACCGACTTACCCGTAGCTCGATTACATCACTGAGATTTTTCCCAAAATTTCCTCGTTTTCTTTCCTTTTTTTTCTTCTTTTCCCTTTTCTTTTTGGCTGAACTGGTCCGGTCCGGTTCAACATACCGTCACAGTGCTGAACCGACCGTACCGGTTCAGGCTTTATTTCACCGTTTCGACGCTGTCTGGCCGGTACCCAACGTGATTTTGGCAATAATTTGTGCGCCACAGCTTGGGTATTCATCATCGGGCCTCGGGTGTCGTCGAATTGGCGCCGATGGCCGCCAATCTCCTCTCTCCCTTTTCGCCCTCCCCTTCGTTGATCTCCCGATTTCGGCTTCTCCACGGCACGTCGCCACCGCTGGTGGGTCGCCCAATGTCTGGCAGCCTTCACCGGCCCTCGTCAGCCCCTCAGCCTCACCGGTGGTCGTTAGATGGAGGGATTTCGTTTCCCTCGGTTCTGTCTTCTCCATTTCGCCATTTGCTTTTATGTTTCCTGATTTTCGCGATTCATTTTTTTTTATTTTATTTATTTATTTATAATTTAGTTTAATATTAATTTATTCATTATTTTATTATTAAAAATCCAAAAATATCTTAAAAAATTATATTTTATTCATTTAACCAATTAAATGAATTTATCGGTAATATTTCGTATTTCTAGTATATTTTTTGATTATTTTCGGGATAATTTCTCGATGTAAAAATTTTGATTAATTCATATATATTCATATCTTGATCAATTTAACCTGAACTTTAATTATTTCTTTGTTATTAATCAAGATTTCTCAATTCCGTATTTTTAATTAAATTTTCTTTTCACGATACATATCAAATTTTGGTCTTCTGACTGTTTTAACCTTTCACGTGCTTGGGACTACCATTTCAATCCTTTATTTGATCTTTTCTCATTTTGTGTTTTAAATAAAATCGAGTCTTACATTTGGCACAGACCCAGCCTGATGACTAAGACGTCGACCGTTTAAGAGATTTTCTTAAGCTGAATCCACCATCATTCAGAGGGTTAAGGACTCCGTCAAGGCAGAGAAGTGGCTATCAGAAATGGAGACACTTTTTGAATATTTGGGGTGCACTGTTGAAAAAAGGTTAGCATGGGTGCATATATGCTTGAGGGACATACTCGACACTGGTGGAAAGCTACCCAGAAGCTACTGATTGCCAGCCACTTGATAATCAGTTAGGATACTTTTCAGTCTGCTTTTCAGAACCAATAAGTCCCTTGCACTACCCAAAAGAAGGTGCAAGTAGATTTTTTGAATTTAGTCCAGGGCAGTATGATAGTCGATGAGTACGAAAGCCGGTTTACGACTCTAAAGAGATATAATCCCAAGACTATCAGGGACGTGGAGCGCCGTACATAGAGGTTTTTATACGGATTGAGACTAGCCATCAGGGATAGATTATTGGGGCACCGTGCTACAGAATTTAAGGACGCTCTGGGTCTCACGCAGGAAATTGAGAATCGACTAGATTTGACACAATCCTAATATGGGTCCCGAGTGAAGGCCAAAGTAATGGTAAGAGGCCTGAAGCATCCCAAAAAGATTATAGGAGGGATCTGCCTAAGAGCTGACGACCGAAGAGTCTAGGGTGAGGGTTGATAGGGCCAAGATTCCTTTTAGCACTACGGAGACCACTCAACGCACCAGGCCGGGTGTTAAGATCTGTAAAGACTGTGGTCTGCCGCACGAGGGTGTTCTCTACTGAGTGACAGGCGAATGTTTTAAGTGTGGAGACACGGGCCACAGGGTTAAGGATTGTCCACAGCTTCAGACATCACAGCCCCAAGAGCCTTCTCGACAACAGCCTTAGAGATAGGTGTCACGACCCAAATTACCTAAAATCACTACAAATTTTTTCGCTCTTAAATTATTATTTAATTCTTACCTTTCTCTCATCGTGACCATTTTACCAAACAGTTGGGCTATGATTCAGTGTTAGTCACCTCTCACCTATTTACCATTCCATTTCCATAATCACATTCACATATCAGAGTTTACTATCTTTTGACTTTAACTAAATACATACACAATGGTATTTACATAACGTTACATCCCCGACATCATATACGTTTACAGTACTGTGCATTGCATGTTTGGATACAAAACTATAGTGTATACCTGACTCTCGATGGGAAGCAGCGGATACCAAGATGCAAGTTCTCAACCGCTTACTAACTATTGCGAGTGCTATGAAAAGATAGGAAAATAAGGGGGGTGAGCAAACCACACGCTCAGTAAGGCAATTATGCATGTAAGTAGATAGCTCCACTATCTACATGCTCGTAATGCCATGCCCTTAAAATTAATTTCTTTTCATTAAAATCTCAAGCACAAAATCATGCATACATTAATGACATAGTTTATCAAAACTATTTGTGCATATAGAAATCATGTAATTCATGCATCAAAGGCATTTTTTGTGACATCGTTAAATCATACTTAGCATGAGGTAAATCAAGATCATGCGTCATTTCATGCCATGTAAAACAAATCATGAGAAACAGTTCTTTTCTTGAATCTTATCATTAACGCATGGAAAACTCATCATGCTACTGCATTTAAATCATTTCATTAAAACTACAGTATAAAATAACCCCTCTGTGTCAATCATCTAATAAATACATCTTAAAACTCATAAAACAGCTCGTTATAAAATTCTGTCAGAAAATCACCCTTCTTTTAGGGTCACATGTCATAAATCATATGAAATCTAGCATCACAAAGAAAATCATAAAATCGGGGGCTTGACCCCTCCTCGGGTCTACCCTGGTCTATCGAGACCACAAGTTATATCATGTGAGACAAGTAGGTGACTATATCAGTAACAACGAGGACTATGGCCATAACCTAGTGATCCCTGGCTGCACGGTACCTAGTGTACGGGGTATCATACCTAAAACGGGAGGTGGGTCGATCCTACCCACCAGAACAGCATAACATCAGGATTGCGAGGGCAAGGCTTGCTGCCTCGTGGCTAATGCCACTCCACTCTAACAATCCCCACGAAACAGCGTACTCCGCGTGACATACACGGTACAACGTACTCCGTGAACCCAAGCTCAGTCAGGGGTGCCTGCAATAGGTCTTATCCACCCATACCATCTCTGTCTCAGTGTGCACGTGTGGGCATATCATCTCATTGTGACACACAGTCTACAGGAGGCTCCAACATGGCTATATGCATGTCATATAAATCCCTGTGCGAGCGAAGCTGTAGCACAGCTCCATGCATATTCATGATATCCAAAAATCCCTATGCGAGCGAAGGTCTAGCACGATTTCATAAAGATCAGTAAAATCTGCGTACGACTAGCACTCTAGTACGACTTTAAAATGAGGTATAAATTAATATAAAACTTCGTACGAGTAAGCTCCAGCACGGTATTATGCATTAATAAATCAAATCTCGTGCGAGTTACACTCTAACACGGCTTTACGTTTAAATAAATCAAATCTTGTGTGAGTTACACTCTAACACGGCTTTACGCATAAATAAATCAAATCTCGTGTGAGTTACACTCCAACACGACTTTTCTGCAATTATCATTTCAAAACAGGATGCGAGCTAAGCTCCAACACCTCTCATGCATGTCAAATCTTTAAAACTAGTGCGAGCAAGCTCTCTAGCACCTTTTTATGCATATCAAGTCATAAAAACTAGTGCGAGTAATCGCTCCAGCAGCTTTTTATGCAAATCAAGTCAAAACAAATCAAAACATTCAAAACAGAGTGCGAGCTAAGCTCCAGCACCTCTCATGCATTTCATAATAATAAAAATCAGTGTGAGCAACTGCTCTAGCACATTTCATGCATATAATGTCACACCAGTCAATACGAGCAACCGCTCAAGCACATTTTATGCACACTCACAAACTCAGATGTAGTGCGAGCTATGCGCCAGCACTATCTGTTTCCATATAAACTTGATAGTTGGCCTATTTTCCAAAAACAAAAAATTCATTTAAATATAAATAACACTTACGTTGTGTAATCTTGTAAAATTTATGCAATTACTAGCCAATATATCTATTTACTTTGCTTAAGAACCAAGGAAATTCCTTAAATCATAAAATTCCTTAAATCATGCATTTCATGCATGTCATGCTTTCACTATCCTTAGGTGAACTTCCCTCAATAGGGGTAAAATAGTCTTTACCTATTTCGAGTCCTTAAAATCTTTAAATTTAGTTCTAGGACCTTCATACATATTCTATGTATACATACATATTCAGTGTATTCAAAAGCTATTAAAATACGCGTAGCTACCTCTAACTACTCACACAATTCCCATACCTCATTTTTCTGTACAGTCTGACTTTTCACTAATGTCTCATCATGCAATCCGATTTACTCTCAATCAAATGCGTATAAATGTACATCAGGTCAAATAAAATACAATTAATTGTATTTCATATTTTATGGGCTTAATTTAAAACATTGGGCCCATTTACCCATATTGGGCTCGATTGCACCATAATGGGTCTTAATCGGCCTTAAGCCTGTTTTTCACTTACTATTCACATTATCGAGGCCTATTAGGCTCATTGGGCCATCAGTATTTATTGAGTCTCGTTCTAAACTCTCGAATAGCTCAATTAATTATTTACGACAATTTATCTCTAATTCCAGAATATAATTCATTTTATGCGAAAATTAAATCCGTAATTTATGCGGTAAATTTTTAACACACATAACGATGCAAATTGTCGTAAATAAGGGTTACTTACCTGAAATTCCATGATAGTTTGCAAATGGAGACTGTTCAAGCTCTCGTTTGACATCAATTGTCGAGTTACATAGTTAAATATTTTTTCGGGTAAACTGTTAGTCGAATATTAATCCAATTAAATATTCTTAAATTTAAATCGATCAATTTCAACAGCTTACTGACTTACCCGTAGCTCGATTGCATCATTAGGATTTTACTCCAATTTTTCCTCTTTTTCTTTTTCCTTTTTTTTCTTTCTTTTCCTTCTTTTCTGGCTGAACCGGTTCGGTCCGGTTCAACCCAGTCAGACCGATTTGGTTCAATCGGTTCAGTCCAGTTTGGCCACTTCAAGGCTTTACCGATCGGTTCTTCGTCGGCTTCCATAGACAGTAGCTCCTTGAGATCGTCCGATGCACGGATCTAGGGTTGATTTGGTCCGAGGTAGCCAAAAAGTGGCTGGTCTGACCTGTTTTCTCCTCGCCGTCGGTGCCCTTTCTTCCCTTTCCCATTTATGGGTTTTTCGATGGCTGGGGGCACGTGTTTCGGTGGCTGGGGGTTCTCACAGGGTCGAGCTTCCCTCGACTATCGGTGGCCGGGCCTGAATCGGCACCGGTCACCGGATTCCTCATTTTTTTCCTCTTAATTTTCTCTCTCTTGTCGTTCGACGCAGTACATCGATTTTGTTCGGACCTCTGGTGCCTGTGGTGGCTGCCTCTCATTTGGCTCACCACCGGTCGCTCTATTCGGTGAGGCAGTAGTCGGGGAAGGCTCGGTTTTGCTTGCTTCGTTTTCCCAGAACTCACGATACGTGATACGCGATTTCGATTTCTTCTTTTTATTTATTTATTTATTTATAATTTATTTTAATATTATTGTAATCACTAAAATATTATTAAAATCCCAAGAATATCTTAAAAATTCTTATTTAAGTCATTTAATCCATAAGTGAATTTATCGGTCTTGTTTCGTATTTTTGGTATATTTTTTGATTATTTTTGAGAAAATTTCCTGATGTAAAAATTTCGATTAATTCCTATAAATTCATATCTTGATCAATTTAGCCCGAAATTTAATTATTTCTTCTTTATTGATAAAGATTTCTCAATTCCATATTTTTAATTAAATTTTCTTATCACGATTTATACCGAATTTTAGTTTTTGACCATTTACCCTTGCACGTGTTCGAAAATTCAATTTCAATCCTTCATTTGATCTTTTCTCATTTCATGTTTTAAATAAAATCGGGTCTTACAGTAGGTTCCCTAGAGACGAGCCACCGCCATTGAGAAGGGTAAGAAGCCTGTCGTAAAGGATCGTGTGTTCGCTATTGAAAAGGAGACTGTAGACACTTCATCTAACGTTGTCCGAGTTACATTTCTTGTCTGTAACTATGAAGCACATGTATTATTTGACCTTGCATCTACCTATTCTTTTATTTCGCCACAATTTGCATATAAACTGCACTTAGAGCCTGAACCTTTAGATCATATACTACATGTAAAGACACCTATGCGTAAGTCTTAAAGGACTGATAAAGTATGTAAAAAGTGTAAAATTAAGGTGAGAGGCAGGGTAATGTTTGCATATATAGTTTAGTTAAATATGTATGGTTTTGATGTGATTCTAGGTATAGATTGGCTAGCTACCAATCACGTAAGTCTAGACTGCTATACTAAAACTATAACCTTCTCCCTACCGAAAAACTTCAGTGTACGTTTGGTTGATAAGAAGTAAACAAGTGAGGTTTAATGTATGAAATCTTATGATATAGTTATAATTTCCTATAATTACTAAACAATTTGCTGATGTGAAGGTTATATCGCACTTATCTTCGATATCAGTCGAGAGCATCCAAGGATAGAAGAAATACCACTTGTGTGTGAAGTTTTGAATGTATTTCCAGATGAGTTGCCAAGATTACCACCGGAGAGAGAGTTAGAGTTCACTATCGATTTAGTGCCAAATACCGAGCCAATATCTAAAGTTCTCTATAAGATGGCACTGGTTGAATTAGAAGAACTGAAGAAGCAGTTGTAAGAGTTGCTTGATAAGGGTTTTATTAGACGAATTGTGTCACCATGGGGAGCTCCGATTTTATTTATCAATAAGAAGGATGGTAGCCTCAGATTATGTATAGATTACAGATTACTAAATAAGGCTATGGTGAAGAATAATTATCCCCTGCCAAGAATAGATGATTTATTTGACCAGCTGAGAGGGGCGTTAGTGTTTTCCAAGATTAATTTGAGGTCGGGCTATCACCAGTTGAGAATTTGAAGGGAGGATGTGCCTAAGACAACCTTCAGGACTAGATATGCCCATTATGAATTCTTAGTGATGCCTATTGGCCTAACTAATGCCCCTACTGCTTTTATGAATTTGATGAATGAGATGTTTCGGGAGTGTTTGGATCGATTTGTGATAGTCTTCATTGACGGCATTCTGATCTATTCTATGTCCCGAGAAGAACACATGCAGCATTTACAGACTGTGCTTTAAAAGCTCTGAGATAAGTAATTATATGGAAAGTTTACTAAATGTGATTTCTGGTTAGATCAGACAACTTTCCTTGGTCATATTATATCTAAAGATGAGGTGTCAGTTGATCCGTCAAAGGTAGAGGCTGTACTCAAGTTGAAGAGACCAAAGTCGATTATAGAGATTCAGAGTTTTCTTAGACTGACAGGGTATTACAAGAGGTTTCTTAAGGGATTCTTTAGGATTATAGCTCCTTTGACTAAGCTTACATGTAAGGACGTTCTGTTTGTATGGTCTGATCAGTGTGAGCAGAGTTTCCAGGAGCTTAAGTAGAGTTGGCTACAACACTCGTTCTGACCATTTCGAGTAGATTCGGAGGCTTTGCAATTTATAGTGATGCTTCCCAGCAGGGTCTAGGGTGTATACTCATGCAACATGAGAGAGTAGTCATTTATGGTTCATGCCAGCTTAAGGACCATGAGTGGAATTACCCCATGAAAGATTTGGAATTAGCTGTTGTGGTGTTTACTTTGAAGATATGATGACATTATTTATATGGAGAAAGGTTCCAGATCTTCATTGACCACAAGAGTTTGAAGTACATTTTTTTATTAGAAAGAGTTTAATATGAGGCAAAGACGATGGATGAAGCTCCTTAAGGATTATGACTGAGACATTCTTTATCATCCGAGTAAGGCGAACATAGTTGTCGATTCTTTGAGTAGGAAAAATATGGTTTCTGCTATGATGGTCAGAGATTGGGAATTATTGGAACAGTTCACCAAACTCAGGATCAGTATTAAAGAAGCAGAGGATGGATTTATAGCTAGCCTACGATAGAGCCCAGTATCTTGGATTGGATCAGATCGGGCAGAAAAATGAACAGAGGTTATTAGACATGGTTAGCCAAGCGAAATAGACTGTGTAGTCAGATTTTTTGATCAGTGATGATGGGTTATTAAGGTTTAAGGGCTACATTTATGTTCCTAGTGATGATAACCTGAAGTAGCAGATTTTGAGAGAGTCTCATTGTTTTTGTTACACAATGCACACAGGTAGTACCAAGATGTACTGTGATCTACGCAAGGTGTATTGGTGGAGTGGTATGAAACGGGATATGGAAGAATTTATGGCTAGATGTTTGATCTATCAGCAGGTTAAGATTGAGCATCAGAAGCCCATAGGACTACTCAAGCGTTATCTGTGCCCACGTGGAAATGGGAGCATATAACAATGGATTTCACTATGTGTTTACCGAGGACCCGGAGAGTTCATGATGCTTCTGGGTGATAGTTGATAGATTGACAAAGAGTGCCCACTTCCTAACAATTAAGAGTATGAATTCTTTAAGTGCCTTGGCGGAGTTATATGTCAGAGAAGTAGCTCATTTACATAGGGCTCCTGTTAGTATTACGTCTGATAGAGATTCTAGTTCACCTTCATATTTTGGACTCATTTTCAAGAAGCCATGGGATCTCAGCTAAATTTCAGTACCGCCTATCATCCTTAGACTGACAGTTAGTTCAAGCGGACCATTCAAACATTGGAGGATACGTTTAGAACGTGTACCTTGGATTTTCAGGGATCGTGGGATGATCATTTGCCCATTGCAGAGTTTGCCTATAATAATAGTTATCATGCTAGCATCGACATGGCACCTTATGAGCTTTATATGGTAGAAGATGTAGATCCCCTATAGCTTAGGAAGAAGTAGGCGACAAGAAAATATTTGTTCCAAATCTAGTTGAATAGGGAACAAAAGGTGTCTAGATTATTTGTGACAGACTTTGAGCTGTCAGAAGCGATAGAAGAATAACGTCGATGTGTGTAGACAGCCACTTGAATTGCAGGTTAGGGACTCTGTGTTTCTTAGGGTGTCTCCGAGCAAGGGTATCATGCGTTTCGGGAATAAATGAAAATTGAGTTCTCATTTCATCGGTCTATTTAAGATATTAGAGAGAGTGGGAAATGTTGCCTACCGGTTAGCTTTGCCCCCACAGCTTTCTAGGATACATAATTTCTTCCACTTCTCCATGTTAAGGAAATATAATTCGGATCTCTCCCATGTCATTGAATATGAAGCCTTAAACATCCAGGGAGATATGAGTTATGTAGAAGAACCTATTAAAATCGTTGACAAGAAAGAAAAGGTACTTTGCACGAAGAAAATTCAATTAGTAAAGGTTCTTTGGCAGCACCATTCAGTAGAAGAAGCAACTTAGGAGCTAGAGAGCCTAATGAGAGAGAAGTACCCACGATTATTCTATGGACTTGAGGAGGAATGTAAGACCCAACTTTTTGTAATATTATTTGTTTAAAAGCTAAGATGAGGGGTTCAAAGACTTACCTAAGTGTTTATGTAAGGCAGGGAATAACCGATGCACTCGAAATAGTGGCACGAAGCTCGACGCATAAAAATCAAGGTAAGGTTTTAAATTCAACAATTTCTCAAAGATTGCGTGTATAGGCATGTTTTTGTAGCTAGAAGGTGAAACTAAGGTGTTGGAAGTGAAAACATGAGTGAAAATTTTGGTTAGCGCTAAACCGAGCAATTGGGCCCAGAAATAGAAAAAAATTCAGAATAAATTCTATCAATTCATAAAAATTAGTCTGAGGCTATATGAAATTAGTATAAGGCATAATTGATTTGGAGAATTAAAATTGAGTGGAAATCTTAAGGTTTTGGTGATCAAATTAATTTTTAAACTAAACCAAAAAGCTTAAGCAATTTCAATCGGTAATGACTGAAACGAGATAATGGGCTCAAATGAGAAACTTTTCTTAAACAAGTGCGGCTCAAATTTTTAGGGGACATATTAGAGACTTATTATAACATATGAATAGTGGAAATTTGGAAGAAAATGGGTTGGAAATAGTTTTATTGGAATTTATGAAAACAGGACAATAGGGTGCCCTAGCCTAGAAATCTGCTGACCCAACAAAATGGCCAAATTTGTTGACCTTACAAAATGCTTTTGATCCCCATATTTTCCAAAATTAAAATAAACCTCGTGCCCTTTCTGGAAAGGTATAAACCAACCCCAACCAACTTAAGACCCGAGAGAACCATTCCCCTTATTCTACCATACACGTCATCCTTGACCCAAGCTTGTGTGATTTTTTTGGCCACTTTTGGAGTTTGGTCAAAAGGATAAAATCTTTCCTCTTAAGTCCTCTACAACATATAAAAAATTCATCCTAAAACAAGCTTGTTTACTAAGTGAAACGTTAGTGAGAAAATAGGGGCAGAATCTGCCCTGTTTCGGGGTAAGAGAAAAACTTGAATTTATGAGTTTTTGGTTGATTTTTGAGTTTCTTTTTGATGATTTTAAGTAGTATTCATGTTTATCTATAGCTTAGGATCATTATTGAAGGCTAAATCTCGGGTCAAACTTGGTCAAACCTGAGGTAAAGTTGTTAGAAGTTGATGATGGCTAGATATGTTGATGTTTGATGAATTTGGATAGTTTTTTTGCTTAAATAGAATTAGAAGAAAACATTTCTAAGAGTATGCATAGGTTCAGCCAGCCTTGATATGTTGAAAAAAAGATGAAATTTGGTTGAGTTTTGTAAGACCCAAACTTTGTGTTATTTATTTAAGAATATATCATTTGGAATATGTAATTATGATATATTGATCAATAAGGAATAAATAATAAATTTCGAGTTCATATGATGTAATTGGAAGTCGATAAATTTTAAAATACTGAAATAAAAGCTTAGGTAAATTCGAAATAAATCGAATAAAATTAGTTTAAACTGATTGAAAATATGGATTCAGAATGCAAAAATCTAGGGAGTCCAAGAAGGGAAGTTAGTCTAAAAATGATAACCCGAAAATTACCCCATCTTGGGAATTTATTGTCGAAATATGGAAAAATATATTTTTGGAGAAAAATAATAAAATATGACGTACATATATATTTGGAGAAATAAAAATAATATTTATGTACATATGTGTGCGGATATCAATGTACATAAAAAACATTGTAATAATATTATAATACTAATATTAAATAAAAATAAGAGAATTTTATTATTGTATTATTATTATTATAATAATATTATAATATATTTTATACTATATTATATTATACTAAAATGTAATATAGTATATTAAGGAAAAAAAAAGAAAGAAGAGAGAAATATGGAAAAAAAAGGGAAAAACGAAAAAAAAAAGGGAAACAGAAGCTAAAATCGCTCGAGGACCCCCTAGAACCCGATTGACCCCATCTTCCTTCCTCATGCGAGCCACGACCGGCGAGAACGTGCGAGAGGAGACCGATGAGGGATGACCAGCACTCAAGAGGAGACTGGATGTCGTCACGTGCCGTGGGACAGCCGAAAAAGGCAGATCGGCGAGGGAGAAGCCGAAAAGAAAAAGGAAGATTCGGCGATCACCGACGTCGATCTGACCTCGACCAAGCCCACCAAAGGTCCCCCAGGTGAAGCCACGTAAAACGGTGGCTAAAACGGCCTAAGGACCGGTTAAAAACATCGGTAACGACCAAATCACCCCTGAACCGATTCAGACCGATTTAGTGTGAAAGGGGTTGAACCGATCCGAACAAGTTCAATAGGAGAGAAAAAAATTCGATGTCGCCCCAGCACAATAGTAGACCGGTAAGCGGTCGAAGTTGATCGATTTATTTTTCAAAAAATTAGTTTAAATTTATATTTGATCGAAATTGACGGTAGGTGACAAACACGAGTTGAAGTGAGCCACGATTTACGTACCATCGAGAAAATTTGAGTAAGTGATCCTCACATACTATAACTTGTATAGTTATATGAAATTGAAATTAATCGTATGTGAATTAGAAATTGATCGAGTAAGTTACAGATTAATTTAGTATAAATTACTGTAGGAGTGGAATTGAAAAATTGATGATCGTAAATGATTAAATGAATGATCCAAAAGGCTAGAAAGGCTTAAGATGGCACGATGAGGGTATTAGGCCCATTAAGGAGTAATTGGGCCCCACTAAGGGTAAATTGGGCTCAATATGTTAAATTGACTGTAGAAAAAGTGAAAGAATGAATATATCGAGGTAAACTGATATAATATGTGCTTAATTACAGCCCCGAGAACTGAATTGAAGCTTTGCAAACTGATTGGCAAAAAACGAGGAAATAAGGAAACTTCGACTCGACATGATTCCAGGTAAGGGAACTTTGCGAGCTCTTAGAGATGGCTATGCATAGATTTTTTGTAGTTTTCAATTCTTTAAATTCTATGAGGATTACAAATATAGAATAATATTTATGACGCCCAAATATAGGAAAATTACGAAAATACCACTAAACCTGGGAAAATTTGGAAATGCATAAAGTGCATGAACTTGACTTTTTACATATGAAAAAAGAGGTTTTGTGAAACTAAAATGATAAGCTGGCTCACGATTTGATTGTATGCATTAAATTGCACATTTTTATGAAATATGATTTGCTTAACGAGTGATTTGGAGGGATGTTGCCCTCTCACTATGTTTTGCACCATTTTGCATATCGCACTCGATTTTGAGTACCACTGTTGTGGGAAATAGAGCCAACTGTCCATTTGTGTGTGTGAAATCGTGCTGGAGCTATGATGAGGTCTATAGATTTATCCAGATCCGCTCACACTTGATTTTGGTATGGCATATGAACAGACCGTGCTGGAGCACCGCTCGCACTGGATTCTATTGTGATGCATGATTGAGATCCTGCTAGAGCCCTCGTGTTGGACAGTATGTCACATTGACTTGCTCACATTGAATCTGAGACGATAGGCTATGGTTGATAATTTATTTGGTTGGGGTGCTGAGCTTGTGACTCAGGCACCTACAACTGTGTGGTAATTTTATTGTGGTTCACAGAGTACGTTGTACCGTGTGGACAACATGGAGTACACTGTACCGTGCAACTATAGGATGTGAGGATTGCATCTTTGGACTCAAGCATTGTGTGTCATTGCTCTGATTTGTGATAGTCCTTAGATAGGAGCCGATGGATAGACTAATCCCCTCCTCGGACTCAGAGACACCCTTACACACCTAGCTAATGATATCTTTGGGTCTCGGACTTTGGCCAAATGTCTTATGGATTTTTGTGGATCCCTGCCTAGTCTCTCCTATTTTTATTGGTCTCTATAATGAAACTATCTGTGATTTTATTTCTGTGATGAAACCATTTGAAATGAGAATATGATTTAAATATGAGTTTTAATATTGAACATAAAAATGTTTTACTCCGAATGAGTTTTGATATTCAGTTTTTAGGAATAAATAACTATGTGTTTTACTATAATGGTTTTGTGAATGCCTCGGGTTTTTGGCATAAGCAATGCATTATGAGCATCGTAGATAGTATGGTTATCTACCTACTTTCATTTATTCTTTACTGAGCGTGTGGTGCTCATCCTTTTACTTTTCCCCCTTTACAGAGCATTTCCAGTAGAGTGTGTTAGCTGTGTCCATCCTACGATCATTTACACATAGCTATCTAGCAACATCAAGGTATACACACATATGTACTTTTGTATCTGAATAATAGTGTACAATGATGCAGTCACTTTATATGGGGGATGTATATGTAAGGCAATATAAACGACTTTCTAATTATGAAATAGTAACTTTATGAGCTTTCGCGATGTTAGTGCCTGGGACAAAAGCATTGCTTGATATGTATATATATAACATATGAAACTGAGTGATGGATATTGACTCACAACCCAACAAATGAAGTGTGGTAAGTTCGTGAAAAATTTGTAGTCATTTTTGGGAAAACAGGTCGCTACAAAAGTGGTATCAGTGCAATGTTGATCTGATGTGAGTCTGTGTCAGTAGTTAGAAAGTATACATCCCCATGTCATTGTACATTATTCGATACAATTGTATGTACCGAGCTGTGGTTAAAATGAGAAATTGACTGTGTATGCGGGACGATCGGGATGTCTGATAGACATCGTAGCTGAGGGGAAAGTTCGTGTTCTTGGGGCTATAGTGATAGGTCCATTAGACGCGGTGATAGGTCCGAGAGACCTAGTGAATTGTCATGTGATGTAAGACCCGATATTTTCGAGTGCATTTAAAAATGCAAAAGGACTTAAATGGCATTCTCGAATACGTGCAATGGCAAAATGGTCAAAAGACCAAAATTCGGTATTAATCGGGATAAGAAAATATAATTAAAAATATGAAAATGAGAAATCTTGATCAATGATGAAGAAATAATTAAATTTCGGGTTAAATTGATCAAGATATGAATTTATTGAAATGAACCGAGATTTTCGCATCGAAAAATAATCCCGAAAATAATCGAAAAATATACCGGAAAGGTAAAATCGGACTGAGAAAATTATTTACAGATTAGATGAATAAAATATAATTTTTAAAAGATATTTGTGTATTTTAATATTATTTTATTGATTAAAATAATATTAAAAATAAATTATAAATAAATAAAATTTGAAAAAAAAAAATGAAAAAAAAATGAAACAGAAACGAAATTGAAACAGAGAGGAAACGAAAGTCTGAAACAGAAGCAGAGAAGAAATGGAAGCCGAAAAGCGAACCGAGGGAGATCCCTCCGTCCGACGGTCACCGGCGGCCAAGGGCCCCAGGCGAGGGTCGGCGAAGGTCGACCGACCTCAGGCGAACCCACCGGTGGCATCGACGCGCGGCCAGGTGGCCGGAAAACGCCGAAAAGCGAAGGAGATGCCGCGGGGGAGAAACGTCGATCGGCGGCCATCGGCGCCGATTCGACCCAGGCCGAGGCCTGATTTGAGAAGCCCAGTCCATGGCGCGTTGAATGGCACCGGAATCGGCCAGAGAACCGGCCGGACGGCGCCGGCACGACCAAAGGGAGCCTGGACCGGCCGAACCGGACAGAACCGGCCGAACCGGACCAGACCGGACCGGCGGTCCGAACCGGGTTGAACCGGACCGGACCGGTTCAGCCAAAAAGAGAGGGAAAAAAAGGAAGAAAAAGGGAAAAAGAAAAAGAGAAAAAATTGAGAAAAATTCCTGTGATGCAATCGAGCTTCGGGTAAGTCGGTAAGCGGTCAAATTGACCGATTTAATTTTTAGAATATTTAATTTGATAAATAATCGACTGAAAGTTTACCCGAAAATATATTTAATTGTGTAGCTCGACAATTGGCATCCATTGAGAGCTCGAGACAGCCTCGATTTGTGTATGATCATGGAATAACGGGTAAGTGACCCTTATTTACGACAATTTTATATCGTTATGCGTGATTGACATTTAACGCATGAATTACGGATTTAATTTCCGCATAAATGAATTAAATTCTAGAAATTGGGATAAATTGTCGTAAATAATTCATAAGCTATCTGAGAATTTAGAACGAGGCTAAATAAATATTGATGGGTCCAATGAGCCCAATAGGCCTCGATAAAGTGTGGTAAAAGGGCTTAAGGTCGATTAAGGCCCATTAAGGTGCAATCGGGCCCAATATGAGAAACGGGCCCAATGATTTAAAATTAAGCCCAGAAAAATTATGAAATACATTAAATTGTATTGTATTTGACCTGATGAATGTGTATCCGCAGTTCCGGAGATTTGATTTGGATTCGGAGCAAATCGGACTGCGTGACAAGACATCAGTGGGAAAGGTCAGACTGTACAGAAAAATGAGGTAAGGGAATTGTGTGAGTAGCTAGAGGTAGCTACGCATATTTTAATAGTTTTTCTGTACACTGAGTATGTATGTATACATGGATATTGTATAATGATCCTAAAAATGGTTTGAATGATTTTAAGGATCGAAATAGGTGAAATGTCTATTTTACCCCTATTGAGGGAAGTTCACCTAAGGATGGTGAAAGCATGACATGCATGAAATGCATGATTTAAGGATTTTTGATGATTAAGAAATTTTATTGGTTTTAATCAAAGCAAAGCAATAGATTGGCCAGAAATTGTTTAATTTCACAAAATAACACTACGTAGGTGTTATTAATAATTAAATGGAAATTTCTTTGGAAAACGGCCAACTATCAAGTTTATATGGAAACAGATAGTGCCGACACGTAGTTCGCACTATATCTGCGTTTGTGAATGTGCATAAATGTGCTTGAGCAGTTGCTCGCACCGACTTGTGACATCATATGCATGAAATGTGCTAGAGCATGGTGCTCGCACTGATTTTTAATATTGTGAAATGAGAGCTGCTGGAGCCTAGCTCGCACTCTGTTTTGACATGTTTTGACATGTTTTGATTTGTTTTGACGTGGTATGCATAAAATAGTGCTGGAGCGATTACTCGCACTACTTTTAATGATTTGACATGCATGAGAGATGCTGGAGCTTAGCTCGCATCCTGTTTTGATTTAATTATGCATAAAAGCCGTGCTGGAGTGAAACTCGCACGAGATTTGATTTAGTTATGCATAAAGCCGTGCTGGAGTATAACTCGCACGAGATTTGATTTACTTGAGCATTCATTTGTGCTGGAGCGTTGCTCGCACAAAGTTTTATATGGTTTTCATAATTCATTTGAATGCCGTACTGGAGTTTTTCTCGTACGAGGTTTTCACTGAATTTATATACATATCCGTACTAGAGCGTTGCTCGTACGTGGAATTTACATGAAATTATAATCAGTTTAAGTCGTACTGGAACGCTGCTCGTACGCAGATTTCACTGATTTTTATGAAACCGTGCTAGAGCTTCGCTCGCACGAGATTTTCAGATATCATGAATATGCATGGAGCCGTGCTTGAGTTTCGCTCGCACAGGGATTTATATTACATGCATATAGCCGTGTTGGAGCCTCCTGTAGACTGTGTGTCACAGTGAGATGATATGCTCACACGTGCATTCTGAGACAGATGATATGGGTGGATAAGACCTATTACAGGCACCCCTGACTGAGCTTGGGTTCACGGAGTACTTTGTACCGTGTATGTCACGCGGAGTACGCTGTACCGTGGGGATTGTTGGAGTGGAGTGGCATTAGCCACGAGGCAGCAAGCCTTGCCCTCGCAATCCTGGTGTTATGCTGTTCTGGCGGGTAGGACGACCCACCTCCCGTTTCAGGTGTGATACCCCGCACACTAGGTACCGTGTTGCCAGGGATCACTAGGATATGGCCATAGTCCTCGATGTTACTGATAATTACCTTATTGTCTCACATGATATAACTTGTGGTCTGTTAGACCAGGGTAGACCCGAAGGAGGGGTCAGGCCCCCGATTTGATGATTTGATGATTTCAGATGATTTTATGATATGTGACCCTGAAAGAAGGGTGGTTTTATAACTCAAGTTTTATAATGAAATATAACGAATTGTTTTATGAGTTTTGAGATGATTGACCTAGAGGGGTTATTTTATACTGCGTTTTAAATGAATTGATTTAAATGCAGAGGCATGATGTGTTTTTCCATGCTTTCATTTGAAATCCATGTTTTGTCTTACATGGTATGAAAGATTGCATGATCTTGATTAAATTCATGCTTAATATGATTTAATGATGTCACATAAAATGCTTTGAATGCATGAGTTACATGATTTATATATGCACAAATAGTTTTGGATGAACTATGGCATTGAATATGCATGACTTTGTGCTTGATGATTTTAATGAAAAGAAATGGATTTAAGGGCATGGCATTATGAGCATGTAGATAGTGGAGCTATCTACTTACTTGCATAATTGCCTTACTGAGCGTGTGGTTTGCTCACCCCCTTATTTTCCCATCTTTTCAGAGCACTTGAAATAGTTATTGAGCGGCTGAGGACTTGCATGCTTAATATCCGCTGCTTGCTGCTTCCCATCGAGAGACAGGTATACACATTTGTATGGTTTTGTATCTAAATATGTAATGCACAGTACTGTAAACGGATATTATGTCGGGGATGTAGAGTCATGTAAATACCATTGGGTATGTGTTTATTTAAAGTCAAAAGGATAGTAGACTCTGATATATGATTATGGGAATGAAATGTTAAATAGTGTGAGGTGACTAACACCGAATCATAGCCCAACTGTGTTGTAGGATGGTCACGACGAGAGAAAGGTAAGAATTAAATAATAAATGAAAAAGCGAAAAAATTTACTCTGATTTTTAAGGTAATTCGGGTCGTGACAGGTTTAGTGGTATCAGAGCTTGAGTTGGCCTGATATGAGTCGGTGTTAGTGGTTAAGAAAGTTTACATCCCCATGTACTGTGCATTATTTAGATACAATTGTGTATATCGAGATGGAAGTGCAGCTAAGAATTTGGTTTTAAATGCAAGAATAGACTCATTGACTGATAGCCGCTATGGTTGAGAGGCGAGTACACGAGCTCAAGGCCGTTGAGGTAGGCCCATGAGTTGTACTGAGTCGCCACATGAGACTTGAGATGAGATTGACGTGGAGGCTGGTTGATCATGCCCCACAGAGTCCGATAGAGAGATCGGATAGAGTCTGACAGAGAGATCGGACAGTATTGAGATACGCTTCGCAAGGTTGGAGCGAAGGGGGAGAATATTTTGAGAGCTAATTACTCAGAATATGTATGATATTTGAGGGCGAGTTGGAGCATTAATTGAAGTTCGCTCGACCCATTTGAAGAGTTAGACGTCCAGAATGGACATGGAAAAAAATTATATATGTATTCCGATGACAGAATATCCCGGATATTGTTTTAAAAGAAAATTACAAATAACATTATTTACTCTGACCCAGAGGAACATGTTGATTGACGAGTATAATACTCAGTTTATATTCCTGGGCAGATGTGACTCGGACACGATAAACAGTGAGAGTCGAGATGTCTGAAAGTTCATGGAAGGACTCAGATTATCAATTAGAGTCCGATTTGTCTGTTAGACATCACTACCTATGCCGAGGCAGTGCGCAGACTACAGTTGTGTAAATAAGATTATAAATTGCGCGCCTCTGAGATTGAGAAAGGTAGTAAAGGCTGAAATTGAGACAAAAAGAGAATAGAGGATGACAAGAATGTCAGAACGGGAAAAAAGTAGTTTGGTAAAAGCTTAGAGTTGATGAGTCACGGGGTAAGATGATTGGAGGCCCCAGTGTATTTAATTTCAACACTATTGAGGGGTATTGTGATTCGAGGACCCCGACCTGCTACGTAACAGTATAACAGAGTAGCAGTGTGAACAGTGTAAGATGTGTGGTAGTTATCACGAAAATCAGATGTTGGATGAAGGCGAGTGTATGTCTTGGACCAGGACACTATTGATGTTTCATGGGATGTGGTGGAAGATACCACACTGGTTAAGAATAATGAAATAATTATTTTAATTGATCCTGGTGCCACGCATTTAATTATACCGCCTTCAGTTGCTTATAAGTTAGTGAAAGATGTGAAGCCTGTACCCTTAGGCAAGAGGATGATAGTTAGTTGAATTTCACTAACTGAATATGGGTATAAGGATTGTAAGTTTTCACACGTAATGAAAGAGTTGGTTATAAGTGATTTATTAAAGGAGATATATTGGAATAAGAGACGTATGCAAGGTAAGGATATCCTTGATATGCAAAGTAAATTGGATTAAGCGGTATGTAGTCAAGTCTGAGGGATAATAAAGGTATTTTAAAATATCTCCTTGCCTGAAGATTTGACAGCGTCTGGAAGCGCACGCATAATCTATAGATTGAATTCGACGGTCATAATATATACATTAAAATTTGGGTACCTTTGCTGGTACGATAAAGAAATATAGAACTTGATTAATCATGAAAGTTTAAAAATTAAAATTTTATAAAAAAAAAAAAAAAGCCGTCAATATAAGAGGAAAGAAATGACGTGAGCTAGTATCTTGAACGAAAGCTATTTCGAAATGACATTGTACGTTTATGCGTACATAGGTCAAGTATATGGAAAATTGAAATATTGAGTGGAACTCAACTACGTTAAGGTATTTAAACCTTACCTGGACCGATTGATTGTCATCTTTAGTGATGATATTATGATGTATTCGAAGTCCAGGGAAGAGTATGAGTAGCAACAGGAAACTGTCTTACAGACAAGGTGTTATGAGTTTCTTGAAATGAGTTGCTCAGTTGACACGTCTCATTCGGGAAAAGATTTCATACGAGTGTTATGATAAGTATGAAAATAGCTTCAATGAGTTTTGGTATATTGGAGTAATGAACTGACCACCATAAGTATTCTCACTATAACCAACAGCTCAAGAGGTTTCAGTGTGTATGGATACCTCCAAATAAGGATTGGGCTGTGTATTGATGTAAAATGGGAAGATAGTCATTTATAGATCCAAATAGTTCAAGGATCATGAGAGAAACTATCTGACCCATGATTTAGAGTTGGCAGCCGTAGCGATTACACTGAAAGTATGGCTTCACCACTTATATGGTAAGAAATTTCGAGTATGCACTGATCGTAAAAGCCCCAAGTATCTGTTTTAACAGAAAGAGTAGAAAATGAGATAACCATGAGGGTTAGAGCTTCTAAGGATTATGATTGTGAATATTGTACCACCCAAGAAAGGCTAATGTAATGGCTGATGCCTTGAACAGAAAGAGTCTCGGGATGGTATCACATGTGATGGTCAGGGAGCGTGAGCTGCTAGAGCAGTTGTGAACCTCAGTAGTGATGTGATCCCTCCTGATGATGACGGTGATTTTATGACAGCTAGCCTGAGGATAGAACCGGATTTGTGTGACCGGATTTGTCAGGCTTAGCGTGATAATCGGCATGGTGTCGATAGTGTGAGTTAGATTCAGAAGGGTGTAGTGACAGATTTCACAGTGTATGATGATGACTTACAGAGGTTCAGAGAAAGTATAAGTGCTCCCCATGACCACAGTAGATGAGATAGTAGTATTGTCAGAAGCTCACTCTTCGGGATATACAGTGCATCCGAGAAATAATAAATATATTTGAATCTCTGAAAAGGGTATTGGTGGTCAGATATGAAAAGAGATATTGTAGAGAATTGCGGAAAAGTGTCTCGTATGTCAGCAGAGTAAGGTAGAGTAAAAGAAGTTGCAGGGTTATTGCAGCCTCTACCTATATTGACACGGAAATGGGAACAAGTTACCATGGATTTCGTATGGGTTACAGAGGACCCGAATGAATCTCGAGGCTATCTAGGTGATAGTTGATAGATTGATTCAGTTACCCACTTTCTGGTTATGAAAATCCCTAGATACTCTAAGTGTATAGACGGATTTATGTGTGTGGAATATTGTGAAACATTGTGTAGCGTTCCAGTGAGCATGGTATCAGATAGGGATTCCCGCTTCACTTTCCACTTCTGGGAATATGTTTTTGGAAGCTATGGGACCCTGATTGTGTGTTAGCACAGCTTCCACCCTCAGACAGATAGTCAGTCAGAGAGGACTGTACAGGTTCTGGAGGATGTGATGAGAGCGTGTGCAATTGATTTTATGAGCTCCTGGGATGATCAGTTGCTACTAATCAAATTCGCCAGTGATGACAGTTGTCACTTGAGTATCGGGATGAGATTATATGTGGCATTGTATGACAGTAGGGAGTTGTTCCCTGACTTGGATAAGAAAAGTGGGTGACAAATAGAGAATTGTTCCCGAATTGGTAAGACAAACCTCTGAGGATATTCAGTTGATTTGTGAGAGATTAAGAACACCTCAGAGCAGATAGGAAACTATGCTGACAAGAGACAGAAACTATTGGAATTCACCGAGGGTGAATTAGTATTATTGGCAGTTACTTGTCTTAAGGACATGACGACATTCGGATAGAGATTGGACAAGTGGAAGTAAGACCTGTAGGTTGGCATTACCACTTGAATAAACAGGCATCCACTATGTGTCCTATCTTTTGATGCTTAAGAAATAATATCCGGATCCGATATATGTGATCGGATATGAACTCCAACGGTTTAGCTCAATGAAAGTGTAACGTATGTTGGAAAATTGATTCGGGTATTATATGGAAGGAGAAAGTGTTGAGGTTTAAGATGATCTCCATAGTTAAGTATGATGATAGTATTACACTCCGGAGAAAGTCACTTGAAGATGACAGTATATGATGCGATAGACATACCCGGAGTTGTTATGGACTCATATTACTTGGTTCTAATTTGGAGGACCAAATTTCTTAAGTGGGGGAGATTGTAAGACCCGATATTTTCGAGTGCATTTAAAAATGCAAAAGGACTTAAATGGCATTCTCGAATACGTGCAATGGCAAAATGGTCAAAAGACCAAAATTCGGTATTAATCGGGACAAGAAAATATAATTAAAAATATGAAAATGAGAAATCTTGATCAATGATGAAGAAATAATTAAATTTCGGGTTAAATTGATCAAGATATGAATTTATTGAAATGAACCGAGATTTTCGCATCGAAAAATAATCCCGAAAATAATCGAAAAATATACCGGAAAGGTAAAATCGGACTGAGAAAATTATTTACAGATTAGATGAATAAAATATAATTTTTAAAAGATATTTGTGTATTTTAATATTATTTTATTGATTAAAATAATATTAAAAATAAATTATAAATAAATAAAATTTGAAAAAAAAAAATGAAAAAAAAATGAAACAGAAACGAAATTGAAACAGAGAGGAAACGAAAGTCTGAAACAGAAGCAGAGAAGAAATGGAAGCCGAAAAGCGAACCGAGGGAGATCCCTCCGTCCGACGGTCACCGGCGGCCAAGGGCCCCAGGCGAGGGTCGGCGAAGGTCGACCGACCTCAGGCGAACCCACCGGTGGCATCGACGCGCGGCCAGGTGGCCGGAAAACGCCGAAAAGCGAAGGAGATGCCGCGGGGGAGAAACGTCGATCGGCGGCCATCGGCGCCGATTCGACCCAGGCCGAGGCCTGATTTGAGAAGCCCAGTCCATGGCGCGTTGAATGGCACCGGAATCGGCCAGAGAACCGGCCGGACGGCGCCGGCACGACCAAAGGGAGCCTGGACCGGCCGAACCGGACAGAACCGGCCGAACCGGACCAGACCGGACCGGCGGTCCGAACCGGGTTGAACCGGACCGGACCGGTTCAGCCAAAAAGAGAGGGAAAAAAAGGAAGAAAAAGGGAAAAAGAAAAAGAGAAAAAATTGAGAAAAATTCCTGTGATGCAATCGAGCTTCGGGTAAGTCGGTAAGCGGTCAAATTGACCGATTTAATTTTTAGAATATTTAATTTGATAAATAATCGACTGAAAGTTTACCCGAAAATATATTTAATTGTGTAGCTCGACAATTGGCATCCATTGAGAGCTCGAGACAGCCTCGATTTGTGTATGATCATGGAATAACGGGTAAGTGACCCTTATTTACGACAATTTTATATCGTTATGCGTGATTGACATTTAACGCATGAATTACGGATTTAATTTCCGCATAAATGAATTAAATTCTAGAAATTGGGATAAATTGTCGTAAATAATTCATAAGCTATCTGAGAATTTAGAACGAGGCTAAATAAATATTGATGGGTCCAATGAGCCCAATAGGCCTCGATAAAGTGTGGTAAAAGGGCTTAAGGTCGATTAAGGCCCATTAAGGTGCAATCGGGCCCAATATGAGAAACGGGCCCAATGATTTAAAATTAAGCCCAGAAAAATTATGAAATACATTAAATTGTATTGTATTTGACCTGATGAATGTGTATCCGCAGTTCCGGAGATTTGATTTGGATTCGGAGCAAATCGGACTGCGTGACAAGACATCAGTGGGAAAGGTCAGACTGTACAGAAAAATGAGGTAAGGGAATTGTGTGAGTAGCTAGAGGTAGCTACGCATATTTTAATAGTTTTTCTGTACACTGAGTATGTATGTATACATGGATATTGTATAATGATCCTAAAAATGGTTTGAATGATTTTAAGGATCGAAATAGGTGAAATGTCTATTTTACCCCTATTGAGGGAAGTTCACCTAAGGATGGTGAAAGCATGACATGCATGAAATGCATGATTTAAGGATTTTTGATGATTAAGAAATTTTATTGGTTTTAATCAAAGCAAAGCAATAGATTGGCCAGAAATTGTTTAATTTCACAAAATAACACTACGTAGGTGTTATTAATAATTAAATGGAAATTTCTTTGGAAAACGGCCAACTA
The DNA here is from genome assembly GCA_033439115.1 of Firmiana major. NCBI lineage: Eukaryota > Viridiplantae > Streptophyta > Magnoliopsida > Malvales > Malvaceae > Firmiana > Firmiana major. The sequence goes on along the minus strand of CM065896.1, from coordinate 46,883,451 downwards.
TCAAGTTTATATGGAAACAGATAGTGCCGACACGTAGTTCGCACTATATCTGCGTTTGTGAATGTGCATAAATGTGCTTGAGCAGTTGCTCGCACCGACTTGTGACATCATATGCATGAAATGTGCTAGAGCATGGTGCTCGCACTGATTTTTAATATTGTGAAATGAGAGCTGCTGGAGCCTAGCTCGCACTTTGTTTTGACATGTTTTGACATGTTTTGATTTGTTTTGACGTGGTATGCATAAAATAGTGCTGGAGCGATTACTCGCACTACTTTTAATGATTTGACATGCATGAGAGATGCTGGAGCTTAGCTCGCATCCTGTTTTGATTTAATTATGCATAAAAGCCGTGCTGGAGTGAAACTCGCACGAGATTTGATTTAGTTATGCATAAAGCCGTGCTGGAGTATAACTCGCACGAGATTTGATTTACTTGAGCATTCATTTGTGCTGGAGCGTTGCTCGCACAAAGTTTTATATGGTTTTCATAATTCATTTGAATGCCGTACTGGAGTTTTTCTCGTACGAGGTTTTCACTGAATTTATATACATATCCGTACTAGAGCGTTGCTCGTACGTGGAATTTACATGAAATTATAATCAGTTTAAGTCGTACTGGAACGCTGCTCGTACGCAGATTTCACTGATTTTTATGAAACCGTGCTAGAGCTTCGCTCGCACGAGATTTTCAGATATCATGAATATGCATGGAGCCGTGCTTGAGTTTCGCTCGCACAGGGATTTATATTACATGCATATAGCCGTGTTGGAGCCTCCTGTAGACTGTGTGTCACAGTGAGATGATATGCTCACACGTGCATTCTGAGACAGATGATATGGGTGGATAAGACCTATTACAGGCACCCCTGACTGAGCTTGGGTTCACGGAGTACTTTGTACCGTGTATGTCACGCGGAGTACGCTGTACCGTGGGGATTGTTGGAGTGGAGTGGCATTAGCCACGAGGCAGCAAGCCTTGCCCTCGCAATCCTGGTGTTATGCTGTTCTGGCGGGTAGGACGACCCACCTCCCGTTTCAGGTGTGATACCCCGCACACTAGGTACCGTGTTGCCAGGGATCACTAGGATATGGCCATAGTCCTCGATGTTACTGATAATTACCTTATTGTCTCACATGATATAACTTGTGGTCTGTTAGACCAGGGTAGACCCGAAGGAGGGGTCAGGCCCCCGATTTGATGATTTGATGATTTCAGATGATTTTATGATATGTTACCCTGAAAGAAGGGTGGTTTTATAACTCAAGTTTTATAATGAAATATAACGAATTGTTTTATGAGTTTTGAGATGATTGACCTAGAGGGGTTATTTTATACTGCGTTTTAAATGAATTGATTTAAATGCAGAGGCATGATGTGTTTTTCCATGCTTTCATTTGAAATCCATGTTTTGTCTTACATGGTATGAAAGATTGCATGATCTTGATTAAATTCATGCTTAATATGATTTAATGATGTCACATAAAATGCTTTGAATGCATGAGTTACATGATTTATATATGCACAAATAGTTTTGGATGAACTATGGCATTGAATATGCATGACTTTGTGCTTGATGATTTTAATGAAAAGAAATGGATTTAAGGGCATGGCATTATGAGCATGTAGATAGTGGAGCTATCTACTTACTTGCATAATTGCCTTACTGAGCGTGTGGTTTGCTCACCCCCTTATTTTCCCATCTTTTCAGAGCACTTGAAATAGTTATTGAGCGGCTGAGGACTTGCATGCTTAATATCCGCTGCTTGCTGCTTCCCATCGAGAGACAGGTATACACATTTGTATGGTTTTGTATCTAAATATGTAATGCACAGTACTGTAAACGGATATTATGTCGGGGATGTAGAGTCATGTAAATACCATTGGGTATGTGTTTATTTAAAGTCAAAAGGATAGTAGACTCTGATATATGATTATGGGAATGAAATGTTAAATAGTGTGAGGTGACTAACACCGAATCATAGCCCAACTGTGTTGTAGGATGGTCACGACGAGAGAAAGGTAAGAATTAAATAATAAATGAAAAAGCGAAAAAATTTACTCTGATTTTTAAGGTAATTCGGGTCGTGACATGTGATCATGTCCCATCAGGTCCAGCTGAGACTACTGATGCCCACATTACAAGATTAGAGCGGAGTTGGGACACGTTTTTAGAGTTGTTCACTCAGGCGATGGCTAAGTTAGAGAGTAGGTAAGGTTCGGCTGCTGAGGCGACCCATACTAAGCCGGTAGCTGCTCCTAAGACACATGTGCCTACATAGCCTGCACCTATGCCATGTACTATTGAGACCCCTGTACCACCACCTGTAGTTCCACGATAGACTGGTGAGTGTTCAAGGTTTGATTGTGATCTTGCCCGATTGAGGTAGTTTCAGAAGCTGAAGCCTTCATCGTTCAGTGGGGTCAAGAATCCCGTAGTAACAGAGGATTAGATCAACCAGTTAGAAAAGTTATATGGCTTTTCTAGATGTTTGACCACTGCGAGAGTGGCCTTTGCTACATTCATGTTAGAAGGCGAGGCAGAACAATAGTGGAAATTCACCCGACCCATCCTAAGAACTAAAAATCAGGTAATTGATTGGGAGATCTTTTTGGATGGCTTTAGGAGGCATTACATCCCAGCCACTACTCAGAGGAGATTATATATGGAATTTCTTGGTCTGATCCAGAGGAATAGGTCGGTAGATGAGTATGAGTCTAGATTTACATACTTGGGAAAGTATGACCCAGATACCATGAGCAGTGAAATACAGAAGGTCTGTAAGTTTATGGATAGATTGAGACCAGCCATCAGAATCAGATTTACCCCATTTAACGTCAAGACTTACGATGAGGAAGAGCGTAGAGCTCAATTGTGTGAGCAAGATTATGAGATGCACATCTCCGAGTTTGGTAAGGTCGTGATGGATAAGAATAGAGATCAGAAGAGATCAGCAAAGGATCGTAGTGTCCGAGTGGGGAAAAGGCCATTTGTTAGATGACCAAGGGTCGATGAGTCACGGGGTAGAATGATTAAGCCCCCAGTGTATAAGGTCTTGACTCTAGCTATGGGTATAGTGATTGGAGGACCCCGACCATCTATAGATTAGTGTAGAGCATGTGGTAGATATCACGGTAATAGGTCATGCCCCCTATCGACTAAGACATGTTTTAGATGTGGCAAGACGGGGCATATGATAAGGGATTGCCCAGAGTTGGCTGAGATATCCCTATAGAAGGGCAAAGAGTCAGAGAAGGATACAGCTGGTACTTCTACCCCGAAGAGGAGGGCTAGAGCTAAAGAGAAGGGGAAGCAAGTTGTAGGACGCGGTCGAGTGTTTTCCTTGGATTAGGCGACTGCAGATGCTTCAGCCGATGTGTTTAAAGGTATGTCACATATGTGGTTGATATGGATAGCCGCACCTGAAATTGATAGATATTCCAGTAGTCAGGAGTTTCCTGATGTCTTTCTGGATGATCTACCAAGGTTGCCACTGGATAGAGAAATGGAGCTTTGTATTAATTTGGTGCCTGGTATTGAGCCGATATCCAAACCACCATATTGTATGGTGCTAGTGGAATTGGAGGAGCTAAAAAAGCAATTGTAAGAATTGCTGGACAAGGGGTTCATTAGACTGAATATTTCATCTTGGGAAGTACTAGTTTTGTTCGTTAAGAAGAATGATTGAAGCCTCCAACTGTGTATAGATTATCGGTTGTTGAATAAAGGCACCATTAAGAACAAGTACCCCCTTCCACATATCGATGATCTATTGGATCAGTTTCGGGGAGCACAGATCTCTTCCTAGATCGATTTGAGGTCTGGGTACCATCAGTTGAGAATCTAGAGTAGAGATGTACCCAAGACAACCTTTCGTACCCGTTATGGTCATTATGAGTTCTTGGTTATGTCTTTCGGGTTAACGAAGCTCTTGTAGCTTTTATGGTATTAATGAATGAAGTGTTCAAGCCGTATGTGGACCGATTTGTGATCGTCTTTATTAATGATATATTGGTGTATTCGAAGTCTAGGGAAGACCATGAGCAGCACTTAGGTATTGTTCTGCAGACCCTTCGAGAGAAACAATTGTATGCCAAGCTCAGTAAGTGTGACTTCTGGTTGGAACATATATCATTTCTGGGTCATGTTGTATCGAAGGATGGGGCTTCAGTTGAGCCATCAAAGATTGAAGTGGTAGTTCAGTGGGATATGCCCAAGATTGTTACAGAGATTCACAGTTTTTTGGGTTTGGCTAGATATTACTGTCGATTTGTAGAGAGTTTCTCAAAATTGACTGCTCTATTGACATGTCTCACTCGGAAGAATGTGGTATTCGAGTTGAATGACAAAATGTGAAGAGAGTTTTAGAGAATTGAAGTAGCGACTGACCACCACACCTATTCTCACCATTCTGACCAGTTCAGGAGGTTTCTCTATATATACAGACACCTCAAGACAGGGACTGGGCTGTGTATTGATGCAGAACGAGAAGGTAGTTGCTTATGGATCAAGACAATTTAAGGACTATGAGAAGAACTATCTGACCCATGATTTAGAGTTGGCAGCCGTAGTGTTTGCACTGAAGATATGGCGCCACTATTTGTACGGTGAGAAATTTTAGGTATTCACTGATCATAAGATCCTTAAGTTTCTGTTTTCATAGAAAGAATTGAATATGAGGCAGAGACGATGAGTAGAGCTTCTGAAAGACTATGATTGTGAGATATTTTATCATCGAAGTAAAACGAATGTAGCCTTTGATACCTTGAGCAGGAAGAGCATCGGGATGGTATCGCACATGATGGTCAGGGAACATTAACTGTTAGAGCAATTTACTAGCCTCAGTCTGGATATAGACCCTTCTGACACTGACAGTGACTATGTGATAGCTAGTATAAGATTAGAACCGGATTTGATTGAACGGATCAGACAAGCTCAGTGTATTGATCGCTTCAGTATTGATCGGGTTAGTTAAATACAGATGGGTAGAGTGACTGAGTGCACAGTTAGTGATGATGGCCTACTGAGATTCAGAGGTTGAATTTGCATTCCTGATGACCTACAGCTAACGAGATTGATTTTGATAGAAGCTCATCCATCGAGGTATACAATGCATCTGGGGAGCAATAAGATGTATCGGAAACTCCAGAAAGTGTATTGCTGGTCAAGAATGAAGAAAGATGTTGTAGAGTTTGTGGCTAAGTGTCTGGTGTGTCAGCAGGTTAAGGTAGAGTATCAGAAGCCTACAGGATTATTGCGGCCTCTACCTATATCAACATGGAAATGGGAGCATATCACCATGGATTTCATCACGGATTTACCAAGGACCCGCGGAACCATTATGCCAATTAGGTGATTGTGGATAGATTGACGAAGTCAACTCACTTCTTAGCTATGAAGGCTACGGATACTCTGAGTGCATTGGTGGATTTGTATGTACGGGAGATTGTAAGGCTACATGGCTTTCCAGTGAGTATTGTGTCTGGCGAGGATTCTCGCTTCATTTTCCACTTTTGGGAACATTTTTAGGATGGGAACCCGATTGAGTTTCATTACAACTTTCCATTCTCAGTCTGATGGTCAGTTAGAGAGAACCATCCAAACTTTGGAGGATATGTTGAAAGCTTGTGTGATGGACTTTAGAGGCTCTTGGGATGACCATTTGCCATTAGTTGAATTCTCCTACAACAACAGTTATCACTCGAGTATTGGGATGACACCGTATAAAGCGTCATATGGTCGTAGGTGTCGATCTCCAATTGGATGGGAAGAAGTGGGTGATCGAAAGATGTTTGCTCCCGATTTGGTGAAGCAAGCCTTTGAGGATGTCCGGTTGATATGTGACCGATTGAGGACGGCTCAGAGTAGGCAGAAGAGCTATGCTGATACAAGACGCAGACCTTTGGAGTTTCTGGTCAATAAGTCAGTATTCTTGAAGGTATCTCCTTGTAAGGGGATTATGAAATTCGGGAATAAGGGTAAGCTAAGTCCTCACTACATTGGACCATTTGAGATTTTGGATCGAGTGGCAGATAAGTCTTATAGGTTGGTGTTGCCACCGGAGTTAGGGAATGTGCCTAATGTCTTCCACATTTTGATACTTCGGAATTATCATCCGGACCTGGCACATGTGATTTAGTATGAGTCGTTGGAACTCACAGAGGATATGTTATATAAAGAGAAGTCGATTCAAATTTTGGACAGGAAGGAGAAGGTCTTATTATGTCATGACCGCCCGCGACTTCAACTACTAAAAACCACTACAAATGTTTCGTGTTTTACTTACCTTTCTATTTACCAACGTTTGGGCTGTGATTCGGTATTAGTCACCTCTTCCACATTATCTTATCATTCATACATGTCAATATAACTATTTATTGACTGTAATTACTTTTGTCTCATAGTGAGCTCACATATATTAAATATAAATACATCCCCTATATTACATACATTTACATCATTGTGTTGTTACATGTTCAACCGTGCTCAACTACTACAGACGCTCTGTAGAGAAGGGGAAATAAAAAAGGGGTAACCTCACAGCTCAGTAAGGAAATCAGGCAAGCAAGTAGACATCTACACTATCTATAGAAAATAATGCTTTGCCTTGAAAATATTATTTCCTTAACTCACTTTAAAAGCAAGAATTTTAAAAAATATATATAATTGTACTAATTAAATCCCATATACAAAATCATACTGAGTTCTCAAAACATAGGCATTTCGTGTAAAACAATGCATCTTTTTAATTTCATAATGCCTTTAGATAAATCATGCCATTTATATTCAAATTACAGTAAATATGGCATTCCAATCATTCACAACACATCAATCTAGGTTCGAACCCATCCCTCAGGTCTACCCGTATCATAAAATCAAGTGATATATCATGCGAGACTCGATGGCTATATGCAATAATATCATGGACTATGGCCATATCTTATAATGGTGATCCTAGGCTACACAGATCTTGGTGTATGGGGCAATCAGTGATGTAACGGGAGGGGAGTCAGTCCATCACAACCGCCAGCTATCAACTCCACAACTCCGCAACAACACACGATACAACATACTCTGTGCCACTCGCACGGTATAACGTACACCCATGGACCCTATCTCACGGTTGGGGTGCCTGTCGTAGGTCTTAGCCCTCATACCATGGAAAATCAATGCCACGTCTCTAAATCCACTTGCGAACATCTTAATAGTGTGACACTCAATCTACATGGAGGAAATCATCACGATTTTTCTAACATGTCTTATATATCACAATAAAACTACAGTGAGCGCCTTTGAGTGCGACTCACAGTTGACACTCCGCTCAAACACTATTTATGCATCTCAAATATCAAACACTAGTGCGAGTAAACCTCCAGTACTAGGTCATGCATAGTTCTCATTTCAAAACAAGTATCAGCAATCGCTCCAGTACCATGCTATGCACAAAACTTATCAAATCAAGTACGAGCAATTACTCAAGTACTATGTCATGTATAAATCATGAAGAATTGAGTACGAGCAATGCTCTAGCACTCTATCATGCATCTCATGTAAAATTTGAGTACGAGCAATTCGCTTTAGCACTCTGTCATGCATATCATATAAAACTGTGTACGAGTAATGCTCCAGTACTCTATCATGCATGTCACGAAAATCTAGTGCAAGTTATACTCCAGCACTAATTATGTGGAAAACATATAAAATCAAGTGCGAGCTGTGCTCCAGCACTATTTGTTCTCACATAATTCGATAGATGGCTCTTTGAAAGGGATGATTTTCAAAACATTAAAATCAGCACTATAAATTGTGCTATTTCACATCAACCATGAAAACATTAGCCCATCTATCTACTCTTATGCTAAACAACAGTAAAAATACTCAAAAATAGGTTTTCCATGCTTTTTACAACTTTTCTTAAAAGTTAACTTTTTTCCTAAGTAGGGGTAAAATCGTAATTTGCCACTGTCGGGTCGCTATAATTATTATTCACTTTCTCTGACCTTAAGATTTTGTAAGTGAATACAAAAACAGCTGAAAATACGTGCAGGTATCTCTAACTAGTAGTAAAAGTCCTTTACCTCAGATCACATCACGTGACCTCACTTCCTCGATGCTGCTCAATCTCGCTGTCCGATCGCTACTATTACAATCTCTAGAGCTGCATATAACCATTTATTTGGCTAACTATACTTTTCCTATTGTATTACACATTTAATATAGTCCATTTCACTTAATGGACCCGTTTACTCTTGTTGGGCTTTAACAACTCTTAATGGGCCTAACACCATCTTAAGCACATTTCACTTTACTATTTATTTACATTATGCCTATTGGGCTTGTGGGGTCCACCAACTCTTATTGGGCTTGTACGAGACCCATAACACCTCATTGGGCGGAGACCACGTTGGCTTGGCCCATTGGCCTTCTCGGCCAAGGCATGTGGTCGAGAGCCATCATGTCGTCGGTCATGCAACACCACGCCACTCATGGCCATTTACTAGCCAATTCACTTAGACATTTTATTAAACACTTAGTTCGCAAGTCTTAAGCCTTTCCTATAGTTCATGTTGGCATTTTATCGAACACCTTATATGCCAACATCATACAACTATCCATATGAACAATTTGATTATAACTAACCATGCCATAATCATTGACACGCCCTAAAGGTATTACCGCAAGTTCACGGGTCGTACAAGTAATAATGAGATTTGAGTCCCGAGTTATCATCCCACAGAGAAGTTGACTGGCCTAATTAACTACCGGTTAATCTTAGCCTAAGTATATCCTAGCAAATTATGAAGTTTAAGTGGGTGATCTACATAGCTAGAATTAAAAATACTGAAAGCAATAAAATAATAAAAGCTATAAAATGAAGAAATTAAAACCGAGCAAAATTACTTACAGTGCTCCATGCAATTAAAATAAAAAACCTACGAAAGAAATTAAAACAGTTAAAACTAATTAACACAATTAAAATAAAATGCAATTATGAAAATAAAGCAATAAAATTAAACTACAATTAAACTAATCTAAAATGCAATTTTAAACTACTTAATCAAAATGCAATTTAAACTAAACTAAAACTTAATGAAAATAAAATCCTAGGAAATTAAGAAAATAACTATAAAACTACATATCTAAAATATTAACTCTAAACTAATCCTAACTATATCTACTTACTAATTTAACAATAAAATTTAACTAATGCATGTAATAAGATTAATCTAACTTAACTAATGCATGATAAAAATAAAAATAAGCTAAGCACATAATTAAATCTACTTCATGAACTAATCAAGAAAAAAATGATTATTGTGCATAAGGTAATTGCCAAACAAGCCTTAAGCATTTTTAAACCATATAATTATCCCTTCAAACACTATTCACGTGTCATCTAAAACATTTTCAGTCCAGGCTTTCACGGTTTTGGCAAGGCGTGCTGCTGTTGTCCTCTGGTCCAAGCTACTCTAGGTCTGCATTTGTTCTGTTCCAAGTTCGGACTACACACTGCATCCAAGCTGCTGTTCTCTGCCTCAATTTCTGGTTGCCAACTGCCTTGCTCGGTTCTGTAATCTGCCATGCTTTCTCTCGGTTCCAGGTGCTGGTGTGCTAGTTTTGTCCAGCTTCTGTCCTGGCATCAACGCATGATCTGGTTCTGCTATGTCCAAATGCTGCCTGCTGCAGCTCTCGGTCACGGTCCACTGCTGCACAGCTCTCGGTCACAGTCCACTGCTGCTGTACATACCACCATGTTCACGCAGCATCTGCACCCTTCAGACTTCAGCTACATTCTGTCGATCTATGTCCATCGTTCTTCACAGCAACTCGGTACTGGGGACAGCACTCATCAATGAAGACCTGCAACTACCGTTTATTGGGTTAGTGGAGAATGGCAGCATGCAAAAAATAATGAACAGTTTGAAGCTCTTAAAAGCAGAGCAGAACAGAGGAGGACTCTCAGGTTCCTGGTTTTCTGGCTTGCTTTCAGGATGCTAGCTGCTGCCTCTCCAAATCTGCACCACAACAGTTAAATAGCTGAAGAAGATAGCCACTATCACCGGCTTCTCCTTCCGCTCTTTACTGTTCGTCTAAACTCTAGAAAATTAAAGGAATACAACTAACTAACTAAGCTACCCGAGACTAGGAAGAATATAGATTTTCTTTCAAATAAAGACATAAGAAATTTAAGAAGCAAACCGAGAAGAAGGATGAGCAAATGAGGCTGCAAATAACACATAAAAAGCTATTCATAAAAGATCATAATTGAAGATGAACATGAACAGTAACATAAAAATTGGTTTCGGGAAAAGCTCTAAACAAAAACACTAACCAAGCTAACTAAGCTACTCTACTCCTAAATTACATTACATTACACTACTCCTACTCCTAATATTACCTCCCATTTTCAATTGTCATCCTTTCCTAGTTATAAACACACTAGGGGTAAAATGGTAATTTCCACATCCTTGATGAGTTGGCATTTTTTTGACCACTTGTCTTCACACCATTAGCTCCTTGAAAAGATATTTCCATGTCATCCATCTTCTTGTCCAATTGGATATGCTAGGTGGCATGACTCGTGTTGTCTGCGTGGCTTAATCTCGATTTTAGCCCAATTTCGATCCATTTTCTACCGAAATATTCAAAATTCATCCGAATTTAATTTATCTGCAAACATGAGAATTTTAATTAAATAAAGGGGATAATTAATAAAATAAATTGGAGATTTAAATAATTAATTAGGAAATTAAGCACAAATAATTATAAAAATATAGAATTATCAATCTTGTATACATGCATATCAACTTATACATGTCTTAAAATCATATGAGCATTTATCAAAACTCATATACCAACTTTCGGCCATCACATGTTCATAGTGATTTCATGTGTTTCAATCCATAAAACATATACAAATCAACTCCATACAATCCATAGATTAACATATATGAATTTGGAATCTTGAAAACTCACCTAGCTTATACTTCCCACTTTGGTCGAAAGTTCCTTGATTTTTTTTCTCTCTCAATATGGCTCCTTGATAGATGATTCCAACATATGTTATTCCTCTCTCAATATGGAACAAGTTTCATGCAGATCACTTGTTCCAAATATGTCTCTAACCTAGTGATCTCTAGTGAGAGAAAGCTTGAAAACTATTTGGTTATGGTTTCTTCACTTTGCCAAAAATGAAAGAATGAAGATGATTATGTGTTGGATGGTATTTATAAGCCAAAGACTGAGCCATTAAGTCACCAATTTCAGCCACCTTAATTGACTTTTAATGGGCTAAGGTTAAGGTTATCAAATTGAATTTTGCTACCTTTGTTTAAGTGATGGTTACCAAATTGAATTTTGCTACCTTTTATTAATGGTTTTTAACTTATACTAATGGGCTTTCGGTTTGGGTTTTTTTTGGCTTTTGGGCTGACAATTTTTCTACCAATTGGGCCTTCAATTGTCTTCATATTGGACCCACCAAATGAGCCAAAAATTCGGCCTATTGGGCTTTCCAAATTTAGCCCACACTTGTTTATACCTTAATGGGTTTTAAAATTACAACTTTGGCCCATTGCATTTATACCCTTTAAATTTAATCCAAAAATTCATCCAAATAAATTTTCCATACTTCACGGAATGAATACCTTGTATTCTAACTAAAAATATTTTTCTTCAATTTTTTCTCCATACTTAGGTTAATTTCTAACCATGGTTAGTCAACTTTGGTCAAAGTCCACTTTTCTTAACCATTGACCACGTTTGACTTTTTCTCAAAAATCCAAAAGTGTCACTTTCCATGGATCACACTCTCATCTTTATGTTTTGGCTACTTTCGAGAGGCGAATATATCATATACCCCTTAAACGGAACATTTCGGACTCATTTAGCCCTTTTTGGCATTACCTCTACTTCAATGTGTTTGGGACCAAATCAAACCGACTTTCCTTCTTGAGTTCTCTATATTTTCACATCATAAGTTCTTCTCTTCAGTCATAATGATTCAGATCCTCTCAGTTTAGCATGTCACTCTTATAGCCCTTAATTGGCCTTTACGTAGCTTATATGTGTTTTACCACTTTACTTACGATTTCCTTGTAGTAAATACTCTTCTTATGATTCAACCAACATAATAAATGTTCGTACATATATGAATCATAAGGGATAAGCTACATTAAAAATCCAGGTCTTACAGTCCTCCCCAACATAAAGAATTTAGTCCTCCAAATTAGAACCAAGTTAATCCTCAAATAATTGGAGATACTTCTCATGAATTAGGCTCTCTAACTCTCAAGTAGCCTCTTCCAAGGTGTGGTGCTACCAGAGAACCTTAACTAAAATGATTGTCTTCGATCGCAATACCTTCTCCTTTCTATCCAATATCAGAATCGGCTTCTCGACATATGACATGTCCTCTTTGAGCTCCAACGGCTCATAGCTAATCACATGTGCCGGATTCGGGTGATACTTTAGAAGCATAGAAATGTGGAAGACATTATAGATACCTAATAAGTTCGGTGGCGATGCCAACCTGTAGGCATTATCTCTCATTCGATCAAGTATCTCAAAGGGTCCAATGTAGCGAGCACTTAGCTTATCTCTCTTCCCGAATCTCGCTATACCATTTGGAAGGAGAAACCATCAGAAACACTAACTCGCCATCTATAACTCTAGTGGCCTCCGTCTCTAGTCAGCATAACTTTTCTGTCTGCTCTAAGTGGTTCGTAATCTATCGCATATCGACCGAACATCCTCAAAGGCTTTCGTGACTAAATCAGGAGCAAAAATCTTTCAATTACCCACTTCTTCCCAACCAATAGGGGAACGACATCTACGGCCATACAAAGCCTCGTATGGTGCCATCCCGATACTCTGATCATAACTATTGTTGTAGGCGAATTTGGATAGTGGCAAACGATCATCCCAAAAGCCTCTAAAATCTAACACACATGCTCTCAACATATCCTCCAAAGTCTGTACAGTCCTCTCTGACTGACCATCTGTCTGAGGATGGAAAGCGGTGCTCAAACTCAACTGGGTTGCCATGGCTTCCTGAAAATGTTCCCAAAAGTGGGAAGTGAAGCAGGAATCCCTATTCGAAACAATGCTCACTAGAACACCATGTAACCTCACTACCTCGCGTACATACAACTCTTGCAATGCACTCGGAGTATCGGTAGCTCTCATAAATAAGAAGTGGGTTGACTTCGTCCGTCTATCCGCGATCACGCATATCGCATCGTGATTCCTGTAGGTCCTCGGTAAACCCATCACGAAATCCATGGTGATATGCTCTAATTTCCATGTCGGTATAGGCAGAGGCTACAATAACCCTGTAGGCTTCTAATGCTCTACCTTCACCTGTTGACATATGAGACATCTCACTACAACCTCTATAGCATCCTTATTCATACCCGACCACCAATACAACTTTCGGAGATTCTTTTACATCTTGTTACTCCCCAGATCTAATGTGTACCTCAAAAAATAAGCTTTCGACAAAATAAGTCTCCTTAGCTCTGGGTACTCGGGAACACATAATCTACTTTTGAACCTCAGTAGTCCATCATAACTCAACTTAAAATTAGTTACTGTGCCACTTTGCATCTGACTAATCACATCACTGCAATACAGATCAATCTACTGAGCCTATTTGATCATGTCCAACAAATCAGGTTCCAACCTCAGGCTAGCTATTACACAGTTCGTATTCGTATCAAAGGCATAACACCCAAACTGAGGCTAGAAAACTGTTCTAGCAACTCGTGTTCCCTAACCATCATTTACGATACCATCCCAAGGCTCTTCCTACTAAATGCATCAATTATAACATTAGCCTTACTGGATGATGAAGTACCTCACAATCATCATCCCACACAAGAGCAACATTCTTCCTAGTGAGACGGGCAACGAAGTAGCTAACTTCTAAAATCCCTCAATGAATCTCTGATAGTAGCCAGCTAAACCCAAAAAACTCTTGATCTCGGTGACTGTCCGCAGCTGTTCCCACTGAACTACAGCCTCAATCTTGGATGGGTCCACTGACACACCATACCTCAACACAACGTGTCCCAAAAATGAGATCTTAGTCAACCAGAAGTCACAGTTATTGAGTTTAGCATACAACTCCTTTCTGAGAGTCTGTAATACAATCTTCAAGTACTGCTCATACTCCTCTTGAGACTTCGAATATACCACTATGACATCGATAAAGATGATAACAGACTGATCCTAGTATGGCTTGAATAATTTGTTCATCAAAGCCATAAAAGCTGCTAGAGCATTCATCAATCCGAATGACTTAACCTAGAACTCATAATAGCATATCGGGTCCTAAATACTGTCTTGGGTATATCTCCAGTCTGAATTCTCAGCTAATGGTATCCAAACCTCAGATCAATCTTAGAAAAGATCTATGCTCCCCGAAGCTGATCGAACAAATCATCAATCCGTGAAAGGGGATACCTTTTCTTGATGGTAGCCTTATTCAAAAATCTGTAGTCAATACACAATCGGAGGCTTCTATCCTTCTTCTTCAAAAACAAAATCGGTGCTTCCGAAGGCGAAACACTCAGTTTGATAAACCCCATATCCAATTCCTCTAACTCAATTAAGGCTATGTGATATGATGGTTTTCGAAATAGGCTCGTTACCAAGCACCAAATATATACAGAATTTCCATCTCTCTGTCTGTTGGTAACCCTGGCAATTCATTTGAAAAACATTTTGGAACTCCCTAACCATAGGGATATCTTCTAACTCTAGATGCGCCTTATCTGTATCAATCACGTACGCAATGAAACCTTTAACATTTTGATTCTTAGTCAGTATAGTAAATCATTTTACTAAATACTGCAACTACTTCTTTCATTTATTTTCAGTAAACTTTACAATATCTTTCACAGGGGTAGGAAACATAGCCGTCTTAGGATAATAATCTAAAACAACATGGTTTGCAGCTAACCAATCCATTCCTAATATTACATCAAAATCGCTCATACTTAGCAAAGTTAGATTAGCTGCCATATTTTTTACCCTACTCTTCAGCTATTACTCTCTTTCTCAGAGCAAAAGTATCAACTAGAGCTCTCTCTGGCTCATTACCCACATTTGGGGCGGTCTTTATCCATTCTGGGTAATTTCTCGTGATATGCCCTAGCTTCTTACATCGAAAACACAATCTGATAGTTCTTGGACAAGGTCTTCTATCTTGGTATCTACCACATCTACCATACTGCTCCGTAGTAGGTCTCTATCCTCCAATAACAATGCCCCTAGTTGGAGCTATGGTTGAAAATGCAGGAGGTCTAATAGGTCTCTCTTGTACCTCGTCAATCCATGGTTTCTTATCGAAGAGTCTCCTCCCTCTTCAATAACTAAAACCTCTTTCTCTAACCAGCCTCCTTCTATCTTTATCTCTACTCTGGGTAATCATCGTGAACTCAGAGGCATTACTCTCATAGTCCTACTCACAGAGTTGTGCCCTGCACACTACCTCATCATATGTAGAGGTATCAAGTGGTACCAATCTAGACCATAGCACCGGTCTTAGTCCATTAATAAATCTACAGACCTTCTTGGTCTCATTTTACATAGTGTTGGGGTCATACCTTACCAGGGATATAAATTGTGTCTCCTACTCATCTACTAACATACTCCCTTGGCTCAACCCCAAGAAATTCATCTGCAGCAGCTTCCACGTCGCTGTATCTAGAATAAACTACCTCCTGAAGGAATCCAAAAATATCTCCTAACTAATCTCAGTGTGTCAGTCTCTCAATATCGGCCTGGTGGACTTCCACTAATACTCTGTCGTTCCTTTCAGTAGGAACGCAACAAATATGACCATCTCTGAAGTCGTACACTCAAAGAATCCGTAAAACTTCTCCATCTCTCTAATCCACTCCTCAACAGTAACTAGGTCCTCGACCCCACTAAACGATGACTGTCCAAACTTTTGGAACAATTGTAACCTATTAAGACCACAACCGTACCCCAGTCTACTACTTCCCTGCACTGGAGTAATTGGAGTATCTGTAGGTTGTGGCATCTGAACTGGCTGTGGCGTCTGAACTGGCTATGCAGGCGTATCAGGTGCGACTGCCTTTCCAGTCGCAGTCCCTGCATCCTGTCCTTGTCTACTTGGCATAGTCTGTGCCAATAACTCCATTATATTCTTTAGGCTACGCTATAATATTGTAAAACGCACCTCGATACTCTCTGGTACCTTAGTGGGACATGGAGTATCATGATTAGACGAAGACTCGTCTTGGCTCTCAGGCCTACCTCTACGGCCTCGAGCCCTACCTCTAGCCCCTCTATCACAGCTGGTATTAACCATAATG
Source organism: Firmiana major (assembly GCA_033439115.1). Taxonomy (NCBI): domain Eukaryota; kingdom Viridiplantae; phylum Streptophyta; class Magnoliopsida; order Malvales; family Malvaceae; genus Firmiana; species Firmiana major. The sequence continues at coordinate 46,867,103 of CM065896.1, read as the reverse complement.
GCTCGATTCCTACATTCACAACCATTAATTATGCAATTTCCATCTCGGTACACACACTTGTAATTGAACACAGTACAGTAATATGGGGATGTAAGCTTTCCTAATTACTAATACCTACTCACATCAGACCAAAAATCTGCTCTGATACCATTCTGTCACGACTGCCCGTGACATTTACTACCAAAAACCACTACAAATTTTTTACGTTTTACTTACCTTTCTCTTCACCAACGTTTGGGCTGTGATTCGGTATTAGTCACGTCTTCCACATTATCTTATCATTCATACATGTCAATATAAATATCTATTGATTGTAATTACTTTTGTCTCATAGTGAGCTCACATATATTAAATACAAATACATCCCCCATATTACATACGCTTACATCACTGTGCTGTTACATGTTCAAAGACAAGATCGTAAGTATGTATGTATACCTTTCGCTCGATGGGAGTGTAACGGACACAAGGAATACCAGCCTCTGTCATGCTCAACTACTACGGACGCTCTATAAAGAGGGGGAAATGAAAAAGGGGTGAGCTCACTGTTCAATAAGGAAATCATGCAAGCAAGTAGACATCTACACTATCTACTGAAAATAATGCTCTGCCTTGAAAATATTATTTCCTTAACTCACTTCAAAAGCATGAATTTTAAAAAATATATATAATTGTATTGATTAAATCCCATGTACAAAATCATGCTGAGTTCTCAAAACATAGGCATTTCGTGCAAAACAAAGAATCATTATAATTTCATAATGCCTTTAGATAAATCATGCCATTTATATTCAAATTACAGTAAATATGGTATTTCAATCATTCACAACACATCAATTCGGGTTTCGACCCATCCCTCAAGTCTACTTGCATCATAAAATTAAGTGATATATCATGCGAGACTCTATGGCTATATGCAATAATATCCTGGACTATGACCATATCCTATAATGGTGATCCCAAGCTACACAGATCTCATTGTGTGGGGCAATCACTACTATAACGGGAGGGGGGGTCAGTCCATCACAACTACCAGCTATTAACTCCTCAACTCTAGAACTTCACAACAACACATGATACAACATACTCTGTGCCACTCGCACAGTATAATGTACACTCGTGGACCCTATCTCACTGTTGGGGTGCCTGTCATAGATCTTAGCCCTCATACCATGGAAAATCAATGCCACGTCTCTAAATCCATATGCGAACATCTCAATAGTATGACACTCAGTCTACACGAAGGAAATCATCACGATTTTTCTAACCTGTCTTATATATCACAGTAAAATTACAGTGTGCGCCTTTGAGTGCGACTCACAGTCGACACTACGCTCAAACACAATTTATGCATCTGAAATATCAAACACTAGTGTGAGTAAACTTCCAGCACTAGGTCATGCATAGTTCTCATTTCCAAACAAGTACGAGCAATCGCTCCAGTACCATGCTATGCACAAAACTTATCAAAACAAGTATGAGCAGTCGCTCAAGTACTATGTCATGTATAAATCATGAAGAATTGAGTACCAGCAACGCTCTATCACTCTGTCATGCATCTCATGTAAAATTCGAGTACGAGCAATTCGCTCTAACACTCTATCATGCTTATCATATAAAACTGAGTACGAGCAATACTTCAGTACTCTATCATGCATGTCATGGAAATCTAGTATGAGTTATACTCCAGCACTAATTTATGTAGAAAATAATAAAATCAAGTACGAGCTATGCTCCAGCACGATTTGTTCTCAAATAATTCGATAGATGGCTTTTTGAAAGGGATTATTTTCAAAACATTAAAATCAATAATATAAATTGTGCTATTTCACATCAACCATGAAAATATTAGCCCATCTATTTACTCTTATGCTAAACAGCAGTAAAAATACTCAAAAATAAGTTTTCCATGCTTTTTAAAACTTTTCCTAAAAGTTGATTTTTTCCTAACTAGGAGTAAAATCGTAATTTGCCACTATCGAGTCGCTATAATTATTATTCACTTTCTCTGACCCTCAGAGTTTTTAAGTGAACGCATCAGCTCAATCTCGTAGTTCGATTCGCTCCTATTACAATCTTTGGAGCTGCATATAACCATTTATTTAGTTAATTATACTTTTCCTACTGTATTACACATTTAATACAGTCAATTTCACTTAATGGGTTTGTTTACTCTTGTTGGGCTTTAATAACTCTTAATAGGCCTAACTCCATCTTATGCCCATTTTACTTTACTATTCATTTACGTTAGGCCTAATGGGCTTGTGGGGAATACCAACTCTTATTGGGCTTATCCGAGGCCCATAACACCTCATTGGATCGAGACCATGTTGGCTTGGCCTATTGGCCTTCTCAGCCATGGCATGTGGTCGAGAGCCATCATGCCGTCGTTCATGCAACACTACGCCACTCATGGCCATTAACTAGCCAATTCACTTAGACATTTTATCAAACACTTAGCTGGTATATCTTAATCCTTTCCTATAGTTCATGTTGGCATTTTATCAAACACCTTATATGCCAACATCATATAACTATCCATATGAACAATTTGATTATAACTAACCATGCCATAATCATGTATACATGCAGATCAACCGATACATGTCTTAAAATCACATGAGCATTTATCAAAACTCATATACCAACTTTTGGCCATCACATGTTCATAGTGATTTCATGTGTTTCAATCCATAAAATATATACAAATCAACTCCATATAATCCATAGATTAACATATATGAATTTGGAAGCTTAAAAACTCACCTAGCTTATACTTCCCACTTTGGTCGAAACTTTCTTTATTTTTGTCTCTCTCAATATGGATCCTTGATAGCTGATTCCAACATATGTTATTCATCTCTCAATATGGAACAACTTTCATGAAGATCACATGTTCCAAATATGTCTCTAACCTAGTGATCTCTAGTGAGAGAAAGCTTGAAAACTATTTGGTTATGGTTTCTTCATTTTGCCGAAAATGAAAGGATGAAGATGATTATGTGTTGGATGGTATTTATAAGCCAAATACTTAGCCATTAAGTCACCAATTTCAGCCACCTTAATTGACTTTTAATGGGTTAAGGTTAAGGTTATCAAATTAAAGTTTGCTACCTTTTATTAATGGTTTTTAACTCATACTAATGGACTTTCAGTTTGGGCTTTTCTTTTGGGCTGAAAGTTTTTCTACCTATTGGGCCTTCAATTGTCCTCATATTGGGCCCACCAAACTGGTCTAATACTTCGGCCCATTGGGCATTCCAAATTCGGCCCACACTTGTTTATACTTTAATAGGCTTTAAAATTACAACTTTGGTCCATTGCGTTTTTACTTGTTAAATTTAATCAAAAATTCATCCAAATAAAATTTCCTTACTTCATGGGATGAATATCTTGTATTCTAACTAAAAACATTTTTCCCTAATTTTTTCTCTATACTTAGGTTAATTTCTAACTATGGTTAGTCAACTTTGGTGAAAGTCCACTTTTCTTAACCATTGACCACGTTTGACTTTTTCTAAATAATCTAAAAGTGTCACTTTCCATGGTTCACACTCTCATCTTTATGTTTTGGCCATTTTCGAGAGGCGAATATATCAAATACCCCTCAAACGGACCATTTCAAACTCGTTTAGCCCCTTTTTGGCATTTCCTCAACTTCATTGTGTTTGGGACCAAATCAAACCGACTTTCCTTCTTGAGTTCTCTATATTTTCACAACATAAGTTCTTCTCTTCAGTCAGAATGATTCAGATCCTCTTGGTTTAGCATGTGGCTCTTATAGCCCTTAATCGGCCTTTAAGTAGCTTATATGTGTTTTACCACTTTACTTACAATTTCCTCGTAGTAAATACTCTTATTATGATTCAACCAACATAATAAATGTTTGTACATATATGAATCATAAGGGATAAGCTACATCAAAATTTCAGGTCTTATAATCCTCCCCAACTTAAAGAATTTGGTCCTCCAAATTAGAACCAAGTTAATCCTCAAATAACTAGAGATACTTCTCATGAATCAGGCTCTCTAACTCCCAAATAGACTCTTCCAAGGTAGGGTGCTACCAGAGAACCTTAACCAAAATGATCATCTTCAATCATAATACTTTCTCCTTTCTATCTAATATCTGAATCGGCATCTCAACATACATGTCCTTTTTGAGCTCCAACGGCTTAGAACTAATTACATGTACCGGATCCAAGTGATACTTTCGAAGCATCGAAATGTGGAAGACATTATGGACACCTGATAAGTCAAGTGGCAACGCCAACCTATAGGCCTTATCTCTCACTCGATCAAGTATCTCAAAGGGTCTAATGTAGCGAGGACTCAGCTTATCTCTCTTTCCAAATCTCGCTATACCCTTTGGAAGGAGAAACCTTTAGAAACACTAACTTGCTAACTATAACTCTAGTGGCCTCCAACTCTTGTCAGTATAACTTTCCTATCTGCTCTGAGTGGTTCGTAATCTATCGCATATCGACTGAACATCCTCAGAGGCTTTCGTGACTAAATCAGGAGCAAAAAACTTTCGATCACCCAGTTCTTCCCAACCAATAAAGGAACGATATTTACGACCATACAAAGCCTCGTACGGTGCCATCCCGATACTCAAATGATAAATATTGTTGTAGGCGAATTCGGCTAGTGGCAAATGATCATCCCAGGAGCCTCTAAAATATAACACACATGCTCTCAACACATCCTCCAAAATCTGTATAGTCCTCTTTGACTGACCATCTCTCTTAGGATGGAAAGCGGTGCTTAAACTCATCTGGGTTCCTATGGCTTCCTGAAAATGTTCCCAAAAGTGGAAAGTGAAACGGGAATCCTTATCTGAAACAATGCTCACTGGAACACTATGTAACCTTACTACCTCACGTACATACAACTCTGTTAATGCACTTAGAGTATCGGTAGCTCTCATAGCTAAGAAGTGGGCTGACTTCGTCCATCTATCTGCGATCACTCATATCGCATCATGACTCCTGCGGGTCCTCGATAAACCCATCACGAAATCCATGGTGATATGCTCTGATTTCTATGTTGGTATAGGTAGAGGTTGTAATAACCCTACAGTTTTCTAATGCTCTACCTTCACCTGTTGACATATGAGACATCTCACTACAACCTCTACAACATCCTTATTCATACCCGCCACCAATACACCTTCCAGAGATTTTTATACATCTTGTTACTCCTCAGATGTAATGTGTACCTCGAAAAATGAGCTTTCGACAAAATAAGTCTCCCTAGCTCTGGCTACTCGACAACACACAATCTACCTCTGAACCTCAGTAGTCCATCATAACTCAACTTATAATCAGTCACTATGCCACTTTGTATTTGACTAATCACATCACAGTAATACGGATCAGTCTGTTGAGCCTATCTGATCCTGTCCAATAAATCAGGTTTCAACCTCATGCTAGCTATCACACAATCCGTATATGTATCAAAGGCACAACACCCAAACTGAGGCTACCAAACTGTTCTAGCAACTTGTGTTCCCTAACCATCATTTACGATACCATCCTTAGGCTCTTCCTACTAAACGCATCCATTATAACTTTAGCCTTACCGAATGATAAAGTATCTCAAAATCATCATCCTACACGAGTACAATATTCTTCCTAGTGAGACGGGTCAACGGAGCAGCTAACTTCTAAATCCCTCAACGAATCTTTGATAGTAACCAGCTAAACCTAGAAAACTCCTGATCTCAGTGACTGTCCTCGACTGTTCCAACTGAACTACAGCCTCGATCTTTGATGGGTCTACTGACATACCATCCCTTGACACAACCTATACTAAAAATGAGATCTTAGTCAACCAGAAGTCACACTTACTGAGTTTAGCATACAACTCCTTTCTGAGAGTCTGTAACACAATCTTCAGGTGCTGCTCATACTCCTCTCGAGACTTCAAATATACCCATATGTCATCGATAAAGATGATAAAAAATTGATGTTTTTAAGTTTTAAGTGTGAATGGATTACTAAATGAGTATTTAAGTACTTGAGTATAAGTTTAACTAGGAAAATTTGGGAGAAATACAGCTAGAATGCTACAGGAAGCAGGTCAGATCGATCTCATGCAAGGAGAGATCGATCTCATGGCCAAGAAAAACACAATGCCAAGCATTCTGCAGAGGGAGATCGATCCCTCACTCAAGTAGATCGATCTTATGTTGTCTCAGGTTGGACCAGATCGATCTCCTCCTACAGGCAGATTAATCTCCATTGGTCTCTGGATAGGCCAGATTGATCTCCTCTTAATGCCAGATCGATCCCCAAAGCCTTCTGCCTAAAACAGATCGATCTCATTACCTTTAGCAGATCGATCTCATGCACTTTAACAGATCGATCCCCTGCCTATAAATTGTCAAACTTTTGAAGGATTCAAGCAAGGCCAGATCGATCTCCCCCTATGGAGATCGATCTCCTAAGGTATTTCCTATAAAAACTTGGCTGTTGGATTTGTATTTCATGGGAGCAAACACATTTCCTCCATTTTTAACTTTGACCTAGCTTTCTCACTCTAAAAAACATCACATTTCCATAAAGATCTGAGAAAAAGCTATTAGAGTAAAGTTATTCATTGTGAAGAGAAGAACAACATAGCTTGGAATCAACACTTCATTTGTTGGATTGAAGGAGCAAAGGAGTCTTTCAATTTGGAAAAGAGAAAAGTCAAGCTAGGTGTGTTTCTATTACACTAACTCAAAGTATATTTATCTAGTTATTGTTGTGAGTAGATTGGTGTATGTATTGATGATTGAAACTACCTAGAATGTAATGGAACAAGCATAACCTAAAATTAGTTAGTGTGAGAAAATGTGATATGGTTGAGTTAATGATAAATGGCTTATACTAAAGTGTTAGTAAGGTGATATGCATGATTTTGAGATGATGGAATCAAGCTACATTGTGAGATTAGTCAAGTTATGAAAATAAGCATATGAGGTGTTTGATAAATTGTCATAGGGAAGTCAATGATGAACTAGAGGCACTATGAGCTTAATATCGGTTTAGTGTGAATCAATAAGCTTAAAGAGTTCAATAGACTCTTGCGAAACAAATAGAGCGATCAAAATGGACTTAAGAGGAAATGGGGATTTATAAGTTTTAATGAAAACTATAAGTCGAATCGACTATAGTAAACGCAAGAATTTTAATTTCATTGGATTAAATTGATGTGATACGTAATTTCCTGCAGTCTCAGAGATTTCGATGGAGGCGAATCGAACTACACAATCGAGTAGCTCTAAGGAAGAGGAATCACTCGACGTGATTCCAGGTAAGGGAATTCTGTAAGTACCTAGAGTTAGCTGCACATATTTTATGGGTGCATATAGGGCTTTTCAATTGCTTGGTTACCTAGAAAAGAATTAATTGTTTATGTGAACGACTATGAATATATATGATTTGGTTTTGAAGTGATTCTTACAAAAAGGGATAGTAAGGTTAATAATTACATAATTAACATGTTTTTTGGTACTTTTATGAAATACATTGCTTTGGTTTAAGCAAACTTATAGATAGGCTGGCTATTGGATTTCCATGATTTCATGAAATAGCACGAGTTAGGTGCCAATTGTGATTTTGAATGTGTTTTGTTGAAACAGAGTCGCTTATCGAATTTGTATGAGTTAAATCCTGTTGGAGCTTCGCTCGCACTAGATTTTGATGTTTTGATATGTATGAAATGTCATGTATAAGTACATAACTTAAACTTACAAAAGTATGTGTTACTTTTTGATTTATTGAAAGAGGTATGATAAATGATGATTAATATTGACTCATAGCCCAACTATGTTTATGAGGGTTGTTCACGACCAGGTAAGTTAACGAATAAAGCAAAAAATTTGTGGTGATTTTTAGATGAAATGGATGAAAAGGGTTGTGACCGAGATTGGTATTAGAGCTGAGTTGGCCTGATGCGAGTCGATTTTAATAATTAGGAAAATTACATCCTCATATTATTGTTCTTTTGTTTGATATAACTATGAATACCGAGATGGAATAAGATTAATAAATGATTATGGATACAGGAAATTAGGCATTATGCCTGTCACAAGCCGAGGTAGAGGGGGGCTGATGCACGTGTTAGAGGACGTAGGGGTAGGCTTGAGAGTCGTGCGGAGCCACAGACTGATCAAGCTCCACATGACCCTGTTGAGAGACCAGGCGATACAAAGGCACGCTTCGCTAGGATATAGCGGAGTATTGAGATCCTTGGGGAGATAGTCACGTAGGCGTTGAGTGCTGCCGATAGATAAGGTCCAGCCGTGCAGCCTACTACTGGACAGGCAGCTGCAGAAGCAAAGAGGCCTCAGATTATGGGGACTGTCACACCACCCTCAGTTCAGGATACGACATCTCCTATCGCTCCATAGCCGAGCGAGAGTGACCTGAGTTATGACTGCGAGTTGAGTAGGTTAAGGCAATTCCAAGAGTTTAAACCTCCAGTATTTAGAGGAGTGAAGGACTCAGTTGTTACTAAGGATTGAGTTTATTATATGGAAAAGTTGTATGGGTTCTTCAAATGCATATTGACTGAGAAAGTGGCCTTTACCATATTTATACTGAAAGGCGAGGCAGAGCACTAGTGGAGATCCACCGTATCTATTCTGAGGGCCCGACACTTAGAGAACACATGTGAGGTATTCTTGGAGGCCTTTAGGAGGCAATATATTCCAGCCAACTACATGGAGGAAGTTGGGGATGAAATTTATGAATTTGGTTCAAGGGAACCGCTCTGTTGATGAGTATGAGTCGAGGTTCACAACCTTGGGGAGGTATGACCTTAACACATTGAGCAGTACGACCATGAAAGTCCAGAAGTTCATGGATGGACTGAGACCAGCCATTAGATCCAGATTGCTCCATTTGACATCCTCAATTATGAAGAGGCACAGGGCGCAATTATGTGAACAGGACTTTGAGCAGAATGCCTATGAATTTGGGAAGGTTAGTGGCAGAGAGATAGAGATCGAAAGAGATCCGAGATTGATAGAGTGGCCAAGAAAGGAGGTTAAAGACTGTTTGAGAATAGACCTAAGATTAAGGAGGTGCAGGAGAGAGTTGCTAAACCTCCTGTGTACCCAGCTTTAGCTCCACCGATGGGTGTAGTCATTGGAGGACCACGACCTACTACCGATCAGTGTAGGAGATGTGGTAGATTTCATTGTACCAGGCCTTGTCCAACAACCCCTGTTATGTGTTACAGATGTGGGAAGCCTGGACATATAGCGAGGTATTATCCTGAGATGATAGAGACTGCCCCACAGAAGGGCAAGGAGCCAAAAAGAGCTCTGGTTGAGACAGTTGCTCCGAGGAGGAGAGCTACAGCTGAGGAAAAAGGGAAGCAGACGGTGGGTAGAGGATGAGTACATGCACTGGACCAGGACACCGTCGACACTTCGACAGATGTGAGTAAAGGTACCACCCTAATTTTTGGTTTAGAAGCATTTGTATTGTTTGATCTTGGTACAACACATTCCTTTATATTGCTTTCCTTTGCACTTAAATTGTTGAAGCATGTAAAGCCTACATTGTTAGATAGAATGTTGATGATTTCCACACCTATGAATGATAGTCAGTTGACTAAGTATGTATATAGGAATTGTAAGTTGAAGATAGGGGAAAAGAAATGGCAGCCGATTTAATTTTACTAAGTATGAGCGATTTTGATGTAATCTTAGGAATGGATTGGTTGGCTGCAAATCATGTTGTTATGGATTGTCATGATAAGACATTGATGTTTCTAGAGATAGATAATCTTATTGTAAGCTTTGTTGAAAAGAAACGAAGAACATGATTAATGTAAATGAAAAGAGTATAATTTTAATCCATCATATTTGAAAGATGAATTTATTTATTAATTATGAATGTTAATGTGATGACTTTTATTGCTAACGGTGGAAAGGATAATGTGAAGGGTTCATTGCATATGTGGTTGACACAAATAAGGCACATCCGGAATTGAGAGACATTCCAGTAGTTGCAGAATTTCCTGATATCTTTTCGGATAATTTACTAGGGCTACCACCTGATAGGGAGATGGAGTTTTGCATAGAGTTGGTACCTGGTACAAAGTCGATATCTAAGCCACCATATAGAATGGCTCCGATTGAGTTAGAAGAACTAAAGAAGAAATTACAAGAGTTGCTAGAGAAGGGGTTTATTAGACCCAGTGTCTCACCTTGGGGAGCCCCAGTTTTGTTTTTATGGAAGAAGGATGGGATTCTCCGACTGTGTATAGATTACCGATTGTTGAATAAGGCCACCATTAAGAACAAGTACCCCCTTCCACTTATTGATGATCTGTTGGATCAGCTTTGGGGAGCACATGTCTTTTCTAAGATAGATCTACGATCTAGGTACCATCAATTGATGATACAGAGTGGAGATGTACCTCAAACAGTATTTCATACCCATTATGGCCACCATGAGTTTTTGGTTATGCCATTTGGATTGACGAATGCCCCCGCAGCATTTATGGCATTGATGAATGATGTATTTAAGTCTTGCCTAGACCAGTTTGACATAGTGTTCATCGACGATATATTGGTTTATTCCAAGTCTAGGGAAGATCATGAGGAGCACTTGAGGATAGTTTTGCAGACCCTTCGAGAGAATGATTTATACGCCAAACTCAGTAAGTGTAATTTTTCTTTAGAGCAGATCTCATTTCTAGGTCATGTTGTGTCGAAGGATAGGTATCAGTAGATCCATCTAAGATTTGGGTAATTGTACAATAGGAATAGCCCAAGATAGTTATTGAGATTAGAAGCTTTTTGTGATTTGTAGGTTATTATCGGAGATTTGTTTAGGGTTTCTCCAGACTAGCTGCTCCGTTGACGCGTATCACACGAAAAGATGTTAAGTTTGTGTGGGATGAGGCATATGAGAGGATTTTTTAGGAGCTTAAGCATTGGTTTACGACTACTCTGATTCTCACCATTCTTACCAGCTCAGGAGGTTTCTCTGTGTATACGGATGCATCACACTAGGGACTGGGTTGTGTACTTATACAGGATGGGAAGGTAGTTGCCTATGGATCCAGACAGTTAAAGGATTACGAGAGGAACTATTTGACTTACGATTTAGAGTTGGCGCCATAGTGTTTGCGTTAAAGATATGGCACCACTATCTCTATGGTGAGAAATTTCAAGTATATGCGGATCACAAAAGCCTTAAGTATCTGTTCTCTCAAAAAGAGTTGAATATGAGACATAGAATATGGCTCGAACTCCTGAAGGATTATGATTATGAAATCATATACCACCCGGGTAATGCTAATGTAGTTGTCGATGCTTTGAGCAGGAAAAACCTCGGGTTGGTGTCTTATATGACGGTTCGGGAACACAAGTTGTTGGAGCAATTTACGAGCCTCAGTTTGGATGTATCCCCACCTAGTACAAAAAGATTTGATATTATAACTAGTTTGAGATTGCAGCCAGAGTTGATTAGTCGTATTCGACAGGCTCAGCAGAGTGATCAACAGTGTACAAATTGGTTGAGTCAGTTACAAACAGGTGTGGGTACCAATTTTGAACTGAGTACAGCAGGGTTACTAAGATCCAGGGGCAGAGTATGTGTTCCCAAGGATCCAGAGATCAGGAGATTGATTTTATCATAGGCTCACTCATTGAAGTATATGATACATCCGGGGAGTACTAAGATGTATAAAAGCCTTCAGAATGTTTATTGGTGGTCTGGAATGAAAAGAGACATTGCTGAATATGTCGCTAGATGTCTCGCTTGTCAGCAGGTGAAGGTAGAGCAACAGAAGCCTGCAAGGTTATTGCAGCCTCTATCGATACCGATATGAAAATGGGAGTACATCACCATGGATTTTATGATGGGTTCACCGAGGACCTGCAGAGGTTATGATGCCTTTTGGGTAATTGTGGATCGGTTGATGAAGTCAGCCCATTTCATAGCTATGAGAACTACCGATACCCTGAGTCAATTGGCGAACTTATATGTTCGAGAGATAGTGCGATTACATGGTGTTCCAATGAGCGTTGTTTCTGATCGGGATACCCACTTCATTTCCTATTTCTGGAAACATTTTCAGGAAGCGGTGGGGATCCACTTGAGTTTTAGCACCGCTTTTCATCTTCAGATAGATAGTCAGTAAGAGAGGACTATACAGACTTTGAAAGATATGTTGAGAGCGTGTGTGCTAGATTTTGGAAGCTCTTGGGATGATCACCTACCGTTAGCCGAGTTTGCCTATACTAACAGTTATCATCGAGTATCGGGATAGCACCATATGAGGCGCTATATGGACGTAGATGTTGATACTCTATTGGATGGAAAAAAGTTGGTGACATACAGATTTTTGCTCTCGATTTAGTGCAGCAAGCCTCTGAGGACGTCTAGTTGATATGTGAGAGATTATAGACAGCTCAGAGTCGGCATAAGAGTTATGTTGACAAGAGACGGAGACCACAGAAGTTTGATGTTGGTGAGTCAGTGTTTTTACGAGTTTCTCCATCGAAAGGGATTATAAGGTTTGGTAAAAAGGGAAAGTTAAGCCTTCGGTATATCAAACCCTTTGAGATTTTGGAGAGAGTGGGAGATAAGGCTTATAGGTTGGCATTACCACCAGACTTAGCAAGTGTTCATAACGTCTTCCACGTCTCTATGCTTCGGAAGTACCACCCAGACTTGGCACATGTGATAAGATATGAGCCATTGGAGCTCAGTGAGAGTATGACGTATGTCGAGAAGCCGATTCTGATATTGGATAGGAAGGAGAAGTTGCTTAGGTCGAAGACAATTCCCTTAGTGAAAATTCTTTGGCAATATCAGACTCCGGAGGAGGCTACCTGGGAGTTAGAGAGCCTAATATGGGAGAAGTACCCTCAACTTTTTGATGAATGACTTGGTTCTAATTTGGAGGATCAAATTTCTTGAAGGAGGGGAGGAATGTGAGACCCATAAATTTCTAAGTAATGTTTATGATTATTGAATGCACAGACAAGTTATATTACATATGAATCACAAGAAATGGATGTTTTTAAGTTCAAGTGTGAATGAATTACTAAATGAGTATTGAAGTAATTGAGTATAAGTTTAACTTGAAAAATCTGGGAGAATTGCAGCTAGAATGCTGTAGGAAGTAGGGCAGATTGATCTCATGCAAGGAGAGATTGATCTCATGGCCAGGAAAAACACAATGCCAGGTATTCTGCAGAGGGAGATCGATCCCTCACTAAAGCAGATCGATCTCGTACTGTCTCGGGTTGGACCAGATCGATCTCCTCCCATAGGCAAATCGATCTCCATTGGTCTCTGGATAGGCCAGATCGTTCTCCTCTTAAGGCCAGATCGATCACCAAAGCCTTCTGCCTAAAATAGATCGATCTGATTACCTTGAGCAAATCGATCTCATGCACTTCAATAGATTGATCCCTTGCCTCCAAATTATCGAAATTCTGAAGGATTCAAGTAAGGCCAGATCAATCTCCCCCTATGGAGATTGATCTCCTAAGGCATTTCCTATAAAACTGGGTAGTTGTATCTGCATTTCATGGGAGCAAACACATTTCCTCCATTTTTAACTTTAACCTTGCTTTCTCACTCTAAAATCCATCACATTTCCATAAAGATTTGAGAAAAAGCTACTAGAGCAAAGTTGTTCATTGTGAAGAGAAGAACAACATAGCTTAGAATCAACACTTCATTTGTTAGATTAAAGGAGCAAAGGAGTCTTCAAATTTGGAAAAGAGGAAAGTCAAGCTAAGTGAGTTTCTAATACACCAACTCAAAGGATATTTACCTAGTTGTTATTGTGAGTAGATGGGTGTATGTATTGATAATTGAAACTGCCTAGAATGTAATGTAACAAGCATGTAACAAGCATGTAACAAGCATAACATAGAATGAGTTAGTGTGAGAAAATGTGATATGGTTGAGTTGATGATAAATGGCTTATACTAAGGTGTTAGTAAGGTGATATGCATGATTTTGAGATGATGGAATGAAGTTACATTGTGAGATTAGTCAAGTTATGAAAATAAAGCATATAAGGTGTTTGATAAATTGCCATTGGGAAGTCAATGATGAACTAGAGGCACTATGAGCTTAACATCGATCCAGTGTGAATCAATATGCCTAAAGAGTTCAATAGGCTCTCGAGAAATAAATAGAGGGATCAAAATGGACTTAAGAGGAAATGAGGCTTTATAAGTGTTAATGAAAACTATAAGTCGAATCGACTATAGTAAATGCAAGAATTTTAATTTCATTTGATTAAATTGATGTGATACGTAATTTCGTGCAGTCCTGAAGATTTTGTTGAAGGTGAATCAAACTACACAATCGAACAACTCTAAGGAAGAGGAATCACTCGACGCGATTCTAGGTAAGGGAATTCTGTAAGTACCTAAAGTTAGCTGCACGTATTTTGTGGGTGTATATAGGGCTTTGCAATTGCTTGGTTACCTAGAAAAGAATTAATGGTTTATGTGAATGACTACGAATATATATGATTTGGTTTTGAAGTGATTCTTACAAAAAGGAATAGTAAGGCTAATAATTGCATAATTAACATGTTTTTTGGTACTTTTATGAATACATTGCTTTGGTTTAAGCAAACTTACGGATAGGTTGGCTATTGGATTTTATGATTTCATGAAATAGCACGAGTTAGGTGCCAATTGTGATTTTAAATGTGTTTTGTTGAAATTGAGCCGCCTATCATATTTGTATGAGTTAAATCGTGCTGGAGCTTCGCTCATACTAGATCTTGATGTTTTGATATGTATGAAATGTGATGGAGCCTACCTTGCACTATGTTTTGAGTTATGACGTTTTATAACCGTACTAGAGCTTTTGCTCGAACGTGGATTTCAATTGATTTTCTTATGCATATAACCGTACTAGAGCTATGCTCGTACGCGATTTTCCTCACTATTTATTATACATAAAGTCATACTAGAGCGTTGCTCGTACGAGGGAATTTATTGATGAAGCATAAATCGTGCTAGAGCTTAGCTCGCACTGGTTTTCACACTGTGATATGTAATGAGTCGTGCTGGATACCTCATGTAGACTGTGTGTCACATGGATGAGATGCTCGTACGAGCCATGCTGGATGCCTCGTGTGGACTATTAGACACATGGATAAGATGCTCGCACATGCACTTGAGACTGAGTAGGTTATGCATGGCATGGGGTAGATAAGACCTACGACAGACACCCCCAACCATGATATGGGTCCACGAAGTACGTTGTACCATGTACATCACACGGAGTACGCTGTACCTGAGGTTATGATGCTGATTTGAAAGTCTAGCGAAAGACTAACCTACCTCCATTCCAGCATGATGCCCCGCACACCGGGATCTGTGTGGTCTGGGATTATAATGACATAGATGGCCAACATAGTCCTTGATATATATAGTGACCACCTGTCTCACATGGTATCACATGGCTTTGTATATAAGTATGATTGTGTTGTCCAGGGTAGACTCGAGGGAGGGGTCGAGCCTTGTGGGATGTTTTTAAAGAGATGACACTTGTTGTTTGTGATGAGTTTTGATATGTTTTGAGAAAGTAATAAATCCTAAGGGATGGTTTTGTGACGAATTACCCTTTTTATGATGAGTTTTACTATGATGAGCATGAGAGGTTTTACATGATGATTTTTCATGTTTACATGCCTATTTTCATGTTTTTAGTACATGATATATGTATATACATGTGGCATAGTTTAATATTTCCTCATGCTATAGATATTATTGATTTTTATGCATGACACTATAAGTATGTAGATAGTGTAGTTATCTACCATGCTTGCATTATTGCCTTACTGAGCGTGTGTGTCACGACCCAAATTACCTAAAATCATTACAAATTTTTCTGCTTTTTCCGTTTATTATTTAATTCTTACCTTTCTCTCATCGTGACCATCCTACAAACAATTGGGCTATGATTCGGTGTTAGTTCCCTCACACTATTTACCATTTCATTTCCACAATCATATTCACATATAAGGATTTACTATCCTTTTACTTTAACCAAATACATATATAGTAGTATTTACATAACCTTACATCCCCGACATCATATCTGTTTACAGTACTATGCATTACATGTTCAGATACAAAACTATACAAATGTGTATACCTGTCTCTCGATGGGAAGCAGCGGATACCAAGATGCAAGTTCTCAACCGCTCACTAACTACTGCGAGTACTCTGAAAAGATGGGAAATAAGGGGGTGAACAAACCACACGCTCAGTAAGGCAATTATGCAAGTAAGTAGATAGTTCCATTATCTACATGCTTATAATGCCATGCCCTTAAAATCCATTTCTTTTCATTAAAATCTCAAGCACGAAACCATGCATACATCAATAACATAGTTTATCAAAACTATTTGTGCATATATAAATCATGTAATTCATGCATCAAAGGCATTTTGTGTGACATCATTAAATCATACTTAGCACGAGGTAAATCAAGATCATGCATCATTTCATGCCATATAAAACAAATCATGAGAAATAATTCTTTTCATGAATCTTATCATTAATGCATGGAAAACTCATCATGCTACTGCATTTAAATCATTTCATTAAAACTGCAGTATAAAATAACCCCTCTGGGTCAATCATCTCATAAATACATCTCAAAACTCATAAAACAGCTCGTTATAAAATTCTGTCATAAAATCACCCTTCTTTTAGGGTCACATGTCATAAAATCATCTGAAATCTAGCATCACAGTAGAAAATCCTAAAATCGGGGGCCTGACCCCTCCCTCGGGTCTACCCTGGTCTATCGAGACCACGTGTTATATCATGTGAGACAAGTAGGTGACTATATCAGTAACAACGAGGACTATGGCCATAACCTAGTGATCCCTGGCTACACGGTACCTAGTGTGCGGGGTATCACACCTGAAACGGAGGTGGGTCAATCCTACCGCTAGAACAACATAACATCAGGATTACAAGGGCAAGGATTTCTACCTCGTGGCTAATGCCACTCCACTCTAACAATCCCCAAGGTACAGCGTACTCCGCGTGACATACACGGTACAACGTACTCTGTGAACCCAATCTCAGTCAGGGGGTGCCTGCAATAGGTCTTATCCACCCATACCATCTCTGTCTCAGTATATACGTGTGGCATATCATCTCAGTGTGACACACACTCTATTGGAGGTTCCAACATGGCTATATGCATGTCATATAAATCCCTGTGCGAGCGAAGCTCTAGCACAATTTCATAAAAATCAGTAACATCTGCGTACGAGTAGCACTCTAATATGACTTTAAAATAGTTATAAATCTATATAAAACTTCGTGCGAGTAAGCTCTAGCACGGTGTTATGCATCAATAAATCAAATCTCATGCGAGTTACACTCCAGCATGGCTTTATGCATAAATAAATCAAATCTCGTGCGAGTTACACTCCAGCACAGCTTTTATGCAATTATCATATCAAAACAGGATGCTAGTTAAGCTCCAGCACCTCTCATGCTTGTCAAATCATTAAAACTAGTACGAGCAAGCGCTCCAGCACCTTTTTATACATATCAAGTCAAAACAAGTAAAAATATTCAAAACAAAGTGTGAGCTAAACTCTAACACCTCTCATGCATTTCACAGTAGTAAAATCAGTGCGAGCAACCGCTCTAGCACATTTCATGCATATGATGTCACACAAGTCGATGCGAGCAACCACTCAAGCACATTTTATTCACGCTCACAAACTCAGATATAGTGCGAGCTATGC
This sequence comes from Firmiana major, assembly GCA_033439115.1. Classification (NCBI taxonomy): domain Eukaryota; kingdom Viridiplantae; phylum Streptophyta; class Magnoliopsida; order Malvales; family Malvaceae; genus Firmiana; species Firmiana major. The sequence goes on along the minus strand of CM065896.1, from coordinate 46,849,334 downwards.
ACCGCACTATCTGTTTCCATTTAAAGTTAATAGTTGGCCCATTTTCCATATAATTTTCATTTAAATCTTAATAACACTTATGTAGTTTTATATTGTGAAATCTATGCAAATACTGGTCAATCTATCGATTTGCTTTGCTTAAAAACCAAGAAAATTTCCTAAATCAGAAAATTCATTAAATCATGCATTTCATGCATGTCATGCTTTCACCATCCTTAGGTGAATTCCCTCAATAGGGGTAAAATAGCATTTTTATCTATTTCGAGTCCTTAAAATCTTTAATCTATTTCTAGGACCTTTATACATATTCTGTATATACATACATATTCAGTGTAAACAAAAGCTATTAAAATACGTGTAGCTACCTCTAGCTACTCACACAATTCCCTTACCTCATTTTTTTGTACAGTCTGACCTTTCACTGATGTCTCGTCATGCAGTCCGATTTGCTCTCAATCAAATCTCTGAAGCTACGTATAAATATACATTAGGTCAAATACAATACAATTAATTGTATTTCATATTTTACGGGCTTAATTTAAATCATTGGGCCCGTTTACCCATATTGGGCCCGATTACACCATAATAGGCCTTAATCGGCCTTAAGCCCGTTTTCCACTCACTATTCACATTATCGAGGCCTATTAGGCTTATTGGGCCCATCAGTATTTATTGGGCCTCGTTCTAAACTCTAGAATAGCTCAATTAATTATTTACGACAATTTATCTTAAATTTCAGAACATAGTTCATTTAATGCGAAAATTAAATTCGTAATTTATGCTGTAAATTTTTGACATGCATATCAATGCAATATTGTCGTAAATAAGGGTTACTTACCCGAGATTCCATGATAGTACGTAAATTGAGGCTGTCTCGAGCTCTCGTTTGACATCAATTGTCGAGCTACACAATTACATATTTTTTCTGGTCAATTTTCAGTCGGCTATTAATCAAATTAAATATTCTGAAATTTAAATCAGTCAATTTCGACCGCTTATCGACTTACCCGTAGCTCGATTGCATCATTGGGATTTTCCCTCAATTTTTTCTCTTTTTTCTTTTTCCCCTTGTGTCTTTCTTTTCCTTCTTTTCTGGCTGAACCGGTTAGGTCTGGTTCAGCCCGATTCAGACCGGTTCGATCCAGCCGGTTTAGTCTGGTTCGATCAGTTCAGGGCTTCGCCGGTCGATTCTCCCCCAGCTTTTGTCGCCAGCAGCTCTGCGGGATCGTCCGAAGGTCGGATCTGGGGTCGGTGTGGTTCGAGGTGGTCGAAAAGTGGCTGGTCCAGCTCTTTTCCCTTCCGACGTCGGTGCCTTTTCTTTTCTCACCATTTTTCCTCGCTAGCTGCCATCTCACTGGCTGATTCAACCACCGATCGCGTCGCCTGCGTCTGGGGAACCATGGACTAGGGTCGGTTGGGGCTAGATCGGTGCTGATGGCCGTCGATTTCCTTTTCTCCCTTTTCGGTTTCTCTCTTTCTCTTTATCTCGTCGCCGTTCGTCGGCTCCTTCGGGTCGCTGGTGTCGTTGGTGGCTGCCTCAAGTCTGGGCTTCGTCGGCGCCTCTAAGTCGCCGGTGGTCTCCGTTTGTCGGTGGAGGCAGAGGCGAGGTGTTGTTTTGGTTTATGCAGAAATCGCGTTTCGTAATTTTCTGCCCCTTTTTTTCTTTATTTATTTAATTTATTTTTATTATTATTTTAATCAATTAAAATATTATTAAAAATCCAAAAATATCTTAAAAAATTATATTTTATTCATTTAACCAATTAATGAATTTATCGATATTATTTCATATTTTCGGTATATTTTTCGATTATTTTCGAGGTAATTTCTCGAAGTGAAAATTTCCGTTTATTCCAATAAATTCATATCTTGATCAATTTAACCCGAAATTTAATTATTTCTTCGTTATTGATCAAGATTCTCAAATCCATTATTTTTAATGAAATGTTCTTGTCCAATTAATATCGAGTTTCAATCTTTTGACCGTTTTACCCTTCAACGTGTTCAGAAATACCATTTCAATCCTTTATTTGATCTTTAAATGCATTCGAGAATTTTTATTCATTCCATTTGAATCATAATAAATTATGATAAAATCGGGTCTTACAGTGTGGTTGCTCATCCCATTCAGTTTCCCCCTCTACAGAGCGCGCATAGTAGCCTAGTGAAGGACTGAGGCATCGCATTTGGATATCCGCTGCTCTCCATCGCCAAGAGGTATACACACAGGAATTCTTTTTGTATCTAAACATGTAATAGCACAATAATCATTTTGAAATGTAATAAGGGGGACGTTATTGTTAGCAAACATGTCATGTATAAGTACATGACTTAAACTTGCAAATGTATGTGTTGCTTTTTTATTTATTAAAAGAGATATGGTAAATGATGGTTAATACTGAATCACAGCCCAACTGTGCTTGTGAGGGTTGTTCACGATCGGGTAAGTTAACGTATAAAGCAAAAAATTTGTGGTGATTTTTAGATGAAATGGATGAAAAGGGTCAAGACACTTACGGTCTAAGACGATCTCTTTGGTTAAGGTTCTCTGGCAATACCAGACTTCATAGGAAGCTACATGGGAATTAGAGAGCTTGATGCGAGAGAAGTATCCAGAGTTATTTGATGACTGACTTGGTTATAATTCGAAAGACCAAATTTCTTAAGGGGGGAGGAAATATAAGACCCAAACTTTGCGTTATTTCTTTAAGAATGTATCATTTGGAATATGTAATTTTGATATATTGATCAATAAGGAAGAAATAATACAATTTCGTGTTCATATGATGTAATTGGAAGCCGATAAATTTTAAAATATCGAAATAAAAGCTTGGGTAAATTCAAAATAAACTGAATGAAATTAGGTTAAACCAATTGAAAATATGGACTCAGAACGTGAAAATATAAGGAGTCCAAGAAGGGAAGTTAGTTCAAAAATGATAACCCGAAAATTACCAAACCTTGGGAATTTATCGTCGAAATATGGAAAAATATATTTTCGAAGAAATAAAAATAAAATATGACGTACATATATATTTTGAGAAATAAAAATAATATTTATGTACATGTGTGTGCGGATATCAATGTACATAAAATACATTGTAATAATATTATTATAATAATAATAAATAATAATAAGAGAATTTTATTATTGTATTATTATTATAATAATATTATAAGATATTTTATACTATATTATATTATACTAAAATGTAATATAGTATATTAAAGGGGAAAAAAAGAGAGAAATCTGGAAAAAAAGGGAAAAATGAAAAAAAAAAGAAATAGAAGCTGAAATCGCGCGAGGACCCCTGAGAACCCGATCGACCTCGTCTTCCTTCCTCTGGTGAGCCACGATCGGCGAGAACGTGCGATAGGAGACCGACGAAAGACGACCGGCACCCAAGAGGAGACTGGACGTCGTCACGCGCCATGGGATAGCCGAAAAAGGTATATCGACGAGGGAGAAGCCGAATAGAAAAAGGAAGATTCGACGGTCACCGACGTCGATTTGACCCCGACCAAACCCACCGAAGGTACCTCAGGAGAAGCCGGGTCAAACAGTGGCCAAAACAGTTTAAGGACCGATCGAAAATGCCAGCAATGACCAAATAGCCCTTGAACCGATTCAGACCTATTCAGTGTGAAAGGGGTTGAATTGGTCTAAATCGGTTCAGTAGGAGAGAAAAAAATTTGGAAAAACATTCGGTGTTGCCCCGGCACAAAAGTAGACTGGTAAGCGGTCGAAACTGATCGATTTATTTTTTGAAAAATTAGTTTGAATTTATATTTAACCAAAATTGATCGGTTTAAATATATATTAATGTGTAGCGCAACGGTAGTCGACAAACAGGAGTTCGAGCGAGCCTCAATTTACGTGTCATTGAGAAAATTCAAGTAAGTGATCCTCACATACTATAACTTAAATAGTTATACAAAATTGAAATTAATCGTATGCAAATTAGAAATTGATCGAGTAAGTTACAGATTGATTCAGTATAAATTAATGTAGGTGTGGAATTGAAAAATTGATGATTCTAAATGATTAAATGAACGATCCAAAAGTCTAGAAAGGCTTAAGGAGCAATTGGGCCCCACTAAGGGTAAATTAGGCCCAATATGTTAAATTGATCTTAGAAAAAGTGAAAGAATGAATATATCAGGGTGAACTGATATAATATGTGTTCAATTGCAGCCCCGAGAATTGAATTGAAGCTTTGCAAATTGATTGCCAACAAACGTGGAAATAAGGAAATTTCGACTCGACGATTCCAGGTAAGGGATCTTTGCGAGCTTTTAGAGATGGCTATGCATAGATTTTTTGTAGTTTTCAATTCTTTAAATTTTATGAGGACTACAAATATAGAATAATATTTATGACCCCCAAATATGAAAAAATTACGAAAATACCCCTAGACCCGGGAAAATTTAAAAATGCATAAAGTGCATGAACTTGACGTTTTACATGTGAAAAAGAGGTTTTATAAAACTAAAATGATAGGCTAGCTCACAATTTGATTGTATGCATTAAATTGCACATTTTTGTGAAATATGATTTGCTTGACAAGTGATTTGGAGAGATGTTGCCCTCTCACTCTATTTTGCACCATTTTGCATATCGCACTCAATTTTGAGTATCACTGTTATGGGAAATAGAGCCAGCTGTCAGTTTGTGTGTGTGAAATCGTGCTGGAGCTATGATGAGGTCTGTGGATATATCCAGATCCACTCACACTTGATTTTGTTATGGTATATGAACAGACCGTGTTGGAGCACCGCTTGCACTGGATTCTATTGTGATGCGTGATTGAGATTGTGTTGGAGCCATCGTGTTGCAATGTGTGTCATACTGACTTGGTCACACTGAATCTGAGATGACAGGTTATGGTTGATAATTTATTTAGTTGAGGTAGTGAGCTTGTGACTCAAGCACCTACAACTGTGTGGTAATTGTAATATGGTTCAAGGAGATCGTTGTACCATGTGGACAACATGGAGTACACTGTACCGTGCAACTATGGGATGTGAGGATTGCGTCTTTAGAATTGGGCATGCTATGTCATTTCTTAAATTTGTGATAGCCCTTAGATAAGAGCCGATGGATAGACTAATCCCCTCCCCTCATCGAACTCAGAGATAGCCTTGCACACCTAGCTAGTGATAGCTCGGGGTCTCGGACTTTGGAAAAATATCTTATGCATTTGTGTGGATCCTTGCCTAGTCTCGCCTATTTTTATTAGTTTCTATAATGAAGCTATCTGTGATTTGATTTCTGTGATGAAACCATTTAAAATGAGAATATGATTTAAATATGAGTTTCAATACTGAACACAGTAATGTTTTACTCCGAATGAGTTTTGAAATTCGATTTTTAGGAATAAATTACTATGTTTTACTATAATGGTTTTGTGAATGCCACGAGTTTTCGGCATAAACCATGCATTATGAGCAACGTAGATAGTATGGTTATCTACTTGTTTTCATTTATTCCTTGCTGAGCGTGCGGTGCTCATCCCTTTACTTTCCCCCTCTACAGAGCATTTCCAGTAGAGTGTGTTAGCTACATCCTTCCTACGATCATTTACACACAGCTATCTAGCAACATCGAGGTATACACACATATGTACTTTTTATATCTGAATAATAGTGTACAGTGATGTAGTCACTTTATATGGGGGACGTGTATGTAAGGCAATGTAAATGACTTTGTAATTATGAAATAGTAATTTTATGAGCTTCCGCGATGTTAGTGCCTGGGACGAAAGCAATGCCTGATATGTATATATATATAACATATGAAACTGAGTGATGCATATTAACTCACAACCCAACAAGTGAAGTGTCGTAAGTTCGAAAAAATTTGTAGTGATTTTTGGGAAAATGGGTCGCGACAAGTTTGATGTTGTGGAATGTTAGATTTATATCGAAAAGTTCAGTTTATAGCTCGATTTAGCTGAGAACTGTGAAAGTGTGAAAATTTGATGATTTGGTATGCTGTGAATTGTTAATTGGTGCTTGGAATAAATGTGTAGGATATTAGGTTAATGAATTGAAATTAAAAGGAAAGAAACTATCGAAAATAGTTTAAACCGAGACTTTATCGGTAAAACTGAGAAAGTGGGAAAAATTAGCAAAATGGTCGAATCTAGTGAGTTTTACGTAGGTTGAGGTATATTAAGATGAATTTGACTATCACTTGATGGATTTGAAATTTTTTTGGGCAGCTCGAAGCGTTTGCATGTAAAACGAGGTAAACCAGTTACCTGGTGATATAGTGTTGTCCTAGCCTTGGCCAAGTAAGAGATGCAGTCTATTTTAGTAATGATATACCTTACCTACAAATAGATATTTATAGGATGGAAAACCTTTTATATAACAAGCAAGAATTGCGAAATGACCTTAAGCCCGTGTTTATTTAGTTCGAGTGCAAGATTTTCGTATAAATAAAAAGCTACGAATATTTTCATATTAAGCATGTGCATGTATATGTAAAATTTTGAAAATAAGACTCCTGCAATCTTTTGTACAAATAAATTTGAAAATAATTTCAGTAAATGATGATAAGTTTGATTTCGAGACTATAAGATCTAAAATGTACGAGTCAGGGTAAACCTGGCAGTCAATTTAAAGGGACCCAAGGGAATTCTAGTCGACGGCCTATGAACGGACTGGGCCTTGACTGTATCGTTCATATTTCTATGTGTCTGTCATGTTGCCTTTATGGCAGTATGTGTTGTAACGACCCTTGACCTTGAAAATTTGGAGGAATTTATTTCTTGAAGTTTTAAATTCCTACTTATTCCTTCATTTACTTGGACTGTATTCTTGTTCAGTGTCGTTTCTTTTATCTTACTTATTCACCGATAAATTATACTTCAATTAAAATTTTACATCTAAATGGCCAATAGAAATTTTGGCAACAAAACGGCTTATATATAAGCCTACCCACCTGCAAATCAAATGCTTTAACAATCCTAGATATCCACAACTATCAAACATGCTTCCCAATTTGCATCATCAAGCCAACATATATCCATTCCAACTAAAATTACTACTCCAAGATAAATTCTCATAAGGGAAATTCTTTACATTTGTTTTCTTACAAATTACATCCCAACATAATATTTCCACTATATGTTTGTGCTCACAAAATGTGTCTGGTATAGGAATGCAATTGTATACCTCTGCGTGTACAAAAAGTAGCCTAGGGTAGCTCTTTCTGCCAACCTATGTCGTGTACGCGTCAGGTAGCGTCTATAGATCACTGCAAATAATCTGAAAGGTAGAGGGGTGAGCTTTCAGGAAAAAGCCCAGCAAGAAAGAGCATTTAAAACGATCATGGTGATTAAAATATATAGAAAAACATAATAATACGTAAAATGACTTCTCTCTGCAACTAATATAAAGGACCTCCGAATTTAAGAAATCAGAAACATCATCAATCAAAACGTGAATCTTTAAGTACTTGAACTTAACAGTCATAACATAACCTTTTGTATATTCAGAATTTCAAAAACATATTTGCATATAAATCACAAATCACAGAGTCAAATCTAAAAACAGAGTTTAATTAAGATAGAGACTACGCTATCCCATATGATTATCATGCATCAATAACAAAATCATCCTCCATAGAGGGAATTCAGAACCTATGGCCATGGTAGGGCTGTAGACGTAATTAAGGTCGTACATCGTTCAGACGCCCGAATGCGGAGTTCAGACGCCCCTAAGGCGAGCATGACAAGCGTTAGCATAAAACATAAGTGGCCCTTTGTAAGACCCGATATTTTCGAGTGCATAAAAAAAATGCAAAAGGACTTAAATGGCATTCCCGAATACGTGCAGGGGCAAAATGGTCAAAAGACCAAAATTCGGTATTTATCGGGACAAGAAAATTTAATTAAAAATATGAGAATGAGAAATCTTGATCAATGATGAAGAAATAATTAAATTTCGAGTTAAATTGATCAAGATATGAATTTATTGGAATAAACCGAGATTTTCGTATCGAAAAATAATCCCGAAAATAATCGAAAAATATACCGAAAAGGTAAAATCGGACTGAGAAAATTATTTACAGATTAAATGAATAAAATATAAATTTTTTTAAGGATATTTATGCATTTTAATATTATTTTATTGAATAAAATAATATTAAAAGTTAATTATAAATAAATAAATAAAAAAAAAAAAAAAAAAAAAAAGAAACGAAAGTCTGAAACGTGAAACAGAAAGAAAAGAAACAGAAACAGAGAAGAAGAAACGCGAAAGGCGAAACCGAGGAAGAGACGCCGGATGAGCCACCACCGGCGAGGCTGAGGGGCCGGTGAGGGTCGGCGAAGGTCGACCGACCTCAGGCGAACCCACCGGTGGCATCGACGCGTGGCCAGGTGGCCGGAAAACGCCGAAAAGCGAAGGAGATACCGCGGGGGAGAAACGTCGATCGGCGGCCATCGGCGCCGATTCGACCCAGGCCGAGGCCTGATTTGAGAAGCCCAGTCCATGGCGCGTTGAACGGCACCGGAATCGGCCAGAGAACCGACCGGACGGCGCCGGCACGACCAAAGGGAGCCTGGACCGGCCGAACCGGACTGAACCGGTCAAACCGGACCCGAGCTGAACCGGCGGTCCGAACCGGGTTGAACCGGACCGGACCGGTTCAGCCAAAAAGAGAGGAAAAAAAAGGAAGAAAAAGGGAAAAAAGAAAAAGAGAAAAAATTGGGGAAAATTCCAGTGATGCAATCGAGCTTCGGGTAAGTCGGTAAGCGGTCAAATTGACCGATTTAAATTTTAGAATATTTAATTTAATTAATTCCGACTGGAAATTTACCCGGAAAAATATATTTAATTGTGTAGCTCGACGATTGGCATCCACCGAGAGCTCGAGATAGCCTCAATTTTTGTATTATCATGGAATAACGGGTAAGTGACCCTTATTTACGACAATTTTATATCGTTATGCGTGATTGATATTTAACGCATAAATTACAGATTTAATTTTCGCATAAATGAATTAAATTCTGGAAAATTAGATAAATTGTCGTAAATATTAAATTGAGATATCAGAGAATTTAGAACGAGGCTAAATAAATTACTGATGGGCCCAGTGAGCCCAATAGGCCTCGATAAAGTGTGGTAAAAGGGCTTAAGGTCGATTAAGGCCCATTAAGGTGCAATCGGGCCCAATATGAGAAACGGGCCCAATGATTTAAAATTAAGCCCAGAAAATTATGAAATACAATTAATTGTATTGTATTTGACCTGATGAATGTGTATCCGCAGTGCCGGAGATTTGATTTGGATTCGGAGCAAATCGGACTGCGTGACGAGACATCAGTGGGAAAGGTCAGACTGTACAGATAAATGAGGTAAGGGAATTGTGTGAGTAGCTAGAGGTAGCTACGCATATTTTAATAGATTTTGTATACACTGATTTTGTATGTATACACGATTATTGTAAAATGATCCTAAAAGTGGTTTAAATAATTTTTAAGGATCGAAATAGGTGAAATGTCTATTTTACCCCTATTGAGGGAAGTTCACCTAAGGATGGTGAAAGCATGACATGCATGGAATGCATGATTTAAGGATTTTTATGATTAAGGAATTTTCTTGATTTTAATCAAAGTAAAACGATAGATTGGCCAGTAAATGCATGAATTTCACAAAATAACACTACGTAGGTGTTATTAATATTTAAATGAAATTTCTTTGGAAAAGAGGCCAACTATCAAGTTTATATGGAAACAGATAGTGCCGACACGTAGTTCGCACTATATCTGCGTTTGTGAATGTGCATAAATGTGCTTGAGCAGTTGCTCGCACCGACTTGTGACATCATATGCATGAAATGTGCTAGAGCATGGTGCTCGCACTGATTTTTAATATTGTGAAATGAGAGCTGCTGGAGCCTAGCTCGCACTCTGTTTTGACATGTTTTGACATGTTTTGACATGTTTTGATTTGTTTTGACGTGGTATGCATAAAATAGTGCTGGAGCGATTACTCGCACTACTTTTAATGATTTGACATGCATGAGAGATGCTGGAGCTTAGCTCGCATCCTGTTTTGATTTAATTATGCATAAAAGCCGTGCTGGAGTGAAACTCGCACGAGATTTGATTTAGTTATGCATAAAGCCGTGCTGGAGTATAACTCGCACGAGATTTGATTTACTTGAGCATTCATTTGTGCTGGAGCGTTGCTCGCACAAAGTTTTATATGGTTTTCATAATTCATTTGAATGCCGTACTGGAGTTTTTCTCGTACGAGGTTTTCACTGAATTTATATACATATCCGTACTAGAGCGTTGCTCGTACGTGGAACTTACATGAAATTATAATCAGTTTAAGTCGTACTGGAGCGCTGCTCGTACGCAGATTTCACTGATTTTTATGAAACCGTGCTAGAGCTTCGCTCGCACGAGATTTTCAGATATCATGAATATGCATGGAGCCGTGCTTGAGCTTCGCTCGCACAGGGATTTATATTACATGCATATAGCCGTGTTGGAGCCTCCTGTAGACTGTGTGTCACAGTGAGATGATATGCTCACACGTGCATTCTGAGACAGATGATATGGGTGGATAAGACCTATTACAGGCACCCCTGACTGAGTTTGGGTTCACGGAGTACTTTGTACCGTGTATGTCACGCGGAGTACGCTGTACCGTGGGGATTGTTGGAGTGGAGTGGCATTAGCCACGAGGCAGCAAGCCTTGCCCTCGCAATCCTGGTGTTATGCTGTTCTGGCGGGTAGGACGACCCACCTCCCGTTTCAGGTGTGATACCCCGCACACTAGGTACCGTGTTGCCAGGGATCACTAGGATATGGCCATAGTCCTCGATGTTACTGTTAATTACCTGATTGTCTCACATGATATAACTTGTGGTCTGTTAGACCAGGGTAGACCCGAAGGAGGGGTCAGGCCCCCGATTTGATGATTTGATGATTTCAGATGATTTTATGATATGTGACCCTGAAAGAAGGGTGGTTTTATAACTCAAGTTTTATAATGAAATATAACAAATTGTTTTATGAGTTTTGAGATGATTGACCCAGAGGGGTTATTTTATACTGCGTTTTAAATGAATTGATTTAAATGCAGTGGCATGATGTGTTTTCCATGCTTTCATTTGAAAACCTTGAATTGTCTTACATGACATGAAAGAATGCATGATCTTGATTAAATTCATGCTTAATATGATTTAATGATGTCACATAAAATGCTTTGAATGCATGAGTTACATGATTTATATATGCACAAATAGTTTTGGATAAACTATGGCATCGAATATGCATGACTTTGTGCGTGTAATTTTAAATGAAAAGAAATGGATTTAAGGGCATGGCATTATGAGCATGTAGATAGTGGAGCTATCTACTTACTTGCATAATTGCCTTACTGAGCGTGTGGTTTGCTCACCCCCCTTATTTTCCCATCTTTTCAGAGCACTTGTAATAATTATTGAGCGGCTGAGGACTTGCATGCTTAATATCCGCTGCTTGCTGCTACCCATCGAGAGACAGGTATACACATTTGTATGGTTTTGTATCTAAATATGTAATGCACAGTACTGTAAACGGATATTATGTCGGGGATGTAGAGTCATGTAAATACCATTGGGTATGTGTTTATTTAAAGTCAAAAGGATAGTAGACTCTGATATATGATTATGGGAATGAAATGTTAAATAGTGTGAGGTGACTAACACCGAATCATAGCCCAACTGTGTTGTAGGATGGTCACGACGAGAGAAAGGTAAGAATTAAATAATAAATGAAAAAGCAAAAAAAAATTTACTCTGATTTTTAAGGTAATTCGGGTCGTGACACCCTTAGTCTCAAAACATACAATAGTTTTCATATATATAAAAAAAATCGAAGTACAACCATCATATTCATAAGACAATTTCAGAGAACATGCTCTTGTTCAGAAGTCAAATTCAGAAATATGCAATTATTTAGAATACAAATTCAGAGAACATGTTCTTGTTTAGAAAACAAATTCAGAAACATACACTTATTCAGAAAACAAATTCAGAAACATGCTTTTATTCGGAAAACCAATTCAGAAATCACGCTCTTACTCAGAAGACAAAAGCAGAAAACATGCTCGAAAATCATTGTTCAAATCTTTGTAAGTTTTCTTTGAATTCAAAACATAGTCAATCGAAATCCTGGGCTAAAGAGCGGTCTAACCATAATTGTTTTGTAAACGTTTGTCGAACATGTTGAAAATTCAAGCATCTTCCTTAATCGCAGTTCAGAAAGCAAACTATTACCATTTTAAATTACACCCCCTTACCTCGATTTATCAGAAATTTCGAGTTCGAGTTGTGACACCTCCAAGTATCTCCCTTATATCCTCCTACAATTTTCCTACACCGAAATTCATATTTTTAGTATCCTATTTATTCTAATTACCTACAATACTTCAAAATCGTAACCTTATTCGCTACTACTTCGTGTGTGCATATAATTGTACATACCTAGGCTAACACATGTGTGTCTATATATATATATTTTTATGCACTTATACTAACACACACATTTATTATATACATATCTATATACACACATAAGTATATACACATATATATATTTCATTATTTATTTTTATTATTCATCATTACATATTTTTTGTCTACTTCTCATTTCTCCCCTTTTTTATTTTACACCTATTTTAACTTACACATACATGCTTATAAACACAACATATATATATGTACATTATATATATATATATATTTTACCTTTATTTTTTCCTTCAATTTCCAGCTTCTCTTCTTTTCCCTTTTCCTTTTTTTTTCTTTTTCCTTTCTTTTTCTTTTTCCTTTTTCCTTTCTTTTTCCTTTTTCTTCTTTCCTTTCTTCCCTCGGCTACTGCTCACTATTTTTTTCTTTCTTCTCCAGCTACTGCTACATCATCCTCACCTCCCCACCGAATTCTTCCTCTGCTTTGGCTTCCCCGATTTCCTGTCCACTTCCATCGGCTAGCTGTAGTTTCCTCTCGGTTTGCCTCAACTCCAGCTCCCCTAGGTTCTGCTTCAGTTTCCAGCCTCTCGATCCTATTTTAGCTTCCAGCTCCCAGTTCTGTTTCAGCTTCAGCTCTCAGTTCTGCTTCTTTCTTTAGCCCCTCTCGGTCTGCTTCTTCCTCAACCTCTCGGTTTGCTTCTCCTTCAGCCCCTCTCAATCTGCTTCTTCCTTCAGCCTCTCAGTCTGTTTCTTCCTTCAGCCCCTCGGTGGTGCTCACTGTCACTCTTAGTTTTTGCTTCCCTTCAGCCCCTTGGTTCTGCTCTCCCTCACTCTCGGTCTGTTTCAGCTTTCTTCCTCTCCCTCGATTCTGCTTCAGCTCCTTTCTTCCCGGCCAGCCACTCCTCTCGTTTCCTTTTCTTTTCTTCCCTTTTCTTCTCCTAGCCGACCTCTCCTTCCTTTCCTTTCTCCTTTTCTTCTCCTGACTTCAACCCCCTGTTTCTCTTCTTTTTTTTGAACTAATCATGTGCGAGAATTGGCTTCTTTTTGAAGCCAATTCCGTACACCACTTAATATATATATATTAATTAATCTATATATTTATTTGTTTCTTCATTTTGTTTGTTTTGTTCTATTTATTAATACATATATTTCATAACATATATTTATTATATATATTTTAATTTGTCTTAGTATATATATATATATATATATATTTAAAATAAAATTATTCAATTGTACAATATTCATGTTTTCATAAAATTTTCATTACTTCAAATTGAAAATATTCTTGGGATCTCATCATTCCTTATAAATCCACAATATAAGCTTTACATAAAATTTCCAACTAATAAACTAAAATTTTTCAATCCCTCCACACTTGCATTTGCTCCTCACCTCTTGTATTTCGGGATCTCTGTCATTCACAGGCTTCTTGACTCTTATACTTCTCGAGCCCTACAATGAATGTTCGTACTTCCATTAAAAATATCTTTTTTTTATTTGTTTTATAGTCTAATTAAATATAGAAATTTTGTGGTGTTTACATTCTCCCCACCTTTAAGGAATTTAGTCCCCCAAATTCATCTTAGTCCTTCAGAATAGATGAGGGTACTTCTCCTTTATAAGACTCTCCAGCTCCCATGTAGCTTCCTCGACCGAATGATGTTGCCAAAGAACCTTTACCAGAGAAATAGTTTTTGATCGAAGTACTTTTTCCTTTCTGTCCAAAATTCGGATAGGTCGCTCAATGTAATTCATGTCCTCTTGAATGCTCAAAGGCTCATACTCAATAATATGTGATGGATCTGGATTATACTTCCTTAACATCAAGACATGCAAAACATTATGTACTCCAGAAAGCTGTGGGGGTAAGGCCAGTCTGTAAGCTACATCTCCCACTCTCTCAAGAATCTCAAATAGACCAATGAAGCGTGGACTTACTTTCCCCTTCTTCCTAAACCGTATGATACCCTTGCTCAGAGATACTTTAAGAAATACAAAGTCCCCAATTTGAAACTCAAGTGGCAACCTACGCTTATCTACATAACTCTTCTGCCTACTTTGGCTGGCCTTAAGTCTGTCGCAGATTATCTGAACACCTTCAGCTGCCTATTCCACAAGATCGGGAGCCAAGATCTTTCTGTCACCCACTTCTTGCCATGCCATTGGAGACCTACACCTCATACCATATAAGGCCTCATAAGGTGCCATCCCAATACTAGCATGACAGTTGTTGTTATAAGCGAACTCTGCAAGAGGTAAATGATCTTCCCATGAGCCCTTAAACTCTAGTATGCACGCCCTTAACATATCCTCTAATGTCTGAATGGTCCTCTTAGATTGACCATCGGTCTGAGGATGATAGGCAGTTCTAAAATTAAGCTGAGATCCCATGGCTTCTTAGAAATGTGTTCAAAATCTAAAAGTAAATCGAAAATCTCTATCAGACATAATGCTCATGGGTGCCCCATGCAACCGAGCTATCCCCTTGACATACAACTTCGCTAAGGCACTTAAGGAATCTGTACTCTTAATGGTAAGAAAATAGGCACTCTTAGTTAATCTGTCTATGATTACCCAAACAGCATCGTGACCCCTTCGGGTCCTCAGTAAGCTCATAATGAAGTCCATAGTAATGCGCTCCCATTTCCAAGTAGGCACTGGAAACACTTAAGCAGTCCTGCTCACTTTTGGTGCTCAATCTTAATCTACTGACAAATTAAACACTTGGCTACAAACGCTGCCACATCCCTCTTCATACCGATCCACCAATACACTTTACATAAGTCATCGTACATCTTAGTGCTCCCTGGATGCATGGTGTATCGAGAGCAATGAGACTCCTTCAAAATCCTCTACCTCAGGGTATCATCGTTTGGGATACATATACGGCCTCTAAATCTCAATAACTCATCCTCACAGACCATAAAGTCTGACAGCATGTTCTGCTCTGCCTAACTAACCATGTCTAATAATTTCTGATCACTCCTCTATCCAGTTCTAATCTGATCCAAAATACTAGGTTAAATTTGCAGACTAGCCATGAACCCAACATCTATTACCTCTACACTTACACTGAGCTTGGAAAACTGTTCCAATAACTCCCATTCTCTGATCATCATAATAGAAACCATCCCTTACCTACTTAGAGCATCGGCTACCACATTTACTTTGCCCGGGTGATACAGAATCTCACAGTCATAGTTTTTTAGGAGCTCTATCCATCGTCTCTGTCTCATATTCAGCTCCTTCTGATCAAATAGGTACTTCAAACTCTTATGGTCAGTGAAGATCTAAAATCTTTCTCCATATAGGTAGTGTCACCATATCTTCAAAGCAAAGACAACTGCAGCTAGCTCTAAGTCATGAGTAAAGTAATTCCTTTCATGGTTCTTGAGCTGGTGAGAACCATATGCGACCACTCTCCTATACTGCATAAGCACGCACCCCAGACCCTAATATGAGGTATCACTGTACACTGCATATCCTTCAGATCCACTCGGAATAGTTAATAATGGGGCAGTGGTCAACCTCTGCTTAAGTTCTTGGAAACTCCACTCACATTGTTCAATTCACTCAAACAGAACATCCTTATGTATCAACTTAGTCAGTGGAGCAGCAATCTTAGAGAAACCTTCAACAAACCTCCTATAATATCCGACTAATCCCAGAAAACTCTAAATTTTTGTAACAGTTTTCGACCTCTCGCAATTGAGTACTGCACTACCTTCGACAGATCAACTGACACCCCGTCCTTAGAAATAATGTGGCCTAAAAAAGCTATTTGTTCTATCCAAAACTCACACTTATCTAGTTTCTCATACGACTGCTTCTCTTTGAGAGTTTGAAACACTATCCTCAAGTGCTGCTCATGCTCATCTCGAGACTTTGAGTAGATCAGGATGTCCTCGATGAAAACTATGACAAACCGATCTAAATACTCACGAAACACCTCATTCATCAAGCTCATAAATGCAGTTGGGGCATTAGTAAGACCGAAAGGCATCACAATGAACTCATAATGGTCGTATCTCATCCTGAAGGTCATCTTCGGGATATCCTCCTTCTTGATTCTCAATTAGTGATAGCTCGATCTTAGATCAATTTTAGAGAACACTGTAGCCCCTTTTAGCTGGTTAAACAGATCATCAATTCTGGGAAAGGGATACTTGTTCTTGATTGTGGCCTTATTCAGCAGCCTATAATCTATGCACAGCCTGAGACTACCATCATTCTTTCGCACAAATAATACCAGAGCTCCCCACAGGGATACACTTGGGGTAATGAACCCTTTATCTAGTAGTTCTTGCAACTGTTTCTTCAGTTCCTCAAGTTCAACAAGGGCCATCCGATAAAGAGGTTTCGAGATAGGCTATGTATCTGGAGCTAAGTCTATAGTAAACTCCATCACTCATTTTGGTGGTAGTCCCGGTAATTCAGCGGGAAATACATTAGGTAATTCGCATACCACTGGTATGTCCTGTATACTTGGACGTTCTTGACTAGCATCAGAGATGAATGCTACATAACCTTCACATTAATACATTCATCAAAAATTTTATAAATAATCAAAATCAAACATTTTATTTCTTAACTGCAAAGTATACATCAAACTTATCAGGTAAGGAAAAGGTTAGAGTCTTAGTGTAGCAATCCATACTTACACGATTGGTGGCTAGCGAATCCATTCCCAAAATCACATCGAAGCCATACATATTTAACAAAATTAGATCTGCTAGCACGATCCTGTCTCCTACCTTAATTTCACAACTCTTACACACCATATCAGTCTTTTAGGATTTATACATAGGTGTGCTAACATGTAACATGAAATCTAGTGGTTCAGGTTTGATAGGCAATTTACATGCAAAATGGGGTGATATAAAAGAGTGTGTAGAACTTGAATTAAATATAACATGTACTTCATTATTGCAAACTAAAAGTTTACCCTTAATAGTCTCAGTTGAAGCATCAGTAATCTCTCTATCTAGAGCAAAGACTCTCCCCTGAGTGATCGGCTTCTTGCCTTTCTCTGCTGCTGTAGCTCGTCTCTGTGGGATTTATCTCTAGGGATCTTGTCTCTCCGGTTGTCGTGGTTGATCTAGGGGCTGTGGATAATCTTTAATCAGGTGTCCCTTCTGTCCACACCTAAAGCAGCTCCCTGTGGTCCAATAACACACACCTCTATGGAATTTACCACAACTATTACACAATCTCTCATATTGCTGGAAGCCTCTAGTAGTCTGTGAGGTAGCTATAAGAGCCGTGGACCTATGAATCCTAGCCCGAGACTTATCTGCCCTCTATCTCTTAGGCTGACCGCTCCGATAACCATGTCTGGCAGACTCTATCCTCTTACCCTTATCACCATTCTTCCCTCGGGAGCTGTGCTCAGCCTGTGTAATATCCAGACCCCTCTCGATCATTTGTGCCCTACCAAGAGCATCTTTGAACTCCGTAATCCATAATCCTAACAGCCTGTCTAAATAATAGGCCTCAACCCAGTAAGGAACCTCTCAGTATAGTGCTCTTCATTTGTAAATGTCTCGGGGTCATATCTCATCAGCATAGTAAACTTGCTCTCGTACTCATCCACAGTCATACTGCCCTGTACCAGATTTAAAAAGTCAATCCGCATATTCTGTTGGGTAGCTCGTGGAACATACTACTCTCTGAATGCTGACAAGAATGCATCCCAACCAATCACCGGATGCTGAGCAGTCAAAAGGATCTTGGTGGATCCCCACCAGTATTTTGTTTGGCCCTTCAACATGTATGTGGCCATAGAAACATTCTCTACATCAGAACACCTTAGATAGTCAAAACTCTTCTCCAGGTCTACTAGCCACTCGTTAGCCTCTATCGGATCCTTAACCCCTTTGAATGTTGAAGGCTTTTTCTTTAGGAAACCCCTTATTTTACCAATGTCCTTTTCTTCAGTTCGAGTCTGTATAGGTAGCTGAGGTGCCATAGGTACTGGGGAACCTGGGAGGAGAAGGTGGTGCATATAGAGGAGTTGGCACCAGAGTAGGAATAAATATTGTGCCAGCTGAATCAGTAGCATTTGCCCCTAACTGTTAGGTAGCCATTGCAGCTATAAATTCCAATCCTCACTCGAGGCGTTGCTCCAATCGCTATTCAAACTGAGCCATACAAGTATTGGGGCTCTCTAGCTATGGTGGAAGAGGTGGAGGTGGATGAGCTTGCCTCTGAGGACGTCCTCGTCTCCCACTCATTTTATATGTGATCTACTACCTGCACGTAAACCGAAGATTTAGCCTTAACTTCCTTATGTATACATAGCCTACAACCAGACAAGCACAAACATTTGGGATGTAATTTTATCCTTATTTTCAACACTGACAGTACTAGACAGTCTTTGCTTTGATACCACCTTTATTTGTAACGACCCTTGACCTTGAAAATTTGGAGGACATTTTTTTAAAAGTTTTAAAATCCAACTTATTCCTTCATTTACTTAGAATGTATTCCTGTTCAGTGCCGTTTCATTTATCTTACTTATTCACCGATAAATTAGACTTACCTTAAATTTTTACATCTAAATGGCAGATAGAAATTTTGACAGCATAACAACTTTAATATAAGCCTACCCACCTGTAAATCAAACGCTTTAACAATCCGAGATATCCACAACTATCAAACATGCTTCCCAATTTGCATCATCAAGCCAACATATATCCATTCCAACTAAAATTAGTACTCCAAGATAAATTCTCAAAAGGGAAATTCTTTACATTTGTTTTCTTACAAGTTACATCACAACATAATATTTCCACTATATGTTTATGCTCAAAAAATGTGTCTGGTATAGGAATGCAATTGTATACCTCTGCATGTACAAAAAATAGCCTAGGGTAGTGTAAGACTCGTATTTTACATGTAACCTTATGAATTCATAAGTATGATGATGTACATGTAATGTGAAACATAAGTGATGTAAGTTCATAGATTCGATGTACATACGTGTAATATGAGTTTGTAATGTACATACAAGTTTCATTGTGTATGAATATGAAGAAATGAGCTTTTATAAGTGATGAATGTGATTGGAACTCAAAATGAGTAGTGTGGTAGAATGGAATGAAGTTGTACTTCCATTTATTTTGTAATGTGTACCTTTGGATATATAATAAATGCACACAAGTTTAAATGTGTATAAAGAATGAATAGATGCCATTTTCAAGTCTTAAAGGTGGATGAATGAGGAAATGACTATGGCAACAAATTTTATGAAGTTGGGTACGAGTTGCTGCAGAAAACTGCAGAAAAATCTAGAAATATGAAGGCTATATCGATCTCATAGGATGAGAGATCGATCTAGAAGAGCAAAAAATGCTCTTCTTCGAGCAATGGAACATGCCAGATCGATCTCTAATGGAGCCAGATCGATCTGCTAAACATTCCATAAAATGAGGATCGATTCTTAAGGCAAACAGGTCGATTTCCTTTGCTCACGGGTAGAGCAGATCGATCTCCCAAGGAAGCAGATCGATCTCCTTAAGCTACTGCCTTCGACATATTGATCTCAAGCTTTCGACAGATTGATCTCATGCATTCAAATTAGCGTGAAAATGAGAGATTTAAGAGGACCGGATCGATCTCATGCCTCGACGGATCAATCTCATCAAGTAATTTCTATAAATAGGAGCAGTGAAATATGCATTTTTCTGAGATAAGACCATTCTTTCCATTTCAACCTTCAACACCTAGATTTTATCTCTCTAAAATCAGCCATTTCCAGTAATAATTGAGGGGAAGCTATTACATACAAAGTTGTTCATCTTAAAGAAGAGAACAACATAGTTGGGAATTAAAACCTCATTGTTGGTATTGAAGGAGCAAGGAACATTTCCCTTTAGAGCAAGAAGAGAAACTAGATTTGCTAAGTTTCTAATACTTCAGCCCAAGTATATTGTCTACTTATTGATTTCGAAGTTGATTGGTATGTATATTGATGGTTGAAACTACCTAGGATGAAATGGAACTAATGTGACCTAGAAAATGGAATGAGTCTAGTGTGAGAAAGTATGATTTGGGTATGTTGATGATTTATGGATTATGTTAAGTTGTTATTGGAGTAATTTGGGTAATTTGAGATAATTAAATGGAGTTACATTGTGAGTTTGGGGAAAATTATGGAAAATGAGTATATAAATGCTTGATAAATGCAATAGTGAGGAAACCTATGGAATATGTACATTATGAGCTTCACATCGATTTAATATCGATTTAGAATGAGTTAATAGGCCTAAAAGGATCCATAGACTCGCGTCATAGGTAGTGTAATGAAACAAGACCTCATAAGCATTAAGAGAGACTATAGGTCGAATCGACTATAGTAAGCGCAAGAGTTGGATTATAATGGGCAAAAATATTGTGAAATACGTTTATATGCAGTTCCGAAGAGTTCGTAGGAGATAAATTGAACAGCACGAGTAAAAAATTTTAAAGAAGTGGAATCACGCGTTGCGATTCTAGGTAAGGGAATTCTGTAAGTATATAAAGGTAGCTGCTCATATTTTGTGGGTATATAGGGTGTTGTAAAAATGAATACGTATCTAGAAATGAGTTTGACGATGTATGGAAACAACTATGAGTATTTGTATGAGATTTGGTGGTTTGAAATGGTGTTATAAAGAAATGGGATAGTAAGGCTAATAATTGCATAAATCACATGTTTTGAATGTTTTCACAAAACTCAATACTTTGTTTTAGGTAAATAAAAGGATAGGTTGGCTAGTGATTTATTAATGTTGTGGAATAGCACATGTGAGGTGCTATACACGTTTTGAGATTTGTTTGAATGTATATGAGCCGCCTATCGAGCTATGTAAATTAAATCATGCTGGAGCCTAGCTCGCACTGGATTTTGATGCTTTTACTTGTATGAAACGTGCTGGAGCTTAGCTCGTACCTTGGTTTGATCCATGATAATGGTTTATAAATCGTAATGGAGCTTCTGCTCGTACGTGGATTTCAAGTGGTTTCGTATGCATATAACCGTATTGGAGCTATGCTCGTACGTGATTTCATCATGTTTTTATGCATAAATGCCGTACTAGAGCGCTGTTCGTATGAGGTGATTTAACGATAATACATGAATCGTGCTAGAGCTTAGCTTGCATAAGTTTTCACACTGTGGTATGTATGATGCCGTGGTGAGGGTAATACAGTTTGGTATTCAGGGAACCCAACACGCCTAATAGACCTCTTGAGTGGGGTGAGGGTGAGGGGCAAGGACTTGACATTAATCCATTCAGGGAACCCAACAGGGCCGCATAATGGCATGAAGGGCTAGGGCTTGATACGATGTTCAGAGAACCCAAAAAGGGGTGAGCAAGGCCATGAGGGGCTAGGACCTGACATCGAAAGACGATACTCCCACGTGCTCTCGAGACTATAGAGGTTACACTTGGTATAGGGTAGATAAGACCTACGGCTAGCACCCCCAACCATGGTATAGGTCCGTGGAGTACGTTGTACCGTGTTTATCACATGGAGTATGTTGTACCACATGGTTGAGATACTGATGAGAAAGTCTGGCGGAGAACTAACCCACCTTCGTACCAGCATGATACCCCGCACACCTGGATACGTGTGGTCTGAGATGATTTACGACATAGTTGGCAAACATAGTCTTTGTGATATAGTGACCTGTCTCGCTCGATTTACATAGTACCACATGTTTTGATATATAAGTATGATTGTGGCTGTCTAGGGTAGACCCGAGGGAGGGGTCAACTCTTGCGGGATTTTTTATTGAGAACTGATAAAGATGTTTGTCATTATGAAATGATTTTGATGGGATTTGGATGTTTTGAGAATGAGATAAATCAAAAAGGATGTTTTAAATTGAATTTCCCTTTTTGTTATGAGATTTGACAATGATGAACATGAGATGATTTGTACATGATGATCTTACCATGTTTTATATGCCAACTACCATGATTGAAATACATGATATATGTATATGCATATGACATAGTTTTGTTTTCCTCATGCTCCGATTGTAAATGATTTATGCATAACATTATCAGCATGTAGATAGGGTAGCTATCTACTATGCTTGCATTATTGCCTTACTTAGCGTGTGGTTACTCATCCCTCTCTATTTCCCCCTCTACAGAGTGTACATAGCAGCCCAATGAGGACTGAGGCGTGGTATTTTTGACATCCACTGCCATCCATCGCTATGAGGTATACACATGAAGATTCTTTTTAAATCTAAACAATTGTAAAAGCACAGTAGTCATTTCGTATCGTAATGTGGGGGATGTAAAAGTTAGAAACGTGTCATGTATAACTTAACTTTCAATGAATGACATTTCGTTTGATTTATTTGAAAATGAATGTGGGTGATGTTTATTATTGACTCACAGCCCAACTGTGTAGTGGTGAGTTTGTTCACGACCGGGTAACAAAAGCAAAAATATGAAAAATTTGTAGCAATTTTTGGTTAAAAGGGATAAAATGGGTCATGACAGAGATTGGTATCAGAGTTGAGTTAGCCTGATGTGAGTCAGTAATAAAACGTAGGAAAAGTACATCCCTATATTACTGTGCTTTTGTTTAAATATGACTGTGTATGTCGTGATGGATTGAGCTTAATAAATGGTTATTAATACAGGAAGTTAGGCGATATGCCTATTACGCGTCGAGGTAGAGGAGTGGGAGCACGTGCTAGAGGCCGTAGAGGTAGGCCTGAGAGTCGTACGGAGCTACAGACTGATTCATCTCCACAGAACCTTGCTGAGAGATCAAGCGATACAGAGGCTCACTTCGCTAGGATAGAGCAGAGTATAGAGAGCCTAGTTGAGATAATCACGCAGGCTTTAGGTGCCGGTGATAGAAGAGGCCCCACAGCGCAGCTGAATACTATAGGATGGGCAGCTACAGTGGTGGAGAGACCTCAGACTACAGAAACGGCTACTGTTACACCACCTCAAGTCTAGGATACAACTTCTCCTATCGCTCCACAGCATAGCGATAGTGATTTGGGTTATGACTGCGAGTTGAGAAAGTTTCAAGAATTCCAAGGGTTGAAACCACCAGTGTTCAGAGGGCTGAAGGACCTAGTGATTACGGCAGATTGGGTGTATGAGATGGAGAAACTGTAAAGATTCTTCAGATGTACATTAGCTGAGAAGGTAGCCTTTGTCGTGTTTATGGTGAAAGGTGAGGTAGAGCACTGGTGCAGATCCACTGAAGCTATTTTGAGGGTCCAACACTCCAAGATCACCTGTGAGATATTCTTAGAGGCCTTCAGGAGACAGTACATCCCAGCCACCGCACAGAGAAAATTACGAATGGAATTCATGAATTTTGTTCAAGGAAACCGTACTGTGGATGAGTATGAGTCAAAATTTATGTCTTTGGTGTCTTTGGTGAGATATGACCCGGATACTATGGGTAGTGAGACCCGAAAGATTTAGAAGTTCATTGATGGATTGAGGTTAGCTATTCTAACTAAGTTAACTCCCTTTGACATTCAGACTTATGAGGAGGCGGTACACAAGGCTCAGTTATTCGAGCAAGACTTTGAGCGAAATGCCTCCGAGCTTAGGAAGATTAGTGTCAGAAGAGACAAAGACTGAAAGAGACCCGGGATGGATAGAGTGGCCAGGAGAGGAGGCCAGAGATATTTCGAGAAGAAGCCTAAGATTAAGGAGGTGCAGGAGAGAGCTAGTAGACCTCCCGTATACTCGGCTTTGACTGCACCGAGAGGTATGGCTATTGGAGGACCACGACCCACTACTAATCAGTGTAGGAGATATGGCAGATACCATGGGACTAGACCATGTTAGGTGCCCCATATTTCATGTTTTAGGTGTGGAAAGCCCGAACATATTTTAAGGTACTGTATTGAGATGATTGAGAATACCCCATATAGGGGCAAGGAGCCAGAGAGAGCTCTAGTTGAGATAGCTGCCCCAAGAGGAGAGCTATAACTGAGGAAAAGGGGAAGCAGACAGTGGGTTTGAGCAGAGGAAGAGTGCACGCACTGGACCAGGATGTCACAGATGCATCGACGGAAGTAATTAAAGGTACCATCCTAGTCTTTGATTTAGAAGCATTGGTATTATTTGATCTTGGTACCACGCATTCCTTCATATCGCCTTCCTTTACACATAAATTATTGAAGCATGTGAAATCTACATTATTGGATAAAATGTTGATGATTTTTGCACCCATAAATGATAGTCAATTAGCTGAACATGTATGTAGTGATTGTAATATAAAGATAGAGGGAAAAGAAATGATAGCCAATTTAATGTTATTGAATATGAATGATTTTAATGTAATATTGGGAATGGATCGGTTGTCTTCCAGTCATGTTGTTATGGACTGTCATGCTAAAACTTTGATGTTTCCAGAGAAAGGAAATCATGTTGTAAAATTTGTGAAATGAAATGACATAACTATGATCAATGAAAAGAGTATGATTTTGTTTAATCTGTTTGAGAGATGAATTTATTTAATTATGATGAATACTAATGTGATGGGTTATGTTACTAACGGTAGAAAGAATGATGTGAAGGGTTCATTGCCTACGTGGTCGATATAGATAAGGTACACCCGAAATTGAGGGACATACCCGTAATTACGGATTACCCTGATGTCTTTTTTGACGAATTTCCAAGGCTACCACTAGAAAGGGAAATGAAATTTTGCATAGAGCTAGTGCCTGGTACGGAGCCGATATTGAAACCACCATATAGAATGACACCGATTGAGTTGGAAGAGCTAAAGAAACAGCTGCAAGAGTTTCTTGAGAAGGGGTTTATTAGGCCGAGTGTCTCACCTTGGGGAGCACCTATTCTACGTGTAAGGAAGAAGGATGGAAGCCTCCGACTGTGTATAGATTATCGATTGTTGAATAAGGCCACCATTAAGAACAAGTACCCCTTTCCATGCATAGATGATTTGTTGGATCAGCTTCGAGGAGCTCAAGTGTTTTCAAAGATAGATTTACGGTTAGGGTACCATCAGTTGAGGATCAGGAGTAGAGGTGTACCTAAGATAGCATTTCATACCCGTTATGGCCACTACGAGTTCTTGGTGATGCCATTCGGATTGACGAATGCCCCCACAACATTTATGGCACTGATGAATGATATGTTTAAACTGTACCTGGACAAGTTTGTGATTGTGTTTATAAATGACATATTAGTCTATTCTAAGTCCGGGGAAGATCATACGGAGCACTTAAAGATAGTTTTGTAGACCCTCCGAGAGAAAGAGTTATATGCCAAACTCAGTAAGTGTAACTTTTGGTTATAGCAGATCTTATTTATGGGACATGTTGTGTCGAAGGATGGGGTATCAGTGGATCCATCCAAGATAGAGGCAGTTGTACAGTGGGATTAACCCAAGACAGTTACTGAAATCAAAAGTTTTTTAGGGTTGGCAGGTTATTATTGGATATTTATTGGGGGTTTCTCTAGACTAGCTGCTTCGTTGACGTGCCTCACATGGAAGGATGTTAAGTTTGTGTGGGATGAGGCATGTGAGGGAAGTTTTGAGGAGCTTAAACGTCGATTGACCATTGCTTCAGTTCTTACCATTCCTACCAGCTTAGGAGGTTTCTCGATGTATACAGATACGTCACACTAGAGACTGGGCTGTATGCTTATGCAGGATGGGAAGGTAGTTGCCTATGGATCTAGACAGTTTAAAGATCATGAGACGAACTACCCTACACATGATTTGGAGTTGGCGACCGTGGTGTTTGCTTTGAAAATATGGCGCCACTATCTCTATGGAGAGAAATTTTAGGTCTTTACAAATCACAAGAGCCTTAAGTAGAGTTAAATATGAGACAAAGGAGATGGCTCAAACTTCTTAAGGATTATGATTGTGAAATCATGTACCATCCGAGTAAGGCAAATGTAGTTGCCGATGCCTTAAGCAGGAAAAACTTGGGGTTGGTGTCATCTATGATGGTACAGGAACACGAGTTGTTGGAACAAATTACGAACCTCAGTTTGGATGTGACCCCACCTGGTTCAGAGAGACTTGAGATCATTGCTAGTTTGAGACTAGAGCCAGAATTGATTGGCCATATTCGACAGGCTCAGCAGAGCGATCGACGGTGTATCGATTGGCTGAGGCAGATACAGATAGGTGTAGGTATTGATTTTGAGCTGAGTACTGACGGGTTATTGAGGTTCAGAGGCAGAGTATGTGTTGCTGAGGATCCTGAGATTAGAAGACTAATATTATCAGAGGCTCACTCAAGGAAGTACACGATACATCCAGGGAGTACCAAGCTGTATCAAAACCTTCGGAAGGTTTATTGGTTGTCTAGAATGAAAAGAGACATTGCTGAATATGTCGCTAAGTGTCTCATTTGTCAGCAGGTGAAGGTAGAGCATCAGAAGCCTGCAGGGTTATTGCAGCCTTTACCAATACCGACATGGAAGTGGGAGCATGTCACCATGGACATTGTGATGGGATTATCGAGGACCCGTAGAGGTCATGATGCCATATTGGTTATTGTGGATCGATTAACTAAGTCAGCCCATTTCTTAGCTATGAGAGCTACTGATACTCTGATTCAGTTGGCGAACCTATATGTTCAAGAGATAGTACGGCTACATGGTGTACCATTGAGCACTATTTCTGATAGGGATGCTTGCTTCACTTCCCATTTCTAGGAACATTTTCAGGAAGTGATGGGGACTATCACCTCAGTTAGTCGAGTTTGCCTATCACTTACAGTTGAGAGCGTGTGTGCTAGATTTTGGAGGCTCTTGGGACTATCACCTATAGTTAGCCGAGTTCACCTATAATAATAGCTATCATGCGAGTATCGAGATGACACCCTATGAGGCACTATATG
The DNA here is from genome assembly GCA_033439115.1 of Firmiana major. Taxonomy (NCBI): domain Eukaryota; kingdom Viridiplantae; phylum Streptophyta; class Magnoliopsida; order Malvales; family Malvaceae; genus Firmiana; species Firmiana major. The sequence continues at coordinate 46,821,993 of CM065896.1, read as the reverse complement.
GACTCAGATGTCGATCCCCCATTGGATGGGAAGAGGTTGGTGACAGATAAATTTTTACTTCGAACTTAGTGCAGTAGGCATTTGAGGACGTCCAATTGATATGTGAGAGATTACGAACAGCTCAGAGCTGACAAAAGAGTTATGCTGACAAGAGACAGAGACCACTAGAGTTTGATGTAGGTGAGTCAAAATTTCTGTGAGTTTCACCTTCGAAGGGTATAATGAGGTTTGGTAAGAAGGGCAAGCTGAGCCCTAGATATATCAGACCCTTCGAGATTTTGGAGAGAGTGGGAGATAAGGCGTATAGGTTGGCGTTGCCACTAGACTTTGCAAATGTTCATAACGTCCTCCATGTCTCTGTGCTTCGGAAGTATCACCCGGACCTGGCACATGTAATAAGATATGAGCCACTGGAGCTCAATGAGAGTATGACATATGTTGTGAAGCCGGTTCGAATATTGGACAGAAAAGAAAAAGTGTTACGAAATAAGACAACTCCCTTGGTGAAAGTTCTTTGGCAACATCACATGATGGAAGAGGCTACATGGGAATTGGAGAACTTGATACGGGTGAAGTACCCCCAACTTTTTGAAAAGTAACTTGGTTCTAATTTGGATGACCAAATTCCTTGAAGGAGGGGAGGAATGTAAGACCCGTATTTTACATGTAACCTTATGAATTCATAAGTATAAAGATGTACATGTAATGTGAAACATAAGTGATGTAAGTTCATGGATTTGATGTACCTACGTGTAATATGAGTTTGTAATGTACATACTGTGAGATCTGAGAATTTTAGATATATTTTAATGATGTAATAAGAACTTGAAGTGTAATTTATTGAGCTAAGTGAATTGTGGAAATTATATTTGGAGATTTATATGTAAGTGTTTAACATAAGTGTGAAACTAAGAGGTCAGATCGATCTTGGAAAAGGAGAGATCGATCTGGTAAGTTAAAAATGACAAGGAAGGAGGAATTTAAGGAGCAGATCGATCTCCAATGGAAGAGGATCGATCTCCTTATGATTCTGTTTGAGAGAAGATCGATCTCATGATGAAGGGATCGATCTCCAAATGTTTTTGTTTGGGAGAAGATCGATCTCCTTAAGGAGCAGATCGATCTCATAAAGCCATAAAGAGATCGATCCACCCCTCGACAGATCGATCTCCTAGGCATAAAATTACCCCAAATCGTCCCCAAATTCAAATGCAGATCGATCTCATCAAGAGCCAGATCGATCTCCTACGTTCAGTCTATATAAGGAACCCCTGCTTTCTCATGCAATTTCATTTTCTCTCTCTTCCAACCCCCAATTCTGCCGAAGCCCTAGCTTTCTCACTCATCCAAAGCACCCATTTCTGTCCAAATCAGAGGCTGTGGCAAGAAGGAAAGTTATTCCTCATTAAAGGGAGAACAACATACTTGGAAATCGTAAGACGGATTGAATCAAGGCAAGAGATAAGCTCTCCACAAGTTTTGGGTAATTTCTAAACCTCGATCTTGATATTTGAGTTGATTTTGGTGATAATGGCTGTTGGCATTGTGTTGAAATAGTTGGAAAATGATTGGGGATTGATGAAATTACAATATAGTTGGAGTGATGATGATATTTAGCAATTTTGGTAATTTTTGGAAATTTGAGCTATAAATGGAAATTTAGACAATGTGGTGAATTAGCATAGATAATTTGACATGAGAAATGTAGAACGTGGGGATGTTGTGAATGAGATTGTAGTTTGGGGTAAAGTTACGAGAATCGAGAGATTTGAGGTGTTATGAGCAATTATGCTCGATTTTGAGAATTGAGGTTACTGAATGATGAGTGTTGATGTTCTAACATTGTTTGGACAGCTCGGGAGTTCCAGAGTGGAATGCGAGACTAGTCCATGACAAGGGGGAAACGATTGCGCTATACGAGGTGCAAAGAGGTAAGGGAAACTAAACCATTTGTGTATGTGATTTATAAAACAAGCATGTTGAGTGTTGTGTTGCGATATAATTGCACACAGTTTTTATAGCCGGTTGGAGCCCAATGTTTTTATGAGTTTATAAGCTACGTGTGAAACCGCTTTATAAACCGTTGAGTTTATGTGAGAAATGAATTGGGCTCTACGTTAAGGTAATATTGAGATTTGTGAAATGTGTGTGTGCTTTGCCGGTTGGAACTCGGTTTTAATATGTTTTGTCTCGAGTACAAAACGATTTTAAATGAGTTTTTATGAGGGAAAAACCACTATGAGTTCTACGTGAAGGCAAACCAGTCTTATGTGATAAAGACTTAGGTGTGTGATTTTGAGTACACACCGAGCATTGCTCTAGTAGTATGTAAGTCCGATTCTTCTTCGTTCTAGTAACGTGAAATCCCCTAATCTGTGGCTGTGCCACGTATATTTGGTGGCTGTTGTCACGTGAGATTCACCAATCTGTGGCTATGCCATGTATATTTGGTGGCTGTTGCCACGTGAGACTCCCCAATCTGTGGCTGTGCCACGTATATTTAGTGGTTGTTGCCATGTGAGATCCCCCAATCTGTGGCTGTGCCACGTATATTTGGTGGTCGTTGCCACGTGAAACCCTATTCTGTGGCTGTGCCACGTGTGAATCTAAATCAGTGGCTATGCCACATGTGTTTGGTGGCTGTGCCACGTGCATTATTATTACAGTGATTTTATCACGGATCTTGAGAAAGTCATTATCGCATTATTTTCACATGCTTGTTACTGCTCTAGACTGAGCCTTTTTACTTCATGTTTTCACATGATTTGAGATAAGAGAATGTTGTTTTTAGTACTTTCATGCTATGGTTTTCAAATGAGTATACTGAGTTTCACATACAAATAAATATTTTATGATGTGCATTATGATTTATATAATGAATCCCTTACCCCCTTTACAGAGCGATTTAGAAGCTCACCCTATTTTCTTCCCCCCAGATTTCTTCAAGTGAAAAAAGGTTTCCCTGCGACGTACAGAGTAGTGGCTAGTGGAGGACTTGAGCTCCAGGCCATATATTGTATTTTGAGGTATCTTTTATCTTTTTACGTACCCAGACAATTATTGTAATTACAGACACTCAATGTATAACATTGTATGGGATGTATTAGGATTAATTAACTTGAGATTGAATAATGTATTGATATGATATATAATTTCTAGTGATGAGATCCTGAGGTATGATAAATATGATGATGTATGACACTGCACAGGAATGCACCCTTAATTGTGAATTGATGAGTAAAAAGTTTTAAATTGGCCTTATTTTCTGCATTTTCGGGGCGTGACACATACAAGTTTCATTGTGTATGAATATGAAGAAATGAGCTTTTATAAGTGATGAATGTGATTGAAACTCAAAATGAGTAGTGTGGTAGAATAGAATTAAGTTGTACTTCCATTTTGTTTTGTAATGTGTACCTTTAGATATACAATAAATGCATATAAGTTTGAATGTTTATAAAGAATGAATGGATGCCATTTTCAAGTCTTAAAGGTGGATGAATGAGGAAATGACTATGGCAACAAATTTTATGAAGTTGGGTATGAGTTGCTGTAGAAAACTGTAGAAAAATCTGGAAATATAAAGACCAGATCAATCTTATATGATGAGAGATCGATCTGGAAGAGCAATAAATGCTCTTCTTCGAGCAATGGAACAGGCCAGATCGATCTCCAATGGAGCCAGATCGATCTCCAATGGAGCCAGATCGATCTGCTAAACATTCTGTAAAATGAGGATCGATTCTTAAGGCACACAGATCGACTTCCTTAGGTCACGGGATCAATTTCCTTAGCTCACGGGTTGGAGCAAGTCGATCTCCTTTAGCTACTGCCTGAGACAGATCGATCTCAAGCTTTCGGCAGATCGATCTCATGCATTCAAATTGGTATGAAAATGAGAGATTTAAGAGGACCAGATCGATCTCATGCCTCGACGGATTGATCTCATCAAGTTATTTCTATAAATAGGAGCAGTGAAATCAGTATTTTTCTGAGATAGAACCATTCTTTCCATTTCAACCTTTAAAACCTAAATTTTATCTCTCTAAAATCAGCCATTTCTAGTAAGAATTGAGGGGAAGCTATTAGATACAAAGTTGTTTATCTTAAAGAAGAGAACAACATAGTTGGGAATCAAAACCTCATTATTGTATTGAAGAAGTAAGGAACATTTCCCTTTGGAGAAAGAAAAGAAGCTAGATTTGGTAAGTTTCCAATACTTTAGCCGAAATATATTGTCTACTTATTGATTTCGAAGTTGATTGGTATGTATATTGATGGTTGAAACTACCTAGGATGAAATGAAACTAATGTGACCTAGAAAATGGAATGAGTCTAGTGTGAGAAAGTGTGATTTGGGTATGTTGATGATTTATGGATTATGTTAAGTTGTTATTGGAGTAAGGTGGATAATTTTAGATAACTAAATGGAGTTGCATTGTGAGTTTGGGGAAAATTATGGAAAATGAGTATATAAATGCTTGATAAATGCCATAGTGAGGAAACCTATGGAATATGTACACTATGAGCTTCACATCGATTTAATATCGATTTGGAATGTGTTAATAGGCCTAAAAGGATCCATAGACTCGCGTCATGGGTAGTGTAATGAAACGAGGCCTCATAAGCGTTAATAGAGACTATAGGTCGAATCGACTATAGTAAGCGCAAGAGTTGGATTATATGGGCTAAGATGTTGTGAAATATGTTTATCTGTAGTTCCGGAGTGTTCGTTGGAGACGAATCGAACTGCACGAGTAAGCAGCTTTAAGGAAGTGGAATCACACGTCGCGATTCTAGGTAAGGGAATTCTGTAAGTATATATAGAGGTAGCTGCTCGTATTTTGTGGGTATATAGGGTGTTGTAAAAATGCATACGTATCTAAAAATGAGTTTGACGATATATGGAAACAACTTTGAGTATTTGTATGAGATTTGGTGGTTTAAAATGGTGTTATAAAGAAATGGGATAGTAAGGCTAATATTTGCATAAATCACATGTTTTGAATGTTTTCACAAAACTCAATACTTTATTTTGGGTAAATAAAAGGATAGGCTGGCTAGTGATTTATTGATGTGGTGGAATAGCACATGTGAGGTGCTATACATGTTTCGAGATTTGTTTAAATGTATATGAGCCGCCTATCGAGACATGTAAATTAAATCGTGCTGGAGCCTAGCTGGCACTGGATTTTGATGCTTTTACTTGTATGAAATGTGCTGGAGCTTAGCTCGCACCTTGGTTTGATCCATGATAATGTTTTATAAGTCGTACTGGAGCTTCTGCTCGTATGTGGATTTCTAGTGGTTTCGTAAGCATATAATCGTACTAGAGCTATGCTTGTACGTGGTTTCATCATGTTTTTATCCATAAATGTTGTACTAAAGCGCTGCTCGTACGAGGTGATTTAACGATAATACATGAATCTTGCTAGAGCTTAGCTCGCATAGGTTTTCACATTGTGGTATGTATGATGTCGTGGTGAGGGTAATACGGATTGGTGTTCAGGGAACCCAACAGCCCTAACAGACCTCTTGAGTGTAGTGAGGGTGAGGGGCTAGGACCTGACATTAATCCGTTCAGGGAACCCAACAGGGCTGCGTAAGGCCATGAGGGGCTAGGACCTAATATGGTGTTCAGGGAACCCAAAAAGAGGTGAGAAAGGCCATAGGGGCTAGGACCTAACATCGAAAGACGATACTCCCACGTGCACTTGCGACTACAGAGGTTACAATCGATATGGGGTAGATAAGATGTACGGGTGGCACCCCTAACCATGATATGGGTCCACGGAGTACGTTGTACTTTGTTTATCACATGGAGTACGCTGCACCGCATGGTTGAGAGGCTGATGAGAAAGTCTGGTGGAGAACTAACCCACCTTCGTACCAGCATGATGCCCCGCACAACTGGATGCGTGTGGTCTGGGATGATTTATGACATAGTTAGCCTACATAGTCTTTATGATATAGTGACCTGTCTCACTCGATTTACATAGTACCACATGTTTTGATGTATAAGAATGATTGTGACTGTCTAAGGTATACCCGAGGGAGGGGTCAAGCCTTGTGGGATTTTTGATTGAGAAATGATAAAGATGTTTGTGATTGTGAAATTATTTTGATGGGATTTGGATGTATCAAGAATGAGATAAATCAAAAAGGATGTTTCAAACTGAATTTCCCTTTTTATTATGAGATTTGACAATGATAAGCATGAGATGATTTGTACATGATGATCTTACCATGTTTTATGTGCCAACTACCATGATTTAAATACATGATATATGTATAGGCATATGTCATAGTTTTGTGTTCTTCATGCTCTAATTGTAAATGATTTATGCATAACATTATTAGCATGTTGATAGGGTAGCTATCTTGGTTGCTCATCCCTCTCTGTTTCCCCCTCTACAGAGCGTACATAGCATCCTAGTGAGGACTGAGGTGTGGCATTTTGGACATCCGCTGCTATCCATCGCTAAGAGGTTTACACATGAAGATTCTTTTTGTATCTAAACAATTGTAAAAGCATAATAGTTATTTCGTATCGTAATGTGGGGATGTAAAAGTTAGAAACGTGTCATGTATAACTTAACTTTCACTGAATGACACTTCCTTTGATTTATTTGAAAATGAATGTGGAGTGATGTTTATTATTGACTCACAACCCAACAGTGTAGTAGTGAGTTTGTTCACGACCGAGTACCGAAAGGAAAAATGCAAAAATTTTGAAGCAATTTTTGGTTAAAAGGGATAAAATGGGTCATAACAGAGATTGGTATCAGAGCTGAGTTGGTCTGATGTGAGTCAGTAATAAAACGTAGGAAAAGTACATCCTCATATTACTGTATTTTTGTTTAGATAATTGTGTATGCTGTGATGGATTGAGCTTAATAAATGGTTATTGATATAGGAAGTTAGGCGATATGCCTATTACGCGTCGAGGTCGATGGGCGGGAGCACGTGCTAGAGGCCGTAGAGGTAGGCCTGAGAGCCATGCAGAGCCACATACTGATCCGGCTCCACAGAACCCTACTTAGAGATCAAGGGATATAGAGGCTCGATTCGCTAGGATAGAACAAAGTATAGAGAGCCTAGTTGAGATAATCACGCAGGCTTTGGGTGCCGGTGATAGACAAGGCCCCACAGTGCAGCCTAATACTATTGGACAGGCAGCTGTAGAAGCAGAGAGACCTCAGACTGCAGAGACGGCTACTGTTACACCACCTCCAGTTCAGGATATAGCTTCTCCTATCGCTCCACAGCAGAGCAGTAGTGATTTGGGTTGTGACTGCGAGTTGAGCAGGTTGTGAGAATTCCAAGGGTTGAAACCTCCAGTGTTCAGAGGGTTGAAAGACCTAGTGATTACGGAGGATTGCGTGTATGAGATGGAGAAACTGTATAGATTCTTCAGATGTACATTAGCTAAGATGGTAGCCTTTGCCGTGTTTATGCGGAAAGGCGAGGTAGAGCACTGGTAGAGTTCCACCGAAGCTATTTTGAGGGCCCGACACTTTGAGATCACCTGGGAGATATTCTTAGAGGCCTTCATGAGACAGTACATCCCAGCTACCACACAGAGGAAATTGCAGATGGAATTCATGAATTTGGTTCAGGGGAATCATACTATGGACGAGTATGAGTCAAAATTTATGTCTTTGGGGAGATATGACCCGGATACTATGGGTAGTGAGAACTGAAAGATTCAGAAGTTCGTTGATGGATTGAGGTTGGCCATCCGAACTAAGTTAGCTCCCTTTGACATTCAGACTTATGAGGAGGTGGTACACAAGGCTTAGTTATGCGAGCAAGACTTTGAGCAGAATGCCTCTGAGCTTGGGAAGATTAGTGTCAGAAAAGATAGAGACAGAAAGAGATCCGGGATGGATAGAGTGGCAAGGAGAGGAGGCCAGAGATATTTTGAGAAGAAGCCTAAGATTGATGAGGTGCATGAGAGGGCTACTAGACCTCTCGTATACTCGTCTTTGACTGCACCGAGGGGTATAGCGATTGGAGGACCACGACCCACTACAGATCACTGTAGGAGATGTGGCAGATACCATGGAACTAGACCATGTCAGGTGCCCCCTGTTTTGTGTTTTAGGTGTGGAAATCTCGGACATATGTCGAGGTACTATACTGAGATGATTGAGAATGCCCCACAGAAGGGGAATGAGCGAGAGAGAGCTCCAGTTGAGACAGCTGCCCCGAGGAAGAGGGCCGCAACTAAGGAAAAGGGGAAACGGATAATGGGTGTGAGTAGTGGAAGAGTGTACGCATTGAACCAAGATGTCGCAGATGCATCGACGGATGTGATTAAAGGTACCATCCTAGTCTTTGATTTAGAAGCATTGGTATTATTTGATCTTGGTGCCACACATTCCTTCATATCGCCTCCTTTGCACATAAATTATTGAAGCATGTGAAACCTATGTTGTTGGATAAAATGTTGATGATTTCCACACCCATGAATGATAGTCAATTGACTGGACATGTATGTAGTGATTGTAAGATAAAGATAGAGGGAAAAGAAATGACAACCAATTTAATGTTATTGAATATGAATGATTTTGATGTAATATTAGGAATGGATTGGTTGGCTGCCAATCATGTTGTTATGGACTGTAATGCTAAGACTTTGATGTTTTCAGATATAGGAAATCATGTTGTAAAATTTGTGAAATGAAATGACATAACTATGATTAATGAAAAGAGTATGATTTTGTTTAATCTGTTTGAGAGATGAATTTATTTAATTATGATGAATATTGATGTGATGGGTTATGTTACTAATGGTAGAAAGAATGATGTGAAGGGTTCATTACCTACGTGGTCGATATAGATAAGGCACAACTGGAATTGAGGGACATACGGGTAATTACAGATTACCCTGATGTCTTTCCAGACAAATTACCAGGGCTACCACCAAAAAAGGAAATGAAATTTTGCATATAGCTAGTGCCGAGTACAGAGCCGATATTGAAATTACCATATAGAATGGCACCGATTGAGTTGGAAGAGCTAAAGAAATAGCTGTAAAAGTTACTAGAGAAGGGGTTTATTAGGCCGAGTGTCTCACCTTGGGGAGCACCGGTTCTGTTTGTAAGGAAGAAGGATGGAAGCCTCCGACTGTGTATAGATTATCGGTTGTTGAATAAGGCCACCATTAAGAACATGTACCCCCTTCCATGCATAGATGATTTGTTGGATCAACTTCGGGGAGCTCAAGTGTTTTCAAAGATAGATCTGGGTTCAGGGTACCATCAGTTGAGGATCAGGAGTGGAGATGTACCCAAGACAGCATTTTGTACCTGTTATGGCCACTACGAGTTCTTGGTGATGCCCCCGCATCATTTATGGCACTGATAAATGATATTTTTAAGTCGTACCTGGAGAAATTTGTGATTGGGTTTATTGATAACATATTGGTCTATTCCAAGTCAGGGGAAGATCATGAGGAACACTTAAGGATAGTTCTACAGACCCTCCGAGAGAAAGAGTTATATGCCAAACTCAGCAAGTGTAACTTTTGGTTAGAGCATATCTCATTTATGGGCCATGTTGTGTCGGAGGATGGGGTATCAGTGGATCCATCCAAGATAAAGGTAGTTGTACAGTGGGAACAGCCTAAGACAGTTACTGAAATCAGAAGTTTTATGGGGTTGGCAAGTTATTATCGAAGATTTGTTGAGGGTTTCTCCAGACTAGCTTTTCCGTTGACACGCCTCACACAGAAGGATGTTAAGTTTGTGTGGGATGAGGCATGTGAAGGGAGTTTTGAGGAGCTTAAACGTCGATTGACCACTGCTCTGGTTCTCACTATTCCTACCAGTTTAGGAGATTTCTCGATGTATACAGATACGTCACACCAGGGACTGGGCTGTGTGCTTATGTAGGATGGGAAGGTAGTTGCCTATGGATCTAGATAGTAGAAAGATCACTAGAGGAACTACCCTACACATGATTTGGAGTTGGCAACCGTGGTGTTTGCTTTGAAAATATGGTGCCACTATCTCTATGGAGAGAAATTTTAGGTCTTTACAGATCACAAGGGCCTTAAGTACCTGTTCTCGCAAAAAGAGTTTAATATGAGACAGAGGAGATGGCTCGAACTTCTTAAGGATTATGATTATGAAATCATGTACCACCTGGGTAAGGTAAATGTAGTTGTTGATGCCTTAAGCAGGAAAAACCTCGAGTTGGTGTCTTATATGATGGTATGGGAACACGAGTTGTTGGAACAAATTGCGAACCTTAGTTTGGATGTCGCCCCACCTAGTTCAGAGAGACTTGAGATCATGGCTAGTATGAGATTGGAGCCAGAATTGACTGGACATATTCGGTAGGTTCAGCAGAGCGATCGACGATGTATCGATTGGCTGAGGTAGAGACAGACAGGTGTGGGTATTGATTTCGAGCTCAATACTAACGGGTTATTGAGGTTCAGGGGCATGGTATATGTTCCCGAGGATCCTGAGATCAGGAGAACTGATTTTATCAGAGGCTCAGTCATCGAAGTACACGATACATCCAGGGAGTACCAAGATGTATCAAAACCTTCGGAAGGTTTATTGGTGGTCTGGAATGAAAAGAGACATTGTTGAATATGTCGCTAAGTATCTCATTTGTCAGCTGGTGAAGGTAGAGCATTAGAAGCCTGCATGGTTATTGAAGCCTCTACCGATACCGACATGGAAATGGGAGCATGTCACCATGGACTTTGTGATGGGATTACCGAGGACCCACAGAGGTCATGATGCCATATGGGTTATTGTGGATTGATTGACTAAGTCAGCCCATTTCTTAGCTATGAGAGCTACCGATACTCTGAGTCAGTTGGTAAACCTGTATGTTCAAGAGATAGTACTGCTACATGGTGTACCAGTGAGCGTTGTTTCTGATAGGGATGCCTGCTTCACTTCACAGTTCTGGGAACATTTTCAATAAGCGATGGGGACCCACTTGAGCTTTAACACTGCTTTTCATCCTCAGACAGATGGGCAATCAGAGAGGACTATACAGACCCTGGAGGATATGTTGAGAGCATGTGAGCTGGATTTTGGAGGCTCCTAGGACGATCACCTACTGTTAGCTGAGTTCGCCTATAATAATAGCTATCATACGAGTATCAGGATGGCACCCTATGAGGCACTGTATAGACGCAGATGTCGATCCCCCATTGGATGGGAAGAGGCTGGTGATAGACAGATTTTTGCTTCGAACCTAGTGCAGTAGGCATCTGAGGACGTTCAATTGAAATGTGAGAGATTACAGACAGCTCAGAGCCAACAAATGAGTTATGCTGATAAGAGACGGACACCACTAGAGTTTGATGTGGGTGTGTCGGTATTTCTGAGAGTTTCACCTTCGAAAGGTATAATGATGTTAGGTAAGAAGGGCAAGTTGAGCCCTAGATATATTAGACCCTCCGAGATTTTGGAGAGAATGAGAGATAAGGCGTATAGGTTGGCATTGCCACCAGACTTGGCAAATGTTCATAACATCTTTCACGTCTCTATGCTTTGAAAGTATCACCCGAATCCAGTACATGTAATAAGATATGAGCCACTGGAGCTCAATGAGAGTATGAAATATGTTGAGAAGTCGGTTCGGATATTGGACAGAAAAGAAAAAGTGTCAAGAAATAAGACAATTCTCTTTGTGAAAGTTCTTTGGCAACATCACACGGTGGAAGAGGCCACATGGGAATTAGAAAACTTGATATGGGAGAAGTACCCTCAACTTTTTGAAGAGTAACTTGGTTCTAATTTGGATGACCAAATTCCTTGAAGGAGGGGAGGAATGTAAGACCAGTATTTTACATGTAACCTTATGAATTCATAAGTATGATGATGTACATGTAATGTGAAACATAAGTGATGTAAGTTCATGGATTCGATGTACATACGTGTGATATGAGTTTGTAATGTACATACAAGTTTCATTGTGTATGAATATGAAGAAATGAGCTTTTATAAGTGATGAATGTGATTGGAACTCAAAATGAGTAGTGTGGTAGAATGGAATGAAGTTATACTTCCATTTGGTTTTGTAATGTGTACCTTTGAATATACAATAAATGCACACAAGTTTGAATGTGTATAAAGAATGAATGGATGTCATTTTCAAGTCTTAAAAGTGGATGAATGAGGAAATGACTATGGCAGCAAATTTTATGAAGTTGGGTATGAGTTGCTGCAAAAAACTGCAGAAAAATCTGGAAATATGAAGGCCAAATCGATCTCACAGGATGAGAGATCGATCTGGAAGACCCAAAAATTCTCTTCTTCGAGCAATGGAACAGGCCAGATCGATCTCCAACGTAGCCAGATCGATCTACTAAACATTTGTAAAATGGGGATCGATTCTTAAGGCAAACAGATCGATTTCCTTAGCTCACGGATTGGAGCAGATCGATCTCCCAAGGAAACAGATCGATCTCCTTCAGCTACTGCCTAAGACAGATCGATCTCATGAATTCAAATTAGTGTGAAAATGAGGGATTTAAGAGGACTAGATCGATCTCATGCCTTCATGGATCGATCTCATCAAGTAATTTCTATAAATAGGGGCAGTGAAATCTGCATTTTTTCGAGATAGAACCATTCTTTCCATTTCAACCTTCAAAACCTAGATTTAGCTATCTAAAGCAGTTATTTCCAGTGTGAGAATGTGTGATTTGGGTTTGTTGATGATTTATGGATTATGTTAAGTTGTTATTAGAGTAATGTGGATAATTTGAGATAATTAAATGGAGTTGCATTGTGAGTTTGGGGAAAATTATGGAAAATGAGTATATAAATGCTTGATAAATGCCATAGTGAGGAAACCTATGGAATATGTACACTATGAGCTTCACGTCAATTTAATATCGATTTGGAATGAGTTAATAGGCCTAAAAAGATCCATAGACTCGCGTCATGGGTAGTGTAATGAAACGAGGCCTCATAAGCATTAATAGAGACTATAGGTCGAATCGACTATAGTAAGCGCAAGCGTTGGATTATAATGGGCTAAAATGTTGTGAAATATGTTTATATGCAGTTCCGAAGAGTTTGTTGGAGACGAATCGAACTACACGAGTAAGTAGCTTTAAGGAAGTGGAATCACGCGTCGCGATTCCAGGTAAGGGAATTCTGTATGTACATAGAGGTAGCTACTCATATTTTGTGGGTATATAGGGTGTTGTAAAAATGCATACGTATCTAGAAATGAGTTTGACGATGTATGGAAACAACTATGAGCATTAATATGAGATTTGGTGGTTTGAAAGGGTGTTATAAAGAAATGGGATTGTAAGGCTAATAACTGCATAAATCACATGTTTTGAATATTTTCACAAAACTCAATACTTTGTTTTGGGTAAACAAAAGGTTAGGTTGGCTAGTGATTTATTAATGTGGTGGAATACCACATGTGAGGTGCTATACACGTTTTGAGATTTATTTGAATGTATATGAGTTGCCTATCGAGCTTTGTAAATTAAATCGTGCTGGAGCCTAGCTCACACTGGATTTTGATGCTTTTACTTGTATGAAACGTGCTAGAACTTAGCTCGCACCTTGGTTTGATCCATGACAATGTTTTATAAACCGTACTGGAGCTTTTGCTCGTACGTGGTTTCGAGTGGTTTCATATGCATATAACCGTACTGGAGCTATGCTCGTACGTGGTTTCATCATGTTTTTATGCATAAATGTCATACTAGAGCACTGCTCGTACGAGGTGATTTAACGATAATACATGAATCGTGCTAGAGCTTAGCTCGCACAGGTTTTCACACTGTGGTATGTATGATGTCGTGGTAATGGTAATACGGATTGGTGTTTAGGGAACCCAACAGGCCTAACAGACCTCTTGAGTGGGGTGAGGATGAGGGGCTATGACCTGACATTAATCCATTTAGGGAACCCAACAGGGCCGCGTAAGGGCATGAGGGGTTGGGACCTGATACGATGTTCAGGGAACCTAAAAAGGGGCGAGCAAGGCCATGAGGGGCTAGGACCTGACATCGAAAGACGATACTCCCACGTGCACTTGAGATTATAGCGGTTACACTCGGTATGGGGTAGATAAGACCTACGGCTGGCACCCTCAACCATGACATGGGTCCACAGACTACATTGTACCGTGTCTATCACATGGAGTACGATGTACCACGTGGTTGAGATACTGATAAGAAAGTTTGGCGAAGAACTAACCCACCTTCTTACCAGCATGATGCCCTACACACCTGGATGTGTGTGGTCTAGGATGATTTATGACATAGTTGGCCAACATAGTCTTTGTGATAAAGTGACCTGTCTCACTCGATTTACATAGTACCACATGTTTTGATGTATAAGTATGATTGTGACTGTCCAGGGTAGACCCGAGGAGGGGTCGAGCCTTATGGGCTATTTGATTGAGAAATGATAATGATGTTTGTGATTGTGAAATGATATTGATGGGGTTTGGATGTATTGAGAATAAGATAAATCAAAAAGGATGTTTCAAATTGAATTTCCCTTTTTATTATGAGATTTGACAAGGATGAGCATGAAATGATTTGTACATGATGATCTTACCATGTTTTATATGCCAACTACCATGATTTAAATACATGATATATGTATATGCATATGGAATAGTTTTGTTTTCTTCATGCTCCGATTGTAAATGATTTATGCATAACATTATCAGCATGTAGATAGGGTAGCTATCTACCATGCTTGCATTATTGCCTTACGGAGCGTGTGGTTGCTCATCCCTCTCTATTTCCCCTTCTACAGAGCGTATATAGTAGCCCAGTGAGGACTGAGGCGTGGTATTTTAGACATCCGCTACCATCCATCGCTAAGAGGTATACACATGAAGAATTGTTTTGTATCTAAGCAATTGTAAAAGCACAGTAGTCATTTTGTATCGTAATATAGGGGATGTAAAAGTTTAAAACGTGTCATGTATAACTTAACTTTCAATGAATGACACTTCTTTTGATTTAATTGAAAATGAATGTGGAGTGATGTTTATTATTGACTCACAGCCCAACTGTGAAGTGGTGAGTTTGTTCACGACCGGGTAACGAAAGGAAAAATGCAAAAAAAAATTAGCAATTTTCGGTTAAAAGGGATAAAATGGGTCGTGATAGGTAGCTCTTTCCACCAGCCTCTGTCGTGTACACTGCAAGTAGCGTCTATAGATCACTGTAAATAATATGAAACGTATAGGGGTGAGCTTTCGGGAAAAAGCTCAGTAAGAAAGTGCATTTAAAACAATCATAGTGATTAAAATATACAGAAAAACATAATAATACGTAAAATGACTTCTCTCTGCAACTAATATAAAGGACCTCCGACTTTAAGAAATCGAAAACATCATCAATCAAAACGTGAATCTTTAAGTACTTGAACTTAACAGTCATAACATAACCTTTCGTATAATCGGAATTTCAAAAACATATTTGCATATAATTCGCATATCACAGAATCAAATCTGAAAATAGAGTTTAGTTCAGATAGAGACTACACTGCCCCATATGATTATCATGCTTCAATAACAAAATCATCCTCCGTAGAGGGAATTCAGAACCTATGGCCATGGTAGGGCTGTAGACATGATCAAGGTCGTACAGTGTTCAGACACCTGAAGGTGGAATTCAGATGCCACAAAGGCAAAGTTCAAACGCCACAAAGGCAGAGTTCAGACGCCACAAAGGCGAGCATGACAAGCGTTAACATACAACATAAGTGGCCCTTAGTCTCAAAACATACTATAGTTTTCATATATATAAAAAAAAAAATCGAAGTACAACCATCATATTCAAAAGACAATTGCAGAGAACATGCTCTTGTTCAGAAGTCAAATTCAAAAATATGCAATTATTCAGAATAAAAATTCAGTGAACATGTTCTTGTTCAGAAAACTAATTCAGAAGCATACACTTATTCAGAAGACAAATTCAGAAACATGCTTTTATTCAGAAATCACGCTCTTACCAAGAAGACAAAAGCAAACAACATGCTTGAAAATCATAGTTCACATCTTTGTAAGTTTTCCTTGAATTCAAAACATAGTCAACCAAAATCCTGGGCTGAAGAGCGGTCTAACCATAATTTTTTTAAATGTTTTTTGAATGTGTTGAAAATTCAAACATCTTCCTTAATCGCGGTTCAGAAAGTAAACTATTACAATTTTAAATTGCACCCCCTTACCTCGATTTATCAAAAATTCCAAGTTCGAGTTGTGACGTCTCCAAGTATCTCCATTATATCCTCTTATAATTTTCCTACACCGAAATTCATATTTTTAGTATCCTATTTATTCGACTTACCTACAATACTTCAAAATCGTAACCTTATTCGCTACTACTTCGTGTGTGCATATAATTGTACATACCTAGGCTAACACATGTGTGTCTATATATTTTTTTTTGTATGCACTTATACTAACACACACATTTATTATAGACATATATATATACACATAAGTATATAGACATATATATATATATTATTTATTTTTATTATTCATCATTACATATTTTTTGTCTACTTCTCATTCCCCCCCCCCCCTCTTTTATTTTAAACCTATTTTAACTTACACATAGATGCTTATAAACACAACATATATATATATATATATTTGCCTTTATTTTTTTCTTCAATTTCCAGCTTCTCTTCTTTTCCCATTTGCTTTTTTTTCCTTTTTCCTTTTTCTTCTTTCCTTTCTCCCCTTAGCTACTGCTCACCATTTTTTTCTCTCTTCTCCAACTATTACTACATCATCCTTACCTCCCCACCGAATTCTTCCTCTGCTTTAGCTTCCCTAATTTCCTACTCACTTCCATCGGCCAGCTGCAGTTTCCTCTCGGTTTGCCTCAGCTCCAACTCCTCTCGATTCTGTTTCAGTTTCCAGCCTCTCGATCCTGCTTTAACTTCTAGCTCTCAGCTCTGTTTCAACTTCAGCTCTCGGTTCTGCTTCTTCCTTCAGCCCCTCTCGGTCTGCTTCTTCCTCAGCCTCTTGGTTTGCTTCTTCTTCAACCCCTTTCGGTCTACTTCTTCCTTTAGCCTCTCAGTTTGCTTCCTCCTTCAGCCCCTCGGTTCTGCTCTCCCTCACTCTTGACTTTTGCTTTCCTTCAACCCCTCGGTTTTGCTCTCCCTCACTCTCAGTCTGCTTCAACTTTCTTCCTCTCCCTCAGTTCTACTTCAGCTCCTTTCTTCCCGGCTAGCCACTCATCTCTTTCCCTTTTCTTTTCTTCCCTTTTCTTCTCCCGACCGACCTCTCCTTCCTTTCCTTTCTCCCTTTCTTCTCCCGACTTCAACCCTTTGTTTCTCTTCTTTTTTTGAACTAATCAGGTGGGGGAATTGACTTCTTTTTTAAGCCATTTCCATACACCACTTAATATATATATATATATATATTATATTAATTCATCTATATATTTATTTATTTGTTTGTTCATTTTGTTTGTTTTGTTCTATTTATTAATACATATATTTCATAACATATATTTATTATATATATATTATTATTATATATATTTTAATTTGTCTCAGTATATATATATATATATATTTAAAATAAAATTATTCAATTGTACAATATTCATGTTTTCATAAACTTTTCATTACTTCAAAATGAAAATATTCTTGGGATCTCATCATTCCTTATAAATCCATAATATAGGTTTTACATAAAATTTTTCAATCCTTCCATGCTTGCATTTGCTCCTCACCTCTTGTATTTCGGGCTCTCTGTCATTCACAGGCTTCTCGACTCCCATACTTCTTGAGCCCTACAACGAATATTCGCACTTCCATTAAAAATCTCTCTTTTTTTAAAAAAATATTTTATATTCTAATTAAATATAGGAATTTTGTGGTATTTACATGTGTTTCCGCCTGTGTGGCATTTATGTGACGTTGTACGACTCTGATCCAATCTACAGCCCTACCATGTCCATAGGTATTCTGTTCCCTTTACGAAGGATGCCCTCTTTTAAGGATGAAGTAGTGATTACCCTCATGATACTAATAGGGAATGCTTAGTCTCTATAATTCGATTTCGTTACAAATTGTTTATCACCTATTTTCAGTTATGTAAACACCGATTTTTCGAGACCTTGATTGAAGTAAGAAATATATATATATATGAGTTATGTTTTAGTATGAAAAAGTAAATGATTTTAATTGTTCGTTTTGAAAGGGCATGCAGTTATCTAGTAATAATATTGTTTTCTAAATATTTTGAATACTATTATTATTTTAATGCACTCCTTATTGGGCTATTTGAAGCCCACTCGCCTTTTTCCTTCATTCTATATTAAGTACCTCCGTGCCTGCTGCGTACTCGATATAGGCTGGTGGATGAGACTCTCCTTAGGCTATTTCTTGTACATATTAAGGTATATTTCAGTATTTGAGATGTAATTACTTTTATTTATATATGGAAATGGAAAAGCAGGTAATTTCATGGGGTTACAGCGTATAATAGTTTTAAAAAATGAATGATATGTCAGGAACTGACACTAAACAGGAATACACCTCAAATATAAGATTAAGACAAAAAAAGCTTTAAATGAGCCCTAATTTCCACGTTTCGGGGACATTACAATGCATAAGAATAAGACTTGCTTTAAGCTAAATTAAAATTTTAAGTACTCGATTTATAACAAAACCAAAAATCCCCTTAAGTGCATTAAAATATTTATATTTTAATAAATTGCATAGTTTTAATAAATTTTCATAAATTAAGTTTTTAATCGATTTCAAATAAATTAATTTAAAGCTTTGTTTGGCTCTTTGAAAATGACTTCCAGATAGAAAATATTATTTTCTAGAAAATAAAATTTTTTCGTTGTTTAGATTAGTCAATGAAAAATATTGTTGTTTTTAGAAAATCTGTTTTCTTTTCTTCAAAAGATATTAATTAACTAATAAAATATTAAAAATTAGTTATTATTTATTATTTAATTTAAATAATTATTTTATTTAATATTACATTTAATTATAATATAATATTATTTAAATTACATTAAAGTTCAAAATGATTGAATGAAGTTGTTTAATATTAGTATTAAATAGTTTAAAATAATATCATTTAATATTATTTGTATAATATTATTTAATAAATATATTATTTTTAATAATTATATTTTAAAAGTAATATTCAATATTAAAATATTATATTTTTAAACAATTAAAAGAAAACTATTTATTATTACTTTTATTAATGGTTTTAAAATTTGAACTACTAGTAATATTTTAATATATATATATATATATATATATATATATAACATTAAAAATATATTAATATCCATTTTCGAAATATTAAAAATATTTATGATATTAAAATAATTATATTTTATACTGAAATTATTTACATTTAACATCATAACAAAAGTATTATTTATTTATATTTATTATTAAAATTTTAATATAAATTTTTTAAATAAAATATTAAAACATTATATCTTAAATTAAAATATTAATAAATATATTATTTATTATTAAAATAAAAATATAATATCTTTTTATTGAAAATAATTAAAATATTTAAGATTAATAATATATAAAATTAAATATTGAAGCTTAAAATATTAAAAGATTTTGCATGTTAATATTTTAATTTTTAAAAATTGTAATCTAATTAAATAAAAGAATTTATTAATATAATAGTATTTTTCGTAGGGTTAAATTAAACTAAAGTTCAAAAAATTATTCAAGATATAACTTGAGTAGAATTATACTCAAATAACTTTACACATCGACAACTATTGTAAACCCCACGAAAATTTTGATACTTGGTCTTGAGTTGTATTAAATGGAATTAAGTATGCTTAATTTAAAGTAAAAAATTTAAATTCATATGTTGAATTTTAGTGTGAGAGACTTGAATGAAGTCAGTCGACTACAATATTATAAATTGAAAATTTGATAATTATGTAGTATATATAAAAAAATATTAATAATAATAAAAATAATAACATTAGTAATAAAATAATAAGATAGAATAATATATATAATAATAAAAAATAATTTTTTTATCTAAATTGGTGGAAAGTTTCCACCAAAACACTGAAACACTCATACCATGCCCTGTACACTTTCACCCATTTTACACACACATCCAACAGCCTCACGCCTCTTGCCAACCTACTCCCAGTTTCCCAATCTTCATGTCATCAGTCGGCCTGCCATGTCCCTGTTCTGTGTCTACCGAAATAAAGCTGAGGGACGGGCTAGCTGAAGAACAACAGAAAAGAGAGGAAACAGAGCAGCAAGAGGTTGTACATTTCCAAGCAACAGAAACCGAGAGTTACTGCAAAACTTGTCGCAACGCAGAAACAAGAAGCTGCTGACAGCTTCTCTAGGCAAGGATCAGGAAAGGGAGAGAGGGAGAGACGAGATGGTGGCAAGCAGAGAAGTGGCAATAAGACACTGGAACAGAGGATCGAAGTAGGGACCGAGAGAGGGGAGTGGTCTATAACCGAGGGCTGAGGGTGAAGGGGAAGGAAACCGAAGCATATAAAAGCAGGGCCAACAAGGAAATTGAGCTGAAGTGGTGGCTTGGAAAAACGCCACTGGTTCAACGAGTTGTGAAACGAGAGCTGAGTGAGCAGCAGAGAAGCAGGGAAACGCAACACCACCACCTACGACTTTCACGGCTTGCTGTTGTTTGCAGCAACTGGGGAGTTTGGACAAGGCTCTCAGCTTTTCTTGGGGACAGAATCGAAGCCAAGAAAACAGAGGCTAGAAGTGCGGTACTAGAAACTGAAGCAAAAAGGGACGAGAGGGAGAGTGAGGCTGTTGTTTGAGTGAACCTAGAGCCTAGAGAGAGAGAAAGAGAAAAAGAGTAGGAAGATGATGACGGTGGTGGTCGGCTGAAGGTTGTGACCGAGGTGGAAAATGACAAGGAAAGAGAGGAAACACCAGCACCAGATGAAAACGCCGAGGAAGAAGGCGATGGCGACAGTTAGCAGTGGCCAACCTCCGAGAAAGAAAGACAGAAAGAAAGAGAGGAAAAAATGCGGGAAAAAGAAAAAGGATTAAAAAAAAGGAAATTCGAAAAAAAATATGTAAATTTATATATATTTATATATATAAAATTAGATATATATATATATATTTGGGAATAGAAAAGGAGCTACAGAGGTTTTGGAATTTGGGAAACTCGATGGAAGGAGCTCCGAAGAAATTAACCGAGCAGACCGGACCCACAGACTCCAGTCACCACAGGCATTACGGATTGTGGGTAGACACCTAGGTAAGGAAAATACTCGTGTGCTGCTAGAGATAAATTACACGAATTTTTTGATGCTTTGGAGATACAAATTTAGGCCGTATTTCTACTGTAGAAAAATATTCTCGAATTGCTAAAAATTATCTGCGTATATTTTCTGGGTATTTGAGACTGCGACTTTTAGGATAGAAATTTTTAGTTACCTAAACTTTAAAAAATTCTAGGCCGAGTTTTACCATTCTAAAATTTTAGGAAAAAGTTTTAAACTCCAAAAATCATCCTGATTTACAGTATAGTATTATTTAGCCTATTTAAATAGTTGTTTGAGTGGTTTTAAAATTATTTGTGAAAAATCTAAAATTTTGAAATTATAGTGAAAAACCGTGCTTTGTGTATTTTAACTGAAAAAGGGCAAGACTAGCCCGTTTCTCTATTTTATGTGCTGAAACAAAATTTAAGTGTTCTGACGTTA
The DNA here is from genome assembly GCA_033439115.1 of Firmiana major. Classification (NCBI taxonomy): domain Eukaryota; kingdom Viridiplantae; phylum Streptophyta; class Magnoliopsida; order Malvales; family Malvaceae; genus Firmiana; species Firmiana major. The sequence goes on along the minus strand of CM065896.1, from coordinate 46,800,293 downwards.
AAACCATGCTAGTCATACGTGTATTGTTGTGTGATCTTACACGAATCTGTTGCATGAGTTTTAAGTATTTTGATGATAAAACCGTGCTATTCAGGCGTGTATTGCTATATAGTCTTACACTAACCTGCTCGCACGTGATTTGAGGCAAAAAGGCCTCAGTGAAATCATATGGACTTGTGAATGATGAAATTATACTGAATTATGAAGGATGCCGAGGTCCATGGAGTACGATGTACCATGTTGTGTACATGTGTGTATGATGTACCGTGTTATTGGAAAATAGTATACTATGTGAGCCGTTTGGGTAGCTGACCACTCCCACGACACCTAACATGTAAGACCCGAATTTAATTAAAATATGAAAAGTAAATATGAAATAAAGGAGTATTTGTGAAGGGAAGTCGGGTTAAATTAATCCCGAACACGTGTAAGGGCAAAATGGTCAAAAGATCGAAAGCCGGTATAATTTCGATAAAGAAAATTAATTAAAAATATGAATTTGAGAAATCTTGGTCAATAAAGATGAAATATAATTATTCTGGATTAAATCGATCAAGATTCAGAAATTTAAAAATACCGAAAAATTGTCGGAACGGTATCTCGAAAAGCGCGAAGAAATAATATCGAAGATTTAGAGAAAAATATAATAAATAAATTAAATTAAATTAAATTAAAGAATTTAGAATAAAATAATAATTTTAAGAGATATTTTGGGTATTTATAGTATTTTAATGAATAGTAAAATAATTAAAATAAATAATAATAAAAATAATAAAATAAAATAAAAAAAAGAAAGGAATCTGAAAACAAAAAAAAAAAAGAGAAACGGGTCGGGGAGAGACAAACCAAACGGAAGCCGAGAAAAGAGAAGATGGCCGGCGAGCCGTCCGGCGGCCAGGGACCCCAGGCGAGGGCCGGCGAAGACGGCCCGACCTCAGGCGACCTATCAGTGGCACAACGCGCCGTGGGAACGCCGGAATCCCGTGAAAAACGGAAGAGAAACCGCGGGAGAAGAGATGGCCACCGGCGACGAACGACGGCCATTCGAGCCCCACCAAGGCTCGATTTCGGAAGCCCAGGTGACGGTGAGCAGATTGGCGGTGGTGGCAGCCACCGAAACCGGCGGACGGCGCCAGAAATAGAAAGAGAGGAAAGTGGGTACCGACGGAGGAGGAGAACGGCCGGACGACGACTTTCCGGCGGCCTTGGGTTAAGCCGAGCCCAGATCTGAGATGCGAACGACCCAGCGGAGCGACTGGCGGTGGAAGCCGACGGAGAACCGACAGGCAAGGAGGTGAACCGACGGTGAACAGGCCGAACCGGAGAGAACCGGCGGTCTGAACCGGTCCGAACCGGACTGAACCGGTTCAGCCAAAAAGAGAGGAAAAAGGGAAAAAGAAAAAGAAAAAAAATTGGGGAAAATTCCTGTGATGCAATCGAGCTTCGGGTAAGTCAGTGGTGGTCGAAATTGACCTGATTTAAATTTCGGAGTATTTAATTTAATTAATTTTGGGCTGAAAACTTACCCGAAAAATTGTGAAATTGTGTAGCTCGATGATTGGCATCCACCGAGGGCTCGAGATAGCCTCGATTTATGTACTAGCATGGAATCTCGGGTAAGTGACCCTTATTTACGACAATTACCTCGTTATGCGTGATATTGATTTGATTTCCGCATAAATTGAATTAAATTATGGAAATTTAGATAAATTGTCGTAAATAATCGATTTAGCTATTCGGGAGTTAGAACGAGGTCCAATAAATTGTTGGAGGGCCCAATGAGCCCAATAGGCCTCGATAAAGCGAAAATTAAGTGGAAAACGGGCTTAAGGCCGATTAAGGCCCATTAAGGTGCAATCGGGCCCAATAGGGGTAAATGGGCCCAATGATTTAAATTAAGCCCAAAAAATAGGAAATACAATTAAATTGTATAATATCTGACCTGAGGAATATTGATACGCAGTTCCGGGCATTTGATTGGGAGCATATCGGACTGCGCGACGAGATGACAATGGAAAAGAAAAGGTCAAACTCGACAGGAAAATAAGGTAAGGGAATTCTGCGGACTGCTAGAGGTAAACTCTACGAAATTTTAAATTCATATGCAGTCTTTAAAAATTACCTGAAGGGTCTAGAGGTCAATTAATAATTTTAGTGCCCCGAATGGGCAAATTACTAAAATACCCTTGTTAAGGGTAAAATCTAAAAAGTTAGGAAAATCGGGAGGAGCAAGGACAAGAGGTTCCTACTCGTTCTCGAGGTATTTCAACACATGCATGAGTAGGCTGGCTCACTTTTAAAGAAAAATGCATAGCATTGCATATCTTAAACGATGTGATTTCTGTGAAAATTATTTGGAGATAACTGAGCCGCCTACGTGTTTTATTTACATGTGACGTGCTAGAGCTCAGCTCGCACGATGTTTGATTTGTGTGATGCATGCATTAGTGCTGGAGCGAGAGCTCGCACTAGAGTTTTACATGCATAGGTGCTAGAGTATAACTCGCACCAGATTTCATATGCTTTTTCGTGACACGGTGCTAGAGTCTAATTCGCACCAGATTTTACATGATTTTCATGACAGGGTGCTGGAGTATAACTCGCACCACATTTTATACACGATTTTCGTGACAGGGTGCTTGAGCTTAGCTCGCACTAGTTTTATTTGATTTACTGACAGTGTTAGAGCACCGCTCGCACTACTTTTCAGAGATCATACGATAAGCCGTGCTTGGAGCATCGGGTAGACTGTGTGTCACCGATTAAATAGGCTCGCACGTGCGCTTTGAGACATGGCATGTTAAAACAACCTGATGAGCCCGAACGAGGGATAAGGGTTAGAGATCCACCTGATGAGCCCGAACGAGGGATAAGGGTTGGAGATCCAGCTGATGAGCCCGAACGAGGGATAAGGCTGAGGGTCCACGGAGTACGATGTACCGTGCAAGTAGCATGGAGTACGATGTACCGTGTGGTATCTTTGTGATACGGGGTATCTTTGTGATACTGTATCTTTGTGATACGGGGTATCTTCGGATACGGCATCTTCGGATGCGTGAGATCGGATAAGACTGACGGGTTGGATTGACCCACCTCCCGAGCGGTTCCCGATCAGGGTGAGACCTCGCACACTGGGATCCGTGAAGCTAGAGGGACTCACGAGGACACATTGGCCAGTCCTGGTTATTGCCGTTATACAGATATTGCCTCGTCTCTCATGTCGACGATTTCGATGATTTAAACTGGGTTTTTAAATTAAATTTGCATGATGGTATTTCCATGCTTTTCAAATCCACGTGTGATGTAAACCGTTTTCATGGTTTTGTGTGAGTCAGGATCACCCGAAGGAGGGGTCGACTCCTGACTTTATTGTGAAAATTTTAAATGAGAAAGAAATGATTTAAATGAATTGCATGTTGAATTTTCCGTGCAAACTCGATTTACATAGCATCATAATTCATATCATTTGTTTTAAAATGTGTGGAGAAAGGGTGGTTTATGCATGGCACCACGTTCATGTAGGTAGTATGGTTACCTACTTGTTCGTAGGATTGCCTTACTGAGCTTGATGTGCTCACCCCTTTCATTTTCTCCCACAGATAATCTCCAGTTGAAGTTGAGGCGACTCAGTACTGCATTCCGGATATCCGCTGCTGCCCATCAACATAAGGTATATACACTTGTACATATTGTATCTACATAAGCATAGCACAGTAACATGTTTGTAAGTAACTTTAGGGGATGTATAAATAATGTAAACAATTATAAATGACTGGAGAGGAAATAAGTTAGATGGTAATTGAATGGTGGGACTGGCATTGACGCACAGCCCAATTATTAGTGGAGTGTTGGTCACGATTCGAGGACAGGTAAGAATTTAAGTAAATAATAAAACGCGAAAAATAAACTCTGATTTTTGGGTAGTTTGGGTCGTGACATATAAAGGTGGTATCAGAGCAGCAATTGGTCTGATGTGTGTCAGTGTCAGTAATTAGGAAATTACATCCCCGTGTTACTGTACTTAGTTAGATACAATAGTGTATATCGAGATGGGTTTTGACTAAGAAATGGTTGAGAATGCAGGAATGCCTAATATGAGTCGCGTTAGATGAGATAGTGCACGAGGCAGAGGTCATAGAGGTAGACCTGAGTCTGCTAAATTGTGCTGAGTTGACCTATGAGAATCAGAATGAAATTGGAATAGAGGCGAATGTTGAGAATGCCTCACAGAGTTCGACGGAGAGATCGGACAGTATTGAGACACGCTTCGCGAGATTGAAGCGGAGCATGAGAATTATTTTGAGGAGCTAATTGCTCAGATTATGAATGAGATCAGAGGGCACAGCGGAACATTGGTGGAAACCCGCTCGACCCATCTTAAGTGTTAAACATCCATAGCTAAGATGAGAAATCTTATTGGATGGATTCCGGTGACAGGATATCTCGGACATGATTTAAAGGAAATTTCGGATTAAAGTCCTTACTCTGACCCAGAGGATTTGATTTATTGAAGAGTATAATTCATGAGTATATAACTCAATTATATTCTTGGACAGATATTACCTCGACACTATAAACAATGACAGTCGAGATGTCTAAAAGTTTATGGAATGACTCAACTTTTCAATTAGAGTCCGATCAGCCCGTGAGATATTACTTATACCGAGGCAGTGCGCAGATTTCCAGTTGGGTAATTAAGAACATGAATTGCACGCCTCTGAGATTGGGAAAGCTAATGAGGGCTGAAATAGAGACAGAAAAGAGAATCGAGAAATAACAAGATGTTAAAATGGGAAAATGCAAATTGGTAAAAAGATCTGATTTGACGAGTTATGGAGTAAGATAATTGGTAAGGCCCCAGTGCATCTAATTTTGGCACTCTTAGGAGGCATTGTGATTGGAGGACCCCGACCTGCTACGAAGCAGTGTAGCAGTGTAAGCACTGTAAGGAGTGTGAAATATGTGGTGGATACCACGGAAAGAGGGTCTATATCTACACTGTATTGATGAAAATGGCCGTTAAGTGTGATGAGACGGACCATTGATTTCGATCGCACAGAATTGGGCGAGATCGCCCCACAGAAAAGTAAAAAGACAGAGAAAAACTTCGTTGGTATAGCTGCAACGAAAAGGGAGGAAATAGCCGAAAAGAAAAAAAGGAAAGTAGGCTGTTGGACGAAGGCGAGAGGATGTCTTGGACCAGGACACTATTGATGTTTCATGGATGTGGTGTAAGATACCACACTTGTTATGAATAATGAAGTACATATGTTCATTGATCCTGGTGCCATATATTTATTCATACCGCCTTCATTTGCATATAAGTGAGTAAAAGGCATGAATGCCTACATCATTGGGCCCAATACAGATAAATGAGTACTCCAATAAAGGAGGATTAATAAATGGAATATGGATATAGAGATTTTAAGTGATAAAAAGGGGTGCAACAGTTGAAATTAAAGGAGTAAAGGATTGTACTCACGGAATGAATAATGGCAAGAGTTTTATCATGATTGATATACGAAGGAGATAATCTTTAAGATAAGTTATGCTTGATTTTAAATACAAGATGTATTGGAGTAAGAGATATATGCTAGGTAAGAACATCCTTACGATATGGAGTTATTAGGATTAAAGCAATTAGTAGCGAATACAAATTGTGACCACATGGACTGGTATATAAAGTAACTGTGGTTAAGTCTGAAGGTTAATAAAGGTATTTCAAAATGCCTCCCCGCCTGAAGACTTGACAGCGTCTAAAAGTATATATGTATAACCTATAACGTGAAATCGAGCGTCGTAATAGATAACTTTAGCATTAGGATATCTTTACTAAGATGATAAGAATGTTTAAATTCGACAAATCATAAAGGTTAACATAGTAAAATTTAATAGGAGCCGTTAAGATAAGAAAAGGAAATGAAGCAGGTTGATACCTGAAAACGTAAGCGGTTGAGAAGGATCTTATACGCTTATGCGTAAATAAGTCAAGGATTGGAATTGTAATCATCAGTATTGATGATATGTTGGGTGTAGTTAAAGTCTAGGGCGATTTATAAGCAACAATTAGAAATGGCTTTTACAAATGGGTTGCTGCGAATTCTAAAAGGATATACCTTGTTGACACGTTTAACTATAAAACGTGGTATTGGAACGGGATGATAGATGTGACATGAATTTTGGTGTAATGAAGTATGAATTGACCACCGTGATTAATTTCACCATACCCAACAGCTCAAGAGGTTTTCAGTGAGTATGGATACCTCAAAATTATGATGGAGTTGTGTATTGATGTATAATGGGAAGATAGTCAAGTATGGAGTCAGACAACTCCTTGATCATGAAATAAACTATCTGACCCATGATTTAAGTTGGCAACAGTATTTGTACCAAGGATATGGTACTATTAGGTACAGGGTGAGAAATTATGGATATGCACTGATCATAAAGCCCGAGTATCTGTTTTCATAGAAAGGGACGAATATGAGAATACATAGTGGGTTAGAGCTTCTGAGAGGTTTTGATTTGTGAAAATTGTACCACCCAAGAAAGGCTGATGCTTGAGCAGAAAGAGCCTCGGGATGGTATTACATATGATGGTCAGGGAGCGTGAGCTGCTAGAGCAATTGTGAACCTCAGTATTGATGTGATCCCTTCTGATGAAGACAGTGATTGTGTGACAGCTAGCCTGAGACTAGAACCGGATGAGAGTGCCCGGATTTGACAGGCTTAGCGTGATGATCGGCAGGATGTTGATAGTTTGGGTCAGATTCAGAAGGGTACAGTGACAGAGTTCACAGAGTATGATTATGATTTACAGAGAGGTTCAGAGACAGTATGAGTGTTCCCCAGGACCACAGTTGATGAGATAGTAATATTGTCAGAAGCTCACTCTTCGGGATATACAGTGCATACGGAAAGTAATGAATATATATATTGAAAATCTTTGAAAAAGGGTATTGGTGGTCAGATGTGAAAAGAAATACGGTAGAGTATTAAAAGTCTACAGCGTTATTGCAGCCTCTACCTATATCGACACGGCACGGAAAATGAGAGCAAGTCTCCATGAATGTCGTGATGGGTTACAGAGGACCCAGGTGAATTACGAGGCTATTCGGATGATAGTCGATAGAGTGACTAAGTCTACCCACCTTTTGGTTATGAAATCCCCAAATACTCAGAGTATATATGAGGATTTATATGTAAGGAAGATTGTGGAACACTAAGTAACGTTCCAGTGAGCATAGTATCATATAGAGATTCCCGCTTCACTTCTTACTTAAGGGAATATTTTTTTTTTGGAAGCTATGGGAACCCGACTGAGTATTAGCACAGCTTTCCGTCCTCAGACAGATGGTCAGTCAGAAAGGACTGTACAAGTTCTGGAGGATACAATGAAAGCGTGTGCCCTTGATTTTATAAGCTCCTGGAATGATCAGTTGATTTCTAATTGAATTCGCCAATAGCGATAGTTGCCACTTGAGTATCGGGATAACAAGATATGAGTGTATGGTTGTAGGGGTTGTTCCCCAAATTGGAAAAGAAAAAGTGGGTGACAGATAGAATTATTTTCGACTTTGGATAATAAGTCTCTGAGGATGTTTAGTTAAGAGTGAGAGATTAAGAACACCTCAGAGCAGATAGAAAAGTATTGGAATTCACCGATGGTGAATTAGTATGATTGAAATGTTTATTGTCCTAAGGGAATAAGGACATAGCGAGCTTTTGGAAGAAGGTAAATTGAGTTGCGCTGGATATTTTGAGAGATTGGACAAGTGGGAGATAAGACCTGTAGGTGGCATTTCCACTTGAATAAGCAGGCACCCACAATGTGTTCCAGCTTTTGATGCTTCGGAAATACTATCCAGATCCAGCATAGGTGATAGGATATGATATCCAACAGTTCAGCTCAGTGCAGTATAAGTATATTGATAAGTTGATTCGGGCATTAAATAGGAAAGAGAAAGTATTGAGGTTTAAGACGATCTCCCTAATTAAAGTCCTTTGGTAGTAATACACTCCGGAAAAGGTCACATAAGAATTTAAGAGTATGATACAATTAATGTACCCGGAGTTGTATATGGACTCATATGATTTGGTTCTAATTTGGAGGACCAAATTCCTTAAGTGGGGGAGAGTTGTAAGACCCGAATTTAATTAAAATATGAAAAGTAAATATGAAATAAAGGAGTATTTGTGAAGGGAAGTCGGGTTAAATTAACCCCGAACACGTGTAAGGGCAAAATGGTTAAAAGATCGAAAGCCGGTATAATTTCGATAAAGAAAATTAATTAAAAATATGAATTTGAGAAATCTTGGTCAATAAAGATGAAATATAATTATTCTGGATTAAATCGATCAAGATTCGGAAATTTAAAAATACAGAAAAATTGTCGGAACGGTATCTCGAAAAGCGCGAAGAAATAATATCGAAGATTTAGAGAAAAATATAATAAATAAATTAAATTAAATTAAATTAAAGAATTTAGAATAAAATAATAATTTTAAGAGATATTTTGGGTATTTATAGTATTTTAATGAATAGTAAAATAATTAAAATAAATAATAATAAAAATAATAAAATAAAAAAAAAAAGAAAGGAATCTGAAAAAAAAAAAAGAGAGAGAAACGGGTCGGGGAGAGAGAAACCAAACGGAAGCCGAGAAAAGAGAAGATGGCCGGCGAGCCGTCCGGCGGCCAGGGACCCCAGGCGAGGGCCGGCGAAGACGGCCCGACCTCAGGCGACCTATCAGCGGCGACGACGCGCCGTGGGAACGCCGAAATCCGGCGAAAAACGGAAGAGAAACCGCGGGAGAAGAGATGGCCACCGGCGGCGAACGGCGACGATTCGAGCCCCACCAAGGCTCGATTTCGGAAGCCCAGGTGACGGTGAGCAGATTGCCAGTGGTGGCAACAACCGAAACCGGTGGACGGCGCCGGAAACAGAAATAGAGGAAAGTGGGTACCGACGGAGGAGGAGAACGGCCGGACAGACGACTTTCCGGCGGCCTTGGGCGAAGCCGAGCCCAGATCTGAGATGCGGACGACCCAGCGGAGCGACTGGCGGTGGAAGCCGGCGGAGAACCGGCCGGCAAGGAGGTGAACCGACGGTGAACCGGCCGAACCGGAGAGAACCGGCCGTCTGAACCGGTCCGAACCGGACTGAACCGGTTCAGGCAAAAAGAGAGGAAAAAAGGAGAAAAAAAGGGAAAAAGAAAAAGAAAAAAAAATTGGGGAAAATTCCTGTGATGCAATCGAGCTTCGGGTAAGTCAGTGGTGGTCGAAATTGACCCGATTTAAATTTCGGAGTATTTAATTTAATTAATTTTGGGCTGAAAACTTACCCGAAAAATTGTGGAATTGTGTAGCTCGACGATTGGCATCCACCGAGGGCTCGAGACAGCCTCGATTTACGTACTAGCATGGAATCTCGGGTAAGTGACCCTTATTTACGATAATTACCTCGTTATGCGTGATATTGATTTGATTTCCGCATAAATTGAATTAAATTATGGAAATTTAGATAAATTGTCGTAAATAATCGATTTAGCTATTCGGGAGTTAGAACGAGGTCCAATAAATTGTTGGAGGGCCCAATGAGCCCAATAGGCCTCGATAAAGTGAAAATTAAGTGGAAAACAGGCTTAAGGCCCATTAAGGTGCAATCGGGCCCAATAGGGGTAAATGGGCCCAATGATTTAAATTAAGCCCAGAAAATAGGAAATACAATTAAATTGTATAATATCTGACCTGAGGAATATTGATACACAGTTCCGGGCATTTGATTGGGAGCATATCGGACTGCGCGACGAGACGACAATGGAAAAGAAAAGGTCAAACTCGACAGGAAAATAAGGTAAGGGAATTCTGCGGACTGCTAGAGGTAAACTCTACGAAATTTTAAATTCATATGCAGTCTTTAAAAATTACCTGAAGGGTCTAGAGGTCAATTAATAATTTTAGTGCCCCGAATGGGCAAATTACTAAAATACCCTTGTTAAGGGTAAAATCTAAAAATTTAGAAAAATCGGGAGGAGCAAGGACAAGAGGTTCCTGCTCGTTCTGGAGGTATTTCAACACATGCATGAGTAGGCTGGCTCACTTTTAAAGAAAAATGCATAGCATTGCATATCTTAAACGATGTGATTTCTGTGAAAATTATTTGGAGATAACTGAGCCGCCTACGTGTTTTATTTACATGTGACGTGCTAGAGCTCAGCTCGCATGATGTTTGATTTGTGTGATGCATGCATTAGTGCTGGAGGGAGAGCTCGCACTAGAGTTTTACATGCATAGGTGCTAGAGTATAACTCGCACCAGATTTCATATGCTTTTTCGTGACACGGTGCTAGAGTCTAACTCGCACCAGATTTTACATGATTTTCATGACAGGGTGCTGGAGTATAACTCGCACCACATTTTATACACGATTTTCGTGATAGAGTGCTTGAGCTTAGCTCGCACTAGTTTTATTTGATTTACTGACAGTGTTAGAGCACCGCTCGCACTACTTTTCAGAGATCATACGATAAGCCGTGCTTGGAGCATCGGGTAGACTGTGTGTCACCGATTAAATAGGCTCGCACGTGCGATTTGAGACATGGCATGTTAAAACAACCTGATGAGCCCGAACGAGGGATAAGGGTTAGAGATCCACCTGATGAGCCCGAACGAGGGATAAGGGTTGGAGATCCAGCTGATGAGCCCGAACGAGGGATAAGGCTGAGGGTCCACGGAGTACGATGTACCGTGCAAGTAGCATGGAGTACGATGTACCGTGTGGTATCTTTGTGATACAGGGTATCTTTGTGATACGGTATCTTTGTGATACGGGGTATCTTCAGATACGGCATCTTCGGATGCGTGAGATCGGATAAGACTGACGGGTTGGATTGACCCACCTCCCGGGCGGTTCCCGATCAGGGTGAGACCTCGCACACTGGGATCCGTGAAGCTAGAGGGACTCACGAGGACACATTGGCCAGTCCTGGTTATTGCCGTTATACAGATATTGCCTCGTCTCTCATGTCGACGATTTCGATGATTTAAACTGGGTTTTTAAATTAAATTTGCATGATGGTATTTCCATACTTTTCAAACCCACGTGTGATGTAAACCGTTTTCATGGTTTTGTGTGAGTCAGGATCACCCGAAGGAGGGGTCGAGTCCTGACTTTATTGTGAAAATTTTAAATGAGAAAGAAATGATTTAAATGAATTGCATGTTGAATTTTTCGTGCAAACTCGATTTACATAGCATCATAATTCATATCATTTGTTTTAAAATGTGTGGAGAAAGGGTGGTTTATGCATGGCACCACATTCATGTAGGTAGTATGGTTACCTACTTGTTCGTAGGATTGCCTTACTGAGCTTGATGTGCTCACCCCTTTCATTTTCTCCCACAGATAATCTCCAGTTGAAGTTGAGGCGACTCAGTACTGCATTCCGGATATCCGCTGCTGCCCATCAACATAAGGTATATACACTTGTACATATTGTATCTACATAAGCATAGCACAGTAACATGTTTGTAAGTAACTTTAGGGGATGTATAAATAATGTAAACAATTATAAATGACTGGAGAGGAAATAAGTTAGATGGTAATTGAATGGTGGGACTGGCATTGACGCACAGCCCAATTATTAGTGGAGTGTTGGTCACGATTCGAGGACAGGTAAGAATTTAAGTAAATAATAAAACGCGAAAAATTAACTCTAATTTTTGGGTAGTTTGGGTCGTGACATAACATCCCGATACGCCTGGCCCGTGAATTGCCCGGAGTCACCGACAATGGCCAATTAACACTTTTGATATCTGATATAGTGTGAAATGTCCTGCCTCATCTATATGGAATTTCTAAAATGAAAATGTGAATTGTGTTACAATTTGAAACTATGTATTTCACTGCTTTAAGTTTCGAAATTGTGAAATTGTTACAGGAAACTGTGAAGATACTATTTATGGATTTCCATTTCTGATTTTATTGAACTGAAAATTTACAGTATATTTTACGAGAAACTCATTTGTGACATAAGTAAATTGGTTGTGTATTTATCTACCTGCCGCTTGGTTTTTCTTATTGAGCATGTTGAGCTCACCCCTTACTTTCCTCCATAGAGTCCCATCAGATGCTTCCGTTAGTAAGGCATGTCGCACAACTATGGTTCCGTGGAGTATTTTTCTACGTTGAAGGTATACCCAATTGTAAGAAATTCTTTTGTATCTAAAATTTTTATAAGTACAGTAATGCATACAAGATGTGTATGGAGAATGTGAATATATTTTATTTAAATTTGTTACTAAGAAAGAAAAATAAATCAAACTGAGTATTGTTTTGACATAATACCGACTTGTAGCCCAACCGAAATTGTGTGAAAATTTAGGTCGTTACAGAGTGGTATCAGAGCAAGATTGGCCTGATATGAGTCGATATTAAAAGTGAAGGCTCACATCCCCAGCATTATGTACATTGTTTAGATATAAACATGATACATGGCTGTGCTTTATTGAAAATTGTGTCATTGAATGAAGGGAAACTAATAGGTATGGCTGGTTGGTATTACAACCATACTAGTAGACAAAAATGAATCGTTCCTCGAGGTCGTAGAGGTAGGCCTGAGAGGTGTAGTGAACCCTTGTCTGAGTGTACACCTTATAGTTTCACTGGAAAGTTTTGGAGTTCGCTTCGTAAATTTGAACGAGACATGAAAATAATAATGACATTATCGGGTCAAGTGATAGCAACCCGTGATAATAATAATGATTGACGTGTGACTGAGAGCAAAACTGAGACAATTTCTGAAAATATTACACTATTATATACTGGAGTCAAGAATCCCATTGTAATGGAAAACTTGCATGGATTCTTAGAGTATGATTGTGAACTTAATAGACTGAGGCAGTTTTAGGAGTTTAAGCCTCCGTTTTTCAATAAGGTTAAGAATTTAGTGATTCAGAAGGTTGGATGAATGAGATAGAAAAGCTTGATGATTTTAGAAGTAACTCTACCCAGGAAGTTGTTTTTGCAACTTTTGTGTTAAAGAATTGGAGAAGCTACAAGGATTTTCAGAGTGTGCTACTTAAAGAAAGTAGCATTTGTAGCATCAGTGTCGAAATGGAAAGTTTAACTCAGAAGGAAGTCCCCCGATTTAATCCGAGAATTACATGGATATGTTTATGAAAGCCCTTAAACGGCAACACATCTCGAAATAAGTACAATGGCAATTATAGATGAAATGATCAAATTAGACGTAAAGTAACAAGTTCGAGAATGACTACGAAACTAAATTTATGTTTCGAAAGAAGTATAATCCGGATAAATTGAGATGTGAAATGGAGGAAGTCCAAAAAACTCATAGGAGGTACTGGGATCCTCAATCGAGCTAAGTTAGCTCCATTGGATGTTATTTTAAGAAAGCAATATAGAAGGCGCAACTATGAGAATATGAGATATATACTCTTGAGGTTACCAAGAAAGAGGAAAGGTAAAGAGAGTGACAGAAGAGAGGTCTATTGAAGAAAGACTGATAGTGAAAGAGCGAAGTCATTGTGTCCAAAAGGAAGAATTAGGGAACCAGCTGTATAAATGAAACTTATAGGTCACACTGCTTATATGATTGAAAAGGATAGGGTGTGTTTGGAGTAAAGAGACACCCCTGTAGACATAGAATTTTTCAACACATACTTGGTTGATCTGTCAAAGTTACCACTAATCGAAAGGTAAAGTTTTGAAACTGACTTAGAACCTGGTATCGAATTAATTATTCAAACCACTGTACTCAGTGGTTTCGATTGAATTAGAAATGCTGAAAAAGCAAATACAAGGATTACATGAAAAGGAGATTATCAGACCAGGTGATCCACTTTGGAGTGTACTGGCGTTAATTTTTAAGGAGACCCAGAGTCTTCTAGGTCACATTGTATTAAGAATGAGTGTCAATTGGATTCCCCCAAACAAAGATTATAGATAAGAGGGAAAGACCCAAAACTATTAAGAAGATTCAGAGATTGAGATATAAAGAGACTTTAGAGTATGGAGTACATTTCAAATCTAAGGATTGAAATTTGGGTATGCTAATGTTTTGGGATGCGAGACTTAATTGGAATAAGGAAAGGGTTTGATTATAATATATACGAAATGAAACAAAAGTTGAAATGGGATAAATCCTGAATACAAGTTATATAGGAATAAGAGATGTATGCAAGATAACAAAATCTCTGGTATGTGAAATGATTCGGATCAACAGTTCTGAACTAAAAACAAATGAGTTGTGACTAAAGGATAAATGTGAAATTGCGATAAGTTTTGGTATCCTACTTTCTATTGAGATTGAACCTAGAACCCTTATATTCATAACTAGTTATGTGGTCAGGTCTAATAGCTAATAAAGGTATTTCAAATACCTCCCCGCCTGAGAGACTTGATAGCTTCAGAAGTAACCATAACCCATAAATTGAAATTGATAGTCGTAATATTCGCGTTGAAGTCAGGATACCATTACTTGTTTGGCAAAGAATTATGGGATTCTACTGATCATAAAGGTTTAAATATTAAATTTCACAAAGATCGTCTAATACAAGAAAAAGGTAATAACTCGGGTTAGTGCTTTGAGCAGAAGTGATTTCGGGATGGTGTTATGTATATTGGTCAGGGACATTAGTTATTAAATTATTGGTGGAGCTCGACTTGAATGTAGTCCTTCCCTGACACTGACATTCATTACATGGTGGCTAGCCTGAGAGTTAAAACTTGACTTGATTGATCGAATCGAACAAGCACGGTGAAATGATAAATACTACATTGATGTAGCTAGTCAGACCTAGATGGGTGCTGCAACTAGCTTGAGTATTGGTACTAACAATTTATTGAGATTTAAAAACAAAACTGTGTACCAAACGCTCTATAGTTAAATGAATCAGTAGAAACTCATTTATAAAGATATACACTACATTTGGAGAATGGTAAGGATTTATCAAATCTCTTAAAGGTATATTGGCAACCAAGTACAATAAGAAGTATAACTAGAAGTGTAACTAAGAGTCTCATAAGTCAATAGGTTAAGGTAGAGTACAGAAGCCTATGGGGTTATCACAACCTTAACCATGCCAATATGGAATGAAGAGCTTGTACCTGGAATTTTAAGGCTCTTAGAAGGAGCAATTGCAAATTAATAAAGTTCGCATATAATATCAATTATCACTCAAGTATCGGAGTGATACTGTATAAAGCGTAGTATGGTCAAAAAGGTCGTTCCCCGATTGGATGGAAGAGATAGGTGAGAGGAAGGATGTTTGCTACCGATTTGGTCAAGTAACTTTCTAAAGATATTCAATTAATTTTTGAAAGGTTGAGAACAACTCAAAACAAGCAAAAGAGTTATGGTGACTAAAGATGATGGTCCTTGGGATCTACAGTATGAGATTCAGTGTCTTGAAAGTTTCTCTTTCTAATAGCATAATGGGGTATAGAGAGAATGGAAAGAAAGTATTCGTTATATTGGACCTTTCGAAATGCTAGATCGAGTGGGAGACAAGGCTTATAGGTTGGCATTACTGCCAGAATTATCAAGTATCCATAATTTCTTCCACATTTCTATGCTTCAGAAGTATCATCCAGATCCGACGCATGTGATAAAGTATGAGCCAATAGAGTTGAAGGAGAATATGTCCTATATGGAAAAGCCGATTCGGATATTGGACAGAAAGGAACAGACATTACGGTCTAAGATGATTCCTTAGTTAAAGTTTTATGGCAATATCACATTTTAGAAGAGGCAACGTGTGTCACGACCCAAATTACCTAAAAATCAAAATAAATTTTTTTGTTTTTCCGTTTATTATTTAATTCTTACCTTTCTCTCATCGTGACCATCCTACAAATAGTTGGGCTATGATTTGGTGTTAGTCACCTCTCACCTATTTACCATTCCATTTCCATAATCACATTGACATATTAGAGTTTATTATCTTTTGACTTTAACTAAATACATACACAATGGCATTTACATAACCTTACATCCCCGAAATCATATATGTTTACAGTACTGTGGATTACATGTTCAGATACAAAACTATACAAATGTGTATACCTGACTCTCGATGGGAAGCAGTGGATACCAAGAATGCAAGTCATCAACCACTCACTAACTATTGCGAGTGCTCTGAAAAGATGGAAAAATAATGAGGGTGAGCAAACCACACGCTCAGTAAGACAATTATACAAGTAAGTAGATAGCTCCACAATCTACATGTTCATAATGCCATGCCCTTAAAATCCATTTCTTTTCATTAAAAGCTCAAGCACAAAATCATGTATTTCATTAATTACTTAGTTTATAAAACTGTTTGTGCATATATAAATCATACTACTTATGCATAAATGGCATTTTATGTGACATCATAAAATCATACTTAGCATGAATTAAATCAAAATCGTGCATTATTTCATGCGATATAAAACAAATCGTGAGATACAATCATTTCATGAATTTATCATTAAAGCATGGAAAAATCATCACGCTACTGCATTTAAATCATTTCATTAAAACTGCAGTAAAAAATAACCCAAAGGGGTTAAGCATCTCGTAATTCAATTCCAAACTCATAAAACAATTCATTAAAATTCATTATAAAACTTTGGTTATAAAACCACCCTTCTTTCAGGGTCACATATCATAAAATCATAAAATCGGTGGCCTGACCCCTCCCTCGGGTCTACCCTGGTCTATCGAGACCACAAGTTATATCATGGGAGACAAGTAGGTGACTATCAGTAATATAAAGGTCTATGGCCATAACCTAGTGATTCCTGGCAACACGGTACCTAATGTGCGGGGTATCACACCTGAAACGGGAGGTGGGTCGGTCCTACCCACCAGAACAGCTTAACATCAGGATTGCGAGGGCGATGCTTGCTGCGTCGTGGCTAATGCCACTCCACTCCAACAATCCCTAGAGTACAGCGTACTCCGTGTGACATACACAGTACAACGTACTCTGTGAACCCAAGCTCAGTCAGGGGGTGCCTGCAATAGGTCTTATCCACCCATACCATCTCTGTCTCAGTATACACGTGTGAGCATATCATCTTACTGTGACACACAGTCTACAGGAGGCTCCAACACGGCTCTATGCATGTCATATAAATCCCTGTGCAAACGAAGCTCTAGCACGACTCCATGCATATTCATGATATCAGAAAATCTCGTGCGTGCGAAGTTCTAGCACGGTTTCATAAAAATCAATAAAATCTGCGCACGAGTAGCACTCCAGTACGACTTTAAAATGAGTTATAAATTCATATAAAACTTCGTACGAGCAAGCTCTAGCACAATGTTATGCATCAATAAATCAAATCTCATGCGAGTTACACTCCAGCATGACTTTATGCATAAAGAAATCAAATCTCATACGAGTTACACTCTAGCACAACTTTTATGCAGTTATCATATCAAAACAGGATGTGAGCTAAGCTTCAGCACCTCTCATGCATGTCAAATCATTAAAATTAGTGCGAGCAATCGCTCTAGCACCTTTCATGCATATCAAGTCAAAACAAGTCAAAACATTCAAAACAGAGTGCGAGCTAAACTCTAACACGTCTCATGCATTTCACAATAATAAAAATCAGTGCGAGCAACCGCTCTAGCACATTTCATGCATATGATGTCGCACAAGTGGGTGCGAGTAACTGCTCAAGCACATTTTATGCATACTCACAAACGCAAATACAGTGCGAGCTATGCGCCAGCACTATCTGTTTCCATATAAACTTGATAATTGGCCCGTTTTCCAAAAGATTTTCATTTAAATCTTAATAACACTTACGTAGTGTTATATTGTGAAATTTATGCAATTACTGACCAATCTATCGATTTGCTTTGCTTAAAAACCAAGAAACTTCCTTAAATTAGAAATTACTTAAATCATGCATTTCATGCATGTCATGCTTTCACCATCCTTAGGTGAATTTCGCTCAATAGGGGTAAAATAGACTTTTCATATTTCTAGTCCTTAAAATCTTTAAACCATTTTTTAGGACCTTTGTACAATATCAATGTATACATACATATTCAGTGTATACAAAAGCTATTTAAAGTACGCGTAGCTACCTCTAGCTACTCACACAATTCCCTTACCTCATTTTTCTGTACAGTCTGACCTTTCCACTGATGTCTCGTCATGCAGTTCGATTTGCTCTCAATCAAATCTTCGAAACTACGTATAAATATACATCAGGTCAAATTCAATACAATTAATTGTATTTCATATTTTATGGGCTTAATTTAAATCATTGGGCCCGTTTACCCATATTGGGCCCGATTGTACCATAATGGGCCTTAATCGGCCTTAAGCTCATTTTCCACTTATTATTCACATTATCGAGGCCTATTGGGCTCATTGGGGCCATCAGTATTTATTGGGTCTCGTTCTAAACTCTCAGATAGCTTAATGAATTATTTACGACAATTTATCTCTAATTCTAGAATTTAATTCATTTAATGTGGAAATTAAATCTGTAATTGATGCGGTAATTTCTAACACACATAACGATGCCATATTGTCGTAAATAAGGGTTACTTACCCGTGATTACATGATAGTACGTAAATCGAGGCTTTCTTGAGCTCTCGGTTGACGCCAATTATCGAGCTACACAATTAAATATTTTTTCGGGTAAATTTTCAATCGGATATTAATCAAATTAAATATTCTGAAATTTAAATCGGTCAATTTCGATCGCTTACCGACTTACCCGTAGCTCGATTGCATCACTGGAATTTTTCCCAATTTTTCCTCTTTTTCTTTCCTTTTTTTTCTTTTTTCCTTTTCTTTTTGGCTAAACATGTTCGGTCCAACCTGGTTCAGACCGGTTCGATTTAGCTGGTTCAATCCGGTTCGACCAGTTCAAGGCCTCGCCGGTCGGTTCTCCACCAGCTTCCACCGTCAGCAGCTCCTCGAGGTCATCCGATGCATGGATCTGGGGGCGGTTTCGTCCGAGGTGGCCGGAAAGTAGCTGGTCCGGCCTGTTCTCTCCTCGCTGTCAGTGCCTATCTCTTTCCTCACCGTTTTTGGAGCTGACCGCCTTTCTACCAGCCAGTGCTGCCACCAATCGCGTCGCCTGCGCCTAGGGAACACTCGGCTGGTGGTGGTCATGGCCGAATCGGCGCCGGTCACCGGGAAACTCCTTTTCTCCCTCTCGGTTCTCTCTTTCCCCCTTTCTTTCGCCATTCGTCGCCATTCATCGGCTTGTTGGTGCCGATGGCGGCTCGGTTGGGCTACCTCTCCCTCGTTGGCCGCTCCTCTGGATTGCCGGTGGCCGGTAAAGGGGTTCGGTTCCATTTTCAGAATCGTGACTCGCGATTATGTTTCTCTTTTTTTAATTTAATTTAATTTAATTTAATTTATTTATAATTTAAATCATTATAATATTATTAAAAATCCAAAATATCTTTAAAAAATATTATTTTATTCATTTATTCAATAAATGAATTTATCAGTATTATTTCATCTTTCGGGATAATTTTTTGAATACTTTCGGGATTATTTTTGATGTGAAATTTTTGATTAATTCTAATAAATTCGTATCTTGATCAATTTAACCCGAAATTTAATTATTTCTTCGTTATTGATCAAGATTTCTCATTCCTATATTTTTAATAAAATTTTCTTGTCACGATTAATACTGAATTTCGATCTTTTGACCGTTTTCCCTTGCATGTGTTCAAGAATTCCATTTCAATCCTTCATTTGATCTTTTCTCATTTCGTGTTTTAAATAAAATCGGGTCTTACAATCTCCCTCACTTAATAAATTTGGTCCTCCAAATTAGAACCAAGTCAAAAGGGTCCATAAACAACTCGAGGTACGTCTATCGCATCATACTCTTTAATTCTCTTGTACTTTTTTCGGAGTGTAATACTACCAACATACTTGACTAAGGAGATCGTCTTAAACCTCAACATTTTCTGTGAGACCCCGTATATGTATAGCTGTATATAGGAACATGGGAATGTAAATAAAATCATAAGTAAGATGATGTATTGTAATGTGGAGTGTATGCAATGTAAGTTCATAAGATTATGTACGCACTTGTAGTAAGAATTGTAATTATACGTACAAGTTGCATTATGAGTGAGTAGGAGGAAATGAACTTAAAACGGGAAGAATGTGATCGAGATGGGATATGAGTAGTATAGTAAAATGGAAGGAAAGAATTACATAAGTGTATATTTCCATTCGAGTAATATCGTATATGTATTTGATCATACAAAGATCCTACACAAGTTTTAATGTGTATGTAGTGAGGAAGAATCCCATTTTTCAAGTCTCAAAGATGAATGAATGAGGAAATGATCATGGTAGCAAATTAAGGGTGTTTGGAAAGGGTTGTTGCAGAAAAACTGCAAGAAATCTGGAATTTGTGAAGGCCAGATCGATCTCATAGGATGAGAGATCGATCTGGGAGAGCCAGAATGCTCTTATGTGAGAAATGGAAGGGAACAGATCGATCTCCAAAGGAAGCAGATCGATCTCTTTAGCTCTCGGGTTGGAAGCAGATCGATCTCCCATAAGACCAGATCGATCTCCTTAAGCTTCTGTTTGACAGCAGATCGATCTCCAGTCTCGACAGATCGATCTCCTACCTTTAAAACGTCTCAGAAAAGAGGGACTTTTGAGGAACAGATCGATCTCCACCCAAGGAAGATCGATCTCATCAAGTCAAATCTATAAATGGGAGCAGTTGGATCATCAGAATTTCGGGAAAACATTTCCATTTCACTTCAACTCAAAGAAATCTAGTTTCTCACTCCTAAATCCAGCCATTTTCAGTGAGATTTAAGGAGAGGCTATTAGAGACAAAGTTGTTCACATCAAAGAGAAGAACAACATAGTCTAGAGGCATTTTCCCATTTGAAGGATTGAAGAAATAGAGGGCAATCCTAATTGGAGCAAGAGGAAATCCAATGAGGTAAGTTCTAATACACAAATCCAAGTACATTGGTTTAGTTAATGATTATAAGGATATTTGGGTGTGCATATTGTGGATAGAACTACCTAGGATGGTATGAAATGCATATAGCTTAGAAATAGTCAGGTGTGAGAAAGTGGAATGTGGGAGTATTTTTGATGAATGGGATATCTTGAGTGGATGAGTATGTTATGGAAATGGTTTGGAAATGTTGATATTAGGATAAATTGGGAGATTTACCACAAAGGGTAAAAATGTGTAATTAAGGCATTGGATAAATGCTTAGTCGAATAAGAGTTAGAAACATTAACTTAAATGTTGATGGATGAATTTTAGTTTCGGATGATACGCCGGAGCAAGTCGAGATGAGAACGCAAGAAGCATAAAGGTGGATAGTTGCACACAAGTAAAACGAGGTAAGGGATTGTGTTAGCTATAGAGATGTTCGTACGTAATTACAGCAATTTCGTAGATATATTGCTAGGACTAGTACGATATTATAAGTCTATGAAATGATGTGGAAATATGAAAAGTACTATGATGTATATATATGTATTGAGAAATGGGATAGGGTAAGGAAATAGCATGATATGCATGTTTTCAATGAAATTCTCAATTTTATATTGTGATTGATGATTGAGAAATGTTGATGATAGGTTGGCTAATTTTACATGTTTTAGCATGAAGAAGCATGCTGTATGAATAAACATGTTTTGAATTTTTAAAAAGAGAAAATAGCCTTCTATCAGTTTTGAGATGTGATTTGGTGTTGAAGCGCTAGCTTACACCTGTTTTAATGCCTTGATGTACCGTGTTAGAGTTTTAACTCGCACGGAGGTTTTGAGAAAGTGCGAGAACTATGCTCGTACCTGTTTTGTTGAGTTAAGGTAAACCTGGGGGTCTGGGACCCAAGGGGATACCAGCCGACGGCCAATTGAACGGGCTGGGCCTTAACGATAGATCGTACCGCGCTGGAGCTTTGCGTTGACTGTGTGTCGCGCTGCTTGCTCGCCTGGTATATGAGACATGGTTTAAGGATAAAAAGTCCATCGGAGTTGGAGTATGGACTTGGGTCCACGGTTGTACGTAGAATAGTGTAGTCACCCGTTGGTATACTATGTACCGTGCTGGGTGCACGTGAGTATGAGTATCGCGTAGATGACACATGACGTATCTTCACCGTGAGTATACGAGGAGATGAGGTGGATTGAGATGAGCCGGAGGTTAGGACTGACCCATCCCCCTTCAGGCGAAGTGATACCCTGTGCACACCCGATCAGTGAGGCCTGGGATCACTGACTGTGGCCATAAGTCTTGGATATTTGATTGCCTAAAATTCCATGCCTGTCTCAGAGAATCGAGAAACAGAGACAATCTCAGAAAAGAAAGAGATTTGCGAGAAAGAATGATTTGAGAAGTGAAAGAGATTTCATGTTTTAATAAATCTCCGATTTCACATTCGTGCCATGAGGGCACTATTTATGAGCATGTTTTAAATGGAAGTTTGACATTTGGTTTACACGAAAATGCTATTGAGAAATATGTGTTTAAATGCATTGTTCGTATGATATTTCCATTTTATAACGAAAACATGGTTTTGGTTTATGCATGCATGGGCTATGTAGGTAGTACGATATCTACCTGCTAGCATACATTTCCTTACTGAGCCGTGGTTTGCTCATCCCACTATTTTCCCCCTCCAGGTACTGAGAAGTAAGAGAGCAGTGGTCTTTAAGTCTTTTGTGTTGAACAGCTCCCACAATCCGCAAAGGTATAAGATTTGTATACACGAGTATTTTGTATCTAATATATTGTATCGCACAGTTATATCTTGGAATTGTAATCAGTATTATGGGGATGATATGTAAACACTTGATATTTATACAATTAATTTTGTGTATTTACACACAAACCTGGGAGTGTGAATTAAAGTTTTAAATATTCCGCTGTAAATAAATAAATTTTTAGTAATTGCATCTTCTCACAGCCCAACCGTAGTAGAGAATGTATGGATAGAAGGGTTCCCGAAAGCGGGGCATGACAGGCTTGGTATCAGAGCATGGTTGGTCTGATGTGAGATGATGCTTAGGACTAAGAAAACATACATCCCCAAGTTACTGTGCGATATTTAGATACAAATGTGTATACGGAGCTGGTAGTAAATTAAATGTTTGTTATAACGCAGGAAAGTTATCAGGCTAGTGAGTTATGCCTGAGAGACACCGCAAGAAGGGAGAGAGCTCAAGAGCTCGAGGGCAAAATGACAGGACTGAGAGGCATAGTAGATCATCCTCTAGTCATGAGCCCCAGGAACAAATAGAGGCTTCTGATCCTCGAATAACTCGATTGGAGGAAGACATGCGCACGATGATGACCATGATGGGTCAGATCATGGCTAGGTTTGAGGGTACACCTGGTACAGCGGGACAGGCTGCACCGAATCCCCCAACAGCTGCACCTGAACCTGAGAATGTTGCACCTGCGCAAGCTGAACCGGCTAGGCCACGAGAACCTCATATTCGACCGGTACCTCCTCCGGTAGCCCCACATCAGCATGATGATGATTTGGGGTATGGATATGATTGCGACATGGAAAGATTGAGGCATTTTATGGACTTTAAGCCTCCTTCGTTTAGCGGAGTAAAGGATCCGACGATGGCTGAGGACTGGATCAGTCAAATGGAGAAGTTATTCGACTTCTGTAGATGTTCAGCTACGGAGAGAGTAGCACTTGCGGCCTTTGTATTGAGAGGCGAAGCAGAGCACTGGTGGAAGTCCGTCAGGCCGATGTTAAGAGCTCAAGGAATGGTTATCACTTGGGATATGTTCTTGGACGTTTTCAGAGAGCAATACATCCTAGATACTGCTCGACGGAGACTACAGATGGAATTTCTGAATCTGACTCAAGGGAATCGAACAGTTGATGAGTACGAGTCACGATTCACTTCACTGGGCAGATATGATCCGGACTCGATCAGGAGTGAGGCTATCAGAGTCCGTAGATTTGTGGATGGACTGAGGCCTTCGATCCGAGCGAAGTTGGCCCCATTTGATGTCGCTACATATAGAGAGGCCGTGCGACGGGCCCAGTTATGCGAGCAAAATCATGACTTGCAGATTTTTGAGTTTAGTTGGGGTAAGGACAAGGGTCCGAGGAAGCTGGGAGATGGCAAGAGTGCCAAATTTGGTCGAAAATTCATGAGTAAACGTCGGAGAGAAGTAGATGAGTTCCAGAAAAAGGTTGCTAGACCTTTTATGCCTCCGACTCAGACACCAGCCAGGGGTATAGTGATTGGTGGACCCCGACCGACTACAGATCCGTGTAGGCTATGCGGTCGATAACATGGTGGTAGGCCATGTCATCTTCAGGGTACCCGATGTTTCAGATGTGGTAAATTTGGACATTATGCCAGAGAGTGCCCGGAGATAGTTGAGGCAATTCCACAGAGGGGTAAAGAGCCAGAGAGGGTTCCTACAGTTTCACCTCCTGCAAGAAAGAAAGCCTCGGCTGAAGAAAAGGGAAAACAAGTTGTGGGTCAAGGCAGGGTGTATGCGATAGACCAGGCATCGGCTGATACCTCTTCTGAAGTGATAAAAGGTACAATCTTGATTTTCAATCTAGAGGTTATAGCTTTGTTTGATTCTGGTGCTACGCATTCCTTCATATCACCTGCATGTGCATCTAAGTTAAAAGGTTTTGTCACATACTTGAATAGGACCTTACTGATAAGTACTCCAATGAGAGTTAGCCAATTAGTTGAGCAAGTGTATAAAGATTGTAAAGTGAGGGTAGGAGATAAGTGCATGACAGCCAACTTGATTTTGTTGAATATGTATGACATTGATGTAATTTTGGGAATGGATTGGTTAGCCGCCAATCATGCTGTCATAGACTGTCGTTCTAAGTCCATTAAGTTTTCTCTACCTGAAGAATGTGTTGTAAGATTTTAAGAGAAGAAATGAAATCTTAAATTTTGTGTTAAGTAAAGTACTTTGGTATAAATGGCTTGAGTGTTGTTTTGAAGGTTTTGTTGCTTATGTGGTGGATTTGAACAAAGTACATCCGGATAAGGAGGACATCTCAGTGGTCAGAGAATTCCCTGATGTCTTTCCAGACGATCTACCAGGATTGCCACCTGATAGAGAAACGGAATTCGGTATAGACTTGACGCCTGGAACCGAACTAATATCGAAGTCACCATATAGGATGGCCCCAGTTGAGTTAGAGGAATTAAGGAAACAGCTGCAAGAGTTGTTAGAGAAGGGGTTCATAAGACCGAGCGTCTCACCATGGGGAGCTCCGATATTGTTTGTGAAGAAGAGAGATGGGAGCCTCAGATTGTGCATTGACTATCGGAAGTTAAACAAGGCTACCATCAAGAATAAGTACCCCTTGCCACGCATTGACGATTTATTGGATCAGCTTCGGGGAGCACAGATCTTCTCCAAGATAGATCTGAGGTCTGGGTATCATCAATTGAAGATTCGGAAGGAGGATGTGCCCAAGACAGCATTTCGTACTCGCTATGGCCATTACGAATTCTTAGTGATGCCTTTTGGGTTGACCAATGCGCCGACAGCTTTTATGGCTCTAATGAACGAAGTATTCAAGCCATACCTGGACCAATTCGTGATTATTTTCATTGATGATATATTGGTGTATTCAAGGTCCAGAGAAGAGCATGAGCAGCACTTAAGGATTATTTTGCAAACCCTTCGAGAGAAAAGGTTATATGCCAAGCTTAACAAATGTGACTTTTGGCTAGAACAGATTTCTTTTCTAGGCCATGTTATATCGAAGGATGGATCCATCCAAGATTGAGGCAGTCGTTCAATGGGAACAACCTAGGACAGTCACAGAGATCAGAAGTTTTCTGGGATTAGCTGGTTACTACAGAAGATTTGTAGAGGGTTTCTCTAGATTAGCTGCTCCATTGACACGTCTTACGAGGAAAAGTGTGGAGTTTTCATGGGATGAAGCTTGTGAGAGGAGTTTTCAGGAACTTAAGCGCAGATTAACTACCGTGCCAGTTCTTGTCATCCCTAACAGTTCAGGGAATTACTCGGTGTATACTGATGCTTCGCATCAAGGACTAGGCTATGTTTTGATGCAAGATGGAAGGGTAGTAGCTTATGGATCTAGACAGTTGAAAGATCATGAGAAGAACTACCCCACTCACGATTTGGAGTTAGCGGCCGTAGTGTTTGCGCTGAAGATATGGCGCCACTACTTATATGGTGAGAGATTTCAGATCTTTACGGATCATAAGAGTCTGAAATATCTATTTTCACAAAAGGAGTTAAATATGAGACAGAAGAGGTGGTTGGAACTCCTCAAGGACTATGATTGTGAGATCTTGTACCACCCGGGGAAGGAAAATGTGGTTACCGATGCATTGAGTCGGAAGAGTCTCGGGTTGGTATCACATATGATGGTTAGAGAGCACGAGTTGTTGGAACAATTCACGAACCTTAGTCTGGATATGACCCTACCTGAGATTGGCAACTATGGGATCATTGCTAGCTTGAGATTAGAACCGGAGTTGATTGAGAGAATCCGACAAGCTCAGCAAATCGATCAATGGTGTATTGTCATGATTAGCCAAATCCGGAAAAGGAAGGGTGCTGATTTTATATTGAGTCCAGATGGAATACTAAGGTTTGGAAATAGAATATGTGTTCCTAAGGATGTAGAGCTGAGAAAGCTGATCTTATCCGAGGCACACTCGTCGAGATACACGATACACCCGGGGAGTGGTAAGATGTATCAAAACCTCCGAAAAGTATATTGGTGGTCTGGAATGAAGAGAGACATAGCGGAGTATGTCGCTAGATGTCTCATTTGTCAGCAAGTAAAAGTCGAACATCAGAAACCAGGAGGACTATTACAACCTCTATCGATACCAACATGGAAGTGGGAGCATGTCACCATGGATTTTGTGATGGGGTTACCGAGAACCCGTAAGAACCATGATGCGATATGGGTGATAGTAGATCGGTTAACGAAATCGGCACATTTCTTAGCCATGAGATCTACAGATACATTGAGTGCACTGGCGAATCTGTATGTGCGAGAAATAGTGAGATTGCATGGAGTCCCAGTGAGTGTTGTTTCGGATAGGGATGCCAGCTTCACTTCCCACTTTTGGGGACATTTCCAGGAAGCGATGGGGACCCAATTGAGTTTTAGCACCGCTTTTCATCCTCAGACAGATGGTCAGTCAGAGAGGACTATACAGACCCTGGAGGATATATTGAGAGCGTGTGTGCTGGATTTTAGAGGCTCATTGGACGATCACTTGCCATTGATTGAGTTCGCCTACAATAACAGTCATCACTCAAGTATTGGTATGGCCCCTTATGAGGCACTATATGGTCGTAGATGCCGATCGCCCATTGGTTGGGAAGGAGTTGGTGACAGACAATTGCTCGCTCCCGATTTGGTTAAGCAAGCCTCCGAGGATGTTCAGATAATATGCGAGAGGCTGCGAATAGCTCAAAGTCGACAAAAGAGCTATGCTGACAGGAGACGGAGACCACTTGAGTTTGATGTTGGCGAGTCTGTATTTTTGAAAGTATCTCCTTCTAAGGGAATAATGAGGTTTGGAAAGAAAGGAAAATTAAGTCCTCGTTACATTGGTCCCTTCGAGATTTTGGATAGAGTGGGAGAAGGAGCATATAGGCTAGCCTTACCACCTGAGCTAGCAGAAGTCCACAATGTCTTCCACGTTTCTATGCTTCGGAAGTACTACCCGGATCCGACACATGTAATTAATTATGAGCCGTTGGAGCTCAAGAAAGATATGTCGTATGTCGAGAGACCGATCAGGGTGTTGGATAGGAAAGAGAAGGTGTTGCGGAACAAGACGATTTCATTGGTTAAGATTTTGTGGCAACATCACACTGTGGAAGAGGCCACATGGGAACTGGAAAGTTTGATGCGGGAAAAGTATCCCGAGTTATTCACAGATTGAATTGGTTCTAATTTGGAGGACCAAATTCTTTAAGTGGGGGAGAATGTGAGACCCCATATATGTATAGCTGTATATAGGAACATGGGAATGTAAATAAAATCATAAGTAAGATGATGTATTGTAATGTGGAGTGTCTGCAATGTAAGTTCATAAGATTATGTACGCACTTGTAGTAAGAATTGTAATTATACGTACAAGTTGCATTATGAGTGAGTAGGAGGAAATGAACTTAAAACGGGAAGAATGTGATCGAGATGGGATATGAGTAGTATAGTAAAATGGAAGGAAAGAATTACATAAGTGTATATTTCCATTCG
Organism: Firmiana major; assembly: GCA_033439115.1. Classification (NCBI taxonomy): domain Eukaryota; kingdom Viridiplantae; phylum Streptophyta; class Magnoliopsida; order Malvales; family Malvaceae; genus Firmiana; species Firmiana major. The sequence continues at coordinate 46,772,030 of CM065896.1, read as the reverse complement.
AGTAATATCGTATATGTATTTGATCATACAAAGATCCTACACAAGTTTTAATGTGTATGTAGTGAGGAAGAATCCCATTTTTCAAGTCTCAAAGATGAATGAATGAGGAAATGATCATGGTAGCAAATTAAGGGTGTTTGGAAAGGGTTGTTGCAGAAAAACTGCAAGAAATCTGGAATTTGTGAAGGCCAGATCGATCTCATAGGATGAGAGATCGATCTGGGAGAGCCAGAATGCTCTTATGTGAGAAATGGAAGGGAACAGATCGATCTCCAAAGGAAGCAGATCGATCTCTTTAGCTCTCGAGTTGGAAGCAGATCGATCTCCCATAAGACCAGATCGATCTCTTTAAGCTTCTGTTTGACAGCAGATCGATCTCCAGTCTCGACAGATCGATCTCCTACCTTTAAAACGTCTCAGAAAAGAGGGATTTTTGAGGAACAGATCGATCTCCACCCAAGGAAGATCGATCTCATCAAGTCAAATCTATAAATGGGAGCAGTTGGATCATCAGAATTTCGGGAAAACATTTCCATTTCACTTCAACTCAAAGAAATCTAGTTTCTCACTCCTAAATCCAGCCATTTTCAGTGAGATTTAAGGAGAGGCTATTAGAGACAAAGTTGTTCACATCAAAGAGAAGAACAACATAGTCTAGAGGCATTTTCCCATTTGAAGGATTGAAGAAATAGAGGGCAATCCTAATTGGAGCAAGAGGAAATCCAATGAGGTAAGTTCTAATGCACAAATCCAAGTACATTGGTTTAGTTAATGATTATAAGGATATTTGGGTGTGCATATTGTGGATAGAACTACCTAGGATGGTATGAAATGCATATAGCTTAGAAATAGTCAAGTGTGAGAAAGTGGAATGTGGGAGTATTTTTGATGAATGGGATATCTTGAGTGGATGAGTATGTTGTGGAAATGGTTTGGAAATGTTGATATTAGGATAAATTGGGAGATTTACCACAAAGGGTAAAAATGTGTAATTAAGGCATTGGATAAATGCTTAGTCGAATAAGAGTTAGAAACATTAACTTAAATGTTGATGGATGAATTTCAGTTTCGGATGATACGCCGGAGCAAGTCGAGATGAGAACGCAAGAAGCATAAAGGTGGATAGTTGCACACAAGTAAAACGAGGTAAGGGACTGTGTGTTAGCTATAGAGATGTTCGTACGTAATTACAGCAATTTCGTAGATATATTGCTAGGACTAGTACGATATTATAAGTCTATGAAATGATGTGGAAATATGAAAAGTACTATGATGTATATATATGTATTGAGAAATGGGATAGGGTAACGAAATAGCATGATATGCATGTTTTCAATGAAATTCTCAATTTTATATTGTGATTGATGATTGAGAAATGTTGATGATAGGTTGGCTAATTTTACATGTTTTAGCATGAAGAAGCATGCTGTATGAATAAACATGTTTTGAATTTTTAAAAAGAGAAAATAGCCTTCTATCAGTTTTGAGATGTGATTTGGTGTTGAAGCGCTAGCTTACACCTGTTTTAATGCCTTGATGTACCGTGTTGGAGTTTTAACTCGCACGGAGGTTTTGAGAAAGTGCGAGAACTATGCTCGTACCTGTTTTGTTGAGTTAAGGTAAACCTGGGGGTCTGGGACCCAAGGGGATACCAGCCGACGGCCAATTGAACGGGCTGGGCCTTAACGATAGATCGTACCGCGCTGGAGCTTTGCGTTGACTGTGTGTCGCGCTGCTTGCTCGCCTGGTATATGAGACATGGTTTAAGGATAAAAAATCCATCGGAGTTGGAGTATGGACTTGGGTCCACGGTTGTACGTAGAATAGTGTAGTCACCCGTTGGTATACTATGTACCGTGCTGGGTGCACGTGAGTACGAGTATCGCGCAGATGACACACAACGTATCTTCACCGTGAGTATACGAGGAGATGAGGTGGATTGAGATGAGCCGGAGGTTAGGACTGACCCATCCCCCTTCAGGCGAAGTGATACCCTGTGCACACCCGATCAGTGAGGCCTGGGATCACTGACTGTGGCCATAAGTCGTGGATATTTGATTGCCTAAAATTCCATGCCTGTCTCAGAGAATCGAGAAACAGAGACAATCTCAGAAAAGAAAGAGATTTGCGAGAAAGAATGATTTGAGAAGTGAAAGAGATTTCATGTTTTAATAAATCTCCGATTTCACATTCGTGCCATGAGGGCACTATTTATGAGCATGTTTTAAATGGAAGTTTGACATTTGGTTTACACGAAAATGCTATTGAGAAATATGTGTTTAAATGCATTGTTCGTATGATATTTCCATTTATAACGAAAACATGGTTTTGGTTTATGCATGCATGGGCTATGTAGGTAGTACGATATCTACCTGCTAGCATACATTTCCTTACTGAGCCGTGGTTTGCTCATCCCACTATTTTCCCCCTCCAGGTACTGAGAAGTAAGAGAGCGGTGGTCTTTAAGTCTTTTGTGTTGAACAGCTCCCACAATCCGCAAAGGTATAAGATTTGTATACACGAGTATTTTGTATCTAATATATTGTATCGCACAGTTATATCTTGGAATTGTAATCAGTATTATGGGGATGATATGTAAACACTTGGTGTTTATACAATTAATTTTGTGTATTTACACACACACCTGGGAGTGTGAATTAAAGTTTTAAATATTCCGCTGTAAATAAATAAATTTTTAGTAATTGCATCTTCTCACAGCCCAACCGTAATAGAGAATGTATGGATAGAAGGGTTCCCGAAAGCGGGGCATGACATTTTCTCCTTCCGTCTAATAACCGAATCAATTTTATACGTTATACTTCCATTGAGCTAAGCTGTTGGAGCTCATATCCGATCACATATACTGGATCCGGATAGTATTTTTGAAGCATCAAAAGATAGGACTCATTGTGGATGCCTGCTTATTCAGGTGGTAATGCCAACCTATAGGCCTTATCTCCCACTTTGTCCAATCTCTCAAAGAATTCAATCTAACGAAACTCGATTTGCCTTCTTTTCGAATCTTGTTATGCTCTTATGCTATGTCCTAAGGGCATGTAACTTCCAACAATACTAATTCACCCTCGGTGAATTCCAATGATTTCTGTCTCTTGTTAGCATACCTTTTCTATCTACTCTGAGGTGTTCTTAATCTCTCACAAATCAATTGAACATCCTCAGAGGTTTATTTTACCAATTCAGGAACAATTCTCTATCTGTCACCCACTTCTTCTTATCTAGGTCGAGGAATAACTCCCTACGGCCATACAATGCCTTCTATAAAGTCATCCCGATACTCAAGTGACAACTGTCATTATTAGCGAATTGGATTAGTAACAACTGATCATCCTAGTAGCTTATAAAATGAATGGCATATGCTCTCATCATATCCTCCAGAACCTGTACAGTCCCCTCTGACTAACCATCTATCGAGGACAGAAGCTGTGCTAACACTCAATCGGGTTCCCATAGCTTCCTGAAAAATGTTCCCAGAAGTGGGAAGTGAAGCGGGAATCCCTATCTGATACTATGCTCTTTGGAACGCTACATATTGTTCCACAATCTTTCTTACATATAAATCTGCCTACGCACTCAGGGTATCTGGGGATTTCATAACCAGAAGGTGGGTAGACTTAGTCAATCTATCGACTATGACCCAGATAATCTCGTGATTCATTTGGGTCCTCTATAACCCATCACGATATCCATGGTAACTTGTTCTCTTTTCCGTGTCAATATTGGTAGAGGCTGCAATAACCCTGCAACTTCTAGTACTCTACCTTACTCTGCTGACATACGAGACATTTTTTCACAATCTCTACAATGTCTCTTTTCATATCTGACCACCAATACCCTTTTCAGAGATTCTGATATATTCATTATTTCCCGGATGCACTGTATATCCCAAAGAGTGAGCTTCTGACAATAACATTATCTCATACCTGTGTTCTTGGGGAGTACTTATACTGTCTCTGAACCTCTGTACGTCATCATCACTCACTGCGAACTCTATCACTATACCCTTCTGAATCTGACCCACACTATCGACACCATGTCGATCATCACGCTAAGCCTGGCAAATCCGGTTCTAACCTCAGGTTAGCTGTCACAAAATCACCGTCATCATCAGAAGGGATCACATCACTACTGAGGCTCACAACTGCTCTAGCAGCTCACGCTCCCTGACCATCATATGTGATACCATCCCGAGGCTCTTTCTGTTCAAGGCATCAGCCATTACATTAGCCTTTCCTGGGTGGTACAATTTTCACAATCATAATCCTTAGCAGCTCTAACCCTCTTGGTTATCTCATATTCTACTCTCTCTGTGAAAACAGATACTCGGGGCTTTTATGATCAGTGCACATCCGAAATTTCTTACCATTTAAGTGGTGGTGCCATACTTTTAGTGTAAATGCTACGACTGCCAACTCTAAATCATGGGTCGGATAGTTTCTCTCATGGTTCTTGAACTATCTGGATCCATAAAAGACTATCTTCCCATTTACATCAATGCATAGCCCAATCCTTATTTTGAGGTATCCATACACACTGAAACCTCTTGAGCTATTGGTTATGGTGAGAATAATTTCGGTGGTCAGTTTATTACTTCTATATACCAAAACTGACGAAAGTCACTTTCATACTTATCATCCTATTAGCATATAATCTTTTCCGAACAAGATGTGTCGACTGAGCAGCCCATTTCGAGAAACTCTCAACAACTCGTCTGTAAGACAGTTTCCTGTTGCTACTCATGCTCTTCCCTGGACTTCGAATACATCGAAATATCATCGCTAAAGATGACAACCAATCGGTCCAGGTAAGGTTAAATAACTCATCGTAGTTGAGTTCCACTAAATATTTCAATCACCCATATCCTTGACCTATGTACGCATAAACGCATAATGTCATTTCAAAATTGCTTCCGTTCAAGATTCTAACCCACATCATTTCCTTTTTCTTATATTAACGGCTTTTATAAAATTTTAATTTTTTAAACCTTCATGATTAATCAAATTCTATATTTCTTTATCGTACCAGTAAAGGTACTCAAATTTTAAATGCATATATTATGACAGTCGATTTCAATTTATAGGTTATGTGTACACTTCTAGACGCTGTCAAGTCTTCAGGCGGGGAACCTTATCCTTGACCACAATTCATATTCACTACATATCAATTAATCCAATTTACTTTACATATCAAGATATTCTTACCTTGCATACGCCTCTTACTCCAACATATCTCATATTCAAGATCTATCACATCTCAAAACTTATCTCCTTTCATATATCACTTATAACACACTCTTTCATTACTTATTAAAACTTACAATACGCTTTTCAGGGGTGAAAAGATCACTATCTTAGGATAGCAATCTAAACATCATGGTTTACAGCCGAATCAATCTATTCTTAAATATTACTTCAAAATTATTCATATTCCATTGAATAAAATCGGCTGACATATCCTTTTTCCCCCGTTTCAACTTACAATCCCTATACCCATATTCAGTTAGTGATAATCATCTAACCATCATCATCTTGCCTAAGGGTATAGGCTTCACATCTTTCCCTAGCTTATAAGCAACTGAAGGCGGTAGGAATAAATGCGTGGCACCAGGATCAATTAAAATAATTACTTTATTATTCACAACCAGTGTGGTGTCTTCCACCACATCAAATGAAACATCGGTAGTGTCCTGGTCCAAGGCATACACTCGCTCTCGTCCAACATCTTATTTTCCTAGTAACTACCACACATCTTACATTGCTCACACTACTACGGAGCAGGTTGGGGTCCTCAAATCAGAAACCCCTCAAAAGTACTGTATTTGGATACACTAGGGCCTTACCAATCATCTTACCCCGTAACTTATCAACTCTAATCTTTTACCAAACTACCTTTTTCCAATCTTAGAGACGTGCAACAGATGATCTTATTCACACAACTGTAGTCTGCGCACTGCCTCGGCATAGGTAGTGATAGCTAGTGGGCTAATCAGACTCTAATTAACAATCTAAGACATTCCATGAACTTTCAAACATCTCGACTCTCACTGTTCATAGTATTGGAGTCATATCTACCCCAGAATATAAATTGAGTTTCATACTCGTTGGTCAACCAGTTCCTCTGGGTCAGAGTAAAGAATTCTATCTATAATTTCCTTTAAGCAGTGTCCGGGATATTACGTCACCGAAATACATCTAGAATTATGTTCTCATGTCCAATCTGGATGTCTAACTCTTAAGATGGGTCGAGCGGACTTCCACCAATGTTTCGACTCGCCCTCAAATCTCATGTATACTATGAGCAATTAGCCTTCAATATTCTCCACACTCCGCTCCAACCTCGCGAAACGTGTCTCAATACTATCCGATCTCTCTGTCGGATTATGTCAGATCTTTCTGTCGGGCTTTGTGGGGCATGCTCAACATCAAGCTCCACTTCAATCTCATCTTGAGTCTCATGTGGCAACTCAGTATGACCCTTGGGCCTACCTCTACGGCCTCGAGCTTGTGTACTCGCCCGTCTATCATAGTGGCTATCAGTTAATGAGTCTATTCTTGCATTTGAAACCAAATTCTTAGCTACAATTCCATCTCGATATACATAATCGTATCTAAACAATGCACAGTAAATGAGGATGTAAACTTTCTTAACCATTAACACCGACGCATATCAGGTCAACTTAAGCTCTGATACCATTAAGCTGTCACGACCCAAATTACCTAAAATCAGAGCAATTTTTTTTATTTTTCGTTTATTATTTAATTCTTACCTTTATCTCATCGTGACCATCCTACAAACAGTTGGGCTATGATTCGGTGTTAGTCACCTCTCACCTATTTACCATTCCATTTCCATAATCACATTCACATATCAGAGTTTACTATCTTTTGACTTTAACTAAATACATACACAATGGTATTTACATAACCTTACATTCCCGACATCATATATGTTTACAGTACTGTGCATTACATGTTCAGATACAAAACTATACAAATGTGTATACCTGACGCTCGATTGGAAGCAGCGGATACCAAGAAAGCAAATCATCAGCTGCTCACTAACTATTTCGAGTGCTCTGAAAAGATGGAAAAATAATGGGGGTGAGCAAACTATACGCTCAGTAAGGCAATTATGCAAGTAAGTAGATAGCTCCACTATCTACATGCTCATAATGCCATGCCCTTAAAATCCATTTCTTTTCAGTAAAATCTCAAGCACAAAATCACGTATTTCATCAATGACTTAGTTTATAAAACTGTTCGTGCATATATAAATCATACTACTTATGCATCAATGGCATTTTATGAAACATCATTAAATCATACTTAGCATGAATTAAATCAAAATCATGCATTATTTCATGCGATATAAAACAAATCGTGAGTACAATCATTTCATGAATTTCTCATTAAAGTATGAAAAAATCATCATGCTACTGCATTTAAATCATTTCATTAAAACTGCAGTATAAAATAACCTTAAGGGGTTAAGCATCTCATAATTTAATTCCAAACTCATTAAAAAATTCTTTAAAATTCATTATAAAACTTCGATTATAAAACCACCCTTCTTTCAAGGTCACATATCATAAAATCATAAAATCGGGGGCTTGACCCCTCCCTCAGGTCTACTGTGGTCTATCTAGACCATAAGTTATATCATGTGAGACAAGTAGGTGACTATCAGTAACATCAAGGTTTATGGCCATAACCTACTGATTCTTGGTAATACGGTACCTAGTGTGCGGGGTATCACACTTGAAACAGGAGGTGGGTTGGTCCTACCTGCCAGAACAACTTAACATCAGGATTGCAAGGGCAAGGCTTACTGCCTCATAGCTAATGCCACTCCACTCCAACAATCCCTACGGTACAGCGTACTCCACGTGACATACACGGTACAATGTACTCCATGAACCCAAGCTCAGTCAGGGAGTGCCTGCAATAGGTATTATCCACCCATACCATCTCTGTCTAAGTATACATCTGTGAGCATATCATCTCACTGTGACACACAGTCTACAGGGGCTCCAACATGGCTATATGCATGTCATATAAATCCCTGTGCGAGCGAAGCTCTTGCATGGCTCCATGCATACTCATGATATCAAAAAATCTCATGCGAGTGAAGCTCTAGCACGGTTTCATAAAAATCAGTAAAATCTGCGTACGAGTAGCACTTCAGTACGACTTTAAAATGATTTATAAATTTATATAATACTTCATGTGAGCAAGCTCCAGCACGGTGTTATGCATCAATAAATCAAATCTCGTCCGGGTTACCCTCCAACACGGCTTTATGCATAAATAAATCAAATATCATGCGAGTTACACTTCAGCATGGCTTTTATGCAATTGTCATATCAAAACAGGATGCGAGCTAAGCTCCCACACCTCTCATGCATGTCAAATCATTAAAACTAGTGCGAGCAATCGCTCTAGCACCTTTCATGCTTATCAAGTCAAAACAAGTCAAAACATTCAAAACAGAGTGCGAGCTAAACTCTAGCACCTCTCATGCATTTCACAATAATAAAAATCATTGTGAGCAACCGCTCTAGTACATTTCATGCATATGATGTCACATACGTGGGTGCGAGCAACCTCTTAAACACATTTTATGCAAACTCACAAATGCAAATATAGTGCGAGCTATGCGCCAACACTATCTGTTTCCATATAAACTTGATAATTGGCTCGTTTTCCAAAAGAGTTTCATTTAAATCTTAATAACACTTACGTACTGTTATATAGTGAAATTTATGCAATTATTGGCCAATCTATCGATTTGGTTTACTTAAAAACCAAGAAACTTCCTTAAATCAGAAATTACTTAAATCATACATTTCATGCATGTCATGTTTTCAGCATTCTTAGGTGAATTTCCCTCAATAGGGGTAAAATAGACTTTTCCTATTTCGAGTCCTTAAAACCTTTAAACCATTTTTTAGGACCTTTGTACAATATCAATGTATACATACATATTCAGTGTATACAAAAGCTATTTAAAGTACACGTAGCTACCTCTAGCTACTCACACAATTCCCTTACCTTATTTTTCTGTACAGTCTGACCTTTCCACTAATGTCTCGTCATGCAGTCCGATTTGCTCTAAATCAAATCTCCAAAATTGGATATAAATATAAATCAGGTTAAATTCAATACAATTAATTGTATTTCATATTTTTTGGGCTTAATTTAAATCATTGGGCCCGTTTACCCATGTTGGGCCCGATTATACCATAATGGGCCTTAATCGGCCTTAAGCCCGTTTTCCACTTCTTATTCATATTATCGAGAACTATTAGGCTCATTGGGTCGATCAGTATTTATTGGGCCTCGTTCTAAACTCTCAGATAGCTTAATGAATTATTTACAACAATTTATCTCTAATTCTAGAATTTAATTCATTTAATGCGAAAATTAAATTCGTAATTGATGCGATAATTTTTAACACGCATAACGATGTCATATTATTGTAAATAAGGGTTACTTACTTGTGATTCCATGATAGTACGCAAATCGAGGCTGTCTCGAGCTCTCGGTTGATGCCAATTATTGAGCTACACAATTAAATATTTTTGCGGGTAAATTTCCAGTCGGATATTAATCAAATTAAATATTTCAAAATTTAAATTAGTCAATTTTGATAGCTTACCGACTTACCCGTAGCTCAATTGAATCATTGTAATATTTCTCAATTTTTTCTCTTTTTCTTTCTTTTTTTTTTCTTTTTTCCTTTTCTTTTTGGCTGAACCGATTTGGTCCAACCCGGTTCAGACAGGTTCGGTCTAGCCAGTTCAGTCTGGTTCGACCGGTTCAGGGCCTCGTTGGTCGGTTCTCCGTCGGCTTCTGCCACCAGCAGCTCCGTGGGGTCATCCGATGAATGGATAAGGGGTCGATTTCGTCCGAGGTGGCCGAAAAGTGGCCGGTCCGGCCTGTTCTCTCCTCGCCGTCGATGCCTATCTCTTTCCTCGTCGTTTTCGGAGCTGACCACCGTTCTACCGATCGGTGCTGCCACCAATCGCGTCGTCTGCACCTGGGGAACGCTCGACTGGTGGTGGTCATGGCCGAATCGGCGCCAGTCACCGGTAAACTCCTTTTCTCCCTCTCGGTTCTCTCTTTCCCCCTTTCTCTCGCCGTTCGCCGCCGTTCAACGGCTTGTTGGTGCCGATGGTGGCTTTGCTGGGCTGCCTCTCCCTCGTCGACCGCTCCTCTAGCTCGTCGATGGCTGGCAAAGGGGTCCGGTTCCGTTTCCAGAATCGCGACTAGCGATTCTGTTTCTCTTTTTTTAAAAAAAAAAATTATTTGATTTTAATTAATTAATTTATAATTTATTTTAATATTATTTTAATCATTATAATATTATTAAATATCCAAAGTATCTTAAAAAAATATTATTTTATTCATTTATTCAATAAATGAATTTATCGGTATTATTTCGTCTTTCAGGATAATTTTTCGAATACTTTCGGGATTATTTTTCGATGTGAAATTTTTTATTAATTCCAATAAATTCGTATCTTGCTCAGTTTAACCCGAAATTTAATTATTTCTTCGTTATTGATCAAGATTTCTCATTCCTATATTTTTAATAAAATTTTCTTGTCATGATTAATACCGAATTTTGATCTTTTGACCGTTTTACCCTTGTACGTGTTCGCAAATTCCATTTCAATCCTTCATTTGATCTTTTCTCATTTCGTGTTTTAAATAAAATTGGATCTTACAATGTGGAAATCGAAAAGCCTAATACGAAAGAAGTACCCGCAATTGTGGAGACTGATCTACTTTTTAAATTTATGGACCAAATTTCCTAAGGTGGGGAGAATGTAACCCCACAAAAATTTTGATACTCGATCTTGAGTTGTATTAAATGGAATTAAGTATGCTTAATTTAGAGTAAATAATTTAAATTCATATGTTGAATTTTAGTGTGAGAGGCTTGAATGAAGTCAGTCGACTAAAATATTATAAATTGAAAAATTGATAATTATGTAGTATATATAAATAAATTAATAATAATAAAAATAATAGAGAATAGATAATAGATAAATAAAATAATAACAATAGTAATAATAATAATAAGATAGAATAGTATATATAATAATAACAAATAATTTTTTTATCTATATTGGTGGAAAACTTTCTACCAAAACACTGAAACACTTATACCATGCACTGTACACCTGCACCCATCTGCACATACACATCCAGCACCCCCACGCCTCCTGCCAACCTACTCCCATTTTCCCTATCTTCATGTCATCAGTCGGCCTACCATGTCCCTGTTCTTTGTCTACCGAAATAAAGCTGAGGGACGGGTTGACTGAAGAACAACAAAAAAGAGAGGAAATAAAGCATTAAGAGGTTGCACATTTCCAAGTAACAGCAACCGGGAGCTACAGCAAAACCTGTCATAACGCAGAAACAACAAGTTGCTGACAACTTCTCTTGGCAAGGATCAAGAAAGGGAGAGAGAGAGAGAGAGAGAGAGAGAGAGAGAGAGAGAGAGTGAGGAAGCGGTGGCAGAGAGAGAAGTGGCAATAAGACGCTGGAACAGTGGATCGAAGCAGGGACCGAGAGAGGGGAGTGGTCTGTAACCGAGGGTTGAGGGTGAAGGGGAAGGAAATCGAAGCACATGAGAGTAGGGCCGACAAGGAAATTGAGTTGAAGTCGTGGCTTGAAACAACGCCACTGGTGCAAGGAGTTGTAAAATGAGAGTTGAGTGAGCAGCAGAGAAGCAGGGAAACGCGACGCCACCACCCACTACTTTCACAGCTTACTGTTGTTAGTAGCAACTGGGGAGTTTGGACAAGGCTCTCAGTTTTTCTTGGGGACAAAATAGAAGCCAGGAAAACGGAGGCTAGAAGTGCGGCACTGAAAACTGAAGCAAAAAGGGACGAAAGGGAGAGTGAGGCTGCTGTTTGAGTGAACCGAGAGCTTAACGATAGAGAAAGAGAAACAGAGTAGGAAGATGACGACGGTAGTGGTCGGTTGAAAGCTCATTGGGGTTGGCTGAAGGTTGTGACCGAGGTGAAAAATGAAAAGGAAAGAGAGGAAACACCAGCGCCAGACAGAAATCCCGAGGAAGAAGGCGATGGCCACTGTCTGCAGTGGCTAACTTGCGAGAAAGAAAGAAAGAAAGAAAGGAAAAAAACACGGGAAAAAGAAAAAGGATTCAAAAAAAAAAAGGAAATTTGAAAAAAAAGAAGTAAATTTATATATATATATATATATATATATATATATATATATATATGTGTGTGTGTGTGTGTGTATATATGGGAATAGAAAAGGAGCTATAGAGGTTTTGGATATTCGGAAACGCGAGGGAAGGACCTCCGGGGAAATTAACTGAGCAGACCGAACCCACAGGCTCCAATCACTAAAGACATTGCAGATTGCAGGCAGACACCAAGGTAAGGAAAATTCTCGTGTACTGCTAGAGATAAATTATACGTATTTTCTAATGCTTTGTAGATATAAATTTAGGCCGTATTTCTACAGTAGAAAAATATTCACGAATTGCAAAAAATTATCTGTGTATATTTCTGGGTATTTGAGACTGTGAATTTTAGGACATAAATTTTTAGTCATCTGAACTGTAGAAAATTCTAGGCCGAGTTTTACCATTCTAAAATTTTAGGAAAAAGTTTTAAACTTCAAAAATCACCCAAATTTACGGTATAGTATTATTTAGCCTATTTAAATAGCTATTTGAGTGGTTTTAAAATTATTTGTGAAAAATTTAATTTTCAGAATTATACTGAAAAATCGTGCTTTGTGTATTTTAGCTGAAAAAGGACAAGACCAACCCCTTTTACTCTATTTTATGTGCTGAAATGAGATTTAAGTGTTTTGACGTTAAAACCGTGCTAGTCAGACGTGCATTGCTGTGTGTCTTGCACGAATCTATTGCATGAGATTTAAGTATTTTGATGATAAAACCGTGCTAGTCAGGCGTGTATTGCTGTATGGTCTTGTACTAACCTGCTCGCACGTGATTTGAGGAAAAAAGGCCTCGGTGAAATTATATGGACTTGTGAATGATGAAATTATACTGAATTGTGAAGGATGCCGAGGTTCATGGAGTACGATGTACCATGTTGTTTGCATGTGTGTACGATGTACCATGTTACTGGAAAATAGTGTACTGTGTGAGCCGTTTGGGTAGCTTACCACTCCCACGGCACTTGACATCCCAACACACCTGGCCCCTGAATTGGTCAGAGTCACTAACATTGGCCAATTGTCACTTTTGATATATGATATAGTGTGAAATGCCTTGCCTAGTCTATCTGGAATTTCTAAAATAGAAATGTGAATTGTGTTGTGATTTGAAACTGTGTATTTCACTGCTTAAAGTTTTGAAATTATGAAATCGTTATAGTAAATTGTGAAGATACTATTTGTGGATTTCCATTTCTGATTTTATTGAACTGAAAATTTATAGTATATTTTACGAAAAACTCATCTGTGGCATAAGTATATAGGTAGTGTATTTATCTACCTGCCGCTTGGTTTTCCTTACTGAGCATGTTGAGCTCACCCCCTTACTTTCCTCCACAGAGTCCTATCAGTAATTTGGACGCTTCCGTTAGTAAGGCTTGTCGCACAGCTATGGTTTCGTGGAGTATTTTTCTGCGTTGAAAGTATACCCAATTGTAAGAAACTCTTTTGTATCTAAAATTTTTATAAGTACAGTAATGCATACGAGATGTGTATGGGGAATGTGAACATATTTTATTTAAATTTGTTACTAAGAAAGAAAAATAAATCAGGTTGAGTATTGTTTTGACATAATATGGATTTGTAGCCCAACCGAAATTGTGTGAAAATTTGGGTCGTTACAACTATTTTTCGAAAAATGTCTTTCCCTTTTCAAAAGCGTAGGACAATTTCCAAGCAAATAGGCTAATTTTTTCATTGAACATTAAATCATATTCCATTGACCAATCGATTTTTTGCTAATCAAACATTTGAAAACGCTGAAATCATTTTTCAAAAATCATTTTCAACGAACCAAACAGAGCCTAATTATTTGATTTCTTTGCCAGCTATTAGCATTGTTTTTCTAAATGGGACCATCATGATACGATTATGATTTAAGTTTGAATTAAGGTGATGATGATGTGAGACCCAATTTTTTTCCCTCGCTAATAATCATTTTTAAGTTATGATGAGAACTCTAAGACTTATGTGAATGTTTATGTAGGGCCTAGAATGCTCGAGAAGCTCGGGATAGTTGGACGACGCCTAAGGCACGTACTTTGAGGTAGGAACCTGAGTTTAAATATTTATCAAAAAGTATGAATTAAAGCATGAATTGATGATTGGAAAGCGAAACTAAGGTGTTAGAGGTGAAAAAATCAGTGAAACTCGAGTTTATGATAAACCGAGCAAATAGGCCCAATAAGAGAAATAAATCTGGAATAAATGCTAGAAATTCAAGAAAATTATTTTGAGGCCATAGAAAATTCACATAAGACATAATTGACATGGGAAATAAAAATGGAGTGGAAATAATGAGGTTTCAGTGTTTAAATGAATTTTTAAAGTACACCGAAAACCTTAAGTTTCATTTATCGGTATGAACCTAGTCGCATAAAACGGGCCCAATTGAGAATATTTTCTTAAACAAGTAGGCCCCAAATTTTTATGAGAAATACTAGAGACAGAGTAGAACAATTGAGAAGTGATAAATTAGAGGAAACTGTATTAGAAATATTTTTTAAGGAATTTTCAAAACAGGCCATGGTTGTTCTATTTTCAGGAAATCGGACAACCAGCAATGTTGGCCTAAGTTGAGGCCCATCCCAAGGCCCAAAAATTCTAGCCTTAGCCAATTGAGAGAACTAGTCCCTCCTTCCTCACATAGGCGTCACTGTGCAGGTTTGGTTGGCTGGTTTGTTTAAGCCTTTTCCAACCATTTTCTGATCTTGACCAAGAAGGACCAATTCTTCCTAATTGACCCCTATCCAACATATAATAATTTCATCCCCATTTAAGGTCATTTTCTAGGTGAAATCCTAGAGAGAAATTCAGGGATAAAAACTATCCTGTTCATGAGGTGAGAGAAAGCTTGATTTTAAATGTTTTTGGTTGGATTTTGTTGTTTTTTTGGATGATTTTAAGATGTAAACTTG
The DNA here is from genome assembly GCA_033439115.1 of Firmiana major. NCBI lineage: Eukaryota > Viridiplantae > Streptophyta > Magnoliopsida > Malvales > Malvaceae > Firmiana > Firmiana major. The sequence goes on along the minus strand of CM065896.1, from coordinate 46,756,864 downwards.
ATGCTTTACAGTTGAGGTACAATTTGGAGAATCAAAAGCTTTGGTCAACTATGGTCAAAGGTAAAAGAGAGTTGATGAAGGATGAAAATGATGAGATATGTTGATATTTGATGATTTTTAAGGATTTTTTGTTAAATGAAATTGATTGAAATAATTTGTATGATCATTTAATGTAAAAGATGAAATGTAGTTTGATTTAAATGTTATTAGATGTTTAAATGATACTGAAAAAACTCGGTTTATAGCTCGGTTAAGTTAAAAATAAAAAAAAGAGTGAAAATTTAGCGATTTGAATACTTTGAGTGGTTCGATGAAGTCTAAGATAAATTTTTAAGCTATTAAGTTGATAAGCCTTAAATTTGGTTGAAAGAAAACAAAAAAAATAGCTTAAACCGAGACTTTATTGGTAAAACTGAGAAAATAGAGAAAGTAACCGAAAAAGTGTCCGAACGACCCCCATTTTAGTTTCAAATAATAGAAATGTGTAGTAGAGATAAAATGGAGCATTTATTGATTATTTGACGTTATTTTGGATAGCTCGGGAATCTAACACATAAATCGAGGCTAGTTCGGACCCGACAATATTGTACTGCCCAAAGGTGTAAGAGGTAAGAGATTCAATCGTTTTGTGCATTCGTGTTCTTCACTAACAAAAATGTTTTGTACCATGAAAGTATTTTATAAATGAGCATATTTTTTAGGATAGTGTTTAACCCATGATTTTTACATTGAGTGCATGTTTTTCCTGTTTAAGCTTGGTTTCGTGATTTTAAAGTTTTGCGAACAAATATATTTTTTATATTTGAATGAGATTTATAAGTAAAACTATTATGAGCTCTACATTGAAGGTGAAACTATTTTTCAGCATAATAATGGGATGTTTTTTAGACTAATGTCTTGTCATGATATTTGCACATCAATCCAGGACTCTGCTTTGGTAGCATTGGGTGTGACTCCGCTCTAGTAATGTTGAGATAATTTTGCTGGGTATCGTTGAGATGACTCTGCTACCGCGTTGAGTGTGACTTCGCTCTGGTAGCAGTGAGATGACTCCGCTTTGGTAGCATTGAGATGACTCCTCTTTGGTAGCAATGAGCCGATGTTAAACGACCCTGATCCAGTCTACAGCCTTGCCATGGCCATGGGTGATGATGTCCCCTCTTTGGAGGATGCCCTCGTAGGAGGATGATGTGACGATATTCCCTCTTTGGCGGATGCCCTCGTTCGAGGATGATGTGATGGTTGCTTTTCATGACATGAATATTGATTGCCTAGTCTTCATAACTATTTTGAGATATGACGTATTATAAAAATGAGATGATGCCTTTATGATTTGTGATTTTTACTCATGTGTTTATAACTATGTGAAATTGTGCTATTCATACTTTGATGATGATTTTAATCTAATATGCACTCCTTACTGAGCTAGTTGAAGCTCACCCGACCATTTTTCCCTCCTTCCAGATTATCTACAATGAGTACCTATACCTGCCACATACGTGACATAGGCTGGTGGACGAGACACTCCCCAGGCTATTGCATGTACACGCTTGAGGTAATATTCATTTTGTATCCAAACAGTATAAGTAGTGCAGAAACTTGTATTTATGTAACGTTGGATTGTATACATGATTGTATATGTTTGCAAATTAGAAAAGTAGGTTGCTTTTGATGTTTATGATATGGTCAATTTGAATATGATGTTGAGAGATCTTTGAGTTGTTTGATAATGAAATAAAAGTTTAAAATCAACTGCAATGTAGATATTGAATTGCATTTGAAATTTGCAGGAGGATAGTGATAAATATAAGGGGAGATGATGCTAGAGTTTCGTTGGAAAACGACATAAGTATAATCGAGTATAAGAAGTTTAATAATGAATAAATAAGAGATAAATTGAGACTGTACCAGAATGCACCATGAGCAGGAAGTTAAGTGACACTAAATAAAAAACTAGCCCTCAATTCCACTTTTCTAGGGCGTTACAGATTTGGTGGTATCAGAACGAACGGTGTCTAGTACTGTCAGTGTCGGTCAATTGAAAATAGATTACATCCGAAGTGTCTGTACTTGTCTGGTTATGAATTGAATATATCGATTAAATTATGGCAAATATTAATGTATATGTGTAGGTACGTTAGACCTACGATATGAGGGGGGAAATGAGGTCGTCCCCGGATATAGGCACAACCACTTCTACCACCTGCCCCATAGCCTAAGAGTCCTAAATCTCGAATTAATCGGTTGAAGCAGGATGTACGACAGGGGTTTAAGTAGATTGCAGGGCTATTTGCACAGTACTTCGAGGCTAATGCCTCAAGTACCACACCTACCTTAGCTCCTATACCTACACCACCACAAGATCCGCCCTTACCTCCTCTACAGACTGACCCGGTGCCACTCGCCACTCAGCCTCCTGCACAAACCAGGCTCGATGACAGAGAGATATGGGCCGGTTGAGAGACTTTCTTAAGATGAATTTGTCGGCATTTAAGAGGGTGAAGGACCCTGTAGAGTCAGAGGAGTGGTTGACAGAGCTAAGGAAAATATTTGATTTTCTAGGGTGCTCCAATGCAGAGAGGGTCAACATGAGTGCTTACATGCTTAAGGGACAAACACGATATTGGTGGAGTACCACCTAGAGTTTATTGACTGCCAGCCATCTAGTGATCAGCTGGAAAACTTTTTAGTCAGCCTTCATGTCACGACCCAAATTACCCAAAAATCAGAGTAAATTTTTCACTTTTTCATTTATTATTAAATTATTACCGTTCTCTCATCGTGACCATCCTACAAACAGTTGGGCTATGATTCGGTGTTAGTCACCTCACACTATTTACCATTCCATTTCCATATTCACATTCATATATCAGAGTTTACTATCTTTTGACTTTAATTAAATACATTCATAATGGTATATATAACCCTACATCCCCGACATCATATCCGTTTACAGTACTATGCATTACATGTTCAGATACAAAACTATACAAATGAGTATACCTATCTCTCGATGGGAAGTAGCGGATACCAAGCATGCAAGTCCTCAGTCGCTTACTAATTACTGTGAGTGCTATGAAAAGATGGGAAAATAAGGGGGTGAGCAAACCACACGCTCAGTGAGGCAATTATGCAAGTAAGTAGATAGTTCCACTATCTACATGCTCATAATGCCATGCCCTTAAAATCCATTTCTTTTCATTAAAATCTCAAGCACAAAACCATGCATATATCATGACATAGTTTATCCAAAACTATTTGTGCATATAGAAAAGCATGTAACTCATGCATCAATAGCATTTTATGTGACATCAGTAAATCATACTTAGCATGAATTTAATCAAAATCATGCATTCTTTCATGTCATGTAAGACAAATCATGAATTTGAAATGAAAGCATGGAAAACATCGTCATGCTACCGTATTCAAATCATTTCATTTAAAACGTAGTATAAAATAACCCAAAGGGGTTAAGGATCTCATAATTCAAATTTCAACTCGTAAAACAATTCATTGTAAAACTTCGGTTATAAAACTACCATTCTTTCAGGGTCACAAATCATAAAATCATAAAATCATAAAATTGGGGGCCTGACCCCTCCCTAGGGTCTACCCTGGTCTAACGACCAATAGTTATATCATGTGAGACAAGCAGCTGATTATATCAGTAACATCGAGGACTATGGCCATATCCTAGTTATCCCTGGCAACACGGTACCTAGTGTGCGGGGTGTCACACCTGAAACGGGAGGTGAGTTGTCCTACTCACCAGAATAGCATAACACCAAGATTGCAAGGGTAAGGCTTGTTGCCTCGTGGCTCACGTCACTCCACTCCAACAATCCCCATGGTACGACATACTCCACGTGACATACACAGTACAACGTACTCCGTGGACCCAAGCTCAATCAGGGGTGCCTACAATAGGTCTTATCCACCCATATCATCTCTGTATCAATATGCACGTGTGAGCATATCATCTCACTGTGCACACAGTCTACAGGAGTCTCCAACACGGCTATATGCATGTCATATAAATCACTCTGTGAGCGAAGCTCTAGCACGGCTCCATGCATATTCATGCTATCAGAAAATCTCGTGCGAGCGAAGCTCTAGCACGGTTTCATAGAAACCAATGAAATCTGCGTATGAGCAGCGCTCCAGTACGACTTACAATAATTATAAATTCAAGTAAAATTCACGTACGAGCAATGCTCTAGTCTGGATATGTATAAAAACTCAGTGAAAACCTCGTACGAGAAAAACTCCAGTATGGCATTCAAATGAATTATAAAACCATATAAAACTTTGTGCGAGCAATGCTCTAGCACAAATGAATGCTCAAGTAAATCAAATCTCGTGCGAGTTACACTCCAGCACGGCTTTATGCATAATTAAATCAAATCTCGTGCGAGTTACACTCCAGCACGACTTTTATGCAATATCTTATCAAAACAGGATGCGAGCTAAGCTCCAGCATCTCTCATGCATGTTAATCATAAAAACTAGTGCGAGCAATTGCTCCAGCGCCTTTTTATGCATATTCAATCAAAACAAATCAGAACAGTCAAAACATGTCAAAACAGAGTGCGAGCTAGGCTCCAGCAGCTCTTATGCATTTCACAATAGTAAAATCAGTGCGAGCAACCGCTCTAGCACATTTCATGCATATGACGTCACACAAGTCGGTGAGAGCAACCGCTCAAGCACATTTATGCACACTCACAAACGCAGATATAGTGCGAGCTTTATGCCAGCACTATCTGTTTTCATATAAAATTGTTAGTTGGCCCGTTTTCTAAAGAAATTCCATTTTAATATAAATAACACTTACGTAGTGTTATCTTGGGAAACTTATGCAATTATTAGCCAATCTACCGATTTGCTTTGCTTAAAACCATGAAAATCCCTTAAATCAAAAAATTCTTTAATCATGCATTTCATGCATGTCATGCTTTCACCATCCTTAGGTGAACTTCCCTCAATAGGGGTAAAATAGTCTTTTTACCTATTTCGATCCTTAAAATCATTTAAACCATTTTTAGGATCATTATACAATAACTGTGTATACATACATAATTAGTGTATATAAAAACTATTAAAATATGCGTAGCTACCTCTAGCTACTCACACAATTCCCTTACCTCATTTTTCTGTACAGTCTGACCTTTCCATTGCTGACTCGTCACGCAGTCCGATTTGCTTCCAATCACATCTCCAAAACTGTGGATAAATATTCATCAGGTCAAATACAATACAATTAATTGTATTTCATATGTTCTGGGCTTAATTTTAAAACATTGGGCCCGTTTACCCATATTGGGCCCGATTGCACCATAATGGGCCTTAATCGGCCTTAAGCCCGTTTTCCCACTGACTATTCACATTATCGAGACCTATTGGCCTTATTAGGCCCATCAGTATTGATTTAGCCTCGTTCTAAATTCTCTGATAGCTTAATGAATTATTTACGACAATTTATCTCATTTTCCAGAAATTAATTCATTTCATGCGAAAATTAAATCAGTAATTCTTGCGGTAAATTCTAATACATATAACGATGTAAAATTGTCGTAAATAAGGGTTACTTACCCGTGATTCCATGATCCTACACAAATCGAGGCTGTCTCGAGCTCTCAGTTGATGTCAATTGTCAAGCTACACAATTTACATAATTTTTCGGGTAAATTTTAAGTCGGATATTAATCAAATTTAATATTTCAAAATTTAACTCGATCAATTCGACCGCTTACCGACTTACCCGTAGCTCAATTGCATCACTAAATTTTTTCAAATTTTTCCTCTTTTTCTTTCTTTTTTTCCTTTTCTTTTTGGCTAAACCAGTCCGGTTCGGTTCAGCATAACGTCACTGCGCTGAACCGGCCATACCGGTTCAGGCATAATTCCCTCGTTCCGGCATCTTTCGGTCGATTCTCGGCATGATTTCGGTGCCGTTCGGCTCAGCTGGGCCTGGGGAGTCTTCGTCAGGCCTCGGGGTTGGTCGAAACGGCGCCGATGGCCTTTCCCTCTTTTTGGCCTCCCCTCCGTCGATCTCCTCCGTCAGGCATCACCGGCGATCGTGGTGCCTCTCACGCACTTCCACTGTGCCAGTCTCATCGTCGCCTGCCGCCTCGTGCTGGTCCGATGGCCGAGGCTCGCCGGTGTAGAGGATCGGTCCTCGATTTTCTTTCGTTTCTCCATTTCGTTTCTGTTTCGCAATTCCAGATTTTCGCTTTTTTTTAACTTTATTTTATTATTTTTTATTTATAATTTATTTTAATATTATTTTAATCATTAAAATAATATTAAAATCCACAAATATCATTATAAATTTATATTTTATTCATTTACTCACTAAATGAATTTATCGGTCTTATTTCGCCTTTTTGGTATATTTTTCGATTATTTTCGGGATCGTTTTCTGAGGCGAAAGTTTCGATTAATTCCTATAAATTCATATCTTGATTAATTTAACCCGAAATTTTATTATTTCTTCGTTATTGATCAAGATTTCTCAATCTCATATTTTTAATTAAATTTTCTTGTTGCGATTAATACCGAATTTCAGTCTTTTGACCGTTATACCCTTGCACGTGTTCGGGAATTCAATTTCAATCCTTTTGCATTTTTAAATGCACTTGAAAATTTCTATTCATTCCATTTGCTCTTACGATAAAAAATCGGGTCTTACAATCTCCCCCACTTAAGAAATTTGGTCCTCCAAATTAGAACCAAGTATAATGATTCCATAAACAACTCCGGGTACATCTATCGTATCATATACTCTTTAATTCTCATGTGACTTTTTTCGGAGTGTAATACTACCAACATACTTAACTGGGGAGATTATCTTAAACCTCAACACTTTCTCCTTCCTGTTTAATATCCGAATCGATTTTTATACTTTATACTTTCATTGAGCTAAGCTGTTGAAGCTCATATCCAATTACATATGCTGGGTTCGGATAATATTTCTGAAGCATCAAAAGATGGAACACATTGTGGATGCCTGCTAATTCAAATGGTAATGCCAACCTACAGGCCTTATCTCTCACTTTATCTAATATCTCTATCGAAATCTCGTTACGTCCTTAAGACAACTACATCCCCAATGTTTACATACAAAATGCTACTGTGCTATGTCTAGTTTAGATAAAAAATAATTCAAGTGTGTATACCTTTAGCGATGAGATGCGGCAGATACCAAAAGGGATAAGCCTCCAGTCGCCCACAATATATACTCAAAGCTCTATAGAGAAGGGGAAAATAAGGGGGGTGAGCAAACCACACGCTCAGTAAGGCAATCATGCAAACAGGTAGATATTGCACTATCTACGTGATCGTGATGTCATGCTCAAAACATACACTTCCTCGTTTCTCAAAATATGAGTCCATGCTTGTGTTAATGGTATGTAAAGCATTCATGCTATTAAAATCTAGTGTACAATTCAATTCGAAGCATGGTATAAATCATCATGCATATTTCACAATAAAGCATGGCATTAACCATCATGCGTTTTTCACAATAAAGCATGGCATTAATCATCATGCATTTTTCACAATAAAACATGGCATTAATCATCATGCTTCGGTGCACTTTAAAACCATTAACAAATCAACATCTCAAAACCATCCAACACTTGTCAGGTCTCAGCCCCTCCATCGAACTGTCCTGACCCACAATTCCCCACAATTCATTTCAAACATGGATTTATTCTCAAAGCAATAGACATTTGAGATAGGCAATTCAATAAGGGTAATAACCTCTAGGACTATGGCCATAACCTGTGATACCGGCTACACGGATCAAGTGTGTAGGATATCACCACTATCTGCTTCCACACGGGAGGTGGGTCAAATCCTACCCGTCGGTCCATAGCAGATCTCGTCTGAAGACGGCATATCTCATCTCAACATGGTACAACGTACTCCATGCTACATGCATAGTACAACGTACTCCGTGGACCCACATCAACATATCATATCACGCCACATCTCAAACGCACGTGTGAGCCTATTTAATCGGTACGACCTCTTGTCTACCCTAAGCTCCTAACACATCTAACAACATGTCAAAATATCACAAATGCACATGTGAGCCTATTTAATCGGTGCAACACCCAGTCTGCTCGAAGCTCCAAGCACGACAACAAGTAAGGTGGGCATCTAGTGCGAGCTAAGCTCCAAGCACCATGCCAAAACTAGTATGAAATCCATATGAAAACTAATGTAAGCTAAGCTCTAGCACTCATGTGTATAAAACACGTCAAATCTCGTACGAGTCATACTCTTGCACGCTTTCATTCTCATGAAAACCATGTAGGTGGCTTAAATCTTTGCAAAACATGGTTAACAAACCAAAACAACTCATTTCAAATGTCAGCTAACCTACCAATCATTTTCTAAAAAGTAATAAAACATGATTTTCAAAGCATTATGCTTTTGTTTTCATGCACATTTCTCAAACACCTAACTTTTGCCCTTCAATCATCCAATTTCATTTCCTAATATCTCATGCATTCTAGCAAAGCATTTAAGCACCCAAATTACGTACAGATATCTCTAAGAGTCCACACAATTCCCTTACCTCAATTTACTTGAGTGCGACTCTTTTTTCCTCTTAGCTTCTTACGCTCTTGCCTCACCTTGTTCCGATGTATCCTCGGAAGCTGCGATTCAATCATCTAAACCACTTGAGTTAAAGTTGTTAACTCACATTTGACCTCATTAGTCAATATAACCCATCTTTGCATTTACCAATGCCTTAATCCACATTTTACCCCTTTTTGGTAAATCTCACAATTTATTCACTAACAACACCTTAAAATCATACCACAACACTATTATTAACTTCAATGTATCCCATTCATCATTAATCTCAACACATTTCACTTTCTAACACTAGACCATTTCTACGTCATAGTGGATTCATTACTTACTAAGTAGTTTCTACCCTTTCTATGCATACCAAACAACTCCAAAATCAATATCTACACAATGTACTTGAGTTATTTCATTTAGAAACTCACCTAGCTTGATTTCCTCTTTGCTCCAATGGAAATGCACCTTTGATCCTTCAATCTAACAAGTAGGGAAATGCCTCCAAACTCTGTTGTTCTTCTCTTTGATGTGAACAACTTTGTCTCTAATAGCTTTCCCTCAAATCTTACTGAAAATGTGTGGATTTAGGAGTGAGAAAGTTAGGTTTTACATTGAAAATGGGAAAGATTGGTTTTTGTCTCGAAAATATAGATCCAACTTCTCCATATTTATAGATTCAGCTTGATGAGATCGATCTGCCTTGGGTGGAGATCGATCTGATCCTCCTAAATTCCCTTTTTTCCAAGACATTTTAAAGGCAGGAGATCGATCTGTCGAGTAGGGGAGATCAATTTGTTTCAAACAAAAGGTTGAGGAGACCGATCTGCTCTTAGGGGAGATCGATCTGCTTCCAATCTGAGAGCTAAGGAGATCGATCTGTTCCATTAAGGTTCGAACTGCATTTTACAAAGTGTGTTAGGAGATCGATCTGGCTCCCTTGGAGATCGATCTGTCCTGTTCCATAGCTCAAAATAAGAGCATTTTGGCTCTTTCAGATCGATCTCTCATCCTATGAGATCGATCTGGCCTTCATATTTCCAAATCTTACTGCAAGTTTCTACAGAAAACTTATACCAAAACATCCTTAATTTGTTGCCATAGTCATTTTCTCATTCGATTATCTTTAAGACTTGAAAATGACATCCATTCATACCTTATACACATTAAAACTTAAGTGGAACCTTTGTATATCCAAAGGTACATGATATAAACCAAATCAAAGTGCATACTCATGCAAATCTTCCTTCCATTTCTCCATACCACTCATATTTCATTCTACTCACATTTTTCACATGTTTGAGTCCATTTCTTCATAATCATATATAATGTAACTTGTACGTACAATCACAACTCTTTGTACAAGTGTGTACATTAAACTTATGGACTTACATCACATATACTTCACATTACAAGTATATCACCATACTTATGATTGCATTTACATTTCTATGTACATATACTCAATTATACTTATACATATACGGAGTCTCACACAAAGTCTGCCACATCTATCTTCATTCCAACCACCAGTACACCTTACAAAGATCATGGTACATCTTAGTTCTTCATGGGTGCATGGTGAATCGAGAACAATGAGACTTTTTTAAAATTCGTTGTCTTAGGGCATCATCATGTGGCACGTAAATACGACATCGAAATCTCGACAATCCATCATCACTGACTGAGAACTCCAACTATGATCTCTCTTCAGCCTGGCTAACCATATCCAGTAACTTCTGATCATTCCTTTGCCCTAACCTAATATGATCTAAGATACTAGGCTCAATCTGTAGGCTAGCCATAAATCCATCATCAACTTCATCAACACTGTTATTGAGCTCAGTGAATTGTCCCAACAAGTCTCATTCTCTGATCATCATGTAGGACACCATACTCTTCCTATTGAGGGCATTCGCTACTACATTTTCCTTGCCCGGATGTTAATGAACCTCGTAGTCATAATCCTTTAGGAACTCTATCCATCTTCTCTTTCTCATATTAAGCTCCGTCTGATAAAAAATATACTTAAGACTCTTATGGTCAGTGAAGATCTGGAATTTCTCACCGTATAGATAATGTCGTTATATCTTCAACGTAAATATCATTGCAGCTAATTCCAAGTCATGAGTGGGATAATTCAACTCATGGTCCTTAAGCTGGCGAGAACCATGAACGACCACTCTACCACCCTGCATCAACACACAGCCTAGACCCTAGTGAGAGGTGTTACTGTACATTGCAAATCCTCCTGAACCACTCGAAATGGTCAAAACTGGTGCTGTAGTTAATCGATGTTTGAGCTCTTGGAAGTTTTACCCACACTGATCAGACCACTCAAACATAACATCTTTGCGTGTCAATCTGGTCAATGGAGTTGCAATCTGGGAAAACCTTTCAACGAATCTTCGGTAGTACCCTGCCAATCCTAGGAAACTCCAAACCTTCGTCACTGTCCTCAGTCTCTCCCACTTCAGCACTGCCTTAATCTTGGACGAACCAACAGACACCCCATCCTTAGATAGAATATATCTAAGGAAAGAAATTTGATCTAACCAAAATTCACATTTGCTAAATTTCCCATACAATTTCTTCTCACGGAAGATCTGGAGCATAAATCTCAAATGCTGCTCGTGTTCCTCTCGGGACTTAGAATAGATCATAATGTCATCAATAAACACAATCACAAATTTATCCAAATACTCCCAGAAACATCATTCATCAAATTCATAAAGGCACTAGGGGCATTAGTCAGCCCAAAGGGCATCACCAAAAACTCATAATGGTCATATCTAGTCTAGAAAGTTGTCTTCAGTACATCAGCCTCCTTAATCCTCAACTGATGATAACCTGATCTCAGATCTATCTTAGAAAACAATGACGCCCCTTTCAACTGATCAAACAGATACTCTATCTTTGGCAGGGGATACTTATTCTTTACTGTCGCCTTATTCAATAGTCTGTAATCAATACACAGGCGAAGACTGCCATCTTTCTTTCTGACAAATAATACAGGGGCACCCCATGGAGATACACTCGATCTAATAAACCCCTTATCGAGTAACTCTTTCAACTGTTTCTTCAGTTCTTCCAATTCGACTAGTGCCATTCGATAAGGTGGTTTAGAAATAGGTTAAGTGTCTGGCATCAAATCAATTGTAAACTCAATTTCTCTCTCCGGTGGTAACCCCGACAATTTATCTAAAAAAAATCGAGAAACTCACATACAACTGGAACATCCTGAATATTTGACGATTCCTGACTATTATCATAAACAAAAGTAATATAACCTTCACAAAAAATGAGGTCATAAGAAATTTCAAACATATAAACACCAAACAATTTCACATAACATAATATCATATATTTCATTTCTTATTAACAAAACATACTTCAAATTTTTTAGGTAAAGAGAAGGTTACGGTTTTAGTGTAGTAGTCTAGACTTACACGATTGGTGGCTAGCCAATCCATACCCAAAATTACATCAAAACCATACATATTTAACAAAACTAGTTTGGCTAACATTTTCCTATCTCTTACCCTGATTTCATAATTTTTACATGCCATATCAGTCATCTGTGATTCGTGCATGGGTGTGTTTATGCATAACATGTGATCTAGAGGCTCAGGTTCTAGATGCAATATACGTACAAATTGTGGGGAGATACAAAAGTGTGGCACCTAAGTCAAATAAAACATGTGCTTCGTAATTACAGACAATGAGTGTACCTCTGATAGTCTTGGAGGAGGTGTCAACTGTCTCTTTATCGATAGCGTGTACATGTCCCTGTGAGATAGGCTTCTTACCGTTATCCATAGCTGTGGCTCTCCTTTGTAAGGCCTATCTTGGAGGAATCTATACCAGTCTCTCGATTTGCTTTGGCTGCTCTCGACGCTCATAGGGTCTCATCAACGGATAGTCCTTATTCTGATGACCTACCTCACCACATCTAAAGCAGGCTCTCGTGGCCCAACGACAAAGCCCAAAATGCATTCTGCCACAGTTCTTGCATCGTTGTACTTCAGTCTCGGGGCCTCAGGTGATGTTCGCACTATCAATAGGGGTCTTGGGCTTTCCAGCCTCTGCCCAGGATTCCTCTATCCTTTGCCTCTTGGGCTGACCCTTCCTCTGTTCAAATCGAGATGCTTGAACTCTTTTTCCCTTATCTTTGCCTTTGCTTCTAAACCCATTCTCTGCTTGAGTCACATTCCAGCCCCTCTCAATTTGCTGAGCCCATACTATGACATCTTTAAAATTCATGACCCAAAATCCCAATAGTCTGTCTCGAATACCCGATCTCAAGCCTGCCAAAAATCTCTCAGTCCAACGTTCGACATCCCTAACTGTTTTAGGGTCGTATCTCATCAGGGTGGTGAACCAATTCTCATGTTCATCCACTGTCATGGTACCCTAAACTAGAGACAAAAATTTCGTCTGCATCTTTTTTTGAGCAGTGTGGGGAATATACTAGGTCCGGAATGCAGTGAAGAAGGCATCCCATGAAATGTCTAACTGATTATTCATCAAAATTATCTGTGTAGCCCTCTACCAAAACTTGGCCTGACCCCTTAACATATAGCTGGCTATGGTCACTTTCTCTGTGTCTGTACACCCCAAATACTGAAAGGTTATCTCAATATCTACAATCAATTCTTCGGCCTTGACAAGATCCTTAACCCCTGTGAACTCTAGGGGATTCATATGAAGAAAGTCATGTAGTCTTTGTGTATCTCTATCATTTCGAGGTTGTGGGACTATCGGTTGAGGAACTGGAGGTCTTTGCAAAACTTATGGTGGAGGAGGTGGTCGAGTAGGCACAGGTGTAGTAACATCAGTGCTAGAGATATTTGCCTCGAATTACTAGGCGAACATAGCTGTGAGTGTACTTAACCCTTCTCTCATACTCTGCATGCCTTGTTCGAGCCTCATCATTCGAGTGTTCGGGCTTTCAGGCTGAGGGGGAGATAGTGGAGTGGGATGTGCCTGTCTCCATGGACAACCTCGTCTACCGTTCATGATTTAGTGATCAATTACCTATGTGTAAACCGAACTTTTAGTCCTAACTTTAACAGATATACTCACTTTATAACCAGGAAAGCATAGATAATTTGGGATGTAATCTAACTTCAACTAGTCAACACTGACAGTACTAGACAACTTTTTCTCTAATACCACATAAACTGTCACGCCCAGGAAACGTGGAAATATGGGCTAATTTTTCTTTTTCTTAATTTCCTATTTAAGTTGTATTCCTATCAGTAGCGATTTCTTAACAATTTTATTTTGTGAAATTTTGCCAGTATAATGTCCTATTTATATCCTTACCTCCTTGTAAGGATCAAAATATAGTTTGTATCCTCAACCAGTTGATTTTAATTTCCTTTCCTACTCAATAGTGAGTTCATACTCATTACATTACCTTACTATTTCTGAAATAGATTTTACTACACAAACTATAAATTTACAACTTTACATATATTCATCCTTACCTAGATTACATCCAAAAATGTTCTTTATAACCATTGTCTATACTTTACAAGATGTTTGGCAATAATTGTGAGACCCAAATTTTTCCATGCTATAGTTTATTTTATGTTTAGTTGATAAGTTTAAGATTTACCCCAAATGTTTATGTAGGGCCCAGAGGAACCGAGATGCTCGGAATAGTGGCACCAAACCTGAGGCACACATTTAGAGGTAAGATCTCAAATCGAAGTAATTTTCAAGAAATATGATTTTGAGTATGATATGATGATTAGAAAGTGAAACTAGGACAATAGAATAAAAAATGTTAGTAAAACTCGGGTTTACACTAAATTGAGCAAATAGGTCCAAAAATAGAAATAAATTCAGAATAAATTCTAGAAATTAACAAACATTATTTTGAGGCTATAGGAAATTATTATAAGGCATAATTTACACGAGAAAAAAAAATTGAGTGGAAAAATGGAGGTTTCGATGATCGAATGAATTTTTAAAGTAAATCGAAAACCTTAAGCCATTTTGCTCGTTAATGACCAAATCATGCAAAATGGGCCTAATCGGGAAACGTTTCTTAAACAAATGGGCTCCAAATGTTTATGATAGACACTAGGGACATATTAGAATACTTAAGAAGTGGAAAATTAGAAGAAATGGGCTGGAAAATATTTTTGGTGGATTTTCTAAAACAAGGCAGTGGGTTGCTCTGGCTTAGGATTTTGGATACCCATCGGAAAAGCTTAAATTTAGAGCCCTTCCTGAAAAGAAAAAATTCTGATATTTTCCAGATATAAATTAGACTTGATAAGCTTTCTAAAAAGGAATAGATCACCCCAAAAGCTTCTTAAACGAGGGAGACCTAACCTGATCTTCTTGCCATAGGCATCCCTGTCCACTCAGCTTTGTACAATTTTTCCAACCCCCTTCCAACCACTTTCAAACTTCTACAAAGAAGGATATAATCTTTCCCTTTAAGTCCTCTATAACATATAAAAAATATAGCCCTAAACGAGATCATTTTCTAGGTGAAACTCTAGTGAAAAGAATAAGGGCAAAAACTGCATTGTTTCAAGGTTAGAGAAAGTTCAATTTTTGAAAAATTTTTTTGTTGGTTTTTCTTATAGTTTTTGATGATTGTAAGCTATATACATGTTGAATTATAGTTGGGGATTATTTTGGAGGATAAAAAATGTGGTCAACCTTGTTCAAATTTGAGGTAAACTTGATGAATGATGGTGAACATGAGATACGTTCTTATTTGATGTTTTTGAAGGATTTTTTTGTTAAGTAGAATTTAAGGAAATAATTTTATGGGACTATACAGTTCTGGCCAGTATGCTTATGTTGAGGAAATGATGAAATTTGATGAATTTAGATGTTGGTAAATATCAGAATTATACCGAAAAAAGTCCAGTTTATGGCCAAGTTCAGTGAAATTTTGAGTAGTATGAAAAATGGGCAATTTGATATGTTGACAAGCATAAATTATGAACTTGAATGAGTATTTAGGTCATTAATATGGTGAATGTGAAGTTAGAATAATAAAATTGCTAAAATAGCTTAAACCGATACTTAAATCGGTAAAATCGAGAAAATAGGAAAAGTTGACAAAAAAAATTGGTCAACCTTTAAGGAGATAAATACATATTTAGATATGCTGAGATGAAATTGAATGATATTTGATGAATTGACATTGTTTTGGGTAGCTCAGGAATTCGACATGAAAATCGAGGCAATCCTTGGATCCGACAAATTAACGCTGTCATAGCTTCGTTGAGGTAAGGGATGCAATTTAAAATAGTACTAACATCCTATATCTATTTATTATTCATAAAATGACTTTAAAATCGTAGAAAGTACTTTTATTAGCAAACCAAGCTTTCTCGGTTTAAACTCGAAAGGAATAGTAACCTGTTTTAAATACCAAAACCAGTGGTTATTGCTTATTATGTATAACTAAAATATTTATACATATTTTGTATTGAAAATGGCATGACTTTATTATTAAAGTTCCAATATAAGTGTAAGCAAGTATGAAAGTAAGGAAGTAAGGATTTGAGACGATAGGCTATTATTAGTGTATGCTGAGTGCATAATTATGCCCGCTACTTGTGGTGTCCTGGTTCCGCCACACGTAGTGATAGTTTAGATTCACCTATGTAGTGTCTATTCCGCCTTAGTGGTGTTTGTTTTCACTATACGTGGTGCCTATTTTCTAGTATCTCGTACCCGCATGGTGTGTGCCATTGGTGCCCGTGCCCTAGCTGTGTGCTAGCTTGATTTAGATACAATGTTAGATTCGTTGTACGACCCTGATCTAGTATACAGCCCTTACCATGGCCATAGGTATTATTCCCTCTACGGAGGATGTAATATGTTGCATGATAACTATATTAAAATAGCCTAGTCTCCCTGTTTTACGCGTAAGCATGTTTTGAATTATTTTAAGGAAAGTGAAGAAGCTTATTGTAAGTAAGTAAGTAAGTAAGTATGTATGTATGTATGTATGTATGTATGTATGTATGTATGTATGTTTGTATGTATGTAAGTATGTAAGTATGTAAGTATGTATGTATGTATGTATGTATGTATTTATGTATGTATGTATGCATGCATGCATGTATGTATGTATGAATGTATGCATGCATGCATGCATGCATGCATGTATGTATGTATTTATGTTTGTATATAAACATGTTTTATTTGGAAAGTAAGACTACCTAGTTTGATGAGAGTAAATATGTAAGTTTTGAAACATATGACCTTCAGTTTTAGGTTTAAAAGACTGTTAGAATTATTTTAAATGCATATCTTACTAAACTTTTCCTAGAAGCACACCCCTCTTTTCTTCCATTTCAGAGTACCTGTAGTAAGAATTACTCAACTATCTACAAAGTACTTGAGTAGTTGGTGGATTCAGTGCCTCTCATGCTGTAACAGCCCGAAAACGTAGAATTGAGGGCTAGTTTTTTTTTTAACTTCCTACTCATGGTGCATTCCTGTACAGTGTCAATTTATCTCTTATCTATTCGTTATTAAATTTCTTATACTTGATTATACTTATGTTGTTTTCCAACAAAAATCTGACAACATCTCCCCTTATATTTATCACTATCCTCTTGCAAATTTCAAAACAAATTCAATATCCACAATCCAGTTGATTTTTTTTTTAAACTTTCATTTCATTAACAAACAACCCATGGATCTCTCAAAGCGTCAACATTCATTGTATCACATCACATGGTATACAAAACTGACCCACTTATCGAATTACATCCCAACTCAAACTTATGTACGAGTGTCTACACTACGTGTACTGTCTGGATACAAAATGAAATTACCTTAAGCGTGTACAAGCAATTGCATAGGGAGAGTCTTGCCTACCAGCCTATGTCACGTACGCGGCAGGTACTGATACTCACTGTATATAATCTAGGAGGAGGAAGGAAAGGGGGTGAGCTTCAACTAGCTCAATAAGGAGTGCATTGAGATTTAATATAATAATCAAAGCATAAATATAATAATGACACAATTTCGTATATTTAAAAACACATGATTAAAATTACAAAATCATCAAATCATCATCTCATTTTCAGGACACATCACAGCTCAAAATAGTTTATGGAGACTAGGCATTAATATCAATGTCATGAAAAGAAACCATCACATCATCCTCGAATGAGGGCATCCTCCGAATGGGGAATATCGTCACATTATCCCTATACGAGGGCATCCCCCAAAGACGGAACATCATTACCCATGGCTATGACAAGGTTGTAGACTGGATCAAGGTCGTACAACGTCGGCTCAACGCTACCAAAGCGGAGCCATCTCAACCCTACCAAAGCGGAGGTATCTCAATGCTACCAAAGCGGAGGTATCTCAATGTTACCAAAGCGGAGTCATGCATCGATGTGCAAGTATCATGACGAGCCCTTGGTCTAAAAAACATGCCATTATTATACTGAAAAGATAGTTTTGCCTTCAACATAGAGCTCATGATGGTTTTGCTTATAAAACTCATTCAAATAAAAATATATTTATTCACAAAACATTAAAATCATGAAATCGAGCTCAAACCGATAAAACATGCACTCGAATTAAGTAATCTCGGGTTAAATACTTTTCTCAGAAAATATGCTCATTTTATGAAATACTTTCATGCTACAAAAGCATTTTCGTTAGTAAAGAACACAAATGTACAAAACGGTTGCATCCCTTACCTCTTGCGCCTTGGGGCAGTACAATATTGTCGGTCCCAAACTAGCCTTGATTTACGTGTTAGATCCCCGAGCTGCCCAAAATAACGTCAAACTATCAAATATTACTTAATAACATCTTAACACATTTAACTAAGTGTTTGGCTCCATAATGTTGACCAAATTTGACATTTTTGTTAACTTTGCTATTTTCTTTATTTTACCGATAAATTTTGGTTTAAGCTATTTCGTTAGTTTTCTTTTCATCAAGTTTAAGGCTTATCAACTTAATAGTTTAAACATTTATTCTAGTTTTCACTTTACCATTCAAAATACCAAAATTATCAAATTTTCACTCTTTTACGGTTTTTCACGTAACTGAGCTATAAAATCGAGTTTTTTGATATTAATCAATCATTCCACAACCTACAACACAACCAAATTTCACCATTTCTTCCTTAAACCATGGCTGGCCGAAACTACACTTGTCTCTACAAATTATTTCATCAAGTTCCACTTAAGTCAAAATTACTAAAAATTGTCAAACATAAACATATCTCCTCATCTTCATCATTCATCAATTTTCTCTCATCTTTGACCAATGTTGACCAGTTCTTTGATTCTCCAAATTGGTCCTCAACTGTAAATCATCATATATATGTATATATGCATATATACGTATATATATATATATATATATATATCTTAAAATCATCAAAAACAACAATAAAATCCAACCAAAAATATTTAAAATCAAGCTTTCTCTCACCTCATCAACAGGACAGTTTCTGACCCAGATTTTCTCTTTAGAATTTGACCTAGTAAATGACCTTAATTGTGGCTAAAATTTTTATATGTTTTATAAGGGTCAAGTAGGAAGATTTGGTCTTTCTTGGTCAAGATCAGAAAATGGCTGGAAGAGGCTTAAAAAAATCGTACAAGCAAAGTTGCACAATAATGCCTATGGGAAGAAGATGGAATTGGTTCTCTCTCGTCTGATGGGTTTTCCAGGTAAAAAATAGGCTATGGAAAGCTTATAGAGTTTAAATGTAATCTGGGAGGCCTAGAATTTTTGAGCCTCGGTATGGGCCTCAAATTGGGTCAACATTGCGAGGTATACCATTTCCTAAAAACAGAACAGCCCATTGCCTGATTAGAAAAATCATAAAAAAATATTTCTAGTCCAATTTCTTGCAAATGATCACTTCTCAATTGTTCTAATATGTATCTAATATCTTGCATAAAAATTTTGAGCCCACTTGTTTAAGAAATGTTTCCCTATTGGGCCCTTTCTGCATGACTTGGTCATTACCGAACAATGTAACTTAAGGTTTTCAGTTTACTTTAAAAATTCATTTGGCCATTTGCTTGGTTTAGAGGAAACCCGAGTTTTACTAATTTTTTTTTCACTTCTAATACCTTAGTTCTTACTTTATGATCATCAAAACATATTCATATTCATATTTCCTTGAATAATACTTAGGTTCACTTTCTTACCTCGAAATGCATGCCTCGGGCTTCAGGTGCCACTATTCTGGCATTTCGGCTCTCCTAGGCCCTGCATAAACATTTACATGAGTTTAGACTTCTTAATTTAACTTAAAAGTAAGTCTTAATCCAAAAAGTCTGGGTCTCACACAGACTACTTTCAGTACACGCTCAGGTATATCATTGGATGTTTATTTCCAAACATGTATATTATACAGATAGTGGATTGTATATAAATACTTTTGGGATGTAATTAGTTGTTTTATGAATTAGTGTGTAAATGATTTGGGAAGTGAATGAAATGCTGGTGACACAGAGTATAGATATGGATGTTGTGGCTGTAAAAATGTAGAGTTGGCAAATAATGAATTTAAGAAAATAAAATCAACTGCATTGCGAGTATAAACTGAGTTTTATTGGAGAAGGATAGGATATAATATATGAGGTTATGCTACCGAAATTTTTGGCAAAACTAAATGATTAAAAGAATAAGTAAAGGAAGAAAGTAAGTATCCTACACTGTACATGAATGCAACCTAAGTAGGAAAATAAGATTTAAAGGAAAAAGTTAGCCTTTATTTTCGTGCTTTCGGGGCGTTACAGTTAACGTGGTATCAGAGGAAGGGTTATCTAGTACTGTCAGTGTCATGTATTTAACTTGTGATTTTATCCCAAGTATCAGTACTTAGCTGGTTATAAATTGTATATACTTGTTATAGGTGTAGCTAAAAATTATTGGTATCAGTGCAGGTAATACATATCTATCACCATGAGTGGTAGAAGAGGTCGCCCACGAAGGTAAAACCAACCACCTTCACCCCTCACCCTCAGCCAGAGAGCCCTTATACCCGGATGAGGATACTGGAGCAAGGTATGTAAAGCATGAGAGGGGGCTTAATGCCCTCACAGCTATGTTTGCCCAGCAATTTCAGTCACATGCTTCAGATTCTGGTGCTACTACGCCCGCACCTCCTTCTCTGCCCCCTCCTCCACAGGCCCCTTAGGCACCTCCTATAATTCAGCCTTAGGTACAGATTGGGGCAGATGATAAAGATGAGGGTTGAATGAAGGATTTTCTTAAGATGCACCCTTCAAAGTTCAAGGGTGTGAAGGAACCAATACAAGCTGAGGAATGGTTGACAGACTTGGAACGAATATTTGAGTATTTGGAGTGCACAGATGCAGATAGAATCAAAATGGCAACATATATGTTGACTGGACAGGCCGGTGTATGGTGGAGAACTTGTAAGACCTGATTGTTTTTATCGTAATTTCTTATGAAGGATTGAAATGGTATTCCCGAACACGTTGAAGGGTAAAACGATCAAAAGACCCAAATTTGGTATAAATTTGATAAGGAAAATTTCATTAAAAAAATTAGGAATTGAGAAATCTTGATCAATAATGAAGAAATAATTAAATTTTTGATTAAATTGATCAAAATATGAATTTATTGGAATTAATCAGAATTTTCAGCTCGAAAAATTATCTCGAAAATATTGGAAAATTATACTGGAAATACGAAATAAGACCAATAAAATCATTTAATTGATTAAATGAATAAAATAAGATTTTTTTACAGATATTTTGGATTTGATATGCATAAAAAGATGCTGGAGTGATTGCTCGTACTAGTTTTAATGATTTGACATGCATGAAAGGTGCAGGAGTTTAGCTCGCATCCTGTTTTGATGTGATAATTGCATAAAAGCCGTGCTAGAGTGTAACTCGCACGAGATTTGATTTATTTATGCATGAAACGTGCTGGAGCGTTGCTCATACGAAGTTTTGATTTACTTGAGCATTTATTCGTGCTAGAGCATTTCTCGCATGAAGTTTTGAACGACTTATGCATGATACCGTGCTGGAGCATTTCTTGCACGAGGCTTTGATGGATTTTATGCATATAACCGTGCTAGATCTTACTCGTACGTGATTTTATATGGATTTATAACTCTTTTAAAGTCATACTAGAGTGCTACTCATACGCAGATTTTAATAATTTTTATGAAACCGCGCTAGAGCTTCGTTCGTACGAGATTTTTAGGTATCATGAATATGCATATAGCCGTGCTAGAGCTTCACTCGCACAGGGATTTATATGACATGCATATAGCCGTGTTGGAGCCTCTTGTAGACTGTGTGTCATAGTGAGATGATATGCCCACACGTGCATACTGAGACATAATTGGTATGGCTGGATAAGACCTATTGCAGACACCCCCTAACTGAGATTGGGTTAACGGAGTCGGTTGTACCGTGTATATCACATGGAGTACGTTGTACCGTGGGGATTGTTAGAGTGGAGTGGCATTAGCCACAAGGCAGTAAGCCTTGCCCTCGCAATCCTGATGTTATGTTGTTTTGGCAGCATGATTGATCCACCTCCCGTTTCAGGTGTGATACCCCGCACACTAGGTACCGTGTAGCCAGGGATCACTTGGTTATGGCCATAGTCCTCGATGTTACTGATATAGTCAACTACATGTCTCACATGATATAACTTTTGGTCTCGATAGACCAGGGTAGACCCGAGGGAAGGGTCAGGCCCCTGATTTTGTGATTTTTACTATAATGCTAGATTTTCAGAGAATTTTATGATATGAGACCCTAAAAGAAGGGTGATTTTATAACAAATTGTTTTATGAGATGCTTAACCCCTTCTGGTTATTTTATACTGAGCTTTAATGAAATGATTTAAATGCAGTAGCATGAGGAGTTTTCCATGCTTTAATCACAAATTTATGAAAAAGATTGTCTCTCATGATTTGTTTTACATGGCATGAAATAAAGCATGATCTTGATTTACTTCATGCGAATTATGATTTTACATAAAATGCCATTGATGCATGAGTTGCATGATTTCTATATGCACGAATAGTTTTTATAAACTATGTCATTAATGTATGCATGATTTTGTGCGTGAGATTTAAACGAAAAGAGATAGATTTAAGGGCATGGCATTATGAGCATGTAGATAGTGGAGCTATCTACTTACTTGCATAATCGCCTTACTGAGTATGTTGTTTACTCACCCCCCTTTTTCCCATCTTTTCAGAGCACTCGCAGTAGTTAGTGAGCGTCTGAGGACTTGCATTCTTGGTATCCGCTGCGTCTCATCGAGAGACAGGTATACACATTTGTATAGTTTTGTATCTAAATATGTAAATGCACAGTACTGTAAACGTATATGATATCGGGGATATAAGGTTATGTAAATACCATTGTAAATATATTTAGTTTAAGACAAAGGATAGAAAAATCCTAATGTGTAGAAATGGAATAGTAAGTAGTATGAGGGGACTAACATCGAATCATAGCCCAACTGTTGGTAGGATGGTCACGGTAAGAGGAAAGGTAAGAATTAAATAATAAATGAAAAGTAAAAAAAACGAAAAATAAAAAATTGTAGTGATTTTTAGGTAATTTGGGTAATGACAGAACCACCAGAACATGTTTGAGGTCTCGGCCTCCAGATATTACATGGAAGATTTTCCTAGCTGCTTTCAGGGGTCAGTATGTACCGCATGCTGCCCAACAGAAAATGCAGACAAAGTTTCTAGAGTTAGCACAGGGCAGTATGACTGTTGATGAATATGAGAACAAATTTTCTACTCTTATGCGGTATGACCCAAAGATAATTAGAGATGACCAGCGTCGCACGCAGAGGTTTTTGTCTAAGTTGAGACCTGTCATTTGGGACAAACTATTTGGTCTCTGTATTACTAAATTCAGTGATGCACTAGAGCATGCTCAAGATGTTGAGAGAGGCCTTGATATTACCCAGGCTCAATATGGATTTCGGGGAAGTCAAAGGGCAAAGGTAAGAGAGTAGAGATCTCTAGAACAGAACCGAGGGGGGGTCAACCAAAAAGACTGAAGCTTGGCGAGTCTTCAGTAAGGGCTAATAAGCTTGGGACTACTGTTATTACACTTGTAGTCACCCAGAGTCATCTATTATCTATGAGAAGTTCTAAGGACTATGGTAAGATGCACAGTGGGCCATGTTATAGGCGAACGGGTGCCTGTTTTGGTTGCGGACAAAGGAGACATTTGATTAAGGATTATCCGCTATCACAGACCTTGCAAACTCGGGATCAACCACCCCCACCTCCTGAGAGACAAATACAGGCTAGGTAGAGGCAAGCCCCCTAGAGACAGACTACAATGGAAGAGAAGGGTAAGAAGTCTATCACTCAAAGGTGAGTCTTTGCAATTGATCAGGAGACAGTGGATACCTCGTCTGATGTTACCAGAAGTAATCTTCTTGTCTGTAATCATAGAGCTAATGTTTTGTTTGACCCTGGATCCACACACTCGTTCATTTCACCTCAGTTTGCAAGATGTCTGCATGTAAAATCTGAACCCCTAGATTTCGTATGTCATATTAGTACTCCCATGCATAAGACACAAATAACTAATAGAGTGTGTAGGAACTGTGAAATCAAGGTGGGAGATAGAGTAATGATAGTAGATCTAATCTTACTAAATATGTATGGCTTTGATGTAATATTAGGAATGGATTGGTTAGCCACTAATAGAGTAAGTTTAGACTGCTATACCAAGACTGTAACCTTCTCCCTACCTGATAAATTTGAAATATGTTTTACAGTTAAGAAATGAAACATATGATGCTCTGAAATATGAAATTCCATGAACTCATTTGATGTTTTATTGTTGATGAATGGTATATAGCTTATGTTTCGTATATGAACCGAGAACATCCAAGTATACAGGATATACCAATTGTTTGTGAGTTCCTAGATGTATTTCCCGATAAGCTACAATGGTTACCATCGGAGAGAGAGTTGGAGTTTACTATCGACGAATTACCAGATACTCAGCCAATCTCTAAGACTCCCTATAGAATGGCACCAGTTGAATTAGAGGAGCTGAAGAAGCAGTTGTAAGAATTGTTGGACAAGGGTTTTATTAGACTCAATGTGTCACCTTGGGGAGCTCTGATTTTGTTTGTCCGAAAGAAAGACGGTAGCCTCCAGTTATGTAGAGATTACAGATTATTTAACAAGGCTACGGTAAAGAACAAGTACCCCTTGCCAAGAATAGATGACTTATTTGATCAGTTGAGAGGGGCTTCAATATTTTTAAAGATTGATCTGAGGTTCGGCTATCACTAGTTGAGAATTAGAAAGGAAGATGTGGCCAAAACAACATTCAGGACTAGATATGGTCACTATGAGTTTTTAGTGATGCCTTTTGGCCTGACCAATACCCCTGTTACTTTCATGAGTTTGATGAATGAAGTATTCTGGGATTATCTGGATCGATTTGTAATTATCTTTATTGATGACATATTGGTTTCCTCTAAGTCCGGGGGGGAACATGAGCAGCATTTGAGGACAGTGCTCTAAAATCTTCAGGAGAAATAGTTATATAGGAAACAAAGTAAATGTGAATTCTGGCTGGAGCAGACAGCTATCCAAGGACGAGGTGTCAGTTGATCCGTCAAAGGTTGATATAGTACTCACATAGGAACGGTCGAGGACTGTAACTGAGATTCGAAGTTTTCTAGAGTTGGCGGGGTACTACCTGAGATTTGTAGAGGGATTTTCCAGAATAGCAGCTCTACTGACTAAGCTCACGCATAAAGGAGTTCCTTTTGTCTGGTCGGAAGCATGTGAGTAGAGTTTTTAAGAGCTCAAACAGAGATTAACTACTACACCCGTCCTGATTATTTCGAGTGGTTTGGGAGGATTCGCGGTATACTGTGATGCTTCTCACCAGGGTTTGGGATATGTACTTATGCAGAATGACCAAGTTATAGCTTATGGTTCGAGACAATTGAAGGATCATGAGCGAAACTATCCCACCCATGATATGGAATTAGCCGCTGTGGTATTTGCTTTGAAGATTTGGTGGCACTACCTATATGGTGAGAAAGTTCAGATCTTTACTAACCACAAGAGCTTGAAGTATATTGTCACGACCCAAATTTCCTAAAAATCAGAGTAAATTTTTTGCTTTTCATTTATTATTTAATTCTTACCTTTCTCTCGTCATGACCATCCTACAACACAGTTGGGCTATGATTCGGTGTTAGTCACCCACACTATTACCAATTCCATTTCCATAATCAAGTTTATACATCAGAGTTTACTATCCTTTGACTTTAATTAAATACATACCCATTGGTATTTATAACTCTACATCCCCGACATCAGTGTCCGTTTACAGTACTGTGCATTACATATTTAGATACAAAATCATACCAATGTGTATACCTGTCTTTTGATGGGAAGCACCAAGCATGCAAGTCCTCAGCCACTTACTAATTTCTGTGAGTGCTCTGAAAAGATGGGAAAATAAGGGGGTGAGCAAACCACATGCTCAGTAAGGCAATTATGCAAGTAAGTAGATAGCTCCACTATCTACATGCTCATAATGTCATGCCCTTAAATCCATTTCTTTTCATTAAAATCATCAAGCACAAAGTCATGCATATTCAATGCCATAGTTCATCCAAAACTATTTGTGCATATACAAATCATGTAATTCATGCATTCAAAGCATTTTATGTGACATCATTAAATCATCATTAGCATGAAGTAAAGCAATATCATGCATCCTTTTGCGTCATGTAAGATAAATCATGAATTTGAATAAAAGCATGGAAAACATCATCATGCTACTGCATTCAAATCATTTCTTTAAAACTGCAGTAAGAACTAACCCTTCCGGGTCCATCTCATAAAACAATTCAATGAAGTTCATTAGAAAACTCCGGTTATAAAACCACCCTTCTTTCAGGGTCACAAATCATAAAATCATCTGAAATCTCGTATCACAATATAAAATCATAAAAATCGGGGGCCTCACCCCTCCTTCGGGTCTACCCTGGTCTAACAGACCACAAGTTATATCATGTGAGACAATCAAGTAATTATCAGTAACATCGAGGACTATGGCCATATCCTAGTGATCCCTGGCAACACGGTACCTAGTGTGCGGGGTATCACACCTGAAACGGGAGGTGAGTCGTCCTACCCACCAGAACAGCATAACACCAGGATTGCGAGGGCAAGGCTTGCTGCCTCGTGGCTAATACCACTCCACTCCAACAATCCCCATGGTACAGCGTACTCTGCGTGACATACACGATACAACGTACTCCGTGGACCCAAGCTCAATCAGGGGTGCCTGTAATAGGTCTTATCCACCCATATCATCTCTGTCTCAGAATGCACGTGTGAGCATATCATCTCACTGTGACACATAGTCTACAGGAGGCTCCAACACGGCTATATGCATGTAATATAAATCCCTGTGAGAGCGAAGCTCAAGCACGGCTCCATGCATATTCATGATATCAGAAAACCTCGTGCGAGCGAAGCTCTAGCACGATTTCATAAAAATCAGTAAAATCTGCGTACGAGCAGTGCTCCAGTACGACTTAAACTGATTATAATTTCAAGTAAAATTCACGTACGAGCAATGCTCTAGTACGGATATGTATTAAAACTCAATGAAAACCTCGTACGAGAAAAACTTCAGTACGATATTCAAATGAATTATGAAAACCATATAAAACTTTGTGCGAGCGAGCTCCAGCACAAATAAATGCTTAAGTAAATCAAATCTCGTGCGAGTTATACTCCAGCACGGCTTTATGCATAATTAAATCAAATCTCGTGCGAGTTACACTCCAGCACGGCTTTATGCAATATCAAATCCAAACAGGATGCGAGCTAAGCTCCAGCATCTCTCATGCATGTCAAACCATTAAAAGTAGTGCAAGCAATCGCTCCAGCACCATTTTATGCATACCACGTCAAAACAAATCAAAACATGTCAAAACATGTCAAAACAGAGTGCGAGCTAGTCTTCAGCAACTCTCATTTCACAATAATAAAAATCAGTGCGAGCACCATGCTCTAGCACATTTCATGCATATGAAGTCACAAGTCGGTGCGAGCAAGCGCTCAAGCACATTTATGCACAATCACAAATGCAGATATAGTGCGAACTACGTGTCGGCACTATCTGTTTCCATATAACTTGATAGTTGGCCTATTTCCAAAGAAATTTCCATTTAAATATTAATAACACCTACGTAGTGTTATTTTACGTAATTATATAATTTCTGGCCAATCTATCGATTTGTTTTGCTTAAAAACCAAGAAATTCCTTAAACCATAAATTTCCTTAAATCATGCATTTCATGCATGTCATGCTTTCACCATCCTTAGGTGAACTTCCCTCAATAGGGGTAAAATAGTCTTTTCACCTATTTCGATCCTCAAAATTATTTAAACCAGTTTTAGGATCTTTATACATAATCAAGGTATACATACATATTCAGTGTACAGAAAAACTATTAGAATACGCGTAGCTACCTCTAGCTACTCACACAATTCCCTTACCTCATTTTTCTGTATAGTCTGACCTTTCCACTGATGACTCGTCACGCAGTCCGATTTACTTCGAATCCAAATCAAATCTCCGGCACTGCGGATAAATGTTCATCAGGTCAATTACAATACAATTTAATTGTATTTCACAATTTTCTGGACTTAATTTAAATCATTGGGCCGTTTACCCATATTGGGCCCGATTGCAATATAATGGTCCTTAATCGGCCTTAAGCCCGTTTACTACTCTTTATCGAGGCCTATTGGGCTCATTGGGCCCATCAGTATTTATTTAGCCTCGTTCTAAATTTTCAGACAGCTTATGAATTATTTACGACAATTTATCCCAATTTCTAGAATTTAATTCATTTATGCGAAAATTAAATCCGTAATTTATGCGTTAAATATCAATCACGCATAACGATATAAAATTGTCGTAAATAAGGGTTACTTACCCGTTATTCCATGATCGTACACAAATCGAGGCTATCTCGAGCTCTCGGTTGATGCCAATTGTCGAGCTACACAATTAAATATATTTTCGGGTAAACTTTCAGTCGATTATTTATCAAATTAAATATTCCAAAAATTAAATCGGTCAATTCGACCGCTTACCGACTTACCCGAAGCTCGATTGCATCACTGGAATTTTTTCCAATTTTTTCTCTTTTTCTTTTTCCCTTTTTCTTCCTTTTTTTCCCCTCTCTTTTTGGCTGAACCGGTCCGGTCTGGTTCAACCCGGTTCGGACCGTCGGTTCGGTCTGGTTCGGTTCGGCCGGTTCAGTCCGGTTCGGCCAGTTCAGGCAATATTTGGTCATGCCGACGCCGTCCGGCCGGTTCCCGACGTGATTCCACTGCCGTTCGGTACGCCATGGCCTGGGCTTCCTAAATCGGGCCTCGGCTGGGGTCGAATAGCAGCCATCGCCGACGAATTGTGATTTCTTCCCCGCGGCTTCCTCCTCCGTTTTCGACGTTTTTCGACCACCTCGTCGCGCGTCGCGGCCGCAAGTGGGTTCGCCCGAGGTCGAGCTACGTTCGCCGACCCTCGTCGGCCCCTAGGCCTCGCCGATGGCTCGCCGGACGGAGGGAATTGGTTCCCTCAGTTTCGACTGCTTCGTTTCGCGTTTCTTCCTCTGTCTCGTTTCAGACTTTTCGTTTCTTTTTTTTTCATTTCATTCATTTTTTTTACATTTTATTTATTTATTTATTTATAATTAAATTTTATTATTATTTTATTCAATAAAATAATAATAAAATTCCCAAAAATATCTAAAATAATTCTATTTTATTCATTTAATCCGTAATAAATTTCTCAGTCTGATTTTTACCTTTCCGGTATATTTTTCGATTATTTTCGGGATTATTTTCCGATGCGAAAATTCTGATTTATTCCAATAAATTCATATCTTGATCAATTTAACCCGAAATTTAATTATTTCGTCATTATTGATCAAGATTTCTCATTCTCATATTTTTAATTAATTTTTTCTTGTCCCGATTAATACCGAATTTTAGTCTTTTGACCATTTTGCCCTTACACGTGTTCGGGAATGTCATTTTAATCCTTTTGCATTTTTAAATGCCCTCGAAAATATCAGGTCTTACATATATATTTGATCAGAAGGAGCTTAACATGAGACAAAGACGGTGGTTAGAGCTCCTTAAGGATTACGACTATGAGATTTTGTATCTTCTAGGTAAGACGAACGTGGTGGCAGATGCTTTCAGTAGGAAGGGTATAGTATCGTATATGATGGTCAGAGAATAGGAGCAATTGCAACTGTTCACCGGACTCAAGATTACTACTGAAGAAGCAGAGGTTGGATTTATGGCTAGCCTACAGATTTAGCCCAATATCTTGGATCAGATCAGAATGGAACAAAGAAATGATTTGAGGTTATTATATATTGTTAGCCAAGCATAGCAAGCTTTGCAGTCAGATTTTATGGTAAATGATGATGGCCTGTTGAGATTCAAGGGTCGAATCTGTGTTCTGAGCGATGATGCCTTAAGACAGCAGATTTTGAAAGTCTCACTGGTCCCGTTACACCATGTGCCCAGGCAGTACAAAGATGTATCATGATCTGCATAAGGTGTATTAGTGGACTTGTATAAAGCGAAATGTAGTAGAATTCATGGCCAGATGCTTGGTATGTCAGCAGGTTAAGATTGAGCATCAGAAGGTCGCAGGATTTCTTAAGCCTTTGCCAATGCCTACGTGGAAATTGGAGCACATAACGATGAATTTTATTATGGGGTTACCACAGACCCAAAGAGGTCATGACGCAATCTGGGTAATAGTTGACAGATTCACTAAGAGTGCCCACTTCCATGCCATTAAGAGTACAGATTCTTTGAGTGCCTTGGTAGAACTGTATGTTAGAGCAGTAGCTAGATTGTATGGGGCTCCCATGAGCATTATGTTTGATAGGGATTCCAAGTTTACCTCCTGATTTTAGACACATTTTTAGGAAGCCATGAGATCTCAGTTGAGGGCGTGTGTAATAGATTTTAAGGGTTCATGGGACGACCATTTGCCCATTACAGAGTTCTCTTATAATAACAACTACCATACTAGTATCGAGATGGCACCTTATGAAACTCTATATGGCAAGAGATGTAGGTCCCCAGTTGCTTGAGAAGAAGTGGGTGATCGAAAGATTATGGCTCCCGATTTAGATGAACAGGCAACGAACGATGTTCAAATTATTTGTGATAGACTCCAGGCTGATCAGAGTCGACAGAAGAGTAACGTCGACGTGCGTAGACGGCCACTGGAGTTTCAGGTTGGGGACTCTGTGTTTCTGAAGGTATCTTTGAGCAAGGGCATCATGCATTTTAGAAAGAAATGGAAGTTGAGCCCTCGCTTCATCGGTCCATTTGAGATACTAGAGAGAGTGGGAGATGTTGCTTACCAGTTAGCTTTACCTCCACAGCTTTCTGGGATACATAATGTCTTTCACGTCTCAATGTTGAGGAATTATAATCCGGATCCCTCCCATGTCATTGAATATGAAGCCATGGGTATCCTGAGAGATATGAGTTATGTAGAAGAACCTATCCGGATACTAGACAGGAAGGAAAAGGTACTTCGGACGAAGAAGATCCCATTGGTAAAGGTTCTCTGGCAGCACCACTCAATGGAAGAAGTAACGTGGGAACTAGAGAGCCATATGAGGGAGAACTACCATCGATTGTTTGACAAACCAAGTTGAATTTGGAGGACCAAATTATTAGAATGGTGGGGAGGAATGTGAAACCCAAATTTTCCCATGCTATTGTTTATTTTAAGTTAAGTTGACAAGTTTAAGATTTACCCTTTATGTAGGGCTTAGAAGAACCGTGATGCCCGAAATAGTAGCACGAAGCCCGAGACACACTGTTGAGCTACGCTCACTCTAAGTTACACAGAGAATTATTGTCCCACAGAGAATCTAATTAGCCTAACTAAGTACCGGTTAATTTTACTCTAAGTATATCCTAGCAAATTATTAATTTTCAAAGGGTGATCTACAAGTTTTTGAATTAAAATACTGGAAAATAGGGAAAATAATAAAAACAATAAAATAAATAAAACAAAACTAGAATTACTTACCGAGCTGCTAACAAATAAAACTTAATAGTCTGCAAAAGAGAAAAATACTGAAACTAAAATTAATTAGTGCAAATAGTCTAATGATGCAATTAAGAAAATAAAGAAATAAAATTAACTAGAGTAAAACTAAACAATCCTAAGATAAAAATAAAATGTGCATGTAATTAATCTAATTAATTTAATAATAAAAATGCAAATTAATCTAACCTAAGACCTAATGTAGCAAACTTCTATAAATTTAAGGAAATTCCTAAATATAACTATAAATCTAAATGTCTAAAATGGTGATCCTAATTTAATCCTAATTATAGCTAATTACTAACTTAACAATAAAATCTAAATAATGCATGAGAAATAAATATTTTTGGATTTTTAGAATTAAAATAAAAACTAACTTAAAAAAGCATAAATTAATTTTACCCTTAATTTAATTCTAAATGTACTTCCTAAACTCTAGAATTAAGTCTTAAATCCTATTGTATTCAAAAATTAACTATTAACATAATTAAAATTAAGTTTTAAGCTAACAAGCCAAGAAAATATAACTAACATGCAAATTAATTCAAGACTTTAACTTTTACCTATGCTAACTAATAATATTACAAGGAATAATAACAATAAAAAAAATAATAGAAATGCATGAAAAATTAAATTGGGACATTTCCAAGTTGCCAAACATGGCCTTGTACAGTTTGCCACTCAGCAACTTATCCCGATGTGATGCCCCAGAAGCGCGAAAAACAGGGCAATTTAAAACTTTTTATTCATCCATTCACAATTAAAGGTGCATTCTTGTGCAGTGTAATACATCATAATACCTATCATACTTCCTGATCTTATCATCTCATAGTTATATGTCATACCATATACATGACTCAAATCAAGGTTAATTAACCTTAATACATCCCATTCATCATTATGCATCAAGTGTCTGTAATTACAACTTTAGTCTGGGTACATGAAAAGATAAATTATACCTCATATATATGGCCTGGAACTCAAGTTCTCCACTAGCCACTACTTCGTACGTCACAAGGGGGAGAGAAAACAGGGTGAGCTTCTAAATCGCTCAGTAAGTGGGGTAAGGGATTCATCAATTAAGAAAATGATTTGCACAGCACAATCATTTTATTTCATAGGTTAAACTCAGTGAAAAACGTAGCATGAATAATTAAAACATCATCTCAACTCATTCACAAAATTCATGTAGAAACGTGATCATCAATGGCTTAACACTAAAACCATGGTCACAAGTAGTCACAAGCATGTGGAACAAACATGTATAAAACATGATGCGATAATGGCTTTTCTCATAAAACGTGATG
This sequence comes from Firmiana major, assembly GCA_033439115.1. Taxonomy (NCBI): domain Eukaryota; kingdom Viridiplantae; phylum Streptophyta; class Magnoliopsida; order Malvales; family Malvaceae; genus Firmiana; species Firmiana major. The sequence goes on along the minus strand of CM065896.1, from coordinate 46,723,806 downwards.
AAAATCACCGCATTAGTAATGCACATGGCGTAGCCACAAAACACAATCTCATGTGTAAAACAAGACTAGGCAATAAAACTCATATAAAAACTCGTCATGGCACATCAAAATGATTGAACTCGTCCCCTAGGCGGACATCCCAAATTAAGGGATCTCATCCACAATAGAACACCCATGATCATGGTTCACTATAGACTTTATCAGAGTTGTACTGTAGTCGGTCTTACATGCTATCAAAGCAATGCCACCTAGCGCTGTCGCAGAGCGGGGGTCATCTCACGTTACCAGAACGGAGGATATCGGACTTACATGCTACTAGAGCAAGGCCCGATGTGTATTTAACATGACATGCCTAAGTCTCAGTAATAGCCATTATCATATAAAACCATTTTGCCTTCACTTAGCGCTCATAGTGGTTTTCTCATAAAACACATCTCAAAAATTGTTTTGTACTCAACACAAAACATGTTAAAATCAAGCTCAAACCGGCAAAACAGCGCACACATTTCTCAAATCTCAATACGCCTTAACGTAGAGCCCAAATCACATTTTCTCTTTTAAACTCAAAAGAATTGTAAAATAATTTCACATTTAGTTTACAACTCATAAAAATTGGGCCCCAAATGGCTATAAAATCGTGTGCAACAACTCATTCACAATTCACAAAAACATGCTTGTTTTCTCAAATCTCATTTCATGATACAATATTATCACAAAAAACATACACAAATAGGTTTTGAGTTTTCCCTTACCTCGTTGCACCTCGTATAGTGCAATTGTTTCCCCCAAACATCGGACTAGCCTCGCATTCCTCTTTGGAACTCCCGGGCTATCCACACGATGTTAAAACATCAATAAGTTTATCTCAATCATATCACCGAGCACATAATTGCTCATATTCTCATTAAATACTCAAACAACCCAATTCTCATAATTTTATCAGAATCCACATTCTCATCTACTACATTTCAAATCCTACATTTCTCATGTGCAATATCCATACCCAATTCACCACATTGCCTCAATCTATACTTATAGTCATAAATCCCCAAAATCACCACAATCTCATAATATCATCTATACTCCCACAAAATTACAATTTCACCAATCTCTAATCCCTTTCTAGTTATTTCATCACAATGCCTGCAGCCATACTCGACAAAATCACTTAAAAATCCTAGATTGAGGTTTAGAAATTCACCTAAAACTTATGGAGTGCTCAACTCTTGCCTCGATTCAATCCGTCTTTTGATTTCCAAGTTTGTTGTTCTCCTTTGAATGAGGAACAACTTTTCCTCTTGCCACAACCTTCGATTTGGATAGAAATTAGGGCTTTAGAGGAGAGAGAAAGCTAGGGCTCAGTTGAAATGGAGGTTTGGAAGAGAGAAAAAAGATGAAATATAGGAAAACACATGGGTCCTTTTATAGATGGAGGGTAGGAGATCGATCTGGTCCTTGATGAGATCGATCTGCATTTGAATTTTGGAATGTTTTGGGGTAATTTTATGCCTAAGAGATCGATCTGCCGTGGGATAAGATCGATCTCTTAATGGCTTTATGAGATTGATATGCTCTTTGAGGAGATCGATCATCTGTTTATAGAATGTTTCATAAGATCGATCTGCTCCTTGAGGAGATCGATCTTCTGTTTACAAAATACTTCATGAGATCGATCTCTTCCTCATGAGATCGATCTCTTCATTACAGGATCATAAGGAGATCGATCCTCTTCCATTGGAGATCGATCTACTCATTTAATTTCCTCATTCCTTATCACTTTGGCCTACCAGATCGATCCTCTCTTCTCTGAGATCAATCTGGTCTCATAGTTTCACACTTAACATAAAATCTCCACATATAATGGCCATAGTTTACTCCATTGATTAAATTCTCATTCATAACTTACTCATCACTTAAAGATCTCATTCCATACCATCTCAATATAGGGGGTACATCACATTTAGTTCAATTCAATCACACTTCAAGTTCTCATTACATAATTTAGATATGTACGAAATTCTCAGATCTCACATCCTCCCCACTTTAAAAAGAATTTGGTCCTCCAAATTCAACTCAACTCGTCAAACAGATGGGGGTACTTCTCCTTCATGAAACTTTCCATAAAACTTTCACTAATAGGATGCTTTTGGTTCGAAGTACCTTCTCTTTCCTATCAAGGATCCAGACAGGTTCTTCAGTGTAGCTCATGTCCTCTTGTATGTCCATCTCTTCATACTCTATAACATGAGAAGGGTCCGGGTGGTACTTCCTCAACATAGACACATGGAAGACATTGTGTATTCCAGACATCTGTGGGGGCAATGCCAATCTGTAGGCTACCTCTCCCACTCTCTCAAGAATGTCAAATCGTCCAATGTATCGAGGGCTCAATTTTCCTTTCTTTCCAAACCTCATGATACCCTTACTCGATGATATTTTCAGAAATACTACATCACTAACATCAAACTCAAGTGGCCGTCTACGTACATCCGCATAGCTTTTCTATCTACTTTGTGCAGCCCGTAATCTCTCACATATGAGTTTCACACTCTATACTGCTTGCTCAACAAGCTCGGGAGCATTTATCTTTTTGTCATCCACTTCTTTCCAAGCTACAGGGGGTCTACACCTCCTACCATATAGAACCTCAAAAGGTGTCATTCCAACACTCGCATGATAGCTATTATTGTACGCAAACTCTGCTAGGGGTAGGTGATCATCCCATGATCCCTTAAAATCCATCGTACACGCCCTCAACATATCCTTCAGGGTCCAGGGTCTGAATAGTCCTCTCTGACTAACCATCTGTCTGAGGATGATAGGCGGTACTAAAACTCTGTCAGACCTAAAATTTTTGTAGCTTGTACCTTATGATTCCTATGTGTATGAACACTTTATTACATAGTTGAATCATAAGAAGAGTATTTACTAACATGCAATCGACAATTTCAGAAATTAAAAATGCATGTAAGCTACATAACAGCGAGATAAGGGTTAAATTGATTCTCGAACGAGTGCAGGGGTAAAACGGTCAAATGATTGAAATTCGATATAATTTCGATAAGAAAATTTCATTAAAAATATGAAATTGAGGAATCTTGATCATAATCGAGGAAAATATTTAATTTCGAGCCCAATCGATCAAGATATAAATTTATTAGAATTTATCGAAATTTTTGCCTTGAAAAATGAGACCAAAAATAGTGAAAAAATATACCGAAAAGGTAAAATCGGACTGATAAATTCATTTACGGATTAAATGAATTTAATATAATTTTTTGAGATATTTTTAGATATTTTTGGGATATTTATGGGATTTTTATGGGATTTTTATGGTTATTTTATAATAAAATAATAATAAAAATATATCATAAATAAAAGAAAAAAAAGGAAATATGAAAGTTTGAATCGGGGAGAGAGAACAGAGGAACGGAAGCAAGCCGACCCGAGGGAGAGATCACCGGACGGCCACCACCGGTGACCCCACGGCCAAGACAGAGGTCGAAAAAGGAAGAGGAGGACCGTGCGCACCCATCGGCACCGGTCACTCCATCCACCGACGTCGGACGCCGGCGAATTGAAGAGGAGAAGCCGCAGAGGAAAAGAAGATATCCGACGGCCATCGACGGTGCTTGGTCCCGATCGAGCCCAGCCGAGTGTTGCCTAGGCTGAGGCCCGCCGAACTGCGGTGGTTATGCGTCGGGAACCGGCCGGAATACGCCAGCCCGACCAAAGGATGCCTGAACCGGTCGGCGTTTCAGGGGAGAAGGTTCTGCGCTGAACCGGACTGGACCGGTTCAGCCAAGGAGAAAAGGGGAAAAAGAGGAAAAAGAAAGAAAAAGGAAAAGGGAAATTTTTGGGATTTCACCGGACTTCGGGTAAGTCGATACGAGGTCAAAAGTGACCGATTTGATTTCCGATGAATTTATTTAAATTATATTTAATCGAAAATTGACCCGGAGTTAAATATAATAAATTGTGCAGTTCGACGATAAATTCTGAACGGAAGCCCGATCGAACTTCGATTTGCGTATCATCGCATATTCTTGGCTAAGTAAAGTTCATTTACGATAAATTATGTGATTATTACGTATTTAAGATTTATTTTACGCATTTCGGATTAAATTCCGTATTTAGTGAATTATATTCAGAATTTTGAATTAAATGTCGTAAACGATATACGGGCTATCCAAAGAGCTTGGAATAAAGCCCAATGGGTATTGATAGGCCCAATGAGTCGATAGACCTTGATGAAGGGAAATAATAAGTGAAAAACGGGCTTAATACGGATTAAGGCCCATTAAGGATTTTTAAGGCCCATTAAGGGAAAATGGACTGTATTAATGTGTAATACAGTAGGAAAAATATAATTAACATGAGGAATGGTTATTTACAGCTCCGGAGTTTACATTGAGAGCTAATCGGACTGCAGGATTTAGCAGCACCGAGGAAGTGAGGTCACGTGACATGATCCGAGGTAAGGGACTTTTGCGAGTAGTTAGAGATACCTGCACGTATTTTTGTCTGCTTTTACATTCACTCAAAAACTCTGAGGGCCAAAGAAAGTGAATAATAATTATTGCGACCCGATAGTGGCAAATTATGATTTTGCCCCTAGTTAGTCAAAAAGTCAACTTTTGTGAAAAGTTGCAAAAAGCATGGAAACAATTATTGTGAGTGTTTAATTGTTGTGTAGCATGAAAATAAATAGATGGGCTAATGATTTTAAGGTTGATGTGACTTAAGCACACTTTATAGTGCTGATTTTAATGTTTTGTAAACAATCCCTTTTAAAGAGCCATCTATCATATTATGTGAGAATGAATCGTGCTAGAGCATAGCTCGCACTGGATTTCATATGTTTTCCACATACATTAGTGCTGAATTTTTTATAAGCACTAGATTTTCATGACATGCATGATAGAGTACTGGAGTTTTACTCGTACTCAGTTTTATATGATATATGCATGACAGAGTGCTGGAGCGATTAGCTCGTACTCGAGTTTTACATGAGATACATGACAGAGTACTAGAGCGTTGCTCGTACTCGATTCTTCATGGTTTATACATGACATAGTACTGGAGCTATTGCTCGTACTTGATTTGATATTGTGCATAGCATAGTACTGGAGCTATTGCTCGTACTTGATTTAATACATGAACTATGCATTGACCTAGTTGCTGGAGATTGTTCGCACTAGAGTTGAGTTTGTGATGTGAAACAGTGTTCGAGCACAGTGTCGACTGTGTGTCACTCTCGAGGGCGCACACTATATGTGATATTATATACATGGTACCTATTCATGCCGCATTCTTGTGTGACTGAGTGTCACATTTTGAGAGGATGGCCAGCATGAGGGTATTTGTGAATGTGGTATGATATTTCCACAGGCGCGAGGGCTAAGACCTATAGTAGGCACCCTGACTGTGATGTTGATATTCCACGGGTGCGAGAGCTAAGACCTATGGTAGGCACTCTGGCCGTGAGGACGGGTCCACGGGTGTACTTTGTACCATGCCTGAGTGGCGCGAGGTGTACGCTGTACCGTGTGTTGTTGTGGAGTTGAGGAGGATATAGCTGACGATTGTGATGGACTGACCCCCCTCTCGTTGCAGCAGTGATGCCCCGAACATCGAGTACTGTGTTGCTTGGGATCACATTTCGGATATTATCATAGTCCAGGATACTATTTACACTTAACCACAGAGTCTTACATGATATATCACTTTGATTGAATGATTTAAACTGCGGACAGACCTGAGGGATGGGTCAGACTCCGATTTTGTGTTGTGAATCATTTAATGCCATATTTATTGTGATTTAAATATACATGGCATGATTTACATAAAGGCATTATTTATATACGATGCATTGTTTTGCACTACATGCCTACATTTGAGAAAGAAAGCATGATTTTCTGTACATGGGATTTATTCTGTACAAGTATATATATTATATTTCAAGACATGCTTTTAAAGCGAGTAAAGGAAATAATGTTTTCAAGGCATAGCATTATTTTGAGTAGATAGTGTTGATATATACTTGCTTGCCTGATTTCCTTACTGAGCGCGTTGTATGCTCACCCCCTTTCTTTACATCTCTCTACAGAGCGTCAGTAGAGCGAGAGCTATCGAGGGATAGTGTCCCAGAGTCCACTGCTAGTTCCTATCGATCGCCAGGTATACCTTTATGTACAGTTGTGTATCTAAACATAGAAACAGCACAGTGATGTATACGTTATATATTATGGGGAATGTATTTGTATTAGATTTTATATAATCTTACATGTATAATAAAAGCAGTTACAGTCAGTAATAATATATTGACATGTATGTATGAAATGGATAATGTGGTAAGTGAGGACTCTGACATCGAATCACAACCCAACCATTGAAGAGCGGAAAGGTAAGTTAAAAAAATGCAAAAAATTTGTAGTGATTTTTGGATAAAGGCATGGATTGAGAACGGGTCCTGACAGAATGGTATCAGAGCAGAGGTTGGTCTGATGTGAGTCGGTGTTAGAAAATAGGAAAGTGTACATCCCCATAGTACTGTGCTGTGTTTAGATATAACTGTGTATACCAGATAGGAGACGGACTAATTCATTATTATGAATGCAGGAACTTTGCCTATATGGCAAATACGCGTAGTGGTAGAGTTACGAGAGGTAGGGCTCGAGGCCGGGGAGATAGACCCGAGGGACGAGCCGCTGCCGGACCATTACCTACGCATGAGACTCCAGGTGCTACTGAGGCACCCGAGTGTGTAGAGACACGCTTCACGAGATTAGAGCGTGGTCTCGAGACTATTATCGAGATACTGGCACAGACGATGCTAGGTAGGTAGGGACAGGAGGCAGGAGCTGCTACAGGAGAGGCAGTTGCCCCTAATACACCTACGCAGACAGCTGATGCATAGAGGACTATAGATACTCCTACACCCCCACCGATTTCGGATGGTAGTGGATTAGGATATGGATGTGTCGCACTCGAGGGCGCACACTGTATGTGATATTATATACTTGGTACCTATTCATGCCGCATTCTTGTGTGACTGAGTGTCACATTTTGAGAGGATGGCCAGCATGAGGGTATTTGTGAATGTGGTATGATATTTCCACAGGCGCGAGGGCTAAGACCTATAGTAGGCACCCTGACTGTGATGTTGATATTCCACGGGTGTGAGAGCTAAGACCTATGGTAGGCACTCTGGCCGTGAGGACGGGTCCACGGGTGTACTTTGTACCATGCCTGAGTGGTGCGAGGTGTACGCTGTACCGTGTGTTGTTGTGGAGTTGAGAAGGATAGAGCTGATGGTTGTGATGGACTGACCCCCCTCCCGTTGCAGCAGTGATGCCCCGCACACCGAGTTCTGTGTTGCTTGGGATCACATTTCGGATATGATCATAGTCCAGGATACTATTTACACTTAACCACAGAGTCTTACATGATATATCACATTGATTGAATGATTTAAACTGCGGACAGACCTGAGGGATGGGTCGGACTCCGATTTTGTGTTGTGAATCATTTGATGCCATATTTATTGTGATTTAAATATACATGGCATGATTTACATAAAGGCATTATTTATATACGATGCATTGTTTTGCACTACATGCCTACATTTGAGAAAGAAAGCATGATTTTCTATACATGGGATTTATTTTGTACAAGTATATATATTATATTTCAAGACATGCTTTTAAAGCGAGTAAAGGAAATAATGTTTTCAAGGCATAGCATTATTTTGAGTAGATAGTGTTGATATCTACTTGCTTGCCTGATTTCCTTACTGAGCGCGTAGTATGCTCACCCCCTTTCTTTACATCTCTCTACAGAGCGTCAGTAGAGCGAGAGCTATCGAGGGATAGTGTCCCAGAGTCCACTGCTAGTTCCTATCGATCGCCAGGTATACCTTTATATACAGTTGTGTATCTAAACATAGAAACAACACAGTGATGTATACGTTATATTTTATGGGGAATGTATTTGTATGAGATTTTATATAATCTTACATGTATAATAAAAGCAGTTACAGTCAGTAATAATATATTGACATGTATGTATGAAATAGGTAATGTGGGAAGTGAGGACTCTGACATCGAATCACAGCCCAACCATTGAAGAGCGGAAAGGTAAGTTAAAAAAATGTGAAAAATTTATAGTGATTTTTGGATAAAGTCATGGATTGAGAACGGGTCCTGACAGAATGGTATCAGAGCAGAGGTTGGTCTGATGTGAGTCGGTGTTAGAAAATAGGAAAGTGTACATCCCCATAGTACTGTGCTGTGTTTAGATATAACTGTGTATACCAGATAGGAGACGGACTAATTTATTATTATGAATACAGGAACTTTGCCTATATGGCAAATACGCGTAGTGGTAGAGTTACGAGAGGTAGGGCTCGAGGCCGGGGAGATAGACCCTAGGGACGAGCCGCTGTCGGACCATTACCTACGCATGAGACTCCAGGTGCTACTGAGGCACCCGAGTGTGCATAGACGCGCTTCACGAGATTAGAGCGTGGTCTCGAGACTATTATCGAGATATTGGCACAGACGATGCTAGGTAGGTAGGGACAGGAGGCAGGAGCTGCTACAGGAGAGGCAGTTGCCCCTGATACACCTACGCAGACAGCTGAAGCACAGAGGACTATAGATACTCCTACACCCCCACCGATTTCGGATGGTAGTGGATTAGGATATGGATGTGATCTGCATCGGTTGCGAGAATTCTAGAAGTTTAGACCTCCATCCTTTAGTGGGGTCAAAGACCCAGTGGCTGCTGAGGAGTGGTTAGCAGAGCTGGAGAAGCTTTATGGATTCTTCGAGTGTACGACCTCGAAGATGGTCGCATTTGCTGCGTTCCTACTGAAGGGAGCTGCAGAGCATTGGTGGAAGTCCACCCGACCTATATTGAGATCCTGACACACAGATATCAGTTGGGATATATTTGGGGAGGCCTTCAGGAGGCAGTTTGTTCCCGACACCGCACAGCGAAAACTACAGGCAGAGTTTTTAGGACTACACCAGGGGAGTTTATCTGTGGACGAGTATGTGAATCGATTCCTATCCCTAGGAAGATATGACCCGGATACCATGTATAGTGAGACCAGGAAGGTCCACAGGTTTATCGACGGGTTGAGACCGGTTTTGCATTCCAAGTTGGTCCCATTAGACATAGTGACCTATGAGGAAGCAGTGCGCAGGGCGCAACTGTGTGAGCAGGATTACGAGAGGAATGCTTTCGAGTTTGGGAAGTTTAGCCGTAGCCGAGATATACAGAAGAAGAGGCCAGCTAGAGATTTCAGTTATCGAGGAGGGAGGAGACTCTTCGGTAAGAGCTCACGGGTAGAGGAGGCACGAGAAAGATATGCTAGACCTCCTACTTATCCGACTGCAGCCTCAGCAAAGGGCATTATCATGGGAGGAGCTCAAGAGATGGTTACAGGAGCTGTTGGATAGGGGCTTCGTTCGACCGAGTGTTTCACCTTGGGGAGCACCGGTTCTCTTTGTGAGGAAGAAGGATGGGAGCCTCCGATTGTGTATAGACTACCGATTGTTGAATAAGGCCACCATCAAGAATAGATACCCCCTTCCACGCATTGACGACTTGTTAGTTCAGCTACAGGGAGCACAGGTCTTTTCCAAGATTGACTTGAGGTCTGGGTACCATCAGCTGAAGGTTCGGGGTGGAGATATACCCAAGACAGCATTTCGTACCCGATATGGCCATTATGAGTTCTTGGTCATGCCATTTGGATTGACGAATGCTCCAGCTGCTTTCATGGCTTTGATGAACGATGTGTTCAAGCCATATTTGGACCAGTTTGTTATCGTCTTCATCGATGACATATTGGTGTATTCGAGATCCAAGGAGGAACATGAGGAGCACCTCAGGATCGTGTTACAGATGCTACGGGAGCATGAGTTATATGTTAAGCTCAGTAAGTGTGACTTTTGGTTGTCATAGATCTGGTTTTTGGGACATGTTGTATCGAGAAATGGTGTATCAGTTGATCCATCTAAGATAGAGGCTGTAGTTCTGTGGGAACAGCCAAGGACAGTTACCGAGATCAGGAGTTTTCTGGGTTTAGTTGGATACTATCGGAGATTCGTTGAGGGATTTTCGAAGTTGGCTGCTCCGTTGACACGTCTTACTCGAAAGAGTGCACCGTTCATATGGAACGAGGATTGTGAGAAGAGTTTTGAGGAGTTGAAGCATCGATTGACCACCTCTCTGATTCTCACTATCCCTACCAGCTCAGGAGGATTTGCAGTGTATACCGATGCTTCGCATCAGGGACTGGGCTGCGTATTGATGCAGGATGGGAAGGTAGTTGCTTATGGATCCAGACAGCTGAAGGATCATGATAAGAACTATCCAACCCATGATTTGGAGCTAGCTGCAGTAGTGTTTGCGTTGAAGGTATGGCGCCACTACTTATACGACGAGAAGTTCCAGATATTTACCGACCATAAGAGCCTCAAGTATCTGTTCCCACAGAAAGAGCTGAACATGAGACAGAGAAGATGGCTAGAGCTTCTGAAGGACTACGATTGCGAGATACTTTATCATCCGGGTAAGGCTAACGTTGTAGCTGATGCCTTGAGCAGGAAGAGCCTGGGGATGGTATCGTACATGATGGTTGGGGAACATGATTTGCTAGAGCAGTTTGCTAGCCTCAATTGGGAGTCGTGCCTTCTAACATGGATACAAGCTATGTGATAGCTAGTCTACGCTTGGAGCCGGATCTGTTGGATAGGATCATAGTAGCTCAGCAGACTGATCCATTTTGTATGGATATGAGTAGTCAGATGCAGAAGGGCACCGTGACTGATTTTGAGTTGAGTTCTGATGGACTACTGAGGTTCAGAGGTAGATTGTGTGTTCCTGAGGATCCAGGACTCAGGAGATTGATATTGGCGAAAGCTCATTCGTCGAAATATACATTACATCCGGGGAGTAACAAGATGTATCAGAACCTCCGGAAGGTATACTGGTGGTCGGGTATGAAGAGAGATGTAGCAGACTTCGTGGCAAAGTGTCTCATATGTCAGCAGGTGAAGGTAGAGCATCAGAAACCTGCAGGATTATTGCAGCCTCTACCTATACCGACATGGAAATGGGAGCATATCACCATGGATTTCGTGATGGGTTTACCAAGAACCCGCAGGAATCACGATGCTATATGGGTGATCGTTGATAGACTGATGAAGTCAGCCCACTTCTAGCTATGAGAGGGACCGATACTCTGAGTTCATTAGCGAAACTGTATGTATGCGAGGTAGTGAGGTTACACGGTGTACCAGTGAGCATTATCTCTGATAGGGATTCCCGCTTCACATCCCACTTTTGGGGACATTTTCAGGAAGCCATGGGAACCCAGTTGAGTTTGGGCACCGCTTTCCATCCTCAGACAGATGGTCAGTCAGAGAGGACTATACAGACTCTGGAGGACATGTTGAGACCATGTGTGCTAAATTATCGAGGCTCCTGGGATGACCACCTGCCACTAGCCGAGTTTGCCTACAACAACAGTTATCATTCGAGTATTGGGATGGCACTGTATGAGGCTTTGTATGGCCGTAGATGTCGTTCCCCTATTGGATGGGAAGAAGTGGGTGACCGTAAGATTTTCGCTCCTGACATGGTTACGCAAGCATCTGAGGACGTCCGTTTCATAATCGAGAGACTGAGGACAGCTCAGAGCAGACAGAAGAGTTACGCTGGCAGGAGACATAGGCCACTAGAGTTTGCAATTGGTGAATTCGTGTTTTTACGAGTTTCTCCTTCCAAGGGCATAGCGAGATTTGGGAAGAGAGGGAAACTAAATCCTCGCTACATTGGACCCTTTGAGATACTTGATCGAGTGGGAGATAAGGCGTATAGGTTGGAATTGCCACCGGACTTATCAGGTGTCCATAACGTCTTCCACATATCGATGCTTCGGAAGTATCACCCGGATCCGGCACATGTGATTAGTTACGAGCCTTTGGAGCTCCGAGAGGACATGTCATATGTTGAGAGACCGATTCGGATATTGGATAGGAAGGAGAAGGTATTGAGATCGAAGACCATCGTGTTAGTGAAGATTCTCTGGCAGCATCATACTTCAGAGGAAGCTACTTGGGAGCTAGAGAGTCTGATGCGAGAGAAGTACCCTCACCTATTTGATGAGTGACTTGGTTCTAATTTGGAGGACCAAAGTTCTTGAGTGGGGGAGGATTGTCAGACCCAAAATTTTTGTAGCTTGTACCTTATGATTCCTATGTGTATGAACACTTTATTACATAGTTGAATCATAAGAAGAGTATTTACTAACATGCAATCGACAATTTGAGAAATTAAAAATGCATGTAAGCTACATAACAGCGAGATAAGGGTTAAATTGATTCCCGAACGAGTGCAGGGGTAAAACGATCAAATGACTGAAATTCGGTATAATTTCGATAAGAAAATTTCATTAAAAATATGACATTGAGGAATCTTGATCATAATCGAGGAAAATATTTAATTTCGAGCCCAATCGATCAAGATATAAATTTATTAGAATTTATCGAAATTTTTACCTCGAAAAATGAGCCCAAAAATAGTGGAAAAATATACCGAAAAGGTAAAATCGGACTGATAAATTCATTTACGGATTAAATGAATTTAATATAATTTTCTGAGATATTTTTAGATATTTTTGAGATATTTTTGGGATATTTATTATTATTTTATAATAAAATAATAATAAAAATATATTATAAATAAAAGAAAAAAAAGGAAATCTGAAAGTTTGAATCGGGGAGAGAGAACAGAGGAAACGGAAGCAAGCCGACCCGAGGGAGAGATCACCGGACGGCCACCACTGGTGACCCCACGGCCAGGACAGAGGTCGGAAAAGGAAGAGGAGGATCGTGCGCACCCATCGGCACCGGTCACTACATCCACCGACGCCGGACGCCGGCGAATCGAAGAGGATAAGCCGCGGAGGAAAAGAAGAGATACGGCGGCCATCGGTGGTGCTTGGTCCCGATCGAGCCCAGCCGAGTGTTGCCCAGGCTGAGGCGTACCGAACTGCGGTGGTTATGCGTCGGGAACCGATCGGAATACGCCGGCACGACCAAAGGATGCCTGAACCGGTCGGCGGTTCAGGGGAGAAGGTTCTGCGCTGAACCGGACCGGACTGGTTAAGCCAAGGAGAAAAGGGGAAAAAGAGGAAAAAGAAAGAAAAAGGAAAATGAAAATTTTTGGGATTTCACCGGACTTCGGGTAAGTCGATACGAGGTCAAAAGTGACCGATTTGATTTCCGATGAATTTATTTAAATTATATTTAATCGAAAATTGACTCGGAGTTAAATATAATAAATTGTGCAGTTCGACGATAAATTCCGAACGGAAGCCCGATCGAACTTCGATTTGCGTATCATCGCATATTCTTGGGTAAGTAAAGTTTATTTACGATAAATTATGTGATTATTGCGTATTTAAGATTTATTTTACGCATTTCGGATTAAATTCCGTATTTAGTGACTTATATTCGAAATTTTGAATTAAATGTCGTAAACGATATACGGGCTATCCAAAGAGCTTGGAATAAAACCCAATGGGTATTGATAGGCCCAATGAGTCGATAGACCCTGATGAAGGGAAATAATAAGTGAAAAACGGGCTTAATACGGATTAAGGCCCATTAAGGGAAAATGGACTGTATTAATGTGTAATACAGTAGGAAAAGTATAATTAACCTGAGGAATGGTTATTTACAGCTCCGGAGTTTACATTGAGAGCTGATCGGACTGCAGGATTTAGCAGCACCGAGGAAGTGAGGTCACGTGACGTGATCCGAGGTAAGGGACTTTTACGAGTAGTTAGAGATACCTGCACGTATTTTCGTCTGCTTTTACATTCACTCAAAAACTCTGAGGGTCAGAGAAAGTGAATAATAATTATTAGACCCGATAGTGGCAAATTACGATTTTGCCCCTAGTTAGTCAAAAAGTCAACTTTTGTGAAAAGTTGCAAAAAGCATGGAAACAATTATTGTGAGTGTTTAATTGCTGTTTAGCATGAAAATAAATAGATGGGCTAATGATTTTAAGGTTGATGTGACTTAAGCACACTTTATAGTGCTGATTTTAATGTTTTGTAAACAATCCCTTTTAAAGAGCCATCTATCATATTATGTGAGAATGAATCGTGCTAGAGCATAGCTCGCATTGGATTTCATATGTTTTCCGCATACATTAGTGCTGAATTTTTATACACACTAGATTTTCATGACATGCGTTATAGAGTACTGGAGTTTTACTCGTACTCAGTTTTATATGATTTATGCATGACAGAGTGCTGGAGCGATTAGCTCGTACTTGAGTTTTACATGAGATACATGACAGAGTACTGGAGCGTTGCTTGTACTCGATTCTTCATGGTTTATACATGACATAGTACTGGAGCTATTGCTCGTACTTGATTTGATATTGTGCATAGCATAGTACTGGAGCTATTGCTCGTACTTGATTTAATACATGAACTATGCATTGACGTAGTTGCTGGAGATTGCTCGCACTAGAGTTGAGTTTGTGATGTGAAACAGTGTTCGAGCGCAGTGTCGACTATGTCTCGCACTCGAGGGCGCACACTGTATGTGATATTATAGACATGGTACCTATTCATGCCGCATTCTTGTGTGACTGAGTGTCACATTTTGAGAGGATGGCCAGCATGAGGGTATTTGTGAATGTGGTATGATATTTCCACAGGTGCGAGGGCTAAGACCTATAGTAGGCACCCTGACTGTGATGTTGATATTCCACGGGTGCGAGAGCTAAGACCTATGGTAGGCACTCTGGCCGTGAGGACGGGCCCACGGGTGTACTTTGTACCGTGCCTGAGTGGCGCGAGGTGTACGTTGTACCATGTGTTGTTGTGGAGTTGAGGAGGATATAGCTGATGGTTGTGATGGACTGACCCCCCTCCCATTGCAGCAGTAATGCCCCGCACACCGAGTACTGTGTTGCTTGGGATCACATTTCAGATATGATCATAGTCCAGGATATTATTTACACTTAACCACAGAGTCTTACATGATATATCACATTGATTGAATGATTTAAACTGCGGACAGACCTGAGGGATGGGTCGGACTTCGATTTTGTGTTGTGAATCATTTGATGCCATATTTATTGTGATTTAAATATACATGGCATGATTTACATAAAGGCATGATTTATATACGATGCATTGTTTTGCACTACATGCCTACATTTGAGAAAGAAAGCATGATTTTCTGTACATGGGATTTATTCTATACAAGTATATATATTATATTTCAAGACATGCTTTTAAAGCGAGTAAAGGAAATAATGTTTTCAAGGCATAGCATTTTTTTGAGTAGATAGTGTTGATATCTACTTGCTTGCCTGATTTCCTTACTGAGCGCATTGTATGCTCACCCCCCTTTCTTTACATCTCTCTACAGAGCGTCAGTAGAGCGAGAGCTATCGAGGGATAGTGTCCCAGAGTCCACTGCTAGTTCCTATCGATCGCCAGGTATACCTTTATGTACAGTTGTGTATCTAAACATAGAAACAACACAGTGATGTATACATTATATATTATGGGGAATGTATTTGTATTAGATTTTATATAATCTTACATGTATAATAAAAGCAGTTACAGTCAGTAATAATATATTGACATGTATGTATGAAATGGATAATGTGGTAAGTGAGGACTCTGACATCGAATCACAGCCCAACCATTGAAGAGCGGAAAGGTAAGTTAAAGAAATGCGAAAAATTTATAGTGATTTTTGGATAAAGTCATGGATTGAGAATGGGTCCTGACAAACTCAATCGATATTCCATGGACTCCCGAAACAAGGTCCAAAATCTGGAAGTAAATCGAGAATCTCTGTCAGAAGTAATACTCACTAAAGCCCCATGTAATCTAGCTATCTCGCTAACATATAACTCAGCTAAGGCATCCACCGTATCTGTGCTCTTGATGGCAAGGAAGTGGGTACTCTTTGTCTGTCTATCCACTATAACCCATATAGAGTCACGAGCACTCCGGGTCCTCAGTAAACCCATAATAAAGTCCATGGTGACATGCTCCCATTTCCATGTAGGCACAGGTAAAGGCTGTAGTAATCCTTCGGGTTTTCGATGCTCTGCATTTACTTACTGGCATACTAAACATCTAGCCTCATACTCTGCCACTTTTCGCTTTATACCACTTCACCAGTACACATTTCTCAAATCTCGGTACATCTTAGTCCTACTTAGGTTCATGGTGTATCGCGAGCAGTGGGATTCTCTCAATATCTGTCTCTTTAGGGTATCATCGTTCGGTACACAAATCTGTCTTCTGAATCTCAACAATCCATCCTCACTGATTGTGAGATCCGACTACGAAGTCTCCTCAGCTTGGCTAACCACATCTATCAACCTCTGATCACTGCACTGCCCATTTCTAATCTTATCTATGATCCTGGGTACTATTCTTAGGCTTAGCTAGAAATCCAGTCTCTACCTCTTTAACTCTAATCCGGAGTTCGATGAACTGCTCCAATAAATCCCATTCCCTGATCATCATAGCAGATATTATACTCTTCATGCTCAAGGCATCAGCAACTACCTTCGCCTTACACATATGGTATAGAATCTCGCAGTCATAATCCTTAAGGAGTTCCATCCATCTCCTTTGTCTCATATTTAACTCTTTCTGATCAAAGAGATATCTCAAACTCTTGTAATCAGTGAAGATCTGGAATCTTTCCCCATATAAGTAGTGTCGCCAGATCTTCAAGGTAAATACCACAGCAGCTAACTCCAAATCGTGCATGGGGTAATTCAGCTCATGGTCTTTCAACTGTCCTAATCCATAGGTGACCACTCTACCGTGCTGCATGAGCACACACCCCAACCCTTGATGGGAAGCATCACTATACACTGAAAATCCTCATGATCCCTTTGGGATAGTCAACAAAGGTGCCGTTGTTAATCTCCTCTTTAATTCCCGAAAATTAAGCTCACATTGATCAGTCCATATGAATGGAGTCTCCTTAAGCGTGAGCTTAGTCAAAGGAGCGGCAATCCTGGAAAATCCTTCCACAAATCTTCTGTAATACCTTGCCAAACCAAGGAAACTTCATACCTTTGTAATTGTCCTGGGTCTTTCCCAATTAAGTACTGCTTCCACTTTACTTGGATCCACTGATACTCATTCCTCTGAAACTATATGACCAAGGAAAGCTATCTGATCCAGCCAAAACTCACACTTACTAAGCTTCCCATATAATTGTTTATCTCGGAGTATCTGAAGTACTAACCACAAATGTTGTGCATGCTCCTCATATGACCGAGAGTACACCAGGATATCATCAATAAAGACTATCACAAACTTATCTAGATAGTCTCTGAACACTTCATTAATTAATCTAAAAAAGGCTACAGGGGCATTCGTCAATCCAAAGGGCATCACTAGAAATTCATAATGGCCATATCTCGTTCTGAAGGCTATCTTTGAAATATCTTCTTCCTTAATCCTTAATTGGTGATAGCCCGATCTTAAATCAATCTTAGAGAAGACTGAGGCCTCTTTCAACTGATCAAGTAAATCATCAATCCTGGGCAATGGGTATTTATTTTTCACTATGGCTTTATTCAATAGTTGGTAGTCTATGCATAGTTTGAGACTACCATTCTTATTCCTCACGAATAACATTGGTGCTCCCCACGGTGAGACACTAGGTCTAATGAAACCTTAATCCAATAACTCCTGTAGTTGCTTCTTCAATTCCTCAAGTTCCACTAAGGCCATCCTATATGGAGGTCTGGAGATAGGCTGAGTATCTGGTACCAAATCAATCGTAAACTCCAGCTCTCTCTGGTGGTAAACCAGGCAACTCATCTGGGAAGACATCCGAAAATTCACATACCACTGGTATATCCTCAATCCTCGGATATTCCCGATCATCATCTGAAATGAATGTTTCATAACCTTTACACGAATGATCAAATTTTGTACTCTTAAAAGCAACGTCATAATTTCCAATTACTTACAAAATTCCATACATCTATTTACTCAATATTTCAAACGTATACTGTAAGGTTCGAGTAGGGAGAAGGTTACAATCTTAGTGTAGCAGTCTAAACTCACTCGATTGATTGCCAGACAATCCATTCCCAAAATTACATCAAACCCATACATATTTAACATTATTAGATCTGCTAACATTACTCTATCTCCCACTTTTATTTCACATCCTCTACACATTAACTCGGTTCTCTGAGATTCACGCATGGGGGTATTTACATGTAGTATATACTCTAGAGGTTCAAACTTCAAATTTAAACTACATGCAAAATGCTCAGAAATAAACGAATGCGTGGACCCTGAATCAATAAACACATGAGCCTTATGATTACAGACAAAGAGTGTACCTTTTATAGTTTCTGAAGAAATGTCTGTTGTTTCCTTATCCAGAGCAAACATACGTCCCACTGTAATGCGTGTCTTTCCTTTCTCTACAGCAGTGGCCCGTCTAGGGGGATTCAGTCTCTGAGGCTGCTGTCTAGTAGGCTCCAGAGCATGTGGTCTTTGAGGTTGAGGACAGTCTTTCACTCTGCGACCCATGTCTCCACATCTAAAGCATCCATGAATCAACCTAGTACAATTTCCCTCATGCGATTGGCCATAATTTTTGCAAACTCTTATCTCAGGCCTGACATCTCGAAGGGTCTCCCTAATGATGGGATAAGCTCTAGGCCTCTTAAACCTGCCCTTCTGCACCTCAATCCTTCACCTTCCGAAGGAACCTCTCCGTACATCTGTTTAGAAAATCGCTGGCCTCTTGCCCTTATCTCTAGGCACTACTCTAAACTCATTCTAGGCTTGTACCATCTCGATTCCCCTCTCAATCTCTTGTGCTCGTCTCAGAGCATCTTCAAACTCAGTAATACACAGCCCTATCAATCGATCTTTGATGATGGGCTTGAGTTTATACACAAACCTGTCGGTGCGGAGCTCTTCATCCTTAAAGGTCTTTAGATCATATTTCAATAGAGTGGTAAATCGACTCGCATAATCATCCACAGACATATCACCCTGTACCAAACTTAAAAATTTAACCTGCATGCTCCTCTGTGTAGCTCGCGGTACATATTGGGATCTGACGGCCTTCTGAAACTCGCCCCAGCCAATCACACCCTGGCTGGACATCAGAATGTTCTGGGTAGTATCCCACCAATCACGAGCTCTCCCTTTTAACATGTAGGTGCCCATACTAACCCTCTTAGCATCAGTGCATCCCAAAAAATCAAATATAACTCTTAACTCGGTCAGCCATTCCTCAGCCTCTACGGGATCCTTTCTCCCCTTAAATGCAGGCGAATTCATTTTCAAGAAGTCCTTCAGTCGCATCAAAATTCTATCATCGACTGAGTGGTGGAAGGCACTGGGTCCATCTGTACTGGGGGCATAGGAGGTCCTTGTGGTGGTGTAGGAGTAGTACCCGAGTTATTCACTCCAAAATGTTACGCGAACAACGTTGCCATTTGCTCAAATCCCTGTCGTACATCTGTCTCAATTAGATTAAAATGAGAGTTAGGACTCTCTGGTTGTGGGTCAGGTGGTGGAGGTGGCTCTACCTACCTTCTCGAATGACCTTGACGTCTACTCATTCTCAATCTCAACTCGTTTCATGCGCGTACATATCAAACTTGATTGAAATCTCAATCCTCAATTCCAGTTCATAACCAGACTTATACAGACACTTGGGATGTATTCTATTCCACTTAACCGACACTGACAGTACTAAACACCCTAAGCTCTGATACCAAGAAAACTCTGTGACGCCCCGGAAGCATGGAAAACAGGGTAATTTAGAGCTTTTTATTCATCCATTCACAATTAAGGGTGCATTCATGTGCTGTGTCATACATCATAATACATATCATACCTCCAGATCTTATCATCTCATAGTTATATGTCATACCATATACATGACTCAAATCAAGGTTAATTAACCCTAATACATTTCATACATCATTGTGCATCAAGTGTCTGTAATTATAACTTTAGTCTGGGTACATGAAAAGATAAATTATACCTCAAATACAATATATATGGCCTGGAACTCAAGTTCTCCACTAGCCACTACTCCGTATGTCACAGGGAAACTCTCTTCACTTGAAGAAATCTGGGGGGAGAGAAAACAGAGTGAGCTTCTAAATCGCTCAGTAAGGGGGGTAAGGGATTCATCCATTAAGAAAATGATTTGCACAGCACAAAGTTAATCTCAGTGAAAAATGTAGCATGAATAATTAAAACATCATCTCAACTCATTCACAAAATTCATGTAGAAACATGATCATTAATGGCTTAACACTAAAACCATGGTCACAAGTAGTCACAAGCATATGGAACAAACATGTATAAAAGATTATGCGATAATGGCTTTTCTTATAAAACGTGATGAAAATCATCGAATTAGTAATGCATGTGGCGTAGCCACAAAACACAATCTCCTGTGTAAAACGAGACTAGGCAATAAAACTCATATAAAAACTCGTCATGGCACATCAAAACGATTAAACTCATCCCCTAAGCAAACATCCCCAATCGAGGGATCTCATCGATAATAAAACACCCATGATCATGGTTCACTGTAGAGTTGATCAGAGTCGTACAACAGTCGATCTTACATGCTAATAAGCAAGGCCTGGTCTTACATGTTATCAAAGCAATACCACCTAGCGCTGCCGTTGAGTGGAGGTCATCTCACGTTACCAGAACGGAGGATATCGGACTTACATGCTACCAGAGTAAGGCCCGATGTGTATTCAACATGACATGCCTAAGTCTCAGTAATAGCCATTATCATATAAAACTGTTTTACCTTCACGTAACGCTCATAATGGTTTTCTCATAAAACACATCTCAAAAATCATTTTGTACTTATTCTTGTACTAAACAACAATGATTGAATGATGCTAATGTGGTCTTCTCCACGTGTCTTGAATGTTCTGTAAAAATAGTGAAAGTCAAAGAGGCGCAGGGATCTGTCCCTACGCGTCAAAAAACTGTTTAAGCAGAGTTTTACTAAGTAAAATATAGCTTAGGGTTTTTTGATCATACCTGGGGTATTTATAGATATTTTTGGAATTAGGTCGGGCTTCATATTTTTCCAGGGCTTACGAATATTTTGGGCCCAAAACTATAGGGTTTTGGGCGATTCGGATCTGAGGCCCAGGCGCGCGTTTGGGCTGCGATAGAGTTACTAGATACTTTATCGCGAAACTCAGAGTCTGCCACTGTGCGTATGAGTTCGTACGTGCGACAGAGGTTCGAAGACCTCTGTCGCAGTATTGGGTAAAGAGTTTTGCTGCGGCTTACTCTGCCACAGTAACTCTGTCCGTACACTGAGGACGCAGAGTCTGTCGCAAGTAAACTCTACCGCAAAGGTCTACTGCCTTTCTGCTGCAGGACTCAAGGCGCAGAGGTCTGTCACGGTGCACTCTCTGTCACTTAGTATACTCTATCGCTTAGTAGACTCTGTTGCTTAGTAGACTCTGTCGCTTAGTAGACTCAGTTGCCACCTTTTAGTATTTGCCATGTGGCATATGCCTCTTGGTGCTTAGAATCTGGCACGTGGTTGTCCTCTTATTGGCCAATATTTGTCTATGGGGACTTTGATGTGTGTGACCTCTATCAATTGCTCCCCACTCTTTGGTAGGAAAGTTTCCTGTGAAAGAGTACGAAAATATTTTTTTTTATGCATTTGGTTTACTATTCCTGAGGGATGCTCGTTCACTTCAGTCGCTAATGTGTGTATGTATATGCTTGATTACTGTACACGTGCAACTATAGCCGCGCTTATATATAAGGTCTCAAGTATCACCGTATTTTCTGAGTTCTCTCGCATAACGATCACTCTGTCGCACACTCTAAATGCACTCTGTCGTTACTCTATCGCGCACATCATTACTCTTCTAAATCTCTGTCGCAACTCTACCGCGTAACTCAGTACTATTTTGCACCTCTGTCGTAACTCTACCGCGAACATCGCTACTCTGTCGTGTTATTCTCGCACTTTTTACCGCAACTCTGTTGCAAATGCTCTGACGCTGTTATCCAGTGTCTGCCTTTATTCCTATTACTTTGCAAGTGTACCTTTGGTCGTTTAGGTAAAGCATTGTCGCCGATCACTTTTTCTTTATAATTTTTCTTAAGTCCAAAATGGCTAGTCATGGTGTGGGGAAGCGTATAGAACTAGGAATTAAATCAACTTTGAAGGAAGCTGACATCCAGGATCTTACCTCTAGATTTCCATTGCCCGATGGGTACTCCTATAGACTTCCAAACCCTCAGGAAAATGACATACGTAGTGTGTCCAACGGGGTAGTTATTTTCAGAGCATCCTTAGAGCTAGGATTCAATTTTCCAATTTTTGACTTTGGAGCTTCTTTTCTTAGGGCATATAGGATTATCCTCGGACAACTGCATCCTCACGCATGGACGCAGTTAATTGGCTTTACCATGCATTGTCGATTAAGGGGTGTTTCTCCGTCTCTTCCCTTACTTTATACTTTTTTTAGGTTTCGAGGCAGCTCTGGTTTAGTTCCCTATTCCCTTCAACGGGTGTATAAGCTTGGATTTGAAAATAGGTTATTCGAAAAACCTGCAAATAAGCTTCATGGATTTGAATCAGAGTGACTTATTGTGGAGATGCCTGGGGGCCTAGATTTCCCTACTCATTGGGAAACCAGACGTGAAATCCCGAAGGGTCCCTATATTTCTACACTTAGGAAACAATTATCCTCAAATATTAATAAACTATTAGTTGATAACCCTATTAATCTTAA
This sequence comes from Firmiana major, assembly GCA_033439115.1. Classification (NCBI taxonomy): domain Eukaryota; kingdom Viridiplantae; phylum Streptophyta; class Magnoliopsida; order Malvales; family Malvaceae; genus Firmiana; species Firmiana major. The sequence goes on along the minus strand of CM065896.1, from coordinate 46,700,943 downwards.
TATTCTTTTATCAAACGAAAATTTGGTGTCGACCGATTGGGGTGTGGGCTCCGTTCCTATTGTCGACCCCTCCGTTCCTCCCTCAAATATTCCATCATCTACTCCTTCCGAGTTGAACCCTGAACTTTTAAGGTCACAAGAGGATATAGGGAGCACAAATAGAGAGTCTAGCTCTGAGAGTGAACCCCTAGCCGATCTGAGCGATTGGGAAGGGTTTGGTTAAACTTTTATGGTCCTTCCAAATGATGATATGTTAAACATAGAGTCTCTTCAGGAGTATCTTGATTCTCCTGATGGTAACTTTTCATGCTTTTCACTTTATCGTTGTTAGTTCTGACCACGTTTTTGACAATTTATTTGGTTTTTTCTTTTTTGTAGAGATGAGCCACTTTAGACGTTCTTTGGCGCGTCAGGGGGTGGAGGAAGGTTCGTCTAGTGATTCTGCTAGAAAGCGACCTCACCTGACAGATGTTGTTCCCAGTCAAGCACCAGTTCTACCTCCATTACCCCGGGCTTGGACCCCACCTCCTTCCAGACAAGAGACGCCCCCTCCTACTGAACAAAGTGATCCTTCTCGGGATAGAGGGAAGGCTCCTTCCTCTTCAAGGAGAGCTTTCGATTCCTTAGGACGGTCTTGGTCTGAAGAGCGTGCTAAGTGTAATATAATCTCATCTCACGAAAGAATCGGAGGTATTTGTACATTGAATCGACAATGGGGAAGATGCCAATTCTTCCTAGGATAGGTCCTGTTGGCGAGAGGTCCTATCTTGTAGATGGCGGCTTCATAATGAGGGGGTCAGAGTTCCGAGTGTACTCGAAGGTACGTGACAATGATACCTTGGATACTCCCAAGGTGGCTTCTCGGTTGAGTTGGGCCCTATTCTTTCAAGAGACGAACACCGAATATTTAGAAATTTTCCAGAGGGGGAAGACTTGGCTGATATGGAAGCACTGAGGGTAATCTTCAGATTCTTTTTCATTTTATTTCTCTTTGCTTTTCTTTAAGTTTGACTTTTTGTGTTTCTTTTCAGCTTGCTCAGAGGACCGTGGCCAATAATGCTCAACACCGAGCCTAACGAGAGCGAGCTGACAAAGAAATTCAGGAGCTGAGGGACAAAGTTATGGAGTTGTCGAACACTGTCAACAACTTATCTGGGCTACCCGACGTGGTGCGAAATTTACAGGATCAGCTCTCCAAAGCGCTTCAGGACTTGAATCATGTCAAGGGGGATCTTACTGTTGAGACTGCTAGATCTAGCAAACTTAAAGACGATCTTCAGCAAAAAACAAACAGAGCTAGATACTATGCAGTCTAAGTTTGATTCCCTAGCAGATCGCAATCAACAATTAGAACAATGCATTATTGAATTGGAGAGTCAAGCCACTCCTTCCCTTAATCAGGTCGAGATTGATAGTATCCGGGCTAAAGCTGTGAAGGAGTACAGACTTTCCAAAGACCGTTTGAGGTAAAAGGAAGATTTCTCGGTGCCATATGTGAAGTATGGTTTTTACCTTGGCCGGTCTTGGTTGGAGAAGCATAGGGAATGTGAGGAATTTCTTGAGCTTCTTTATACACTTGAAGCGATGTTATTCGAAGCCCCTGATTGGACCAAGTATGAACCTAAGGCTGAGCCCCCTGATGAGCTTTTTAAGAAGACTGCACGAGATGATCTTGCGAACCTGGCCGGTCCTTGGGAGCCTGTTAGCCCGGATAATGCTCCCGAACCCATTGGTTCCATTGACGACCTGGATGGAGAAGATTTATTACTTCTTGGTCAATAGTCCCTAGAATGCAAGGGTCCGATGGTGCCTGATCCCCAGCCACCAGATCGTGCCGACTGATTTATTTTTCTTTTAGAATATTTTGTTGTTGAAATATTCATACTCTATATTTCTCTTGTAAAGGCTTTCTTGAATTTATAAATAAAGTTTATCTATTCATGCTTCATATTGCTTATGAAATGTTTAACTTTTGCTATTTTCACTTATCTGTATATTTGTTTTACTCGTATGTTTATTTATCCGTGTATGCTCCCCAATTCTTAGTAGAAAGACATACTTTTAGAAAGAATTACATACGTAAACATACCTTTTTCTGATGCCTGACCACCATGACGTGAATGTGTCTTCGGTTCTTACGGCTTATACATTTCCATTGCCTAGCCACAGTGACGCGAATGCTTCTCAGGCCCTTACCGCTACTTCATGCCTGGCCACAGTGACGCAATTGCGCCTCAGGCTCTTACGGCTTCTTCGTCTGTAATGGCTGGCCACAATTGCGCTATTGCGCCTCAAGCTCTTATGGCTCGTCTGATTTTGTATGCCTAGCCACTGTGACTCTATTGCGCCTCAGGCTATTACGGCTCGTCTGATTTTGTACGCCTGGCCACAGTGACGCTATTGCACCTCAGGCTCTTACGGCTCGTCTGATTTTTTACGCCTGGCCACAGTGACGCTATTGCGCCTTAGGCTCTTACGGCTCATCTGATTTTTTATGCCTAGCCATAGTGATGCTATTGCACCTCAGGCTCTTATGGCTCATTTGATTTTTTACGCCTGGCCACAGTGACGCTATTACGCCTCAGGCTCTTACGGCTCGTTTGATTTTGTACTCCTGGCCACAGTGACGCTATTGAGCCTCAGGCTCTTACGGCTCGTCTAATTTTTTATGCCTGGCCACAGTGACGCTATTGCGCCTCAAGCTCTTACGGCTGGTCTGATTTTTTACGCCTGGCCACAGTGACGCTATTGAACCTCAGGCTCTTACGGCTCGTCTGATTTTGTAATCCTGGCCATAGTGACGCTATTACGCCTCAGGCTCTTACGACTTACCTATTTTCTGTCACTATATTTATATTCGTAAAAGCTGAAGATATAATAGAGAAATAATTTGCATAATGATCAGATAATAGTATCCTGTGACAGTGCAAACAAATAATAATGTGAGAATATAAGAATCAAGAAAGAAGACATAATGGTTAATTCAAATACAATTTCAAATGATTTGAGTTCCATGCTTTTCCTATTTTCTTCCCTTGAAGAGTTTCTAGGATGCAGGTGTTGGGCCAAATCCTTCGTCTGATTCAATATGGACCTTCCCAATTGACTCTGAACTTCCCGTCTTCCTTCAAGGCATTGGTGATGTGTGACTTCCTAAGCACCAAATCTCCCTCGGACATCGGTCTATCTTTTACCCGACTGTTGTAGTAGTTGGCCACCCTTTGATGGTAGGATACCAGTCGAATAGCTACTGCCTCTCTATGCTCATCAAGTAGGTCCAGGTTTTCTTTTAGCCCTTGTGAATTATTTTCTTCCACTAAAGGCACTACCCTGGATGACAGTGCTCCAATTTCCACGGGAATCAATGTTTTAGTGCCGTATACAAGGATAAACGGCGTTTCTCCAGTTGATACTCGACTAATGGTACGATATGCCCATAAGACACTAGGCAACTCGTCCACCCATGCTCCCTTAGCTTTGTCCAGTTTGGTCTTCAACCTATGAAGGATGGTTTGATTGCTGACTTCGGCCTGCCCATTAGCTTGAGGTTATGATACAGAAGAAATCCTTAGCTAAATGTCAAGGTGCTTACAGAATTCACGGAAGGCGTCACAATCAAACTGCTTTTCGTGGTCAGCATTTAAGATACGTGGATCCCAAACCGGTAGGTGATATCTTTCAACACCATTTCTTCAACTTTCTTCTCTGTGATTATAGCTAAAGGCTCTGCCTCAATCCACTTTGTAAAGTAATCGGTAGCAACCAATAGAAACTTTCTTTGACTCGTAGCTGATGGGAAGGGCCCTAGAATGTCCAATCCCCATTGTGCAAAAGGAGTTGGTTGTACCGTACTCTGGAATGGAGTCACTGGGGCTGTTGTTATCGGTGCAAGCCTTTGGCACTTGTCACACATGCGGGCTTTATCCATCACATCATTTTTCAATGTCGGCCAATAGAATCCCGATCGCAATATCTTAGCGGCAAGGGCTCTAGCTCCCAAGTACTCACCACAAATACCTTCATGTACCTTAGCTAGGACATAGTTTGCTTGCTCTGGCCCGAGGCACTTTAACAAAGGCGATGAATACCCCCTTTTGTACAGTTCCCCATTATTAGTGTTAACTTTGCCCCTTGTATCCTTAAATGACGAGCCTCTTCCTTATCTTACGAAAGCGTACCTTCAGTGAGATACTATTTGAATGGGGCTCTCCAATCGTCACCCACTTCAATGTCACACACTTCGATTTCTTCAATGCTAAGTCGTTCGAGTCTCTCCACCTTTACCATTCTTCGTTCGGTCTCATTGGAGGAAGCTAATTGGACAATGAATCTGCATGTGTGTTTTCAGACCAGTTAATTTGTATCAACAAGAAATTTTTGAAAGTCTATGTATGAGTTAAAATATAAAATCCAGTACGAGCAGTGCTCAAGCACGGTTACAACTCATAAAACACTGATAGGTGGCTCAATTTTATCAAAACACGTTAAATAAATATCAATTGGCACCTAACCTGTGCCTTTTCACTTAAAACATGAAAATAATAGCCATCCTATCCATAAATTACTTGAATTAAAGCAATATCATCATGAAAACATTAAAATCATGAAATTCATGCAATTTTATAGCCTTACTACCCTTTTTGAAATTTTCCTAATTGGGGATAAAATAGTAATTTGGCACTATTTCCATATATTTCAGCAAAAATTATTATTCTGTTTTCGGGTAGCCTATTGAATTTAATGTAATGTCAATCCCCTCAAAACTACGTACAACTACCTCTAAGTGCTCATAAAATTCCCTTACTTGGAATCACACATGAGCTTATCTCGACTCGGTCGTACCAGGTCTCTCAGTCCAATTTGCTCGTTTATGGAGCTGCATATAACAACATATGGGTTTAGTTCTATATTATTGATCAGTAGTTCACTCTTACTGATCGAATCTAAACCTTTGGGCCCTTTTTACTCTATTGGGCCCGATTGCATTTTAATGGGCCTCGAACCCCTTTTTCAGCCCGTTTCCACTTTTAAAATCTTTTTTCAGGTTTACTGGGCTCATTTGATTTATCAATAATCATCGGGCTTCGTTCTAAACTCATTGGATAGCCCGGATACTATTTACGATAATTACGTTGAATTTTTGAATAAAATTCCTTCTATGCAGAATTAATCCGTAAATCTGTAAAATAATCTTAACTCTGCATTTAAGGACTCATATTATCTTAATTAAAATGTACTTACTAAATACGGTGCGGGGTACAAAAATCGGAGCTAAATCGGGTCTCGTTCGGGCTCTGTAGTGACACTGCACAATTATGCAATTTCGGGTCATTTTTTAATAAAATAATATTACATTGAATTCTCGAGATTTATCCGCAGGTAAATCCCAACTACTCGGTCACTTACCCGAATTTCAAGTTGTCCCCGGGTAAACTTTCTTCCTTTTTCCCTTTTTTTCTTTTTCTTTTTTTTTTCTTTTCCTTTTTTTTCTTTTTTTCTCCCTTCTCGGCTACAGTGCCGTTTTGGACATTTCACCGTCGCCGGCAATCCCTACCGTCTCGTCGGCCGCCAGTGGGCTAAACAGAATCGCCTCGGCCTGGGGAATGCTCGGCTGGGTCGAATCGGAGCTGGGACGCCGCCGTTCGCCGGGACAGAGGCGATTTCTCCTCGGATCTTTCGGCCGTCGATTCGCCAGAAATAGCTACCGTCGGCGAGCGTTGCTGGTACCGTTGGAACCACCGGGCTCTTCTCTACCTTTTTCGACAGGTGGCTTGGCTCCTCGGACGCCGGTGGCTCACCGGGCTCGTTGGGTTCTTCACAGGTTTCGCGGGTTGGTTTTTTCGGGTTTTCTTCTCTCTCCCCGATTCTGATTTCCAATTTTTGTTTTTTATGTTTTTTTATTTATTAATTTATTTATTATTATTTTAATCAATAGAATATATTAAAAATACCCAAATATCTCTTAAAAGATCCTAAAAAAATATTATTTAATTCCTTTATTCAATAAATGAATTTATCAGTCTATTTTCGTCTTTTCGGTATATTTTTCGATTCTTTTCGAGATAATTTTTCGAATTAAAAATCTCGATTAATTTCGAATTAATTCTCATAAATTTCAATAAATTAATATCTAGATCAATCAACCTCGAATTTAACAATTTTCCTTGGTACTGATCCAGATTTCGTAAATTTCATATTTTAACAAAAATTACTTATCAAATTTATACCGAATTTTGGTCTTTTGACCATTTTACCCTACGTGTTCGGGACTAAATTGAATCGACTTTCTTTCATCAATCCTCAATCTTTTCCCTATTTTAAATTCCTTATTTTCAATCACCTCGATTTAATTACTTAAACAAACTTGTTGCTTCGCTGTTTTCCCGATTTATCCATATTCGATTTTACGTAATCTATTTCGTTCCATCCACATTTATCATATCTGAATCAACCATCTTATGAATCCATTAACATATAATAATGTCATACAATATGGAATTAATAAGGAATATCATGCAAAAATTATGGATCTCACAATCTCCCCCACTAAAAGAATTTGGTCCTCCAAATTAGAACCAAATCAATCGGTAAACAACTCCGGGTACTTCTCTTGTATCATGCTCTCTAGCTCCTAGGTAGCTTCCTCCGGAGTGTGATACTGCCATTGAACCTTCACCAGGTAGATCGTCTTGGATCGCAATACCTTCTCCTTCCTATCCAAAATCTGAACTGGTCTCTCAACATATGTCATACTGTCACTGAGCTCTAACGGCTCATAGTGAATCACGTGTGACGGATCCGGATGGTACTTCTGAAGCATAGAAACGTGGAAGACACTGTGTAAACCTGCCAACTCTGGTGGTAATGCCAATCTATAGGCCTTATCTCCCACTCGCTCCAGAATCTCAAAGGGTCTAATAAAACGAGGGCTCAGTTTACCTTTCTTACCGAACCTCATCATACCCTTGGAAGGAGAAACTCTCAAAAACACTGACTCAACCTCTGCAAACTCTAGTGGTCTGCGTCTCCTGTCAGCATAACTCTTCTGTCGGCTTTGAGCTGTCCGCAATCTATCGCATATCAACCTGACATCCTCAGTAGCCTACTGTACCAAGTCAGGAGAAAATAACAGTCTGTCACTAATCTCTTCCCATCCAATAGGGGAACGGCATCTGCGACCATACAGTGCCTCATATGGTGCCATCCCGATACTTGAGTGATAACTATTATTGTAGGCGAACTCGGCTAATGGCAAATGATCATCCCAGGAGCCTCCAAAATCCAGCACACACGCTCTCAACATATCCTCCAGAGTCTGTATAGTCCTCTCTGACTGACCATCTATCTGAGGATGGAAAGCGGTGCTAAATCTCAACTGGGTCCCCAACGCTTCCTGAAAATGTTCCCAAAAATGGGAAGTGAAGTAGGCATCCCTATCAGAAAAAATGCTCACTGGAACGCCATGTAGTCTAACAATCTCTCGAACATATAAGTTCGCCAACATACTCAGAGCATCTGTAGCTCTCATAGCTAAGAAATGGGCGGACTTCGTCAGTCTATCCACTATCACCCATATGGCATCGTGACCTCTGCAGGTCCTCGGTAATCCCATCACAAAATCCATGGTGACATGCTCCCACTTCCATGTCAGTATTGGTAGAGGCTGCAATAATCCTACAGGCTTCTAATGCTCTACCTTTACCTGCTGACAGATGAGACATCTCGCAACATACTCTGCTATGTCTCTCTTCATCCCAGACCACCAATAATCTCTCCGAAGATTCTGATACATCTGCGTACTCCTCAGATGTACTATATACCTCGCTGAGTGAGCCTCTGATAAAATCATCCTCCTGATCTTAGGATCCTCGGGAACACATATCCTACCGCGAAACCTCAGTAATCCATCAGTACTCAATACAAAATCTGTATCTGTACCTGCCTATACCTACCTCATCAACTGAATACATCCCTGATCACTTTGCTGAGCCTACCAGATATGATTAATTAACTCCAGCTCCAATCTCAGGCTCGCAATAATCTCAACTCTGTCAATCTCAGGGGGTGCTATGTCCAAACTGAGGCTCATGAACTACTCTAACAAGTCATGTTCCCGAATCATCATAAATGATACCAACCCTAGGCGCTTCCTGCTCAAAGCATAAGCAACTACATTAGCCTTTCCCAAGTGGTATAATATCTCGCAATCATAATCCTTCAGGAGCTCGAGCCATCTCCTCTGTCTCATGTTCAGCTCTTTCTGCAAGAATAAATACTTTAGACTCTTATGGTCTATAAAAATTTGAAACTGCTCACCATATAAGTAATGGCGCCATATCTTCAGTGTAAACACTATGGCCGCCAACTCCAAATTGTGGGTCGGATAGTTCCTCTCGTGATCTTTCAGCTGTCTAGATCCATAGGCAACTACCCTCCCATCCCGCATCAATACAAAGTCCAGTCCCTGATGCGATGCATCTGTATATACCAAGAAACCTCCTGAGCTAGTAGGTATGGTGAGAACTGGAGCAGTGGTCAATCGACGTTTCAGCTCCTAAAAACTCCTCTCACAGGCATCATCCCACACAAACACAACATCCTTCTGTGTGAGACGTGTCAACGGAGCAGCTAATCTGGAGAAACCCTCCACAAATCTCCTGTAGTATCTTGCCAAACCCAGAAAACTTCAAATCTCTTTGACTGTCCTGGGTCGCTCCCACAAAACAACTGCCTCTATCTTGGATGGGTCCACTGACACTCTATCCCTCGATACTACATGGCCCAGAAAAGAAATCTGCTCCAACCAGAAGTCACACTTACTGAGTTTGGCATACAACTGTCTCTCTGAGGGTCTGTAGAACTATCCTCAAGTGCTGCTCGTTGTCTTTCTTGGATCTGGAGTATACCAAAATATCATCGATAAACACAATCACAAATCGATCCAGGTATGGCTTGAACACATCATTCATCAAAGCCATGAATGCTGTGGGGGCATTAGTCAATCCGAATGGCATAACCAAAAACTCATAATGACCATAATGGGTCCTAAATGTTGTCTTGGGCACATCCTCCCTCCGTGTCCTTAGCTGATAATACCCAAACCTCAGATCAATCTTAGAAAAGACTTGTGCTCCCCGAAGCTGATCCAACAGACCATCAATGCGTGGAAGGGGATACTTGTTCTTAATGGTAGCTTTATTCAACAATCTGTAATCCATACACAATCGGAGGCTGCCATCCTTCTTCCTCACAAACAAGACTAGAGCTCCCCAAGGTGATACGCTCGGTATCACAAACCCCTTCTCAAGCAAATCCTGTAACTGCTTCCTTAGCTCCTCCAACTCAATTGGAGCCATCCTATACAGTGGTCTCGAAATCGGTTTTGTACCAGGTACTAAATCTATCCCAAACTTCATCTCTCTGGCTGGTGGTAATCCTGGTAAATCATCTGGAAAGACATCAGGAAACTCCCTAACCACTGGAATATCTCTTAAATTCGATTGTACCTGGTCTGTATCAACCACATATGCGATGAATCCTCCAAAACATAAATCATAACATCAGCAAAATTCATTGCTCCATTCAGAACAACCACTGATTTCATTACTTTTCAAGGAAATTTAACAACACATCTTTCGGGGGTATTGAACGTTAATGTTTTAGAAAAACAATCTAAGACAACTCGATTGGCAGCCAACCAATCCATTCCTAGTATGACATCAAAGTCTCTCATATATATCAAAATAAGGTCGACTGGCATTTCTTTTTCTCCGACTTTCAACTTACAATCCCTAACTACATACTCTACTAGCTGACTAGTGTTTATGGGGGTAAGTATTAACAATTTACTACTCAGAGGAATAGGCTTTACATACCTAGACAATTTATATGCAAATGAAGGTGATACGAATGAATGCGTGGCACCAGGATCAATCAAAACATATACTTCTAAATTAAAGATCATGATGGTACCTTTCACCACATCAGACAACTGATCTGTCGTATCCTGGTCCAAAGCATGAACTCGCCCTGTACCCATCACTTGCTTCCCTTTCTTTTCGGTAGTAACTCTTCTCCTCTGATCAGGAACCTGAACTGGAGCTCTCTCCGGCTCCTTACCCTTCTGTGTGGCAGTGTCCTGTCTCTCTGGGTAATCTCTCACCACATGCCCTGGCCTCCCACATCGATAACATACTATAATAGTAGCTATAGGCACTGGACAAGGTCTGGTACCATGATATATGCCACATTGCCTACATCGATCGGTAGTAGGGCGTGGTCCTCCAATGACAATGCCTCTAGCTGGTGGTAAAGCCGGATGAACAGGGGGTCTATTTGTCCTCTCCTGAACCTCCTCAATCTTCGACCTCTTATCAGAGAGCCGTACCCCTCTCTTAACAAATCTGTCTCTACCGAATCTCTTCCGGTCTCTACCTTGACTCCTATTGAACTTTCCTGTCTCGGAGACGTTCCGCTCATAATCCTGCTCACACAGCTGAGCTCTATGTACTGCCTCCTCATAAGTCGAAACTTCAAAGGGAGCCAACCGGGATCTGATAGCTGGTCTCTATCCATATATAAACTTCTGGACCTTCCGATCCTCACTGCCCATCGTCTCCAAATTATATCTCCCCAAAGAGATGAATCGAGTCTTATACTCATCAATAGACTGGTTCCCTTGAACCAAACTCAAAAACTCCATCCTCAACTTCCGCTGTGCAGTAGCGGGAACATATTCCCTCCTAAAGGCAACCAAAAATATCTCCCATGTGACCTCAGCATGTCGAGCTCTCAAAATAGGCTCGATAGATTTCCACCAATGCTTTGCTGCTTCTTGAAATACAAATACGGCAAAAGCAACCCTCTCAGTAGTAGTGTACCTGAAAAGCCTATATAGCTTCTTAATCTGACACACCCAATCCTCAGCTACTACTGGGTCCTTCCTCCCATGGAAGACTGGAGGTTTAAACTTCTTAAAATGTCTAAATCTATCCAGGTCACACTCATATCCAACATCCTGAGCTGGTTGGGGTTTTACTGCCTCTGCAGCCTGAGCCTGAACCTCGGGTAACTCTGCGACCTGTACCAGTATCTCGGGATCAGCTGCTGCATGTCCCACCAGATCTCGCCTATCTCTAACCCCGAGCATTGCCTGCTGCGCTACAATCTCAGCCAGGCTCTCAATACTCCGCTCAAGTCGAGCGAAGCATGCCTCAGTCTCATCTGGTCTCACAGCAGTACCCTCGGGTACCTGACCAGTTTGTATACCATTACCACGGCCTCTAGGCCTGCCTCTACGGCCTCTAGCATGTGTACTATCCCCTATACCACTGCGGATGATCGGCATAGTGTAAATTCCGTAATCCAAGATCATTTCTTAATTTAGTTCCCATCTAGTATACACTTGACATCTCATACAGCACAGCACTAAGGGGGATGTAATTTTCCTTAACGACCACTATCAACTCTTATCCGACCAACTCTAACTCTTAATTGCTTACTTATCGATACTGATTCACGTCTGGCCAACCTCTGCTCTGATACCACTTATACTGTCACGACCCAATACTACCAAAATCCGTACAAATTTTTCACTTTTGAAAAATCTTTCTTACCTCCTCGTGACATATTCCTCTTAACAGGTCGGGCTGTGAATCAATATCGATATACCATTTTTAACCATTAAAATATCACACGTACCTACATATATAATTACATCAATCATATTATAATAGAGCGGTCGATATGTTTTATACATCACATGATTCTATATGTACATCCCTAAATATTCTTTCATATACAATACTGTGCTGTAAGCATACTAATAGAAAATTTTGTACGTGGTGTATACCTGACAGTCGATGGGAAACAAAGATATCAGCTATGCCGTCTACTCTCTACACCCACTATCTCTATGGTGGAAACACTGAAAGTGGGTGGAAAATGAAAGGGTGAGATCCACATGCTCAGTAAGGCAATAATACAAACGGGTAGATAGCTATACTATCTACATGCTGATAAGAAATCAGGATATATGTGAGCATGAGGTAAAAACAATGATATGCCATATATATAATATCATCTATTCTAAAACAGGAAATCGACATATTAAAACATGGAATAATTTTCATGTAAAAACATCTCATGCTCAATGAATCAACACGTTATAAAATACCCTATCTGGGTCAAAATATGATACACTCACAATTCAAAATCCATTTCAACAAAATTATTTATTTTCAAATCTCCGTTATAAAATCACCCTTCTCACAGGGTTACAAATCAATGAAAGTTTCATAAAATCCCTCCATGGGAACAATCAAAACTCAACTGAAATCATAAGAAAATCAGGGCATGACCCCTCCCTCGGGTCTACCTTGGTCTATTAAGACCAATAGTTATATCATGTGAGACATATACGCAATTATATCGGTAATATCCAGGACTATGGCCATAACCTCGTGATCCCTGGCACACGGATCCTAGTGTGCGGGGTATCACACCTGAAATAGGAGGTGGGTCATCCTACCCGCCAGAACAGCATAATATCAGGACTGCGAGGGCAAGACTTGCTGTCTCATGGCTAATGCCACTCCACTCCAATAATCCTCACGGTACAGCGTACTCCACGTAACATACACGGTACAACGTACTCCGTGAACCCAAGCTCAATCAGGGGTGCCTATAATAGGTCTTATCCACCTATGTCAAGTATGTCTCAGTATGCACGTGTGAGCATATCATCTCACTGTGACACACAGTCTTCAGGAGGCTCCAACACGACTATATTCATGTCATATAAATTCCTGTGCGAGCGAAGCTCTAGCACGGTTTCATAGAAATCAATAAAATTTGCATAAGAGCAGCGCTCCAGTACGACTTAAATTGATTATAATTTCAATTCAAATCCATGTACGAGCATTGCTCCAGTACGGATATGTATAAAAACTCAGTGAAAACTTCGTACGAGAACAACTCCAGTACGGTAGTCATATAAAATAAATCTGTAAAATAGTACGAGCAAGGCTCCAACACTCTGTGTATGAGTTAAAATATAAAATACAGTGCAAGCAGTTCTCAAGCATGGTTACAACTCATATAACACTGATAGGTGGCTCAATTTTATCAAAACATGTTAAATAAATATCAATTGGCACCTAACATGTGCCTTTTCACTTAAAACATGAAAATAATAGCCATCCTATCCATAAATTGCTTGAATTAAAGCAATATCATCATGAAAACATTAAAATCATGAAATTCATGCAATTTCATAGCATTGCTACCCTTTTTGAAATTTTTCTAACTGGGGGCAAAATAGTAATTTGGCATTATTTCCATATATTTTCGTAAAAATTATTATTCTATTTTTGGGTAGCCTATTGAATTTAACGTAATGTAATTCCCCTTGAAACTATGTACAACTACCTCTAAGTGCTCATAAAATTCCCTTACCTGGAATCACGCGTGAGCTTATCCCGACTCGACCGTACCAGGTCTCTCAGTCCAATTCGCTCGTCTACGAAGCTGCATATAACCACATATGGGTTTAGTTCAATATTACTGATCAGTATTTCACTCTTAGTGATCGAATCTAAAGCTCTGGGCCCTTTTCACTCTATTGGGCCCGATTACACTTTAATGGGCCTCGAACCCCTTTTTCAGCCCGTTTCCACTTTTGAAATCCCATTTTCAGGTTTACTGGGCTCATTTGATTTATCAATAATCATCGGACTTCGTTCCAGACTCATTGGATAGCCCGGATACTATTTACAATAATTACGTTGAATTTTCAAATAAAATTCCTTTTATGTAGAATTAATTCGTAAATCCGTAAAACTAATCTTAACTCTGCATTTATGGACTCATATTATCTTAATTAAAATGTACTTACTAAATACGGTGCGGGGTACAAAAATCGAAGCTAAATCGGCTCTCATTCGGGCTCTGTAGTGACACTGCACTATTATGCAATTTCGGGTCATTTTCCAATAAAATAATATTAAATTGAATTCCTGGGATTTATCCGCAGGTCAATCCCAACTATTCGGTCACTTACCCAAATTTCAAGTCGTCCCCGGGTAAACTTTCTTCCTTTTTCCCTTTTTTTTCTTTTTTTTCTTTTCCTTTTCTTTTTCTTTTTTTCCTCCCTTCTCGGCTACGGTGCCGTTTTGGGCATTTCACCGTCGTCGGCAATCCCGACCGTCTCGCCGGCTGTCAGTGGGCTCAACAGAATTGCCTCGGCCTGGGGAGTGTTCGGCTGGGTCGAATCAGAGCTGGGACACCGCCGTTCTCCAAGATAGAGGCGATTTCTCCCCGGATCTTTCGAACGTCGATTCGCCGAAAATAGCTGCCGTCGGCGCGCGTTGCTGGTACCATTGGAACCGCCGGGCTCTCCTCTACCTTTTTCGACCGGTGGCTTGGCTCCTCAGACCCTGGTGGCTCATCGGGCTCGTTGGGTTCTTCACGGGTTTCGCGGGTTGACTTTTTCGGGTTTTCTTCTCTTTCCCCGATTCTGAATTCCAATTTTCGAGTTTTTTTGTTTTTTATTTATTAATTTATTTATTATTATTTTAATCAATAAAATATATTAAAAATACCCAAATTTCTCTTAAAATATCCTAAAAAAATTATTTAATTCATTTATTCAATAAATGAATTTATCAGTCTATTTTCGTCTTTTCGTTATATTTTCGATTCTTTTCGAGATAATTTTTTGAATTAAAAATTTTGATTAATTTCCAATTAATTCCTGTAAATTTCAATAAATTAATATCTAGATCAATCGACCTCGAATTTAACTATTTTCCTCGGTACTGATCCACATTTCGTAAATTTCATATTTTAACAAAAATTACTTATCGAATTTACATCGAATTTTGGTCTTTTGACCATTTTACCCTTGTACGTGTTCGGGACTAAATTGAATCGACTTTCTTTCATCAATCCTCAATTTTTTCCCTATTTTAAATTTCTTATTTTCAATCACCTCGATTTAATTACTTAAACGAACTTGTTGCTTCGCTGTTTTCCCGATTTATCCATATTCGATTTTACGTAATCTATTTCGTTCCATCCACATTTATCATATCCGAATCAACCATCTTATGAATCCATTAACATATAATAATGTCATACAATATGGAAATCATAAGGAATATCATACAAAAATTACGGATCTCACATCTAACCCCTCCCTCGGGTGATCCAGACTCACACAAAAATCCACAAAATGAATTTCTTAAAAGATCAACATGCGAGACTAGGCAATAGATATATATATCTCGGGCAAATAACTAGGACTATGGCTATATGTCCTCGTGATCCCACTGCTACATGGATCCTAGTGTGCGGGGTCTCACCACTATCGGAGACCTCCCCGGGAGGTGGGTCAGTCCATCCCGTCGGCCTTGTCCGATCACTCGCATCTGAAGATCCCATTCGTATCCGAAGATGCCACACATCCGAAGATGTCACTCGCATCCGAAGATGCCACGCATTTGAAGATGCCACATAAACAATCCCAGCACGGTACAATGTACTCCATGCTACTTGCACATTACAACGTACTCCGTGGACCCATATCTCATATCCACAATCATGCCTGTCTCAAAATACACGTGCGAGCATATTTAATAGTCGTGACACACAGTCTACCCGACGCTTCAAGCACTGTTCATTGCATGTCTCATAAAATCAATGCGAGCGATGCTCCAGCACTCTCATAAAATCAAGGAAAATCTCGTGCGAGTCAAGTTCCAGCACGCGTTTCATAAAATCTCATAAGAATAGTGCGAGCTAAGCTCCAACACTCTGTCATAACAATTCAAGTGAAAATCTTGTGCGAGTTAGACTCTAGCACCTTGTCACAAAAATCATATGAAAATCTGGTGCGAGGTAGACTCCAGCACCAATGCATGTAAAACTCTAGTGCAAGCTCTTGCTCCACTAATGCATGTATCACAGAAATCAAAAACTCATGCGAGCTGAGCTCTAGCACGTCACATTTCTATAAAATCATATAGGCGGCTACATTTCTCGAATCAATTTCAAAGGAAATCAACATTGATTAAAGTTATGCAATGCTGTGCATTTTATTTAGAAGTTAGCCAGCCTACCCATGCATGTGTCAAACCACCTAAAAAACAAGCAAGAACCCCTCGTTCTTGCTTCTCGTAACTTTTTCTAATTTTGGAAATTTTACCCTTCATAGGGGTATTTTGGTAATTTACCCATCTAGGGCACTAAAATTTTTTTATCTGAAATCTAGACCCTTCATAAAATTTAAGAGACTGCAAATGAA
Organism: Firmiana major; assembly: GCA_033439115.1. Lineage (NCBI taxonomy): Eukaryota > Viridiplantae > Streptophyta > Magnoliopsida > Malvales > Malvaceae > Firmiana > Firmiana major. The sequence continues at coordinate 46,684,640 of CM065896.1, read as the reverse complement.
ATTGAAATTGAATAAGCTACCTTTAGCAGTTCGTAAAATTCCCTTACCTAATTTTTTTGTACGGTCTGACTTTTCCCACTAATGTCTTGTCACACAGTCCGATTTGCTCCCAATCTAATCTCTGGAACTGGTATAAATATTCAGTGGGTTAAATCCAAACATATTAATTCATATTTGACTTTAACTGACCTTAATTTAAATCATTGGGCCCGTTTACCCTTATTAGGCCAATTTGCACCTTATTGGGCCTTAAGCCCGTTTTCCACTTACTATTCACATTATCGAGGCCTATTGGGTTCATTGGGCCCATCAGTATTTATTGGTCCTCGTTCTAAACTCTTCGATAGCTCGTATACTATTTACGATAATTACTTTAAAATTTCGAATATAATGCATTTTATGCAGAATTAATCCGTAAACTCCGTAAAATAATCTTAACTCTGCATTAAGGACTCAAATTATCGTATTTAGAGTGTACTTACCCAATATTATGTGGGGTACAAAAATTGGAGCTCAATCGGCTCTCATTTGGGCTCTGTCGTAGAACTGCACAATTAGGTTAATCCGGGTTATTTTCTATTAAATATAATATTAAATAAATTTTTGAAATTTACCCATAGGTCAATCTCGACCCTCAGTAAACTTACCCGAATCTCGAGTCGTCCCTGGAAATTTTTCTTTCCTTTTTTTTCCTTTTCTTTATTTTGTTTTCTTTTCTTTTCCTTTCCTTCTCTTTTTCCTTCCTTTTCCTCTCGGCCAAACAGTGTCGTTTCGAGTTCCTTGCCGTCACCAGCGGTTCCGACGGTTTCGCCAGCCACTACCGGTACCAAAAGGACCACCTCATCTTCCCGATCACACCGGTGCCCACCGATCAAGCCCAGCAGCCGTGGATCACCGGGATTGAACTTCTTTTTCCCGTCGACTTCTCCTCCTCCGTTCGTCGAATTCCGATGTCTATACGGTGGGTCGTCAGTGCCATTGAGTTCGTAGGGATGTCTTCTTCCTCTTCCGGTCCTCGCCTGGTGTTGTCGGTTGTCGGTGGCTTGTCGGGTTCTCGGTCTTCCTCGATTTTTAATTTTTCACTTTTTCATTTTCTCTCTCTTCGAAAAAACCCGATTTTCTCTTTTTTTATTTATTATTTATTTTTATTATTATTATTTATAATTTATTTTATTAATATTATAATCATTAAAATACTCAAAAAAATTCAAAATATATAATAAATTCTTTATCTTATTAATAATTAATTTCTTTAATTTATTTTAACCCTTTTTTCGGTATATTTTCTCAGTATTTTCGGGATATTATCCCGAGTGAATTTTTGAAAATTCTAAATAATTCCAGATCTTGATCAATTGGACTCAAAATTTGATAATTTCCTCATTATTGATCAAGATGTCCCAAATCCTTTTTTTTTAATTAAAAGTTTCTTATCGAATTTATACCGGATTTCAGTCTTTTGAGCGTTTTACCCTTTTAAACATTTGGGACCAATTTAGGCTGAATTTCCTTCTTGGACTCACTATAATTTCTCATTTAAAAAATCATATCTTTGTCCAGACCATTCAAATCTCATAAATTTAATTTGAAATTCCTTAACTGTCCATTTTCGAATTTTACATACGTTCGACTACTTCATTTGTATTTATATGATCAAATCATCTGTCTTATGATTCCATTAACATATAACCATATCCATAAAATGTGTGAATCATAAGGAAATACGAAAACAATCGGGTCTTACAATATCTCCCCCACTTAAGAAATTTGGTCCTCTAAATTAAAACCATGTCAAATGGGTCCACAAACAACTTCGGGTATGTCTATTGCATCATACTCTTTAATTCTCATGTGACTTTTTCGGAGTGCACTACTACCAAAGGACTTTAATTAGGGAGATCATCTTAAACCTCAACACTTTCTCCTTCCGTCTAACACCCGTATCGATTTTTTAACATACGTTATACTTTCATTGAGCTCCCACAGCTCATATCCAATCACATATGCTGGGTCCAGATAGTATTTTCGAAGCATCAAAAGATGGGACACATTGTGGGTGCCTGCTAATTCAGGTGGTAACATCAACCTACAGGCCTTATCTCCCACTTTGTCCAATATCTCAAAGGATTCAATCTAACAAAACTCAATTCATCTTCTTTCTGAATCTTCTCTATGTTCTTAGGATAAGTACTGATTCACCCTTGGTGAAGTTCCAATGGTTTCCGTCTCTTATCAGCATAGTTTTTCTGTCTGCTCTGAGGTGTTCTTAATCTCTCACAATTCAACTGAACATCCTCAAAGGTTTGTATTACTAATTTGGGAGCAATTCTCTATTTGTTACCCACTTCTTCTTATCCAAGTCGGGGAACAACTCCCTAAAGCCATACCATGTCTCATAAAATGTTATCCTGATACTCAAGTGACAATTATCATTATTGGTGAATTCGATTAGTAACAACTGATCATCCCAGGAGCTTATAAAATCAATGCACAAGAGGTATTGGGTATGGTGAAAATAATTACGGTGGTCAGTTTATACCTCCATACACCAAAACTCCTGTCACGTCTACCATCCCAATCACATACCACTTTTTCTTAGTTAAACGTGTCAACAAAGTAGTCCATTTCGAGAACTCTCAACAAACCATCTGTAAAAACAATTTCCAGTTGTTGCTTATAATTTTCCCTGGACTTTAAATACACCCAAAATATCATTAATAAAGATGATAACAAAATCGGTCCAAGTAAAGTTTAAAATACCTCATCGTAGTTGAGTTCCACTAAATATTTCAATCACCCATATCATTCACCTATGTACGCATAAACGTATAATGTCATTTCGAAATCACTTCCGTTCAAGATACTAACCCGAGTCATTTCTTTTTTTATATTAACGGCTTTTATAAAATTTAAATTTTTTTTGACACCTTCATGATTAATCGAATTTTATATTTCTTTATCGTACTAGTAAAGGTACCCTAATTTTAAATGTATAAATTACGACTGTCGATTTCAATTTATAGGTTATGTGTACTTCTAGACGCTGTCAAGTCTTCAGGCGGGGAGGTATTTTGAAATACCTTTATTAACTCTCAAACTTGACCACATGGATTGGGTGTGAATATAGCCTCCCCTTATCTTTAGTCGCAATTCATATTCACTACATATCGCTTAATCCAAATTACTTCACATATCTGAGATATTCTTACCTTGCATATGCCTCTTATTCCAATCACTCTTATAATTGCTTCTTTAGTCCTTCTAGTTCCACTATTGCCATTTTATACCGTTGTTAGGATATCAACTTTGTACTAGGTACCAAATCAATACAAAACTCCATTCCTTTAACGGGTGGCAACCCTGGTAGATCATCCGGGAAGATACCAGAAAACTCCTTGACCATAAGGATATCTATTAACTCCGGATGTGTAAGACCTGATTTTATCGTAAGGGCAAAAAGGGAACGAATAGAAATTTTTGAGTGCATTTAAAAATGCAAAAGGATTTAAATGGTATTCTCGAAAATATGCAAGGGTAAAACGGTCAAAAGATCAAAATTCTGTATTAATCGGGACAAGAAAATTTAATTAAAAACATGGGATTGAGAAATCTTGATCAATAACGAAGAAATAATTAAATTTCAGGTTAAATTGATCAAGATATGAATTTATTGGAATATATCAAAATTTTTGTAACGAAAAATATTCCCGAAAATAATCAAAAATTATACCGAAAAGGTAAAATCGGACTGATAAATTCATTTACAGATTAAATGACTTTACTTTTTTTGGGATATTTTGATATTTAATAATATTTAATTGATTAAAATAATAATAAAAATGAATAATAAATAATAATAATAAAAAAACGAAAAAAAAGTAAAATTTGGAAATCGCGATTTGGACAGAAACGAAGAAATAGGCGAAAACGGAAGCAGCCGAACCAAGGGAGACCACCGGCGACGGAGAGCCCAGGCGAGAGGCAACCTAACTGAGGCCATCACCGGTTCTGGTAGCCGGAAGAGAAGCGACGACCGGCGGTGAAAGAGGCAGGAAACGGAGAAGCCGAGAGTGGAAAAGAAATTGGATGTCACCGGCGCCGATTCAGGCTCGGCCACCGACAGCCGAAGGAAGCCCGACCGAAGATCGGCTAATCAGCGGTTGAATCGGCCGGTGGGGCGATGGCTAACACCGACAACGGCAAGAAAGAGATTGTTACAGACAGCGAAAAGGAGAACAGGCCGGATCGACCACTTTTTGGTCGCCTCGAGCGGAATCGAGGGCAGATCCGAGATGCGGACGACCCAGCAGAGCCACTGGCGGTGAAAATCGGTGGAGAACCGACCGGTAAGCCACTAAACCGGTCGAACCGGACTAAATCGATGGTCTGAAACGGGGTGAACCGGACCGGACCTGTTCTGCCAAAAAGAAAAGGAAAAAAGGAAGAAAAAGGGAAAAAGAAAAAGAGGAAAAATTGGAGAAAATTCCAGTGAGGCAATCGAGCTTCGGGTAAGTCGGTAAGCGGTCGAATTGACCGATTTAATTTTTAGAATATTTAATTTGATAAATAATCGACTAAAAGTTTACCCAAAAATATATTAAATTTTGTAGCTCGACGATTGGCGTCAACCAAGAGCTTGAGACAGCCTCGATTTGTGTACGATCATGGAATAACGGGTAAGTGACCCTTATTTACGATAATTTGCATCGTTATGCGTGATTGATATTTACCGCATAAATTTTGGATTTAAATTTTGCATTAAATGAATTAAATTCTGAAAATTGAGATAAATTGTCGTAAATAATTCATAAGTTGTCTGAGAGTTTAGAACGAGGCTAAATAAATACTGCTGGGCCCAATGAGCCCAATAGACCTCGATAAAGTGTGGTAAACGGGCTTAAGGCCGATTAAGGCCCATTAAGGTGCAATCGGGCCCAATATGGGTAAACAAGCCCAATGATTTAAATTAAGCCCAGAATATATGAAATACAATTAAATTGTATTGTAGTTGACCTGATGTATATGTATCTGCAGTTTCGAAGATTGGATTTGGAGCAAATCGGACTGCGTGACGAAACATCGGTGGAAAGGTCAGATTGTACAGAAAATGAGGTAAGGGAATTGTGTGAGTAGCTAGAGGTAGCTACGCGTATTTTAATAGTTTTTGTATACACTGATTATGTATGTATACACGGTTATTGTATAATGATCCTAAAAGTGGTTTAAATGATTTTAAGGATCGAAATAGGTGAAAAGACTATTTTACCCCTATTGAGGGAAGTTCACCTAAGGATGGTGAAAGCATGACATTGACATGCATGAAATGCATGATTTAAGGAAATTTATGGTTTAAGGATTTTATTGGTTTTAATCAAAGCAAATCAATAGATTTGCCAGTAATTGCATGAATTTCACATGATAACACTACGTAAGTGTTATCTATATTTAAATGGAAATTTATTTGGAAAATAGGTCAACTATCAAGTTTATATGGAGACAGATAGTGCCGACACATAGTTCGCACTATATCTGCGTTTGTGAATGTGCATAAATGTTCTGGAGCGGTTGCTCGCACTGACTTGTGTGACATCATATGCATGAAATGTACTAGAGCGATTGCTCGCACTGATTTTTATTATCGTGAAATGCATGAGAGGTGCTGGAGCCTAGCTCGCACTCTGTTTTGATATGTTTTGACATGTTTTGACTTGTTTTGAAGTGGTATGCATAAAATGGTGCTGGAGCGATTGCTCGCACTAGTTTTAATGATTTGACATGCATGAGAGATGCTGGAGCTTAGCTCGCATCCTGTTTTGATATGTTATTGCATAAAAGCTGTGCTGGAGTGTAACTCGCACGATATTTGATGTATTTATGCATAAAGCCGTACTGGAGCATTGCTCGTATGAAGATTTGATTTATTTGAGCATTCATTTATGCTGGAGCATTGCTCGCACAAAGTTTTATATGGTTTTATAATTCATTTGAATGTCGTACTGGAGTTTTTCTCGTATGAGGTTTTCACTGAGTTTTTATACATATATGTACTAGAGCATTGCTCGTACGTGGATTTTACTTAAAGTTATAATCAGTTTAAGTCGTACTGGAGCGTTGCTCGTACGCAGATTTCATTGATTTCTATGAAACCATGTTAGAGCTTCGCTCACACGAGGCTTTTTGATATCATGAATATGCACGGAGCCGTGCTTGAGCTTCGCTCGCACAGGGATTTATATGACATGTATATAGCCGTGTTGGAGCCTCCTGTAGACTATGTGTCACAGTGAGATGATATGCTCACATGTGCATTCTGAGACAGAGATGATATGGGTGGATAAGACCTATTGCAGGCACCCCTAATTGAGCTTGGGTTCACAGAGCATGTTGTACCGTGTATATCACGCGGAGTACGCTGTACCATGGGGATTGTTGGAGTGGAGTGGCATTAGCCACGAGGCAGCAAGCCTTGCCCTCGCAATCCTGGTGTTATGCTGTTCTGGCGGGTAGGACAACCCACCTCCCGTTTCAGGTGTGATACCTTGCACACTAAGTACCATGTTGCCAGGGATCACTAGGATATGGCCATAGTCCTCTACGTTACTGATATAATCAGCTGCTTGTCTCACATGATATAACTATTGGTCGATAGACCATGGTAGACCCGAGGGAGAGGTCAGGCCCCCGATTTTATGATTTTATACTGTGATACGAGATTTCAGATGATTTTATGATTAGTGACCCTGAAAGAAGGGTGGTTTTATAACCGAAGTTTTATAAAGCATTTTATTAAATTGTTTTATGAGATGATTGACTGAGGAGGGTTAGTTTAAACTGCAATTTAACGAAATGATTTAAATGTAGTAGCATGATAATGTTTTCCATGCTTTCATTTGAAATCCATAATGTCTTACATGACATGAAAGACTGCATGATCTTGATTTAATTCATGTTTATTATGATTTAATGATGTCACATAAAATACTATGATGCATAAGTAGTATGATTTATATATGCACGAACAGTTTTATAAACTAAGTCATTGATGGTTGCATGACTTTGTGTTTGATGATTTTAATGAAAAGAAATGGATTTAAGGGCAGGGCATTATGAGCATGTAGATAGTGGAGCTATCTACTTACTTGCATAATTGCCTTACTGAGCGTGTGGTTTGCTCGCCCCCTTATTTTCCCATCTTTTCAGAGCACTTGCAATAGTTATTGAGCGGCTGAGGACTTGCATGCTTGGTATCCGCTGCTTCCCATCGAGAGTCAAGTATACACATTTGTACAGTTTTGTATCTAAATATGTAATACACAATACTGTAAACGGATATGATGTCGGGGATGTAGAGTTATAAATACCATTGGGTATGTATTTATTTAAAGTCAAAGAATAGTACACTCTGATATATGAATGTGAATATGAAAATGGAATGGTAAATAGGTGTGCAGTGACTAACACCGAATCATAGCCCAACTGTGTTGTAGGATGGTCACGATGAGAGAAATTTAAGAATTAAATAATAAATGAAAAAGCAAAAAATTTACTCTGATTTTTAGGTAATTTGGGTCGTGACAGGTTTTTAGTATCAGAGCTTGAGTTGGCCTGATATGAGTCGATGTTAGTAGTTAAGGAAGTTTACATCCCCATGTACTGTGCATTGTTTAGATACAATTGTGTATATCGAGATGGAAGTGCAGCTAAGAATTTGGTTTTAAATGCAAGAATAGACTCAATTAACTAATAGCCTCTATGATAGAAGGGTGAGTACACGAGCTCGAGGCCATTGAGGTAGGCCGAGAGTCGTAGTGAGTCGCCACATGAGACTCAAGATGGGATTGACGTGGAGGTTGATGTTGAGCATGCCCCACAGAGTCCGACAGAGAATCGGACAGAGTCTGACAGAGAGATCAGACGGTATTGAGACACGCTTCGCGAGGTTGGAGCGAAGTGTGGAGATCTTTTTACGAGCTAATAGCTCAGTGTATGCGAGGTATTTGAGGGTGAGTTGGAGCATTAGTGGAAATCCGCTCGACCCATCTTAAGAGTTAGACATCCAGAATGGATATGAAACATAATTCTAGATGTATTCCGATAACAGAATATCCCGGACACTGTTTAAAGGAAATTACAGATAAAATTCTTTACTTTGACCCAGAGGAACTGGTTGATTAATAAGTATTAAACTCAGTTTATATTCTTGGGCAGATATGACTCGGACATGATGAACAGTGAGAGTCGAAATGACTGAAAGTTCATGGAAGGGCTCAGATTGTCAATTAGAGTTCAATTAGCCCGTTAGATATCACTCCCTATGTCGAGGCAGTGCGCAGACTACAGTTATGTGAATAAGATCATGAGTTGCAAGCCTCTGAGATTAGGAAAGGTAGTAAGGGCCGAAATAAAGATAAAAGAGAATAAAGAATGACAGAGATGTCAGAATGGGAAGAGGTAGTTTGGTAAAAGATTAGAGCTGATAAGTCACGGGGTAAGATGATTGGTAAGGCCTCAATGTATCCAAATACAACACTTTTGAGGGGTATTGTGATTTGAGGACCCCGACCTGCTACATAACAGTATAACAAAGTAACAAGTGTAAACAGTGTAGGATGTGTGGTAGTTACCACGAAAATAAGATGTTGGACGAAGGCGAGTGTATGCCTTGGATGAGGACACTACTGATGTTTCATTTGATGTGGTGGAAGATACCACACTGGTTATGAATAATGAAATAATTATTTTAATTGATCCTGGTGCCACGCATTTATTCATACCGCCTTCAGTTGCTTATAAGCTAGTGAAAGATGTGAAGCCTATACCCTGAGGCAAGAAGAGGATGATGGTTAGCTGATTTTCACTAACTGAAGATGGGTATAGAGATTGTAAGTTGAAAATATGGGTGAAAACATCACTGAAATGTGTATTGTAAGTTTGACAAATAAGGAAAGAGTTGTTATAAGTGATATATGAAATGAGATAAGCTTTGAGATGTGATAGATCCTGCATACGAGATATATTGGAATAAGAGGCGTATGTAAGCTAAGGATATCCTTGATATGCAAATTAAGGATTAAGCGATATGTAGTGACTATGAATTGTGACCACATGGACTGATATGTAAAGTAATTGCGGTCAAGTCTGAGGGTTTCAAAATATCTCCCTGCTTGAAGACTTAACAGCGTCTAGAAGCGCACACATAACCTATAAATTGAAATCGACAAATGAATATATACATTTAAAATTTGGGTACCTTTGCTGGTACGATAAAGAAATATAGAATTTGATTAATCATGAAGGTTTAAAAATTAAAATTTTATAAAAACCATTATTATAAGAAAAAAAGAAATGACGCGGGTTAGTATCTTGAACGGAAGCGATTTCAAAAGGACATTATACGTTTATGCGTACATAAGTCAAGGATATGGGTGATTGAAATATTTAGTGGAACTCAACTACTATGAGGTATTTAAACCTTACCTGGACCGATTGGTTGTTATCTTTAGTGATGATAATTTGATGTATTCGAAGTCCAGGGAAGAGCATGAGTAGCAAATGAAAATTGTTTTACAGACGTTGTTGAGAGTTTCTTGAAATGGGCTGCTCAATTGACACATCTCATTCGAAAAAAGATTGTATGTCAGTGGGATTATAAGAATGAAAATGGCTTCGGTGATTTTTGGTATATTGAAGTAATAAACTGACCACCGTAATTATTCTCACCATGACTAATAGCTCAAGAGGTTTCAGCGTGTATGGATACCTCGAAATAAAGATTGAGCTGTGTATTGATGTAGAATGGGAAGATAGTCATTTATGGATCTAGATAGTTCAAGAACCATAAGAGAAACTATCCGACCCATGATTTAGATTTGGCAGCCGTAGCGTTTACATTGAAAGTATGGCGCCACCACTTATATGGTAAGAAATTTTAGATATGCACTGATCGTAAAAGCCCTGAGTATTTGTTTTCACAAAAAGAGTAGAATATGAGATAACCAAGAGGGTTAGAGCTTCTAAGGATTATGATTGTGAACATTGTACCACCCAGGAAAGGCTAATGTAATGGCTGATGCCTTGAACAGAAAGAGCCTCAGGATGGTATCACATATGATGGTCAGGGAGCATGAGCTACTAGAGCAGTTGTGAGCCTCAATAGTGATGTGATCCCTTCTGATGATGACGGTGATTGTGTGACAGCTAGCCTGAGGTTAGAACTGGATTTGTGTGACCGAAATTGCCAGGCTTAGCGTGATGATCCGCATGGTGTCAATAGTTTGGGTCAGATTCAGAAGGGTATAGTGATAGAGTTCACAGTGTGTGATAATGATTCACAGAGGTTCAAACACAATATAAGTGCTCCCTAGGACCACAGTGATGAAATAGTTATTGTCAGAAGCTCACTCTTCGGGATATACAGTGCATCCGAGAAGTAATAAATATATCGAATTCTCTGGAAAAGGTATTGGTGGTCAGGTATGAAAAGAGATATTGTAAAGTTGTAGCAAAGTGTCTCATATGTTAGCAAAGTAACGTAGAGTAATAGAAGTTACAGGATTATTGCAGCCTCTACCTATATTGACACGAAAAAGGAAACAAGTTACCATGAGTTTTGTGATAGATTACAGAGGACTCGGAGGAATCACGAGGCTATCTGGGTGATAGTCGATAGATTGATTAAGTCTATCCACATTCGGTTTATGGAAATCCCTAGATACTCTAAGTGTGTAGGCAAATTCATGTGTATGAAAAATTGTGGAACAGTATGTAGCGTTCCAGGGAGCATGATATCAGATAGGGATTCCCGCTTCACTTCCCACTTCTGGGAATATTGTTTTTGAAAGCTATGGGAACCCGATTGTGTGTTAGCACAGCTTCTGTCCTCAGACAGATGGTCAATCAGAGAGGACTGTACAGGTTCTGGAGGATGTGATGAGAGCGTGTGCCAGTGATTTTATAAGCTCCTGGGATGATCAGTTGTTACAACTCGAATTCGCCAATAATGACAGTTGTCACTTGAGTATCGGGATGACTTTATATGAGGCATTGTATGGCCGTAGGGAGTTGTTTCCTGACTTGGATAAGAAGAAGTGGGTGACAGATAGAGTTGTTCCAGAATTGGTAAGATAAACCTCTGAGGATATTCATTTGCTTTGTGAGAGATTAAGAACACCTCAGAGCAGACAAAAAAGCTATGCTGACAAGAGAGAGAAACCATTGAAACTTCACCGAGGGTGAATCATTATTGTTGGCAGTTACTTGTCTTAAGGACGTAACAAGATTCGAATAGAGATATTGGACAAGTGGGAGATAAGACCTGTAGGTTGGCGTGACCACTTGAATTAATAGGCATCCACAATGTGTCCTATCTTTTGATGCTTAAAAAATATTATCCGGACCCAGCATATATGTAATCGGATATGAGCTCTAACAGTTTGCCTCAATGAAAGTATAACGTATGATTGGAGAATCGATTCAGGTATTAAACAGGAAGGAGAAAGTGTTGAGGTTTAAGATAATCTCCATAGTTAAGTATGATGGTAGTATTACACTCCGGAGAAAGTCACTTGAGGATTACAGTATATGATACGATAGATGTACCCAGAGTTATTTATATACTCATTTGACTTGGTTCTAATTTGGAGGATGAAATTTCTTAAGTGGGGGAGATTGTAAGACCCGATTTTATCGTAAAGGCAAAAATGGAACGAATAGAAATTTCCGAGTGCATTTAAAAATGCGAAAGGATTTAAATGGTATTCTCGAAAATGTGCAAGGGCAAAATGGTCAAAAGAACAAAATTCGGTATTAATCGGGACAAGAAAATTTAATTAAAAACATGAGATTGAGAAATCTTCATCAATAACGAAGAAATAATTAAATTTCGGGTTAAATTGATTAAGATATGAATTTATTGCAATAAATCAAAATTTTCGTAACGAAAAATAATCTCGAAAATAATCAAAAATTATACCGAAAAGGTAAAATCGGACTGATAAATTCATTTACAGATTAAATGAATTTAATATGATTTTTTTGAGATATTTTGATATTTAATAATATTTAATTGATTAAAATAATAATAAAAATAAATAATAAATAATAATAAAAAAGAAAAAAACAAAATTTGGAAATCGCGATTTGGACAGAAACGAAGAAATAGGCAAAAACGAAAGCAGCCAAACCAAGGGAGACCACCGGCGACGGCAAGCCCAGGCGAGAGGCGACCCAGCTGAGGCCATCACCGGTGCTAGTAGCCGGAAGAGAAGCGACGACCAGCGATGAAAGAGGTGGGAAATGGAGAAGTCGGGAGTGGAAAAGAAATTGGCAGTCACCGGCGCCGATTCGGGCCCGACCACCGCCAGTCGAAGGAAGCCCGAGCGAAGACCGGCCGATCAGCAGCTGAATCGGCCGGTGGGGCAATGGCTAACGCCGACAACTGCAAGAAAGAGATTGTTATCGACGACAGGAAGGAGAACAGGATGGACCGGCCACTTTTCGGCCATCTCGAGCGAAACCGAGGGCAGATCCAAGATGCGGACGACCCAGCGGAGCCACTGGCAGCGAAAACCGATGGAGAACCGGCCGGTAAGCCACTGAACCGGCTGAACCGGACTAAATCGGCGGTCTGAACTGGGTTGAACCGGACCAGCCCGGTTCTGCCAAAAAGAAAAGGAAAAAAGGAAGAAAAAGAAGAAAAATTGGAGAAAATTCCAATGATGCAATCGAGCTTAGGGTAAGTTGGTAAGCGGTCGAATTGACCGATTTAATTTTCGAAATATTTAATTTGATAATAATCGACTAAAAGTTTACGCGAAAATATATTAAATTTTGTAGCTCGACGATTGGCGTCAACTGAGAGCTCGAGACAGCCTCGATTTGTGTACGATCATGGAATAACGGGTAAGTGACCCTTATTTACGATAATTTACATCGTTATGCGTGATTGATATTTATCGCATAAATTTCGGATATAAATTTCGCATTAAATGAATTAAATTTTGGAAATTGAGATAAATTGTCGTAAAGAATTCATAAGCTGTCTGAGAGTTTAGAACGAGGTTAAATAAATACTGCTGGGCCCAATGAGCCCAATAGGCCTCAATAAAGTGTGGCAAACGGGCTTAAGGTCGATTAAGGCCCAGTAAGGTGCAATCGGGCCCAATATGGGTAAACGAGCCCAATGATTTAAATTAAGCCCAGAATATATGAAATACAATTAAATTGTATTGTAATTGACCTGATGTATATGTATCCGTAGTTCCAGAGATTGGATTCGGAGCAAATCGGACTGCGTGACGAGACATCGGTGGAAAGGTCAGACTGTACAGAAAATGAGGTACGGGAATTGTGTGAGTAGCTAGAGGTAGCTACGCGTGTTTTAATAGTTTTTGTATACACTGATTATGTATGTATACATGGTTATTGTATAATGATCCTAAAAGTGGTTTAAATGATTTTAAGGACTGAAATAGGTGAAAAGACTATTTTACCCCTAAGGATGGTGAAAGCATGACATTAACATGCATGAAATGCATGATTTAAGGAAATTTATGGTTTAAGGATTTTATTGGTTTTAATCAAAGCAAATCGATAGATTGGCCAGTAATTGCATGAATTTCACATGATAACACTACGTAAGTGTTATCTATATTTAAATGGAAATTTATTTGGAAAATAGGTCAACTATCAAGTTTATATGGAGACAGATAGTGCCGACATATAGTTCGCACTATATCTGCGTTTGTGAATGTGCATAAATGTGCTAGAGCGGTTGCTCGCACTGACTTGTGTGACATCATATGCAAGAAATGTGCTAGAGCAGTTGCTCGCACTGATTTTTATTATTGTGAAATGCATGAGAGGTGCTGGAGCCTAGCTCGCACTCTATTTTGACATGTTTTGACTTGTTTTGACATGGTATGCATAAAATGGTGCTGGAGCGATTGCTCGCACTAGTTTTAATGATTTGACATGCATGAGAGATGCTAGAGCTTAGCTCGCATCCTGTTTTGATATGTTATTGCATAAAAGTCGTGCTGGAGTGTAACTCGCACGAGATTTGCTGTATTTATACATAAAGCCGTACTGGAGCATTGCTCGTACGAAGATTTGATTTATTTGAGCATTCATTTGTGCTGGAGCGTTGCTCGCACAAAATTTTATATGGTTTTATAATTCATTTGAATGCCGTACTGGAGTTTTTCTCGTACGAGGTTTTCACTGAGTTTTTATACATATCCGTACTAGAGCATTGCTCGTATGTGGATTTTACTTGAATTTATAATCAGTTTAAGTCGTATTGGAGCGTTGCTCGTATGCAAATTTCATTGATTTCTATGAAACCGTGCTAGAGCTTCGCTCGCACGAGGTTTTCTGATATCATGAATGTGCACGGAGCCGTGCTTGAGCTTCGCTCGCACAAGTATTTATATGACATGTATATAGCCGTGTTGGAGCCTCCTGTAGATTGTGTGTCACAGTGAGATGATACGCTCACACGTGCATTTTGAGACAGAGATGATATGGGTGGATAAGACCTATTGCAGGCACCCCTAATTGAGCTTGGGTTCACGGAGTACGTTGTACCGTGTAAATCACGCGGAGTATGCTGTACCGTGGGGATTATTGGAGTGGAGTGGCATTAGCCACGAGGCAGTAAGCCTTGCCCTCGCAATCCTGGTGTTATGCTGTTCTGGCGGGTAGGACGACCCACCTCCCGTTTTAGGTGTGATACCCCGCACACTAGGTACCGTGTTGCCAGGGATCACTAGGATATGGCCATAGTCCTCGATGTTACTGATATAATCAGCTGCTTGTCTCACATGATATAACTATTGGTCGATAGACCAGGGTAGACCCGAGGGAGGGGTCAGGCCCCCGATTTTATGATTTTATACTGTGATACGAGATTTCAGATGATTTTATGATTTGTGACCCTGAAAGAAGGGTGGTTTTATAACCGAAGTTTTATAAAGCATTTTATTGAATTGTTTTATGAGATGATTGACCCGAGAGGGTTAGTTTAAACTGCAATTTAACGAAATGATTTAAATGCAGTAGCATGATGATGTTTTCCATGTTTTCATTTGAAATCCATAATTTGTCTTACATGACATGAAAGACTGCATGATCTTGATTTAATTCATGCTTATTATGATTTAATGATGTCACATAAAATACTATGATGCATAAGTAGTATGATTTATATATGCACGAACAGTTTTATAAACTAAGTCATTAATGATGGGCATGGCATTATGAGCATGTAGATAGTGGAGCTATCTACTTACTTGAATAATTGCCTTACTGAGCGTGTGGTTTGCTCACCCCCTTATTTTCCCATCTTTTCAGAGCACTTGCAATAGTTATTGAGCGGCTGAGGACTTGCATGCTTGGTATCCGCTGCTTCCCATCAAGAGTCAGGTATACACATTTGTACAGTTTTGTATCTAAATATGTAATGCACAGTACTATAAACGGATATGATGTCGGGGATGTAGAGTTATAAATACCATTGGGTATGTATTTATTTAAAGTCAAAGAATAGTAAACTCTGATATATGAATGTGAATATGGAAATGGAATGGTAAATAGGTGAGAGGTGACTAACACCGAATCATAGCCCAACTGTGTTGTAGGATGGTCACGATGAGAGAAATGTAAGAATTAAATAATAAATGAAAAAGCGAAAAATTTACTCTGATTTTTAGGTAATTTGGGTCGTGACAGGATGTACCTTATCCATACCAACCACACAAGCGAGAAAACATTTTCATCATTACTCATTCCGTGAGTACAATCATTTACTCCCTTAATTTCAATCGCTACACCCCTTTTATTACTTGTCAAACTTACAATATACTTTTTAGGGGTAACCATATCACTATCTTAGGATAGAAATCTGAACAGCATAGTTTGCAGCTGACTAATTTATTCTCAAATATTACTTCAAATTATTCATATTCCATTGAATAAAATCGACTGACTTATACTTCTTCCCCCGTTTTCAACTTATAATCTCTTCATAATTATTCCGTTAGTTAACCCTCCTTCATTGGGGTACTAACTATCAACATTGTGCCCAAGGTTGTAGGCATTCATGTCTTTCACTAAGTTATATGCAAATGAAGGCAGTATGACTAAATGCGTGGCACCAGGATCAAGTAACATAATTACTTCATTATTCATAACCATAGTGGTATCATTCACCACATCATATGAAACATCAATAGTATCTTGGTCCAAGGCATACACTTACCCTCGTCCAACAACCTACTTTCCCCTTCTCTTTGGCTGTGGCCTCCCTTTTCGATGCAGGGTTATCAACATGGTTTTCTCTGTCTCTTTGCCCTTCTGTGAGGCAGTCTCACCTAACTCTGAGCAATCATTAAATAAATGGCCTGTCTTACCACACTTAACACCTATTTTAGTCAATAAAGTGTAAGTGTAGGCCCTACTTCCGTGGTATCTACCACACATCCTACACTGCTCCGTAGCACGTCATGGTCCTCTAATCATAATACCCCTTAAAAGTGCTGAAATTAGATACACTGGGGCCTTTCCAATCATCTTACCCCATAACTCATCAAATCTAATCTTTTACCAAACTACCTTTTTCCTATTCTGACATCTCTGTCATTCTCTATTTTCTCTCTCTCTCGGCCCTTATTACCTTTCCAAATCTCATAGGCGTGCAACTCGTGATCTTATTCACACAACTATAGTCTGCGCACTGCCTCGTATAGGTAGTGATATCTAACGAGGCCAATCGGACTCTAATTGACAATTTGAGCCCTTCCATGAACTTTTGGGCTTTCCGACTCTCACAACCAATAGTGTCGGGGTCATATCTGCCCAAGAATATAAACTGAGTTTCATACTCGTCAATCAACCAGTTCCTCTGGGTCAAAGTAAGGAATTTTATCTTTAATTTGCTTTAAGCAGTGTTCGGGATATTCTGTCACCGAAATACATCCAGAAATATTTCTCATTTCAGCTCTGGATGTCTAACACATAAGATGAGTCGAGTGGACTTCCACCAATGCTCCGACTCGCCCTCAAATCCCATGCATACTCTGAGCAATTAGCTCTCATAATATTCTTCACACTTCGCTCATACCTCGTGAAACGTGTCTTAATACTGTCTGATCTCTATATCAGATTTTGTGGGGCATGCTCAACATCAACCTCCATTTCAATCTCATCTTGGTTCTCATAGGTCGACTCAACACGACTAGCAGGTTCAGGCCTACCTCTACTACCTCTGCCTCGTGCTCTACCTCATCTACCGCGACTAATATTAGGCATCATGCCTATATTCCTGTATCTCAACCATTTCTTATTTAAAACCCATTTCGATATACACTATTGTATCTAACCAAGCACAGTAACACAGGGATGCCATTTCTTAATTACTGACACTGACACACATCAGACCAATTTCACTCTGATACCACCCTTTGTCACGACCCAAAAATTTGAGTAAATTTTTCATTTTTCTTTCATACTTACCTGTTCTCTGATCGTGACCACACTCCACTAACAATTGGGTTGTGCGTCAATGCCAGTCCCACCATTCATCCACCATATAACTTAATTCCTTATTAAAGGAAAGGTAAACATGTGAGTTTTTCACTAATTCTATCCCATTCATTTACAAGTGTTTACAGTATCTATACAACCCCAAAAGTTACTTACAAACATGTTACTGTACATTTCTTATTTAGATACAATATGTACAAGTGTATATACCTCAAAATGATGGGCAGCAGCGGATATCAGGAATGCAGTACTCAATCGCCTCAAAGACTACTGGAGGTAATCTGTGCAGGAAAATGAAAGGGGTGAGCACATCAAGCTCAGTACGGTAATCCTACGAACAAGTAGGTAACCATACTACCTACATGAACGTGGTTCCATGCATAAACCACCCTTTCTCCGCACATTTCAAAACAGATGCGACAATTCATGATGTCATGTAAAACAAGTTCAAATATGGATTTCAAAGAGCATGGAAAACTCAACATGCAAATCCATTTAAAGCATTTTATTCTCGTTTAAATTTCACAACAAAGTCAGGACTCAACCCATCCCTCGGTTGTTTCCTGACTCACACAAAATCATGAAGTCAAATGCTTTTCAAAGCAATAATAACATGCGATATAATGAATATCATGTAAAACTAGTTTACATCACTCATGGGGTTAAATAGCATGGAAATAACATCATGCAAATTCAGTTTAAAATCCAGTTTCATTCTCATCAAAATCTTATCTCAGTCAGGATTTAACCCCTCCCTCGGGTGATCCAAACTCACACAAAAATCCACAAAATGAGTTTCTCAAAACATCAACATGCGAGACTAGGCAATAGATATATATATCTTGGGCAAATAACTAGGACTATGGCCATATGTCCTCATGATCCCACTGCTACACGGATCCTAGTGTGCGGGGTCTCACCAAGATTGGGGACCGCCCCGGGAGGTGGATCAGTCCATCCTGTCGGCCCTGTCCGATCACTCGCATCTGAAGATGCCACTCGCATCCGAAGATGCCACGCATCCAAAGATGTCACTCACATCTGAAGATGCCACATAATCAATCCCAGCACGGTACAACATACTCCATGCTACTTGCATGGTACAATGTACTCCGTGGACCCATATCTCATATCCACAATCGTGTTTGTCTCAAAACACACGTGCGAGCATATTTAATCGGCGTGACACACAGTCTACCCGACGCTCCAACCACGGCTCATCGCATGTCTCATAAAATCAGTGCGAGCGATGCTCCAGCACTCTCATAAAATTAAGGAAAATCTCATGTGAGTCAAGCTTCAGCACGCGTTTCATAAAATCTCATAAGAATAGTGTGAGCTAAGCTCCAGCTGTGAAACACAGATTTTTCCCACTATGTTCATTAATTGGAATCATAAGACGGATCATTTAGGACGGATGAATGCCAATGATGTAGTGGAGGTATGAAAATACAGAATTTAAATGAGAAAAGATAGTGAGTCCAAGAATGAAAATCGGTCTAAATTGGTCCCGAACATGTAGAAGGGTAAAATGGTGAAAAGATCCTAATTTCGATGTAAATTCGATAAGAAAATTTCATTAAAAATATGGATTTAGGAAATCTTGATCGATAAAGAAGAAATTATGGAATTTCGAGTCTAATTGGTCAAGATATGAAGATATTATGAATTTTCGTAATTTTTACCCGGGACATTATCCCGAAAATATGTGAAAAATACACTGAAAACCCTAAACCCTAAATTAAATTAATTAAATTAATAAAATAAAATATGATTTTTGAGATATTTTGTGTAATTTATTATATTTTATTTGATTAAAATAAAATATAATAAAATATATTTTAAAAAAAGAAAACTGGAAATCGGGATTTGAAGAATTGAAGGAAACAGAAGACAAAACCTAGGAACTCGAACCCAGCCTTGTCAGCCTCACTCACCCACGAGCCACCACCAGAGAACCGACCAGGCGAAAAAGTCGAGCCGTCCGAGCTCGCCAGCACTGACAGCTGATGGAGAACGACGATCGACGAGAGAAAGAGTGAGAAAGAGAGAAACCGAGAGAGAAGGAGCGAGAAAGAGAGAGAAAGAGAGAGAGAACAAAGGTGAACGGAGGTCAGGGGAAGAGAGAGGGCCTCGCCACTAGCTAGGAGGAGGGCCGATCTGCCACCGTCGGTGAAGAAAACGGTCGAAAACGGTGAAAACGAAAGACACCACCGACGCCGGGGGAGAAGAGGTTAGACCGGCCACTTTCTGGCCAACCATGGCGAACCGAGGCTAGATCCATGCTTCGCGAGGTCCCGCGGAGCTGCTGGCGATGGAAGCCGGTAAAGAACCGGTCGACAAAGCATCGAATCGATCGAACCGGACTGAACCTAATCGGTATGAACCGGGCTGAACCTGATCGAACCGGTTCAGCCAAGAAAAAGAAAAAAAGGAGAAAAAGAAAAGAAAAATGAGAAAAAGGAAAAAGGGAAAAAAATTTTGAGGTTACACCGGACTTCGAGTAAGTCGGTAAGAGGTCAAAATCGAACTTTGATTTGCACACCATCACATAATCTTGGGTAAGTAAATCTCATTTACGACAATTTATGTAATTATCGTGTATTAAAGATTTATTTTACAAGTTACAGATTAAATTTCGCATTTAGTGGATTAAAGTGAGATTTTTAATTAAATTGTCGTAAATTATATACGGGCTATTCAAGGAGTCTAGAAAAAGGCTCAATAAGTACTGATGGGCCCAGTGAGCCCAATAAGCCTTGATGAAAGAATTAATAAGTGGAAACAGGCTTAAAACGGATTAAGGCCCATTAAGGTGCAATCGGGCCCAATTAGCTAAATCGACAGTAGTGAATATGAGAAAATATTTAATGAGCTGAATACGATTAAAATGAGGTTTATACCGATAAAATCGAGCAAAAAGAGTAAAATCGATTGAAAGTCAACTTTTGGTCAAAGCTTCGATATAATCACATATTTTGGATATGTTGAAATGGATTTTAGCCATATGTGATAAGTTGAACTTGTTTTGCAGTAGCTCGGTCTATCGACATGTTTTACGAGGTAAACTCGAGCATCGACGAAAGTGCTCTACATCAGTCACTAAGAGGTAAGGGATATAATTTAGAGTAGCATTAGTACTCCTTCATCCTTACCAACTATTTATGTACGAGAATTGAATGAGATTTTACAAAATGGATTTTCAACTGTATTCAAATCGAAGCTAAAACCATTTCCCGAGTTTTCAGCATGTTTTATATATATGAGATACATTTTTACAGCATACATGTTTATAAGAGTGACTTTTCACTTTTGAAATGAAAGAATAGTGTTTTCATGTGAGATTACGGGTTAAAGTCCCGATATGTTTTATGAAACCATGTTTTAAGCTATATTTTCACAGTATGAGTATGAGTCCCAAGAAATAACTATTATACTTTTGCTTTCCATATTTACACGGGCTAGAGTCCCGTAACGATTTTAAGAATCGGGTTAGAGTCCAGTAATGATTTTTAATACATGGGTATGAGGCCCAAAATGATTTTGATAAATTGGGTAAGAGGCCCAAAATGATTTTGTGGGGTAAAAAGGCATGATATGACGATAGTCAGAGGATCTGGGGTCGATCTCGTATGGAGACGATCGAGGAACTACCTAGCCGACGGCCAGAGAACGGGCAGGCTCTCACTTGATATGAGAAACATGCGCATAGTCCACACTTGGTGATGCACGTGAGTTCATGCGTATAGTCCCCACTTAGTTGTGCACGAGAGATAGGGCAGCGTATGACCCTCATCCAGTCCTACAACTCCCTTGTACAATGGCCATATGTACCTATGCTAAACATCCTACAGGACCATATGTATGATGTCCTTCGGGACTAGTATATGAGACGATTGCCTGACCCTACACGATAAATTGATGGAATGATATACATATGTTTTCGTACATTTCATGCTACATGTTTTATGATTTTATTGAGCACAGATTTTCTATGATGAGATTTTCAAGGTAGCCAAGAGTATGTTTTACGAATTGTGCATATGACAATAAGATTTTATTTTCAAAGTGATAAGCATGTTATGATATGCATGATTAAGTTTTGAGATGCTTTTTACTTGTTTACATGACGTAATATGCATACTCTATATGAGTTTTACCTAAAAGATGCAGTATGTGTAAACTTATGATTTAAGCATGTTTTTACTGCTTTTATGAAATGTAAGCATCTCTATTCCAGTACATGTTTATGCTGATTTGTAAAACCATGAGTTTTACCATGTTTTGAGTATTTAAAGCTATTTTAAATGTATCTCTTATTGAGTCTGAAAAACTCACTCCCCTCCTCTCCATCTCCCAGATTATCGATAGCGAGTCTACTGCACATATGAGACTGTGGTTGTTAACAAGGTAGTCCGACCTTTCATCGGATACTTTCGTAGCCTTAAGGTACAGTCTTACTCGTATTCTAGACATATGATACAGAATAGACACTATTGTATATAATAGTCGGGATGTAATAGTTGGAAATGATTATATATATATACAGAAGGTATGTAATGTAATGAGATCCTGGAAATGAAAAAGATTTTAAATCTAGACATGGACAACAAAACAACATAGTTAATGGATAAAAAGTTTAAATCAGCCTCATTTTTCTACGATTCTGTGGCGTGACAGCTTTGATTGGTATCAGAGTAAATGTTGTGTAGTACTGTCGTGTCTAGTAATAAGTGTATTACATCCCAATGTGTCTATGCAAGTCTGGTAATAAGGTAAGCTTACCTGTCAAAGTATGACTTAATTTGTGGATTATGTGTAAATAGTAGATAACTGATCATGAGTGGTAGACGGGGTCGTTCACAGAGACGAGCTCAACCCACTCTACCATCTTCCCCTCAACCCGAGAGCCCTACTGATAGAATAAGGAGGCTTGAAGAGATAGTACATGGTATGAGGGAAAGACTTACAACCTTTACCACTATGTTTACCCAGCAGTTTGGGGTACGTATATCTGGTACGAAAATAGTTACTCTTACATCTAATCCTCCTCCCTCACCAGTTCCTCCAGTAGCCCCAGCCCTCAGCCAGCAGTTCCCCAGCATAGGGATGATAGAGAGACTCAGAGGGTGCGAGATTTCTTGAGTATGCACCCTCCGGAGGTCACAAGGCTTAAGGACCCGGTTAAGGCTGAAGAGTGGATCATAGATATTGAGGTGGTATTTCAGTTTTTGGGGTGGACTGATAGTGAGAGAGTGACTATGGCGGGTTAAATGATAAAGGGATAGGCTAAGTTCTGAAGGAGATCCACACAGACGATATTAGCCGAGGATCCTTTAGAGATCACATGGAATGCATTCTTAGTCGCATTCTGAGAGTAATATGTATCGCTTGCAGCTCGAAAGAATATGCATGCAAAGTTTTTAGATTTGTAACAGGGAAGTTCTACAGTAGACAAGTATGAGAATAGATTTACAACCCTGATGAGATACGATTCAGAGACAGTTAGAGATCCCGAGAGCCAAACAGAGAGATTTCTGGCAGGATTGAGATCCAAGATCAGAGATAAACCGTTGGGTCAGAAAATTGTAGATTTCAGAGATGCTCTGAGGCGAGCCCAAGAGATAGAGAGGGGTTTAGACGTTACTCAAGTGGAGCATGGTTTCAGGAGTTCAGGCAGAGATAAAGGGGAAAAGAGCAGTTACTTCTCGACATGATTTGAGAGGGGGTCAGCCCAAGAGATAGAGGGTGAAAGGACCTCAGATAGGGGCTGGTAAGCCCAAGACTACAGTTGGTGCCGCAGGTATGATTAGAGGCCCTGATAAAAGAGTGCCACGATGCAAGACATGTGGCAATATTCACACTGGACCTTGCCACGTATGTACATTTACTTGCTATAGATACGGTGAAGTAGGACACCTGATGAGAGAGTGTCTACTTATGAGATATCAGGAACCTTGTGAGGCACCTAGATAGATAGAGAGACCGACTCAGGCTCCACAGAGGAGAGCCACAACCGCAAACAAAGGCAAGAAGCCTGTCTCCTAAGGCTGAGTGTTTGCTATTGATCAGGAGACAGCAGATACATCCTTCGATGTTATCCGAGGTACTCTCCTTGTCTGTAATCATGAAGCACATGTAATGTTTGACCCAAGTTAGACACACTCGTTTGTGTCACCATAATTTGTATGTAAGTTTCATAGGAAACCTGGAGTCATTAGATTACATGTTGCACATAAGTATACCTATGCACGAGATACAGAAAACAGATATGATATGTAAATCTTGTGATATGATGGTAGGAGATAAGAAGTTGTTAACAGATCTAGTATGGTTAAATATGCAAGACTTTGATGTAATATTATGCATGGATTGGTTAGCTACCAATCGTGTAAGTCTAGATTGCTACACTTTCTCCTTACCAAAAAAAGTTCAATGTATGTTTGGTTAGAAAGTAATAAAAGTCAATCGTGTTAAAGTTATGAAATGATATAATGTTTATGTATGAGATTGACGTATGATGTTTTATTGTGTGAAGGATACATTGCTTTCATTTCGGATAAGAGTTGGAACCACAAAGTATATAGGATGTTTCAGTGGTATGTGAGTTTCTCGAAGTATTCCCAAAGGACTTATTGGGTTTACCACCCGAGAGAGAAGTTGAGTTTACCATTGAGCTAATATCAGATACTCAACCCATCTCTAAGCCACCTTATCAAATGGCACTGGTAGAGTTGGAAAAATTAAAGAGGCAGTTGCAAGAATTGCTCGATAAGGGGACTTAGCGTGTCACCATGGGATACACCAGTTTGTATTCTATTTCACTTAACCGACACTGATAGTACTAGACACCCTAAGCTCTGATACCAAGAAAACTCTGTCACGCCCCGGAAGTGCGGAAAATAGGGCAAATTTAAAACTTTTTACTCATTAATTCACAATTAAGGGTGTATTCCTGTGCAGTGTCATACATCATCATAGTTATCATGCCTCAGGATCTTATCATAATATAGTGTATGTTGTATCATATACATTACTCAATTCCAAGTTAATTAATCCTAATACATCCCATACAATGTTATACATCAAGTGTCTGCAATTACAATAATCGTCTAGGTACATGAAAAGATAAAAGGTACCTCAAAATACAATATATATGGCCTGGAGCTCAAGTCCTCCACTAGCCACTACTCCGTACGTCGCCGGGAGATCCTTTTTCACTTGAAGAACTCTGGGGGGAAAGAAAACAGGGTGAGCTTCTAAATCGCTCAGTAAGGGGGGTAAGGAACTCATTTCATAAACCAAAATGCACATCACAAAATGTTTATTTGTATATGAAACTCATTTGAAAACCATAGCATGAAATTACTCAAAACGACATTCTCATGTCTCAAGTCATGTGAAAACATGAAGTAAAAAGGCTCACTCTAGAGCAATAACAAAGCATGTGAAAATATGCGATAAACGCTTTCTCAATGAACGTGATAAAATCACTGAAATAGTAATGCACGTGGCACAGCCACTAAACACACGTGCCATAGCCACTGATTTAAATTCACACGTGGCATAGCCACTATCTCACGTGGCAAAGCCACTGATTTAAATTCACACGTGGCATAGCCACTATCTCACGTGGCAAAGCCACTGATTTAAATTCACACGTGGCACAGCCACAGAATAGGGTTTCACGTGGCAACGGCCACCAAATTGGGTTTCTCACGTGGCAACGGCCACCAAATGGGGTATCACGTGGCAACGGCCACCAATAGGGTATCACGTGGAAACGGCCACCAATGGGGTTTCTCACGTGGCAACGGCCACCAATGGGGTTTCTCATGTGGCAACGGCCACCAATAGGGTATCACGTGGCAACGGCCACCAATGGGGTTTCTCACATGGCAACGGCCACCAATAGGGTATCACGTGGCAACGGCCACCAATGGGGTTTCTCACGTGGCAACGGCCACCGAATATACGTGGCATAGCCACAGAATGGGTTATTCTCAAGTTACCAGAACGGAGAAGAAATCGGGCTTACATGCTACCAGAGCAATGCCCGGTGTGTACTCACAATTACACACCTAAGTCTTATCACATAAGACTGGTTTGCCTTCACGTAGAACTCATAGGGGTTTTTCACTCATAAAACTCAATTGAAAACCGTTTTGTACTCAACACAAAACATAATAAAACCGAGTTTCAACCGGCAAAGCATGCACTAATTTCTCAAATCTCGATATTGCCTTAACGTAGAGCCCAATTCATTACTCACACAAAATTCAACGGTTTATAAAGCAATTTCACACTCAGCTTATAAACTCATAAAATTATGGGCTCCAACCGGCTATAAAAATCGTGTGCAATTAAATCTCAACACAACACTCAACATGCTTGTTTTATAAACCACAAATCATGCTATAATAGTTTACAAATCACATACATAAATGGTTTAGATTTCCATTACCTCTTTGCACCTCGTATAGTGCAATTGTTTCCCCCGTATCACGGACTAGTCTCGCATTCCACTCTGGAACTCTCGAGCTATCCAAACGATGTTAAAACATCAATACTCGATTATCTCATCAACCTCAATTCTCAAAATCGAGTATAATTGCTCATAACTCCTCAAATCCCTTGATTCTCGTAACTCTACCCCAAACTACACACTCATTCACAACATCTCAACGTTCTACATTTCTAATACCAATTATCTATGCTAATTCATCACATTGTCTAAATTTCCATTTATAGCTCAAAATTCCTAAAATTACCAAAATCGCTAAATATCATTATCCCTCCAACCACATCGCAATTTCATCAATCCCTAAGCATTTCTCAGCTATTTCAACGCAATGACAACCACCAATATCATCAAAATCATCTCAAATATCAAGATCGAGGTTTAGAAATTACCCAAAGCTTGTGAGACGCACAACCCACGCCTCGATCCGATTCGTCCTTCGATTTCCAAGTATGTTGTTCTCCCTTTGATGAGGAACAACTTTCCTTCTTGCCACAACTCTTGATTTGGCCGGAAATGGGTGTTTTGGATGAGTGAGAAAGTTAGGTTTTCGGTGGAAATGGGGTTAGAAGAGAGAGAAAGTGAGTTTACAGGAGAAAAACAGGGGTTCCTTATATAGGCTGAGGGTAGGAGATCGATCTGTCGAGGGGTGAGATCGATCTGCGTTTGAATTTTTGGGGACGATCTGGGCAATTTTATGCCTAGGAGATCGATCTGTCGAGGGGTGAGATCGATTTCTGTATGGCTTTATGAGATCGATCTGCTCCTAAGGAGATCGATCTTCTCCCAAACAGAATCATTTGGAGATCGATCTCTTCCTCATGAGATCGATCTTCTCTCAAACAAAATCATAAGGAGATCGATCCTCTTCCATTGGAGATCGATCTGCTCCTCAAATTCCTCCTTCCTCGTCATTTTTAACTCACCAGATCGATCTCTCCTTCTCCCAGATCGATCTGTCCTCATACTTCATGCTTATTTTACACACTTAACATATAAATCTCCAATTATAATTCCCACAATTCAGTTAGCTCAATAAATTACACTTCAAATTCTTATTACATCATTAAAATATGTCTGAAATTCTCAGATCTCACATCCTCCCCACCTTAAAAGAATTTGGTCCTCCAAATTCAACTCAACTAGTTAAAGAGATGGGGTTATTTCTCCTTCATGAGATTATCTAGTTCCCACGTTGCCTCTTCTCTTGAGTGATGTTTCCATAAAACTTTCACTAATGGGATGCTCTTGGTTCTCAGTACCTTCTCCTTTCTATCGAGAATCCGGACGGGTTCCTCAGTGTAGCTCATGTCCTCCTGTATGTCCATCTCATCATACTCTATAACATGAGAAGGGTCCGGGTGGTACTTCCTCAACATAGACACATGAAAAACGTTGTGTATTCCGGACATCTGTGGGGGTAATGCTAATCTGTAAGCTACCTCTCCCACTTTCTCAAGAATCTCGAATGGTCCTACGTATCGAGGACTCAATTTCCCTTTCTTCCCAAATCGCATGATACCCTTACTCGGTGATATTTTCAGAAATACTGCATCACCAACCTCAAACTCGAGTGGCCATCTACGTACATCCGCGTAGCTTTTCTGTCTACTTTGTGCAGCCGTAACCTCTAACATATGAGTTTCACACTCTGTACGGCTTGCTCAACAAGCTCGGGAGCATTTATCTTTCTGTCACCGACTTTTTCCCAAGCTACAGGGGATTTACACCTCCTACCATATAGAGCCTCAAAAGGTGCCATTCCAATACTCGCGTGATAGCTGTTATTGTATGCAAACTCTGCTGGGGGCAGGTGATCATCCCATGATCCCTTAAAATCCATCGTACACGCCCTCAACATATCCTTCAGGGTCTGAATGTCCTCTCTGACTGACCATCTGTCTGAGGATAATAGGCGGTACTAAAACTCAATCGAGATCCCATGGACTCCTGAAACTGGGTCCAAAATCTAGAAGTAAATCGGGAATCTCTATCAGAAGTAATACTCACTGGAGCCCCATGTAATCTAGCTATCTCGCTGACATACAGCTCAGCCAAGGCATCCATAGTATCTGTGCTCTTGATGGCAAGGAAGTGGGCACTCTTGGTCAATTTATCCACAATGACCCATATCGCGTCATGACCTCTCCGGGTCCTCGGTAAACCCATAATAAAGTCCATAGTGACATGCTCCCATTTCCATGTAGGTACAGGTAAAGGCTGTAGTAGTCCTCTGGGCTTCCAATGCTCAGCTTTCACTTACTGGCATACTAAACACCTGGCCACATACTCTGCCACATCTTGCTTCATACCACTCCACCAATACACCTTTCTCAAGTCTCGGTACATCTTAGTACTCCCTGGGTGCATGGTGTATCGCGAGCAGTGGGATTCTCTCAGTATCTGTCTCTTCAGGGTATCATCGTCCGGTACACAGATCCGTCCTCCGAATCTCAACAATCCATCCTCACTGATGGTGAGATCCGACTGCGAACTCTGTTCAGCTTAGCTAACCATATATATCAATCTCTGATCACTGCGCTGCCCAGTTCTAATCTGATCCATGATCCTGGGCTCTATCCGCAAGTTAGCCAAAAATCCAGTCTCTACCTCTTTAACTCTGATTCGAAGTTCGGTAAACTGCTCCAGTAAATCCCATTCCCTGATCATCATAGCAGATATCACACTCTTCCTGCTCAGGGCATCAGCAACCACATTCGCCTTGCCCGGATGATATAGAATCTCGCAGTCATAATCCTTAAGGAGTTCCATCCATCTCCTTTGTCTCATGTTTAACTCTTTCTGATCAAAGAGATATCTCAAACTCTTGTGATCAGTGAAGATCTGGAATCTTTCCCCATATAAGTAGTGTCGCCAGATCTTCAAAGCAAATACCACAGCGGCTAACTCCAAATCATGCGTGGGGTAATTCCGCTCATGGTCCTTCAGCTGTCGTGATCCATATGCGACCACTCTTCCGTGCTGCATAAGCACACACCCCAATCCTTGGTGAGATGCATCGCTATACACCTAAAATCCTCCTGATCCCTCAGGAAGGGTTAACACAGGTGCCGCTGTCAATCTCCTTTTTAATTCCTGAAAACTGAGCTCACATTGATCAGTCCATATAAATGGAGTCTCTTTGCGCGTGAGCTTAGTCAAAGGAGCGGCAATCCTTGAAAATCCTTCCACAAATCTTCTGTAATACCCTGCCAAACCAAGGAAGCTTCGTACCTCAGTAACTGTCCTCGATCTCTCCCAATTAAGCACAGCCTCCACCTTGCTTGGGTCCACTGATACTCCTTCCTCTGAGACTATATGACCAAGGGAAGCTATCCGATCCAACCAAAACTCACACTTACTAAGCTTTCCGTATAATTACTTATCTCGGAGTATCTGAAGTACTAACCACAAATGCTGTGCATGCTCCTCATACGACCGAGAGTATACCAGGATATCATCAATAAAGACTATCATAAATTTATCTAGATAGTCTCTGAACACCTCGTTCATCAATCTCATAAATGCTGCAGGGGCGTTCGTCAATCCAAAGGACATCACCAGAAATTCGTAATGGCCATACCTCGTCCTGAAGGCCGTCTTGGGAATATCTTCTTCCTTGATCCTCAATTGGTGATAGCCCGATCTCAAATAAATCTTAGAAAAGACTGATGCCCCTCTCAGCTGATCAAGTAGATCATCAATCCTGGGCAATGGGTATTTATTCTTCACCGTGGCCTTATTCAACAACCAGTAGTCTACGCATAATCTGAGACTACCATCCTTCTTCTTGACAAATAAAATCGGTGCTCCCCACGGTGAAACACTGGGCCTAATGAACCCTTGATCCAATAACTCCTGTAGTTCTTTCTTCAATTCCTCAAGTTCCACTAATGCTATCCTGTAGGGAGGTTTAGAGATCGGCTGAGTATCTGGTACCAAATCAATGGTAAACTCCAGCTCTCTCTCTGGTGGTAAACCTGGTAATTCATCTGGGAAAACATCCAGAAATTCATATACCACAGGTATATCCTCAATCCTCGGATGTTCCTGCTCATCGTCTGAGATGAGTGTCTCATAACCTTCACATGAATAATCATATTTAATATTCTCCAAAATAATATCAAAATTCTCAAATTACTTACTAGAAATCCACATAATCATTTCCTCAATATCTCAATCGTACACTGTAAGGTTCAGGTAGGGAGAAAGTTACAATCTTAGTGTAGCAGTCTAAACTCACTCGATTGGTTGCCAACCAATCCATCCCCAGAATCACATCAAACACATGTATATTCAACATGATTAGATCTGCTAACATCACTCTATCTCCCACCTTTATTTCACATCCTCTACAGATTAACTCAGTTATCTGGGATTCACGCTTAAGGGTATTTACATGTAGTATGTATTCTAGAGGTTCAAACTTCAAGTTTAATCTACATGCAAAGTGCTCAGAAATAAACGAATGCGTGGATCCTGAATCAATCAACACATGAGCCTTATGATTACAGACAGAGAGTGTACCTCTTATAGTTTCTGCCGAAGTATCTGCGGTCTCCTTATCCAGGGCAAACACACGTCCCTGTACCACAGGTTTCTTCCCTTTCTCTGCCGCAGTGGCCCGTCTTCGAGGATCCACTCTCTGAGGCTGTTGTCTAGTAGGCTCCAATCCATGTGGTTTCTGAGGTTGAGGGCAATCCTTCACCATGTGACCCATGTCTCCACATCTAAAACATCCATGGATCGACCCGGTACAACTTTCCTTATGCATTCGGCCACAATTCCTACAAAACCTTGTCTCTGGCCTGACATCTCGAGGGGTCTCTCTAATGTTAGGGTACCCTCTGGGTCTCTCTAATCTGCCCTTCTGCACCTCAATCCTTCCACTTCTGAAGGAACCCCTCCGAGCCTCCATTTGGAAAAGTGCTGGCCTTTTGCCCTTATCTCTATTCACTGCTCTGAGCTCATTCTGGGATTGCACCATTTCAATTCCTCTTTCAATTTCTTGTGCTCGTCTCAGAGCATCTCCAAACTCCGTAATACATAGCCCTATCAATCTATCTCTGATGACAGGCTTCAACCCATACACAAACTTCTCTATGCGGAGCTCTTCACTCTTGAAGGTCTCTGGGTTGTATCTCAATAGCGCTGTGAATTGGCTCTCATAGTCATCCACAGACATGTCACCCTGTACCAAACTCAAAAACTCGGCCTGTTTCTTTCTCTGGGCGGCTCGTGGTACATATTGGGTCCTAAAGGCTGTCTGAAACTCTTCCCAACCAATCACATCCTGACGGGACATCAGAATACCTTGGGTAGTACCCCACCAATCTCGAGCTCTCCCCTTCAGCATATAGGCACTCATACTGACCCTCTTAGCATTGGTGCACCCCTGAAAATCAAATATAACTCTCAATTCCATCAACCACTCCTCAGCCTCTGTAGGATCCTTCTTTCCCTTAAATGCGGGTGGATTCATCTTCAGAAAATCCTTTAGTCGGACCATACTTCTGTCCTCAGGCCGAGTGACGGGAGGCACTGGGGGTATGGGAGGTCCTTGTGGTGGTGTAGGGGTAGTACCCGAGGCATTAACTCCAAAGTGTTGCGCGAATAACGCTGCCATCTGCTCAAAACCTTGCCTCACATCGGTCTCAATCCGATTAAATCGAGAGTTAGGACTCTCTGGTTGTGGGACAGGTGGCGGAGGGGACTCTGCCTGCCTCCTCGAACGACCTCGTCGTTACTCATTCTCTATCTCAACTCGTCTCCTGCGCGTACATATCAAAATCGATTGAAATCTCAATCCTCAATTTCAGTTCATGACTAGACTATTACAGACACTTGGGATGTATTCTATTTCACTTAACCGACACTGACAGTACTAGACACCTTAAGCTCTGATACCAAGAAAACTCTGTCACGCCCCAAAAGTGCGAAAAATATGGCAAATTTAAAACTTTTTACTCATTAATTCACAATTAAGGGTGTATTCCTGTGCAGTGTCATACATCATCATAGTTATAATGCCTCAGGATCTTATCATAAAATAGTGTATGTTGTATCATATACATTACTCAATTCCAAGTTAATTAATCCTAATACATCCCATACAATGTTATACATCAAGTGTCTACAATTACAATAATCGTCTGGGTACATGAAAATATAAAAGGTACCTCAAAATACAATATATATGGCCTGGAGCTCAAGTCCTCCACTAGCCACTACTCCGTACGTTGCCGGGAGATCCTTTTTCACTTGAAGAACTCTAGGGGGAAAGAAAACAGGGTGAGCTTCTAAATCGCTCTGTAAGGGGGGTAAGGAACTCATTTCATAAACCAAAATGCACATCACAAAATGTTTATTTGTATGTGAAACTCATTTGAAAACCATAGCATGAAAGTACTCAAAACGACATTCTCATGTCTCAAGTCATGTGAAAACATGAAGTAAAAAGGCTCACTCTAGAGCAATAACAAAGCATGTGAAAATATGAGATAAACGCTTTCTCAATGAACGTGATAAAATCACTGAAATAGTAATGCACGTGGCACAGCCACTAAACACACGTGGCATAGCCACTGATTTAAATTCACACGTGGCATAGCCACTATCTCACGTGGCAAAGCCACTGATTTAAATTCACACGTGGCATAGCCACTATCTCACGTGGCAAAGCCACTGATTTAAATTCACATGTGGCACAGCCACAGAATAGGGTTTCATGTGGCAACGGCCACCAAATTGGGTTTCTCACGTTGCAACGACCACCAAATGGGGTATCACGTGGCAACGGCCACCAATAGGGTATCACGTGGCAACGGCCACCAATGGGGTTTCTCACGTGGCAACGGCCACCAATAGGGTATCACGTGGCAACGACCACCAATGGGGTTTCTCACGTGGCAACGGCCACCAATAGGGTATCACGTGGCAACGGCCACCAATGGGGTTTCTCACGTGGCAACGGCCACCGAATATACATGGCATAGCCACAGAATGGGTTATTCTCACGTTACCAGAACGGAGAAGAAATCAGGCTTACATGCTACCAGAGCAATGCCCGGTGTGTACTCACAATTACACACCTAAGTCTTATCACATAAGACTGGTTTGCCTTCACGTAGAACTCATGGGGGTTTTTCACTCATAAAACTCAATTGAAACCATTTTGTACTCAACACAAAACATAATAAAAACCGAGTTCCAACCGGCAAAGCACGCACTAATTTCTCAAATCTCGATATTGCCTTAACGTAGAGCCCAATTCATTACTCACAAAAAATTCAACGATTTATAAAGCAATTTCACACTCTGCTTATAAACTCATAAAATTATGGGCTCCAACTGGCTATAAAAACCGTGTGCAATTAAATCTCAACACACCACTCAACATGCTTGTTTTATAAACCATAAATCATGCTATAATAGTTTACAAATCACATACACAAATGGTTTAGATTTCCCTTACCTCTTTGCACCTCGTATAGTGCAATCGTTTCCCCCGTATCACGGACTAGTCTCGCATTCCACTTTGGAACTCTCGAGCTGTCCAAACGATGTTAAAACATCAATACTCGATTATCTCATTAACCTAAATTCTCAAAATCGAGCATAATTGCTCATAACTCCTCAAATCCCTTGATTCTCGTAACTCTACCCCAAACTACACACTCATTCACAACATCTCAACGTTCTACATTTCTAATACCAATTATCTATGCTAATTCATCACATTGTCTAAATTTCCATTTATAGCTCAAAATTCCTAAAATTACCAAAATCGCTAAAATCATTATCCTTCCAACCACATCGCAATTTCATCAATCCCTAATCATTTCTCAGCTATTTCAACGCAATGACAACCACCAATATCATCAAAATCATCTCAAATATCAAGATCGAGGTTTAGAAATTACCCAAAGCTTGTGAGACGCACAACCCACGCCTCGATCCGATTCGTCCTTCGATTTCTAAGTATGTTGTTCTCCCTTTGATGAGGAACAACTTTCCTTCTTGCCACAACTCTTGATTTGGCCAAAAATGGGTGTTTGGATGAGTGAGAAAGTTAGGTTTTCGGTGTAAATGGGGTTGGAAGAGAGAGAAAGTGAGTTTGCAGGAGAAAAACAGGGGTTCCTTATATAGGCTGAGGGTAGGAGATCGGTCTGTCGAGGGGTGAGATCGATCTGCGTTTGAATTTTTGGGGACGATCTGGGCAATTTTATGCCTAGGAGATCGATCTGTCGAGGGGTGAGATCGATCTCTGTATGGCTTTACGAGATCGATATGCTCCTAAGGAGATCGATCTTCTCCCAAACAGAATCATTTGGAGATCGATCTCTTCCTCATGAGATCGATCTTCTCTCAAACAGAATCATAAGGAGATCGATCCTCTTCCATTGGAGATCGATCTGCTCCTCAAATTCCTCCTTCCTCGTCATTTTTAACTCACCAGATCGATCTCTCCTTCTCCCAGATCGATCTGTCCTCATACTTCATGCTTATTTTACACACTTAACATATAAATCTCCAATTATAATTCCCACAATTCACTTAGCTCAATAAATTACACTTCAAATTCTTATTACATCATTAAAATATGTCCGAAATTCTTAGATCTCACACCAGTGCTATTTGTCAGAAAGAAGGATGGTAGTTTTTGTCTATGTATAGACTACAGGCTTTTGAACAAAGCAATAGTTGAGAATAAGTATCCCCTGCCAATGATAGACGACTTATTTGATCAGCTGAAAGGGGCTTCAGTGTTTCAAGGATAGACTTGAGATCGAGTTAGCATCAGCTAAGGATTAAGGAGGCCGATGTACTGAAGACAACATTTCAGACCCAATATGGGCACTATAAGTTCCTAGTTATGCCCTTTTGGATTGACTAATGCTTCAACTACATTCATGAGTCTTATGAACGATGTCTTCCGAGAATACTTGGATAGATTTATAATAGTATTCATCAATGACATTTTGATTTATTTTAGATCTCGAGAAGAGCACGAATAACATTTAAGGATCGTGCTCCAGACTCTTGGTGAGAAGAAGCTATAAGCTAAATTTAGTAATTGTGCTTTCTGGCTAGAACAGATTGCATTCCTTGGACATGTAGTATCTAAGTGCGAGGTGTCAGTAGATCCGTCCAAGGTAGATGCAGTATTGAGATGGGAAAGACTGAGGATAGTCACGGAGATCAAAAGCTTATGGGATTAGCATGGTATTACGGACGGATTGTTGAAAGGTTTTCACAAATAGGAGCTCCATTAACTAGACTGACTCGTAAAGAGGTTCAGTTTATATGGTCTGAGTGGGTGAGTAGAACTTTCAAGAGCTCAAACGTTGGTTGACTACGGCACTAGTCTTGACCATTCCGAGTGGGTTTGGGGGATTTGTGATATACAATGATGCTTCTCACCAGGGTCTCGGCTGTGTGCTTATGCAGCATGGTCGAGTGGTAGCTTATGGATCTCGTCAGCTAAAGGATCACGAGCGTAATCATTCCACTAACGACTTAGCTGCAGTAGTGTTTGCACTCAAGATATAGCGGCATTAATTGTATGGAGAAAGATTTCAGATCTTCCCTGACCACAAGAGTCTTAAGTATTTGTTTGATCAGAAAGAGATCAATATGAGACAACGGAGATAGATAGAGCTCCTGAAAGACTATGTGTAAGACCCGATTTTATTTAAAACACAAAATGAAAAATGCAAAAGGATTGAAATGGGATTTTCGAACACGTGCAAGGGTAAAATGGTCAAAAGACCGAAATTCGGTATTAATCGTGACAAGAAAATTTAATTAAAAATATGAGCTTGAGAAATCTTGAACAATAATGAAGAAATAATGAAATTTCAGGTTAAATTGATCAAGATATGAATTTATTGGAATAAACCAAAATTTTCACATCGAAAAATAATCCCGAAAATAATTGAAAATTATACCGAAAAGCCAAAATAATACTGATAAATTTATTTATTGGTTAAATGAATTAAATATAATTTTTTTTAGATATTTTGGTAAAATAATAATATTATAATGAATAAAATAATAATAAAATTTAATTATAAATAATAAAATAAAGTAAATGTAAAAAAAAATTGCAAAAGTCAGAATCGCGAAACAGAGAAAAAATGCGAAAGCAAGGACGAGAAACCGAGGGAACGGTTTCCCTCGATTTCGACTCAACCACGGGAGACGACGCGAGGAGGCGGACGGCGAAGGTCGATCGGCACCCGAGGTAGCCGACTCGCACACCTACGAGACCCGAAGTCACCGAAAAATGCCAGATCGACGGAGTGATTGCCGTGGGAGAGAAGCCTTGATTCGTCGGCGATGGTGCCATTTTGACTCAAGTGGAGGTCCGATAATGAACGCCCAGGTCATGGTTCGCCGATTGGTGCCTAAATCACGTCAGGAGCCGGTCGGACGGCATCGAAATGGTGAAATGATACTTGAACCGGATTGAACCGCTGAACTGAACCAGACTGAACCGCTGGACCGAACCGATCTGAACCGGACCGAACCAGTTCAGCCAAAAAGAAAAGAAAAGAAAGAGAAAAAGAAAAAAAAGGAAAAATTGGGGAAAAATCACAATGATGCAATCGAGCTACGGGTAAGTCGGTAAGCGGTCTAATTGATCGATTTAAATTTTGAAATATTTAATTTGATTCATATCCGACTGGAAATATACTCGAAAAAATATTAAATTGTGTAGCTCGACAATTGACATCAACTGAGAGCTCGAGACAGCCTCGATTTGCGTACTATCATGAAATCTCGAGTAAGTAACCCTTATTTACGATAATATTACATCGTTATGCGTGTTAAAAATTTACCACATAAATTACGGAGTTAATTTTCTCATTTAAATGAATTATATTCTGGACATTAGAGAAAATTATCGTAAATAATTCATTGAGATATTCGAGAATTTAGAATGAGGTCCAATATATACTGATGGGCCCAGTGAGCCCAATAGGCCTCAATAATGTGAATAGTCAGTGGAAAACGGGCTTAAGCCTGATTAAGGCCCATTATGGTGCAATTGGGCCCAATATGGGTAAACGGGCCCAATAATTAAAATTAAGCCCATAAAATATGAAATACAATTAATTGTATTGTATTTGACCTGATGAATATTTATCCGCAGTTTCAAAGATTGGATTCGGAGCAAATCGGACTGCGTGACGAGTCATCAGTGGAAAGGTCAAACTGTACAGAAAATGAGGTAAGGGAATTGTGTGAGTAGCTAGAGGTAGCTACGTGTATTTTAAATAGCTTTTGTATACACTGAGTATGTATGTATACACTGATATTGTGTAAAGGTCCTAAAAATGGTTTAAAGATTTTAAGGACTCGAAATAGGTAAAGTCTATTTTACCCCTATTGAGGGAAGTTCACCTAAGGATGGTGAAAGCATGACATGCATAAAATGCATGATTTAAGGATTTTTTAATTTAAGGAATTTTATTCGTTTTTAAGCAAAGCAAATCGGTAGATTAGACAGTAATTGCATAAATTTCACAATATAACACTACGTAAGTGTTATTATGATTTAAATGAAATTTCTTTGGAAAATGGGCCAACTATCAAGTTTATATAGAAACAGATGTGCTGGCACATAGCTCACACTATATATGCGTTTATGAGTGTGCATAAAACATGCTTGAGCGGTTGCTCGCACCGACTTGTGTGACATCATATGCATGAAATGTGCTAGAGCAGTTGCTCGCAATGATTTTTATTCTTGTAAAATGCATGAGAAGTGCTGGAGCTTAGCTCGCACTCTGTTTTGACATGTTTTGACTTATTTTAACTTGATATGCATAAAAAGGTGCTGGAGCGATTACTCGCACTAGTTTTAATGATTTGACATGCATGAGAGGTGCTGGAGCTTAGCTCGCATCCTGTTTTGATATGATAATTGCATAAAAGTCGTGCTGGAGTGTAACTCGCTCGAGATTTAATTTATTTATGCATAAAGTCGTGCTAGAGTGTAACTCGCATGAGATTTGATTTATTGATGCATAACACCGTGCTAGAGCTCGCTCCTACGTGATTTTATATGGATTTATAACTCATTCATTTTTAAGTCATACTGGAGTGCAACTCGTACACAGATTTTACTGATTTTTATGAAAACCATACTAGATCTTCGCTCGCACGAGATTTTCTGATATCATGAATATACATAGAGTCGTGCTTGAACTTCGCTCGCACAGGGATTTATATGACTTGCATATAGCCATGTTGGAGCCTCCTGTAGACTGTGTGTCACAGTGAGATGATATGCTCACACGCGCATACTGAGACAGAGATGATATAGGTGGATAAGACCTATTACAGGCACCCCTGACTGAGCTTGGGTTCACGGAGTACGTTGTACCGTGTAGGTCACGTGGAGTACGTTGTACCGTGGAGATTGTTGGAGTGGAGTGGCATTAGCCACAAGGCAGCAAGCCTTGCCCTCGCAATCCTGATGTTATGCTGTTCTGGCAGGTAGGACCGACCTACCTCCCATTTCAGGTGTGATACCCCGCACACTAGGTACCGTGTTACCAGGAATCACTAGGTTATGGCCATAGTCCTATGTTGTTACTGATAGTCATCTACATCTCTCACATGATATAACTATTGGTCGATAGACCAGGGTAGACCCGAGGAAGTGGTTAGGCCCCCGATTGTATGATTTTATGATATGTGACCTTGAAAGAATGGTGGTTTTATAACCGAAGTTTTATAATGAATTTTAATGAATTATTTTATGAATGATTGACCCAGAAGGGTTAATTGATGCTGCAGTTTTAATGAAATGATTTTAATGCAGTAGCATGTTGAGTTTTCCATGCTTTAATGATAAATTCATAAAAGGATTGTATCTCATGATTTTTTTTTATATCGCATGAAATAATGCATGATTTTGATTTAATTCAAGCTAAGTATGATTTAATGATGTCACATAAAATGCCTTTGATGCATGAATTACATGATTTCTATATGCACAAATAGTTTTGATAAACTAAGACATTGATGACATACATGATTTTGTGCTTGAGCTTTTAATGAAAAGAAATGGATTTAAGGGCATGGCATTATGAGCATGTAGATAGTGGAGCTATCTACTTACTTGTATAATTGCCTTACTGAGCGTGTGGTTTGCTCACCCCCCTTATTTTCCCATCTTTTCAGAGCACTCACAAAAGTTAGTGAATGGCTGATGACTTACATTCAAGATATCCATTGTTTCCCATCGAGAGACATGTATACACATTTGTATAGTTTTGTATCTAAATATGTAATTGCACAGTATTGCAAACGAATATGATGTCGGGGATGTAAGGTTATGTAAATACCATTGTGTATGTATTTAGTTAAAGTCAAAAGATAGTAAACTCTGATATGTGAATGTGATAATGGTAAATAGGTGAGAGGTGACTAACACCGAATCATAGCCCAACTGTTTGTAGGATGGTCACGATGAGAGAAAGGTAAGAATTAAATAATAATTGAAAAAAACAAAAAAATTTACTCTGATTTTTAGGTAATTTGGGTTGTGACAGTTTAATGGTATCAGAGCTGAGTTGGCTTGATATGAGTTGATGTTAGTTGCTAAGAAAGTTTACATCCCCATGTATTGTGCATTGTTTAGATACAATTGTATATATCAAGATGGAAGTGCAGCTAAGAATTTGATTTTTGAATGTAAGAATATGGACTCATTAACTGATAGCCGCTGAGATAGAAGGGTGAGTACACGAGCTTAAGGCCGTAGAGGTAGGCTCGAGAGTCGTACTGAGTCGCCACATGAGACTCAAGATGAGATTGACGTGGAGGCTGGTATTGAGCATGCCCCACAGAGTCCGACAGAGAGATCGAACAGAGTCTGATAGAGAGATCGGACAGTATTGAGACACGTTTCACGAGCAAAGTGTGGAGAATATTTTACGAGCTAATTGCTCAGAGTATGTATGGAAGTTGAAGGTGAGTCGGAGCATTGGTGGAAGTCCGCTCGACCCATCTTAAGTGTTAGACATCCAAAATGTATATGGAAAATAATTTTAGATGTATTCCAATGACAGAATATCTCGGACACTGTTTAAAGGAATAAAAGATGAGAGTCTTTACTCTGACCTAGAGGAACTGGTTGATTGACGAGTATAAAACTCAGTTTATATTCCTGGGCAGATATGACCTGAAACTATGAACAGTGAGAGTCGAGATGTCTGAAAGTTCATGGAAGGGCTCAGATTGTCAATTAGAGTCCGATTGACCCCGTTAGATATCACTACCTATGACGAGGCAGTGCGCAGATTACAGTTGTGTGAATAAGATCATGAGTTGCATGCCTCTGAGATTGGGAAAGGTAGTAAGGGCCGAAATAGAGACAAAAGAGAATAGAGAATGACAGAGATGTCAGAACAGGAAAAAGGTAGTTGGTAAAGCTTAGAGCTGATGAGTCACGGGGTAAGATGATTGGTAAGGCCCCAGTATATCTAATTTCAACAATTACGAGGGGTATTGTGATTTGAGGACCCCGACCTACTACGGAGCAATGTAACAGTGTAAGCAGTGTAGCAGCGTAGCAGTGAGAGCAGTATAAGATGTGTGGTAGTTACCACGAAAATAAGATGTTGGACGAGGGCGAGTGTATGCCTTGGACCAGGACACCATTGATGTTTCATCGGATGTGGTGGAAGATACCACACTGGTTGTGAATAATGAAGTAATTATTTTAAGTAATCTTGGTGCCACGCATTTATTCATACCACCTTCAGTTGCTTATAAGCGAGTGAAAGATGTGAAGCCTGTACCCTTAGGCAAGATGATGATAGTTAGCTGATTTTCACTAACTGAATATGGGTATAGGTAACACGCCCTAAGGGTATTGTCCGTAAGTGCACGGGACAAGTAATAATGGGATTTGAGTCCCAAGTTATCGTCCCACAAAGAAGTTCATCAGTCTAATTAACTACCAGTTAATCTTACCCTAAGTATATCCTAGCAAATTATGAAATTAAGGAGGGTGATCTACATAGCTAGAATTAAAAATACCGAAAGCAATAAAATAAAGAAATTAAAACCGAGCAAAATTACTTACAGTGCTCCACGCAATTAAACTAAAAAACTACAAAAGAAATTAAAACAGTTAAAACTAATTAACGCAATTAAAATAAAATACAATTATGAAAATAAAGCAATAAAATTAAACCACAATTAAACTAACCTAAAATGAAATTTTAAACTACTTAATATGAAAATCAAGACTAAATTAAAAATGCATGAAACACATGTAATCTAAATTAACTCTAAATGCATCTAAACTAAAATAAAATCCTAAAACATTTAATATAAAACTAACTACTAACTAAAAATTAAAACTACAAATTAACATGCAAAAATAATAAAACTAACCTACCATTATAATTGACTAAACTAACTAACTAACAACTAATAAATGCATGAAAAATGGATTAATTACTACAATGCACTAGCCAAACAAGCCTTAACAAATTTAAATCAACCAAATCCCCCCCTTTACTGTTCACATGTCTTGTAAAACATTTTTAGTCCAAGTGTTTGGTTCGGTTGGTCCTCTGGTCCAGGCGTGCAGCTGTTTGTCCTCTGGTCCGCTGCACTCTGCTTGCTTTTGGGTCTACTGTGTCCTACTGTGTGGTTCTGATTCTGCAGCATTGTGATGTCTGTGAGCTTCTGTCTAGCTGTTTGTTCTCGGTCTGCTTCTGTTGTTTCAGCCTGCTGCTGCCCTGGTGTATCTCGGTTCCAGATGCTCACGGGTTGCCCTCGGTTTTGCTTTGTCCTGGACTATACAGCTATTCTGTGCTACTGCTTAAGCTTGCTCAGCTCTACTCTACACATCCTCGGTCTCTGCCCAGCTACTGCGTATAGGATGCACGTCTCTACCTGCTTTTGCTGCCCAGACGTGTCTAGCTTCCATTCTCGGCTCTGTATTGCCACACCTTCACGCTAGCTCCTGCTTTAAGATGAAACCTGTCGTGTCCATCAACTTCTTGCTGCTGAGAGTAACCGAGAGCATGAAAGCACCGAGTTTCTTGCTATCAGCTTCTTCAATCACCAAGAGAAGCTCTTAAAACAGAGCAGAACAGAGGTAAAAATTGCTCCCTATCCACTGCTGCATCATACCGGATTTGCTCAGTCCAATTACATATCCTCGGCTCCATTCCCTGCACCCATCTGCTGGTTCAAGTTTGCATTACTGTTTTATGCCAGCTCACACATCCGATCATCCCAGTAGCATAAACAAGGAAAATAGAAAGAAGAAAGATGACAACCCGAGACTAACAACTAGGAAATAAAGTGTTGGCTCTACCGAGAGGGGGGTGAATCAGTTTTCTAAGGTTAATGGAAAATTTAAATCAAAATCAAGTCTAATTACAGATAATGAATAATCAATAAAATAATATACAATGAATTGAAGGAAGATAAGGGAGAGAAATATCAAACACAGTAGTTTATAGAGGTTCGGCCAATCTCTTGCTTACGTCCTCTCTTCTTGACCTCCTTGTCAAGAGCTTTCTTTCACTCTTTCAATGAAAGTTACACACTCCCTTTTTCAGGTTAAGGAATAACATCTCTACCCTTTTTACACAGAGATGGATTCACCCTTTTACAAAGTTTATCTCACTGAGGAACACTCCTCTTCTCTCTTAAAGTAAGGATGAATACAAGCTCAAGCTTTTTCTAGAATGGGTAGGATAGATACAGCCTCATCTATTTCTCAAAAGTTTATACAATGAATGAAGATTGAAGACAAAAGGAATGCTAGAATTGATTTCCTGAGAATGTACAGATTGTGTAGTAATGGTGTCTGCTTTCCAGTGTCTTCAATGCTTGATCTTTATACTGAAGGATTGGTAGTTAGAGCATTTAATGCTGTTATTCCCGTTGAGATTTATGCAGAAAGAGCCGTTGGGAACCTCCAGTAGAATGCCAGATCGATCTCCAATCTTGACCAGATCAATCTTTTAGTTTAAATTCCTGCAATGTCAAAGCAAATTGAAGCAAGGAGATCAATCTCATATATGTAGAGATCGATCTTACAATTTGAAAATGTTAGAGCAGATTGATCTGTCGAACAAGCAGATCGATCTTCCAATCTCTCTATTTGAGGCAAGATCGATCTTCCAAGTATTCTCGTAGAGAGGAGATCGATCTCTAATCAACCCAGATCGATCTCCTTAGCTCTCTGACTTTG
The DNA here is from genome assembly GCA_033439115.1 of Firmiana major. Classification (NCBI taxonomy): domain Eukaryota; kingdom Viridiplantae; phylum Streptophyta; class Magnoliopsida; order Malvales; family Malvaceae; genus Firmiana; species Firmiana major. The sequence continues at coordinate 46,641,339 of CM065896.1, read as the reverse complement.
AGGAGATCGATCTCTTCCTATACCAGATCGATCTCATGAACTCTCTGTTTGAGTACAGATCGATCTACAGATCGATCTACTGCCTTTACCCTTTGTTTTAGAGGAGATCGATCTCTTCCTAGACCAGATCGATCTCATCAACATCCTGTATTAGACAGATCGGTCTTATAACCCTAATAGATCGATCTCAGCTTCCTCAATACCTTATACAAGTTCAATCCTGTAGCAGATCGATCTCTTGTCCTCATGAGATCGATCTCTCATACTAGAAAACCCAGGAGATCGATCTCTCGTATCACCAGATCGATCTCTCATCCTCAAGGACTTAGTTTCTAGTACTTGATAACCTCTAAACATGTTTTTACATCATCATTATGTTTATTGAATTTACTTGTTTTGTCATTTCAAAATATAAAAGAGCTTGAAATACACCAAACCGAGAAGAGCAAATGAAAATGATGCATTGTTTGCTATCAATAGTAAATATCTAAGTAGATGAAGAGCATAAACATAGAATGAAATGGAAGCTAACGGAAAACAGGAAAATAAATCATCAAAATGTAATCTAAAAACTAAACTACTCTAAACTACATTAGATTATACTACTCCTACTCCTAAAACTAAATTACATCTACTTCTACTCCTAAAATTACATACTCTTTCACTTGCCATCTACTTTTAGGTAGATAAATTACATACTCTTATCTACTTCTACTCCTAAAATTACATACTCTTATCTACTTTTACTCTTTCAATTGCCATCTACTTCATCATTTTTTTTTACATACTCTTTCACTATCACTTAATACCCATATAGCTCACAATATATCCCAATGACTTTTCATGCTTTTAGGGTAAGGGATAGGACAAAGTATTTAAGCTAAGGAAAATAACGCAGGTATATTTACAGAGAAAATCTTATTTGGCCCAGATGGGTGACTAGGGGTAGAATAAGTACAAGGAAGGCTTAGAAAGGCTCAAACGATCCAAAGATGGCCTAAATCATCTCCCTAATCAAGTGTGATCTAATATTTCACCTCGAGATGAGATCAAACAAATTCTAGGATATGATGCACAAAATCAACTGAACAAATGTAGTCCTATGTACACATAAGCTTTTCTAAATAAATATACCGATTCATGACATGACATGTGCATAAGATGTGGAAATCACAATCAGAATTAAGATAAATTCAAGAACTCAACTTCATGCTTTATCTATAATCATGCTTCTCATTCAATCAAAATCAGACTTAATCATGGGGTCATATCATTGGAATATGGGAAAACTATATGCTAAGCACTAAATCATCCCAAAATCAAACAATTGAAGCTCAAATTTTCAAAAAAATGTTGAAAAAATTTTCAATTTTACCCAAATTTTTGAAAAATGCTCAAGTGATATCCCCTCCCCCAAACTTAAAGTGCACAGTGTCCTCAATGTGCAGATAATATAAGAATTTAAGTCCAAGAACAGAGTACTCCCCTTTCTGATGATGATGAACAACTAAAGCTTGATTGAAAGCGTAAAACTAGAAAATAAACCTGCAAAATAAACTAGGAAAGAAACAACAGAAAAGAAAAAGAAAAATGAACTATATACAAAGTGAAAAGGAAAACACAGCCACTTCAAATGCAGCTGAAGAAAACAACACTCAGCAGCAGGGCGAAGAGTAATAGGATTAGCCAGAATGATGATAGAGTGTTAACAGTTAAATTGTCAGACCCGGATTTTTGTAGCTTATTTCCTTATGATTCCTATGTGTATGAACACTATGTAATTATGGTTGAATCATAAGAAGAGTATTTACTAGATTTAAAGTGTTAATGAAATGAATTAACACGCAAAAGCTACATAAAATGCCTAATGTGGATGATAAGTATCACAGGCTAAACCGAGTCATTCTAAATCATTCTGACTGAAAATAAGAACTTAAAATAAGAGAGCGTAGAGAGCTCATGAAGGAAAGTCAGCTTGATTTAGACCCGAACATACAAAACGAGTGTAAAAGCTAAAAAGGGTAAAATGGACCTTTTCGGCGAGAAAAGGAGTTTCGGGTAAAATTATCCACCGAGAGCGGTTGGGATATAAAGACGAGAGTGTAAGACATAATATATGGCACTTTCAAAATTTGGAGAAAAAAGTCAACTTAGTCAATGGTTAAGGAAAAAAAAGTCAACTATAGTTAAAAAAGTGGACTTTTACCATAGTTGACTAATCAAGGTTTAAAATTAACCTAAGTGTGGAGAAAAATTTGGGGAAAAATATTCTTGGCCAGAATACAAGATAATCATCCCCGGAAGTAAGGAAAATTTATTCGGAATGATTCCGGAATAAATTTAATGGTTAAAAACGTAATGGGCCTAAGGTGAAAATTTTAAAGCCCATTAAGGTATACTAAACGTATATCGAAATTTTTATGTCCTTTAGACCAAATTGTTGGACCAATTGATCGGCCAAATTTTGAGACAATAAAAGGCCCGAGGTATAGTAAAAATTTCAGCCCGAAAGCCCATTAGGAAAGCCCAAACCGAGAAGCCCAATTGGAAAAGCCCATGAGATAAATATCTAACTATAGTTAAAGTTAACTATGACTCATAAGATGACTCATAAGGTGAATCATGGTTCAGATTTGGAAAGTCAAGCATAGTGGCTGAAAAGTAAGGCTTAATGGCTAAGTAAGTGGCTTATAAATGCAGCCACACCTTGGTCATCTTCATCACACATTTCCGGCTAGAGAAGAACACCATTGAAACATAACCATTCAAGCTTTCTCTCACTAGAAATCACTAGGAATTAGTCATATTTGGAACTTGCATTCTTCATGGAAGTTGTTCCAAATTGAAAGAAGATTAACATATGTTGGAATTGGCTATCAAGGAGCCATAGAGTGCAAACCGAGAGCCTCCAAAGTTTCGGCCAAAGGGAGAACACAACAATTGGTATATTTTCTAATTTCCAATTTCATATATGTTAATGTATGAATGATTTTAAGTATGTTGATATATGTTTTAAGCATTGAAACATATTAAATCACCATTAAGAGGGTTAGGCCGAGAGTGATCAATGAGATATTGAAATATGTCAATTGGATTTTAAGACATAAATGGATTAGTATACATGTATTAATGTTAATGGTATAATTAGAATTAATCAAATTGATTAATTAATACATGTAAATTGTTGGCAATCAAGGTGTTTGATAAAATGCCTAAATGAACAATAGGATGATTGGTAATATTGCCTACCAAGTGTATGTGAAAATGCCTAAGTGGAAATGGCTAGGAAATAGGCATGTATGGCATGCCATGGTGGAAACCGAGAAGGGTTAAGCTCTCGGCCAAGGCATGTGGCCGAGACGCCCAATGGGCCAAGCCCAATATTTTTAGGCCCAATAGGGTGTGATGGGCCTAAGACAAGCCCAATAAGAGTTGGTGGGCCCCACAAGCCCAATAGGCCCAACAAAAGTGAATAGTAAAATAAAAATGGACTTAAGGCCTAGTTAGGCCCATTAAGGATTTTTAAGGCCCATTAAGGGAAATTAAACTGTATTAATGTGTAATACAGTAGGAAAATGATAATTAACCTGAGGAATGGTTATTTACAGCTCCGGAGTTTACATCGAGAGCTGATCGGACTGCGAGATTTAGCAGCACCGAGGAAGCGAGGTCACTTGACGTGATCCGAGGTAAGGGACTTTTGCGAGTAGTTAGAGATACCTGCACGTATTTTCAACTGCTTCTGCATTCACTTAAAAACTCTGAGGGTCAGAGAAAGTGAATAATAATTATTGCGACCCGATAGTGGCAAATTACGATTTTGCCCCTAGTTAGTCAAAAAGTCAACTTTTGTGAGAAGTTGCAAAAAGCATGGAAAATACTATTGTGAGTGTTTAAATGCTATTAGCATGAAAATAAATAGATGGGCTAATGATTTTAAGGTTGATATGACTTAAGCACACTTTTAGTGCTGATTTTACTATTTTGTAAACAATCCCTTTTAAATAGCCATCTATCATATTATGTGAGAATGAATCGTGCTAAAGCATAGCTCGCACTGGGATTCATATGTTTTCCACATAACATTAGTGCTGGATTTTGATACGCACTAGATTTTCATGACATGCATGATAGAGTACTGGAGTTTTACTCGTACTCAGCTTTGAATGATATATGCATGACAGAGTGCTAGAGCGTGGCTCGTACTCGATTCTTCATGGTTTATACATGACATAGTACTGGGAGCTATTGCTCGTACTTGATTTTGATATTATGCATAGCATAGTACTGGGAGCTATTGCTCGTACTTGATTTAATACATAAACTATGCATTGACCTAGTTGCTTGAGAGTGCTCGCACTCGAGTTGAGTTTTATGATGTGAAACAGTGTTTGAGCGGAGTAACGACTATGAGTCGCACTCAAAACGCACACTGTATGTGATATGTAATACATGTTGAAACCCATGCCTGAGACCTTGCGTGACTCTGTGTCATAGCTAGAGAGGATATCCGCATGAGGTTGGTATAGACGTGGTATGATATTTCCACAGGCGCGAGGGCTAAGACCTCTGTTAGGCACCCTGACTGTGATGTTGATAAGTTCCACGGGAGTGAGAGCTAAGTCCTATGGTAGGCACTCTGGCTGTGAGAACGGGTCCACGGGTGTACTTTGTACCGTGTCTGAGTGGCACGAGGTGTACGCTGTACCGTGTGTTGTTATGGAGTTGAGGAGGATATAGCTGGCGGTTGTGATGGACTGACCCCCCTCCCGTTACAGCGGTGATGCCCCGCACACCTAGTACTGTGTTGCTTGGGATCACATCGGATATGATCATAATCCAGGATACTATTTACATGTACCACAAAGTCTTGCATGATATATCACCTTGATTGATTTACTGATTTAAACTGCGGACAGACCTGAGGGATGGGTCGGACTCCGATTTGTGTTGTGAATCATTTGATGCCATATTTATATGTGATTTAAATATACATGGCATGATTTACATAAAGGCATGATTTATATATAAATGCATTGTGTTGCACTACATGCCTACTTTTGAGAAATAAAGCATGATTTCTGTACATGGGATTTATTCTGTACAAGTACATATATATTATATTTCAAGACATGCTTTTAAAGTGAGTTAAGGAAATAATGTTTTCAAGGCATAGCACTATTTTGAGTAGATAGTGTGGATATCTACTTGCTTGCCTGATTTCCTTACTGAGCGCGTTATGCTCACCCCCTTTTCTTTACATCTCTCTACAGAGCGTCAGTAGAGCGAGAGTTATCATGGGAGAGTGTCCCAGAGTCCACTGCTAGTTCCTATCGATTAATCAGGTATACTTATTATGTACAGTTGTGTATCTAAACATAGAAACAGCACAGTGATGTATACGTTATATATTATGGGGAATGTAATCGTATTAGATTTTATAAAATCTTACATGTATAATAAAAGCAACTACAGTCAGAATTAATATATTGACATGTATGTATGAGAATGGATATTATGGTAAGTGAAGACTCTGACATCGAATCACAGCCCAACCAGTGAAGAGAGGAAAGGTAAGTTAAAAATGCGAAAAATTTATTGTGGTTTTTGGTTAAAGTCAAGGATTGAAACTGGGGTCCTGACATAAATCCTCCTAAGCTCTATCTACTTCCCTTTTTCTTTCAGATTTTATATGGTCAAGCCTTATGTCCTCCTCAATCTCCATCTTAAAACATTCTTGAGAGTCATCAGGGAGCTTCAAAGGTTTGAAAACATTAAACTTTACTTCATGATCTTGGACTCTCATCGTTAACTCCCCCTCCTGTATATCAATTACTGTTCTACCAGTAGCTAGGAAAGGTCTGCCTAGTATAATGGGGACTTCCCTGTCTTCCTCCATATCCAAGACAATAAAATCCGTAGGGAAAATAAACTTGTCCACCTTTACTAACACATCCTCAATAACCCCCTTCGGATATTTAATTGATCGATTGACCAACTGAAGGGTCACTATGGTAGGCTTGACATCCCCTATTCCTAACTTATGATAGATAGACAATGGCATTAAATTTATACTAGCTCCTAAATCACACATGGCTCTACCAAAGAATAAATTTCCAATAGTGCAAGGTATGGTAAAACTCCCGGGATCCTTGAGCTTGGGGGGTAATCTCCTCTGGATAATGGTACTACATTCCTCAGTTAAGGCCACCATTTCATAATCTTCTAGTCTTCTCTTTCTCGAGAGGATATCCTTCAAAAACTTCACATAACTTGGCATTTGCTCTAAGGCATCTGCAAAAGGAATGTTTATGTGAAGCTTCCGAAAAACCTCAAGAAATTTATAAAATTGTTGTTCCAGTTTTTGATTTTGGAATCTCTGAGGAAAAGGTACTGGTGGTCTAACTAGAGGCAATGTAGTGGGAACCTGTGTAGAATCAGAGGATGAGAAAGGCGGTAAAGAAGAAGAAGGTATAGATGAAGAAGCGCCTAGCTTTGTTTCTTTTGCAGCCTGATCCTGATGTTCCTGCTTTTTCTGAGCTGCTTCGTTAGAACTTATGGGTTTTTCAACTATGGGCTCAATAGGATTGGACTAACTTTGTGGCTCATTTAGCTCTTTGTCGCTTCTAAGGGTGATGGATTTGACATATTCCTTACCCTCCCTTTGCTTAACAGGATTAGCTTCAGTGTTACTAGGAAGGGTCCCTTGAGGACGTTGGCTAAGAGCATTTGCTATTTGTCCTACCTGAACCTCTAAGTTCTTAATTGAAGTGGCTTGATTTTGCAGGATAGTCGTGAACATTTCCTTAAGCGAGGGCTTCTTCTCAGCTGTTGGTGCATGGTAAAGTTGTGGCTGCGTAGGTTGTGGTGGTGGTGGTTGGTGGAAGTGAGGTGGATGATGCTGAAATTGAGTTGGGGATGGATGATATGGTGGATGGTGTGGAAATTGCAATTGTGGTGGTACATGAACTGATGGAGCTTGAAAATTAGGGGGTTCTACAGGTCTAGAGCTAGGCGTTTGCCCTTGGTTTTGGCTCCAGGAGAAGTTAGGATGGTTCCTCCACCCTGGATTATAGGTGTTTGAAAAATAGTTGTTCTGTTGCTTCTAAAGTGGAGCAACATACTGAACCGATTCTAGGTTAAGTAGACACCTATCCACAGAGTGTGTACCACTACACAGATCGCATGAAGGGAAAGGACTTTGGACAGAATAAATCGGATTAGGACTGGTAGAAGGATTACGCTGGGTATTGAGCGACTCTACCTTCTTCGTAAGATTAGCGATTTGAGAGGTCAAGGTAGACAGTGTGTCGAGCTCATAAATACCCACTGACGTCTTTGGCAATTGCCTCTCCGAGGACCATAAATAGTTGTTAGCCGCCATCTTGTCTAAAAGCTCGTAAGCTTCCTCCTCTGTTTTGCACATCAGGGCTCCACCCGCAGCAGCGTCAACAATGCTCCTATTTTGGCTTGTAAGTCTGTTGTAGAAGGTCTGGACTTGCAACCACAAAGGTAGGCCATGGTGAGGGCACTTCCTAAGAAGCTCCTTATATCGTTCCCATGCTTCATAAAGAGATTCAAAGTCGTACTGGGCAAAGGAAGATATATTACTACGGAGTTGGGCCATTTTAGAGGGAGGAAAAAACTTAGATAGAAATTGATGGTCTAACTCGTCCCATGTAGAAATGGATCCTGGAGGCAGGGAGGTTAACCAGTGTCTCACCCTATCCCTAAGTGAGAAGGGGAATAATCTAAGCCTAAGCGCATCATCAGATAATCTATTATGTTTGAACGTGTTGCACAAGTCCAGGAATTGCCTAAGGTGAGCATGTGGGTCATCGTGCGGAAGCCTACTGAACTGCAATGAAGTCTGGATCATCTAGAGGATGGAAGGCTTAATTTCAAAATTGTTTGCATGGACAGCTGGTGGCCTAATGCCGGTATAATAACCTCCAATTGTTGGCATTGCATAATCTCCAACGGTCTTAGTTTCCCTATTTTCTGTCATGATGCTTTGCAGCAGAGCTATAAATTTCCTAGAATCCTTTCAAATTTTTCTAAGTGTGCGTTCGATTTTAGGATCTAGAGGAATGCAATCAAAACTTCTGGCTCTACGCATGCAATCATCGAAAAGTCCTTAGAATTCTTTTTTTGAATTTTTGAATTTTTAAATTTTTTTATTTTAATTTTTCAATTAACTAATCTAGATTGAACTTCTAAATATTTACAAGCTAGAATTACACCTAAGCATAATTTCACCGATATTAACTAATGGCTAATTAAGACTTCCCCGGCAACGGCGCCAAAAACTTGACACGCCCTAAGGGTATTGTCCGCAAGTGCACGGGTCGTACAAGTAATAATGGGATTTGAGTCCCAAGTTATCATCCCACAGAGAAGTTGATAAGTCTAATTAACTACCGGTTAATCTTACCCTAAGTATATCCTAGCAAATTATGAAATTAAGGAGGGTGATCTACATAGCTAGAATTAAAAATACTGAAAGCAATAAAATAATAAAAGCTATAAAATAAAGAAATTAAAACCGAGCAAAATTACTTACAGTGCTCCACGCAATTAAAATAAAAAAACTACAAAAGAAATTAAAACAGTTAAAACTAATTAACGCAATTAAAATAAAATGCAATTATGAAAATAAAACAATAAAATTAAACCACAATTAAACTAACCTAAAATGCAATTTTAAACTACTTAATCAAAATGCAATTTAAACTAAACTAAAACTTAATGAAAATCAAGACTAAATTAAAAATGCATGAAACACATGTAATCTAAATTAACTCTAAATGCATCTAAACTAAAATAAAATCCTAAAACATTTAATATAAAACTAACTGCTAACTAAAAATTAGCACTACAAATTAACATGCAAAAATAATAAAACTAACCTACCATTATAATTGACTAAACTAACTAACTAACAACTAACAAATGCATGAAAAATGGATTAATTGCTACAATGCACTAGCCCAACAAGCCTTAACCAATTTAAATCAACCAAATCCCTCCATTTACTGTTCACGTGTCTTCTAAAACATTTTCAGTCCAGGTGTTTGGTTCGGTTTGTCCTCTGGTCTAGGCGTGTTGCTGTTTGTCCTCTGGTCCGCTGCACTCTACTTGCACTCGGATCAACTGTGTCCTGCTGTGTGGTTCTGCTTCTACAGCATTGTGATGTTCGTGAGCTTCTGTCCAGCTGTTTGTTCTCAGTCTGCTTCTGTTGTTTCAGCCTGCTGCTGCCCTGGTGTATCTCGGTTCCAAATGCTCACGGGTTGCCCTCGATTTTGCTTTGTCCTGGACTTTTCAGCTATTCTATGCTACTGCTTCAGCCTGCTCAGCTCTACTCTACACATCCTCGATCTCTGCCCAGCTATTGCGTATAGGTTGCACGTCTCTACCTGTTTTGCTGCCCAGACGTGTCTAGCTTCCATTCTCGGATCTGTATTGCCACACCTTCACGCCAGCTCCTGCTTTAAGTTGAAACCTGCCGTGTCCATCAACTTCTTGTAGCCGAGAGTAACCGAGAGCATGAAAGCACCAAGTTTCTTGCATCAGCTTCTTCAATCATCGAGAGAAGCTCTTAAAATAGAGTAGAACAGAGGCAAAAATTGCTCCCTGTCCACTGCTACATCATTCCTGCTCAATCCAATCTTACACATCCTCGGCTCCATTCTCTGCACCCATCTGCTGGTTCAAGTTTGCATTACGGTTTTGTGCTAGCTCACACATCCGATCATCCCAGTAGCATAAATAAGGAAAATAGAAAGGAGAAAGATGCCAACCCGAGACTAACAACTAGGAAATAAAGCTATGTAAAAAAAATAAAACTTGAAGAATAAAAGAGCTTGAAATACACCAAACCGAGAAGAGCAAATGAAAATGATGCATTGTTTGCTATCAATAGAAAATATCTAAGTAGATGAAGAGCATAAACATAGAATGAAATGGAAGCTAACGGAAAACAGGAAAATAAATCTTCAAAATGTAATCTAAAAACTAAAATACTCTAAACTACATTAGATTATACTACTCCTACTCCTAAAACTAAATTACATCTACTTCTACTCCTAAAATTACATACTCTTTCAATTGCCATCCTTTCCTATTTATAAACACACTAGGGGTAAAATGGTAATTTCCACATCCTTGATGAGTTGGCATTTTTTTGGCCACTTTTCTTCACACCATTGGCTCCTTGAAAAGATATTTACATGTCATCAGTCTTCTTGTCTAATTGGATGTGCTAGGTAGCATGACTCGTGTTGTTCGCGTGGCTCAATCTCGATTTTAGCCCAATTTCGGTCCATTTTCTACCGAAATATTCAAAATTCATCCGGATTTAATTTATCTGCAAACATGAGAATTTTAATTAAATAAAGGGGATAATTAACAAAATAAATATGGGATTTAAATAATTAATTAGGAAATTAAGCACAAATAATTCTAAAAATATAGAATTATCAATAGGAATTATAAGTTGAAAACGGGGGAAAAAGGATACATTAGCCGATTTTATTCAATGGAATATGAATAATTTTGAAGTAATATTTGAGAATAAATTGGTCGGCTGTAAACTATCAAGTTTATATGGAAACAGATAGTGCTGGCACATAGCTCGTACTATATCTGCGTTTGTGAGTGTGCATAAAACGTGCTTGAGCGGTTGCTCACACCGACTTGTGTGACATCATATACATGAAATGTGCTAGAGCGGTTGCTCGCACTGATTTTTATTCTTGTGAAATGCATGAGAAGTACTGAAACCTAGTTTGCACTCTGTTTTGACATGTTTTGACTTGTTTTGACCTGATATGCATAAAAAGGTGCTAGAGCGATTTGACATGCATGAGAGGTGCTGGAGCTTAGCTCGCATCCTGTTTTGATATGATAATTGCATAAAAGCCATGCTGGGATGTAACTCGCACGAGATTTGATTTATTTATGCATAAAGTCGTCCCGGAGTGTAACTCGCACAAGATTTGATTTATTGATGCATAACACCGTGTTGGAGCTCACTCGCACGTGATTTTATATGGATTTATAAGTCATTCATTTTTAATTCGTACTGGAGTGCTACTCATATGCAGATTTTACTGATTTTTATGAAAACCGTGCTAGAGCTTCGCTCGGACGAGATTTTTTGATATCATGAATATGCATGGAGCCGTGCTTGAGCTTCGCTCGCAGAGGGATTTATATGACATGCATATAGCTGTGTTGGAGCCTCCTGTAGACTGTGTGTCATAGTGAGATGATATGCTCACACGCACATATTGAGAAATAGATGATATGGGTGGATAAGACATATTGCAGGCACCCCTGACTGAGCTTGGGTTCACGGAGTACGTTGTATCGTGTAGGTCACGTGGAGTATGTTGTACTGTGGGATTGTTGGAGTGGAGTGGAATTAGCCACGAGGCAGCAAGCCTTGCCCTTGCAATCTTGATGTTATGCTGTTCTGGTGGGTAGGACCGACCCACCTCCCGTTTCAGGTGTGATACCCCGCACACTAGGTACCGTGTTGCCAGGGATCACTAGGTTATGGCCATAGTCCTATGTTGTTACTGATAGTCATCTACATGTCTCACATGATATAACTATTGGTCGATAGACTAGGGTAGACCCGAGGGAGGGGTCAAGCCCCTGATTTTATGATTTTATGATATGTGACCCTGAAAGAAGGGTGGTTTTATAACCGAAGTTTTATAATGAATTTTAATGAATTGTTTTATGAGATGATTGATCCAGAAGGATTAGTTGATACTGTAGTTTTAATGAAATGATTTAAATGTAGTAGATGATGAGTTTTCCATGCTTTAATGATAAATTCATGAAAGGATTGTATCTCATGATTTGTTTTATATTGCATGAAATAATGCATGATTTTGATTTAATTCATGCTAAGTATGATTTAATGATGTCACTTAAAATGCCTTTGATACATGAATTACATGATTTCTATATGCACAAATAGTTTTGATAAACTAAGACATTGATGACATACATGATTTTGTGCTTGAGCTTTTAATGAAAAGAAATGGATTTAAGGGCATGGCATTATGAGCATGTAGATAGTGGAGCTATCTACTTACTTGCATAATTGCCTTACTGAGCGTGTGGTTTGCTCACCCCCTTATTTTCCCATCTTTTCAGAGCACTTACAAAAGTTAGTGAGCGGCTGATGACTTACATTCTTGATATCCGCTTCTTCCCATCGAGAGACATATATACACATCTGTATAGTTTTGTATCTAAATATGTAAATACACAGTACTGCAAACGAATATGATGTCGGGGATGTAAGGTTATGTAAATACCATTGTGTATGTATTTAGTTAAAGTCAAAAGATAGTAAACTCTGATATGTGAATGTGATAATGGTAAATAGGTGAGAGGTGACTAACACCGAATCATAGCCCAACTGTTTGTAGGATGGTCACGATGAGAGAAAGGTAAGAATTAAATAATATTGAAAAAAAGGAAAAAAAAATTACTCTGATTTTTAGTTAGTTTGGGTCGTGACACTATGACTATGAGATTTTATACCATCCCGGTAAGGCGAACGTAGTAGTCGACGCCCTGATCTGAAAGGGTATGATGTTCTACATGATGATTAAAAATTGGGACTTATTGGAACAATTTGCCGAACTCAGGATCAGTATGGTTGAGATTGAGCATGGATACATGGCTAGCCTAAGGATTAAACCAAGTATACTAGACCAGATTAGAGTTGGATAGCGAAATGATCAGAGGTTATTGGATATGGTTAGCTAGGCAAAGGAGAGATCGCAGTCTGAGTTTACGATCAGTGATGATGAATTATTGAGGTACCAAGGTCGTATCTATGTGACACATGATGACACCTTGAGACATAGCATTCTAAAGGAGTCCCATTGTTCTAGATTCCCCTTATTTTCGATTTAGTTGAACAGGCAAGTAGAGGTGTTCAGTTGATCTGTGACAGACTGAGGACCGCATAAAAAAGTTATGTCGATGTGCGCAGACGTCCTCTTGAATTTCAGGTTGGGGACTCCGTATTTGTTAAGGTGTCACCAATGAAGGGTATTGTACGCTTCGAAAAAAGAGGAAGTGCTACGATTTAAGACTATCCCACTAGTAAAGGTTCTCTAGTGATGTTGGCTACCTGACAGCAACAGTGCTTTACCTTCCACGTGGTCTGATTATGCCTTTCGCGTAGTCTGATTACACTAACGACGAAAGGGTGACGTCGATGCAATTTGCTCCACGTGTTCTTCGTATATCCTGCAAAAACAACAGGAATCAGAGGGGGCAGGGATTATTCCATGCACGCGCACTCCGACGATCAAGTCAGTGATCGGGAGTTGGTGTATGTAAGAAAAGGGGAAAGTATTGCTTAAATCAAAGGGTTTAAGTGTTTCTCCCTGTTTTTCTCTTTTTTGGATCGGATCCTCTTTTTCAGAGCTCACCTGGTATTTATAGGTTCCTGAGGCAGTTCGGGCTGAGACCCAGGCGCGTGTCTGGGCCGCGACAGAGTTATAGGGCACTCTGTCGCTCCTTGGGCCATGCAACTTGCGGGGAAGTAGCCTGGCAGCAGAGTATGCATGGAACCTATACCGCTGTTGGTGCGGGAGACCTCTGCCGCTACGCTGGGCGAGGGACCTCTACCGCTGTCTAAGCGGGAGCTACTCTGCCACTACGCTGGGCGAGGGACATCTACCGCGGTCTGTGCGGGAGACTATGCCTCATGTAGTGCGGGAGACCTCTACCGCGTGAGGTGCGGGAGTCCTCTACCGCGTGAGGTGCGAGAGTCCTCTGTCGGGGGCAATGCGGAGTCCTGTGATGTGCATGGGCGATGGAGGTCTGCCGCTCACGATGTGCGGCAGACTGTGAGGCGGCAGACTCCTCTCGCATCAGACACTCTGTCGCACCTCTAGGAACGGTGTCGCATGGCGGTTCTGTCGCCAATCTGCCACATGGCCTGTTCTTGGTTCGACACGTGGCAGGCGGATAGTTGCACACGTGGATCTGCTGACACGACCACCATCAATTGCTCCCCACTCTTTGGCGGGAATTTTTCCTGCGAAAGAGGATCTGGGTCTGGCGTTTCTCGGGTCGGGTCGGACCTCCGCGTGTGTGTGTACCTAGGCGAGCCGCTATAAATACTGGGCCCCTGACGTCCTTGTCGCTACTAAATTCTCTCGCAAGGACACTCTGTCGCGACTCTCAGGACATTCTGTCGCAACTCTGCCGCAACTCCTTCGCCACATTGTCGCAACTCTGTCGCGGGACTGCTCACTGTGTCGCTAGTCTGCCGCGGATTTTCACACTCTGCCGCGAGTTCTGTTTCCATTACCTTAGGTAATTTTTCGTAGCCTGTAGTTCCGCTTCTTTGATCTACGAACTTCTAAGATGGCTGGACATGGCATAGGAAAGCAAATCGATCTAGGCGTTAAGTCGACTTTAAAGGAAGCCGACGTCCAAGACCTAGAATCTCGATTTCCTTTATCCGAGGGATACACTTATAGACTCCCAACCCCTCAGGAGAGCGACATACATCGTGTGTCTGACGGGGCTGTCGTTTTTAGGGCAGCTTTGGAGTTAGGACTCCGCTTCCCATTGTCCGACTTTGGGGTTTCCTTCCTCAGGACGCACAGGGTATCCCCGGGGCAACTGCATCCTCATGCATGGATGCAATTGGTAGCATTCACTGTGCACTGCCATTTAAGGGGCGTCCCTCCGTCTCTTCCTCTTTTTGAAGTATTCTTTAGGCTTCGAGGGAGTCCCGACTTAGTGCCTTACTCGCTTCAGCGGGTGTACCAGCCTGGTTTTGAGAACCGATTATTTGAGAAACCTGCTAACAAGCTTCATGGTTTCGAGACAGAATGGCTGGTTGTGGAAGTGCCCGAGGGCCTGGATATCCCCACTCGTTGGGAGAATAGGCGCGAAATCCCCAAGGGTCCCCGGGTCGCTACACTTAGGGAGCAGTTGTCTTCTGACATCGACAAACTGCTAGTCCCTCATCCCCTTAGCCTCGACACCCTTATATCAAATGAAAATTTGATATTAGCAGGCTGGGGTGTGGGTCCGGTCCCTGTTGCCGGACCCTCTGTTCCGTCGTCAGATCCTCTGCCTTCGGCTTCTCCCGAGTTGAATCCTGAAGCTCCTAGGCCACAAAAGGATATAGGGGGCACCAATCTGGAATCCAGCTCTGGTAGCGAACCCTTAGCCGATCTCACTGGTTGGGAAGGGTTCGGCTCCACTTTCATGGTGCTCCCGGATGACGAGGGGATAAATATTGAGTCCCTTCAGGAGCACTTAGACTCTCCTGACGGTAACTTTTATTTTTTCCCGCTGCTTATCATTTTTGATCAATTTATTAACCACTGATCTTCTTTTTCTTTTTTTGCAGATATGAGTCATTTTCGACAATCATTAGGTCGCCAGGTTTCTGAGGCTGGTCCTTCCAGCGCTCCTGCCAGGAAGAGGCATCGTTTGGCTGACGATGTCCCAAGTGAGGCACCGGTCCCCTCTCATCCATCTCGTGCTCGGACCCCTCCTGTTTCTAGGCAGGCGATGCCTCCCCCTCCTTCAGAGCAGAGAGATTTATCACGGGATAGGGGGAGAGTTGCCTCGTCTTCACGAGGGGCTTTCGGGTCATCCGGGCGATCACGCTCCGAGGAGCGCGCGGAATGCAATATCATTCCGCCTCAGCGGAAGAATAGAAAGCGCCTGTACATCGAGGGTTCGATGGGAAGCAGATCGATATTGCCGAGGATAGGTCCTGCCGACGAGAGGCCCTATTCCGTGGATGGGGGGAATATTATGAGGGGCCACGAGTTTTTAGTCTACCCCGAGGTTCGTGACAACGACATTTTGGACACTCCCGGGGTGGCCTCCCGGTTGAGTTGGTCCACTATCCTTCCTCGAGATGAGGCAAGGATATTCAAAAACTACCCCGAGGGTGAAGACTTAGCCGATATCGAGGCGTTGAGGGTAAGTTTCTGATTTCTCTTCTTTTTGATTGCTTTTTGTAGCATGCTTTGAATCTAACATTTTTGCATTTTTCGCAGCTGGCTCAACGAACCGTGGTAAATAATGCCCAACATCGGGCTTATCGGGAGCGAGCCGACAGAGAGATCAGGGAGTTGAGGGACAAAGTCATGGAGTTACAGAACACAGTCCACAACTTGTCCCCTCTTCCGGATTTAGTTCAAAGCCTGGAGGAACAGCTTACTAAGGCTCATCAAGACCTCGGTCTTGCAAAGGGGGATCTCACAGTGGAGACGGCCCGGTCTTGTAAACTCCAAGAGGACCTGCAGGAGGCTCATTCTGAGTTAGACCGTATGCAATCCAACTACAGGTCTATGCTCACTCGGAATCAAGAGCTCGAGCAGCGTGTTGCTGAGTTGGAAGGCCAAGCTGCTCCTGTACTGTCCCAGACCGAGATTGACAGCATACGGGCCGAGGCCGTAAAGGAGTATCGTCTCTCCAAAGACTGCTTGAGGCGAAAGGAAGACTTCTCCAACCCTTATGTTAAGTACGGGTTCTACCTGGCCCGATCTTGGCTAGAAGCACACAGGGAAGGAGAGGAATTTCCTGAGCTCCAATACACCCATGAGGCGATGCTCTTTGAGGCCCCTGATTGGACCAAGTACGAGCCCGAGGCTAAGCCTGCGGACGAGCTGTTCAAGAGGACTGCTCAGGACGATCTCGTCAACCTTGCTGGTCCTTGGGAGCCCGCGGATCTGGACGGTGCTCCTGAGCCTATAGAAGCCCTCATCGATTTAGACGGCGAGGAGGGCGAGCAGTCCCTTGGAAGTGAAGGTTTTGCAGCTGATCCCCAGCTTCCTCCCGGAGAGTAGATAAGGATTTTTGCTTTTTTGTTTTTTGTATTTCATTTCAAGTACTTTGTTTTTTGTTTTAACTTTGTACTTTTGTCGAAATGTAATTGTAAAGATCTGTTAAAGATCTGTTTGTACCGACACTTGAATGAAATGAAATTGAGATTTTTGTTCATGCTTTGTCTTGTACTACTTCTCTAATTGTCATTTATCATTCTTTGTCTGATTGTTTCTTTTGCTTTGCTTGTATATACTTTGCTTGTATATAGCTTTGTATTTATATTCGTGTATGCTCCCCAATTCTTGATAGAAAGGTATATTTTCGAAAGAATTTTTTGTGCAAACGCACAGTTGTTTAAGGCTTGAGTACTGTGACGTGAAGGCGTCTTTAGTTTTTATAGCCTTAGTATTTTGATTACCTGGCCACAGTGACGCGTAGCGTCTTAGGCCTTTATGGTTAATTGAATGTTTTATGCCTGGCCTTAGTGACGCATTGCGTCTCAGGCTCTTACGGCTCTTTTGAGTATACGCCGGGCCACAGTGATGCATAGCGCCTCAGGCTCTTACGGCTCGGTTGAACTACGCCTGGCCACAGTGACGCAAAGCGCCTCAGGCTCTTACGGCTCGGTGGAACTACGCCTGGCCACAGTGACGCAAAACGCCTCAGGCTCTTACGGCTCGGTGGAACTACGCCTGGCCACAGTGACGCAAAGCGCCTCAGGCTCTTACGGCTCGGTGGAACTACGCCTGGCCACAGTGACGCAAAGCGCCTCAGGCTCTTACGGCTCGGTGGAACTACGCCTGGCCACAGTGACGCAAAGCGCCTCAGGCTCTTACGGCTCAGTTGAACTACGCCTGGCCACAGTGACGCAAAGCGCCTCAGGCTCTTACGGCTCGGTTGAACTACGCCTGGCCACAGTGACGCAAAGCGCCTCAGGCTCTTACGGCTCGGTTGAACTATGCCTGGCCGCAGTGACG
Source organism: Firmiana major (assembly GCA_033439115.1). NCBI lineage: Eukaryota > Viridiplantae > Streptophyta > Magnoliopsida > Malvales > Malvaceae > Firmiana > Firmiana major. Next base: position 46,623,520 of record CM065896.1, on the reverse strand, counting down.
CAAAGCGCCTCAGGCTCTTACGGCTCGGTGGAACGATCTACTTTGGGTCTAGCCCACTCAACCCGTATTGTCCGCTTTGGGTTTGGCCCTTTGGTAGCCTGCGTTCGCAGGGCCCGAACCAAGGGCAGCCCTCACGATTTTGAATCCTGTCACGAGATTTTGACTTACAACAAAAAGATAATTCATATATCGGTTAGGTAATGACATCTAGTGACAGTGTAAGTAAAACAATAGTGCTTGGGAAGGAAGATGTAGTGGTTAATTCAAATACAGCTTTAAGTGATTTGAATTCCACGTTTTCCCTATCTTCTTCCCTTGTAGAGTTTCCAGAGCGCAAGTGTTGGGTCCGATCTTGCATCTGATTCTGTAGGGACCTTCCCAGTTGGCTCTGAACTTCCCATCCTCCTTCAGGGCATTTGTGATCTGTGACTTTCTGAGCACTAGATCTCCCTCAGACATTGGCCTATCTCTTACCCGGCTATTATAGTAGTTGGCCACCCTCTGATGATAGGATGCCAATCGAATAGCCGCGATTTCTCTGTGTTCATCGAGTAGGTCCAAGCCTTCCCTTAGAGCTTGTGAGTTTTCTTCCTCTACTAAGGGTACCACTCTTGGCGATAATGCTCCAAGTTCCACGGGGATCAATGCTTCTGCGCCGTATACAAGGCTGAACGGCGTTTCTTTAGTCGACACACGACTGGTGGTACGATATGCCCATAAAACACTAGGCAATTCGTCCACCCAGGCCCCTTTTGCTTTGTCTAGCCTGGTCTTCAGCCCATGGAGGATAGTCCGATTACTGACTTCGGCCTGTCCATTAGCTTGAGGATATGACACTGAGGAGATCCTTAGCTGAATGTTGAGGCTCTTACAAAATTCACGGAAGGCGTTGCAATCAAATTGCTTTCCATGGTCGGCATTTAGGATGCGGGGAATTCCGAATCGACAAATAATGTCTTTCCACACCATTGCCTCCACTTTCTTTTCCGTGATTGTGGCTAAAGGCTCTGCTTCAATCCACTTTGTAAAGTAATCGGTAGCCACTAACAGGAACTTTCTTTGACCCGTGGCTAATGGGAAAGGTCCAAGGATGTCCAACCCCCATTGTGTAAAAGGAATTGGTTGTACTGTGCCTTGAGAGGGAGTTACTGGGGCTGTGGTGATAGGCGCAAACCTCTGGCATTTGTCACACCTTTGGTCCATTGCATCCTTTTTCAGCGTTGGCCAGTAGAAACTCGATCGCAGTACTTTAGCAGCGAGGGCTCTTGCTCCTAAGTGTTCACCGCAGATTCCTTCATGCACTTCCGCTAGGGCATATCTTGCTTGTTGCTGTCCCAGACATTTTAGCAGTGGCGATGAGTATCCCCTTTTGTACAGTTCTCCGTTGATGAGTGTGAACTTCGCCCCTTGTATTTTCAAGCGACGAGCCTCGTCTTTATCTTGGGGGAGTGTACCCTCAGTGAGATACTGTTTAAATGGGGATCTCCAATCGTCTCCAACTTGAATGTCACACACTTCGACTCCTTCAATACTCGGTCGTTCGAGCCTCTCCACCTTTACTGTCCTTCCTTGTGTTTCGGTGGAGTAGGCTAGCTTAGACAGTGAATCAGCATGTGTGTTTTCGGACCGGTTGATTTGCATCAGCTGAAAGCTTTTGAAAGTCTTGGCCAGGAGTTGGACTTTCTTTAAGTAAGGAACCAGCATCGGTTCTCGTACCTCGTACTTTTCACTGAATTGGTTCACCACCAGTTGAGAAGCACTGTGTGCTACCAAGTGGTGAAGCTGCAGTTTCTCCGCTAGTGCCATCCCTGCTATCAGAGCTTCATACTCCGCTATGTTGTTCGAACTAGGGAATCCGAATCGTAGGGAGTATTCCAGGGATTTTCCTTCTGGCGACACCAGGACTATACCCGCTCCACTTCTGTTGGCACTTGATGACCCATCGACATGCAGCAACCATGGGTGAGCCTTCCCTTCACTGCTGTCGTTCGGGATAGTGCATTCCACGATGAAGTCAGCCAGAGCTTGACCTTTGATAGCCTGCCTCGGTTGGAATGTGATGTCGTATCCCCCAAGCTCCATCGCCCATTTCACTAACCTTCCTGAATGTTCAGGTTTCTGGAGGATCTGTCTTAATGGTTGATCTGTTAAGACGGTGATGGGATGTGCTTGGAAATACGGACGTAACTTTCACGAGGCCATCAAGAGGGCTAATGCTAGCTTCTCGGCTAGTGGATAGCGGGTCTCTGGATCCAATAACACTTTGCTCACGTAGTAGATGGGACGGTGTATCATTTCGTCTTTCTTCAGTAACACCGCGCTGACGGTGAAATCACCGACTCCCAAATACATATAGAGCTGTTCTGCTTCCAGGGGCCTTGTTAATAGAGGCAACTGCTTCAAGTATTCCTTGAGGTCTTCAAAGGCTTTTTGACAATCTTCCGTCCACTCGAAGTTCTTCCCCCCCCGTAGAGTTTTGAAGAAAGGCAAACTCCTTTCTGCTGATTTCGACAAGAAGCGATTCAGAGCCGCTATTCTGCCTGTCAATCTTTGGACCTCTCTTACGGTGGTTAGGGGTTTCATGTCAATGACAGCCTGTATCTTCTCAGGATTTGCCTCGATGCCCCTGTTAGTGATCATGAAGCCTAGGAATTTTCCTGATCTTACCCCGAATGAGCACTTTTCGGGGTTTAGCTTCATGTTAAATCTCCTCAATACTTCAAATACCCTGGACATTTGATCAGCGTGAGATTCTCCTACGCGGCTCTTGATTATCATATCGTCCACGTAGGCTTCCATGGTATTTCCCAGAAGATCCTTGAACACTTTGCTCACCATTCGTTGGTAGGTGGCACCTGCGTTCTTTAAACCGAATGGCATTACCCGATAACAATAGGTCCCGTTGTCGGTTATAAAGGAAGTCTTTTCCTCGTCTTCTGGGTGAAGCATGATTTGGTGATACCCGGAGAATGCATCCAAGAAACTGAGGAATTCGTAACCGGATGTTTCGTCTACTAGTCGGTCTATCCGTGGTAGGGGGTATGAATCTTTGGGGCAGGCTTTGTTCAGGTCGGTGAAATCAACACACATTCGCCACTTCCCGCTAGATTTCTTTACCATCACTACATTGGCTGACCACTCAGGATAGTAGACCTCTCGGATGAATCCGTCCCCTAGGAGTTTATTCACTTCTTCAGTGATTGCTCTTTGTCGCTCCGGGGAGAAACTCCTCTTCTTCTGTTTGACGGGTCTATGTCCGGGTATGATGTTAAGTTCATGGCATATGACTTCGGGACTGATCCTGGGCATGTCCGCTGGGCTCCAGGCGAAGATATCCGAGTTTCTCCTCTGACACTCGACTATCTCCTTTTTCTGTTGCTCGCCCAACTGAGTCCCAATGAATGCCCTTTTTCCGCTATCCCCTTCAGTTAGCGCAATGGCTTCTGTTTCCTCTACAGGTTGGGGTTTAGGTGGATCGTCGATGCATAAGGTTTCTTTCCTCTGTGTTACCTTGTTGGCAGTGGAAGCGAGATAACAAGTACGGGCACTCCTTTGGTTTCTGCGTACTTGCCCGACTCCGTTGGGAGTGGGAAACTTCATCAATAGGTAGCAAGAGGATATCACCGCCCTCATGTCGTTCAACACCGGCCTGCCCAAAATCATGTTATAGGCAGCAGAGGTCGATCTGACTACCATGAACAGTACTTACCGGGTCACGTCTTTCGGGTGCTCACCGAGAGTTACAGGCAACTCTATGGACCCGGTAACTTTCACTCGTTCCCCCGTGAATCCATATAGCGGTGTCATAACGGGTTTTAACCTATCTTCGGATATGCTCATTTTTTCGAAGCAATTCCAATAGATCAGGTTCACTGAGCTCCCGTTATCGACCAGGACCCTGCTCACCGGGTGTTTGGCCACCACCGTGGATATCACCATGGGGTCGTCATGGGGCATGGCGACATCGCCTTTGTCAGCCGGAGTGAACATGATGGGCTCTTCATCCGCCTGCTCCTCCATCACCACGTTAACCTGATACGCTTGCCTAGCGTAACTTTTATGGGAAGTAGAGGAGCTTTCTGCACTTGAGTCCCCGCCTGCAATGACATTTATCGCGGGGGCTGTAGGTTCATTGTTTGGCGGATTAGCACGGGGGATGGGCCTGACTGCTTCGTTTCTAGGCCTATCCCTTCTGATATCATTATTTGCCCTCGTCCGCGGACGATCATTCCTTTGGTCGCGCAGAGGATAACGGGGTCTCTCGCTCCTCCATAGGAAGCGGTTGATCTTCCCTTCTCTGGCCAGCCTTTCGAACTGGTCCATTAAATCTCTGCACCTCTCTGTTGGGTGACCATGAGCACAGTGGAATTCACAGTAGGATTCGGGGTTTCGTCCTACATCTCCAATTTTCTTCTTGGGGAATTCCAATAATCCTGCCCCTTCGATGGCTGCCAGTATTGCAGTGCGAGGCTCGTTTAACTTGGTATAACCTTCATACCTGAGCCTAGGGGCTTTGTCAGTTCTCACGGGTCTTGGGAAGCTTCTCTCGGGTGCGTCTCTCTCTCTTTTCTTTCTTTCCTTCACCTCCCTGGGCTGTATCGTTCTCATCACTTCTTCTTGAGCTACATATTTGTTAGCCCTGGCAAAGAGGTCAGAAATAGTCATCGGTTGATCGAGAGAGATGGATTCTTGTAGCTTCTCGAAGCTCGTCCCTTGCAGCATTGCAGCCAAGGCTACGCCTACTGGTAGATCTTCCACTTCCAAGGTGGCATCTCGGAAGCGATCTACAAAGCTTTTCAAGGGTTCTTTATTCCCTTGTTTAAGCGTGAGTAAGTAGGTAGCGTCTTTCTTCCTCTGGCTGTGGATCATGAAGACTTTGAGGAATTCATTTCTCAACTCATCAAAAGAGGAGATTGAACCTTCGCTCAACCCATTGAACCACTTGAGAGCATGCCAGGACAATGTGAGAGAAAAAGCTCTGCATATAATTTCGTCCTCCCATCCATGCAACAACATGAGGGATTCATAACTCTGAATATGGTCATAGGGATCCGTTTTGCCGGTATAGGTAGCCATAGAGGGCATCTTGAACTTCTTCGGCAAAGGTTTGTTCATGATTTCCAGGCTGAATGGGATCTTCCTCCTTTGTCCATCATCCGGAGACACTAGCTTTTTCTTCTCGAGGATCCTTTGGACGACCTTCTCCACGTCCTCCGACCCTCGAGCTGAGTAAGGTCCTGTCCCTTCTGGTCTAGAAGAGTCCGATTGATAAATGCCTCTTCCAACACCTCTCACTACGGGACTTGATATCTCTGGACCTTTTTGTGGATTAAAATCTCCTTGTCTCCGTTGCTCCCCAGCTCTATGTGCCCTTAGGTCATGTTCCAACACTACGGGGGATGAGTTGCGGCAGGTAGGGAGACTCTGCCGCCTAGGGGCTGCGAAAGGACCCTGCCGCTGAGCGGCCAGAGGAGAGGTCTGCCGCGCATCGGGCAAGGGTGAACTCTGCCGCCTATTAGAGGCGGGAGAGCACCGTCGCATATCTGATGGGGGATACCTCTGCCGCGTGTTATCTGCGGGAGAGTTCTGTCGCCGTTGAGCCGCAGGGGGACTCCGCTGCACATTCGGCGAGCTCTGCCGCTCATAGGACAAAGGAGATGTTTGACGCATGGGAGATGCGGGTGAGCTGTGTCGCCTATGAGTCTCTGGCGAACTCTGTCGCCTGGGAGCTACGGGTGGACTCTGTCGCACCTGAGCCACTAGAGAACTCTGCCGCCTGGGAGCTGAGGGCGGACTCTGTCTCGCTAGATTGGCAGTAGCGTTGCGTGGCGTTCCTGCCTCTTGTCCAATGTTTACCAGGCTGGAGGGCTGACCTCTCTCGTAGGTCTGCCTCGGTGTGCTTTCCCCCACTAGCTGCTGCACTTCATGGGGTAAGCTGAATTGGGGGAGAGCTTCTTTGAAGAAGTTCACCATGGCTCTCAGTGCTGTGGTAGCCTCCGTATTTTTGCGTTTCAGAGCCTCGAATTCCTCCAAGGAGACTAAAGGTTCTCCTTGAGCCCTTTCACTGTGTCTTCTTCGCTGTTTCGATCTGACAGGGGGACTTACAGAGTTCTGCCCTCCTGTCAATTCTGCAGTTGAGCGTGTCCTCACCATTTCGATAGAGAACCTGACTTTTTGTCGAGATTCCCACAGACGGCACCAATTGATGTTGCCTACCTGACAGCAACAGTGCTTTACCTTCCACGTGGTCTGATTATGCCTTTCGCATAGTCTGATTACACTAACGACGAAAGGGTGACGTCGATGAATTTGCTCCACGTGTTCTTCGTATATCCTGCAAAAACAACAGGAATCAGAGGGGGCAGGGATTATTCCCTGCACGCGCACTCCGATGATCAAGTCAGTGATCGGGAGTTGGTGTATGTAAGAAAAGGGGAAAGTATTGCTTAAATCAAAGGGTTTAAGTGTTTCTCCCTGTTTTTCTCTTTTTTGGATTGGATCCTCTTTTTCAGAGCTCACCTGGTATTTATAGGTTCCTGAGGCAGTTCGGGCTGAGACCCAGGCGCGTGTCTGGGCCGAGACAGAGTTATAGGGCACTCTGTCGCGCCTTGGGCCATGCAACTTGCGGGGAAGTAGCTTGGCGGCAGAGTATGCATGGAACCTATACCGCTGTTGGTGCGGGAGACCTCTGCCGCTACGCTGGGCGAGGGACCTCTACCGCTGTCTAAGCGGGAGCTACTCTGCCACTACGCTGGGCGAGGGACATCTACCGCGGTCTGTGCGGGAGACTATGCCTCATGTAGTGCGGGAGACCTCTACCGCATGAGGTGCGGGAGTCCTCTACCGCGTGAGGTGCGGGAGTCCTCTGTCGGGGGCAATGCGGAGTCCTGTGATGTGCATGGGCGATGGAGGTCTGCCGCTCACGATGTGCGGCAGACTGTGAGGCGGCAGACTCCTCTCGCATCAGACACTCTGTCGCACCTCTAGGAACGGTGTCGCATGGCGGTTCTGTCGCCAATCTGCCACGTGGCCTGTTCTTGGTTCGACACGTGGCAGGCGGATAGTTGCACACGTGGATCTGGTGACACGACCACCATCATCTAGTAACACCACAAGACAAAAGATGCCACTTGGGAAATAGAGAGCCAAATGAAGGAGAAGTACTCTCACGTGGTTGATGGACCAGCTTGAATTCAGAGGATTGAATTCTTAAAAGGTGGGGAGAAATGTGAAACCTAGATTTTTCCCACTATGTTCATTAATTGGAATCATAAGATGGATGATTTAGGACAGATGAATGTGAATGATGTAGTGGAGGTATGAAAATACGAAATTTAAATGAGTAAAGATAGTGAGTCTAAGAAGGAAAATAGGTCTAAATTGATTTCGAACGTGTAGAAGGCTAAAATGGTCAAAAGATCGTAATTTCGGTGTAAATTCGATAAGAAAATTTTATTAAAAATATGGATTTAGGAAATCTTGATCGATAAAGAAGAAATTATGGAATTCTGAGTCCAATTGGTCAAGATATGAAGATATTACAAATTTTTGTAATTTTTGCTCGGGACATTATCTCAAAAATATGCGAAAAATACACCGAAAAAGTTAAAATAAATTAATTTATTTATTTATAAAATAAAATATAATTTTTGAGATATTTTATGTAATTTATTATATTTTATTTGATTAAAATAAAATATAATAAAATATAATTTAAAAAAAAAAACTGGAAATCGTGATTTGAAGAATTGAAGGAAACAGAAGACAAAATCCAGGAACCCGAACTCAGCCCCGTATGCCTCACTCACCCATGAGCCACCATCGGAGAACCAACCAAGTGAGAGAACCGAGCCGCCCGAGCTCGTCGGCACCGACATCTGATGGAAAACGACGACCGACGAGAGAAAGAGTAAGAAAGAGAGAAATCGAGAGAGAATGAGCGAGAAAGAGAGAGAAAGAGAGAGAGAGAACGGAGGTGGACGGAGGTCAGGGGAAGATAGAGGGCCTCTCCACCGGCTAGGAGGAGGGCCGATCTGCCACTGTCGGTGACACAAATGACCAAAAATGGCGAAAACGAAAGACACCACAGACGTCGAGGGAGAAAAGGCCAGACCAGCAACTTTTCGGCCAGCCATTGCGAAACCAAGGCTAGATCCGAGCTTCGCGAGGTCCCGCGGAGCTGCTGGCGATGGAAGTCATCGATCCACGAAGCACCAAACCGGTCGAACTTTGCTGAACCGGACCTGTCTAAACCAGGCTAAACCAGACCAAATCGGTTCAGCCAAGAAAGAGGGAAAAAAGGAGAAAAAGGAAAGAAAAAAGAGAAAAAGGGAAAAGGGAAAAAAATTTTGAGGATACACCGAACTTCGGGTAAGAGGTTAAAAGTGACCGATTTAATTTCTGATAAATTTATTTAAATTATATTTGATCGAAAATTCACCCGGAATTAAATATATAATTATGCAGTTCAACGATAAATCGCGTACGTGAGCCCGATCGAACTTCGATTTACACACCATCACATAATCTCGGGTAAGTAAAGCTCATTTACTACAATTTATGTAATTATCGTGTATTAAAGATTTATTTTACGAGTTACGGATTAAATTTCGCATTTAATGGATTAAAGTGAGATTTTTAATTAAATTGTCGTAAATGATATACGGGCTATTCAAGGAGTCTAGAAAAAGGCTCAATAAGTACTGATGGGCCTAGTGAGCCCAATAAGCCTTGATGAAAGAATTAATAAGTGGAAACATGCTTAAAACGGATTAAGGCCCATTAAGGTGAAATCGGGCCCAATAAAGAGAGAAATTGGCCCAATTAGCTAAATCGACAGTAGTGAATATGAGAAAATATTTATTGAGTTGAATACGATTAAAATGAGGTTTATACCGATAAAACCAAGCAAAAAGAGTAAAATCGATTAAAACTTAACTTTTGGTCAAAGCTTCGATATAATCACATATTTGGATATGTTGAAATGGATTTAAGCCATATGTGATAAGTTGAACTTCTTTTGCAATAGCTCGGTCTATCGACACATTTTACGAGGTAAACCAGAGAATCGAGGAAAGTGCTCTACATCAGTCGCTAAGAGGTAAGGGATATAATTTAGAGTAGTGTTAGTACTCCTTCATCCTTACCAACTGTTTATGTACGAGAATTGAACGAGATTTTACGAAATGGATTTCTAACTGTATTCAAACCGAAGCTAAAACTATTTCTCAAGTTTTCAGCATGTTTTATATATATGAGATACATTTTTACAGCATACATGTTTATAAGGGTGATTTTTCACTTTTGAAACGAAAGTATAATGTTTTCATGTGAGATTACGGGTTAAAGTCCCGAAACAACTTTTAAGCTATATTTTCACAGTACGAGTATGAGTCCCAAGAAATAACTATTATACTTCTGCTTTCCATATTTACACGGGCTAGAGTCCCGCAATGAATTATGAAAACTATGTTTTCTATGAGAAATGGGCTAGAGTCTCGTAATGATTTATGAAAACTATGTTTTCTATGAAAAATGGGTTAGAGTCCCAAAACGATTTTAAGAATCGGGTTAGAGTCCCGTAATGACTTTTAATACATGGGTATGAGGCCCAAAATGATTTTGATAAATTGGGTAAGAGGCCCAAAATGATTTTGTGGGGTTAAAAGGCATGATATGACGATAGTCAGAGGATCTGGGGTCGATCTCGTATGGAGACGATCGAGGATCTACCTAGCCGACGGCCAGAGAACGGGCAGGCTCTCACTTGATATGAGAAACGTGCGCATAGTCCACACTTGGTAATGCACGTGAGTTCGTGCGTATAGTCCCCAATTAGTGGTGCACGAGAGATAGGGCAACGTACGACCCTAATCCAGTCCTACGGCTCCCCTGTACAATGGCCATATGTACCTATGATGAATGTCCTACGGTACCAGATGTATGATGTCCTTCGGGACTAGTATATGAGACGATTGCCTAACCTTACACGATGAATTTACGGAATGATATACATATGTTTTCGCACATTTCATGCTACATGTTTTATGATTTTATTGAGCACAGATTTTCTATGATGAGATTTTCAAGGTAGCCAAGAGTATGTTTTACGAATTGTGCATATGACAATAAGATTTCATTTTCATAGTGATAAGCATGTTATGATATGCATGATTAAGTTTTGAGATACTTTTTACTTGTTTACACGATGTAATATGCATACTATATATGAGTTTTACCAAAAAGATGCATTATGTGTAAACTTATGATTTAAGCATGTTTTTACTGCTTTTATGAAATGTAAGCATCTCTACTCCAGTACATGTTTATGCTGGTTTGTAAAACCATGAGTTTTACGATGTTTTAAGTATTTAAAGCTATTTTAAATGTATCTCTTACTGAGTCTGAAAAACTCACCCCCCTCATCTCCATCTCCCAGATTATCTATAGCGAGTCTACTACACATACGAGACTGTGGTCGTTGACAAGGTAGTCTGACCTTTCATTGGATACTTTCATAGCCTTGAGGTACAGTCTTACTCGTATTCTAGACATGTGATACAGAATAGACAGTATTGTATATAATAGTCGAGATGTAATAGTTGGAAATGATTATATATGTATATATATAAGGTATGTAATGTAATGAGATCCTGGAAATGAAAACAATTTTAAATCTAGATGTGGACAGGAAAAACTGAGTATGAGCAACGCTCCAGTACTCTATCATGCATGTCAAATAAATGTAGTGCGAATAAACCTCCAGCACTAATGTGTGTGAAAAAAATCTAAAATCAAGTGCGAGCTATGCTCCAGCATGATTGTTTCCACATAATTCGGTAGATGGCTCTTTAAAAATAGGGATGTTTAAAATCACTAAAATCAGCACTATAAAGTGTACTTAGTTTACATCGACCTCAAAACATTAGCCCATCCACCTACTCTTCTGCTACACAGCAGTAAAAACCACTCAAAACATCATTTTCATGTTTTTTACAACTTTTCCCAAATTTGACTTTTTGCCTAACTATGGGTAAAATCGTAATTTACCCATATCGAGTCCATATAATATTATTGATTTTCTCTGACCCTCAAACAATTTCAGTGAATCCAAAAGCTGATGAAAATACACACAGATATCTCTAACTACTTGCAAGAGTCCCCTACCTCGGATCACGTAGTGTGACCTCTCTTCCTCTGTGCTGTTCAAATCACGCAGTCCAGTCACCTCTCAATATGACTCTGGAACTGCATTAACCATTCACTGGATTAATTACACGTTTCCTATTGTATTACACATTTAATACAGTTCATTTCACTTAAATGGGCCAGTTTACAGTTATTGGGCCTTAATACTTTAATTGGGTCCTAATCCGTATTAATCCCGTTCATCAGGGTCTATTGACTCATTGGGCCTATCAATACCCATTGGCTTTATTCCAAGCTCTTTGGATAGCCCGTATAACATTTACAACATTTATTTCAAAATTTCGAATATAATTTACTAATTTTGCAATTTAATCCGAAATATGTAAATTAAATCTTAAATACGCATAAGTCACTTAAATTGTCGGAAATGAGCTTTACTTACCTGAGATTGTGAGATGGTACGCGAATCGGAGTTCGATCGGGCTTCCGTTCGAAATTAATCGTCGAACTGCACAATTTCGTATATTTAACTCCAGGTCAAATTTCGATTAAATATAATTTAAATAAATTTATCAAAAATTATATCGGTCACTTTTGACCTCATACCGACTTACCCGAAGTCCGGTGAAATCCTAAAAATTTTCCTTTTTCATTTTCTTTCTTTTTCCACTTTTCCCCTTTTTTTTTTCTTTTAATATTTATAAATGATTTTAATCCTTAAAATAATATTAAAAATTCCCAAAATATCTAAAAAAATCATATTAAATTCATTTAATCCGTAAATGAATTTATCAATCCGATTTTACTTTTTCGGTATATTTTTCCACTATTTTCAGGCTTGTTTTTCTGAGGCAAAAATTTCAAAAATATTAAATAAATTCATATCTCGATCAATTGGACTCGAAATTCAATATTTGCCCCGTTATGATCGAGATTTCTCGATTTCATATTTTTAATGAAATTTTCTCATCGAATTTATATCGAATTTCGATAATTGACCGTTTTACACCTACACTTGCTCGGGAATCACTTTAACCCTTATCTCGCTGTTATGTAGCTTACATGCATTTTTAATTTCTTAAATAGTGGATTGCATGATAATAAATACTCTTCTTATGATTCAACTATGAAATAAAGTTTTCGTACACATAGGAATCATAAGGTACAAGCTACATATAAAATCGAAAACACGAGTCTGACAAAATATCCATCGGGTTATGTAAACACTAAAAATTTCCTACATTTAGATTAGATTATATAAAAAAATAATAAATTTTAATGGAAGTGTGAATATTCGTTGTATGGCTCAAGGACTATAGGAACCGAGAAGTCCGTGAATGATAGGGAAAATCGAAGCTACAAGAAGTGATGTAGCAAATGCAAGCATGGAGGGATCGAAAGTAAATTTGATGTAAAAAAAAATTATATCGGGATCTATGAGGAATGATGAAATCCCAAGGATATTTTATTTTCGAAATAATGAGAATTTCATGAAGACATGAATATTGTGTCATTGAATAATTTTATGAGAAGGAAATGTATATATATATATATATGTAAATATGTATAGGTATATATATATATACTAGGAAAAATTTAAAATGGATAAATAATGATATATATATATATATATATATATTGTAATGTGTAGTATGTATTATATAGGTAGTAATAAAAAAAATTAAAGCATGAGACAATTAAAATAAAATAACAATAACAATAACAATAAACAAACAACTAATATATATTAATATAATGTATAAACATATATTAATATAATATATAATATAAAATATAAAATAATATATATATATATAATATAATATTAATTTATATATATAATATAGTGTAAGGGATTGGCTTCAAAAAGAAGCCAGTCCCGCACCTGGAAATGTAAACAAAACAAAGAAGAACAAATTGAAAAAAAGAGGGGAGATGGACGGGAAACCAGGAAAGAAAAGAAAAGAGGGAAGCTGCTGGCCAGGAGGAAGAGAGGAGAAGAAAGAAGAAAGAGGAAGAAGGAAATGAAGGAAGAAGGAAAAGAGAGAAAAGAAGAAAGGAAAGGAAAGGAAGGATGGCTGATCGGGAAAGGAAGAAAGAAAAGAGGAAAAGAAAGAAGAGGGAGCTAGGGAAAGGAAGAAGAAAGAAAAAAAAAAGGAAGGGAGGAGAAGAAGAAGAGAAGAGGGCTGGAAAACAAAGTGGAATCGGGGCTGGAAATAGCGGCTGAAACCGAAAGGCAGGGGAGAAGAAACTGCTGCAAAGCAAACTGAGGAAGAAGACTAGAACAGAAAAGGCTGGAACCAAGAGGCAGGGGAGATTGAGGGAGAGCAGACCGAGGCTTGAGGGGGAGGAAGAAGAAGAAGAAGACTAAAGGAAGGCTGGAATCCGAGAAGAGTGGAATTTAAGCTGAACTGAGAAGCTGAAAACCTAACCGAGGAAGAAGAAGAGCAAGTCGAGACTGGGCTGACCGAGAGGGAAGAAAAGAGGAAAAAAAAGAAGAAAAAAATAAATAAAAGAAGAGCTGGAAGATTGTGTTGAGTTAATTTATTTTGAAATGACAAAACAGTAAATTCAATAATGGATATAAAATATAGAAATGCTTTAAACATGTTTAGAGTTTATTTAAATACATATTAGTACCAGAAACTAAGTATTTAAGGTTGAGAGATCAATCTCATGAGATGAGAGATCGATCTCCTGGGTTTTCTAGTATGAGAGATCGATATCATGAGAATATGAGATCGATCTGCTAAAAGATTGAAAACTCAAAGAGATTGTATAAGATGTTGAGGAAGTAGAGATCGATCTGTAAGGGTTATGAGATCAATCTGTAAATTACAGAATGTCTTAGAGATCAATCTGGTCTAAGAAGAGATCGATCTCCTCTAAGACAAAGGCTAAAGGTATTATATCGATCTGTAGATCGATCTATGTTCAAACAGAGAGTTTATGAGATCGATCTCCTATGTATAGAGATCGATCTCCTCAAAGTCAAAGAGTTAAGGAGATCGATCTAAGGTGATTAGAGATCGATCTCCTCTCTACGAGAATACCTGCTAGATCGATCTTGCCTCAAACAGAGAGATTAGAAGATCGATCTGATGGTTTGACAGATCGATCTTTACTAACATTTTCAAATTATAAGATCGATCTCTATAATTATGAGATCAATCTCCATGCTTCAAATTGCTTTGTAATTGCAGGAATTTAAACTAAGAGATCGATTTAGTCATGATGGGAGATCGATCTGGTACTCTACTGGAGGTTCCCAATGGCTCTTTCTGCAAAATCTTCAACGGGAAAAACAACATTAAATGGTCCAACTACCAATCCTGCTGTATAAAATCAAGTATTGAAGATACTGGAAAAGAAGACACCATTGCTGTAAATTCTGTATATTCTCAAGAAATCTTTTCAAACATTCTCTTTGTCTTCAAACATCATTTATTGACATTGTTGTAAAAATCCTTGTGTATAAGCTATTTTCTTCTACCCTCAAAAGAAAGCTTCACTTTGTATTCATCCTTAATTCAAGAGAGAAGAGGAAAGTTCCTCTGTGAGATAACATTGTAAAGGGTGAATATATTCTTCTGTAAAAAGGGTAGAGAGGTTATTCCTTAACTTGAAAAAGGGAGTTTGTATCAGCTATTGATATAGTGAAAGAAAGCTCTTGACAAGGAGGTCAAGAAGAGAGGATATAGGCAAGAGATTGGCCGAACCTCTATAAACTACTGAGTTTGCTGTTTCTTTCTGTTATCTCCTTTAATTTATTGCACTACATTTTATTGATTATTCTTAGATTACTTGCAATTAGATTCAATTAAGTTTAAATTTACCATTATCACTAGAATATCGATTCACCCCCTCTCGGTAGAGCCAACAATTAGTATCAAAGCAAGGACTCTTTGATCATAATGGAATAACTTCTTAAGAGTTAAAAACAATCTAATGGCTCACAACAATGTAGCAACCAATCTAGTAGTAGATGGGCATTATACAGATAGACCTCCCATGTTCAATAGTGATCATTATGCTTATTGGAAAACTAGGATGATGCTTTTCATTCAAGCAAATGACTATGAAGTATGAAGGATTATAACTAAAGGTCCTCAAATCCCAACTAAAAGAATAGAGAGAAGAGATATCCCTAAAGAAGAAGATGTGTGGGATTCAAATGATGTAAAATGTGCTCAGCTAAATGTGAAGGCCATACACACCCTATTTTGTGCTTTATGGCAAAATGAGTATAATAGAGTCTCCGATTGTGACAATGCCAAACAAATTTGGGACAAATTGGCAATTACTCATGAAGGCACAACTCAAGTAAAGGAGACTAAGGTAGGAATGCTCACACATGATTATGAGCTATTTAGGATGAAAGAAGGAAAATTAATTAGTGACTTGTTCACTAGATTTACTGATGTAAAAAATAGGCTAAAGTCCTTAGGGAAAATCTATTCAAATATAGAAATGGTTAAGAAAATATTAAATAGCCTATCAAAATCATGAGAAGCTAAAGTAACTGCAATTGAGGAGTCTAAAGATCCCCACACACTATCACTAGATGAATTAATAGGGTCTGTCAGGACCCCAGTTTCAATCCTTGACTTTAACCAAAAACCACAATAAATTTTTCGCATTTTTAACTTACCTTTCCTCTCTTCACTGGTTGGGCTGTGATTCGATGTCAGAGTCCTCACTTACCACATCATCCATTTCATACATACATGTCAATATATTATTGCTGACTGTAATTGCTTTATTATACATGTAAGATTTTATAAAATCTAATACGATTACATTCCCCATAATATATAACGTATACATCACTGTGCTGTTTCTATGTTTAGATACACAACTGTACATAATAAGTATACCTGACAAAACGATAGGAACTAGCCGTGGACTCTGGGACACTCTCCCACGATAACTCTTGCTCTACTGATGCTCTGTAGAGAGATGTGAAGAAAAGGGGGGTGAGCATAACGCGCTCAGTAAGGAAATCAGGCAAGCAAGTAGATATCCACACTATCTACTCAAAATAGTGCTATGCCTTGAAAACATTATTTCCTTAACTCACTTTAAAAGCATGTCTTGAAATATAATATATATACTTGTACAGAATAAATCCCATGTACAGAAATTCATGCTTTATTTCTCAAATATAGGCATGTAGTGCAAAACAATGCATTGTATATAAATCATGCCTTTATGTAAATCATGCCATGTATATTTAAATCACAATAAATATGGCATCAAATGATTCACAACACAAATAGGAGTCCGACCCATCCCTCAGGTCTGTCTGCAGTTTAAATCAGTCAATCAATGTGATATATCATGTGAGACTCTGTGGTAAATACAAATAGTATCCTGGATTATGATCATATCCGAAAAGTGATCCCATGCGACACAGTACTCGGTGTGCGGCAATCACTGCTGTAACGGGAGGATGGTCAGTCCAATGTCAATCGCCCGCTACGTAACACACGGTACAGCGTACACCTCGTGCCACTCAGACACGGTACAAAGTACACCCGTGAACCCTCACAGCCAGGGTCTTTAGCCCTCGAAACCATGGAAATCCTCACAGCCAGGGTCTTTAGCCCTCGAAACCATGGAAATAAGTATACCAAGTCTATATCAACCTCATGCGGATATCCTCTCTAGCTATGACACACAGTCACACAAGGAATCAGGCATGGGTTTCAACATGTATTACATATCACATACAGTGTGCGTCTTGAGTGCGACTCACAGTCGTTACTCCGCTCAAACACTGTTTCACATCATAAAACTCAACTCTAGTGCGAGCAATCTCTAGCAACTAGGTCAATGCATAGTTTATGTATTAAATCAAGTACGAGTAATAGCTCCCAGTACTATGCTATGCACAATATCAAAATCAAGTACGAGCAATAGCTCCCAGTACTATGTCATGTATAAACCATGAAGAATCGAGTACGAGCCAATCGCTCCAGCACTCTGTCATGCATATATCATTCAAAGCTGAGTACGAGTAAAACTCCAGTACTCTATCATGCATGTCATGAAAATCTAGTGCGTATCAAAATCCAGCACTAATGTTATGTGGAAAACATATGAATCCCAGTGCGAGCTGTGCTCTAGCACGATTCATTCTCACATAAGATGATATATGGCTATTTAAAAGGGATTGTTTACAAAATAGTAAAATCAGCACTAAAAGTGTGCTTAAGTCATATCAACCTTAAAATCATTAGCCCATCTATTTATTTTCATGCTAATAGCATTTAAACACTCACAATAGTATTTTCCATGCTTTTTGCAACTTCTCACAAAAGTTGACTTTTTGACTAACTAGGGGCAAAATCGTAATTTGCCACTATCGGGTCGCAATAATTATTATTCACTTTCTCTGACCCTCAGAGTTTTTAAGTGAATGCAGAAGCAGTTAAAAATACGTGCAGGTATCTCTAACTACTCGCAAAAGTCCCTTACCTCGGATCACGTCACGTGACCTCACTTCCTCGGTGCTGCTAATTCTCACAGTCCGATCAGCTCTCAATGTAAACTCCGGAGCTGTAAATAATCATTCCTCAGGTTAATTATACTTTTCCTACTGTATTCCACATTAATACAGTTTATTTTCCCTTAATGGGCCTTAAAAATCCTTAATGGGCCTTAATCCGTATTAAGCCCGTTTTCCACTTATTATTTCCCTTCATCAGGGTCTATCGACTCATTGGGCTTTATTCCAAGCTCTTTGGATAGCCCGTATATCATTTACGACATTTAATTCAAAATTCCAATTATAATTCACTAAATACGGAATTTAATCCGAAATGCGTAAAATAAATCTTAAATACGCAATAATCACATAATTTATCGTAAATGAACTTTACTTACCCGAGAATATGCGATGGTACGCAAATCGAAGTTCGATCGAGCTTCCGTTCGGAATTTATCGTCGAACTGCACAATTTATTATATTTAACTCTGGGTCAATTTTCGATTAAATATAATATAAATAAATTCATCGAAAATCAAATCGGTCACTTTTGACCTCGTATCGACTTACCCGAAGTCCGGTGAAATCCCAAAAATTTTTCTTTTCCTTTTTCTTTCTTTTTCCTCTTTTCCCCTTTTCTCCTTGGCTGAACCGGTCCGGTCCGGTTCAGCACAGAACCTTCTCCACTGAACCGCCGACGGGTTCAGGCATCCTTTGGCCGTGCCGGCCTATTCCGACCGGTTCCCGACGCATCACCACCGCAGTTCGGCGCGCCTAAGCCTGGGCAACACTCGGCTGGGCTCGATCGGGACCAAGCACCGCCGGTGGCCGCCGGATTCCTTCTTTTCCTCCGCGGCTTCACCTCTTCGATTCGCCGGCGTCCGGCGTCGGTGGAGGTCGTGATCGGTGCCGATGGGTGCGCACGATGCCGGGCTTCCTTTTCCACAGCTTGCCTGGCCGTGGGGTGGCCGGTGGTGGCCGTCCGGTGGTCTTCTCACTCGGGTCGGCTTCCACGCGATTTCCCCTCTTCTCTCTCCCCGATTCAACTTTCAGATTTCCTTTTTTTTTAATAATATATTTTTATTATTATTTTATTATAAAATAATAATAAAAATCCCATAAATATCCCAAAAATATCTAAAAATATCTCCAAAAATCATATTAAATTCATTTAATTCGTAAATGAATTTATCAGTCCGCTTTTACCTTTTCGGTATATTTTTCCACTATTTTTGGGCTCATTTTTCAAGGCAAAAATTTCGATAAATTCTAATAAATTTATATCTTGATCAATTGGGCTCGAAATTAAATATTTTCCTCGATTTTGATCAAGATTCCACAATTTCATATTTTTAATGAAATTGTCTTATCGAAATTATACTGAATTTCAGTCATTTGACCGTTTTACCCCTGCACTCATTCGGGAATCAACTTAACCCTTATCTCGTTGTTATGTAGCTTACATGCATTTTTAAATTTCTCAAATTGTCGATTGCATGTTAGTAAATACTCTTCTTATGATTCAACTATAATTACATAGTGTTCATACACATAGGAATCATAAGGAAATAAGCTACAAAAAATCCGGGTCTGACAATCCTCCCCCACTCAGAAAATTTGGTCCTCCAAATTAGAACCAAGTCAGTCCTCAAATAGGTGAGGGTACTTCTCTCGCATCAGACTCTCTAGCTCCCAAGTAGCTTCCTCTGAAGTATGATGCTGCCAGAGAATCTTCACTAATCTGATGGTCTTCGATCTCAATACCTTCTCCTTCATATCCAATATCCGAATCGGTCTCTCTACATATGACAAGTCCTCTCGGAGCTCCAAAGGCTCATAACTAATCACATGTGACGGATCCGGGTGATACTTTCGAAGCATCGATATGTGGAAGACGTTGTGGACACCTGATAAGTCCGGTGGCAATGCCAACCTATACGCCTTATCTCCCACTCGATCAAGTATCTCAAAGGGTCCAATGTAGCGAGGATTTAGTTTCCCTCTCTTCCCAAATCTCGCTATGCCCTTGGAAGGAGAAACTCTCAAAAACACGGATTCACCAACTGCAAACTCTAGTGGCCTACGTCTCCTGTCAGCGTAACTCTTTTGTCTGCTCTGAGCTGTCCTCAGTCTCTCTACTATCAAGCGGACATCCTCAGATGCTCGCGCAACCAAGTCAGGAGCAAAAATCTTACGGTCACCCACTTCTTCCCATCCAATAGGGGAACGACATCTACGGCCATACAAAGCCTCATACGGTGCCATCTCGATACTCGAATGATGACTGTTGTTGTAGGCGAACCCGGCTAGTGGCAGGTGGTCATCCCAGGAGCCTCGATAGTCTAGCACACATGCTCTCAACATGTCCTCCAGAGTCTGTATAGTCCTCTCTGACTGACCATCTATCTGAGGATGGAAAGCGGTGCTCAAACTCAACTGGGTTCCCATAGCTTCCTGAAAATGTCCCCAAAAGTGGGATGTGAAGCGGGAATCTCTATCAGAGACTATGCTCACTGGTACACCGTGTAACCTCACTACCTCGCGTACGTACAGTTCTGCTAATGAACTCAGAGTATCGGTAGCTCTCATAGCTAGGAAGTGGGCTGACTTCGTCAGTCTATCAACGATCACCCATATAGCATCGTGATTCCTACGGGTCCTTGGTAAACCCATCACGAAATCTATGGTGATATGCTCTCATTTCCATGTCGGTATAGGTAGAGGCTACAACAATCCTGCAGGTTTCTGATGCTCTACCTTCACCTGCTGACATATGAGACACTTTGCCACGAAGTCTGCTACATCTCTCTTCATACCCGACCACCAGTATACCTTCCGGAGGTTCTGATACATCTTGTTACTCCCCGGATGCAACGTATACCTCGACGAATGAGCTTCTGCCAATATCAATCTCCTGAGTCCTGGATCCTCGGGAACACACAATCTACCTCTAAACCTCAGTAGTCCATCAGAACTCAACTCAAAATCAGTCACGGTGCCCTTCTGCATTTGACTACTCACATCCATACAAAATGGATCAGTCTGCTGAGCTACTCTGATCCTGTCCAACAGATCCGGCTCCAAGCGTAGACTAGCTATCACATAGCCTGTATCCATGTCAGAAGGCACGACTCCCAAACTGAGGCTAGCAAACTGCTCTAGCAAATCATGTTCCCTAACCATCATATACGATACCATCCCCAGGCTCTTTCTGCTCAAGGCATCGGCTACAACGTTAGCCTTACCCGGATGATAAAGTATCTCACAATCGTAGTCCTTCAGAAGCTCTAGCCATCTTCTCTGTCTCATGTTCAGCTCCTTCTGCGAGAACAGATACTTGAGGCTCTTGTGGTCGGTAAATATCTAGAACTTCTCGCCATACAAGTAGTGGCGCCATACCTTCAACGCAAACACTACTGCAGCTAGCTCCAAATCATGGGTCGGATAGTTTTTCTCATGGTCCTTCAGCTGTCTGGATCCATAAGCAACTACCTTCCCGTCCTGCATCAATACGCAGCCCAGTCCCTGATGCGAAGCATCGGTATATACTGCAAATCCTCCTGAGCTGGTAGGGATAGTGAGAATCGGAGAGGTGGTCAATCGACGCTTCAACTCCTCAAAGCTCTTCTCACAATCCTTGTTCCATATGAACGGTGCACTCTTTCGAGTAAGACGTGTCAACAGAGCAGCCAACTTTGAAAATCCCTCGACGAATCTCCGATAGTATCCAGCTAAACCCAGAAAACTCCTGATCTCGGTGACTGTCTTTGGCTGTTCCCACTGAACTACAGTCTCTATCTTAGATGGATCAACTGATACACCATCTCTCGATATGACATGTCCCAAAAACGAGATCTGTGACAACCAAAAGTCACACTTGCTGAGCTTAGCATATAACTCATGCTCCCGTAACGTCTGCAGCACGATCCTGAGGTGCTCCTCATGCTCCTCCGTGGATCTCGAATACACCAATATGTCATCGATGAAGACGATAACAAACTGGTCCAAGTATGGCTTGAACACATCGTTCATCAAAGCCATGAAAGTAGCTGGAGCATTCGTCAATCCGAATGGCATGACCAAGAACTCATAATGGCCATATCGAGTACGAAATGCTGTCTTGGGTACATCTCCACTCCGAACCTTCAGCTGATGATACCCAGACCTTAGGTCAATCTTGGAAAAGACCTGTGCTCCCTGTAGCTGATCTAGCAAGTCGTCAATGCGTGGAAGGGGGTATCTATTCTTGATGGTGGCCTTATTCAACAATCGGTAGTCTATACATAATCGGAGGCTCCCATCCTTCTTCCTCACAAACAGAACCGGTGCTCCCCAAGGTGAAACACTCGGTCGTACAAAACCCCTATCCAACAGCTCCTGTAACTGTCTCTTGAGCTCTTCCAGCTCAACTAAGGCCATGCGATAAGGTGGTCTCAAAATAGGCTCCGTACCAGGTACCAGATCTATATAGAACTCCATCTCTCTGTCTGGTGGTAACCCTGGCAATTCATCCGGGAAAACATCTGGGTACTCACTGACCACAGTGATATCTGTCAACTCCGGATGTGCCTTATCCATATCTACCACGTCCGCAATGAAACCTTGATATGTTGAAGGTTTTCTAAATCAGAAGTCATGTAATAATCATATCTACTCCTTTCATTTATCTTTATTAAACTTTACAACATATCTAGTAGGGTTAGGAAACATAACTGTCTTAGAGTAACAGTCTAAAACAGCATGGTTTGCAGATAGCCAATCCATTCCTAATATTATATCAAAGTCGCTCATACTTAGTAATATTAGATTTGCTGTCATCTCCTTATCCCCTACTCTCAACTTGCAGTCATTATATACATATTCTACAACTTGACTACTATTCATAGGCGTACTTATCAACATCAACATACATAATGGTGTACGCTCTACATGTCTTGCTAACTTACATGCAAATGATGGCGATACAAAAGAATGCGTGGCACCAGGATCAATTAAAACATATGCTTCAATATCATAAATCAGGATGTTACCTCGAATAACATCCGATGAAGCATCAGCTGTTCCCTGGTCCAAAGCATGTACTCGCCCTTGACCCATCACTTGTTTCCCTTTCTCCTCTGCCATCGCTCTAACTCTCTGAGCAGACGTACCAGCTGGAGCTCTATCAAACTCCCTGCCCCTCTGTGGTGCAGTCACAAACGGCGCTGGGCAATCTCTAGCCAGATGCCCCTGTTTCCCACATCGAAAACATACCATAGTACTCTGTGGACACGGTCTATGTCCATGTGATCTACCGCATCTTCTGCACTGATCTGCAGCAGGTCTCTGTCCTCCTATGACAATGCCCTTTGCTGGGGCTACAGTCGAATAAGCAGGAGGTCTAGCATATCTCTCTCGTGTCCCCTCTATCCGTGATCTCTTACCGAAGGATATCTTTCCCCCTCGATAACTAAAATCTCTAGCCGGCCTCTTCTTCTGCAAGTCTAGGCTACGGCTAAACTTCCCAAACTCGGAAGCATTCCTCTCGTAGTCCTGCTCGCATAGTTGCGCCCTGCGCACTGCCTCCTCATAAGTCATTATGTCTAATGGGACCAACTTGGACCGTAGCACCGGTCTCAACCCGTCGATAAACCTGTGGACCTTCCTGGTCTCACTGTACATAGTATCCGGGTCGTATCTCCCTAGGGATAGGAATCGAGTCTCATACTCGTCCACCGATAAACTCCCCTGGTTGAGTCTCAAAAATTCTGCCTGTAGTTTTTGCTGTGCAGTGTCGGGAGTAAACTGCCTCCTAAAGGCCTCCCGAAATATATCCCAACTGATATCCGTGTGTCGGGATCTCAATATAGGTCGGGTGGACTTCCACCAATGCTCTGCGGCTCCCTTCAGTAGGAACGCAGCAAACGCGACCATCTCCGAGGTCGTGCACTCGAAGAATCCATAGAGCTTCTCTAGCTCTGCCAACCACTCCTCCGCAGCTACTGGGTTCTTGACCCCACTAAATGATGGAGGTAAACTTCTGGAACTCCCTCAACCGATGCAAGTCACATCCATATCCTAATCCACTGCCACCCGAAACCGGTGGGGGTGTAGGAGTATCTACTGTCCTCTGTGCATCAGCTGTCTGCGTAGGTGTATCAGGGGCAACTGCCTCTCCTGTAGCAGCTCCTGCCTCCTGTCTCTGCCTACCTGGCATCGTCTGTGCCAGTATCTCAATAATAGTCTCGAGACCACGCTCTAATCTCGTGAAGCGCGTCTCGGCACACTCGGGTGCCTCAGTAGCACCTGCAGTCTCATGCGTAGGTAATGGTCTGGCAGCGGCTCGTCCCTCGGGTCTATCTCCCCGGCCTCGAGCCCTACCTCTCATACCTCTACCACTACGCGTATTTTCCATTTAGGCAAAGTCCCTGCATTCATAATAGTGAATTAGTCCATTTCCTATATGGTATACACAGTTATATCTAAACACAGCACAGTACTATGGGGATGTACACTTTCCTATTTTCTAACACCGACTCACATCAGACCAACCTCTGCTCTGATACCATCCTGTCAGGACCCCAGTTTCAATCCTTGACTTTAACCAAAAACCACAATAAATTTTTCGCATTTTTAACTTACCTTTCCTCTCTTCACTGGTTGGGCTGTGATTCGATGTCAGAGTCCTCACTTACCACATCATCCATTTCATACATACATGTCAATATATTATTACTGACTGTAATTGCTTTTATTATACATGTAAGATTTTATAAAACCTAATACGATTACATTCCCCATAATATATAACGTATACATCACTGTGCTGTTTCTATGTTTAGATACACAACTGTATATAATAAGTATACCTGACAAAACGATAGGAACTAGCAGTGGACTCTAGGACACTCTCCCACGATAACTCTCGCTCTACTGATGCTCTGTAGAGAGATGTAAAGAAAAGGGGGGTGACCATAACGCGCTCAGTAAGGAAATCAGGCAAGCAAGTAGATATCTACACTATCTACTCAAAATAGTGCTATGCCTTGAAAACATTATTTCCTTAACTCACTTTAAAAGCATGTCTTGAAATATAATATATATACTTGTACAGAATAAATCCCATGTACAGAAATTCATGCTTTATTTCTCAAATATAGGCATGTAGTGCAAAACAATGCATTGTATATAAATCATACCTTTATGTAAATCATGCCATGTATATTTAAATCACAATAAATATGGCATCAAATGATTCACAACACAAATCGGAGTCCGACCCATCCCTCAGGTCTGTCCGCAGTTTAAATCAGTCAATCAATGTGATATATCATGTGAGACTCTGTGGTAAATACAAATAGTATCCTGGATTATGATCATATCCGAAAAGTGATCCCATGCGACACAGTACTCGGTGTGCGGCAATCACTGCTGTAACGGGAGGATGGTCAGTCCAATGTCAACCGCCAGCTACGTAACACACGGTACAGCGTACACCTCGTGCCACTCAGACACGGTACAAAGTACACCCGTGGACCCTCACAGCCAGGGTCTTTAGCCCTCGAAACCATGGAAATCCTCACAGCCAGGGTCTTTAGCCCTCGAAACCATGGAAATCCTCACAGCCAGGATCTTTAGCCCTCGAAACCATGGAAATAAGTATACCACGTCTATATCAACCTCATACGGATATCCTCTCTAGCTATGACACACAGTCACACAAGGAATCAGGCATGGGTTTCAACATGTATTACATATCACATACAGTGTGCGTCTTGAGTGCGACTCACAGTCGTTACTCCGCTCAAACACTGTTTCACATCATAAAACTCAACTCTAGTGCGAGCAATCTCTAGCAACTAGGTCAATGCATAGTTTATGTATTAAATCAAGTACGAGCAATAGCTCCCAGTACTATGCTATGCACAATATCAAAATCCAGTACGAGCAATAGCTCCCAGTACTATGTCATGTATAAACCATGAAGAATCGAGTACGAGCCAATCGCTCCAGCACTCTGTCATGCATATATCATTCAAAGCTGAGTACGAGTAAAACTCCAGTACTCTATCATGCATGTCATGAAAATCTAGTGCGTATCAAAATCCAGCACTAATGTTATGTGGAAAACATATGAATCCTAGTGCGAGCTGTGCTCTAGCACGATTCATTCTCACATAAGATGATAGATGGCTATTTAAAAGGGATTATTTACAAAATAGTAAAATCAGCACTAAAAGTGTGCTTAAGTCATATCAACCTTAAAATCATTAGCCCATCTATTTATTTTCATGCTAATAGCATTTAAACACTCACAATAGTGTTTTCCATGCTTTTTGCAACTTCTCACAAAAGTTGACTTTTTGACTAACTAGGGGCAAAATCGTAATTTGCCACTATCGGGTCGCAATAATTATTATTCACTTTCTCTGACCCTCAGAGTTTTTAAGTGAATGCAGAAGCAGTTAAAAATACGTGCAGGTATCTCTAACTACTTGCAAAAGTCCCTTACCTCGGATCACGTCACGTGACCTCACTTCCTCGGTGCTGCTAATTCTCGCAGTCCGATCAGCTCTCAATGTAAACTCCGGAGCTGTAAATAATCATTCCTCAGGTTAATTATACTTTTCCTACTGTATTCCACATTAATACAGTTTATTTTCCCTTAATGGGCCTTAAAAATCCTTAATGGGCCTTAATCCGTATTAAGCCCGTTTTCCACTTATTATTTCCCTTCATCAGGGTCTATCGACTCATTGGGCTTTATTCCAAGCTCTTTGGATAGCCCGTATATCATTTACGACATTTAATTCAAAATTCCAATTATAATTCACTAAATACGGAATTTAATCCGAAATGCGTAAAATAAATCTTAAATACGCAATAATCACATAATTTATCGTAAATGAACTTTACTTACCCGAGAATATGCAATGGTACGCAAATCGAAGTTCGATCGGGCTCCCGTTCGGAATTTATCGTCGAACTGCATAATTTATTATATTTAACTCCGGGTCAATTTTTGATTAAATATAATTTAAATAAATTCATCGAAAATCAAATCGGTCACTTTTGACCTCGTATCGACTTACCCGAAGTCCGGTGAAATCCTGAAAATTTTTCTTTTCCTTTTTCTTTCTTTTTCCTCTTTTTCCCCTTTTCTCCTTGGCTGAACCGGTCCGGTCCGGTTCAGCACAGAACCTTCTCCACTGAACCGCCGACCGGTTCAGGCATCCTTTGGCGGTGCCGGCCTATTCCGGTCGGTTCCCGACGCATCACCACCGCAGTTCGGCGCGCCTAAGCCTGAGCAACACTCGGCTGGGCTCGATCGGGACCAAGCACCGCCGGTGGCCGCCGAATTCCTTCTTTTCCTCCGCGGCTTCACCTCTTCGATTCGCCGGCGTCCAGCGTCGGTGGAGGTCGTGACCGGTGCCGATGGGTGCGCACGATGTCGGGCTTCCTTTTCCACAGCTTGCCTGGCCGTGGGGTGGCAGGTGGTGGCCGTCCGGTGGTCTTCTCCCTCGGGTCGGCTTCCACGCGGTTTCCCCTCTTCTCTCTCCCCGATTCAACTTTCAGATTTCCTTTTTTTTATAATATATTTTTATTATTATTTTATTATAAAATAATAATAAAAATCCCATAAATATCCCAAAAATATCTAAAAATATCTCTAAAAATCATATTAAATTCATTTAATCTGTAAATGAATTTATCAGTCCGCTTTTACCTTTTCGATATATTTTTCCACTATTTTTGGGCTCATTTTTCGAGGTAAAAATTCCGATAAATTCTAATAAATTTATATCTTGATCAATTGAGCTCGAAATTAAATATTTTCCTCGATTTTGATCAAGATTCCACAATTTCATATTTTTAATGAAATTGTCTTATCGAAATTATACTGAATTTCAGTCATTTGACCGTTTTACCCCTGCACTCGTTCGGGAATCAACTTAACCCTTATCTCGTTGTTATGTAGCTTACATGCATTTTTAAATTTCTCAAATTGTCGATTGCATGTTAGTAAATACTCTTCTTATGATTCAACTATAATTACATAGTGTTCATACACATAGGAATCATAAGGAAATAAGCTACAAAAAATCCGGGTCTGACAGGGTCACTACTCACATATGAAATGAAGTTAAGGAGAAATGAAGAGCCACCCAAGAAAGTGAGAGTAGCTCTAAAATCCACTACTCAAGAAGACTTGAAAGAGAATAAAAATGAGAGTGGTAATGAAGAAGATCTTGAAATGGCAATGTTTGCCAAGAGATTTAACAAATTTATGAGAATGAGAGCAAGTGGTAGTGGTAGGAGAAACCACAAGAAAGAACAAGAATAACTAGGTAGAAAAGATACTATTGTATGTTATGAATGCAAAAAACCTGGACATATTAAATTTAACTGCCCTCTTCTTAAAAGATCAAATGATAGGTATCACAAAAAAAAGGCAATGATGGCAACATGGAGCGACAATGATAGCTCCGATGATGATTCAAATGAGGATACTGTCAATCTATGCTTCATGGCAATTGAAGATGAAAAGGTAACTTCAGATCTCAATGAGTACTCTTTTGATAAATTGCAAGATGCATTTGATGATCTTGCATTAGAATATGAATGCATGAGTATGAAGTACAAAAAATTAATATCTAAACTAAAGAAAGAAAATGAGTTAATACTAAAGGATAATATAGAATGTGAAAAGAAATTAGAAAATACAAATCTTGAAATTCATGACCTAAAAGAAAAAAATAGCAGCTTACGTAATTCCTTTACTAGATTTTACATGGGTCAACAAAAATTAGATAACATGCTAGAAACTCAAAGGGCCTTCTTTGATAAGAATGGATTAGGATATGATGGGAAAAGTGAGGAGACACACCTCAAAAGTTTCTTAGCTAGAAAGAATATGCATAAACCCTCAACTACTTGTCACATTATAATAAAAAAGGGCATGCATCATATAATTGCAATGTGAAGATGACCACATCTAGAGGAAAAATAGTGAAAAGAATTTGGGTTCCAAAAGAGGTAGTTAATTCAAAAGACATTAATGCTATAGTAAAATGGATCCCAAAGGGAATAAAAATTCTATTCACTAACTCCAAAGGACCCAAGAAAATTTGGGTACCTAAGACAAAAGTTTGAATGTTGATTATAGGTGATTGAGCATTGTTACAAAGCAAAAACAAAGAAAGCTTGGTACTTGGATAGTGGATGCTCAAAACACATGACCGGTGATAGAAGCCACTTCAACTCATTTAAATCAAAAGTTGGTGGAGAAGTCACATTTAGGGACAACTCCAAAGGCCAAGTTAAAGGAAGTGGTTCAATTGGTAATGACTATTTCTCACTAGAAAAGGTTTTACTTGTTAGGGGTCTAAAACATAATTTGCTAAGTATTAGTCAACTTTGTGACAAAGGTTACAAAGTAATTTTTTATTACTTAAAATGTCATGTTATAGATCCTAAATCTAATAAAGTTCTTTTTCTAGGTCATAGACAAGGTAACATATACATTGTTTATCTAAATGAACTTAAAAATGAAAATATATGCCTTATGGTAGATAAAGAAAAAGAACCATGGTTGTGGCATAGAAGACTAGGTCATGCTTGCTTGCATGTATTATCTAAGCTAGCTAGAAAAACCTTGTTATAGGATTACCTAAGTTGTCCTTTAACTATGACAAAATTTGTGAAGCTTGTGTAAAAGGAAAACATAAAAGGACAATATTTAAACCTAAACATAGTGTATCAACCACTGGCCTCTCCAATTACTTCACCTAGATCTATTTGGACCAACTAGAACTACAAGCCTAGGTGGCAAGCATTATGGGTTTGTGATTGTAGATGATTACACTAGGTTCACTTGGGTGTTCTTCTTTAGAGTAAAAAATGAAGCCTTAGAAAAATTCATTGTCTATACAAAAGTAGCCTAAAATGAAAAAGGTTACACTATAACTAGTATTAGAAGTGATCATGGCAAGGAGTTTGAAAATATTGGATTTGATGAATATTGCAATGATCAAGGAATTAGTCATAATTTTTTAGCCCCTAAGACACCACAACAAAATGGGGTAGTTGAGAGAAGAAATAGAACATTGGAAGAAATGGCTAGAACCATGTTGTGTGAAAATAACTTACCTAAATATTTTGGGCTAAAGCTATAAATACATCTTGCTATATCATTAATAGAGCCATGATTAGAGAAATCTTAAAGAAAACCCCTTATGAGGTTTACAAGGGAAAGAAGCCTAATATTAGCTATTTTCACCCCTTTGGTTGTAGATGCTTTGTCTTAAATAATGGAAAAGGCAATTTAGGAAAATTTGATGCCAAGAGTGATGAGGGAATCTTTTTAAGCTACTCCTTGAATTCAAAGGCATATAGAGTATATAATAAAAGAACCTTGATTGTTGAAGAATCAATACATGTAATATTTGATGAGTCAAATGATATATCTAAAAGCTCAACCAATGATGAGGATATTGAAATATTTGATGAGAACTTGAAAGAAACCTCAAACATAGAGAATGATCTATTAGAGAAACTTGACATTAATAAAGAGGATGAAGAAGAACTAGAAATGTTAGAAAGAGAGTCTAGAGCACCAAGAGAATTAGGATATGTCAAAGATTGTGAAATAGTAGGTGATCCAACTCTTGGAGTTTACACAAGGTCCTCTTTAAGAAATGTATGTCAATATATAGCCTTTGTATCTCAAATTGAACCAAGGAATGTCAATGAAGCTTTAGATGACAATAATTGGTTTTTAGCCATGCAAGAAGAACTAAATCAATTTGAAAGAAGCAAAGTATGGAATCTAGTTCCTAGACCTAGTGATCACTCTATAATTGGAACTAAATGGATCTTTAAGAACAAGATGGATGAAAATAGTGTGATCATAAGAAACAAGGCTAGGCTAGTTGCACAAGGCTATAGGCAAGAAGAATGAATAGACTATGATGAAACTTATGCACCGGTAGCTAGATTAGAAGCAATAAGAATACTACTTGCCTTTGCATGCTACAAAAACTTCAAATTATATCAAATGGATGTAAAGAGTGCATTTTTGAATGGCTTCATCAATGAAGAAGTTTATTTTGAGCAACCTCCTGGTTTGAAAGTTATGAATTTCCTTAACATGTATTCAAACTCTCTAAGGCACATTATGGTTTGAAACAAGCTCTTAGAGCATGGTATGAAAGACTGTCAAAATTCTTAATAGAAAAAGGATTTTGAAGAGGAAAAGTAGATACTACTTTGATTATCAAAAATAAAAATACAGATTTACTAGTTGTTCAAGTGTATGTAGATGACATTATTTTTGGATCAACTAATGAATCTCTTTGTCAAGAGTTTGCTAAGATCATGCAAGGTGAATTTGAAATGAGCATGATGGGAGAACTCACCTACTTCTTGGGACTTCAAGTGAAGCAAACTAAAGATGGAACCTTCATCAATCAAGCTAAATATACTAAGGATTTACTCAAACGATTTGGAATGGATAACTGTAAACCTCAAGTAACTCCAATAGGCACCAACATCAAACTTGATAAAGATGAAAGTGGTAAGTATGTAGACACTAAACTATATAGGTCTATGATTGGTTAATTGCTTTATCTTACTGCAAGTAGACCAGATATTCTGTTTAGTGTATGCCTATGTGCTAGATTTCAATCTTCTCCTAGGGAGTCACACTTACTAGCCACTAAAAGGATCTTTAGATATCTCAAAGACACTCCCTCTCTAGGACTTTGGTACCTTAAGGACTCCACCTTTGCTCTTCATGCTTTTTCTGATGCAGATTTTGGAGGTTGTAAAATAGATAGAAAGAGCACTTCAGGAACATGCCAATTCTTAAGAAATAGATTAATCTCATGGTTCTCTAAGAAAAAAATAGTGTAGCACAATCCACAACAGAAGCAGAATATACAGCAGCTGGTAGTTGTAGTGCTCAAGTGTTGTGGATTAAACAACAAATGAAAGACTGTGGTATTGACATGAAGCAAGTCTCAATCAAATGTGAAATACCAGTGCCATTAATCTCTCTAAAAATCCAATTCAACACTCTAGAACTAAGCATATTGAGATTAGGCATCATTTTCTTAGAGATCATGTACAAAAAGGAGATATAATTCTAGAATATATTGATACTTTACATCAAATAGCTGATATCTTCACCAAACCTCTTGATAGAGATAGGTTTTGTGTTCTTAGAGGTGAATTAGGACTCATGAATGTTCCTTAAGATTTATCCCCTTCAAAACCTTGATTTCAAAGTGATTTTCAACTGATTTGTCAATTCATTTTCTGGGCAAAAAGTATGAGAGATCGATCTCCTATCACCATAGATCGATCTTCATGCTCCAAATTAGCCTAAAGCAGTAAGGTTCAGCTAAGCAGATCGATCTTCTATCCCATAAGATCGATCTCCTTAAGCCTTTGTAAAATAGCAGATCGATCTCTGCATTTGGCAGATCGATCTCCTTGAGCTTCTGTATATTGAAGATTGATCCCTTGAAACATCAGATCGATCTCTTCAAGTTTCTAGAAATATCAGATCGATCTGGTACCTGGAAAGATCGATCTCCTTAGCCCTGGACTATAAATACTGCTTCAAAATCCCCAAATTTCAAAATCTCAAATCTTCAAATCCCTAACCCTCTGTCGTGCCTCCTCCTTCGATTTTAACTCCCAGATCGATCTCGGTAAGGTTCTTGCCCAATCTTTTCATCAATCTGTGTTCTAGTAACCTACATTATTGAATTTTCTTCAAAAATTTCTTTGTTTTTGCTAAAATCTTCATTAGGGTAATTCTAAAACTGTTCCATTGCCTAGGTTTCTAGAGAACTGTTGCCTAGGGTGTGCAAAACAATCTTAGAGTGTGTCTAACTGAAATTTTAGTCTACAATCATGCCTCGTCTTAAGAGAGTTGGAACCAAACCACCTAGACCAAACTCAAATGTTGATAAAGGGTCATCCTCCCAACCTCAAACAGCTCCTCCTTCTTCTGTCACCACCTTTAGCAGGTGTTTTCAAACACCTACAAAAAGGAAACGATATGAAGAGTATTTCTCAACCATGCCAATAAAGCACTGGCGAACAATTGATTTTTCCTTCCTAAATCGTATTGATTTCCCCTATCTGTCAAAAATGGAAGAGTTTGGCTGGCTTCCATTCCTTAAGATAAACACCCCGGCACCTCCAAACATCATTAGGGCCTTCTTCTCTAATGCTGAACTCATATACGACCCTGATGATACCTGCAAGATTCTAGGGTTCAAAACATTTGTCATGGCTAAAACAATCTCTGTAAACACAACCCTATTAGCCCGAGTGTTTAGAATTGAAGATGATGGGTTGACCGATGAAGAGGAGGAGGTACCCCTCGAATTTAACCTCCCTAGGGATAAGGCGAGTGACCTACCGATGCACCCTAGGTTACTCCACTTTATAATCTCGTGGAACCTCAGACCCTTCGGTACCCGCTACTCCACGGTCAGGAAACTAAACCGTTTTTGGCTCCACTACCTTCACACTTCACAAAACTAGAAACCAAATCTAGTCCACTTCATTTACGAAGACTGGCTGAAAATCATGCTTGGACAAGCCTCCACAATAGTCTTCCTGCAATCGCTTGCGTACTTGCTCCAACGACTCAGGGTCGATTGTTTCTATGAGACCAGTGAAGTGCCTTCTGCAAAGAGCATCTTCAACATTGGCACACTTCACCATATGGGGTACTACAAGGACTTTCAAAGGCAATAGAGGAAGAAACGAGAAAACTAGTCTGAGGCAACCATGGAAGAAGACCTACCAGCTGAATCTACCGCCTCGACTACTGAGGTTCCTTCTTCGTCGACTGCTCAGCCCACTACACCTACCTCATCATCTGACGGCCTGGAATCGATTATGGCTATAGTTATGGAGCTTAACCGAAAGATGGATGAAGGATTTGCAAACCTTCATGCCACACAGCAGACTATGTTCGATGAGTTGCAGGTTACTCGCACTCGAGTCGAGGAACTTCTGGAGTGATTTCCTCCTCAGCCTTAGGGCATGCTTGTTAAGATTGTTCTAGATGATTGCTAATGTTTATCTTCTATTGTTTACATTTTGAGACATAATTTGCTTGAATGTTTATCTTGTGAAATGGCATGATTGCTCATTTTGGGACACGTATTATGCTTAGTTATCATTTTGAAATGACATATCTTTTGAAATTAAATGATTTTATGTCTTTATTGCCATTGATATGACAAAAAGGGGGAGAAGAATATGTTAAGAAAACATGTTTAAAGGAAGCTTAAATTAAGGGGGAGTTAAGGGGAGCTTACATTAAGGGGGAGTTTTTGAAAGCAAAATAAATTTTATGCATAATGCAAACGGGGTAACTAAACATGTTTATTGAATAAGTTTTATCATATCAAAAAGGGGGAGATTGTTGAGTTAATTTATTTTGAAATGACAAAACAGTAAATTCAATAATGGATATAAAATATAGAAATGCTTTAAACATATTTAGAGTTTATTTAAATACATATCAGTACCAGAAACTAAGTATTTAAGATTAAGAGATCGATCTCATGAGATGAGAGATCGATCTCTTGGGTTTTCTAGTATGAGAGATCGATCTCATGAGAATATGAGATCGATCTGCTAAAAGATTAAAAACTCAAAAAGACTGTATAAGATGTTGAGGAAGCAGAGATCGATCTGTAAGGGTTATGAGATCGATCTGTAAGGGTTATGAGATTGATCTGTAAATTACGGAATGTATGAGAGATCGACCTGGTCTAGAAAGAGATCGATCTCCTTTAAGATAAAGGCTAAAGGTATTAGATCGATCTATGTTCAAACAGAGAGTTTATGAGATCGATCTCCTCAAAGTCAGAGAGTTAAGGAGATCGATCTAGGGTGATTAGAGACCGATCTCCTCTCTACGAGAATACCTGCTAGATCGATCTGGAGATCAATCTTGCCTCAAAAAGAGAGATTAGAATATCGATCTGTTGGTTCGACAGATCGATCTTCACTAACATTTTCAAATTATAAGATCGATCTCTACAATTATGAGATCGATCTCCATGCTTCAAGTTGCTTTGTAATTGCAAGAATTTAAACTAAGAGATCGATCTGGTCATGATGGGAGATCGATCTGGTACTCTACTGGAGGTTCCCAACGGCTCTTTCTGCAAAATCTTCAACGGGGAAAACATCATTAAATGCTCCAACTACCAATCTTGCTGTATAAAATCAAGCATTGAAGACACTGGAAAAGAAGACACCATTACTGTAAATTCTGTATATTCTCAAGAAATCTTTTCCAACATTCTCTTTGTCTTCAAACATCATTTATTGACATTGTTGTAAAAATCCTTGTGTAGAAGCTATTTTCTCCTACCCTCAAAAGAAAGCTTCACTTTGTATTCATCCTTAATTCAAGAGAGAAGAGGAGAGTTCTTCTGTGAGATAACTTGTAAACGGTGAATATTTACCTGTGTAAAAAGGGTAGCGAGGTTATTCCTTAACCTGTAAAAGGGAGTTCGTATCAGCTATTGATATAGTGAAAGAAAGCTCTTGACAAGGAGGTCAATAAGAGAGGACGTAGGCAAGAGATTGGCCGAACCTCTATAAACTACTGAGTTTGCTGTTTCCTTCCCTTATCTCCTTTAATTTAATGCACTACATTTTATTGATTATTCTTTGATTACTTGTAATTAGATTCAATTAAGTTTAAATTTACCATTATCGCTAGAATACCAATTCACCCCCCTCTCAGTAGAGCCAACAGATTGAAAGGAAAAAGAGGTAATATATATATATATATATATATATATATATATATACATGTATGTATATTTAATGTACATGTAGATATATGTGTTGTAGATACAAGCATGTTAGTGTAGATTTAATTAGACAAAAGTGGGAATGATGAGAAGTAGGCAAATAAATATATATTTGTGATAATGAATAATGGAAACAAGTAATAATATATATATGTATATATATATATATTGGTGTATACATATGGGTGTATATAAGATAAATGTGTATGTTAGTATATGTACATACAAAGAATATGTACATGTGATAAGGAAAAATGGAAAAACAAATAAAAATATATACATATATATAGGAGTGTATATATATATGTGTGTGTATATACATGTAGATGTATATAATAAAGGTATATGTTAATATTTGTATGTACAAAATATATAAATAGTAAAGAAAATATATAAACGTGCGTGTTGGCCTAGGTATGTACAATAATACGTACACACGAAGTCGTGACGAATAAATTACGATTTCAACGCAATTCGGATGAT
The DNA here is from genome assembly GCA_033439115.1 of Firmiana major. NCBI lineage: Eukaryota > Viridiplantae > Streptophyta > Magnoliopsida > Malvales > Malvaceae > Firmiana > Firmiana major. The sequence goes on along the minus strand of CM065896.1, from coordinate 46,587,559 downwards.
TCGCAAGAATAGGATGCTAAGTAAACGATTTCGGTGTAGGTGAATCGTAGAAAGAATTAAAGGAGGTACTAGGAGGTGTCACCACTCGAATTCGGGATATCCGATAAATATAGGTAAGGGGTACTATTTAACTTAGTTCTGATAATGCATTCTTATTTCACCGATAAAAGATTTTATGAAGGTGCATATAATTTGAAATGATTTATCAATGCTTTCATACTTGTGAAACTGTTTGCGAAGCATGTTTTAATTTATCAAAATATTCCCCGAGTACCTTCCATGTTATGAAATGAATTTTCTAAGGTATGAAACGTATGGATGTTTTGCATTTATTTATGATTTTATATCCATATTGTTAAAGAAACTTTTGACAATTTCAAAATCATAGAAAAAGGGAAAAGGGGGAAAAGAAAAGATGTTTTTGAGACTATAGGCTTCATGCATGGTTACTTCTTGTGGTGTTCCGGCTCCACCACTTAGGTGCCGGTACGTAGGGCTCCTTTAGCACTTGACTCAACCTATGTGGAAGATGTCGTGCTACTGGTGGTTTATGATGATGTTTTCGGTAGTATCTCGTGCCCGCGCAGCACGCAAATATGTTTCCCACACGAAGAGTGCCCTTTGTGCCCGTGTCCTAGCTAGGTGCTAGTGAAAGCAAGTAAGATAGATACTACTCATATTTTACGAAAGGGTTGTACGACCCTGATCCAGTCTACAGGCCCCTTACCATGGCCATAGGTATGATGACTCTCTACAAAGAATGACATATATTGCATGACTTAGTTATAGCCTAGTCTCCTCGATTTGATTATGAATATCAACTATGATGAATGAATATGTGTTTTCATGAGATATACGATAATTGGTTATGACCGATATGCTTTATGAAATGTTTATGAAATGTTTATGAAAGGTTTATGAAATGTTTATGAAACGTTTATGAACCCGATGGTTTTAAGAACTCATTCATGAATAATGAAAAGCTGTAAAATGGTTAAGCATGTTATTTGTTTTAAAGACACGCTTGCTTTATGATTTTTATGATGATCACGCATGAAATGACAATTTATGTATTTCATTAAAGTTTGGTTCTATGAACAATTTTACATGTTTTTATATATCAGAACTGCTTTAAGAGTATTATCTTACTGGACTTTTCCCCAAAAGCTCACCCCTCTACCTTCAGACCATTTGCAGTGAATCTATAGGAGTTACCTGCCACGTACACGACGTAGGCTGGTGGGAAAGAGCTACCCTAGGCTACTTTTTGTACACGAAAAAAGGTATACAGTTATATTCCTGTACCAGACATATTTGTATGCACAGACATATATTGGAAACTTTTTGTTGGGATGTAATTTGTAAGGAAAACAATGTAAAGAATATTATTTTTGGGATTAGGTTTTAATATGATTGGTATTGCATCGAAATGGATGTATTGAGTTGTAAATGTGAATTTGAAAAGTATGCTTGGTAGTTGTTGATATCTAGGATTGTTGGAAAGCATGCTTGGTAGTTGTGGATATCTAGGATTGTCAAACAATTGAATTGCAGGTGGGTAGGCTCATATATAAATCGTTATGCTGCCGAAATTTCTATCGACCATATATGTCAAAATAAGGAAATTAAATATAATTACGGATAAAGAATTAGGAAAAGTGATTCGACACTGCACAGGAATACAACCTAAGTGAATAAGGGAATAAGTGGGTAAATTAAGTTAAAAAAAATCCCCCAATTTTCAAGGGTCAAGGGTCATTACAGGTTAAATCCAAACATATTAATTCATATTTGACTTTAACTGGGCTTAATTTAAATCATTGGGCCCGTTTACCCTTATTAGGCCAGTTTGTACCTTAATGGGCCTTAAGCCCGTTCTTACCTTTCTCTCATCGTGACCATCCTACAAACAATTGGGCTATGATTCGGTGTTAGTCACGTCTTACCTATTTACCATTCCGTTTCCATATTCCCATTCATATATCAGAGTTTACTATCTTTTGACTTTAACTAAATAGATACACAATGGTATTTATAACTCTACATCCCCGACATCATAATCGTTTACAGTACTGTGCATTACATATTTAGATACAAAACTATACAAATGTGTATACTTGTCTCTCGATGGGAAGCAGCAGATACCCAGAATGCAAGTCCTCAGTCGCTCACTAACTATTGTGAGTGCTCTAAAAAGATGGGAAAATAAGGGGGTGAGCAAACTACACGCTCAGTAAGGCAATTATGCAAGTAGATAGCTCCACTATCTACATGCTCATAAGGCCATACCCTTAAAATCCATTTCTTTTCATTAAAATCTCAAGCACAAAACCATGCATACATCAATGACATAGTTTATCAAAACTATTTGTGCATATATAAGTCATGTAATTTATGCATCAATAGCCTGTTATGTGACATCGTTAAATCATACTTAGCATGAATTAAATCAAAATCATGCATTATTTCATGCGATATAAAACAAATCATAAGATACAATCCTTTTATGAATTTATCATTAAAGCATGAAAAACTCATCATGCTACTGCATTTAAATCATTTCAATAAAACTGCAGTATAAACTAACCCTTCCGGGTCAACCATCTCATAAAATAATTCATTAAAATTCATTATAAAACTTTGGTTATAAAACCACCCTTCTTTCAAGGTCACGTATCATAAAATCATATGAAATCTAGCATCACAGTATAAAATCGTAAAATCGGGGGCCTGACCCCTCCCTCGGGTCTACCCTGATCTATCGACCAATAGTTATATCATGTGAGACAAGTAGGTGACTATCAGTAACAACATAGGACTATGGCCATAACCTAGTGATCCCTGGCAACACGGTACCTAGTGTGCAGGGTATCACACCTGAAACGGGAGGTGGGTTGTCCTACCCGCCAAAACAGCATAACACTAGGATTGCGAGGGCAAGGCTTGCTGCCTCGTGGCTAATGCCACTCCACTCCAACAATCCCCACCGTACAGCGTACTCCGTGTGACATACATGGTACAACATACTCCGTGAACCCAAGCTCAGTTAGGGATGCCTGCAATAGGTCTTATCCACCCATATCATCTCTATCTTAGTATGCACGTGTGAGCATATCATCTCACTGTGATACACAGTCTACAGGAGGCTTCAACACGGCTATATGCATGTAATATAAATCCCTGTGTGAGCAAAGCTCTAGCACGGCTCCATGCATATTCATGATATCAGAAAATCTCATGCGAGCAAAGCTCTAGCACGGTTTCATAGAAATCAATGAAATCTGTGTATGAGCAGTGCTCCAGTACAACTTAAAATAAATATAAATTCAAATAAAATCACGTACGAGTAATGCTCTAGTACGGATATGTATAAGAACTCAGTGAAAACCTCGTACGAGAAAAACTCCAGTACGACTTTAAAATGAGTTATAAAACCATATAAAACTTCGTGCGAGCAATGCTCAAGGACGAGTAAATGCTCAAGTCAATCAAAACTTCATACGAGCAACGCTCCAGTACGGCTTGATGCATAAATTCATCAAATCTCGTACGAGTTACACTCCAGCATGACTTTTATACAATATCATATCAAAACAGGATGCGAGCTAAGCTCCAGCACCTCTCATGCATGTCAAATCATTAAAACTAGTGCGAGCAATCGCTTCAGCACATTTTCATGCATATTCAGTCAAAGCAGTCAAAACAGAGTGCGAGCTAGGCTCCAGCAGCTCTCATGCATATTAAATCATAAAATCAGTGCGAGCAACTGCTCTAGCACATTTTATGCATATGATGTCACACAAATCGGTGCGAGCAACCGCTCAAGCACATTTATGCACATTCACAAACGCAGATATAGTGCAAACTATATGCCAGCACTATCTGTTTCCATATAAACTTGATAGTTGGCCCATTTTCCAAAGAATTTTCATTTAAATACCAATAACACTTACGTAGTGTTATTTTGGGAAACTTATGCAATTATTGGCCAATCTATCGATTTACTTTGATTAAAACCAATAAAATTTCGTACTTCAAAAAATTCCTAAAATCATGCATTTCATGCATGTCATGCTTTCACCATCCTTAGGTGAACTTCCCTCAATAGGGGTAAAATAGACTTTTCCTATTTTGAGTCCTTAAAATCTTTAAACCATTTTTAGGACCTTTTGTACAATATCAATGTGTACATACATATTCAACGTATACAAAAGCTATTAAAATACGCGTAGCTACCTCTAGCTACTTACAATTCCCTTACCTCATTTTTCTGTACAGTCTGACCTTTCCACTGATGTCTCGTCACGCAGTCCGATTTGCTCTCAATCAAATCTCCGGAACTGCATATAAATATACATCAGGTCAAATACAAAACAATTAATTGTATTTTATATTTTCTGGGCTTGATTTAAATAATTGGACCCGTTTACCCATATTGGGCCCGATTGCACCTTAATGGGTCTTAATTGGCCTTAAGCCCGATTTTCCACTTACTATTTACATTATCGAGGCCTATTGGGTTCATCGGGCCCATCAGTATTTATTGAGCCTCATTCTAAATTTTTGGACAGCTCAATTAATTATTTACGACAATTTATCTCAATTTCCAGAATTTAATTCATTTAATGCGAAAATTAAATCCGTAATTTATGCAATAAATACCAATCATGTATTGTCACAACCCAAATTACCTAAAAATCAGAGTAAATTTTGCACTTTTTTAATTTCCTTACCCGTCGTGAACAGTTACACTACTAAACAGTTGGGCTATGATTCGGTGTTAGTCACCTCTCACCTATTTACCATTCCATTTTCATATTTCATTTACATATCAATTTATTTTAAATAAATACATCCCCAATATTACATCCATGTACAGTACTGTGCATCTATATGTTCAGATACAAAATTTATACAAATGTGTATACCTGATCCTGATAAGAAGCAGCGGATATGACTACTGTCGTTCTCTTCTACTGAATATACCCTGTGGGTTGGAAAATGAAAGGGTGAGCATAAACAGCTCAGTAAGGCAATAATGTAAGCAGGTAGATAACTATACTATCTACGTGCTGATAATGTCATGATATAAAATCGTTTGTATTTGGAGCATGAGGTAAGACTAAAACGATGTCACATGTATGTATATATCATATACAAGAAATCATGAAATCGACATATAATTCAAACATGGAAAAATCATCATGTATGACATCTCATGCTCGTCACATTTAAAACTTATTTGTTTCCTCATAAACTCATTTCATTAAAAACTCATTTGTTTCATCATAAAACAACTTCATCAAGGTCAAACCCATCTCTCAGGAATAATCACATCTCATTTTAAAAAAATAAATAGGGACATTACCCGTCCTTCGGGTTTGTCCTGGTCTATCTAGACCGTATGATATCATGTGAGGCATGTAGGTTACTGCATGAAAAATCGAGGACTATGGCCATACTTTGTCCCTGTGATCCCAGGCTACACGGATCCCGGTGTGCGGGGTATCACAACTGCAACGGGAGGTGGGGTCAAGTCCTACCTGCCAGAATATCAAGTAACATCATAGAGTCATCATGACTGCACGGTACAGCGTACTCCGTGTGACATACACGGTACATCGTACTCCGTGGACCCATATCATATTCTAGGGGTGCCTGCCGTAGGTCTTATCCACCCCAATACTATGTCGATAACCAACCCATGTCTCAAAGTATATGTGCGAGCATCTCAACTCTCTGTGACACACAGTCTACAGGAGGCTTCCGCACGACTATATGCATGTCAACTCACGTCTAGTGCAAGCGAAGCTCCAGCACCACGCTATACATATCATGATATCTAAAATCTCGTGCGAGCGAGGCTCCAGTACGGTTTTGTGGACACACAAATTTCTCGTACGAGCAATGCTCCAGTATGGCTTTTCATAAGAAATAAATCAGTAAACTTGAGTGGGAGAAAGACTCTAGCACTCTTTTTATTCATGTAAATACGATAGGTGGCTCAATTTTTATAAAATATCTTTTAAAATAGTAATCGGTCCAAACCGGTACCCTTTCGTATAAATCACGAAATCAACAGCCAACCTATGTGCATATTTGCTTAAATCAAAGCAATATATTCATATAAAGCAATAAAAACATGAAATCATGCAATTTATCTGCCTTACTACCCTTTTTGTAAATTTTACTCTAAGGGGTAAAATCGTCCTTTTCTAAATACTTTAAGTAATTCTAGACCCTGTAATTCCCCTCAAAATTACGTATAGGTATCTCTATGCACCTACAAAATTCCCTTACCTCGATTCTCGTCGAGCGCTATCTAAATTCCACTGTCGGAGGCTCGTCCGATCCGATTTGCTGCTAATCCAGTCTCTGGGGCTGCAGATAATTATTTATCACATCAATTTAACCCAATAAATATAATTCTCTTGTTTACTATAGTCGATTTAACTAATTGGGCCAATTTACTCTTATTGGGCCCAATCGCACCTTAATGGGCCTCGACCCATTTTCAGCCTGTTTCTACTAATTAAATCCCTTCTTCGGGTTTACTAGGCTCATTCAGTTTACTAATAATCATCGGGCTTCATTCCAAACTTATTGGATAACCCGTATAGCATTTACGGTAATTACGTTGTAAATCTGATTAATATTCCTTTTTATACAGAATTATTCAATAAATTCTGTAAAATAATCGAAACTCTATATTAAATGACTTTAATTGTCGGGATTAAAATATACTTACCCAATATTGTGCGGGATATGAAAATCGGAGCTCAATTGGCTCTCGTTCGAGCTTTGTCGTACAACTGCACAATTATATATTTAATCCCAGGTTACTTTTCGATTAAATATAATTTAAATAAATTTCTCGAAATTCAAATCGGTCACTTTTGACCACTTATCGACTTACCCGAAGTCCGATGTATCCCCCAAAATTCTTCCCCTTTTTCCTTTTTCTCTTTTTCTCCTTTTTCCCTTCTTTCTTGGCTGAACCGGTTCAGTCCGGTTCAACCCGGTTCAGACCGGTCCGGTGCAGCCGGTTCACTCCGGTTCACTCCGGTTCGATCGGTTTGGTGCCTTGTCGGCCGGTTCTCCACCGGCTTCCACCCCCAGCAGCTCCGCGAGGTCGTCCGCAGCTCGGATCTGGTCTCGGTTTCACACGAGGTCACCTGAAAGTGGTCGGTCCGGCCTCTTCTCCTTTCCGGCATTGGTGGCTTCCTCGTTTCTCACCGTTGCCAGCGTTGGCCGCCGTTTCCCCAGCTGTTTCCGCTCCCATTCGGCTCGACATCACATGGGGGTTCTTCGGTGGCCGGTGGTTGGGGCCGAATCGGCGTCGTTCGCCTAAAATTTCTCTTCTCTCCCCGTCGGTTTCTCTCCCTCGATCCGGCGTTCTCCAGCATCGGGGGGCTGCACCGTCGGTACCAGGGAGGTCGTCGGCCTCTCCTCTTCCTTTTTCGACCTTCACCTGGCCGATTGGGTCGCCGGTGGCCCGTCGGTCTTCTCCTCGATTTCGGCTAGCTTCTCCGTTTCTCACTTCTTTCTCTCTCCCCGACTAAAGTTTCTAATTTCTGATTTTTTTTAACAATTTGTTTTATTATTAAAATATTCATTAAAATATTCAAATATATTCTAAAAAAATCTACAATTATATTATTTTATTCCAAACAATTTAATTTAATTTAATTTAATTTAATTTAATTTATTATATTTTTAATCATTTTTCGGTATAATTTCTTCGTATTTTCGGGATATTGTCCCGGGTAGCTTTTCGGTATTCCTAAAAATTTCAGATCTTGATCAATTGGACTCGAAATTTAATTATTTCTTCGTTATTGATCAAGATTCTCAAATCCATTATTTTTAATTAAATTTTCTTATCGAATTTATTTCGACTTTTGGTCTTTTGACCGTTTTGCCCTTGCACGTGTTCGGGATAAATTTAACCCGACTTCCCTTCACGAATACTCATTCATTTCGTATTTTCAAATCCTTATTTCCTGTCCGAATCCCGTTTCATTTAATTTGGGACCATTTTTAATACTTCATTTCACGAAAATACTCATTTCGTGTTTTAACTAAATTCGGGTCTTACATAATCTCCCCCACTTAAGAAATTTGGTCCTCCAAATTAGAACCAAGTTAAATGGATCCATTAACAACTCTGGGTACGTCTATTGTATCATATACTGTCATTCTCAAGTGACTTTTTCGGAGTGTACTACTACCAAAAGACTTTAATTAGGGTGATCGTCTTAACCTCAACACTTTCTCCTTCCATCTAATACCCGAATCGATTTTCCAATCATATGTTATACTTTCATTGAGCTAAACTGATGAAGCTCATACTTGATCACATACATTGGATCCGGACAGTATTTTCGAAGCATCATAAGATAGGATACATTGTGGATGCCTGTTAATTTAGGTGGTAATGCCAACCTACAGGTCTTATCTCCCACTTTGTCAAATCTCTCAAAGGATTCAATATTACAAAATTCAATTTGCTTTCTTTCCAAACTCGTGATGTCCTTATGTTATGTCCTAAGGACATGTAACTCCAAACAATATAAATTCACCCTCGGTGAATTCCAATGGTTTCTGTCTCTTGTCAGCATAGCTTGTCTATCTACTCTGAGGTGTTCTTAATCCTTCACAATTAACTGAACATCCTCAGAGGTTTGTCTTACCAATTCAGGAATAATTTTTTATCTGTTACCCACTTCTTCTTATCCAAATCGGGGAAACAACCCTTACGGTTATACAATGTCTCATCTGAAGTCATCCCGATACTCAAGTGACAACTGTCATTATTGGCGAATTAAATTAGTAATAACTGATCATCCGAGGAGCTTATCAGATAAATGGCACATGCTCTTATCATATCCTCCAGAACCTGTACAGTCCTCTCTGACTGACCATCTGTCTGAGGATGAAAAGTTGTGCTAACACTCAGTCGGGTTCCCATAGCTTATTGAAAAATATTCCCAGAAATGGGAAGTGAAGCGGGAATCCCTATATGATATAATGTTCACTGGAAAAATACTTGGTGTTCCACAATTTTTTATACACATAAATCCGCCTACATACTCAGAGTATCTCGGGATTTCCTAACCAGAAGGTAGGTAGACTTAGTCATTCTATCGACTATCACCCAGATAGCCTTATGATTCATCGGGGTCCTCTGTAACCCATCACAAAATTCATGATAACTTGTTCCCATTTTCGTGTCAATATAGGTAGAGACTGCAATACCCTTGCAAACTTCTTTTGCTCTACCTTACTCTACTGACATACGAGACACTTTTTTCACAATCTCCACTATATCTCTTTGCACATCTGACCACCAATATTCTTTTCAGAGATTTCATATATTTGTTACTTCTCGGATGCACTGTATATTTTGAACAATGAGCTTCTGACAATAACTATCTCATCACTGTGGTCTTGGGGAGTACTTATAATGTCTCTGAACCTCAGTAAGTCATCATCTCTCTTTGTGAACTCTGTCACTGTACCCATCTGAATCTAACCCACACTATCGACACCATGCCGATCATCACGCTAAGCCTGTCAAATCCGGGCACTCTCATCCGGTTCTAATCTCAGGCTAGCCATCACACAATCACTGTCATCATCAGAGGGAATCACATCACTACTGAGGCTTGCAACTGCTTTATCAGCTCACGCTCCCTGACCATCATATGTGGTACCATCCCGAGGCTCTTTCTGCTCAAGGCATTAGCCATTACATTAGCCTTTCCTGGGTGGTACAATTTTCCACAATCAAAATCTCTCAGAAGCTCTAACTCTTTTTGTTCTCATATCCGACTCTTTCTGTGAAACAGATACTCGAGGCTTTTATGATCAGTGCATACCTGAAATTTCTCACCATGTACATAGTATTGTCATATACTCAATACAACCACTATCGCTGTCAACTTTACATCATGGGTCGGATAGTCTCTTTCATGATCCTTGAGTTGTCTGGTTTCATAATTGACTATCTTCCCCTTTTTGCATCAATACATAACCCATTCATTATTTTGAGGTATCCATAGACTCATGAGAAATCTCTTAATCTGTTGGGTATGGTGAGAATAAATGCGGTGGTCAGTTTATTACTTCAGTACACCAAAACTCCTGTCACGTCTATCATCCCATTCAAATACAACTTTTCCTAAGTTAAACGTGTCAATAAAGTAGTCCATTTCGAGAACTCTCAACAAATCATCTATAAAAACAATTTTCAATTGTTGCTTATGATTTTTTTCCTGGACGGTAAATACACCCAAAATATCATCAATAAGGATGATAACAAATCGGTCCACGTAAAGTTTAATTACCTCATCGTGGTTGAGCTCCACTGAATATTTCAATTACCCATATCCTTGACCTATGTACGCATAACGTATAATGCCATTTCGAATTCGCTTCCGTTGAAGCTACTAACCCGCGTCATTTCCTTTTTAACGGCTTTTATAAAATTTTAAATTTTTAAAGTTTCCTGATTAATCAAATTATATATTTCTTATCGTACCAGTAAAGGTTCCCTAATTTTAAATGTATATTATTACGACTGTCGATTTCAATTTATAGGTTACGTGTATACTTTTAGACGCTGTCAAGTCTTCAGGCGGGGAGGTATTTTGAAATACCTTTATTAACCCTCAGACTTAACCACAATTACTTTACATATTAGTCCATGTGGTCACAATTCATATTCGCTACTAATTGCTTTAATCTAAATTACTTCACGTATCAAAGATATTCATACTTTACATACGCCTCTTATTCCAGTCTATCTCTTATTTAGGATTTATCACAAAACTTATCTCTTTTCGTATATCACTTATAACAAAACTCTGTCATTATTCATTTCGTGAGTACCATCATTTACTCCTTTAATTTCAATCGCTACACCCCTTTTATTACTTGTCAAAACTTACCGTATACTTTCCAGTGATGTTTTCACCCCTATTTTCAACTTACAATTTCTTCATAATTATTTCGTTAGTTAACCCTCCTTCGTTGGGGTACTAACTATCAGTATTGTGCTCATGGGTGTAGGCATTCATGTCTTTTACTAACTTATATACAAATGAAGGCGGTATAAATATATACGTGGCACCAGGATCAATTAAAATAATTACTTCTTTATTCATAACTAGTGTGGTATCTTTCACCACATCATATGAAACATCAATAGTGTCCTGGTCCAAGGCATACACTCGCCCTCATCCAACAGCCTATTTTTCCTTTCTCTTCGGCTGTGTCCTTTCTTTTTCGGTGCAGGGATATCAATAGTGTTTTCTCTGTCTCTTTGCCCTTCTGTGAGGCAGTCTCACCCACTCTGAGCAATCATTAATTAAGTGGACCATCTTACCACACTTAACGCCTATTTTAGTCAATAAAGTGTAGGTGTAGGCCCTACTTCCGTGGTATCTACCATATATCCTACACTGCTTACATTGCTACTCTGCTTACACTGCTACACTGCTTCGTAACAGGTCGGGGTTCTCCAATCACAATACCCCTCATAAGTGTTAAATTGGATGCACTGGGGCCTTACCAATAATCTTACCCCGTGACTCATCAGCTCTAATGTCTTACCAACTGGTCTCTTTCCCTCTCTGACATCTCTGTCATTCTCTATTTTCTTCTGTCTCTATTTCGGCCCTTACTACCTTTCCCAATCTCAGAGGCGTGCAACACATGATCTTCTTCACGCAACTGTATTCTGTGCACTGCCTCGACATAGGTAATGAGCCAATCGGACTATAATCGACAATTTGAGCCCTTTCATGAACTTTTGGGCTTTTCGACTCTCACTGTCCACAATATCGGGTTCATACTTGCTCAGGGATGTAATCTGAGATTCATATTCATCAATCAACCAATGACTATGGGCAGTGTAAGAAATTTTACCTGTAATTTCCCTTAAGAGTGTCCGAAATATTCTGTCACCAGAATACGTCCAGAAATATTTCTCATGTTAACTCTGGACATCTAACTATTCAGATGGATCGAGCGGACTTCCATCAATGCTCTGCCTCGCTTCCATCATAAACATATTTAAAAGTCACTTTCTCAGTCGACATACATCGAAAGAATCCATAGCACTTCGCTATTTCATACACTCAGTCCTCAGCAATTATTGGTTTCTTTATTTCGCTATATACCGGAGGGGTGTGAAAATCTCTATAGTCTGAGGCACCTGTTTAGGCTTTACCCTGCCTATCCTTAACTACTTGCATAGACTGAGTAAACAACTCTGAAATATTTTCTACATTCCACTCCATCCTCTTGGAGTGTGTCTCAATACTGTTTGGTCTCTTTATAGGACCCTGTGGAGTATGCTCAACATTAGCCTCCACCTCACTCTCATCTTGAGTCTCATGTGACGACTCATTCAACTCTCAGGCCGATCTCTATGGCTTTGAGCAGGTGTACTTGCCTCTCTACCATAGCGGCTATCATTTATAAAAACTATATTCTTGCATTCGAAACTAAATTTTTAGCTGCTGTTCCACATTGATATACACAATTGTATCTAAACAATACACAGTACATGGGGATGTAAATTTACTTAACCACTAACACCGACTCATATCAGGCCAACTCAGCTCTGATACCATCTTTTCTGTCACGACCCAAATTACCTAAAAATCAGAGTAAATTTTTCACTTTTTTAATTTCCTGACCCGTCGTGAACAGTTACACTACTAAACAGTTGGGCTATGATTCGGTGTTAGCCACCTCTCACCTATTTACCATTCCATTTTCATATTTCATTTACATATCAATTTATTTTAAATAAATACATCCCCAATATTACATCCATGTATAGTACTGTGCATCTATATGTTCAGATACAAAATTTAAACAAATGTGTATACCTGATCCTGATAAGAAGCAGCGGATATGACTATTGTCGTTCTCTTCTACTGAATATACCCTGTGGGGTGGAAAATGAAAGGGTGAGCACAAACAGCTAAGTAAGGCAATAATGTAAGCAGATAGATAACTATACTATCTACGTGCTGATAATGTCATGATATAAAATCGTTTGTACTTGGAGCATGAGGTAAGACTAAAACGATGTCACATGTATGTATATATCATATACAAGAAATCATGAAATCGACATATAATTCAAACATGAAAAAATCATCATGTATGACATCTCATGCTCGTCACATTTAAAACTTATTTGTTTCCTCATAAACTCATTTCGTTGAAAACTCATTTGTTTCATCATAAAACAACTTCATCAAGGTCAAACCCATCTCACGGGAATACCTTGATTCATTAAATCACATCTCATTTAAAAAAAATAAATCGGGACATTACCCATCCTTCGGGTTTGTCCTGGTCTATCCAGACCGTATGATATCATGTGAGGCATGTAGGTTACTGTATGAAAAATCGAGGACTATGGCCATACTTTGTCCCTGTGATCCCAGGCTACACGGATCCCGATGTGCGGGGTATCACAACTGCAACGGGAGGTGGGGTCAAGTCCTACCCGTCAGAATATCAAGTAACATCATAGAGTCATCATGACTGCATGGTACAGCGTACTCCGTGTGACATACACGGTACATCGCACTCCGTGAACCCATATCATAGTCTGGGGGTGCCTGCCATAGGTCTTATCCACCCCAATACTATGTCGATAACCAACCCATGTCTCAAAGTATATGTGCGAGCATCTCAACTCTCTGTGACACACAGTCTACAGGAGGCTTCCGCACGACTATATGCATGTCAACTCACGTCTAGTGTGAGCGAAGCTCCAGCACCACGCTATGCATATCATGATATCTAAAATCTCGTGCGAGCGAAGCTCCAGCACGGTTTTGTGCACACACAAATTTCTCGTACGAGCAATGCTCCAGTCCGGCTTTTCATAAGAAATAAATTAGTAAACTGGAGTGCGAGAGAGACTCTAGCACTCTTTTTATTCATGTAAATACGATAGGTGGCTCAATCTTTGTAAAATATCTTTTAAAATAGTAACCGGTCCAAACCGGTACCCTTTCATATAAATCACGAAATCAATAGCCAACCTATGTGCATATTTGCTTAAATCAAAGCAATATATTCATATAAAGCAATAAAAACATGAAATCATGCAATTTATCTGCCTTACTACCCTTTTTGTAAATTTTACTCCCAGGGGCAAAATCATCTTTTTTTCTTTATTCACCTAAGCCCCGATTTTCGTAAAATTATCATTTCATTTTCTAAATACTTTAAGTAATTCTAGACCCTGTAATTCCCCTCAAAATTATGTATAGGTATCTCTATGCACCTACAAAATTCCTTTACCTCGATTCTCGTCGAGCACGTATCTAAATTCCACTGTCGGAGGCTCGTCCGATCCGATTTGCTGCTAATCCAGTCTCTGGGGCTGCAGATAATTATTTATCATGTCAATTTAACCCAATAAATATAATTCTCCTGTTTACTATAGTCGATTTAACTAATTAGGCCAATTTACTCTTATTGGGCCAAATCGCACCTTAATGGGCCTCGACCCATTTTCAGCCCGTTTCTACTAATTAAATCCCTTCTTCGGGTTTACTGGGCTCATTCAGTTTACTAATAATCATCGGGCTTTGTTCCAAACTTATTGGATAGCCCGTATACCATTTACGGTAATTACGTTGTAAATCCGATTAATATTCCTTTTTATACAGAATTATTCCGTAAATTCCGTAAAATAATCGAAACTCTGTATTAAATGACTTTAATTATCGAGATTAAAATAAACTTACCCAATATGATGTGGGATACAAAAATCAGAGCTCAATCGGCTCTCGTTCGCGTTTTGTCGTACAACTGCACAATTATATATTTAATCCTAGGTTACTTTTCGATTAAATATAATTAAAATAAATTTCTCGAAATTCAAATCGATCACTTTTGACCACTTATCGACTTACCCGAAGTTCGATGTATCCCCAAAAATTCGTCCCCTCTTTCCTTTTTCTCTTTTTCTCCTTTTTCCCTTCTTTCTTGGCTGAACCGGTTCAACCCGGTTCAGACCGGTCCAGTTCAGCCGATTCACTCCGGTTCGCTCCGGTTCGATCGGTTCGGTGCCTTACCGGCCTGTTCTCCACCGGCTTTCGCTGCCAGCAGCTCCGCGAGGTCATCTGCAGCTCGGATCTGGTGTCGGTTTCACCCGAGGTCATCGGAAAGTGGCCAGTTCGGCCTCTTCTCCTTTCCGGCATTGGTGGCTTCCTCGTTTCTCACCGTTGCCAGCGCTAGCCGCCGTTTCCCTAGCTGTTTCCGCTCCCATTCGGTTCGGCATCACGTGGGGGTTCTTCGGTGGCCAGTGGTTGGGGCCGAATCGACGTCGTTCGTCGGAAATTTCTCTTCTCTCCCCGTCGGTTTCTCTCCCTCGATCCGACGCTCTCCAGCGTCGGTGGGCTACACCTTCGGTACCAGGGAGGTCGCCGACCTCTCCTCTTCCTTTTCTGACCTTAACCTGGCCGATTGGGTCATCGGTGGCCCGCCGGTCTTCTCCCCGATTTCGGTTAGCTTCTCCGTTTCTCACTTCTTTCTCTCTCCCCGACTAAAGTTTCTGATTTTTGATTTTTTTTTAACAATTTGTTTTATTATTAAAATATTCATTAAAATATATATTCTAAAAATATCTACAATTATATTATTTTATTCCAAACAATTTAATTTAATTTAATTTAATTTAATTTATTTATTATATTTTTAATTATTTTTTCGGTATAATTTCTTCGTATTTTCGAGATATTATCCCTGGTGGCTTTTCGGTATTCCTAAAAATTTCGGATCTTGATCAATTGGACTCGAAATTTAATTATTTCTTCGTTATTGATCAAGATTCTCAAATCCATTACTTTTAATTAAATTTTCTTATCGAATTTATTCCGACTTTCGATCTTTTGACCGTTTTGCCCTTGCACGTGTTCGGGATAAATTTAACCCGACTTCCCTTCACAAATACTCATTCATTTCGTATTTTTAAATCCTTATTTCCTGTCCGAATCCCATTTCATTTAATTTGGGACCATTTTCAATACTTCATTTCACGAAAATACTCATTTCGTGTTTTAACTAAATTCGGGCCTTACATGTATAACGATGCAAAATTGTCGTAAATAAGGGTTACTTATGTCACGACCCAAACTACCAAAAAATCAGAGTAAATTTTTTGCTTTTTCATTTACTATTTAATTCTTACCTTTCTCTCATCGTGACCATCTTACCAACAGTTGGGCTATGATTCGGTGTTAGTCACCTCTCACCTATTTACCATTCCATTTTCATAATCACATTCACATATCAAAGTTTACTATCTTTTGACTTTAATTAAATACATACACAATGGTATTTATAACTCTACATCCCCGACATCATATCCTTTTTACAGTACTGTGCATTACATATTTAGATACAAAACTATACAAATGTGTATATGTAAGACCTGATATTTTTGAGTGCATTTAAAAATGCAAAAGGACTAAAATGGTATTCCCGAAAATTTGCAAGGGCAAAATGGTCGAAAGACTAATATTCGGTATTAATCGGGACAAGAAAATTTAATTAAAAATATGAGAATGAGAAATCTTGATCAATGATGAAGAAATAATTAAAATTTTGGGTTAAATTGATCAAGATATGAATTTATTGGAATAAACCGAGATTTTTGTATCGAAAAATAATCCCGAAAATAATAGAAAAATATACCGAAAAGGTAAAATCGGACTGAAAAAATTATTTACAGATTTAATGAATTAAATATAATTTTTTAAGGATATTTATGCATTTTAATATTATTTTATTGAATAAAATAATATTAAAAGTTAATTATAAAAAAAAAACGTGAATTGGAATCGCGAGAAACAGAAACAGAGAAGAAGAAACGCGAAAGGCGAAACCGAGGAAGAGACGCCGGACGAGCCACCACCGGCGAGGCTGAGGGGCCGGTGAGGGTCGGCGAAGGTCGACCGAACTCGGGTGAACCTCCAGCAGCCCAGACGCGCGCCGAGAACGGCGAAAATCGCCGAAAACGGAGGAGGAACCCGCGGGAGAAAAGCTTCGATTCACCGGCGATGGCGCCGATTCGAGCCACACCGAGGCCCGATCTAGGGAGCCCATGCGATGGCGCGCCGAACGGCGGTGGAATCGATCGGAGAACCGGTCGGACGGCGCCGGCACAACCAAATGTTGCCTGGACCGGCCGAACAGGACTGAACCGGCCGAACCGGACCAGACCGAACCGGCGGTCCGAACCGGGTTGAACCGGACCGGACCGGTTCAGCCAAAAAGAGAGGGAAAAAAGGAAGAAAAAGGGAAAAAGAAAAAGAAAAAAAATTAGAGAAAATTCCTGTGATGCAATCGAGCTTCGGGTAAGTCGGTAAGCGGTCAAATTGACCGATTTAATTTTTAGAATATTTAATTTGATAAATAATCGACTGAAAGTTTACCCGAAAATATATTTAATTGTGTAGCTCGACAATTGGCATCCACTGAGAGCTCGAGACAGCCTCGATTTGTGTACGATAATGGAATAACGGGTAAGTGACCCTTATTTACGACAATTTTATATCGTTATGCGTGATTGATATTTAACGCATGAATTACGAATTTAATTTTCGCATAAATGAATTAAATTCTAGAAATTGGGATAAATTGTCGTAAATAATTCATAAGCTATCTGAGAATTTAGAACGAGGCTAAATAAATATTGATGGGTCCAATGAGCCCAATAGGCCTCGATAAAGTGTGGTAAACGGGCTTAAGGCCGATTAAGGCCCATTATGGTGCAATCGGGCCCAATATGGGTAAACGGGCCCAATGATTTAAATTAAGCCCAGAAAATTGTGAAATACAATTAATTGTATTATATTTGACCTGATGAATGTGTATCCGCAGTGCCGGAGATTTGATTTGGATTTGGAGCAAATCGGACTGCGTGACGAGACATCAGTGGGAAAGGTCAGATTGTACAGAAAAATGAGGTAAGGGAATTGTGTGAGTGGCTAGAGGTAGCTACGCGTATTTTAATAGTGTTTTGTACACTGAATATGTATGTATGCCTTGATGATGTATAAAGATCCTAAAAGTGGTTTAAATAATTTTGAGGATCGAAATAGGTGAAAAGACTATTTTACCCCTATTGAGGGAAGTTCACCTAAGGATGGTGAAAGCATGACATGCATGAAATGCATGATTTAAGGAATTTTCCGAATTAAAGATTTGATTGGTTTTAATCAAAGTAAATCGATAGATTGGCCAATAATTGCATAAGTTTCCCAAATTAACACTACGTAGGTGTTATTATTATTTAAATGAAATTTCTTTGGAAAAGAGGCCAACTATCAAGTTTATATGGAAACAGATAGTGCCGACACGTAGTTCGCACTATATCTGCGTTTGTGAATGTGCATAAATGTGCTTGAGCAGTTGCTCGCACCGACTTGTGTGACATCATATGCATGAAATGTGCTAGAGCATGGTGCTCGCACTGATTTTTATTATTGTGAAATGAGAGCTGCTGGAGCCTTGCTCGCACTCTGTTTTGACATGTTTTGATTTGTTTTAACGTGGTATGCATAAAATAGTGCTGGAACGATTGCTCGCACTAGTTTTAATGATTTGACATGCATGAGAGATGCTGGAGCTTAGCTCGCATCCTGTTTTGATTTGATATTGCATAAAGCCGTGCTGGAGTGAAACTCGCACGAGATTTGATTTAGTTATGCATAAAGCCGTGCTGGAGTATAACTTGCACGAGATTTGATTTACTTGAGCATTCATTTGTGCTGGAGCGTTGCTCGCACAAAGTTTTATATGGTTTTCATAATTCATTTGAATGCCGTACTGGAGTTTTTTCTCGTACGAGGTTTTCACTGAATTTATATACATATCCGTACTAGAGCATTGCTCGTACGTGGAATTTACATGAAATTATAATCAGTTTAAGTCGTACTGGAGCGCTGCTCGTACGCAGATTTCACTGATTTTTATGAAACTGTGCTAGAGCTTCGCTCGCACGAGATTTTCTGATATCATGAATATGCATGGAGCCGTGCTTAAGCTTCGCTCGCACAGGGATTTATATTACATGCATATAGCCGTGTTGGAGCCTCCTGTAGACTGTGTGTCACAGTGAGATGATATGCTCACACGTGCATTCTGAGACAGAAATGATATGGGTGGATAAGACCTATTACAGGCACCCCTGACTGAGCTTGGGTTCCGGAGTACTTTGTACCGTGTATGTCACGCGGAGTACGCTGTACCGTGGGGATTGTTGGAGTGGAGTGGCATTAGCCACGAGGCAGCAAGCCTTGCCCTCACAATCCTGGTGTTATGCTGTTTTGGCGGGTAGGACGACCCACCTCCCGTTTCAGGTGTGATACCCCGCACACTAGGTACCGTGTTGCCAGGGATCACTAGGATATGGCCATAGTCCTCGATGTTACTGTTAATTACCTAATTGTCTCACATGATATAACTTGTGGTCTGTTAGACCAGGGTAGACCCGAAGGAGGGGTCAGGCCCCCGATTTGATGAATTTATGATTTCATATGATTTTATGATATGTGACCCTGAAAGAAGGGTGGTTTTATAACCGGAGTTTTATAATGAATTTTATTGAATTGTTTTATGAGATGGACCCGGAAGGGTTAGTTTTAACTGCAGTTTTAATGTTTTGATTTAAATGCAGTAGCATGTGAAGTTTTCCATGCTTTCATTTGAAATCCATGTTTTGTCTTACATGGCATAAAAGACTGCATGATCTTGATCTAATTCATGCTTAATATGATTTAATGATGTCACATAAAATGCTTTGAATGCATGAGTTACATGATTTAAATATGCACAAATAGTTTTGGATAAACTATGGAATTGAATATGCATGACTTTGTGTGTGTAATTTTAAATGAAAAGAAATGGATTTAAGGGCATGGCATTATGAGCATGTAGATAGTGGAACTATCTACTTACTTGCATAATTGCCTTACTGAGCGTGTGGTTTGCTCACCCCCTTATTTTCCCATCTTTTCAGAGCACTTGAAATAGTTATTGAGCGGCTGAGGACTTCATACTTGATATCCGCTGCTTGCTGCTTCCCATCGAGAGACAGGTATACACATTTGTATGGTTTTGTATCTAAATATGTAATACACAGTACTGTAAACGGATATTGATGTCGGGGATGTAGAGTTATAAATACCATTGAGTATGTATTTAATTAAAGTCAAAGATGGTAAACTCTGATGTATAAATGTGATTATGGAAATGGGATTGGTAATAGTGTGAGGTGACTAACACCGAATCATAGCCCAACTGTGTTGTAGGATGGTCACGACGAGAGAAAGGTAAGAATTAAATAATAAATGAAAAAGTGAAAAAAATTTACTCTGATTTTTTGGTAATTTGGATCGTGACAGTTTTTGGTATCAGAGCTGAGTTGGCCTGATATGAGTCGGTGTTAGTGGGTAAAGAAGTTTACATCCCCATGTACTGTGCATTGTTTAGATACAATTGTGTATATCGAGATGGAAGTGCAGCTAAGAATTTGATTTTTTAATGCAAGAATAGACTCATTGACTGATAGCCGCTATGGTTGAGAGGCGAGTACACGAACTCAGAGCCGTAGAGGTAGGCCCGAGAGTTGTACTGAGTCCCCACATGAGACTCGTGATGAGATTGACGTGGAGGCTAATGTTGAGCATGCCCCACAGAGTCTGACAGAGAGATCGGACAGAGTCTGACAGAGAGATCAGACAGTATTGAGACATGCTTCGCGAGGTTGGAACGGAGTGTGGAGAATATTTTGCAAGCTAATTACTCAGAGTATGTTTGTGATTGGAGGGCGAGTTGGAGCATTAATTGAAGTTCGCTCGACCCATCTTATGAGTTAGACATCAAGAATGGACTTGGAACATAATTTCAGATGTATTCCGATGATAGAATATCCCAGATATTGTTTAAAGAAAATTACAGATTAAATTATTTACTCTGACCCAGAGGAACATGTTGATTAACGAGTATGATACTCAGTTTATATTCCTGGGTAGATGTGACTCGAACATGATGAACAGTGAGAGTCAAGATGTCTGAAAGTTCATGGAAGGACTCAGATTGTCAATTAGAGTCTGATTTGCCCGTTAGACATCACTACCTATGCCGAGGCAGTGCGCAGACTATAGTTGTGTAAATAAGATTATAAATTGCGCGCCTCTGAGATTGAGAAAGGTAGTAAGGGCCAAAATAGAGACAAAAGAGAATAGAGGATGACAAGAATGTCAGAATGGGAAAAGGTAGCTTGGTAAAAGCTTAGAGCTGATAAATCACGGGGTAAGTTGATTGATAAACCACAGTATATCTAATTTTAATACTTATGAGGGGTATTATGATTTGAGGACCCTGACCTGCTACGTAACAGTATAACAGTGTAGCAGTGTGAACAGTGTAAAATGTGTGGTAATTACCACATAAATAAGATGTTGGACGAGGGCGAGTGTATGCCTTGGACCAGGACACTACTGATGTTTCATAAGATGTGGTGGAAGATACCACACTGGTTAAGAATAATGAAATAATTATGTTAATGGATCCTGGTGCCACGCATTTATTCATACCGCCTTCAGTTACTTATAAGCGAGTGAAAGATGTGAAGCTTATACCCTGAGACAAGAAGATGATGATGGTTAGCTGAATTTCACTAACTGAATATGGGTATAAGGATTGTAAGTTTTCACACGTAATGAAAGAGTTGGTTATAAGTGATATATTAAAAGAGATATATTGGAATAAGATATGTATGCAAGGTAAGGATATCTTCGATATGCAAAGTAAATTGGATTAATCGATAAGTAGTGAATATGAATTACGACCAAGGATAAGGGGTGGATATATCTACACCCAGTCGATGTGGTTAAATCTGAGGGTTAATAAAGGTATTTCAAAATATCTCCCTGCCTGAAGATTTGACAGCGTCTAGAAGCGCATGCATAAGATATAAATTGAAATCGACAATTGGGATATATATGCAATTAAAATTTGGGTACCTTTATTGGTATGATAAAAAGATATAGAATTTGATAAATCATGAAGGTTTAAAAATTTAAAATTTTATAAAAGCCGTTAATATAAGAAAAAGGATATGACGTGAGTTAGTATCTCGAACAGAAGCGATTTCGAAATGACATTATACGTTTATGCGTATAAAGGTGAAGGATATTGGTGATTGAATATTGAGTGGAACTTAACTACGATAAGGTATTTAAACCTTACCTGGACCGATTGGTTGTCGTTTTTAATGATGATATTATGATGTATTCGAAGTCCAGGGATGAGTATGAGTAGCAACAGAAAACTGTCTTACAGACGAGGTGTTGAGAGTTTCTTGAAATGGGCTGCTCAGTTGAGATGTCTCGTTTGGAAAAAGATTTCATACGAGTAGTATGATAAGTATGAAAATGGCTTTAATGAGTTTTGGTATATTGGAGTAATGAACTGACCACCGTAAGTATTCTTACTATAACTAACAGCTCAAGAGGTTTCAGTGTGTATGGATACCTCCAAATAAGGATTGGGCTGTGTATTAATGTAAAACGGGAAGATAGTCGTTTATAGATCCAAATAGTTCAAGGATCATGAGAGAAACTATCTGACTCATGATTTAGAGTTGGCAGCCGTAGTGATTACACTAGAAGTATGGCGCCACCACTTATATGGTAAGAAATTTCGGGTATGCACTGATCGTAAAAGCCCCGAGTATCTGTTTTTACAGAAAGAGTAGAATATGAGATAACCATGAGGGTTAGAGCTTCTAAGGATTATGAGTGTGAACATTGTACCACCCAGGAAAGGCTAATGTAATGGCTGATGCCTTGAACAGAAAGAGTATCGGGAGGGTATCACATATGATGGTCAGGGAGTGAGAGCTGCTAGAGCAGTTGTGAACCTCAGTAGTGATGTGATCCCTTCTGATGATGACGGTGATTGTGTGACAGCTAGCCTGAGGTTAGAACCGGATTGTGTGACCGGATTTGCCAGGCTTAGCATGATGATCGGCATGGTGTCGATGGTATGGGTCAAATTCAGAAGGGTATAGTGACAGAGTTCACAGTATATGATAATGACTTACAGAGGTTCAGAGATAGTATAAGTACTCCCCAGGACCACAGTTGATGAGATAATATTATTGGCAGAAGCTCACTCTTCGGGATATACAGTGCATCCAAGAAATAATAAATTTATTTGAATCTCTGAGAAAGGTATTGGTGGTCAGGTATGAAAAGTGATATTGTAGAGATTGTGGAGAAGTGTCTCGTATGTCAGCAAAGTAAGGTAGAGTACGAGAAGTTGCAGGGTTATTGCAACCTCTACCTATATTGACACCGAAATGGGAACAAGTTACCATGAATTTCATGATGGGTTACAGAGGACCCGGATGGATTACGAGGCTATCTGGGTGATAGTCGATAAATTGATTAAGTCTACTCACCTTCTGTTTATGGAAATCCCTAGATACTCTGAGTGTGTATGTGGATTTTTATGTGTATGGAAAATTGTGGAACAATATGTAGCGTTCCAGGGAGCATGATATCAGATAGGGATTCCCGCTTCACTTCCCACTTGTGGGAATGTTTTTTTAGGAAGCTATGGGACCCTGATTGTGTGTTAGCATAGCTTCCATCCTCAGACAGATAGTCGGTCAGAGACGACTGTACAGGTTCTGGAGGATGTGATGAGAGCGTGTGCTATTGATTTTATGAGCTCCTGGGGTGATTAGTTGCTACTAATCAAATTCCCAATGATGACAGTTGTCACTTGAGTATCGGGATGACTTTATATGAGGCAGTATATGGTCGTAGGGATTGTTTCCCTGACTTGGATAAGAAGTGGGTGACAGATAGAAAATTGTTCCCGAATTAGTAAGACAAACCTCTAAGGATGTTCAGTTGATTTATGAGAGATTAAGAACACCTCAGAGCAGATAGAAAAGCTATGCTGACAAGAGACGAGAAATCATTGGAAATTCATCGAGGGTGAATCATTATTGTTGGCAGTTACTTGTCTTAAGGACGTAACAAAATTCGGATAGAGATATTGGACAAGTGTGAGATAAGACCTGTAGGTTGGCGTTACCACTTGAATAAACAGGCATCCACTATGTGTCCTATCTAATGATGTTTCGAAAATATTATCGGAACTCGATATATGTAATCGGATATGAGCTTCAACGACTCAGCTCAATGAAAGTATAACATATGATTGGAAATCGATTCGGGTATTAGACGGAAGGAGAAAGTGTTGAGGTTTGAGATGATCTCCCTAGTTAAGTCTGATGATAGTATTTCACTCCGGAGAAAGTCACTTGAGGATAACAGTATATGATACGATAGATGTAACCGGAGTTATTTCTGGACTCATATTACTTGGTTCTAATTTGGAGGACCAAATTTCTTAAGTGGGGGAGATTGTAAGACCCGATATTTTTGAGTGCATTTAAAAATGCAAAAGGACTAAAATGGTATTCCCGAAAATTTGCAAGGGCAAAATGGTCGAAAGACTAATATTCGGTATTAATCGGGACAATAAAATTTAATTAAAAATATGAGAATGAGAAATCTTGATCAATGATGAAGAAATAATTAAAATTTTGGGTTAAATTGATCAAGATATGAATTTATTGGAATAAACCGGGATTTTTGTATCGAAAAATAATCCCGAAAATAATCGAAAAATATACCGGAAAGGTAAAATCGGACTGAGAAAATTATTTACAGATTTAATGAATTAAATATAATTTTTTAAGGATATTTATGCATTTTAATATTATTTTATTGAATAAAATAATATTAAAAGTTAATTATAAAAAAAAAACGCGAATTGGAATCGCGAGAAACAGAAACAGAGAAGAAGAAACGCAAAAGGCGAAACCGAGGAAGAGACGCCGGACGAGCCACCACCGGCGATGCTGAGGGGCCGGTGAGGGTCGGCGAAGGTCGACCGACCTCGGGCGAACCTCCAGCAGCCCAGACGCGCGTCGAGAACGGCAGAAATCGCCGAAAACGGAGGAGGAACCCGTGGGAGAAAAGCTTCGATTCGCCAGCGATGGCGCCGATTTGAGCCACACCGAGGCCCGATCTAGGGAGCCCATGCGATGGCGCGCCGAACGGCGGTGGAATCGATCAGAGAACCGGTCGGAAGGCGCCGGCACGACCAAATGTTGCCTGGACCGGCCGAACCGGACTGAACCGACCGAACCGGACCAGACCGAACCGACGGTCCGAACCGGGTTGAACCGGACCGGACCGGTTCAGCTAAAAAGAGAGGGAAAAAAGGAAGAAAAAGGGAAAAAGAAAAAGAAAAAAAAATTAGAGAAAATTCCTGTGATGCAATCGAGCTTCGGGTAAGTCGGTAAGCGGTCAAATTGACCGATTTAATTTTTAGAATATTTAATTTGATAAATAATCGACTGAAAGTTTACCCGAAAATATATTTAATTGTGTAGCTCGACAATTGGCATCCACTGAGAGCTCGAGACAGCCTCGATTTGTGTACGATCATGGAATAACGGGTAAGTGACCCTTATTTACGACAATTTTATATCGTTATGCATGATTGATATTTAACGCATGAATTACGGATTTAATTTTCGCATAAATGAATTAAATTCTAGAAATTGGGATAAATTGTCGTAAATAATTCATAAGCTATCTGAGAATTTAGAACGAGGCTAAATAAATATTGATGGGTCCAATGAGCCCAATAGGCCTCGATAAAGTGTGGTAAACGGGCTTAAGGCCGATTAAGGCCCATTATGGTGCAATCGGGCCCAATATGGGTAAACGGGCCCAATGATTTAAATTAAGCCCAGAAAATTGTGAAATACAATTAATTGTATTATATTTGACCTGATGAATGTGTATCCGCAGTGCCGGAGATTTGATTTGGATTCGGAGCAAATCGGACTGCGTGACGAGACATCAGTGGGAAAGGTCAGACTGTACAGAAAAATGAGGTAAGGGAATTGTGTGAGTAGCTAGAGGTAGCTACGCGTATTTTAATAGTGTTTTGTACACTGAATATGTATGTATGCCTTGATGATGTATAAAGATCCTAAAAGTGGTTTAAATAATTTTGAGGATCGAAATAGGTGAAAAGACTATTTTACCCCTATTGAGGGAAGTTCACCTAAGGATGGTGAAAGCATGACATGCATGAAATGCATGATTTAAGGAATTTTCCAAATTAAAGATTTGATTGGTTTTAATCAAAGTAAATCGATAGATTGGCCAATAATTGCATAAGTTTCCCAAATTAACACTACGTAGGTGTTATTATTATTTAAATGAAATTTCTTTGGAAAAGAGGCCAACTATCAAGTTTATATGGAAATAGATAGTGCCGACACGTAGTTCGCACTATATCTGCGTTTGTGAATGTGCATAAATGTGCTTGAGCAGTTGCTCGCACCGACTTGTGTGACATCATATGCATGAAATGTGCTAGAGCATGGTGCTCGCACTGATTTTTATTATTGTGAAATGAGAGCTGCTGGAGCCTAGCTCGCACTCTGTTTTGACATGTTTTGATTTGTTTTAACGTGGTATGCATAAAATAGTGCTGGAGCGATTGCTCGCACTAGTTTTAATGATTTGACATGCATGAGAGATACTGGAGCTTAGCTCGCATCCTGTTTTGATTTGATATTGCATAAAGCCGTGCTGGAGTGAAACTCGCATGAGATTTGATTTAGTTATGCATAAAGCCGTGCTGGAGTATAACTCGCACGAGATTTGATTTACTTGAGAATTCATTTGTGCTGGAGCGTTGCTCGCACAAAGTTTTATATGGTTTTCATAATTCATTTGAATGTCGTACTGGAGTTTTTTCTCGTACGAGGTTTTCACTGAATTTATATACATATCCGTACTAGAGCATTGCTCGTACGTGGAATTTACATGAAATTATAATCAGTTTAAGTCGTACTGGAGCGCTGCTCGTACGTAGATTTCACTGATTTTTATGAAACCGTGCTAGAGCTTCGCTCGCACGAGATTTTCTGATATCATGAATATGCATGGAGCCATGCTTGAGCTTCGCTCGCACAGGGATTTATATTACATGCATATAGCCGTGTTGGAGCCTCCTGTAGACTGTGTGTCACAGTGAGATGATATGCTCACACGTGCATTCTGAGACAGAAATGATATGGGTGGATAAGACCTATTACAGGCACCCCTGACTGAGCTTGGGTTCACGGAGTACTTTGTACCGTGTATGTCACTCGGAGTACGCTGTACCGTGGGGATTGTTGGAGTGGAGTGGCATTAGCCATGAGGCAGCAAGCCTTGCCCTCGCAATCCTGGTGTTATGCTGTTCTGGCGGGTAGGACGACCCACCTCCCGTTTCAGGTGTGATACCCCGCACACTAGGTACCGTGTTGCCAGGGATCACTAGGATATGGCCATAGTCCTCGATGTTACTGTTAATTACCTAATTGTCTCACATGATATAACTTGTGGTCTGTTAGACCAGGGTAGACCCGAAGGAGGGGTCAGGCCCCCGATTTGATGAATTTATGATTTCATATGATTTTATGATATGTGACCCTGAAAGAAGGGTGGTTTTATAACCGGAGTTTTATAATGAATTTTATTGAATTGTTTTATGAGATGGACCCGGAAGGGTTAGTTTTAACTGCAGTTTTAATGTTTTGATTTAAATGCAGTAGCATGTGAAGTTTTCCATGCTTTCATTTGAAATCCATGTTTTGTCTTACATGGCATAAAAGACTGCATGATCTTGATCTAATTCATGCTTAATATGATTTAATGATGTCACATAAAATGCTTTGAATGCATGAGTTACATGATTTATATATGCACAAATAGTTTTGGATAAACTATGGCATTGAATATGCATGACTTTGTGAGTGTAATTTTAAATGAAAAGAAATGGATTTAAGGGCATGGCATTATGAGCATATAGATAGTGGAACTATCTACTTACTTGCATAATTGCCTTACTGAAAGTGTGGTTTGCTCACCCCCTTATTTTCCCATCTTTTTAGAGCACTTGAAATAGTTATTGAGCGGCTGAGGACTTGCATACTTGATATCCGCTGCTTGCTGCTTCCCATCGAAAGACAGGTATACACATTTGTATGGTTTTGTATCTAAATATGTAATGCACAGTACTGTAAACGGATATTGATGTCGGGGATGTAGAGTTATAAATACCATTGAGTATGTATTTAATTAAAGTCAAAGATGGTAAACTCTGATGTATAAATGTGATTATGGAAATGGGATTGGTAATAGTGTGAGGTGACTAACACCGAATCATAGCCCAACTGTGTTGTAGGATGGTCACGACGAGAGAAAGGTAAGAATTAAATAATAAATGAAAAAGTGAAAAAAAATTACTCTGATTTTTAGGTAATTTGGGTCGTGACAGTATATCTGTCTCTCGATGGGAAGCAGCGGATACCAAGCATGGAAGTCCTCAGCCGCTTACTAATTACTGTGAGTACTCTGAAAAGATGGGAAAATAAGGGGGTGAGCAAACCACACTCTCAGTAAGGCAATTATGGAAGTAAGTAGATAGCTCCACTATCTACATGTTCATAATGTCATGCCCTTAAATCCATTTCTTTTCATTAAAATCTCAAGCACAAAGTCATGTATGTCATCAATGACTTAGTTTATAAAACTGTTCGTGCATATATATATATCATACTACTTATGCAACAATGGCATTTTATGTGACATCATTAAATCATACTGAGCATGAATTTAATCAAAATCATGCATTATTTCATGCGATATAAAATAAATCATGAGATACAATCATTTCATGAATTTATCATTAAAGCATGAAAAACTCATCATGCTATTGCATTTAAATCATTTCATTTAAAACGCAGTATAAAATAACCCTTCCAGGTAAATCATCTCATAAAACAATTTGTTATAAAATTTTTTGAAAAATCTATCATCATAGTACAAAATCATAAAATCGGGGGCCTGACCCCTCCCTCGGGTCTACCCTGGTCTATCGACCAATAGTTATATCATGTGAGACATGTAGGTGACTATCAGTAACAACATAGGACTATGGCCATGACCTCGTGATCCCTGGCAACACGGTACCTAGTGTGCGGGGTATCACACCTGAAACGGGAGGTAGGTCGTCCTACCCGCCAGAACAGCATAACACCAGGATTACGAGGGCAAGGCTTGCTGCCTCGTGGCTAGTGCCACTCCACTCCAACAATCCCCACGGTACAGCATACTTCACGTGACATACACGGTATAACGTACTCCGTGAACCCAAGCTCAGTCAGGGGTGCCTGGAATAGGTCTTATCCACCCATATCATCTCTGTCTCAGTATGCATGTGTGAGCATATCATCTCACTGTGACACACACTATATAGGAGGCTCCAACACGGCTATATGCATGTCATATAAATCCCTGTGCGAGCGAAGCTCTAGCACGGTTCCATGCATATTCATGATATCAGAAAATCTCGTGCGAGAGAAGCTCTAGCACGGTTTCATAGAAATCAATGAAATCTGTGTACCAGTAACACTCCAGTATGACTTTAAAATGAGTTATAAATCTATATAAAATCATGTGCGAGCAATACTCCAGCACGAATGAATGCTCAAGTAAATCAAAACTTCGTACGAGCAACGCTCCAGTACGACTTTATGCATAAATACAACAAATCTCGTGCAAGTTACACTCCAGCACGACTTTATGAAATTAAATCGATTAAATCACGTACGAGCAAGGCTCCAGTACGACTTTATGCAATTAAATATCAAAACTGGATGCAAGCTAAGCTCCAGCATCTCTCATGCATATCAAATCATAAAAACTAGTGCGAGCAATCGCTTCAGCACCTTTTATGCATACCAAGTTAAAACAAGTCAAAACATGTCAAAACAGAGTACGAGCTAGGCTCCAGCACCTTTCATTTTACAATAATAAAAATTAGTGCGAACACCCTGCTCTAGCACATTTCATGCATATGGTGTCACACAAGTCGGTGCGAGCAACCGCTCAAGCACATTTATGCACACTCACAAACGTAGATATAGTGCTAGCTTTGTGCCAGCACTATCTGTTTCCATATAAACTTGATAGTTGGCTCGTTTTCCAAAGAAATTTCAATAAAATATGAATAACACTTACGTAGTGTTATCTTGTGAAATTTATACAATTACTGGCCAATCTATGGATTTTCTTTGATTTAACCCAAATCAAATTCTTTAATTCAGAAAATTTCTTAAATCATGCATGTCATGCTTTCACCATCCTTAGGTGAACTTCCCTGAATAGGGGTAAAATTGTCTTTTTACCTATTTCGATCATTAAAATCATTTAAACCACTTTTAGGACCTTTATACAATATCAGTGTATACATACATATTCAGTGTGTACAAAAATTATTTAAAGTACGCGTAGCTACCTCTAACTACTCACACAATTCCCTTACCTCATTTTTTTGTACAGTCTAACCTTTCACTGATGTCACGTCATGCAGTCCGATTTACTCCGAATCTAATCTCCGAAACTGCAGATAATATACATTAGATCAAATACAATACAATTAATTGTATTTCATATTTTTTGGGCTTAATTTAAATCATTAGGCTCGTTTACCCATATTGGGCCCGATTGTACCATAATGGGCCTTAATCGGCCTTATGCCCGTTTTCCACTTACTATTCACAATATCGAGGCCTATTGGGCTCATTGGGCCCATCAGTAATATTGGACCTCGTTCTAAACACTCGGATAGCTCAATTAAATATTTATGACAATTTATCCCAATTTTCAGAATTTAATTCACTTAATGCAGAATTTAAATCCGTAATTTATGCGATAATTTTTAACACGTATAACGATGCAAAATTATCGTAAAAAGGGTTACTTACCCGATATTCCATGATCATACACAAATCGAGGCTGTCTCAAGCTCTCGTTTGACGCCAATTGTCGAGCTACACAATTTAATATTTTTTTGGGTAAACTTTCAGTCGGATATTAATCAAATTAAATATTCTGAAATTTAAATCGATCAATTCGACCGCTTACCGACTTACCCGTAGCTCGATTGCATCACTGAAATTTTCCCCAATATTTCCTCTTTCCTTTTTTTTCTTCTTTTTTTCTTTTTCTTTTTGGCTGAACCGGTTCGATCCGGTTCAACCCAGTTCAGACCGCCAGTTCAGTCCGAGCCTTGCAGGTTGATTCTCCATCGGTTTTCACCGCCAGCAGTTCTGCGGGGTCGTCCGCAGCTCGCATCTAGGGTCGATTTCGTCTAAGGTCACCGGAAAGTGGCCAGTCCGGCTTGTTATCCTTTCTGATGTTGGTACCCATCTCTTTCCTCGTCATTTACAGCTTTTTCGATGGCTGGGGGCCCGTGTTCCGATGGCTGGATGTTCTCACGGGGTCAGGCTTCCCTCGGCTGTCGGTGGTCGGGCCTGAATCGATGCCGGTCAACAGGAATTTCCTTTTCCTCTCTCGGCTTCTCTGTTTCCCGCCTCTTTCACCGTCGATCATCGCTTCTCTTCCTCCAACCGACGTCGGCGAGGCTTGGCTGGGCTGCCTCTCGCCTGGGCTCGCCGCCGGCCGCCTTCGTCGATGCCGCAGACGACTCGGCTTCTGTTTTCTCGATTTCCTTCAGAAAATCGCGTTTCGCGATTTTCTGTTTCAGTTTTTTTATTATCTATTATTTATTTTTATTTTATTTTTTTATTATTTTATTATTTTATTTTTAATATTATTTTAATCCATTATTTTATTATTATTTTTGCCAAAATATCTAAAAATATATATATTTAATTCATTTAATCTATAAATAAATTTCTCGGTCTTATTTTGGCTTTCCGATATAGTTTTTGATTATTTTTAGGATTATTTCCCGAGGTAAAAATTTTGATTAATTCCAATAAATTCATATCTTGATCAATTTAACCTGAAATTTAATTATTTCTTCGTTATTGATCAAGATTTCTCAATCTCATATTTTTAATTAAATTTTCTTGTCCCGATTTGTAAGACCCGTTTTTAATTAAAGCACGAAATGAAAAATGCAAAGGATTGAAATGGAATTCCCGAACACGTGCAAGGGTAAAACGATCAAAAGATTGAAACCCGGTTTAATTTCGATATGAAAATTTAATTAAAAATAAGAGATTGAGAAATCTTGATCAATAATGAAGAAATAATTAAATTTCGGGTTAAATTGATCAAGATATGAATTTATTGGAATAAACGGGAATTTTCGTCTCAAAAAATAATCTCGAAAATAATTGAAAATTATATCGGAAGGACGAAATAACACCGATAAATTCATTTAATTGGTCAAATGAATAAAATATAATTTTTTTAGATATTTTTGGATTTTTAATAATTAAATAAGAAATTTTTAGATATTTATGGGATTTTAATATTATTTTAATCAATTAAAATAA
This sequence comes from Firmiana major, assembly GCA_033439115.1. Lineage (NCBI taxonomy): Eukaryota > Viridiplantae > Streptophyta > Magnoliopsida > Malvales > Malvaceae > Firmiana > Firmiana major. Next base: position 46,555,047 of record CM065896.1, on the reverse strand, counting down.
TATTAAAAATAAATAAATAAATAAGTACAAAAAATTGAAAAACAAATAAATTGAAATTCACGAAAACGCGAATGGAAAGAAAACATAAACGAAGCCTGAAACGCGAAGGCCGACCCGAGGAGGATTCTTCATCGGCGAGCCACCGACGAGGCTTAGGGGCCGACGAGGGCCGACGAAGACTGCCCGACCTGGGGCGACATCACAGCGGCGGTGGTGCCGTGGGAACGTCGGAGCACGACGAAAACAGAAGGAGATGCCGCGGGAGAGAGGCTTTGATCGGCGGCCATCGGCGCCGATTCGAGCCACACCGAGGCCCGATTATGGAAGCCCAGACGATGGCGCGTCGAACGGCGGTGGTGAGGTACCGAGAACCGGCCGGACGGCGTCAGAACGGTAAAATGATGCCTGAACCGATCGAACCGAACTGAACCGGTCGAACAGAACCGAACTGAATCGGTGGTCTAAACTGGGTTGAACCGAACCGAACCGGTTCAGCCAAAAAGAAGAGGAAAAAGAAGAAAAAGAAGGAAAGAAAAAGAGGAAAAATTGAAAAAAATTCCAGTTATGCAATCGAGCTACGGGTAAGTCAATAAGCAGTCGAATTGATCGATTTAAATTTTGAAATATTTAATTTGATAAATAATCGATTGAAAATTTATACGAAAAAGTATTTAATTGTGTAGCTCGATGATTGACGTCAAACGAGGACTCGAGTCAACCTCGAATTTCATACTATCATGGAATCACGGGTAAGTAACCCTTATTTACGACAATTTGGCATCGTTATGCGTGACTGATATTTATCGCATAAATTACAGATTTATATTCCACATTTAATCAATTAAATTCTGAAAAATTGGATAAATTGCCGTAAATACTAAATTAAGTTATTCGAGAGTTTAGAATGTGAAACCCGAATTTTTTAAAGGGATTTAAATCGTTGGACGAAAAATGCGAAATTTAAATGAGAAAAGATAGTGAGTCCGAGAAGGAAAATCGGTCTAAATTAATCCCAAACGTGTAGAAGGGTAAAATGGTCAAAAGATCCTAAATTCGGTGTAAATTCGATGAAGAAATTTCATTAAAAATATGGATTAGGAAATCTTGATCGATAAAGAAGAAATTATGGAATTTCGAATCCAATTAGTCAAGATACGAAAATATTACGAATTTTTGTAATTTTCGCCCGGGACATTATCCCAAAAATATGCGAAAAATACACCGAAATAATTAAAATAAATTAAATTAATTAAATAAATTAATTAATAAAATATAATATGATTTTGAGATAATTTGTACAATTTATTATATTTTATTTGATTATAATAAAATATAATAATAAAATAATAATAAAAAAAAGAAAAAAAGAAAAAAAAAGAAATTGAAAATAGGAATCGGGAATTGGAGACAGAGAAGAAAACAGAAGACGAAGCCAGGGACCCGAACCCAGCCCTGTCTGCCCCGGTCACCGACGGAGCTAGGGACCAGAGGGGCGACCGAGCCTCGCCGACGTCGGAAGAGGGAGAAGAAACGGTGACCGACGAGAGAAAGAGTGAAACCGAGAGAAAAGAGAGGAGAGAGAGAGATCGGTGGCCGAGGAGGGGAGGAACGACCCACCACCTGCCAGAGGGGACCTTTGCGATGCCGATCCAGGCGCAGATCGGCCTGAAACGCCGTCGAACGGCGTGGGAAAAATTGGGTGCCGCCACCGGAGGAGAGAAGAGGCCGGACCGGCCACTTTTCGGCGAGCTTTGGCGAAGCCGACCAAAGATCCATGCACCGGACTACCCCGCGAACAAGCTGGAGGCGGAAGCCGACGGAGAACCGACCGAAAAAGCCCCGAACGGCGAAGGAGAAGTTGAACCGGAACTGAATCGAACTGAACCGGACTGGTCTGAATCGGTCTGAACCGGACCGAACCGGTTCAGCTAAGAAAGAGAGGGAAAAAGGAGAAAAAGGGAAGAAAAAAGAGAAAAAGGAAAAAGGAAAAATTTTCGGGGATACACCGGACTTCGGTTCGACGATAAATCACGTACGTGAGCCCGATCGAACTTCGAATTACGCACTATCGCAAAATCTCTGCAGCTCGGTCTATCGACACATTTTACGAGGTAAATTCGAGCATCGAGGAAAGTGTTCTACATCAGTCGCTAAGAGGTAAGGGATATAATTTAGAGTAGCGTTAGTACTCCTACGTCCTTACCAATTGTTTATGTATGAGAATTGAATGAGATTTTACGAAATGGATTTCCAACGGTATTCAAACCGAAGCCAAAACCATTTCTCGAGTTTTTAGCATGATTTATATATATGAGATACATTTTTACAGCATACATGTTTATAAAAGTGATTTTTCACTTTTGAAATGAAAGCATAGTGTTTTCATGTGAGATTACGGGTTAAAGTCCTGATATGTTTTAGGAAACCATGTTTTCATGATACGGGTTAAAGTCCCGAGACAGCTTTTAAGCTATATTTTCACAGTACGGGTATTAGTCCCAAGAAATAGCTATTATAACTATGCTTTTCATATTTACACGGGCTAGAGTCCCGCAATGAATTATGAAAATCATGTTTTCTATAAAAAAACGGGTTAGAGTCCCGTAACGATTTTAATACACGGGTATGAGGCCCGAAATGATTTTGATAAATTGGGTAAGAGGCCCAAAATTATTTTTGTGGGGTGAAAAGGCATGATATGACGATAGTCAGAGGATCTGGGATTGATCTCGTATGGAGACGATCGAGGATCTACCTAGCCAACGGCCAGAGAACGGGCAGGCTCTGACTTGATATGAGAAACGTGCGCATAGTCCACACTTGGTGATGCACGTGAGTTCGTGCGTATAGTCCCCATTTAGTGGTGCACGAGAGATAGGGCAGCGTACGACCCTGATCCAGTCCTACGGCTCCCCTGTACTATGGCCATGAGTACCCATGATTTTGTCCTACGGGACCAGATGTATGATGTCCTTCGGGACTAGTATATGAGACGATTGCCTGATCCTACACGATGAATTGACGGAATGATAGATATATGTTTTCGCACATTTCATGCTACCTGTTTTATGATTTTATTGAGCACATATTTTTATGATGAGATTTTAAAGGTAGCTATGAGTATGTTTTATGAGATATGCATATGACAATACGATTTCATTTCCAAAGTGATAAGCATGTTATGATATGCATGATTTAGTTTTGAGATGCTTTTTACTTGTTTACACGACGTGATCTGCATACTATATATGAGTTTTACTAAAAGGATGCATGATGTGTAAACTTATGATTTAAGCATGTTTTTACTGCTTTCATGAAATGTAAGCATCTCTACTCCAGTACATGTTTATGCTGATTTGTAAAACCATGCGTTTTACCATGTTTTGAGTATTTAAAGCTATTTTAAATGTATCTCTTACTGAGTCTGAAAAACTCACCCCCCTCCTCTCCATCTCCCAGATTATCTATAGCGAGTCTACTGCACATACGAGACTGTGTCGTTGACAAGGTAGTTCGACCTTTCATCGGATATTTTCGTAACATTGAGGTACAGTCTTACTTATATTCCAGACATGTGATACATAATGACACTATTGTATATAATAGTCGGGATGTAATAGTTGTAAATGATTTTATATATACAGAATGTATGTAATGTAATGAGATCCTGGAAAATGAAAAAGATTTTAAATCTAGACATAGACAGGAAAACAACATAGTTAATGGATAAAAAATTTAAATTAGCCTCATTTTTTCGCGCTTTCGGGGCGTGACAGTTTTCTTAGTATCAGAGCAAATGTTGTGTAGTACTGTCGTGTCTAGTAATAAGAGTGTATTACATCCCAATGTGTCTATGCATGTCTGGTAATAAAGTAAGCTTACTTGTCAAAGTATGACTTAATTTATGGATTATGTGCAAATAGTAGATCGCTAATCATGAGTGGTAGACGGGACCGTTCACAGAGACGAGTTGAACCCGCTCCACCATCGCCCCCTTAACCCGAGAGCCCTACTGATAGAATAAGGAGGCTCGAAGAGACAGTACATGGTATGAGGGAAAGACTTACAACCTTTACCACTATGTTTAACCAGTAGTTTGGGGTACGTACACCTGGTACGAAGACAGCTACTCTTATGCCTAATCCTCCTCCCCCACCAGTTTTTCCAGTAGCCCCAGCCCTCAGCCAGCAGTTCCCCAACATAGGGATGACAGAAAGACTCAGAGAGTGCGAGATTTTCTTGAGTATGCATCCTTCGAAGTTCACAGGGCTTAAGGACCTTGTTAAGGCTGAGGAGTGAATCGTTGATATTGAGGCGATATTTCAGTTTTGGGGTGTACTGTTAGGGAGAGAGTGACTATGGCAGGTTAAATGATAAAGGGATAGGCTAAGTTCTGGAGGAGATCCATACAGACGATATTAGCCGAGGATCCCTTAAAGATCACATGGAATGCTTTCGAGAGCAATATGTACCGCTTGCAGCTCGGAGGAAGATGCTAGCAGAGTTGTTAGATTTGTGACAGGGAAGTTCTACAGTAGACAAGTATGAGAATAGATTTACAACCCTGATGAGATACGATCCAGAGACAGTTAGAGATCCCGAGCGCCAGACAGAGAGATTTCTGGCGGGATTGAGATATGGGATCAGAGATAAACTGTTGGGTCAGAATATCGTAGATTTCAGATATGCTCTGAGACAAGTCCAATAGATAGAGAGGGGCTTAGATATTACTCAAGCAGAGCATGGTTTCAGGAGATCAGTCAGAGTTAAGGGAAGAGAGCAGTTGCTTCTCGACATGATTTGAGAAGGGATCAGCCCAAGAGACAGAGGTTGGAAGGACCTCAGATAAGGGTTGGTAAGCCCAAGACTACAGTTAGTGCTACAGGTATGATTAGAGGCCTTGAGATAAGAGTGTCACGGTGCAGGATCTGTGGTAATATTCACATTGAACCTTGCCGCATAAATACATTTACTTGTTACAGATGCGATGAAGTAGGGCACATAATGAGAGAGTGTTCACTTATGAGATCTCAGGAACCTCGTGAGGCACCTAGACAGACAGAGAGACCGACTCAAGCTCCACAGAGGAGAGCCATAACTGCGGACAAGGGCAAGAAGCCTGTCTCCCAGGGCCGAGTGTACGTCCATGACCAAGAGACAGCAGATACATCCTTCAATGTTATTCGAGGTACTCTCCTTGTCTGTAATCATGAAGCACATGTACTGTGTGACCCAAGTTCTACACACTTGTTTGTGTCACCACAATTTACATGTAAGTTTCCCGAAGTATTCCTAAAGGACTTAATGGGATTACCATAGAGAGAGAAGTTGAGTTTGCCATTGAGCTAGTACCAGATACTCAACCCATCTCCAAGCCACCTTACCAAATGGCATTGGTAGAGTTGAAAGAATTAAAGAAGCAGTTGTAAGGATTACTCGATAAGGGGTTTATAAGGCCTAGTGTGTCACCATGCGGTGCACCAGTATTATTTGCCAGAAAGAAGGATGATAGTTTCTGTCTATGTATAGACTACAGGCTTTTGAATAAAGTAACAGTTTGAGAATATGTATCCCCTGCCAATGATAGATTACTTATTTGATCAGCTGAGAGGGGCTTCAGTGTTTCAAGGATAGATTTGAGATCGGATTATCATCAGCAAAGGATTAAAGAGGCTGATGTACGAAAGACAGCATTTCGGACCCGATATGGGCACTACGAGTTCCTAGTTATGCCCTTTTGGACTGACTAATGCCCCAGCTGCATTCCTGAATCTAATGAAAGATGTCTTTCGAGAATACTTAAATAGATTGGTGATAGTATTCATCAGTGACATCTTGAATTATTCTAGATCTCGGGAAGAGCACGAATAACAATTGAGGATTGTGCTCCAGACTCTCCATGAGAAGAAGCTATATGGTAAATTTAGTAATTGTTGTTTCTGGCTAGAACAGATTGCATTCCTTGGACATGTAGTATCTAAGGACGAGGTGCCAATAGATTTGTCCAAAGTAGATGCAGCATTGAGATGGGAAAGACCAATGACAGTCACAGAGGTTAGAAGCTTATTGGGATTAGCGTGGTATTACCGATGAATTGTCGAAGGGTTTTCACGAATAGCAGCTCCATTAACCAGACTGACCCGTAAAGAGGTGCAATTTATATGGCCTGAGTAGTGTAAGCAGAGCTTTCAAGAGCTCAAATGTCGGTTGACTACAGCACCAGTCTTGACCATTCCAAGTGGTCTGGGGGATTTGTGTTATACAATGATGCTTCCTACCAAGGTCTCGGCTGTGTGCTTATGCAGCATGGTAGAGTGGTAGCTTATGGATCCCGTCAGCTAAAGGATCACGAGCGTAATCATTCCACTCACAACTTAGAGTTAGCTGCAAAAGTGATTGCACTCAAGATATGGCGGCATTAATTATATGGAGAAAGATTTCAGATTTTCACTAACCATAAGATCTTAAGTACTTGTTTAATTAGAAGGAGCTGAATATTAGACAGTGGAGATGGATAGAGCTCCTCAAGATTTATGACTGCGAGATTTTATACCATCTTGGTAAGACAAACGTGGCAGCTGATGCCCTGAGCAAAAAGGGTATGGTGTCCTACATGATGATTAAAGAATGGGACTTATTGGGACAAATTCGTCAAATTCAGGATCAGTATGGATGAGATTGAGCATGGATACATGGCTAGCCTAAGGATTGGACCAAGTATACTAGACCAGATTAGAGCTGGATAGCGAAACGATCAGAAGTTACTGGATATGGTTAGCCAACAGAGGAGAGATCGCAGTCTGAATTTACGGTCAGTGATGATGGATTACTGAGGTACCAAGGCCGTATCTGTGTGCCACATGATAACACCTTAAGTCAGAGCATTCTAAAGGAGTCCCATTGTTCTAGATTCACCCTGCTTCCGATTTAGTGGAACAGGCATCTAAGGGTGTCCAGCTCATCCGTGACAGATCGAGGACCGCACAGAAAAGTTATGCCAATGTGCGCAGACATCCTCTTGAATTTTAGGTTAGGGACTGTAATTGTAAAGGTGTCACTGATGAAGAGTATAGTACACTTCAAAAAAAAAAAGAGAGGAAGTGCTACGATTTAAGATTATTCCACTAGTAAAGGTTCTCTGGCAACACCACAAGACAGAAGAAACCACTTGGGAACTAGAGAGCTAAATGAAGGAGAAGTACTCTCACGTGGTTAATGGACCAGCTCGAATTCAGAGGACTGAATTCTTAAAAGGTGGGGAGAAATGTGAAACCCAAATTTTTTAAAGGGATTTAAATCGTTGGAAGAAAAATGCGAAATTTAAATGAGAAAAGATAGTGAGTCCGAGAAGGAAAATCGGTCTAAATTAATCCCAAACGTGTAGAAGGGTAAAATGGTCAAAAGATCCTAAATTCGGTGTAAATTCGATGAAGAAATTTCATTAAAAATATGGATTAGGAAATCTTGATCGATAAAGAAGAAATTATGGAATTTCGAGTCCAATTGGTCAAGATACGAAAATATTACGAATTTTCGTAATTTTTGCCCGGGACATTATCCCGAAAATATGCAAAAAATACACCGAAATAATTAAAATAAATTAAATTAATTAATAAAATATAATATGATTTTGAGATAATTTGTACAATTTATTATATTTTATTTGATTAAAATAAAATATAATAATAAAATAATAATAAAATAATAAAAAAAAAGAAAAAAAAGAAATTGAAAATAGGAATCGGGAATTGGAGACAGAGAAGAAAACAGAAGACGAAGCCAGGGACCCGAACCCAGCCCAGTCTGCCCCAATCACCGACGGAGCCCGGCGAACGGACCAGAGGGGCGACCGAGCCTCGCCGACGTCGAAAGAGGGAGAAAAAACGGTGACCAACGAGAGAAAGAGAGAGAAAGAGTGAAATCGAGAGAAAAGAGAGGAGAGAGAGAGATCGGTGGCCGAAGAGGGGAGGAACGACCCACCACCGGCCAGATGGGACCTTTGCGACGCCGATCCAGGCGCAGATCGGCCCGAAACGCAGTCGAACGGCGAGAGAAAAATTGGGTGCCGTCGTCGGAGGAGAGAAGAGGCCGGACCGGCCACTTTTCGGCGAGCTTTGGCGAAGCCGACCACAGATCCATGCACTGGACTACCCCGCGAACAAGCTGGAGGAGGAAGCCGGCGGAGAACCGGCCGGAAAAGCCCCGAACGGCGAAGGAGAAGTTGAACCGAAACTGAACCAGACTGAACCGGACCGGTCTGAATCGGTCTGAACCGGACCGAACCGGTTCAGCCAAGAAAGAGAGGGAAAAAGGAGAAAAAGGGAAGAAAAAAGAGAAAAAGGAAAAAGGAAAAATTTTCGGGGATACACCGGACTTCGGTTCGACGATAAATCACGTACGTGAGCCCGATCGAACTTCGAATTGCGTACTATCGCAAAATCTCTGCAGCTTGATCTATCGACACATTTTACGAGGTAAATTCGAGCATCGAGGAAAGTGTTCTACATCAGTCGCTAAGAGGTAAGGGATATAATTTAGAGTAGCGTTAGTACTCCTACGTCCTTACCAATTGTTTATGTATGAGAATTGAATGAGATTTTACGAAATGGATTTCCAACGGTATTCAAACCGAAGCCAAAACCATTTCTCGAGTTTTTAGCATGATTTATATATATGAGATACATTTTTACAGCATACATGTTTATAAAAGTGATTTTTCACTTTTGAAATGAAAGCATAGTGTTTTCATGTGAGATTACGGGTTAAAGTCCTGATATGTTTTAGGAAACCATGTTTTCATGATACGGGTTAAAGTCCCGAGACAGCTTTTAAGCTATATTTTCACAGTACGGGTATTAGTCCCAAGAAATAGCTATTATAACTATGCTTTTCATATTTACACGGGCTAGAGTCCCGCAATGAATTATGAAAATCATGTTTTCTATAAAAAAACGGGTTAGAGTCCCGTAACGATTTTAATACACGGGTATGAGGCCCGAAATGATTTTGATAAATTGGGTAAGAGGCCCAAAATTATTTTTGTGGGGTGAAAAGGCATGATATGACGATAGTCAGAGGATCTGGGATTGATCTCGTATGGAGACGATCGAGGATCTACCTAGCCGACGGCCAGAGAACGGGCAGGCTCTGACTTGATATGAGAAACGTGTGCATAGTCCACACTTGGTGATGCACGTGAGTTCGTACGTATAGTCCCCATTTAGTGGTGCACGAGAGATAGGGCAGCGTACAACCCTGATCCAGTCCTACGGCTCCCCTATACTATGGCCATAAGTACCCATGATTTTGTCCTACGGGACCAGATGTATGATGTCCTTCGGGACTAGTATATGAGACGATTGCCTGACCCTACACGATGAATTGACGGAATGATAGATATATGTTTTTGCACATTTCATGCTACCTGTTTTATGATTTTATTGAGCACATATTTTTATGATGAGATTTTAAAGGTAGCTATGAGTATGTTTTATGAGATGTGCATATGACAATACGATTTCATTTCCAAAGTGATAAGCATGGTATGATATGCATGATTTAGTTTTGAGATGCTTTTTACTTGTTTACACGACGTGATCTGCATACTATATATGAGTTTTACTAAAAGGATGCATGATGTGTAAACTTATGATTTAAGCATGTTTTTACTGCTTTCATGAAATGTAAGCATCTCTACTCCAGTACATGTTTATGCTGATTTGTAAAACCATGCGTTTTACCATGTTTTGAGTATTTAAAGCTATTTTAAATGTATCTCTTACTGAGTCTGAGAAACTCACCCCCCTCCTCTCCATCTCCCAGATTATCTATAGCGAGTCTACTGCACATACGAGACTGTGTCGTTGACAAGGTAGTTCGACCTTTCATCGGATATTTTCGTAACATTGAGGTACAGTCTTACTTATATTCCAGACATGTGATACATAATGACACTATTGTATATAATAGTCGGGATGTAATAGTTGTAAATGATTTTATATATACAGAATGTATGTAATGTAATGAGATCCTGGAAAATGAAAAAGATTTTAAATCTAGACATGGACAGGAAAACAACATAGTTAATGGATAAAAAATTTAAATTAGCCTCATTTTTTCGCGCTTCCGGGGCGTGACATAAAATGAGGCTCAATAAATATTGATGGGCCCAAGGAGCCCAATAGGCCTCGATAATGTAAATAGTAAGTGGAAAACGGGCTTAATGCCGATTAAGGCCCATTATGGTACAATCAGGCCCAATATGGGTAAACGGGCTCTTTGATTTAAATTAAGCCCAAAAAATATGAAATACAATTAATTGTATTGTATTTGACTTGATGAATAATTATCCGCAGTTTCGAAGATTGGATTCAGAGTAAATCGGATTGCGTGACAAGACATTAGTGGAAAGGTCAGATTGTACAGAAAATAATGTAAGGGAATTGTGTGAGTAGCTAGAGATAGCTACGCGTATTTTAATAGTTTTTGTATACACTGATTTTGTATGTATACACGGTTATTGTATAATGATCCTAAAAGTGGTTTAAATGATTTTAAGGATCGAAATAGGTAAAAAGGCTATTTTACCCTTATTGAGGGAAGTTCACCTAAGGATGGTGAATGCATGACATGCATGAAATGCATGATTTAAGGAATTTTTTGAATTAAGAAATTTTATTGGTTTTAATCAAAGCAAATTGGTAGATTGGCTAGAAATTGTATAAATTTCATAAGATAACACTATATAGGTGTTATTCATATTTAAATGAAATTCTTTGGAAAACGGACCAACTATCAATTTTATATGGAAACAGATAGTGTTGGCATATAGTTCGCACTATATCTGCGCTTGTGAATGTGCATAAAATGTGCTTGAGCAGTTGCTCGCACCGACTTGTGTGACATCTTATGCATGAAATGTGCTAGAGCGGTTGCTCGTACTGATTTTTATTCTTGTGAAATGCATAAGAAGTGCTGGAGCCTAGCTCGCACTCTGTTTTGACATGTTTTGACTTGTTTTGACCTGATATGCATAAAAAGGCGCTGGAGAGATTGCTCGGACTAGTTTTTATGATTGACATGCATGAGAGATGCTGGAGCTTAGCTCGCATCCTTTTTTGATATAATATTGTATAAAAGTCATGCTGGAGTGTAACTCGCACGAGATTTGATGTATTTATGCATAAAGCCGTACTGGAGCGTTGCTCGTACAAAGTTTTGATTATTTGAGCATTCACTCGTGCTGGAGCATTGCTCGTACGAAGTTTTATATGGTTTTATAACTCATTTTAAAGCCGTACTGGAGTTTTTCTCGTATGAGGTTTTCACTGAGTTTTTATACATATCCGTACTAGAGCATTGCTCGTACGTGGATTTTACTTGAATTTATAATTATTTTAAGTCGTACTGGAGTGCTGCTCGTACGCAGTTTTCATTGATTTCTATGAAACCGTGCTAGAGCTTCGCTCGCACGAGATTTTCTGATATCATGAATATGCATGGAGCCGTGCTAGAGCTTCGCTCGCACAGAGATTTATATTACATGCATATAACCGTGTTGGAGCCTCATGTAGACTGTGTGTCACACTGAGATGATATGCTCACATGTGCATACTGAGACAGAGATGATATGGGAGGATAAGACCTATTGCATGCACCCCTGACTGAGCTTGTGTTCACGGAGTATATTGTACCGTGCATGTCACGCGAAGTACGCTGTACCGTGGGGATTGTTGGAGTGGAGTGGCATTAGCCACGAGACAGCAAGCCTTGCCCTCGCAATCCTGGTGTTATGTTGTTTTGACGGGTAGGACGACTCACCTCCCGTTTCAGGTGTGATACCCCACACACTAGGTAGCGTGTTGCCGGGTTCACGAGGTTATGGCCATAGTCTTTGATGTTACTAATATAATCACCTACTTGTCTCACATGATATAACTATTGGTCGATAGACCAGGGTAGACCTGAAGGAGGGGTTAGGCCCCCGATTTTATGATTTTGTACTATGATGATAGATTTTTCTAAAAATTTTATAACGAATTGAATTATGAGATGTTTAACCCCATCGGGTTATTTTATACTGTGTTTTAAATGAAATGATTTAAATGCAATAGCATGATGCGTTTTCCATGCTTTAATGATAAATTCATGAAAGGATTGCATCTCATGATTTGTTTTATAGCGCATGAAATAATGCATGATTTTGATTTAATTCATGGTAAGTATGATTTAATGATTTCACATAAAATACTATTGATACATGATTTCGATATGCACAAATAGTTTTTCAAACTAATTCATTGATGAAATACATGATTTGTGCTTGAGATTTTAATGAAAAGAAATGGATTTTAAGGGCATGGCATTATGAGCATGTAGATAGTGGAGCTATCTACTTACTTGCATAATTGCGTGTCTGAGCGTGTGGTTTGCTCACCCCTCTTATTTTCCCATCTTTTCAGAGCACTCGCAATTGTTATTGAGCGGCTAATGACTTGCAATCTTGGTATCCGCTGCTTCCCATCGAGAGACAGTATACACATTTGTATAGTTTTGTATCTAAATATGTAATGCACAGTACTGTAAATGGATATGATGTCAGAGATGTAGGTTTATAAATACCATTGTGTATGTATTTAATTAAAGTCGAAGGATAGTAAACTCTGATTTGTGAATGTGATTATGGAAATGGAATGGTAAATAGGTGAGAGGTGACTAACACCGAATCATAGCCTAACTGTTTGTAGGATGGTCACGATGAGAGAAAGGTAAGAATTAAAGAATAAATGAAAAAGTGAAAAATTTACTCTAATTTTTAGGTAATTTGGGTCGTGACAGGTTTAATGGTATCAAAGTTGAGTTGGCCTGATATGAGTCGGTGTTAGTGGTTAAGGAAGTTTAAATCCCCGTGTACTGTGCATTGTTTAGATACAATTGTGTATATTGAGATAGAAGTGCAGCTAAGAATTTAGTTTGAATGCAAGAATATAGACTCATTAACTGATAGCCGCTATGGTAGAAGGGCAAGTACACGAGCTCGAGGCCGTTGAGGTAGGCCTGAGAGTTGTACTGAGTTGCCACATGAGACTCAAGATGAGATTGAAGTGGAGGCTATTAAGCATACCCCACAGAGTCTGACAGAGAGATCGAACAGAGTTCGACAGAGAGATCGGACAATATTGAGACACGCTTCGCGAGGTTAGAGCGGAGTGTGGAGAACATTTTACGAGCTAATAGCTTAGTGTATACATGAGATTTGAGGGCGAGTCGGAGCATTGGTGGATGTTCGCTCGACCCACCTTAAGAGCTAGACACCTAGAATGGACATGTGAAATAATTCTAGTTGTATTCCAGTGATAGAATATCTCGGACACTATTTAAAGAAAATTACAGATAAAATTCTTTACTCTAACCCAGAGGAACTGATTGATTTATGAGTATGAAACTCAGTTTATATTCCTAGGTAGATATGACTCTGACACTATGAACAGTGAGAGTCGAGATGTCTAAAAGTTCATGGAAGGGCTCAGATTGTCAATTAGAGTCCGATTGGGCCATAGATATCACTACCTATGCCAACGCAGTGCGTAGACTACAGTTGTGTAACTAAGATCATGAGTTGCATGCCTTTGAGATTGGGAAAGGTAGTAAGGGTCGAAATTGAGACAAAAGAGAATAGAGGATGACAGAGATGTCAGAGCGGGAAAAAGATAGTTTGATAAAAGATTTGAGCTGATAAGTCACGGGGTAAGATGATTGGTAAAGCCCCAGTGTATTCAATTTCAATTCTTACGAGGGATATTGTGATTGGAGGACCCCGACCTGCTACAGAGCAGTGTAACAGAGTAGCAGTGTAACAATGTAGAAGTATAAGCAGTGTAAGCAACTGTGAACAGTGTAGAATATGTGGTAGTTACCACGAAAATAAGATGTAGGACGAGGGCCAGTGTATACCTTGGACCAGGACACTACTGATGTTTCATCTGATATGGTGGAAGATACCACACTGGTTGTGAATCACGAAGTAATTATTTTAATTGATCCTGGTGCCACGCATTTATTCATACCGCCTTCAGTTGCTTATAAGCTAGTGAAAGATGTGAAGCTTGTACCCTTAGGCAAGATGATGATGGTTAGCTGATTTTCACTAACTGAATATGGGTATAGAGATTGTAAGTTGGAAAAAGGGGTGTAGTAATCGTAATTAAAGGAGATAAGCTTTGAGATGTGAAGATCCTGAATACGAGATATATTGGAATAAGAGGCGTATGCAAGGTAAGAATATCTTGATATGTAAAGTAATTTGGATTAAGCGATATGTAATGAATATGAATTACGGTAAGGATAAGAGGAGGATATATCCATAACCAGTCTATGTGGTCAAGTCTGAGGGTTAATAAAGGTATTTCAAAATACTTACCCGCCTGAAGATTTGACAGCATCTAGAAGTCCACACATAACCTATAAATTGAAATCAACAGTCGTAATATATACATTTAAAATTTGGGTACCTTTGCTGGTACGATAAAGAAATATAGAATTTGATTAATCATGAAGGTTAAAAAATTAAAATTTTATAAAAGCCGTTAATATAAGAAAAAGGAAATGATGTGTGTTAGTATCTTGAACGGAAGTGATTTAGAAATGACATTATACGCTTATGCGTACATAGGTCAAGGATATGGGTGATTGAAATATTTAGTGGAACTCAACTACGATGAAGTATTTAAACATTACCTGGACCAAGTGGTTGTCATCTTGAGCGATGATATTTTAATGTATTCGAAGTCCAGGGAAGAGCATGAGTAGTAACAAGAAACTGTCTTACAGACAAGTTGTTGAGAGTTTCTCGAAATGGGTTGCTCAGTTGATACGTCTCATTCGAAAAAAGATTGCATGCTAGTGGGATGATAAGTATGAAAATGGCTTCAGTGAGTTTTGGTATATTGAAGTAATAAACTGACCACCATAAGTAATCTCACCATAACCAACAGCTCAAGAAGTTTCAGTGTGTATGGATACCTCAAAATAAGGATTAGGCTGTGTATTGATGTAAAATGGAAAGATAGTCATTTATGGATCCAGCTAGTTTAAGGATCATGAGAGAAACTATCCAACCCATGATTTAGAGTTGGCAACCGTAGTGTTTACACTAAAAGTATGGCGCCACCACTTAAATGGTTAGAAATTTCGGGTATGCACTGATCGTAAAAGCCCCGAGAATCTGTTTTCACAGAAAGAGTAGAATATGAGATAAACAAGAGGGTTAGAGCTTCTAAGGATTATGATTATGAACATTGTACCACCCAGGAAAGGCTAATGTAATGGCTGATGCCTTGAACAGAAAGAGCCTCAGGATGGTATCACATATGATGGTCAGGGAGCGTAAGCTGCTAGAGCAGTTGTGAGCCTCACTAGCAATGTGATCCCTTCTGATGATGACGGTGATTTTGTGACAGCTAGCCTGAGGTTAGAACCAGATTTGAATGACCGAATTTGCTAGGCTTAGCGTGATGATCGGCATGGTGTCGATAGTGTGTGTCAGATTCAGAAGGGTATAGTGACAGAGTTCACAGTGAGTGATGATGACTTACAGAGGTTCAGAGACAGTATAAGTGCTCCCTAGGACCATAGCTGATGAGATAATGTTATTGTTAGAAGCTCACTCTTCGGGATATACAGTTCATCTGAGAAGTAATAAATATATCGAAATCTCTGAAAAAGGGTATTGGTGGTCAGATATGAAAAGAGACATTGTAGAGTTGTGGAGAAGTGTCTCGTATGTCAGTAGAGTAAGGTAGAGTACGAGAAGTCTGCAGGATTATTGTAGCCTCTACTTATATTGACACGGAAAAGGGAACAAGTTACTATGAATTACATGATGGGTTACAGAGGGTCCAGATAAATCACGAGGCTATCTATGTGATAGTCGATAGATTGATTAAGTCTACCCACCTTCTGGCTATGGAAATCCCCAAATACTCAGAGTGTGTAGGCAAATTTATGTGTATGGAAAATGGTGAAACGTTATGTAGCGTTCCAGTGAACATGGTATCAGATAGGGATTCTCGCTTCACTTCCCACTTCTGGGAACGTTTTCAGGAAGCTATGGGAACCTGACTGAGTGTTAGCACAGCTTTTCATCCTCAGACAGATGGTCAGTCAGAGAGGACTGTACAGCTTCTGGAGGATATGATGAGAGCGTGTGCCATTAATTTTATAAGCTCCTAGGATGATCAATTGTCACTAATCGAATTCGCCAATAAGGGCAGTTATCACTTGAGTATCTGGATAACATTTTATATGAGGCATTGTATGGCCATAGGGAGTTGTTTCCTGACTTGGATAAGAAGAAGTGGGTGACAGATAGAGAATTGTTCCCGAATTGGTAAGACAAACCTCTGAGGATGTTCAGTTGCTTTGTGAGAGATTAAGAACACCTCAGAGCAGACAGAAAAGCTATGCTGACAAAAGACAGAAACCATTGGAAATTTACCGAGGGTGAATCATTATTGTTTGCAGTTACTTGTCTTAAGGACGTAACGAGATTCGGATAGAGATATTGGACAAGTGGGAGATAAGACTTGTAGATTGGCGTTACCACTTGAATTAATAGGCATCCACAATGTGTCCTATCTTTTGATGCTTAAGAAATATTATCCGGACCCGATATGTTATCGGATATGAGCTCCAACAGCTTAGCTCAATGAAAGTATAACGTATAAAATCGATTTGGGTATTAGATAGAAGGAGAAAGTGTTGAGGTTTAAGATGATCTCCCTAGTTAAGTATTTTGGTAATATTACACTCCGAAAAATTAAAGACGGTGATGCGATAGACGTACCCAGAGTTGTTTATGGACCCATTTGACTTGGTTCTAATTTGGAGGACCAAATTTCTTAACTGGGGGACATTGTAAGACCCGATTTTAATTAAAACACAAAATGAAAAATGCAAAGGATTGAAATGGAATTCCCGAACACGTGCAAGGGTAAAACGATCAAAAGATTGAAACCCGGTATAATTTCGATAAGAAAATTTAATTAAAAATAAGGGATTGAGAAATCTTGATCAATAACGAAGAAATAATTAAATTTTGGGTTAAATTGATCAAGATATGAATTTATTGGAATAAACCGAAATTTTCGTCTCAAAAAATAATCCCGAAAATAATCAAAAATTATATTGGAATGACGAACTAATACTGATAAATTCATTTAATTGGTTAAATGAATAAAATATAATTTTTTTAGATATTTTTGAATTTTTAATAATTAAATAAGAAAATTTTAGATATTTATTGGATTTTAATATTATTTTAATCAATTAAAATAATATTAAAAATAAATAAAAAATAAGTAAAAAAAATGAAAAAAATAAACTGAAATTCACGAAAACGCGAATGGAAAGAAAACATAAACGAAGCCTGAAACGCGAAGGCCGACCCGAGGAGGATTCTTCACCGACGAGCCACCGACGAGGCTTAGGGGCCGACGAGGGCCGGCGAAGACAGCCCGACCTGGGACGACATCACAGCGGCGGTGATGCACCGTGGGAACGCCGAAGCACGCCAAAAATGGAAGGAGATGTCGCAGGAGAGAGGCATCGATCGGCGGCCATCGGCGCCGATTCGAGCCATACTGAGGCCCGATTATGGAAGCCCAGACGATGGCGCATCGAACGGCGGTGGTGAGGCACCAAGAACCGATCGGACGGTGCCGAAATGACAAAATGATGCCTGAACCGATCGAACCGGACTGAACCAACCAAGCCGAACCGGACTGAACCGACGGTCTGAACCGAGTTGAACCGGACCGGATCGGTTCAGCCAAAAAGAAAAGGAAAAAGAAGAAAAAGAAGGAAAGAAAAAGAGAAAAAATTGGGGAAAATTCCAGTGATGCAATCGAGCTACGGGTAAGTCAGTAAGCGGTCAAATCGACCGATTTAAATTTTGGAATATTTAATTTGATAAATAATCGACTGAAAATTTACCCGAAAAAGTATTTAATTGTGTAGCTCGACGATTGACGTCAAACGAGGACTCGAGTCCCTCGATTTACGTACTATCATGGAATCACGGGTAAGTAACCCTTATTTACGATAATTTTACATTGTTATGCGTGACTGATATTTATCGCATAAATTACGAATTTAAATTTCGCATTTAATGAATTAAAGTTTGGAAAATTGGATAAATTGTCATAAATACTAAATTAAGCTATTCGAGAGTTTAGAATAAGGCTCAATAAATATTAATGGACCCAAGGAGCCCAATAGGCCTCGATAATGTAAATAGTAAGTGGAAAACGGGCTTAAGGCCGATTAAGGCCCATTATGGTACAATCGGGCCCAATATGGGTAAACGGGCCCAATGATTTAAATTAAGCCCAGAAAATATGAAATACAATTAATTGTATTGTATTTGACCTGATGAATAATTATCCATAGTTTCGAAGATTGGATTCGAAGCAAATCGGACTGCTTGACGAGACATCAGTGGAAAGGTCAGACTGTACAGAAAATGAGGTAAGGGAATTGTGTGAGTAGCTAGAGGTAGCTACGCGTATTTTAATAGTTTTTGAATACACTGATTTTGTATGTATACACGGTTATTGCCTAATGATCCTAAAAGTGGTTTAAATGATTTTAAGGATCGAAATAGGTAAAAAGGCTATTTTACCCCTATTGAGGGAAGTTCACCTAAGGATGGTGAAAGCATGACATGCATGAAATGCATGATTTAAGGAATTTTCCGAATTAAGGAATTTTATTGGTTTTAATCAAAGCAAATTGGTAGATTTGCAAGAAATTGTATAAATTTCACAATATAACACTATGTAGGTGTTATTCATATTTAAATGAAATTCTTTGGACAACGGGCCAACTATCAATTTTATATGGAAACAAATAGTGCTGGCATATAGTTCGCACTATATGCGTTTGTGAATGTGCATAAAATGTGCTTGAGTGGTTGCTCGCAGCGACTTGTGTGACATCATATGCATGAAATGTGCTAGAGCGATTGCTCGCACTAATTTTTATTCTTGTGAAATGCATGAGAAGTGCTGGAGCCTAGCTCGCACTCTGTTTTTACATGTTTTGACATGTTTTGACTTGTTTTGACCTGATATGCATAAAAAGGTGCTGGAGCGATTGCTCGCACTAGTTTTTATGATTGACATGCATGAGAGATGCTGGAGCTTAGCTCGCATCCTGTTTTGATATAATATTGTATAAAAGTAGTGCTGGAGTGTAACTCGTACGAGATTTGATGTATTTATGCATAAAGTTGTACTGGAGCGTTGCTCGTACGAAGTTTTGATTTACCTGATCATTCACTCGTGCTAGAGCGTTGCTCGCACGAAGTTTTATATGGTTTTATAACTCATTTTAAAGTCGTACTGGAGTTTTTCTTGTACGAGGTTTTTCACTGAGTTTTTATACATATCCGTACTAGAGCATTGCTCGTACATGGATTTTACTTGAATTTATAATTATTTTAAGTCGTACTGGAGCGCTGCTCGTTCGTAGATTTCATTGATTTCTATGAAACCGTGCTAGAGTTTCGCTCGCACGAGATTTTCTAATATCATGAATATGCATGGAGCCGTGCTAGAGCTTCGCTCGCACAGGGATTTATATTACATGCATATAGCCGTGTTGGAGCCTCTTGTAGACTGTGTGTCACAGTGAGATGATATGCTCACACATGCATACTAAGACAGAGATGATATAGGTGGATAAGACCTATTGCAGGCACCCCTGACTGAGCTTGGGTTCAAGGAGTACGTTGTACCGTGTATGTCACGCGGAGTACGCTGTACCGTGGGGATTGTTGGAGTGGAGTGGCAGTAGCCACGAGGCAGCAAGCCTTGCCATCGCAATCCTGGTGTTATGCTGTTTTGGCGGGTAGGACGACCCACCTCCCGTTTCAGGTGTGATATCCCGCACACTAGGTACTGTATTGCCAGGGATCACGAGGTTATGGCCATAGTCCTTGATGTTACTGATATAATCACCTACTTGTCTCACATGATATAACTATTGGTCGATAGATCAGGGTAGACCCGAATGAGGGGTCAGGCCCTCGATTTTATGATTTTGTACTATGATGATAGATTTTTCTAAAAATTTTATAACGAATTGAATTATGAGATGTTTAACCCTTTTGGGTTATTTTATACTGCGTTTTAAATGAAATGATTTAAATGCAGTAGCATGATGCGTTTTCCATGGTTTAATGATAAATTCATGAAAGGATTGTATCTCATGATTTGTTTTATAGCACATGAAATAATGCATGATTTTGATTTAATTCATGCTAAGAATGATTTAATGATGTCACATAAAATACTATTGATACATGATTTCGATATGCACGAATAGTTTTATAAACTAATTCATTAATGAAATACATGATTTGTGCTTGAGATTTTAATGAAAAGAAATGGATTTTAAGGGCATGGCATTATGAGCATGTAGATAGTGGAGCTATCTTCTTACTTGCATAATTGCCTTACTGAGCGTGTGGTTTGCTCACCCCCTTATTTTCCCATCTTTTCAGAGCACTCGCAATAGTTATTGAGCAACTGATGAATTGCAATCTTGGTATCCGCTACTTCCCATCGAGAGACAGGTATACACATTTGTATAGTTTTGTATCTAAATATGTAATGCACAGTACTGTAAATGGATATGATGTCAGGGATGTAGGGTTATAAATACCATTGTGTATGTATTTAATTAAAGTTAAAGGATAGTAAACTCTGATTTGTGAATGTGATTATGAAAATGGAGTGGTAAATAGGTGAGAGGAGACTAACACCGAATCATAGTCCAACTGTTTGTAGGATGGTCACGATGAGAGAAAGGTAAGAATTAAAGAATAAATGAAAAAGCGAAAAATTTACTCTGATTTTAGGTAATTTAGGTCGTGACACGATTAATACCGAATTTTGGTCTTTTGACCGCTTTACCCTTCCCGTGTTCGGGAATTCCATTTCAATCCTTTTGCATTTTTAAAAGCACTCAAAAATTCTTATTCATTCCCTTTTTGCTCTTACGATAAAATCGGGTCTTACAACTTACTCGTTATTCCATGATAGTACACAAATCGAGGCTCTCTCGAGCTCTCGTTTGACGTCAATTATCGAGCTACACAATTAAATATTTTTTTCGGTAAATTTCTAATCGAATATTAACCAAATTAAATATTCCAAAATTTAAATCGGTCAATTCGACTGCTTACCGACTTACACGTAGCTCGACTGCATCACTGGAATTTTCTCCAATTTTTTCTCTTTTCTTTTTCCCTTTTTTTCTCTTTCTTTTCTTTTCCCTTTTTTCTCTTTCTTTTCTTTTCTTTTTTTTTTTCCTTTTCCTTTTGGGTTAACCGGTTCAGTCAGGTTCTGCAGGTTTGGTGCCTTGCCGGCTGGTTCTCCACCGGTTTCTGTCGTCAGCAGCTCCGCGGGGTCGTCTGCAGCTCGGATCTGGTCTCGGTTTTCTTCCGAGGTCGTCGAAAAGTGGTCGGTTCGGCCTCTTCTCTCCTCGTCGTCGGTGGCTTTCTCTTTTTGCCGCCGTTTTCGATGCTGGCTGTCGTTCTACCGGCCAAGGCTGCCACCAACCGCACTGTCGGCTCCTGGGGAACGCTCGGTTGGTGGTGGCCGGCCTCGAATTGGCGCCGGTCACCGGGAAACGCCTTTCTCCCTCTCGGTTCTCTTTTTTCTCCTCTCTCACAGCCGATCGTCGCCGTTCGCCGGTCCTTTAGGCCGGTGGTGGCTCGGCTCTCGTCGGGCTTCCCATCGTCGACCTCGCGTGGCCGCCGCTGGTCGCTCCACCAGTGAGCAGAGGGCTCCTCATTTTTTTTTGCCTTCGTTTTCGTTTTCAATTCGTGTTTTTTGCGAATTTTCTGTTGTTTTTTTAATTATTTTATTTTTATTATTATTTTAATCAATATTATATTATTATTTTTGCCAAAATATCTAAAAAATTTCTTATTTTATTCATTTATTCCATAAATGAATTTATCGGTCCAATTTTGCAATTTTCGTATATTTTTCTAATATTTTTGGGCTCGTTTTGCGAGGTAAAAATTTTAAAAATATTAAATAAATTTATATCTTGATCAATGTAATTCGAAATTTAATTATTTCTTCGTTATTGATCAAGATTTCTCAATCTCATATTTTTAATTAAATTTTCTTGTCCCGATTAATACCGAATTTCGGTCTTTTGACTTGTTACCCTTCACGTGTTCGGGAATACCATTTCAATCCTTTTGCATTTTTAAATGCACTCGAAAATTTCTTGTGAGACCCCGTATATGTAAAGTTGTAATGTGTAATAAATATGAATGGACTTGTAATGTAAAGTATGATTGATGTAAGTCCATGGATTCAATGTACGTATGTGTAATATGATTTGTAACGTACATACAAGTTCCATTGAGTATGAATATGAAGAAATGAGTTCTTATAAGTGATGGATGTGATTGAAACTCAAAATGGGTAGTGTGGTAAAATGGAATGAAATTATGCTTCTATTTAGTTTTATGTAGCATACCTTTGGACATACAATGAATGCACACAAGTTTCAATGTGCATAAGGTATGAATGGATGCCATTTTCAAGTTATAAAGGTGGATGGATGAGAAAATGGCCATGGCAACAGATTAAGGATGTGTTGGTATGAGTTGCAACAAGGAAACTGCAAGAAATCTGGAAAACATGAAGGCCAGATCGATCTCATAGGATGAGAGATCGATCTGGAAGAGCCAGAATGCTCTTATTTGGGCAATGGAATAGAGCATATCGATCTCCAATGGGGCCAGATCGATCTCCTAAGCATTCTGTGATGAAAAGATCAATCCTCAAGCACCCAGATCGATCTCCTTAGCTCTCTGTTTGGGACCAGATCGATCTCATGCTTCGACAGATCGATCTCATGCTTAAAAATTTCATGAAAATGAGAGATTTAAGGGGACCAGATCGATCTCCTCTTGGACCAGATCGATCTCCCCAAGCTATTTCTATATAAGGAGGGCTGAAAATCTGAAAATTTCGAGAAAAACACCAATCTTCCATTTCTAACCCAAAAACCTAACTTTCTCCCTCTAAAATCAGCCATTTTCAGCAAGAATTGAGGGGAGACCATTAGACATTAAGTTGTTCATCTTGAGGAAGAGAACAACATAGTTGGAACCAAAAATACCATTGTGGGTATTGAAGGAGATAAGGGCATTGACATTTGGAGCAAGAAGAAAAATCATATTTGGTAAGATTCTAACACTCCAATCCAAGTACATTGTCTATTTAATTGACTTTGGAGTTGTTTGGCATGAGTATTGATGGATAAATTATCTAGGGATGTGGTGGAATTGGTGTGACATAGAAAACCTAGAAAATGGAATGCCTCTAGTGTGAGAAAGTATGATTTGGGGAATTGGTGGTTTATGGGTTATGATAAGTTGTTAAATGAGTAATGTGGGTGATTTGGAATGGTTATGTGGAGTTATAATATGGGTTTAAGTGAAATTGTGAAAATGAGTATGTATATGCTTGATAAAATGTCATAGTGAGGGAATTCATGAAATATGAACTCTATGAGCTTAATGTCGATTTAATATCGATTCGGAATAAGTTAATAGGCCTAAGAAGATCTATAGACTCGAGTTATGGGTAAAGTAATGAAACGAGGCCATATAAGCGTTATAGAGGCTATAGATTAAATTGACTATAGCAACCACAAGGGTTGCATTATATGGATCGAATATAATGTGAAATATGATTGTGTGCAGTCTCGAAGAGTTGTTGAAGACGAATCGAACCGTACGAGTAAGCAGCTTAAGGAAGTGGAATCACGTATCGCGATTCCAGGTAAGGGAATTTTGTGAGTATATAGAGGTAGCTGCTCGTACTTTAAATTTGTGGGTGAATATTGGGTGTTTTACGAAGTGCATGGTTGCTAAAGTAAATGATTGATGGTATTCATGAATGAGAAAGAGTATATGTGTGATTTTTGGTTTTGGAAGTGGATTCTATGAAATGGGATAGTAAGGCTAATAATTGCATAAATCTAATGTCTTGATGTCTTTCAAAACGAAATTGCTTTGTTTTAAGCAAGCTTGTAGATGGGTCGGCTAATGTTTATTAATGTTGTGGAAAAAGGCATTTGTGAAGTGCTAAACCCGGTTGTTGGGATTGTTTGATTGTGTATGAGCCGCCTATCGTATTTGCATGACATAAATCGCGCTAGAGCCTCGCTCGCGCTGGATTTCTATGTTTTCACTTGTGTGATACGTGCTTGAGCTTAGCTCGCACTTTGATTTGAATTGTGATGATGTTTTATAAACCGTACTGGAGCTTACGCTCGTACGAGGATTTGAGTGGTTTTTCTTATGCATATAACCGTACTGGAGCTATGCTCGTACATGGTTTCTTCATATTTTTATGCATAAATGACGTACTAGAGCGTTGCTCGTACGAAGTGATTGGTTTTGATGCATGAATTCGCGCTAGAGAGTAGCTGCGCTGGTTTTCACACTGTGGTATGTATGAGGCCGTGGTGAGAGATACGGATTAACTCAGGGAACCCAACAGGCCTGACAGACCTCTTGAGTGGGGTGAGGGTGAGGGGCTAGGACCTGACATAATCCATTCAGGGAACCCAACAGGCCTAACAGACCTCTTGAGTGGGGTGAGGGTGAGGGGCTAGGACCTGAATCAGGGAACCCAACAGGGGCGAGCAAGGCCATGAGGGGCTAGGACCTGGTATTGAGGTTACTCCCACGCGCTCTTGAGACTATAAAGGTTACACTTGGTATGGGGTAGATAAGACCTATGGCAGGCACCCCCAACCATGTTATGGGTCCACGGAGTACGATGTACCGTGTATATCACATGGAGTACGATGTACCGCGTGGTGGTTACTTGATTGAGAAAGTCTGGAGGAGAACTAACCCACCTTCGTGCCAGCATGATACCCCGCACACCGGGATCCGTGTGGTCTGGGATGATATGTGACGATTGGCCAACGTAGTCACTTGAGATATAGTAACCTGTCTCCTTGCTTGATTTACTTACTACCACATGATTTTAAATCTCTAAGTGTGATTGTGATTGTTTAAGGTAGACCCGAAGGAGGGGTTGAGCCTCGTGGATTTGATTTGTGAAATGAAAATGTGGTTGTGATTATGAATTGATTTGATGGGATTGTATGTGTTTGAGAATGAGTTTTATGATGTGGGTTTAAAAAGGAGGTTTCTTAATGAATTACCCTTTTTATGAGTTTAAATGAGATTGAGCATGAGATGATTTATACATGATGTTTTTACCATGTCTTATATGCCAATGTACATGATTTTGATACATGATATATATGTATACTCATATGGCATAGTTTTATTCCTCATGCTCCTACCATAAATGATTTATGCATAACACTATCAGCATGTAGATAGAGTAGTTATCTACCATGCTTGCATTATTGCCTTACTGAACGTGTGGTTGCTCATCCCTTTCTATTTCCCCCTACAGAGCGTGCATAGTAGCCCAGTGAGGACTGAGGCATGGGATTTTGGACTCCGCTGCATCTCCATCGCTTAGAGGTATATACACAGTGATTCTTTTTATATCTAAACAATGTAAAAGCACAGTATTCTTTGAGTTGTAATTATGGGGGATGTAGATGTCAGTAAAACATGCTTTGTATAAGTACAAGATTTAAATGCAAATGTATGACATCGTTTTATTTAACTGAGAATGAATGAGATGTGGAGTTTATTATTGACTCACAGCCCAACAGTGTGTGGTGAGTTAGTTCACAACCGGGTAAGGTAACAGTAAAACGCGAAAAATTTTTAGTGATTTTCGATTAAAGAGAATGAAATTGGGTCGTGACATTTCTATTCATTCCCTTTTTGCTCTTACGATAAAATCGGGTCTTACAATCTCCCCCACTTAGGAAATTTGGTCCTCCAAATTAAAACCAAGTCAAATGGGTCCATAAACAACTCCGGGTATGTTTATCGCATCATACTCTTTATTTCACATATGACTTTTTCCCGAAGTGTAATACTATCAACATACTCAACTAGGGAGATCATCTTAAACCTCAACACTTTCTCCTTCCTGTCTAATACCCAAATCAAATTTTCAACATATGTTATACTTTCATTAAGTTAAGCTGTTGGAGCTCATATCCAATCACATATGCTGGGTCCGGATAGTATTTTCGAAGCATCAAAAGATGGAACACATTGTGGATGCCTGCTAATTCAGGTGGTAACGCCAACTTACAGGTCTTACCTCCAACTTTTTCCAATATCTCTTTCTGAATCTCGTTATGTCCTTATGACAATTAACTTCTAACAATACTGATTCATCCTCGGTGAATTCCAATGATTTTCTGTCTCTTGTCAGCATAGCTTTTCTGTTTATCCTGAGGTGTTCTTAATCTTTCAGAATTCAACTGAACATCCTCAAAGGTTTATCTTACCAATTCGGGAACAATTCTCTATCTGTTACCCACTTCTTCTTATCTAAATCGGGAAACAACTCCCTACGGCCATACAATGCCTCATATAAAGTCATCCTGATACTCAAGTGACAACTGTCACTATTAACGAATTCAATTAGTAGCAACTGATCATCCCAGGAGCTTATAAAGTCAAGGGCACACGCTCTCACCACATCCTCCAGAACCTATACAGACTTCTCTGACTGACCATCTGTCTGAGGACGGAAAGCTATGCTAACACACAATCGGGTTCCCATAGCTTTATGAAAAACATTCCCAGAAGCGAGAAGTGAAGTGGGAATCCCTATCTAATACTATGCTCACAGGAACACTACATAATGTTCCACAATTTTCCTTAAATATAAATCTGCCTACGCACTCAGAGTATCTAGGGATTTTCATAATCAGAAGGTGGGTAGACTTAATCAATCTATCGACTATCACACAGATAGCCTATTGGGCTCATTGGGCCCATCAGTATTTATTGGGCCTCGTTCTAAACTCTCAGATAGCTCGTATACTATTTACGATAATTACTTTAAAATTTTGAATATAATGCATTTTATGCAGAATTAATCCGTAAACTCCATAAAATAATCTTAACTCTGCATTAAGGACTCAAATTATCGTATTTAGTGTGTACTTACTCAATATTATGCGGGGTACGAAAATTGGAGCTCAATTGGCTCTCGTTCGGGCTCTGTCGTAGAACTGCATAATTAGGTTATTCCGGGTTATTTTCTATTAAAGATAATATTAAATAAATTTTTAAAATTTACCCATAGGTCAATCTCGACCCTCAGTCAACTTACCCGAATCTCGAGTCGTCCTTGATAGTTTTTATTTCCTTTTTTTCCTTTTCTTTCTTTTCTTTTCTTTTCCTTTCCTTCTCTTTTTCCTTCTGTTTCCTTCCTTTTCCTCTCGGCTAAACGGTGCCGTTTCGGGTTCCTTGCCGTCGCCGGCGGTTCCGCCAATTTTGCCAGCCACTATTGATACCAAAAGGACTACCTCATCCTCCCGATCACGTCGGTGCCCACTGATCAAGCCCAGCAGCCGTGGGTCACCGGGATCAAACTCCTTTTTCCCGTCGACTTCTCCTCCTCCGTTCATCTGATTCCGGCATCTATACGGCGCGTCGTCGGTGCCGTTGAGTTCGTCGGGATGTCTTCTTCCTCCTCTGGTCCTCGCCTGGTCTCGTCGGTCGCCGCTGGCTTGTCGGGTTCTCGGTCTTCCTCGATTTTTTGTTTTCTCTCTCTTCGAAAAAACCTGATTTCCTCTTTTATTTATTTATTTATTATTATTATTATTTATAATTTATTTTATTAATATTATAATCATTAAAATACTCAAAAAAATTTCAAAATATCTAATAAATTCTTTATTTTATTAATAATTAATTTATTTAATTTATTTAATTTATTTTAACCATTTTTTCGGTATATTTTCTCCGTATTTTCGGGATATTATCCCAAGTGAATTTTTGGTAATTCTAAATAATTTCGGATCTTGATCAATTGGACTCGAAATTTGATAATTTCCTCATTATTGATCAAGATGTCCTAAATCCTTATTTTTTTAATTAAAATTTTCTTATCAAATTTATACCGAATTTCGATTTTTTAACCGTTTTACCCTTTTAAACATTCGGGATCAATTTAGGCCGACTTTCCTTCTTGGACCCTCTGTAATTTCTCATTTAAAAATTCGTATCTCTGTCCGAACCATTCAAATCTCATAAATTTAATTTGAAATTCCTTAACTGTCCGTTTTCAAATTTTACATACGTTCGACTACTTCATTCACATTTATATGATCAAATCATTCATCTTATGATTCCATGAACATATAACCATATCCATAAAAATGTGTGAATCATAAGGAAATACGATAACAATTGGGTCTTACAAATAGACAACAAAAAATACATACAGTGAAACGTATGGCATTCGACAAGGGAGTTAGTGACATTGTGACCGATCGAGAGGCTTAGTCTTGGGGCAGTTAGGAAGGAAAGAATAACTATAATATTAATTGTGACTGAAACTGCAGAGAACTAGGAAGTAGGAAACAAAATCGAAGGGCACAATGATGTGTTGAGATGCACTGTCTATCGGTCAGAGGCATGTGAAATATATATATGACTGGTTAGGTAGATGGAAAAAGGAAGTAAAATTCTGAAGCTTGGCGAATAGGGAAGCCAACCCGAGGCAACAAACGTCTACTGCAGTTTTGTTAGACTACAACAAAAGGAGGAAGAAAAGAGGAAACCCAAAAGCAGTGTTGCAGTAAAACTGCAGTAGAAAGGATGGTAGCGAGGGACGAATAACAGAGAAAAATAATAGAATAATGGGAGAATGACATGGCCTAAGCAGCTTCGGGAAAGGAAAAACAATAAATGAAAATAGGGGAGGCTGAAATGCACTGTGGTTATAGCAGGAGAAGTCAGACAAATTTATAAGGTTGGAGTGTTCGATGGGTATGCTGCTGAGAAAAATGATGTAAAGCAAGAGCTGTTATTGGTCTTAAAAATTGTATAAGGCTGAACCGAGTAAGTAAGGATTTGAAACAGAAGGTATGAAGCCAGAATGGGGAAGTCGGATTACATACTGTAGAAGGATGGTGATTTATACTGAAAATACATGCTAAACCGAGAGAGGAAGAAAAACAGAATGAGAGTTAAACAGAGGAGTCCCTTCCTCTAGAAACGAAACAGGATTATAGGTGGACCGTTGGTAGCTAAAGAATATAGAAGAAAACGCGAGCAGAGGCAGACAGGGGAGGTTGGCAGTGATTGGTGCGTGGAGGCTGGACTAAAACCGAAGCTTGGAGCAGGCAAGAAATAACCGAAACAGAGACAACTCGTGTGGAAAAGGGAGGTTTCAACAACAGTCAGTAATGGGGGAGGCTACTAGTGGTGACAGAACTGGGTGAGAAAGAGACTAGGGAGCAGAGACAAAGAGAACTGTATGGAAGGCTGAAGGCGAGACAAAGCAAGGGACAGGCATGATCGAAGCAGAATCGGGACACAAGAAAGTCGTTCGTAGTCGAATATGAGGGGTTTCAGGCTGGTTCTAACATGAAAACAGGGTGTGTGCATTGAGACTATTATGTGTTCATTTTTTTGTGGATATTGAAAACAGAATAGGAAATGAAGCAGGGAAAAGAGGGGGAACAGGTGACGGGCCTAGAAAACAGAGGCACCAGAAATGACCGAAACATGATGGTGATGAGGGTGGCGAAACCGGGGATGATGAAAGAGGTGGTGGCAGCTCCGAGGATGGTGATGATGATGAATACTGCCTGAGGATGAGCAACGTCGAGAGGTGGTGGAAGAGAACGAAAACAGAGCAGGAGGTCGGGTAGGAACAGTGAAGAAGAAAGGAAAAGAAAAAAAATGGGGGGAAGGATCAAGTGATTAAAAAAAAAAAAAAAAGAAAGAAAAAGAGAAAAAGAAAGGAAATTCTTATATATACATACATATATATATATATATATATATATATATATATATATATATATATATTTGGAGTAGAAAAAAAAGTGCACCGAGAATTTGAGAAAAACCCGAGGAAAAGACAATCAAGAATATCGATTCAAAATTTCGAAAATAGTGGTACAAATTTTAGGGAAATAAACCGAGTGGATCGGATCCGTCGACTCGCAATGTCGAGGCAACCGAGGACTACGGACAACCATCGAGGTAAGAAAAATTTTGTGTGCTAGTAGAGATAAATTGCACGTATTTTTTTTATGTTTTGTAGATATAAATTTAGGCCGAATTTCTACTATAGAAAAATATTCGTGAATTGTTAAAAATATCTGCGTATATTTTCTGGATATTTGAGACTACAAACTTTAGGACAAAAATTTTAGTCACCTAAATTATAGAAAACCTTAGGCCGATTTTATGCTTTGGAATTTAAGGAAGAGTTTTAAACTCCGTAAAATGACATGATTTTCGATATAGTATTATCGAGCCTATTTAAATAAATATTTGAATAGTTTTAAAATTATTAGTGAAAAATCGTGTTCTGTGAAAAAGGGCAAGATCAACCCCTTTTACTCTATTTTATGAGTTGAAACGAGATTAAAATATTTGAGGTTAAAATCGTGCCAGTCAGGCATGTATTGCTGTGTGATCTTACACTACCTGCTTGTACGTGATTTAAAACGTTTTGATGTTAAAATCGTGTCAGTCAGGCGTGTATTGCTGTGTGATCTTGCACTACCTATTTGCACGTGATTTACAGCGTTTTGATGTTAAAATTGTGTCTGTCAGGCGTGTATTACTGTGTGATCTTGCACTACCTGCTTGCACGTGATTTAAAGTGTTTTGATGTTAAAACCGTGCCTATCAAGCGTGTATTACTGTGTGATCTTGCACTACCTGCTTGCACGTGATTTAAGGCAACAAGGCGATAGTGAAATTATATGAAAGTGTGAATAGTGAAATTATACTGAGTGGTGAATGATGCCGAGGTCCATGGAGTACGATATACCATACTGTGTGCATATGTGTACGATATACCGTGTTTTTGGAAAATAGTATACTGTATGAGCCGTTTGGGTAACTGACCAGTCCCATGGCACCTGACATCCTGGCACACCTGGCCCATGAATTGCCTAAAGTCACTGACATTGGCCAATAGTCACTTCTGATATTTGATATATTGTGAAATGCCTTGCCTTGTTTATCTGAAATTTCTGAAATGAAAATGAGTATTGTGTTGAGATTTGAACTGTGTGTATTTTTGCTTGAATATCGAAATTGTGAAATTGTTACGATAAACTATGAAGATACTAATTGTTGATTTCCATTTCTGAACTGAAAATTTTTAGTATGATTTACGAGAAACTTATTTGTGGCTTAAGTATATAGATAGTGTATTTATCTTCCTACCACGTGTTTTTCTTACTAGGCTTTTCCCTGAAAGCTCACCCCTTTACTTTCCTCCACAGAGTCCCCCAGTAGTTGGGATCGCTTCTGTTAGTAAAGCATTCCGCATAATTATGGTTTCGCGGAGTATATTTCTGCATCGAAGGTATACCCACTTGTTAGAAATTCTTTTGTATCTAAAATTTTTATAAGTACAGTAATGCATACGAGATGAGTATGGGGAATGTGAACATATATTGTTTAAATTGTTACTAAGAAAGAAAAAATTAATCAGATTGAGTATTGTCTTAAAATAATATCGACTTGTAGCCCAACCAAAATGTGTGTAATTCGGGTCGTTACATATAAGAATTGAAGCTCAAGAATAGAATACTCCCCTTTCTGATGATGAAGGACAATTGAAACTGATTAAGAAAGTGATATTTGCAAAGGCTACCTGTAAAAGAAAACAAAGAAAGAAACAATAGAAAAAGGGAAAAGAACTGTACAAAAAGTGAAAAGAAAAACAAAACAGCATAAAATGAAATGAAGCTACGTAGCAAGATCAGAAGTAAGGGGATCAACTAAATTGGTAACAGAATGCTGACGGTCAAATCCTCCCCCAAAATAGTGCTTAAGTCCTAATGATTTTTTTTAATTTTTGATTTATTTTTATTTTATTTTTTATTTTTTTCATAGAGAGAGAAAATTAACTAAACTAAATTAAGACTCTAAATATTCACAACCTAAATATGTACAAAACTAGATTTTTACCTAAGCATAGTTTCACCGATATTAATTAATGGCTAATTGTCATCCCCGGCAACGACGCTAAAAACTTGTTGAACTACGCTCGCTCTAAGTTACCAAGACGTGTCAACCGCAAGTGCACGGGTCATACAAGTAATAATGGAATTTGAGTCTCGGATTATCGTCCCACAGAGAATTTAATTAGCCTAAATATCGGTTAATTTTACCCTAAGTATATCCTAACAAATAATGAATTTTCAGAGGGTGATCTACAAGTTTTTGAATTAAAATACTAGAAAACAAGGAAAATAATAAAAACAATAAAATAAATAAAACTAAACTAAAATTACTTACCGAGCTCCTAACAAATAAAAGCAATAGTCTGCAAAAGAGAAAAATATTGAAACAAAAATTAATTAGTGCAAATAGTCTAATGATGCAATTAAGAAAATAAATAAATAAAATTAACTAGAATAAAACTAGACAATCCTAAGATAAAAATAAAATGTGAATGTAATTAATATAATTAATTTAATAATAAAAATGCAAATTAATCTAACCGAAGACCTAATGTAGCAAAATTCTATAAATTTAAGGAAATTCCTAAATATAACTATAAATCTAAATGTCTAAAATGGTGATCCTAATTTAATCCTAACTTTAGCTAATTACTAACTTAACAATAAAATCTAAATAATGCATGAGAAATAAATATTTTTGGATTTTTAGAATAAAAATAAAAATTAACTTAAAAATGCATAAAATAATTTTACCCTTAATTTAATTCTAAATGTACTACTTACACTCTAGAATTAAGTCTTAAATCCTATTGTATTCAAAAACTAACTATTAATATAATTAAAATTAAGTTCTAAACTAACAAGCCAAGAAAATATAACTAACATACAAATTAATTCAAGACTTTAACTTTTACCTAAGCTAACTAATAATATTACAAGGAATAATAACAAAAAAAAATAATAGAAATGCATGAAACATTCAATTGGGACATTTCCAAGTTGCCAAAGACGGCCTTGTACAGTTTGCCACTCAGCAACCTGCCCTGAGCCCTGCCATGCTGCTCTCATGTCCGTATACTGCTACTGGCTTCATTCATCAACCCTGTTTCATTCCATGCACAGCAGCACCCGTCCTTGCCTGGCTAACATCTGCTTCAACTGCACACGTCCTTGCCTACCTGTATCTCTGCATCAGATATGTTCAGGTCACTGGAGCAAGACACATACACTGTAACTGCTTCATTCCCTGCACAGTAGCACACGTCCGATGCAGCTTCTTTCACCACGTCCTGCAGCTGCTCAACACCGCTTCACCTTGTTGCCAGCTCCTGCTTTAGTCCAAACGAGCCAGCAAATACTCAGCTACACCTCTACAACGCCACTTCACTGCAACAGCAGCACAAGGACAACAACCAGCAATGATGCAAAACAAAAAAAACACAAGCAGAAGTTAGAACTTGTAAGTTAAAGTAGTAAATGAACGACAGAACATGTAAAATGACTAAAACCAAGAATTAAAGAAAAGAAAGAAAATGATCAATAGAAAGAATCATGAAACAGAGGAGGATAGAGCATGGTATGTGTCTGCCATTGTCACAACCAAGCTCATCGGATCAGCCAGAAATGTTTTGTCCCGTTCAGCTTGGCACGCCAACAGCTTCAGGTACACCGCTATGCCCTTCTGCTTCATTCCCGATCCTCTTGCAATTGTGTCACATGAACCCAGTAGCTAGCAATATCCTGTCCTTCACACAGCATGCTAACGCAGCCTCCTATGCACAGTCAATACTACCAAGCATCAGCTCCTTGGCACCGCAGAGCAAAAGAAAATGGAAGCAACAAAAGCAGATTTTGAGAGACTGCGAAAACAAGATGCAAAAATAAAACAGAAAAGCATAACATGAAAATGCAAGAATCATAAAGGCAAAAGCAGAACCCGATTAGTGAAGAAAATCGCAAGATGAAGAAAGAAACTAAGATGCAGGAGATTGAAATAGTAAAACTGAAAAGAATGCAGAAAATGGATAGCTTCTATCAACAAAATAAAAGAAAATCAACTGCAAAGATAAACGCACATGCAGTGTTTCAAACAGTAACTAATATTAAGCAGACAACAGAGAAAGCAGTAAAAGAGGAAATGTAAAAATCCCTTAGCCACAAATTGCTTCATCCTCTGATCAACCATCGTCGTTCCACTGTGCTAGCAACGCGGGAACAATACCCATCATCAAACCCGCATCAAAGGACCAGAACAAGACACTGGCAGTAATGATTGAAGATAACAGTGTGACTGGCTGTACCCGAATAATAGGTAGTAAAAACAATAAAAACAGGATAATAAATGGAAGATAGTAAAAACAGGTTATGCAAAAATGCAAACAGTAAGCAAGCTCAAGTCTAAATCGATGGAAAATGTAAAGAAAAGCATGGAAAGGTTTAAATGAAGAGTTGTCTTCCGAATGAGCAACAAAAGAAAAATGAAAAAAAAAAATGTAGTAAAAGAGATTACTAGTAACCGAAATGAAACATTTTCATTTAAAGAAGTAAAATGAAAGCTTGTAAAATCCTATAACAATGGTGGCTGAAAAGAAAAGAAAAACTAACATGAAAGGTTTAAAAGAAAACAAGGAAAAATATAAACCTAGCAATAGAAATTTTAACCTAAAAACTAAAGCTACCCTAAAACTATTTCTACCCTAAAATTACTTAGTTTCCAATTCCCTAATCATATTCTATTTATACAAAATTTGGGGTACAAAGGAAATTTTCAATCCTAGATGAGTTGACATTGTTTGGCTACTTGTCTTCACTCCATTTGCTTTAGAAAAGATATTTCCACATCATTTGTCTTCTTGTCCATTTGGCTGGGCGATTTGACATGTGGTGGCCAATGTGTCCTTTTACGCCCATTTTCAGTCCATTTTTAACCGAAATGACTGAAGTTCATCCGGATTTAATCTATCTGCAAACATGAGGATTTTAATTAAATTAAAGGGATAATTAATAAAATAATATGAGGATTTAAATAATTAATTAAGAAATTAAATACAAATAATTCTATTTTAATAGAATTATCACACCGTCAAACTTGAGCTTTTGCTTGTCCTCAAGCAAAACAAAACATATGTAGCAATTGACAAGTACTAAACATATTGATTTCCCCAATATTATCCTCAAAGAAAAAGTGCAAACTTTGATATCAATGATTCACAATTATAAGTCTAACACTCATAATCATTCAATCATAAGTCCTAACCCAAATTGGACTTCTCGTGTGTGTGTAAAAATGTCAAAACCACTTCACAGTACATGACCCTAGTCAGGTTATGCAAACACAGTAAATTCAAAGTCAATAACAAGTGATCATTTCCATAAGTTTGCTTTTCACTTCTCTCTCCACTAATGTAGTCACACTTAACCAAAGATCAATAGGACTTCGTTCAGCTTGTAATGTAAGGCTAGGGCTAAGGTATGATAAAGTCGATTTAGGTTTAATTACCCCTCAACATGCATTACTTTTAGGATCTTTAATGTAAGAGCTTCATATTTATTCCCCCAAACTTATTTATTTTGGTAAACCTTCTATTTTTGTATTTTGCTTCTTTTTTTCTTTTCTGTTTTATTTTTTTAGTAATTTCACTATCACTTATAACCCTCAACATAAATATATCCTAGTGAATTTACACGCTTTTGGGGTAAGGGATAGGAAAAGAGTGATAAAGCTAAGGAACAATATGCAAGTGAATTTACAAAGAAAAGTTTATTTGGCCTAGATGGGTGACTAGGGGTAAAAAATATATACAAGGACGCCTGTAAAGGCTCAAACTGTCACGACCCAAATTACCTAAAAATCAGAGTAAATTTTTCACTTTTTCATTTATTATTTAATTCTTACCTTTCTCTCATCGTGACCATCCTACAACACAGTTGGGCTATGATTTAGTCTTAGTCACCTCTCACCTATTTACCATTCCATTTCCATCTCACATTCACATATCAGAGTTTACTATCTTTTGACTTTGACTAAATACATACACATTGGTATTTATAACTCTACATCCCCGACATCATATCTGTTTACAGTACTGTGCATTACATATTTAGATATAAAACTCTACAAATGTGTATACCTGTCTCTCGATGGGAAGCAGCGGATACCAAGCATGCAAGTCCTCAGTCGCTCACTAACTATTGTGAGTGCTCTGAACAGATGGGAAAATAAGGGGGGTGAGCAAACCACACGCTCAGTAAGGCAATTATGCAAGTAAGTAGATAGCTCCACTATCTACATGCTTATAATGCCATGCCCTTAAAATCAATTTCTTTTCATTTAAAATTTCACGCACAAAATCATGCATATTTCAACGCCATAGTTTATCAAAACTATTTGTGCATATAGAAATCATATAATTCATACATCAAAGGCATTTTATGTGACATTAGTAAATCATACTTAGCATGAATTTAATCAAAATCATGCATTCTTTCATGTCATGTAAGACAAATCATGAATTTGAAATGAAAGCATGGAAAACACCATCATGCTACTGCATTCAAATGATTTCATTAAAACTGCAGTAAAAACTAACCCTTTCGGGTCAATCATCTCATAAAACAATTCATTAAAATTCATTATAAAACTTCGGTTATAAAACCACCCTTCTTTCAGGGTCACATATCATAAAATCATATAATCGTAAAAATCGAGGGCCTGACCCCTCCCTTAGGTCTACCCTGATCTATCAGATCACAAGTTATATCATGTGAGACAAGTAGGTAACTATATCAGTAACATCGAGGACTATGGCCATATCCTAGTGATCCCTAGCAACACGGTACCTAGTGTACGAGGTATCACACCTGAAACGGGAGGTGGGTCGTCCTACCCGTCAGAACAGCATATCACTAGGATTGCGAGGGCATGGCTTGCTGCCTCGTGGCTAATGCCACTCCACTCCAACAATCCCTACTGTACAACGTACTCCGCGAGATATACACGGTACAACGTACTCCATGAACCCAAGCTCAATCAGGGGTGCCTATAATAGGTCTTATCCACCCATATCATCTTTGTCTCAATATGCACATGTGAGCATATCATCTCACTTATGATATCAAAAAATCTCGTGCGAGTGAAGCTCTATCACGGTTTCATAGAAATCAATGAAATCTGCGTACGAGCAGCGCTCCAGTACGACTTAAAATAATTATAAATTGAAGTAAAATTCATGTACGAGTAATGCTCTAGTACGGATATGTATAAAAAAAACTCAGTGAAAACCTCATACGAGAAAACTCCAGTATGGCTTTATACATAATACATCAAATCTCGTGCAAGTTACACTTCAGCACGACTTTATGTAATTTCATATCAAAATAGGATGCGAGCTAAGCTCCATCATCTCTCATGCATGTCAAATCATAAAAACTAGTGCGAGCAAACGCTCCAGCACCTTTTTATGCATCAAGTCAAAACTATCAATACCATCAAAACAGTCAAAACAGGGTGCGAGCTAGGCTCCAACACCTCTCATGCATTTCTCAATAATAAAAATCAGTGTGAGCAACCGCTCTAGCATATTTCATGCATATGATGTCACATAAGTCGGTGCGAGCAACTGCTCAAGCACATTTATGCACACTCACAAACGCAGATATAGTGCCAGCTATGTGCCGACACTATCTGTTTCCATATAAAATTGATAGTTGACTTGTTTTCCAAAGAATTTCATTTAATTACCAATAACACTTACATAGTGTTATTTTGGGAAACTTATACAATTATTGACCAATCTACCGATTTGCTTTGCTTAAAACCAATAAAATTTCTTAAACCAGAAATTACTTAAATCATGCATTTCATGCATGTCATGCTTTCACCATCCTTAGATGAACTTCCCTCAATAGGGGTAAAATACTATTTTTACCTATTTAGAGTCCTTAAAATCTTTAAACATTTTTAGGACCTTCGTACAATATCAATGTATACATATATAATCAGTGTATACAAAAGCTATTTAAAGTACATGTAGCTACCTCTAGCTACTCACACAATTCCCTTACCTCATTTTCTGTACAGTCTGACCTTTCCACTGATGACTCGTCACGCAGTCTGATTTGCTCCAAATCCAAATGAAATCTCCGAAACTGCGGATACACATTCATCAGGTCAATTACTATACAATTTAATTGTATTTCATATTTTATGGGCTTAATTTAAATCATTGGGTCCATTTACCCATATTGGGCCCGATTGCACCATAATGGCCTTAATCGGCCTTAAGCCCGTTTTCCACACTTTATCGAGGCCTATTGGGCTCAGTGGGCCCATCAATATTTATTTAGCCTCGTTCTAAATTCTCGGATATCTCACTTTAGTATTTACGACAATTTATTCAAATTTCCAAAATTTAATTCATTTACGCGAAAATTAAATCCGTAATTCATCAACACGCATAACGATGTAAATTATCATAAACAAGGGTTACTTACCCGTGATTCCATGATAGTACGTAAATCGAGGCTGTCTCGAGCTCTTGGTTGATGCCAATTGTTGAGCTACACAATTTAATAATTTTTTCGAGTAAACTTTCCAGTCGAATATTAATCAAATTAAATATTTCAAAATTTAAATCGGTCAATTCAACCGCTTACCGACTTACCCGTAACTCGATTGCATCACTGGAATTTTTTCCAAATTTTTCTCTTTTTCTTTTTCCCTTTTTCTTCCTTTTCTTTTCCTTTTCTTTTTGGCTGAACTGGTTCGGTCCGATTCAACCCAGTTCAGACCACCGGTTCAGTCCAGTTCGACCGGTTTAGTGGCTCGTCGTCGGTTCTCCCCCGATTTTCACCATCAGTGGCTCCGCTGGGTCGTCCGTATCTCTGATCTGGGGTTGGTTTCGTTCGAGGTCGTCGAAAAGTGGTATGTCCGGCCTGTTCTCTCCTCGTCGACGGTGCTGTTTCTGTTTAGCAGCCATTTCTGGCGCTGGCCGCCGTTCTATCGGCCAAGGCTGCCACTAATCGCACCGTCGATGCCTGGGGAACGCTCGGCTGGTGGTGGCCGGCCTCGATCGGTTTCTCTCCCTCTGCCGTCGTTTGTCGCCGTTCGTGGGTGCGTTAGGCCGGTGGTGGCTCGGCTCTCGTCGGGCTTCCCTTCGCCGACCTCGCCTGGCCTCTGTCGGTCGTCGATCGTGATGGCAGAGGGAAGCATCGGCTTCCGTTTTGTTTTCCAGTTTCAGAAAATCGCATTTTGCGATTTTTTTCATTATTTTTATTATTTTTTTATTATTTTATTTTTAATAATATTTTAATCAATTAAAATATTATTAAAATCAAAAAATATCTAAAAAATACTATTTTATTCATTTAATCCGTAATTAAATTTATCAATCCGATTTTACCTTTTCGGTATATTTTTTCACTATTTTCGGGATCGTTTTTCGATACGAAAATTTTGGTTTATTCCAATAAATTCATATCTTGATCAATTTAACCCGAAATTTAATTATTTCTTCGTTATTGATCAAGATTTCTCAAGCCATTATTTTTAATTAAATTTCCTTCTCGAATTTATACCGACTTTCGATCTTTTGATCGTTTTACCCCTGCACATTTTCGGAAATACCATTTCAGTCCTTTTGCATTTTTAAATGCACTCGAAAATTTATATTTATTCCCTTTTGCTCTTACGTTAAAAAATATCGGGTCTTACACAAACGATCCAAAGATGACCTAAATCATTTCCCTAATTAAGTGTGATCTAATATTTTACCTTGAGATAAGATCAAACAAATTCTAGAATATGATGTACAAAATCAACTGAACAAATGCAATCCTATGTCCATATAAGCTTTCTCTTAATAAATATACAGATTCATGACAGGACATGTGCATAAGATGAGGAAATCACAATAAGAATCAAGACAAAATCAAGAATTCAACTTCATGCTTTTCCTATAATTATGCTTCTTATTCAATCAAAGTTAGACTAAATCATGGGGTTATATCATCGGGATATGAGAAAACTACATGCTAAGTACCAAATCATCCTAAAAGCAAACAATGTAAGCTCATATTTTCGAAAACTTTTTCAATTTTGCCCAAAAATTTTCAAAAAATGCTCAAGTGAATCCCCACCCCTAAACTTAAATTTCACAGTGTTCTTAGAGTGCAGATAATATAAGAATTGAAGTTCAAGAATGGAATACTCCCCTGTCTGATGGTGAAGGACAATTGAAACTGATTGAGAAAGTGATATTACTGCAAAGGCTATCTGTAAAAGAAAATAAAGAAAGAAACAACAGAAAAGGGAAAAGAACTGTACAGAAAGTGAAAAGAAAAATAAAACAGCCTAAAATGAAATGAAGCTATGTAGCAGGATCAGTAGTATGAGGATAACTAAACTGGTAACAGAATGCTGACGGTCAAATCCTTCCCCAAAATAGTGCTTAAGTCTTAATGATTTTTTTTTTAATTTTTGATTTTCTTTTATTTTAAAATTTTTGATTTTTTTTCATAGAGAGAGAAAATTAACTAAACTAAATTAAGGCTCTAAATATTCACAACCTAAATATGTACAAAACTAGAATTAGACCTAAGCATAATTTCACTGATATTAATTAATGGCTAATTGTCATCCTGGTAACGACGCCAAAAACTTGTTGAACTACGCCTGCTCTAAGTTACCCAGAAGTGTTATCCGCAAGTGCACGGGTCGTACAAATAATAATGGGATTTGAGTCTCGGATTATCGTCCCACAGAGAATCTAATTAGCCTAACTAAGTACCGGTTAATTTTACCCTAAGTATATCCTAGCAAATTATAAATTTCCAAAGGGTGATCTACAAGTTTTTGAATTATAAATATTGGAAAACAGGGAAAATAATAAAAACAATAAAATAAATAAAACAAAACAAAAATTACTTACCGAGCTCCTAACAAATAAAAGCAATAGCCTGCAAAAGAGAAAAACACTGAAACTAAAATTAATTAGTGCAAATAGTTTAATGATGCAATTAAGAAAATAAAGAAATAAAATTAACTAGAATAAAATTTGACAATCCTAAGATAAAAATAAAATGTGCATGTAATTAATCTAATTAATTTAATAATAAAAATGCAAATTAATCTAACCTAAGACGTAATGTAGCAAACTTCTATAAATTTAAGGAAATTCCTAAATATAACTATAAATCTAAATGTCTAAAATGCTGATCCTAATTTAATCCTAACTATAGCTAATTACTAACTTAATAATAAAATCTAAATAATGCATGAGAAATAAATATTTTTGAATTTTTAGAATTAAAATAAAAACTAACTTAAAAATGTATAAAATAATTTTACCCTTAATTTAATTCTAAATGTACTACCTAAACTCTAGAATTAAGTCTTAAATCCTATTGTATTAAAAAATTAATTATTAATATAATTAAAATTAAGTTTTAAACTAACAAGCCAAGAAAATATAACTAACATGCAAATTAATTCAAGACTTTAACTTTTACCTAAGTTAACTAATAATATTACAAGGAATAATAACAATAAAAAAAAGAAATGCATGAAACATTAAATTGGGACATTTTCAACTTGCCAAACATGGCCTTGTACAGTTTGCCACTCAGCAACCTGCCCCGAGCCCTGCTATGCTGCTCTCATGTTCGTATACTGCTACTGGCTTTATTCGTCAACCCTGCTTCATTCCATGCACAACAGCACTCGTCCCTGCCTGGCTAACATCTCCTTCAGCTGCACACGTCCTTGCCGACTCGTATCTCTACATCAGCTATGCTCTGGTCACTGGAGCAAGACATACACACTGCAGCTGCTTCATTCCTTGCACAGCAGCACACGTTCGATGCAGCTTCTATCACCACGTCCTTCAACTGCTCAGCACCTTGCTGCCAACTCCTGCTTCTCTTCCAACCTTGCAGCCAGCTCCTGCTTCAGTCCAAAAGAGCCAGCAAATACTCAGCTACACCTCTGCAACGCCACTTCACTGCAACAGCAGCACAAGGACAGCAACCAGCAACGATGCATCAGGGATTTAAAACGCGATCGAGGCCTCGTTTTCGGTTGTGTTTGTGACGGCCGACCCCTGCCCGGCCAACTCCTGCCATCGGCCATGGCCACCCCTCTTGGGCCCACAACAACGATGGTGGTCTAACAACGGGTGGTGCAACAACGCCAACAAGTCCAACGTATTGTCCGCTTTGGGCCTTCGGCCCTGTCACGACCCAAATTACCTAAAAATCCCTACAAATTTTTCGCTTTTCATTTCCTTACCCGTCGTGAACAATTATACTCCTAAACAGTTGGGCTATGATTCGGTGTTAGTAACCTCTCACCTATTTACCATTCCATTTTCATATTCACATTCACATGTCAATTTATTTAGACAAAATACATCCCCAATATTAAATCCATATACAGTACTGTGCATCTATATGTTCAGATACAAAAATTATATAAATGTGTATACCTGATCTTGCTAAGAAGCAGCGGATAACCGAGATGCGAAACTATTGTCGCTCTCTTCTGCTGAATATACCCTGTGGGGTGGAAAATGAAAGGGTGAGCGAAACGTGCTCAGTAAGGCAATAATGTAAGCAGGTAGGTAACTATACTATCTACGTGCTGATAATGTCATGATGTAAAAATCGTTTACTTTCGGAGCATGAGGTAAGATTAAAACAATGCCACATGAATGTATATATCATATACAAGAAATCATGAAATCGACATATAAAGCACACATGGAAAATCATCATGTATGACATCTCATGCTCGTCACATTAAAACTCATTTGTTTAATCACAAACTCATCACTTTGCAACTTATTTGTTTCATCATAAATTCATCTCATTTAAAACTCATTTATTTCATTATAAACTCTCACTTTAAAACTCATTTGTTTCATTATAAAACAACTTCATCAAGGTCAAACCCATCTCTCGGGAATACCTTGATTCATCAAATCAAATCTCTTTAAAAACATAAATCGAGACTACCCCTCCATCGGGTTTGTCCTGGTCTATCCAGACCGTATGATATCATGTGAGGCATGTAGGTTACTGCATGAAAAATCGAGGACTATGGCCATACTTTGTCCCTGTGATCCCAGGCACACGGATCCCGGTGTGCGGGGTATCACAACTGCAACGGGAGGTGGGGTCAAGTCCTACCCGCCAGAATATCGAGCAACATCGTAGAGTCATCATGACTGCACGGTACAGCGTACTCCGTGTGACATACACGGTACATCGTACTCCGTGGACCCATATCATAGTCTGGGGGTGCCTGTCGTAGGTCTTATCCAGCCCAATACTATGTCGATAACCAACCCATGTCTCAAAGTATATGTGCGAGCATCTCAACTCTCTGTGACACACAGTCTACAAGAGGCTTCCGCACGACTATATGCATGTCAACTCGCGTCTAGTGCGTTTATGTGAGCATCCTGCTGCCCGCCCCACACCAGGTCACAGGCTTACGGAGCTCCAGCACCACGCTATGCATATCATGATATCTAAAATCTCGTGCGAGCGAAGCTTCAGCACGGTTTTGTGCACACACAAATTTCTCGTACGAGCAATGCTCCAGTACGGCTTTTCATGATAAATAAATCAGTAAACTTGAGTGCGAGAAAGACTCTAGCACTCTTTTAGTCATGTAAATACGATAGGTGGCTCACTTTTAATAAAACATCTTTTAAAATAGTAACCGGTACAAACCGGTACCCTTTCGTAAAATTCACGAAATCAACAGCCCACCTATGTGTATATTTGCTTAAATCAAAGCAATATATTCATATAAAGCATTAAAAACATGGAATCATGCAATTTACCTGCCTTACTACCCTTTTTTGTAAATTTTACTCCTAGGGGCAAAATTGTCTTTTTCCTTTATTTATCTAAGCCCCGATTTTCGTAAAAATTATTACTTCGTTTCTAGATACTTAGATAAATTCTAAGCCCTGTAAATACCCTCAAAATATGTATAGGCATCTCTATGCACTTACAAAATTCCCTTACCTCGATTCTCGTCGAGTCTGACCTTTCCACTGATGTCTCTTCGCGCAGTCCGATATGCTCCCAATCAAATCTCTGGAACTGCGTATAATTATTCCTCAAGTCAGATATCATACAATTTAATTGTATTTAATACTTTCTGGGCTTAATTTAAATCATTGGGCCCATTTATCCCTATTAGGCCCGATTGCACTTTAATGGGCCTCGACCCATTTTCAGCCCGTTTCTACTTATTAAATCCCTTCTTCGGGTTTACTAGGCTCATTCAGCTTACCAAAAATTATCGGGCTTCGTTCCGAACTCATTGGATAGCCCGTATACTATTTAAGGCAAGTACGTTAATATTCCGAATACTATTTCTTTTATACCGAATTAATCCGTAAAATAATTGAAACTCTGTATTAAAGGACTCTAATTGTCGAAATTAAAA
The DNA here is from genome assembly GCA_033439115.1 of Firmiana major. Taxonomy (NCBI): domain Eukaryota; kingdom Viridiplantae; phylum Streptophyta; class Magnoliopsida; order Malvales; family Malvaceae; genus Firmiana; species Firmiana major. The sequence continues at coordinate 46,510,427 of CM065896.1, read as the reverse complement.
TGTACTTACCCAATATGATGCGGGATACGAAAATCGGAGCTCAATCGGCTCTCGTTCGGGCTTTATCGTCGAACTGCACAATTATTATATTTAATCTCGGGTTACTTTTCGATTAAATATAATTTAAATAAATTCCTCGAAAATCAATTCGGTCACTTTTGACCTCGTATTGACTTACCCGAAGTTCGGTGTATCCCCAAAAATCCTTTCCCTTTTTCATTTTCCTCTTTTTCTCCTTTTTTCCTCTCTTTTTGGGCTGAACCGGTTCAGACCGGTTCAGACCGCCAGTTCAGCTCGGTCCGGTTCGATTCAGTTTTGGTCGGTCCAGGCCGGTTCGACCGGTTCAATCCCCATTTGCTCATGTCGATGCCGTCCGACCGGATCCCGGTGCGATTTCGGTGCCGTTCGGCTCGGCTACACCTGGGCATTCAGAATCGAGCCTCGGCTGGGGTCGAAACGCAGCCATCGCCGGCGAATCACCTCTTCTCCCCCGCGACTGCCACCTCTCGATCCGGCGGATTTCGGCGATTTCGCCGGCCAATACCGGTCTCAAAAGGACCGGCTCTTCCTCCCGATCACGTCGGTACCCGCCGTTCGCCCCCAGCTGCCGTGGATCGCCGGTACCGACTCTGTTTTTCCCGCGGTCTTCTCTTCCTCCGTTCGCCGGATACAACCATCGTCGGCGCTCGTCACCGGTGCCAATGGCTTCACCGGCCTCTCCTCTTGCTGCTCGGCCCTTCGTCGGAGGCCGTCGGTGCCCGGTGGTGGCTCGTCGATTGGCCACGCGCAGTCCCCCTCTCCGTTTTCCCTTTTCTTTCTCTCTCCCCGACTTTTACAGATTTCTTCTCTTTTTTTTTTTTTTACAATTATTATTTTATTTAACAATTTGTTTTATTATTATTTTAATCAATAAATTATATTAAAGAATCAAAATATCTACCAAAATTAATATTTTATTCAAAATAGATTAATTTAATTTAATTTAATTTCTTTATTATATTTTTTTAATCCTTTTTCGGGTATAATTTCTCTGTATTTTCGGGATATTGTCCCGGGTGACTTTTCGGTATTTCTAAAAATTTCAGATCTTGATCAATTTGACTCAAAATTATATAATTTCCTCATTATTGATCAAGATATTCTAAATCCTTATTTTAAATTAAATTTTCTTATCGAATTTATCCCGGCTTTCGATCTTTTGACCGTTTTGCCCTTACACGTGTTCGGGATTTATTTAGCCCGACTTCCCTTCACGAATATTCATTCATTTTATGATTTGAATCCTTATTTTCAGTCCGAATCCCATTCCTTTAAATTTGTGAGCATTTTCTACCTCATAAAATTTACGATTTAATTTCGGGTCTTACAGGCCCGCACGGCTTTGTTTCATTCAGGGAAATTCCCCTCAGAACGCGTCCCAGGAGGCTCGAACCAGGGACAACACCCTTAGTTCTCACACTCCTTACGCCTGGCTCATTGGCGTAAGGAGTGTGAGAACTAAGGGTGTTGTCCCTGGTTCGAGCCTCTTGGGACGCGTTCTGAGGGGAATTTCCCTGAATGAAACAAAGCCGTGCGGGCCGAAGGCCCAAAGCGGACAATACGTTGGACTTGTTGGCGTTGTTGCACCACCCGTTGTTAGACCACCATCGTTGTTGTGGGCCCAAGAGGGGTGGCCATGGCCGATGGCAGGGGTTGGCCGGGCAGGGGTCGGCCGTCACAATAAAAACGAAGGAGTGTGAGAACTAAGGGTGTTGTCCCTTGTTCGAGCCTCCTGGATAAGACAGTTTCAGAACCGCAGACTGCCATTGTTAAATGGGATAAAGGACCCAGTAGTTATAGAGAACTGAATGAATGAGATTAAGGAAACTATGAATGGAATTTATGGGTCTAGCACAAGGAAATTGATTTGTCTATGAGTATGAATTATGAATTATATCCCTGAAAATGTATGACCCAATGTTATGGGCAGTGAAGTCAAGAAATGTCTGTAAGTTCACTAACGGATAAAGACTGAGCTGATTTCGGAGGATAGTATGATATTGCGTACTGAAATCAAGAATCCAATGGTAATAGAAAACTGAAAAATTAAATAGAAAAAAATTGGATGGATCCTTAGAGTAGGACTGTGAGCTTAATAGACTGGGGGCAGTTTCAAGAGTTTAAGCCTCCAATTTTCGACAAGGTTAAGAATTTAATGATTCAGAGTGTTGAATGAATGAGATAGAATAGCTTGATGATTTTAGAAGTAACTCTACCGAAAAAGTTGCTTTTGCAACTTTTGTGTTAAAGGATTGGAGAAGCTACACGGATTTTTAGAGTGCGCTACTATAAAGAAGTAGCCCTTGTAGCATCAGTATCGAAATGGAACATCGAACTCGAAGGGAAGTTCCCCGATTTAATCTAAGAGCCGACATAAAAAAAAAGGTTACATGAGATATGTTCTGAAGGCCCTTTGGCGGCAACACATTCCGGATGAAATTAAGTGGCAATTATGGAAGAAATGATTGCAATCGAACATAAAGTAACAAGTCTGAGGATGAATATGAAATTAAATTTATAGCTTTGGAAAAAGAATGAGCTGGATAAGTAGAGATGTGAAATGGAGAAAATCCAGGAAACTCGTAGGAAGCATTAAGATCTTTAATTGAGTTAAATGAGCTCCATTAGATGTTATTTTAAGGAAGCAGTGTGCAAGGTGCAACTGTGATAATATGAAATGCATACTTTCGAGGTTATTAAGATCATGAAAAGGTAAAGAGAGTGACAAAAGGTGATGTACTAAGGAAGCAGTGAGAGTGATAGAGTAGAGTCCCTGTGACTGAAAAGATGAATCACATAACTAAAAGTATGCTTACAGGATTGAATTAAAATGTTGAGGAAGCAATTATACGGATTACATGAAAAGGGGATTATCAGACTGAGTGACCCACTTGAGAGTGCACTGGCGTTAATTTTTAAGGACACTCGAAGTCTTCTGGGTCACGTTGTATAAAAGAATGAGACTTAATTGGATTCTCCAAAAGCAGTAATTATGGATCAGTGGGAAAGACCTAAAACTCTTTAAGATGATTTAGAGTTTGAGATATAGGAAGACCTTGGAATATGAATTATGTATCGAGTCTAAAGATTGTGGATTGCTCATGCTTATGTATCGAATGCGAGACTTAATTGGAACAAGGAAAGAGTTCTAATATAATTGATGTACGAAATGAGGCAAATTTGAAATTTGATAGATTTTGAATACAGGTGATACTATGAACAAGAGATGTATATGATGTATAAATACTTCTAGTAAATTAAATTATTCTGATCAAGTGATATGAATAGAGAATGAGTGTGACTAAGGGATAAATTGAAAATGACAATCGAAATATTTGTGTTTGAAGTCAGGATACCATTACTTGTACTGTGATGAATGATGAAATTCTACTGATCATGAAGGTTAAGTATTAAATTTTACAAAAGCTGTCAAATACAAAAAAATGATGAATGACTCGAGTTAGTGCTTTGAGCAGAAGTGATTACGGGACGGCGTTACGTATATTGGTCAAGGATATGAGTTATTGAAATATTTAGCGAACTCAATTGGATGTGGTTCCTTTCTGATGTTGATACTTATATAGTAGTAGCTAGCCTGAGAGTTGAAAACTGGAATTGATTGATCGAATCGAGCAAGCTCAGCATATTAATAAGTGTCGTATTGATGTAGCAAATCAAACCCAGATAGGTGCTACAACTAGCTTGAGTATTGGTACTGATAAATTATTGAATTTTGAAGACAGAATTATCAAGTAGTCGCGATATCCTCCATGTATTGATGTAACGCAAGTATCACCTAGATCCGACACACGTGATTGAGTATGAACCACTGGAATTGAAAGAGGATAGGACATGTGGAGAAATCGATTCGGATCTTGAACATGAAAGAAAAGGCATTGAGGTCTAAGACGATTCCTTTTGTCAAAGTTCCGCGGCAGTATCGTGCTTTGAAAGAGGCCACGTGAGAATTAGAAAATTTAATGCTAGAGAAGTACCTACATTGTTTAAGGACTAAGGTACTCATAAATTTGGGGACCAAATTTCTTAAGGTGGGGAGAATGTAAACCCCACAAAAAAAATTTTTCGGTACTTGGTTTTAAGTGACACTGATTGGGATTAAATTATGCTTGTGATACAAAAAAAATAAATAAACAAGATTAAATTTTAATGTTAATATGAGAGACTCAAACTTAGACGAGGTTGATTTACAAATTTTTCTTTTACATGTATATACATATATACATGAGGGAATATTAAATAATTACCTAAAATTGGTTAGTAAATAAATGAGAATTTATTTGAAATACATGGAGGAGAATACACATGTATATATATACATATATATACATTTGTACGTGCTGTTGTAGATATATATATATACACACACACGCATACAAGATTTATGTGTGCAAATGCAGTGTGAATAGGAGTCTGAAGATAGGTAGCATATGTGAACGATACGTGTATATACATATGGAGAATTTAATCAAATACGTAGACATACATGTATTTATATATATATATATATATATATATATATATATATATATATATATATATATATATATATATATATATATATATATATATATATATATATATATGCAAGGTTTAATTTATTTCTCAAGATTAAAATATATGGGTGCAAGGGTATACAAATATGCATAGATAAATATACATATATGAAAGAAATACACCCATGTAAATATATGTGAATATATATATGAGAGTAGATGTATACAATACATGTATAGGACCGAGAGCCCATCTGTTTATTATATTGGCATACACGAAATTTAGATTAGCGAAGGAAATAAAGAAAACGCAGCAGTGAATGATGGGTGAATGACGGTGGCAGAAAAAAAAAATTTGTATAAACTGATACATGAAGGGCGAGGGTGACTGTCAGTAGAAGATGAAGCAAAAAATGGTGAAAGATACCGACCCCACTGCAGCACCATGCCCTCTGCACACCCACTCTCCTGCCACACCATACCCTCCCTCCATTAACTCCCATCACACCGACCCCATCTTTCATTTCCATGCTCCTGGCACCGAAAACTATTATAGAAGGGAGAATAAAATATATACATATATATATATATATATATATATATATATATATATATGTATTGAAGCAGTAGCAGACCAGGCGAGAAGAAGGAAACGTAATGAAAAAAAAAAAAAGAGAAAGTTGAGGGGAATGACGCGAGGGAGAGAGTGAAATGCTGGAAATAGAAGCAAAACTGAGGTGATGAGGCTGCAGGGAAAGGGCTTCATTCCGTGAAGGAATATTGGGAAACAGAAGGAGCTTTGTCCTTTGTAGAAAACTGAAACGAAGAAGGGAGGATGGAACAAAGCTGATCGAAGGGCGCAGAAGACAATGACGATCGAGGGATACTACTAGTGTCAGGGAGAACGGGAACTGTGGCTGAAGAGAGAGCGAAGAGGCTGAAGTTGTCGACTGCCACCAAATCGGGAAAGAAACCCGAGCAGTGATATAGGCGAGATCGAAGAGCTGGAGCAGAGGAAAAGGGGTCGCAGTTAAACCATTCAGCATTCTTGGCATCTCTTAGGCTTAGGAGAGAGGGGCAGCGAAAAGAGGATAACCCAAGTTGCTGCTGTTGACGATCACAGTGAGTGTGAACCAGATGAGAACGTGGAAGAAGGAAAAATGAGCTGTGACCGGGAAACAGGGGAGTTTGAAAAGCTGCTGGAATTTGGAAAAGATGGAGGTAAGCTGAAGCTAATGCCGGGGGGGTATTGAGGAGCAGAGGAGGCCCCTTCTCGGGCAACAATACCCACGGTGGAAGGTTGAACCGAGGTTGATGGAGAAGATGATGATGGCGATGGGATGATGACCAAACCGATGGAGTGTTGGAATGATGATAGGATCGGGAGGATGATGAATGTGAGAAATAGTGGAAGAGAAGCTTGTGATGCCGAGAGGAAGGAGGCAGATGAGGAGAACAGAGGCAAAGCACAATGCTCTCGGTGATAATGAAGATGATGATGAATAGTGTCGAGGAGAGGAAACAGGGGAAGAAGAAATGAAGGAACAGTAACAAGAAAATGAAAATGGAGAAAGAAAAGCAAAGTTGGCGGGAAATAGAAAACAAATTCAAACAAAAATGAATGAATAGTGAAAGTGATGAATAGTTAAAAAAAGAAAGAAAAGAAAATATATATATATATATATATATATATAATAAAGGAAAGGAAGAAGGGAATTTATTTATATTATATATATATTTGGAATAGAGAAAGAGACGCAAATAATTTGAAAAATCTCGGGAAAGAGTTCCAAAAAAATTAATCGAGTGGATCGGGTTCGTCGACGCGCTAAGTCGAAGCAATCAAGGATTACGAACAGACACCGAGGAGAATCGTAGAAGGATTTAAGGGAGATACTAGGAGGCGTCACCACTCGAATTCGAGATTTTCGTTAAATCGAGGTAAGGGGTATTATTTAACTTAGTTCTGATAATGCATATTTGTTTCACCAATAAATGATCTTATGAAAGAGCATATGATTTGAAATGATTTATCATTGCTTTCATACTTGCGAAGCATGTTTTAAATTGTCGAAATGTTCCCCGAGTATTTTCCATGTTGTGAAATGAATTTCCTAAAGTATGAAGTGTATGGATGTTTTACATTTATTTATGTTGTTATATCCATATTGTTAAAGAAACTTTTGACAATTTCAAAAGTATTTAAGAAAAGAAATTTGTTTTTGAAAGGAGATTGTGGGGGCCACCTCTTGAGTCCTACGGGAACAAAGTGCCACACAGTTTTTCTGTTTTATGAAAGAGTTTTCAGATTTCAAGAAATTCGATTTTATTACTCGATATGAGTTAATGAGCTATAAAAACCCAAGTAAGATTTTGAAAATTCTGTTTTAAGACAAAAAAGGCATTGTATAGTGGAATTGTGGGGGTTACCTCTTGAGTCCGACAGGCGCAAAGTGCCACACAGTCTATGTTACTGTGGGGGTTACCTCTTGAGTTCTGTGGGAGCAAAGTGCCACGCAATTTCCACAATGATGTGAACGTGGGGGTTACCTCTTGAGTCCGACGGGAGCAAAGTACCACACAGTCTATATTACTGTGGGGGTTACCTCTTGAGTTCTGTGGGAGCAAAGTACCACGTGATTCACAAAGACATGCGAACGTGGGGGTCACCTCTTGAAATCTGTGGGAGCAAAGTGCCACGCAGACTATGTTACTGTGGGGGTTACCTCTTGAGTCCGACGGGAGCAAAGTGCCACGCGGTTCACAAAGACATACGATCGTGAGGGCCACCTCTTGAGATCTGTGGGAGCAAAGTGCCACACAGTCTATGTGACTGTGGAGGAGCCACCTCTTGAGTCCTACAGATGCAAAGTGCCATAGGTCAATGCATTTTTGTCGTGTGCGCCTTTGTGGCGTATATGAATGTATATGAATCCTGCCTTCGGGCATATTTATGACTTCCCTCTATAAGTTATCCAAGTCTCCATCCGATATGAACTATGCTATATGATTTTGATCCTCCGATATATGTTTTTGCATCAGTTATACTTTTGAAGTTCTATCGGTTTTGAAATATTCATGAAATGTTTACGAAATGACTATAAAATATTCATGAAATGTTTACGAAATGATTTATGAAATGTTCATGAAAGGTTTATGAAAAGTTGTAAAAGGGTTAAGTATGTGATTTGTTTTAAAGACACGCATGCTTTATGACGATTATGCATGAAATGAAAATTTATGTATTGCATTAAGTTTCGTTCTACGAACAATTTCAAATGTTTTTTTATATATCAGAACTACTTTAAGAGCATTACCTTACTGAGCTTTTCCCCAAAAGCCCACCCCTCTACCTCTCAGATTTTTGCAGTGAATTATAGCTAATAAATGCTGCGTAGACGACATAGGCTGGCGGATATGAGCTTCCCCAAACTACCTTTTGTATATGCGTGAGGTATACATTCTTATTTCTTTACCAGACTATTTGTATGCACAGACATCTATTGAAAATAATGTGTTGGGATGAAATATGTTTAAGGATAAATTAAATGAGATATTTTTAAGGATTGACATTGAACAGGAATACAGCCTAAGAGAATGAGGGAATAAGTGGGTAAATTAAATTAAAAAAAAAATTCTCTCGATTTTCAAGGGTTAAGGGTCGTTACAGCGTTGCATTTGTCGCGGTTACGGATATACGGAGACCATCGCGGTCATAACGGCTATCGCGGTCGTGATTTTTTTTTTTTGCACAACTTATCCCAAAATACAATATTTGTAATTATAATCATAATTAGTCTTATTTTATAATTTTTAAAGTAATTTATGATATCTTAAATCTAATACTTTTGTAAAAAATTTAGTCATAATTTTCTGATTATAATAAAACATTATAATTTAATAAAATTACTTATAATAATTGAAAAATAACAAAAGTAGAAAATGAAGATCAATAATTACTAAATTATTTCTTATTAATATAACTATTTTTCATCTAAAATATTAAAGAATTCTTTCACCAAATTTTTGTCAGTTTTTTAATATAAATTAATTACGTCAACATTTCTCTTTTTTTTCTCTTCTATATGAATTTCTACAAAAATTAATAATCAACAGAATAAAAACATATTAAATTCAATTCGCTATAAAAATTATATATATTTCAAATCTTACATATTACCACATAGTAAAAATGACGAGGAAGATCATATTCTCCCTCTTCACTTTCAGAGCCACGTTGATTTGGTCTTTGTGATCTCTGTTCCAAAGTCAAACCATATCCTTGTTCTTGATACATTTGTGAGGGTGGATACATTTGAGGTGGATACATTTGTTGAGGTGGATACATTTGTGGCGGTGGATACATATGATGATAATAAGGCATAGGATAATTAGGAAATGGCTGAGGTGGATAATAACCTTGTGGTGGGGGATAATAACCGTATGGAGGTTGGAAATGTAAAGATGGTCTCGATGGATAATGATCTTGAGTACCAAATGATTCATTAGTAGAACTTGACCTTCTAGACGAAGAGCCTCCAGAAGTATCATGTTGGTGCTTCTTGGCTTTTCCCTTTGATCGAGCTCTATCTTGACTTCCATCCCCACTAGATCTAATAGATGGATTTACTCCATAATCTGACATATCAATGAATAATCCACCAGTTACAGCAAGCCCATATTCTCCTCCAAGTGGACTGAAATGTCTATTTTCTCTTGCACCACCACTATAATCAGCACTACTACCATGATCACCACCATCACCACCACTATCACCACCACCATCACCAGCATCAGATAGAGTTGAACGCTCATCATCATCATTCTGAGTTGTTGTCGGATTTGTACTTGACTGATGTACGTTTTCTTTCGATTGATATGACTGTTCATAGTTCATTTCATCATCAGAATTATCTGCAGGCAACCAATCAGAATTTTGACCATCTAACAAAGGTCTTTCTCTCTCTTGCAACCATTCTGAAAGTGGATCTTCGTCTTCAAATATATGATCAAGGCCAATAGGATTGAAACTATCGTTTATCTCATCAGGACTCATTCTTTTTTGATGTCTCATCCTTAGCCTCATATTATAATAAGTATATACTAACTTCTGAAGTCTTTCATATTTCAATCTATTTCTGGCCTTAGTGTGTATATAGCTAAATGTGCTCCAATTTCTTTCACAATTTGATGCAGAAGTTGTTTGACTAAGCACTTTAATTGCCAATTTTTGTAATTCAAGAACACATGTGCCATATATCATCCACCACTCAGCTGTATAAAATTATTTAAAATAAATTTAACATAAAAAATAATTAAATAATATTAAATAAATTTTAATAAATTAACTGTTTACCTGGATTCATTTGCTTCCAAGCTCTCTGTACCTGAGGTGTACCGAACATCTCATTTTTTTGTCGAAATAATATCAACTATATTGATAAAAAATATAATTTATCAAATAAATAAATACAAAAAGTAATTCTATTTTTAATACACAAAGTAAATTTTAGAGTATAAAACATATTAAACACTAACCTGGTTAATCATCCTGATTTGAGTATCCATAGAAGGTTCTAATCTTTCTATTACTGCTTTTGTCCCTTGTAATGTTTCTCGTAACACACTTTCAGAATGCTCCACACCAAATTGAAATTGAGGATTAAGATAGTAACCTAAAAATAATTCAGAACAATATTATCTAAAAGTAATAAAAATAAATATATAACTAATTTAAACATAATGATAAAACATAAAAATGTTTTTAATTACCATCAACATTTTTAGTCTACTTACCAGCTGAATGCAAGTCAGAATGCATGCAGATCCATCTGTTGTCAATAATCTTTTCATAATCAGCAGAGTATCGACAATCTGTCTGAATTGCCCGTTTAGCTCTATCCACAGCCTCATAAATAAAGCCCATGGTTGGTTTCTCATCACTATCCACAAGCCGCAATACCTTTACCAAAGGCTCATAAACTTTTGTTATGTCATGTGCCCTTCGCCAAAATTCTTTTCTTAAAACAATTTTTTTGGCTTCATAGGCAGGCCCCGACTTTTGTTGTCCCCATTTTGACTCTTTGAACTCCTATACATTTATGAATAAATTTTTAAAGTAATATGAATAAGATATCACAAAAAAATTGTTAGATTTAAAAACTAAAAACCAATTACTAAGTACTAACCTTTGAACTGAACATTTCTCTTAAACCTTGTTTGTGTTTTATTATCTCCTGTAGTTGGATGAAATGAGTGGCAAATTGGGTAAGACCAGGACGAAGTATTTGTCTTCCTTGAGTATATTTTCTCATTAAATCAACCGTCCATATGTGATTGTATATGAAACACGTCACTTTCTTCGCCTCATCCAAAACTTTTTCCACACTTGACTTTTTTCGAATATCTTCAAGGCATAAATCTAAGCAATGAGCTGAACAGGCCGTCCAGTACAGATGTTTCCTTTTTTTCATTAATTTTTTTCCATCAGCCTTAAGCACTGCCTCATTGTCAGTGACTATTTGGACAATGTATTCTTCTCCAATCTCTTCTACAGCATGATCCAATAGTTTGTAGTAAAAGTTAGTATCTCTAGTACGAGCACTAGAGACATCCACAGATTTCCAAAAAATGGTCCCTTTACTACAATAAACGAGAAAATTAATTATATGCATTTGGTTCAAACTGTTTGTCCAACCATCACACATTAGTGTAGCACCTAATTCACTCCAATGAACCTTTAATCCATTAACCCATTCTTTCACTTGTTTATACTCTGACTCCAAATACACATCAGAAACCTCATAAGGTGTTGGGAGTTTGACATGTTACCCAATTTCTGCTGCTACAGAAACTAAATTGTGCAACCATGGAGAGTTTGCTAACTGAAAAGAAAGTCGATCATATATCAAAAATTTAGATACTGATTCACCTAATTTCTTTCTCAATGTCTTTAAAAAAGAATAATTTACTTTTGGTTGCTTTGCACTCTTGCTTCTAACCAATTCAGGTATGGCTCCCCTTAATGAAAATTTTGAGTCAGTTGGAATGGATTTCTTTATTTTTTTATCAAAATAGTCACTAACCGAGCCGTGAGAGCTTCGTCCCTCTTCATAAGTATTACTGGAACCACCAGTTCTTTGCCTAAATTCTTGCCTCATATGCCATTCACGTTGTGATTGGACACTATCTCGCATACCTTGTCTTGTAGCAACCTCTTCGTCCATGAACCCTTCATAATCATAATCCTCTCCTCTTAATTGTGATAAGAATTCATCTTTTCTCCTTTTGTTATCAAATTTCTTTGATTTACTTTGTTGAAGGAGTTTCATCATACTTTCTCTAACAGTGCCTATTAATAATATAGTTAAGAAAAAGAAAAATTAGTTGTACATGTTAATGTAATTTTATAATCTTAATTGAGAAATTAATAATAATATTTATAACTAACTGGTAACGTTGGGGCATGGTGCAACATTGCCAGTCTTATGAGCAATATGCTCCTTGAAGCGTGTTATTCCTCCTTTTACAACTTTCCCACAAAGTTTACACGACACAATTCCTTTTACATTTGGTACAGGTATTCCGAAATGCCAACCGATATCATCACTCGGCGCGACTTCTACTCCTTTACTTGGAAACTCCTCACGTGGTGGCATGCTTGATTTTTTCTATAAAATAAGTAATTATAAACATGAATAAAAAAATATTATATTCTTCATACATAAATGAAAACTAAATTCAATTTATCAAAAAATAATTTAATTTGAACAATTAATTATTCATATTTTATTATATATTTTATTACATTAAAAATTTAACATTAATTGGTCACTATAAAAAATTAATATCAATATTATTTTTCTCTTCAGTCATAATAATATTTACTATTTAGTGTTATATTTTTAAACATTAATAACATAAATTTGACAATTAAAATTTATACTGAAAAATTTATATTAACATTTAACAATATTAATTTTACCCTATTTGGGATAAATACTAAACATTTAAGCTAATTAGTAAATTTTTTTTTATATAATTATTAAATATTTACTTAAAAAATTATTAAATAATAATAATTCCTTAAAATATTGTATTAATTAAACTAATTAAAAAAATAACTACTAAAAGATTATACTAATTAAAAAATTATTTTCAATTATACTAATTAAAAAATTATATTAATTTAATTAAATTATACTAATTAAAAAATTAACTACTAAAAAATAATACTAATTAAAAAATTTATTAATTTAATTAAATTATACTAATTAAAAATTTAACTAATAAAAAATTAAACTAATTAAAAAAATTTACATTACTTTAATTAAAACTTAACCTACCCACTAACCCACCCACCCACCCAACCCTACCTAAACCCGACCCCAGCCCTTCCAGATCCTTCTGCTTCAGTTTTCGTCCCTTCGAGGCTCGACAGTCGAGAGCCCTTCCTCATTTCCTCTTCAGTTTCCTTCCCACCCAGGCCTTCCAGCCAGACCAGAGCCTTCTGCCATTCCCTTCCCCTGCCCGATACCTTTCCCAGATGGCCAGATTTGGTTCCAGTTCCAGATCCAGACTTCCAGTTGCAGTGATTTCCTCCAAAGAGCGCAGACTAGCCATGGAGCTTGGATACGGTTTCCCGATCGGAGATCCATGGATAACAGACCGACAGACCCCATGGCCTTTCGCCTCTGAAAGACTGAAACCGTCTTTCCTTCTCAATGCCCGGGCATCCACATCCACCCATTCCCTTCCCCTGCCCAACTCACAAGTCACAACAAGTTAACAACCTCACCTCACGTTCGAAGAAGAAGGCAGATCGAAATCGCCTCACTCCCCTTGCGCCTGCCTAAACCGACTCTTATCCCACAGGTCCCACACTACCCACCAGCATCAATTGGCCTCTCTCCCAAGTCCCACCCTCACACGCAACTTTCACTGCCGAAGCCTCTACAAACCCGGATCTGTCCTCAACCTGAATACAGATAAGTGTTGAATGAATCTGAGTTAATTTTGTGTGTTTACCTGTCTGTAGTGTGTTGTGTGTGTGATACTGTCGTGTGCTGCCTTGTTGCCGTTTTTCCTCTGTGTGTTGTTGTCTGTTCTGTTGTAACTGATGTTTTCTTCTCTGTTTTCTCTGTGTGTGTGTGTGTTTGGCTTTCGGCTGTTTTTATAAACAATAACAGAACAGAACGAATAGCGGTGGTAACGGTCCGTTACCGCCGCTATCCTCCGTTATCACTGTGTCATCACCGTTTTTTAACCGTTACGGGTGTGAAAAATTTTCACACCCGTTTTTTTCAGAAAACGGTGTCGGCTACTGTCGATACCTTAAAATAGCGGCCACGACGTTGCCTCGCTGCCGCTTTTTGATACCCTGCGATGCATAACAAGAAAAAAACACAAACAGAAGTTAGAACTTGTAAGTTAAAGAAGTAAATGAACAACAAAACATGTAAAATGACTAACACTAAGAATTAAAGAAAATAAAGAAAATGAACAGTAGAAAGAATCATGAAACAGAGGAGGACAAAGCATGGTATGTGTCTACCATTGTCACAGCCAAGCTCATCAAATCAGCCAGAAATGTTTTGCCCCATTCAGCTTCGCACGCCAACAGCTTCAGTTGCATCGCTATGCCCTTCTGCTTCTTTCCCGATCCTCCTGCAACTGTGTCACACGAACCCAGTAGCCAGCAATATCCTATCCTGTACACAGCATGCTAACGCAACCTCCTATGCACAGTCAATAGTACTAAGCATCAGCTCCTCGGCACCGCAGAGTAAAAGAAAATGGAAGCAACAAAAGCAGATTGTGAGAGACTGCGAAAACAAGATGCAAAAATAAAACAGAAAAGCATAACATGAAATTGCAAGAATCATAACGGCAAAAGTAGAACCCGATTAGTGAAGAAAACCATAAGATGAAGAAAGAAACTAAGATGCAGGAGATTTAAATAATAAAATTGAAAAGAATGCAAAAAATGGATAGCTTCTAGTCAACAAAATAAAAGAAAATCAACTGCAAAGATAAACGCACATGCAGTGTTTTAAACAGTAACTAATATTAAGCAGACAATATAGAAAGCAGTAAACAAGGAAATGTAAAAATCCCTTAGCCACATATTGCTTCATCCTCTGATCAACCATCGTCGTTCCACTGTGCTAGCAACGCGGGAACAATGTTCAGCATCAAACTCGCATCAAAGGACCAGAACATGACACTGGCAGTAATGATCGAAGCATAACAGAGTGACTGGCCGTGCCCAAAAAATAGTAAATGAAAACAATAAAAACAAGATAATAAATGGAAGATAGTAAAAACGGGTTATGCAAAAATGCAAACAGTAAGCAAGCTCAAGTCTAAATCGATGGAAAATGTAACAAATGTAGTAAAAGAGATTACTAGCAACCGAAATGAAACTTTTTCATTTAAAGAAGTAAAATGAAAGCTTGTAAAATCCTATAACAATGGTGGCTGAAAAGAAAAGAAAAACTAACCTGAAAGGTTTAAAAGCAAACAAGGAAAAATATAAACCTAGCAATAGAAATTTTAACCTAAAAACTAATGATACCCTAAAACTACTTCTACCCTAAAATTACTTGGTTTCCAATTGCCTCATCAAATTCTATTTGTACACAAAATTTGGGGTACAAAGGTAATTTTCAATCCTAGATGAGTTGGCATTTTTTGGCCACTTGTCTTCACTCCATTTGCTTTAGAAAAGATATTTCCACATCATTTGTCTTCTTGTCCATTTGGCTATGTGATGTGGCAAGTGGTGGCGAATGTGTCCTTTTAAGCCAATTTTCAGTCCATTTTCTATTGAAATGACTGAAGTTCATCCGGATTTAATTTATCTGCAAACATGAGGATTTTAATTAAATTGAGGGGATAATTAATAAAATAATATGGGGATTAAATTAATTAATTAAGAACTTAAATACAAATTATTCTATTTTAATAGAATTATCACACACATTTCGAGGTAAGATCTCAAATCGAAGTACTTTTCAAAAACTATGATTTTGGGTATGATATGATGATTAAAAGTGAAACTAAGACATTAGAAGTGAAAAAAATAGTAAAACTCGGGTTTACACTAAACCGAGCAAATGGGTCAAAAAATAGAAATAAATTCTATAAATTCACGAAAATTATTCCGAGGCTATAGGAAATTAGTATAAGGCATAATTTACATGAGGATTCAAAATTGCATGGAAAAATGGAGGTTTCAATGATTGAATGAATTTGTAAAGTAAACCGAAAACCTTAAGCCATTTTGCTCGGTAATGACCAAATTGCGCAAAATGGGCCCAATCAGGAAACATTTCTCAAACAAGTGTTCCCCAAATATTTATGAGGGACACAGTAGAAAACTTAAGACGTGGAAAATTTGGAGAAATGGGCTGAAAAATATTTTTGGTGGATTTTCTAAAACAGGGCAGTGGGCTGCCTTGGCCCAAGATTCTGGATACCCATCAGAAAAGCTTAAATTTGGAGCCCTTATAGAAGGTCAAAATTTTTAATATTTTCCAGATGCAAATTATACTTGATAAGCTTTCAAAAAAGGATAGAACACCTGGAAAGCTTCTGAAACAAGGGAGAAACAACCTGATCTTCCTACCATAGGTGTCCCTGTTCACTCAGCCTTGTCCAATCTTTTCAACCCCCTTCCGGCCACTTTTAGACTTTAGCCAAGAAGGATCAAATATTTCCCTCTAAGTCCTATATAACATATAAAAAATTTTTCCCTAAAGGAGTTAATTTACTAGGTGAAACTCTAATGAGAAGAACAGGGGCAGAAATTGCCTTGTTTCAAGGCGAGAGAAAGTTCAATTTTTGAAATTTTTTTGTTAGTTTTTCTTATAGTTTTTGATGAGTCTAAGCTATATACATGTTTAATTACAGTTTATGATTAGTTTGGAGGATAAAAAACATGGTCAACCTTGGTCAATGTTGAGGTAAACTTGATAATTGATGATGAACATGAGATATGTTCTTATCTGACGTTTTTGAAGGATTTTTCGTTAAGTAGAATTTAAAGAATTAATTTTTTTTATGAGAGAGTATAGTTCTGGCCAGCATGCTTAAGTTGAGGAAATGATGAAATTTGATGAATTTAGATGTTGGTAACTGTCAAAATTATACCGAAAAAATCCAGTTTATAGCCCAATCCAGTGAAAAATTAAGCAGTATGAAAAATGGGCAATTTGGTATGTTGACAAGCATAAATTATGAACTTGAATGAGTATTTAGGTCATTTGATGGTGAATGTGAGGTTAGAATAACAAAAAATTGGTTAAAATAGCTTAAACCGGCACTTAAAAGGGTAAAACCGAGAAAATAGGAACAGTTGACAAAAAAGTCAAAATTGGTCAACCTTTAAGGAGATAAATACATATTTGGATATGTTAAGATGAAATTGAATGATATTTGATGAATTGACAATGTTTTGGGTAGCTCGAGAATTTGACACGTAAATCGAGGTAATCTCGAGACCTGGCAAAATTAAGATGCCTTAGCTCCGTTGAGGTAAACGATGCCATTAAAAATAGTGCTAACATCCTATATCTATTTATTATTCATAAAATGACTTGAAATCGTAGAAACTACTTTTGTTAGAAAGCCAAACTTTCTCGGTTTAAACCTAAAAGGAATAGTAACCCGTTTTAAATATCGAAACCAGTGGTTTTCGCTTATTATGTTTAAATAAAATAGTTATACATATTTTGTACTGAAAACAACATGACTTTATGATTAAAGTTCCAATATAAAAGTAAGCAAGTATGAAAGTAAGGAAGTAAGGATTTTGAGACGACAAACTACTATTAGTGTATGTTGAGTGCATAATCATGCTCGCTATTTGTGGTGTCCTGGCTCCTCCACACGTAGTGACAGTTTAGATTCCCCTGTGTAGTGCCTATTTCGCATTAGTGATGTTTGTTTTTGTCATGACCTTATTTATTCAATTCGTCTAAAAATCACCGCTAATTTTTTGCGTTTTCCTTTTTCCTTACCTGGTCGTGAACATCCTCACCAATACACAGTTGGGCTGTGAGGCAGTAATAATCATTCTTAACCATCCATTTTCCAATTAATCAAAAGAAATGTCATATATTTAAGAGTTAAGACACACGTTCATACATGACACACCTTCTAACATTTACATCCCCCATATTACAATTTTCAATGATCACTGTGCTTTTATATTGTTTAGATACAAAAAAGAATCTTTGTGTATATACCTCTGGGTGATAGAGAAGCAGCGGATGTCTCAACAAAACGCTTCAGTCCTCACTGGGCCACTATGCACGCTCTGTAGAGGGGGAAATAGAGAGGGATGAGCCTACACGCTCAGTAAGACAATAATGCAAGCATGGTAGATAACTGCTCTATCTACATGCTGATAATGTTATGCATAAATCGTTTATAATCGGAGCATGAGGAAATAAGACGATGCCACATGTATATACATATATCATGTATTGAAAATCATGTAAATAGGCATAAAACATGGAATATCAACATGTAAAATCATCTCATGCTCAACTCATTAAATCTCATCATAAATCAAATTATCATTTCTTTAAATCATAATTCCCACCAGGCTCGACCCCTCCCTCGGGTCTACCCTGGACAATCACATTTACACTTATGTATCAAAATCATATGGTACTATGTAATATCAAAATCCGTTGTCTCAAGTGCACGTGGAGCTTTCCGTATCAATGTAAGAGAGCCTCCCCACCGAACAGAGCCTCCCCGACATCTCTGGCTTGAGGATGTCACAACTCAAATTACCTAAAAATCAAAGTAAAGTTTTCATTTTTTCATTTATTATTTAATTCTTACCTTTCTCTCATCGTGACCATACTACAAACAATTGGGCTATGATTTGGTGTTAGTCACCTCTCACCTATTTACAATTCATTTTCATAATCACATTCACATATCAGAGTTTACTATCTTTTGACTTTAACTGAATACATACACAATGGTATTTATAACTCTACATCCCCGACATCATTTCTATTTACAGTACTGTGCATTACATATTTAGATATAAAATTATACAAATGTGTATACCTGTCTTTCGATGGGAAGCAGCAGATACCCAGAATGTAAGTCTTTAGCCGCTTACTACTCTGAAAAGATGAGAAAATAAGGGGGTGAGCAAACCACATGCTCAGTAAGGCAATTATACAAGTAAGTAGATAGCTCCACTATCTACATGCTCATAATGCCATGCCCTTAAATCCATTTCTTTTCATTAAAATCTCAAGCACAAAATCATGCATATATCCATGACATAGTTTATCAAAACTATTTGTGCATATAGAAATCATGTAATTCATGCATCAAAGGCATTTTATGTGACATCATTAAATCATAATAAGCATGAAGTAAATCAAGATCATGTATTCCTTCATGTCATGTAAGACAAATCATGAATTTGAAATGAAAGCATGGAAAACATCATCATGCTACTGTATTCAAATCATTTTATTAAAATGTAGAATAAAATAACCCCATCCGGGTCAATTATCTCATAAGTAAATCTCAAATTCATAAAACAAGTCATTAAAATTCATCATAAAGCTTCGGTTATAAAACCACCCTTCTTTCAGGGTCACTTATCATAAAATCATAAAATCGTAAAATCGGGGGCCTGACCCCTCCCTCGGGTCTACCCTGGTCTATCAGACCACAAGTTATATCATATGAGACAAGTATGTGACTATCAGTAACAACATAGGACTATGGCCATAACCTCGTGATCCTTGGCAACACGGTACCTAGTGTGCGAGGTATCACACCTGAAACGGGAGGTGGGTCGTCCTACCCGCCAGAACGGCATAACACTAGGAGTGCGAGGGCAAGGCTTGCTGCCTCGTGGCTAATGCCACTCCACTCCAACAATCCCCACGGTACAGTGTACTCCGCGTGACATACACGGTACAATGTACTCTGTGAACCCAAGCTCAGTCAAGGGTGCCTGCAATAGGTCTTATACAACCATATCATCTTTGTCTCAGTATGCACGTGTGAGCATATCATCTCACTGTCGCATAGTCTACAAGAGGCTCTAACAAAGCTATATGCATGTAATATAAATCCCTGTGTGAGCAAAGCTCTAGCACGGCTCCATGCATATTCATGATATTTGAAAACCTTGTGCGAGCGAAGTTATATCACGGTTTCATAAAAATTAGTAAAATCTGCGTACGAGTAGCACTCTAGTACGACTTTAAAATAAGTTATAAATCCATATAAAACTTCGTGCAAGCAAGCTCTAACACGGTGTTATGCATCAATAAATCAAATCTCGTGCGAGTTACACTCCAGTACGGCTTTATGCATAAGCAAATTAAATCTCGTGCGAGTTATACACCAGCACGGCTTTTATGCAATATCATATCAAAACTGGATGCGAGCTAGGCTGCAGTACCTCTCATGCATGTCGAATCATTAAAACTAGTGCGAGCAATCGCTCCAGCACATTTTTAGCATATTACGTCAAAACAGTCAAAACCGTCAAAACAGGGTGCGAGCTAAGCTCCAGCATCTCTCATGCATGTCAAATCATTAAAATTAGTACGAGCAATCGCTCCAGCACCTTTTTTATGCATATCAAGCTAAAACAGTCAAAACGGTCAACACAATCAAAACAGGGTGCGAGCTAGGCTCCAGCACCTCTCATGCATTTCTCAATAATAAAATCAGTGTGAGCAATCGCTCTAGCACATTTCATGCATATGATGTCACACAAATCGGTACGAGCAACCGCTCAAGCACATTTATGCACATTCACAAACGCAGATATAGTGCGAGCTATATGCCAACACTATCTGTTTCCATATAAACTTGATAGTTGGCCCGTTTTTCAAAGAATTTCATTTAAATACAAATAACACCTACGTAGTGTTATCTTGTGAAATTTATACAATTACTGACCAATCTACCGATTTGCTTTGATTAAAACCAATAAAATTATTTAATTCAGAAAATTCCTTAAATCATGCATTTCATGCATGTCATGCTTTCACCATCCTTAGGTGAACTTCCCTCAATAGGGGTAAAATAGCCCTTTTACCTATTTCGATCCTTAAAATCATTTAAACCACTTTTAGGATCATTAAACAATAACCGTGTATACATACATAAGCACTGTATACAAAAACTATTAAAATACGCGTAGCTACCTCTAGCTACTTACACAATTCCCTTACCTCATTTTTTGTACAGTCTGACCTTTACTTATGTCTCGTCATGTAGTCCGATTTGCTCTCAATCAAATCTCCGAAACTGCGTATAAGTATACATCAGGTCAAAAACAATACAATTAATTGTATTTCATAATTTTTTGGGCTTAATTTAAATTATTGGGCCCTTTTACCCATATTGGGTCCGATTGTACCTTAATAAGCCTTAATCAGCCTTAAGCTTGTTTTCCACTTACTATTCACATTATCGAGGTCTATTGGGCTCATTGGCCCACCAATATATATTGAGCCCCGTTCTAAACTCTCGAATAGCTTATTTAATTATTTATGACAATTTATCTAAATTTCCAGAATTAATTCATTAAATGCGAAATTAAAATCCGTAATTTATGCGGTAAATTTTAACACGCATAACGATGCAAAATTGTCGTAAATAAGGGTTACTTACCCGATATTCCATGATCGTACACAAATCAAGGCTGTCTCGAGCTCTCGTTTGACATCAATTGTCGAGCTACACAATTTAATATTTTTCCAAGTAAACTTTCAGTCGATTATTAATCAAATTAAATATTTCAAAATTTAAATCGGTCAATTCGACCGCTTACCGACTTACCTGTAGCTTGATTGCATCATTGAAATTTTCCCCAATTTTTGCTCTTTTTTCTTTTTCCCTTTTTTCTTCTTTTTCTTTTCTTTTTTTTTTCTGAACCTGTTCGGTCTAGTTCAACCCGGTTTAGACCGCCAGTTCAGTCCAGTTCGGTTGGTTCAGTGTCTTGCCGACTGATTCTCCGTCAGTTTTCACTGCCAGCAGCTTCGCGGGGTCATCCACAGCTCAGATCTAGTCTCAATTTTTCCCGAGGTCACCGGAAAGTGGCCGGTCCGGCCTCTTCTCTCCTCGCCATCTGTGGCTTCTCTCTTTCTCCCATTTTTCGACGCTAGCTGCCGCCCCACCAGCTGATTCAGCCGTCGATCAGTCGGTCTCCGCGTGGGCTACCTTCGACTGTCGGTGGCCTGGCCCGAATCGGCGCCAGTCACCAGTTTTTCCTTTCTCCCTCTCTCGGTTTCCTTTCGCCGGCGTTTCTCTCGCTGCCAATCATGCTTCCATCGTCGGACTCTGCCTGGGTCGGCGTCGGCTACCTCGCTTGGTGGGTATGCCACCGACCGCTCCATCCGGTGAGGGAGGACCGACTCCTTCGATCTCTGCTTCCCTTCCCAGAATCGCAAATCGCGATTGTTCTCTTTTTTTTCTTTTTTTTCTAATTATTAATTTTTTTTATTATTTTAATCATTATTTTATTATTAAAAATCCAAAATATCTAACAAAATTATTATTTAATTTATTTAATCAATAAATGAATTTCTCGGTATTATTTGGTGTTTTCGATATATTTTTCGATTATTTTCGGGATAATTTTTTGAGGTGAAAATTTTAAAAATATTAAAGAAATTCATAGCTTCATCAATTTAACTCGAAATTTAATTATTTCTTCGTTATTGATCAAGATTTCTCATTCCATTATTTTTAATTAAATTTTCTTGTCCTGATTAATACCGAATTTTGGTCTTTTGATCGTTTTACCCTTCACGTGTTCGGGAATACCGTTTCAATCCTTTTGCATTTTTAAATGCACTCGTGAATTTCTATTCATTCTATTTGCTCTTACGATAAAAGTTGGGTCTTACAATCTCCTCCACTTGAGAAATTTGGTCCTCCAAATTAGAACAAAGTCAAATGGGTCCATAAACAACTCCGGATACGTCTATCGTATCAAACTCTTTAATTCTCATGTGACTTTTTCGGAGTGTAATCCTACCAACATACTTAACTAGGGAGATCATTTTAAACCTCAACACTTTCTCTTTCTGTCTAATACCCGAATCGATTTTCCAACATACATTACACTTTCATTGATCTAAGCTGTTAGAGCTCATATTTGATTACATATGCTGGGTCTGGATAATATTTCTAAAGCATCAAAAGATAGGACACATTGTGGATGCCTGCTTATTCAAGTGGTAACGCCAACTTACAGGCCTTATGTCCCACTTTGTCCAATCTCTCAGAGGATTCCATCTAACGATAAATAACTGCCAACACTACTAATTCACCCTCGGTGAATTCCAATGGTTTTCGTCTCTTGTCAGCATAGCTTTCTGTCTGCTCTGAGGTGTTCTTAATCTCTCACAAATTTAACTGAACATCCTCAGAGGTTTGTCTTACCAATTCGGGAACAATTCTCTATCTGTCACCCACTTTTCTTACTCCAAGTCAGGGAACAACTCCCTACGGCCGTACAATGCCTCATATAATGCTATCCCGATACTTAAGTGATAACAGTCATTATTGGCGAATTCTATTATTAACAACTGATCATTCCAGGAGCTTATAAAATCAATGGCACACGCTCTTATCATATCCTCCAGAACCTGTACAGTCCTCTCTGACTGACCATCTGTCTGAGGACAAAAGCTGTGCTAACACACAATCAGGTTCCCATAGCTTCCGAAAACAATATTCCCAGAAGTGGAAAGTGAAGTGGGAATCCCTATCTGATATCATGCTCACTGGAATGCTACATAATGTTTCAAAATTTTTCCATACATATAAATCCGCCTACGTACTCAGAGTATTTAGGGATTTCCATAGCCAGAAGGTGGGTAGACTTAGTCAATCTATCGACTATCACCCAGATAATCTCGTGATTTATCCAGGTCCTCTGTAACCCATCACGAAATTCATAGTAACTTGTTCCCATTTCCATGTCAATATAGGTAGAGGCTGCAATAACCCTGCAACTTCTTTTGCTCTACCTTAATCTGCTGACATACGAGACACTTTTCTACAATCTCTACAATGCCTCTTTTCATATCTGACCACTAATACCCTTTTCAGAGATTTCGATATATTTATTACTTCTCGGATGCACTGTATATCCCAAAGAGTGAGCTTCTGACAATAACACTATCTCATACCTGTGGTCCTGGGGAGCACTTATACTGTGTTTGAATCTCTGAAAGTCATTATCACTCACTGTGAACTCTGTCACTATACCCTTCTAAATCTGACCCACACTATCGACACCAAGTCGATCATCACGCTAAGCCTGGCAAATCCGATCACTCAAATCCGGTTCTAACCTCAGGCTAGCTGTCACAAAATTATCGTCATCATCAGAAGGGATCACATCACTATTGAGGCTCACAACTGCTCTAGCAGCTCACGCTCCCTGACCATCATATGTAATACCATCTCGAGGCTCTTTTTATTCAAGACATCAGCCATTACATTAGCCTTTCCTGGGTGGTACAATGTTCACAATCATAATCCTTAGAAGCTCTAACCCTCTTGGTTATCTCATATTCTACTCTTTATATGAAAACAGATTCTCGAGGCTTTTTATGATCAGTGCATATCCGAAATGTCTCACCATTTAAGTAGTGGCGCCATACTTTTAGTGTAAACACTACGGCTGCCAACTCTAAATCATGGGTCGGATAGTTTCTCTGATGGTCCTTGAACTATCTGGATCCATAAACAACTATCTTCCCATTTTATATCAATACACAGCCCAATCCTTATGTTAAGGTATCCATACACACTGAAACCTCTTGAGCTGTTGGTTATGGTGAGAATAATTACGGTGGTCAGTTTATTACTTCAATATACCAAAACTCATTGAAGCCATTTTCATACTTATCATACCACTCGTATGCAATCGTTTTCCAAACGATACATGTCAACTGAGCAGCCAATTTTGAGAAACTCTCAACACCTCGTCTGAACGACAGTTTCCTGTTGCTACTCATGCTCTTCTCTAGACTTCGAATACATCGAAATATCATCGCTAAAGATGACAACCAATCGGTCCAAGTAAGGTTTAATTACCTCATTGTAGTTGAGTTCCACTAAATATTTTAATCACTCATATCCTTGACCTATGTACGCATAAACATATAATGTCATTTCCTTTATCTTATATTAACGGCTTTTATAAATTTTTAATTTTTAAACCTTTATGATTAATCAAATTTTATATTTCTTTATCGTACCAGTAAAGGTACCCAAATTTTTAATGTATATATTACGAGTGTCGATTTCAATTTATAGGTTATGTGCGTGCTTCTAGACGTTGTCAAGTCTTCAGGCGGGGAAGTATTTTGAAATACCTTTATTAACCCTCAGACTTGACCACATGGACTGGGTATGGATATATCCTTCCTTTATCCTTGGTCACAATTCATATTCACTACATATGAAAGATATCCTTACCTTACATACGCCTCTTATTCCAATATATCTCGTATTCAAGATCTATCACATCTCAAAGCTTATCTCCTTTCATATATCACTTATAACAACTTTTTCATTACTTGTCAAACTTACAATACGCTTTTCAGTGATGTTTTCACCCCTATTTTCAACTTACAATCTCTATACCCATATTCAGTTATTGATAATCAGCTAACCATCATCATCTTGCCTAAGGGTACATGCTTCACATCTTTCACTAGCTTATAAGCAACTGAAGGCGGTATGAATAAATGTGTGGCACCAGGATCAATTAAAATAATTACTTCATTATTCACAACTAGTGTGGGATCTTCCACCACATCAAATGAAACATCAACAGTGTCCTGGTCCAAGGTATACACTCGACCTCGTCCAACATCTTATTTTCGTGGTATCTACCACACATCCTACACTGCTACACTGCTCACACTATTACACTGCTCACATTGTTACACTGCTTACACTTTTACACTGCTCTCACTGCTATGGAGCATGTCGGGGTCCTCAAATCACAATACCCCTCATAAGTGTTGAAATTAGATATACTGGGGCCTTACCAATCATCTTACCCCGTGACTCCTCAGCTCTAAGCTTTTACTAACTACCTTTTCCCGTTCTGACATCTCTGTCATTCTCTATTCTCTTCTATCTCTATTTCGGCCCTTACTACCTTTCCAAATCTCAGAGATATGCAACTCATGATCTTATTTACACAACTATAGTCTGCGCACTGCCTCGACATAGGTAGTGATATCTAACGGCCCAATCAGACTTTAATTGACAATTTGAGCCCTTCCATGAACTTTCAGGCATCTCGACTCTCACTGTTCATAGTGTCGGAGTCATATCTGCCTAGGTATATAGACTGAGTTTCATACTCGTCAGTCAACCAGTTCTTCTGGGTTAGAGTAACGAATTTAATATGTAATTTCCTTTAAGTAGTGTCTGGGATATTCTGTCACCAGAATACATCTAGAATTACTTTCCATGTCCATTCTGGATGTCTAACTCTTAAGATGGGTCGAGCGAACTTCCACCAATGCTCTGACACGCCCTCAAATCTCATACATATTCTGAGCAATTAGCTCTCAAAATATTCTCTACACTCCGCTCCAACCTTGCGAAGCGTGTCTTAATACTGTCTGATCTCTTTATCAGACTCTATCCTATCTCTCTATTGGACTCTGTGGGGCATGCTCAACATCAGCTTCCACTTCAATCTCATCTATAGTCTCATGTGGCGACTCAGTACGACTCTCAGGCCTACCTCTATAGCCTTGAGCTCGTGTACTCGCGCCCTTCTACCACAGCGGCTATCAGTTAATGAGTCTATATTCTTGCATTCAAAACCAAATTCTTAGCTACACTTCTATCTCGATATACACAATTGTATCAAAACAATGCACAGTACATGAGGATGTAAACTTCCATAACCAGTAACACCGACTCATATCAGGCCAACTTAAGCTCTAATACCATTAAACCTGTCACGACCCAAATTACCTAAAAATTAGAGTAAATTTTTCACCTTTTCATTTATTATTTAATTCTTACCTTTCTCTCATTGTGCCCATACTACAAATAGTTGGGCTATGATTCGATGTTAGTCACCTCTCACCTATTTACCATTCCATTTCCATAATCACATTGACATATCAGAGTTTACTATCTTTTGACTTTAACTGGATACATACACAATGGTATTTATAACTCTACATCCTCGACATCATATCTGTTTATAGTACTGTGCATTACATATTTAGATACAAAACTATATAAATGTGTATACCTGTCTCTCGATGGGAAGCAACAGATACCCAAAATGCAAGTCTTCAGCCGCTTACTAACTACTGTCAGTGCTCTGAAAAGATGGGAAAATAAGGGGGTGAACAAACCACATGCTCAGTAAGGCAATTATGCAACTAAGTAGATAGCTCCATTATCTACATGCACATAATGCCATGCCCTTAAATCCATTTCTTTTCATTAAAATCTCAAGTACAAAATCATGAATATATCCATGACATAGTTTATCAAAACTATTGTGCATATAGAAATCATGTAATTCATGCATCAAAGGCATTTTATGTGACATCATTAAATCATAATAAGCATGAAGTAAATTAAAATCATGTATTCCTTCATGTCATGTAAGACAAATCATGAATTTGAAATGAAAGCATGGAAAACATCATCATGCTACTGCATTCAAATCATTTTATTAAAATACAGAATAAAATAACCCCATTCGGGTCAATTATCTCATAAGTAAATCTCAAATTCATAAAACAAGTCATTAAAATTCATCATAAAGCTTCGGTTATAAAACCACCATTCTTTCAGGGTCACATATCATAAAATCATAAAATCATAAAATCGCAGTCCTGACCCCTCCCTCGGGTCTACCCTGGTCTATCAGACTATAAGTTATATCATGTGAGACAAGTATGTGATTATCAATAACAATATAGGACTATGGCCATAACCTCATGATCCTTGGCAACACGGTACCAAGTGTGTGGGGTATCACACCTGAAACGGGAGGTGGGTCGTCCTACTCGCCATAACGGCATAACACCAAGATTGCGAGTGCAAGGCTTGCTGCCTCGTGGCTAATGCCACTCCACTCCAACAATTCCCACGGTACAACGTACTCCGCGTGACATACACGTTACAACGTACTCCGTGAACCTAAGTTCAGTCAGGGGTACCTGCAATAGGTCTTATCCACCTATATCATCTCTGTCTCAGTATGCACATGTGAGCATATCATCTCACTGTGACACAGTCTACAGGAGGCTCCAACACGGCTATATGCATGTAATATAAATCCTTGTGTGAGCGAAGCTCTAGCACGGCTCCATGCATATTCATGATATCTGAAAATCTCATACGAGCGAAGCTCCAGCACGGTTTCATAAAATTCAGTAAAATCTGTGTACAAATAGCACTCCAGTACCACTTTAAAATAAGTTATAAATCCATATAAAACTTCGTGTGAGCAAGCTCCAGAACGGTGTTATGCATCAATAAGTCAAATCTCATGCGAGTTACACTTCAGGACGAATTTATGCATAAGTAAATCAAATCTCGTGCGAGTTATACTCCACCACGGCTTTTATGTAATATCATATCAAAACTGGATGCGAGCTAGGTTGCAGCACCTCTCATGCATGTCAAATCATTAAAACTAGTGAGAGCAATCGCTCCAGCACCTTTTTATGCATATTAAGTTAAAACAGTCAAAACCGTTAAAACAGTCAAAACAAGGTGCGAGCTAAGCTCCAGCATCTCTCATGCATGTCAAATCATTAACATGAGTGCGAGCAATCGCTCCAGCACCTTTTTTATGCATATCAAGTCAAAACAGTCAAAACGGTCAAAACAATCAAAACAGGGTGCGAGCTAGGCTCCAGCACCTCTCATGCATTTCTCAATAATAAAATCAGTGCGAGCAATCGCTCTAGCACATTTCATGCATATGATGTCACACAAATCGGTGCGAGCAACCGCTAAAGCACATTTATGCATATTCACAAATGCAGATATAGTGCGAGCTATATGCCAGCACTATCTGTTTCCATATAAACTTGATAGTTGTCTCATTTTCCAATAATTTCATTTAAATACAAATAACACCTACGTAGTGTTATCTTGTGAAATATATACAATTACTGGCCAATCTACCGATTTGCTTTGATTAAAACCAATAAAATTCCTTAATTCAGAAAAGTCCTTAAATCATGCATTTCATGCATGTCATGCTTTCACCATCCTTAGGTGAACTTCCCTCAATAGGGGTAAAATAGCCTTTTTACCGATTTCGATCCTTAAAATCATTTAAACCTCTTTTAGGATCATTATACAATAACCGTGTATACATACATAATCAGTGTACACAAAAACTATTAAAATACGCGTAGCTATCTCTAGCTACTCACACAATTCCCTTACCTCATTTTCTGTTCAGTCTGACCTTTACTGATGTCTCGTCATGCAATCTGATTTGCTATCAATCAAATCTTTGAAACTGCGTATAAATATACATCAGGTCAAATACAATACAATTAATTGTATTTCATAATTTCTTGTGCTTAATTTAAATCATTGGACCCTTTTACCCATATTAGGCCCGATTGTACCTTAATGGGCCTTAATCTGCCTTAAGCCCGTTTTCCACTTACTATTCATATTATCGAGGCCTATTGGGCTCATTGGCCCACCAATATATATTAAGCCTCGTTCTAAACTCTCGAATAGCTTATTTAATTATTTACGACAATTTATCTAAATTTCCAGAATTAATTCATTAAATGCAAAAATTAAATCTGTAATGTATGCGGTAAATTTTACCACGCATAACGATGCAAAATTGTCGTAAATAAGGGTTACTTACCTGATATTCCATGATCGTACACAAATCGAGGCTGTCTCGAGCTCTCGTTTGACGTCAATTGTCGAGCTACACAATTTAATATTTTCTCGAGTAAACTTTCAGTCGATTATTAATCAAATTAAATATTCTGAAATTTAAATCGGTCAATTCGACCACTTACCGACTTACCCGTAGCTCGATTGTATCACTGGAATTTTCCCCAATTTTTCTCTTTTTTCATTTTCCCTTTTTTCTTATTTTTCTTTTCTTTTTTTGTCTGAACCGGTTCGGTCCGGTTCAACCTGGTTCAGTCCAGTTCAGCCGGTTCAGTACCTTACCGGTCGGTTCTCCGCCGGTTTCCACCGCCAGAAGCTCCACGGGGTCATCCACAGCTCAGATCTGGTCTCTATTTTTTGCGAGGTTACCGGAAAGTGGCCGATTTGGCCTCTTCTCTCCTCGCCGTCGGTGGCTTCTCTCTTTCTCCCGTTTTTCGATGCTAGCCGCCGTCCCACCGGCCGATTCAGCCATCGATAGGCCGTTCTCCGCGTGGGCTACCTTCGACTGTCGGTGGCGGGGCTCGAATCGACATCGGTCACCGATTTTTCCTTTCTCCCTCTCTCAGTTTCCTTTCGTCGGCATTTCTCTCGCTGCTGATCGTGCTTCCTTCGTTGGACTCTGCCTGGGTCAACGTCGGCTACCTCGCCTGGTGGGTGCGCCGCCGACCGCTCTGTCCGGTGAGGGAGGACCGACTCCTTCGATCTCTGCTTCCCTTCCCAGAATCGCAAATCGCGATTCTTCTCTTTTTTATTAATTAATTATTTTTATTTTTATTATTATTTTAATCATTATTTTATTATTAAAAATCCAAAATATCTAACAAAATTATTATTTAATTCATTTAATCAATAAATGAAATTCTCGGTATTATTTCATCTTTTCGATTTATTTTTCGATTATTTTCAGGACAATTTCCTGAGGTGAAAATTTCAAACATATTAAATAAATTCATATCTTGATCAATTTAACCCGAAATTTAATTATTTCTTCGTTATTGATCAAGATTTCTCATTCCATTATTTTTAATTAAATTTTCGTGTCCCGATTAATATCGAATTTTGATCTTTTAACTGTTTTACCCTTCACATTTTTGGGAATACTGTTTCAATCCTTTTGCATTTTTAAATGCACTTGTAAATTTCTATTCATTCTATTTGCTCTTACGATAAAAGTCGGGTCTTACAGAGGATGTAAGGTTTGAGGATCTTACCGTAAGAGAGCCTCCCCACCGAATAGAGCCTCCCCGCCCTCTCTGGCTTCAGTATGTAGGGCTTGAGGATCTTACCAACTTCCACGGCATCCTACGTACCACAGTGTGAAAACTTGTGCGAGCAAAGCTCTAGCACGGTTCATGCATCATAACTAAACCACCTCGTACGAGTAACGCTCTAGTATGGTTATATGCATAAGAAAACCACTCGAAATCCACGTACGAGCAGAAGCTCTAGTACGATTTATAAAACATCATCACAATCAAATCAATGTGCGAGCTGAGCTCTAACACTATTCACACAATAAAAAGCATCAAAATCTCGTGCGAGCAAGGCTCCAGTACGATTCAAACCACATAAATACAATAGGTGGCTCATACACAATCAAAATAATCTCAAATCATGTTTAGCACTTCAAATGCACTATTTCACAAAATCATTCAAACAATTGCCAGCCTATTCATCAATTTTGCTCAAAACAAAGCATTGTGTTTCTCAGAACACCAAAACATGTAGTTTATGTATTTATTAGCCTTACTATCCCCTTTTCAAGAATCGTTTCCAGAAACCAAATCATATACATTCTCATAGCTATTCACACATATATCATCAATCATTTTCTCAAACAACCATATATTTCACAAACACCCTATATTCACCCACGAGTTCAAAGTACGAGCAGCTACCTCTATATATTTATAAAATTCCTTTACCTGGAATCGCGTTGCGTGATTTCACTTCCTTATAGCTGCTTACTTGTGCGGTTCGGTTCGTCTCCAATGAACTCTTCGAAATTGCACAAAGTCGTTAATCACATCAATTTAGTCCATATACACAACTCTTGTGTTCGCTATAGTCGTTTTAACCTATAGTCTCCATTAACACTTATAAGGCCTTGTTTTATCGTTCTACTCATATCTCGAGTCTATTGATTTCTTTTAGGCCTATTGATTCATACCAAATCGATATTAATCGATATTAAGCTCACAATGTTCATATCTCATCGATTTCTTCACTATGGCATTTTATGAAACATCTTGCATACTTATTTCCATAAATCCTCTAAACTCAAAATGCGGCTTCATTTAATCACTACAAATCATTCATATTACTTCAATAACAACTTATCATAATCCATAAACCACAAACTCATTAAAATCACTCTTTCTCACATTAGATTCATTCCATTTTCTAGGTTACACTAGTTCCACCACATCTTAAGTAGTTTTATCCATCAATACACATGCAAATCGACTCCAAAACCCTTAAATAGACAATGTATTTGGGCTGAAGTATTAGAAACTTACCAAGTCTAGCTTCTCTTCTTACTCCAAAGAAAAATACATATTGTCCCTTCAATCCAATAAACGAGGTTTTGATTTCAAACTATGTTGTTCTCCTCTCGGATTTGAACAACTTTATATCTAATATCTTCCCTTCAATTTTTATTGGAAATGGGCTAATTTTAGAGAGAAAAATCTAGGTTTTGGGTTGAAATGGAAGAAATAGGAGTTTGTTTCCGTGATTTGCAGATTTTACTGCTCCTATTTATAAAAATTGCCTAAGGAGATCGATCTGTCGAAACATGAGATTGATCTGGTCCTCTTAAATCCTTCATTTTCACGCTAATTTGAATGCATGAGATCGATCTGCTTCTAGGGGAGATCGATCTGCTCAAACTCGAGAGCTAAGGAAATCGATCTGTTTGCATCAAAATTGATCTTCTCGTTACAGAATGTTTGGCAGATCGATCTGGCTCCATTGGAGATGGATTTGGCCTGTTCCATTATTCGAAGAAGAGCATTTTTGGCTCTTCCAGATCGATTTGGCATTCATATTTCTAGATTTCTGCTACAATTTTCTGTAGTAACTCATACCAATTATTCTTGATTTATTGCCATGATCATTTTCTCATCCAACCACCTTTATGACTTGGAAGTAGCATCCATCCATACCTTGTACACATTAAAACTTGCGTGCATTCCTTGTATAGCCAAAGGCATCCCATACTAAACTCAATGGAAGTATAACTTCATTCCATTTTACCACACTACTCATTTTGAGTTCCAATCACAATCATCACTTATAAAAGCTCATTTCTTCATATTCATACACACTAAAACTTGTATGTACATCACAAACTCTTACTACAAGTGTGTACATTGAATTTATAGACTTTACATCAATTATACTTCACATTACAAGTACATTACCATACTTATGAATCCATAAAGTTACACATGAAATATAGGTCTTACAGTTTTCACTACACGTTGTGTCTATTTCCATAGTATCTCTGTGACAGCCTGAAAGTCCAAAAAATATGGCTAATTTAAAATTTTTCTTAAAACAAAACTAACCACTATGGGTTTATTCCTGTACAGTGTCATGTGCTCACTTACATTTTAACACTAGTCATTATACCGAAGATCATACAACTCATACTTAATGAAATCAATTACATAATATCCCAAAAAGAATCAACCCATAAGTCTCAAATCATTTCTTTCATATCAACCTAATTACATCCCAAAATACTCATTACAAATGTCTCTATTACATCATTGTCTGGATACAAAATGAACTAAATTATACCTTATGCGTGTACAAGCGATAGCGTGGGGAGATCTTGTCGACTAGCCTATATCACGAATGTGGCATGTTATATCTCGCTTACTTCAAGTAATCTGGAGGGGGGAGGAAAAAGGGTGAGCTCTCAAAACGCTCAGTAAGGAGGATAAGTGTGAGATCTGAGAATTTCAGACATATTTTAATTATGTAATATGAACTTGAAGTATAATTTATTGAGCTAAGTGAATTGTGGGAATGATAATTGGAGATTTATATGTTAAGTGTTTAAAATAAGTATGAAGCTATGAGGACAGATCGATCTGGAAGAAGGAGAGATCGATCAGATGAGTTAAAAATGACAAGGAAGGAGGAATTTAAGGAGCAGATCGATCTCCAATGGAAGAGGATCGATCTCCTTATGATTCTGTCTTAGAGAAGATCGATCTCATGAGGAAGGGATCGATCTCCAAATGTTTCTGTTTGGGAGAAGATCGATCTCCTTAAGGAGCAGATCGATCTCATAAAGCCATAAAGAGATCGATCTCACCCCTCGACAGATCGATCTCCTAGGCATAAATTACCCCAAATCGTCCCAAAATTCAAATGCAGATCGATCTCATCAAGAGCCAGATCGATCTCCTACCCTCCGTCTATATAAGGAACCCTTGCTTTCTCCTGCAATTTCACTTTCTCTCTCTTCCAAACCCTATTTTCACCGAGCCCTAGCTTTCTCACTCATCCAAAGCACCCATTTCTATCCAAATCAGAGGCTGTGGCAAGAAGGAAAGTTGTTCCTCATCAAAGGGAGAACAACATACTTGGAAATCGTAAGACGGATTGAATCGAGGCAAGAGATAAGTTCTTCACAAGTTTTGGGTAATTTCTAAACCTCGATCCTTATATTTGAGATGATTTTGGTGGTAATGGTTGTTGGCATTGTGTTGAAATAGCTGAAAAATGATTAGGGATTGATGAAATTACAATGTAGTTGGAGTGATGATGATATTTAGCAAATTTGTTAAATTTAGAAATTTTTGAGCTATAAATAGAGATTTAGACAATGTGGTGTATTAGCATAGATATTGTGGCATAGGAAATATAGAATGTTGAGGTGTTGTGAGCGAGATTGTGGTTTGTGATGGAGTTATGAGAATTAAGAAATTTGAGGTGTTATGAGCAATTATGCTCGATTTTGAGAATTGAGGTTAATGTGATAATGAGTATTGATTTTTTAACATCGTTTGGACAGCTTGGGAGTTCCAGAGTGGAATGCGAGGCTAGTCCGTGATACGGGGGAAACGATTGCACTATACGAGGTGCAAAGAGGTAAGGGAAAACTAAACCATTTGTGTATGTGTTTTGATGAACCGTTTGTAGCATGAACCACGATTTGAGAATACATGCATGTTTGGTGTTGTGTTGTGATATAATTGTACACGGTTTTTATAGCCGGTTGGAGCCCATTATTTTATGAGTTTATAAGCTGAGTGTGAAATTGCTTTATAAACCTTTGAGTTTGCATGAAAAGTAAATTGGGCTCTACGTTAAGGCGATATTGAGATTTGAGAAAATGTGTGCGTGTTTTACCGGTTGGAACTCGGTTTTAATATGTTTGGTGTTGAGTACACAAATGTTTTAAATGAGTTTTATGAGAGAAAACCATTATGAGTTCTACGTGAAGGCATAACGTTTTATAAGATAATGGCTAATGATTGAGACTTAGGCGTGTCATGTTGAATACACATCGGGCCTTGCTCTGGTAGCATGTAAGACCGATATAGTGGGACGCCTGGGAACCGACCCAGGGACCACAGGCCTTGTTCTGGTAACATGTAAGTCTGATTATTCCTCCGCTTTGGTAGCGTTGGGAGGCCTTGCTCTGGTAGCATGTAAGTCCGATATTCCTCCGTTTTGGTAACGAGAGATGCCTCTGTTTTGGTAACGTGAGATGACCCCCGTTTTGGTAATGCTGGGTAGCCTTGCTTTGGTAGCATGTAAGACCGAGAGAGTGGGCCGCCTGGGAACCGACCCAGGGACCACGTGATAGTGTGCATGAGGCGAGGCATTGCTCTGGTAGCATGTAAGGTCGGGCCTTGTTCTGGTAACATATAAGTCCAATATACCATGCATACGACCATATTGTGGACGTTCCCTCTATACGAGGATGCCTGGGATACGCACCCAGAGGAGATTACACATTTGATGTGCCATGACGAGTTTTAATTGAGTTTTATTGCCTAGTCTCATTTTACACATGAGTTGTGTTTTGTGACCTTATCACGTGCTATTTACCGAGGTGATTTTTATCACGTATTTTGAGAACAGCCATTATCGCATATATTTACACATGCTTGTGAGTGCTCGTATATTGAGCCTTTTTACCTTCATGTTTTCACATGATTTATGAGTTATGAGATGATGATGTTTTGAGAACTTTCATGCTACGATTTCAAATGAGCTTCATAAACAAATACATATTTGTGATGTGTGATATGGTTTATCTAACTGAGTTCCCTTACCCCCCCTTACTGAGCGATTTGGAAGCTCACCCTGTTTTCTCTTCCCCCCAGATCGCTTCAAGTGAAGTGAGTTCCCTGCGACGTACGGGTTAGAGGCTAGTGGAGGACTTGAGCTCCAGGCCATATTTTGTGTACTGAGGTAGATATTTAATATTCATGTACCCAGACTAGAGTTATATTTACAGACACTTATTGTACAATGATGTACAGGATGTATTAGGATTAATTAACTTGGAATTGAGTAATGTATATGATACAATATATACTATCTTATGATGAGATCCTGAGGCATGATAATTATGATGATGTATGACACTACACAGGAATGCACCCTTAATTGTGAATTGATGAGTAAAAAGTTTTAAATTAGCCCTATTTTTCGCGCTTTCGGGGCGTGACAATAATGGAAGTTATAAAAATCATCATCACAAACACAATATGATGGAAATAATTGAGCATGCAAATCGATATAAAAATAACGGTAGAAAACAATGGCATCAACACAATTCACGTGATAAAATCACAAATCACATCACATCAAATCTCAATGCGTGATATAAATTGCAGTTGTAAAATCACATCATCATCACAAAAATCGAGACTAGGCATTTATAAAAACCCATATGAAATCAACGTGACAGACACATCACAATGATTGAATTCATCCTCTAGGCGAACATCCCCAATTGAGGGATTTCGTCGACAATAATACACATACATGGCCATGATTCGTTGTAGACTTGATCAGAGTCATACAGTCTCGGTCTTACATGCTATCACAGCACAGCCCGATCTTACATGCTATCAAAGCAAGGCCACCCATTGCTACCAGAGCGGGTCTTCTCACGTTACTAGAACGGAGGAAATCGGTCTTACATGCTACTAGAGCACAACCCAGCCTAACATGCTACCAGAGAAAAGCTCGATGTGCATCTCATGACAAGTCATAGTATCAGTAAAAATCATTTTGCCTTCATGTATCGAGCTCAAACCGGTAAAACACTCACACAGTAAGAACATGCCATTGTTGTATATAAATTGTTTTACCTTCACGTAGAGCTCATGGTGGTTATCACAAAAATCCATTTTGGTTATAAACCACATGTGTTCACAATTTCACAAATCACATAAAAAATTGAGCTCAAACCGGTAAAACACTCACACATTCATCAACACATCAAATAATCTCATTTCTCATAATCATGCTCATTTCATTAAACCTTTTTTCATGCTATTAAAATGTTTTCATTCATTCTAAAACTCATAAGCACAAATGGTTTTGTTTCCCTTACCTCTTGCACCTTGAGTGGTACAATATCCTCGATTCTTGGACTACCCTCGTTTCCCATGCTGAATCCTCGAGCTATCCACACACATCATTAACCTATCAATATACATCATTTTCAATTTACATATCTTTCTCTTACTTATTCTAACTCAACATTATCTCAAAACTCTTTCTACATCTTTATCAACACTTTAGTTAACTCATAACCATCACAAGATACCCACATCTCATTTTTCATCCATATTCATTGTTTGTTTTCCCTCATAACTTAGATATCTCTAACCAAATATATGTATATGTGCATTTATTCACAAATATACCCAATGATAATGCTTAAACCAAGGATCTTGTAAGCTTACCTAGCTTGTCCTCTCTTGAACAAGTTGTAGAACGCTTATCTCTTCCCTATGCTTAAGCCCACCTTTGATTTTCTAGTATGTTGTTCTCCTTGCCAAGAGAAACAACTTTGTCTCTTGCCCCTTTGTCTAATTTCATCTAGAATAAGGTGAATCTTAGAGAGAGAAAGCTTGGTTTAGGTGAAAATGGTGAAGGTTTGGGTTGGAGAGAGAGAAAGGCTCGATTCTAGGTGAAATCCTGTGATCCTCATATAGACAAGGCTTATGAGATTGATTTAGTATTGAAGGAGATCGATCTCTGCTTCATTTCAACTGCTCTATCTACTCCATTAACAACTACAAGATCGATCTAATTGAGGTGAAGATCGATCTATTCTTCTAAGAGGAGATCGATCTGGCATTGAATCGAGGATTGATCTCTTCTAGGCCGAGAGTTAGAGAGATCGATCTGCCCTGGTGATAGGATCGATCCTTACTAGACAGAGGCATTAGGAGATCGATCTTCTTCCTTATGAGATCGATCTGCCTATCTGCATTTGCACATTTTTTTTGCATTCTGGAGCTATGGGATCAATCTCTCATCCTTGGAGATCGATCTAGCCTTCACAGATTCTGGTGCTGCTGCATCAATTACAGGAAAATCAATGCAAAACTCACCATAATCTACTCCACAGTCCATATTTCTATCCATACACATTTAAGACTGAAAAATTTCATCTCCTTATACTTCATTAAATTTAAAACTTGCGTGTACATCAACATATCATAATTAAATTCACCAAATTACAATTCTCACTTAGCAAATCTCATAAAATTTATAGTTCTCACATCCTTCCCACCTTAAGGGAATTTGGTCCTCCAAATTCAACTCGACCTATTAAATAGCTGAGGGTACTTCTCCTTTGTAAGGCTCTCTTGTTCCCAAGTTGCTTCCTCCATTGAGTGGTATTTCCAGAGAACTTTAACCAATGGAATCCTTTTCGTCCGAAGTACTTTCTCCTTCCTATCAAGTATTCTGGTGGGTTCTGCCACATAACTCATATCTCCCTGAATATCTAATGCTTCATACTCAATGACATGGGAGGGGTCCGGATTATATCTCCTCAAGATCAAGACGTGGAAGACATTGTGGATTCTGAAAAACTATGGAGGTAAGGCCAATCGATAGGCAACATCTCCTACCCTCTCTAAAATCTCAAACGGTCTTATATATCATGGACTCAATTTCCTTTTCTTCCCGAAGCGCATGCTACCCTTACTGGGAGATCTCTTAAGGAACACAAAATCTCCAACTTAAAACTTAAGTGGTCATCTATGCACATTTGTGTAACTCTTCTGTCGACTTTGAGCAGTCTGTATTCTATCACAAATGATTTTCATATTCTGAACTGCCTGTTCAACTAGTTCGGGAGCAATTACTTTTCTGTCACCCACTTCTTCCCACGCTATAGGGGATCTACACCTACTAGCACACAGAGCCTTATAAGGTGCCATACCAATACTCATATGATAGCTATTGTTGTACGTAAACTCAGCAAGGGGTAGGTGATCATCCCATGATCCATTAAAGTCCATCGTACATACCCTCAATATGTCCTACAAGGTTTGTATAGTCCGTTCAGACTGACCATCAGTCTGAGGATGACATGCGATACTGAAATTCAATCGAGATCGTATGGCCTCCTGAAAATGAGTCAAAACTCTGGAGGTAAATCAAAAATCTCTATCAGATGTAACACTCACTGGAGCTCGATGTAGTCTAGCTATCTTTCTAACATATAGCTCGACTAATGTACTCGATGTATCTGTGCTCTTGATAGCAACGAAGTGGGCACTCTTCGTTAATCTATCCACTATCACCCATATTACATCATGACCTCGTTGGGTCCTCAGTAATCCTATGATAAAGTCCATCGTGATATGCTCCCATTTCCATGTAGGTACAGGCAAAGGTTTAAGCAATCTTCCGGGCTTCTGGTGCTCAGCTTTCACTTTTTGGCATACCAAACATCTGGCCACATATTCTGCCACGTCTCACTTCATACCAATCCACCAATACACCCTTCTTAAATCTTGGTACATCTTGGTACTTCTCAGGTGCATGGTGTATCGCGAGCAGTGAGACTCTCTCACTATTTATTGCTTCAGGGTATCATCGTTCGGAACACAAATTCGACCTTTAAACCTCAACAGCCCATCATCACTGATCATGAAATCTGACTGCGAGGTCTGTTCAGCTTGGCTAACCATATCCAATAACTTCTGATAATTTCTCTATCCTATTCTAATATGATCCATAATACTGGGCTCTACCAGCAGGCTAGCCATAAATCTGACCTCTACCTCTTCAACACTAATCATGAGTTCGGTAAATTGTTCCAACAAATCCTATTCCCTAATCATCATAGTAGATACCATACTCTTCCTGCTCAAGGCATCAACAACTACGTTCGCCTTCCCTAGATGGTAGAGTATCTCGCAATCATAATCTTTAAGGAGTTCTATCCGTCTCCTTTGTCCCATATTTAACTCCTTCTAGTCAAATATATATCTCAGGCTCTTATGATCAGTAAATATTTGGAACCTTTCCCCATATAAGTAATGCCGCCAAATCTTCAATGCAAAAACCACTGTTGTTAACTCCAAATCATGTGTGGGGTAGTTCCACTCATGATTTTTCAGCTGTCGCGAACCATAAGCGACTACTCTTCCATGCTGCATGAGCACACACTCCAATCCTTGTTGAGAGGCATCACTGTACACTGTGAAGCCTCTAGGTCCATTTGGGATAGTCAACACATGTGTCATCGTTAATCTCCTCTTTAATTCTTGGAAACTCTATTCACGTTTCTCAGACCATACAAAATGAGTCTCCTTAAGTGTGAGTTTAGTTAAAGGAGTGGCAATCCTAGAAAATCCTTCAACAAACCTTCTGTAATACCCTGCCAACCCTAGGAAACTCCAAATCTCTATAACTGTCCTCAGTCTCTCCCAATTAAGTACAGCTTCTATCTTAGATGGATTAATTGACACTCGGTCTTTAGATACAATATGCCTAAGAAAAGGTATTTGATCCAACCAAAATTCACTCTTACTGATCTTTCCATAAAGCTGCTTATCTCTGTGTACTTGCTACACAATCCCCAAATGCTTTGCATGTTCCTCATGAGACCTAGAATACACAAGGATGTCATCAATGAAGACTATCACAAACTGATCTAGATAGTCCTTAAATACCTCATTCATCAAACTCATAAAAGCAGCAAGGGCATTTGTCAATCCAAAGGGCATCACTAAGAACTTGTAGTGGCCATATCTAGTTTTGAAGGCCGTTGTTGGAATATCCTCTTTCCTAATTCTTAACTGGTGATATCTCGATCTTAGATCAATCTTAGAAAAGATAGAATCCCCTTTTAGCTGGTCAAACAAATCATCTATCCTTGGCAGGGGGTACTTGTTCTTCACCGTAGCCTTGTTCAGCAATCTGTAATCTATACATAGTCTCAGGCTACCATCATTCTTCTTTAAAAATAACATTGGAGCTCCCCATGGTGATACACTAGGTCTAATAAAACCCTGATCAAGCAATTATTGCAACTGTTTCTTTAACTCTTCCAATTCGACCAACGCCATTCTATAGGGAGGTTTAGAGATTGGCTGAGTGTCTGGTACTAAATCGATAGTGAACTCCAGCTCTCTTTCCAGTGGTAAGTGTGAGATCTACATTTTTGTATGATATTCTGTATGATTTCTATATTGTATGACATTATTATATGTTAATGGATTCATAAGATGGTTGATTCAGATTTGATAAATGTGGATGGAACGAAATAACGTACGTAAAATTGAATAAGGATAAATCGGGAAAACAAGGAAGCAACAAGTTCGTTTAAGGAATTTAATCGAGTTGACTGAAAATAAGGAATTGAAAATAGGGAAATGATTGCGGATTTATGAAAGAAAGTCGATTCAATTTAGTTTCGAACACGTGCAAGGGTAAAATGGTCAAAATACCAAAATTCGATATAAATTTGACAAGTAATTTTCATTTAAAATATGGAATTTGCAAAATCTAGATCAATAACAAGGAAAATAGTTAAATTCGAGTCCGATTGATCTAGATATTAATTTATGGAATTATGGGAATTAATCGAAACTAATCGTGATTTTAAATTCAAAAAAATTATCCCGAAAATAATCGAAAAATATACCGAAAAGATGAAAATAGATTGAGAAATCCATTTATTGATTAAATGGATAAAATAATAATTTTTAAGATATTTTTAGAGATATTTGGGTATTTTTAATATATTTAATTGATTAAAATAATAATTAATTAATTAATTAAAAAAAGAGAAAACAAAAATCTGAAATCGGGGAGTGAGAAAGACTCGCGAAAACACAAGGAAACCCGATAGCCAACCCGTGACCCCCGACAAGCCACCGGTGGCTGACAGACTCAGCTAACGGTCAGAGACGATAGAGGAGAGTTCGACGAGTCTATTGGTACCGGTAACCCGCGCCGATGGCCCCTATTTTCAACAAATCGGTCGACGAAAAATCATGGGAGAAAATGCGTCGGACCCGGTGAACGACGGTGCCCCAGCGCTGATTCAACCCCACCGAGCATTCCCCTAGCCGAGGCGGTCCTTTTGAGCCTAGTGGCGACCGACGAGATGGCCGGGATCACCGGCGACGGTAAATGGGCCAAAACGGCACCGTAGCCGAGAAGGAGGAAAAGGAAAAAAAAAGAACAAAGAAAAAGAAAAAGAAAAAAAAGTAAGAAAAGGGAAAAAAAGGAAAGAAAATTACCGGGGATGACTCAAAATTTGGGTAAGTGATCGAGAGTCGGGATTGACCTGTGGATAAATCCCGGGAATTCAATTTGATATTATTTTATTGGAAAATGACCTAGATTTATATAATTATGCAGTGTTACTACAGAGCCTGAACGAGAGCCGATTTAGCTCCGATTTTTGCACCTCGCATCATATTGGGTAAGTACATTTTAATTACGATAATATGAGTCCTTAAATCCAGAGTTAAGATTATTTTACGGAATTTATGGATTAATTCTGCATAAAAGGAATTTTATTCGAAATTTCAAAGTAATTATCGTAAATAGTATCCGGGCTATCCAATGAGTTTGGAATGAAGCCCGATGATTATTGATAAGCCAAATGAGCCCAGTAAACCTGAAGAAGGGATTTAAACAGTGAAAACGGGCTGAAAAAGGGGTCAGGGCCTATTAAAGTGCAATTGAGCCCTATAGAGTAAAACAGGCCCAGAGCTTTAGAATTGATCAGTAATAGTGAAATATTGATCAGTATATTTGAACTGAACCCATATGTGGTTATATGTAGATCCAGGACGAGCGAATTGGACTGAGAGACCTGGTACAGCCGAGTCAGGATAAGCTCGCGCGTGATTCCAAGTAAGAGAATTTTATGAGCACTTAGAGGTAGCTGTACGTAGTTTTGAGGGGATTTACATTACATTAAATTCATTAGGCTACACGAAAACAGAATAATAATTTTTGAGAAAAAATATGAAAATAGTGATAAATGACTATTTTGCCCCAATT
This sequence comes from Firmiana major, assembly GCA_033439115.1. Taxonomy (NCBI): domain Eukaryota; kingdom Viridiplantae; phylum Streptophyta; class Magnoliopsida; order Malvales; family Malvaceae; genus Firmiana; species Firmiana major. Next base: position 46,467,390 of record CM065896.1, on the reverse strand, counting down.
TAGGAAAATTTCAAAAATGGTAGTAAGGCTATGAAATTGCATGAAATTCATGATTTTAATGTTTTCATGATGATATTTCTTTAATTCTAGCAATTTATGGATAGGTTGGCTATTATTTTCATGTTTTAAGTGAAAAGGCACAAGTTAGGTGCCAATTGATATTTATTTAACATGTTTTGATAAAATTGAGCCACCTATCAGTGTTATATGAGTTGAAACCATGCTTGAGCATTGCTTGCACTGGATTTTATATTTTAACTCATACACAGAGTGTTGGAGCCTTGCTCGCACTATTTTACAGATTTATTTCATATGACTATCGTACTGGAGTTTTTTTCTCGTACGAGGTTTTCATTGAGTTTTTATACATACCTGTACTAGAGCATTGCTCGTACGTGGACTATGATTGAATTTATAATCAGTTTAAGTCGTACTGGAGTACTGCTCGTACGCAGATGTCATTGATTTCTCTAAAACCGTCTTGGAGCTTCGCTCACACGAGGTTTTTAGATATCATGTATATGTATGGAGCTGTGTTGGAGTTTCTCCTGTAGACTGTGTGTCACAGTGAGATGATATGCTCACACGTGCATACTGAGACATACTTGACATGGGTGGATAAGACTTATTACAGGCACCCCTGATTGAGCTTGGGTTCATGGAGTACGTTGTACCATTTATATCACATGGAGTACGCTGTACCGTGGAGATTGTTGGAGTGGAGTGGCATTAGCCACGAGACAGCAAGTCTTGCCCTCGCAATCCTGATATTATGCTGTTCTGTCAGGTAAGACCGACCCACCTCCCGTTTCAGGTGTGAAACCTCGCACACTAGGATTCGTGTGCCAGGGATCATGAGGTTATGACCATAGTCCTAAATGTTACCGATATAGTTGCTTACATGTCTCACATGATAAATCATTTGGTTTTGATAAATCAGGGTAGACCTGAGGGAGGGGTCAGGACTCTATTTTCTTATGAATCTGATTTAGATTTGATTTCCCCAAAGAGGAATTTTGATGAAACTTTCATGATTTGTAACCCTGTGAGAAGGGTGATTTTTTAACGAAAATTTTAAGATAAATTATTTTATTGAAATGGATTTAATTCCTTGAACGTATCATATTTAACCCAGATGTGGTGTTTTAAAAGGTGTTGATCCATTTGAGCATGAGATGTTTTCACATGAGAAACATTCCATGTTTTATATGTCGATTTCCTGTTTTAGAACAGATGATATTATATACATGGCATATCATTGTTTTTACTTCATGCTTACAAATATCCTGATTTCTTATCAGCATGTAGATAGTATAGCTATCTACCCGTTTGTATTATTGCCTTACTGAGCATGTGGAGCTCACCCTTTCATATTCCACCCACTTTTAGTGTTTCCACCATAGAGATAGCGGGTGTAGTGAGTAGACGGCATAGCTTATTTCTGTGATTCCCATCGACTTTCAGGTATACACCATGTATAGAATTTTGTATTTGTATGCTTACAGTACAATATTATATATGAAAGAATATTTGGGGATGGAAATATAGAATCATGTGATGTATAAACATACTGACCACTATTATAATATGAATGATATCAGTATGTATGTTTATGTGTGATATTTCTTAATGGTTAGAATGGTATATCGATATTGATTCACAGCCTGACCTATTCAGAGGGATTTATCACGAGGAGGTAAGAAAGATTTAACAAAAGTGAAAAAATTTGTACTGATTTTGGTAGTATTGGGTCTTGACAGTAAAAGTGGTATCAGAGCGAAGGTCAGCCAGACGTGAATTAGTATCGATAAGTAAACAATTAAGAGTTAGAGTTGGTTGAATAAGAGTCGATTGTGGTCGTTAAGGAAAAATTACATCCCCCTTAGTACTGTGTTGTATGAGATGTCAAAGTGTATACTAGATGGGAATTTACTTAACAAATGATCTTGGATTACGGGATTTACACTATGCCGATCACCCGTAGTGGTAGAGGGGCTGGTACACGTGCTATAGCCTGTAGGGGCAGGCCTGAAGGCCATGGTGATGGTATACAGACTAGTCAGGTACCCGAGGGTACTGTTGTGAGACCAGATGAGACTGAGGCACGCTTCGCTAGACTTGAGTGACTATTGAGAGCCTGGCTGAGATTGTAGCGCAGCAGGCAGCGCTCGGGGCTAGAGATAGGTAAGATCTGGCGAGACAGGCAGCAGCTGATCTTGAGATGTCGACACAGGCTGCAGAGTTACCCGAGGTTCAGGCTCAGGCTCAAGCTGCAGAGGTAGTGAGACCCTAGCCAGCTCAGGATGCTGGATATGAGTGTGACCTTGATAGATTTAGACATTTTCAGAAGTTTAGACCTCCAATCTTCCATGGGATGAAGGACCCAGTAGTAGCTGAGGATTGGGTGTATCAGATGGAGAAGCTATATAGGCTTTTTAGGTACACTACTACTGAGAGGGTTGCTTTTGTCGTATTTGTATTTCAAGGAGTGGTAGAGCATTGGTGGAGATCTACCGAGCCTATTTTGAGAGCTCGACATGCTGAGGTTACATGGGAGATATTTTTGGATGCCTTTAAGAGGCAGTAAGTTCTAGTTACTGCACAACGAAAGTTGAGGATGGAGTTTATGAGTTTGGTTAAGGGGAACCAATCTATTGATGAGTATGAGACTCGATTCATCTCTTTGGGGAGATATGATTTAGAGACGATGCGCAGTGAGGATCAGAAGATCCAGAAGTTTATAGATGGACTGAGACCAGCCAACAGATCTCAGTTAGCTCCCTTTGATTTTTTGACTTATGAGGAGGTAGTACATAGAGCTCAGCTGTGTGAGCAGGATTATGAGAGGAACGTCTCCGAGTCAGGAAAGATCAGTAGGAGTCGAGACAGAGACCGAAAGAGACCCGGGAGAGACAGATTTCTCAGGAGAGGGGTACGACTCTCTGATAAGAGGCCGCAGATTGAGGAGGTTTAGGAGAAGACAGATAGACCCCCTGTTCATCCAGCTTTACCACCAGCTAGAGGCATTGTCATTGGAGGACCACACCCTACTACTGATCGATGTAGGCGATGTGGCAGATATCATGGTACCAGACCTTGTCCAGTGCCTATAGCTACTATTGTAGTATGTTATCATTATGAGAGGCCAGGGCATGTGGTGATAGATTGGCCAGAGAGACATGACACTGCTCCACAGAAGGGAAAAGAGCCAGAGAGATCTCCAGTTCAGGTTCTTGCTCAGAGGAGAAGAGCTACTATCGAAGAGAAAGGGAAGCAAGTGATGGGTACAAGGCGAGTTCATGCTTTGGACCAGGATTCGACAGATCAGTCGTCTGATGTGGTGAAAGGTACTATCCTGATCTTTAATTTAGAAGCATATGTTTTGATTGATCCTGGTGCCACGCATTCATTCGTATCGCCTTCATTTGTATATAAATTGTCTAAGTATGTAACCCTTACCCCTCTGAGTAGTAAATTGTTAATACTTACCCCTATAAACACTAGTCAACTAGTAGAGTATATAGTTAAGGACTGTAAGTTGAAAGTCAGGGAAAAAGAAATGTCAACCAACCTTATTTTGATGTATATGAGGGACTTCGATGTCATAATAGGAATGGATTGGTTAGCTGCCAATTGTGTTGTGTTAGATTGCTTTTCTAAGTCGTTAACATTTAATATCCTCGAATGATGTGTTGTAAAATTTCCCTAAAAAGTAATGAAATCAGTGGTTGTTCTAAATGGAGGAATGAATTTTTGCTGATTTTATGATTTATATTTTGAAGGATTCATGGCATATGTGGTTGATACGGACCAAGTACGATTGGATTTGAGAGATATTCCAATGGTTAGGGAGTTTCCTAATGTCTTTCCAGACGATTTACCAGGATTACCACCAGCCAGAGAGATGGAGTTTGGGATAGATTTAGTACCTGGTACAGAACCAATTTCGAGACCACCATATAGGATGGCTCCGATTGAGTTGGAGGAGTTGAGGAAGTAGTTACAGGATTTGCTTGAGAAGGGGTTTGTGAGACTAAGCATATCACCTGAGGGAGCTCCGATCTTATTTGTGAGAAAGAAAGATGGTAGCCTCCGATTGTGTATGGATTTCAGATTATTGAATAAGGCTACTATTAAGAATAAGTATCCCCTTCCACGCATTGACGATTTGTTGGATCAGCTCCGAGGAGTACAGGTCTTTTCTAAGATTGATCTGAGGTATGAGTATCATCAGCTGAGGATACAGAGGGAGGATGTGCCCAAGAGAGCATTTAGGACCCGTTATGGTCATTATGAGTTTTTGGTTATGACATTCGGGTTGACTAATGCCCCTGCAGCATTCATGGCTTTGATGAATGATGTGTTCACGCCATACCTAGATCGATTTGTGATTGTGTTTATCGATGATATTTTGGTATACTCCAGATCCAGGGAGGACCACGAGCAGCACTTGAGGATAGTTCTACAGACCCTCAGAGAGAGACAGTTGTATGCCAAACTCGGTAAGTGTGACTTCTGGTTGGAATAGATTTCTTTTCTGGGCTATGTGGTATCGAGGGATGGGGTGTCAGTGGACCCATCCAAGATTGAGGCAGTTGTTCAGTGGGAGCGATCCAGGACAGTCACAGAGAATCAAAGTTTTCTGGGTTTGGCAAGATACTACAGGAGATTTTTGAGAGTTTCTCCAGATTAGCTACTCCGTTGACACGTCTCACACGGAAGGATGTTGAGTTTGTGTGGGATAATGCTTGTGAGAGGAGTTTTCAGGAGCTGAAGCGTCGGTTGACCACTGCTCCAGTTCTCATCTACCTACCAGCTTAGGAGGTTTCTTGGTATATACAGATGCATCGCATCAGGGACTGGGCTGTGTATTGATGCAGGATGGGAAGGTAGTTGCCTATGGATCTAGACAGTTGAAAGACCACGAGAGGAACTATCTGACCCACAATTTGGAGTTGGCGGCCATAGTGTTTGCACTGAAGATATGGCACCATTACTTATATGGTGAGCAGTTTTAGATTTTTACAGACCATAAGAGTCTGAAGTATTTATTCTCGTAGAAGGAGCTGAACATGAGACTGAGGAGATGGCTCAAACTCCTGAAGGATTATGATTATGAGATATTATACCACTCGGATAAGGCTAATGTAGTTGCTGATGCTTTGAGCAGGAAGAGCCTAGGGTTGGTATCATTTATGATGGTTCGGGAATATAACCTGCTAGAGCAGTTTGCGAGTCTCAGTTTGGACATAGTACCCCTTGAGATTGATAGAGTTGAGATCATTGCAAGCCTGAGGTTAGAGTCGGAGTTGATTGATCGTATCTGGCAGGCTCAGTAGAGTGATCAGGGATGTATTCAGTTGATGAGTCAGGTACAGGCAGGTGCAGATATCGATGTTGCATTGAGTACTGATGGTTTACTGAGGTTCCGCGTTAGGATATGTGTTCCCGAGGATCCTAAGATCAATAGGATGATTTTATTAGAGGCTCACTCAATGAGGTATACAGTACATCCGGGGAGTACAAAGATGTATCAGAATCTCCGGAGAGTTTATTGGTGGTCTGGGATGAAGAGAGACATAGCAAAGTATGTTGCGAGATGTCTCGTCTGTCAGCAGGTAAAGGTAGAGCATCAGAAGCCTGCAGGATTATTGCAGCCTCTACCGATACTGACATGAAAGTGGGAGCATGTCACCATGGATTTTGTGATGGGATTATCGAGGACCCGCAGAGGTCACGATGCTATCTAGGTGATTGTGGATAGACTGACGAAATTCACCCATTTCTTAGCTATGAGAGCTACAGATGCTTTGAGTACGTTAGCGAACTTATATGTTCGAGAGATTGTCAAGCTACATGGCGTTCCAGTGAGCATTGTTTCAGATAGGGATGCCCGCTTCACTTCCCATTTTTAGGAACACTTTCAGGAAGCGTTGGGGACCCAGTTGAGATTTAGCACCGCTTTCCATCCTCAAACAGATGGTTAGTTAGAGAGGACTATACAGACTTTGGAGGATATGTTGAGAGCATGTGTGCTGGATTTTGAAGGCTCCAAGGATGATCATTTGCCATTAGCTGAGTTCGCCTATAATAACAGTTATCACTTGAGTATCGGGATGGCATCGTATGAGGCAGTGTATGGTCGCAGATGCCATCCCCTATTGGATGGGAAGAGATTGGTGACAGACTGTTATTTGCTCCTTACTTGGTGCAGCAGGCCTCTGAGGATGTCAGATTGATATGCAATAGATTGCGGACAGCTCAGAGTCGACAGAAGAGTTACGCCGATAGGAGACGCAGATCACTAGAGTTTGTAGAGGGTGAGTCAGTGTCTTTAAGAGTTTCTCCTTCTAAGGGTATCATGAGGTTCGGTAAGAAAGGTAAACTGAGCCCTCGTTTTATTAGACCCTTTGAGATTCTGGAGCGAGTGGGAGATAAGGCCTATAGATTGGCATTGCCACCAAAGTTGGTAGGTGTACATAGTGTCTTCCACGTTTCTATGCTTCGAAAGTACTATCCGGATCCGTCATATATGATTCACTACGAGCCGTTAGAGCTCAATGAGAGTATGACATATGTTGAGAGACCGGTTCAAATTTTGGATAGGAAGGAGAAGGTATTGTGATCCAAGACGATCTCCCTGGTGAAGGTTCAGTGGCAGTATCACACTCCGGAGGAAGCTACCTGGGAGCTAGAGAGCATGATACAGAAGAAATACCCGGAGTTGTTTACCAATTGATTTGGTTCTAATTTGGAGGACCAAATTCTTTTAGTAGGGGAGATTGTGAGATCCGCATTTTTGTATGATATTCCTTATGACTTCCATATTGTATGACATTATTATATGTTAATGGATTCATAAGATGGTTGATTCGGATCTGATAAATGTGGATGGAACGAAATAAAGTACGTAAAATTGAATAAGGATAAATCGAGAAAACAAGGAAGCAACAAGTTCGTTTAAGGAATTTAATCGAGTTGAATGAAAAGAAGGAATTGAAAATAGGGAAAAGATTGTGGATTTATGAAAGAAAGTCGATTCAATTTAGTCCCAAACACGTGCAAGGGTAAAATGGTCAAAAGACCAAAATTCAGTGTAAATTCGACAAGTAATTTTCATTTAAAATATGGAATTTGCGAAATCTAGATCAATAACGAGGAAAATAGTTAAATTCGAGTCCGATTGATCTAGATATTAATTTATGGAATTTATACGAATTAATCGAAATTAATTCGAATTTAATCGGGATTTTAAATTCAAAAAAATTATCTCGAAAATAATCAAAAAATATACCGAAAAGACGAAAATAGACTGAGAAATCCATTTATTGATTAAATGGATAAAATAATAATTTTTAAGATATTTTTAGAGATATTTGGGTATTATTAATGTATTTAATTGATTAAAATAATAATAAATAAATTAATAAAAAAAGAGAAAACGGAAATCTGAAATCGGGGAGAGAGAAAGACCCGAGGAAACCCGATAGCCAACCCGTGACCCTCGACGAGCCATCGGCGGCTGACAGACTCAGCTAACAGTCAGAGACGATAGAGGAGAGTCCGACGAGTCTATTGGTATTAGTAACGCACGCCGACGACCCCTATTTCCAGCGAAATGACGGACGAAAAATCGTGGGAGAAAACACGTCGATCCCTGCAAACGATGGTGCCCCAACGCCGATTCAACCCCGTCGAGCATTCCTCTGGTCGAGGCAGTCCTTTTGAGCTTAGTGGCGGCCGGCGAGATGATCGGGATCACTGGTGACGGTAAACGGGCTAAAACGGCACCATAGCTGAGAATGAGGAAAAGAAAAAAAAAGAAAAAAAGTAAGCAAAGGGAAAAAAAGGAAAGAAAATAATCGGGGACGACTCGAAATTCGGGCAAGTGATTGAGAGTTGGGATTGACTTGCGGATAAATCCCAGGAATTCAATTTAATATTATTTTATTGGAAAATGACCCGGATTTATATAATTGTGCAGTGTTACTACAGAGCCCGAACGAGAGCCGATTCAGCTTCGATTTTCGTACCCCGCATCATATTGGGTAAGTACATTTTAATTACAATAATGAGTCCTTAAATGCAGAGTTAAGATTATTTTACAGAATTCACGGATTAATTTTGCATAAAAGGAATTTTATTCGAAATTTTAAAGTAATTATCGTAAATAGTATCCGGGCTATTCAATGAGTTTGGAATGAAGCCTGATGACTATTGATAAGCCAAATGAACCCAATAAACCCGAAGAAGGGATTTAAAAAGTGAAAACGGGATGAAAAAGGGATCAAGGCCCATTAAAGTGCAATCGAGCCCAATAGAGTAAAACAGGACCAGAGCTTTAGATTTGATCAGGAAGAGTGAAATATTGATCAATATATTTGAACTGAACCCATATGTGGTTATATACAGCTCCGTAGACGAGCGAATTGGACTGAGAGACCTGGTACGACCTAGTCGGGATAAGCTCGCGCGTGATTCTAGGTAAGGGAATTTTATGAGCACTTAGAGGTAGTTGTACGTAGTTTCGAGGGGATTTACATTACGTTAAATTTATTACGCTACCCGAAAACAGAACAATAATTTTTACGAAAAAATATGGAAATAGTGATAAATGACTATTTTGCCTCCAGTTAGGAAAATTTCAAAAAGGGTAGTAAGGCTATGAAATTGCATGAAATTCATGATTTTAATGTTTTCATGATGATATTACTTTAATTCAAGCAATTTATGGATAGGTTGGCTATTATTTTCATGTTTAAGTGAAAAGGCACAAGTTAGGTGCCAATTGATATTTATTTCACATGTTTTGATAAAATTGAGCCACATATCAGTGTTATATGAGTTGAAACTGTGCTTGAGCACTGCTCGCACTGGATTTTATATTTTAACTCATGCACAGAGTGCTGGCGCCTTACTCTCACTATTTTACAGATTTATTTCATATGACTATTGTACTGGAGTTTTTTCTCATACGAGGTTTTCATTGAGTTTTTATACATACCCGTACCAAAGCATTGCTTGTACGTGGACTATGATTGAATTTATAATCAGTTTAAGTCGTACTGAAGCACTGCTCGTACGCAGATTTCATTGATTTCTATGAAACCGTGTTGGAGCTTTGCTCGCACGAGGTTTTTAGATATCATATATATGTATGGAGCCGTGTTGGAGTTTCTCCTGTAGTCTGTGTGTCACAGTGAGATGATATGCTCACACATGCATACTGAGACATACTTGACATGGGTGGATAAGACCTATTACAGGCACCCCTGATTAAGCTTGGGTTCATGGAGTACGTTGTACCATGTATATCACGTGGAGTACACTGTACCGTGGGGATTGTTGGAGTGGAGTGGCATTAACCACGAGACAGCAAGTCTTGCCCTCGCAATCTTGATATTATGCTGTTCTGGTGAGTAGGACCGACTTACCTCCCATTTCAGGTGTGACACCCCACACACTAGGATCCGTGTGCCAGGGATCATGAGGTTATAGCCATAGTCCTCAATGTTACCGATATAGTCGCTTATATGTCTCACGTGATAAATCATTTGGTTTTGATAAATCAGGGTAGACCAGAGGGAGGGGTTAGGCCTCTATTTTCTTATGAATCTGATTTAGATTTGATTTCCCCATAGAGGAATTTTGATGAAACTTTCATGATTTGTAACCCTGTGAGAAGGGTGATTTTTTAACGAAAATTTTAAGACAAATTATTTTATTGAAATCGATTCAATTCCTTGAGCATATCATATTTAACCTAGATGGGGTGTTTAAAACGTGTTGATCCATTTGAGCATGAGATGTTTTCAGATGAGAATCATTCCATGTTTTATATGCCGATTTCCTGTTTTAGAACATATGATATTATATATATTGCATATCATTGTTTTTACCTCATGCTCACATATATCCTGATTTCTTATCAGCATGTAGATAGTATAGCTATCTACTCGTTTGTATTATTGCCTTACTGAGCATGTGGAGCTCACCGTTTCATTTTCCAGCCACTTTCAGTGTTTCCACCATAGAGATAGCGGGTGTAGTGAGTAGACGACATAGCTGATTTCTGTGATTCCCATCGACTTTCAGGTATACCCCATGTATAGAATTTTGTATTAGTATGCTTACAGCACAGTATTGTATATGAAAGACTATTTGGGGATGTAAATATAGAATCATGTGATGTATAAAAATACCGACCACTCTATTATAATATGAATGATATCGGTATGTATGTTTACGTGTGATATTTCTTAATGGTTAGAATGGTATATCGATATTGATTCACAGCCTGACCTGTTCAGAGGGATTTGTCACGAGGAGGTAAGAAAGATTTTCCAAAAGCGAAAACTTTGTATAGATTTTAGTAGTATTGGGTCGTGACAGTAAGCCAGGCAATTCATCTGGGAATACATCTGAAAACTCACATACGATCGGTATGTCCTATATCTTCAGATGTTCTTGACTCATATCGGAGATGAGTGCGATGCAACCTTCACATCAATAATTCAATCAGTATTTAAAGCGATATAATCATCTCTTAACATTTCATAATAAACTTCACACGTCTTTATTCTTTAATCATTCAAACATACACTAAACTTTTCAGGTATGGAGAAAGTTACAGTCTTAGTGTAGCAGTCTAGACTCACATGATTGGCCGCTAGCTAATCCATCCCTAAAATCACATCGAAACCACACATGTTTAACATCACTAGATCTGCTAACATCACCTTATCTCCCACCTTAATCTCACAACTCTTGCACACCCTATCTGTCCTCTGGGACTCATGCATGGGGGTATTTACTTGTAGAGTATAATCTAAGGATTCATACTTCAAACTCAGTTTACATGCAAATTATACATCAATAAAAGAATACGTGGATCTCGAATCAAATAACACATGAGCCTTATGATTACAGATAAGAAGTGTACCTCGTATGGTCTCAGACGAAGTGTCTACAATCTCCTTATCCAAGGTGAACACTCATCCCGCTGTGACCGGCTTCTTTCCCTTATCAGCAGCTGGAGCCCGTCTCTGGGGAACCGAGCTCTGTGGCTGCTGTCTATGAGGCTCTGGAAAATGTGGCTTCTGCGGTTGTGGGCAATACCTCACTCTGTGACCTATGTCCTCGCATCTATAGCATCCTTGTATAATTCTAGGATAGCTTCCCTCATGTGATCTGCCACAATCTCTGTAGACTCTAACCTCTGGTCTAACACCTCGAGGGGTCTCCATAACCATGGGAGGAACTTTGGGTCTGTCAACTCTTCCCCTCGGTCCCTCAAACTGTCTCCTCTTAAAATAACCCCTCTAAAGGTCTGTGTGGGAAGTCACGGTTCATTTACCCTTATCTCCAGTTAAAATTCTGGACTCAGTCCAAGATTGTACTAACTCTAGTCCCCTCTCCACTTCTTGTGCTCATTTGAGAGCATCCTTGAACTCAGTGATATAGAGCCCTATCAACCGGTCCCTAATGTTGGGTCTCAGTCTAGATACAAATCGCTATGTGCAGAGCTCTTCATCCTTAAAAGTCTCCGGATCATACTTCAGTAGGGTGGTGAATCGGCTCTCATAATCATCAATCGAAATATTGCCCTGAGCTAAATTTAGGAATTCAGCTTGCTTCCTCCTTTGGGTAGCTCTTGGCACATACTGGGTTCTAAATGCCGATTGAAACATCTCCCAGCTAATAACCTCATGGCTAGTTGCCAATATACTCTGAGAAGTACTCTACCAATCTTAGGCTTGTCCCTTTAACATATAAGCACCCATAATGACCCTCTCAGCATCGTTACATCCCAAATAGTCAAAAATGACTCAAAATTCTGTCAGCCACTCCTCAGCTTCAGCGGGATCTTTCACCACTCTAAAGGTCGGTGGGTTCATCTTTTAAAAGTCCCTTAATCGACCCTTATCTTTGTCATCAAGTTAGGTCTGTACTGTAGGCTGTGTGGTAGGAGGCACCAGATCAGTCTGTGGTGGGGGTGCGGGTGGTCCCTGTGGCGGTGGAGGAGTCGATACCGGCGTGGTACCTGAGGCATTAGCCCCAAAATATTTCGTGAATAATGCTACCATCTGCTCGAATCCCTGACACACATAGTGCTCTAGGCGATTCATTCGAGAGTTAGGACTCTTCGCCTGTGGTTCACGTGGTGGAGGCGACTGTGCCTGCCTCCTTGAACGTCCTCTTCTCCCCCTCATATTCTATTTCTTAGGTGCCTGGGTGTATTTGTTAAACATCAATCATAATTTTACTTGTTAAATTCAATTCATTATAGACAATACAAACACTTGGAATGTAATCTATCTCCAATGGATCGACACTGACAGTACTAGACACCCTTTGCTCTGATACTAAGAAAATATGTGAAAACTAACAACTCTGGGTATATTCCTGTACAGTGTCATGTGCTCACTTACGTTTTAACACTAGTCATTATACCCAAGATCATACAACTCATACTTAATGAAATCAATTACATAATATCCCAAAACGAATCAACCCATAAGTCTCAAATCATTTATTTCATATCAACCTAATTACATCCCAAAATACTCATTACAAATGTCTGCATTACATCATTGTCTGGATACAAAATGAACTAAATTATACCTTATGCGTGTACAAGCGATAGCCTAGGGAGATCTTGTCCACCAGCCTATATCACGTACCCGACATGCTATATCTCGCTTACTTCAAGTAATCTGGAGGGGGGAGGAGAAAGGGTGAGCTCTCAAAACGCTCAGTAAGGAGGATAAGGGAAGTTATAAAAATCACCATCACAAACATAATATAATGGAAATAATTGAGCATGCAAATCGTTATAGAAATAACGGTAGAAAATAATGGCATCAGTACAATTCACGTGATAAAATCACAAAACACATCACATCAAATCTCAATATGTGATATAAATTGCAGTTGTAAAATCACATCATCATCACAAAAATCGAGACTAGGCATTTATAAAAACCCATATGAAATCAACGTCACAGGCATATCACAACGATTGAATTCGTCCCCTAGGCAGACATCCCCAATCGAGGGATTTCGTCGACAATAATACACATACATGGCTATGATTCGTTGTAGACTTGATCAGAGTCGTACAGCCATTGGTCTTACAGGCTATCACAGCACAGCCCGGTCTTACATGCTATCAAAGCAAGGCCACCCATCGTTACCGGAGCGGGGTCATCTCACGTTACTAGAATAGAAGAAATTAGTTTTACATGCTACTAGAGAATGGCCCGGCCTTACATGCTACCAGAGGAAAGCCCGATGTGCATCTCATGACAAGCCATAGTCTCAATAAAAATCATTTTGCCTTCATGTAGAGCTCTTAGTGGTTATCACAAAACCCATTTTAGTTATAACACATTATATTCACACTTACACAAAACTCATCAAAATCAAGCTCAAACCGGAAAACACTCACACAGTAAGAACATGCCATTGTTGTAAATAAATTGTTTTACCTTCACGTAGAGTTCATGGTGGATATAACAAAAAATCATTTTGGTTATAAACCACATGTGTTCACAATTTCATAAATCACATGAAAAATCGAGCTCAAATCGGTAAAACACTCACACATTCATCAACACATCAAATCATCTCATTTCTTATAATCATGCTCATTTCATTAAACCTTTTTCATGCTATTAAAATGTTTTCATTCATTCGAAAACTCACAAGCACAAATGGTTTTTTTCCCTGACCTCTTGCACCTTGAGTGGTACAATATCTTCGATTCTCAGAATAGCCTCGTTTCTCATGCTGAATCCTCGAGCTGTCCACAAACATCATTAAACCATCAATATGCATCATTTGAAATTTACATCTCTTTCTCTTACTCATTCTAACTCAAAATTATCTCAAAAATCTTTCTACATCTTTATCAACACTTTAGTTAACTCATAACCGTCACAAGATACCCACATCTCATTTTTCATCTATACTCATTATTTGTTTTCCCTCATAACTTAGATATCTCTAACCAAATATATGTATATGTGCATTTATTCACAAATATACCTAATGATAATGCTTAAACCAAGGATCTTGTGAGCTTACCTAGCTTGTCCTCTCTTGAACAAGTTGTAGAACGCTTGTCTCTTCCCTTTGCTCAAGCCCACCTTTGATTTTCTAGTATGTTATTCTCCTTGCCAAGAGGAACAACTTCGTCTCTTGCCCCTTTGTCTAATTTCATCTAGAATAGGGTGAATCTTTGTCAGGACCCCAGTTTCAATCCTTGACTTTAACCAAAAACCACAATAAATTTTTCGCATTTTAACATACCTTTCTCCTCTTCAATGGTTGGGCTGTGATTCGATGTCAGAGTCTCCACTTACCATAATATTCATTCTCATACATACTTGTCAATATATTAATTTTGACTGTAGCTGCTTTTATTATACATGTAAGATTATATAAAATCTAATACAATTACATTCACATTCCCCATAATATATAATGTATACATCACTGTGCTGTTTCTATGTTTAGATACACAACTGTACATAATAAGTATACCTGATGAATCGATAGGAACTAGCAGTGGACTCTGGGACACTCTCCCACGATAACTCTCGCTCTACTGACGCTCTGTAGAGAGATGTAAGGAAAAAGGGGGTGAGCATAACGCGCTCAGTAAGGAAATCAGGCAAGCAAGTAGATATCCACACTATCTACTCAAAATAGTGCTATACCTTGAAAACATTTATTTCCTTACACACTTTAAAAGCATGTCTTGAAATATAATATATATGTACTTGTACAGAATAAATCCCATGTACAGAAATCATGCTTTATTTCTCAAAAGTAGGCATGTAGTGCAACACAATGCATTTATATATAAATCATGCCTTTATGTAAATCATGCCATGTATATTTAAATCACATATAAATATGGCATCAAATGATTCACAACACAAATCGGAGTCCGACCCATCCCTCAGGTCTGTCCGCAGTTTAAATCAGTAAATCAACCAAGGTGATATATCATGTAAGACTCTGTGGTACATGTAAATAGTATCCTGGATTATGATCATATCCGATGTGATCCCAAGCAACACAGTACTAGGTGTGCGGGGCATCACCGCTGTAACGGGAGGGGGGTCAGTCCATCACAACCGCCAGCTATATCCTCCTCAACTCCATAACAACACACGGTACAGCGTACACCTCGTGCCACTCAGACACGGTACAAAGTACACCCGTGGACCCGTTCTCACGGCCAGAGTGCCTACCATAGGACTTAGCTCTCACACCCGTGGAACTTATCAACATCACAGTCAGGGTGCCTAATAGAGGTCTTAGCCCTCGCGCCTGTGGAAATATCATACCACGTCTATACCAACCTCATGCGGATATCCTCTCTAGCTATGACACACAGTCACGCAAGGTCTCAGGCATGGGTTTCAACATGTATTACATATCACATATAGTGTGCGTCTTGAGTGCGACTCACAGTCGTTACTCCGCTCAAACACTGTTTCACATCATAAAACTCAACTCTAGTGCGAGCAATCTCTAGCAACTAGGTCAATGCATAGTTTATGTATTAAATCAAGTATGAGCAATAGCTCCCAGTACTATGCTAAGCACAATATCAAAATCAAGTACGAGCTAATCGCTCCAGCACTCTGTCATGCATATATCATTTAAAGCTGAGTACGAGTAAAACTCCAGTACTCTATCATGCATGTCATGAAAATCTAGTGCGTATCAAAATCCAGCACTATGTATGTCGAAAACATATGAATCCCAGTGCGAGCTATGCTCTAGCACGATTCATTCTCACATAATATGATAGATGGCTATTTAAAAGGGATTGTGTATAAAACATCAAAATCAGCACTAAAAGTGTGCTTAAGTCATATCAACCTTAAAATCATTAGCCCATCTATTTATTTTCATGCTAATAGCATTTAAACATTCACAATTGCATTTTCCATGCTTTTTGCAACTTCTCACAAAAGTTGACTTTTTGACTAACTAGGGGCAAAATCGTAATTTGCCACTATCGGGTCGCAATAATTATTATTCACTTTCTCTGACCATCAGAGTTTTTAAGTGAATGCAGAAGCAGTTGAAAATAGGTGCAGGTATCTCTAACTACTCGCAAAAGTCCCTTACCTCGGATCACGTCAAGTGACCTCGCTTCCTCGGTGCTGCTAAATCTCGCAGTCCGATCAGCTCTCGATGTAAACTCCGGAGCTGTAAATAACCATTCCTCAGGTTAATTATCATTTTTCTACTGTATTACACATTAATACAGTTTAATTTCCCTTAATGGGCCTTAAAATCCTTAATGGGCCTAACTAGGCCTTAAGTCCATTTTCATTTTACTATTCACTTTTGTTGGGCCTATTGGGCTTGTGGGGCCCACCAACTCTTATTGGGCTTGTCTTAGGCCCATCACACCCTATTGGGCCTAAAAATATTGGGCTTGGCCCATTGGGCCTCTCGGCCACATGCCTTGGCCGAGAGCTTAGCCATTCTCGGTTTCCACCATGGCATGCCATACATGCCTATTTTCTAGCCATTTCCACTTAGGCATTTTCACAAACACTTGGTAGGCAACATTACCAATCATCCTATAGTTCATTTAGGCATTTTATCAAACACCTTGGTTGCCAACAATTTACATGTATTAATTAATCAATTTGATTAATTCTAATTATACCATTAACATTAATACATGTGTACTAATCCATTTATGTCTTAAAATCAAATTGACATATTTCAATATCCCATTGATCACTCTTGGCCTAACCCTCTTAATGGTGATTTAATATGTTTCAATGCTTAAAACATATATCAACATACTTAAAATCATTCATACATTAACATATATGAAATTGGAAATTAGAAAATATACCAATTGTAGTGTTCTCCTTTTGGCCGAATCTTTGTAGGCTCTCGGTTTGCACTCTATGGCTCCTTGATAGCCAATTCCAACATATGTTAATCTCCTTTCAATTTGGAACAACTTCCATGAAGAATGCAAGTTCCAAATATGACTAATTCCTAGTGATTTCTAGTGAGAGAAAGCTTGGATGGTTATGTTTCAATGGTGTTCTTCTCTAGCCGGAAATGTGTGATGAAGAAGACAATGGTGTGGCTGCATTTATAAGCCACTTACTTAGCCATTAAGCCTTACTTTTCAGCCACTATGCTTGACTTTCCAAATCTGAACCATGAGTCACCTTATGAGTCATAGTTAACTTTAACTATGGTTAGATATTTATCTCATGGGCTTTTCCAATTGGGCTTCTCGGTTTGGGCTTTCCTAATGGGCTTTCGGGCTGAAATTTTTACTATACCTCGGGCCTTTTATTGTCTCAAAATTTGGCCAATCAATTGGTCCAACAATTCGGTCTAAAGGACCTAAAAATTTCGATATACGTTTAGTATACCTTAATGGGCTTTAAAATTTTCACCTTAGGCCCATTACGTTTTTAACCATTAAATTTATTTCGGAATCCTTTCGAATAAATTTTCCTTACTTCCGGGGATAATTATCTTGTATTCTGGCCAAGAATATTTTTCCCCAAATTTTTCTCCACACTTAGGTTAATTTCTAACCTTGATTAGTCAACTATGGTAAAAGTCCACTTTCTTAACTGTAGTTGACTTTTTCCTTAACCATTGACTAAGTTGACTTTTTCTCCAATTTTTGAAAGTGTCATATATTATGTCTTACACTCTCGTCTTTATATTCCAACCGCTCTCGGTGGATAATTTCACCCGAAACTCCTTTTCTCACCGAAAAGGTCCATTTTACCCTTTTTAGCTTTTACTCTCGTTTGTATGTTCGGGTCTAAATCAAGCTGACTTTCCTTCATGAGCTCTCTACGCTCTCTTATTTTAAGTTCTTATTTTCAGTCAGAATGGTTTAGAATGACTCAGTTTAGCCTGTGATACTTATCATCCACATTAGGCATTTTATGTAGCTTTTGCGTGTTAATTCATTTCATTAACACTTTAAATCTAGTAAATACTCTTCTTATGATTCAACCATAATTACATAGTGTTCATACACATAGGAATCATAAGGAAATAAGCTACAAAAAATCCGGGTCTGACAATCTTAGAGAGAGAAAGCTTGGTTTGGGTGAAAATGGTGAAGGTTTGGGTTGCAGAGAGAGAAAGGCTCGGTTCCAAGTAAAATCTCATGATCCTTATATAGACAGAGCTTATGAGATCGATCTGGTATTGAAGGAGATCGATCTCTGCTTCATTTCAACTGCTCCATCTGCTCCATTAACAATTATAAGATCGATCTGGTTGAGGTGAAGATCGATCTATTCCTCTAAGAGGAGATCGATCTGGCATTGAATTGGGGATCGATCTCTTTCGGGCTAAGAGTTAAGGAGATCGATCTGCCCTGCTGATAGGATCGATCCTTGCTCGACAGAGGCATTAGGAGATCAATCTTCTTCCTTATGAGATCGATCTGCCTATCTGCATTTGCACATTTTTCTGCTTCTGGAGCTATGGGATCGATCTCTCATCCTTGGAGATCGATCTAGCCTTCACATATTCTGCTGCTGCTGCATCAATTGTAAGAAACTGAATGCAAAACTCACCGTAATCTACTTCATAGGCCATATTTCAATCCTGACACATTTAAGACTTAAAAACTTCATCTCCTTATACTTCATTAAATTTAAAACTTGCATGTACATCAACATATCATAAGTATATTCACCAAATTACAATTCTCACTTAGCAAATCTCATAAAATTTACAGTTTTCACAATCTCGTACATGCACGTTGTGTGCCATTGGTACCCGTGCCCTAACTATGTGCTAGCTTGATTTAGATACTATGTTAAAATCGTTGTACGACCCTGATCTAGTCTACTGCCCTTACCATGGCCATAGGTATTATTCCCTGTACGAATGATGTAATATGTTACATGATAACTATATTGAAATAGCCTTGTCTCCCTATTTTACACGTAAGCATGTTTTGAATTATTTTAAGGAAAGTGAAGAAGCTTATTTCAAGTACGTAAGTATATATATGTATGTATGTATGTATGTATGTATGTATGTATGTATGTATGTATGTATGTATGTATATAAGCATGTTTTACTTCGAAAAGCAAGAGTACATAGTTTTATGAGAGTAAATATGTAAGTTTTGAAAAATATGACCTCCAGTTTTGGGTTTAAAATATAATAGAATTATTTGAAATGCATACCTTACTGAGCTTTTCCTAGAACCTCAGCCCCATTTTCTTCCATTTCAGAGTACCTGAAGTAAGAATTACTCAGCTATCTACAAAGTACTCGAGTATCTGGTGGATTCAGTACCTCCCATACTACTTTCAATACACGTTCAGGTATATCATCAGATGTTTATTTCCAGACATGTATATTGTACAGGTACTGGATTGTATATAGATACTTTTGGGATGTAATAAGTTGTTTTATGGATTAGCATGTAAATGATTTGGGAAGTGAATGAAATGCTGGTGACATAGAGTATAGATATGGATGTTATGGTTGTAAAAATGTAGAGTTAGAACATAATGAATTTAAGAAAATAAAATCAACTGTATTGCGAGTATAAATTGTGTTTTATTGCAAGAGAATAGGATATAATATAAGAAGTTATGCTGCCGAAATTTTTGGCAAAACTAAATGATTAAAAGAATAAGTAAAGGAAGAAAGTAGGTATCCTACATTATACATGAATGCAACCTAAGTAGGAAAATAAGAATTAAAGGAAAAAGTTAAACCCTATTTTTTCGCTTTCGGGGCGTTACAATAATACAAGAGTATACCTTAGTTTTACTGAAGGTAGCCTGGGGAGGGGTCGAGTCCACTAGCCCCGACCATTATACGGTGGTTGGTATAGGCTACTGGTCACTGAAGGTAGTTTATAAAAGTAAAGGAAAGTGATGAGCTCTTCAAGCCTAATAAGTAATGTGTTTAGAGCAGTCTTAGTGGTAAAACTTATAAAAACATGATATTTAAATTCAAAGCTTAATAAAACAAACACATACATATATATATATGTCGAAACATACTTAATTTCAAAAATCAAATCAAAACACATTTGAGTGTTATAAGTGGTATCGTATAACTTACATATCACAAAGCTTATCACTTTTCTTCAGAATGTCATACGTAAATAATTCATGGAGACTAGGTAGAAGCATATAGTAACAGAGGTCATGTTCATACAGATAGAGTACCTATGGCCATGGTAAGGGGACTGTAGACTGGATCAGGGTCATACAGTGCCCTACGCCACTAAAACTTAAACGAACAATACAGAGAGTGGCAGAGATAAGGCACCAAGTGGCACAAATACCCAGTGTAGTTAAACATGTACCACAAGGGACTGAGTATGCACAATGTGGTATAATGTACCACGAAGGTCCAGACTCCACACGGGCTATACATGATAGATATCATAGACTACATGTGGCCTTAGTCTCAAAACATAACTTTTAAACTCTTTTTCGGACTTATTAGCTCGTAAACCCGTAAAATTAAACTTTCATGTCATTTCGTATACATAAACCTTAATTCATAAAATTCCATTTCTGTATTACAAACTACATTTTCAAAACTTGCTACTCGAAAATATGGCTTTTCTTTCAGTTTTTCGGTTTAAAGGTGAATAATGCTTTTCGGGTATCGAAAGTCCATTTTATGAATTCATAGATACTTCAAACATATTCATATGTTAAAACATGGTAGCAAGAATACTAATACCACTTTAAAGCACATCCTTTACCCTTTTAAAGATTAGAGCAGTACCAATTCGTAGGGTCTCAAGTTTACCTCGATTTGCATGCCAATATCCCGAGCTGCCCAAAACAATACCAAATCATCAAATGATGTTCAATTCCATCTTATTATACTTAAATATGCATCTATCCTCATAAATTTCACCAAATTTGACTATTTTGTCAACTTTCCTTACTTTCTCGATTTTATCGATTAAGGTGCCGATTTAAGCTAATTTAGCCCATTTTTGTTCTTTAACTTCATATTCACTACCTCAACACCCTAAATACTTATTCAAGTCTTCAATTGACACTTGTCAACATACCAAATTCACCAATTCTTACACTATTCGATTTTCTACTGAATGGGCTATAAACCAGACTTTTTCGGTATAAATTTAACAGTTAACAACATCCAATACAACCAAATTCCATCATTTCCTTAACGAACACATGCTGGCCAAACCTACATGAATCCATAGAAATTTTTTCTCAGCTTTCTATTTAACTAAAAATCATCCAACAACATCAAACATCAACGTATCTCAAGTTCATCATCTTACAATAATTTTACCTTAGGTTTGACCAAGGTTGACCATGTTTTTCTTCCTCAAAAATGATCCTCAACTGTAGATCAATATGTATATAGCTTAGAATCATGAAAAACTAGCTCAAAAACAAATCAAGAAGCTAAAAATTCCAAGTTTTCTTTTTACCCGAAATAAAGCAAATTCTGCCTCTCTTATTCTCTCTAGTTTTTTACCTACTAAATGAGCTTTTTTGGGGTTGGATTTTTTATATGTTTTATAGGACTTGAGGTGAAAGACTTTATCCTTTTCAGCCAAAGTTTGAAAATGGCCAAAAGGTGGCTGAAAAAATTGCATAAGTGGTATCTATAGAGGACACTTATGAGAACTTCTTGGGGGTGGTTCTCTCTGGTTTCAGGGTGGTTTGGGGTGATCTTGTGCTTTCAAGAAAGGAATTTAAGTTATCTTTCATACAAAAAAAATCAGCTTAAAAGGCCTTCAGGAACCCCTTCAAATTGGGATTTCTTGTTGGGCCTATAAATTTTATGGGCCAGGGAAGCCCACTGCCCTGTTTTCATAAATCCATGAAAAATATTTCCAGCCCATTTCTTCCCAAATTTCCACTTCTCAGGTGTTCTACAAGGTCTCTAGTATGTCTCATAAATATTTGGGGTCCACTTGTTTAAGAAAAGTTCCCCATTTAAGCCCATTTTGCGCGATTTGGTCATTACGAATCAAAATGGCTTAAGGTTTTCAGTTTACTTTAAAAATTAATTCTGTCACGACCCATTTCATTCCTTTTAACCAAAAATCTCAATAAATTTTTTGTATTTATTCCTTTCCCTACTCAGTCATGAATAAACTTACCACTACACTGTTGGGCTGTGAGTCAATAATAATCCACTTACAATATCCATTCTCAGTTAATAAAAATGATGTCATACATTTGAACGTCAATCATTCATTTATACAAAATATGATTACTGACATCTACATCCCCCATAATTACAACTCAAAAGACTAATGTGCTTTTACATTTGTTTAGATACAAAAAGAATCATGTGTATATACCTTTTAGCGATGGAAGAAGTGGATGTCCAAAATAAAATGCTTCAGTCCTCACTGGGCTACTATGCACACTCTGTAGGAGGGGGAAAATAGAGAGGGATGAGCAACCACACGCTCAGTAAGGTAATAATGCAAGCATGGTAGATAACTACTCTATCTACATATTGATAGTGTTATGCATAAATCGTTTATAATAGGAGCATGAGGAATAAAACTATCCCATATGAGTATACTTTTATATCATGTATCAAAATCATGTAACATTGACATATAAAACATGGAAAATCAACATGTGAAAACATCTCATGCTCATTCTCATTAAACTCATAAAAAGGGCAATTCATTTAAGAAACCTCCTATTTAAATTACATTTCTTTCTCAAATATGTAAAATCCCTTCGAAATCAATTCTCAATCACAACCTCATTTTCATTTCACAAATCAAGTTCATAAGGCTCGACCCCTCTTTCGGGTCTACCTCGATCAACCACAATCACACATATGTATAAAAACCAGGTCCCCATATCACAAGTGACTATGTGGACCAACTACATCATAAACCATCCCAGACCACACACATCTAGGTGTGCAGGGTATCGTGCTAGCATGAAGGTGGATTATCCCTCGTCAGACTTTCTTATCACAAGATCACCACGCAGTACATCGTACTCCATGTGATATACATGGTACATCGTACTCCATGGACTCATATCGTGGTTTGGGGTGCCATTCCTAGGTCTTATCTACCATATACCAAGAATTTTCCATACCCATGTAGGAGAGCCTCCCTGCCAAAAAGAGCCTCTCCACCCTTCCAAGGCTTAAAGATCCTTCTGTAAGAGAGCCTCCCCACTGTACAAAGCCTCCCTGCCTCCTCGGGCTTAAGGATATGGGGCTTGAGGTGTGAGACCCCGTATATGTATAGTTGTAATGTGTAATGAATGTGAATGGACTTGTAATGTAAAGTATGATTGATGTAAGTCCATGGATTCAATGTAAGTATGTGTAATATGAATTGTAATGTACATACAAGTTTCATTGAGTATGAATATGAAGAAATGAGTTCTTGTAAGTGATGAATGTGATTGGAACTCAAAATGAGTAGTGTGGTAAAATGGAATGGAGTTAAGCTTCCATTTAGTTTGGAATGTGATACTTTTGGATATACAATGAATGCACACAAGTTTCACTGTGCATAAGGTATGAATGGATGCCATTTTCAAGTTATAAAGGTGGATGGATGAGAAAATGGCCATGGCAACAGACTAAGGATGTGTTGGTGTGAGTTGCAGCAAGGAAACAGTAGGAAATCAGGAAAGTATGAAGGTCAGATCGATCTCATAGGGTGAGAGATCGATCTGGAAGAGCCAGGATGCTCTTATTTGGGTAATAGAATAGAGCAGATCGATCTCCTAAGCATTCTGTAATGAAAAGATCGATCCTCAAGCACCCAGATCGATCTCCTTAGCTCTCTGTTTGGGAGCAGATCGATCTCATGCTTCGACAAATCGATCTCATGCTTAAAATTTCATGAAAACGAGAGATTTAGGGGGACCGGATCGATCTCCTCTTGGACCATATCGATCTCTTCAAGCTATTTCTATATAAGGAGGGCTAAATATTTGAAAATTTCGAGAAAAACACCAATCTTCCATTTCTAACCCAAAATCCTAACTTTCTCTCTCTAAAATCAGCCATTTCCTGTAAGATTTGAGGGGAGGCCATTAGACACTAAGTTGTTCATCTTGAGGAAGAGAACAACATAGTTGGAACCCAAAATCCCATTATGGGTATTGAAGGAGCTAAGGGCATTGACATTTGGAGCAAGAAGAAAAATCAGATTTGGTAAGATTCTAACACTCCAATCCAAATACATTGTCTATTTAATTGATTTTGGAGTTGTTTGGCATGAGTATGGATGGATGGAAACACCTAGGTTGTGTTAGAAACAAATGTAACCTAGAAAATGGAATGCCTCTAGTGTGAGAAAGTGTGATTTGGGGAGTTGGTGGTTTATGGGTTATGATAAGTTGTTAAATGAGTAATGTGGGTGATTTGGAATGGTTATGTGGAGTTATAATGTGGGTTTAAGTGAAATTGTAAAAATGAGTATGTATATGCTTGATAAAATGCCATAGTGAGGGAATTCATGAAATATGAACACTATGAGCTTAATGTTGATTTAATATCGATTTGGAATAAGTTAATAGGCCTAAGAAGATCCATAGACTCGAGTTATGGGTAAAGTAATGAAATGAAGCCATATAAGCGTTAATAGAGGCTATAGATTAAATTGACTATAGCAAGCACAAGGGTTGCATTATATGGATCGAATATAATGTGAAATATGATTGTGTGCAGTCCCAAAGAGTTCATTGAAGACGAATCGAACCGTACGAGTAAGCAGCTTAAGGAAGTGGAATCACGCATCGCGATTCCAGGTAAGGGAATTCTATAAGTATATAGAGGTAGCTACTCGTATTTTGTGGGTGTATAGGGCTTTGGAAATATGCATGGACTTATAGAAATGTGTTTTGAAGATGTATGGAAATTACTATGAGTATTTGTATGAGATTTGGTTGTTTGAAATGGTTATTGAAAAGGGATAGTAAGGCTAATAATTGCATAAATCACGTGTTTTGAATGCTTTTACAAAACACAATGCTTTGATTTGAGCAAATAAAAGGATAGGCTAGCTAGTACTTGAATGATGTTGTGAAATAGCCCATGTAAGGCGCTAAGCATGTTTTGAGATGTTTTGAAAGCATGTGAGCCGCCTATCGTGTGTATGTGATTGAATTTGTGCTAGAGCCTCGGTCGCGCTGGATTTCTATGTTTTCACTTGTGTGAAACGTGCTTGAGCTTAGCTCGCACTTTGATTTGAATTGTGACGATGTTTTATAAACCGTACTGGAGCTTATACTCGTACGTGGATTTGAGTGGTTTTTCTTATGCGTATAACCGCACTGGAGCTATACTCGTACGTGGTTTTCTTCATATTTTTATGCATAAATGCCGTACTAGAGCATTGCTCATACGAAGTGATTGGTTTTGATGCATGAATTCGCGCTAGAGCATAGCTCGCGCTAGTTTTCACACTGTGGTATATATGAGGCCGTGGTGAGAGATGCGGATTGGTGTTCAGGGAACCCAACAGGCCTAACAAACCTCTTGAGTGGGGTGAGGGTGAGGGGCTAGGACCTGACATCATCCATTCAGGGAACCCAACAGGCCTAACAGACCTCTTGAGTGGGGTGAGGGTGAGGGGCTAGGACCTGAATCAGGGAACCCAACAGGGGCGAGCAAGGCCATGAGGGGCTAGGACCTGGTATTGAGGTTACTCCCACGCGCTCTTGAGACTATAAAGGTTACACTTGGTATGGGGTAGATAAGACCTATGGCAGGCACCCCCAACCATGTTATGGGTCAACGGAGTATGATGTACGGTGTATATCTCGTGGAGTACGATGTACCGCGTGGTGGGTACTTGATTTGAGAAAGTCTGACAGAGAACTAACCCACCTTCGTGCCAGCATGATGCCCCGCACACAGGGATCCGTGTGGTCTGGGATGATATGTGACAATTGGCCATCGTAGTCACTTGAGATATAGTAACTTGTCTCCTTGCTTGATTTAATTACTACCACATGATTTTAATCTCTAAGTGTGATTGTGATTGTTTAAGGTAGACCCGAAAGAGGGGTCGAGCCTCGTGGAATTGATTTGTGAAATGAAAATGTGGTTGTGATTGTGAATTGATTTGATGGGATTGTATGTGTTTGAGAATGAGTTTTATGATGTGGGTTTAAAAAAGGAGGTTTCTTAATGAATTACCCTTTTTATGAGTTTAAATGAGATTGAGCATGAGATGATTTATACGTGATGTTTTTACCATGTCTTATATGCCAATGTACATGATTTTGATACATAATATATATGTATACTCATATGACATAGTTTTATTCCTCCTACCATAAATGATTTATGCATAACACTATCAGCATGTAGATAGAGTAGTTATCTACCATGCTTGCATTATTGCCTTACTGAGCGTGTGGTTGCTCATCCCTCTCTACTTTCCCCCTCCTACAGAGCATGCATAGTAGCCCAGTGAGGACTGAGGCATTGTGGTTTTGGACATCTGCTGCATCCATCGCCGAAAGGTATATACACAAGATTGTTTTGTATCTAAACAATGTAAAAGCACAGTAGTCTTTTGAGTTGTAATTATGGGGGATGTAGATGTCAGTGAACATAACTTGTGTAAGTTAATGATTAACTTATAAATGTATGACATCGCTTTATTTAACTGAGAATGAATGAGATGTGATGTTTATTATTGACTCACAGCCCAACAGTGTGGTGGTAAGTTAGTTCACGATCGGGTAAGGTAACGGTAAAACGCAAAAAAATTTCAGCGATTTTCGGTTAAAGAGAATGAAATTGGGTCGTGACAGAGATTGGTATCAGAGCTGTGTTGACCTGATGTGAGTCATTAATAAAACGTAGGAAAGTACATCCCCATAGTACTGTGCTTTTATTTAGATATAACTATGTATACCATGATGGATTGAGCTTAATAAATTATTACAATACAGGAAGTTAGGCACTATGCCAGTTACACGCAAAGGTAGAGGGGCGAGAGCACGTGCTAGAGGCCGTAGAGGTAGGCCTGAGAGCCATGCGGAGCCACAGACTAAGCAGGCTCCACAGAACCCTACTGAGAGAGCCGAGGATATTGAGGCTCGCTTCGCTAGGTTAGAGTGGAGTATTGAGAATTTGGTGGAGATAGTCACGCAGGCCTTGGGCGCCGGTGATAGACGAGGTCCCGCGGCACAGCCTACTACTAAACAGGCAGTTGCAGAGGCGGAGAGACCTCAGACTTCATAAACTGCTACTGCTACACCACCTCCAGTACAGGATACAGATTCTCCTATCGCTCCACAGCAGAGCGGTAGTGATTTGGGGTATGACTGCAACTTAAGAAGGTTGCAAGAGTTTCAAGCGCTAAAACCCCCAGTGTTTAGAGGGGTAAAGGACCTAGTGGTTACGGAGGATTGGGTGTATGAGATGGAGAAACTATATAGGTTTTTTCGATGCACTTCAGCTGAAAAGGTAGCCTTTGTCGTGTTTATGTTGAAAGGCGAGGCCGAGCATTGGTGGAGGTCCACCGAGGTTATTTTGAGGGCCATACACTTTGAGATCTCGTGAGAGATATTTCTAGAGGCCTTCAGGAGACAGTATATCCCAGCCACCGCACAGAGGAAATTACGGATGGAATTTATGAATTTGGTTCAGGGGAACCATACTGTGGACGAGTATGAGTCCAAGTTTATGTCCTTGGGGAGATATGATCCGGACACGATGGGCAGTGAGACCCGAAAGATACAAAAGTTCATCGATGGATTGAGATTGGCCATCCGGACTAAGCTAGCTCCCTTCAACATTATGACTTATGAGGAGGTTGTACATAAGGCTCAGTTGTGTAAGCAAGACTTTGAGCGAAATGCCTCCGAGCTTGGGAGAATCAGTGTTAGAAAGGACAGAGATCGGAAGAGATCCGGGAGGGATAGAGTGGCCAGGAAAGGAGGCCCAAGGTATTTTGAGAAGAGACCTAAGATCGAGGAGGTGCAGGAGAGAGCTGCTAGACCTCCCGTATACCCAGCCTTGACTGCACCGAGGGGTATAACTATTAGAGGACCACGACCTACCGCGGATCAGTGTAGGAGATGTGGGAGATACCATGGAACTAGGCCATGTCAGATGCCCCATGTTTCATGTTTTAGGTGTGGGAGGCCAGGATATATATCGAGGTTCTGCAATGAGATGATTGAGACTGCCCCACAGAAGGGCAAGGAGCCTGAGGGAGCTCCTGTTGAGATAGCAGCCCCGAGGAGGAGGGCTACGGCTGAGGAGAAAGGGAAACAGTCTACGGGTGTGAGCAGAGGAAGAGTACATGCACTGGATTAGGACACTGTAGATGCTTCGACGGATGTGATTAAAGGTATCATCCGAATCTTTGATTTAGAAGCATTGGTATTATTTGATCCTGGTGCCATGCATTCTTTCATATCACCTTCCTTTGCACATAAATTGTTGAAGTATGTGAAACCAAAATTGTTGGATAAGTGTTAATGATTTCCACACCCATGAATGATAGTCAATTGACTAAGCATGTATGTAGAGATTGCAAGTTAAAGATAGAGGGTAAGGAAATGATAGCCAATCTGATTTTATTGAATATGAATGATTTTGATGTAATCTTGGGAATGGATTGGTTGGCTACCAATCGGGTTGTTATGGATTGTCATGCCAAGACATTGATGTTTTCAGGATTAGACAATCTTATTGTAAATTTTGATGGAAAGAAATGATATGAAACTTGTATAATTGTGGTAAATAAAAGTGTATGATTTTTAAATGCATAATGCTTGAGAGATAAATTCATTGTTTATGATAAATGTTGAATGTGGAGTGATGGTTTATGTTACTAATGATGGAGAGGATAATGTGAAGGGTTCATTGCATATGTGGTTAATATAGATGAGGCACACCCGGAATTGAGAGACATACCTGTAATTGCGGATTACCCTGATGTCTTTTCGGATGAATTACTAGAACTACCACCTGAAAGGGAAATGGAATTTTGCATTGAGCTAGTGCCTGGTACAGAGCCGATATCGAAACCACCCTATAGAATGGCTCCGATAGAATTGGAAGAGCTGAAGAAACAGCTGCAAGAGTTGCTGGAGAAGGGGTTTATTAGATCGAGTGTCTCACCTTGGGGAGCACCGGTTCTATTTGTAAGGAAGAAGGATGGAAGCCTCTGACTGTGTATAGATTACCGGTTGTTGAATAAGGCCACCATTAAGAACAAGTACCCCCTTCCAAGGATCGACGATTTGTTGGATCAGCTCTAGTGAGCCGAAGTGTTTTCTAAGATAGACCTGCGGTCAGGGTACCATCAGTTGAGGATCAGGAGTGGAGATGTACCCAAGACAGCATTTTGTACCTGTTATAGCCACTACGAGTTTTTGGTGATGCCGTTCGGATTGACGAATGCTCTCGCAACATTTATGGCACTGATGCATGATATATTCAAGCCATACCTGGACAAGTTTGTAATAGTGTTCATTGATGATATTTTGGTGTATTCCAAGTCCAAGAAAGATCATGAGGAGCACTTGAGGATAGTTCTGCAGACCCTCCGAGAGAGAGAATTGTATGCCAAACTCAGCAAGTGTAACTTTTGGTTGGAGCAGATATCATTTCTGGGCCATGTTGTGTCAAAGGATGAGGTATCAGTAGATCCATCCAAGATAGAGGCAGTTGTACAGTGGGAACAGCCCAAGACAGTTACTGAGATCAGAAGTTTTCTAGGATTGGCAGGATATTATCGAAGATTTATAGAGGGTTTCTCCAGACTAGCTGCTCCATTGACACGCCTCACGCGAAAAGATGTTAAATTTGTATGGGATGAGGCATGTGAGAGGAGTTTTGAGGAGCTTAAGCGTCGATTGACCACTGCTCCAGTTCTCAATATTCCTACCAGCTCAGGAGGATTCTCGGTGTATACGGATGCATCACACCAGGGACTGGGTTGTATGCTTATGCAGGATGGGAAGGTAGTTGCCTATGGATCTAGACAGTTGAAAGATCATGAGAGGAACTACCCGACACATGATTTGGAGTTGGCGATCGTGGTATTTTCTTTGAAAATATGGCGCCATTATCTCTATGGTGAGAAATTTTAGGTGTTCACAAATCATAAGAGCCTTAAGTACCTGTTCTCGCAGAAAGAGCTGAATATGAGACAGAGGAGATGGCTCAAACTCCTGAAGGACTATGATTATGAAATCATGTACCACTCAGGTAAGATAAATGTAGTTGTCGATGCTTTGAGTAGAAAGAACCTTGGGTTGGTGTCATATATGATGGCACGGGAACATGAATTGTTAGAACACTTTGCGAACCTCAGTTTGGATGTAACCCCACCTAGTTCGGAGAGACTTGAGATCGTGGCTAGTTTGAGACTAGAGCCAGAGTTGATTGGCCGTATTCGACAAGCCCAGCAGAGCGATCGACGATGCATCAATTGGCTGAGGCAGATACAGACGGGTGTGGGTAGTGATTTTGAGCAGAGTGCTGATGGGTTATTGAGGTTCAGAGGCAGAGTATGCGTTCCCAAGGATCTTGAGATCAGGAGAATGATTTTGTCAGAGCTCACTCATCGAAGTATACGATACATCCGAGAAGTACCAAGATGTATCAAAACCTTTGGAAGGTTTATTGGTGGTTTGGAATGAAAAGAGACATTGCTGAATATGTCGCTAAGTGTCTCGTTTGTCAACAAGTGAAGGTAGAGCATCAGAAGCCTGCAGATTATTGCAGCCTCTATCGATACCGACTTGGAAGTGGGAGAATGTCACCATGGATTTTGTGATGGGGTTACCGAGGACCTGCGAAGGTCATGATGCCATATGGGTTATTATGGACCGGTTGACTAAGTCTGCCCATTTCTTGGCTATGAGAGCTATCGATACTTTGAGTCAGTTGGCGAACCTGTATATTCGAGAGATAGTACAGCTACATGGTGTACCAGTGAGCGTTGTTTCTGATAGGGATGCCCGCTTCACTTCCCATTTTTGGGAACACTTTCAGGAAGCGCTGGGGACCCGATTGAGTTTTAGCACAGCTTTTCATCTTCAGACAGATGGGCAGTCAGAGGGGCCTATACAGACCCTTGAGGATATGTTGAGAGCGTGTGTGCTAGATTTTAGAGGCTCCTGGGATGACCACCTACAGTTAGCCGAGTTCACTTATAATAATAGCTATCATGCGAGTATCGGGATGGCACCCTATGAGGCATTGTATGGGCGTAGATGTCGTTCCCCTATTAGATGGGAAGAGGTTGGTGACAGACAGATTTTTGCTCCGGACTTAGTGCAGCAGGCAACTGAGGACGTCCAGTTGATATGTGAGAGATTACGGATAGCTCAAAGCCGACAAAAGAGTTATGCTGACAAGAGACGGAGACCACTAGAGTTTGATGAGGGTGAGTCGGTATTTCAGAGAGTTTCTCCATCGAAGGGTATTATGAGATTCGGTAAGAAGGGCAAGCTGAGCCCTAGATATATCGGACCCTTCGAGATTTTGGAGAGAGTGGGGGATAAGGCGTATAGGTTGGCATTGCCACCGGATTTGGCAAATGTCCACAACGTCTTCCACGTCTCGATGCTTTGGAAGTATCACCCGGACCCGACACACGTGATAAGATATGAGCTGTTGGAGCTCAATGAGAGTATGACATATGTTGAGAAGTTGGTTCGGATATTAGACAGAAAAGAGAAAGTGTTGCGGAATAAGACAATTCCCTTAGTGAAAGTTCTTTGGTAACATCACACGGCGGAAGAGGCCACATGGGAATTAGAGAACTTGATACGGGAGAAGTACCCCCAACTTTTTGAAGGGTGACTTGGTTTTAATTTGGAGGACCAAATTCCTTGAAGGAGGGGAGAATGTGAGACCCCGTATATGTATAGTTGTAATGTGTAATGAATGTGAATGGACTTGTAATGTAAAGTATGATTGATGTAAGTCCATGGATTCAATGTACGTATGTGTAATATGAATTGTAACGTACATACAAGTTTCATTGAGTATGAATATGAAGAAATGAGTTCTTGTAAGTGATGAATGTGATTGGAACTCAAAATGAGTAGTGTGGTAAAATGGAATGGAGTTAAGCTTCCATTTAGTTTGGAATGTGATACTTTTGGATATACAATGAATGCACTCAAGTTTCACTGTGCATAAGGTATGAATGGATCCATTTTCAAGTTATAAAGGTGGATGGATGAGAAAATGGCCATGGCAACAGATTAAGGATGTGTTGGTGTGAGTTGCAGCAAGGAAACTCCAGGAAATCTGGAAAGTATGAAGGCCAGATCGATCTCATAGGATGAGAGATCGATCTGGAAGAGCTAGAATGCTCTTATTTGGGCAATGGAATAGAGCAGATCGATCTCCAATGGGGCCAGCTCGATCTCCTAAGCATTCTGTAATGAAAAGATCGATCCTCAAGCATCCAAATCGATCTCCTTAGCTCTCTGTTCAGGAGCAGATTGATCTCATGCTTCGACAGATCGATCTCATGCTTAAAATTTCATGAAAATGAGAGATTTAAGGGGACCAGATCGATCTCCTCTTGGACCAGATCGATCTCCTCAAGCTATTTCTATATAAGGAGGACTAAAAATCTAAAAATTTCGAGAAAAACACCAATCTTCCATTTCTAACCCAAAAACCTAACTTTCTCTCTCTAAAATCAACCATTTCCTGTAAGATTTGAGGGGAGGCCATTAGACACTAAGTTGTTCATCTTGTCACGACCCAATTCCATTCTCTTTAACCGAAATTCACTGAAAATTTTTCGCGTTTTACTGTTACCTTACCCGGTCGTGAACTAAGCTCACCACACACTGTTGGGCTGTGAGCCAATAATAATCACCACATCTCATTCATTCTCAATTAATTAAAACGATGTCATACATGTGCATTTAATCGTGTATTTATACGAATACATGTTTTACTGACATCTACATCCCCCATAAGTACAACTCAAAAGAATACTGTGCTTTTACATTGTTTAGATACAAAAAGAATCACTGTGTATATACCTCTTAGAGATGGAGATGCAGCGGAGTCCAAAATAATACGCCTCAGTCCTCACTGGGCTACTATGCACGCTCTGTAGGGGGAAAAATAGAGTGGGATGAGCAACCACATGCTCAGTAAGGCAATAATGCAAGCATGGTAGATAACTACTCTATCTACATGCTGATAGTGTTATGCATAAATCATTTATGGTAGGAGCATGAGGAATAAAACTATGCCATGTAAATATACATATATATCATGTATCAAAATCATGTGCATTGGCATATAAAACATGGTAGAAACATCATGTATAAATCATCTCATGCTCAATCTCATTTAAATTCATAAAAGGGCAATTCATTAAGAAACCTCCTTTTTCAACCAACACCATAAAACCACCAAATCAACTCACAATCACAACCACATTTTCATTCCACAATCCACGCATGTGTATAAAACTAGGTCACTATATCAAAAGTGCCTATGGGAACCATTACATCATAAATCATCCCAGACCACACGCATCCAGGTGTGCGGGGTATCATGCTGGCACGAAGATGGATTATCCTTTGCCAGACTTTCTCATCACATAACCATCATGCGGTACATCGTACTCCATGTGATATACACGGTACAGCGTACTCCGTAAACTCATATCGTGATTGGGGGTGCCATTCCTAGGTCTTATCTACCCCATACCAAGAGTGTTCCATATTCCGTGAGGGAGAGCCTCCCTGCCGAACAGAGCCTCCCCGCTTAACAGAGCCTCCCCGCCTAACAGAGCCTCCCCGCCTCTTTGGGCTTAAAGATGTTGGCTTAAGGATGTTAGCTTAAGGATGTAGGGCTTAAGGATCCTTTCCGTAAGAGAGCCTCCCCACCGAATAGAGCCTCCCCGCCTAACAGAGCCTCCCCGCCTCTTTGGGCTTAAGGATGTTGGCTTAAGGATGTAGGGCTTAAGGATCTTACCTTTACCGTACCCATGTAGGAGAGCCTCCCTGCCTAACAGAGCCTCCCCGCCTCTTTGGGCTTAAGGATGTTGGCTTAAGGATCCCACCGTAAGAGAGCCTCCCCACCAAACAGAGCCTCCCCGCCTAACAGAGCCTCCCCGCCTAACAGAGCCTCCCCGCCTCTCTGGGCTTAAGGATGTTAGCTTAAGGATGTAAGGCTTAAGGATGTAAGGCTTAAGGATCTTACCAACTTTCACAACCTTATGCTTATCACAATGTGCAAACTTGTGCGAGCAAATCTCTAGCACGACTCATGCATCCTCTCGTAAAGAGACGCGTACGAGCATAGCTCTAGTACGGTTATACTCATAAGACAACCACTCAAAAGCCACGTACGAGCAAAAGCTCCAGTACGGTTTATAAACATCAACATAATTTCCAATCAAGGTGCGAGCTAAGCTCCAGCACGTTTCATATAATGAAAACATAGAAATCCAGCGCGAGCGAGGCTCTAGCGTGATTTATGTCATACAAATATGATAGGCGGCTCATACACAATTAAACAATCTCGGAAATCGGGTTTAGCACTCACAAATGCTTTTCCACAACAACCATACAATACTAGCCGACCCATCTACTAGCTTGCTTAAAACCAAGCAAATTTCATTTTGAAAAGCATCAAAACATTAGATTTATGCAATTATTAGCCTTACTATCCCATTTCATAAAATCCACTTCAAATCTAAAACCACGCATATACTCATCATCATTCACGAATACCATCAATCATTTATTTGAGCAACCATGCATTTCATAAAACACCCAATATTCACCCACAAGTTCAAAGTACGAGCAGCTACCTCTATATACTCACAAAATTCCCTTACCTGGAATCGCGATGCGTGATTCCACTTCCTTAAGCTGCTTACTCGTACGGTTCGGTTCTCCTTTAACGAACTCTTCGGGACTGCACAAAATCGTATCCCGCATTATATTCGATCCATATATTGCAACCCTTGTGCTTGCTATAGTCAATTTAATCTATAGCCTCTATTAAAGCTTATTTGGCCTCGTTTCATTACTTTATCCATAACTCGAGTCTATGGATCTTCTTAGGCCTATTATCTTATTCAAAATCGATATCAAATCGACATAAAGCTCATAGTGTTCATATTTCATGAATCCCCTCACTATGGCATTTATTAAGCATATTGATACTCATTTCCACAATTTCTCCAAACTCACAATGTAATCTCATCTACCATCTAAAATCATAAGCATCATCTCACTAACAACTTTAGCTTACCCATAAATCATAAACTCATTCAACCCATAAATTCTCACATCATACCCATTCTAGGTTACACCAATTCCACCACATCCTAGATAATTTATCCATCAATACTCATACCAATCAACTCCAAAATCAATTAAATAGCTAATGCATTTTGATTGGAGTGTTAGAATCTTACCAATATGATTTTTCTTCTTGCTCCAAATGGAAATGCCCTTAACTCATTCAATTCCAAAAATGGGACAATGCCCTCTCACTATGTTGTTCTTCTCTTTGATAGGAACAACTTTGTCTCTAATGATCTCTCTTCAAATCTCACTGAAAATGGTTGATTTTAGAGAGGGAAAGTTAGGTTTTTGGGTTGAGATTGTAAGGTTAAATGTTTTTTCTGAGATTTCCAGATTTTCAGCCCTCCTTATATAGAAATAGCTTGAGGAGATCGATCTGGTCCAAGAGGAGATCGATCT
This sequence comes from Firmiana major, assembly GCA_033439115.1. NCBI lineage: Eukaryota > Viridiplantae > Streptophyta > Magnoliopsida > Malvales > Malvaceae > Firmiana > Firmiana major. The sequence continues at coordinate 46,431,661 of CM065896.1, read as the reverse complement.
GGTCCCTTAAAATCCCTCTTTTTCACGGCTTTTTTAAGCCTGAGATCGATCTGTCGAAGCAATGAGATCGATCTGTCTAGGCATGAGATCGATCTGTCGAAGCATGAGATCGATCTGCTCCCAAACAGAGAGCTAAGGAGATCGATCTGGGTGCTTGGGGATCGATCTTTCCACTACAAAATGCTTGGCAGATCGATCTGGCTCCATTGGAGATCGATCTGCTCTATTCTTTCGCCCAAATAAGAGCATTCTGGCTCTTCCAGATCGATCTCTCATCCTATGAGATCGATCTGGACCTCATGTTTTCCAGATTTCCTGCAGTTTCTTTGCTGCAACTCATACCAACACATCCTTAATCTATTGCCATGGCCATTTTCTCATCCATCCGCCTTTATAACTTGAAAATGGCATCCATTCATACCTTATGCACATTGAAACTTGTGTGCATTCATTGTATGTTCAAAGGTATGCTACATAAAACCAAATGGAAGCATAACTCCATTCCATTTTACCACACTACTCATCTTGAGTCTCAATCACATCCATCACTTGCTAGAACACATTTCTCCGTATTCATACTCAATGAAACTTGTATGTACGTTACAATTTATATTACACATACATACATTGAATCCATGGACTTACATCAATCATACTTTACATTACAAGTCCAATCATATTATTTGATCCAATTACACACATTACCCTTATACATATACGGGGTCTTACACATCTTGAGGAAGAGAACAACATAGTTGGAACCCAAAATCCCATTGTGGGTATTGAAGGAGCTAAGGGCATTGACATTTGAAGCAAGAAGAAAAATCAGATTTGTAAGATTCTAACACTCCAATCTAAATACATTGTCCATTTAATTGATTTTGGAGTTGTTTGGCATGAGTATGGATGGATGGAAACACCTAGGTTGTGTTAGAAACAAATGTAACCTAGAAAATGGAATGCCTCTAGTGTGAGAAAGTGTGATTTGGGGAGTTGGTGGTTTATGGGTTATGATAAGTTATTAAATGAGTAATGTGGGTTTAAGTGAAATTGTGAAAATGAGTATGTATATGCTTGATAAAATGCCATAGTGAGGGAATTCATGAAATATGAACACTATGAGCTTAATGTCGATTTAATATCGATTTGGAATAAGTTAATAGGCCTAAGAAGATCCGTAGACTCGAGTTATGGGTAAAGTAATGAAACGAGGCCATATAAGCGTTAATAGAGGCTATAGATTAAATTGACTATAGCAAGCACAAGGGTTGCATTATATGGATCGAATATAATGTGAAATATGATTGTGTGCAGTCTCGAAGAGTTCGTTGAAGACGAATCAAACCGTACGAGTAAGCAGCTTAAGGAAGTGGAATCACGCATTGCGATTCCAGGTAAGGGAATTTTGTAAGTATATAGAGGTAGCTGCTCGTATTTTGTGGGTGTATAGGGCTTTGGAAATATGCATGGACTTATAGAAATGTGTTTTGAAGATGTATGGAAATTACTATGAGTATTTGTATGAGATTTGGTTGTTTGAAATGGTTATTGAAAAGGGATAGTAAGGCTAATAATTGCATAGATCATGTGTTTTGAATGCTTTTACAGAACACAAAGCTTTGATTTGAGCAAATAAAAGGATAGGCTGGCTAGTACTTGAATGATGTTGTGAAATAGCCCATGTGAGGCGCCAAGCATGTTTTGAGATGTTTTGAATGCATGTGAGCCGCCTATCATGTGTATGTGATTGAATTCGCGCTAGAGCCTCGGTCGCGCTAGATTTCTATGTTTTCACTTGTGTGAAACTTACTTGAGCTTAGCTCGCACTTTGATTTGAATTGTGACGATGTTTTATAAACCGTACGGGAGCTTACGCTCGTACATGGATTTGAGTGGTTTTCTTATGCATATAACCGTACTAGAGCTATGCTCGTACGTGGTTTTCTGCATATTTTTATGCATAAATGCCGTACTAGAGCATTGCTCGTACGAAGTGATTGGTTTTGATACATGAATTCGCTCTAGAGTGTAGCTCGCGTTGGTTTTCACACTGTGGTATGTATGAGGCCGTGATGAGAAATACGGATTGGTGTTCAGGGAACCCAATAGGCCTAACAGACCTCTTGAGTGGGGTAAGGGTGAGGGGCTAGGACCTAACATCATCCATTCAGGGAACCCAACAAGGGCGAGCAATGCCATGAGGGGCTAGGACCTGGTATTGAGGTTACTCCCACGCGCTCTTGAGACTATAAAGGTTACACTTGGTATGGGGTAGATAAGACCTATGGCAGGCACCCCCAACCATGTTATGGGTCCGCGGAGTACGATGTACCGTGTATATCACATGGAGTACGATGTACCGCATGGTGGGTACTTGATTTGAGAAAGTCTGGTGGAGAACTAACCCACCTTCGTGCCAGCATGATGCCCCGCACACCGGGATCCGTGTGGTCTGGGATGATATGTGACAATTGGCCATCGTAGTCACTTGAGATATAGTAACCTGTCTCCTTGCTTGATTTAATTACTACCACATGATTTTAATCTCTAAGTGTGATTGTGATTGTTTAAGGTAGACCCGAAGGAGGGGTCGAGCCTCGTGGAATTGATTTGTGAAATGAAAATGTGGTTGTGATTGTGAATTGATTTGATGGGATTGTATGTGTTTGAGAATGAGTTTTATGATGTGGGTGTAAAAATTGAGGTTTCTTAATGAATTACCCTTTTTATGAGTTTAAATGAGATTGAGCATGAGATGATTTATACATGATGTTTTTACCATGTCTTATATGCCAATGTACATGATTTTGATACATAATATATATGTATACTCATATGGCATAGTTTTATTCCTCATGCTCCTACCATAAATGATTTATGCATAACACTATCAGCATGTAGATAGAGTAGTTATCTACCATGCTTGCATTATTGCCTTACTGAGCGTGTGGTTGCTCATCCCTCTCTACTTTCCCCCTCATACAGAGCATGCATAGTAGCCCAGTGAGGACTAAGGCATTGTGGTTTTTGACATCCGCTGCATCCATCGCCGAATGGTATATACACAGGATTGTTTTGTATCTAAACAATGTAAAAGCACAGTAGTCTTTTGAGTTGTAATTATGGGGGATGTAGATGTCAGTGAACATAACTTGTGTAAGTTAATGATTAACTTATAAATGTATGACATCGCTTTATTTAACTGAGAATGAATGAGATGTGATGTTTATTATTGACTCACAGCCCAACAGTGTGGTGGTAAGTTAGTTCACGACCGGGTAAGGTAATGGTAAAACGCGAAAAATGTTCAGTAATTTTCGGTTAAAGAGAATGAAATTGGGTCGTGACAGAGCCTCCCTGCCTAAGAGAGCCTCCCCACCGATCAAAGCCTCCCTGCCTAACAGAGCCTCCCCGCCTCTTCGGTTTTAAGGATGTTGGCTTAATGACGTAAGGCTTAAGGATCTTACCAACTTCCACGGCCTCATACGTACCATAATGTGCAAACTTATGCGAGCAAAGCTCTAGCATGACTCATACATCATAATTAAACTACCTCGTACGAGCAACGCTCTAGTACGACATTTATGCATCAAATCATGAAGAAACCACGTACGAGCATAGCTCCAATACGGTTATATGTGTTGGCTCAACCAAGAGGGGGGGCGAATTGGTTTTCTAGTCTAAATGCTAAATTTAAGCTTAATTAAATTTAATTGCAAGTAATCAAAGAATAAGCAATAGACTATAGTGCAGTAAATTAAGGAGATAAGAGAGAGAAGCAGCAAACTCAGCAATTTATAGAGGTTCGGCCAATCGCTTGCCTACGTCCTCTCTTCTTGACCTTCTTGTCAAGAGTTTTCTTTCACTATCACAATAGTTGATACAACCTCCTTTTTAAGGTTAAGGAATAACCTCTCTACCCCTTTTTACAAAGATAAATATTCACCTCTTACAAAATTCTCTCACAAAGGAACTCTCATCTTTTCTTTTGGATTAAGGATGAATACAAATAAGAACTGTCTTTTGTGGGTAGGAAGAATAAATTTAACTCAAGCTATTTAAGACAATACAATAAATATGATGTTGAAGACAAAGGGAATGTTAATGAATGATCTCTTGAGAGTATTCAGAATTTTCAGCACAAGTCTCTTGTCTCTAGTGTCTTCAATGCTTGGTTTTTATACAGTAGGATGGTAGGTGAAGTATTTAATGCAGTTTTTCCCGTTGAAGATTTTACAGAGAGCCGTTGGAACCTCCAATAGAGTACCAGATCGATCTTCTATCATAACCTGATCGATCTTCTCAATTAAAGTCCTACAATTACAAAGCAACTTGAAGTAAGGAGATCGATCTCATATTTATAGAGATCGATCGTATAATTTGTAAAATGTTAGTCAAGATCGATCTGTCGAACCATCAGATATATCTTCTAAACTCTTTGTTTGAAGTAAGATCGATCTCCAGATCGATCTAGCAAGCATTCTCGTAAAGGGGAGATCGATCTCTAATCATCCTAGATCGATCTCCTAAGCTCTCTGACTTTAAGGAGATCGGTCTCTATCCATATGAGATCGATCTCATAAGCTCTCTATTTGAACATAGATTGATCTATAGATCAATCTAAGACCTTTAACCTCTGCCTTAGAGGAGATCGATCTCTTCTTAGACCAGATCGATCTCATAGGCATTCTGTAAGTCAAAGATCGATCTCATAACCCTTAGAGATTGATCTCTTCTTCCTTAACATCCTATACATGTTCTTTGAGTCTTTAATCCTTTATCAGATCGATCTCGTATTCTCATGAGATCGATCTCTCATACTTGAAAACCCAGGAGATCGATCTCTCATCTCATGAGATCGATCTCTCAACCTTTAACACCCACTTGCTGGCAATGACTTGTATCTCAATATATTCTAATTAACCTCTTAACATGTTTTAAACATTTCTAGATTTATAATAACTATTATTCAAATACTGTTTTGTCATTTCAAAATATATTAACTTAACAATCTCCCCCTTTTTGATATGACAAAACTTTATTCAATAGACTAAGTTTATAAACATGTTTAATATCCCCTTTTACATATGCATCCAATTTTCTAGTTTCAAAAAACTCCCCCTCAGTTCAAGAACTCCCCCTTAATTTATGCTTCTCTTGACATGTTCTCTTCTCTTCCTTTTTGTCATATCAATATTACTAAGGCATAAGACTATTTATCACAAAGCATATAGCAACAAACTATGAAGCATAAAAATGAATCAAAATTTTGGCATTTCAAAATATAATTGTTCATACAACACCAAAAACATAGTTCAAAGCACAGCAAAGAAAAATCATTTTCTAAGAAGATGGTGAAGAAAAATGATCAGCAATGTCCTCAACTCGAACGCGAGTGTTTTGAAGCTCATCGTACATAGCTTGCTGCGTTGCCTCAATTGTGTCAAGATGTTTCTTGAAACGTGTGAACCGTTGTGCAAACGTCTCCATCATTGTATCAAAGTGTTGTCGAAAATCCATTATCATAGACATAACGGTATTAGCTGGTGCAGTAGGCTGAGCAGCAGATGTAAGAGGAACCTCAGTGGACGGTGTTGTAGGCTCAGCTAGAATGTCCTCTTCCATGGCTGCCTCGTGAGGGGTTTCGCTTTTCTTTCACAACTGACCGTAGAAGTCTTTGTAGTACCCCGTATGGTGAAGAGTGTCGATATTCAGAATGCTTTTTGTAGAGGGCACTTCACCAGTCTCACAAAACTAGTCAACCCCAAGTTTTTGTAGCAGGAATGCAAGGGGTTGAGGGAAGACTATAGTTGAGGCTTGACCCCGCATGACTTTTAGCCAGTCTTCATAGATGAAGTGGACTAGGTTCAGTTTTTGGCTTTGAGAGGTATGAAGATAACGGAGACAAAAACGGTCTAGTTTTTTGACTGTAGAATGTCGAGTACCAAAAGGCCGGAGGTTCCAAGAGATGATTAGGTGTAGTAACCTAGTGTGCATGGGTAGGTCACTAGCCTTGTCTCCGAATAGGTTAAATTCAAGTGGTACTTCCTCTTCTTCATCAGACAAACCATTATCTTCGATCTCAAACACTCGAGCTAAGAGGTTGGTGTTGACAGGAATTGTTTTGGCCAGGATGAAGGTTTTAAAACCTACGATTTTTACAGGTATCATCAGGGTCATAGATAAGCTCTGTGTTTGAGAAAAATACCCTAATAATGTTCGGAGGAGCAGGGGTGTTTATTTTGAGAAATGGAAGCCAACCAAATTCTTCCATTTTTGACAAATATGAAAAGTTAATACGGGAAAGAAATGAAAAGTCAATGGTTCGCCAGTGTTTGATGGGTATTATGGAAAAGTATTCTTCATATCTCTTCATTTTTGCAGGTGTTTGAAAACACCTGCTGAAGGTTTTGACAGAAGATGAAGAGATAGTGGGTGGTTGTGAGGAGGAGGGTCTAGACTCTTTGTTGGCAGCTCTCTTAATGCGAGGCATTATCAAATCAGTCAAAGATAGCCTAATATGGTTCTAGATTGTTCTCTAACAATGTCCTAGGCAATGGAACAGTTCACTAGAGACCCTATTAAAGATTAATCTATGAAACTAAGAAATGTTTGACAAAAAATCAATAATGTAGGTTCTAAAATGACAAGTAATGGAGTAGATTTGACTAATACCTTACCAGAGATTGGTCTGTTGAGAGAAATCGGAAGAGGGTGTACGACAAGGGTTAGGGATTTTGAATTTGGGATTTTTGAAATTTGGAGATTTTGAAGTAGTATTTATAGCCCAGGGCTAAGGAGATCGATCTGCTATATGAGGAGATCGATCTACAAAATACAGAAGCTCAAGAAGATCGATATGCCAAATGCAGAGATCGATCTGCAACATACAAAGGCTGAAGAAGATCGATTTGCCAAGTGCAGAGATCGATCTGTAAAATACAGAAGCTTAATGACATCGATCTTATGGGATAGAAGATCGATCTGCTTAGCTGAACCTTACTCCTTTAGGCCAATTTGGAGCATGCTAGATCGATCTATATTGAGAGGAGATCGATCTCTCATACTCTTTGCCTAGAAAATGAGTGTAAAATCAGTTAAAGATAAGTTTGAAATCTGAGTTTTGAAGGCAATAATCCTTAAGGAGCATACATAAGTCCTAATTCACCTCTAAGAACACAAAATCTATCTCTATCAAAAGGTTTGGTGAAAATATCAGCTATTTGATGCAAAATATCAATATATTCTATAACTATATCTCCTTTTTATACATGATCTCTAAGAAAATGATGCCTAATCTCAATATGTTTAGTTCTAGAGTGTTGGATTAGATTTTCAGAGAGATTAATGGCATTGGTATTATCACATTTGATGGAAACTTGCTTCATGTCTACACCATAATCTCTCATTTGTTGCTTAATCCATAACACTTGAGCATTACAACTACTAGCTGCTATATATTCTGCCTCAGTTGTGGATTGTGCTACACTATTTTGTTTCTTAGAGAACCATGATATTAATCTATTCCCTAAGAATTGGCAAGTTCCTGAAGTGCTTTTTCTATCTATTTTACAACCTCCAAAATCTGCATCAGAATATGCATGAAGAGCAAAGGTGGAATCTTTAGGATACCATAGTCCTAGTGAAGGTGTGTCTTTAAGGTACCTAAAAATTCTTTTTTGTAGCTAGTAAGTGTGACTCTCTAGGAGAGGATTGAAATATAGCACATAAACATACACTAAACAAAATATCAGGTCTACTTGCAGTAAGATAAAACAATGAACTAATTATAGACCTATATAGTTTAGTGTCTACACACTTACCACTTTCATCTTTATCAAGCTTGATGTTGGTGCCCATTGGAGTTGCTTGAGGTTTACAGTTATCCATTCCAAATCTTTTAAGTAGATCTTTGGTGTATTTAGCTTGATTGATGAATGTTCCATCCTTAGTTTGCTTTACTTAGAGTCCCAAGAAGTACATGAGTTCTCTAATCATGCTCATTTCAAATTCACCTTGCATGATCTTAGCAAACTCTTGACATAGAGATTCATTAGTTGATCCAAAAATGATGTCATCTACATATACTTAAACAACTAGTAAATCTTTATTCTTATTTTTTATAAACAAGGTTGTATCTACCTTTCCTCTTGAAAATCCCTTTTTCTATCAAGAACTTTGAAAGTCTTTCATACCAGGCTCTAGGAGCTTGTTTCAAACTGTAAACTGCCTTAGAGAGTTTGTAAACATGTTCAGGAAATTCAGGACTTTCAAAACCGGAGGGTTGCTCAACATAAACTTCCTCATTGACGAAACCATTTAGAAATGAACTTTTTACATCCATTTGATATAATTGGAAAATTTTGTAGTATGCAAAAGCAAGTAGCATCCTTATTGCTTCTAGTCTAGATACCGGTGCATAGGTTTCATCATAGTCTATTCCTTCCTCTTGCCTATAACCTTGTGCAACTAGTCTAGCCTTGTTTCTTATGATCACACTATTTTCATCCATCTTGTTCTTAAAAATCCATTTAGTTCCAATTATAGAGTGATCACTAGGTCTAGGGACTAAATTCCATACTTTGCTTCTTTCAAATTGATTTAGTTCTTCTTGCATGGCTAAAAACCAATTATTGTCATCTAAAGCTTTATTGACATTCTTTGGTTCAATTTGAGATACAAAGGCTATATATTGACATATATTTCTTAGAGAAGACCTTGTTCTAACTCCAAGAGTTGGATCACCTACAATTTCACAATCTTTAACATATCCTAGTTCTCTTAGTGCTCTAGACTCTCTTTCTAGTATTTCTAGTTCTTCTTCATCTTCTTTATTAATGTCAAGATTTTCTAGTAGGTTATCTTCTATCCTTGAGGAATCCTTCAAGGTCTCATCAAATATTTCAATATCCTCATCATTGGTAGATCCTTTAGATGCATCGTTTGACTCATCAAATATTACATGTATTAATTCTTCTACCATCAAGGTTCTTTTGTTATATACTCTATATGCCTTTGAATTCAAAGAGTAGCCTAAAAAGATTCCTTCATCACTCTTGGCATAAAATTTTCCTAAGTTGTCTTTCCCATTATTTAAGACAAAGCATCTACAACCAAAAGGGTGAAAATAGCTAATATTTGGCTTCTTTCCCTTGTAAAGCTTATAAGGGGTTTTCTTTAAGATTGGTCTATTCATGGCTCTATTTATGATGTAGCATGATGTATTTATAGCTTCAACCTAAAAATATTTAGGTAAATTATTTTCACACAACATTATTCTAGCCATTTCTTCTAATGTTCTATTTCTTCTCTCAACTACTCCATTTTGTTGTGGTGTCCTAGGGGTTGAAAAATTATGACTAATTCCTTGATCATTGCAATATTCATCAAAACCAATATTTTCAAATTCCTTGTCATGATCACTTCTAATGCTAGTTATAGTGTAACCTTTTTCATTTTGGGCTACTTTTGAATAGACAATGAATTTTTCTAAGGCTTCATTCTTTGCTCTTAAGAAAAATACCCAAGTAAACCTAGTATAATCATCTACAATCACAAACCCATAATGCTTACCACCTAGGCTTGTAGTTCTAGATGGTCCAAATAGATCTAGGTGAAGTAGTTGAAGAGGTCTAGTGGTTAATACACTATTTTTAGGTTTAGTTATCCTTTTATGTTTTCCCTTGACACAAGCTTCACAAATTTTGTCATAGTCAAAGGACAACTTAGGTAATCCTACTACAAGGTCTTTTCTAGCTAGTTTAGATATTACATGCATGCCAGCATGACCTAGTCTCCTAAGCCACAACCAAGGTTCCTTTTCTTTATCTACCATAAGACATACATTTTCATTTCCAAGTTCATTTAGATATACAATATATATTACCTTGTCTATGTCCTAGAAATAGAACTTTGTTTGATTTAGAATCTATTACATGGCAATTTAAGCAATCAAAAATTACTTTGTAACCTTTGTCACAAAGTTGACTAATGCTAAGTAGATTGCGCTTTAGTCCTCTAACAAGTAAAACCTTTTCTATAGAGAAATAATTATTACCGATAGTTCCACTTCCTTCAATTTGGCCTTTGGAGTTGTCCCTAAATGCGACTTCTCCACCAACCTTTGATTTGAACGAGTTGAAGTGGCTTCTATCACTGGTCATGTGTCTTGAGCATCGACTATCCAAGTACCAAGCGTCCTTTGTTTTTGCCTTGTAGCAATGCTCAACCACCTACAATCAACATTCAAACTTTTGTTTTAGGTACCCAAATTTTCTTAGGTCCTGTGGAGTTAGTGAGTAGAATTTTTTATCCTTTTAGCATCCATTTTAATATTACATCAATATCTTTTGAATTAACCACATCTTTTGGGACCCATACTCTTCTAACTATCCTTCCTCTAAATATGGTCATCTTCACATTGCAACTATATGATGCATGTCCCTTTTTATTACAATGTGAGCAAGTAGTAAAGGATTTATGTATATTCTTTCTAGCTAAGAAACTTTTGAGGTGAGTTTCTCTACTTTTTCCATCATATCCTAACCCATTTTTATCAAAGAAAGCCCTTTGAGTCTCTAGCATGTGATCTAGTTTTTGTTGACCCATGTAAATTCTAGTAAAGGAATTATGTAAGTTACTATTCTTTTCCTTTACATCTTGGATTTCTAGATTTGTACTTTCTAATTTCTTTTCACATTCTATCTTATCATTTAGTATTAATTCATTTGCTTTATTTAGTTTAGAAATTAATTTTTTGTACTTCAAATTCATGCACTCATATTCTATTGCAAGATCATCAAATGCATCTTGTAATTCATCAAAAGAATACTCATTGGGATTTGAAGTTACCTTCTCATCTTCAATTGCCATGAAGCATAGATTGACAATATCTTTATTTGAATCATCATCGGAGCTATCACTGTCGCTCCATGTTGCCATCATCGCTTTCTTTTTGTGATTTCTATCGCTTGATCTTTTTAGAAGAGGACAGTTAAATTTAATGTGTCCAGGTTTTTTGCATTCATAGCAAACAATAGTATCTTTTCTACCTAATTCTTCTTGTTCTTTCTTGTAGTTTCTCCTACTACTACCATTTGCTCTCATTCTCATAAATTTATTAAATCTCTTGGCAAACATTGCCATTTCAAAATCTTCTTCATTACCACTCTCATTTTTATCTTCTTTCAAATCCTCTTGAGTGGTGGATTTTAGAGCTACTCCTACTTTATTGGGTGGCTCTTCATTTCTCCTTAATTGCATTTCATATGTGAGCAATGACCCTATCAATTCATCTAACGATAGTGTGTGGGGGTCTTTGGACTCTTCAATTGCTGTTACCTTAGCTTCCCAAGATTTCGGTAAGTTATTCAGGATTTTCTTAACCATTTCTATATTGGAGTAGATTTTACCTAAAGACTTTAGTCCATTTATTACATCAATAAATCTAGTGAACATGTCTCTAATTAACTCTCCTTCTTTCATCCCAAATAACTCATAATCATGAGTGAGCATTCCTACCTTAGTCTCCTTTACTTGAGTTGTGCCTTCATGAGTAATTGTCAATTTATCCCAAATTTATTTGGCATTATCACAACAGGAGACTCTATTCTACTCATTGGGCCCTAATGCACAAAATAAGATGTGCATGGCCTTTGCATTTAACTGAGCACATTTTATATCATTAGAATCCCACTCATCTTATTCTTTTGGGATATCTCTTCCCTCTATCTTCTTAGTTGGAATTTGAGGACCTTTAGTAATAATACTCCATACCTCATAATCACTAGTTTGGATGAAAAACATCATTCTAGTTTTCCAATATGCATAATGTTCACCATTGAACATGGGAGGCCTAACTATAGAGCGCACCTCTCCTACTAGACTTGTTGCTACATTGCTATGAGCCATTAGATCGTTTTAACTCTTTGGAAGTTATTTCTTAATGATCAAAGAGTCCGAACTCTGATACCAATTGTTGGCTCAACCGAGAGGGGGTGAATCGGTTTTCTAGTCTAAATGCTAAATTTAAGCTTAGTTGAATTTAATTGCAAGTAAGCAAAGAATAAACAATAGACTATAGTGCAGTAAATTAAAGAGATAAGAGAGAGAAGCAACAAACTCAGCAATTTATAGAGGTTCGGCCAATCACTTGCCTACGTCCTCTCTTCTTGACCTTCTTGTCAAGAGTTTTCTTTCACTATCACAATAGTTGATACAACCTCCTTTTTAAGGTTAAGGAATAACCTCTCTACCCCTTTTTACAAAGATAAATATTCACCTCTTACAAAATTCTTTGACAAAGGAACTCTCCTATTTTCTTTTGGATTAAGGATGAATACAAATAAAAACTCTCTTTTTTGGGTAGGAAGAATAACTTTAACTCAAGCTATTTAAGACAATACAATAAATATGATGTTGAAGACAAAAGGAATGTTGAGGAATGATCTCTTGAGAGTATTCAAAATTTTCAGCACAAGTCTCTTATCTCCAGTGTCTTCAATGCTTGATTTTTATACAACAAGATGGTAGGTGAAGCATTTAATGTAGTTTTTCTCGTTGAAGATTTTACAGAGAGAGCCATTGGGAACCTCCAGTAGAGTACCAGATCGATCTTCCACCATGACCAGATCGATCTTTTCATTTAAATTCCTGCAATTACAAAGCAACTTGAAGCAAGGAGATCGATCTTATATTTGTATAGATCGATCTTATAATTTGTAAAATGTTAGTCAAGATCGATTTGTCGAACCTTCAGATCGATCTTCTAAACTCTCTATTTGAAGTAAGATCGATCTCCAGATCGATCTAGCAAGCATTCTCGTAGAGGGGAGATCGATCTCTAATCACCCTATATCGATCTCCTAAACTCTCTGACTTTGAGGAGATCGATCTCATAAGCTCTCTGTTTGAACATAGATGGATCTACAGATCGATCTAAGACCTTTAACCTCTGCCTTAGAGGAGATCGATCTCTTCCTAGACCAGATCGATCTCATAGGCATTCTGTAAGTCAAAGATTGATCTTATAACCCGTAGAGATCAATCTCTTCTTCCTTAACATCCTATACATGTTCTTTGAGTCTTTAATCCTTTATCAAATCGATCTCATATTCTCATGAGATCGATCTCTCATACTTGAAAACCCAGGAGATCGATCTCTCATCTCATGAGATTAATCTCTCAACCTTTAACACCCAGTTGCTGACAATGACTTGTATCTTAATATATTTTAATTAACCTCTTAACATGTTTTAAACATTTCTAGATTTATAATATCCGTTATTGAATTACTGTTTTGTCATTTCAAAATATATTAACTTAACAATATGTATAAGAAAACCACTCAAAATCCACGTACGAGTAGAAGCTCTAGTACGGTTTATAAAGTATCATCACAAATCAAATCAAAGTGCGAGCTAAGCTCCAGCACTTTCATGCAAGTTAAAGCATCAAAATCCCGCGCAAGCGAGGCTCTAGTGCAATTTAATTCAGATAGTTCGATAGGCGGCTCACATGCATTCAAAACACATCACAAACATGTTTAGCACCTCACATGTGCTATTCCATAACATCAATAAAACACTAGCCAGCCTATCCTTTTATTTGCTTAAATCAAAGCATTGTGTTTAGTGAAAACATTCAAAACACGTGATTTATGCGATTATTAGCCTTACTATCTCTTTTTATACATATATATAAAACCAAATCATACAACATTCACAACCATTTTCGCATACCAAACAACCAATTTCTCGAACATTCATGAATTTCATAAACACCCTATATTCCCACAAAATACGAGCAGCACTTCTATATACTTACAGAATTCCCTTATCTGGAATCGCGTCGCTTGATTCCACTTCTTTAAAGCTGCTTACATGTGCGGTTCGATTCGTCTCCAACGAACTCTTCGGAACTGTACATAATCGTATTTCACATTATTTTAGTCTATTATAATGCAACATTTGGGTTTGCTATAGTTAATTCACTCTATAGCCTCCATCATCTCTTATAAGGCTCCATTTCATTTCTCTATTCAAATCTCGAGTCTATGGATTCCTTTAGGACTATTTATTCATAATGAATCGATATTAGGCTCATAGTGTTCATTTTTCATGAATTTTCCTCATTATGGCATTTATCAACATATTACATACTCATCTCCATAAATTCACTCAATCCACAATGTAGCTTCATTTACCCACTTCAAATCATCCACATTATTCCATTAACAACTTAACATATCCCATAATCATCAATTCATCCAAATTACACTTTCTCACACTAGATTCATTCCATTTTCTAGGTCACATTAGTTCCAATACTACCTAGATGGTTTCAACTAACAATACTCATGCAAATCAACTTCAAGATCAATAAACAAACCAATGTGCTTGAGTTGGAGCATTAGAAACTTACCAATCTAGTTTCTCTTCTTGCTCCAAAGGGAAAATGCTCCTTGCTCTTTCAATGCCAACAATGAGGTTTTGGGTTTCAACTATGTTGTTCTCTTCCTCAAGATGAACAACTTTGTGTCTAATGGTCTTCCTTCAAATCTTACTGGAATAGGTGGATTTTAGAGAGAAAAATCTAGGTTTTGGGTTGGAAATGGAAAGGTGTTGTTGTTTCTCGAAAATTACAGATTTCAGTGCCCTTTCTATAGAAATCACTTGATGAGATCGATCTGCACTAGGAGGAGATCGATCTGGTCCCCTTAATTTCCTTTTTTTTTCACGGCATTTTCAAGCATGAGATCGATCTGTCGAAGCTTGAGATCGATTTGCTCCAAACAGAGAGCTAAGGAGATCGATCTGTATGCTTGAGGATCGATATTTTCATTACAGAATGTTTAGGAGATCGATCTGGCCCCATGGGAGATCGATCTGCTCTATTCCATTGCCCAAATAAGAGTATTCTGGCTCTTCTAGATCGATCTCTCATCCTATGAGATCGATCTGGCCTTCATATTTTCTAGATTTTTTGTAGTTTTTTGCAGCAACACACGCCCAAACATCCTTAATTTGTTGTCATAGTCATTTTCTCATTCGACCACCTTCATAACTTGAAAATGGAATCCATTCAAGCTTTATACATATTAAAACTTGTGTGTATTCATTGCATAACCAAAGGTATAGAATATAAAACCAAATGGAACTACTTAGTTTCATACAACTTCCTTCCATTTACCACATTACTCATTTTGAGCTTCAATCACATTCATCACTTAAAAAAGTTTATTTCTTCATATTCATACACAATGAAACTTGTATGTACATTACATTTATGGACTTTACATCAATTGTACAAGTACATTACCACACTTATGAATCCATAAGTTTTACATCCAAAATACAGGTCTTACATTCCTCCCCTCCTTCAAGGAATTTGGTTCTCCAGATTAGAACCAAGTTACTCTTCAAAAAGTTAGGGGTACTTCTCCCGTATCAAGTTCTCCAATTCCCATGTAACCTCTTTCGCCGTGTGATATTGCCAAAGAACTTTCACCAAGGGAATTGTCTTATTTCGTAGCACCTTCTCTTTTCTGTCCAACATCTGAACCGACTTCTCAACATACATCATACTCTCATTGAGCTCCAACGACTTATATCTTATCACATGTGTTGGTTCCGGGTGATACTTCTAAAGCATAGAGACGTGAAAGACGTTATGAACATTTGCCAAGTCTGGTGGCAACGCCAACCTATACTCCTTGTCTCCCACTCTCTCAAAAAATCTCGAAGGGTCCAATATATCTAGGGCTCATCTTGCCCTTCTTACCAAATCTCATAATATCCTTTGAAGGTGAAACTCTCAGAAATATTGACTCACCCATATCAAATTCTAGTGGTCTTCGTCTCTTGTCAGCATAACTCTTTTGTCGGCTCTGAGTTGTCCGTAATCTCTCACCTATCAATTAGACGTCCTTAGATACCTACTGCACTAAGTCAGGAGAAAAAATCTATCTGTCACCAACCCCTTCCCATACAATGGGGGATCGACACCTGCATCCATACAGTGCCTCATAGGGTGCCATTCCAATATTAGCATGATAGCTATTATTATAGGCGAACTCAACTAACTGTAAGTGATCATCCCAAGAGCCTCCAAAATCCAGCACACACGTTCTCAACATATCCTCCAAGGTCTGTATAGTCCTCTCTGACTGCCCATCTGTCTGAGGATGAAAAGTGGTGCTAAAACTCAGTCGGGTCCCCAACGCTTCCTGAAAATGTTCCCAGAAATGGGAAGTGAAGTAGGCATCCCTATCAGAAACAATGCTCATTGGAACACCATGTAGTCGTACTATCTCTCGAATATACAGGTTCACCAACTGACTCAATGTATCGGTAGCTCTCATAGCCAAGAAATGGGCGGACTTAGTCAACCGGTCCACAATAACCCATATGGCATCATGACCTCTACAGGTCCTCGACAACCCCATCAAAAAATCCATGGTGACATACTCCCACTTCCATGTCGATTCCATGTCGATATCGGTAGAGGCTACAATAGTCCTGCATGTTTCTGATACACTACCTTCACCAGCTAACAAATGAGACAGTTAGCGACATACTCAGCAATGTCTCTTTTCATTCTAGATCACCAATAAACCTTTTGAAGGTTTTGATACATTCAGTGTATCGGTAGCTCTCATAGCCAAGAAATGGGCGAACTTAGTCAACCGGTCCACAATAACCCATATGGCATCATGACCTCTACGGGTCCTCGACAACTCCATCATAAAATCCATGGTGACATCCTCCCACTTCTATGTTTGTATAGGTAGAGGCTGCAATAGTCTTGCAAGTTTCTAATGCTCTACCTTCACTAGCTGACAAACGAAACACTTAGCGACATACTCAGCAATGTCTCTTTTCATTCTAGACCACCAATAAACCATTAGAAGGTTTTAATACATCTTGGTACTCCTCGGATGTATCGTATACTTCGATGAGTGAGCCTCAAATAAAATCAACCTCTTGATCTCAAGATCCTCGAGAACACATACTCTGCCCCTGAACCTCAATAACCCATCAGCACTCAGCTCAAAATCAATACCCACACCTGTCTGTATCTACATCAGCCAATTGATGCACCGTCGATCGCTCTGCTGGGCCTGCCAAATACGACCAATCAGCTCTGGCTCTAATCTCATACTAGCCATGATATCCAATCTCTCCGTTCTAAGTGGGGTTACATCCAAATTGAGGTTTGCAAAGTGTTCCAACAATTCATGCTCCTGTACCATCATATAAAACACCAACCCAAGGTTCTTTCTATTCAAAGCATCGACAACTACATTTGTCTTACTCGGGTGGTATATGATTTCACAATCATACTCCTTCAGGAGTTCGAGCCATCTCCTTAGTCTCATATTCAGTTTTTTCTGCGAGAACAGGTACTTAAGGCTCTTATGATCCATGAACACCTAAAATTTCTCACCATAGAGATAGTGGCATCATATTTTCAAAGCAAACATCACGGTCACAAACTCTAAATCATGTGTCGGGTAGTTCCTCTCACGATCTTTCAACTATCTAGATCTATGGGTAACTACCTTCCCATCCTGCATAAGCACACAGCCCAATCCCTGGTGTGATGCATCCGTATACACCGAGAATCCTCCTGAGCTGATAGGAATGGTGAGAATCGAAGCAGTGGTCAATCGATGCTTAAGCTCCTCAAAACTCCTCTCACATGCCTCATCCCACACAAACTTAACATCCTTACGTGTGAGGTGGGTCAACGGAGCAGCTAAACTGGAGAAACCCTCAACAAATCTCCAATAATCCCTGCCAATCCCAAAAAACTTCTGATCTCAGTAACTGTCTTGGTCTGTTCCCACTGTACAACTGCCTCTATCTTGGATGGATCCACTGATACCCCATCCTTCGACACCACATGGCTCAGAAATGAGATCTGTTCTAACCAAAAGTTACACTTCTGAGTTTTGCATATAACTCTTTCTCTTGGAGGGTCTGCAGAACTACTCGCAAATACTCCTCATGATCTTCCCTGAACTTGTGATAGATCAATATGTCATCAATAAATACTATCACAAACTTGTCCAAGTATGGCTTAAACATATCATTCATTAGTGCCATAAATGCTGCGGGGGAATTCGTCAATTCGAATGGCATTACCAAAAACTCGTAGTGGCCATAACGAGTACGAAATGTTGTCTTGGGTACATCTCCACTCCTGATCCTCAACTGATGGTACCCTGACCACAGATCTATCTTTGAAAACACTTGGGCTCCTTGGAGCTGATCCAACAAGTCATCGATGCGTGGAAGGGGGTACTTATTCTTAATGGTGGCCTTATTCAATTGGAGGCTTCCATCAATCATTCTTCCTTACAAACAATACCGGTGCTCCCCAAGGTGAGACACTCAGTCTTATAAACCCCTTCTCCAGCAACTCTTGCAACTGCTTCTTTGAGCTCTTCCAACTCTATGAGAGCCATTCTATATGGTGGTTTCGATATCGACTCGGTACTAGGCACTAACTCTATGCAAAATTACATTTCCCTTTCAAGTCGTAATCCTGGTAATTCATCCAGAAAAGCATCAGGGAAATTCGTAATTACTGGTATGTCCTTCAATTTCGGTTGTGCCTTATCTATATCGACCGCGTAGGTAATGAACCCTTCATATTATCCTTTCCACCGTTAGTATCACAAGTCATCACATCCACATTCAAAATAAACAGTGAATTCATCTCTCAAACATTATAAATTAAAATCATACTCATTTCATTTATCATAATCATGTGATTTCATTTCATTTCATAAATCTTACAACATCGTTTTCTATCTCAGAAAATGTCAAGGTTTTTGCATGACAATCCATCACAACCCGATTGGTAGCCAACCAATCCATTCCCAATATTACATCAAAATCATTCATATTTAATAAAATTAAATCGGCTTTCATTTCCTTTCCCCTATAATCAACTCACAATCCCTACATGCATGTTCAGTCAATTGACTATCATTCATGGGTGTGAAAATCATCATTTGTCCAATAATGTGGGTTTCACATGCTTTAACAATTTATGTGCGAAGGAAGGTGATATGAAGGAGTGTGTGGCACTAAGATCAAATAATACCAATGCTTCTAAACCAAAGATTAGGATAGTACCTTTAATCACATCCGTCGAATTATCTGCAATGTCCTGATCCAGTGCATGTACTCTTCCTCTGCTCACACCCGCTACTTACTTCCATTTTTCCTCAGTCGTGGCCCTCCTCCTCGGGGTAGCTGTCTCAATTGGAGCTCTCCCTGACTCTTTGCTCTTCTGTGGGGCAGTTTCCATCTTCTCGGGATAATACTTAGGTATATGTCCTAGTTTCTCGCATCTGTAACACACCATAGGGGTCATCAGACAGGGTCTAGTCCCATGAAATCTATCACATCTCCTGTACCTCTCAGTAGTAGGCCGTGGTCCTCCAATAACCATACCACTCGGTGCAGTCAAAGTAAGGTACATGAGAAGTCTAACAGCTCTCTCTTGTACCTCCTCGATCTTAGGTCTCTTCTCAAAAAACCTTTGGCCTCCTCTCTTGGCCACTCTATCAAACCCTGATCTCTTCCGATCTTTGTCCTTCCTGACACTAATCCTCCCAAGCTCAAAGGCATTTCGCTCAAAGTCTTGCTCACATAACTGAGCCACTTGTACTGCCTCCTTATAAGTCTGAAGGTCAAATAAGGCTAGCTTATTTCGGATGGCCAACCTCAATCCATCGACGAACTTTTGAATCTTTCGGGTCTCACTCCCCATCGTGTCTGGGTCATATCTCTCCAACAACATAAACTTGGACTCATATTCATCCACAGTACGGTTTCCCTAAACCAAATTCATAAATTCCATCTGTAATTTCCTCTGTATAGTGGCTGGAATGTACTGTCTCCTGAAGGACTCCAAAAATATCTCTCATGTAATCTCGGAGTGTAGGGCCTTCAAAATAGACTCGATGGATCTCCACCAGTGCTCTGCCTTGCCTTTCAGGATAAACATGCAAAGGCTACCTTCTCAGCTGAAATGCACCTGAAGAATCTGTATAGCTTCTCCATCTCATACAACCAATCCTCTGTAATTACTGGGTCTTTCACCACTTTGAACACTGGAGGTTTCAACCCTTGAAACTCTCGTAGTCTGCTCAACTCGCAATCATAACCCAAATCACTACCGCTCTGCTGTGGAGTGATAAGAGAAGCTATATCCTGGGCTGGAGGTGGTGTAACTGTAGCTGTCTCTGTAGTTTGAGGTCTCTCCGCCCTACTTGTCCAGTCATAGGCTGTGCTGCGGGACCTCGTCTATCACTGGCACCTAATGCCTGCGTGACGATCTCCACTAGGTTCTCAATACTCCGCTCTATCTTAGCGAAGCGAGCCTCAGTATCCCCTGATCTCTCAGCAGGGTTCTGTGGAGCCGGATCAGTCTGTGGCCCCGCACGACTCTCAAGCCTACCTCTACGGCCTCTAGCATATTCTCTCGCCCCTCTACCTTGGCATGTAATTGGCATAATGCCTAACTTCCTATATTGAAATCATTTATCAAACTCAATCCATCACAGTATACACAGTTATATCTAAAGAAAAACACAATACTATGGGGATGTAACTTTTCCTACATTTTATTACTGACTCACATCAGGCTAACACAGCTCTGATTCCAATCTCTGTCACGACCCTTTTCATTCTTTTTAATCAAAAATCTCAATAAATTTGTTGCATTTATTCCGTTCCCTACTCGATCGTGAACAAACTTACCACTACACTATTAGACTGTGAGTCAATAATAATCCACTTGCAATATCCATTCTCAGTTAATAAAAATGATGTCATACATTTGAACGTCAATCATTCATTTATACAAAATATGATTACTGACATATACATCCCCCATAATTACAACTCAAAAGACTATGGTGCTTTTACATTTGTTTAGATACAAAAAGAATCTTGTGTATATACCTTTTATCGATGGAAGCAACGGATGTCCAAAATAAAATGCCTCAATCCTCGTTGGGCTACTATGCACGCTTTGTAGGAGGGAGAAAATAGAGAGGGATGAACAACCACACACTCAGTAAGGCAATAATGCAAGCATGGTAGATAACTACTCTATCTACATGCTAATAGTGTTATGCATAAATAATTTATAATAGGAGCATGAGGAATAAAACTATGCCATATGGGTATACATATATATCATGTATCAAAATCATGTAAAATTAGCATATAAAACATTGAATATCAACATGTGAAAACATCTCATGGTCATTCTCATTAAACTCATAAAAAAGGGCAATTCATTTAAGAAACCTCCTTTTTAAATTACATTTCTTTCTCAAATACGTAAAATCCCATTGAAATCAATTTTCAATCACAACGTCATTTTCATTTCACAAATCAAGTTCACAAGGCTCGACCCCTCCTTCGGGTCTACCTCGATCAACCACAATCACACATATGTATAAAAACCAGGTCACCATATCACAAGTGACTATGTGGACCAACTACTTCATAAATCATCCCAGACCGCACGCATCCAGGTGTGCGGGGTATCATGCTGGCACGAAGGTGGATTATCCCTCGCCAGACTTTCTTATCACAAAATCACTGATAATTCTATTTTTAATAAAATTATTTGTGCTTAAATTCCTAATTAATTATTTAAATCCCAAATTTATTTTATCTATTATCCCCTTTATTTAATTAAAATTGTATAATGTGCAGGTAAATTAAATCCAAATGAAACTCAGTCGTTTCAGTCGAAAATGGGCTGCAAACGGGCTAAAGGAGACTGGACCACTTCCAATTTGCAGACCGAGTCACCAGTCATCTGGACACGTGGGATGCCGGGTGTTAGTATATTATTCACTCTAAAACGATAAGATCAATGGACACCATGCCAACCCTCTGAAAGACACCCATCGGGCCACATCGCACAGCTAAGTGTACTAGAAGACGAGTGATATGGAAATCTCTACTCTGCAGCAAATAAAATAAAGACAAATGGCCAAACAATGCCCA
Organism: Firmiana major; assembly: GCA_033439115.1. NCBI lineage: Eukaryota > Viridiplantae > Streptophyta > Magnoliopsida > Malvales > Malvaceae > Firmiana > Firmiana major. The sequence continues at coordinate 46,409,618 of CM065896.1, read as the reverse complement.
CTCATCTAGGATGGAAAACTGCCATTGTACCCCTAAGTGTGTGTATAAATAGAACATGATAGCAATTAAAGAGAGAAGAACTAGTTAAGGTAGAATTTAGAGTAGCTTTAGTTTTTTTTTTTTTTCCTTTTAAGATTTTCTCGAATAGTTTATTTTAGCCTTCATTTTTCTCCATAGCTACTGTTCATCACAACTTGAAACTTTGTTTTATGAAAAGTTTCTTTATTTCCAGTTCATTTTCATTGTTGCTTCTCAATCCCTCTTTACTGTTGCATTTTTTTTTTTTTTTGCATAACCCGTTTACTATTTTCAAATTGTTATCTTGTCTTTATTGTTTTTATTTACTCTATTTTTGGTTTGAGTTTGAAGCATTCGGGATGCTTCGATCATCACTGCCAATACCATGTTCTGGTGTAGTATTGCAGGTGTAATACTGGGTATTGTTCCTGCAATACTTGCACGATGGAACCATGGTAGCATGAACAGAAAATAAAGTAAGGCGTGGTGGCTACTGTTGTAATTTTTACTTCTCTGTTATATGATGGTGGCTGTTTTGGTTTTAGCTTTAGATTTTATTCATGTTTTATGTTGCTGTAAGTAATCATATAGTAGTGCTTTAATGTTTCTATTACATTGCACCGAGTGACCATTTCATTTCTTGTCTAAAGTGTAGCTTCTGGCATTAACATTTCAATAGTTAGATTGCATTGCATTATTTATTTTTATCATGTCATTTTCTTGCTATTACCATTACATTTGTTAAATTAAGAATTAGTGATTGTTAAGGGGCAGAGCAGCAACTAGGCAGGCAAGGTCAGTTGAAGCATCGCTAGGTTGTGTTGTGCAGAAAATGATGGCAAGCTCTCTCTCGTTGTTGTTAATAACGTGTAGGGAGAAGTTTGCGTAGGCTGGAGAGGTGGCTTTTGCATCTCGTTTCTGTTATAACATTGCATGACATGGGAAGGAAGGAATGGCGAGAGGTACAAAACTAGAAGCTAGCAGAGTGTGGTATTATACACTGGTTGGTGGGACCAAATTTCTCCTATGTTCTGCTCTGTTTTCATTTAAGTGTATTGTTCATTCAGCTATTTTAGGTTATATACTAATCTACCTGGTATTTGATGGATAGGTTGTTGTGGGTTATCATCCTTATTGCTTACAAGTATAACGGTAAGATTGGCTGCCGTGGTATCGCTGTTCAGCACTGAATCGGAGCCAAGAAGCAAGACATGGTGACTGATCCTGCTCGAGAAAGTGTTGTTGCCACTGCAGTGTAGGACTGAATCGGGAGCTGAGCTAGGCATGCTGAGGAATGGTACCGGAAGCATGACCTAGACAATGGCTTGGAGAAATGCCTAGAGACAGCACGAACCAGTAGTGGCTAGACTTGGAAATGAAAATGAAGCTTGAAGCTGTCATGATCCTCAACTTACCAAAATACGTACAATTTTTTTCGTATTTTCATGCATCATTTATTATTCGTCTTTACCTCAATCGTGAACAACAACTCTCCTTAATAGTTGGGCTGTGTGTCGACGTCTAACTCACTCCACCATACCATTTCAAATTGTATATTATTTATGAGTAACCACTTGTATAAATGTATATATCAGAGTTGTTACATGTGTTTACATTGTTTTACATCCCCAATAGTTACATACAAAATGCTATTGTGCTATTGTAAGTTTAGATACAAAATTACAACAGTGTGTATACCTTACGCGATGGGATGCAGCGGATTACCAAAAGGGAACGCCTGTAGTCACGCTCAATCTATACTTAACACTCTGTAGAGAGAGGGAAAATAAGGGGGGTGAACAAACCACACGCTCAGTAAGGCAATTATGCGAACAGGTAAATATTGCACTATCTACGTGATCGTGATGCCATGCTCAAAAGCATTTAGTTCTTTATTTTATCTCAAAACATGAGTTAATGATTGTGTTAAAGGTATGTAAAGCATTCATGCTATTAAAATCTAGTGCACAATTCATTTCAAAGCATGGTATAAATCATCATGCATATTTCACAATAAAGCACGCCATTAACCATCATGCATTTTTCACAATAAAGCATGGCATTAATCATCATGCATTTTTCACAATAAAGCATGGCATTAATTATCATGCTTCGGTGCACTTTAAAACCATTAACAAATTAATCCAACACTTGTCAGGTCTCAGCCCATCCCTCGTACTATCCTGACCCATAAATCATTTCAATCATGGATTTATTCACAAAACAGTAGACATGCGAGATAGGCAATTCAATAAAAGGTAATAACCTCTAGGACTATGGTCATATCTTGTGATATCAGCTACACGGATCAAGTGCGCGAGATATCACCACTATCTGCTTCCACACGGGAGGTGGGTCAAATCCTGCTCACTGGTCCTTAGCAGATCTCGTTCGAAGATGGCATATCACATCTCAACACAGTACAACATACTCCATGCTACATGCACGGTATAACATACTCCATGGACCCAATCAACACATCATATCACGCCACATCTCAAGGTGCACGTGTGAGCCTATTTAATCGGTACGACCTCTTATCTACTCGAAGCTCCTAACACGGCTGTCAACATGTCAAAATCATAAATTGCATGTACGAGCCTATTTAATCGGTGCAACACCAAGTCTGCCCGAAGCTCCAAGCACGACAACAAATAAGGTGGGCATCTAGTGCGAGCTAAACTCCAAGCACCATGCCAGTATGAAATCCATGTGAAAACTAGTGCGAGCTAAGCTCCAACACTTATGCGTATAAAACACATCAAATCTCGTGCGAGGCCTGCTCTAGCACGCTTTCATTCTCACGAAATCATGTAGGTGGCTCAGTCTTTGCAGAACATGGTTATCAACCAAATCACATCATTTCTTTTTGCAAATCATTTCAAATATTATCCAACCTACTAACCATTTTCTAAAAAGCAATAAATCATGATTTTCAAAACATTATGTTTTTGTTTTCATGCACATTTCTCAAACACCCAACTTTTTACCTTTCAATCACCCAACATCATTTCCTAATATCTCATGCATTCTAGCAAAGCACTTAATGTGCCCAAATTGCGTACAGATATCTCTAAGAGTCTATAGAATTCTCTTACCTCGATTTACTTGAGTGTGACTCTCTTCCTCTTAGCTTCTTGTGCTCTTGGCTTGCTTTACTCCGGTGAATCCTCGAGAGCTATGATTTATTCATCCAAATCAATTAAGTTAATGTTGTTAACTCACATTTTGACCTCACTAGTCAATATAATTCATTTATGCATTTTTATCAATGCCTTAATCTACATTTTACCCCTTTTAGGTAAATCTTATAATTTATTCACTAACAATATCATAAAATCATACCCAAAACACTATTATCACCTCTAGATATCCCATTTCTCCTTAATCTTCATACATTCCACTTTCTCACACTAGACCATTTCTAGGTCATAATCATTCCAATGCATTTTAGATAGTTTCTAACAGTACTAAGCACCCCAATTAACCCCAAACATCAATAGCTTAACAATGTACTTAAGTTGGTGCTTTAGAAACTCACCTCTTTAGATTTCCTCTTTGCTCCAAATAGAAATGCCCCTTGTTCCTTTAATCCAACAAATGGGTAAATACCTCCAAACTATGTTGTTCTTCTCCTTCATGTGAACAACTTTGCCTCTAATAGTCTTCCCTCAAATCTCCTTGAAAATAGTTAGATTTAGAGAGAGAAAACTAGGTTTTGGGTTGGAAAGGGAAGGCAATGGTTTTGTCCTGAAATCTGTAGATTTTCAACGCCCTTTTTATAGAAATATCTTGAGGAGATCGATCTGCACAAGGAGGAGATCGATCTGATCCCCTTAAATTCCTTTTTTCCACGGCATTTTAAGCATGAGATCGATCTGTCGAAGCTTGAGATCGATCTGCTCCGAATAGAGAGCTAAGGAGATCGATCAGTATACTTGAGGATCGATCTTTTCATTACAGAATGTTTAGGAGATCGATCTGGCCCCATTGGAGATCGATCTGCCCTATTCCTTTGCTCAAATACAAGCATTTTTGGCTCATCCAGATCAATCTCTCATCCTATAAGATCGATCTGACCTACATAATTTCAAGATTTTGCTGCAGTTTCCTGCAGAAACTTATACCAAAACATCCTTAATTTGCTGCCATGGCCATTTTCTCATCCAATCATCTTTAAGACTTGAAAATGACATCCATTCATACCTTATACACATTAAAACTTGTGTGTAATATTTGTATAACCAAAGGTACATGATATAAACCAAATGGAAGTGCACAACTTATGCAATCCTCCTTTCATTTTACCACTCTAATCACTTTCAATTTTACTCACATTCTTCACATATTTAAGTCCATTTCTTCATATTCATACATAATGCAACTTGTAGGTACAATCGCAACTCTTATTATAAGTGTGTACATTAACTTATGGACTTACATCACATATACTTCATTTATGAATTCATAGTATAACTCCATTTAGATTTCTATGTACACATATACAATTATACATATACGGGGTCTCATAGAAGCAGTTGGTGATGTGCTGTGCTGTGTTGCAGGGGATGAAGTAGGATGCGGCTAGTGTCTGGATGCAGCAGTAAAGGCTATCACCTGGGCAACAATGTGTACGTGCAGGAAGCTGTGCAGATCGAGGTAGGTACTATAAGACCCAATTTTTATCGTAATTTCTTATGATTCAAATGATGTAAACATAGTTATATGTAAATTGAACCATAAGAAGAGTTGTACGTGAATGAAAAATGCAAATAGAATGAATAAAAATTTTTGAATGCATTTAAAGGTCAAATGAAGGATTGACATGGCCACAGATTAAACGAATGGGATTCAAACCATTCAGATTGGAGATAAGGATTTAAAACACGAAATGAGTGAGTGTTCGTGAAGGGAAGTTGGATTGGTTTGGTCACAAACGTGTAGAAGGGTAAAACGATCAAAAGACCAAAATCCGGTATAAATTCGATAAGAAAAATTTCATTAAAAATATAGATTTGAGAAATCTTGATCAATAACAAAGAAATAATTGAATTTCGAGTCCAATTGATCAAGATATGAATTTATTAGAATAAACTAAAATTTTCACTTCGACAAATTATCTCGAAAATATTAAAAAAATATACTGGAAAGATAAAATAAGACAGATAAATTCATTTATTGATTAAATGAAAGGGAGAAAGAAGCTGAAACTGAGGGAGTCAGTTTCCCTCACTGGCGAGCCACCGACTACCAGGAACCCCAAGCGAGGGCCGACGAAGGGCGACGAACATCATGGGAACCATCGGCAGCTGCAATGCACGTCGACGTCATCGAAAAGAGGAGATCGATGGATGGGAGGTCGAAAGAGAGAAGAAGAAATCAGCGGCCATCAGCGCCGTTTCGATCCAACTTGAGGCTCGACGAAGAACACCTAGGCCATGGTGCGCTAAACAGCATCAAAAATGGCCTGAGAATCGATCGGAGACACCGTGAATGACGAATTGAGGCCTGAACCGGTATGACCGGGTCTGTGCAGTGCAGGTATACTGAATAGGACCGAACCGGTTCAGCCAAAAAGGAAAGAAAAGAAAAGAAAAAGGGGAAAAGAAAAAAGAGGAAAAATTGGGGAAAATCTCGGTGATGTAGTCGAGTTACAGGTAAGCCGTAAGCGGTCAAAATTGACCGATTTAAATTTCAGAATATTTAATTTGATTAATATTCGACTGAAAATTTACCTGAAAAAATATGTAATTGTGTAGCTCAACAATTGACGTCAAACGAGAGCTTGAGTCAGCTTCGATTTGCGTACTATCATGGAATCTTATGTAAGTAACCCTTATTTATGACAATTTGCATAGTTATGCATGTTAAAAATTTACCGCATAAATTAAGGATTAATTCCATATAAAATGAATTAAATTATGGAATTTGAGATAACTTGTCGTAAATAATTAATTGAGCTATCCAAGAGTTTAGAAAGAGGCCCAATGAGCCCAATAGGCCTCGATGATGTGAATAGTAATTAGAAAATGCGCTTAAGGCTGGTTAAGGTCTATTATGGTACAATCGGGCTAAATATGGGTAAACGGGCTCAATTATTTAAATTAAGCCCATAAAATATGAAATACAATTAATTATATTGTATTTAACTTGATGAATATTTATACGCAGTTCCAAAGATTGGATTGGGAGCAAATTGGACTGCGTGACGAGACATCAGTGGAAAGGTCAGACTGTACAGAAAAATGAGGTAAGGGAATTTTGTGAGTAGCTAGAGGTAGCTGCGCGTATCTTTAATAGCTTTTGTATACACTGAAAATGTATAAAAGTCCTAGAAATGGATTAAAAATTTAAAGGACTCGGGATGGGTAAAAGACTATTTTACCCCTACTGAGGGAAAATTCACCTAAGGATGGTGAAAGCATGACATGCATGAAATGCATGATTTGAAAGCTTTTCGTTAAATTTTAGAAAAGCAAATTGGTAGATTGGCCAGTAATTGCATAAATTTCACAAGATAACACTGCATAAGTGTTATTAAGATTTAAATTAAATTTCTTTGGAAAATGGGCCAACTATCAAGTTTATATGGAAACAGATGGTGCTGAAGCATTTCCTCGCACTATATCTGAGTTTGTGAGTGTGCATAATGGTGCTGTAGCAGTTGCTCGTACCGATTTGTGTGACATCATATGCATGAAATGTGCTAGAGCGGTAGTTCGCACTGATTTTTATTATTGTGAAATGCACAAGAGGTGTTGGAGCCTAGCTCGCACCCTGTTTTAACTTGATATGCATAAAAAGGTGCTAGAGCGATTGCTCGCACTAGTTTTAATGATTTGACATGTATGAGAGGTGCTGGAGCTTAGCTCGCATCCTTTTTTGATATGATAATTGCATAAAAGCCATACTAGAGCCTTGCTCGTACGTGATTTAATCGATTTAACTGCATAAAAGCCATGCTAGAGTGTAACTATCACGAGATTTGATTTATTTATGCATCAAAATCGTGTTGGAGAGTTGCTCGCACAAAGTTTTGATTTACTTGAGCATTTATTCATGCTAGAGCATTGCTCGCACGAAGTTTTGAATGATTTATGTTTTATATGAATTTATCACTCTTTTAAAGTCGTACTGGAGTGCTGCTCGTACGCAGATTTTACTGATTTTTATGAAAACCTGTTGGAGCTTCGCTCACACGAGGTTTTCAAATATCATGAATATGCATGGAGTCGTGCTGGAGCTTTGCTCGCACAGGGATTTATATGACATGCATATAGTCGTGTTGGAGCCTCCTGTAGACTGTGTGTCACAGTGAGATGATATGTGCACATGTGCATACTGAGGCACCACCTGACTATGATTTGGGTACACGGAGTGCGTTGTACCGTATATGTCACGCGAAATACGTTGTCCCGTTGGGATTGTTGGAGTGGATTGGCATTAGCCACGAGGTTGTAAGCCTTACCCTCACAATCCTGGTATTTATGTTGTTCTGGCGGTAAGACTGACCCACCTCCCGTTTCAGGTGTGATACCCTGCACACTAGGTATCGTGTAGCCAGGGATCACTAGGATATGGCCATAGTCCTCGATGTTACTAATATAGTCAACTAATATAACTTTCGGTCTCGATAGACCTGGGTAGACCCGAGGGAGGGGTCAGGCCCCCGATTTTGTGATTTTCATTGAGATGTGATTTTCTACTATAATGATAGATTTTTTAGAGGATTTTATAACATGTGACCCTAAAAGAAGGGTGATTTGATAACAGAATTTTATAATGAATTTTTAATGAGTTTGAGATTGATTTATGAAATGATTGACCGGGATGGGTTATTTTATACTGTGCTTAATGAAGTGATTTAAATGCAGTAGCATGAGGAGTTTTCCATGCTTTAATTACAAATTCATGAAAATAATTGTCTCTCATGATTTGTTTTACATGACATGAAATAATGCATGATGTTGATTTACTTCATACGAATTATGATTTTACATAAAATGCCATTGATGCATGAGTTGCATGATTTCTATATGCACGAATAGTTTTTATAAACTATGGCATTGATGTATGCATGATTTCGTGCGTGAGATTTAAACGAAAAGAAATGGATTTAAGGGCATGGCATTATGAGCATGTAGATAGTGGAACTATCTACTTATTTACATAATTGCCTTACGGAGCGCGTGGTTTGCTCACTCCCTTATTATCCATCTTTTTCAAAGCACTCACAGTAGTTAATGAGCGGCTGAGGACTTGCATCTTTGGTATCCGCTGCATCCCATCGAGAGTTAGGTATACACATTTGTATAGTTTTGTATCTAACTACGTAAATGCATAGTACTGTAAATGTATATGATGTCGGGGATCTAAGGTTAAGTAAATCCAATTGTGAATGTATTAGTTTAAGTCAAAGGATAGAAAAATCCTAATGTGTAAATGTAACATGGAAATGGAATTGTAAGTAGTGTGAGGGGACTAACACCAAATCATAGCCGAACTGTTGGTAGGATGGTCACGATCAGAGAAAGGTAAGAATTAAATATGAAAGAAAAAGAAAAATTTGTATCGATTTTTAGGTAATTTGGATCGTGACAGTTTTTGGTATTAGAGCTAACTTGGCCTGATATGAGTCGGTGTTAGAGGTTATGGAAGTTTACATCCCCATGTATTGTGCATTGTTTAAATACAATTGTGTATATCGAGATGAAATTGCAGCTAAGAATTTGGTTTCAAATGTAAGAATATAGACTCATTAACTGATAGCCGCTATGGTAGAGGGGTGAGAGTGCATGTGCTCGAGACTCAGGATGAGATTGAAGTTGAGGCTGGTATTGAGTATACCCCATAGAGTCCGACAGAGAGGCCAGACAGTATTGAGACACGCTTCGCGAGGTTGAAACGGAGTGTGGAGAATATTTTGGGAGCTAATTGCTCAAAGTATGCATGGGATTTGAGGGCGAGTCGGAGCATTGGTGGAAGTCTACTCGACCCATCTTAAAAGTTAGACATGCAGAATGGACATGGGAAATAATTCTAGATGTATTTCGAAGAGAGACTATTTCAGACACTATTCAAAGGAAATTATAGATAAAGTTCCTTACTCTGACCCAGAAAAACTGGTTGATTGACGAGTATGAAACTCAGTTTAAATCTCTGGGCAGGTATGACCCCAACACTATGGGCAGTGAGAAACAGAAAGCCCAACAGTTCATGGAAGGCCTTAGATTGTCAATTAGAGTCTGATTGGCCCCACTAGATATCACTACATATGCCGAGGCAGTGCGCACACTACAGTTGTGTGAATAAGATCATGAGTTGAATGCCTCTGAGATTGGGTAAGGTAGTAAGGGCCGAAATAGAGACAAAAAGAGAATAAAGGATGACAGAGATGTCAGAATGGAAAAACGGTAGTTTGGTAAGAGATTAGAGTTGATGAGTCACGGGGTAATATGATTGGTAAGGCCCCGGTGTATCCAATTTCAGCACTTTTGAAGGGGTATTATGATTGGAGGACCCCGACCTACTACGGAGCAATGTAGGATATGATGGGAATGTTTTCTTACTTGTGTGGTTGGTATGGATAAGGCACATCCAGAGTTAGCAGATATCCTTATGGTCAGGGAGTTTCCTGATATCTTCTCGGATAATCAACCAGGGTTGCCACCCGTTAAAGGAATGGAGTTTTATATTGATTTGGTACCTGGTATGGAGTCGATATCCTAACCACAGTATAAAATGGTATTAGTGGAACTGGAAGGACTAAAGAAGCAATTATAGGAGTTGGATAAAAGTTCATCAGATCTTTTTAGAGATCAAATTGAAGTCTGGGTAACATCCATTAAGAATTCGGAATGAGAATGTGCCCAAAATGATTTTCGTAACCATTAGGGCATTGACGAACAAGGTATTTAAACCTTACATGGACCGATTGGTTGTCATCTCTAGCGATGATATTTTGATGTATTCGAAGTCCAGGGAAGAGCATGAGTAGCAATTGGAAACTGTCTTACAGACAAAGAGTTGTGAGTTTCTCGAAATAGGCTGCTCAGTTGACACATCTCGTTCTAAAAAAGATTACATACGAGTGGGATGATAAATATGAAAGTAGTTTCTGTGAGTTTTGTTATATAGAAGTAATAAACTGACCACCATAATTATTCACATTGTACCCAACAGCTCAAGAGGTTTATTAGTGTATATGGATACCTTAAAATAAGGATTGGGCTGTGTATTTATGTAAAATGGGAAGATAGTCGTTTATAGATCCAGATAGTTTAAGGACCATGAGAGAAACTATTCGACCCGTGATTTAGAGTTGGCAGTCGTAGCGTTTACACTGAAGGTATGGTGCCACCACTTATACGGTGAGAAATTTTAGGTATGCACTGATCATAAAAGCCCCGAGTACCTGTTTTCACAGAAAAAGTCAAATATGAGAACAAAGAGGGTTAGAGGTTCTAAGGGATTATGATTGTTGAAATTGTACCACCTAGGAAAGGCTAATGTAATGGCTGATGCCTCGAGCAGAAAGAGCCTCGAGATGGTATCATATATGATGGACAGGGAACGTGAGCTGCTAGAGCAGTTGTGGGCCTCAGTAGTAATGTGATCCCTTCTGATGATGACAATAATTGTGTGACAGCTATCCTAAGATTAGAACCGAATTTGAGTGATCAAATTTGATAGGCTTAGCGTGATGATCGACAGGGTGTTGATAGTGTGAGTCAGATTCAGATAGGTACAGTGACAGAGTTCACAGAGAGTGATAATGGCTTACCGAGGTTCAAAGACAGTAGAAGTGCTCCCCATGACCATAGTTGATAAGATAGTGTTATTGTCAGAAGCTCACACTTCAGGATATACAGTGCATCCAAAAAGTAATAAATATATGGAAATCTCTTGAAAAGGGTATTGGTGGTCAGATATGAAAAGAGACATTATAGAGATTATGGAGAAGTGTCTCATATGTCAGCAGATTAAGGTAGAGCAATAGAAGTTGCAAGGTTATTGCAGCCTCTACCTATATCGACACGAAAATTGGAGCAAGTTACCATGGATATTGTGATGGGTTATAGAGGACCGCAGGAATCACAAGGCTATCTGGGTGATAGTCGATAGATTGACTAAGTCTACCCACCTTCTGTTATGAAAGCTACTGATACTCTGAGTGCATGGATAGATTTATGTGTAAGGGAGATTGTGGAACAACATGTACCGTTCCAGGGAGCATGGTACCAAATAGGGATTCCCGCTTCACTTCCTACTTTTGGGAACATTTTTCAGGAAGCTATGGGAACCCGATTGAGTGTTAGCACAACGTTCCATCCTCAGAGAGATGGTCAGTCAGAGGGGACTATACAGATGCTGGAGGATATGAGAGAGCATGTGCCATTTGTTTTATAAGCTCCTGGGACGATCAGTTGCTACTAATTGAATTCGCAAATAGCGACATTTATCACTTAAGTATCGGGATAACATTATATGAGGCATTGTATGGCTTGAGGGGGTTGTTCCCCAACTTGGATAGGAAGAAGTGGGTGACAAATAGAAAATTGATCCCGATTCAGTGTAATAAGTTTATGAGGGTGTTCTGTTGATTGTGAGAGATTAAGAATACCTCGGAGCAGATGGAAAAATTATGCTGACAAGAGACGGAGATTGTTAAAGCTCAAAGAGAGTAGGTCGTATGTTGAAAAGTCGATTCGAGTATTAGACGGAAGGAGAAAGTATTAAAGTTTAAGATGATCTCCCTACTCAAGTCCTATGGTACTATTACACTCCTGAAAAAAATCACATGAGAATTAAAGAGTATGATGCGATAGACGTGCCCGGAGTTGTTTAAGGACCCATTTGACTTGGTTCTAATTTGGAGGACCAAATTTCTTAAGTGGGAGAGATTATGTAAGACCCGATTTTTATCGTAATTTCTTATGATTCAAATGATGTAAACATGGTTATATGTAAATTGAATCATAAGAAGAGTTATACGTGAATGAAAAATGCAAATGGAATGAATAAAAATTTCCGAATGCATTTAAAGGTCAAATGAAGGATTGAAATGGCCACAGATTAAACGAATGGGATTCGGACCATTTGGATTGGAGATAAGGATTTAAAACACGAAATGAGTGAGTGTTCGTGAAGGGAAGTTGGATTGGTTTGGTCTCGAACGTCTAGAAGGGTAAAACGATCAAAAGACTAAAATTCGGTATAAATTCGATAAGAAAAATTTCATTAAAAATATAGATTTGAGAAATCTTGATCAATAACGAAGAAATAATTAAATTTCTTCTCCAATTGATCAAGATATGAATTTGTTGGAATAAACTGAAATTTTCACTTCGAGAAATTATCCCGAAAATATTGAAAAAATATACCGAAAAGACAAAATAAGACAGATAAATTCATTTATTGATTAAATGAATAAAATTTAATTTTTGGAGATATTTTGGAATTTTTATAATATTTTAATGATTAAATAAATAAATAAATAAATAAAAGAAAGCAGAAATCGCAAAATCACGATTTCTGGAAAGGGAGAAGGAAGCCGAAATCGAGGGAGTCGGTTTCCCTCATCGGCGAGCCACCGTCGACCAGGAACCCCAGGCGAGGGCCGACGAAGGGCGACGAACATCGTGGGAACCATCGACAATCGTGACGGGCGTCGATGTCGCCGAAAAGAGGAGATCGATGGAGGGGAGGTCGAAAGAGAGAAGAAGGAATCGACGGCCATCGGGGCCATTTTTCGATCCAACCCGAGGCCCGACGAAGAAAACCTAGGCCATGGCGCGCTGAACAGCATCGAAAACGGCCCGACAACTGGTCGGGGACGCCGTGAACGGCGAAGTGAGACCTGAACTGGTACGGACCGGTTCCATGCGTTGCAGGTATGCTGAACCGAACCAGATTGGTTCAGCCAAAAAGGAAAGAAAAGAAAAGAAAAAGGCGAAAAAAAGAAGAAAATTGAGAAAATCCCGGTGATGCAGTCGAGTTACGGGTAAGCCATAAGCGGTCGAAATTGACCGATTTAAATTTCAGAATATTTAATTTGACTAATATTCGACTGACAATTTACCTGGAAAATATGTAATTCTATAGCTCGATAATTGACGTCAAACGAGAGCTCGAGTCAGCTTCGATTTGCGTACTATCTTGAAATCTCGGGTAAGTAACCCTTATTTACGACAATTTGCATAATTATGCGTGTTAGAAATTTACCGCATAATTTACGGATTAATTTCGTATAAAATGAATTAAATTTTAGAATTTAAGATAAATTGTCGTAAATAATTAATTGAGCTATCCGAGAGTTTAGAAAGAGGCCCAATAAATACTGATGGGCTCAATGAGCCCAATAGGCTCGATGATGTGAATAGTAATTAGAAAATGGGCTTAAGGTCGGTTAAGGCCCATTATGGTACAATCGGGCCCAATAGGGGTAAACGAGCCCAATGATTTAAATTAAGTCCAAAAAATATGAAATACAATTAATTATATTGTATTTGACTTGATGAATATTTATACGCAGTTCCGAAGATTGGATTAGGAGCAAATCAAAATGCTTGACAAGACATCAGTGGAATGGTCAGACTGTACAGAAAAATGAGGTAAGGGAATTTTGTGAGTAGCTAGAGGTAGCTACGCGTATTTTTAATAGCTTTTGTATACACTGAAAATGTATAAAAGTCCTAGAAATGGATTAAAAATTTTAAGGACTCGAGATGGGTAAAAGACTATTTTACCCCTACTGAGGGAAAATTCACCTAAGGATGGTGAAAGCATGACATGCATGATTTAAAAGCTTTCTATTAAATTTTAGCAAAGCAAATTGGTAGATTGGCCAGTAATTGCATAAATTTCACAAGATAACACTACATAAGTGTTATTAAGATTTAAATTAATTTTCTTTGGAAAATGGGCCAACTATCATGTTTATATGGAAACAAATGGAGCTGGAGCATTTCCTCGCACTATATCTGAGTTTGTGAGTGTGCATAATGGTGCTGGAGCGGTTGCTCGTACCGATTTGTGTGACATCATATGTATGAAATGTGCTACAGCGATTACTCGCACTGATTTTTACTATTGTGAAATGCATGAGAGGTGCTGGAGCCTAGCTCGCACCCTGCTTTAACTTGATATGCATAAAAAGGTGCTAGATCGATTGTTCGCACTAGTTTTATTGATTTGGCATACATGAGAGGTGTTGTAGCTTAGCTCGCATCCTGTTTTGATATGATAATTGCATAGAAGTCGTACTGGAGCCTTGCTCATACGTGATTTAATCGATTTGATTGCATAAAAGCCATGCTGGAGTGTAAGTCGCACGAGATTTGATTTATTTATGCATGAAACCGTGCTGGAGCATTACTCGTACGAAGTTTTGATTTTCTTAAGCATTTACTCGTGCTAGAGAATTGCTCGCACGAAGTTTTGAATGATTTATGTTTTATATGAATTTATCACTCTTTTAGAGTTGTACTGGAGTGCTGCTCGTACGTAGATATTTACTGATTTTTAAGAAAACATGTTGGAGCTTCGCTTGGACGAGGTTTTCAGATATCATGAATATGCATGGAGCCGAGCTGGAGCTTTACTCGCACAGGGATTTAATGACATGCATATAGCCGTGTTGGAGTCTCTTGTAAATTGTGTCTCATAGTGAGATGATATGCCCACACATGCATACTGAGGCACCCCCTGACTATGATTTGGGTTCATGGAGTACATTGTACAGAGTATGTCATGCGGAGTACACTGTACCGTGGGGATTGTTGGAGTGGAGTGGCATTAGCCACGAGGTTGTAAGCCTTGCCCTCGCAATCTTGGTATTTATGTTGTTATGGCTGTAGGACTGACCCACCTCCCATTTCAGGTGTGATACCCCGCACATTTGGTACCGTGTAGCCAGGGATCACTAGGATATGACCATAGTCCTCGATTTTACTGATATAGTCAACTACATGTCTCACAGGATATAACTTTTGGTCTCAATAGACCAGGGTAGACCCGAGAAAGGGGTCAAGCCCTCGATTTTGTGATTTTCAATGAGATGTGATTTTCTACTATGATGATAGATTTTTCAGAATGTTTTATAACATGTGACCCTAAAAGAAGGGTGATTTTAGAACATAATTTTATAATGAATTTTTAATGAGTTTGAGATTGATTTATGAAATGATTGACCCGGAGGGGTTATTTTATACTGTGCTTTAATGAAGTGATTTAAATGCAGTAGCATGAGAAGTTTTCCATGCTTTAATTACAAATTCATGAAAAGAATTGTCTCTCATGATTTGTTTTACATGACATGAAATAATGCATGATGTTGATTTACTTGATGCGAATTATGATTTTACATAAAATGCCATTGATACATGAGTTGCATGGTTTCTATATGCATGAATAGTTGTTATAAACTATGGCATTGATGTATGCATGATTTCATGTGTGATATTTAAACGAAAAGAAATGGATTTAAGGGCATGGCATTATGAGCATGTAGATAGTGGAGCTATCTACTTGCATAATTGCCTTACCGAGTTCGTGGTTTGCTCACCCCCCTTATTATCCCTTTTTTTCAGAGCACTCGCAGCAGTTAGTAAGTGGCTGAAGACTTGCATCTTTGGTATCTATTGCGTCCCATCGAGACTCAGGTATATACATTTGTATAGGTTTGTATCTAAATATGTAAATGCACAGTATTGTAAATGTATATGATGTCGGGGATGTAAGGTTAAGTAAATCCAATTGTGAATGTATTAGTTTAAGTCAAAGGATAGAAAAATCCTAATGTGTAAATGTAAAATGGAAATGGAATTGTAAGTAGTGTGAGGGGACTAACACCGAATCATAGCCCAACTATTGGTAAGATGGTCACGATCAGAGAAATGTAAGAATTAAATATGAAAGAAAAAGAGAAATTTGTAGTGATTTTTAGGTAATTTGGGTCGTGATAGGTACCGAAAGCAGGAGCAAGTGCACGGACATGAAGGCAGCTGGTGTACCATGTCTGTTAGTAGAAGGAGACGTCATAGTTTTATAATTTACTAAGTTTTGCTTTGCTATTTCTTTATTTATTTATTTATTCTAATTTCATGATGATTAATTAGCATAGTATATTAGTATATTAATAGGTTAGTTTATTGATTGGTATGTTACTATAGTACTCTACTTTATTGTTTTAATTTGTTATTTTAGTTTAGACAATTAGTTTTTAGTTATAAATATATAGTTATCATTTAAATTTTATTTTATTATTTATCTAGACATTTTATTAGGTTAGTAATTAGCTATAGTTACATTTAATTAGATCCAACATTTTAAACATTTAGATTTAGAGTTATAATTAGGAATTTCCTTAGGTTAATAGAATTAGACTTTAGGTTACCTTAATTTGCATTTTTATTAATTAGTTTAATTGCATGCATATTTTATTCTATCATGGTTTAATTTTAGTTTAATTAATTTTTTTCTTTATTTTCATATTTGCATTATAGTTTAATTGCATTAATTAAATTTTAACTGTTTTAATTTTCTTTTATAGGTATTTGATTTTAATTGCTCGGAGCTCTATAAGTAATTTTAGCTTGGTTTTATTTTCTTTAGCTTATAATTTTTATTGTTTTCAGTACTTTTAATTTTAGCCTTTTAGATCACTCCCTTAAAATTCATAATTTGCTAGAATATACTTAGGGTAAGATTAATTGGTACTTAATTAGGCAATTCAACTTCTCTGTGGGACGATAATCAAAGACTCAAATCCCATTATTACTTGTACGACCCGTGCACTTGTGGATAGAACGTCTAGGTCACTTTTATTGGGCACTAGTTTCGTATCAAGGTTTTGGCGCTAGTGTCGGGGAAGACAATTAGCCTGTAATTAATATCGATGAAATTATGCTTAGGTGTAATTCTAGCTTGTAAATATTTAGAAGTTTAATCTAGATTAATTAATTTTCTCTCTTAAAAAGAAATTCTTAAGGACTTGTTAATGTTTGCATGCGTAGAGCCAAGAGTTATGATTGCTTTCCTTTAGATCCTGAAATTGAACGAACTCTTAAAAAAATTTGAAAGGATTCTAGGAAATTAATAGCTCCGCTGCAAAGCACTATGGTAGAAAATAGAGAAATTAGGACCGTTGGAGATTATGCGGTACCGACCATTGGAGTGTATTACACCGACAATAGGCCACCAGCTGTCCCTGCAAACAATTTTCACTTCAATCCTTCAGATGATCCAGACTTCTTTATAGTTCAGTGGGCTTCCTTATGACGGCCCACATGCTCACCTCAGGCAGTTTCTGGACTTGTGCAACACATTCAAGCACAATGGATTATCTGATGATGCTCTTAGGCTTAGATTATTCCCCTTCTCGCTTAAGGATAGGGTGCGACACTGGTTAACCTCCTTCCCTCCAAGATCCATTTCTACTTGGGACAAGTTAGCCCATCAATTTCTAATTAAGTTTTTCCCTCCCTCTAAAATGGCCAAACTCCATAGTGACATATCTTCCTTTGCCCAGTTCGATTCTGAATCTCTTTACGAAGCTTGGGAACGATATAAGGAGCTTCTTAGGCAATGCCCTCATCATGGCCTACCTTTGTGGCTACAAGTCCAGACCTTCTACAATGGACTTACGAGCCAAAATAGGACCATCGTTGATGCTGCTGCGGGTGGAGCCCTGATGTGCAAAACAGAGGAGGAAGCTTATGAGCTGTTAGACAAGATGGCTGATAACAACTATAAATGGTCCTCAGAGAGGCAACTGCCTAAGAAGTCGACAGGTATCTATGAGCTCGACACGCTGTCTAGCTTAACCTCTAAATTTCTAACTTAACAAAGAAGTTAGAGTCGCTCAGTACCCAGCATAATCCTTCCACCAATCCTAATCCTATGTATTCTGTCCAAAGTCCTTTTCTTTCATGTAATCTGTGTAGTGGTACACACTTTGTAGATAGGTGTCCGCTTAACCTAGAATCGTTTCAGTACGTTGCCCCATCTCAAAAGCAACAGAACAACCCCTTGTCAAACACCGACAATCCAGGGTGGAGGAACCATCCTAACTTTTCCTGGAGCCAAAACCAAGGATAATCTTCTAATTTTAGACCTGTAGGACCCCCTGGTTTTCAAGCTCCACTAGTTCATGTACCACCACAGCATTAATTTCAACACCATCCACCACATCAGTCATATCCACATCACCCACCTAATCAATCCCATCCACCTAACTTTCATCAACCACTACCACCTCAACCCCAGCACTTACCAGTAGCTGAAAAGAAGCCCTCGCTTGAGGAAATGTTCACAACTATCCTGCAAAATCAAGCCGCTTCAATTGAGAACTTAGAGGTTCAGGTGGGAAAAATAGCGAATGCTCTTAGTCAGCGTCCTCAAGGGACCCTTCCTAGTAACATTGAAGCTAATCCTGTTAGGCAAAGGAAGAGTAAAGAACATGTGAAAGCCATCATCCTTAGGAGTGGCAAAGAGCTAGTCGATCCACCAGTTAAGTCCCGACCTAAAAAGCACATAGTTGAAAAACTCATAGGTTATAAAGCAACAGCTAAGAAAGAGCAAGAACCAATTGATCAAGCTGCACGGGAAACAAAGCTAGGCGCTTCTTCATCTGTACCTGTCTCTTTGTCAAAACCTTCCTCATCCTCTGATGATACACATGTTTCCACTACACCTTCCCCTGTTAGACCACCGGTACCTTTTCCTCAGAGGTTCCAAAATAAAAAACTCGATCAACAATTTGCCAAATTCCTTGAGGTTTTTAAGAAACTTCATATCAACATTCCCTTTGTAGATGCCTTAGAGCAAATGCCAAGCTATGTGAAGTTTATGAAGGATATCCTCTCTAAGAAAAGAAGAAGATTAGAAGATTATGAGACGGTGGCCTTAACTAAGGAATGTAGTGCAATTATCCGAAGGAAATTACCCCCCAAGCTCAAGGATCTCGGGAGTTTTACCATACCTTGCACTATTGAAAATTTATTCTTTGGTAAAGCCCTTTGTGATTTAGGAGCTAGTATAAATCTAATGCATTTGTCTATCTATCAGAAGTTAGGAATAGGGGATGTCAAGCCCACTATAGTGACCCTCCAGTTGGCTGATTGATCCACTAAATATCCGAAGGGGGTCATTTAGGATGTCTTGGTAAAGTTGGACAAATTTATTTTCCCTGTGGATTTTATCGCATTGGACATGGAAGAAGACAGGGAAGTCCCCATTATATTAGGCAAACCTTTCCTAGTGATTGGTAGAACTTTAATTGATGTACAGAAGGGGGAGTTAACAATGAGAGTTCAAGATCAGGAAGTGAAGTTTAATATTTTCAAATCTCTAAGATTCCCTGATGACTCTCATGATTATTTTAGGATGGATTTAGTAGATAAAGACATCACTAAGGAGTTTGCTAAGACTCATCCTTTGAACCCTCTAGAAGCCTCCTTAGTGAAATTTGTTGAGCTTAAAGAATACAATGAAGATGATGATGAGGTCTATGAAGCTTTACAATTATTAGAGGTCACTCCTTTTGAGGAAATTGCCCAATTTGAGATGTTAGACCCTTCATCTATTCCAACTTCAAATATCATTCCATCCCCAGTGATCCTCCAGCATTATAGCTCAAACCTTTTCCCTCACACCTTAGGTATGCTTACTTAGGTGAATCCTCCACTCGACTGGTAATAGTGTCTGCTGCTCTCTCCAGTGATAAGGAAGCAAAATTACTACAAGTTTTGAGAGAGCATCAGAAGGCTATAAGCTAGTCTATCTCTGATCTTAAGGGTATTAGTCCCTCTATCTGTATGCATAAGATACTACTGAAGGAAGGGTATAGGTCATCAATAGAGCATCAGCATCGATTGAACCATGAAATAAAAGAAGTTGTCAAGAAGGAGATCAATAAGTGGTTAGATGTAGGGATCATCTATCCCATTTCTGACAGTGCCTGGGTGAGCTCAGTACAATGTGTCCCTAAGAAGGGAGGGATGACAGTGATTGAAAATGAGAATAACGAGCTCATCCCCACTAGGACTGTCACTGGTTGGCGAGTATGCATGGACTATAGGAAACTCAACAAAGCCACCAGAAAAGACCACTTCCCTTTACCCTTCATTAACCAAATGTTAGATCGATTAGCTGGTCATGAATTTTATTGCTTACTCGACGGATATTCTGGGTACAATCAGATAGCTATAGCCCCAGAACACCAAGAAAAGACTACCTTCACCTGTCCCTATGGGATATTTACTTTTAGGAGAATGCTTTTTGGCCTATGCAATGCACCCGCTACCTTCCAGCGTTGCATGATCGCCATATTTCATGATATGGTGGAGGATTTTCTTGAGGTTTTCATGGATGATTTTTCTGTATTCAATGATAACTTTGATTTATGTTTGCATAATTTGGTATTAGTACTGAGGAGGTGTGAAGAAATGAATTTAGTGCTTAATTGGGAGAAATGCCACTTTATGGTGAAAGAAGGTATAATGCTTGGGCACAAAATTTCTGCTAGGGGGATAGAAGTGGATAAAGCTAAGGTGAAAATTATTGAGAAGTTACCTCCCCTACCTCTGTTAAAGGAATCAGAAGTTTCCTTTGCCATGCAAGATTTTACAGAAGGTTCATTAAGGATTTTTCTCAAATATCTAAGCCTTTATGTAATCTTCTGGAAAAAGACACTACATTTTGCTTTGATGAACGATGCTTAGGAACATTTAAGACTTTGAAGGAAAAATTAGTTACAACCCTTGTAATCATAGCTCCGGATTGGAGTTTACCCTTTGAGCTTATGTGTGATGCAAGTGATTATGCTGTTGGGGTTGTACTAGGACAGAAAAGGAAGAGTCTTTTATGCTATCTACTATGCAAGCAAAACTCTGAATGAGGCCCAATTGAATTATGCTACTACCGAGAAGGAGCTGTTAGCTGTACTATTTACTTTTGATAAGTTTCGCTCCTATCTCATAGGTACTAAG
The DNA here is from genome assembly GCA_033439115.1 of Firmiana major. Taxonomy (NCBI): domain Eukaryota; kingdom Viridiplantae; phylum Streptophyta; class Magnoliopsida; order Malvales; family Malvaceae; genus Firmiana; species Firmiana major. The sequence continues at coordinate 46,388,610 of CM065896.1, read as the reverse complement.
GTAATAGTTTATACTGATCATGCTACCATTAAGTACTTAGTCTCCAAGAAGGATGCAAAGCCTCAACTGATTAGATGGATCCTTCTACTACAGGAGTTTGACTTGGAGATTAGGGACAGGAAAGGAACGGAGAATTAGGTTGTTGACCATCTATCTGGATTGGAGAGTGGACTTAAAGAAGATGGTACAGCTATTAATGAGTCCTTTCCTGATGAGCAGTTATTTACTTTTAGGCATTCCAAATTGCCCTGGTATGCTAATTTTGTGAATTACCTGGTGAGTAATGTGATGCCACCTGATTTGATTGCCCAACAAAAGAAAAAGTGTTTGAATGATGTTAAGTATTATGTTTGGGATGAACCCTTCTTGTACAAACAATGTATAGACCAAATTTTAAGGAGGTGTGTCCCCATGGAAGAAGTAGAAGATATACTTAGACATTACCATTCTTCTTATTATAGAGGGCACTTTGGAGGAGAAAGGACAGCTGCCAAGGTTTTACAATTTGGATATTACTGGCCCACGTTGTTTAAGGATACCCACTACTTTGTATTGAAATGTGATAGATGTCAGAGGGTAGGTAATATTTCAAAAAGAAATGAGATGCCTCTGACTAATATTTTAGAAGTAGATCTCTTTGATGTGTGGGGAATTGACTTCATGGGACCTTTTGTTCCTTCATATGACAATCTTTATATTCTAGTGCCTGTAGACTATGTGTCGAAATGGGTTGAAGTGATGGCTTTACTAACTAATGATGCCAAGCTGGTGATAAGGATTTTGAAGAAGAATATTTTCACAAGATTTGGCACACCTAGGGCTATCATTATTGATGGAGGATCCCACTTTTGCAATTGGAGTTTTGATGGGCTTTTAAAGAAATATGGGGTCAAACATAAGGTAGCCACTGCTTATCACCCATAGACGAGTGGCCAAGTAGAGTTATCCAATAGGGAAATTAAAGGGATATTGGAGAAAACAGTTAACCTAAGTCGGAAAGACTGGTCCATTAGGTTAGATGATGCACTTTGGGCCTATAAGACAGCCTTCAAAACACCTTTAGGAATGTCCCTTTATCATCTTGTTTATGGTAAGACCTGTCATTTACCATTGGAGCTTAAGCACAAGGCCTATTGGGCCCTTAAAAACCTAAATTTCAATTTAGATGCAGCAGGAGAGAAGGGGCTGCTACAGCTTAATCAGTTAGATGAGTTCAGGTTGCAGGCTTATGAGAATGCCAGGCTCAACAAGGAAAAAACTAAGCGATGTCATGATAGGAAAATCAAGGAGAGACACTTCGAGCTGGGTCAACAAGTTCTATTATTTAATTCACGCTTGAAGTTGTTTCCAGGAAAGCTTAAGTCTAGATGGTCAGGACCCTTTACCATTACACAAGTATTCCGTCATGGAGCCATTGAAATTATGGATGAGACCCTGAAGCAACCCTTTAAGGTTAATGGGGGCAGACTGAAGCATTATTTCGGGGGAGGGTTTGATCGTCAGCATTCTGTGACCACTTTAGCTGACTCTCCTACTTTTGATCCTGCTACTTATCTTCATTTTTCTTTGCACTTTTTGTACAGTTCTTTTCTCTTTTCTGTTGTTTCTTCTTTATTTATTTTGTAGGTTGCTTTTACAGCATTATGTTTTCAATCAAGCTTCAATTGTTCATCATCATCAGATAGGGGAGTTGTCACAACCCAAATTACCTAGAAATCAGAGTAAATTTTTTGCTTTTTCATATATTATTTAATTCTTACCTTTCTCTCATCGTGACCATCCTACAAACAGTTGGGCTATGATTCAGTGTTAGTCACCTCTCACCTATTTACCATTCCATTTCCATAATAACATTCACACATCAAAGTTTACTATCTTTTGACTTTACTAAATTCATATACAATGGTATACATAACTCTACATCCACGATATCAAATACGTTTACAGTACTGTGCATTTACATATTTAGATACAAAACCTTACAAATGTGTATACCTGTTTCTCGATGGCAAGCAACGGATACCAAGAATGCAAGTCATTAGCCTCTCACTAACTACTGCAAGTGCTCTGAAAAGATAGGAAAATAAGGGAGTGAGCAAACCACACGCTCTGTAAGGCAATTATGCAAGTAAGTAGATAGCTTCACTATCTACATGCTCATAATGCCATGCCCTTAAAATCCATTTCTTTTCATTAAAATTTCAATCACAAAAACATGAATACATCAATAACGTAGTTTATCAAAACTATTTGTGCATATAGAAATCGTGTAATTCATGCATCAAAGGCATTTTATGTAACATCATTAAATCATACTTAGCATGAGGTAAATCAAGATCATGCCCTGTAAAATAAATTATGAGAACCAATTCTTTTCATGAATTATGATTAACGCATGGAAAACTCATAATGCTACTGCATTTAAATCACTTTATTAAAGCTGCAGTTTAAAATAACCCGAAGGGGTTAAGCATCTCATAAAAATTCATTAAAATAATACGTTATAAAATTCTATTAAAAATCACATCTCAGTATAAATCACAAAATCGGGGGCCTGACCCCTCCCTCGGGTCTACCCTGGTCTATCGAGACCACAAGTTATATCATGTGTGACATGTAGGTGACTATATCGGTAACATCAAGGACTATGGCCATAACCTAGTGATCCCTGGCTACACCGTACCTAGTGTGCGAGGTATCACACCTGAAACGGGAGGTGGGTCGGTCCTACCCTCCAGAACAGCATAACATCAGGATTACGAGCGCAAGGCTTGCTGCCTCGTGACTAATGCCACTCCACTCCAACAATCCCCATGTTACAGCGTACTTCGCATGACATACACGGTACAGCATACTCCGTGAACCTAAGCTCAGTCAGGGGTGCCTGCAATAGGTCTTATCCACCCATACCATCTCTATCTCAGTATGCATGTGTGGGCATATCAACTCACTGTGACACACAGTCTACAGGAGGCTCCAACATGGTTATATGCATGTCATATAAATCTTTGTGCGAGTGAAGCTCTAGCACGGCTCCATGCATATTCATGATATCTAAAAATCTCGTGCGATCGAAGCTCTAGCACGGTTTCACAAAATCAGTAAAATCAGCGTACGAGTAGCACTGCAGTACGACTTTAAAATAAGTTATAAATTAATCCATAGAAAATCATGTGTAAGCAAGCTCTAGCACGGTGTTATGCATCAATAAATCAAATCTCATGCGAGTCACACTCCAACACGGCTTTATGCATAAATAAATCAAATCTCATCTGAGTTACACTCCAGCATGGCTTTTATGCAATTATCATATCAAAAAAGGATGCGAGCTAAGCTCCAACACCTCTCATGCATGTCAAATCATTAAAACTAGTGCGAGCTAAGCTCTAGCACCTCTCATGCATTTCACAATAGTAAAATCATTGCGAGCAACCGCTCTAGCACATGTCATGCATATGATGTCACACGAGTCGGTGCGAGCAACTGCTCAAGCACATTTTATGCACACTCACAATCTCAGATATAGTGCGAGCTATACGCCAGCACTATCTATTTCCATTTAAACTTGATAGTTGGCCCATTTTCCAAATAATTTTCATTTAAATCTTAATAACACTTACGTAGTGTTATATTGTGAAATTTATGCAATTACTGGCCAATCTATCAATTTGCTTTGCTTAAAAACCAAGAAAATTCCTTAAATCAGAAAATCCCTTAAATCGTGCATTTCATACATGTCATGCTTTCACCATCCTTAGGTGAACTTCCCTCAATAGGGGTAAAATAGTCTTTTCCTATTTCGAGTCCTTAAAATCTTTAAATCATTTCTAGGACCTTTATACATAATCAATGTATACATACATATTTAGTGTATACAAAAGCTATTAAAATACGCGTAGCTACCTCTAGCTACTCACACAATTTCCTTACCTCATTTTTCCGTACAATCTGACCTTTTCCATTGATGTCTCATCACGCAGTCCGATTTACTCCGAATAAAATCTCTGAAATAGCGTATAAATATTCATCAGGTCAAATACAATACAATTAATTGTATTTCATATTTTTGGGGCTTAATTTAGATCATTGGGCTCGTTTACCCATATTGGGCCCGATTGTACCATAGTGGGCCTTAATCAGCCTTAAGCCCGTTTTCCACTTACTATTCACATTATCGAGGCCTATTGGGCTCATTGGGCCCATCAGTATTTATTAGACCTCGTTCTAAACTCTCGGATAGCTTAATGAATTATTTACGATAATTTATCTCTATTTCCAGAATTTAATTTATTTTATGCGAAAATTAAATCCGTAATTTATCTAACATGTATAACGATGCAATTTGTCATAAATAAGGGTTACTTACCCGAGATTCCATGATAATATGCAAATCAAGGCTGTCTCGAGCTCTCGTTTGACGTTAATTGTTGACCTACACAATTATATATTTAATCCAATTAAATATTTCAAAATTTAAATTAGTCAATTTTGACCCCTTACTGACTTACCTGTAGCTCGATTGCATCACCAAAATTTTTTTCAATTTTTCCTCTTTTTCTTTCCTTTTTTTCTTCTTTTTCCTTTTCTTTTTGGCTGAACCTGTTCGGTCTGGTTCAACCCGATTCAGATTGGTTCGGTCTAGCCGATTCAGTCTGGTTCGATCAGTTCGGTGCTTTGTCGACCGGTTCTCCGTCGGCTTCCATCTCTAGCAGCTCCGCGGGGTCGTTCGATGCACGGATCTCGGGTCAATTTCGATCGAGGTGGCCGAAAAGTGGCCGGTCCGACTCTTCTCCCTTCCGTCGTCGGTGCTGGTTCTTTTCTCACCATTTTTCGGGGCTAGCTGTCGTCCCACCGACTGATTCAGCTGCTGATCGGCTGGTCTTGGCGTGGGCCTCCTTCGGCTGGTGGTGGCCGGGCCTGAATCGGCATCGGTCACCGAATTCTTTTTCTCCCTCTCTCGGGTCTCTTTCTCTTCTCTTTCACCACCGGTCACCGCTTCCGTCTTCCGCCTACCAACACCTGCGAGGCTCGGCTGGGCTGCCTCTCGCCTTGGCTCGCCGGTGGCCAGCAAAGAGGGCTTGGTTTCTCTGGGGCTTCGTCGACTTTTCCAGAAAATTGCATTTCACGATTTTCTTCTTCTTTTATTTATTTATAATTTATTTTTATTATTATTTTAATCATTATTTTATTATTAAAAATCTAAAAATATCTTAAAAATTATATTTTATTCATTTAACCAAATAATGAATTTATCGATATTATTTCATCTTTTCGGTATATTTTTCGATATTTTCGAGATTATTTTTCGAAGTGAAAATTTCGGTTTATTCCAATAAATTCATATCTTGATCAATTTAACCTAAAATTTAGTTATTTCTTCGTTATTGATCAAGATTTCTCAATCCTATATTTTTAATTAAATTTTCTTGTCACGATAAATACCAAATTTTGGTCTTTTGACCGTTTTACCCTTGCACGTGTTCGGGAATTCCATTTCAATCCTTTTGCATTTTTGATTTCGTGTTTTGAATAAAATCAGGTCTTATAGGAGTACTTTGTTCTTGAGCTTAAATGTTTATATTATCTGCACACTGAGGACACTGTGCACTTTAAGTTTGGGGGAGGGGATATCATTTAAACAATTTTGAGCAAAATTGGAAAAAATTTCAATTTTTTTTTGAAAATCTAATAAGAAATGTTCAAAATTATTTTCGAAAATATAAGCTTAAATTGTTTGATTTTGGGATGATTTAGTGCTTAGCATGTAATTTTCCCATATTCCGATGATATGACCCCATGATTTATTCTGACTTTGATTGACTAAGAAGCATGATTATAGGAAAAGCATGAACTTAAATTCTTGAATTTTTCTTGATTCTGATTGTGATTCCCTCATCTTATGCACATGTCATGTCATGAATCGGTATATTTATTTAGAGAAAGCTTATATGGACATATGACTGCATTTGATCACATGATTTTGTGAATCATATTATAGAATTTGTTTGATCTGATCTCGAGGTGAAATATTAGATCACACTTAATTAGGGAGATGATTTAGGCCATCTTTGGATCATTTTAGCCTTTCTAGACATCCTTGTACATATTTTACCCCTAGTCACCCATCTGAGCCAAATAAGCTTTTCTTTGTAAATACACCTGCTTATTTTTTTTCCTTAGCTTAAAAACTCTGTTCCTATCCCTTACCCCGAAAGCATGAAAAGTCATTGGGATATATTGTGAGCTATGTACATATGGGTATTAGGAGATAGTGAAAGTTTGAAAAAAAAAAGACAAAAATAGAATGAAATGATTAGCAAAATAAATAAGTTTGGGGGAAATAAATTTGAGCTCTTACATTAAAGATCCTAGAAGTAATGCATGTTAGGGGGTAATTAAACCTAAATCGACTTTATCATACCTTAGCCCCAGCCTTACATTACAAGCTTAATGAAGTCCTATTGATATTTGATTAAGTGTGACTACATTAGTGGAGAGAGAAGTGAAAAGCAAACTTATGGGAATGATCACTTGTCATTGACTTTGCATTCACTATGTTTGCATAATCTGATCCGAGTAATGTACTGTGAAGTGGCTTTGACATTTTTCACACACACACACGAGGGGTCTAATTTGGGTTAGGACTTATGATTGAATGATTCTGAATGTTGGACTCGTAATTGTGAGTCTTTAAGATCATAATCTGTACTTTTTCTTTGAGGATAATATTGGAAAAATTATTATGTTGGTACTTGTCATTCCTGCATGAATTTTGTTTTGCTTGAGGACAAGCAAAAGCTCAAGTTTGGGGGTGTGATAATTCTATTTTTAATAGAATTATTTATGCTTAAATTCATAATTAATTATTTAAATCTCCAATTTATTTTATCAATTATCCCCTTTATTTAATTAAAATTCTATAATGTGCAGGTAAATTAAATCCAGATGAAACTCAGTCGTTTCAGTAAAAAATGGGCTGAAAACAGGCTAAAGGAGACTGAACCACTTCCAATTTGCATACCGAGTCACCAGTCGTTTGGACACGTGGGATGCCGGGTGTTAATACTTTATTCGCTCTGAAACGATAAGATCGACGGACACTGTGCCAACCCTCTGAAAGACACCCGTCGGGCCACATCGCACAGCTAAGTGTACTAGAAGACGGATGATGTGAAAATATCTACTCTGTAGCAAATAAAATGAAGACAAGTGGCCAAACAATGCCAACTCATCTAGGATGGAAAATTACCATTATACCCCTAAGTGTGTGTATAAATAGAACATGATAGCAATTGAAGAGAGAAGAACTAGTTAAGGTAGAATTTAGAGTAGCTTTAGTTTTTTTTTTTCCCCTTTTAAGCTTTTCCCGAATAGTTTGTTTTAGCTTTCATTTTTTCTCCATAGCTACTGTTCATCACAACTTTAAATTTTGTTTTATGAAAAGTTTCTTTATTTCCAGTTCATTTTCATTGTTGCTTCTCAATCCCTCTTTACTGTTGAATTGTTTTTTGCGTAACCCATTTACTATTTTGAAATTGTTATCTTGTCTTTATTGTTTTTATTTACTCTATTTTCGATTGGAGTTTGAAGCATTCGGGATGCTTCGATCATCATTGCTGATACCATGTTCTGGTGTAGTATTGCAGGTGTAATACTGGGTATTGTTCCTGCAATACTTGCATGATGGAACCATGGTAGCATGAGCAAAAAATAAAGTAAGGCGTGGTGGCTACGGTTGTCATTTTTACTTCTCTGTTATATGATGGTGGCTGTTTTGGTTTTAGCTTTAGATTTTATTCATGTTTTATGTTGCTGTAAGTATTCATATAGTAGTGCTTTAATCTGTATGACCCGATTTTTATCAAAATTTATTATGATTCAAATGATGTAAATTGAATCATAAGAAGTGTTGTACGTGAATGAAAAATGCAAATGGAATGAATAAAAATTCTCGAATCCATTTAAAGATCAAATGAAGGATTAAATGGTATTCCCGAACACGTGAAGGGTAAAACGGTCAAAAGATTAAAATTCGGTATTATCATGATAAGAAAATTTCATTAAAAATATGGATTTGAGAAATCTTGATCAATAACGAAGAAATAACTAAATTTCGAGTACAATCGATCAAGATATGAATTTATTGGAATAAACCAGAATTTTCACTTCAAGAAATTATCCCAAAAATATTGGAAAATATACCGGAAAGGCGAAACAAGATCAATAAATTCATTTATAGATTAAATGAATTAAATAAGAATTTTTTTGGGATATTTTGATTTTTAATATATTTTAATGGATTAAAATAATAATTAAAATAAATTATAAATAAATAAAAATACAGAATCGCGAAAAAACGTGATTCAGGAAAAGGAAAGCGAATGGAGCCGAATGAGACCCGATCCGACGGAACCACCGGCGGACCAGGCGAGAAGTCGATGGGGAAGAGGCAGCTGAGGCCACTACCGGCGCTGGTAGACGGAGAAGGAATGCTGACCGACCAGAGAGAAACCGAGAGAAACCGACAAGAGGAGAAAAGAGGAAATCCAGTCACCGACATCGATCTAAGCCCGGCCACCGCCAATCGAAGGAGCCCCATGCAAAGATCGGGTGATCAGTGGCTGAATCGGCCAGTGGGACGGTGGCCAGCGCTGAAAACGACAGCAAAAAGAAACGGCACCAACGGCTAAGGGAGAAGAGGCCAGATCGACCACTTTTCGACCAGCCATGGCGAAACCAAGGGCAGATCCATGCACCAGACGATCCCGCGGAGCTGCTGGTGATGGAAGTCGACAAAGAACTGGTCGACGAAGCCCCGAACCGATCGAACCGGACTGAACCGGCTAAACTGAACCAGTCTGAACCGGGCTGAACAGGATCGAACCGGTTCAGCTAGACAAAGAAGAAAAGAAAGAGAAAAAGGGAAAAAAGAAAAAGAGAAAAAATTCAGGAAAACTCCCAGTGATGCAATCGAGCTACGGGTAAGTCGGTAAGCGGTCAAAATTGATCGATTTAAATTTTGAAATATTTAATTTGATTATGATTCGACAAAAAATTGACCCGAAAAAATGTGTAACTATGTAGCTCGACAATTGATGTCAAACGAGAGCTCGAGTCAACCTCGATTTGCATACTATCATAGAATCTCAGGTAAGTAACCCTTATTTACGACAATTTACATCGTTATGCATGTTACAAATTTAACGCATAAATTATGGATTTAATTTCCGCATAAAATGAATTATATTCTAGATTTAAAGATAAATTGTTGTAAATAATTAATTGAGTTATCCAAGGGTTTAGAACGAGGCCTAATAAATACTGATAGGCCCAATGAGCCCAATAGATCTCGAGAATGTGAATAGTATGTGGAAAATGGGCTTAAGGCCGATTAAGGCCCATTATGGTACAATCGGGCCCAATATGGGTAAACGGGCCCAATGATTTAAATTAAGCCCTGAAAATATGAAATACAATAAATTGTATTGTATTTGACCTGATGTATATTTATACGTATTTTCGGAGATTAGATTAGGAGCAAATTGGACTGCGTGACGAGTCGTCAGTGGAAATGTCAGACTGTACAGAAAAACAAGGTAAGGGAATTGTGTGAGTAGCTAGAGGAAGCTACACGTATTTTAATAGCTTTTGTATACACTGAATATGTATAAAGATTTTAAGGACGCAAAATAGGTAAACGACTACTTTACCCCTATTGAGGGAATTCACCTAAGGATGGTGAAAGCATGACTTGCATGAAATGCATGATTTAAAGAATTTCCTGATTTAAGGAATTTTCGTGGTTTTTAAGCAAAGCAAAACGGTAGATTGGCTAGTAATTGCATAAATTTCACAAGATAACACTACGTAAGTGTTATTAATATTTAACGGAAATTTATTTGGAAAATGGGCCAAATATCAAGTGCTGGCGCATAGCTCGTACTATATCTGCGTTTGTGAGTGTGCATAAAATGTGCTAGAGCGGTTGCTCGCACAGACTTGTGTGACATCATATTCATGAAATTTCCTAGAGCGGTTGCTCGCACTGATTTTATTATTGTGAAATGCATGATAGGTGTTAGAGCCTAGCTCGTACACTGTTTTGACTGTTTTGGACTGTTTTGATTTGATATGCATAAAAAGGTGCTAGAGTGATTGCTCGCACTACTATTAATGATTTAACATGCATGAAAGGTGCTGGAGCTTAGCTCGCATCCTGTTTTGATATGATAATTGCATAAAAGTCGTGCTGGAGTGTAACTCATACGAGATTTTATTTATTTATGCATGAAACCGTGCTAAAGCATTGCTCGTATGAAGTTTTGATTTACTTGAGCATCCATTCGTGCTGGAGTGTACTTGCACATGATGTTACATGGATTTATAATTCTTTTAAAGTCGTACTGGAGTGCTACTCGTACACAGATTTTTTTTTATTTTTATAAAACTATGCTAGAGCTTCGCTCACACGAGGTTTTTAGATATCATGAATATGCATGGAGTCGTGCTAGAGCTTCGCTTGCACAGGGATTTATATGACATGCATATAGCCATGTTGGAGCCTCCTGTAGACTGTGTGTCACTGTGAGATGATATGCCCACACGTGCATACTGAGACAGAGATGGTATGGGTGGATAAGACCTATTGCAGGCACCCCCTAATTGAGATTGGGTTCACGGAGTACGTTGTATCGTATATGTCATACGGAGTACATTGTACCGTGGGGATTGTTGGAGTGGAGTGGCACTAGCCACGAGGCAGCAAGCCTTGCCCTCGCAATCCTGATGTTATGTTATTCTGGCGGCAAGATTGACCCAGCTCCGATTTTAGGTGTGATACCCCGCACACTAGGTACCGTGTAGCCAGGGATCACTAGGTTATGGCCATAGTCCTCGATGTTACTAATATAGTCACCTACATGTCTCACATGATATAACTTTTGGTCTCGATAGACCAGGGTAGACCCGAGGGAGGGGTTAGGCCCCCGATTTTGTGATTTTTACTATGATGTGATTTTATACTACGATGATAGATTTTTCAGAGGATTTTATGACATATGACCCTAAAAGAAGGGAGATTTTATAACAGAATTTTATAATGAATTTTTAATGAATTTGAGATGATTGACCCGGTGGGGTTATTTTATACTGTGTTTTAATGAAGTGATTTAAATGCAGTAGCATGAGGAGTTTTCCATGTTTTAATTACAAATTCATGAAAAGAATTGTCTTTATGATTGGTGTCACATGGCATGAATTAATGCATGATCTTGATTTATATCATGCTAATTATGATTTTATGATTTTACATAAAATGCCATTGATGCATGAGTTGCATGATTTCTATATGCGCAATAGTTTTTTATAAACTATGGCATTAATGTATGCATGATTTTGTGCATGAGATTTTAATGAAAAGAAATGGATTTAAGGGCATGACATTATAAGCATGTAGATAGTGGAGCTATCTATTTACTTGCATAATTGCCTTACTGAGCGTGTGGTTTGCTCACCCCCCTTATTTTCCTCCTCTCCAAAGTACTTTCATTAGTTTGAGGGCGGCTGAGGACTTGCATTCTTGGTATCCGCTGCGTCCCATCGAGAGACAAGTATACACATTTGTATAGTTTTGTATCTGAACATGTAAATGCACAGTACTGTAAACGTATATGATGTTAGGGATGTAAGGTTATGTAAATATCATTGTGAATGTATAGTTAAAGTTAAGGGATAGTAAATCCTGATATGTGAATGTGATTATAGAAATGGAATGGTAAATAGGTGAGAAGGGACTAACACAGAATCATAGCCCAACTGTTGGTAGGATAGTCACAATAAGAGGAAAGGTAAGAATTAAATAATAAACGAAAAGTGAAAAATAAAAAATTTGTAGTTATTTTTGGTAATTTGGGTCGTGACAGGTTTTGGTATTACAGCTAAGTTGGCCTGATATGAGTCGGTGTTAATGGTTAAGGAAGTTTATATCCCTATGTACAGTGCATTGTTTAGATACAATTGTGTATATCGAGATGGAATTGCAGCTAAGAATTTGGTTTTGAATCCAAGAATCTAATTATTATAACTGATGGTCGCTATGGTAGAGGGGCGAGAGTGCACGAGCTCAAGGCCATAGAGGTAGGCTTGAGAGTCGTACTGAGTAGCCACATGAGACTCAAGATGAAATTGAAGTGGAGGCTGATGTTGAGTATGCTCCACAGAGTTCGACAGAGGGATTGGATAGAGTCCGACAGAGTTGATCAGACAGTATTGAGATACGCTTCGCGAGGTTAGAGCGGAGTGTGCAGAATATTTTGGGAGCTAATTGCTCATGGTATGCATGGGATTGAGGGCGAGTCGGAGCATTGGTGGAAGTCCGCTCGACCCATCTTAAAGGAAATTACAGATAAAATTCTTTACTCAGACCCAGAGGAACTGGTTGATTGACTAGTATGAAACTTGGTTTATATTCTTGGGCAGGTATGACCTTGACACTATGAACAGTGAGAGTCGGGATGTCTGAAAGCTCATGGAAGGGCTTAGATGGTCAATTAGAGTCCAATTAGCCCCGTAAGATATCACTACCAATGCTGAGGCAGTGCACAGACTACAGTTGTGTGAATAAGGTCATGAGTTGCACGCCTCTAAGATTGGGAAAGGTAGTAAGGGTCGTAATAGAGACAGAATAGAATAGAATGACAGAGATGTTAGAATGGGAAAAAGGTAGTTTGGTAAAAGATTAGAGCTGATGAGTCACAGGGTATGATGATTGGTAAGGCCCCAGTGTATTCAATTTCAGCACTTTTGAGGGGTATTGTAATTGGAGAACCCCGACTTGCTACTGAGCAGGGTTGGATATGTGGTAGTTACCACGGAAGTAGGCCCTACACCTTGTTGACTAAAATAGGCGTTAAGTGTGGTAAGACGAGCCAGTTATTTAATGATTGCTCAGAGTTGGGTGAGACTGCCCCACAAAAGGGCAAATAGACAGAGAAAACCCTATTGATATCTCTACACCAAAAAGTGAGGCCACAGCCGAAGAAAAAGGGAAATTAGGTTATTGGACAAGGGTGAGTGTATGCTTTGGACCAGGACACTACTGATGTTTCATCTGATGTGGTGGAAGATGCCACACTAGTTGTGAATAATGAAGTAATTATTTTAATTGATCCCGATGCCATGCATTTATTCATACTACCTTCAGTTGCTTATAAGCTAATGAAAGATGTGAAGCATGTACCCTTAGGCAAGATGATGATAGTTAGCTGATTATCACTAACTGAAAATGGGTATAGGGATTGTAAGTTGAAAACGGGGGAAAAAATGATACGTCAATCGATTTTATTCAATGGAATATGAATAATTTTGAAATAATATTTGAGAATAGATTGATTCGGCTGCAAACTATGCTGTTTAGATTGCTATCCTAAGATAGTGATGTTTTCACCCCTGAAAACGTATACTGTAAGTTTGACACGTAGTGAAAGAGGTGTAGCGATTGTAATTAAATGAGTGAATGATTGTACGGACGAGATAAGTAATGATAGGAATGTTTTCTCACTTGTGTGGTTGGTATGGATAAGGCACATCCGGAGTTAACAGATATCCTTATGGTCAGGGAGTTTCCTGATATCTTTCCAGATAATCTACCTGGGTTGCCACCCGTTAAAGGAATGGAGTTTGGTATTGATTTAGTACCTTGTACGGAGCCGATATCCTAACCACAGTATAAAATGGTTTTAGTGGAACTGGAAGGACTAAAGAAACAATTACAGGAGTTATTGGATAAGCGTTCCTTAGACCGAATGTGTAACTTGAGGAGTACTTGTTCTGTTTGTGAAAAGAGAATGGAAGCCTCCGACTATGTTTTGAATTTTGGTTGTCGAATGAGGCCACCATCAAGAATAATTATTTCCTCCCACTATAGATGATTTATTGGATTAGCTGTGATAAGTGCTGATCTTTTTTAGAGATTGATTTGAAGTCTGGGTAACATCCATTAAGAATTCGGAATGTGAATGTACCCAAGATGATTTTCGTAACCGGTAGGCCATTGATGAACAAGGTATTTAAACCTTACCTGGACCGATTGGTTGTCATCTTTAGCGATGTTATTATAATGTATTCGAAGTCCAGGGAAGAGCATGAGTAGTAACTGGAAACTGTCTTACAGACAAGGTGTTATGAGTTTCTTGAAATGGGCTGCTCAGTTGACACATCTCATTCAGAAAAAAAAAAAAGATTGCATGCCAGTGGGACGATAAATATGAAAGTAGCTTCAATGAGTTTTGATGTATTGAGGTATGAACTGACCACCATAATTATTTTGACCATACCCATAGCTAAAGAGGTTTCTCAGTGTATATAGATTGTCACGACCCAAATTACCTACAATCACTACAAATTTTCGCTTTTCGATTATTATTTAATTCTTACCTTTCTCTCATCGTGACCATCTTACCAAACAGTTGGGCTATGATTCGATGTTAGTCACCTCTCACTTATTTACCATTCCATTTCCATTATCACATTCTCATATCAGAATTCACTATCCTTTAAATTTCACTAAATACTTATACAATGGTATTTACATAACCTTACATCCCGACATCATATCCATTTACAGTACTGTGCATTACATATTTAGATACAAAACTATACAAATGTGTATACCTGTCTCTCAATGGGAAGCAACGAATACCAAGAATGCAAGTCCTCAGCCGCTCACTACCTATTGCGAGTGCTCTGAAAAGATGGGAAAATAAGGGGGTGAGCAAACCACACGTGCAGTAAGGCAATTATGCAAGTAAGTAGATAGCTCTACTATCTATATCCTCATAATTCCATGCCCTTAAAATCCATTTCTTTTCATTAAAATCTCAAGCACAAAACCATGCATACATCAATGACATAGTTTATCAAAACTATTTGTGCATATAGAAATCATGTAATTCATGCATCAAAGGCATTTTATGTGACATCCTTAAATCATAATTAGCATGAAGTAAATCAAGATCATGCATTCTTTCATGTCATGTAAGACAAATCATGAATTTGAAATGAAAGCATGGAAATCATCATTATGCTACTGCATTTAAATAATTTCATTCAAACTGCAGTATAAACTAACCCTTCCGGGTCAATCATCTCATAAAACAATTCATTAAAATTTATTATAAAAATTTGGTTATAAAATGACCCTTCTTTCAGGGTCACATATCATAAAATCCTCTAAAACATATATTAGCATAGTAAAAAAAAAATCATAAAATCGAGGGCCTGACCCCTCCTTCGGGTCTACCCTGGTCTATCGAGACCACAAGTTATATCATGTGAGACAAGTAAGCGACTATCAGTAACAACAAGGACTATGGCCATAACCTAGTGATCCTTGGCAACACGATACCCAGTGTGCGGGGTATCACACCTGAAACGGGAGGTGGGTCGGTCCTACCCGTCAGAACAACATAACATCAGGATTGCGAGGGCAAGGCTTGCTACCTCGTGGCTAATGCCATTCCACTTCAACAATCCCTATGGTATAGCGTACTCCGCGTGACATATACGGTACAACGTACTCCGTGAACCCAAGCTCAGTCAGGGGTGCCTGCAATAGGTATTATCCACCCATACCATCTCTGTCTCAATATGCATGTGTGGGCATATCATCTCACTGTGACACATAGTCTACAGGAGGTTCCAACATGGCTATATGCATGTCATATAAATCCCTGTACGAGCGAAGCTCTAGCACGGCTCCATGCATATTCATGATATCTAAAAATCTCGTGCGAGCGAAGCTCTAGCACTGTTTCATAAAAATCAGTAAAATCTGCGTACGAGTAGCACTCCAGTACGAATTTAAAATGAGTTATAAATTAATATAAAACTTCATACGAGCAAGCTCCAACACTGTGTTATGCATCAATAAATCAAATCTCGTGCGAGTTACACTCCAGCACGACTTTATTCATAAATAAATCAAATCTCGTGTGAGTTACACTCCAGCACAGCTTTTATGCAATTATCATATCAAAACAAGATGCGAGCTAAGCTCCAGCACCTCTCATGCATGTCAAATCATTAAAACTAGTGTGGGCAATCACTCTAGCACCTCTTTATGCATATCAAGTCAAAACAGTCAAAACAGAGTGCAAGCTAAGCTCTAACACCTCTCATGCATTTCACAATAGTAAAATCATGCGAGCAACTGCTCTAGCAAATTTCATGCATATAATGTCACACAAGTCGATGCGAACAACCACTCAAGCACATTTTAGCACACTCACAAATGCAGATATATTGCGAGCTATGCGCCAACACTATCTATTTTCATATAAACTTCATAGTTGGCCCATTTTCCAAAGAAATTTCATTTAAAACTAAATAACACTTACGTAGCGTTATATTGTGAAATTTATGCAATTACTGGCCAATCTACTGATTTTCTTTGCTTAAAATCCACGAAAATTTCTTAAATCAGAAAATTCCTTAAATCATGCATTTCATGCATGTTATGCTTTCACCATCCTTTGGTGAATTCCCTCAATAGGGGTAAAGTAGTCATTTACCTATTTCGTGTCCTTAAAATCTTTATACATATTTAGTGTATACAAAAGCTATTAAAATGCGCGTAGCTACCTCTAGCTACTCACGCAACTCCCTTACCTCATTTTTTTGTACAGTCTGACCTTCCACTGACGACTCGTCACGTAGCCTGATTTGCTCCCAATCCAATCTCCGGAACTGCGTATAATACATCAGGTCAAATACAATACAATTTATTGTATTTCATATTTTTTGGGCTTAATTTAAATCATTGGGCCAGTTTACCCATATTGGGCCCGATTGTACCATAATGGGCCTTAATCGGTCTTAAGCCCATTTTTAAGCAAAACAAAACGGTAGATTAGCCAGTAATTGCATAAATTTCACAAGATAACACTACGTAAGTGTTATTAATATTTAAAGGAAATTTCTTTGGAAAATGGGCAAACTATCATGTTTATATGGAAACAGATAGTGCTAGCGCATAGCTCGCACCATATCTACGTTTGTGAGTGTGCATAAAATGTGCTAGAGCGGTTGCTCGTATCAACTTGTGTGACATCATATTCATGAAATGTGCTAGAGCGGTTGCTCGCACTGATTTTTTTATTATGAAATACATGAGAGGTGTTGGAGCCTAGCTCGTGCCCTGTTTTGACTGTTTTGGACTGTTTTGACTTGATATGCATAAAAAGGTGCTGGAGCGATTGCTCGCACTAGTTTTAATGATTTAACATGCATGAAAGGTGCTGGAGCTTAGCTCGCATCCTGTTTTGATATGATAATTGCATAAAAGCCGTGCTAGAGTGTAACTCGCACGAGATTTGATTTATTTATGCACGAAACTGTGTTGGAGCATTACTCGCATGAAGTTTTCATTTACTTGAGCATTCATTCGTGCTGGAGCTTACTCGCACATGATTTTACTTGGATTTATAATTCTTTTAAAGTCGTACTGGAGTGCTACTCGTACAAGATTTTATTGATTTTTATAAAACCGTGCTAGAGCTTCGCTCCCACGAGGTTTTTAGATATCATGAATATGCATGGAGCCGTGCGAGAGCTTTACTCGCACAAGGATTTATATGACATGCATATAGCCGTGTTGGAGCCTCTTGTAGACTGTGTGTCGCAGTGAGATGATATGCTCACACGTGCATACTGAGACAGAGATGGTATGGGTGGATAAGACCTATTGCAGGCACCCCCTGACTGAGATTAGGTTCACAGAGTACGTTGTACCGTGTATGTCATGCGAAATCCACTGTACCGTGGGGATTGTCGTAGTGGAGTGGCACTAGCCACGAGGCAGCAAGCCTTGCCCTCGCAATCCTGATGTTATGTTGTTTAGGCGGCAAGATTGACCTACCTCTAGTTTCAGGTGCAATACCCCACACACTAGGTACTGTGTAGCCAGGGATCACTAGGTTATGGCCATAGTCCTCGATGTTACTAATATAGTCACCTACATGTGTCACATGATATAACTTTTAGTCAAGATAGACCAGGGTAGACCCGATGGAGGGGTCAGGCCCCCGATTTTGTGATTTTTACTATGATGTGATTTTATACTATGATGATAGATTTTTCAGAGGATTTTATGACATATGACCCTAAAAGAAGGGTGATTTTATAACAGAATTTTATAATGAATTTTTAATGAAATTGAGATGATTGACCCGATGGGGTTATTTTATACTGTGTTTTAATGAAGTGATTTAAATGCAATAGCATGCGGAGTTTTCCATGCTTTAATTACAACTTCATACAAGAATTATCTTTCATGATTGCTGTCACATAGCATGATTTAATGCATGATCTTGATTTATTTCATGCTAATTATGATTTTATGATTTTACATAAAATGCTATTGATGCATGAGTTGCATGATTTCTATATGCATGAATAGTTTTTATAAACTATGGCATTAATGTATGCATGATTTTGTGCGTGAGATTTTAACGAAAAGAAATGGATTTAAGGGCATGGCATTATGAGCATGTAGATAGTGGAGCTATCTACTTACTTGCATAATTACCTTACTGAGCGTGTGGTTTGCTCACCTCCCTTATTTTCTTCCTCTCCAAAGTACTTTCATAGTTTGACCGCGGCTGAGGATTTGCATTCTTGGTATCTGCTGCATCCCATCGAGAGACAGGTATACACATTTGTATAGTTTTGTATCTGAACATGTAAATGCATAGTACTGTAAACGTATATGATGTCGGGGATGTAAGGTTATGTAAATATCATTGTGAATGTATTTAGTTAAAGTCAAGGGATAGTAAATCCTGATATGTGAATGTGATTATGGAGATGGAATGGTAAATAGGTGAGAAGGGACTAACACCGAATCATAGCCCAACTGTTGGTAGGATGGTCACGATAAAAGGAAAGGTAAGAATTAAATAATAAACGAAAAGTGTAAAATGAAAAATTTATAGTGATTTTTTGTAATTTGGGTCGTGACATTAATGTTTCTATTGCATTGCACCGAGTGGTCGTTTCATTTCTTATCTAAAGTGTAGCTTCCGACATTAGCATTTCAATAGTTAGATTGCATTGCATTATTTATTTCTATCATGGCATTTTCTTGCTATTACCATTACGTTTGCTGAATTAAGAATTAGTGATTATTAAGGGGCAGAGCAGCGACTAGGCAGGTAAGGTCGGTTGAAGCATCGCTGGGTTGTGTTGTGCAGAAAACGCAGCCAAGCTTTCTCTCGCTATTGTTAATAACGTGCAAGGAGAAGTTCGCGTAGTTGGAGAGGTGGCTTCTGCATCTCATTTCTGTTATAACATTACGCGGCAAGGGAAGGAAGGCATGGCGAGAGGTGCAGAACTGGAAGCTAGCAAAGTGTGGTATTATACACAGGCTGGTAGCATAGAATCGGGACCTAATTTCTCCTCTGTTTTGCTCTGTTTCCATTTAAGTGTACTGTTCATTTAGCTATTTTAGTTTATATACTAATCTACCTAGTATTTGATGGATAGGTTGTTGTGGGTTATCATCTTTATTGATTACAAGTTTACGATAAGATTGGTTGTCGTGGTATCGCTGTTTAGCACTGAATCGAACCCAAGAAGCAAGACGTGGTGACTGATCCTGCTCGGAAAAGTGCTGCTGCCACTGCAATGTAAGATTGAACCGGGAGCTGAGCTGGGCATGCCGAGGAATGGTACCGGGAGCAAGTCCTGGACAGTGGCCTGGTGCAATGCCTGGAGACAGCATGAACCAGCAGTGGCCAGACCTATAAATGAAAATGAAGCTTGAAGCAGTTGGTGACGTGTTGTGTTATGTTGCAGGGGATGAAGTAGGATGCGGCTAGCGTTTGGATGCAGCAGTAAAGGCCATCACCTGGGCAGCAATGTGTACGTACAGGAAGCTATGCAGATCGAGGCTGGTACCGAAAGCAAGAGCAGGTACACGGACATGAAGGTAGCTGGTGTACCATGTATGTTAGCAGAAGGAGGCGAAATCGTGGCAACCCATGGCTTGAAGGAGTTGTCATAGTTTTATAATTTACCAAGTTTTACTTTGCTATTTCTCTTTTTTTTAATTCTAATTTCATGATGATTAATTAGCATAGTATATTAGTATATTAACAGGTTAGTTTATTGATTGGTAGGTTACTATAGTACTCTACTTTATTGTTTTAAGATGATATTTTAGTTTATATAATTAGTTTTTAGTTATAAATATATAGTTATCATTTAAATTTTATTTTATTATTTATCTAGACATTTTATTAGGTTAGTAATTAGCTATAGTTACATTTAATTAGATCCACCATTTTAAGCATTTAGATTTAGAGTTATAATTAGGAATTTCCTTAGGTTAATAGAATTAGACTTTAGGTTAGCTTAATTTGCATTTTTATTAATTAGTTTAATTACATGCATATTTTATTCTAGGATGGTTTAATTTTAGTTTAATTAATTTGTTTCTTTATTTTCATATTTGCATTATAGTTTAATTGCATTAATTAAATTTTAACTGTTTTAATTTTCTTTTATAGGTATTTGATTTTAATTGTTCAAAGCTCTATAAGTAATTTTAGCTCGATTTTATTTTCTTTAGTTTATAATTTTGATTGTTTTCAGTACTTTTAATTTTAGCCTTGTAGATCACTCCCTTAAAATTCATAATTTGCTAGAATATACTTAGGGTAAGATTAACCAGTACTTAATTAAGCAATTCAACTTCTCTGTGGGATGATAATCCGGGACTCAAATCTCATTATTACTTGTACGACCCGTACACTTGCGGATAGAACGTCTAAGTCACTTATAGTGGGCACTAGTTTCGTATCAATCACCACGAGGTACATCGCACTCCATGTGATATACACGGTACATCGTACTCTGCGAACTCATATCGTGGTTGGGGGTGCCATTCCTAGGTCTTATCTACCCCATACCAAGAATTTTCCATACCCATGTAGGAGAGCTTGCCTGCCGAACAGAGCCTCCCTACCCCTCCAGGGCTTAAGGATGTTGGTTTAAGGATCCTTCTGTAAGAGAGCCTCCCCACCGTACAGAGCCTCCCCGCCTCCTCGGGCTTAAGGATATTGGGCTTGAGGATCTTACCATAAGAGAGCCTCCCTACCGAACAGAGCCTCCCTGCCTCCTTGGGCTTAAGGATATAAGGCTTGAGGATCTTACCAACTTCCACAGTCTCATAAGTACCATAATGTGCAAACTTGTGTGAGCAAATCTCTAGCACGACTCATGCATCATAATTAAACTATCTCGTACGAGCAACGCTCTAGTACAACATTTATGCATCAAATCATGAAGAAACCACGTACGAGCATAGCTCCAGTACGGTTATATGCATAAGAAAACCACTCAAAATCCACGTATGATGTAAGACCCGAATTTAATAAAAATACGAAAACTAAATAAGAAAAGATAGAGGAAGTATGAAGGAAGTCGGGTTAAATTAATCCCGAACACGTGTAAGGGCAAAACGGTCAAAGGACCGAAAGCCGGAGTAAATTCGATAAGGAAATTTAATTAAAAATAAGGATTTAAGAAATCTTGGTCAATAAAGATGAAATAAAATTATTTCGGATTAAATTGATCAAGATATTAATTTATGAAAATTAATCGGGATTAATCGAGATTTTTAGTTCGGAAAAATAATCCCGAAAATAATCGAAAAATATGTCGAAAGGTCACCCGGGACAATATCCCGAAAATACGGAGTTATTGCAGCACCTACCTATATTGACACGACACGAAAACGAGAGCAAGTCTCCATGAAGGTCGTGATGGGTTACAGAGAACCAAGGTGAATTACGAGGCTATTTGGATGATAGTCGCTAAGTTGTCTACCCACCTTCTGGTTATGAACTCCTCAGATACTCAGAGTGTGTATGAGGATTTATGTGTAAGAAAGATTGTGGAACATTAAGTAGCGTTCCAGTGAGCATGGTATCATATAGGGATTCCCGCTTCACTTTCTATTTCAGGGAATATTTTTTTTTTTGGAAGCTATGGGAACCCGACTGAGTATTAGCACAGCTTTCCATCCTCAGACAGATGGTCAGTCAGAGAGGACTGTACAAGTTCTGGAGGATCCGATGAAAGCGTGTGCCGTTAATTTTATAAGCTCCTGGAATGATCAGTTGATTTCTAATTGAAGTCGCCAATAACGACAATTGGCAATTGAGTATCGGGATAACAAGTTATGAGACAGTGTATGGCTGTAGGGGTTGTTCCCCAAATTTGGATAAGAAAAAGTGGGTGATAGATAGAATCATTTTCGACTTTGGATAATAAGTCTCTGAGGATGTTTAGTTAAGAATGAGTGATTAAGAATACCTCAGAACAGATAGAAAAATATTGGAATTCACCCTTGGTGAATTATTATGGTTGAAAGTTACACGTCCTAAGAGAATAAGGACATAGCGGAACTTTTGGAAGAAGTAAATTGAGTTGAGCTGGATCGAATTCTTGAGAGATTGGACAAGTGGGAGATAAGACCTGTAGGTTGTTGTTAATCACTTGGATTAATAGGCACCCACAATGTGTCCCAGCTTATGATGCTTCGGTACTACTATCCAGATCCAGCAGAGGTGATAGGATATGAACTCCAAAAGTTCAGTTTAATGAAAATATGAGTATATTGAAGAAGTTGATTCGGGCATTGAACAGGAAAGAGACAGTATTGGGGTTTAAGATAATCTCCCTAATTAAAGTCCTTTGGTAGTAATACACTCCGAAGAAGGTCGCATAAATTTTAAGAGTATGATATGATCGATATACCCGGAGTTGTATATGGACTCATATGACTTGGTTCTAATTTGGAGGACCAAATTCCTTAAGTGGGGGAGAATTGTAAGACCCGAATTTAATAAAAATACGAAAACTAAATAAGAAAAGATAGAGGAAGTATGAAGGAAGTCGGGTTAAATTAATCCCGAACACGTGTAAGGGCAAAACGGTCAAAGGACCGAAAGCCGGAGTAAATTCGATAAGGAAATTTAATTAAAAATAAGGATTTAAGAAATCTTGGTCAATAAAGATGAAATAAAATTATTTCGGATTAAATTGATCAAGATATTAATTTATGAAAATTAATCGGGATTAATCGAGATTTTTAGTTCGGAAAAATAATCCCGAAAATAATCGAAAAATATGTCGAAAGGTCACCCGGGACAATATCCCGAAAATACGGAGAACTTATACCCGAAAAAGGATTAAAATAAATTAAATTAAATTAAATTAATTAATTAAGAATAAAATAATAATTTTAAGGGATATTTGGGTATTTTTAGTGTATTTTAATAAATAAAAATAAATTGTTAAATAAGATAATAAATGTAAAAAAAAAAAAAAAAAGGAAACAAAAAAAAAAAAAAGAAACAGAATTGGAAAACCATCGGGGAGAGAGAAAGAAGCAGAAAAACGGAAAGGAAAACGAAGCCGAAACCGAGGAGAGGCCGAACGATCACCGGCGATCCCTGTCCCAGGCCGCCCACCGGAAAAGGAAGCCCGACGCCCGACGAACACGATGGTACCGGCGGTGTAGCTTACCGACGCCGGAGGAAGCCGAACGGAGGGAGAGAAGCCCGCGGGGAAAAACGGGGTCGGTGCCGGCGATCCACGGCAGCAGGAGGCGATCGGCGGGCACCGGCGTGACCAGGAAGAAGAGCCGATCCTTTTGAGGCCAATACCGACTGGCGAAACCGTCGGAATCCGCCGGATCGGGAGGAAACAGCCGCGGGGGAGAAGAGGTGATTCGCCGGCGATGGGGCTGATTCGACCCCAGCCGAGGCCCGATCTAGTGAGCCCAGACGATTGCGCGTCGATTGGCACCGGAATCGCGCCGGGAACCGGCCGGACGGCGCCGGCACGACCAAAGGAGGATTGAACCGGCCGAACCGGCCTGAACCGGCCAAAACTGAACCGAACCGGACCGGTCTGACCGGTCTGAACCGGTCTGAACCGGTTCAGCCAAGAAAGAAGGGAAAAAAGGAAGAAAAAGGGAAAAAGAAAAAGAGAAAAAAATTGGGGAAAATTCCTACGATGCAATCGAGCTTCGGGTAAGTCGGTAAGCGGTCGAATTGACCGATTTAAATTTCGGAATGTTTTATTTAATTAAATTTCGACCGGAAAGTTTACCCGAAAATAAAATTAAATGTGTAGCTCGACGATTGGCATCAACCGAGGGCTCGAGACAGCCTCGATTTGCGGACTAGCATGGAATCTCGGGTAAGTGATCCTTATTTACGACAATTTTCTCGTTATGCGAGATGTTGAGTTAATTTCCGCATAAATTGAATAAAATTATGGAAATTTAGATTAATTGTCGTAAATATTTAATTTAGCTACTCGAGAAGTAGAACGAGGCCCGATAAATTATTGGTGGGCCCAATGAGCCCAATAGGCCTCGATAAGTGGGAATTTAGTGAAAAGCGGGCTTAAGGCCGATTAAGGCCCATTAAGGTGCAATCGGGCCCAATAGGGGTAAACGGGCCCAATGATTTAAATTAAGCCCAGAAAAGATTAAGTACAATTAAATCATAATATCTGACCTGAGGAATATTAATACGCAGTTCCGGACATTGGATTGGAAACATATCGGACTGCGCGATGGGACTACATTGGAAAAGAGAAAGGTCAGACTCGACGAGAATCGAGGTAAGGGAATTCTGCGGACTGCTAGAGGTAACAGTACGCAATTTTAAATTCATATGCAGTCCTTTAAAATATCCTGAAGGGTCTAGAGGTCAAATAATAATTTTAGTGCCCCGAATGGGCAAATTACTAAAATACCCTTGTTAAGGGTAAAATTCTAAAAATCTAGGAAAAATTGGGAGGAGCAAGGACAAGAGGTTCCTGCTCGTTCTGGAGATATTTCAACGCATGCATGAGTAGGCTGGCTCGCCTTGAAAGAAAGTGCACCGCATTGCATACTTTCAACGTGAAATTGATTTGAAAACTGTTTTGAGTAAATAGAGCCGCCTACGTGTTTTATTGACATATGACGTGCTAGAGCTCAGCTCGCACGGTAATTTCGATTTGTGTGATGCATGCATTAGTGCTGGAGCGAGAGCTCGCACTAGAGTTTTACATGCATAGGTGCTAGAGTATAACTCGCACCAGATTTCACATGCTCTTTCGTGACACGGTGCTAGAGTCTGACTCGCACCATATTTTTACATGATTTTCGAGACAGAGTGCTGGAGTTTAACCCGCACCAGTATTTATAAAATTTTCATGTGATTTATAATATACAGAGTGCTGAGCTTAGCTCGCACTAGTTTTACCGGATTTGTGGAGTACCGCTGTCTACCCTTGGAGTCAGCCAAAAGGCCCAACAGGCTCAAGAGACCTCTTAGGTAGGGTGAGAGTGAGGGATGAGGTTGGCGGCCTTGTGGGGATGTAAGCGGGCTCTGCCAGTTGACGTGTTTTGATGAGAGTGCTGAGCATCGCTCACACAGATTTTATGAGAACATGCGATGAGCCGTGCTTGGAGCATCGGGTAGACTGTGTGTCACCGATTTAATAGGCTCGCACGTGCGTTTTGAGACATGGCATGAGTATTGAGAAACAAACCTCTGTGGGAAGCAGGCCAATTGGGCCGGAGTACCTAGAGATATTACATGGGTTCATGGAGTACGATGTACCGTGCAAGTAGCATGGAGTACGATGTACCGTGTTGTATCTTCGGATACGGCATCTCCGGATGCAGCATCTTCGGATGCCGGGGATCGGATAAGACTGACGGGATGGACTGACCCACCTCCCGGGCGGTTCCCGATCATGGTGAGAACCCGCACACTAGGATCCGTGTAGCTGAGGAACCCACGAGGACAGATGTGGCCATAGTCCTAGTTATTTACCTATATACAGACGTTGCCTAGTCTCGCATGTTGATGATTTCTATGATGATTTAAACTGGGTTTTAAAACTAAATTGCATGATGGTATTTCCATGCTTTTCAAAACCCACGTGTGATGTAAATGTTTTCATGATTTTGTGTGAGTCAGGATCACCCGCAGGAGGGGTCGAGTCCTGACTTTATTGTCAAAATCTTAATTGAGAAAGAAACGATTTATGATAATTGCATGTTGATTTTCCGTGCAAATGTATTTTACATATCATCATAATGCATAGCATTGTTTTAAAATGTGTGGAGAAAGGGTGGTTTATGCATGGCACTACGTTCATGTAGGTAGTATGGTTACCTACTTGTTCGTAGGATTGCCTTACTGAGCTTGATGTGCTCACCCCTTTCATTTTCTCCCACAGATGATCTCCAGTTGAAGTTGAGGCGACTCAGTACTGCATTCCGGATATCCGCTGCTGCCCATCAACATAAGGTATATACACTTGTACTTATTGTATCTACATAAGCATAGCACAGTAACATGATTGTAAGTAACTTTAGGGGATGTATAAATAATATAACAATTATAAATGACTGGAGAAGAAATAAGTACTAGGGTAGATGTATGGTGGGACTGGCATTGACGCACAGCCCAATTATTAGTGGAGTGTTGGTCACGATTCGAGGACAGGTAAGAATTAAGTAAGAAAATAAACAAAAACGCGAAAAATTCACTCTGATTTTTGGATAGTTGGGTCGTGACAATTATTTTGGTATCAGAGCACAATTGGTCTGATGTGTGTCAGTGTCAGTAATTAGGAAATTACATCCCCGTGTTACTGTGCTTAGTTAGATACAATAGTGTATATCGAGATGGGCTTGACTAAGAAATGGTTGAGAATGCAGGAATGCTTAATATGAGTCGCGTTAGATGAGATAGTGCACGAGGCAGAGGTTGTGGAGGTAGACCTAAGTCTGCTAAGTCGTGCTGAGTTTGATTTGAGAATCATGATGAGATTGAAATAGAGGCGAATGTTGAGCATGCCTCACAGAGTCCGACAGAGAGATCGGACAGTATTGAGACACGCTTCGCGAGATTGGAGCGGAGTGTGGAGATTATTTTGAGGAGCTAATTGCTCAGATTATGTATGAGATCAGAGGGCGCAGCGGAGCATTGGTGGAAACCCGCTCGACCCATCTTAAGAGTTGAGATGAGAAATATCTTGGATATATTTCGGTGACAGGATATCCCGGACATGATTTAAAGGAAATTTCGGATTAAAGCCCTTGCTTTGACCCAGATGATTTAATTTATTGACGAGTATGGAGACTCGATTATATTCTGGGCAGATATTACCTCGACAAATGAACAAGTGACAGTCGAGAGGTCTAAAAGTTTGTGGAAGGGCTCAGATTGTCAATTAGAGTCTGATTGGCCCTTGAGATATTACTTATACCGAGGCAGTGCACAGATTTACAGTTTGGTAAATGAGAACATGAATTGCACGCCTTTGAGATTGGGAAAGGTAATGA
This sequence comes from Firmiana major, assembly GCA_033439115.1. NCBI lineage: Eukaryota > Viridiplantae > Streptophyta > Magnoliopsida > Malvales > Malvaceae > Firmiana > Firmiana major. Next base: position 46,361,189 of record CM065896.1, on the reverse strand, counting down.
GGGCTGAAATAGAGACATAAAAGAAAAACGAGAAATGATAGAGATGTTGATATGGTATTTGGTAAAAGATTAAATTTGACGAGTCATGGAGTAAGATAATTGGTGAGGCCCTAGTGCATCCAATTTTGGCACTGTTGAGGGGCATTGTGATTGGCGGACCCCGACCTGCTACGAAGCAGTGTAGCAGTGTGAGCACTGTAAGCAGTGTGAGATGTGTGGTGGATACCACAGAAGGAGGGTCTATACCTACACGGTATTGATAAAAATGGCCGTTAAGTGTGATAAGACGGACCATTGATTTTGATTGCACAGAGTTGGGCGAGATCGCCCCACAGGAAAGTAAAGAGACAAAGAAAGATTTCGTTGGTATAGCTGAAAACGAAAAGGGAGGCCATAGCCGAAGAGAAAAAGGAAAGTAGGCTATTGGACGAAGGCGAGTGGATGTCTTGGACCAGGATGCTATTGATGTTTCATGGATGTGGTGTAAGATACCACACTTGTTATGAATAACGAAGTACATATGTTCATTGATCCTGGTACCACATATTTATTTATACCGCCTTCATTCACATATAAGTGAGTAAAAGGCATGAATGCCTACATCATTGGGTAGTACTGATGAATGAGTACCCCAATAGAGGAGGATTAATTAACGGAATATGGATAGTGAGATTTTAAGTTAAAAACAGGGGTGCAACAGTTGAATTTACAGGAGTAAAGGATTGTACTTACGGAATGAATAATGACAAGAGTTTGTCATGATGGATATACGAGGGAGATAATATTCAAGATAAGATAGATCCTAAATACAAGATGTATTGGAGTAAGAGTGAGTATACGAAGTAATAAGGATTAAGAGCAATTAGTAACGAATATAAATTGTGACCACAGAGACTGAGGTATAACGTAGTTGTGGTTAAGTCTGAAGGTTAATAAAGGTATTTCAAAATACCTCCCCGCCTGAAGACTTGACAGCGTCTAAAAGTATATATGTATAACCTATAATGTGAAATCGATCGTCGAAATAAATACCTTTAGCATTAGGATACCATTACTAAGACGATAAGAATATCAAAATTCGACAAATCATAAAGGTTAACATAGTAAAAATTTAACAAGAGCCGTTAAGATAAGAAAAGGAATGACGCGGGTTAGTACCTGAAAACGTAAGCGGTTGAGAAGGATCTTATACGCTTATGCGTAAATAAGTCAAGGATCAGATCGACTTGTAATCATCATTATCGATGATATGTTGGGTGTAGTTAAAGTCTAGGGCGATTTATAAGCGATAATGGGAAATTGCTTTTATAGATGGATTGATACGAGTTCCAAAAGGATATACTTGGTGGACACGTTAATTAAGAAAACGTGGTCTTGGAATGAGATGATGAATAAGATGAGAGATGTGATATAAATTATGGTGTAGTAAAGTATGAATTGATCACCGTGATTAATTTCACCATACCCAACAGCTCAAGAGGTTCTCAGTGAGTATGGATACCTCGAAATAATGAATGAGCTGTGTATTGATGTATAATGGGAAGATAGTCAATTTTGGAGTCAGACAACTCCTTGATCACGAAATAAACTATCTGACCCATGATTTAAAGTTAGTAACAGTAGTTGTACCGAGGATATGGTACTACTATGTATATGATGAGAAATTGTGAATATGCACTGATCATAAAGCTCGAGTATCTGTTTTAACAGAAAGAGACGAATATGAGAATAAATATTGGGTTAGAGCTTCTGAGAGATTTGACTTATGAAAATTGTACCACCCAAGGAAAGGCTGATGCTTTGAGCAGAAATAGCCTCGGGATGGTATTACATATGATGGTCAGGGAGCGTGAGCTGCTAGATGCAGTTGTGAGCCTCAGTATAGATGTGATCCCTTCTGATGATGACAGTGATTGTGTGACAGCTAGCCTGATGATTAGAACCGGATGAGAGTGCCCGAATTTGCCAGGCTTAGCGTGATGATCGACCGGATGTCAATAGTTTGGGTCTGATTCAGAAGGGTACAGCGATAGAGTTCACAGTGGGTGATGATGAGTTACTGAGGATTCAGAGACAGTATGAGTGCTCCCCAGGACCACAGTTGATGAGATAGTGAAATTGTCAGAAGCTCACTCTTCGGGATATACAGTGCATACGGAAAGTAATGATTATATATTAAAATCTCGATAAGGGTATTGGTGGTCAGATGTGGAAAGAGATATTGGTGGAGATTGTAGAAAAGTGCCTAGTATGTCAACAGAATAAGGTAGAGTATTAAAAGTCTGCAGAGTTATTGCAGCACCTACCTATATTGACACGACACGAAAACGAGAGCAAGTCTCCATGAAGGTCGTGATGGGTTACAGAGAACCAAGGTGAATTACGAGGCTATTTGGATGATAGTCGCTAAGTTGTCTACCCACCTTCTGGTTATGAACTCCTCAGATACTCAGAGTGTGTATGAGGATTTATGTGTAAGAAAGATTGTGGAACATTAAGTAGCGTTCCAGTGAGCATGGTATCATATAGGGATTCCCGCTTCACTTTCTATTTCAGGGAATATTTTTTTTTTTGGAAGCTATGGGAACCCGACTGAGTATTAGCACAGCTTTCCATCCTCAGACAGATGGTCAGTCAGAGAGGACTGTACAAGTTCTGGAGGATCCGATGAAAGCGTGTGCCGTTAATTTTATAAGCTCCTGGAATGATCAGTTGATTTCTAATTGAAGTCGCCAATAACGACAATTGGCAATTGAGTATCGGGATAACAAGTTATGAGACAGTGTATGGCTGTAGGGGTTGTTCCCCAAATTTGGATAAGAAAAAGTGGGTGATAGATAGAATCATTTTCGACTTTGGATAATAAGTCTCTGAGGATGTTTAGTTAAGAATGAGTGATTAAGAATACCTCAGAACAGATAGAAAAATATTGGAATTCACCCTTGGTGAATTATTATGGTTGAAAGTTACACGTCCTAAGAGAATAAGGACATAGCGGAACTTTTGGAAGAAGTAAATTGAGTTGAGCTGGATCGAATTCTTGAGAGATTGGACAAGTGGGAGATAAGACCTGTAGGTTGTTGTTAATCACTTGGATTAATAGGCACCCACAATGTGTCCCAGCTTATGATGCTTCGGTACTACTATCCAGATCCAGCAGAGGTGATAGGATATGAACTCCAAAAGTTCAGTTTAATGAAAATATGAGTATATTGAAGAAGTTGATTCGGGCATTGAACAGGAAAGAGACAGTATTGGGGTTTAAGATAATCTCCCTAATTAAAGTCCTTTGGTAGTAATACACTCCGAAGAAGGTCGCATAAATTTTAAGAGTATGATATGATCGATATACCCGGAGTTGTATATGGACTCATATGACTTGGTTCTAATTTGGAGGACCAAATTCCTTAAGTGGGGGAGAATTGTAAGACCCGAATTTAATAAAAATACGAAAACTAAATAAGAAAAGATAGAGGAAGTATGAAGGAAGTCGGGTTAAATTAATCCCGAACACGTGTAAGGGCAAAACGGTCAAAGGACCGAAAGCCGGAGTAAATTCGATAAGGAAATTTAATTAAAAATAAGGATTTAAGAAATCTTGGTCAATAAAGATGAAATAAAATTATTTCGGATTAAATTGATCAAGATATTAATTTATGAAAATTAATCGGGATTAATCGAGATTTTTAGTTCGGAAAAATAATCCCGAAAATAATCGAAAAATATGTCGAAAGGTCACCCGGGACAATATCCCGAAAATACGGAGAACTTATACCCGAAAAAGGATTAAAATAAATTAAATTAAATTAAATTAATTAATTAAGAATAAAATAATAATTTTAAGGGATATTTGGGTATTTTTAGTGTATTTTAATAAATAAAAATAAATTGTTAAATAAGATAATAAATGTAAAAAAAAAAAAAAAAAGGAAACAAAAAAAAAAAAAAAGAAACAGAATTGGAAAACCATCGGGGAGAGAGAAAGAAGCAGAAAAACGGAAAGGAAAACGAAGCCGAAACCGAGGAGAGGCCGAACGATCACCGGCGATCCCTGTCCCAGGCCGCCCACCGGAAAAGGAAGCCCGACGCCCGACGAACACGATGGTACCGGCGGTGTAGCTTACCGACGCCGGAGGAAGCCGAACGGAGGGAGAGAAGCCCGCGGGGAAAAACGGGGTCGGTGCCGGCGATCCACGGCAGCAGGAGGCGATCGGCGGGCACCGGCGTGACCAGGAAGAAGAGCCGATCCTTTTGAGGCCAATACCGACTGGCGAAACCGTCGGAATCCGCCGGATCGGGAGGAAACAGCCGCGGGGGAGAAGAGGTGATTCGCCGGCGATGGGGCTGATTCGACCCCAGCCGAGGCCCGATCTAGTGAGCCCAGACGATTGCGCGTCGATTGGCACCGGAATCGCGCCGGGAACCGGCCGGACGGCGCCGGCACGACCAAAGGAGGATTGAACCGGCCGAACCGGCCTGAACCGGCCAAAACTGAACCGAACCGGACCGGTCTGACCGGTCTGAACCGGTCTGAACCGGTTCAGCCAAGAAAGAAGGGAAAAAAGGAAGAAAAAGGGAAAAAGAAAAAGAGAAAAAAATTGGGGAAAATTCCTACGATGCAATCGAGCTTCGGGTAAGTCGGTAAGCGGTCGAATTGACCGATTTAAATTTCGGAATGTTTTATTTAATTAAATTTCGACCGGAAAGTTTACCCGAAAATAAAATTAAATGTGTAGCTCGACGATTGGCATCAACCGAGGGCTCGAGACAGCCTCGATTTGCGGACTAGCATGGAATCTCGGGTAAGTGATCCTTATTTACGACAATTTTCTCGTTATGCGAGATGTTGAGTTAATTTCCGCATAAATTGAATAAAATTATGGAAATTTAGATTAATTGTCGTAAATATTTAATTTAGCTACTCGAGAAGTAGAACGAGGCCCGATAAATTATTGGTGGGCCCAATGAGCCCAATAGGCCTCGATAAGTGGGAATTTAGTGAAAAGCGGGCTTAAGGCCGATTAAGGCCCATTAAGGTGCAATCGGGCCCAATAGGGGTAAACGGGCCCAATGATTTAAATTAAGCCCAGAAAAGATTAAGTACAATTAAATCATAATATCTGACCTGAGGAATATTAATACGCAGTTCCGGACATTGGATTGGAAACATATCGGACTGCGCGATGGGACTACATTGGAAAAGAGAAAGGTCAGACTCGACGAGAATCGAGGTAAGGGAATTCTGCGGACTGCTAGAGGTAACAGTACGCAATTTTAAATTCATATGCAGTCCTTTAAAATATCCTGAAGGGTCTAGAGGTCAAATAATAATTTTAGTGCCCCGAATGGGCAAATTACTAAAATACCCTTGTTAAGGGTAAAATTCTAAAAATCTAGGAAAAATTGGGAGGAGCAAGGACAAGAGGTTCCTGCTCGTTCTGGAGATATTTCAACGCATGCATGAGTAGGCTGGCTCGCCTTGAAAGAAAGTGCACCGCATTGCATACTTTCAACGTGAAATTGATTTGAAAACTGTTTTGAGTAAATAGAGCCGCCTACGTGTTTTATTGACATATGACGTGCTAGAGCTCAGCTCGCACGGTAATTTCGATTTGTGTGATGCATGCATTAGTGCTGGAGCGAGAGCTCGCACTAGAGTTTTACATGCATAGGTGCTAGAGTATAACTCGCACCAGATTTCACATGCTCTTTCGTGACACGGTGCTAGAGTCTGACTCGCACCATATTTTTACATGATTTTCGAGACAGAGTGCTGGAGTTTAACCCGCACCAGTATTTATAAAATTTTCATGTGATTTATAATATACAGAGTGCTGAGCTTAGCTCGCACTAGTTTTACCGGATTTGTGGAGTACCGCTGTCTACCCTTGGAGTCAGCCAAAAGGCCCAACAGGCTCAAGAGACCTCTTAGGTAGGGTGAGAGTGAGGGATGAGGTTGGCGGCCTTGTGGGGATGTAAGCGGGCTCTGCCAGTTGACGTGTTTTGATGAGAGTGCTGAGCATCGCTCACACAGATTTTATGAGAACATGCGATGAGCCGTGCTTGGAGCATCGGGTAGACTGTGTGTCACCGATTTAATAGGCTCGCACGTGCGTTTTGAGACATGGCATGAGTATTGAGAAACAAACCTCTGTGGGAAGCAGGCCAATTGGGCCGGAGTACCTAGAGATATTACATGGGTTCATGGAGTACGATGTACCGTGCAAGTAGCATGGAGTACGATGTACCGTGTTGTATCTTCGGATACGGCATCTCCGGATGCAGCATCTTCGGATGCCGGGGATCGGATAAGACTGACGGGATGGACTGACCCACCTCCCGGGCGGTTCCCGATCATGGTGAGAACCCGCACACTAGGATCCGTGTAGCTGAGGAACCCACGAGGACAGATGTGGCCATAGTCCTAGTTATTTACCTATATACAGACGTTGCCTAGTCTCGCATGTTGATGATTTCTATGATGATTTAAACTGGGTTTTAAAACTAAATTGCATGATGGTATTTCCATGCTTTTCAAAACCCACGTGTGATGTAAATGTTTTCATGATTTTGTGTGAGTCAGGATCACCCGCAGGAGGGGTCGAGTCCTGACTTTATTGTCAAAATCTTAATTGAGAAAGAAACGATTTATGATAATTGCATGTTGATTTTCCGTGCAAATGTATTTTACATATCATCATAATGCATAGCATTGTTTTAAAATGTGTGGAGAAAGGGTGGTTTATGCATGGCACTACGTTCATGTAGGTAGTATGGTTACCTACTTGTTCGTAGGATTGCCTTACTGAGCTTGATGTGCTCACCCCTTTCATTTTCTCCCACAGATGATCTCCAGTTGAAGTTGAGGCGACTCAGTACTGCATTCCGGATATCCGCTGCTGCCCATCAACATAAGGTATATACACTTGTACTTATTGTATCTACATAAGCATAGCACAGTAACATGATTGTAAGTAACTTTAGGGGATGTATAAATAATATAACAATTATAAATGACTGGAGAAGAAATAAGTACTAGGGTAGATGTATGGTGGGACTGGCATTGACGCACAGCCCAATTATTAGTGGAGTGTTGGTCACGATTCGAGGACAGGTAAGAATTAAGTAAGAAAATAAACAAAAACGCGAAAAATTCACTCTGATTTTTGGATAGTTGGGTCGTGACATATGAGCAGAAGCTCTAGTACAATTTATAAAGTATCATCACAAATCAAATCAAAGTGCGAGCTAAGCTCCAACACTTTCATGCAAGTCAAAGCATCAAAATCCCGCGCGAGCGAGGCTCTAGCGCGATTTAATTCACATAGTTCAATAGGTGGCTCATATGCATTCAAAACACATCACAAACATGTTTAGCACCTCACATGTGCTATTCCATAACATCAATAAAACACTAGCCAACCTATCCTTTTATTTGCTCAAATCAAAGCATTGTGTTTTGTGAAAACATTCAAAACACGTGATTTATGTGATTATTAGCCTTACTATCCCTTTTTATACATCCATATAAAACCAAATCATCCAACATTCACAACCATTTCTGCATACCAAACAACCAATTTCTCAAACATTCATGCATTTCATAAACACCCTATATTCTCAAAAAATACGAGCAACTACCTCTATATACTTACAGAATTCCCTTACTGGGAATCGCGTCACTTGATTCCACTTTTTTAAAGCTGCTTACGTGTGCGGTTCGATTCAACTCCAACAAACTCTCTGGAACTATACATAATCGCATTTCACATTATTTTAGTCTATTATAACGCAACCTTTGGGTTGGCTATAGTCAATTCTTCTCTATAGCCTTTATCATCTCTTATAAGGCCCTATTTCATTTCTCTATTCAAATCTCGAGTCTATGGATTCCTTTAGGCCTATTTATTCATAATGAATCGATATTAAGCTCATACTATTCATTTTTCAACAATTTTCCTCACTATGGCATTTATTAACATATTACATACTCATCTCCATAAATTCACTCAATCCATAATGTAGCTTCATTTACCCACTTCAAATCATCCACATTATTCCATTAACAACTTAACATATCCCATAATCATCAATTCATCCAAATTACACTTGCTCACACTAGATTTATTCCATTTTCTAGGTCATATTAGTTCCAATACTACCTAAATGGTTTCAACTAACAATACTCATGCAAATCAACTTCAAGATCAATAAACAAACCAATGTGCTTGAGTTGGAGCATTAAAAACTTACCAATCTAGTTTCTCTTTTTGCTCCAAAGGGGAAATGCTCCTTGCTCTTTCAATGCCAACAATGAGGTTTTGGGTTTCAACTATGTTGTTCTCTCCCTCAAGATGAACAACTTTGTATCTAATGGTCTCCTTTCAAATCTTACTGGAATGGGTGGATTTTAGAGAGAAAAATCTAGGTTTTCGGTTGGAAATGGAAAGGTGTTGTTGTTTCCCAAAAATTACAGATTCCAGCGCCCTTTTTATAGAAATCACTTGATGAGATCGATCTGTACTAGGAGGAGATCGATCTGATCCCTTTAATTTCCTCTTTTTCACGGTATTTTCAAGCATGAGATCGATTTGTCGAAGCTTGAGAACGATCTGCTCCAAACAGAGAGCTAAGGAGATCGATCTTTTCATTACAGAATGTTTAGGAGATCGATCTGGCCCCATGGGAGATCGATCTGCTCTATTCCATTGCCCAAATAAGAGCATTCTAGCTCTTCCAGATAGATCTCTCATCCTATGAGATCGATCTGGCCTTCATATTTTTAAGATTTTTTACAGTTTTTCTGCTGCAACACACACCCAAACATCCTTAATTTGCTGCCATAGTCATTTTCTCATTCGACCACCTTCATGACTTGAAAATGGAATCCATTCAAGCTTTATACATATTAAAACTTGTGTGTATTCATTACATAACCAAAGGTATATAATATAAAACCAAATGAAAGTACTTAGTTTCATGCAACTTCCTTCCATTTACCACACTACTCATTTTGGGCTCCAATCACATTCATCACTTATAAAAGTTCATTTCTTCATATTCATACACAATGAAACTTGTATGTACATTACAAACTCATATTACACGTATGTACATTACATTTATGGACTTTACATCAATTGTACTTCACATTACGAGTACATTGTAGGCCTATTGCAAGCACCCCTGACTGAGCTTGGGTTCACAGAGTACGTTGTACCATGTATGTCACGCAGAGTACGCTGTACCGTGGGGATTGTTAGAGTGGAGTGGCATTAGCCACGAGGCAACAAGCCTTGCCCTCGTAATCCTAGTGTTATGCTGTTCTGGCGGGTAGGACGACCCACCTCCCGTTTCAGGTGTGATACCCCGCACACTAGGTACCATGTTGCCAGGGATCACGAGGTTATGGCCATAGTCATATGTTGTTACTGATAGTCACCTACTTATCTCACATGATATAACTTGTGGTCTGATAGACCAGGGTAGACCCGATGAAAGGGTCAGGCCCCCAATTTTACGATTTTATGATTTTATGATATGTGACCTTGAAAGAAGGGTGGTTTTATAACCGAAGTTTTATAATGAATTTTATAACGAATTATTTTATGAGATGATTAACCCAGAAGGGTTAGTTTATACTGCAATTTTAATGAAATGATTTAAATGCAGTAGCATGATGAGTTTTTCATGCTTTAATGATAAATTCATGAAAAGATTATATCTCATGATTTGTCTTACATGACATGAAAGAATGCATGATTTTGATTAAATTCATGCTAAGTATGATTTACTGATGTCACATAAAATGCATTTGATGCATGAATTACATGATTTCTATATGCACAAATAGTTTTGATAAACTATGTCATGGATATATGCATGATTTTGTGCTTGAGATTTTAATGAAAAGAAATGGATTTAAGGGCATAGCATTATGAGCATGTAGATAGTGGAGCTATCTACTTACTTGCATAATTGCCTTACTGAGCGTGTGGTTTGCTCACTCCCCTTATTTTTCCATCTTTTCAGAGCACTCACAGAAATTAGTAAGCGACTGAGGACTTGCATCTTGGTATCCGCTGCTTCCCATCGAGAGACAGGTATACACATTTGTATAGTGTTGTCTCTAAATATGTAATGCACAGTACTGTAAACAGATATGATGCCGGGGATGTAGAGTTACAAATACCATTGTGTATGTATTCAGTTAAAGTCAAAAGATAGTAAACTCTGATGTGTGAATGTGATTATGGAGATGGATTGGTAATAGGTGAGAGGTGACTAACACCAAATCATAGCCCAACTGTTTGTAGGCTGGTCACGATGAGAGAAAGGTAAGAATTAAATAATAAATGAAAAAGCAAGAAAAAATTTACTCTGATTTTTAGGTAATTTGGGTCGTGATAAGTGGCATTAGCCACGAGGTAGCAAGCCTTGCCCTCGCAATCCTGATGTTATGCTGTTCTGGCTGGTAGGACCAACCCACCTCCCGTTTCAGGTGTGATACCCCGCACACTAGGTACCGTGTTGCTATGGATCACTAGGTTATGGCCATAGTCCTTATTGTTACTGATAGTCACCTACTTGTCTCACATGATATAACTTGTGGTCTCGATAGACTAGGGTAGACCCGAGGGAGGGCTCAGGCCCCCAATTTTATGATTTTTTTTACTATGCTAATATATGTTTTAGAGGATTTTATGATATGTGACCATGAAAGAAGGGTGGTTTTATAACCGAAGTTTTATAATGAATTTTAATGAATTGTTTTATGAGTTTGGAATTGAATTATGAGATGTTTAACCCCTTCGGGTTATTTTATTCTACATTTTAATGAAACAATTTAAATGCAGTAGCATGATAGGTTTTTCCATGTATTAATGATAAATTCATGAAATGAATTGTTTCTCATGATTTGTTTTACATGGCATGATCTTGATTTACCTCATGCTAAGTATGATTTAATGATGTCACATAAAATGCTATTGATGCATAAGTAGTATGATTTATATATGCACGAACAGTTTTATAAACTAAGTGATTAATGAAATACATGATTTTATGTGTGAGATTTTAATGAAAAGAAATGGATTTTAAGGGCATGGCATTATGAGCATGTAGATAGTGGAGCTATCTACTTACTTGCATAGTTGCCTTACTGAGCGTGTGGTTTGATCACCCCCCTTATTTTCCCATTTTTTCAAAGCACTCGCAATAGTTAGTAAGCGGTAGGGACTTGCATCTTGGCATCCGCTGCTTCCCATCGAGAGACAGGTATACACATTTGTATAGTTTTGTATCTAAATATGTAAATGCACAGTACTGTAAACATATATGATGTCGGGGATGTAAGGTTATGTAATACCATTGTATATGTATTTAGTTAAAGTTAAAAGATAGTAAACTCTGATATGTGAATGTGATTATAGAAATGGGTTGGTAAATAAGTGAGAGGTGACTAACACCGAATCATAGCCCAACTGTTTGGTAAGATGGTCACGATGAGAGAAATGTAAGAATTAAATAATAAATCGAAAAGCAAAAAATTTGTACTGAATTTAGTCAATTTAGGTCGTGACAGATTTTGGTATCAGAGCTAAGTTGGCGTGATATGAGTCGGTGTTAGTGGTTAAGGAAGTTTACATCCCCATGTACTGTGCATTGTTTAGATACAATTGTGTATATCGAGATGGAAGTGCAACTAAGAATTTGATTTTTAAATTCAAGAATAGACTTATTAACTGATAGCCGCTATGGTAGAAGGGCTAGTACATGAGCTCGAGGCCTTTGAGGTAGGCTTGAGAGTCGTACTGAGTCGCCACATGAGACTCAAGATGAGATTAAAGTGGAGGTTGATGTTGAGCATGCCCCACAGAGTCCGACAGTGAGATCGAACAAAGTTCGACTGTGAGATCCGCATCTTTGTATGATATTCCTTGTGATTTCCATATTGTATGACATTATTATATGTTAATGGATTCATAAGATGGTTGATTCGGATCTGATAAATGTGGATGAAACGAAATAACGTACGTAAAATCGAATAAGGATAAATCGGGAAAGCAGGGACCCAACAAGTTCGAATAAGGAATTTAATCGAGTTGACTGAAAATAAGGAATTTAAAATAGGGAAAAGATTGTGGATTTATGAAAGAAAGTCAATTTAATTTGGTCCCGAACACGTGCAAGGGTAAAATGGTCAAAAGACCAAAATTCGGTATAAATTCGACAAGTAATTTTCATTTAAAATATGGAATTTGCGAAATCTAGATCAATAATGAGGAAAATATTTAAATTCGAGTCCGATTGATCTAGATATTAATTTATGGGAATTAATCGAAATTAATTCGAAATTAATCGAGATTTTTAATTCGAAAAAATTTCTCCGAAAATAATCAGAAAATATACCGGAAAGATGAAAATAGACTGAGAAATCCATTTATTGATTAAATGGATAAAATAATAATTTTTAAGATATTTTTAGAGATATTTGGGTATTTTTAATATATTTAATTGATTAAAATAATAATAAATTAATTAATAAATTAAAAAAAAAAAGAAATCGAAAATCAGAATCGGGGAGAGAGAAAGACCCGCGAAAACCCAATGAACCCGATTTGCAACCCGTGACCCCCTGCGAGCCACCGACGGTCGACGAGCCTAGCTGACGGTCGGAGACGATAGAGGAGAGTCTGACGAGTCTATTGGTACTGATAACATGTGCCGAAGGTATCGATTTTCGGCGAATCGACGGACGAAAAATCGTGGGAGAAAACGCGTCGGTTCCGATGAACGGCGGTGTCCTAGCTCCGATTCGACCTAGCCGAGCACTCCCCTGGCCGAGGTGATCCTTTTGAGCCTAGTGGCGGCCGACGAGACGACCGGGATCACCGACGACGGTGAATAGGCTAAAACGGCACCGTAGCCAAGAAGGAAGAAAAGGAAAAAGAAAAAGAAAAAGAAAAGAAAAGAAAAGAAAAAAAAAAAGAAAGGAAAGAAAAGGGGAAAAAGGGAAGAAAGTGTACTCGGGGATGACTTGAAATTCGGGTAAGTGACCAAGAGTCGGGATTCACCTGCGGATAAATCCTGGGAATTCAATTTAATATTATTTTAGTGGAAAATGACTCAAATTTATATAATTGTCCAGTGTTACTACAGAGCCCGAATGAGAGCCGATTTAGCTCCGACTTTCATACCCTGCATCATATTGGGTAAGTACATTTTAATTACACTAATATGAGTCCTTAAATGCAGAGTTCATATTATTTTACGGATTTACGGATTAATTCTGCATAAAAGGAATTTTATTCGAAATTTTAAAGTAATTATCATAAATAGTATCCGAGCTATCCAATGAGTTTGGAACGAAGCCCGATGATTATTGATAAACCAACTGAGCCTAGTAAAACACGAAGAAGGGATTTTAAAAGTGGAAACGAGCTAAAAAAAGAGTCGAGGCCCATTAAAGTGCAATCGGGCCCAATAGAGTAAAACAGGCCCAGAGCTTTAGATTTGATTAGTAAGAGTGAAATACTGATCAGTATATTTGAACTGAACCCACATGTGTTATATGTAGCTCCGAAGACGTGCGAATTAGACTGAGAGACCTGGTACGGTCGAGTCGGGATAAGCTCGCGCGTGATTTCGGGTAAGGGAATTTTATGAGCACTTAGAGGTAGCTATACGCAGTTTCGAGGGGATTACATTACGTTAAATTCATTAGGCTACTCGAAAACAGAATAATAATTTTTGTGGAAAATATGGAAATAGTGACAAAGGACTATTTTGCCCCCAGTTAGAAAAATTTCAAAAATGGTAGTAAGACTATGAAATTGCATGAAATTCATGATTTTAATGTTTTTTTATGATGATGTTGCTTTAATTCAAGCAATTTATGGATAGGTTGGCTAGTATTTTCATGTTTTAAATGAAAAGGCACAGGTTAGGTGCCAATTGATATTTATTTAACATGTTTTGATAAAATTGAGCCACCTATCAGTGTTATATGAGTTGAAACCGTGCTTGAGTACTGCTCGTACCAAATTTTATATTTTAACTCATACACAGAGTGCTGGAGCCTTGTTCGCACTATTTATACAGATTTGTTTCATATGACTACCGTACTGGAGTTTTTCTCGTATGAGGTTTTCATTGAGTTTTTATACATATCCATACTAGAGTAATGCTCGTACGTGGATTTGAATTGAATTTATAATCAGTTTAAGTCGTACTGCAGCGCTGCTCGTACATAGATTTCATTGATTTCTATGAAACCATGCTAGAGCTTGGCTCGCATAAGGTTTTCAGATATCATGAATATGTATGGAGCCGTGCTAGAGCTTCGCTCGCACAAAGATTTATATGATATGTAAATAGCTGTGTTGGAGCCTCCTATAGACTGTGTGTCACAGTGAAATGATATGCTCACACGTGCATATTGAGACATACTTGACATGGGTGGATAAGACCTATTACAGGCACCCCTGATTGAGCTTGGGTTCACGGAGTACGTTGTACCATGTATGTCACGCGGAGTACGTTGTACCGTGGGGATTGTTGGAGTGGAGTGGCATTAGCCACGAGACAGCAAGTCTTGCCCTCGCAATCCTGATATTATGTTGTTCTGGCGGGTAGGACCGACCCACCTCCCATTTCAAGTGTGACACCCCACACACTAGGATCTATGTGCCAGGGATCACGAGGTTATGGCCATAGTCCTAGATATTACCGATATAGTCACCTACATGTCTCACATGATATAACTTTTGGTCTTGATAGACCAGGGTAGACCCGAAGGAGGGGTCAGCCCTGATTTTCTTATGATTTCAATTGAGTTTTGATTTTTCCCATGGAGGGATTTTATTAAACTTTCATTGATTTGTAACCCTGTGAGAAGGTGATTTTATAACGAAAATTTGAAAATAAAAAATTTTGTTGGAATGGATTTTGATTTGTTGAGTGTATCATATTTTGACCTAGACGGGGTGTTTTAAAACGTATCAATCCATTTGAGCATGAGATGTTTTCACATGAGAATTATTCCATGTTTTATATGTCGATTTCCTGTTTTAGAACAGATGATATTATATATATGGCATATCATTATTTTTACCTCATGTTCACATATATCCTGATTTCTTATCAATATGTAAATAGTATAGCTATCTACCCGTTTGTATTATTGCCTTACTGAGCATGTGGAGCTCACCCTTTCATTTTCCACCCACTTTCAGTGTTTCCACCATAGAGATAGCGGGTGTAGTGAGTAGACAACATAGCTGATTTCTATGATTCCTATCGACTTTTTAGGTATACACCATGTATAAAATTTTGTATTAGTATGCTTACAGCACAGTATTGTATCTGAAAGAATATTTGGGGGTGTAAATATAGAATCATGTGATGTATAAACATACCGACCACTCTATTATATTATGAATGATATCACTTTGTATGTTTACGTGTGATATTTCTTAATGGTTAAAAAGGGTATATCGATTATGATTCACAGCCCGACCTGTTCAGAGGGATTTGTCATGAGGACTTAAGAACGATTTTCTAAAAGTAAAAAATTTATACTGATTTTGGTAGTATTGGGTCGTGACAGTAAAAGTGGTATCAGAGCGAAGGTTGGCCAGACATGAATTAGTATCGATAAGTAAGCAATTAAGAGTTACAGTTCGTCAGATAAGAGTTCGTAATGGTCGTTAAGGAAAATTACATCCCCTTAGTACTGTGCTGTATGAGATGTCAAAGTGTATACTAGATGGGAATTTACTTAACAAATGAAATTTGATTACGGGATTTACACTATGTCGATCACCCGCAGTGTTAGAGGGGCTAGTACATGTGCTAGAGGCCATAGGGGCAGGCCTGAAGGCCGTGGTGATGGTATACAGACTGGTTAGGTACCCGAGGGAACTGTTGTGAGACCAGATGAGACTGAGGCACGCTTCGCTAGACTTGAGCGGAGTATTGAGAGCCTGGATGAAATTGTAGCGCAGCAGGCAGCGTTCGGGGCTAAAGATAGGCGAGATCCGACGAGACAGGCAGCAGCTGATCCCGAGATGCTGGCACAGGCTGCAGAGTTACCCGAGGTTTAGGCTCAGGCTGCGGAGGCATTGAGACCCCAACTAGCTCAGGATGCTGGATATGAGTGTGACCTTCATAGATTTAGACATTTTTAGAAGTTTAGACCTCCAGTCTTCCATAGGAGGAAGGACCAAGTAGTAGCTGAGGATTGGGTGTATCAGATGGAGAAGTTATATAGGCTTTTCAGGTGCACTACTATTGAGAGGGTTGCTTTTGCCGTATTTGTATTTAAGGGAGTGGCAGAGCATTGGTGGAGATCTACCGAGCCTATTTTGAGAGCTCGACATGCTGAGGTCACATAGGAGATATTTTTGGATGCCTTTAGGAGGCAATATGTTCCCGCTACTGCACAACGAAAGTTGAGGATGGAGTTTATGAGTTTGGTTCAAGGGAACCAGTCTATTGATGAGTATGAGACTCGATTCATTTCTTTGGGGAGATATGATTTAGAGACGATGAGTAGTGAGGATCAGAAGGTCCAAAAGTTTATAGATGGATTGAGACCAGCCATCAGATCTCGGTTGGCTCCCTTTGATGTTTCGACTTATGAGGAGGCAGTACATAGAGCTCAGCTGTGTGAGCAGGATTATGAGCGGAATGTCTCCGAGTCAGGAAAGATCAGTAGGAGTCGAGACAGAGATCGAAAGAGACCCAGGAGAGACAGATTTGTCAGGAGAGGGGTACGACTATCTAACAAGAGGTTGAAGATTGATGAGGTTCAGGAGAAGACAAATAGACCTCTTATTCATCCGACTTTACCACCAGCTAGAGGCATTATCATTAGAGGACCACGCCCTACTACTAATCGATGTAGGCGATGAGGCAGATATCATGGTACCAGGCCTTGTCCAGTGCCTATAGCTAATACTGTAGTATGTTATCGTTGTGGGAGGCCAGGGCATGTGGTGAGAGATTGCCCAGAGAGATAGGACACTACCCCACAGAAGGGTAAGGAGCCGGAGAGAGCTCCAGTTCAGGTTCTTGCTCAAAGGAGGAGAGCTACTGCCGAAGAGAAAGGGAAGCAAGTGATGGGTACAGGACGAGTTCATGCTTTGGACTAGGATACGATAAATCAGTCATCTGATGTGGTGAAAGGTACCATCCTGATCTTTGATTTAGAAGCATATGTTTTGATTGATCCTAGTGCCACACATTCATTTGTATATAAAATGTCTAAGTATGTAACGCTTACCCCTCTGAGTAGTAAATTATTAATACTTACCCCTATAAACACTAGTCAGCTAGTAGAGTATGTAGTCAGGGACTGTAAGTTGAAAGTCAAGGAAAAAGAAATGCCAGCTGACCTTTATTTTGATGTATATGAGGGACTTCGATTTCATACTAGTAATGGATTAGTTGGCTACCAATCGTGTTGTGTTAGATTACTTTTCTAAGACGTTAACGTTCAATACCCCCGAAAGATGTGTTGTAAAATTTCCCTGAAAAGTAATGCAATCAGTGGTTGTTGTAAAAAGAGCAATGAATTTTTACTGATTTTATGATTTATATATTTTGAAGGATTCATCGCATATATAGTTGATATGGACCAGGTACGATCAGATTTTAGAGACATTCTAATGGTTAGGGAGTTTCCTTATGTCTTTCAGAGGATTTACCAGGATTACCACCAGCCAGAGAGATGGAGTTTGGGATAGATTTAGTACCTGGTACAGAATCGATTTTGAGACCACCGTATAGAATAGCTCCGATTGAGTTGGAGGAGCTGAGGAAGTAGTTACAGGATTTGCTTGAGAAGGGGTTTGTTAGACCGAGCGTATCACCTTGGGAAGCTCCAATCTTGTTTGTGAGAAAGAAAGATGGCAGCCTCCGATTGTGTATGGATTACAGATTGTTGAATAAGGCTACCATTAAGAATAAGTATCTCCTTCCACGCATTGACGATTTGTTAGATCAGTTTCGGGGAGCACAGGTCTTTTCTAAGATTGATCTGAGGTTTTGGTATCATCAGCTGAGGATACGGAGGGAGGATGTGCCCATGACAACATTTAGGACCCGTTATGGTAATTATAAGTTTTTGGTTATGCCATTCGGGTTGACTAATGCCCCCACAGCATTCATGGCTTTGATAAACGATGTGTTCAAGCCATACCTGGATAGGTTTGTGATTATGTTTATCGATAATATTTTGGTAAACTCTAGATCCAGGAAGGACCACGAGCAGCACTTGAGGATAGTGCTACAGACCTTCAGAGAGAGACAGTTGTATGCCAAACTCGGTAAGTGTGACTCTGGTTGGAACAGATCTCTTTTCTGAGCCATGTGGTATCGAGAGATGGGGTGTCAATGGACCCATCTAAGATTGAGGTAATTGTTCAGTGGGAGCAGCCCAGGATAGTCACAGAGATTCGGAGTTTTTTGGGTTTGGCAAGATACTACAGGATATTTATTGAGGGTTTCTCCATATTAGCTGCTCCATTGACACGTCTCACACAGAAAGTGTTTAGAGAGGAGTTTTCAGGAGCTAAAGCGTCGGTTGACCACTGCTCTGGTTCTCACCATACCTACCAGCTCAGGAGGTTTCTTAGTATATACAGATGCATCGCATCAGGGACGGGGTTGTGTATTGATGCAGGATAGGAGGGTAGTTGCCTATGGATCTGGACAGTTGAAAGATCACGAGAGGAACTATTCAACTCATGATTTAGGGTTGGTGACCATAGTGTTTGCACTGAAGATATGGCGCCATTACTTATATGATGAGCAGTTTCAGATATTTACAGACCATAAGCGTCTGAAGTATTTATTCTCGCAGAAGAAGCTGAACATGAGACAGAGGAGATGACTCGAACTCCTGAAGGATTATGATTGCGAGATATTATACCACCCGATTAAGGCTAACGTAGTTGTTGATGCTTTGAGCAGGAATAGCCTAGGGTTATCATTTATGATGGTTTGAGAATATGACCTGCTAGAGCAGTTTGCAAGCCTCAGTTTAGACATAGCACCACTGAGATTGACAAAGTTGAGATCATTCTGAGCCTGAGGTTGGAGCCGGAGTTGATTGATCGTATCTGGCAGGCTCAGCAGAGTGATCAGGGATGTATTCAGTTGATGAGTTAGGTACAGGTAGGTACAGATACAGTTTTGTATTGAGTACTAATGGTTTACTGAGGTTCTGCGGTAGGATATGTGTTCTCGAGGATCCTGAGATCAGGAGGATGATTTTATCAGAGGCTCACTTAGCGAGGTATACAATACATCCGGGAAGTACAAAGATGTATCAAAATCTCTGGAGAGTTTATTGGTGGTTTGGAATGAAGAGAGTCATAGCAAAGTATGTCGCTAGATGTCTCGTCTGTCAACAGGTAAAGGTAGAGCATCAGAAGCCTACAGGATTATTGCAGCCTCTATCGATATCGACATGAAAGTGAGAGCATGTCACCATGGATTTTGTGATGGGATTACCGAGGACCCGCAGAGGTCACGATGCCATCTGGGTGATTATGGATAGATTGACGAAATCCGTCCATTTCTTAGCTATGAGAGCTACAGATGCTCTGAGTACTTTGGCGAACTTATATGTTCGAGAGATTGTCAGGCTACATGGCATTCCAGTGAGCATTGTTTCTGATAGGGATGCCTGCTTTACTTCCCATTTTTGGGAACACTTTCAGGAAGCGTTGGGGACCCAGTTGAGATTTAGCACCGCTTTCCATCCTCAGACAGATGGTCAGTCAGAGAATATTCTACAGACTCTGGAGGATATGTTGAGAGTATGTGTACTGGATTTTGGAGGCTCCTGGGATGATCATTTACCATTAGCCGAGTTCACCAATAATAAAAGTTATCAATTGAGTATCAGGATGGCACCGTATGAGACACTGTATGGTCGTAGATGTCGTTCTCCTATTGGATGGGAATAGATTTAGTGACAGACAGTTATTTGCTCCTGACTTGGTTCAGCAGGCTACTGAGGATGTCAGATTGATATCCGATAGATTACGGACAGCTCAGAGTCGACAGAAGAGTTACGCTGACAGGAGACGCAGACCACTAGAGTTTGTAGAGAGTGAGTCGGTGTTTTTGAGAGTTTCTCCTTCCAAGGGTATCATGAGGTTCGGTAAGAAAGGTAAACTGAGCACTCGTTTTATTGGACCCTTGGAGATTCTGGAGTGAGTGGGAGATAAGGCCTATAGATTAGCATTGCCACCAAAGTTGGCAAGTGTACACAGTATCTTCCACGTTTCTATGCTTCGGAAGTACCATCCGGATCCGTCACATGTGATTCACTACGAGCTATTAGAGCTCAGTGACAATATGACATATGTTGAGAGACCGGTTCGAATTTTGGATAAGAAGGAGAAGGTATTGCGATCCAAGACGATCTCCCTGGTGAAGGATCAGTGGCAGTATCACACTTCGGAGGAAGCTACCTGGGAACTAGAGAGCATGATACAGGAGAAGTACCTGGAGTTGTTTACCGACTGATTTAGTTCTAATTTGGACAATCAAATTCTTTTAGTGGGGGAGATTGTGAGATCTGTATCTTTGTATGATATTCCTTATGATTTCCTTATTGTATGACATTATTATATGTTAATGGATTCATGAGATGGTTGAATCGGATCCAATAAATGTGGATGAAACGAAATAACGTACATAAAATCGAATAACGATAAATCGGGAAAGCAGGGACCCAACAAGTTCGAATAAGGAATTTAATCGAGTTGACTAAAAATAAGGAATTTAAAATAGGGAAAAAGATGGTGGATTTATGAAAGAAAGTCGATTTAATTTGGTCCTGAACACGTGCAAGGGTAAAATGGTTAAAAGACCAAAATTCCGTATAAATTTGATAAGTAATTTTCATTTAAAATATGGAATTTACGAAATCTGGATCAATAACGAGGAAAATATTTAAATTCGAGTCCGATTGATCTAGATATTAATTTATGGGAATTAATCAAAATTAATTCAAAATTAATCGAGATTTTTAATTCGAAAAAATTATCCTGAAAATAATCGAAAAATATACTGAAAAGACGAAAATAGACTAAGAAATTCATTTATTGATTAAATGGATAAAATAATAATTTTAAAGATATTTTTAGAGATATTTGGGCATTTTTAATATATTTAATTGATTAAAATAATAATAAATAAATTAATAAATTAAACAAAAAAAGAAAAAAAAGGAAATCGAAAATCAGAATCGGGGAGGGAGAAAGACCCGCGAAAACCCACCGAACCCAATTTGCAACCAGTGACCCCCGATGAGCCACCTGCGGCCGACGAGCCGATTATATGGTCGAAGACGATGGAGGAGAGTCTGGCGAGTTTATTGGTACCGATAGCGCGCCGACGATACCGATTTCCTGTGAATTGACGGACGAAAAATCGTGGGAGAAAACAGATCGGTTCCGATGAACGGCGGTGTCCCAGCTCCGATTCGATCCAGCCGAGCACTCCCCTGAACAAGGCGATCCTTTTAAGCCCAGTGGCGACAGACGAGACGGCCAGGATCGCCGGCGACGGTGAATAGCCTAAAACAGCACCGTTGCCAAGAAGGAAGAAAAGGAAGAAGAAAAAGAAAAAGAAAAAGAAAAAGAAAAGAAAAAAAAAGAAAGGAAAGAAAAGGGGAAAAAGGGAAGAAAGTGTACCCGGGGACAGTTCAAAATTCGGGTAAGTGACCGAGAGTCTGGATTGACCTGCGGATAAATTTCGAGAATTCAATTTAATATTATTTTAGTGGAAAATGACCCGGATTTATATAATTGTGCAGTGTTACTACAGAGCCCGAATGAGAGCTGATTTAGCTCCGATTTTTGTACCCCGCATCATATTGGGTAAGTACATTTTAATTACGATAACATGAGTCTTTAAATGTAGAGTTCAGATTATTTTACGGATTTACGGATTAATTCTGCATAAAAGGAATTTTATTCGAAATTTCGAAGTAATTATCGTAAATAGTATCCGGGCTATCCAATGAGTTTGCAACAAAGCCCGATAATTATTGATAAACCAAATGAGCCTAGTAAAACTCGAAGAAGGGATTTTAAAAGTGGAAACGGGCTAAAAAAGGGGTCGAGGCCCATTAAAGTGCAATCGGGCCCAATAGAGTAAAATAGGCCCAGAGCTTTAGATTTGATCAGTAAAAGTGAAATACTAATCAATATATTTGAACTGAACCCATATGTGGTTATATACAGCTCCGAAGACGAGCAAATTGGACTGAGAGACTTGGTACGGTCGAGTCGGGATAAGCTCGCGCGTGATTCCAGGTAAGGGAATTTTATGAGCACTTAGAGGTAGCTGTACGTTGTTTTAAGGGGATTTACAATACGTTAAATTCATTAGGCTACCCGAAAATAGAATAAAATTTTTTGCAAAAAAATATGGAAATAGTGACAAATGACTATTTTGCCCCAGTTAGGAAAATTTCAAAAAGGGTAGTAAGGATATGAAATTGCATGAAATTCATGATTTTAATATTTTCATGATGAGGTTGCTTAATTTAAGCAATTTATGGATAGGTTGGCTATTATTTTCGTGTTTTAAATGAAAAGGCACTTGTTAGGTGCGAATTGATATTTATTTAACATGTTTTGATAAAATTGAGCCACCTATCAGTGTTATATGAGTCAAAACCATGCTTGAGCACTGCTCGCATCGAATTTTATATTTTAACTTATACACAGAATGCTGGAGCCTTGCTAGCAATATTTTACAGATTTTTTTCATATGGCTACCGTACTGGAGTTTTTCTCGTACGAGGTTTTCATTGAGTTTTTATACATATCCGTACTAGAGCAATGCTCGTACGTGGATTTCAATCGAATTTATAATCAGTTTAAGTCGTACTGGAGTGCTGCTCGTACGCAGATTTCATTGATTTCTATGAAACCATGCTAGAGCTTCGCTCGCACAGGGATTTATATGACATGCATATAGCCATGTTGGAGCCTCCTGTAGACTGTTTGTCACAGTGAGATGATATGCTCACACGTGCATACTGAGACATACTTGACATGGGTGGATAAGACCTATTACAGGTAGCCTTGATTGAGCTTGGGTTCACGGAGTACGTTGTACCGTGTATGTCACGTGGAGGACGTTGTACCCTGGGGATTATTGGAGTGGAGTGGCATTAGCCATGAGACAGCAAGTCTTACCCTCGCAATCCTGATATTATACTGTTCTGGCAGATAGGATCGACCCACCTCTCGTTTCAGGTGTGACACACCGCACACTAGGATCCGTGTGCCAGGCATCACGAGTTTATGGCCATAGTCCTGGATATTATCGATATAGTCACCTACTTGTCTCAAATGATATAACTTTTGGTCTTGATAGACCAGGGTAGACCCGAGGGAGGGGTCAGGCCCCGATTTTCTTATGATTTCAATTGAGTTTTGATTGTTCCCATGGAGGGATTTTATAAAACTTTCATTGATTTGTAACCTTGTGAGAAGGGTGATTTTATAACGAAAATTTGAAAATAAAAAATTTTGTTGGAATGGATTTTGATTCGTTGAGTGTATCATATTTTGACCTAGACGGGGTGTTTTAAAACGTATCGATCCATTTGAGCATGAGATGTTTTCACATGAGAATTATTCCATGTTTTATATGTTGATTTGCTGTTAGAGAACAGATGATACTATATATATGGCATATCATTGTTTTTACCTCATGCTCACATATATCCTGATTTCTTATCAGCATGTAAATAGTATAGCTATCTACCCATTTGTATTATTGCCTTACTGAGCATGTGGAGCTCACCCTTTCATTTTCCACCCACTTTCAGTGTTTCCACCATAGAGATAGCGGGTGTAGTGAGTAGACGGTATAGCTGATTTCTGTGATTCCCATCGACTTTCAGGTATACACCATGTCTAAAATTTTGTATGAGTATGCTTACAACACAATATTGTATCTGAAAGAATATTTGGGGATGTAAATATAGAATCATGTGATGTATAAACATACCGACCACTCTATTATATTTTGAATGATATCAATATGTATGTTTACGTGTGATATTTCTTAATGGTTAAAAAAGGTATATCGATATTGATTCACAGCGCGACCTGTTCAGAGGGATTTGTCACGAGGAGGTAAGAAAGATTTTCTAAAAGCGAAAAATTTGTATTGATTTTGGTAGTATTGGGTCATGACACCGACAGAGAGATCGGTCAGAGTTTGAAAGAGTGATCAAACAGTATTGAGACACGCTTCGCGAGGTTGGAGCGGAGTGTGGAGAATATTATGGAGTTATTTGCTCGAGGTATGCAGAAGATTTGAGGGCGAGTCAAAGCATTGGTGGAAGTCTGCTCAACCCATCTTAAGGGTTAGACATCCATAATGGATATGGAAAATAATACTAGATGTATTTCGGTGACAGAATATCCCAAAAACTGCTTAAAGAAAATTACATATTAAATTCTTTACTCTGACCCAGAGGAACTGGTTGATTAACGAGTATGAAACTCAGTTTATATTCCTAGGCAGATATGACCTCGACACTATAAACAATGAGAGTCGAAATGTCTGAAAGTTCATAGAAGGGCTCAGATGGTCAATTAGAGTCTGATTGGTCCCATTAGATATCACTACCTATGTCGAGGCAGTGCACAGACTATAGTTGTGTGAATAAGATTATGAGTTGCACGTCTCTGAGATTGGGAAAGGTAGTAAGGGCCAAAATTGAGACAAAAATAAATAGAGAATGACAGAGATGTCAGAACGGGAAAAAGGTAGTTTGGTAAAAGCTTAAAGCCGATGAGTCACGGGGTAAGATGATTGGTAAGACCCCAGTGTATCCAATTTCAACACTTTTAAGGGGTATTGTGATTGGAGGACCCCAACCTGTTCCGTAGCAAGTGTAAACAGTGTAGGATGTCTGGTAGATACCACGAAAAATAAGATGTTGGACGAGGACGAGTATATACCTTGGACCAGGACACTACTGATATTTCATTTGATGTGGTGGAAGATACCACACTGGTAGTGAATAATGAAGTAATTATTTTAATTGATCCTGGTGCCACGCATTTATTTATACTGCCTTCAGTTGCTTATAAGCTAGTGAAAGATGTGAAACCTGTACCCTTAGGCAAGATGAGGATAGTTAACTGATTTTCACTAACGAAATATGGGTATAGGGATTGTTAGTTGAAACGGGGGAAAAAGGATACATCAGCCGATTTTATTCAATGGAATATGAATAATTTTGAAGAAATATTTAAGAATAGATTGATACGGCTGCAAACTATGCTGTTTAGAGTGCTATCCTAAGATAGTGATGTTTTCACCCCTAAAAAGTATATTGTAAGTTTTAACAAGTAATGAAAGAGTTTGTTATAAGTGATATATGAAAGGAGATAAGCTTTGAGATGTGATAGATCCTGAATACGAGATATATTGGAATAAGAGGAGTAAGCAAGGTAAGGATATCTTTGATATGTAAAGTAATTTGGATTAAGCGATATGTAGTGAATATTAATTGCAACCAAGGATAAAGGGTGGATATATCCATAACCCAGTCCATGTGGTCAAGTCTGAGGGTTAATAAAAGTATTTCAAAATACTTCCCCGCCTGAAGACTTGACAACGTCTAGAAGCGCACACATAACCTATAAATTGAAATCAACAGTCATAATATATACATTTAAAATTTAGGTGCCTTTGTTGGTACAATAAAGAAATATAGAATTTGATTAATCATGAAGGTTTAAAAATTAAAATTTTATACAAGCCATTAATATAAAAAAAGGAAATGGCGCGGGTTAGTATCTTGAACGGAAGCGATTTCGAAATGACATTATACGTTTATCCGTACATAGGTCAAGGATATGGGTGATTGAAATATTTAGTGGAACTCAACTACGATGAGGTATTTAAACCTTACCTGGACCGATTGGTTGTCATCTTTAGCGATGATATTTTGATGTATTCGAAGTCCAGGGAAGAGCATGAGTAGCGATAGGAAACTGTCTTACAGACGAGTGTTGAGAGTTTCTCAAAATTGGCTGCTCAGTTGACATTTGTCGTTTGGAAAAAGATTGCATACGAGTGGGATGATAAGTATGAAAGTATCTTCGGTGAGTTTTGGTAAATTGAAGTAATGAACTGATCACCGTAAGTATTCTCACCATAACCAACAGGTCAAGAGGTTTCAGTATGTATGGATACCTCAAAATAAGGATTAGGCTATGCATTGATGTAAAATGGGAAGATAGTCGTTTATGGATCCAGATAGTTCAAGGACCATGAGAGAAACTATCCGACCCATGATTTAGAGTTGACAACCGTAGCGTTTACTCTAAAAGTATGGCGCCACCACTTAAATGGTAAGAAATTTCGAGTATGTACTGATCGTAAAAGCCCCGAGTATCTGTTTTCACAGAAAGAGTAGAATATGAGATAACCAAAAGGGTTAGAGCTTCTAAGGATTATGATTGTGAACATTGTACCACCCAGGAAAGGCTAATGTAATGGCTGATGCATTGAATAGAAAGAGTCTCGGGATGGTATTACCTATGATGGTCAGAGAGCATGAGCTGCTAGAGCAGTTGTGAGCCTCAGTAGTGATATGATCTCTTCTCATGATGACGATAATTTTGTGACAGCTAGCCTGAGGTTAGAACCGAATTTGTGTGACCGAATTTGCCAGACTTAGCGTGATGATCGTCATGGTGTCGATAGTGTGGGTCAGATTCAGAAGGGTATAGTGATAGAGTTCACAGTGAGTGATGATGACTTACAGAGGTTCAGAGACAGTATAAGTGCTCCCTAGGACTATAGTTACTGAGATAGTGTTATTGTCAGAAGCTCACTCTTCGGGATATACAGTGCATCTGGGAAGTAATAAATATATCGAAATCTCTAAAAAGGGTATTGGTGGTCAGGCTTGAAAAGAAATATTGTAGAGTTGTAGCGAAGTGTCTCGTATGTCAGCAGAATAAGGTAGAATAAAAGAAGTTGTGGGGTTATTGCAGCCTCTACTTATATTGATACGAAAAATGGGAACAAGTTACCATGGATATCGTGATGGGTTACAGAGGACCCGAATGAATCACGAGGCTATCTGGGTGATAGTCGATAGATTGATTTAGTCTACCCATCTTCTAGCTATGAAATCCCCAGATACTCTAAGTGCATAGGCAGATTGATGTGTACGAAATATTGTGGAACATTCTGTAGCGTTCCAGTGAGCATGATATCAGATAGGGATTCCCGCTTCACTTCGTACTTCTGGGAATATTGTTTTTCAGGAAGCTATGGGAACCCGATTGAGTGTTAGCACAGTTTTTCATCCTCAGATAGATGGTCAGTTAGAGAGGACTGTACAGGTTCTAGAGGATGTGATGAGAGTGTGTGCCATTAATTTTATAAGCTCCTGGGATGATCAGTTGTTACTAATTGAATTCGCCAATAATGACAGTTGTCACTTGAGTATCAGGATGACTATATATGAGGCATAGTATGGCCATAGGGAGTTGTTTCCCGACTTGGATAAGAAGAAATGGGTGACAGATAGAGAATCGTTCCCGAATTTGTAAGACAAACCTCTGAGAATGTTCAATTGATTTATGAGAGATTAAGAACACCTCAGAGCAGATAGAAAAGCTATGCTGACAAGAGACAGAAAACCATTGGAATTCACAGAGGGTGAATCAGTATTGTGGCAGTTACATGTCCTAAGAACATAACGAGATTCGGAAAGAAGGCAAATTGAGTTTCGTTAGATTGAATCCTTTGAGAGATTGAACAAAGTGGGAGATAAGGCCTGAAGGTTGGCATTACCACTTGAATAAGTAGGCATCCACAATGTGTCCCATCTTTTGATGCTTCGAAAATAATATGCAAACCCAGCATATGTGATTGGATATGAGCGCCAACAGCTTAGCTCAATGAAAGTATAATGTATGATTGGAAAATTGATTCGGGTATTAGACGAAAGGAGAAGGTGTTGAGGTTTAAGACGATCTCCCTAGTAAAAGTATAATGGTAGTATTACACTTCGGAAAAAGTCACATTAGAATTAAAGAGTATGATGCGATAGACGTACCCGGAGTTGTTTATAGACCCTTTTGACTCGGTTCTAATTTGGATGACCAAATTTCTTAAGTGGGGGAGATTGTGAGACCCAATTTTATTTAAAACACGAAATGAGAAAAAATGCAAAAGGATTGAAATGGTATTCCCGAACACGTGAAGGGTAAAACGATCAAAATATCGAAAGTTGGTATAAATTCGAGAAGAAAATTTTATTAAAAATATGAGAATGCGAAATCTTGATCAATGACGAAGAAATAATTAAATTTCGGATTAAATTGATCAAGATATGAATTTATTGGAATTAATCAAAATTTTTACCTCGGGAAATTATCCCGAAAATAATCAAAAAATATACCGAAAAGGTAAAATCGAACTAATAAATTCATTTACGGATTAAATGAATTTAATCTGAATTTTTGAGATATTTTTAGGATTTTATTATTATTTTAATGAATAAAATAATAACAAAAATAAATTATAAATAAACAAATAAATAAAATTAAACAAAAATAGAAAGCAGAAATCGCGAAACGTGATTTCTGGAAAAGCCGACGAAGCCGAGCCCCTTACCTTCACCGAACGGAGCGATCGATGGTAGCCCAAGCGAAGGAAGCCCAGCCGAGCCACCACCGACACCAACAAGCCGACGAACAGTGGCGAACGGCGAGAGAAAGGGGGAAAGAGAGAACCGAGAGGGAGAAAAGGAATTTGCCGACGATCGGTGCCGATTCAGGCTCGGCCACCACCAGCCGAGCATTCTCCAGGCGTAGGCAGCGTGATTGGTGGCTGTAGCGGCTGGTAGAACGGCGGCTAGCGCCGGTAACGGTAAGAAAGAGAACCAAAATCGATGGCGAGGAGAGAACAGGCCGAACCGACCACTTTCCGGCCACCTCGGACGAAATCGACCCCAGATCCTTGCATCGGACGATCCCGTGGAGCTACTGGCGATGAAAACTGGCATAGAACCGGTCGGCGAAGCCTTGAATCGATCGAATCGGACTGAATCGGCTAGACCGAATCGGTCTAAACCGAGTTGAACCGGACCAGACAGTTTCAGCAAAAAAGAAAAGGAAAAAAAGGAAAGAAAAAGAGGAAAACTTGGGAAAAATTTCAGTGATGCAATCGAGCTATGGGCAAGTCGGTAAGCAGTCAAAATTGACCGATTTAAATTTTGAAATATTTAATTTGATTAAAATTCGACTGAAAATTTACCCGAAAAATATATTAAATTGTGTAGCTCGATGATTGACGTCAAACGAGAGCTTGAGACAGCTTCGATTTACGTACTATCATGGAATATTCGGTAAGTAACCCTTATTTATGACAATTTGCATCGTTATGCATGTTAGAATTTATCGCATAAATTACGAATCACTTGAAATGAATTATATTCTGGAAATTTAGATAAATTGTCGTAAATAATTAAATAAGCTATTCGAGAGTTTAGAATGAGGCTCAATAAATAGTGAAGGGCCCAATGAGCCCAATAATCCTCGATAATGTGAATAGTAAGTGGAAAACGGGCTTAAGGTCGATTAAGGCCCATTATGGTACAATTGGGCCCAATATGGGTAAATGGGCCTAATGATTTAAATTAAGCCCAGAAAATATGAAATACAATTAATTGTATTGTATTTGACCTGATGTATATTTATACGCAATTTCAGAGATTGGATTAGGAGCAAATCGGACTGCGTGACGAGTCATCAGTGGAAAGGTCAGACTGTACAGAAAATGAGGTAAGGGAATTGTGTGAGTAGCTAGAGGTAGTTACACGTATTTTAATAGCTTTGTATACACTGAATATGTATGTATACACTGATATTGTATAAAGGTCCTAAAAATGGTTTAAAGATTTTAAGGACTCGAAATAGGTAAAGACTATTTTACCCCTATTGAGGAAAATTCACCTAAGGATGGTGAAAGCATGACATGCATGAAATGCATGATTTAAGGAAATTTCTGGTTTAAGAAATTTTATTGGTTTTAAGCAAAGAAAATCGGTAGATTGACCAACAATTGCAAAAGTTTCCCAAAATAACACTACGTAAGTGTTATTGGTATTTAAATGAAATTCTTTGGAAAACGGGCCAACTATTAATTTTATATGGAAACAGATAGTGCTGGCACATAGCTCGCACTATATCTACGTTTGTGAGTGTGCATAAATGTGATTGAGCAGTTGCTTGCACCGACTTGTGTGATATCATATGCATGAAATGTGCTAGAGCGGTTGCTCGCACTGATTTTATTATGTGAAATGCATGAGAGGTGCTAGAGCTTAGCTTGCACTCTGTTTTGACTGTTTTGACTTGATATTCTTAATAAGGTGCTAGAGCGATTGCTCGCACTAGTTTTAATGATTTGACATGCATGACAGGTGCTGTAGCTTAGCTCGCATCTTATTTTGATATGATAACTGCATAAAAGTCGTGCTAAAGTGAAACTCGCACGAGATTTGATGTATTTATGCATAAAGCTGTACTAAAGTGATAATTCTATATTTTTAGAGTTATTTGTGCTTAATTTCCTAATTAATTATTTAAATCCCCAATTTATTTTGTTAATTATCCCCTTTATTTAATTAAAATTCTCATGTTCGCAGATAAATTAAATCCAGATGAATTTTGAATATTTCGGTAGAAAATGGATCGAAATTGGGCTAAAATCGAGATTGGACCATGCAGACAACACGAGCCTAGCACATCCAATTGGACAGAAAGACAGATGACATGGAAATATTATTTTTCAAGGAGCCAATGGTGTGAAGACAAGTGGCGAGACAATGTCAACTCATCTAGGATGAAAATATTATAATTGTACCCCTAAGTGTGTGTATAAATAGAAAAAGATGTCAATTGAAAAAGGGGTAGCCTAGGTTAGAATAGAAGTAGGCTAGGGTAGAATAGTTTTAGTGTATTTTTAGGATTTATTTTTCTTGTTCTTTTCTTTTCCCGTTACCCATTTTCTTAGATTATTTTTACTGTTCATTCGATTGTCTTCATTTATCTTTGTTAAATTTCATTTCAATGAAAACTCACCTTCAATTCATGCTCTCGGTTTGAAATCATTAAGCTCTTTTATTTGCCAATTTTTATTCACAAAGATTGCTCCTTATGTTAACTCTCGATTTTCCTTAAATATTGATTAAGCTTCCTTAGTTTTATTTGAAAGAAACCATCACTTTTGTAGCTCTCGGTTAAATTTCAAGAGGTTGCATTCGGGTTCAAGCGTCTTTACTCTGTCTCCTATTTCTTTAAATTCTGTTGCTTTGATGTGGGATGATGCACAGCATTTGTCCACATCAACAGCATAGTGGAACTCGGTAGGAGAAGACAGTGAAGGAAACCACAGCTCGGGAATTTCTTGTTTTCATTAATGAAGCACGGACAAAGTGGAAATGATGTTATTGTTCATTTTCTTTTGGGTTTATAATCATTTGCTGCATTGTATCCTTATTTTATTCTTTTCTTATTCCATCTTGGATTTGCATGATTTTCTCTTATTCGGTGCTTGCTCATAGTTAGTGATGTTGCCTCCTTGAACGACAACGGGATGATGTCAATGCGATTTCTTCCACGTGTTCTTCGTGTGTATATCCTGCAAAAACAATGGAAATCAGAGGGCGCAGGGATTGGTCACTGCACGCGCGCTCCGATGATAGTTAGAAAGCTGAGTTTCTTTATATGAGAAGAAGAGAATTGTGTTCTTTAGAATTAAAGGGTTCAAGTGTTTTCTCGAGTATTTATAGGTTTCTTCCGGGTCGGTTCGGGCTGAGGCCCAGACGCGTGTTTGGGCCGCGACAGAGCTTTTATACTCTGTCGCTGTTCGGAGCTGGACGACTTTGCGGGAGAGTTCAGCGGGCGGCAGAGTGTATGTGTGAACCTCTGCTGCAATCTATGCGGCAGGGGTCTGCCGCAGTCTATGCGGCAGGGGTCTGTCGCGGTATACTGTACCGCACAAGCCTACGCGGACGAGTCTCTATCGCCTTACTCTGTCGCCTACCACACTACTCTGTCGCTTGGAGACTCTGACGCTGTAACAGCCATGTGGCTTATCTTGTGTTTGACACATGGCGGTCTCCGATTGGTCGATCCTTGTACACGTGGACGATGACGATAGGACCACCATCAATTGCTCCCCACTCTTTGGTAGGAATTTTTCCTGCGAAAGAGGATTCTTAATAGAAAGATATATTTTCAGAAAGAATTTTACATACCTTTCTGAGGCCTGACTATCGCGACGCGAGCGCGTCTTTAGTTCTTATGGCCTTTATGTTTCCATTGCCTGGCCATAGTGACGCATAGCGCCCAGGCTCTTATGGCTAGTTGGATCTTTCACGCCTGGCCACAGTGACGCATAGCGCCTCAGGCTCTTACGGCTCGTCTGAATATACGCCTGGCCACAGTGACGCTATTGCGCCTCAGGCTCTTACGGCTCGTCTGATTTTCACGCCTGGCCACAGTGACGCATAGCGCCTCAGGCTCTTACGGCTCGTCTAAATATACGCCTGGCCACAGTGACGCTATTGCGCCTCAGGCTCTTACGGCTCGTCTGATTTTCACGCCTGGCCACAGTGACGCATAGCGCCTCAGGCTCTTACGGCTCGTCTGAATATACGTCTGGCCACAGTGACGCATAACGCCTCAGGCTCTTATGGCTCTTCTGAATATATGCCTGGCCACAGTGACGCATAGCGCCTCAGGCTCTTACGGCTCTTCTGAATATACGCCTGGCCACAGTGACGCATAGCGCCTCAGGCTCTTACGGCTCTTCTGAATATACGCTTGGCCACAGTGACGCATAGCGCCTCAGGCTCTTACGGCTCTTCTGAATATACGCCTGGCCACAGTGACGCATAGCGCCTCAGGCTCTTACGGCTCGTCTGAATATACGCCTGGCCACAGTGACGCATAGCGCCTCAGGCTCTTACGGCTCTTCTGAATATACGTCTGGCCACAGTGACGCATAGCGGCTCAGGCTCTTACGGCTCGTCTGAATATACGTCTGGCCACAGTGACGCTATTGCGCCTTAGGCTCTTACGACTCATCTGATTTTCACACCTGGCCACAGTGACGCATAGCGCCTCAGGCTCTTACGGCTCATCTGATTATACGCCTGGCCACAGTGACGCTATTGCGCCTCAGGCTCTTACGGCTCATCTGATTTTCACGCCTGGCCATAGTGACGCATAGCGCCTCAGGCTCTTACGGCTCGTCTGACAGATCTAGGCTTTTCCTTAGTGCTTGTGAATTCTCTTCTTCTACTAAGGGCACCATCCTGGGTGACAATGTTCCAATTTCCACGGGGATTAATGCTTCAGCGCTGTAGACGAGACTGAACGGCGTTTCTCCGGTCGACACCCGACTAGTGGTACGATATGCCCATAAAACACTAGGTAATTCATCCACCCATGCCCCTTTAGCTTTGTCTAATCTGGTCTTTAGCCCATGAAGAATAGTCCGATTACTGACTTCGGCCTGTCCATTGGCTTGAGGATATGACACAGAAGAAATTCTTAGCTGAATGTTGAGGCGTTTACAGAATTCACGGAAGGCATTACAATCGAATTGCTTTCCATGGTCGGCATTTAAGTTGCTTGGGATTCCGAATCAACAGATAATGTCTTTCCATACCATTGCCTCGACTTTCTTCTCCGTGATTGTAGCTAAAGGTTCCGCTTCAATCCACTTTGTAAAGTAATCGGTGGCAACTAACAGGAATTTTCTTTGGCCCGTGGCTAATGGGAAAGGCCCCAGAATGTCCAAGCCCCATTGTGCGAATGGAATTGGCTGTATCGTACCCCGAGAGGGAGTTACTGGGGTTGTACCATCTTCATAACTTCTTCCTGAGCCACATATTTATTGGCTCTGGCAACCAGGTCGAAAAGTGTCACCGGCTGGTCGAGGGAGAGGGATTCTTGCAACTTTTCAGACCTCGTCCCTTACAACATTGCAGCCATGGCTACTCCTACCGGTAGATCGTCAACCTCCAAGGTTGCATCTCTGAAACGATCTACGTAGCTCTTCAAGGATTCTTTATTCCCTTGTTTCAGAGTGAGTAGGTAAGTGGCGTCCTTCTTTCTCTGGCTATTAATCATGAAGATTTGCAAAAATTCATTTCGTAATTGGTCGAAGGATGAGATGGAACCTTGGCGCAACCCATTGAACCACTTCAGAGCGTGCCCGGACAATGTGAGAGAAAAAGCCCTGCACATAATTTTGTCTTTCCATCCATGCAGCAACATGAGGGGCTCATAACTCTGTATGTGGTCATAGGCCTGCACATAATTTCGTCTTTCCATCCATGCAGCAACATGAGGGACTCATAACTCTGTATGTGGTCATAGGGGTCTGCTTTGCCTGAGTAAGTGGCCATAGAAGGCATCTTGAACTTCTTCAGTAAAGGTTTATTTATGATCTCCGGACTGAACGGAATCCTCCTTTTTTGACTATCATCCGGAGACACCAGTTTTCTCTTTTCCAAAATTCTTTCGACAGCTTTCTCCAAACTTTGCGACCCTCGAGTCGAGTATGTTTGCCTCCCTTGGGGACTAGAAGAGTCCGACTGGTAGGCACCCCTTCCGGCATCTCCCATTCTGGGACTTGACCTTTAGCGACAGTCTCGGGGGTCAGAACTCCTCTATCTTCGTCGCTCCCCAGATCTATGTTCTCCTAACTCCTGCTCCAACTCCAGGGGAGAAGAGCCGCGCCATGAGGGAGAACGCTGCCGCCTATGGGCCGCGGGAGAACTCTGCTGCCTATAGGCTGCGGGAGAACTTCGTCGCATACGTGTTGCCGGAGACCTCTGCCTCGTGTTGACTGCGGGTGAGCTCTGCGGTATGCCTGCTGCGGGAGATCTGTGAAATCTACAGTCCGCGGGTGAGTACTGCTGGCGATCTGCTGCGAGAGAGCTCTAACGCCCGTGGTTTGCGTGTGAGCTCTGCCGCCTATCTGCTGCGGGAGAGCTCTGAAGTCTGCGGCCCGCGGGTGAGCTCTGCCGCCTATCTGCTGCGGGAGAGCTCTAAGGCCTGCGGTCCGCGGGCGAGCTCTGCCGCCCTCCTGCCGCGGGAGAGCTCTGAAGTCTGTGGTCCGTGGGTGAGCTCTGTCGCATATCTGCCGCGGGTGAACTCTGCCGCGTCAGGTCAACGGTAGTATTCACTTTCTGTAACCCTGCCACAGGGTAATTCCTTTGAAATGCAGTAGAGTTTGGGGTTAATCCAGTGCCATTATTTTGCCCTCCTGCCCCTTGTCCAGCACTCACCAGGGTGGAGGATTGACCTCTTTCATAGGTCTACCTTGGGATGTTTTCCCCCACCAACTGCTGTACTTCATGGGGTAAGCTGAATTGTGGGAGAGCGTTTCTGAAAAAGCTCACCATAGCTTTCAACGCTGTCCTCGTCTCCTCATTTTGACGTTTCAGGGTTTCAAATTCCTCTAGAGAAACCAAGGCTCTTCTGTCATCCCTTTCACTATGTCTTCGTCTTTGTTCTGCCCTGACAGGGGGACTCATAGAATTCTGCTCCCCTGTCACTTCTGCTGTAAAACGTGTCCTCACCATTTTGATAGGGAATCTGACTTTTTGTTCTGGTTCCCACAGACGGCGCCAATTGATGTTGCCTCCTTGAACGACAACAAGATGATGTCAATGTGATTTCTTCCACGTGTTCTTCGTGTGTATATCCTGCAAAAACAATGGAAATCAGAGGGCATAGGGATTGGTCCCTGCACGCGCACTCCGATGATTAAGTTAGAAAGCTGAGTTTCTTTATATGAGAAGAAGAGAATTGTGTTCTTCAGAATTAAAGGGTTCAAGTGTTTTTTCCCCTCCTTCTCCTTTTAGGTACTCACCTGGGGAATTTATAGGTTTCTTCCGGGTCGATTCGATCTGAGGCCCAGGCGCGTGTCTGGGCCGCGACAGAGTCTTTTATACTCTGTCGCGGTTCGAAGCTGGATGACTTTGCGGGAGAGTTCAGCGGGCGACAGAGTATATGTGTGAACCGCAGCCGCAATCTATGAGGCAGGGGTCTGTCGCAGTCTATGCGGCAGGGGTCTGCCGCAGTATAGGCGGTAGGGGTCTGTCGCGGCATACTGTGCCGCACAAGCCTACGCGGACGAGTCTCTATCGCGTTACTCTGTCGCCTACCACGCTACTCTGTCGCTTGGAGACTCTGACGCTGTAACAGCCATGTGGCTTATCTTGTGTTTGACACGTGGCGGTCTCTGATTCGTCGATCCTTGTACACGTGGACGATGACGATAGGACCACCATCAGTTAGAGTATGATATTTATGTTTTCTGCATTTAGTTATGTTCCCTGCATATAGTTCATCTACTGCATTTTACTTCATAGTCATGGTAGTTTGTTATTTGCTGGATTAAGAAATGATTGTGATTGTTTGTTCGGGTAAAGATTAAAGAAGCATTACATAGGAGCATAGTTTAAGTCATAGCAACAAGATAACATTTATTTTCAGTCTCTGTTGTGCTCTGTTTCCAGATGTTTGTACTGCTCATTATGGATGTCAACTTTTGGTTTGTTTTCAGTGCTTCTTCTTTTTCGGGTAGATGTTATTGTTATGTTGAATGTTTGATTAGTGATTGATAATTGATAATAGGCAGCATCACTCAAAGCACTTCAGGATTTCTTTGATTCTCGGGTTAACACTAAATATAAACTCTTTTTCGATTCTGCAAATATTTTTCTGTAGTTGATAAGTTTTCATGGTTCATTATAAGTTGTGATGTCTAGGATGATGAGAAGGCAGGACCATGCACACTCGAAGCAAGCACTGGTGAGCGTTCACTAGCAGGAGCACGGCATCACTTCCGTACCTAGCAGCAAGAGCAGAGGTTGAGTTCACAGTGTGAGAATGAGCCTGCTGTACATGAACTTACAGTGAAATGGACAGTAGTGGCTAGCGCCTAGATGCAACAGTGGACAGACCAAGGACGAGTAGATGGACAGAAGCTCACGGACAGCACCTGGGAAAAGACGCAGGGCAGCAAATGGCCAGAGCAGAGACCTCAGTGCAGAGGACGTGGGCAGCACTGGAAAGAAGAGAATGAACAGTGCTGACTTACGGGACCACTTTGGCAATATTGCCTAAGGCCATGTTTGGCATATGTATAAAGTAGTGGTTAATTCATTTTGCATGCATTTTTAGTTAGTTAGTTTAGTTAGTTTCTCAAATGCATATATTTCCTTTGTTTCATTAGTTTAATTTAGATTTAAGTAGGTTACTAAGTAATTTTCATTCTAGCATTAGAGATTTGCTTAATATTAATTTAGACAAAATCATTTTATGCATTTTAAGTTTTAGTGAAAATTCCAAAAATGTGTTTCATGCATTAGCTAGATTTTAGTGTTATCTAGGAGTAATTTTTGATCCATTAGTTTAGACATTTTAATTTTTGATTATTTTTCTAGAATTTTATTTTATTAAATCTTAGGTTAGTTTAAATTGCAATTTTTATTAATTAGATTAATTTGCATGTGCATTTCATTTTAAGTTTGTTTAATTAATTCCTTTATTTTTATATTCACATTTTAATTACGCCAATTTATTTTAACTGTTTTAATTTTCTTTTGTAGGTTATTTGCTTTTAATTGCTCAGAGTACTGTAAGTAAATTCTGCTCGGTTTCATTTCCTTTAGTTCTTATTATTTTATTGCTTTCAGTATTTTAATTCTAGCCTTAGTAGATTACCCATCAATACTTCATAATTTTCTAGGATATACTTAGGGTAAGATTAACCGGTAGTTAATTAGGCTAGTCAACTTCTCTGTGGGACAATAATTCCGGGACTCAAATCCCATTATTACTTAGATGACCCATGCACTTGCGGATAATACCCTTAGGGCTTGTCAAGTTTTTGGCGCCATTACCAGGGAAGTTTTAATTAGTCGTTAATTAATATCGGTGAAATTATGCTTAGGTGTAATTCTAGCTTGTAAATATTTAGATCCTTAGTTTAGTTTAGTTAATTTTCTCCATTAAAAAAAACTTTAAGGACTTTCTGATGATTGCATGCGTAGATCCAGGAGTTTTGATTGCTTTCCTTTAGATCCTGAAATTGAACGAACTCTTAGAAAAATTTGAAAGGACTCTAGGAAATTTAAAGCTCCGCTGCAAAACACAATGACAAAAAATAGGAAAATTAGAACTGTTGGAGATTATGCAATGCCGAAGATTGGAGGATATTATTTCGGCATTAGGCCACAAGCTGTCCCTGCAAACAATTTTGAAATTAAGTCTTCGATCCTCCAGATGATCCAAAGCTCGTTACAGTTCAGTGGGCTTCCCCATGATGACCCACATGCTCACTTAGGGTAATTTTTAGATCTATGCAATACTTTCAAGCATAATGGACTCTCGGACGATGCACTTAGGCTTAGACTATTTCCCTTCTCTCTTAGGGATAGAGCAAGAAACTGGTTGACCACTTTACCTTCGGGATCCATCTCCACCTGGGATGAGTTAGCCCATCAATTTTTAGCTAAGTTCTTTCCTCCCTCCAAAATGGCTAAACTCCGTAGTGATATATCTTCCTTTGCTTAATTCGATTTTGAATCCCTTTATGAAGCATGGGAACGATACAAAGACCTTCTTAGGAAGTGTCCCCAGCATGGCCTACCCTTATGGCTTCAAGTCCAAACCTTCTACAACGGGCTCTCTAGCCAGAATAGGACCATAGTAGATGCTGCTGCGGGAGGAGCTTTAATGTGTAAGACAGAGGAGGAAGCTTATGGTCTGTTAGATAAAATGGCAGCTAACAATTATCTATGGTCGTCGGAGAGGCAGTTGCCTAAGAAAGCTGCAGGTATATATGAGTTAGACACACTGTCTACCTTAACTTCACAAATAGCTAATCTTACAAAGAAGGTAGAGTCACTCAGTACCCAACATAATCCTCCCACCTGTTCTAATCCGATTTATTCTGTCCAAAGTCCATTTCTTTCCTGCGAGCTGTGTAGTGGTACCCACTCTGTAGATAGGTGTCCGCTCAACTTAGAATCGGTTCAGTATGTTGCCCCTTCTCAAAAGCAATAGAACAACCCTTTTTCAAACACCTATAATCCAGGGTGGAGGAACCATCCTAACTTCTTCTGGAGCCAAAACAAGGGAAAACGTCTAGCTCTAGACCTGTAGGACTCCCTGGTTTTCAAGCTCCACCGGTTCAGGCACCACCACAGCCACAATTTCCATACCATCCACCACATCACCTATACCCACATCATCCATCACCACCACCACCACCTATCCAGCCACAACATATACTTGCACCAGCACTAGCAGCTGAGAAGAAGCCCTCGCTTGAGAAAATGTTCACGACTATCCTTTAAAATCAAGCTACTTCAATTAAGAACTTAGAGGTTCATGTAGGACAAATAGCAAACGCTCTTAGTCAACATCCTCAAGGGACCCTCCCCAGTAACACTGAAGCTAATCCTGTTAGGCAAAGGGAGGGTAAGGAACATGTTAAATCCATCACCCTTAGGAGCAACAAAGAGCTAGAGGAACCACAAGTTAAGTCCAATCCTGTTGAGCCCATAGTTGAAGAACTCATAAGTGCCAAAGAAGCAGCTCAGAAAGAGCAGGAACATCAGGATCAAGTTGCAAAGGAATCTAAGTCAGGCGCTTCTTCATCTTTACCTTCTTCTTCTTCACAACCTTCCTCTTCATCTGATGTTACACTTGTTACCACTACACTTCCTCCAGTTAGACCCCCATTACTATTTCCTCGGAGGTTCAAAAACCAGAAGCTTGATCAGCAGTTTACTAAATTTCTTGAGGTTTTTAAGAAGCTTCATATTAACATTCCTTTCGTGGATGCTTTAGAGCAAATGCCTAGTTATGTGAAGTTTATGAAGGATATCCTCTTGAGGAAGAGAAGATTAGAGGATTATGAGATAGTGGCCTTGACTGAGGAGTGTAGTGCCATTATTCAGAGGAAATTACCCCCCAATCTCAAAGTTCCAGGTAGTTTTACCATACCCTACACCATAGGAGATCAGTTCTTTGATAGAGCCCTTTGTGATCTAGGAGCTAGTATAAACCTTATGCCTTGGTCCATATACCAGAAGCTAGGAATAGGAGATGCAAAGCCCACCAGAGTGACCCTTCAATTAGCTGATAGATCCATTAAATATCCGAAGGGGATCATTGAGGACGTGCTAGTTAAGGTGGACAAGTTTATTTTCCCTGCAGATTTTATTGTGTTAGATATGGAGGAAGACAAGAAAGTCTCCATTATTCTAGGTAGACCTTTCCTAGCTACTGGTAGGACATTAATTAATGTACAAAAAGGGGAATTAACCATGAGAGTCTTAGATCAGGAGGTGACATTTAATGTTTTCCAACCTTTGAAGCTCCCTGATGACTCTCAAGAGTGTTTTAAGATGGAGGTTAAGGAAGATAAAATGTTTGAGCATAGGAAATCTGAGAGAAAGAAAGAAGTAGATAGAGCTCAGGAGGATTTAACTGTTAACATTCTGTCACCATTTTGGATGATCCTCTTAATATTTGCACTGCTGCTGAGTGTTGTGTTCTTTAGCTGCATTTGAAGTGGCTATGTTTTCCTTTTCACTTTTTGTATATAGTTCTTTTTCTTTTTCTTTTCTGTTGTTTCTTTCTTTGTTTATTTTGCAGGTTTATTTTCTAAGTTTTACGCTTTCAATAAAAGTTTCAGTTGTTCATCAACATCAGATAGGGGAGTACTATGTTCTTGAGCTTAATTGTTTATATTATCTGCACACTGAGGACACTGTGCACTTTAAGTTTGGGGGAGGGGATACTACTTGAGCATTTTTCGAAAAGTTGGGCAAAAAATTAAAAATTTTTTCAAACTTTTTTGGAAAATCTGAGCTTAAACTATTTGATTTTGGATGATTTAGTGCTTAGCATGTAATTTTCCCATATTCCGATGATATGACCCCATGATTAAGTATGATTTTGATTGACTAAGAAGCATGATTATAGGAAAAGCATGAAGTTGAGTTCTTGAATTTGTCTTGATTCTGATTGTGACTTCCTCATCTTATGCACATGTCATGTCATGAATCTATATATTTATTTAGAGAAAACTTATGTGGACTTAGGATTGCATTTGTTTAGTTGATTTTGTGTATCATATTCTAGAATTTGTTTGATCTACTCTCGAGGTGAAATATTAGATCACACTTAATTAGGGAGATGATTTAGGCCATCTTTGGATCGTTTGAGCCTTTCGAGCCATCCTTGTACATACTTTATCCCTAGTCACCCATCTGGGCCAACAAGCCTTTCTCTGTAAATACACCTGCTTATAATTTTCCTTAGCTTAAATACTTTGTTCCTATCCCATACCTCGAAAGCATGAAAGTCATTGGGATATATTTTGAGCTTTGTACATTTGGGTATCTGGTGATAGTGAATGTTCAAAAAAAATGATGAAAAAAAATAAAAAAATGAAAAGAAAAAAAATATGAAAAATACAAAAATAGAAAAAAATGTCTAGCAAAATAAATAAGTTTGGGGGAAATAATTTGAGCTCTTACATTAAAGATCCTAGAAGTAATGCATGTTAAGGGGTAATTAAACCTAAATCGACTTTATCATACCTTAGCCCCAGCCTTACATTACAAGCTTAATGAAGTCCTATTGATCTTTAGTTAAGTGTGACTACATTAGTGGAGAGAGAAGTGAAAAGCAAACTTATGGGAATGATCACATGTCATTGACTTTGCATTCACTGTGTTTGCATAATCTAATCCGGATAATGTACTGTGAAGTGACTTTGACATTTTCACACACACACGAGGGATCCAATTTGGGTTAGAACTTATGATTGAATGATTCTGAATGTGGGACTTATAATTGTGACTCTTTGATTTTATAGTCTGTACTTTTTCTTTGAGGATAATATTGAGAAAATTATTGTGTTTAGTACTTGTCATTTTTACAATTATTTTGTTTTGCTTGAGGACAAGCAAAAGGTCAAGTTTAGGGGTGTGATAATTCTATATTTTTAGAATTATTTGTGCTTAATTTCTTAATTAATTATTTAAATCCCCAATTTATTTTGTTAATTATCCCCTTTATTTAATTAAAATTCTCATGTTTGCAGATAAATTAAATCCGGATGAATTTTGAATATTTCGGTAGAAAATGGACCGAAATTGGGCTAAAATCGAGATTGGACCACGCAGACAACACAAGCCTAGCACATCCAATTGGACAAAAAGACAGATGACATGGAAATATTATTTTTTAAGGAGCCAATGGTGTGAAGACAAGTGGCCAAACAATGTCAACTCATCTAGGATGAAAATATTACAATTGTACCCCTAAGTGTGTGTATAAATAGAAAAAGATGTCAATTGAAAAAGGGTAGCCTAGGTTAGAATAGAAGTAGGCTAGGGTAGAATAGTTTTAGGGTATTTTTAGGATTTATTTTTCTTGTTCTTTTCTTTTCCCGTTACCCATTTTCTTAGATTGTTTTTACTGTTCATTCGATTGTCTTCATTTATCTTTGTTAAATTTCATTTCAATGAAAACTCACTTTCAATTCATGCTCTCGGTTTGGAATCATTAAGCTCTTTTATTTGCCAACTTTTATTCACAAAGATTGCTCCTTATCTTAACTCTCGATTTTCCTTAAATATTGATTAAGCTTCCTTAGTTTTATTTGAAAGAAACCATCACTTTTGTAGCTCTCGGTTAAATTTCAAGAGGTTGCATTCCGGTTCAAGCATCTTTACTCTGTCTCTTGTTTCTTTGAATTCTGTTGCTTTGATGTGGGATGATGCACAGCATTTGTCCACATCAACAGCATAGTGGAACCCGGTAGGAGAAGACAGTGAAGGAAACCACAGCTCAGGAATTTCCTGTTTTCATTAATGAAGCACGGACAAAGTGGAAATGATGTTGTTGTTCATTTTCTTTCGGGTTTATAATCGTTTGCTGCATTGTATCCTTATTTTATTCTTTTCTTATTCCATCTTGGATTTGCATGATTTTCTCTTATTCGGTGCTTGCTCATAGTTAGAGTATGATATTTATGTTTTCTGCATTTAGTTATGTTCCCTGCATATAGTTCATCTACTGCATTTTACTTCATAGTTATGGTAGTTTGTTATTTGTTGGTGATGTTACCCTGAACGACAACGGGGTGAGGCTTTCCACGTGTTGATGTTGCGCTAAACGACAACCAGGTGATGCTGATGCGATGTCTTCCACGTGCGTCGAATCTTCTGCAAAAACAATGAAGGTCAGAGAGATGCAGGGATTTGTCCCTGCACGCGCACTCCGATGGTTAAGTTAGAAAGTTCTTTTGGAAGAGATTCTATGTATCAGAAAAAGGAGATGCAGTATCCAAGAGAGATTCTTCCTCTACCTTTTTCCATACCTGGTCTATTTATAGACATCTTCTAGGGTCAAGTCGGGCTCCATGTTCTTCTCGGGTTTAAGGATACTTCAGGCCTGTAATTATTCGGGTCTGAAGCCCAGGCACGTGTCTGGGCTGCGACAGAGTCTTTAGGTACTCTGTCGCGACTTGGAGTTGGACTATATTCGGGTGAGTTCGATATGCGGCAGAGTTTTCATGACCTCTGCCGTGGTCTATGCGGTAGAACTCTATTGCAGTCCATGCGGTAGAGCTCTGTCGCGATCCATGTGGTAGATGTCTATCGCTACCTACTGTGTCGCATAGAGACTCAACGACAGAGTCTCTATCGATTAGAGACTCTGTCGCCTACCAAGCAACAGTGTCGGGTGGAGACTCTATCGCCATTCCAGTGACTGTGTCGCCACTGCTCTAACAGCCACGTGGCTTATATTTGTGTTTGACACGTGGCGGCCTCTGGTTGGTT
Source organism: Firmiana major (assembly GCA_033439115.1). NCBI lineage: Eukaryota > Viridiplantae > Streptophyta > Magnoliopsida > Malvales > Malvaceae > Firmiana > Firmiana major. The sequence continues at coordinate 46,317,211 of CM065896.1, read as the reverse complement.
GATCCTTGTACACGTGGACTTTGATGATAGGACCACTATCAATTGCTCCCCACTTTTTGGTAGGAATATTTCTTGCGAAAGAGTATTCTTTTTCTGAGGCCTGACCACTACGACGCGAGTGCGTCTTCGGTTCTTACGGCCTTTATGTTTCCATTGCCTGGCTATAGCAACGCAATTACTCCTCAAGCTCTTACGGCTCGTCTGTCTTTTACGCCTGGCCACAGTGACGCTATTGCGCCTCAGGCTCTTACGGCTCGTCTGTTTTTCACGACTGGCCACAGTGACGCTATTGCGCCTCAGGCTCTTACGGCTCGTCTGTCTTTTACGCCTGGCCACAGTGACGCTATTGCGCCTCAGGCTCTTACGGCTCGTCTGATTTTCACGCCTGGCCACAGTGATGCATCGCTCCTCAGGCTCTTATGGCTCGTCTGATTTTTCACGCCTCGCCACAGTGACGTATTGCGCCTCAGGCTCTTACGGCTTGTCTGATTTTTCACGCCTGGCCACAGTGAAGCATAGCGCCTCAGGCTCTTATGGCTCGTCTGATTTTTCACGCCTGGCCACAGTGACGCATAGCGCTTCAGGCTCTTACGGCTCGTCTGTCTTTTACGCCTGGCTACAGTGACGCTATTGCGCCTCAGGCTCTTACAACTCGTCTGATTATACGCCTGGCCACAGTGACGCTATTGCGCCTCAGGCTCTTATGGCTCGTCTGTCTTTTACGCTTGGCCACAGTGACGCATAGCGCCTCAGGCTCTTACGGCTCGTCTGATTTTATGCTTGGCCACAGTGACGCATTGCGCCTCAGGCTCTTACGGCTCGTTTGATTATACGCCTGGCCACAGTGATGCATTGCGCCTCAGGCTCTTACGGCTCGTTTGATTATACGCCTGGCCACAGTGACGCATTGCGCCTCAGGCTCTTACGGCTCGTTTGATTATACGCCTGGCCACAGTGACGCATTGCACCTCAGGCTTTTACGGCTCGTCTGATTATACGCCTGGCCACAGTGAAGCTATCGCGCCTCAGGCTCTTACGGGTTGTCTGATTATACGCCTGGCCACAGTGACGCTATTGCGCCTCAGGCTCTTACGGGAAGCAGAGGAGTTTCTTCCATCGATTCCCCTCCTGCGATAACATTTACTGTCGAGGCGGTAGGTTCGTTATCTGGCTGATTACCCAGGGGGATAGGCCTAGACATTTCATTCCTTGGCCTATTTCTTCCGTTATCATTATTTTGCACATTCCACGGACAGTCATTCCTTCGATCTCGCGGAGGATAACGGGGCCTTTCACTTCTCCATAGGAAGCGGTTAATCTTCCACTCTATAGCTAGTCTCTCTATCTGATCCATCAGGTCTCTGCATCTTTCCGTAGGGTGACCGTGAGCAGCATGAAATTCGCAGTAGGCATCAGAGTTTCGCCCTACATCTCCAATCTTCTTTTTGGGGAATTCCAACAATCTCGTCCCCTCAATAGCTGCTAGTATCATGGTGCGAGACTCATTCAATCTGGTATAACCTTCATACCTGAGCCTAGGGGCCTTGTCCAATCTAACGGGTCTTGGAGAGCTTCTCTCAGGTACATCTCTCTTTTTTTTTTCCTTTCCTTATCTCCCGGGGTTGTACCATCTTCATTACTTCTTCTTGAGCCACATATTTATTGGCTCTAGCAAACAGATCAAAAAGTGTCACCGACTGATCGAGGGAGAGGGATTCTTGCAACTTCTCGGACCTTATCCCTTGCAGCGTTGCAACCGTGGCTACCCCTGCTAGTAGATCATCCACCTCCAAGGTTGCATCTTGGAAACAGTCTACATAGCTTTTCAAGGATCCTTTATTCCCTTGCTTAAGAGTGAGCAGATAAGTAGCGCCTTTCTTCCTCTGGCTATTGATCATGAAGACTTTCAATAATTCATTTCGCAATTGGTCGAAGGATGAGATGGAACCTTTGCTCAACCCATTAAACCACTTCAGCGCATGCCCGGACAGTGTAAGCGAAAAGGCTCTGCACATGATTTCATCTTTCCATTCATGTAGCAGCATGAGGGACTCATAACTTTGTATGTGGTCGTAAGGGTCTGCTTTGCCTGTGTAAGTGGCCATAGAAGGCATCTTGAACTTCTTCGGCAAGTGTTTGTTCATAATCTCTGGACTGAATGGAATTCTCCTTCTTTGACTATCATCAGGAGACACCAGTTTCCTCTTTTCCAAAATCCTTTCGACAACTTTCTCCATATTTTTTGACCTTTGAATCGAGTACGGTCCCCTTCCTTCGGGACTAGAAGAGTCCGAGTGGTAAGCACTCCTTCCTCCTCTGTTCTGGAGGCTTTGCACATATTCAGCTCCCCGGCTAAGTATCTCTTCCTCGTTCAAGGTTTCTCGACCTCTGGGGGCCTACCTTGTATCCTTCCTTCTAGCACCTCCCATTTCGGGGTTTGACCTTATACCCTCGAAATAGTCTCGGGGGTTAGGACTCCTCTGCCTACGTTGCTCCCCAGACCTGTGATCTTCCAATTCATGCCCCAACTCCTCTGGAGAGATACTGCACCATGCGGGAGAACTCTGCCGCCTATATGCCGCGGGTGAGCTCTGTCGCCTGCGATCTGCGGGGGAACTCTGCCGCCTAGGTGCTGCAGGTGAGCTCTGCCGGTGGAGATCTGCGGGTGAGCTCTGCCGCATGTGATCCGCGGGTGAGCTCTGTCGTATTCACTCTGTGGGAGAACTCCGTTGCCTGTGCTCCGCGGGAGAGCTCTGCTCAGTCGGCTCTGCGACAGCATTCGCTTCCCGTAACCCTGCCATGGTGTGCTTCCTCTAAAATGCGATAGAGTTTATTCTCAAAGTCGTTGCAAGGTTATCCTGCAAACTCGTGGCAATGTTCAGAATCAGTCCAGCGGCAGTATTCTGCACTCCTTCTCCTTGTCCAGCGTTCGCCATGGTGGAGGGTTGACCCCCCTCGTAAGTCTGCCTCGGGATGTTTTCCCCCACCATCAGCTGCACTTTCAGGGGTAAGCTAAACTGCGGGAGAGCATTTTTTAAGAAGTTCACCATAGCCCTCAACGTTGTCGTCGTCTCCTCATTCTGACGTTTCAGAGCCTCAAATTCCTCCCGAGGAACTGAGGCCACTCTGCCACCCTTTTCATTCTGCCTTTGTCCTTGCTCTGATCCGACAGGGGGGCTCACAGAATTCTCTTCCTCTCGATTCTCTGCTGTAGAACGTGTCATCACCATTTTAATAGGGAATCTGACTTTTTGTTTCGATTCCCACAGACGGCGCCAATTGATGTGGCACTAAACGACAACGGGGTGAGGCTTTCCACGTGTTGATGTTGCGCTAAACGAAAACCAGGTGATGCTGATGCGATGTCTTCCACGTGCATCGAATCTTCTGCAAAAACAACGAAGGTCAGAGAGGTGCAGGGATTTGTCCCTGCACGCGCACTCCGATGGTTAAGTTAAAAAGTTCTTTTGGAAGAGATTCTATGTATCAGAAAAAGGAGATGCAGTATCCAAGAGAGATTCTTCCTCTACCTTTTTCCATACTTGGTCTATTTATGACATCTTCTAGGGTCAAGTCGAGCTCCATGTTCTTCCCGAGTTTAAGGATACTTAGGCCCGTAATTATTCGGGTCTGAAGCCCAGGCGCGTGTTTGGTCTGCGACAGAGTCATTAGGTACTCTGTCGCGACTTGGAGTTGGACTATATGCGGGTGAGTTCGATATGCGGCAGAGTTTTTGTGACCTCTGCCGCGGTCTCTGCGGTAGAACTCTATCACAGTCCATGCGGTAGAGCTCTGTCGCGATCCATGCGGTAGAGGTCTATCGCTACCTACTGTGTCGCGTAGAGACTCAACGACAGAGTCTCTATCGCTTAGAGACTCTGTCGCCTACCAAGCAATAGTGTCGGGTGGAGACTCTATCGCCATTCCAGTGACTGTGTCGCCACTGCTCTAACAGCCACGTGGCTTATATTTATGTTTGACACGTGGCGACCTCTGGTTGGTTGATCCTTGTACACGTGGACTTTGATGATAGGACCACTATCAGCTGGATTAGGAAATGATTGTGATTGTTTGTTCGGGTAAAGATTAAAGAAGCATTACATAGGAGCATAGTTTAAGTCATAGCAGCAAGATAACATTTATTTTCAGTCTCTGTTGTGCTCTGTTTCCAGATGTTTGTACTGCTCATTATGGATGTCAACTTTTGGTTTGTTTTCAGTGCTTCTTCTGATTCGGGTAGATGTTATTACTCTGTTGAATGTTTGATTAGTGATTGATAATTGATAATAGGCAGCAGCACTCAAAGCATTTTAGGATTTCTTTGATTCTCGGGTTAAAAGTAAATATAAACTCTTTTTCGATTCTGCAAATATTTTTCTGCAGCTGATAAGTTTTCATGGTTCATTATAAGTTGTGATGTCTAGGATAATGAGAAGGCAGGACCATGCACACCCGAAGCAAGCACTGGTGGGGGTTCACTAGCAGGAGCACGACATCACTTACCGTACCTGGTAGCAAGAGCAGAGGTTGAGTTCACAGTGTGAGAATGAGCCTGTTGTACATGAACTTACAGTGAAATAGACAGTAGTAGCTAGCGCCTGGATACAGCAATGGACAGACCAAGGACGAGTAGCTGGACAGAGGATCACGGACAGCACCTGGGAAAAGAAATAGGGCAGCAGATGGCGAGAGCAGAGACCTCGGTGCAGAGGACGTGGGCAGCACTGGAAAGAAGAGAATGAACAATGCTGACTTACGGGACCACTTTGGCAATTTTGCCTAAGGCCATGTTTGGCATATGTATAAAGTAGTGGTTAATTCATTTTGCATGCATTTTTAGTTAGTTAGTTTTTTAGTTAGTTTAGTTAGTTTCTCAAATAAATATATTTCCTTCGTTTCATTAGTTTAATTTAGATTTAAGTAGATTACTAAGTAATTTTCATTCTAGCATTAGGGATTTGCTTAATATTAATTTAGACAAAATCATTTTATGCATTTTAAGTTTTAGTGAAAATTCAAAAAATGTGTTTCATGCATTAGTTAGATTTTAGTGTTAATTTAGTATTTTAGATATATCTAGGAGTAATTTTTGATCCATTAGTTTAGACATTTAAATTTTTGATTATTTTTCTAGAATTTTATTTTATTAAATCTTAGGTTAGTTTAAATTGCAATTTTTATTAATTAGATTAATTTGCAAGTGCATTTCATTTTAAGTTTGTTTAATTAATTCCTTTATTTTTATATTCACATTTTAATTGCGTCAATTTATCTTAACTGTTTTAATTTTCTTTTGCAGGTTATTTGCTTTTAATTGCTCAGAGTACTGTAAGTAAATTCTGCTCGGTTTCATTTCCTTTAGTTCTTATTATTTTATTGCTTTCAGTATTTTAATTCTAGCCTTAGTAGATCACCCATCAATACTTCATAATTTGCTAGGATATACTTAGGGTAAGATTAACCGGTAGTTAATTAGGCTAGTCAACTTCTCTATGGGATGATAATTCTGGGACTCAAATCCCATTATTACTTGGTCGACCCGTGCATTTGCGGATAATACCCTTAGGGCGTGTCATAGAGCGTTGCTCATACGAAGTTTTTACTTACTTGAGCATTCATTCGTGCTGGAGCATTGCTCGCACATGATTTTATATGGATTTATAACTCATTTTAAAGTCGTACTAGAGTGCTACTCATACGCAGATTTTACTGATTTTTATGAAACTGTGCTAGAGCTTCGCTCGAACGAGGTTTTCAGATATTATGAATATGCATGGAGCCGTGATAGAGCTTCGTTCGCACAGGGATTTATATGACATGCATATAGCCGTGTTGGAGCCTCATGTAGACTGTGTGTCACAGTGAGATGATATGCTCACACGTGCATACTGAGACAGAGATGGTATGGGTGGTTAAGACCTATTGTAGGAACCCCTGACTGAGCTTGGTTCACGGAGTACATTGTACGGTGTATGTCACGCGGAGTATGCTATACCGTGGGGATTGTTGGAGTGTAGTGGCATTAGGCATGAGGCAGAAAGCTTTGCCCTCGCAATCTTGATGTTATGCTGTTCTGGCGGGTATAACCGACCCACCTCCCGTTTCAGGTATGATACCTCGCACACTAGGTACCGTGTTGCCAGGGATCACTAGGTTATGGCCATAGTCCTTATTGTTACCAATAGTCACCTACTTATCTCACATGATATAACTTGTGGTCTCGATAGACAAGGGTAGACCCGAGGGAGGGGTCAAGTCCCCGATTTTATGATTTTTTTTACTATGTTAATATATGTTTTAGAGGATTTTATGATATGTGACCTTGAAAGAAGGGTGGTTTTATAACCAAAGTTTTATAATGAATTTTAATGTATTGTTTTATGAGTTTGGAATTGAATTATGAGATGTTTAACCCCTTCGGGTTATTTTATTCTGCATTTTAATGAAACGATTTAAATGCTGTAGCATGATCGGTTTTTCCATGCATTAATGATAAATTCATGAAAATAATTGTTTTTCATGATTTGTTTTACATGGCATGATCTTGATTTACCTCATGCTAAGTATGATTTAATGATGTCACATAAAATGCTATTGATGCATAAGTAGTATGATTTATATATGCACGAACAATTTTTTAAACTAAGTGATTGATGAAATACATGATTTTATGTGTGAGATCTTAATGAAAAGAAATGGATTTTAAGGGCATGGCATTATGAGCATGTAGATAGTGGATCTATCTACTTACTTGCATAGTTTCCTTACTGAGCGTGTTGTTTGCTCACCCCCTTATTTTCCCATCTTTTCAAAGCACTCACAATAGTTAGTAAGCGGCTAGGGACTTGCATCTTGGTATCCGCTGCTTCCCATCGAGAGACAGGTATACACATTTGTATAGTTTTGTATCTAAATATGTAAATGCACAATACTGTAAATGTATATGATGTCGGGGATGTAAGGTTATGTATTACCATTGTATATATATTTAGTTAAAGTCAAAGGATAGTAAACTCTGATATGTGAATGTGATTATAGAGATGGATTGGTAAATAGGTGAGAGGTGACTAACACCGAATCATAGCCCAACTGTTTGGTAAGATGGTTACGATAAGAGAAAGGTAAGAATTAAATAATAAATCGAAAAACAAAAAATTTATAGTGAATTTAGGTAATTTGGGCCGTGACAACCTGACTCTCGATGGGACATAACGGATACCAAGAATGCAAGTCCTCAACCGCTTACTAACTACTGCGAGTGCTCAGAAAAAGGGAGATAATAAGGGGGTGAGCAAACCACGCACTCAGTAAGGCAATTATGCAAGTAAGTAGATAGCTCCACTATCTACATGCTCATAATGCCATGCCCTTAAATCCATTTCTTTTCGTTTAAATCTCACACATAAAATCATGCACACATCAATGCCATAGTTTATAAAAACTATTCATCTATATAGAAATCATGAAACTCATGCATCAATGACATTTTATGTAAAATCATAATTCGCATGAAGTAAATCAAGATCATGCATTATTTCATGCCATATAAAACAAATCATGAGAGACAATTCTTTTCATGAATTTGTAATTAAAGTATGGAAAACTCCTCATGCTACTGCATTTAAATCACTTCATTAAAGCTCAGTATAAAATAACCCCTCTAGGTCAATCATCTCATAAATCAATCTCAAACTCATTAAAAATGCATTATAAAATTATGTTATAAAATCACCCTTCTTTTAGGGTCACATGTCATAAAATCCTCTGAAAAATCTAACATTATAGCAGAAAATCACATCTCAGTGAAAATCATAAAATCAGGGGCCTGACCCCTCCCTTGGGTCTACCTTGGTCTATCGAGACCAAAAGTTATATCATGTGAGACATGAGTAGACTATATCAGTAACATCGAGGACTATGGCCATATCCTAGTGATCCCTGACTACAGAGTACCTAGTGTGCGGGGTATCACACCTGAAACGGGAGGTGGGTCAGTCCTACCGCCAGAACAACATAAATACCAAGATTGTGAGGGCAAGGCTTACAACCTCGTGGCTAATGCCACTCCACTCCAACAATCCCCATGGTACAGCATACTCTGCATGACATACACGGTACAACATACTCCGTGAACCCAAATCATAGTCAGGGGGTGCCTCAGTATGCACATGTGGGCATATAATCTCTCTGTGACACACAGTCTACAGTAGGCTCCAACACGGCTATATGCATGTCATATAAATCCCTATGTGAGCAAAGCTCCAGCACGGCTCCATGCATATTCATGATATCTGAAAACCTCGTGCGAGCGAAGCTCTAACACATTTTCATAAGAATCAGCAAAATCTGCGTACGAGCAGTACTCCAGTACGACTTTAAAAGAGTGATAAATTCATATAAAACATAAATCATTCAAAACTTCGTGCGAGCAATGCTCTAGCACGAATAAATGCTCAAGTAAATCAAAACTTCGTGCAAACAACACTCCAGCATGGTTTCATGCATAAATAACTGAAATCTCATGCGAGTTACACTCCAGCACAGCTTTTATGAAATTAAATCGATTAAATCACGTACGATCAAGGCTCCAGTATGGCTTTTATGCAATTATCATATCAAAATAAGATACGAGCTAAACTCCAGCACCCCTCATGCATTTCAAATCATTAAAACTAGTGCGAGCAATCCCTTTAGCACCTTTTTATGCATATCAAGTCAAAACAGGGTGCGAGCTAGGCTCCAGCACCTCTCGTGCATTTGACAATAATAAAAATCAGTGCGAGCAACCGCTCTAGCACATTTCATACATATGATGTCACACAAATCCGTACGAGCAACCGCTCCAGCACCATTATGCACACTCACAAACTCAGATATAGTGCGAGGAAATGCTCCAGTACCATCTGTTTCCATATAAACTTGATAGTTGACCCATTTTCCAAAGATATTTAATTTAAATCTTAGTAACACTTACGTAGTGTTATCTTGTGAAATTTATGCAATTACTGGCCAATCTACCAATTTTATTTGCTAAAATTTAATGGAAGGCTTTCAAATCATGTATTTCATGCATGTCATGCTTTCACCATCCTTATGTGAATTTTCCCTCAGTAGGGGTAAATTAGTCTTTTACCTATTCCGAGTCCTTATAATTTTTAATCCATTTATAGGACCTTTTTATACATTTTCAGTGCATACAAAAGCTATTAAAAATATGCGTAGCTACCTCTAGCTACTCACAAAATTCCCTTACCTCATTTTTCTGTACAGTTTGACCTTTTCACTGATGTCTCGTCACGCAGTCCGATTTGCTCCCAATCCAATCTCCGAAACTACGTATAATTATTCATCAGGTCAAATAAAATATAATTAATTGTATTTCATATTTTCTGAGCTTAATTTAAATCTTTGGGCTCGTTTACCCCTATTGGGCCCGGTTGCACCATAATAGGCCTTAATCGGCCTTAAACCCGTTTTCCACTTACTATTCACATTATTGAGGCCTATTGAGCTTATTGGGCCCATCAGTATTTATTAGGTCTCATTCTAAACTCTCGGATAGCTCAATTAATTATTTACGACAATTTATCTCTAATTCCAGAATTTAATTCATTTTATACGGAATTAATCCGTAAAAATATGCGGTAAATTTCTAACACGCATAATTGTGCAAATTGTCTTAAATAAGGGTTACTTACCTGAGATTTCATGATAATACACAAATCGAGGCTGACTCGAGCTCTCGTTTGATGTCAATTGTCGAGCTACACAATTACGTATTTTTTTGGGTAAATTTTCAGTCAAATATTAATCAAATTAAATATTTCAAAATTTAAATCGATCAATTTTGACCCCTTACCGACTTACCCGTAGCTCGACTACATCACCGAGATTTTTCCCTAATTTTTCCTTTTTTTCTTTTTTCCCTTTTTCTTTTTCTTTTCTTTTCTTTCTTTTCTTTTTGGCTGAACAGGTCCGGTCCGGTTCAGCAAACCTGCACTGCACTGAACCGGTCCGTATCGGTTCAGGCCTCACTTCGCCGTTCACGGTGTCTCCGATCGGTTCCTGGGCCATTTTCGGTGCTGTTCGGTACGCCATCGCCTGGGCGTTCTTCGTCGAGCCTCGGGTTGGATCAAATCGGCGCCAATGGCCGGCGATTTCCTCCTCTCTCCCGCGACATTCTCCTCTCGATCCAGTGATCTCCGACGGTCTCTCCGCGCGTGGGTGTGTTGGTCGGCTTCCTGGGGTGCCGATCGCCCTTCGCAGTCCGCCTCCTCGCAACGTCCGTCGGTGGTTTCGTTGGAGCAGGGGAAACCGTTTCCCTCGTTTTTCGGATTCTTTCGTTTCGTTTCTTCAGAAATCGCAATTCACAATTTCTTCTTTATTATTATTATTTTTTATTATTATGTTATTTATAATTTATTTTATTATTATTTTATTCATTAAAATATTATAAAAATCCAAAATATCTTCAAAAAATCTTATTTTATTCATTTTATCAAAAAATGAATTTATCAGTCTTATTTCGTCTTTCCGGTATATTTTTTCAATATTTTCGGGATAATTTTTTGAAGTGAAAATTTCAATTAATTCCAATAAATTCATATCTTGATCAATTGAACTCGAGATTTAATTATTTTCCTCATTATTGATCAAGATTTCTCAATTCCATATTTTTAATTAAATTTTTCTTATCGAATTTATACCGAATTTTGATCTTTTAACCGTTTTACCCTTCAATGTGTTCTGGACCAAACCAACACAACTTCCCTTCACGAACCCTTTCTCATTTCATGTTTTAAATTCTTATCTCCAATCCGAATGGTCCAAATCTCATTCGTTTAATTTGTGACCATTTCAATCCTTCATTTGACCTTTAAATGGATTCAGGAATTTTTATTCATTCCATTTGGATTTTTTCATTCATATACAAGTCTTCTTGTGATTCAATTTACATAAAACCATGTTTACATCATTTGAATAATAAGAATTTATAATAAAAATTAGGACTTACGTTTACACTCCAGTGGTATCGACTACGCCCACTCTAAGTCACCTAGACGTGTTACACGCAAGTGCACGAGCCGTACAAGTAATAATGGGATTTGAGTCCCGGATTATCGTCCCACAAAGAATCTAATTAGCCTAATTAAGTACCGATTAATCTTACCCTAAGTATATCTTAGCAAATTATGAATTTTTAGTGGGTGAACTACAAGGCTGAAATTAAAAAGTACTGAAAATAATAAAAATTATTAAATAAAGAAAATAAAATAGAGCTAAAATTACATACAGAGCTCCAAACAATTAAAAGCAATAACATACAAAAGATGATTGACACAGTTAAAATTAATTAACACCAATAAACTAGAATGCAAATATAAAAATAAAGAAACAAAATTAATTAGACTAAAATTAATAAAATATGCATGTAATTAAACTAATTAATAAAAATGCAAATTAAACTAACTTAAAGTCTAATGAAATAATCCTAAAAAGTTAAGAAAATAATTATCAGTCTAAATGTCTAAAATAATTATCAGTCTAAATTAATCTTAACTATAGCTAATTACTAATTTAAGTAATGCATGAGAAATAAATATTTTTGGATTTTTTTAATTTAAGTTCAAACTAACTTAAAATTGCATAAAATAATTCTACCCCTAATTTAATTCTAAATGCAATACCTTAACACTAGAATTAAGTCTTAAATCTATAAAATTAACTACTAACAAGCCAAGAAAATATACTAACATGCAAATTAATTAAAGACTTTTACATTTACCTAAGCTAACTAATAATATCAAAATGAATAATAATAACAATAAAAAAATAAAATAAATGCATGAAAAATGAAATTGGGACTTTCTCAAATTTGGCAAACATAGCCTTAATCAAATTTTCCTGCCAACCTTCTCCCGTGCACTGTACTGTGCACGATTCATCCTTCTTTGCTCCAGATGTTGTCCTGCACTTCCGTATACTACTGCTGGACACCAGGTGATCGCAGTAGCATAGTCGGATCAAGTACTGCCCTTTTGCACCTCAGCTGTGCACAGCTCCAGCCTCGCCAACGTACTGCAGTTGCTGTCGTATTCAAAGTTAACAAGAGAATGTCCAACACACCTGCTGCTTTCCAGACCTATCGTCCAGCAGCTGCTCAACCAGTCATGCTCCTTATCTATTGTGCGTCTATTCTGCAGTAAGCTCAGCCTGTTCTGCTCTGCAATCAGTCTAGCTGGAAACATAACCAACATATGAACAGTAAAATTGCACTAAAACAGAGTAGACTAGAGGAATGGGAAGGCAGAAACGACAACTTCATCCTCTTCAAAATCATGCTTACAACAACCCCAGCACACACAGCAGCAAGCTGATATTTTCCTAGCTAGCAATACGTGCTTCAGCTTCTGCGTGCACTTTCCCGTAACCGAGAGCAACCTAGAAACAAAATGATAATTCTATTAAAATAGAATTATTTGTGCTTAAATTCATAATTAATTATTTTAATCCCCATATTATTTTATTAATTATCCCCTTTATTTAATTAAAATTCTTTAAAGTGCATGTAAATTAAATCCAGATGAATCTTAGACGTTTCAGTCAAAAATGGGCTGAAAAAAGGCTAAAGGAGATTGGACCACTTCTTATTTGCAGATCGAGTCACCATTCATCTAGACACGTGTAATGTCAGGTGTCCGTATTTTATTCGTTTCGAAAAGATAAGATCGATGGATACCATGCCCACCTTTTAGAAGACACACACCGGGCCACATCGCACATCTAAGTGGACAAACAAACAACTGACATGAAAATATCTACTCTGCAACAAATGGAATGAAGACAAGTGACCAAACAATGTCAACTCATCTAGGATTAAAAATTACCATTGTACCCCCAAGTTTGTGTATAAATAGAACATGATAAGCAATTGAAAAACCAAGTAGGTAGGGTAGAATATAAGTAATTTAGGGCAGGAGCAATGTTAGAATAGTTTTAGAATAGTTTTTCTTGTTTTCTTTAAAAGCTTTCCCGTTAGCCACATTTAATATTTCATTTTTGTTTAGTTACTGTTCATAGCAACTTCCATTTTTTTCAAAAGCTTCTTCATTTCTAGTTCTTTGATATTTCGCATTAATGAATAGTAACCATTTCCATTTTTCTTCTTCTCGATTTTGTTAAAATTTCCATTCATTTATTTTTAAGTTCTGGTTTTTATGGAAAGCTTATATTTTTCTATAGTTGGTAGCTCTCGGTTTGCTTATAAGTTGGTTTTATTTCTTTGTTCTCCACTGCTCATTCGGGTGCTTAATCTTCCTTCATTACTGTCCTACTCGGTTCTGGTGCTTTGATGTGGTCTTAATGTTGAGCATTGTTTCCACATCAATGGCAATGTGGAATCATGGCGGTATGAGTAGGAATTGAAGCAACTCGAGGCTACTAGATATCCACGTTGATGTGCTTTACGAGTGTTGATAGTCTTGTTTTAATTTTCAGTTGTTGATTTTACTTATTTCTTTTTGGTTTTAAGCTTATGTTCTGCAATGCCTTGTTGTTCTTTTTTTTTAATTTCATTTTTCTTTGTTTGCACTACATGATTTGTCTCTTTATTGCATTTCAATATTAGCTTTCATTGTTTTTACTGCATTTTCTTATGTTCTGTAGGTCTTGTCAATTGCTGCATTTCATTCTAGATATTTTTTTCATTGATCCCACTAGACTCGCCAGCTAGTTTGTGTTTGATAGAAGCTAGTTTCCCTGGGTGCAGTGGGGAGTGTCCATATGTTGACTCTGTTCGGCTCTGTTTCGTTATTAATGTACTGTTCATTGGGCTGATTTGTTGGAATGGAGAGAGTTTCATGAGTGAAGGACAAAAGAGTGTTGGCAGCAGTAACCTTAATCTTCTTCATTGTTTTTGTTTCTGTGTTCCTTGTTTGACACCTTTAAAATTGCTATAGATTGATGATTGATCCTGGTTGTTAAAAACCTTAGTTAATAGTTTATGCTTGGTGTTAGATTCTGTATTGAAATAAGAGGTTGAAGGAAACTGGTACAAGGTGATCGTGTGAGTAGTTGGATTATGCTTAGTAGCTGCAAAACTTGGTGGCAGATCCTGCTCGGGCATAGGTTGCTCGAGTATTTGAAGCAGCAGCTATTGTTGTAGTTGTCCCTTGGTGCCCTGCTGTTGTGCAAAGAGTAGTACAGTGTAATACACGGTGACAATAGCAGTATAGGCATACTGGACAGGGATCTTACAGTAGTGATGTATTGCTAGGCAGGTCTGGCCAGAGCATGAACAACTGTAGTAAAGGACCATACCAGGAGGCAGAAGCGGACAACACTTGATGCAGAGGTTGCAGACAACACCTGCAGCAGGAACGTGCACAGTACATGCACGGGTTCATTCAGCTGGTTGGAAATAGCTTAAGGCCATGTTTGACACTTAAGAAATGTTACAAATTAATGTTATATGCATTTTTATTGTTTTGTTTAATGATGTTTATTATTTTTATTATTTGTTAGCTTAGGGATACATTAATTTGCATGATAGTTTAATTTTCCTGATTTGTTAGTTTAAGGTTTGGTTTTAATGTTATCATTAGTTAATTTTTTGACTATAATAGAATTTAAGATTTAATTTCTTAGCTTAGTACTTTTAGACTTAGATTAAGGGTAGATTTATTTCATGCAATTTTTAATTAATTTTAATTTTAAACTTTAAAAATCCAAAAATATTTCTCACGCATTATTTAGATTTTATTGTTAAGTTAGTATTTAGCTATAGTTAGGATTAATTTAGAATCACTACTTTAGGCATTTAGATTTATAATTTTATTTAGAAATTTTATTTTTAGAATTTTATTTCATTAGAATTAAGTTAGTTTAAATTGTGTTTTCATAGTTAGATTAATTGCATGCACATTTTATTTTTATTGTCTAATTTTATTCAAGTTAATTTATTTCTTATTTGCAATCTAGTTTATTTGCATTATTAATTTTAACTGTTTTAATTATCATTTGTAGGTATTTGCTTTGAATTGCTTGGAGCTCTATAAGTAATTTTAGCTCTGTTTGATTTTCATTATTTTATAGTTTTTATTATTTTTAGTAATGTTAGCCTTGTAGATCACCCATTGAAAATTCATAATTTGCTAGGATCTACTTAGGGTAAGATTAACCGGTACTTAATTAGTCTAATTAGATTTTTTGTGGGACGATAATCCAGGACTCAAATGCCATTATTACTTGTACGACCCATGCACTTACGGATAACACGTCTAGGTCACTTAGAGTTGGTATAGTCTGTACCAAGTTTTTGGCGTCGTTGCCGGGGAAGATAATTAGCTAGTAATTAATTTTGATGAAATTATGCTTAGGTGTAATTCTAGCTTGTAACTACTTAGGTTGTGAATATTTAGAGCTTTAATCTAGATTAGTTAATTTTCTCTCTCATAAAAAATTAAAAAAATTGAAAAATTAAAAATAATTTTAAAAAATTTATGTGGACTTTTTTATGTTTGCATGTGTAGAGCCAAGAGTTATGATTGCTTTCCTTTAGATCCTTAAATTAAATGAACTCTTAGAAAAATAAAAAAGGATTCTAGGAAATCAATAGTTCTGCTGCAAAACACCCTGGCAGAGAATAGAGAAATTAGGACCGTTGGAGATTATGTGGTACCGACTATTGGAGGGTATTATACCAGCATTAGGTCACCACCTGTCCCTGCAAACAATTTCAAAACTAAGCCTTCAATCCTCTAGATGATCCAAACTTCTTTACAGTTTAGTGGGCTTCCTCATGACGACCCACATGCTCACATTGGGTAATCTCTGGACCTGTGCAACACCTTTAAGCACAATGAATTATCGGATGACGCATTAAGGCTTAGGTTATTTCCCTTCTCGCTTAGGGATAGGATGCGACACTGGTTAACCTCCTTACCTCCAGGATCCATTTCTACTTGGGACGGGTTAACCCATCAATTTTTAGCTAAGTTTTTCCCTCCCTCTAAAATGGCCAAACTCCATATTGACATATCTTCCTTTGCTGAATTTGATTCTAAATCTCTTTACGAAGCATAGGAACGATATAAGGAACTTCTTAGGAAGTGCCCTTATCATGGCTTACCCTTGTGGCTACAAGTCCAGACATTCTACAATGGACTTACAAGCCAAAATAGGACCATCGTTGACGCTGTTGCGGGAGGAGCTTTAATATGCAAAACGGAGGAGGAAGCTTACGATCTCTTAGACAAGATGGCTGCTAACAATGACCAATGGTCCTCGGAGAGGCAACTGCCTAAGAAGTCGACGGGTATCTATAAGTTAGACACACTGTCTACCTTGAGCTCTCAAATAGCCAACCTTACAAAAAAGGTAGAGTCGCTCAGTACCCAGCATAATGCTTCCACCAGTCCTAATCCTGTTTATTCTGTACAAAGTCCTTTTCTTTCATGTAATCAGTGTAGTGGTACACACTCTGTAGATAGGTGTCCGCTTAACTTAGAATCGGTTCAGTACTTTGCCCCATCTCAGAAGCAATAGAACAACCTATTTTCAAACACCTACAATCCAGGGTGGAGGAACCATCCTAATTTTTCTTGGAGCCAAAATCAAGGGAATTCTTCTAATTCCATATCTATAGGACCTTCTGGTTTTCAAGCTCCACCAGTTCATGTACCACCATATCAGTAGTTTCCATATCATTTGCCTCATCACCCATTCCCAGAACAATTTCAACATCATCCACCACCACCACCACTTATGCAGCCCTAACATTTACATGCACCAGCAGTTGCAGCTGAGAATAAGCCTACACAAGAGGAGATGTTCACGATTATCCTGCAAAATTAAGCTACTTCAATTAAGAATTTAGAATTTCAGGTTGGATAAATAGATAGTGCTCTTAGCCAGTATCTACAAAAGACCCTTCCTAGTAACACCAAAGCTAATCCTGTTAGGCAGAGGGAGGGTAAGGAACATGTCAAAGCCATCACCCTTAGGAGTGGCGAAGAGCTAGATGATCCACAAGTTAAGTCCAATCCTGTTAAGCCCATAGTGGTAGAACCCATAAGTTCTAAAGAAGTAGCTTAGAAAGAGCAGGAACATCAAGATCAGGCTGCAAAGGATTCTAAGTTAGGCGCTTCTTCATCTTTACCTTCTTCTTCTTCTTCACAGCCTTCCTCTTCATCTGATGATATACCTGTTACCACTACAGTTCCCCCAGTTAGACCACCAGTACCTTTTCCTCAGAGGTTCCAAAACCAAAACTCGATCAACGATTCGCTAAATTTCTTGAGGTTTTTAAGAAACTTCACATCAACATTCCTTTCACAGATACTTTAGAGCAAATGCCAAGTTATGTGAAGTTTATGAAGGATATCCTCTCGAGAAAAAGAATATTGGAGGATTATTAGATGGTGGCCTTGACTGAGGAGTGTAGTACCGTTATCCAGAGGAAATTACCCCCTAAGCTCAAAGATCCAGGGAGTTTTTCCATACCCTGCACTATAGGAGATCTATTCTTTGGTAGAGCCCTGTTTGATCTAGGAGCTAGTATCAATCTTATGCCTTGGTCCATATACCAAAAGCTAGGAGTAGGAGATGCCAAGCCTACCACAGTGACCCTTCAGCTAGCTGATAGATCCATTAAATATCTGAAGGGAGTCATTGAGGACATGCTAGCTAAGGTGGACAAATTTATTTTCCTTGCGGACTTTATCGTGTTAGACATGGAGGAAGACAGGGAAGTCTCCATTATTCTAGGCAGACCTTTCCTAGCTACTGGTAGGACTTTAATTGATGTGCAAAAGGGGGAATCGACTATGAAAGTACTAAATCAGGAGGTGACATTTAATGTTTTCAAACCTTTGAAGTTCCCTGATGACTCTCAAGAGTGTTAAAAGATGGAGGTTAAAGAAGATATAATGCTTAAGCACAAGATATCTGATAGAAGGATGGAAGTAGATAGAGCTCATGAGGATTTGACTGCCAGCATTCTGTCACCACTTTGGCTGACCCTCCTACTTCTCGCCCTGCTGCTGAGTGTCATTTTCTTCAGCTGCATTTGAAGTGACTTTATTTTTCTTTTCACTTTTTGTATAGTTCTTTTTCTTTTTCTTTTCAGTTGTCTCTTTCTTTGTTTCTTTTGTAGATTGCTTTTCTAGTATGTTCTCAATCAAGTTTCAGTCGTTCTTCATCATCATCAGATAGGGGAGTACTCTGTTCTTGAGCTTAAATTCTTATATTATCTACACACTAAGAACACTGTGCACTTTAAGTTTGGGGGTAGGGATATCACTTGAGCAATTTTGGGAAAACAAATTGAAATTTTTTTCGAAAATATGAGCTTACATTGTTTGATTTTGGGATGATTTAGTGCTTAGCATGTAGTTTTCCCATATTCCAATGATATAACCCCATGATTTAGCCTGGCTTTGATTGACTAAGAAGCATGATTATAGGAAAAACATGAAGTTGAATTCTTGAATTTGTCTTGATTTTGATGGTGATTTCCTCATTTTATGCACATGTCATGTCATGAATCTGTATATTTATTTGGAGAAAGCTTATGTGGACATAGGATTACATTTGTTCAGTTGATTTTGTGCATCATAGTCTAGAATTTGTTTGATCTGATCTCGAGGTGAAATATTAGATCACACTTAATTAGGGAAATGATGTAGGCCATCTTTAGATCATTTGAGCCTTTCTAGCCATCCCTAAATATATTTTACCCCTAGTTACCCATCTGGGCTAAATAAGCTTTTCTCTGTAAATACACCTGCATATTTTTCCTTAGCTTAAACATTCTGTTCCTATCCCTTACCCTAAAAGCATGAAAAGTCATTAGGATATATCTTGAGGTTTGTACATATGGGTATTAAGTGATAGTGAAGGATTATAAAAAAAAAAAAGTTTGGTTGCTGAAAAAAAAAAGAAAAAAAAAAGAAGGAAAGAAGAAGAAAAATATAAAAATAGAACAAAAATGTTTAGTAAAATAAATAAGTTTGGGGGAAAACAACTATGTGACAGCCTGGAAGCGCGGAAAATATGGCTAATTTAAAACTTTTCTTAAAACAAAACTAACAACTCTGGGTGTATTTCTGTGCAGTGTCATGTGCTCACTTACATTTTAACACTAGTCATTATACCCAAGATCATACAACTCATACTCAATAAAGTCAATTACATAATATCCTAAAAAGAATCGTTTCTTTCATGTCAACCTAATTACAAATGTCTGTATTACATCAATGTTTGGATACAAAATGAATTGAATTACACCTTATGTGTGTACAAGCGATAGCCTAGGGAGAACCTTTCCACCAGCCTATATCACGTATGCGACAGGCGCTATCTCGCTTACTCCAAATAATCTAGAGGGGGGAGGAAAAAGGGTGAGCTCTCAAAATGCTCAGTAAGGAGGATAAGGGAAGTTATGAAAATCATCATCACAATCACAATATGATGGAAAAAAATGAGCATACAAGTTGTTATAGAAATAACTGTGTAAAACATTGGCATTAGCATAAAGCACGTGATAAAAATCACCAATCACATCATATCAAATCTCATAGTGTGATATAAGTCACAGTAGTAAAATTCACATCATCATCACAAAAATTGAGACTAGGCATTTATAAAACTCATATGAAATCAACGTCATGACACATCACAACGATTGAGCTCGTCCCCTAGGCGGACAACCCTAATCGAGGGATTTCATCGACAATAATACACACATGGCCATGGTTCATTGTAGACTTGTTCAGAGTCGTACAGCCGTCGGTCTGACATGCTATCAAAGCACGACCAACCTTACATGCTAACAAAGCAATGCCACTCATCGCTACCGCGGAGCCGGGTCATCTCATATTACTAGAACGGAGGCGTTAGTCTTACGCGCTACTAGAGCACGACCCGACCTTATGTGCTACCAAAACAAAGCCCAATGTACATCTCATGACAAGCCATAGTCTCAGTAAAAATCGTTTTGCCTTCACATAGAGCTCATAATGGTTATCACAAAACCTATTTTGGTTATAACACATTGTGTTCAAATTTACACAGAACTCATCAAATCGAGCTCAAACCGACAAAACACTCACACAGTAAAAACATGCCATTGTTGTATATAAATCGTTTTACCTTCAGTAGAGCTCATGGTGGTTATCATAAAAACCCATTTTGGTTATAAACCATATGTGTTCACAATTACACAAATTACATTAGAAATCGAGCTCAAACCGGTAAAACACACACATTTATCAACGCATCAAATCATCTCATAAAACATGCTCATTCATCAAACTCTTTTTCATGCTCATAAATCGTTTTCATTTACTAGAAAACTCACACGCGTAAATGGTTTATTTCCATTACCTCTTGTACCTTGAATGGTACAATATCCTCGGCTCTCAGACTAGTCTCGTTTCCTACGTTCGATTCTTGAGCTGTCCACACACATCATTAAATCATCAATATACCTCATTTTTATTTTCCATCTCCTTCTCTTACTCATTCTAACTCAACATTTTGGTTAACTCATAACCATCACGAAACACCCACATTAAATTTCCTAACTAAGCCCATTTGTTGGTTTCATCATGCTTCAAACATCTCTAACTAAATGTCTAAACATATATGTGCATTTATTCACAAATATACCCAATGATAATGCTTAAACCAAGGGTCTCTTGTCCTCTCTTGACCAAGTTGTATTACACTTGTCTCTTCCCTTTACTCAAGCGCACCTTTGATTTCCTAGTGTGTTGTTCTCCTTACCAAGAGAAACAACTTTGTCTCTTACCCCTTTGTCTAATTTTGTCTAGAATTGGGTGAATCTTAGAGAGAGAAAGCTTGGTTTGGGTTGCAAAAAGAGGAAGGCTCAGTTTCAGGCGAAAATCCCATGATCCTTATATAGACATGGCTTATAAGATCGATCTGGTATTGAAGGAGATCGATCTCTGCTCGATTCAACTGCTCCAAAGTACTACCTCAACAACTATAAGATCTATCTGGCCGAGGATGGAGATCGATCTGCTCTTCATAAAAAACTAAGGGGAGATCGATCTACTGGAGGGTAGAGATCGATCTCTTCTAGGCTGAGAGTTAAGGAGATCGATCTACCCATGTGATAAGATCGATCTGTGCTAGGTAGAGGCATTAGGAGATCGATCTTCTTCCTTATGAGATCGATTTGCCTATCTGCATTTGCACGTTTTTCTGCATTTTGGAGCTATGGGATCGATCTCTCATCCTTGGAGATCGATATGGCCTTCACAGATCTTGCTGCTACTGCATCAATTGCAGGAAACTCAATGAAAAACTCACCATAATCTACTCCATAGGCCATATTTCAATCCCCGTGTGAGCGAAGCTCAAGCACGGCTCCATGCATATTCATGATATCAAAATATCTCGTACGAGTGAAGCTCTAGCATGGTTTCATAAAAATCAGTCAAAATTTGCATATGAGTAGCACTCCAGTACGACTTTAAAATGAGTTATAAATCCACATAAAATCATGTGCGAGCAATGCTCCTGCACGAATGAATGCTCAAGTAAATCAAAACTTCGTACGAACAATGCTCCAGTACGGCTTTATACATAAATACATCAAATCTTGTAAGAGTTACACTCTAGCACGACTTTTATGCGATTATCAAATCAAAACTAGATGCGAGCTAGGCTCCAGCACCTCTCATGCATGTCAAATCATTAAAAGTAGTGCGAGCAATCGCTTCAGCACCAATTTTATGCATACCATGTCAAAACAAATCAAAACAGATAAAACAGAGTGCGAGCTAAGCTCTAGCACCTCTCATGCATTTCACAATAGTAAAATCAGTGTGAGCAATCGCTCTAGCACATTTCAGGCATATGATGTCACACAAGTTGGTGCGAGCAACTGCTCTAGCACATTTTATGCACCCTCACAAACTCAGATATAGTGTGACCTATGCGCCAGCACTATCTGTTTTCATATAAACTTGATAGTTGGCCCATTTTCAAAATATTTTTCATTTAAATCTTAATAACACTTACGTAGTGTTATATTGTGAAATTTATGCAATTATTGGCCAATGTACCGATATGCTTTGCTTAAAACCATGAAAATTCCTTAAATCAGAAAATTCCTTAAATCATGCATTTCATGCATGTCATGCTTTCACCATCCTTACGTGACTTTCCCTCAATAGGGGTAAAATAGTCTTTACCTATTTCGAGACCTTAAGATCTTTAAACCATTTCTAGGACCTTTATACATATTCAGTGTATACATACATATTCAATGTATACAAAAGCTATTAAAATACGCGTAGCTACCTCTAGCTACTCACACAATTCCCTTACCTCATTTTTCTGTACAGTTTGACCTTTTCCACTGATGTCTCGTCACGCAGTCTGATTTGCTCCCAATCCAATCTCCGAAACTGCGGATAAATATTCATCAAGTCAAATACAATATAATAAATTATATTTTCATATTTTTGGGCTTAATTTAAATCATTGGGCCCATTTACCCATATTGGGCCCGTTGTACCCTAATGAGACTTAATCGGCCTTAAGCTCGTTTTCCACTTACTATTCACATTATCGAGCCCTATTGGACTCATTGGACCCACAAATATTTATTGTGCCTCATTCTAAACTCTCAGATAGCTTAATTAATTATTTACGACAATTTATCTCTAATTCCAGAATATAATTTATTTTATGCGAAAATTAAATCTGTAATTTATGCGGTAAATTTTTAACACGTATAACGATGCAAATTATCGTAAATAAGGTTTACTTACCCGAGATTCCATGATAGTATGCAAATCGAGGCTGACTCGAGTCCCCGTTTGGTTAATTGTTGAGCTACACAATTAAATATTTTTTTGGGTAAACTTTTAGTCAAATATTAATCCAATTAAATATTCCAAAATTTAAATCGGTCAAGTTCGACCGCTTACCGACTTACCCGTAGCTCGATTACATCACTGGGATTTTTTTCCAATTTTTTCTTTTTTTCTTTTTCCCTTTTTTTCTTTCTTTTCTTTTCTTTTTAGCTGAACCGGTTCGGTCCGGTTCAACCCGGTTCAGACCGGTTTGGTCAAGCCGGTTCAGTCCGATTCGATCGGTTTAAGGCTTCGTCGGTCAGTTCTCCGTTGGCTTCCATCGCCAGCAGCTCCGCGGGATCGTTCAATGCATGAATCTGGTCTCGGTTTCGCCCGAGGTGGTCGAAAAGTGGCCGGTCCGGCTCTTCTCCCTTCTGGCGTGGGTACCGTTTCTTTTTTACCTCCGTTGTCAGT
Source organism: Firmiana major (assembly GCA_033439115.1). Taxonomy (NCBI): domain Eukaryota; kingdom Viridiplantae; phylum Streptophyta; class Magnoliopsida; order Malvales; family Malvaceae; genus Firmiana; species Firmiana major. Next base: position 46,293,908 of record CM065896.1, on the reverse strand, counting down.
GCTTGCCGCCATTCTACCAATCGATTCAACCGCTGATCGGCCGGTCTTGGCGTGGCACTCCTTCAGCTGGCGGTGACCGGGCCTAGATCGACGCCGATCACCGGATTCCTCGTTTTGCCTCTCGGTTACTCGGTTTCTCTCTTTTTCCTTCCTTCGACCGTCGCTTCGTCGCTTCGTTGGTGTCGATGGTGGCTCGGCTCTCATCGAGCTTTACTCGTCACCTATTCCTGGTGGTCGTCCGACGGTGAGGCCGTCGGTGAGGCAGAGGGGGCTCGGTCCCTCGCTGTCTTCGTTTTTCCCAAATCGCGATTTTCGAGATTTCAATTTTCGTTTTATTTATTTATTTATTATTTAGTTTTAATATTATTTTAATCAATATTATATTCAATAATAATTCAAAATATCAAAAAAATTTATTTTATTCATTTATTCAATAAATGAATTTATCGGTCCTATTTCGTATTTTCGGTATATTTTTTGATTATTTTCGGGATAATTTTTCGAGGTGAAAATTTCGATTAATTCCAATAAATTCATATCTTGATTAATTTAATCCGAAATTTAATTATTTCTTCGTTATTGATCAAGATTTCTCAATCCCATATTTTTAATTAAATTTTCTTGTCACAATAAATACCGAATTTTGATCTTTTGACCGTTTTACCCTTGCATGTGTTCGGGACTACCATTTCAATCCTTCATTCGATCTTTCCTCATTTCGTGTTTTAAATAAAATCGAGTCTTACAATCTCCCCCACTTAAGAAATTTGGTCCTCCAAATTAGAACCAAGACAAATGGGTCCATAAACAACTCCAGTTACGTCTATCGTATCTTACTCTTTAATTCTCATGTGACTTTTTTCGGAGTGTTATACTACCAAAGGACTTGACTAGGGAGATCATCTTAAGCCTCAACACCTTATCCTTCCGTCTAATACCCGAATAGATTTCATACGTTATACTTTCATTGAGCTAAGCTGTTGGAGCTCATATGCTGGGTCCGGATATTATTTTTCGAAGTATTAAAAGATGGAACACATTGTGGATGCCTGTTAATTCAGGTGGTAATGCCAACCTACAGGCCTTATCTCCCACTTTGTCTAATCTCTCAAAGGATTCTGTCTAACGAAACTCAATTTACCTTCTTTTCAAATCTCGTTATGTTTTATGCCCTTAGGACAAATAACTTCTGACACTATTGATTCACCCTCGGTGAATTCTAATGGTTTCTGTCTCTTGTTAGCATAGTCTTTTTGTTTGCTCTGAGGTGTTCTTAATCTTTCATAATTTAACTGAACATCCTCAGAGGTTTGTCTTTCCAATTCGGAAGCAATTCTCTATCTTTCACCCACTTCTTATCCAAGTCGGGGAACAACCCCTACGACCATACAATGCCTAATATAAAGTCATCTCGATACTCAAGTGACAACTGTCATTAGTGGCAAATTCGATCAGTAACATCTGATCATCCTAAGAGCTTATAAAATCAATGACACGCACTCTCATCATATCCTCCAGAACCTGTACAGTCCTCTCTGACTGACCATCTGTCTGAAGACGGAAGCTGTGCTAACACTTAATTGGGTTCCCATAGCTTCCTGAAAAATATTCCAAGAAATGAGAAGTGAAACGGGAATCCCTATCTGATACCATGCTCACTGGAATGCTACATAATGTTCCACAATTTTCCTTACACATAATTTTGCCTACACACTCAGAGTATCTGGGATTTTCATAGCTAGAAGGTAGGTAGACTTAATCAATATATCGACTATCACCTAGATAGCCTCGTGATTCATCCGGGTCCTCTATAACCCATCATGATATCTATGGTAACTTGTCCTCTTTTCATATCTGACCACCAATACCCTTTTCAGAGATTCCGATATATTTATTATTTCTCGGATGCACTGTATATCCCGAAGAGTGAGCTTCTGACAATAACACTATCTCATCAATTGTGGTCCTAGGGAGCACTTATACTGTCTCTGAACCTATGTAAGTCATCATTACACTCTATGAACTCTGTCACTATACACTTCTGAATTTGACCCACACTATCGACACCATGTTGATCATCACGCTAAGCCTGGCAAATCCGATCACTCAAATCCGGTTCTAACCTCAGGCTAGATGCCACAAAATCACCTTCATCATCTGAAGGGATCACATCACTACTGAGGCTCACAACTGCTCTAGCAGCTCATGCTCCCTAACCATCATATGTAATACCATCCCGAGGCTATTTCTGTTCAAGGCATCAGTCATTACATTAGCCTTTCCTGGGTGGTATAATTTTCACAATTATTATCCCTCAGAATCTCTAACCCTCTTTGTTAACATATTCGACTCTTTATGTGAAAACAGATACTCGGGGCTTTTTATAATCAATGCATACCCAAAATTTCTTACCATTTAAGTGGTGGCGCCATACTTTTAGTGTAAACGCTACGGCTACCAACTCTAAATCATGGGTAGGATAGTTTCTCTCTCGGTCCTTGAACTATCTAGATCCATAAACGACTATCTTTCCATTTTACATCAATACACATCCCAATCCTTATTTTGAGGTATCCATACACACTGAAACCTCTTGAGCTGTTGGTTATGGTGAGATAAATTACGGTAGTCAGTTTATTACTTCCATATACTAAAACTCACCAAAGCCTTTTTCATACTTATCATCCCACTTTATGCAATCTTTTTCAAAATAAGACATATCAACTGAGCAGCCCATTTCAAGAAACTCACAACACCTCGTCTTTAAGACAGTTTCCAATTGCTACTCATGCTCTTCCCTGGACTTTGAATACATCAAAATATCAGCGCTAAAGATGACAGCCAATCAGTCCAGGTAAGGTTTAAATACCTCATCGTAGTTGAGTTCCACTAATATTTCAATCACCCATATCCTTGACCTATGTACGCGTAAACGTATAATGTCATTTCGAAATCGCTTCCGTTCAAGATACTAACCCGCATCATTTCCTTTTTCTTATATTAACGGTTTTTATAAAATTTTTAATTTTTAAACCTTCATGATTAATCGAATTCTATATTTCTTTATCGTACAAGTAAAGGTACCCAAATTTTAAATGTATATATTACGACTGTCGATTTCAATTTATAGGTTATGTGTGCACTTCTAGATGCTATCAAGTCTTCAGGCGAGGATGTATTTTGAAATACCTTTATTAACCCTCAGACTTGACCACATAGACTGGTTGTCGATATATCCTCCTCTTATCCTTGGCCGCAATTCATATTCACTACATATCGCTTAATCCAAATTACTTTACATATCAAAGATACCCTTACCTTGCATATGCCTCTTATTCCAATATATCTCGTATTCAGGATCTATCACATCTCAAAGCTTATTTGCCTTCATATATCACTTATAACAACTCTTTCATTACGTGACAAACTTACAATACTTTTCAGGGGTGAAAACATCACTATCTTAGGATAGTAATCTAAACATCATAATTTGCAGCCGAATCAATCTATTCTTAAATATTACTTCAAAATTATTCATATTCCATTGTATAAAATCGACTGACATATCCTTTTTCCCCCATTTTCAATTTATAACCCCTATATCCATATTCAGTTAGTGAAAATCAGCTAACTATCATCATCTTGCCTAAGGGTACATGCTTCACATCTTTCCCTAGCTTATAACCAATTAAAGGCGGTATGAATAAATGCGCAGCACTAAGATCAATTAAAATAATTAATACATTATTCACAACCAGTGAGGTATCTTTCACCAAATTAGATGAAACATCAGTAGTGTCCTGGTCCAAGGCATACACTCGCCCTCATCCAACATCTTATTTCCGTTGTAACTACCACATATCCTACACTTCTTACACTTGCTACGGAGCAGGTCGGGCTCCTCCAATCACAATACCCCACGTAAGTGTTGAAATTGAATACACTGGGGCCTTACCAATCATCTTACCCCGTGACTCAATAGCTCTAAGCTTTTACCAAACTACCTTTTTCCCATTCTGACATCTCTGTCATTCTCTATTCTCTTTCTGTCTCAATTTTAGACCTTACTACCTTTTCCAATCTCAGAGGCGTGCAACTCATAATCTTATTCACACAACTATAGTCTGCGCATTGCCTCGGCATAGGTAGTGATATCTAACAGCCCAATCAGACTCTAATTGACAATCTGAGCCCCTCCATGAACTTTCAGACATCCCGACTATCACTGTTAACAGTGTCAGAGTCATATCTGGGCAGGTATATAAACTGAGATTCATACTCGTTAATCAACTAGTTCTTCTGGGTCAGAGTAAGAATTTTATCTGTAATTTCCTTTAAGCAGTGTCTGGGATATTCTATCACCGGAATACATCTAGAATTATGTTCTCATGTCCATTCTGGATGTCTAACTCTTAAGGTGGGTTGAGCGGACTTCCACCGATACTCTGACTCACTCTCAAATCTCATGCATACACTGAGCAATTAGCTCGTGATTCATCTGGGTCCTCTGTAACCCATCACAATATCCATGGTAACTTGTTCTCTTTTTCGTGTCAATATAAGTAGAGGCTGCAATAACCCTGCAGACTTCTAGTACTCTACCTTAATTTGCTGACATACAAAACACTTTGCTACAATCTACAATGTCTCTTTTCATATCTGACCACCAATACCCTCTTCCAGAGATTTTGATATATTTATGACTTCCCGGATGCACTGTATATATTGAAGAGTGAGCTTCTGAAAATAATACTATCTCATCAACTGTGGTCTTGGGGAGCACTTATACTGTCTCTGAACCTCTGTCATGGTACTGATTTAAATCTAACCCACACTATCGACACCATGCCGATCATCACGCTAAGCCTGGCAAATCTATTCATTCTAATTAGTTTCTAACCTCAGGCTAGCTGCCACAAAATCACCATCATCATCAGAAGGGATCACATCACTACTGAGGCTCACAACTGCTCTAGCAGCTAACGCTCCTTAACCATCATATGTAATACTATCCTGAAGCTATTTCTATTCAAGGCATTAGTCATTACATTAGCCTTTCTTGGTTGGTACAATTTTCACAATTATTATCTCTCAGAAGCTCTAACCCTCTTTGTTAACATATTCGACTCTTTTTGTGCAAACATATACTTGGGGCTTTTTATAATCAATGCATACCCGAAATTTCTTACCATTTAGGTGGTGGCGTCATACTTTTAATGTAAACGCTACGGCTGCCAACTCTAAATCATGGGTCAGATAGTTTCTCTCATGGTTCTTGAACTATCTGGATCCATAAACGACAATCTTCCCATTTTACATTAATACACAGCCCAATCCTTATATTGAGGTATCTATACACTGAAACCTCTTGAGCTGTTGGTTATGGTGAGAATAATTATGGTAGTCAGTTTATTACTTCCATATACCAAAACTCACCAAAGCCATTTTCATACTTATCATCCCACTCGTATGCAATCTTTTTCCAAATGAGACGTACGAACTGAGCAGCCCATTTCAAGAAACTCTCAACAACTCGTCTATAAGAAAGTTTCCAATTGCTACTCATGCTCTTCCCTGGACTTTGAATACATCAAAATATCATTGCTAAAGATGACAGCCAATTGGTCCAGGTAAGTTTAAATACCTCATCGTAGTTGAGTTCCACTAAATATTTCAATCACCCATATCCTTGACCTATGTACGCATAAACGTATAATGTCATTTCGAAATCGCTTTCGTTTAAGATTTTTAATTTCAATCACCCGCGTCATTTCCTTTTTCTTATATTAATGGCTTTTATAAAATTTTTAATTTTTAAACCTTCATGATTAATCGAATTCTATATTTCTTTACCGTACCAGTAAAGGTACCCAAATTTTAAATGAATATATTACGATTGTCGATTTCAATTTATAGGTTATGTGTGCGCTTCTAGATGCTGTTAAGTCTTCAGGCGAGGAGGTATTTTGAAATACCTTTATTAACCCTCAAACTTGACCACATAGACTGGTTGTGGATATATCCACCTCTTATCCTTGGCCGTAATTCATATTCACTACATATCGCTTAATCCAAATTACTTTACATATCAAAGATACCCTTACCTTGCATACGCCTCTTATTCCAATATATCTCGTATTCAGGATCTATCACTTCTCAAAGCTTATCTCCCTTCATATATCACTTATAACAACTCTTTCATTACGTGTCAAACTTACAATACTTTTCAGGGGTGAAAACATCACTATCTTAGGATAGTAATCTAAACATCATAGTTTGCAACCGAATCAATCTATTCTTAAATATTACTTCAAAATTATTCATATTCCATTGAATAAAATCGATTGACATATCCTTTTTCCCCCGTTTTCAATTTATAATCCCTATACCCATATTCAGTTAGTGAAAATCAGCTAACTATGATCATCTTGCCTAAGGGTACAGGCTTTACATCTTTCCTTAGCTTATAAGAAACTGAAGGCGGTATGAATAAATGGGTGGCTCTAAGATTAATTAAAATAATTATTTCATTATTCACAACCGGTGTGGTATCTTCCACCACATCAGATGAAACATCACTAGTGTCCTGGTCCAAGGCATACACTTTCCCTCATCCAACATCTTATTTCTATGGTAACTACCACATATCCTACACTTCTTACACTTGCTACGGAGCAGGTCGGGGTCTTTCAGTCACAATACCCCTCGTAAGTGTTGAAATTGAATACATTGGGGCCTTACCAATCATCTTACCCCGTGACTCAACAGCTCTAAGCTTTTACAAAACTACTTTTTTCCCGTTCTGACATCTCTGTCATTCTCTATTCTCTTTCTGTCTCAATTTCGGCCCTTACTACCTTTTCCAATCTCAAAGTCATGCAACTCATAATCTTATTCAGACAACTGTAGTCTGCGCACTGCCTCGATATAGGCAGTGATATCTAATGGCCCAATCCGACTCTAATTGACAATCTGAGCCCTTCCATAAACTTTCAGACATCCTGACTCTCACTGTTCATAGTGTCGGAGTCATATCTGGGCAGGTATATAAACTGAGATTCATACTCATTAATCAACCAGTTCCTTTAGGTTAGAGTAAAGAATTTTATCTGTAATTTCCTTTAAGCAGTGTCCGGGATATTCTGTCATCGAAATACATCTAGAATTATGTTCTAATGTCCATTCTGGATGTCTAACTCTTAAGGTGGGTCGAGCGGACTTCACTAATACTCTGACTCGCCCTCAAATCTCATGCATACTCTGAGCAATTAGCTCATGATTCATCTAGGTCCTCTGTAACCCATCACAACATCCATGTTAACTTGTTCTCTTTTCTGTGTCAATATAGGTAGAGGCTGCAATAACCTTGCAGACTTATAGTACTCTACCTTAATCTACTGACATACGAGACACTTTGCTACAATCTACAATGTCTCTTTTCATAACTGACCACCAATACCCTTTTCCAGAGATTCTGATATATTTATGACTTCCCAGATGCACTGTATATCCTAAGAGTGAGCTTCTGACAATAATACTATCTCATCAATTGTGGTCATGGTGAACACTTCTACTATCTCTAAACCTCTGTCACTGTACCTATCTAAATCTGACCCACACTATCGACACCATGTCGATCATCACGCTAAACTTGGCAAATCCGATCACTCAAATTTGGTTCTAACCTCAGACTAGCTGTCACAAAATCACTGTCATCATCAGAAGGGATCACATCACTACTGAGGCTCATAACCGCTCTAGTAGCTCATGCTCCTTGATCATCATATGTGATATCATCCCGAGGCTCTTTCTGTTCAAGGCATCAGCCATTACATTAGCCTTTCTTGGGTGGTATAATTTCTACGATCATAATCCCTCAGAAGCTCTAACCCTTTTTGTTATCATATTCGACTCTTTCTATGAAAATAGATACTCGAGGCTTTATATGATCAGTGCATACTCGAAATGTCTCACCATTTAAGTGGTGGTGCCATACTTTTAGTGTAAACGCTACAGCTGCCAACTCTAAATCATGGGTCGGATAGTTTCTCTCATGATCCTTGAACTATCTGGATCCATAAACGACTATCTTCCCATTTTACATCAACACAGCCCGATCCTTATTTTGAGGTATCCATACACACTAAAACCTCTTGAGTTGTTGGTTATGGTTAGAATAATTACGGTGGTCAGTTTATTACTTCAATCTACCAAAACTCACGAAAGCCATTTTCATACTTATCATCCAACTGGCATGCAATCTTTTTTCGAACAAGATGTGTTAACTGAGTAGCCCATTTTGAGAAACTCTCAACAACTCGTCTGTAAGACAGTTTCCTATTGCTACTCATGCTCTTCCCTGGACTTTGAATACATCGAAATATCATCGCTAAAGATGACAACTAATCGTTCCAGGTAAGGTTTAAATACCTCATAGTAGTTGAGTTCCACTCCATATTTCAATCACCTATATTCTTGACCTTTGTATGCATAAACGTCTAATGTCATTTTGAAATCGCTTCCGTTCAAGATACTAACCTGCGTCATTTCATTTTTCTTATAATAACGACTTTTATAAAATTTTAATTTTTAAACCTTCATGATTAATCGAATTCTACCAATAAAGGTACCCGAATTTTAAATGTATATATTACGACTGTCGATTTCAATTTATAGGTTATGTGTGCGCTTCTATACGCTGTCAAGTTTTCAGGCGGGGAGGTATTTTGAAATACCTTTATTAACCCTCAGACTTTACCACATAGACTGGTTATGGAGATATCCTCCTCTTTATCCTTGGTCGCAATTCATATTCACTACATATCGCTTAATCCCAATTACTTTACATATCAAAGATATTCTTACCTTTACGCTTCTTGTTCCAATATATCTCGTATTCAAGATCTATCACATCTCAAAGCTTATCTCCTTCCATATATCACTTATAACAAACTCTTTCATTACTTATTAAAACTTACAATACACTTTTCAAGGGTGAAAACATCACTATCTAAGGATAGAAATCTGAACAGCATAGTTTGCAACCGAATCAATCTATTCTTAAATATTACTTCAAAATTATTCATATTCCATTGAAGAAAATCGGCTGACATATCCTTTTTTTCCCCTGTTTTCAACTTACAATCCCTATACCCATATTCAGTTAGTGCTAATCAGCTAACTATTATCATCTTGCCTAAGGGTACAGGTTTCACATCTTTCACTAGCTTATAAGCAACTGAAGACGGTATGAATAAATGCGTGGCACCAGGATCAATTAAAATAATTACTTCATTATTTACAACCAGTGTGGTATCTTCCACCACATCTGATGAAACATCAGTAGTGTCCTAGTCCAAGGCATACACTCGCCCTCGTCCAACATCTTATTTTCGTGGTAACTACCACATATTCTACACTGTTCAGTAGCAGGTCGGGGTCCTCCAATCAAAATACCCCTTAAAAGTATTCAAATTGAATACACTGGGGCTTTACCAATCATTTTACCCCTTGACTCAACAGCTCTAAGCTTTTACCAAACTACCTTTTTCCCGTTCTGACATCTCTGTCATTCTCTATTCTCTTCTATCTTTATTTTCGCCCTTACTACCTTTTCCAATCTTAGAGACGTGCAACTCATGATCTTATTCACATAACTGTAGTCTGTGTACTGCCTCGGCATAGGTAGTGATATCTAACGAGGCCAATCAGATTCTAATTGACAATCTGAGCCCTTCCATAAACTTTCAAACATTTCCACTCTCATTGTTCATAGTGTTAGAGTCATATTTGGACAGGTATATAAACTAAGATTCATACTCGTTAATCAACCAGTTCCTCTGGGTCAGAGTAAAGAATTTTATCTGTAATTTCCTTTAAGCAATGTCTGGGATATTCTGTCATCGGAATACATCTAGAATTATGTTCTCATGTTCAATCTGTATGTCTAACTCTTAAGATGGATCGAGCGGACTTCCACCAATGTTCTGATCGCCCTCAATTCTCATGCATACTCTGAGCAATTAATTCCCAAAATAGTCTCCACACTCCGCTCCAACCTCGCGAAACGTGTCTCAATACTGTCTGATCTCTTTGTCAAACTTTGTCCGATCTTTCTCTCGGACTCTGTGGGGCATACTCAATACCAGTCTCCACGTCAATCTCATTTTGAGTCCCATGTGGCGACTCAGTATGACTCTCAGGCCTACCTCTATGGCCTCGAGCTCGTGTACTCGCCCTTCTACCATAGCGGCTATCAGTTAATGAGTCTATTCTTGCATTTGAAACCAAATTCTTAGCTACAATCTCATCTCGATATACACAATTGTATCTAAACAATGCACATTACATGGGGATGTAAACTTCCTTAACCACTAACACTGACTCATATCAGACTAACTTAGCTCTGATACCATTAAACTGTCACAACCCAAATTACCTAAAATCACTACAAATTTTTTTGCTTTTCGATTATTATTTAATTATTACCTTTCTCTCACCGTGACCATCTTACCAAACAGTTGGGCTATGATTCGGTGTTAGTCACCTCTCACCTATTTACCATTCTATTTCTATAATCACATTCATATATCAGAGTTTACTATCTTTTGACTTTAACTAAATACATACACAATGGTATTTACATAAGCTTACATCCCCGACATCATATATGTTTACAGTTCTGTGTATTACATATTCAGATACAAAACTATACAAATGTGTATACCTAACTCTCGATGGGAAGCAACGGATACCAAGATTTGCAAGTCCTTAGCCGCCCACTAACTACGACGAGTGCTTTGAAAAGTTGGGAAAATAAGGGGGTGAGCACACCACACGCTCAGTAAGGCAATTATGCAAGTAAGTAGATAGCTCCACTATCTACATGCTCATAATGCCATGCCCTCAAAATCCATTTCTTTTCATTAAAATCTCCAACACAAAATCATGCATATATCCATGACATAGTTTATCAAAACTATTTGTGCATATAGAAAGCATGAAATTCATGCATCAATAGCATTTTATGTGACATCCTTAAGTCATAATTAGCATGAAGTAAATCAAGATCATGCATTCTTTCATGTCATGTAAGACAAATCATGAATCTGAAATGAAAGCATGGAAAACATCATCATCCTATTGCATTCAAATCATTTCATTAAAACTGAAGTGTAAACTAACCCTTCCGGGTCAATTATCTCATAAAATAATTCATTAAAATTCATTATAAAACTTCAGTTATAAAACCACCCTTTTTCAGGGTCACATATCATAAAATTCTATAAAACATATATTAGCATAGTAAAAAATCATAAAATCGGGGGCTTGACCCCTCCCTCAGGTCTACCCTGGTCTATCGAGACCATAAGTTATATCATGTGAGACAAGTAGTTGACTATATCAGTAACAACGAGGACTATGGCCATAACCTAGTGATCCCTAGCAACACGGTACCTAGTGTGCGGGGTATCACACCTGAAATGAGAGGTAGGTCAGTCCTACCCGCCAGAACAGCATAACATCAGGATTGCGAAGGCAAAGCTTGCTGCCTCGTGGCTAATGGCACTCCACTCCAACAATCCCCACGGTACAACGTACTCCGTGTGACATACGCGGTACAACGTACTCCGTGAACCCAAGCTCAATTAGGGGTGCCTGCAATAGGTCTTATCCACCCATACCATAATTGTCTCAGTATGCACATGTGGGTATATCATCTCACTGTGACACACAGTCTACAGGAGGCTCCAACACGGTTATATGCATGTCATATAAATCCCTGTGCGAGCGAAGCTCAAGCACGGTTTCATAAAAATCAGTAAAATCTGCGTATGAGTAGCACTCCAGTACGACTTTAAAATAAGTTATAAATCTATATAAAATCATGTGCGAGCAATGCTCCAGCACGAATGAATGCTCAAGTAAATCAAAACTTCGTACAAGCAATGCTCCAATACGACTCTATGCATAAATGGATCAAATCTCGTGCGAGTTACACTCTATCACGGCTTTTATACGATTATCAAATCAAAATTGGATGCGAGCTAGGCTCTAGCACCTCTCATGCATGTCAAATCATTAAAATTACTGCGAGTAATCGCTCCAGCACCAATTTTATACATACCACGTCAAAAAAAATGAAAACAGTCAAAACAGAGTGTGAGCTAAGCTCTAGCACCTCTCATGCATTTCACAATAGTAAAATCAGTGCGAGCAACCGCTCTGGCACATTTCATGCATATGATGTCACACAAGTCGGTGCGAGCAACCTTTCTAGCACATTTTATGCACACTCACAAACTCAGATATAGTGCGAGCTATGCGCCAGCACTATCTGTTTTCATATAAACTTGATAGTTGGCCCATTTTCCAAATAATTTTCATTTAAATCTTAATAACACTTACGTAATGTTATATTGTGAAATTTACGTAATTATTGGCCAATCTACCGATATGCTTTGCTTAAAACCACGAAAATTCCTTAAATCAGAAAATTCCTTAAATCATGCAGTTCATGCATGTCATGCTTTCACCATCCTTAGGTGAATTTACCTCAATAGGGGTAAAATAGTCTTTACCTATTTCGAGTCCTTAAGATCTTTAAACCATTTCTAAGACCTTTATACATATTCGGTGTCTACATACATATTCCGTGTATATGAAAGCTATTAAAATACGCGTAGCTACCTCTAGCTACTCACACAATTCCCTTACCTCATTTTTCTGTACAGTCTGACCTTTTCCACTGATATCTCGTCATGCAGTCCGATTTGCTCCCAATCCAATATCCGGAACTGCGGATAAATATTCATCAGGTCAAATACAATATGATAAATTGTATTTTCATATTTTCTGGGCTTAATTTACATCATTGGGCCCGTTTACCCATATTGGGCCCGATTGTACCTTAATGGGCCTTAATCAGCCTTAAGCCCCTTTTCCACTTACTGTTCACATTATCGAGGCCTATTGGGCTCATTGGGCCCACCAGTATTTATTGAGCCTCGTTCTAAACTCTCTGATAACTCAATTAAATATTAACGACAATTTATCTCTAATTCCATAATATAATTTATTTTATACGAAAATTAAATTCGTAATTTATGCGGTAAATTTTTAACACACATAACTATGCAAATTGTTGTAAATAAGGGTTACTTACCCGAGATTCAATGATAGTATGCAAATCAAGGCTGACTCGAGTCCTCGTTTGATGTCAATTATCGAGCAACACAATTAAATATTTTTTCGAGTAAACTTTCAGTCGAATATTAATCCAATTAAATATTCCAAAATTTAAATCGGTCAATTTTGATCACTTACCGACTTACCCGTATCTCGATTGCATCACTGAGATTTTTTCCCAATTTTTTCTCTTTTTCTTTTTCCCTTCTTTTCTTCCTTTTCTTTTCTTTTTGGCTGAACCGATCCGGTCCGGTTTAACCCGGTTCAGACCTGTTTGGTCTAGCCGATTCAGTTCGGTTCGACAGGTTCAGGGCTTTGCCTGCTAGTTCTCCGTCGGCTTTCGTCGCCAGCAGCTTCGCGGGATCGTCCGATGCACTGATCCAATCTCGGTTTCGCCCGAGGTGGCAGGAAAGTGGCCGGTCCGGCTCTTCTCCTTTCCGGCGTGGGTACCGTTTCTTTTTTTCCTCCGTTGTCGGCACTGGCCACCGTTTTATTGGCTAATTCAGCCGCTGATCTGCCGGTCTTGGCGTGGTGCTCCTTTGACTGGTGGTGTTCGGGCCTAGATCGACGTCGATCATCAGATTCCTTGTTTTGCCTCTCGGTTGCTCGGTTTCTCTCTTTTTCCTTCCGTCGACCGCCGTTCGCCGTTTCATTAGTGCCGGTGGTGGCTCGGCTCTCGTCGGGCTTTACTTGGCACCTCTTCCCAGTGGTCGTCCAGCGGTGAGGCCGTCGGTGAGGCAGAAGGAGGCTCGGTCCCTTGCTGTCTTCATTTTTCTCAAATCGCGATTTTCGCGATTTCAATTTTCAATTTTTTAATTTATTTATTATTTATTTTTAATATTATATTAATCAATATTTTATTCAATAATAATCTAAAATATCTAAAAAATATATTATTTTGTTCATTTATTCAATAAATGAATTTATGGGTCTTATTTCGTATTTTCGGTATATTTTTCGATTATTTTCGAGATAATTTTTCGAGGTGAAAATTTGATTAATTCCAATAAATTCATATCTTGATCAATTTAATCCGAAACTTAATTATTTCTTCGTTATTGATCAATATTTCTCAATCCCATATTTTTAATTAAATTTTCTTGTCACGATAAATATTGAATTTTGGTCTTTTGACCGTTTTACCCTTGCACGTGTTCGAGACTACCATTTCAATCCTTCATTTGATATTTTCTCATTTCGTGTTTTAAATAAAATCCATCTTACATTACATGCTATCAAAGCCATGCCACCCATCGCTACCGAGGAGCGGGGTCATCCATGTTACTAGAACGGAGGCGTCGGTCTTACGCGGCACTAGAGCACGGCCCGGCCTTACATGCTACCAAAGCAAAGCCCGATGTGTATCTCATGACAAGCCATAGTCTCAGTAAAAAACATTTTGCCTTCACGTAGAGCTCATAATGGTTATCATAAAACCTATTTGGGTTATAACACATTAAGTTCACATTTACACAAAACTCATCAAATCGAGCTCAAACTGGCAAAACACTCACACAGTAAAAACATGCCATTGTTGTATATAAATTGTTTTACCTTCATGTAGAGCTCATCATGGTTATCACAAAAACCCATTTTGGTTATAAACCATATGTGTTCATAATTACATAAATCGCATTAGAAATCGAGCTCAAACCGGTAAAACACTCACACATTTATCAACACATCAAATCATCTCAAAAAAATGCTAAATCATCAAACTCTTTTTCATGCTTGTTCATCAAACTCTTTTTCATGCTCATAAAACATTTTTATTCACTAGAAAAGTCACACGCATAAATGGTTTATTTCCCTTACCTCTTGCACCTTGAATGGTACAATATCCTTGGCTATCGGACTAGCCGCGTTTTCTCGCGTTGGATTCTCAAGCTGTCCACACACATCATTAAATCATCAATATACCTCATTTTCATTTTCCATCTCCTTCTCTTACTCATTCTAACTCAACATTTTGGTTAACTCATAACCATCACGAAACACCTATATTAAATTTTGTAACTAAGCCCATTTGTTGGTTTTATCATGCTTCAAACATCTCTAACCAAATTTCTAAACATATATGTGCATTTATTCACAAATATACCCAATGATAATGCTTAAACCAAGGATCTTGTGAGCTTACCTAGCTTGTCCTCTCTTGACCAAGTTGTAGAACACTTGTCTCTTCCCTTTACTCAAGCCCACCTTTGATTTCCTAGTATGTTGTTTTCCTTACCAAGAGAAACAACTTTGTCTCTTACCCCTTTGTCTAATTTTGTCTAGAATAGGGTGAATCTTAGAGAGAGAAAGTTTACTTTGGGTGAAAATTGTTAGGGTTTGGGTTGCAGAGAGAGGAAGGCTCGATTTCAGGTGTATATCTCGTGACCTTATATAGACATGGATTATGAGATCGATATGGTATTGAAGGAGACCGATCTCTACTCGATTCAACTGCTCAAAACTGCTCCCTCAACAACTACAATATCGATCTGGCCGAGGGTGGAGATCGATTTGCTCTTCATAAAAGACTAAGTGGAGATTGATCTACTGGAGGGTAGAGATCGATCTCTTCCAGGCCGAGAATTAAGGAGATCGATCTACCCTTGTCACATGATCGATCTGTGCTAGGCAGAGGCATTAGAAGATTGATCTTCTTGCTTATGAGATCGATCTGCCTATCTGCATTTACACATTTTTCTGCATTCTGGAGCTATGGTATCGATCTCTTATCCTTGGAGATCGATCTGGCCTTCACAGATCCAGCTGCTGCTGCACCAATTGCAGGAAACTTAATATAAAACTCACCATAATCTACTCCATAGGCCATACTTCAATCCATGCACATTTAAGACATGAAAACTTCATCTCCTTATACTTCATTGAATTTAAAACTTGCATGTACATCAATATATCATAATTACATTCACCAAATTACAATTCTCACTTAGCAAAACTCATAAAATTTACAGTTCTCACAAAATATGAGCTCTTACATTAAAGATCCTAGAAGTAATGCATGTTGAGGGGTAATTAAACCTAAATCGACTTTATCACACCTTAGCCCTAGCCTTACATTACAAGCTTAATGAAGTCCTATTGATCTTTGGTTAAGTGTGACTACATTAGTGGAGAGAGGAGTGAAAAGTAAACTTATAGGAATGATCACTTGTCATTGACTTTGCATTCACTGTGTTTGCATAATCTGATCTTGGTAATGTACTGAGTAGTGGCTTTTGACATTTACACACATACACGAGGAGTCCAATTCAGGGTTAGGACTTATGATTGAATGATTCTGAGTGTTGGACTTATTATTGTGAATCTTTGATTTCATAGTTTGTACTTTTTCTTTGAGGATAATATTGGAAAAATTATTATGTTGGGTACTTGTCATTCCTACATTTGTTTTGTTTTGCTTAAGGACAAGCAAAAGCTTAAGTTTGGGGATGTGATAATTCTATTAAAATAGAATTATTTGTGCTTAAATTCTTAATTAATTATTTTAATCCCCATATTATTTTATTAATTATCCCCTTTAATTAATTAAAATTCTTTAATGTGCAGGTAAATTAAATCCAGATGAAACTCAGTTGTTTCAGTAAAAAATGGGCTGAAAACGGGCTAAAGGAGATTAGACCACTTCCAATTCACAGATCGAGTCACCATTCATTTGGACACGTGTGATACCGGGTGTCCATATTTTATTCGCTTCAAAAAGATAAGATCGATAGATACCGTGTCCACCTTTTTTGAAGACACATGCCAGGCCACATCACACATCCAAGTGGACAAATAGACAACTGACGTGGAAATATCTACTCTGCAGCAAATGGAATGAAGACAAGTGGCCAAACAATGCCAACTCATCAAGGATTAAAAATTATCATTGTACCCCCAAGTTTGTGTATAAATAAAACATGATGAGCAATTGAAAAACCAAGTAAGTAGGTAGGGTAGAATATAAGTAATTTAGGGTAGGAGTAGTGTTAGAATAGTTTTAAAATAGTTTTTCTTGTTTTCCTTAAAAGATTTCCTGTTAGCCACATTTAATTTTTCATTTTTGTTTAGTTACAGTTCATAGCAATTTCCATTTTTATGAAAAGCTTCTTTATTTCTAGTTCTTTGATATTTCGCATTAATGAATAGTAACCATTTCCATTTTTCTTCTTCTCGATTTTGTTAAAATTTCCATTCATTTATTTTTAAGTTCGGGTTTTTATGGAAAGCTTATATTTTTCTATAGTTGGTAGCTCTCGGTTTGCTTATAAGTTGGTTTTATTTCTTTGTTCTCCACTGCTCATTCGGGTGCTTAATCTTCTTTCATTACTGTCCTACTTGGTTCTGGTGCTTTGATGTGGTCTTGATGCGGAGCATTGATTCCACATCAATGGCAATGTGGAACCATTGTAGTATGAGCAGGAATTGAAGTAACCCGAGGCTATTGGATATCCACGTTGATGTGCTTTACGGGTGTTGATAGTCTTGTTTCAATTTTCAGTTGTTGATTTTACTTATTTCTTTTCGGTTTTAAGCTTATGTTCTGGAATGCCTTGTTGTTCTTTTTTTTTATATTTCATTTTTCTTTGTTTACACTACATGATTCATCTCTTTACTGCAGTTCAATATTAGCTTTCATTGTTTTTACTGCATTTTCTTATGTTCTGTAGGTCTTGTCAATTGCTGCATTTCATTCAGGAAATTTTTCGTTGATCCCACTAGACTCGCCAGCTAGTTTGTGTTTGATAGAAGTTGGTCTCCATGGGTGCAGTAGGGAGTGTCCATAAGTTTACTCTGTTCGTCTCTGCTTCGTTATTAATGTACTGTTCATTGGGCTTGTTTGCTGGAATGGAGAGAGTTGCACGAGTGAAGGATAAAAGAGTACTGGCAGCAGTAACCTTAATCTTATTCATTGTTTTTGTTTTCGTGTTCCTTGTTTGACACCTTTAAAATTGCTATAGATTGATGATTGATCCTGGTTGTTAAGAACCTTAGTTGATAGTTTATGCTTGGTGTTAGATTCTGCATTGAAATAAGAGGCTGAAGGAAACCAGTGCAAGGTGATCTTGTGAGTAGCTGGATTATGCTTAGCAGCTGCAAAACTTGGTGGCAAATCTTGCTTGGGTGTAGGTTGCTGGAGTATCTGAAGCAGCAGCTGTTGTTGTAGTTGTCCTCTGGTGCCCTGCTGTTGTGCAAAGAGTAGTACAGTGTAATACATGGTGACAGTAGCAGTATAGGCATACTGGATGGGGATCTTGCAGCAGTGATGTATTGTTGGGTAGGTCTGGCCAGAGCATGAACAACTACAGTAAAGGAAGGTACCAAGAGGCAAAAGCGGACAACACCTGGAGCAGGAACGTGCATAGTACATGCACGGGTTCATTCAACTGGCTGGAAATAGCTTAAGGCCACTTCTGGCACTTAAGAAATGTTACAAATTAATGTTATATGCATTTTTATTGTTTTGTTTAATGGTGTTTATTCTTTTTATTATTTGTTAGCTTAGGGATACATTAATTTGAATGATAGTTTAATTTTCCTGATTTGTTAGTTTAAGGTTTGGTTTTAATTTTATCATTAGTTAATTTTTTTACTATAATAGAATTTAAGATTTAATTTCTTAGCATAGTACTTTTAGACTTAGATTAAGGGTAGATTTATTTCATGCAGTTTTTAATTAATTTTCATTTTAAAATTTAAAAATCCAAAAATATTTCTCATGTATTATTTAGATTTTATTGTTAAGTTAATATTTAGCTATAGTTAGGATTAATTTAGAATCACTACTTTAGGCATTTAGATTTATAATTATATTTAGAAATTTTATTTTTAGAATTTTATTTCATTGGAATTAAGTTAGTTTAAACTGCATTTTCGTAGTTAGATTAATTGCATGCACATTTTATTTTTATTATCTAATTTTATTCAAGTTAATTTATTTCTTATTTGCAATCTAGTTTATTTGCATTAATTAATTTTAACTGTTTTAATTATCTTTTGTAGGTATTTACTTTTATTTGTTTGGAGCTCTATAAGTAATTTTAGCTCTGTTTGATTTTCTTTATTTTATAGTTTTTATTATTTTCATTAATGTTAGCCTTGTAAATCACCCATTGAAAATTCATAATTTGCTAGGATATACTTAGGGTGAGATTAACCGGTACTTAATTAGGCTAATTAGATTCTCTATCTGAGACTCAAATCTCATTATTACTTGTACGACTCGTGCACTTGCGGATAACACATCTAGGTCGCTTAGAGTGGGCGTAGTCTTACCACAAAACAAAATTTAAATGAGCAATTAGATAACCCGAAAGAGATAATATTGCAAAGAAATAAAGCAACAGATTAACAACTTTGAACCTAGAACTAAAACTTGAAATACAAAAACTGAATAGAAGCTTAAACAAATTAAATGGCACCCCAACAGAAACCAAAGCTTCGGTACAATGAAGTCATGCAAAATATGCAGAAAAACTGAGATGAACAGTAGTAAAAACTCGGGACATAACAGAACAGAGGAATGAATTGGCCCCCGTTCACTGCAACAATTTAGAATTTGCTCTACACCAACAGTAGCAATCCCACCAGCCTCAACAATACCACGACTTGCTTCTGTCCAAACCAGCAGCCAGCAACCTTGTGCAGCCTATCTCGCCTTCACTGAAGACGCCGCTAAAGATCCTCTCAACACCACATGGTACATAAAATGGAAACAGTATGTTAAAGCCTCCCTCACTCGTAGCTCTCCGGTTTGACAATCAGTAAGCGGAACAAGGAACTATAAAAATAAAATGTGCAAACCAAGAACTAAAGAGAAATAAGGAACGTAAACTAACCACTGAAAGGAAACTTTGCGTAAAAAAAAAAGAAATTTAATAAAAACTTAAACATAGACAAGAAAAAGCTTGTAAAACCTAGAATACAAACATGGTGGATGTAAGTTAACGTGAAATACCAAAGAACTAGAAACAATGAAGCTTTTCATAAAATAAAAATAAAAGTTACCATGAAGAGTAGCTAAGCAAAATAAAATCAATGGTGGCTAACGGGAAAGCTTGAAGACAACCTAGGGAAAATATAAAACCGAGCAATAAAAATTAAAAAAAATATATTCTAAAACTACTTTCTATTCTACTCCTATTCTACTTTACCCTAAAAAACTACTTCTATTCTACCCTACCTACAATACTTCTATTCTACTTTACCCTACCTACACTGTCACGACCCGAATTACCTAAAAATCAGAGTAAATTTTTCGCTTTTTCATTTATTATTTAATTCTTACCTTTCTCTTGTCGTGACCATCCTACAACACAGTTGGGCTATGATTCGGTGTTAGTCACCTCTCACTATTACCAATCCATTTCCATAATCATATATCAGAGTCTACTATCCTTTTGACTTTAAATAAACACATACCCAATGGTATTTGCATGACTCTACATCCCCGACATCATATCCATTTACAGTACTGTGCATTACATATTTAAATACAAAACCATACAAATGTGTATACCTGTCTCTCGATGGGAAGCAGCAAGCAGCGGATATTAAGCATGCAAGTCCTCAGCCGCTCAATAATTATTACAAGTGCTCTGAAAAGATGGGAAAATAAGGGGGGTGAGCAAACCACACGCTCAGTAAGGCAATTATGCAAGTAAGTAGATAGCTCCACTATCTACATGCTCATAATGCCATGCCCTTAAATCCATTTCTTTTCATTTAAAATTACACGCACAAAGTCATGCATATTCAATGCCATAGTTTATCCAAAACTATTTGTGCATATATAAATCATGTAACTCATGCATTCAAAGCATTTTATGTGACATCATTAAATCATATTAAGCATGAATTTAATCAAGATCATGCAGTCTTTCATGTCATGTAAGACAATTCAAGGTTTTCAAATGAAAGCATGGAAAACACATCATGCCACTGCATTTAAATCAATTCATTTAAAACGCAGTATAAAATAACCCCTCTGGGTCAATCATCTCAAAACTCATAAAACAATTTGTTATATTTCATTATAAAACTTGAGTTATAAAACCACCCTTCTTTCAGGGTCACATATCATAAAATCATCTGAAATCATCAAATCATCAAATCGGGGGCCTGACCCCTCCTTCGGGTCTACCCTGGTCTAACAGACCACAAGTTATATCATGTGAGACAATCAGGTAATTAACAGTAATATCGAGGACTATGGCCATATCCTAGTGATCCCTGGCAACACGGTACCTAGTGTGCGGGGTATCACACCTGAAACGGGAGGTGGGTCGTCCTACCCGCCAGAACAGCATAACACCAGGATTGCGAGGGCAAGGCTTGCTGCCTCGTGGCTAATGCCACTCCACTCCAACAATCCCCACGGTACAGCGTACTCCGCGTGACATACACGGTACAAAGTACTCCGTGAACCCAAACTCAGTCAGGGGTGCCTGTAATAGGTCTTATCCACCCATATCATCTGTCTCAGAATGCACGTGTGAGCATATCATCTCACTGTGACACACAGTCTACAGGAGGCTCCAACACGGCTATATGCATGTAATATAAATCCCTGTGCGAGCGAAGCTCAAGCACGGCTCCATGCATATTCATGATATCTGAAAATCTCGTGCGAGCGAAGCTCTAGCACGGTTTCATAAAAATCAGTGAAATCTGCGTACGAGCAGCGCTCAAGTACGACTTAAACTGATTATAATTTCATGTAAATTCCACGTACGAGCAACGCTCTAGTACGGATATGTATATAAATTCAGTGAAAACCTCGTACGAGAAAAACTCCAGTACGACATTCAAATGAATTATGAAAACCATGTAAAACTTTGTGCGAGCAATGCTCCAGCACAAATGAATGCTCAAGTAAATCAAATCTCGTGCGAGTTACACTCCAGCACGGCTTTATGCATAATTAAATCAAATCTCGTGCGAGATTCACTCCAGCACGGCTTTATGCAATATCAAATCAAAACAGGATGCGAGCTAAGCTCCAGCATCTCTCATGCATGTCAAATCATTAAAACTTGTGCGAGCAATCGCTCCAGCACTATTTTATGCATACCACGTTAAAACAAATCAAAACATGTCAAAACAGAGTGCGAGCTAGGCTCCAGCAGCTCTCATTTCACAATAATAAAAATCAGTGCGAGCACCATGCTCTAGCACATTTCATGCATATGATGTCACAAGTCGGTGCGAGCAAGCGCTCAAGCACATTTATGCACATTCACAAAAGCAGATATAGTGCGAACTACGTGTCGACACTATCTGTTTCCATATAAACTTGATAGTTGGTCGTTTTCCAAAGAAATTTCCATTTAAATATTAATAACACCTACGTAGTGTTATTTTGGGAAACTTATGCAATTATTGGCCAATCTATCGCTTTGCTTTGATTAAAACCAATAAAATTCCTTAATCATCAAAAATCCTTAAATCATGCATTTTATGCATGTCATGCTTTCACCATCCTTAGGTGAACTTCCCTCAATAGGGGTAAAATAGACATTTCACCTATTTCGATCCTTAAAATCATTCAAACCATTTTTAGGATCATTATACAATATCCATGTATACATACATACTCAGTGTACAGAAAAACTATTAAAATATGCGTAGCTACCTCTAGCTACTCACACAATTCCCTTACCTCATTTATCTGTACAGTCTGACCTTTACATCGATGTCTCGTCACGCAGTCCGATTTGCTCCGAATCCAAATCAAATCTCCGGCACTGCGGATAAATGTTCATCAGGTCAAATACAATACAATTAATTGTATTTCTTAATTTTCTGGGCTTAATTTAAATTATTGGGCCCGTTTACCCATATTGGGCCCGTTTGCACCATAATGGGCCTTAATCGGCCTTAAGCCCGTTTACCACACTTTATCGAGGCCTATTGGGCTCATTAGGCCCATCAGTAATTTATTTAGCCTCGTTCTAAACTCTCAGACAGCTTATGAATTATTTACGACAATTTATCCAATTTTTCAGAATTTAATTCATTTATGCGAAAATTAAATCCGTAATTCATCAACACGCATAACGATGCAAAATTGTCGTAAATATGGGTTACTTACCCGTGATTCCATGATCGTACACAAATCGAGGCTGTCTCGAGCTCTCAGTGGATGCCAATTGTCGAGCTACACAATTAAATATATTTTTCCGGGTAAATTTCCAGTCGGAATTAATTAAATTAAATATTCAGAAAATTAAATCGGTCAATTTGACCGCTTACCGACTTACCCGAAGCTCGATTGCATCACTGGAATTTTCCCCAATTTTTTCTCTTTTTCTTTTTCCCTTTTTCTTCCTTTTTTTTTCCTCTCTTTTTGGCTGAACCGGTCCGGTCCGGTTCAACCCGGTTCGGACCGCCGGTTCGGTCTGGTCCGGTTCGGCCGGTTCTGTCCGGTTCGGCCGGTCCAGGCTCCCTTTGGTCGTGTCGGCGCCGTCCGGCCGGTTCCCGGCATGATTTCGGTGCCAATCGGCGCACAATCGTCTGGGCTCCCTAAATCGGGCCTCAGCTGGGGTCGAATCAGCCCCATCGCCGGCGAATCGGGGTTCTCTCCCCCGCGGTCTTCTCCTCCGTTTTCGACGTTTTCCGGCCACCTCGCCGCGCGTCTGGGCTGCTGGAGGTTCGCCCGGTGCTGGGCTGCGCTCGTCGGTCCTCGCCGGCCCCTCAGCTCCGCCGGTGGTCGTCGGATCGGACGATCTCCTCGGTTTCGCCTTTCGCGTTTCTTCTTCTCTGTTTCTGTTTCAGACTTTCGTTTCGTTTCTTTTTTTTTTTTTTTTTTTAAATTATTTTTTTTTTATTTATTTATTTATAATTAACTTTTAATATTATTTTATTCAATAAAATAATATTAAAATGCATAAATATCCTTAAAAATTATATTTAATTCATTTAATCTGTAAATAATTTTCTCAGTCCGATTTTACCTTTTCGGTATATTTTTCGATTATTTTCGGGATTATTTTTCAATACAAAAATCTCAGTTTATTCCAATAAATTCATATCTTGATCAATTTAACCCGAAATTTAATTATTTCTTCGTTATTGATCAAGATTTCTCATTCTCATATTTTTAATTAAATTTTCTTGTCCCGATTAATACCGAATTTTGGTCTTTTGACCATTTTGCCCTTGCACGTATTCGGGAATACCATTTAAGTCCTTTTGCATTTTTAAATGCACTTGAAAATATCGGGTCTTACAATCTCCCCCACTTAAGAAATTTGGTCCTCCAAATTAGAACCAAGTAATATGAGTCCATAACAACTCCGGGTATGTCTATCGCATCATATACTGTCATCCTCAAGTGACTTTCTCCGGAGTGTAATATTACCATCATACTTAACTAGGGAGATTATCTTAAACCTAAACACTTTCTCTTTCCGTTTAGTGCCCGAATCAATTTCTCCAATCATACGTTATATTTTCATTGAGCTAAACCATTGAAGCTCATATCTGATCACATATACTGGATCCGGATAGTATTTCTTAAACATCAAAAGATAGGACACTGTGGATGCCTGCCAATTCATGTGGTAATGCCAACCTACAGGTCTTATCTCCCACTTGTCCAATATCTCTATCTGAATCTCCTTACGTCCTTAAGACAAGTAACTGCCAACAATGCTAATTCACCCTCGGTGAATTCCAATGATTTTCCTGTCTCTAGTCAGCATAGTCTTTCTGTCTACTCTGAGGCGTTCTTAATTTCTCATAAATCAACTGAACATACTCAGAGGTTTGTCTTACTAATTCGGGAACAATTTTCTATCTGTCACCCACTTCTCTTATCAAAGTCAGGGAACAACTCCCTACGGCCATATAATGCCGAATATAATCCCATCCCGATACTCAAGTGACAACTATCATCACTGGCGAATTTGATTAGTAGCAACTGATCATCCCAGGAGCTCATAAAATCAATGGCACATGCTCTCATCACATCCTCCAGAACCTGTACAGTCCTCTTTGACTGACCATCTGTTTGAGGGTGGAAGCTGTGCTAACACACAATCAGGTTCCCATAGCTTCTTGAAAAACGTTCCCAGAAGTGGGAAGTGAAGCGGGAATCCCTATCTGATATCATGCTCACTGGAACGTTACACAATGATCCATAATTTTCCATACACATATATTCGCCTACACACTTAGAGTATCTGAGGATTTCCATAACTAGAAGGTGGGTAGACTTAATCAATCTATCGACTATCACCCAGATAGCCTCGTGATTCTTCCGGGTCCTCTATAACCCATCACAACTTCATGGTCACTTGTTCCCATTTCCATGTCAATATAGGTAGAGGCTGCAATAACTCTGCAGACTTCTAGTACTCTACCTTACTCTGCTGACATACGAGACACTTGCTATACAATCTCTACAATATCACTTTTCAAACCTGACCACCAATACCATTTTTCAGAGGTTCTGATATATTTATTATTTCTCGGATACACTGTATATCTCGAAGAGTGAGCTTCTGACAATAACACTATATCATCAACTGTGGTCCTGGGGAGCACTTATACTGTCTCTGAACCTCTGCAAGTTATCATCACTCACTGTGACCTCTGTCACTGTCCCCTTCTGAATCTGACCCATACTATCGACACCAAGCCGATCATCACGCTAAGCCTGGCAAATCTGGTCACACAAATCCGGTTCTAACCTCAGGCTAGCTGTCACAAAACCACCGTCATCATCAGAAGGATCACATCACTACTGAGGTTCACAACTGTTCTTGCAGCTCACGCTCCCTGACCATCATATGTGATACCATCTCGAGGCTCTTTCTGTTCAAGGCATTAGCCATAATATTAGCCTTTCCTGGGTGGTACAATGTTCACAATCATAATCCTTAGAAGCTCTAACCCTCATGGTTATCTCATCCGACTCTTTCTGTGAAAACAGATACTCGGGGGTTTTTACGCTTAGTGCATACCCAAAATTTCTTACAGTATAAGTGGTGGCGCCATACTTTCAGTGTAATCGCTATGACTGCCAACTCTAAATCATGGGTCAGATAGTTTCTCTCATGATCCTTGAACTATTTGGATCTATAAACGACTATCTTCCCATTTTACATCAATACACAGCCCAATCCTTATTTGGAGGTATCCATACACACTGAAACCTCTTGAGCTGTTAGTTATAGTAAGAATACTTACGGTGGTCAGTTCATTACTCCAATATACCAAAACTCATTGAAGCTATTTTCATACTTATCATACTACTCGTATGAAATCTTTTTCCAAACGAGACATCTCAACTGAGCAGCCCACTTCAAGAAACTCTCAACACCTCGTCTGTAAGAAGTTTCCTGTTGCGACTCATACTCATCCCTGGACTTCGAATACATCATAATATCATCGCTGTAGATGACAACCAATCGGTCCAGGTAAGGTTTAAATACCTTAACGTAGTTGAGTTCCACTCAATATTTCAATTTTTCATATACTTGACCTATGTACGCATAAACGTACAATGTCATTTCGAAATAGCTTTCGTTCAAGATACTAGCTCACGTCATTTCTTTCCTCTTATATTGACGGCTTTTATAAAATTTTAAATTTTAAACTTTCATGATTAATGAATTTCTATATCTTTTTATCATACCAATAAAAGTACCCAAATTTTAAATGTATATATTATGACTGTCGATTTCAATCTATAGATTATGCGTGCGCTTCCAGACGCTGTCAAATCTTCAGGCAGGGAAGTATTTTAAAATACCTTTATTATCCCTCAGACTTGACTACATACCGCTTAATCCAATTTACTTTGCATATCAAGGATATCCTTACCTTGCATACGTCTCTTATTCCAATATATCTCCTTTTATATATCACTTGTAACAAACTCTTTCCTTACTTGTCAAGTTACAATACACTTTTCAGTGATATTTTCACCCCTATTTTCAACTTACAATCCCTATACCCATATTCAGTTAGTGAAAATCAACTAACTATCATCCTCTTCATGCTTAAAGGTATAGGCTTCACATCTTTCACTCGCTTATAAGCAATTGAAGGCGGTATGAATAAATGTGTGGCACCAGGATCCATTAACATAATTATTTCATTATTCTTAACCAGTGTGGTATCTTCCACCACATCCTATGGAACATCAGTAGTGTCCTGGTCCAAGGCATACACTCGCCCTCGTCCAACATCTTATTTCCGTGGTAACTACCACACATCTTACATTGTTCACACTGCTACTCTGTTATACTGTTACGTAACAGGTCGGGGTCCTTGAATCACAATACCCCTCAATAGTGTTGAAATTAAATACACTGGGGCCTCCAATCATCTTACCCCGTGACTCATCAACTCTAAGCTTTTACCAAACTACCTTTTTCCCGTTCTGACATTCTTGTCATCCTCTATTCTCTTTTGTCTCAATTTTGGCCCTTACTACCTTTCTCAATCTCAGAGGCGCGCAATTTATAATCTTATTTAACACAACTGTAGTCTGCGCACTGCCTCGGCATAGGTAGTGATGTCTAACAGGCCAATCGGACTCTAATTGATAATCTGAGTCCTTCTATGAACTTTCAAAAATCTCGACTCTCACTGTTCATCATGTTCGAGTCACATCTGCCCAGGAATATAAACTGAGTATCATACTCGTTAATCAACATGTTCCTCTGGGTCAGAGTAAATAATATCATCTGTAATTTTCCTTTAAAACAATATCCGGGATATTCTGTCACCGGAATACATATAGAATTTTTTTTTTCCATGTCCATTCTGGACGTCTAATTCTTCAAATGGGTCGAGCCAACTTCAATTAATGCTCCAACTCGCCCTCAAATCTCATATATACTCTGAGCAATTAGCTCGTAAAATATTCCCTACACTTCGTTCTAACCTCGCGAAGAGTGTCTCAATACTGTCTGATCTCTCTGTCAGACTCTGTCCGATCTCTCTGTCGGACTCTGTGGGGCATGCTCAACATTAGCCTCCACATCAATCTCCTCTCAAGTCTCATGTGGCGACTCAGTACAACTCATGGGCCTACCTCAACGGCCTTGAGCTCGTGTACTCGCCTCTCAACCATAGCGGCTAACAGTCAATGAGTCTATTCTTGCATTTAAAATCAAATTCTTAGCTGCACATCCATCTCGATATACACAACTGTATCTAAGCAATGCACAGTACATGGGGATGAAAATTCCTTAACCACTAACACCGACTTATATCAGGCCAACTCAAGCTCTGATACCATTAAACCTGTCACGACCCGAATTACCTAAAAATCAGAGTAAATTTTTCGCTTTTTCATTTATTATTTAATTCTTACCTTTCTCTTGTCGTGACCATCCTACAACACAGTTGGGCTATGATTCGGTGTTAGTCACCTCTCACTATTACCAATCCATTTCCATAATCATATATCAGAGTCTACTATCCTTTTGACTTTAAATAAACACATACCCAATGGTATTTGCATGACTCTACATCCCCGACATCATATCCATTTACAGTACTGTGCATTACATATTTAAATACAAAACCATACAAATGTGTATACCTGTCTCTCGATGGGAAGCAGCAAGCAGCGGATATTAAGCATGCAAGTCCTCAGCCGCTCAATAATTATTACAAGTGCTCTGAAAAGATGGGAAAATAAGGGGGGTGAGCAAACCACACGCTCAGTAAGGCAATTATGCAAGTAAGTAGATAGCTCCACTATCTACATGCTCATAATGCCATGCCCTTAAATCCATTTCTTTTCATTTAAAATTACACGCACAAAGTCATGCATATTCAATGCCATAGTTTATCCAAAACTATTTGTGCATATATAAATCATGTAACTCATGCATTCAAAGCATTTTATGTGACATCATTAAATCATATTAAGCATGAATTTAATCAAGATCATGCAGTCTTTCATGTCATGTAAGACAATTCAAGGTTTTCAAATGAAAGCATGGAAAACACATCATGCCACTGCATTTAAATCAATTCATTTAAAACGCAGTATAAAATAACCCCTCTGGGTCAATCATCTCAAAACTCATAAAACAATTTGTTATATTTCATTATAAAACTTGAGTTATAAAACCACCCTTCTTTCAGGGTCACATATCATAAAATCATCTGAAATCATCAAATCATCAAATCGGGGGCCTGACCCCTCCTTCGGGTCTACCCTGGTCTAACAGACCACAAGTTATATCATGTGAGACAATCAGGTAATTAACAGTAATATCGAGGACTATGGCCATATCCTAGTGATCCCTGGCAACACGGTACCTAGTGTGCGGGGTATCACACCTGAAACGGGAGGTGGGTCGTCCTACCCGCCAGAACAGCATAACACCAGGATTGCGAGGGCAAGGCTTGCTGCCTCGTGGCTAATGCCACTCCACTCCAACAATCCCCACGGTACAGCGTACTCCGCGTGACATACACGGTACAAAGTACTCCGTGAACCCAAACTCAGTCAGGGGTGCCTGTAATAGGTCTTATCCACCCATATCATCTGTCTCAGAATGCACGTGTGAGCATATCATCTCACTGTGACACACAGTCTACAGGAGGCTCCAACACGGCTATATGCATGTAATATAAATCCCTGTGCGAGCGAAGCTCAAGCACGGCTCCATGCATATTCATGATATCTGAAAATCTCGTGCGAGCGAAGCTCTAGCACGGTTTCATAAAAATCAGTGAAATCTGCGTACGAGCAGCGCTCAAGTACGACTTAAACTGATTATAATTTCATGTAAATTCCACGTACGAGCAACGCTCTAGTACGGATATGTATATAAATTCAGTGAAAACCTCGTACGAGAAAAACTCCAGTACGACATTCAAATGAATTATGAAAACCATGTAAAACTTTGTGCGAGCAATGCTCCAGCACAAATGAATGCTCAAGTAAATCAAATCTCGTGCGAGTTACACTCCAGCACGGCTTTATGCATAATTAAATCAAATCTCGTGCGAGATTCACTCCAGCACGGCTTTATGCAATATCAAATCAAAACAGGATGCGAGCTAAGCTCCAGCATCTCTCATGCATGTCAAATCATTAAAACTTGTGCGAGCAATCGCTCCAGCACTATTTTATGCATACCACGTTAAAACAAATCAAAACATGTCAAAACAGAGTGCGAGCTAGGCTCCAGCAGCTCTCATTTCACAATAATAAAAATCAGTGCGAGCACCATGCTCTAGCACATTTCATGCATATGATGTCACAAGTCGGTGCGAGCAAGTGCTCAAGCACATTTATGCACATTCACAAAAGCAGATATAGTGCGAACTACGTGTCGACACTATCTGTTTCCATATAAACTTGATAGTTGGTCGTTTTCCAAAGAAATTTCCATTTAAATATTAATAACACCTACGTAGTGTTATTTTGGGAAACTTATGCAATTATTGGCCAATCTATCGCTTTGCTTTGATTAAAACCAATAAAATTCCTTAATCATCAAAAATCCTTAAATCATGCATTTTATGCATGTCATGCTTTCACCATCCTTAGGTGAACTTCCCTCAATAGGGGTAAAATAGACATTTCACCTATTTCGATCCTTAAAATCATTCAAACCATTTTTAGGATCATTATACAATATCCATGTATACATACATACTCAGTGTACAGAAAAACTATTAAAATATGCGTAGCTACCTCTAGCTACTCACACAATTCCCTTACCTCATTTATCTGTACAGTCTGACCTTTACATCGATGTCTCGTCACGCAGTCCGATTTGCTCCGAATCCAAATCAAATCTCCGGCACTGCGGATAAATGTTCATCAGGTCAAATACAATACAATTAATTGTATTTCTTAATTTTCTGGGCTTAATTTAAATTATTGGGCCCGTTTACCCATATTGGGCCCGTTTGCACCATAATGGGCCTTAATCGGCCTTAAGCCCGTTTACCACACTTTATCGAGGCCTATTGGGCTCATTAGGCCCATCAGTAATTTATTTAGCCTCGTTCTAAACTCTCAGACAGCTTATGAATTATTTACGACAATTTATCCAATTTTTCAGAATTTAATTCATTTATGCGAAAATTAAATCCGTAATTCATCAACACGCATAACGATGCAAAATTGTCGTAAATATGGGTTACTTACCCGTGATTCCATGATCGTACACAAATCGAGGCTGTCTCGAGCTCTCAGTGGATGCCAATTGTCGAGCTACACAATTAAATATATTTTTCCGGGTAAATTTCCAGTCGGAATTAATTAAATTAAATATTCAGAAAATTAAATCGGTCAATTTGACCGCTTACCGACTTACCCGAAGCTCGATTGCATCACTGGAATTTTCCCCAATTTTTTCTCTTTTTCTTTTTCCCTTTTTCTTCCTTTTTTTTTTCCTCTCTTTTTGGCTGAACCGGTCCGGTCCGGTTCAACCCGGTTCGGATCGCCGGTTCGGTCTGGTCCGGTTCGGCCGGTTCTGTCCGGTTTGGCCGGTCCAGGCTCCCTTTGGTCGTGCCGGCGCCGTCCGACCGGTTCCCGGCATGATTTCGGTGCCAATCGGCGCGCAATCGTCTGGGCTCCCTAAATCGGGCCTCAGCTGGGGTCGAATCAGCCCCATCGCCGGCGAATCGGGGTTCTCTCCCCCGCGGTCTTCTCCTCCGTTTCCGACGTTTTCCGGCCACCTCGCCGCGCGTCTGGGCTGCTGGAGGTTCGCCCGGTGCTGGGCTGCGCTCGTCGGTCCTCGCCGGCCCCTCAGCTCCGCCGGTGGTCGTCGGATCGGACGATCTCCTCGGTTTCGCCTTTCGCGTTTCTTCTTCTCTGTTTCTGTTTCAGACTTTCGTTTCGTTTCTTTTTTTTTTTTTTTTTTTAAATTATTTTTTTTTTTTTATTTATTTATAATTAACTTTTAATATTATTTTATTCAATAAAATAATATTAAAATGCATAAATATCCTTAAAAATTATATTTAATTCATTTAATCTGTAAATAATTTTCTCAGTCCGATTTTACCTTTTCGGTATATTTTTCGATTATTTTCGGGATTATTTTTCAATACAAAAATCTCAGTTTATTCCAATAAATTCATATCTTGATCAATTTAACCCGAAATTTAATTATTTCTTCGTTATTGATCAAGATTTCTCATTCTCATATTTTTAATTAAATTTTCTTGTCCCGATTAATACCGAATTTTGGTCTTTTGACCATTTTGCCCTTGCACGTATTCGGGAATACCATTTAAGTCCTTTTGCATTTTTAAATGCACTTGAAAATATCGGGTCTTACATACACTACTTCTACTTCTACTTCTTTTGCAATTGCCCCATCATATTCTATTTATACACAAAATTGGGGGTACAATTGTAATTTCTAATCCTAGATGAGTTAGCATTGTTTAGCCACTTGTCTTCATTCCATTCGCTGTAGAGAAGATGTTTCCACGTCATTCGTCTTATAGTCCACTTGGCTATGCGATATGGCCCGGCGTGTGTCTTCCAGAAGGTGGAAACGGTATCCGTTAATCTTATCTTTTCGAGGTGAATAAAATACGAACACCTGACATCACACATGTTAAGACGAATGGTGACTCAGACTGCGAAATGATAGTGGTTAGTCTCATTTTAGCCCGTTTTCAGCCCATTTTCGACTGAAATTCATCCAGATTTAATTTACCTGCACATAAGAGAATTTTAATTAATTTGAGAGGATAATTAATAAAATAATATGAGGATTAAATAATTAATTAAGAAATTAAGCACAAATAATTCTATTTTAATAGAATTATCACACCCCCAAACTTGAGTTTTTGCTTGTCCTCAAGCAAAACAAAACATATGTAGGAATGACAAGTACCAAACACATTGATTCCCCAAATATTATCCTCAAAGAAAAAAGTACAAACTCTGATCTCAACGATTCACAATCATAAGTCTAACACTCAAAATCATTCAATCATAAGTCCTAACCCAAATTGGACTCCTCGTGTGTGTGTGTGAAAATGTCAAAGTCACTTCACAGTACATTACCCGGATCAAATTATGCAAACACAGTGAATGCAAAAGTCAATGACAAGTGATCATTCCTATAAGTTTGCTTTTCACTTCTCTCTCCACTAATGTAGTCACACTTAACCAAAGATCAATAGGACTTCATTAAGCTTGTAATGTAAGGCTGGGGCTAAAGTATGATAAAGTTGATTTAGGTTTAATTACCCCTCAACATGCATTACTTCTAGGACCTTTAATGTAAGAGCTCATAATTGTTTCCCCTAAACTTATTTATTTTGCTAAGCAATTATTCTACTTTTGTATTCTTCTTTTTCTTTTCTTTTCTTCTTTTCTTTTTTTCTTTTTGTTTTTTTTTCGAACTTTCACTATCACTTAATACCCATATGTACATAGCTCAAGATATATCCTAATGAATTTACAGCTTTCGGGGTAAAGGGATAGGGAAAGAGTGTTTAAGCTAAGAAAAATTATGCAAGTGTATTTACAGAGAAAAACTTATTTGGCCCAGATAGGTGACTAGGGGTAAAATATGTACAAGGATGGCCAGAAGGGCTCAAACGATCCAAAGATAGCCTAAATCATTTCCCTAATTAAGTGTGATCTAATATTTCACCTCGAGATCAGATCAAACAAATTCTAGAATATGATGCACAAAATCAACTGAACAAATGCAATCCTATGTCCACATAAGCTATTTCTAAATAAATATATAGATTCATGACATGACATGTGCAAAAAATGAAGAAATCACAATAAGATTTAAGCCAAATTCAAGAATTCAACTTCATGCTTTTCCTATAATCATGCTTCTTAGTCAATCAAAGTCAGACTTAATCATGGGGTTATATCATCGGAATATGGGAAAAGTACATGCTAAGCACTAAATCATCCCAAAATCAAACAATGAAAGCTGATATTTTCGAAAAATTTTGAAATGTTTTTCAATTTTGCCCAAAATTTTCAAAAATACTCAAGTGATATCCCCACCCCTAAACTTAAAGTGCACAGTGTCCTCAGTTTGCAGATAATATTAGAATTGAAGCTCAAGAATATAATACTCTCCTATCTGATGATGATGAAGAACAATTGAAGCTTGATTGAGAACATGATACTAGAAAAGCAATATGCAAAAGAAACAAAGAAAGAAACAATGGAAAAGAGAAAAAAACTATACAAAAAGTAAAAAGAGAGATAAAACACATCAAATGCAGGTGAAGAAAATGACAACAGCAGGGCGAGAAGTAAGAGGGTCAGCCAAAGTAGTAATAGAATGCTGATGATCAAATCCTCCCCTAAAATAGTGCTTAAGTCCTAATGAATTTTTTTTATTTTAAAATTTTTTGATTTTAAAATTTTTTATTTTTTTATAGAGAAAGAAAAATAACTACTCTAAATTAATGCTCTAAATATTTACAACCTAGATATGTACAAAACTAGAATTATACCTAAGTATAATTCCACCGATATTAATTAATGGCTAATTGTCATCCCCGCAACGATGCCAAAAACTTGGCATCGACTACGCTCAATCTAAGTGACCTAGACGTGTTATCCGCAAGTGCACGGGTCATACAAGTAATAATGGGATTTTAGTCTCGGATTATCATTCCACAGAGAATCTAATTAGCCTAATTAAGTACCGGTTAATCTTACCTTAAGTATATCCTAGCAAATTATGAATTTTTAGTGGGTGATTTACAAGGCTGAAATTAAAAAGTACTGAAAACAATAAAAAATATGAAATAAAGAAAATAAAATTGAGCTAAAATTACTTATAGAACTCCAAGCAATTAAAAGCAATAACCTACAAAAGATGATTGACACAATTAAAATTAATTAATACTAATAAACTCGAATGCAAATATAAAAATAAAGAAACAAAATTAATTAGACTAAAATTAATAAAATATGCATGTAATTAAACTAATTAATAAAAATGCAAATTAAACTAACTTAAAGTCTAATGAAATAACATCATAAAAAGTTAAGAAAATAATTATAAGTCTAAATGTCTAAAATATTGATTCTAAATTAATCCTAACTATAGCTAATTACTAATTTAAGTAATGCATGAGAAATAAATATTTTTGGATTTTTTTTTAAATTTAAATTCAAACTAACTTAAAATTGCATAAAATAATTCTACCCTAATTTAATTCTAAATGCAATACATTAACACTAGAATTAAGTCTTAAATCCTATAAAATTAACTACTAGTAAGCCAAGAAAATATACTAACATGCAAATTAATTAAAGACTTTTACATTTACCTAAGCTAACTAATAATATCAAAATGAATAATAATAACAATAAAAAAAATGCATGAAAAATTAAATTGAGACTTTTCCAAATTTGCCAAACATGGCCTTAATCAAATTTTCAAGCTAGCCTACTCTCGTGCACTGTACTGTGCATGATTCATCCTTCTTTGCTCTAAGTGTTGTCCTGCACTTCCGTATACTACTGCTGGACACCAAGTGATTGCAGTAGCATAGTCGGATCAAGTACTGCCCTTTTGGACCTCAGCTGGGCACAGCTCCAGCCTCACCAACGTACTGCAGTTGCTGTCATATTCAGAGTTAACCAGAGAATGTCCAACACGCCTGATTATTCCCAGTCCTCTCGTCCAGCAACTGCTCAACCCGTCATGCTCCTTATCTTCCTTGTGTCTATTCTGCAGTAAGCTCAGCCTGTTTTGCTTTGCAATCAGTCCAGCTGGAAATATAATCAACATATGAACAGTAAAATTGCACTAAAACAGACCAAACTAGAGGAACGAGAAGGCAGAAACGACAGCTTCATCCTCTTCAAAATCATGCACACAACAACCCCAGCACACACAACAGTAAGTTGATATTTACCTAGGTAGCAATACGTGCTTCAGCTTCAACGTGCACTTTCCCGTAACCGAGAGCAACTTGAAAAAAAAACAAAAATTAAATGAACAATTAGATAACCCAAAAGAGATAATATTGCAAAGAAATAAAGCAACAGATTAATAGCTTTGAACCTAAAACTAAAACTTGAAATACAAAAATTGAACAGAAGCTTAAACAAATTAAATGGCACCCCAGCAGAAACCAAAGCTTCGGTTCAATGAAGTCATGCAAAATATGCAGAAAAACTAAGATGAACAGTAGTAAAAACTTGGGACAGAGCAGAACAGAGGGATGAATTGGTCCCCGTTCCCTGTAACAATCCAGAATTTGCTCTACACCAACAGTCCTCAACAATACCACGACTTGCTTCTGTCCAAACCAACAGCCAGCAACCTTGTCTAGCCTATATCGCCTTCAGTGAAGATGCCGCTAAAGATCCTCTCAACACCACATGGTACATAAAATGGAAACAACAGAATGTGAAAGCCTCCTTTACTTGTAGCTCTCCAGTTTGACAATTAGCAAGTGGAACAAGGAACTATAAGAATAAAATGTGCAAACCGAGAACTAAAGAGAAATAAGGAACATAAACTAACCACTGAAAGGAAACTTTGCGTAAAAAAAAATTTAATAAGAACTTAAACATAGACAAGAAAGAGCTTGTAAAACCGAGAATACAAACATAGTGGATGTAAGTTAACGTGAAATACCAAAGAACTAGAAACAATGAAGCTTTTCATAAAATAAAAATAAAAGTTGCCATGAATAGTAGCTAAGCAAAATAAAATCAATGGTGGCTAACGGGAAAGCTTGAAGACAACCTAGGGAAAATATAAAACCGAGCAATGAAACTTAAAAAAAAAACTATTCTAAAACTACTTTCTATTCTACTCCTATTCTACTTTACTCTTAAACTACTTTTACTCTACCCTACCTTGTGACACCCCGGAAGCGCTGA
Source organism: Firmiana major (assembly GCA_033439115.1). NCBI lineage: Eukaryota > Viridiplantae > Streptophyta > Magnoliopsida > Malvales > Malvaceae > Firmiana > Firmiana major. The sequence goes on along the minus strand of CM065896.1, from coordinate 46,256,893 downwards.
AAACAAGGCAAATTTAAAATTTATTTACATCATTTCACAATTCTAGGTGCATTCCTGTGCAGTGTCATGCATCATCATATAGATATTTATATGTTATAAGACTTTAACCTAAGGATCTCATCATCCAATTTACATGTCACACCATATACATTCCTCAGTTCCAAATTAATAAATCCTAATACAACCCATACATCATTGTTCATCAAGTGTCTGTAAATACAATATTAGTCTGGGTACATGAAATGATAAATTATACCTCAAAGTACAATATATGGCCTGGAGCTCAAGTCCTCCACTAGCCACTACTCCGTACGCCGCAGGGAAACTCTCTTCACTTGAATAAATCTAGGGGGAGATAAAATGTAAGACCCCGTATATGTAAAAGGGTAATATGTGTAATTGGATCAAATAATATGAATGGACTTGTAATGTAAATTATGATTGATGTAAGTCCATGGATTCAATGTATGTATGTGTAATACAAATTGTAACGTACATACAAGTTTCATTGAGTATGAATATGAAGAAATGAATTCTGGTAAGTGAGGGATGTGATTGAGACTCAAGATGAGTAATGTGGTAAAATGGAATGGAGTTATGCTTCCATTTGGTTTTATGTTGCATACCTTTGAATATACAATGAATGCACACAAGTTTCAATGTGCATAAGGTATGAATGGATGCCATTTTCAAGTTATAAAGGTGGATGGATGAGGAAATGGCCATGGCAATAGATTGAGGGTGTATTGGTATGAGTTGCAGCAATGAAACTGCAGGGAATCTGGAAAACATGAGGTCCAGATCGATCTCCTAGGATGAGAGATCGATCTGGGAGAGCCAGAATACTCTTAATTGGGTGAAAGAATTGAGCAGATCGATCTCCAATGGAGCCAGATCGATCTCTCAAGCATTCTGTAGTGGAAAGATCGATCCCCAAACACCCAGATCGATCTCCTTAGCTCTCTGTTTGGGACCAGATCGATCTCCTGCTTCGACAGATCGATCTCATGCTTCAACAGATCGATCTCATTGCTTCGACAGATCGATCTCAGGCTTAAAAATGCCGTGAAAAAGAGGGATTTTAAGGGACCAGATCGATCTCCTCTTAGACCAGATCGATCTCCTCAAGTCAACTCTATATAAGGAGAGCTGAAAATCTGGAAATCTCGGAAAAACACCAAACCTTACAATCTCAACCCTAAAAACCCAACTTTCCCTCTCTAAAATCAGCCATTTTCAGTGAGATTTGAAGAGAGATCATTAGAAGCAAAGTTGTTCCTATCAAGGAGAAGAACAACATAGTGAGAGGGCATTTTCCCATTCTTTGAATTGAAGGAGTTGAGGGCATTACCAATTGGAGCAAGAAGAGAAATCATATTGGTAAGATTCTAACACTCCAATCTAAATGCATTAGCTATTTAATTGATTTTGGAGTTGATTGGTATGAGTATTGATGGATAAACTACCTAAAAATGTAGTGGAAGTGGTGTGACCTAGAAATCTAAAATGGGTATAATGTGAGGATATGTGGGATTGAATGAGTTTATGATTTGTGGCACGCTAAAGTTGTTATTGGGGTATTGTTTATGATTTTAGATGGTTAAATGAGATTACATTGTGAGTTTGGAGGAATTGTGGAAATGGGTATGAATATGCTTGATAAATGCCATAGTGAGGGGATTCATGAAATATGAACGCTATGAGCTTTATGTCGATTTGATATCGACTTTGAATGAGTTAATAGGCCTAAGAAAATCCATAGACTCGAGTTATGGGTAAAGTAATGAAACGAGGCTAATAAGCTTTAATAGAGGCTATAGGTTAAATTGACTATAGCAAGCACAAGGGTTGCAATTGTATGGGTCGAATATAATGCGGGATACGATTTTGTGCAGTCCCGAAGAGTTCGTTGAAGGCGAACCGAATCGTACGAGCAAGCAGCTTAAGGAAGTGGAATCACGCATCGCAATTCCAGGTAAGGGAATTTTGTGAGTATATAGAGATAGCTGCTCGTATTTTGAACTGGAATATTGGGTGTTGTATGAAATGCATGAATTGCTCAAATAAATGTTGATGGTATTTTTGAAAGATGATGGGTATATGCGTGGTTTTGGTTTTGAAGTGGATGTTATGAAAAAGGGATAGTAAGGCTAATAATTGCATAAATCATGTGTTTTGAATGCTTTTACAAAACACAATGCTTTGATTTGAGCAAATAAGAGCATAGGCTGGCTAGTACTTGAATGATGTTGTGAAATAGCCCATACGAGGCACTAAGCATATTATGTGATGTTTTGAATGCACGTAAGCCGCCTATCGCGTGTATGTGATATAATTCGCGTTAGAGCCTTGCTCGCGCGAGATTTCTATGTTTCCACTTGTGTGAAACGTGCTTGAGCTTAGCTCGCACTTTGAAATTGAATTGTGATGATGTTTATAAACCGTACTGGAGCTTCTGCTCGTACGTGGATTGTGAATGGTTATCTTATGAGTATAACCGTACTAGAACTATGCTCGTACACGCCTCTTTATGAGAAGATGCATGATGCATGAGTCGTGCTAGAGCTTTGCTCGCACAAGCTTGTACAATGGGATTCGTATAGGGTTGTGAAAGTGGGTAAGATCCTTAAGCCTTACATCCTTAAGCCAACATCCTTAAGCCCGAGGAGGCAGGGAGGCTCTGTTAGGCGGGGAGGCTCTGTTTGGTGGGGAGGCTCTCTTACGGTGGGATCCTTAAGCCAACATCCTTAAGCCCAAAGAGGCGGGGAGGCTCTGTTAGGCAGGGAGGCTCTCCTACATGGGTATGGTAAAGGTAAGATCCTTAAGCCCTACATCCTTAAGCTAACATCCTTAAGCCCGAAGAGGCAGGGAGGCTCTGTTAGGCGGGGAGGCTCTGTTCGGTGGGGAGGCTCTCTTACGGAAAGGATCCTTAAGCCCTACATCCTTAAGCTAACATCCTTAAGCCCGAGGAGGCAGGGAGGCTCTGTTAGGCGGGGAGGCTCTGTTAGGCAGGAAGGCTCTCCTTCTCAGAATATGGAAAACTCTTGGTATGGGGTAGATAAGACCTAGGAAGGGCACCCCCAATCATGATATGAGTTGCGGAGTACGATGTACCGTGTATATCACATAGAGTACGATGTACCGCATGATGGATATGTGATGAGAAAGTCTGGCGAGGGATAATTCATCTTCGTGCCAGCATGATACCCCGCACACCTGGATGCGTGTGGTCTGGGATGATTTATGATGTAATGATTCACATAGGCACTTCTGATATAGTGACCTAGATTTATACACATGCGTGAATTGTGGAATGTAAATGTGGTTGTGGGTTGTGAGTTGATTTGGTGGTGTTATGTTGTTGATTCAAAAAGGAAGTTCTAAATGAATTGCCCTTTTATGAATTTATATGAGATTGAGCATGAGATGTTTTATACATGATGTCTCTACCATGTTTTATATGCCAATGCACATGATTTGATACATGATATATATGTATATTCACATGGCATAGTTTTATTCCTCATGCTCCTACTATAAACGATTTATGCATAACACTATCAGCATGTAGATAGAGTAGTTATCTACCATGCTTGCATTATTGCCTTACTGAGCGTGTGGTTGCTCATCCCACTCTATTTTCCCCCCTACAGAGCGTGCATAGTAGCCCAGTGAGGACTGAGGCGTATTATTTTGGACTCTGCTGCATCTCCATCGCAAAAAGGTATATACACAGTGATTCTTTTTGTATCTAAACAATGTAAAAGCACAGTATTCTTTTGAGTTGTACTTATGGGGGATGTAGATGTCAGTAAATCATGTATTCGTATAAGTACACAATTAAATGCACATGTATGACATCGTTTTAATTAATTGAGAATGAATGAGATGTGGTGTTTATTATTGACTCACAGCCCAACAGTGTGTGGTGAGCTTAGTTCACGACTGGGTAAGGTAACAGTAAAACGCAAAAAAATTTCAGTGATTTCGGTTAAAGAGAATGGAATTGGGTCGTGACAGAGATTGGTATCAGAGCTATGTTGGCCTGATGTGAGTCATTAATAAAATGTTGGAAAGAACATCCCCATAGTACTGTGCTTTTGTTTAGATATAACTGTGTATACTGTGATGGATTGAGCTTAATGAATTATTATAATACAGGGAGTTAGGCACTATGCCAGTAACACGCAAAGGTAGAGGGGCGAGAGCACGTGCTAGAGGCCGTAGAGGTAGGCCTGAGAGCCGTGCGGAGCCACAGACTGAGCAGGCTCCACAGAACCCTGCTGAGAGAGCAGAGGATGTTGAGGCTCGCTTCGCTAGATTAGAGCGGAGTATTGAGAGTCTGGTGGAGATAGTCACGCAGGCATTGGGCGCCGGTGACAGACGAGGTCCCGCGGCACGGCCTACTACTGAACAGGCAGCTGCAGAGGTGGAGAGACCTCAGACTGCTGAGACAGCTACAGATACACCACCTCCAGCCCAGGATACAGATTCTCCTATCGCTCCATAGCAGAGCGGTAGTGATGTGGGTTATGACTGCGACTTGAGCAGGCTACGAGAGTTTCAAGCGCTAAAACCCCCAGTGTTCAGAGGGGTGAAGGACCCAGTGATTACGGAGGATTGGGTGTATGAGATGGAGAAACTGTATAGGTTTTTTCGATGCACTTCAAGTGAGAAGGTTGCCTTTGCCGTGTTTATGCTGAAAGGCGAGGCCGAGCATTGGTGGAGGTCCACCGAGACTATTTTGAGGGCCAGACATTCTGAGATCTCGTGGGAGATATTTCTAGAGGCCTTCAGAAAACAGTATATTCCAGCTACCGCACAGAAGAGACTGCGGATGGAATTTATGAATTTGGTTCAGGGGAACCGGACTGTGGACGAGTATGAGTCCAAGTTTATGTCATTGGGGAGATATGACCCGGACACGATGGGTAGTGAGACCCGAAAGATTCAGAAGTTCATGGATGGATTGAGATTGGCCATCCGGACTAAGCTAGCTCCCTTCGATATTGTGACTTATGAGGAGGCGGTACATAAGGCTCAGTTATGTGAACAAGACTTTGAGCGAAATGCCTCCGAGTTTGGGAGAGTCAGTGTTAAAAAGGACAAGGATCGGAAGAGATCCGGGTTTGGAAGAGTGGCCAAGACAGGTGGCCAAAGGTTTTACGAGAAGAGGCCTAAGATTGAGGAGGTGCAGGAGAGAGCTGCCAGACCTCCCGTATACCCAGCCTTGACAGCGCCGAGGGGCATAACTATTGGGGGACCACGACCTACTACTGATCAGTGTAGGAGATGTGGGAGATTCCATGGGAATAGGCCCTGTCCGATGACCCCTATGGTGTGTTTTAGATGCGAGAGACCAGGACATATGGCTAAGTATTATCCCGAGAAGATGGAGATTGCCCCACAGAAGGGCAAGGAGCCTGAGGGAGCTCCAGTTGAGACAGCAGCCCCGAGGAGGAGGGCTACAGCTGAGGAAAAAGGGAAACAGACTGCGGGTGTGAGCAGAGGAAGAGTACATGCACTGGATCAGGACACCGCAGATGCTTCGACGGATGTGATAAAAGGTACCATCCGAATCTTTGATTTAGAAGCATTGGTATTATTTGATCCTGGTGCCACGCATTCTTTCATATCACCTTCCTTTGCACATAAATTGTTGAAATATGTGAAACCAACATTGTTAGATAAAATGTTGATGATTTCCACACCCATGAATGATAGTCAATTAACCGAGCATGTGTGTAGGGATTGTAAATTAAAGATAGAGGGGAAGGAATTGATAGCCAATCTGATTTTATTAAATATGAATGATTTTGATGTAATTTTGGGAATGGATTGGTTGGCTACCAATCGTGTTGTGATGGATTGTCATGCCAAAACATTAATGTTTTCAGGACTAGACAATCTTATTGTAAATTTTGATGAAAAGAAATGATATGGAACTAGCATGGTTGTTGTAAATAAAAGGAGTATGATTTTAAATTCATATTGCTTGAGAGATAAATTTATTATTTTGATAAATGATGAATGTGGAGTGATGGTTTATGTTACTAACGATGGAGAGGATAATGTGAAGGGTTCATTGCCTATGTGGTCGATATAGATGAGGCACACCCGGAATTGAAGGACATACCCGTAATTACGGATTACCCTGATGTCTTTCCGGATGAATTACCAGGACTACCACCTGAAAGGGAAATGGAATTTTGCATTGAGTTAGTGCCTGGTACAGAGCCGATATCGAAACCACCCTATAGAATGGCTCCGATAGAGTTGGAAGAGCTGAAGAAACAACTGCAAGAGTTGTTGGAGAAGGGGTTTGTTAGACCGAGTGTCTCACCTTGGGGAGCACCGGTTCTATTTGTAAGGAAGAAGGATGGAAGCCTCCGACTGTGTATAGATTACCGGTTGTTGAATAAGGCCACTATTAAGAACAAGTACCCCCTTCCAAGAATCGATGATTTGTTGGATCAGCTCCAGGGAGCCGAAGTATTTTCTAAGATAGATCTGCGGTCAGGGTACCATCAGTTGAGGATCAGGAGTGGAGATATACCCAAGACAGCATTTCGTACCCGTTATGGCCACTACGAGTTTTTGGTGATGCCATTCGGATTGACAAATGCTCCCGCAGCATTTATGGCATTGATGAATGATGTATTCAAGCCATACCTGGACAAGTTTGTGATTGTTTTCATAGATGACATTTTGGTGTATTCCAAGTCCAGGGAAGATCATGAGGAGCACTTGAGGATAGTTTTGCAGACCCTCCGAGAGAGAGAGAATTGTATGCCAAACTCAGCAAATGTAACTTTTGGTTGGAACAGATCTCATTTCTGGGGCATGTTGTGTCAAAGGATGGGGTATCAGTGGATCCATCCAAGATAGAGGCAGTTGTGCAGTGGGAACAGCCCAAGACAGTAACTGAGATCAGAAGTTTCCTGGGATTGGCGGGATATTATCGGAGATTTGTAGAGGGTTTCTCCAGACTAGCTGCTCCGTTGACACGCCTCACGCGTAAAGATGTTAAGTTTACATGGGATGAGGCATGTGAGAGGAGTTTTGAGGAGCTCAAGCGTCGATTGACGACTGCTCCAGTTCTCACCATTCCTACCAGCTCAGGAGGATTCTCGGTGTATACGGATGCATCACACCAGGGACTGGGCTGTGTGCTTATGCAGGATGGGAAGGTAGTTGCCTATGGATCTAGACAGTTGAAAGATCATGAGAGGAACTACCCGACACATGATTTGGAGTTGGCGGCCGTAGTATTTGCTTTGAAAATATGGCGCCACTATCTTTATGGTGAGAAATTTCAGGTGTTCACAGATCATAAGAGCCTTAAGTATCTGTTCTCGCAGAAAGAGCTGAATATGAGACAGAGGAGATGGCTCGAACTCCTGAAAGACTATGATTGTGAAATCATGTACCACCCAGGTAAGGCAAATGTAGTTGCCGATGCTTTGAGTAGAAAGAACCTTGGGTTGGTGTCTTATATGATGGTACGGGAACATGAATTGTTAAAACACTTTGCGAACCTCAGTTTGGATGTAACCCCACCTGGATCTGAGAGACTTGAGATCATGGCTAGTTTGAGACTAGAGCCAGAGTTGATTGGCCGTATTCGGCAAGCACAGCAGAGCGATCGACGGTGTATCGATTGGCTGAGGCAGATACAGACGGGTGTGGGTAGTGATTTTGAGCAAGGTGCTGATGGCTTATTGAGGTTCAGGGGCAGAGTATGCGTTCCCAGGGATCCTGAGATCAGGAGAACAATTTTATCAGAAGCTCACTCATCGAAGTATACGATACATCCGGGAAGTACTAAGATGTATCAAAACCTTCGGAAGGTTTATTGGTGGTCTGGAATGAAAAGAGACATTGCGGAATATGTCGCTAAGTGTCTCGTTTGTCAGCAAGTGAAGGTAGAACATCAGAAGCCTGCAGGATTATTGCAGCCTCTACCGATACCGACTTGGAAGTGGGAGCATGTCACCATGGATTTTGTGATGGGGTTGCCGAGGACCCGTAGAGGTCATGATGCCATATGGGTTATTGTGGACCGGTTGACTAAGTCTGCCCATTTCTTGGCTATGAGAGCTACCGATACACTGAGTCAGTTGGCGGACCTGTATATTCGAGAGATAGTACGGGTACATGGTGTACCAGTGAGCGTTGTTTCTGATAGGGATGCCCGCTTCACTTCCCATTTCTGGGAACACTTTCAGGAAGCGCTGGGGACCCGACTGAGTTTTAGCACCGCTTTTCATCCTCAGACAGATGGGCAGTCAGAGAGGACTATACAGACCCTCGAGGATATGTTGAGAGCGTGTGTGCTGGATTTTAGAGGCTCCTGGGATGACCACCTGCAGTTAGCCGAGTTCACTTATAATAATAGCTATCATGCTAGTATCGGGATGGCACCCTATGAGGCATTATACGGGCGTAGATGCCGTTCCCCTATTGGATGGGAAGAGGTTGGTGACAGACAAATTTTTGCTCCGGACTTAGTGCAGCAGGCATCTGAGGACGTCCAGTTGATATGTGAGAGATTACGGACAGCTCAGAGCCGGCAAAAGAGTTATGCTGACAAGAGACGAAGACCACTGGAGTTTGATGAGGGTGAGTCGGTGTTTCTGAGGGTATCACCATCGAAGGGTATTATGAGATTTGGTAAGAAGGGCAAGCTGAGCCCTAGATACATCGGACCCTTCGAGATTTTAGAGAGAGTGGGAGAAAAGGCGTATAGATTGGCATTGCCACCTGACTTGGCAAATGTCCACAACGTCTTCCATGTCTCGATGCTTCGGAAGTATCACCCGGACCTGGCACACGTGATAAAATATGAGCTGTTGGAGCTCCATGAGAGTATGACGTATGTTGAGAAGTCGGTTCGGATATTGGATAGAAAAGAGAAAGTGTTGCGGAATAAGACAATTCCCTTGGTGAAAGTGCTTTGGCAACACCACACGGCGGAAGAGGCCACGTGGGAATTGGAGAACTTGATACGGGAGAAGTACCCCCAACTTTTTGAAGAGTGACTTGTTCTAATTTGGAGGACCAAATTCTTTGAAGGAGGGGAGAATGTAAGACCCCGTATATGTAAAAGGGTAATATGTGTAATTGGATCAAATAATATGAATGGACTTGTAATGTAAATTATGATTGATGTAAGTCCATGGATTCAATGTATGTATGTGTAATACAAATTGTAACGTACATACAAGTTTCATTGAGTATGAATATGAAGAAATGAATTCTGGCAAGTGAGGGATGTGATTGAGACTCAAGATGAGTAATGTGGTAAAATGGAATGGAGTTATGCTTCCATTTGGTTTTATGTTGCATACCTTTGAATATACAATGAATGCACACAAGTTTCAATGTGCATAAGGTATGAATGGATGCCATTTTCAAGTTATAAAGGTGGATGGATGAGGAAATGGCCATGGCAATAGATTGAGGGTGTATTGGTATGAGTTGCAGCAATGAAACTGCAGGGAATCTGGAAAACATGAGGTCCAGATCGATCTCCTAGGATGAGAGATCGATCTGGGAGAGCCAGAATACTCTTAATTGGGTGAAAGAATTGAGCAGATCGATCTCCAATGGAGCCAGATCGATCTCTCAAGCATTCTGTAGTGGAAAGATCGATCCCCAAACACCCAGATCGATCTCCTTAGCTCTCTGTTTGGGACCAGATCAATCTCCTGCTTCGACAGATCGATCTCATGCTTCAACAGATCGATCTCATTGCTTCGACAGATCGATCTCAGGCTTAAAAATGCCGTGAAAAAAAGGGATTTTAAGGGACCAGATCGATCTCCTCTTGGACCAGATCGATCTCCTCAAGTCAACTCTATATAAGGAGAGCTGAAAATCTGGAAATCTCGGAAAAACACCAAACCTTACAATCTCAACCCTAAAAACCCAACTTTCCCTCTCTAAAATCAGCCATTTTCAGTGAGATTTGAAGAGAGATCATTAGAAGCAAAGTTGTTCCTATCAAGGAGAAGAACAACATAGTGAGAGGGCATTTTCCCATTCTTTGAATTGAAGGAGTTGAGGGCATTACCAATTGGAGCAAGAAGAGAAATCATATTGGTAAGATTCTAACACTCCAATCTAAATGCATTAGCTATTTAATTGATTTTGGAGTTGATTGGTATGAGTATTGATGGATAAACTACCTAAAAATGTAGTGGAAGTGGTGTGACCTAGAAATCTAAAATGGGTATAATGTGAGGATATGTGGGATTGAATGAGTTTATGATTTGTGGCACGCTAAAGTTGTTATTGGGGTATTGTTTATGATTTTAGATGGTTAAATGAGATTACATTGTGAGTTTGGAGGAATTGTGGAAATGGGTATGAATATGCTTGATAAATGCCATAGTGAGGGGATTCATGAAATATGAACGCTATGAGCTTTATGTCGATTTGATATCGACTTTGAATGAGTTAATAGGCCTAAGAAAATCCATAGACTCGAGTTATGGGTAAAGTAATGAAACGAGGCTAATAAGCTTTAATAGAGGCTATAGGTTAAATTGACTATAGCAAGCACAAGGGTTGCAATTGTATGGGTCGAATATAATGCGGGATACGATTTTGTGCAGTCCCGAAGAGTTCGTTGAAGGCGAACCAAATCGTACGAGCAAGCAGCTTAAGGAAGTGGAATCACGCATCGCAATTCCAGGTAAGGGAATTTTGTGAGTATATAGAGATAGCTGCTCGTATTTTGAACTGGAATATTGGGTGTTGTATGAAATGCATGAATTGCTCAAATAAATGTTGATGGTATTTTTGAAAGATGATGGGTATATGCGTGGTTTTGGTTTTGAAGTGGATGTTATGAAAAAGGGATAGTAAGGCTAATAATTGCATAAATCTTGTGTTTTGAATGCTTTTACAAAACACAATGCTTTGATTTGAGCAAATAAGAGCATAGGCTGGCTAGTACTTGAATGATGTTGTGAAATAGCCCATACGAGGCACTAAGCATATTATGTGATGTTTTGAATGCACGTAAGCCGCCTATCGCGTGTATGTGATATAATTCGCGTTAGAGCCTCGCTCGCGCGAGATTTCTATGTTTCCACTTGTGTGAAACGTGCTTGAGCTTAGCTCGCACTTTGAAATTGAATTGTGATGATGTTTATAAATCGTACTGGAGCTTCTGCTCATACGTGGATTGTGAATGGTTATCTTATGAGTATAACCGTACTAGAACTATGCTCGTACATGCCTCTTTATGAGAAGATGCATGATGCATGAGTCGTGCTAGAGCTTTGCTCGCACAAGCTTGTACAATGGGATTCGTATAGGGTTGTGAAAGTGGGTAAGATCCTTAAGCCTTACATCCTTAAGCCAACATCCTTAAGCCTGAGGAGGCAGGGAGGCTCTGTTAGGTGGGGAGGCTCTGTTTGGTGGGGAGGCTCTCTTACGGTGGGATCCTTAAGCCAACATCCTTAAGCCCAAAGAGGCGGGGAGGCTCTGTTAGGCAGGGAGGCTCTCCTACATGGGTATGGTAAAGGTAAGATCCTTAAGCCCTACATCCTTAAGCTAACATCCTTAAGCCCGAAGAGGCAGGGAGGCTCTGTTAGGCGGGGAGGCTTTGTTCGGTGGGGAGGCTCTCTTACGGAAGGATCCTTAAGCCCTACATCCTTAAGCTAACATCCTTAAGCCCGAGGAGGAGGGAGGCTCTGTTAGGCGGGGAGGCTCTGTTAGGCAGGAAGGCTCTCCTTCTCGGAATATGGAAAACTCTTGGTATGGGGTAGATAAGACCTAGGAATGGCACCCCCAATCATGATATGAGTTGCGGAGTACGATGTACCGTGTATATCACATGGAGTACGATGTACCGCATGATGGATATGTGATGAGAAAGTCTGGCGAGGGATAATTCATCTTCGTGCCAGCATGATACCCCGCACACCTGGATGCGTGTGGTCTGGGATGATTTATGATGTAATGATTCACATAGGCACTTCTGATATAGTGACCTAGATTTATACACATGCGTGAATTGTGGAATGTAAATGTGGTTGTGGGTTGTGAGTTGATTTGGTGGTGTTATGTTGTTGATTCAAAAAGGAAGTTCTAAATGAATTGCCCTTTTATGAATTTATATGAGATTGAGCATGAGATGTTTTATACATGATGTCTCTACCATGTTTTATATGCCAATGCACATGATTTGATACATGATATATATGTATATTCACATGGCATAGTTTTATTCCTCATGCTCCTACTATAAACGATTTATGCATAACACTATCAGCATGTAGATAGAGTAGTTATCTACCATGCTTGCATTATTGCCTTACTGAGCGTGTGGTTGCTCATCCCACTCTATTTTCCCCCCTACAGAGCGTGCATAGTAGCCCAGTGAGGACTGAGGCGTATTATTTTGGACTCCGTTGCATCTCCATCGCAAAAAGGTATATACACAGTGATTCTTTTTGTATCTAAACAATGTAAAAGCACAGTATTCTTTTGAGTTGTACTTATGGGGGATGTAGATGTCAATAAATCATGTATTCGTATAAGTACACAATTAAATGCACATGTATGACATCGTTTTAATTAATTGAGAATGAATGAGATGTGGTGTTTATTATTGACTCACAACCCAACAGTGTGTGGTGAGCTTAGTTCACGACTGGGTAAGGTAACAGTAAAACGCGAAAAATTTTCAGTGATTTCGGTTAAAGAGAATGGAATTGGGTCGTGACATAAAACAGGGTGAGCTTCTAAATCGCTCAGTAAGGGGTTAAAGGACTCATTTATAAAATAATGATTTACAAAGCACAATCATTTTATTTTGTGGGTGGAAACCCAATAAACTTAGTAGAAAAGTGTAACATGAATAATCAAAACACCATCTCAACTCATTGCTCAAAGCTCATGTAGAAACATGATAATAATTTGTTTAATATAAAACCACAGTTACAAGCATGTAGAAAACAGGATGCGATAATGGCTTTTCTCATAAAACGTGATGAAAATCACCACAATAGTAATGCACGTGGCGCAACCACCAAACATAATATCATGTGTAAAACGAGACTAGGCAAATAAAACTCATATAAAAACTCATCATGGAACATCAAAACGATTGAACTCGTCCCCTAGGCGGACATCCCCAATCGAGGGATTTCGTCGATAATAATACATCCATGGCCATGGTTCGCTGTAAACTTGATCAGAGTCGTACAGCTGTCGGTCTTACATGCTATCAAAGTATGGTCCGATCTTACATGCTATCAAAGCAATGCCACCCATCGCTACCGTGGAGTGGGGTCATCTCACATTACCAGAACAGAGGAGTCGGTCTTACGTGCTATCAAAGCACGACCCGGTCTTACATGCTACAAGAGCAAAGCCCGATGTGTATTCAACATGACACGTCTAAGTCTCAGTAATAACCATTATCAAATAAAACCGTTTTGCCTTCACGTAGCACTCATAATGGTTTTTCTCATAAAAATTCATCTAAAAAACTTTTTGTACTCAACATAAAACATGTCAAAATCGAGTTCAAATCGGCAAAACCACACACACATTTCTCAAATCTCAGTACGCCTTAATGTAGAGCGCAAATCACTTTTCGCTTTTTAAACTCAAAAGGGTTGTAAAACAATTTCACTTTTAGTTTACAACTCATAAAATTAGGCCCCAACCGATTATAAAACTGTGTGCAACAACTTATAAAAACATTCTTGTTTTCTCAAATCACATTTCATGCTACAATATCATCACAAAATCGCATACAAAAATGAGTTTAAGTTTTCCCTTACCTCGTTGCACCTCGTATAGTGCAATGGGTCCCCCAAACAACGGACTAGCCTCGCATTCCTCTCTAGAACTCCCGGGCTGTCCAAATGATGCTAAAACATCAATAATTCATCTCAATCACATCATCGAGCACATATTTTCTCATATTCTCGTTAAATGCTACAAACATCATTTTTTTCTTATTTTCCTATCCTAATCCACATTCTCATCCACTATATTTCATATCCTACATCTTCCATACATAATATCCATCCCAAAATCACCTTATTGCCTCAATTCCAATTTATATCCAAAATCCCAAAATTACCAAAAATTGTTTAATATCATCATCATTCCAACAAAATCACAATTTCATCAACTCTAATAATTTCCTAGCTATTTTATCACAACACTCATAGTCACAATCTCCAAAATCACCTCAATATCAAAGATTAAAGCTTAGAAATTTAGCCAAAACTTATGATGAGCTTTATTCACACCTCGATTCGATTCGTCCTTTGATTTCGAAGTATGTTGTTCTCCTTTGGGTGAGGAAAAACTTTCCTTCTTACCTCTGCCTGAGATTTAGACGGAAATGGGGGTTTTGGAGGAGAGAGAAAGTTAGGTTTTTTGAAAATGGTGATTTGAGGAGAGAGAGATCGATTTCCAGAAAAACATAGGGGTCCTTATATTGGTCGAAGGTAGGAGATTGATCTTGTCCTTGATGAGATTGATCTCTCTTTGAATTTGGGAACATTTTGGGGTAATTTTACGCCTAGGAGATCGATTTGTCATGGGGTGAGATCGATCTCTTAATTGCTTCATGAGATCGATTTGGTCCTTAAGGAGATCGATCTTCTCTTTACAAAATGCTTCATGAGATCGATCCGCTCCTTGACGAGATCGATCTTCTGTTTATAAAAACATTTGAAGATCGGTCTGCTTGCTTATGAGATCAATCTGCCTATTAGTTCTAGCATATTTCCTGCATTTTAGAGCCATGAGATCGATCTCTCATCCTTGGAGATCGATCTGGCCTTCACAGATTGTACTGCTGCATCAATTTGCAGAAAACTCAATGTAACACTTCCCAAAATCTACCCCATAGTCCATATTTCAATCCATACACATTTAAGACTTAAAACCTCTTCTTCTTATACTTCATCATATTTAAAACTTGTGTATACATAAACATATCATAATTACATACAGAAAATTACAATTCTCATAATTGGGGTATACAAAATTCTCAATTCTCACATCCTCCCCACCTTTAAAGAATTTGGTCCTCCAAATTCAACTCGACTCATAAAACAGATGTGGGTACTTCTCTTTCATGAGACTCTCCAATTCCCAAGTTGCCTCTTCCATTGAGTAATGTTTCCATAAAACTTTCACTAATGGGATGTTTTTGGTTCTAAGTACCTTATCTTTCCTAACAAGGATCCGGACGGGTTTCTCGGTGTAGCTCATGTCCTCTTGTATTTCCATCTCTTCATACTCTATGACATAAGAAGGTCTGGGTGGTACTTCCTTAACATAGATACATGAAAGACGTTCTGTATTCTGAACATCTATGGGGGTAATGCCAACCTGTAGACTACCTCTCCTACTCTCTCAAGAATCTCGAATGGTCCAATTTATCGAGGACTCAAATTCTTTTTTTTCCAAATCTCATGATACCCTTACTCGGTGATATCTTCAGAAATACTGCATCACCAACATCAAACTTGAGTGGCCATCTACGCACATATGAGTTTCACACTCTGTGCAGCCCGTAATCTCTCACATATGAGTTTCACACTCTGTACAGCCTGTTCAACAAGTTCGGGAGCATTTATCTTTCTGTCACCCACTTCTTCCCATGCTACAGGGGATCTACACCTCCTACCATATAGAGCCTCAAAAGGTGCCATTCTAATACTCGAATGATAGCTATTATTGTACGCAAACTCTGCTAGGGGCAGGTGATCATCCCATGATCCCTTAAAATCCATCGTACATGCCCTCAACATATCCTCTAAGGTCTAAATAGTCCTCTCCAACTGACCATCTGTCTGAGGATGATAGGCGGTACTAAAACTCAATCGAGATCCCATGGACTCCTGAAACTAAGTCTAAAATCTGGAAGTAAATCGGGAATCTCTGTCAGAAATAATACTTACTTGAGCCCCATGTAATCTAGCTATCTCGCTGACATATAACTCAGCTAAGGTATCCACAGTATCGGTGCTCTTAATGGCAAGAAAGTTAGCACTTTTCGTCAGTCTATCCACTATAACCCATATCGCATCACGACCCCTTTGGGTCCTCAGTAAACCCATAATAAAGTCCATGGTGACATGCTCCTATTTCCATGTAGGCACAGGTAAAGGTTGAAATATTCCTCCGAGCTTCCGATGCTCAGCTTTCACTTGTTGGCACACTAAACACTTGGCTACAAAACCTGCCACGTCTCGCTTCATACCACTCCACCAATACACCTTTCTCAAGTCTCAGTACATCTTAGTACCCCTTAGGTGCATGGTGTATCGCGAGTAGTGGGATTCTTTCAATATCTGTCTCTTCAGGGTATCATCTTTCGGTACACAAATTCATCCTCTGAATTCCAACAATCCATCCTCACTGACTATGAGATCCGACTGCGAAGTTTGCTCGACTTGGCTAACCATATCGATTAACCTCTGATCATTACGCTACCCAGTTCTAATTTGATCCATGATCCTAGGCTCTAATCTCAGGCTAGCCAGAAATCCAATCTCTTCCTCTTTAACTCTGATCCGGAGTTCGACAAACTGCTCCAACAAATCCTATTCCCTGATCATCGTAGCAGATATCATACTCTTCCTGCTCAGGGCATCAGCAACTACATTCGCCTTTCCAGATGGTATAAAATCTTGCAGTCATAATCCTTAAGGAGTTCCATCCATCTCCTTTGTCTCATGTTTAACTCTTTCTGATTAAACAGATACCTCAGACTCTTGTGGTCAATGAAGATATGAAATCTTTCCCCATATAAGTAGTGCCGCCAGATCTTCAAGGCAAACACCACAACAGCTAACTCCAAATCATGCGTGTGGTAATTTAGCTTATGATATTTCAATTGTCGTGATCCATAGGCGACCACTCTTCCATGCTGCATAAGTACACACCCTAATCCTTGATGGGAAGCATCACTGTACACTGAAAATCCTCCTGATCCCTTAGGGATAGTCAATACAGGTGTCGCTGTTAATCTCCTCTTTAATTCTTGAAAATTGAGCTCACATTGATCAGTCCATATGAACGGGGTTTCCTTGCACGTGAGCTTAGTCAAAGGAGCGACAATGTTGGAAAATCCCTCCATAAACCTTCTGTAATACCATGCCAAACCAAGGAAACTTCATATATCTGTAACTGTCTTCGATCTTTCCCAAATAAGCACAGCCTCCACTTTAATTAGATCAACTGATACTCCCTCCACTGAAACTATATGACCAAGGAAAGCCATACGATCTAACCGAAACTCACACTTACCAAGCTTTCCATATAATTGCTTATCTCGGAGTATCTGAAGTACTAACCACAAGTGTTATGGGTGTTCCCCATAAGATCTAGATAGTCTCTGAACACTTCATTCATTAACCTCATAAAGGCTGCAGGGGAGTTCTTTAATTCAAAAGGCATCAGTAGAAATTCATAGTGGTCATACCTTATCCTAAAAGCCGTCTTCGAAATATCTTCTTCCTTAATCCTCAATTGGTGATAGCCCGATATCAAATCAATCTTCGAGAAGACTGAAGCCCCTCTCAGCTGATCAAGTAGATCATCAATCGTGGGCAATATGTATTTATTCTTCATCGTGGCTTTATTCAACAGTCGGTAGTCTATGCATAATCTGAGACTACCATATTTCTTCCTCACGAATAACACTGGTGCTCCCCACGGTGAGACACTAGGTCTAATAAATCCTTGATCTAATAACTCCTATAGTTCTCTCTTCAATTCCTCAAGTTCCACTAATGCCATCCTATACAGAGGTTTAGAGATAGGCGAAGTATCTGGTATCAAATCAATAGTAAAATCCAGCTCTCTCTATGGTGGTAAACCTGGCAACTCATTTGGGAAGAGATCCAAAAATTCACACACCACAAGTATATCCTCAATCCTCAGATGTTCCCTCTTATCATCTGAGATGAGTGTTTCATAAGCTTCACATGAATAATCATATTTAGTACTCTCAAAAGCAACATCAAAATTTCAATTGGTTTACAAAAGTTCCACACATTTATTTCCTCAATATTTCAAACGTAGACTGTAAGGTTCAGGTAAGGAGAAAGTTACAATCTTAGTGTAGCAGTCTAAGCTGACTCGATTGGTTGCCAGCCAATCTATTCCCAAAATTACATCAAATCCATGTATATTTAGCATCATTAGATTTGCTAACATCACTCTATCTCCTACCTTTATTTCACACCTTCTATAGATTAAATCAGTTCTCTGGGACTTACGCATATGGGTATTTACATGTAGTACATACTCTAGAGGTTCAAACTTCAAATTTAATCTACATGCAAAATGCTCAGAAATAAACGAATGCGTGGACCCTAGATCAATCAACACATGAGCCTTATGATTACAGACAGAGAGTGTACCTCTTATAGTTTTTGTTGAAGTGTCTGTTGTTTCCATGTCCAGAGCAAACACACGTCCCACTGTAACAGGCTTCTTTCTTTTCTCTACAGCGGTGGCCTGTCTCGGGGGATTCACTATCTGAGGCTGCTATCTAGTAGGCTTCGGAGCATGTGGTCTCTGAGGTTGAGGGCAGTCTTTTACTCTGTGACCTATGTCTCCACATCGAAAACATCAATGGATCAACCCAGTACAACTTTCCTCATGCGATCAGCCATAATTTTTGCAAACTCTTATCTTAGGCCTGACATCTCGAGGGATCTCCCTGATGATATGATAAGCTCTGGGTCTCTCTAATCTACCATTCTATACCTTAATCCTTCCTCTTTTGAAGGAACCTCTCTGAACATCTGCTTGGGATATCGTTGGCCTCTTACCCTTATCCCGAGTCACTGCATTGAACTCATTCTGGGATTGTACAATTTCGATTCCCCTCTCAATCTCTTGTGCTTGTCTCAGAGCATCTCAAAACTCAGTATTACACAGTCCTATCAATCGACCTCTGACGATGAGCTTCAATCCATACACAAATCTCTCTATGCCAATCTCTTCATTTTGTAAGGTCTCTGGATCATACCTCAATAGACCAGTAAATCGACTATCATCATCATCCGCAGACATATCGCCATGTACCAATTCAAAAACTCTGCCTGCTTCCTTCTCTGAGCAGCTCCTGGTACAAATTGGGCACTGAAAGCCGTTTGAAACTCGTCCCAGCTAATCAAATCTTGGCTAGACATCAGAATACCCTGGGTAGTACCCCACCAATCTCGAGCTCTCCCTTTCAACATATAGGAGCCCATACTGACCCTCTCAACATCTGGGCATCCCAAATAGTCAAATATGATTCTCAACTTAATCAGCCACTCCTCAGCCTCAACGGGATCCTTTCTCCCCTTAAATGTAGGTGGATTCATTTTCAAAGAGTCCTTCAGTCGGACCATACTTCTGTCATTAGGCTAAGTGACGGGAGGCACTGGGTCTATTTGTACTAGGGGCATGAGAGGTCCTTATGGTGGTGTAGGAGTAGTACCTGAGGCATTAACTCCAAAATGTTATGCGAATAACGCTGCCATTTGCTCAAAACCTTACCACACATCATGCTCAATCCGGTTAAATCAAAAGTTAGAACTCTCCGGTTATGGGACAGGTGGCGGAGGTGGCTCTTCCTGCCTCCTCAAACGACCTCATCGTCCACTCATTCTCAATCTTAATGCGTTTCTTGCGTGTACACATCAAATTTGATTGAAATCTTAATCTTCATTTTCAATTCATGACCAGACTTAAACAGACACTTGGGATGTATTCTATTTCACTTGACCGACACTGATAGTACTAAACACCCTAAGCTCTGATACCAAGAAAACTCTGTGACACCCTGGAAGCATGAAAAACATGGCAAATTTAAAATTTATTTACATCATTTCACAATTCTAGGTGCATTGCTGTGCAGTGTCATGCATCATCATATATATATGTTATAAGACTTTAACCTCAGGATCTCATAATCCAATTTACATGTCACACCATATACATTCCTCAGTTCCAAATTAGTAAATCCTAATACAACCCATACATCATTATACATCAAGTGTTTGTAAATACAATATTATTCTGGGTACATGAAATGATAAATTATACCTCAAAGTACAATATATGGCCTGGAGCTCAAGTCCTCCACTAGCCACTACTCTGTACACCACAGGAAAACTCTCTTCACTTGAAGAAATCTAGGGGGAGATAAAACAGGGTGAGCTTCTAAATCGATCAGTAAGGGGTTAAATAACTCATTTATAAAATAATGATTTGCACAACACAATCATTTTGTTTTGTGGGTGGAAACCCAATAAACTCAGTAGAAAAATGTATAATGAATAATCAAAACACCATCCCAACTCATTTCTCAAAGCTCATATACAAACATGATAATAATTGGTTTAATATAAAACCACAGTTACAAGTATGTAGAAAACAGGATGCGGTAATGGTTTTTCTCATAAAACATGATGAAAATCACCATAATAGTAATGCACGTGGCGCAACCACGAAACACAATCTCAATGTAAAATGAGACTAGGCAAATAAAACTCATATAAAAACTCGTCATGGCACATCAAAACGATTGAACTCGTCCCCTATGCGGACATCCCTAATCGAGGGATTTCGTCGACAATAATACATCTATGACCATGGTTCACTGTAGACTTGATCAGAGTCGTACAACTGTTGGTCTTACATGCTATCAAAGCACGGCCCGGTCTTACATGCTATCAAAGCACGGCCCGGTCTTACATAATATAAGAGCAATGCCACCCATCGCTACCGCGGAGCGGGGTCATCTCACATTACCAGAACGGAGGAGTCGGTCTTACGTGCTATCAAAGCACGGCATGGTCTTGCATGCTACAAGAGCAAAGCCCGATGTGTATTCAACATGACACACCTAAGCTCAGTAAAAGCCATTATCAAAAAAACCGTTTTGCCTTCACGTAGCGCTCATAATGGTTTTTCTCATAAAAATTCATCTCAAAACCGTTTTGTACTCAACACAAAACATGTCAAAACCGAGCTCAAACCGAAAAAACCATGCATACATTTTGGGGTTGGCATTATTTGGCCACTTGTCTTCATTCCATTCGTTGTAGAGAAGATATTTCCATGTCATTCATCTTCTAGTCCACTTGGCTGTGCGATATGGCCCGACGTGTATCTTCCAGAAGGTGGGCACGGTATCCGTCGATCTTATCTTTTCGAGGCGAATAAAATACGAACACCCGTCATCACACGTGTCAGACAAATGGTGACTCACACTGCAGAATGGTAGTGGTCAGTCTCCTTTTAGCTCGTTTTCAGCCCATTTTCGACTGAAATTCATCTGGATTTAATTTACCTGCACATAAGAGAATTTTAATTAATTTGAGAGGATAATTAATAAAATAATATGAGGATTAAGAAATTAAGCACAAATAATTCTATTTTAATAGAATTATCATCCAGGTATTCAATCTTTACTCTGCTTAATTTGAATCCTCTTAACTCTAACGTCTGTCTCCATAATTCTAACTTAGCATTAACCTCCACTCTAGTCTCAGCACACAAGATAATATTATCTACAAATTTTATACACCAAGTTTCATTATTCTGGATAGATTTAGTGAGCTCGTCTATTAATGTAGCAAACAACAATGGACTTAATGCTGACTCTTGATGTAGCCCTACTGTGATATGAAATTCATTTGCTTGCCCTCCAAACATCCTCACATGTGTTCATCCATCTCCATATATGTCTTTAATTATTTCAATATATTTCATGAGAACTCTTCTCTTTATTAAAGACCACTATAACACCTTTCTAGCCACTTCATCATATGCTTTCTCCATGTATATAAGGACCATATGAACATCTTTCCCTTATACTCGAGAATGCTCCACAAGTTGTCTAAGCAAAGTGTATCACTTCTATAGTTGACCAGCCTGGTATAAAACCAAATTGGTTCTTCAATATCTCTACAGTCTTCCTTAATCTTCGTTTTATCACTCTTTCCCATAATTTCACCGTGTGACTCATTAGTTTTATGCCTCGATAATTGGAGCAACTTTAAATATCTCCTTTATTCTTATAGAGAGATACCAACGCACTCTTTCTCCATCCTCATGCATATCATTGTACACCAAATCTTATTAAAAAGATTTGTCAACCACCTAACTTTGACCTCTCGAAGACATTTTCAAACTTCAATAGAAATGTCATCATGCCCAACAGCTTTCTCTATCTTCATCCTCTTTAGTTTCTTCTTTACCTCTATCTTTCTAATTCTGTACATTAAACATCTGTTCAAATCCTCGAAAGGAATCGAGATATTGTCCACAATTTGACTTTGTCTGTCGTTGAATAGCTTGTTGAAATAATCACGCCACATTTCTTTAATATTAGTGTCCTTAACTAGAGTTTTTTGGTGCTAATCTTTTATACATTTCACCACTCCTAAGTCCAGAGTCCTCTATTTTGCTCGCGCCAATCTATACATCTCTTACTCTCACTACTTTGTGTCAAACTTACTATAAATCGCTTTCATAACCTTCACCTTACCTTTTACCACCGTCCTCTTTGCCTCTTTCCTAACTAACTTATATTTTGTAAACTCTCTTCAGTGATGTTTGTCTTTAAAGTCCTGTAACAATCTCTCTTAGTATTTATAGCTTTATTAACTAATTCAGTCTACTACATTGCATCCTTTCCAGTTAATGTATTTCCGTTTGATACTCCTATTATCTCTTTACCCACCTCCCAAATGTGTTTTGCCATCTTGTTCCACATTGTATTCAAGTTCTCCTCTGTTGCCCACTCTTATTTTTAGGTCCACCTATTTTTACATACCTAACGACAATCTTCTTTTAGCTTTCACCATCAAATCCTTTTAACTCTTTCTTGTTGGTTCTTACGATGTTTCATGAATTTTTAGGTCTAGTACTAGTAGTCTATGTTGCGTGTAACACTCTCACCTGGGATAACTTTATAGTCTAGACAACTACGTCTATGTCTCCTCATAGTAAAAAAGAAGTCTATCTGATTTGCATTCGATTAAATTTTAAAAGTTATAAGATGAGGTTCTCTCTTCCTAAATAGTGTATTCACTAAGGTTAGGTCATAAGATAAAGCAAAATCTAGGATAGCATCTCAACATTCATTTGTTACACCTTCCTGGTGTTCCTGTAGCTCTTGAGCAGGAATAGATGTGAATACCACTCTCTTTTTAAGTCCTCCCGCGGGTCGTCTTCTTCCGTTCCGTTTGATAGCTGCTTATCGCTCGTATTCCAACAAGTGAAAAAGATAGAGGAATAGGGATGTATAAATAAGTGTCGGTCGAGGCGAGAAGTTTATTTTTCCGATATTACCACCATATTGTCATTTATATGCCGAGGATCGATCCAAAGGTGCTCCTCATTGAGCCTCGGTAAGGTAATCCGTCGATGCTGGTGTCGGTGTTAGATGATCAATTAATTACGCACTGTGTAAGGGGATCGAAGGACACTTTGAATGTGAGCTCTGGAGGTGCCTGTGTTACTAAGGTGTCTCCCCTGTGCTTCTCTTTAGTAAGATTTCGCATGGACGGCTTGATTCCTTATCCAGGCGGGCCTTCTTCCTTTACACATCTCATGAGAAGGACTGGCTACGAGATACTCACACCACTGGACATGGAACTACTTACTTGACTACAGTTACTGGGGAAAGACCTGAACTGGGGCACACTGACTTTACCGCTTGGCCTGGACCAAGACATTGATGTATTTGATCCAAATCTGCTGTACTTTCTATTAAATGGGAGGGCCTGCTATCAAAGTTAAGGCTATGTTAATAGCGCCTCCCTTCCCGGAGAAGGCTCGAGAGCCCTTGTTTTGTGATTTAGGTTGGAATCCCATGAAGAAAACCTTCAGGCCAACTTCGCATCAACTCTACTACGCATATATTCGTCGATTCTATTCAACATTATAAGTGAGCGGCTCATAACACAAGGCATTCGGTTCACTTCTTTCTGTGGGTGGGATCTCGTCAATAAATCTCAAAATTAATGTCATGTCATCTGTGCTATTGCCGGTCTCTTTCGAGGTCTGCTTTGCTTGGACGATTCATTTATAAGAGAAAAAGAAAAAAAAACCGTTCGATCCAGCCCGCCTGCTGCTCTGGTTTGTGCCGGTGGCTTCTTTTCTTGGCTTCGGGAATTGGATTGAGAAATCTCGTATGTAAGGCTCGATAGACGTCAATCAAAAAGATCCTGGCTGGTTGGCGTGTTAGATGGTTCGAATCCCATTTCCTCCAGCACGGAAGCTCCGGTTCCATCGATTTATACTAAATATAAAGAGGTTGAAAAAAAGGAAGAGAATGGATCCACTCAAACAACTGTGTTCGGAATAGAATTAAGAGAGGCAGTCCCTCGTGAGTGCGGAATGCCCCTTCTTCCAATAGTCTTAGAGCGGAAAGAGTAACCGAGAAAAGGCATGAATGAAGGAGCCTAGTCTATTTGAGGCAGGATGCCCAAGAATAGAAGTAGCCATATGCCGAAAATCGTCTTCTGTGATGTCAGGGAGAAATCGTCTGCTCACTTGCGACAAGAGGGCATTCTCTGCCATTGATTCTAGCACAATCGATTCGATGACAAAGGACAAGGGAAAGGCGACAAAAGCTCTTATTCCAACAAGCTGATTTCAAAACAATCATTTTCTTTTGTTTCTTGCTTTCTCTTAGCAGCGGGAAAGGAGTCTATCTATCTGCCTAGCTTTGGTAGATTTCCCCCAACGCAATCCATAGAAATTCCACGAATCTCCTTGGTGGATAAGTCCGACGACTCAGCAGCAGTGCGGAATTGAGTTTCTCGTCTGGTGGATCTGATCTATAGTTAGGGGGCAATACATACCAAAAGGTTCGAAGAAAGAACGCGCATAAGAGTATATAACCAAACCACCCTTCTGTATAACCTATTCACATAGCGTTCCTGGACACATATTTTTCCTTTGGGCAGATTTTCCTATAAAAAAATTAGGGGATCCGGCCTTTTTTTGGGGGGAAAAAAGGGTATAACATCGGGTCATCCTTTTTTTTCGTCGAATGTCTCGGGCCAGAAAGAACTTTTCCTTTGCTGCAGAGCGGGGGAGAACCATTCAAGCGCAGAGATGGAGATGGCTCTGCTGCAAAACCCCTGTATACATTCTCAAAACCCTCCCTGCTAGTACCTACATGGCCATTAAGGTCACCACCAATACAAAAGTTCTCTCTTATATGCACTTTTTATACTATCTTATCTAAATCCTCCCAAAACTGTCTTTTACTAACATTATCAAGTCCTATTTATGGTGCATATGTGCTAATAACATTCAAAACGTCCCCTCTAAGAACTAGCTTAACTAAAAAAATTCTATCACATTGTCTCTTAACTTGTACAACATCCTTTTAATATCCTTTATTTATGATGATACCTACACCATTTTGGTCTCTATATTTTCCTATATACCAAAACTTATACTGCCAAGGTGTTATTTCCCTAACCTTCTCCTAATCCATTTGGTCTCCTAGAGAACAAGATATTAACCCTCCTACTCATAACCTCACAAATCTCCACTAACTTACCATTAAGCGTACTTATATTTCCAGATCTTAACTTAAGCTTATGATTATGGACTATCTTCTTTG
Organism: Firmiana major; assembly: GCA_033439115.1. NCBI lineage: Eukaryota > Viridiplantae > Streptophyta > Magnoliopsida > Malvales > Malvaceae > Firmiana > Firmiana major. Next base: position 46,231,254 of record CM065896.1, on the reverse strand, counting down.
CCTACCTCTGTCCATTATGGTATGGGAACCTTTGCCTTTTGGGCACCACATTCAGGCGTCGATGTGGCATGTCGTTTCGGGGCGACCACCTAGGAACCATTGCATATTTTTCACTAAACTTGAGCTTCAATGCAGTGCGTCACTGAGCAAAGGATGTGTAAGGCCCACTTTCGGTGATATATTTCTTATGATTCATATAATGTAACACATTTACATATGTTAAATTGAATCATAAGAAGAGATTTTGGCTTGAATGATGTTGCGAAGAGAATGAATGAACATCCATGAATCCATGTAAAGGTTTAATAAGGGCTTACATGGCCACAGACTAAACGAATGGAACTCAAACAATCAGACCGAATATAAGTACTCAAACATGAATGGATAATACAAGGACTGCGAATCTTAAGTAGCTTTTATGATTCTAGGCAGTACACATGTCACGCCCCGAAAGCGCGAAAAATAGGGCAAATTTAAAACTTTTTACATTCAAATCACAATTAAGGGTGCATTCCTGTGCAGTGTCATACATCATCATACATATCATGCCTCAGGATCTCATCATTACATAATTAAATATATCACATCAGATATATTCCTCAACTCAGATTGAATTATCCTAATACATCCCATACATCATAGTACATCAACTGTCTGTAAATACAATTATAGTCTGGTTACATGAAATAATAAAATGTACCTCAAGTACAACATGTGGCCTGCAGCTCAAGTCCTCCATTGGCCACTAATTCGTACATTGTAGGAAAATTCTCTTCACTTGAAGAAATCTGGGGGAAAGATAAAACAGGGTGAGCTTATAAATCGCTCAGTAAGAGGATAAGGGATTCGTTAATAGAAAATGATTTGCACAGCATAGTCATTTTGTTTTACATGATAAACTCAATAAACTCAGTGGAAAATGTTGCATGAATAGTTAAAACATAATCTCAAAGCCCATGTCAAAACATGATAATAAATGGCTCAATTCAAGGTTACAAGCATGTAGAAATCAAGATGCGATAATGGCTTTTCTCTATAAAATGTGATGAAAATCACTGCAATAGTAATGCACGTGGCACAACCACTAAATAAAATCAACACGTGCCATAGCCACTAATTAAAATTCGCACGTGGCACAGGCACCAAACACACATGGTATAGCCACTGATTTAGATTCGCACGTGGCACAACCACCAAATACACGTCGCAAAACCACTGATTAAGAGTCGCACGTGGCACAACCACCAAATACACGTGGCACAACCATTGATTAAGATTCGCACGTGGCATAAGCACCAAATACATGTGGCACAACCACTGATTAAGATTCGTACGTGGCATAGCCACCAAATACATGTGGCACAGCCACCAAATACACGTGGCACAACCACTGATTAAGATTCGCACGTGGTAGGAAACCAGCGCTACCAGAGTAGGGGTCATCTCACGTTACCAGAATGGAGGAATATCAGACTTACATACTACTAGAGCAATGCCCAGTGTGTATTCAAAATGATACACCTAAGTCTCAATCAATAGCCATTATCATAAAAATCGTTTTGCCTTCATGTAAAACTCATAATGGTTTTGTCTCATAAAACTCATAATGGTTTTGTCTCACAAACTCATTTCAAACCGTTTTGTACTCAACACAAAACATGTTAAAACCGAGCTTCAACCGGCAAAACCACACACATTTCTCAAATCTCAGTACGCCTTAACGTAGGGCCCAAAACACTTTTCACATTTTAAACACAAAATGGTTATAAAACATTTTCACATATCGTTTACAACTCATAAAAGTTGGGCCCCAACCGGCTATAAAATCGTGTGCAATTCTCATTCACAACACATAAAACATGCTTGTTTTCTCAATAAAAATCATGCTACAATGATATCACAAAACACATACACAAATGAGTTTAGTTTTTCCTTACATATTTGCACCTCGTATATTGCAATCGTTCCCCCGTATCACGGACTAGCCTAGCATTCCACTCTGGAACTCCCGAGCTGTCCAAACGATGTTAAAAACATCAATATCTCGGCTCAATTTCATTATCGAGCATACATTTGCTTATATTTCTTACTAACACCTAAATCTCTCAATTATCCCATTTCTCACGACTCTATCACAATACATCATCTCATCCACTACATCTCAACATTCTACATTTCTCATGCATAATACCTATACCAAAATCACCTCATTACCTCAATTTCCAATTTACCACAATTTACTTAATATCATCATCACTGTAAGAAAATCATAATTTCATCAATCTCTAACCTCTCTAGCTATTTCATCACAATGCCCATGTTCACAATCACCAAAAATCACTTCAAAATCCAAGATTGAAGTTTAGAGATTACGCAAACTTGTGGAGTGCTCAACTCCCACCTCGATTCAATTTGTCCTTTGATTTCTAAGTATGTTGTTCTCCTTTAGATGAGTGACAACTTTCCTTTTTGCCACAATCCTTGATTTGGACGAAAATGGGTGTTTTGAAGGGGAGAGAAAGCTAGGGTTCAAAAATGGCGATTTGGGAGAGAGAGAGATTAATTTCCAGGAAAAACAAAGGGGTTTTATATAGACGGAGGGTAGGAGATCGATATGGCTATTGATGAGATCGATCTACATTTGAATTTGGGGACGATTTGGGGTAATTTTATGCCTAGGAGATCGATCTGTCGAGGGGTGAGATCGATCTCTTAATGGCTTTATGAGATCGATTTGCTTCAATTATGAGATCGATCTCTAGTTTACATAATGCTTCTTGAGATCGATCTGCTCCTTGAGGAGATCGATCTTCTCCTTAACAGAAACATTTTAAGATCGATTCCTTCCTCATGAGATCGATCTCTTCATTACAGAATCATAAGGAGATCGATCATCTTCCATTGGAGATCGATCTGCTCAATTAATTTCCTCATTCCTTGTCATTTTTAACTTACCAGATCGATCCACTCTTCTCCAAGATCGATCTGGCCCCATAGTTTCACACTTTAACATAAAATCTCATTTATAACTCATTCATCACTTAAAATTTCATTCCATACCACCTCAATATATGAATACATCATATTTAGTTCAATCAATTACACTTCATGTTCTCATTACATAATTTGATATGTGTAAAATTCTCAAATCTCACATCCTCCCCACCTTAAAAGGAATTTGGTCCCTCAAATTTAACTCAACTCGCCAAATAGATGAAGGTATTTCTTCTTCATGAGATTTTCCAATTCTTACGTTGCCTCTTCCATTGAGTGATGTTTCTACAAAACTTTCACTAATGGGATGTTCTTGGTTCTAAGTACATGCTCCTTTCTATCAAGAATCTGGACGGGTTCTTCAGTGCATCTCAAGTCCTCTTGTATGTCCATCTCTTCATACTCTATGACATGAGAAGGGTCCAGGTGGTACTTACTCAACATTGATACATGAAAGACATTGTGTATTTCTGACATCTATGGGGGTAATGCCAATCTGTAGGCTACCTCTCCCACTCTCCCAAGAATCTCGAATGGTCCTATGTATCGAGGACTCAATTTCCCTTTCCTCCCAAATCTCATGATACCCTTACTCGGTGATATCTTTAGAAATACTGCATCACCAACATCAAACTCAAGTGGCCATCTACGCACATCCGCGCAACTTTTCTGTCTACTCTATGCAGCCCGTAATTTCTCACATATGAGTTTCATACCCCATACAGCATGCTCAACAAGCTGAGAGCATTTGTCTTTCTGTCACCGACTGCTTCACAAGCTACAAGGGATCTACACCTCCCGCCATATAGAGCCTCAAAAGGTACCATTCCAATACTCGCATGAAAGCTATTATTGTACGCAAAATCTGTTAGGGGCAGGTGATCATCCCATGATCCCTTAAAATCCATCGTACACGCCCTCAACATATCCTCCAAGGTCTGAATAGTCCTCTTTGACTGACCATCTGTCTAAGGATGATAGGCGGTACTGAAACTCAATCGAGATCCCATGGACTCCTGAAACTGGGTCCAAAATCTGAAAGTAAATCAGGAATCTCTATCAGAAGTAATACTCACTAGTGCCCCATGTAACCTAGCTATCTCGCTGACATATAACTCAGCTAAAGCATCCACAGTATCTGTACTCTTGATGGCGAGGAAATGGGTACTCTTTGTCAGTCTATCCACTATAACCCATATAGCATCACGACCTCTCCGAGTCCTCGATAAACCAATAACAAAGTCTATGGTGACATGCTCTTATTTCCATGTAGGTATAGGTAAAGGCTGTAGTAGTCCTTCGGGCTTCCGATGCTCAGCTTTCACTTGCTGGCATACTAAACATCTGGCCACATACTCTGCCACGTCTCGCTTCATACCACTTTGCTAGTACACCTTTCTCAAATCTCGATACATCTTAGTACTCCTTGGGTGCATGGTGTATCGCGAGCAGTGAGATTCTCTTAGTATCTGTCTCTTTAGGGTATCATTGTACGGTACACAGATTCATCTTTTGAAGCTCAATAATCTATCCTCACTGATTGTGAGATCCGATTATAAAGTTTGCTCAGCTTGGCTAACCATATCGATCAACCTCTGATCATTGCACTGCCTAGTTCTAATCTGATCCATGATCTTGGGCTCTATTCGCAGGCTAGCTAAATATCTAATCTCTACCTCTTTAACTCGGTTCCGAAGTTCGATGAAGAGTTCCAATAAATCCCATTCCCTGATCATCATAGCAGATATCATAACATTTCTACTCAGGGCATCAGCAACTACGTTCGCCTTACCCGGATGGTACAAAATCTCGTAGTCATAATCCTTAAGGAATTCCATCCATCTTCTTTGTCTCATGTTTAACTCCTTCTGATCGAATAAATACCTCAAACTCTTGTGGTCAGTGAAGATTTGGAATCTTTCCCCATATAAGTAGTGCCGCCAGATCTTCAAGGCAAATACCATAACGGCTAACTCCAAATCATGCGTGGGGTAATTCCGCTCATGATCTTTCAATTGTCGTGATCCATAAGCGACCACTCCTCCATGCTGCATGAGCACACACCCCAATCTTTCAATTGAGCCCACATTGATCAATCCATATGAATGGAGTCTTCTTGCTCGTGAGCTTAGTTAAAGGAGCGGCAATCCTGGAAAATCCTTCCACAAATCTTCTGTAATACCCTGCCAAACCAGGGAAGCTTCAAACTTTTGTAACTGTCCTCGGTCTTTCCTAAGCATAGCCTCTACTTTACTTGGATCCACTGATACTCCTTCCTCTGAGACTATATGACCAAGGGAAGCTATTTAATCCAGCTAAAACTCACACTTACTAAGCTTTCCATATAATTGTTTATCTCGAAGTATCTGAAGTACTAACCACAAATGTTGTGCATGCTCCTCATATGACCGAGAGTATACCAGGATATCATCAATAAAGACTATCACAAATTTATCAAGATAGTCTTTGAACACCTCGTTCATTAATCTTATAAAGGCTGCAAGGGCATTCGTCAATCCAAAGGACATCACTAGAAATTCACAATGGTCATACCTTGTCCTGAAGGCCGTCTTCAGAATATCTTCTTCTTTAATCCTCAATTGGTGATAGCCCGATCTCAAATCAATCTTAGAAAAGATTGATGCCTCTCTCAGCTGATCAAGTAGATCATCAATCCTGGGCAATGGGTATTTATTCTTCACCGTGACTTTATTTAATAATCGATAGTTTGCGCATAATCTAAGACTACCATCCTTCTTCTTAACAAATAAAACTGGTGCTCCCTACGGTGAAACACTGGGTCTAATAAACCCTTGATCCAATAACTCCTGTAGTTGTTTCTTCAATTCCTCAAGTTTCACTAATGCCATCCTGTATGGAGGTCTAAAGATCGACTAAGTATCTGGTACCAAATCAATGGTAAACTCCAGCTCTCTCTCTGGTGGTAAACCTGGTAACTCATCTGGGAAAACATCAAAAAATTCACACACCACAGGTATATCTTTAATCCTCGAATGTTTCCGATCATCATCTGAGATGAGTGTTTCATGACCTTCACATAAACAATCATATTTAGTACTCTCAAGAGCAACATCAAAATTTTAATTTGCTTACAAAATTCCATACGTCTATTTACTCAATATTCCAAACGTACACTGTAAGGTTCAGGTAGGGAGAAAGTTACAATCTTAGTGTAGCAGTCTAAACTCACTGATTGGTTGCCAGCTAATCCATTCCTAAAATTACATCAAACCCATGCATATTTAATATTATTAGATCTACTAAGATTACTCTATCTCCCACCTTTATTTCACATGTTCTACAGATTAAATCAGTTCTCTGGGATTCACGCATAGGGGTATTTACATGTAGTATATACTCTAGAGGTTCAAACTTCAAATTTAATCTACATGCAAAGTACTCAGAAATAAACGAATGCGTAGACCCTGAATCAATCAACACATGAGCCTTATGATTACAGAAAAAGAGTGTACCTCTTATAGTTTCTGCAGAAGTGTCTGCGGTTTCCTTATCCATGACCAACATGTGTCCCTGTGTAACAGGCTTCTTCCCTTTCTCTGCAGCAGTGGCCCGTCTTTGGGGATTCACTCTCTGAGGCTATTGTCTAGTAGGCTCCGGAGTATGTGGTCTTTGAGGTTAAGGGCAGTCTTTCACCATATGACCCATGTCTCCACATCTAAAACATCTATGGATCAGCCCAATAGAACTTCCCTCATACATTCAGCCATAATTTCTGCAAACCCTTATCTCAGGCCTGACATCTCGAGGGGTCTCCCTAATGATTGGATAAGCTCTAGGTCTCTCTAATCTGCCCTTCTGCACCTCAATCCTTCCTCTTCTGAAGGAACCTCTCCAAACATCTATTTGGAAAATCGTTGGCCTCTTGCCCTTATCCCTATTCACCGCTCTGAGCTCATTCTAGGATTGTACCATCTCAATTCCCCTCTCAATCTCTTATGCTCGTCTCAGAGCATCTCCAAACTCAATAATACATAGCCCTATCAATCTATCTTTGATGATGGGCTTCAATCTATATACAAATATCTTAGTACGGAGCTCTTCATTCTTGAAGGTCTTTGTGTCATATCTCAATAGCGTGGTGAAGTGGCTCTCATAGTCATCCACAGACATATCACCCTATACCAAACTCAAAAACTCAGCCTGCTTCTTTCTTTGAGTGGCTCGTGGTACATATTGGGCTCTAAATATCGTTTGAAACTCATCCCAGCTAATCACATCCTGGCTGGACATCAGAATACCCTAGGTAGTACCCCGTCAATCTCGAGCTCTCCCTTTCAACATATAGGCACCCATACTGACCCTCCCAGTATCGGTGCATCCCAAATAATCAAATATAACTCTCACTCAGTCAGCCACTCCTCAGCCTCTGCAGGATCTTTTTTCCCTCAGAACACGGGCAGATTCATTTTTAAGAAGTCCTTCAGTCGGGCCATCTTCTATCATCAGGCTGAGTGACGAAAGGCACCGGGTCCATCTGTACTGGGGGTATGAGTGGTCCTTGTGGTGGTGTAGGAGTAGTACCCGAGGCATTAACTCTAAAATGTTGCGTGAATAACGCTGCCATTTGCTCAAAACCATACCTCACATTGGTCTCAATTCGATTAAATCGAGAGTTAGGACTCTCTGGTTGTGGAGTAGGGGTGGAGGTGGCTCTTCCTGCCTCCTCGAACGACCTCGTCGTCCACTCATTCTCAATCTCGATCTGGTTCCTACGCGTACACATCAAACTTGATTGAAATCTCAATCCTCAAATTCAGTTCATGACTAGACTATTAAAGACACTTGGGATGTATTCTATTTCGCTCAACCGACATGGACAGTACTAGACAACCTAAGGTCTGATATCAAGAAAACTCTGTCACGCCCCAGAAGTGTGAAAAATAAGGCAAATTTAAAACTTTTTAAATTCAAAACACAATTAAGGGTGCATTATTATGCAGTGTCATACATCATTATACATATCATGCCTCAGGATCTCATCATTACATAATTAAATTTATCACATTAGATACATTCCTCAACTCAGATTGAATTATCCTAATACATCCCATACATCATAGTACATCAACTGTCTGTAAATACAATTATAGTCTAGTTACATGAAATAATAAAATGTACCTATAGTACAAAATGTGGCCTGGAGCTCAAGTCCTCCACTAGCCACTAATTCGTACGTCGCAGGAAAATTCTCTTCACTTGAAGAAATCTGGGGGAAAGATAAAACAGGGTGAGCTTCTAAATCGCTCAGTAAGAGGATAAGGGATTCGTTAATAGAAAATGATTTGCACAGCACAATCATTTTATTTTACATGATAAACTCAATAAACTCATTGGAAAATGTAGCATGGATAGTTAAAACATCATCTCAAAGCCCATGTAAAAACATGGGCTTAAATGGCTCAATTCAAGATTACAAGCACGTAGAAATCAAGATACGATAATAGCTTTTCTCTTTAAAACATGATGAAAATCACTGCAATAGTAATACACGTGGCACGACCACTAAATAAAATCTACAAGTGGCACAACCACTAATTAAAATCCGCACGTGGCACAACCACCAAACACACGTGGCACAGCCACTGATTTAGATTTGTAAGTGGCACAGCCACCAAATACACGTGGCACAGCCACTGATTAAGATTCGCACGTGGCACAACCATTGATTTAGATTCGTACGTGGCCCAGCCGCCAAATACACGTGGCATAACCACTGATTAAGATTCGCACATGGTAGGTAATGAACGCTACCAGAGTAGGGGTCATCTCACGTTACCAGAACGGAGGAATATCAGACTTACATGCTACAAGAGCAATGCTCGATGTGTATTCAAAATGACACACCCAAGTCTCAATCAATAGCCATTATCATAAAAATCGTTTTGCCTTCACAAAAAACTCATAATGGATTTGTCTCATAAAACGCATTTCAAACCGTTTTGTACTCAACACAAAACATGCTAAAACCGAGCTTCAACCGACAAAACCACACACATTTCTCAAATATGAGAACGCCTTAACGTAGGGCCCAAAACACTTTTCATATTTTAAACACAAAATGGTTATAAAATGTTTTCACATATTGTTTACAACTCATAAAAGTTGGGCCCCAACTGGCTATAAAATCGTGTACAATTCTCATTCACAACACATAAAACATGCTTATTTTCTCAATAAAAAATCATGCTACAATGATATCACAAAACACATACACAAATGAGTTTAGTTTTCCCTTACATCTTTGCACCTCGTAAAGTATAATCGTTCCCCCGTATCACAGACTAGCCTCGCATTCCACTCTGGAACTCTCGAGCTGTCCAAACGATGTTAAAAACATCAATATCTCGACTCAATTTCTTTATCGAGCATACATTTGCTCATATTTCTCACTAACACCTAAATCTCTCAATTATCCCATTTCTTAGGACTTTATCACAATACATCATCTCATCCACTACATCTCAACATTCTACATTTCTCATGCATAATACCCATACCAAAATCATCTCATTACCTCAATTTCCAATTTATAGACAAAAATCTCAATTTACCACAATTTACTTAATATCATCATCACTGCAATAAAATCACAATTTCATTAATCTCTAACCATCTCCTAGATATTTCATCATAATGCCCATGTTCACAATCACTAAAAATCACTTCAAAATCCAAGATTGAAGATAAGAGATTACTCAAAATTGTGGAGTGCTCAACTCCCATCTCGATTCGATTTGTCCTTCGATTTCCAAGTATGTTGTTCTCCTTTGGATGAGAGACAACTTTCCTTCCTGCCACAACCCTTGATTTGGATAAAAATTGGTGTTTTGGAGGGGAGAGAAAGCTAGGGTTCAAAAATGGCGATTTGGGAGAGAGTGAGATTGATTTCCTGAAAAAAAAGGTCTTATATAGACAAAGGGTAGGAGATCGATCTGGCTCTTAATGAGATCGATCTGCATTTGAATTTGGGGATGATTTGGGGTAATTTTATGCCTAAGAGATCGATCTGTTGAGGGGTGAGATTGATCTCTTAATGGCTTTATGAGATCAATCTAATCCAATTATAAGATCGATCTCTAGTTTACAGAATGCTTCATGTGATTGATCTGCTCCTTGAGGAGATAGATCTTCTCATTAACAGAAACATTTTGAGATCGATTCGTTCCTCATGAGATCGATCTCTTCGTTACAGAATCATAAGGAGATCGATCATCTTCCATTGGAGATCGATCTGCTCACTTAATTTCCTCCTTCCTTGTCATTTTTAACTTACCAGATCGATCCTCTTTTCTCCAAGATTGATCTGGCCCAATAGTTTCACACTTTAACATAAAATCTCATTTATAACTCATTCATCACTAAAAATTTCATTCCATACCACCTCAATATATGAATACATCATATTTAGTTCAATCAATTAAACTTCATGTTCTTATTACATAATTTGATATGTGTAAAATTCTCAGATCTCATAACACACAAGTCACATTATATGTGAATCATAAGAAATGAACCTTATCACGCTCTAAGTGGGATTAATATGTAAAACGGTATTGAAGTTGATGTTGCCTACCTGACAGCAACAGTGCTTTACCTTCCACGTGGTCTGATTATGCCTTTCGCGTAGTCTGATTACACTAACGACAAAAGGGTGATGTCGATGCAATTTACTCCACGTGTTCTTCGTATATCCTGCAAAAACAACAGGAATCAGAGGGGGCAGGGATTATTCCCTGCACGCGCACTCCGACGATCAAGTCAGTGATCGGGAGTTGGTGTATATGAGAAAAGGAGAAAGTATTGCTTAAATCAAAGGGTTTAAGTGTTTCTCCCTGTTTTTCTCTTTTTTTTGGATCGGATCCCCTTTTTCAGAGAGCTCACCTAGTATTTATAGGTTCCTGAGGCGGTTCGGGCTGAGACCCAGGCGCGTGTCTGGGCCGCGACAGAGTTATAGAGCACTCTGTCGCTCCTCGGGCCATGCAACTTGCGGGGAAGTAGTCTGGCGGCAGAGCATGCATGGAACCTCTACCGCTATTGGTGCGGGAGACCTCTGTCGCTACGTTGGGCGAGGGACCTCTACCGCTGTTTGTGCGGGAGACCTCTACCGCGATCTGTGCGGGAGACTTCTACCGCGATCGGTGCGGGAGACCTCTGCCCCTACGTTGGGCGAGGGACCTCTACCGCTATCTAAGCGGGAGCTGCTCTGCCACTACGCTGGGCGAGGGACATCTACCGCTGTTCGTGCGGGAGACCTCTACTGCGATCGGTGCGGGAGACCTCTGCCGCTACGTTGGGCGGGGGGCCTCTACCGCAGTCTGTGCGGGAGACTATGCCGCATGCTGAGCGGGGGACCTCTACCGTAGTCTGTGCGGGAGACTTCTACAGCGTGAGGTGCGGGAGACCTCTACCTCAGGCACGCGGGAGACTTGTGTCGGGGGCAATGCGGAGTCCTGTGATGTGCATGGGCGATGGAGGTCTGCAGCTCACGATGTGCGGCAGACTGTGAGGCGGCAGACTCCTCTCGCATCAGACATTCTGTCGCACCTCTAGGAACGGTGTCGCATGGCGGTTCTGTCGCCAATCTGCCACGTGGCCTGTTCTTGGTTCGACACGTGGCAGGCGGATAGTTGCACACGTGGATCTGGTGACACGACCACCATCAATTGCTCCCCACTCTTTGGCGGGAATTTTTCCCGCGAAAGAGGATCTGGGTCTGGCGTTTCTCGGGTCGGGTCGGACCTCCGCGTGTGTGTGTACTCAGGCGAGCCGCTATAAATACTGGGCCCCTGACGTCCTTGTCGCTACTGAATTCTCTCGCAAGGACACTCTGTCGCGACTCTCAGGGCACTCTGTCGCAACTCTGCCGCAACTCCTTCGCCACACTGTCGCAACTCTGTCACGGGACTGCTCACTGTGTCGCTAGTCTGCCGCGGATTTTCACACTCTGCCGCGAGTTCTGTTTCCATTACCTTAGGTAATTTTTCATAGCCCGTAGTCCCACTTCTTTGATCTACGAACTTCTAAGATGGCTGGACATGGCATAGGAAAGCAAATCGATCTAGGCGTTAAGTCGACTTTAAAGGAAGCCGACGTCCAAGACCTAGAATCTCGATTTCCTTTATCCGAGGGATACACTTATAGACTCCCAACCCCTCAGGAGAGCGACAAACGTCGTGTGTCTAACGGGGCTATCGTTTTTAGGGCAGCTTTGGAGTTAGGACTCCGCTTCCCATTGTCCGACTTTGGGGCTTCCTTCCTCAGGACGCACAGGGTATCCCCGGGGCAACTACATCCTCATGCATGGATGCAATTGGTAGCATTCACTGTGCACTGCCATTTAAGGGGCGTCCCTCCGTCTCTTCCTCTTTTTGAAGTATTCTTTAGGCTTCGAGGGAGTCCCGCTTAGTGCCTTACTCACTTCAGTGGGTGTACCAGCCCGGTTTTGAGAACCGATTATTTGAGAAACCTGCTAACAAGCTTCATGGTTTCGAGACAGAATGGCTGGTTGTGGAAGTGCCCGAGGGCCTGGATATCCCCACTCGTTGGGAGAATAGGCGCGAAATCCCCAAGGGTCCCCGGGTCGCCACACTTAGGGAGCAGTTGTCTTCTGACATCGACAAACTGCTAGTCCCTCATCCCCTTAGCCTGGACACCCTTGTATCAAATGAAATTTTGATATTAGCAGGCTGGGGTGTGGGTCCTGTCCCTGTTGCCAGACCCTCTGTTCCGTCGTCAGATCCTCTGCCTTCAGCTTCTCCCGAGTTGAATCCTGAAGCTCCTAGGCCACAAGAGGATATAGGGGGCACCAATCTGGATTCCAGCTCTGGTAGCGAACCCTTAGCCGATCTCACTGGTTGGGAAGGGTTCGGCTCCACTTTCATGGTGCTTCCGGACGACGAGGGGATAAATATCGAGTCCCTTCAGGAGCACTTAGACTCTCCTGACGGTAACTTTTATTTTTTCCCTCTGCTTATCATTTTTGATCAATTTATTTACCATTGATCTTCTTTTTCTTTTTTGCAGATATGAGTCATTTTCGGCAATCATTAGGTCGCCAGGCTTCTGAGGCTGGTCCTTCCAGCGCTCCTGCCAGGAAGAGGCATCGTTTGGCTGACGATGTCCCAAGTGAGGCACCGGTCCCCTCTCATCCATCTCGTGCTCGGACCCCTCCTGTTTCTAGGCAGGCGATGCCTCCCCCTCCTTCAGAGCAGAGAGATTTCTCGCGGGATAGGGGGAGAGTTGCCTCGTCTTCACGGGGGGCTTCCGGGTCATCCGGGCGATCACGCTCTGAGGAGCGCGCGGAATGCAATATCATTCCTTCTCAGCGGAAGAATAGAAAGCGCCTGTACATTGAGGGTTCGATGGGAAGCAGGCCGATATTGTCGAGGATAGGTCCTGCCGACGAGAGGCCCTATTCCGTGGATGGGGGGAATATTATGAGGGGCCACGAGTTTCGGGTCTACCCCGGGGTTCGTGACAACGACATTTTGGACACTCCCGGGGTGGCCTCCCGATTGAGTTGGTCCACTATCCTTCCTCGAGATGAGGCAAGGATATTCAGAAACTACCCCGAGGGTGAAGACTTAGCCGATATCGAGGCGTTGAGGGTAAGTTTCTGATTTTTCTCCTTTTTGATTGCTTTTTGTAGCATGCTTTGAATCTAACATTTTTGTATTTTTTCGCAGCTGGCTCAACGAACTGTGGCAAATAATGCCCAACATCGGGCTTACCGGGAGCGAGCCGACAGAGAGATCCCAGAGTTGAGGGACAAAGTTATGGAGTTACAGAACACGATCAACAACTTGTCCCCTCTTCCGGATTTAGTTCGAAGCCTAGAGGAGCAGCTTACTAAGGCTCATCAAGACCTTGGTCTTGCAAAGGGGGATCTCACAGTGGAGACGGCCCGGTCTTGTAAACTCCAAGAGGACCTGCAGGAGGCTCATTCTGAGTTAGACCGCATGCAATCCAACTACAGATCTATGCTTACTCGGAATCAAGAGCTCGAGCAGTGTGTTGCTGAGTTGGAAGGCCAAGCTGCTCTTGTACTGTCTCAGGCCGAGATTGACAGCATACGGGCCGAGGCAGTAAAGGAGTATCGTCTCTCCAAAGACTGCTTGAGGCGGAAGGAAGACTTCTCCAACCCTTATGTTAAGTACGGGTTCTACCTGGCCCGATCTTGGTTAGAAGCACACAGGGAAGGAGAGGAGTTTCCTGAGCTCCAATACACCCATGAGGCGATGCTCTTTGAGGCTCCTGATTGGACCAAGTACGAGCCCGAGGCTGAGCCTGCGGATGAGCTGTTCAAGAGGACTGCTCAGGACGATCTCGTCAACCTTGCTGGTCCTTGGGAGCCCGCGGATCTGGACGGTGCTCCTGAGCCTATAGAAGCCCTCATCGATTTAGACGGCGAGGAGGGCGAGCAGTCCCTTGGAAGTGAAGGTTTTGCAGCTGATCCCCAGCTTCCTCCCGGAGAGTAGATAGGGATTTTTGCTTTTTTGTTTTTTATATTTCATTTCAAGTACTTTGTTTTTTGTTTTAACTTTGTACTTTTGTCGAAATGTAATTGTAAAGATCTGTTAAAGATCTGTTTGTATCGACACTTGAATGAAATGAAATTGAGATTTTTTTTTTTATGCTTTGTCTTGCACTACTTCTCTAATTGTCATTTATCATTCTTTGTCTGATTGTTTCTTTTGCTTTGCTTGCATATACTTTGCTTGTATATAGCTTTGTATTTATATTCGTGTATGCTCCCCAATTCTTGATAGAAAGGTATACTTTCAGGAAGAATTTTTTGTGCAAACGCGCAGTTGTTTAAGGCTTGAGTACTGTGACGTGAAGGCGTCTTTAGTTTTTATAGCCTTAGTATTTTGATTACCTGGCCACAGTGACGCGTAGCGTCTTAGGCCTTTATGGTTAATTGAATGTTTTATGCCTGGCCTTAGTGACACATTGCGTCTCAGGCTCTTACGGCTCTTTTGAGTATACGCCTGGCTACAGTGACGCGTTGCGTCTCAGGCTCTTACGGCTTCTTTTGAGTATACGCCTGGCCACAGTGATGCGTTGCGTCTCAGGCTCTTACGGCTTCTTTCGAGTATACGCCTGGCCACAGTGACGCGTTGCGTCTCAGGCTCTTACGGCTTCTTTCGAGTATACGCCTGGCCACAGTGACGCGTTGCGTCTCAGGCTCTTACGGCTTTTATGTGGATGTATATATACCTGTTTTACAGTGATACGTATACGCCGGGCCACAGTGACGCAAGGCGCCTCAGGCTCTTACGGCTCATCTGAACTATGCCTGGCCACAGTGACGCATAGCGCCTCAGGCTCTTACGGCTCGGTGGAACTACGCCTGGCCACAGTGACGCAAAGCGCCCCAGGCTCTTACGGCTCGGTGGAACTACGCCTGGCCACAGTGACGCAAAGCGCCTCAGGCTCTTACGGCTCGGTGGAACTACGCCTGGCCACAGTGACGCAAAGCGCCTCAGGCTCTTACGGCTCGGTGGAACCACGCCTGGCCACAGTGACGCAAAGCGCCTCAGGCTCTTACGGCTCGATGGAACCACGCCTCGCCACAGTGACGCAAAGCGCCTCAGGCTCTTACGGCTCGGTTGAACGGTCTACTTTGGGTCTGGTCCACTCAACCTGTATGTCCGCTTTGGGTTTGGCCCGTTGGTAGCCTGAGTTCGCAGGGCCCGAACCAAGGGCAGCCCTCACGGTTTTGAATCCTGTCACGAGATTTTGACTTACAACAAAAAGATAATGCATATATCGGTTAGGTAATGACATCTGGTGACAGTGTTAGTAAAACAATAGTGCTTTGGGAAGAAAGATGTAGTGGTTAATTCAAATACAGCTTTAAGTGATTTGAATTCCACGTTTTCCCTATCTTCTTCCCTTGTAGAGTTTCCAGACTGCAAGTGTTGGGTCCGATCTTGCATCTGATTCTGTAGGGACCTTCCCAGTTGGCTCTGAACTTCCCATCCTCCTTCAGGGCATTTGTGATCTGTGACTTTCTGAGCACTAGATCTCCCTCAGACATTGGCCTATCTCTCACCCGACTATTATAGTAGTTGGCCACCCTCTGATGATAGGATGCCAATCGAATAGCCGCGGTTTCTCTATGTTCATCGTGTAGGTCCAAGCCTTCCCTTAGAGCTTGTGAGTTTTCTTCCTCTACTAAGGGTACCACTCTTGGCGATAATGCTCCAAGTTCCACGGGGATCAATGCTTCTGCGCCGTATACAAGGCTGAACGGCGTTTCTTTAGTCGACACACGACTGGTGGTACAATATGCCCAAAAACACTAGGCAATTCGTCCACCCAGGCCCCTTTTGCTTTGTCTAGCCTGGTCTTCAGCCCATGGAGGATAGTCCGATTACTGACTTCGGCCTGTCCATTAGCTTGAGGATATGATACTGAGGAGATCCTTAGCTGAATGTTGAGGCTCTTACAAAATTCACGGAAGGCGTTGCAATCAAATTGCTTTCCATGGTCGGCATTTAGGATGCGGCCGAATCGACAAATAATGTCTTTCCACACCATTGCCTCCACTTTCTTTTCCGTGATTGTGGCTAAAGGCTCTGCTTCAATCCACTTTGTAAAGTAATCGGTAGCCACTAACAGGAACTTTCTTTGACCCGTGGCTAATGGGAAAGGTCCAAGGATGTCCAACCCCCATTGTGCAAAAGGAATTGGTTGTACTGTGCCTTGAGAGGGAGTTACTGGGGCTGTGGTGATAGGCGCAAACCTCTGGCATTTGTCACACCTGTGGGTTTGGTCCATTGCATCCTTTTTCAGCGTTGGCCAGTAGAATCCCGATCGCAGTATTTTAGCAGCGAGGGCTCTTGCTCCTAAGTGTTCGCCGCAGATTCCTTCATGTACTTCCGCTAAGGCATATCTTGCTTGTTCCGATCCCAGACATTTTAGCAGTGGCGATGAGTATCCCCTTTTGTACAGTTCTCCGTTGATGAGTGTGAACTTCGCCCCTTGTATTTTCAAGCGACGAGCCTCGTCTTTATCTTGGGGGAGTGTACCCTCAGTGAGATACTGTTTAAATGGGGATCTCCAATCGTCTCCAACTTGAATGTCACACACTTCGACTCCTTCAATACTCGGTCGTTCGAGCCTCTCCACCTTTACTGTCCTTCCTTGTGTTTCGGTGGAGGAGGCTAGCTTAGACAGTGAATCAGCATGTGTGTTTTCGGACCGGTTGATTTGCATCAGCTGAAAGCTTTTGAAAGTCTTGGCCAAGAGTTGGACTTTCTTTAAGTAAGGAACCAGTATCGGTTCTCGTACCTCATACTTTCCGCTGAATTGGTTCACCACCAGTTGAGAATCACTGTGTGCTACCAAGTGGTGAACCTGTAGTTTCTCCGCTAGTGCCATCCCTGCTATCAGAGCTTCATACTCCGCTATGTTGTTCGAACTAGGGAATCCGAATCGTAGGGAGTATTCCAGGGATTTTCCTTCTGGCGACACCAGGACTATACCCGCTCCACTTTCGTTGGCACTTGATGACCCATCGACATGCAGCAACCATGGGTGAGCCTTCCCTTCACTGCTGTCATTCGGGATAGTGCATTCCACGATGAAGTCAGCCAGAGCTTGACCTTTGATAGCTTGCCTCAGTTGGAATGTGATGTCGTATCCCCCAAGCTCCACCGCCCATTTCACTAACCTTCCTGAATGTTCAGGTTTTTGGAGGATCTGCCTTAATGGTTGATCTGTTAAGACGGTGATGGGATGTGCTTGGAAATACGGACGTAACTTTCGTGAGGCCATCAAGAGGGCTAATGCTAGCTTCTCGGCCAGTGGATAGCGGGTCTCTGGATCCAATAACACTTTGCTCACGTAGTAGATGGGACGGTGTATCATTTCATCTTTCTTCAGTAACACCGCGCTGACGGCGAAATCACTGACTCTCAAATACATATAGAGCTGTTCTGCTTCCAGGGGCCTTGTTAATAGAGGCAACCGCTTCAAGTATTCCTTGAGGTCTTCAAAGGCTTTTTGACAATCTTTCGTCCACTCGAAGTTCTCCCCCCTCCCCCCCCCGTAGAGTTTTGAAGAAAGGCAAGCTCCTTTCTGCTGATTTCGACAAGAAGCGATTCAGAGCCGCTATTCTGCCTGTCAATCTTTGGACCTCTCTTACGGTGGTTGGGGGTTTCATGTCAATGACAGCCTGTATCTTCTCAGGATTTGCCTCGATGCCCCTGTTAGTGATCATGAAGCCTAGGAATTTTCCTGATCTTACCCCGAATGAGCACTTTTTGGGGTTTAGCTTCATGTTGAATCTCCTCAATACTTCAAATACCCAGGACATTTGATCAGCGTGAGATTCTCCTACGCGGCTCTTGATTATCATATCGTCCACGTAGGCTTCCATGGTATTTCCCAGAAGATCCTTGAACACTTTGCTCACCATTCGTTGGTAGGTGGCACCCGCGTTCTTTAAACCGAACGACATTACCCGATAACAATAGGTCCCATCGTCGGTTATAAAGGAAGTCTTTTCCTCGTCTTCTGGGTGAAGCATGATTTGGTGATACCCGGAGAATGCATCCAAGAAACTGAGGAATTCGTAATCGGATGTTTCGTCTACTAGTCGGTCTATCCGTGGTAGGGGGTATGAATCTTTGGGGCAGGCTTTGTTCAGGTCGGTGAAATCAACACACATTCACCACTTCCCGCTAGATTTCTTTACCATCACTACATTGGCTAACCACTCAGGGTAGTAGACCTCTCGGATGAATCCGACGCCTAGGAGTTTATTCACTTCTTCAGTGATTGCTCTTTGTCGCTCCGTGGCGAAACTCCTCTTCTTTTGTTTGACGGGTCTATGTCCGGGTATGATGTTAAGTTCATGGCATATGACCTCGGGACTGATTCCGGGCATGTCCGCTGGGCTCCAGGCGAAGATATCCGAGTTTCTCCTCAGACACTCGACTATCTCCTTTTTCTGTTGCTCGCCCAACTGAGTCCCAATGAATGCCCTTTTTCCGCTATCCCCTTCAGTTAGCGCAATGGCTTCTGTTTCCTCTACAGGTTGGGGTTTAGGCGGATCGTCGATGCATAAGGTTTCTTTCCTCTGTGTTACCTTGTTGGCAGTGGAAACGAGATAACAAGTACGGGCACTCCTTTGGTTTCCGCGTACTTGCCCGACTCCGTTGGGAGTGGGAAACTTCATCAATAGGTAGCAAGAGGATATCACCGCCCTCATGTCGTACAACACCGGCCTGCCCAAAATCATGTTATAGGCAGTAGAGGTCGATCTGACTACCATGAACAATACTTGTCAGGTCACGTCTTTCGGGTGCTCACCGAGAGTTACAGGCAACTCTATGGACCCGGCAACTTTCACTCGCTCCCCCGTGAATCCATATAGTGGTGTCATAACGGGTTTTAACCTATCTTCGGATATGCTTATTTTTTTGAAGCAATTCCAATAGATCAGGTTCACTGAGCTCCCGTTATCGACCAGGACCCTACTCACCGGGTGTTTGGCCACCACCGTGGATATCACCATGGGATCGTCATCGGGCATGGCGACATCACCTTTGTCAGCCGGAGTGAACATGATGGGTTCTTCATCCGCCTGCTCCTCCATCAGCACGTTAACTTGATACGCTTGCCTAGCGTAACTCTTGCGGGAAGTAGAGGAGCTTCCTGCACTTGAGTCCCCGCCTGCGATGACGTTTATCGCGGGGGCTGTAGGTTCGTTGTTTGGCAGATTAGCATGGGGGATGGGCCTGACTGCTTCGTTTCTAGGCCTATCCCTTCTGATATCATTATTTGCCCCCGTCCGATGACGATTATTCCTTTGGTCACGCGGAGGATATCGGGGTCTCTCGCTTCGCCACAGGAAGCGATTGATCTTCCCCTCTCTGGCCAGTCTTTCTAACTGGTCCATTAAGTCTCTACACCTCTCTGTTGGGTGTCCGTGAGCACAATGGAATTCACAGTAGGATTCAGTGTTTTGGCCTACGTCTCCAATTTTCTTCTTCTTGGGGAATTCCAGTAGTCCTGCCCCTTCGATGGCTGCCAGTATTGCAGTGCGAGGCTCGTTTAATTTGGTATAACCTTCATACCTGAGCCTAGGGGCTTTGTCAGTTCTCACGGGTCTGGGGAAGTTTCTCTCGGGTGCGTCTCTCTCTCTTTTCTTTCCTTCCTTTGCCTCCCTGGGCTGTATCGTTCTCATCACTTCTTCTTGAGCTACATATTTGTTAGCCCTGGCAAAGAGGTCAAAAATCGTCATTGGTTGATCGAGAGAGATGGATTCATGTAGCTTCTCGGAACTCGTCCCTTGCAGCATTGCAGCCAAGGCTACGCCTACTGGTAGATCTTCCACTTCCAAGGTTGCATCTCGGAAGTGATCTACAAAGCTTTTCAAGGGTTCTTTATTCCCTTGTTTAAGCGTGAGTAAGTAGGTAGCGTCTTTCTTCCTCTGGCTGTGGATCATGAAGACTTTGAGGAATTCATTTCTCAACTCATCAAAAGAGGAGATTGAACCTTCGCTCAGCCCGTTAAACCATTTCAGAGCGTGCCCGGACAATGTGAGAGAAAAAGCTCTGCACATGATTTCGTCCTCCCATCCATGAAGCAGCATGAGGGATTCATAACTCTGAATATGGTCGTAGGGATCCGCTTTGCCGGTATAAGTATCCATATAAGGTATTTTGAACTTCTTAGGCAAGGGTTTGTTCATGATCTCCGGACTAAATGGGATCCTCCTCCTTTGTCCATCATCCGGAGACACTAGCCTTTTCTTCTCGAGGATCCTTTGGACGACCTTCTCCACGTCCTCCGACCCTCGAGCTGAGTAAGGTCCTGTCCCTTCCGGTTTAGAAGAGGCCGATTGGTAAATACCTCTTCCAGTACCTCTGACTACGGGACTTGATATCTCGGGACCTTCTTGTGGGTCAAAATCTCCTTGTCTTCGTTGCTCCCCAGCTCTATGTGCCCTTAGGTCATGTTCGAACTCCACAGGGGATGAGCTGCGGCAGGTATGGAAACTCTGCTGCCTATGGGCTGCGGGAGAACTCTGTCGCCTGGCAGCCAGAGGGGAAGTCTGCCGCACATTGGGCAGAGGTGAACTCTGCCGCCTATGGACTGTTGGAGAACTCTGCCGCTGAGCGGCGATAGGAGAAGTCTGCCGCACATTGGGCAGAGGAGAACTCTGTCGCCTATAAGCAGTGGGAGTACATCGTCTCGCATGCGATGTAGGATACCTCTGCCGCGTGTTGTCTGCGGGAGAGTTCTGTCGCTGTTGAACCGCAGGGGGACTCCGCTGCACATTCGGTGAACTCTGCCGCTCATATGACAAAAGAGATGTTTGACGCATGGGAGATGCGGGTGAGCTGTGTCGCCTGTGAGTCTCTGGCGAACTCTGTCGCCCGGGAGCTACGGGCAGACTCTGTCGCACCTGAGCCACTGGAGAACTCTGCCGCCTGGGAGCTGAGGGCAGACTCTGTCTCACTGGATTGGCAGTAGCGTTGCGTAGCGTTCCTGCCTCTTGTTCAATGTTTACTAGGCTGGAAGGCTGACCTCTCTCGTAGGTCTGCCTCGGTGTGCTTTCCCCCACTAGCTGCTGCACTTCATGGGGTAAGCTGAATTGGGGGAGAGCTTCTTTGAAGAAGTTCACCATGGCTCTCAATGCTGTGGTAGCCTCCGTATTTTTGCGTTTCAGGGCCTCGAATTCCTCCAAGGAGACTAAGGGTTCTCCTTGAGCCCTTTCACTGTGTCTTCTTCGCTGTTCCGATCTGACAGGGGGACTTACAGAGTTCTGCCCTCCTGTCAATTCTGCAGTTGAGCGTGTCCTCACCATTTCGATAGAGAACCTGACTTTTTATCGAGATTCTCACAGACGGCGCCAATTGATGTTGCCTACCTGACAGCAACAGTGCTTTACCTTCCACGTGGTCTGATTATGCCTTTCGCGTAGTCTGATTACACTAACGACAAAAGGGTGACGTCGATGCAATTTGCTCCACGTGTTCTTCGTATATCCTGCAAAAACAACAGGAATCAGAAGGGGCAGGGATTATTCCCTGCACGCGCACTTCGACGATCAAGTCAGTGATCGGGAGTTGGTGTATATGAGAAAAGGAGAAAGTATTGCTTAAATCAAAGGGTTTAAGTGTTTCTCCTTGTTTTTCTCTTTTTTTTGGATCGGATCCCCTTTTTCAGAGAGATCACCTAGTATTTATAGGTTCCTGAGGCGGTTCGGGCTGAGA
Organism: Firmiana major; assembly: GCA_033439115.1. NCBI lineage: Eukaryota > Viridiplantae > Streptophyta > Magnoliopsida > Malvales > Malvaceae > Firmiana > Firmiana major. Next base: position 46,208,983 of record CM065896.1, on the reverse strand, counting down.
CCCAGGCGCGTGTCTGGGCCGCAACAGAGTTATAGAGCACTCTGTCGCGCCTCGGGCCATGCAACTTGCGAGGAAGTAGTCTGGCGGCAGAGTATGCATGGAACCTCTACCGCTATTGGTGCGGGAGACCTCTGTCGCTACGTTGGGCGAGGGACCTCTACCGCTGTTCGTGCGGGAGACCTCTACCGCGATCTGTGCGGGAGACTTCTACCGCGATCGGTGCGGGAGACCTCTGCCGCTACGTTGGGCGAGGGACCTCTACCGCTATCTAAGCGGGAGCTTCTCTGCCACTACGCTGGGCTAGGGACATTTACCGCTGTTCATGCGGGAGACCTCTATCGCGATCGGTGCGGGAGACCTCTGCCGCTACGTTGGGCGGGGGGCCTCTACCGCAGTCTGTGCGGGAGACTTCTACAGCGTGAGGTGCGGGAGACCTCTACCTCAGGCACGCGGGAGACTTGTGTCGAGGGCAATACGGAGTCCTGTGATGTGCATGGGCGATGGAGGTCTGCCGCTCACGATGTGCGGCAGACTGTGAGGCGGCAGACTCCTCTCGCATCAGACACTCTGTCACACCTCTAGGAACGGTGTTGCATGGCGGTTCTGTCGCCAATCTGCCACGTGGCCTGTTCTTGGTTCGACACGTGGCAGGCGGATAGTTGCACACGTGGATCTGGTGACACGACCACCATCAGAAGTAATGAAATATGAGTTTACCTTTGAAAATTTAGGAAAAATGCAGCAGGAATGCTCCAAACGAAGGTCATATCGATCCCTTAAACAAGCAGATTGATCTCCATTTGACTCTGCATAGAAACGATCGATCCCCTCCGTAAGGAAATCGATCTTAAGGTAATTCTATATAGGAAGGATCGATCTCTTCCCAAAGGAAGGGTCGATCTCCAATGGCTTTTGCCTAGCCAGATCGATCCCTTACCTCAAGCAGATCGATCTCCAGTTGTTTCTGTGAAGAAAGGATCGATCTCTTCCCAATGAGCATATCGATCCTTCACTTGCAAAACTGAATGGTTCAATAGTTCAAAAACCAAAGGAAGATCGATCTCTTACCCTAGGAGATCGATCTTACCACCCCTGTTCTATAAAAACTCGACAACCAAACCTTTTTCTTCAACAAATTAAAACATCCCTCCATTTTTAACCAAAAACACCAAGCTTTCTCGCTCTAGAATATACCTCATTCCTAAAAGATTTGAGAAAAAAGCTATTCGAGTAAATTTTTTCAATATGAGGAGAACAACATAGCTTGGAGCCAACATTTAACTTGTTGGATTGAAGGGGCAAAGAAGTCTTCTTATTTGGGATAAGAGGAAAGTCTAGCTAGGTGAGTTTCTAATACACTAACTCTAAGTATGTTTATCTAGATGTTGTTAGGAGTTGATTGGTGTATGTATTGTTGGTTGGAACTACCTAGAATATGATGAGTCAAGCATGACCTAAAATAGGTGTAGTGTGAGAAAATGAGTTATGGTGGATTTAATGATAAATGGATTATACTAAGGTGTTAGTAGTGTTATATGCATGATTTTAAGATGGTTTTGTGAAATAAGTTAATAGAATAGGATGATGTTACATTATACGCATATAAGATGTTTGTAAAAATGCATGAATGAATGGAAGAGTTAAGGTTAGAGCAATGCAAACCAAGTGCTTTATTTGATAACTAAGAGAGTTTGCTAAAACAAATTGGACTAGGAATGGCGTGATGGGTGTTCAACCCTCATGCCAAAGTCGAATGTGATTATAGGCCAAACTTGAATTCAATCAACTCGATGAGGTTGATGAACCTAAAATTCGGTCTCAATGAGTGATAATAAACCTAAGGAGCTCAATGAGTCTAGGTGAAATAATTTGTGTAATTGAAATCGACTTAAGAAGGGAACTAGGCTCATAAGATATGTTGACTAGGATCAAGTCAGAATATGAGTTATTTGTAATTAACACATGTGATAAATGAATGTTTGCAGCTTCCGATGATATAATCGGAGTAAATTAAGCCCAAACAAGAAAATTGGGAAAAGAAGAAAGAGTTACTTCACCGAGAATCGAGGTAAGGGAATTTTGTTGGCTCTTAGAGATACCAGTACGCGTTTTCGGGCGCATTACGGTTTTTAGAATGTTTGAGAGTCATAGGAAAGGAAATAAATGTTTGAAAGGCAAAGGAAATTAGGATTTTGGTAAAAGGTCATGAAAAGCAAGAACATGAGGTTCTTGAGTCTTTTACTACTTTTTAGCATGTGAATTGGTAGGTTGGCTAGCTTTTAAATGGTTTTACAATAAAATAGCATGATGTGATTTAATAAACATTCTTTGCACACAAATGAGCCACCTACATGATTTTGTGAAAAAAAACGTGGTAGAGCACAGCTCGCACAAGATTTGATATGTTTATACATGCATTAGTGCTGGAGCATAACTCACGCTAGAGTTTCACATGCATGAGTGCTGGAGCCTAGTTTGTACTAGTTTTCACATGGGTTTTGACATTGTACTAGAGCATTGCTCGCACTAGATGTCCACTATATACTTGTTGCCACGCTAGAGATTACTCGCACGTGATTTTTATGACATGTTAGGAGCCGTGCTAGGAGCTTCAGGTAGGCTGTGTGTCACGCTGATTAAATAGGCTCGCACGTTCGTATTGAGATGTGGCAGGATATGATGTGATGATATGGGTCCACAGAGTGCATTGTACTATGTATATAGCATGGAGTATGTTGTACTGTGTATGGATATTATATATATACCGTCTTCGGACGATGGATAATCTGCTATGTGACACACCCAAAAGGTATATGTCTGCAAGTGCACGGGTCGTACAAGTAATAATGAGATTTGAGTCCCGAGTTATCGTCCCTCAGAGAAGTTGGTTAGCCTAATTAACTACCGATTAATCTTACCCTAAGTATATTCTAGTAAACTATGAGATTAAGGTGGGTTATCTACTAAGCTAGAATTGAAAATATCAAAAGCAATAAAATAATAAAACTACAAAATAAAGAAAATAAAACCGAGCAAAATTACATACAGTACTACACGCAATTAAAATAAAAAACCTACAAAAGAAATTAAAACAGTTAAAGCTAATTAACGCAATTAAAATAAAATGCAATTATGAAAATAACAAAGCAAGATTAATTAAACTAAAATTAACAAACCTAAAATGCAATAAGCCTACTTAATCAAAATGCAATTTAAACTAACCTGAGATTTAATGAAATAAATTCACCAATAATCTAATTCTAAATGAACACTAAATTAACGATCATCCTAATTAAAACTAAGTTTTATACTCCTATGCAAGAATACTAACATGCAATTTAATTAAAGTCTCTAAACTAAGCTTAACAAATTAAATTGAAATTAAACTTATACTAACAATGCATGAAAATGAGTTAATTAACAAAAATGAACTAGCCAAACAAAGCCTTAACAACCTTTAAATCATCCAAATCCCTCCATTCACTGTTCATGCTTCATTTTTCTTTTTCATTTCCAGGAGATATTCTGTCCAGGCGTTAACGGGTTGCTTGGCGTGTCCAGCTGCTGTCTGCTCTGCACTCTCACCAACTCTGCCTCGATTTTGTGTGCTTCCTTCTTCTCTGCCCATGCTTCTGGCAACCAGACATGCTCTACACGTTTTCATTCATCAACAAGGTAAGTAACTGCTCTCGATTCTTGCATGTGTCCTGCTGGTTTCAGGTGAAATCTGCTGCTTGCCAGGTTTGCTCTCAGTTCCTGCATGTGTCCTGCTGCTCCAAGTGCAAATAGGTGCTACTTCTATTGCTGTTTGTCCTTGGCCATTCCTGCTCATGTTACCCGTCCATCCTTGGCTAACGTCTTTTTCCTCTGCTGTGCTGCAGTGCTACGTTAGGTGCAGACTGTAACGTGCTCCAGGCAAAGTCCTTGCTGCCTCAGCTGCCTGACCGTGTACTGGATAGCTAACCTGAAAGCTTAGTGTTTCATTTCCATGTGCATCGAAGATTAACTGATGGACCTTGCTGCCTCAGCTACGTTACTCAATGTCTCGGCTTGCACAAGAGTTGCTAATTCTAAAACAGGGGGTAACAGAGGAAAGATGATGAATTAAAGAAAACTAGAACAAAATCATAAATATAACATGCAAAAGGAAGCAAACACGCATGAAGCAGAAAATAAAGTCTAGACAAAAATCAAACAGGTTCGGTCTCCTTGCTACCCATGTCGTTCCTGGCACTGGAATCAGTGGCTATGCTGCCCCGTTCAGCTTTGCTAACTGATCGCATGAAGCAGGGATACAAGATTGGCCATGATAATGCAATGGAAGAATACAGCCACAGTTTGATAAAGATTGCTGTGGATCACCAGCTTCTCACAACCACATCCAAATGCCCAATCAACTCATAGACCATACAGACCGAGGCATAACTGGATAATCAATCTACATGTGCATGGAAAGTAGAAAAACATACTAAAACCATAATACAAAGGCAACCCGAGACTAGTAAAAATATGGATTTTTCGTCAAACAAAAAAAAAACATAAGCCATTTGAACAAACCGAGAAGAAGGATGAGCAAAATAAGGCTGCAAATAAAACACGAAAAGCTATTCATAAAAGATAACAAATGGAGATTAACATTAACAGTTAAATAGAAATTGGTTTTCGGGAAAAGCTTTTAAAAAAAATAAAAATTAAACTAATCTAACTAAGCTACTCTAACACTACTTCTTCACTAACACTACTCCTAAATTACACTACTCCTACTTACATCTACTTCTACTCCTAAAATTACATACTCTTTCAATTGCCATCCTTTCCTATTTATAAACACACTAGGGGTAAAATGGTAATTTCCACATCCTTGATGAGTTGGCATTTTTTTGGCCACTTGTCTTCACACCATTGGGTCCTTGAAAAGATAGTTCCATGTCATCAGTCTTCTTGTCCAATTAGATGTGCTAGGTGGCATGACTCGTGTTGTCCGCATGGCTCAATCTCGATTTTAGCCCAATTTCGGTCCATTTTCTACCGAAATATTTAAAATTCATCTGAATTTAATTTATTTGCAAATGTGAGAATTTTAAATAAATAAAGTGGATAATTAACAAAATAAATTGGGGATTTAAATAATTAATTATGAAATTAAGCACAAATAATTCTAAAAATATAGAATTATCACACCCCCAAACTTGAGTTTTTGCTTGTCCTCAAGCAAAACAAAATGATTATAGGAATGATAAGTACAAAACACAATAATTTCCCCAATATTATCCTCAAAGAAAAAGTACAGACTATGAAATCAAAGACTCACAATTACAAGTCCATCACTTAGAATTATTCAATCTTAAGTCCTAACCCAAATTGGACTCCTCGTGAGTGTGTGAAAAAATGTCTACGTCACTTCTCAGTACATTATCCGGATCAGATTATGCAAACACAGTGAATGCAAAGTCAATGACATGTGATCATTCCCATAAGTTTGTTTTTCACTTCTCTCTCCACTAATGTAGTCACACTTAACCAAAGATTAATAGGACTCCATTAAGCTTGTAATGTAGGCTAAGGTATGATAAAGTCGATTTAGGTTTAATTACCCCTTAACATGCATTACTTCTAGGATCTATAATCTAAGAGCTCTAATTATTTCCCCCAAACTTATTTCTTTTGCTAAACATTTTTTTTGAATTTTTCTTCTTTCTTCTTTTCTTTTCATTTTTCTTTCTTTTTCATCAATTTTTTTTAATACATACTCTTTCACTATCACTTAATACCCATATAGCTCACAATATATCCCAATGACTTTTCATGCTTTTGGGGTAAGGGATAGGAACAAAGTATCTAAGCTAAGTAAAATAACGCAGATATATTTACAGAGAAAAGCTTATTTGGCCCAGATGGGTGACTAGGGGTAGAATATGTTCAAGGAAGGCTAGAAAAGCTCAAACGATCCAAAGATGGCCTAAATCATCTCCCTAATCAAGTGTGATCTAATATTTCACCTCGAGATCAGATCAAACAAATTCTAGAATATGATGCACAAAATCAACTGAACAAATGTAGTCCTATGTACACATAAGCTTTCTCTAAATAAATATACCGATTCATGACATGACATGTGCATAAGATGAGGAAATCACAATCAGAATCAAGATAAATTCAAGAACTCAACTTCATGTTTTTTCGATAATCATGGATCTTAGTCAATCTAAGTCAGACTAAATCATTGGGTCATATCATCGGAATATGGGAAAACTACATGCTAAGCACTAGATCATCCCAAAATCAAGCAATTTAAGCTCATATTTTCGAAAACATTTTGAAAATTCTTTCTCAAATTTTCAAAAACATTTTGAAAATTTATCAAATTTTTCACAAAATTGCTCAAGTGATATCCCTTCCCCTAAACTTAAAGTGCACAGTGTCCTCAGTGTGTAGATAATATAAGAATTAAAGTTCAGGAACAAAATACTCCCCTTTCTGATGATGATGAACAACTGAAGCTTTGATTGAATGCTTAAAACTGAAAAATAAACCTACAAAATAAACAAGGAAAGAAACAACAGAAAAGAAAAAGAAAAATGAACTATATACAAAGTGAAAAGGAAAACAAAGCCACTTCAAATGCAGCTGAAGAAAACAACACTCAGCAGTTGGGCGAAGAGTAGGAGGATTAGCCAAAATGGTGACAGAATGTTAATAGTTAAATCCTCCTAAGCCTTATCTACTTCCTTCTTTCTCTCAGATATTATATGCTGAAGCCTTATATTCTCCTCAATCTCCATCTTAAAACATTCTTGAGAATCATCAAGGAGCTTTAAAGGTTTGAAAACATTAAACTTTACTTCCTGATCTTGGACTCTCATCTGTAACTCCCCCTTTTGTACATCAATTACTGTTCTACCAGTAGCTAGGAAAGGTCTACCTAGTATAATGGGGACTTCCCTGTCTTCCTCCATGTCCAAAACAATAAAATCTGCAGGGAAAATAAACTTGTCCACCTTTACTAAGACGTCCTTAATGACCCACTTCGAATATTTAATTGATCGATCAGCTAACTGGAGGGTCACTGTGGTGGGCTTGGTATCCCCTATTCCTAACTTATGATAGATAGACGATGGTATCAAATTTATACTAGCTCTTAAATCGCACAGGGCTCTACCAAAGAATAAATTTCTAATAGTGCATGGTATGGTAAAACTCCTGGGATCCTTGAGCTTGGAGGGTAATCTTCTCTGGATAATGGCACTACATTCCTCAATTAAGGCAACTGTCTCATATTCTTCCAATCTCCTTTTCCTAGAGAGGATATCCTTCAAAAACTTCACATAAATTGGCATTTGCTCTAATGCATCTGCGAAAGGAATGTTGATGTGGAGTTTCTTAAAAACCTAAAAAAATTTAGCAAATTGTTGATCCAGGTTTTTATTTTGGAACCTCCGAGGAAAAGGTACTGGTGGTCTAATCGGAGATGATGTAGTGGAAACAAGTATAGCATCAGAGGGCGAGGAAGGCTGTGAAATAGAAGAAGGTATAGATGAAGAAGTGCCTAGCTTGGATTCTTTTGTAGCTTGATCCTAATGTTCCTGCTCTTTCTAAGCTGCTTCGCTAGAACTTATGGATTCTTCAACTATGTGTTGTTCAGGTTGGGACTTGACTTGTGGCTCATCTAGCTCTATGTCACTCTTAAGGGTGATAGATCTAACATGTTCCTTACCTTCCCTTTGCTTAACAGGGTTAACTTCAGTGTTACTAGGAAGGGTCCCTTGAGGACGTTGGCTAAGAGCATTTGCTATTTATCCCACATGAGCTTCTAAGTTCTTAATTGAAGCAGCTTGATTTTGCAGGATCGTTGAGAACATCTCCTCTAATGTAGGCTTCTTCTCAGCTATTGGTGGATGGTAGAGTTGGGGCTGCATAAGTGGTGGTGGTGGTGGTGGTGGTTGATGGAAGTGAGATGGATGATGCTGAAATTATGGTGGGGATGGTTGATGAGGCGGATGAAATGGAAATTACGGCTGTGGTGGTACCTGAACCGGTGGAGCTTGAAAACTAGGGGGTTCTACAGATATAGAGAGAGAAGGTTGCCTTTGGTTTTGGCTCTAGGAGAAGTTATGATGGTTCCTCCACCTTGGGTTGTAGGTGTTTGAAAAAAGGTTATTCTGTTGTGTTTGAGAAGGGGTAACATACTGAACCGATTCTAAGTTGAGTGGACACCTATCTACAGAGTGGGTACCACTACACAGCTCGCAGGAAAGAAAAAGACTTTGGACAGAATAAATCGGATTAGGACTGGTGGGAGGATTATGTTGGGTATTGAGTGACTCTACCTTCTTCGTAAGATTAGCGATTTGAGAGGTCAAGGTAGACTAAATACCCACCGGCTTCTTTGGCATTTGCCTCTCCGAGGACCATAGATAGTTGTTAGCCGCCATCTTTTCTAACAACTTGTAAGCTTCCTCCTCTATTTTACACATTAGCGCTCCACCCGTCGCAACGTCAATAGTGGTCCTATTTGGGCTTGTAAGTCCGTTGTAGAAGGTCTAGACTTGCAACCACAAAGGTAGGCCATGGTGAGGGCACTTCCTAAGAAGCTCCGTATATCATTCCCATGCTTCGTAAAGAGATTCAGAGTCGTACTGAGCAAAGGAAGATATATTACTACGGAATTGGGCCATTTTAGAGGGAGGAAAAAACTTAGATAAAAATTGATGAGCTAACTCATCCCATGTAGAAATAGATCCTGAAGGCAGAGAGGTCAACCAGTGTCTTGCCCTATCCCTAAGTGAGAAGGGGAATAATCTAAGCCTAAGCGCATCATCAGATAATCCATTATGTTTAAATGTGTTGCACAAGTCCAAGATTTGCCCAAGGTGAGCATGTGGGTCATCATGTGGAAGCCCACTGAACTGTAGAGAAGTTTGGATCATCTGGAGGATGGAAGGCTTAATTTCAAAATTGTTTACATGGACAGCTAGTGGCCTAACGCCAGTATAATAACCTCCAATAGTCGGCATTGTATAATCTCCAACGGTCTTAATTTCCTTAGTTTCTGTCATGATGCTTTGCAGCGGAGCTATAAATTTCCTAAAATCCTTTCGAATTTTTCTAAGAGTGCGTTCGATTTTAGAATCTAGAGGAAAGCAATCAAAACTTCTGGCTCTACGCATGCAATCATCGAAAAGTCTTTAGAATTTTTTTTGAATTTTTAAATTTTACAATTTTTTTATTTTAAATTTTCAATTAACTAATCTAGATTGAACTTCTAAATATTTACAAGCTAGAATTACACCTAAGCATAATTTTACCGATATTAACTAATGGCTAAATAAGACTTCCCCGGCAACGGCGCCAAAAACTTGACACGCCTAAAAGGTATATGTCTGCAAGTGCATGGGTCGTACAAGTAATAATGGGATTTGAGTCCCGAGTTATCGTCCCTCAGAGAAGTTGGTTAGCCTAATTAACTACCGGTTAATCTTACCCTAAGTATATTCAGTAAACTATGAGATTAAGGTGGGTGATCTACTAATCTAAAATTGAAAATACCGAAAGCAATAAAATAATAAAACTATAAAATAAAGAAAATAAAACCGAGCAAAATTACTTACAGTACTCCACGCAATTAAAATAAAAAACCTACAAAAGAAATTAAAATAGTTAAAGCTAATTAACGCAATTAAAATAAAATACAATTATGAAAATAACAAAGCAAGATTAATTAAACTAAAATTAACAAACCTAAAATGCAATAAGACTACTTAATCAAAATGCAGTTTAAACTAACTTAAGATTTAATGAAATAAATTTACCCATAATCTAATTCTAAATGAACACTTAATTAACTATCATCCTAATTAAAACTAAGTTTTATACTCCTATGCAAGAATACTAACATGCAATTTAATTAAAGTCTCTAAACTAAGCTTAACAAATTAAATAGAAATTAAACTTACACTAACAATGCATGAAAATGAGTTAATTAACTAAAATGAACTAGCCTAACAAAGCCTTAACAACTTTTAAATCATCCAAATCCCTCCATTCACTGTTCATGCTTCATTTTTCTTTTTCATTTCCAGGAGATGGTCTATCCAGGCATTAACGGGTTGCTTGGCATGTCTAGTTGCTGTCTGCTCTGCACTCTCACTAACTCTGCCTCGGTTTTGTGCGCTTCCTTCTTCTCTCCCCATGCTTCTGGCTGCAAGACATGCTCTACACGTTTTCATTCATCAACAAGGTAAGCAACTTCTCTCGGCTCTTGCATGTGTCCTACTGGTTCCAAGTGAAATCAGCTGCTTGCCAGGTTTGCTCTCAGTTCTTGCATGTGTCTTGCTGCTCCAGGTGCAAATAGGTGCTACTTCTACTGCTGTTTGTCCTTGGCCATTCCTGCTCACGTTACCCGTCCATCCCTGGCTAACGTCTTCTTCCTCTGCTGTCCTGCACTGCTACGTTAGGTGCAGACCGAAACGTGCTCCAGGCAAGGTCCTTGCGGCCTCAGCTGCCTGACCGTGTACTAGACAGCTAACCTGAAAGCTTAGTGTTTCATTTCCATGTGCAGCGAAGATTAAATGGTGGACCTTGCTGCCTCAGCTACTTTGCTCAATGTCTCGGCTTGCACAAGAGTTGCTGATTCTAAAACAACAGGGAACAGAGGAAAGATGATGAATTAAAGAAAACTAGAACAAAAGCATAAATATAACATGCAAAAGGAAGCAAACACGGATGAAGCAGAAAATAAAGTCTCGATAAAAATTAAACAGGTTCGGTCTCCTTGCTACCCGCGTCATTCCTGGCATTGGAATCAGTGGCTATGCTGCCCCGTTCAGCTTTGCTAACTAATCGCATGAACCAGAGATATAAGATTGGCTATGATAATGCAATGGAAGAATACAACCACGGTTTGATAAGGACTGCTGTGGATCACCAGCTTCTCACAACCACATCCAAATGCCCAATCAACTCATAGACCATACAGACTGAGGCATAACTGGATAATCAATCTACATGTGCATGGAATGTAGAAAAACATACTAAAACCAAAATACAAAGGCAACCCGAGACTAGTAAAAATATGGATTTTCCTTAAAACAAAAAAAAAACATAAGCAATTTGAACAAACTGAGAAGAAGGATGAGCAAAATAAAGCTGCAAATAAAACACGAAAAGCTATTCACAAAAGATAACAAATGGAGATTAACATTAACAGTTAAATAGAAATTGGTTTTCGGGAAAAGCTTCTAAAAAAAATAAAAATTAAACTAATCTAACTAAGCTACTCTAACACTACTTCTTCACTAACACTACTCCTAACTTACACTACTCCTACTTACATCTACTTCTACTCCTAAAATTACATACTCTTTCAATTGCCATCCTTTCCTATTTATAAACACACTAGGGGTAAAATGGTAATTTCCACATCCTTGATGAGTTGGCATTTTTTTGGCCACTTATCTTCAAACCATTGGCTCCTTGAAAAGATAGTTCCATGTCATCGATCTTCTTGTCCAATTGGATGTGCTAGGTGGCATGACTCGTGTTGTCCGCGTGGCTGAATCTCGATTTTAGCCCAATTTCGGTCCATTTTCTACCGAAATATTTAAAATTCATCCGGATTTAATTTATTTGCAAACATGAGAATTTTAATTAAATAAAGGGAATAATTAACAAAATAAATTGGGGATTTAAATAATTAATTAGGAAATTAAGCACAAATAATTCTAAAAATATAGAATTATCACACCCCCAAACTTGAGCTTTTGCTTGTCCTCAAGCAAAACAAAATGATTATAGGAATGATAAGTACAAAACACAATAATTTCCCCAATATTATCCTCAAAGAAAAAGTACAGACTATGAAATCAAAGACTCACAATTACAAGTCCAACACTTAGAATTATTCAATCTTAATTCCTAACCCAGATTGGACTCCTCGTGAGCATGTGAAAAATGTCTAAGTCACTTCTCAATACATTATCCGGATCAGATTATGCAAACACAGTAAATGCAAAGTCAATGACATGTGATCATTCCCATAAGTTTGTTTTTCACTTCTCTCTCCACTAATGTAGTCACACTTAACCAAAGATTAATAGGACTTCATTAAGCTTGTAATGTAAGGCTGATTCTAAGGTATGATAAAGTCGATTTAGGTTTAATTACCCCTTAACATGCATTACTTCTAGGATATATAATGTAAGAGCTCTAATTATTTCCCCCAAACTTATTTCTTTTACTAAACATTTTTTTTGAATTTTTCTTCTTTCTTCTTTTCTTTTTATTTTTCTTTCTTTTTCATCAATTTTTTTTAATACATACTCTTTCACTATCACATAATACCCATATAGCTCACAATATATCCCGATGACTTTTCATGCTTTTGGGGTAAGGGATAGGAAAAAATATTTAAGCTAAGTAAAATAACGCAGATATATTTACAAAGAAAAGCTTATTTGGCCCATATGGGTGACTAGGGGTAGAATATGTACAAGGAAGGCTAGAAAGGCTCAAACGATCCGAAGATAGCCTAAATCATCTCCCTAATCAAGTGTGATCTAATATTTCACCTCGAGATCAAATCAAACAAATTCTAGAATATGATGCACAAAATCAACTGAACAAATGCAGTCCTATGTACACATAAGCTTTCTCTAAATAAATATACCGATTCATGACATGACATGTGTATAAGATGAGGAAATCACAATCAGAATCAAGATAAATTCAAGAACTCAACTTCATGCTTTTCCTATAATCATGCATCTCAGTCAATCAAAGTCAGACTAAATTATGGGGTCATATCATCGGAATATGGGAAAACTACATGCTAAGCACTAGATCATCCCAAAATCAAACAATTTAAGCTCATAGTATCGAAAAAATTTTGAAAATTCTTTCTCAGATTTTTAAAATTTTTTTGAAAATTTACCCAATTTTTCACAAAATTGCTCAAGTGATATCCCCTCCCCTAAACTTAAAGTGCACAGTGTCCTCAGTGTGCAGATAATATAAGAATTAAAGTTCAGGAACAAAGTACTCCCCTTTCTGATGATGATGAACAACTGAAGCTTTGATTGAATGCATTAAACGAGAAAATAAATCTGTAAAATAAATAAGGAAAGAAACAACAGAAAAGAAAAAGAAAAACGAACTATATACAAAGTGAAAAGGAAAACACAGCCACTTCAAATGCAGCTGAAGAAAACAACACTCAGCAGCTAGGCGAAGAGTAGGAGGATTAGCCAAAATGGTGACAGAATGTTAATAGTTAAATCCTCCTGAGCCCTATCTACTTCTTTCTTTCTCTCAGATATTATGTGCTTAAGCCTTATATTCTCCTCAATCTCCATCTTAAGACATTCTTGAGAGTCATCAGAGAGATTCAAAGGTTTGAAAACATTAAACTTTACTTCCTGATCTTGGACTCTCATCATTAACTCCACCTTTTGTACATCAATTACTGTTCTACCAGTAGCTAAAAAAGGTCTACCTAGTATAATGGGGACTTCCCTGTCTTCCTCCATGTCCAAAACAATAAAATCTGCAGGGAAAATAAACTTGTCCACCTTTACTAAGACATCCTTAATGACCCCCTTCGGATATTTAATTGATCGATCAGCTAACTGGAGGGTCACTGTGGTGGGCTTGGTATCCCCTATTCCTAACTTATGATAGATAGACGATTGCATCAAATTTATACTAACTCCTAAATCGCACAGGGCTCTACCAAAGAATAAATTTCTAATAGTGTATGGTATGGTAAAACTCCTGGGATCCTTGAGCTTGGGGGGTAATCTTCTCTAGATAATGGCACTACATTCCTCAGTTAAGGCGATCGTCTCATAATCTTCCAATCTCCTTTTGCTAGAGCGGATATCCTTCAGAAACTTCACATAAATTGGCATTTGCTCTAAAGCATCTGCGAAAGGAATGTTGATGTGGAGTTTCTTAAAAACCTCAAGAAATTTAGCAAACTGTTGATCCGATTTTTTATTTTGGAACCTCCGAGGAGAGGTACTGGTGGTGTAACCGGAGAGGATGTAGTGGAAACATGTATAGCATCAGAGGGCAAGGAAGGCTGTGAAATAGAAGAAGGTATAGATGTCAGACCCAAATTTTTGTAGCTTATTCCTTATGATTCCTATGTGTATGAACACTATGTAATTATAGTTGAATGATAAGAAGAGTATTTACTAACATATAATCGACAATTTGAGAAATTAAAAATGCATGTAAGCTAGATAATAGCGAGACAAGGCTTAAGTTGATTCCCGTACGAATGCAGGGGTAAAACGGTCAAATGACTGAAATTCGAAATAATTTCGATAAGATAATTTCATTAAAAATATGAAATTGAGGAATCTTGATCAAAATCGAGGAAAATATTTAATTTTGAGCCCAATTGATCAAGATATAAATTTATTAGAATTTATCATAATTTTTGCCTCAAAAAATGAGCCTAAAATAGTGAAAAAATATACCGAAAAGGTAAAATCGGACTGATAAATTCATTTACGGATTAAAGGAATTTAATACGATTTTTTGAGATATTTTTAGATATTTTGGGATATTTTTAGGATTTTTATTATTATTTTTATAATAAAATAATAATAAAAATATATTAAAAAAACGGAAGGAAATCTGAATTTGGGACACGGGGAGAGAGAAACAAATAGAGAGGCAAACCGCGTGAAGTCGACCGAGGAAGAAGGAGTCACCGGCGAGCATCCGACGACCCCACGGTCAGGCAAGCGGCCGAAAAAGGAAGAGCAAGTCCGTGCGCACCCATCCCCATCGGTCATGACCTCTGCCGACGTCGGACGCCGGCGAATCGAAGAGGAGAAGTCGCGGAGGAAAAGAAGAGATTCAGAGGCAACCGGCGGTGCTTGGTCTCGATCGAGCCCAAACCGAGTGTTACCCAAGCTGAGGCGCGCCGAACGGCTGTGGTGATGCGTCGGGAACCAGTCGAAAGACACCGACACGACCAAAGGAAGCTTGAACCGATCGGCGGTTCAGTGAAGAAGGTTCTGTGCTGAATCGGATCGGACCGGTTCAGCCAAGGAGAAAAGGGGAAAAAGAGGAAAAAGAAAGAAAAAGGAAAAGGGAAATTTTTGGGATTTCACCAGACTTCGGGTAAGTCGATACGAGGTCAAAAGTGACCGATTTGATTTTCGATGAATTTATTTAAATTATATTAAATCAAAAATTGACCCGAAGTTAAATATAATAAATTGTGCAGTTCAACGATAAATTTTGAATGGAAGCCCGATTGAACTTCGATTTGCGTACCATCACATAATCTCGTGTAAGTAAAGCTCATTTACGTCAAATTATGTGATTATTGCGTATTTAAGATTTTATTTTACGCATTTCAGATTAAATTCCGTATTTAGTGAATTATATTCGGAATTTCAAATTAACTATCGTAAATGATATGCGGGCTATCCAAAGAGCTTGAAATAAAGCCCAATGGGTATTGATAGGCCCAATGAGTCGATAGACCCTGATGAAATAAGTGGAAAACGAGCTTAGTACGGATTAAGGCCCAATTAAAGTAATTATGCTCATTTAGAGTAAACGGGCATAATTAAGGGAAATAGATTGTATTTAATGTGAAATACTGAAGGAAAAGTGTAATTAACCTTAAAAATGGATATATGCAGCTCCAGAGAGTATTGGAGGAGCAAATCCGACTGCTGAAACGAGCAGCGCAGAGAAAATGAAATTTCTCGAGTGATTGCAGGTAAGGGACTTTTGTGAGTAGTTAGAGATACCTGCACGTATTTTTGTCTACTTTTACATTCAGTTAAAAAGTCTGAGGGTCAGAGAAAGTGAATAATAATTATTGCGACCCGATAGTGGCAGATTACGATTCTGCCCCTAGTTAGTCAAAAGTCAACTTTTGTGAAAGCTGTAAAAAGCATGGAAACTACTATTGTGAGTGTTTAATTGCTGTGTAGCATGAAAATAAATAGATGGGCTAATGATTTTTAAGGTTGATGTGACTTAAGCACACTTTATAGTGCTGATTTTAATATTTTGTAAACTATCCCTTTTTAAAGAGCCATCTATCATGTTATGTGAGAATGAATCGTGCTAGAGCGCAACTCGCACTGGATTTCATATATTTTCCACATACATTAGTGCTGGATTTTGATTCGTACTAGATTTCCATGACATGCATGATAGAGTATTGGAGTTTTTACTCGTACTCAGTTTTATATGATATATGCATGACAGAGTGCTGGAGCGATTAGCTCATACTTAAGTTTTACATGAGATACATGACAGAGTGCTGGAGCGTTGCTCATACTCGATTCTTCATGGTTTATACATGACATAGTACTGGAGCTATTGCTCATACTTGATTTAATACATGAACTGTGCATTGACCTAGTTGCTGGAGGTTTACTCGCACTAGAGTTGAGTTTATGATGTGAAACAGTGTTCGAGCGTAGTGTCGACTGTGTGTCGCACTCAAAGGCGCGCACTGTATGTGATATAATTTACATGTTACCAACCCATGCCGTATCCTTGTGTGACTGAGTGTCACATCATGAGAGGATGGCCAGCATGAGGGTATTAGAGATGTGGTATGATATTCCATGGTTTGAGGGCTAAAACCTATGGCAGGCACCCCGACTGTGATGCAGGGTCCATGGGTGTACTTAGTATCGTGCCCAGGGCATGGGAGTACGTTGTACCATGTGTTGTTGTATAGCTGACGGTTGTAATGGACTGACCATCCTCCCGTTGCAGCAGTGATACCCAGCGCACCGAGATCTGTGTGGCTTAGGTTCACATGTCAGATATGATCATAGTCCAGGATACTATTTGCATTTCACCACAGAGTCTCACATGATATATCACATTGATTAACTGATTTAAATTGCGGATAGACCTGAGTGATGGGTCGGACTCCGATTTTGTGATGTGAATGATTTAAATGCCATATTTATTATGATTTAAATATACATGGCATGATTTATCTAAAGGCATGATTTATATAAAGATGCATTGTTTTGCACTACATGCCTACATTTAAGAAAGAAAGCATGATTTCTATACATGGGATTTAATCTGTACAAGTATATATATATATTTAAAGACATGCTTTTAAAGTGAGTTAAGGAAATAATGTTTTCAAGGCATAGCATTATTTTGAGTAGATAGTATAGATATCTACTTGCTTGCCTGATTTCCTTACTGAGCGCGTTGTATGCTCACCCCCCTTTCTTTACATCTCTCTACAGAGCATCAGCAGTAGAGCGAGAGCTATTGAGGGATAGTATTCCTGAGTCCACAGCTAGTTCCTATCGACTGCCAGGTATACAGATTTGGTACGGTTATGTATCTAAACATAGAAACAGCACAGTGATGTATACGATATATATTATGGGGAATGTATTTGTATTAGATTTTATATAATCTTACATATATAATAAAAGCAGTTACAGTTAGTAATAGTATATTGACATGTATGTATGATAATGAAAAATGTGGTAAGCGAGGACTCTGACATCGAATCACAGCCCAACCATTGAAGAGAGGAAAGGTAAGTTAAAAATGCAAAACATTTGTAGTGATTTTTGGTTAAAGTCATGGATTGAGAACGGGTCATGACAGAATTGTATCAGAGCAAAGGTTTGTCTGATGTGAGTCGGTGTTAGAAAATAGGAAAGTGTACATCCCCATAGTACTGTGCTGTGTTTAGATATTACAGTGTATACCAGATAGGAGACGGACTAATTCATTATTATGAATGCAGGAACTTTGCATATATGGCAAATACGCGTAGTGGTAGTGTTACGAGAGGTAGGGCTCGAGGCCGGGGAGATAGACCCGAGGGACGAGCTGCTGCCGGACTATTACCTACGCATGAGACTCCAGGTGCTACTGAGGCACCTGAATGTGCTGAGATGCGCTTCACGAGATTAGAGCATAGTCTCGAGACGATTGTCGAGATATTGGCATAGACGATGCCAGGTAGGCAGATAAAGGAGGCAGGAGCTGCGACAAGAGAGGCAGTTACCCCTGATACACCTACGCAGACAGCTGATGCACAGAGGACTGTAGATACTCCTACACCCCCACCGGTTTCGGGTTGTAATGGATTAGGATATGGATGTGACCTGCATCGGTTGCGTGAATTCTAGAAGTTTAGACCTCCATCCTTTATTGGGGTCAAGGACCCTGTAGCTGCTGAGGAGTGGTTAGCGGAGATGGAGAAGCTTTATGGATTCTTCGAGTGTACGACCTCGGAGATGGTCGCATTTGCTGCGTTCCTACTGAAGGGAGCTGCAGAGCATTGGTGGAAGTCCACCCGACCTATATTGAGAGCCCGACACACAGATATCAGTTGGAAGATATTTCGGGAGGCCTTTAGGAGGCAGTTTGTACCTGATACCGCACAGCGAAAACTACAGGCAGAGTTTTTGGGACTGAACTAAGGGAGTTTGTCAGTAGACGAGTATGAGACTCGATTCCTATCCCTAGGGAGATATGACCCAGATACCATGTATAGTGAGGCCAGGAAGGTTTTGTTACGTACATAGTAGATATGGATAAGGCACATCCAGAGTTGTCAGATATTACTATGGTCAGTGAGTACCCAGATGTTTTTTCGGATGAATTACCAGGTTACCACTAGACAGAGAGATGGAGTTCTGTATAGATTTGGTGCCTGGTACGGAGCCTATTTCGAGACCACCATATCGCATGGCCTTAGTTGAGCGGGAGGAGCTCAAAAGACAGTTACAGGAGCTGTTGGATAGGGGTTTTGTACGACCGAGTGTTTCACCTTGGGCAGCACCGATTTTGTTTGTGAGGAAGAAGGATGGGAGCCTCCGATTGTGTATAGACTACCGATTGTTGAATAAGGCCACCATCAAGAATAGATACCCCCTTCCACGCATTGACGACTTGTTAGATCAGCTTCAATGACTACAGGTCTTTTCCAAGATTGACCAGAGGTCTGGGTATCATCAGCTGAAGGTTCGAAGTGGAGATATACCCAAGACAGCATTTCATACCCGATATGGCCATTATGAATTCTTGGTCATACCATTCGGATTGACGAATGCTCCAGCTGCTTTCATGGCTTTGATGAAGGATGTGTTCAAGCCATATTGGGACCAGTTTGTTATTATCTTTATCGATGACATATTGGTGTATTCGAGATCCAAGGAGGAGCATGAGGAGCACCGCAGGATCGTGTTGCAGATGTTACGGAGCATGAGTTATATGCTAAGCTCAATAAGTGTGACTTTTGGTTGTCGCATATCTCGTTTTTAGGACATGTTGTATCAAGAGATGGTGTATTAGTTGATCCATCTAAGATAGAGACTGTAGTTCAGTGGGAACAACCGAGGACGGTCACCGAGATCAGGGGTTTTCTGGGTTTAGCTGGATACTATCAGAGATTCGTTGAGGGATTTTTAAAGTTGGCTGCTCCGTTGACACGTCTTACTCGAAAGAGTGCACCGTTCATATGGAACGAGGATTGTGAGAAGAGTTTTGAGGAGTTGAAGCTTCGATTGACCACCGCTCCGATTCTCACTATCCCTACCAGCTCAAGAGGATTTGCAGTGTACACCGACGCTTCGCATCAGGGACTGGACTGTGTATTGATGCAGGATGGGAAGGTAGTTGCTTATGGATTGAGACAGCTGAAGGATCATGAGAAGAACTATCCGACCCATGATTTGGAGCTAGCAGCAGTAGTGTTTGCGTTGAAGGTATGGCGCCACTACTTGTATGGCAAGAAGTTCCAGATATTTACCGACCACAAGAGCCTCAAGTATCTGTTCTCACAGAATGAGCTAAACATGAGACAGAGAAGATAGCTAGAGCTTCTGAAGGACTATGATTGTGAGATACTTTATCATCTGGGTAAGGCTAACATTGTAGCCGATGCCCTGAGTAGAAAGAGCCTAGGGATGGTATCGTACATGATGGTTAGGGAACATGATTTGCTAGAGCAGTTTGCTAGCCTCAGTTTGGGACTCGTGCCTTCTGACATGGATACAGCTATGTGATAGCTAGTCTACGCTTGGAGCCGAACCTGTTGGACAGGATCAGAGTGGCTCAGCAGACTGATCCATTTTGTATGGATGTGAGTAGTCAGATGCAGAAGGGCACAGTGACTGATTTTGATATGAGTTCTGATGGACTATTGAGGTTCAGAGGCAGATTGTGTGTTCCCGAGGATCCAGGACTTAGGAGATTGATATTGGCGGAAGCTCATTCGTCGAGGTATACGTTACATCTGGGGAGTAATAAGATGTATCAGAACCTCCGAAAGGTATACTGGTGGTCGGGTATGAAGAAAGATGTAGCAGACTTTGTGGCAAAGTGTCTTGTATGTCAGCAGGTGAAGGTATAGCATTAGAAACCTGCAGGGTTATTGCAGCCTCTACCTATACCGACATGGAAATGTGAGCATATCACCATGAATTTCGTGATAGGTTTATCGAGAACCCACAGGAATCACGATGCTATATGGGTGATCGTCGACAGACTGACGAAGTCAGCCCACTTCCTAGCTATGAGAGCGACCGATACTCTGAGTTCATTAGCAGAACTGTATGTACGCGAGGTAGTGAGGTTACACGGTGTACCTGTGAGCATAGTCTCTGATAGGGATTCCCGCTTCACTTCCCACTTTTGGGGACATTTTCAGGAAACCATGGGAACCCAGTTGAGTTTGAGCACCGCTTTCCATCCTCAGACAGATGGTCAGTTAGAGAGGACTATATAGACTCTGGAGGATATGTTGAGAGTTTGTGTGCTAGTTTTTAGAGGCTCTTGGGATGACCACCTGCCACTAGCCAAGTTCGCCTACAACAACAGTTATCATTCGAGTATCGGGATGGCACCGTATGAGGCTTTATATGGCCATAGATGTCATTCCCCTATTGGATGGGAAGAAGTGGGTGACCGTAAGATTTTCGCTCCTGACATGGTTACGCAAGCATTTAAGGATGTCCATTTGATAGTAGAGAGACTGAGGACAGCTCAGAGCAGACAGAAGAGTTACGCTGACAGGAGACGTAGTCCATTAGAGTTCGCAGTTGGTGAATCTGTGTTTTTGAGAGCTTCTCCTTCCAAGGGCATAGCGAGATTTGGGAAGAGAGGTAAACTAAATCCTCGCTATATTGGACCCTTTGAGATACTTGATCGAGTGGGAGATAAGGCGTATAGGTTGGCATTGCCACCGGACTTATCAGGTGTCCATAACGTCTTTCACATATCGATGCTTCGAAAGTATCACTCAGATCTGGCACATGTGATTAGTTACGAGCCTTTGGAGCTCCGAGAGGACATGTCATATGTTGAGAGACCGATTCGAATATTGGATAGGAAGGAGAAGGTATTAAGATCGAAGACCATCGGGTTAGTGAATATTCTCTGGCAGTATCATATTTCAGAGAAAGCTACTTGGGAGCTAGAGAGTTTGATGCGAGAGAAGTACCCTCACCTATTTGATGACTGACTTGGTTCTAATTTGGAGGAATAAATTTTCTGATTGGGGGAGGATTGTCAGACCCATATTTTTATAGCTTATTCCTTACGATTCCTATGTGTATGAACACTATGTAATTATAGTTGAATCATAAGAAGAGTATTTACTAACATGCAATCAACAATTTGAGAAATTAAAAATGCATGTAAGCTACATAACAGCGAGACAAGGCTTAAGTTGATTCCCGAATGAGTGCAGGGGTGAAACGGTCAAATGACTAAAATTCGGTATAATTTCGATAAGATAATTTCATTAAAAATATGAAATTGAGGAATCTTGATCAAAATCGAGGAAAATATTTAATTTTGTGCCCAATTGATCAAGATATAAATTTATTAGAATTTATCAAAAATTTTACCTCGAAAAATGAGCCAAAAAATAGTGGAAAAATATACCGAAAAGGTAAAATCGGATTGATAAATTCATTTACGGATTAAATGAATTTAATATGATTTTTTGAGATATTTTTAGATATTTTGGGATATTTTTAGGATTTTTATTATTATTTTTATAATAAAATAATAATAAAAATATATTATAAGAAAACGAAAGGAAATCTGAATTTGGGACGCGGGGAGAGAGAAAAAATAGAGAGGCAAACCGCATGAAGTCGACTGAGGAAGAAGGAGTCACCGGCGAGCATCCGGCGACCCCACGGTCAGGCACGCGGCCGAAAAAGGAAGAGCAGGTTCGTGCACACCCATCGGCACCGCTCACGACCTCAACTGACGTCGGATGCCGGCGAATCGAAGAGGAGAAGCCGCGGAGGAAAAGAAGAGATTCGGCAGCAATCGGCGGTGCTTGGTCCCGATCGAGCCCAGCCGAGTGTTACCCAAGCTGAAGAGCGCCGAACGGGGGTGGTGATGCGTCGAGAACCAGCCGAAAGACGCCGGCACGACAAAAGGAAGCCTGAACCGGTCGGAGGTTCAGTGAAGAAGGTTCTGTGCTGAACCGGACCGGATCGGTTCAGCCAAGGAGAAAAGGGGAAAAAGAGGAAAAAGAAAGAAAAAGGGAAAGGGAAATTTTCAGGATTCCATCGGACTTCGGGTAAGTCGATACGAGGTCAAAAGTGACCGATTTGATTTTCGATGAATTTATTTAAATTATATTTAATCAAAAATTGACCCGGAGTTAAATATAATAAATTATGCAGTTCGACGATAAATTCCGAACGGAAGCCCGATTGAACTTCGATTTGCGTACCATCGCATAATCTCGGGTAAGTAAATCTCATTTATGTCAAATTATGTGATTATTGCGTATTTAAGATTTTATTTTACGCATTTCGGATTAAATTCCGTATTTAGTGAATTATATTCGAAATTTTGAATTAACTGTCGTAAATGATATACGGGCTATCCAAAGAGCTTGGAATAAAGCACAATGGGTATTGATAGGCCCAATGAGTCGATAGACCCTGATGAAGGGAAATAATAAGTGGAAAACGGGCTTAATACGGATTAAGGCCCAATTAAAGTAATTATGCCCATTTAGAGTAAACGGGCATAATTAAGGGAAATAGACTGTATTTAATGTGAAATACAGTAGGAAAAGTGTAATTAACCTTAAAAATGGTTAAATGCAGCTCCAGAGAGTATTGGAGGAGCAAATCAAATTGCTGAAACGAGTAGCGCAGAGAAAGTGAAATTTCTCAAGTGATTGCAGGTAAGGGACTTTTGTGAGTAGTTAGAGATACCTACACGTATTTTTGTCTGCTTTTACATTCACTTAAAAACTCTGAGGGTTAGAGAAAGTGAATAATAATTATTGCGACCTGATAGTGGCAAATTATGATTTTGCCCCTAGTTAGTCAAAAAGTCAACTTTTGTGAAAAGTTGTAAAAAGCATGGAAACTACTATTGTGAGTGTTTAATTGCTGTTTAGCATGAAAATAAATAGATGGGCTAATGATTTTTAAGGTTGATGTGACATAAGCACACTTTATAGTGCTGATTTTAATATTTTATAAACTATCCCGTTTTAAAGAGCCATCTATCATGTTATGTGAGAATGAATCGTGCTAGAGCACAGCTCACACTGGATTTCATATATTTTCCACATACATTAGTGTTGGATTTTGATTCGCACTAGATTTCCATGACATGCATGATAGAGTACTGGAGTTTTTACTCGTACTCAGTTTTATATGATATATGCATGACAGAGTGCTGGAGCGTTGCTCGTACTCAATTCTTCATGGTTTATACATGACATAGTACTGGAGCTATTGCTCGTACTTGATTTAATACATGAACTATGCATTGACCTAGTTGCTGGAGGTTTACTCGCACTAGAGTTGAGTTTGTGATGAGAAACAGTGTTCGAGCGTAGTGTGGACTGTGTGTCGTAGTCAAAGGCGTGCACTGTATGTGATATAATTTACATGTTACCAACCCATGCCGCATCCTTGTGTGACTGAGTGTCACATCATGAGAGGATGGCCAGCATGAGGGTATTAGAGATGTGGTATGATATTCCATAGTTTGAGGGCTAAGACCTATGGCATGGGAGTATGCTGTACTGTGTGTTGTTGTTTAGCTGACGGTTGTAATAGACTAACCATCCTCCCGTTACGCAGTGATACCCCGCGCACCGAGATTTGTGTGGCTTGGGTTTACATGTCGGATATGATCATAGTCCAAGATACTATTTGTATTTCACCACAGAGTCTCACATGATATATCACATTGATTGACTGATTTAAATTGTGGACAGACCTGAGGGATGGGTCGGACTCCGATTTTGTGATGTGAATGATTTAAATGCCATAGTTATTACGATTTAAATATACATGGCATGATTTATCTAATGGTATGATTTATATAAAGATGCATTGTTTTGCACTACATGCCTACATTTGAGAAAGAAAGCATGATTTCTGTACATGGGATTTAATCTGTATAAGTATACATATATATATATATTTAAAGACATGTTTTTAAAGTGAGTTAAGGAAATAAAGTTTTCAAGGCATAGCATTATTTTGAGTAGATAGTGTAGATATCTACTTCCTTGCCTGATTTCTTACTAAGCGCGTTGTATGCTCACCCCCCTTTCTTTACATCTCTCTACAGAGCATCAGCAGTAGAGCGAGAGCTATTAAGGGATAGTATTCCTGAGTCCACTTCTAGTTCCTATCGACCGTCAGGTATACAGATTTTGTACGGTTATGTATCTAAACATAGAAACAGCACAGTGATGTATACGATATATATTATGGGGAATGTATTTGTATTAGATTTTATATAATCTTACATATATAATAAAAGCAGTTACAGTCAGTAATAGTATATTGACATGTAAGTATGATAATGGAAAATGTGGTAAGCGAGGACTCTGACATCGAATCACAGCCCAACCATTGAAGAGAGGAAAGGTAAGTTAAAATGCGAAAAATTTGTAGTGATTTTTGGTTAAAGTCATGGATTGAGAACTGGTCATGACAATAGATGAAGAAGTGCTTAGCTTGGATTCTTTTGCAGCCTGATCCTAATGTTCCTGCTCTTTCTGAGCTGCTTCGTTAGAACTTATGGATTCTTCAACTATGTGTTGTTCAGGTTAGGACTTGACTTGTGGCTCATCTAGCTCTATGCCACTCCTAAGGGTGATAGATCTAACATGTTCCTTACCCTCCCTTTGCTTAACAGGGTTAACTTCAGTGTTACTAGGAAGGGTCCCTTGAGGACGTTGGCTAAGAGTATTTGCTATTTGTCCCACTTGAACCTCTAAGTTCTTAATTGAAGCAGCTTGATTTTGCAGGATCGTTGAGAACATCTGCTCTAATGTAGGCTTCTTCTCAGCTGCTGGTGGATGGTAGAGTTGGGGCTGCATAAGTGGTGGTGGTGGTGGTTGATGGAAGTGAGATGGATGATGCTAAAATTATGGTGGGGATGGTTGACGAGGTGGATGAAATGAAAATTGCGGCTGTGGTGGTACCTGAACCGTGGAGCTTGAAAATTAGGGGGTTCTACAGATCTAGAGTTAGAAGGTTGCCCTTGGTTTTGGCTCCAGGAGAAGTTATGATGGTTCCTCTACCCTGGGTTGTAGGTGTTCGAAAAAGGGTTGTTCTGTTGCGTTTGAGAAGGGGCAACATACTGAACCGATTCTAAGTTGAGCGGACACCTATCTACAGAGTGGGTACCACTACACAGCTCGCAGGAAAGAAAAAGACTTTGGACAGAATAAATCGGATTAGGACTAGTGGGAGGATTATGTTGGGTACTGAGCAACTCTACCTTCTTCGTAAGATTAGCGATTTGAGAGGTCAAGGTAGACAGTGTGTCGAGCTCATAAATACCCGTCGGCTTCTTTGGTATTTGCCTCTCTGAGGACCATAGATAGTTGTTAGCCGCCATCTTTTCTAACAACTCGTAAGCTTCCTCCTCTGTTTACACATTAGCGCTCCACTCGCCGCAACGTCAACAATGGTCCTATTTGGGCTTGTAAGTCCGTTGTAGAAGGTCTGGACTTGCAACCACAAAGGTAGGCCATGGTGAGGGCACTTCCTAAGAAGCTCCTTATATCATTCCCATGCTTCGTAAAGAGATTCAGAGTCGTACTGAGCAAAGGAAGATATATTACTACGGAATTGAGCCATTTTAGAGGGAGGGAAAAACTTAGATAGAAATTGATGGGCTAACTCATCCCATGTAGAAATGGATCCTGGAGGCAAGGAGATCAAGCAGTGTCTCACCCTATCCCTAAGTGAGAAGGGGAATAATCTAAGCCTAAGTGCATCATCAGATAATCCATTATGTTTAAACATGTTGCATAAGTCTAAGAATTGCCCAAGGTGAGCATGTGGGTCATCGTGTGGAAGCCCACTGAACTGTAGAGAAGTTTGGATCATCTGGAGGATTGAAGGCTTAATTTCAAAATTGTTTGCATGGACAGCTGGTGGCCTAATGCCGGTATAATAACCTCCAATAGTCAGCATTGTATAATCTCTAACAATCTGAATTTCACTATTTTCTGTCATGATGCTTTGCAGTGGAGCTATAAATTTCCTAGAATCCTTTCGAATTTTTCTAAGAGTGCGTTCGATTTTAGGATCTAGAGGAAAGCAATCAAAACTTCTGGCTCTACGCATGCAATCATCGGAAAGTCCTTAGAATTTTTTTTTTAATTTTTTAATTTTTTAATTTTTTTATTTTAATTTTTCAATTAACTAATCTAGATTGAACTTCTAAATATTTACAAGCTAGAATTACACCTAAGCATAATTTCACCGATATTAACTAATGGCTAATTAAGACTTCCCCGACAACGACGCCAAAACTTGACACGCCTAAAAGGTATATATCCGCAAGTGCACGGGTCGTACAAGTAATAATGGGATTTGAGTCCCGAGTTATCGTCCCTCAGAGAAGTTGGTTAGCCTAATTAACTACCGGTTAATCTTACCCTAAGTATATTCTAGTAAACTATGAGATTAAGGTGGGTGATCTACTAAGCTAGAATTGAAAATACCGAAAGCAATAAAATAATAAAACTATAAAATAAAGAAAATAAAAACCGAGCAAAATTACTTACAGTACTCCACGCAATTAAAATAAAAAACCTACAAAAGAAATTAAAACAGTTAAAGCTAATTAACGCAATTAAAATAAAATGCAATTATGAAAATAACAAAGCAAGATTAATTAAACTAAAATTAACAAACCTAAAATGCAATAAGACTACTGAATCAAAATGCAATTTAAACTAAATTATGATTTAATGAAATAAATTTACCCATAATCTAATTCTAAATGAACACTTAAATAACTATCATCCTAATTAAAACTAAGTTTTATACTCCTATGCAAGAATACTAACATCTAATTTAATTGAAGTCTCTAAACTAAGCTTAACAAATTAAATTGAAATTAAACTTATACTAACAATGCATGAAAATGAGTTAATTAACTAAAATGAACTAGCCAAACAAAGCCTTAACCACTTTTAAATCATCCAAATCCATCCATTCACTGTTCATGCTTCATTTTTCTTTTTCATTTCCAGGAGATGGTCTGTCCAGGCGTTAACGGGTTGCTTGGCGTGTCCAGCTGCTGTCTGCTCTGCACTCTCACCAACTCTGCCTTGGTTTCATGCGCTTCCTTCTTCTCTGCCCATGCTTCTGGCTGCCAGACATGCTCTACACGTTTTCATTCATCAACAAGGTAAGCAACTGCTCTCGGTTCTTGCATGTGTTCTGCTGGTTCCAGGTGAAATCTGCTGCTTGCCGGGTTTGCTCTCTGTTCTTGCATGTGTCTTATTGCTCCAGGTGCAAATAGGTGCTACTTCCACTGCTGTTTATCCTTAGCCATTCCTGCTCACATTACCCATCAATCCCTGGCTAACGTCTTCTTCCTCTGCTGTCCTACATTGCTACGTTAGGTGCAGACCGCAACGTGCTCCAGGCAAGGTCCTTACTGCCTCAGCTGCCTGACCGTGTACTGGACAGCTAACCTGAAAGCTTAGTGTTTCATTTCCATGTGCAGTGAAGATTAACTGGTGGACCTTGTTACCTCAGCTGCTTTGCTCAATGTCTCGGCTTGCACAAGAGTTGCTGATTCTAAAACAGGAGGGAACAAAGGAAAGATGATGAATTAAAGAAAACTAGAACAAAAGCATAAATATAACATGTAAACGGAAGCAAACACGCATGAAGCAGAAAATAAAGTCTGGACGAAAATCAAACAGGTTCGGTCTCCTTGCTACCCGCGTCGTTCCTGGCACTGGAATCAGTGGCTATGCTGCCCCGTTCAGCTTTGCTAACTGGTCGCATGAACCAAGGATATAAGATTGGCCATGATAATGCAATGGAAGAAATTGCCACGGTTTGATGAAGACTACTGTGGATCACCAGCTTCTCACAACCACGTACAGATGCCCAATTAACTCATAGACCATACAGACTGAGGCATAACTGGATAATCAATCTACATGTGCATGGACAGTAGAAAAACATACTAAAACCAGAATACAAAGGCAACACGAGACTAGTAAAAATATGGATTTTCCTTCAAACAAAAAAAAAACATAAGCAATTTGAACAAACCAAGAAGAAGGATGAGCAAAATGAGGCTGCAAATGAAACACGAAAAGCTATTCATAAAAGCTAACAAATGGAGATTAACATTAACAATTAAATAGAAATTGGTTTTCGGGAAAAGCTTCTAAAAAAAATAAAAATTAGACTAATCTAACTAAGCTACTCTAACGCTACTTCTTCACTAACACTACTCCTAACTTACACTACTCCTACTTACATCTACTTCTACTCCTAAAATTACATACTCTTTCAATTGCCATCCTTTCCTATTTATAAACACAATAGGGGTAAAATGGTAATTTCCACATCCTTGATGAGTTGGCATTTTTTTGGCCACTTGTCTTCACACTATTGGCTCCTTGAAAAGATATTTCCATGTCATCGGTCTTCTTATCCAATTGGATGTGCTAGGTGGCTTGACTCGTGTTGTCCGCGTGGCTCAATCTCGATTTTAGCCCAATTCCGGTTCATTTTCTATCGAAATATTCAAAATTCATTCGGATTTAATTTATTTGCAAACATGAGAATTTTAATTAAAGAAAAGGGATAATTAACAAAATAAATTGGGGATTTAAATAATTAATTAGGAAATTAAGCACAAATAATTCTAAAAATATAGAATTATCACTATGGACCGGCGGGTTGGACGTGACCCACCTCCCGTGCGGAAGCAGATAGAGGTGATACCCTAGCACTAGGATCCGTGTAGCCTGGGATCACAGAGGATATGGCCATAGTCCTATTTATTTCCATTATTATTATTTACCTATCTCACATGTCACTTATTTTATGCTAAATCCATGTTTTAAATTGTTTTGTAGGACAGGACAGTCTAAGGGAGGGGCTGAGTCTTGACGAGTGGTGATTTGGTAATGATTTTTGTTGAGTATGAAATGATTTTAAGTCCACCTCGCATGACGATCTTTCCATGCTTTAATCACGACTTGCGCATGATGATTTTCCATGCTTTGTTTAAGATTTGTGCAATAATTTGAATAACATTAACTGCTTTACATACCATGAACATGTGCATGAACTGATGTTTTGGAGTATGATAAGTAAATGCTTGGTTTTATGCATGGCATCACGTTCATGTAGATAGTACTGAGCGCGTGGTTTGCTCACCCACCTTACTGAGCGCGTGGTTTGCTCACCCCCTTATTTCCCCCTCTACAGAGCACTTTCAGTAGATTAAGAGTGGCTGAGGATTGACTTTTGGTGTCCGCTGCATCCCATCATATGAAGGTATACCCACATTTATATAGTTTTTTTATCTAGAAATGCCAAAGCACAGTAATATTTTGAATGTAACTTTTGGGGATGTAAAGAATTGTAAACACATGTAAACAGCAACTCAGATTAAGAAATACAAGTGTTTTCGTTTAAATGAATTGAAATTTGAAATGGTTTGGTTGGATGAGATTTACATCGACACATAGCCTAGCTGTTGGTGGTATAGTTGTTCATGATCAGAGTAAGGTAAGAAATGGAATAAATAATAAACGAAAAAAATTGTAGTGGATTTTGGTGGATCGAGGGTCGTGACAAAACGCCCCAACAGATTTCATATATTAGTTAATCTCATAAAAATTAGAAAAATTTTAAATGGCTGATTGTTCAAACCTACCGCTAACCATCTTCTTTTATCTAGGCTAAGGTTCAACTATGTTCAACATAGGTGGAGTTTATATTTTCTCTCTCATATAAAAAATTAAAAAAAAAAAATTAAGGGCTTCTTAATGTCTGTATGCGTAGGGCCAAGAGTTTTGATAGCTTTCCTTTAGATCTTGAAATAGAGAGAACACTTAGGAAAATCAGAAAGAACTTTAGGAAAATAGTAGCTCAACTACAAAACATGATGGCTGAAAATAAAAAGATTAAGGCCATAGAAGATTTGTAGTCCCAATCACAGGAGGGTATTATACTGGCATCAGGCAACCAGCTGTCCCAACCAATAATTTTGAAATTAAACTCACGATCATCGAGGTGATCAAAACCTCACTTTAGTTAAGTGGGCTTCCATATGATGACCCATATGCTCACTTAGGAAGCTTCTTAGAACTGTGCAACACTTTCAAGCATGATGGAATTATAGAAGTTGCACTTAAGCTTATATTATTCCCTTTCTCACTTAAGGATAGAGCTAAATACTGGCTGACTGCTTTATTACTGGGTTTCATTTCCACATGGAATGAATTGGCCCATCAATTCTTAGCCAAGTTCTTCCTCTTTTTAAAATGGTCAAATTTCATAGTGACATATCCTCCTTCTCTCAGTTTGACTATAAGTCCCTTTACAAGGCCTATGAAAGATACAAGAACCTTCTCAGGAAGTGTCCTCATCATGTCTTATCCTTATGCTACAAGTCCAAACCTTCTGTAATGGACTAACTAGCCAGAATTGGACTATCATCTATGCTG
Source organism: Firmiana major (assembly GCA_033439115.1). Lineage (NCBI taxonomy): Eukaryota > Viridiplantae > Streptophyta > Magnoliopsida > Malvales > Malvaceae > Firmiana > Firmiana major. The sequence continues at coordinate 46,178,004 of CM065896.1, read as the reverse complement.
CTGTTGGATATGATGGTAGCCAACAATTACCAATGGTTGTTGAAGAAGCAACTACCTAGGAAAGCTATAAGAATTTATGAATTGGAAGCTCTATCTTCCTTGACCTCTCAGATTGCTAATCTTACGAAGAAGGTAGAGTCTCTTAGTACCCAGCTTAGTTTGACCCTCGGTCCTAGCCCTATTTTCGGTATCTAAAGCCTTTTATTTCATGCATTCTATGTGGTGGTACACACTCGATTGATACGTGCCCACCGAACTTAGAGTTTGTTCAATATGTTGCCCTACCTAAAAAGCAACAGAATAATCTATATTCCAGTACCTACAATCCAAGGTGGAAGAATCACCGTAATTTCTTTTGGAGTCAAATTCAAGGGCAGCCATCCACTCCAGACCTTTGGAACCCCTTGGCTCTCAACCTTTACCTTTGCATGTACCACCACTTTAGTAGCTTCCACATAATCAATCTCATTAGTCCCATCAGCCACATCAATTTTAGCATCATCCACCAACATCAACGCATTTGCAGCCACAATGCATACCTGTAGCTGTAGCTAATAAGAAACCCTAAATTGGGGAAACATTTGCGACTATCCTGAAAAATCAGACTGCTTCTATTAAGAACCTAAAAGACCAGGTTAGATAAATAGTTAATACTTTTAGCCAGCATCCACAAGGGACCTTTCCTAATAATGCCAAAGCTAATCTTGTTAGATAAATGGAAGGCAAGGAGCATGTTAAAGCCATCACCCTTAGAAGCAATAGAGAGTTAGATAATCCACATGCTAGGTCAAATCTTGTTGAGCCTATAGTGGAAAAGCCCCTAGGTTCTAAAGAGATAGCCCAAAAGAAGTCGGTACATAAGGATCAGGCAGCAAATATGCCTAAATTTGGTGCTCCTTCATCTTCTTCTTCGAATCCTTCTTCTTCCTCTGTTAACCCTACAACTGTTAGTACTACTCCTTAAGTTAGACATCGATACCTTTTCTTTAGAGATTTCAAAACTAGCAACTTGATCAGCAGGTTCCTAAATTTCTTAAGGTGTTTAAGAAGCTTCACATTAAAATTCCTTTTGTTAATGCTTTAGAGCAAATGTCTAGTTATGTAAAGTTTATGAAGGATATCCTCTCAAGGAAGAGAAAACCTGAGGATTATGAGACAGTGGCACTTATTGAGGAGTGTAATGCTATCATACAGAGGAGATTAGCTCGTAAGCTTAAGAATCCAGGTAAGTTTACAATGCCATGCACCATATAAGACCAGTCATTTAATAGTGCCCTATGTGATATAGGAGCTAGCATTTACCTGATGGCTTCGTCCATATACTAGAAGTTAAGAATAAGAGCTATAAAGCCCACCACAGTGGCCCTTCAGTTAGTTGCCAAATCCATTAAGTACACGAGGAGGATCATTGAGGATGTTTTAGTTAAGGTGGACAAATTTATTTTCCCTGCAGACTTTATTGTGTGGATATGAAGGAAAAAAAAGAAGTTCCCATCATTCTAGGTAGACCTTTCTTAGCTACTGGTAAGACCCTGATTGATGTGTAAAAGGGGAATTGACCATGAGAGTTCAAGATCAAGAGGTGACTTTTAATGTTTTTAAATCTTTGAGATTTCTTGATGACTCTCACGATTATTTTGGGACGGACTTAGTTGAAAGACATATCAGTTAGGAGTTCTCTAAGACACACTCACTGTAATGCCCCGAAAGCGCAAAAAAAAAAAAATGGGCGAATTTAAACTTATCTAAACTATTACTTATGTTGCATTCCTATCAGTGTCACATACATAACAAATTTATTTTATAAAAATGTCGACAGTATAATGGCTGTAATTGGACCTAACCCAACCTGTAAAGTGTAAACGCAGTTTATATCCACAATCCAGTTGATTTTAATCTCTTTTCTTAGTCATCATCATATCTCATCATCATATCAAAACATCCACAATATGAAATTATATACATCTCATTAACTATGTAGTTACAACTTTGTTTATAACATTTACACCTAACTTACATTCCAAAATCATCACTTACATTAGCAGTCTATGCATTACCTAATGTTTGGAAGTAAGTAATAGTATACCTGACTTACACAAAAGCTATCCAAAAGAGGATCGGGTCCGCTCATCCACGACTAATACTCGGCAGATATAAGTGCTATCACTGGAAGTAATCTGAAAGGGGGAAAGAAAAGGGGGAGGAGCTCATCAAGCTTAGTAAGTAATGCATCCAAGCAGTGAAAAGTATAATATCAAAATAATAATAGGGTTTTCTCCATACATAATAAAATGATCAATATATTCATATACTTTTCTCAAATGTGCATAATTACTTTCAAAACTGAATCAAATCAACATAATTTGAATGCTTATCTTTTCTTTGAAATCAAAGAAACATATGTTAGAACATAACTTTCAAAATGGATTCAAAATCAAAACAGATACAGAATTGAGCATTCAAATCAAACAGATACGAATCTTTTCGTTCAAATCAAATAGATACTGAGTTATTCATTCAAATAAGAACAAATACAAAACTTATTCTTTCTAATCAAAACGGATACAAGACTTATTCTTTCGGAGTCAAAACGGATAAGGAACATATCACTTTTCTTTAAATCAGACATATAAGTTATAGAGACTAGGCATTTTCATGTATTAACCATAAGTCATGTTCACATAACATATAAGGTACCGATGGCCATGGTAAGGGGACTATAGACTGAATCAGGGTCTTGCAACGCCCTATGCCACTAAACAAACATGTTCAAAACGAAAGGTGGCAAAATAGAAACGCTCTGAGGGGTAGAAATATCAGGCATGCAATCACGAGAGGCTGACTGCACCCAAGTGTTCAAAAGCAATGCGTGTTGGTTGGCATGCAACCACAAGGGACTCATCGTACCCAAGTGTCCAAAAGCAATACACCACGATGTTTCAAAACCCCACTCGAGCAAAGTATGACAAATGTCCAAATTTACATATTGCTTTAGTCTTCAATAAACTTTGAAAATTCTTTTTGTGTGGCACTTTGGTCCCTTAGGATTCAAGAGATGGCTCCTACACTACGTGGCACGTTGGTCCCATAGGATTTAAGAGGTGGCCCCCGCACTACGTGGCATGTTGGTCCCGTAGGATTCAAGAGGTGGCCCCCACAGTCATATTCAAAGTCACTTTGACAGAACATAAATCGTTCTTTTCAAATATCAAAACACATAAGATACTTTTCCAAATACTTATAACAATCGATATCAAACTTTCAAAAACATAACATTTACGAAATCATCAGAAAAACATGCAAAGAACATACCTCGAATGTTCAGAAAAAAAGGGTTTTTTCTTTGTTTGATACAGAACAATAGCTTTATGAATTTTCAAGTGGGCTTTCTTATTAACGTTTGGCATACTAAATAATTTCATAGTTCAAGTAGGGCGTTTAAAAGCTAACACTACTCAGATTGCATCCCTTACCTCTTTCATCTTACTGTAGCATAATATTATCGGGTTCCAGAATAATCTCGAGTAGCATGTCAAATACCCAAGCTGCCCAAAATAAAATTAAATCATCACTTATAGGTCAATCTTATTCAAACATATTGAAATATGCATTTTCTTCTTTAAAGTTGACCAATTTTAACCATTTTGCCAACTTTGCTAATTTTCTCAATTTTACCGTTTAAGCTCCGGTTTAAGCTATCCTTACTAATCTTATCATTCTAATTCCATATATATCATCAAAATGGTCTAAATACCCATTCACATTTACATTTCATACTCACCATCAAACTCATTTTGCCAAAATTCACACTTTTTGATTTTTCGGTAAACTAAGCTTTAAACGGACTTTTCGGTATAATCGTTACAACTATCAACCTTAAAACAACACACATTATACCATAAGTTCAAAATCTCAAGGCTGGCCGAAACCCTAGGGCATATAAAATCATTTCCATCAAATTCATTTAACACAAAAATCCATGGAAATCAAAATCAAGAACATGGTTTATCATCTTCAACATACATCAATTTTTTTCTCTTACCTTTAACTCAAGCCAATCACTCCAATGATTCTCCAAATCAATCTTCTACTGTAAATCATCAAATGTATATCTTATATTCTCTCAAAAACATAAGAAAAACCCAATAAAAATCATCAAATATCTAACTTACACTTACCCATGAACAGGACAGTTTCTATCCAGCAACTTCTCTCTAAGATTTACCTAGGTAAATGAACTTTTTTTTGGATGAATTTTTTATATGTTTTAGAAGAATCATAAGGGAAGATTGATTCGTTTGTTCTGTTGCCTGATTTTTGCCGGAAGGCTTTGAAAAATTCACTCAATGCTGGGTGAACAATACTGTTTTGAGAATGAAAGAGGGAGGAAGACATGGTTGGTGCTCTCAGGTTTTTGGGGGTAATGACGTAATTTTAGGTGAAATGGAATCCTTATTAAGTGTACTTATTATCTGGAGTGAATGAGAGCCATCAGATTAGAGGAGGTTAATCAAATCTAATGGTTTACATAAGTGGGTCTGCTGATTGGGTTGGACAGATTTTTGTCCTATTTTTGTAAAATCCTAAAAACGATTTTTGGTCCAATGTCTCCCAAATTTACACTTCTCCATTTTTATATTATGTCTCTCATATCTCTCAAAAAATTTGGCTGTCACTTGTTTAAGAAAATGTTCCCGATTGAGCTCGTTTTACTCGATTGGGTTCATATCGAGCAAAATGGCTTTAAACTTTTGGTTCACTTTAAAATTTTATTTAAATATTTAAACCTTTATATTACCACTTAATTTTAATTCCCCAAGTAAATCTTACCTTATACTAACTTTCCATGGCCTCAGAATAATTTTCTTGAATTTCTATAATTTATTTCAAATTTATTTCTTAACTAGGCCCACTTTTCTTGGTTTATCGTAAACTAGAGTTTTATTAGCTTTTTCACTTCTATTACTTTAGTTTTCACTTCCTAACATTATTTTTTATGAACTTAGATATATTCTTAATCAAATTCTCAAGTTCAGAGTCTTACCTCAATTTTTGTGCCATCGAGCCCCGTTCACAATCTCAAGTGCTTTAATCACTTTGGGCTTGCATAACATTATTTCGAATACTTGGTTATTTCTCAACTTTCATTTACTTACTAATGTGGAAATTTTGGGTTTTTCATTGCTCCCCACATTTAAGGAATTTGGTCCTCTGAATTCAAGCTGGTCCATCGAATAGCCGTGGGTACTTCTCTATCATGTGGCTCTCTAGCTCCCACATATCCTTTTTTGTCGAGTGGTGTTACCAATAAACCTTTACCAATGGGATCATCTTAGATCAAAGTACTTTTTCTTTTTTGTCGAGGATCTGGATCGGTTGCTTAACATAACTCATGTCGTCTCGAATCTCCAATGGTTCATACTCAATAACATGAGAAGGATCCGAATAATACTTCCTCAACATGGAAACGTGGAAGACATCATGTATTCCTAACAAATGTAGGGGTAGTGTAAGTCGATAGGCAACGTCTCCCACTTTCCCCAATATTTTGACTGGATCAATAAGTCGAGGACTTAGCTTTCCTTTCTTTTCGAAGCATATGACACCCTTCATCGGAGAGACCTTTACAAATACAGAGTCCTTAACTTCAAATTCCAGAGGACGTCTTCGCACATCTGCATAACTCTTTTGTCTACTTTATGCCATCCTCAATCTATCACAAATAAGCTGAACACCTCTAGCTGCCTGTTCAACCAATTCAGGAGCAAGTATTTTCTTGCCACCCACTTCTTCCCATGAAAAAGGGACCTACATCTCCTGCCATACAGAGCTTTATACATAGCCATTCCGATGCTAGAGTGATAACTATTATTATAAGCAAATTTCACAAGAGGCAAATGATCATCCCATGAGCCCTTAAAGTCCAATACACATGCCCTCAAAATGTCCTCTAATGTCTGAATAGTCCGCTCGGACTGACCATCGGTCTGAGGATGGTAGGCAGTGCTCAAATTCAATCGAGACCCCATGGCTTCTTGAAAACGAGTCTAAAACCTCGATGTGAATTGTGGATCTCTATCAGAAGTGATGCTCACAGGTGCCCCATGCAAACGTGTTATTTCTTTGACATACAAATTTGCTAGCTTATTTAGTGAATCAGTGCTCTTGATGGCAAGGAAATGGGTGCTCATAGTCAGTCGATCTACAATTACCCAGACTGCATCGTGATGTAAGACCCATTTTTGGTAATGTATACCTTATGATTCATATGATGTACACATTTCCATATGTAATTGAATCATAAGAAGAGATTTTGCTTGAATGAAATTACAAAGATAATGAATGAATATTCATGAATGCATGTACTGCCTAAATAAGGGCTGAAGTGGCCACATATTAAATGAACAGAATTTAAACCCTTCAGACTGAGGTTAAGGACTTAAAACACGAATTGATAATGTAAGACCTGTGAATTTTAAGTACCCTTTTATGATTCCAAGCAGTACACAGAAGTTCCTTAAGTGGAATGCAAAATGACTAGTGAAACAATCAAAGGCAAGTTTTCCTTTGAATTTTTGGAAAAATGTACAGCAGGAATCCTCCAGACGAAGGCCAGATCGATTATGCATAGAGAGGATCGATCCCCTCCCAAAGCAGATCATTCCTAAGGTAATTATATATAGAAAGGATCGATCTCTTCTCAAGAAAAAGATCGATCGATCTTGAATGGCTTGTGCCTAGCAAGGATTGATCCCTTCCCACAAGCAGATCGATCCCCTCCTCAAAACAGATTGATCTCCACTTAATTTTGCCAAGAAAGGATTGATCTCTTCCCAATGAGTAGATCGATCCCATACTTACATACCTGAATATTTTGATAGTTCAAACCAAAGGAAGATTGATCTCTTACCTTAGGAGATCGATCTCACCACCCCTACTCTATAAAAACCCGATGACAAATCTTTCTTTCTCAGAAAAACAAAACACCTACTCCATTTTACCCAAAAAGAACAACCTTTCTCACTCTAGAGTACCATCCCCTTCCAAAAAGATTTGAGAAAAGTTGGTTTGAGCAAAGTTGTTCATTGTAAAGAGGAGAACAACATAGTTAGGAATCAGCATTTAACTTAGTTAGGAATCAGCATTCAACTTATTGGATTGAAGGAGCAAAAAGGTCTTTCGATTTCGACTAAGAGCAAAGACAAGCTAGGTGAGTTTCCAATACACCAACTCCAAGTATGGTTATCTAGACATTATTATGAGTTGATTGGTGTGTGTATTGTTAGAGGAAAATATCAAAAGCATGATGAATCAACCAAGACAAAAAAATGGGTTTAGTGTGAGAAAATGAGATATGGTTGATTTAATGATGAATGGATTATACGAAGGTGTTAATAATGTTAGATGCATGATTTTGAGATGGTTTAGTGAAATCAACTTATGGAAATGGATGAAGTTATAAAGTGTGCATGTAAGGTGTTTGTGAAAATGCATGAATGAATGGAAAACTAAGGTCAATGGGATCCAATGAGAGATAGTGGACCTTAGGAGCCCAATGGGCTTAGGTGTAATGATTAGTGCAATCAAAATGAACTTAAGAGAGAATTAGGCTCAATAAGATATATCAACTAGGAGGAAGTCAGAATATGAGTTCTCGGTATTGACTCATGTGATTGATGAATGTTTGCAACTCCCGAGGATATATCCGGAGGAAATTGAGCCAATCACGAAAAGCGAGAAAGGAAGAAGAATTTACTTCTGAGTGAATTGAGGTAAGGGAATTTTATTAGCTCTTAGAGATACCTGTACTCATTTTTAGGCGTATTATGATTTCTAAAATGTTTGAGGGTCATAGAAAAGAAATAAATGTTTGAAGGGCGAAGAAAATTGGGATTTTAGAAAGGCTCACGAAAAGCAAGAACTAGTTATTCTTGGGTCTTTTTAATGCTTTTTAGCATGTGGATAGGTAGGCTGGCTAGCAGTTAAATGATTTGCATGAAAATAGCTTGATTTGGTTTTAAATAACCATGCTTTGCAAAAGAATTAGCCACCTACATGAGTTTTGTGGAAACAAAGTGTACTAGAGCGTTGCTCGCACAAGATTTGACGTGTTTATACATGCATTAGTGCTGGAGCGGTGCTCGCACTAGAGTTTTACATACATGAGTGCTGGATCCTAGCTTGCACTAGTTTTCACATGGATTTTATAGCATGGTGCTGGAGCGCTGCTCGCACTAGATGTCTACTATACATTTACAACCGTGCTGGATATTACTCGCACGTGGTTTTATGTCATGTTGGGAGCTGTGCTAGGAGCTTCAAGTAGACTATGTGTCACACCGATTAAATAGGTTCGCACATGCGTATTGCGATGTGGCATGATATGATGTGATGATATAGGTTCACAGAGTATGTTGTACCGTGCATATAGCATAGAGTACGTTGTACCGTGTATGGATATATATATACCATCTTTGGACGAAGGTTAGATCTGCTATGAATTGGCAGGGTGGACGTGACCCACCTCCCGTATGAAAGCAGATAGAGGTGATACCCCGCACACTAGGATCCGTGTAGCCTGGGATCACTGAGGATATGGCCATAGTCCTAGTTATTTCCCATATTATTATGAATTGCCTAATCTCACATGTTATCTGGTTTATGATGAATCCATGTTTTGAATTGTTTTATGGGTCAGGACAGTCCAAGGGAGAGGCTGAGTCCTGACGAATGCTGATTTGTACTGATCTGTGTTGAGTAAGAACTGTTTTTAAGTGCACATCACATGATGATTTTCCATGACTTATTTACGACTTGCGCATGATGATTTTCCATGCTTTATTTATGACTTGTGCACTGATTTGAATAACATGAACTACTTTACATATGATGAACACGTGCATGAATTGATTTTTTGGGTATGACGAGTAACTGCGTGGTTTTATGCATGGCATCACGATCATGTAGATAGTACAATTATCTACATGCTCACATGATTGCCTTACTGAGCGTGTGGTTTGCTCACCCCCTTTATTTTTCCCCTCTACAGAGCACTTTCAGTAGATAAAGAGCAACTGAAGATTTGATTTTTGGAGTCTACTGCAGCTCATCATATAAAGGTATACACATTTGTACAGTTTTGTATCTAGACCTACAATAGCACAATAATATTTTGAATGTAACATTTGGGGATGTAAAGAATTGTAAACACATGTAAATAGCAAGTCTGATTTAGAAATGCAAGTGTTTATCTTTAAATAAACTGTAAATTGAAATGGTATGGTTGGATGAGATTTACATCGACAGACAGCCCAACTGTTGGTGGTGAAGCTGTTCACGATCAGAGGAAGGTAAGAATAATGGGCTAAATAATAAACGAAAAGTGAAAAATTTGTAGTGGAGTTTTGGTAAATTGAGGGTCGTGACACGTGACCCCTCTGGATCCTTGGTAACCCCAAAATAATGTCCATAGTAATGTGCTCCCATTTCTATGTAGGCACTAGTAATGACTTAAGCAAGTCTGATGGCTTCTGGTGCTCAGCCTTAATCTGTTGGCAGACTAAACATCTAGCCACAAAGTCTGCCACATCTCTCTTCATTCCCATCCAGCAATACACCTTATGGAGATCATGGTACATCTTAGTACTACCTAGATACATGGTGAATCGAGTACAGTGGGACTCTTTCAGAATATTCTGCCTCAGGGTGTCATCATGAGGTACACAAATTAGACCTCGAAACCCTAATAATCCATCATCACTGACCGAGAAGTCTGACTACAATCTTTCCTTAGCTTGGTTAACCATATCCAGTAGCCTTTAGTCGTTCCTCTTACCTGCCCTAATTTGATCCAAAATATTGGGCTCAATCTATAGGCTAGCCATAAATCTATCCTCAATCTCATCCACATTGATCCTGAGTTCGACGAACTGTCCAAACGAATCCCATTCTCTAATCATCATGTAGGACACCATGCCCTTTCTACTGAAGGCCTCAACTACCACATTTGTCTTACCCAGATGGTATAAAATCTCACAGTCATAATTCTTCAAGAGCTCTATCCATCTCCGCTTTCTCATATTAAGCTCCTTCTAATCATAGATGTACTAAAGACTCTTATGGTCAGTGTAAATCTAAAATCTTTCTCCATATAAGTAATGCTGCCATATCTTTAGTGTAAAAATCACTCCGGCCAACTCCAAGTCATGAGTGGGATAATTACGCTCATGGTCCTTTAGCTGGTGGGATCTATAAGCGACCACTCGACCATTCTGCAATAACATGCAGCCAAACCTTGGTAGGAGGCATCACTATACACTACAAGTCCTGTTGAACCACTTGGAATGATCAACACTGGGGCTATGGCCAATTGGTGCTTGAGCTCTTAGAAGCTCTGCTCACACTGCTCAGACCATTTAAATGGGACATCCTTACGAGTCAACTTAATCAGTGGAGCTGCAATGTGGGAAAATCCTTCAATAAACCTTCGATAGTACCTTGCCAATCCCAGGAAACTCTGAATCTCCATCATTGTCCCCGATCTTTCCCATTTCAGCACTGCATCCACTTTAGAGGGATCAATAGATACCCCGTCTTTAGATATAATGTGTCCGTGGAAGGCAATCTGTTCCAACCAGAAAGTACACTTACTGAATTTCTCAAACAGTTCCTTTTCACGAAGAGTTTGGAGCACTATCCTCAAAAGCTGCTCGTGCTCCTCCCAGGACTTAGAATAAATCAAAATATCATCGATGAATACAATTACAAACTTATCCAAAAACTCCCAAAAGACATCATTCATCAGATTCATAAATGCAACAAGGGAGTTAGTCAGTCCAAAGGGTATTACCAAGAACTCATAGTGCCCATATCGGGTTCGAAAAGCTATCTTCGGTACATCAGCTTCCTTAATCCTCAACTGATGATAATCAGATCTTAAGTATATCTTAGAAAAAATTGAAGACCCTCTTAGCTGAGCAAACAAATCATCAACTATTGGCAGGGGGTACTTATCCTTTATCGTTGACTTATTTAGCAGCCTATAATCAACAGATAAGCGGAGGCTGCCATCTTTCTTTCTGACAAATAATACCAGAGCACCCTATGGAGAGACACTCGGTCTTACAAACCCCTTATCAAGCAACTCTTGCAACTGCTTCTTCAGTTCCTCCAGTTCTACTAGTGCCATTCGATAAGGTGGCTTGGAAATGGGTTGAGTGTCAAGTACCAGATCAATGGCAAATTCAACTTCCTTCTCTAGTGGTAACCCCGACAATTCATCCGAAAATACATTGGGAAGCTCATACACAATTGGAACATCTTGTATAATTGGTGGTTCCCAACTACTATCAGAAATCAAAGCAACATAACTTTCACAAGAATTATACAATCAAAAATTTTCAAACACTTTTAACACTTATAATCACATAGAACTTTATACCATGCACTTTATTTCTCATTAATAAAACATACATTAAACTTTTCAGGTAAGGAGTTATGGTCTTATTATAGTAGTCTAGACTTACATGGTTGGCTGCTAACCAATCCATGTCTAAGATTACATCAAAACCTGACATATCTAACAAAATTAGATCTGCTAACAACCTCCTGCCTCCTACCTTAATCTCACAATCTTTACACACCATATTATTCAACTATGATTCGTGCATGGGTGTACTGATACGTAACATGTGATCCAAAGGTTTAGGTTCTAAATGTAGTTCTTGTTCAAACTGTGAGGAGATAATGGAGTGTGTGGCTCCTGAATCAAAACAATACATGTGCATAGAATTACAAATCATAAGTGTACCTTTAATATCATCCGAGGTGTCAACTGTCTCCCAATCTATAGCTCGTACATGTCCTTGTGAGACGGGTCTCTTACCATTTTTGGTAGCTATAGCTCTCCTCTGTGGAGTTAGTCTTAGAGGGATTTGTATCCATCTCCCAGATTGCCTTGGTAATTCCTGAAGAGCTTGAGTTCTCATCTGTGGGCAGTTCTTAATCTGATACCCAATTTTGTCACATCCAAAACAAGCGCCTGTAACCCAACGACAAGGTCCAGGATGTGGTCTACCACAAGTCTTACACTTAAGTGCCTCCGTGCCAGAACTACGGTCAGCATCAATATTAAGTACATGGATCTTAGGCTTTCCAGCTCCTAACTGAATTTCCTCCACTCTTTATCTGTTTGGTTGGGCTCATCTGAATTCAAATCGAGATGTTTGAGCTCTTTCTCCTATCCTGACTCCTATCTCTGTGTCTGTACTCAGCTTGTGTTACCTCTAGGCCCTTATCAATTTCCTAAGCCCGCTCCAAGGCATCTTTGAAATCGGTGATTTGAAATACCAATAACCTGTTCCGGATCCCTGATCGTAATCTTACCATAAACCTTTCGGCCTATCATATAAGGTTTCGTACCGTGTTCGGGTCATACCTCATTAGGGTAGTGAATCATTCTCGTACTCATCTACGTCAAACTGCTCTGAACCAAACTCAAAAATTCTATTTGCATCGTCTTTTGTGCTGTAGGCGGGATGTATTAAGCCCGAAATGCGTCGAGAAATGCATCCCATGTGACATCTGATGGGTTGTCAACCATAACTGCCTGAGTCGTCCTCCACCAATACTTTGCCTAACCTCTCAACATGTAAATGGCCATTGTTACCCTCTCTGATTTCGAGCATCCCAAATACTGAAACACAGACTCAAGGTCTAATAACCATTCCTCAACCTTTATTGGGTCCTTTACCCCTGTAAACTCTGGAGGACCATTCTTAAAAAGTCTTTTAGCCTCCGAGTGTCTCTTTCATCCCTAGGCTGTGAGACTACAAGTTGAGGTGCTAGGGCTGTCAGAGGGTCTTGTGGTGGGGGAGGAGTAACCGGTGCTGGTGCAGGAGTGGCATCAGTGCCAGAAGCCTTTGCCCCAAACTTTTAGGCAATCATGGCAGTCAAAACATCTATTCCTTCCTTTATACCCTGAACAGTTTCCTCGATCCTCCTTATTCTGTCAGTAGGGTTCTTAGGCTGAGGGGGAGGTAGCGGAGGTGGTTGTGCCTGTCTCCGTGGACGGCCTCTCCTACCATTCATCTTTCTAGTGATCATTTATCTGCATATATACCCAAAACTTTAGTCATAACTTTACAAGTATACTTACTTTATAACCAGACAATTATAGACAATTTGGGATGTAATCTAACTATACTAGATGACATTGACAATACTAGACAACATTTGCTTTGATGTAAACTGTAACACCCCAAAAGTGCGAAAAAATGGGCGAATTTAAACTTTTCTAAACTATTTCTTATGTTACATTCCTATCAGTGTCACATACTTAACCAATTTATTTTATAAACATTTTGGCAGTATAACGGTTGCAATTGGACCTAACCCAACCTGTAAGGTGTAAACGCAGTTTATATCCACAATCCAGTTGATTTTAATCTCTTTACTTAGTCATCATCATATCTCATCATTATATCGAAACATTCACAATATTAAATTTTATACATCTCATTAACTGCGTAGTTACAACTTTGTTTATCAAAATTAACACCTAACTTACATCCCAAAATCATCCTTTACATTAGCAATGTATGCTTTACCTAATGTCTGGAAGTAAGTAATAGTATACATGACTTACACAAAAGCTATCCAAAAGAGGGTCGGGGCCACTCGTCCACGACCAATACTCAGCAGATATAAGTGCTATCACTGGCAGTAATCTGAAAGGGGGAAAGAAAAGGGGATGAGCTCATCAAACTCAATAAGTAATGCGTCCAAACAGTGAAAAGTATAATATCAAAATAATAATAGGGTTTTCGTCATTATATTCATATACTTTTCTCAAATGTGCATACTTACTTTCAAAATCGAATCAAATCAACATAATCTGAATGCTTATCATTTCTTCGAAATCAAACAAACATATGTTAGAACTTAACTTTCAAAACGGATTCAAAATCAAAACAGATACAAAATTAAGCATTCAAATTAAACAGATACAAATCTTATTGTTTAAATCAAATGGATACTGAGCTATTCATTCAAATCAGAATGGATACAAAACTTATTCTTTCAAATCAGAACGGATACAAGACTTATTCTTTCTGAGTCAAAACAGATAAAGAACATATCACTTTTCTTTAAATCAGACATATAAGTCATAGAGACTAGACATTATCATGAATTAACCATAAGTCATGTTCACATAACATATAAGGTACCGATGGCCATGGTAAAGGGACAATAGGCTGGATCAGGGTCGTGCAGCGTCCTACACCACTAAACAAACATATTCAAAACGGAAGGTGGCGAAAAAAAACGCTCCGAGGGGTACAAATATCAAGCATGCAATCAAGAGGGGCTGACCGCACCCAAGTGTCCAAAAGCAATGCTTGTGGATTGGCATGCAATCACGAGGGACAAATCGTACCCAAGTATCCAAAAGCAATGCACCATGATGTTTCAAAACCCACTCGGGCTCAGCATGAAAAATGTCCAAATTTACATATTGCCTTAGTCTTAAACAAACTTTCAAAATTCTTTTTGTGTGGCACTTTGGTCTTTTAGTATTCAAGAGGTGGCCCCCACACTATGTGGCATGTTGGTCCGTAGGATTCAAGAGGTGGCCCTCGCACTGCGTGGCACGTTGATCCCGTAGAATTCAAAAGGTGGCCCCTACAGTCATATTAAAAGTCACTTTGACAGAACATAAATCATTCTTCTTAAATATCAAAACACATAAGATACTCCTACAAATACTTATAACAATCGGATATCAAACTTTCAAAAACATAACATATACAAAATCATCAAAAAAATGTGCTAAGAACATACCTCGAATATTCGAAAAATGGGCTTTTACTTTAGTTTATACAGAAAAATAGCTTTACCAATTTTCAAGTAGGCTTTCTTGCTAACGTTTGCATACTAAATAATTTCATAGTTCAAGTAAGGCATTTAAAAGCTAACACTACTCAAAACGCATCCCTTACCTCTTTTGCCTTACTGTAGCATAATATTATCGGGTTTCAAAATAATCTCGAGTAGCATATCGGATACCCGAGCTGCCCAAAATAACATTAAATCATCACTTATTGGTCAATCTTATTCAAACATATTCAAATACATTAAATCATCACTTATTGGTCAATCTTATTCAAACATATTCAAATATGCATTTTCTTTTTTAAAGTTGAGCAATTTCGACCATTTTGCCAACTTTGCTCATTTTCTCGGTATTATCGATTTAAGCTCCGGTTTAAGCTATCCTTACTAGTCTTATCATTATAATTCCATATCTATCATCAAAATGGTCTAAATACCCATTCACATTTACATTTCATACTCACCATCAAACTCATTTTGCTAAAATTCACAATTTTCAATTTTTCGGTAAACTAAGCTTTAAACCAGACTTTTCGGTATAATCTTTAACAACTATCAACCTTTAGATAACACGCATTATACCATAAGTTCAAAATCTCGAGGCTAGCCGAAACCCTAGGGCATACAACATCATTTCCATCAAATTCATTTAACACAAAAATCCATGGAAATCAAAATCAAGAACATGGTTTATCATCTTCAACATTCATCAATTTTTTTCTCTTACCTTTAAATCAAGCCAATCTATGAGACCCCATATATGTGTAACTTGGTGTATATGTAAATGGTGATGTACTTGTATTGTAAAGTATAAGTGATGTAAGTCCATAAGTTTAATGTACACACTTGCAATAAGAGTTTTGAATGTACGTACAAGTTGCATTATGTATGAATGGGAAGGAATGGACATAAACATGTGAAGAAGGTGAGTGGAATAGAATAGAGTAGTGTGATAAATGAAATAAATATTTGCATGAGTATGCACTTTCATTTGGTTTATATTATACACCTTTGGGTATACAAAGATTCTACACAAGTTTTAAAGTGTATGAAGTATGAATGGATGCCATTTCCAAGTCTTAAAGGTAATCGAATGAGAAAATGACCATGGTAGCAAATTAAGGATGTTTGGGTGTGAGTTAATGCAGAAATTCTAAAAAATATAAAGGCCAGATCGATCTCATAGGATGAGTGATCGATCCAAACGAGCCAGAATGCTCATATTTGAGCAATGAAATAGAGCATATCGATCTCCAATAGAGCTAGATCGATCTCCTAACACATTTTGTAAAATCCAGATCGATCCTTAATGGAACAGATAGATCTCCTTAGCTCTCGGGTTGAAGCAAGATCGATCTCCTCCCAATCCAAATCAATCTCCTGGAGCTACTGCCTGAGACAGATCGATCTCCCCTACTTGACAAATAGATCTCCTACCTCAAATTGTCATGAAAAAAAGGGATTTTAAGAGGACCAGATCGATCTCCACTCAAGGCAGATCAATCTTATCAAGCTAAATCTATAAATAGGAGTAGTTGAAATCTGCAAATCACAAAAATAACCATTCCCTCTCCATTCCAAAAACCTAGATTTTACTCTCTAAATCTAGTCATTTTCGATAAGATTTGAGAGAAGACTATTAGAGACAAAGTTGATTACATCAAAGAGAGGAACAACATAGTTGGGAGGCATTTTTTGCAATCATTAGATTTAAGCAACAAGGTGCATTTCCATTTGAGCAAAAAGGAAACCAAGCTAGGTGAGTTTCTAAAGCACCAACTTAAGTACATTGTTAAGCTATTGATGTTTGGGATTGATTTGGGGTGCTTAGTATTGTTAGAAACTATCTAAAATGTATTAGAATGATTATGACCTAGAAATGGTCTAGTGTGAGAAAGTGGATTGTATTGAGGATAATAAGGTTATGGGTATGATTTTAAGTTGTTGATAGTGAATAGATTGTGAGATTTACCAAAAAAGGATAAAATGTGGATTAAGGCATTGGTAAAATGCATAAATGGATTATATTGACTAGTGAGGTAAAAAAATGAGTTAGCGACATTAACTCAAGTGAATTGGTGAATGAATCGCAGCTCTCGAGGATACATCGGAGTAAGACGAGCCAATAGCACAAGAAACTAAGAGGAAGAGAGTCGCACTCAAGTAAATTGAGGTAAGAGAATTCTGTGGACTCTTAGAGATATCTGTGTGCAATTTGGGCGTATAAATGCTTTGCTAGAATGCATGAGATATTAGGAAATGATATTAGGTGATTGAAGGGTAAAAGTTGGGTGTTTGAGAAATGTGCATGAAAACAAAAGGCATATTGCTTTGGAAAATCATGTTTTATTGCTTTTTAGCAAGTGATTGGTAGGTTGCTAACATTTGAAATGATTTGCAAAAGAAATGATTTGTTTTGGTTTGTTAACCATACTTTGCAAAGAATTGAGCCACCTACATTGTTTTCGTGAGAATGAAAGCGTGCTAGAGTATGATTCGCACGAGATTTGATGTGTTTTATATGCATGAGTGTTGAAGCTTAGCTCGCACTAGTTTTCACATGGATTTTATACTGGTTTTGGCATGATGCTTGGAGCATAGCTCGTATTAGATACCCATCGTATTCTTGTCGTGCTTAGAGCTTCGGGTAGACTGGGTGTCATATCGATTAAATAGGCTCGATCGTGCATTTGAGATATTTTGACATGTTAATAGCCATGTTAGGAGCTTCGAGTAGACAAGAGGTCGTATCGATTAAATTGGCTCACATGTGCGTTTTTGAGATGTGGTGTGATATGATATGTTGATGTGGGTCCACGAAATACATTGTACCGTGCATGTAGCATGGAGTACGTTGTACCGTGTTGAGATGTGATATGTCATCTTCGGACGAGATCTGCTATGGACCGATGGGCAAGATTTGACCCACCTCCCGTGTGGAAGGAGATAGTGATGATATCCCGCATACCTGATCCATGTAGCTAGTATCACAGGTTATGGCTATAGTCCTAGAGGTTATTTCCCTTATTAAATTGCCTATGTCACATGCCTACTGCTCTGTGAATAAATCCATGTTTGAAATGATTTGTGGGTCAGGATAGTCCGAGTGAGGGGCTGAGACCTGACAAGTGTTGAATTGTTTTGAGATATCAGTTTTGTTAATGGTTTCAAAGTGCACTGATGCATGATGTTTAATGCCATGCTCAATTGTAAAATATGCATGATGATTAATGCCATGCTTTACTTATAAATTATGCATGATGGTTAATGCCATGCTTTGAATGGGTTTTGTGCACTAAATTTTAATAGCATGAATTGCTTTACATACCATTAACGCAATCATACACTCATGTTTTGAGATAAATGGATGAACTAAATGCTTTGAGCATGGCATCACGATCACGTAGATAGTACAATATCTATTTGTTCGCATGATTACCTTACTGAGCGTGTGGTTTGCTCACCCCCCTTATTTTCCCCCTCTCTACAAAGATTTGAGTATAGATTAAGCGTGACTGGAGGCTTATACCTTTTGGTATCCACTGCATCCCATCCTTAAAGGTATACACACTTGAATTATTTTGTATCTAAACTAGACATAGCACAGTAGCATTTTGTATGTAAACATTGGGGATGTAAAGCAGTGTAAACACTTGTAAACAGTAACTATGATGTATTTATAAAAGTGTTTACTTTTGAAATTAAATTATTATGGATGGATGAGGTAAACATTGACACACAGCCCAACTATTGAGTGTGTAGCTGATCACGATCGAGGTAAGGATGATTAATAAACAATGCATGAAAATGCGAAAACTTTATACGTATTTTGGTAAGTTGAGGGTCGTGATAGAAGTTGGTATCAGATGTTGCATTGGTCTGATGTGTGTCATGTCTAAAATACTTAATAAGTTGGAAAATTACATCCCCATGTTACTGTGTTTGTTTAGATACAAATTATGTGTGTGTCAATGGGTTGAATAAGAAATTGTTATGAATGTAGGGAATTGAGCAATTATGCCTAATATTAGTCGTGGTAGAGGGGCGAGGGTGCAAGTTAGAGGCGGTAGAGGTAGGCCTGGGGGTCATGTTGAGCCAGAAACACACGAGGCTCAGGAAGAGATTGAGGTGGAGGCTAAGGTTGAGCCTAAGCCACAGGGTTCAGAGGAGAGATCCGAGAGTTCTGATGCTCGCTTTGCGAGGATTGAGCGGAGTATTGAGATGATCTTGGAGTTGGTCACTTAATCATTAGCTGGAGTTGGAGGCAGACAGAGTCCTTCTACACAGGGTGATGTCGAGCAGGCGGCAGTTCCTGAGGTACGGGCACAGCCAACCCAGAGACCTTAGACGACAGAGACACCTACACCCCCACCTGCACAGGATATGCCTACGCCTATTGCTACACCACAGGCTAGTAGAGGCTGGGATTACAGTTGTGATTTAGACAGGCTACGACAGTTCTAGAAGTTTGGACCGTCGTCTTTCAGTGGAGTAAAAGACCCAGTAGCTGCTGAGGATTGGATAAATAAGATTGAGAAGCTGTATGGGCTCTTCGAGTGCACTACTACCGAGATGGTAGCTTTGTCATGTTTATGCTGAAGGGATCAGTAGAACATTGGTGGAAGTCTACCAGGCCTATTCTGAGAGCCCGACATACTAAGATTAGCTGGGATATATTTTTGGAGGCCTTTCGGAGACAGTACGTTCCAGATACTGCACAGTGGAAGATGAAGATGACATTTTTGAGATTGACCCATGGGAGTAGGGTAGTGGATGGATATGAGACAACCTTTATCTCTCTGGGAAAGCATGATCCCAATACGATGAGTAATTAGGCTGAGAAAATCCAGAAGTTTGTGGATGGTTTGAGACCAACCATTAGGTATAGACTGGTTCCTCTAGATATACCGACCTATGAGAAGGCAGTGCGTAGGGCGTAATTGTGTGAACAAGATGTTGATAGAATCGTCTCAGAGTTTGGGAAAGTCGGTAAAGTGAGGGATAGAGATAAGAAGAGACCAGTAATTGATAGAATCTTCAGTTATAAGAAAAGCAAGAGATTTTTTGGAAAGAGACCGAGGACTGAGGAGATCCGGGAGAGAATAGTTAATCCTCCCATATATCCAGCTCTAGGTCCAACAAAAGGAGTTGTGATTGGAGGACCACGACCTACTACGAAATAGTGTGGCAGGTACCATGGAACTCGACCATGTTATGTACCTCAGGTAGTATGCTTCAGATGTGGGAAACCAGGGCACATAATCTGAGATTGCCAAGAGATGACAGAGAGAGCCCCATAGAAGGACCGGGAGTGAGAGAGAGCTCCAGTTGGGACAGATGCTCCGAGGAGGAGGGCTACAGCTGAGGAAAATGGGAAGCAGGCAGTGGGTGTGAACAGAGGAGGAGTGCATGCACTGGATCAGGACACGGCAGATCAATCTTCGTATGTGGTGAAAGGTACCATCCAAATCTTTGATTTAGAAGCAATTGCATTGTTTGATCCTAGTGCCACACACTCTTTTATATCACCATATTTTGAATGTAAATTGTTGAAGCATGTAAAACCCACACTACTAGATAAGATGTTAATGATATCTACCCCTATGAATGATAGTCAATTGACCAAGCATGTATATAAGAATTATGAGATGAGGATAGGAGGTAAAGAAATGGCAGTCGATTTGATCTTATTAAATATGAGTGATCTTGATGTAATCTTAGGTATGGATTGGCTGGCTGCAAATCATGTTGTTATGGATTGTCATGCAAAAACTTTGATGTTTCCAAAGATAGACAACCTTGTTGTAAATTTGGTGAAATGAAATGAAAGAATATGTTATTGCAATTGAGAAGAGTATAATATAGTTACATGATAATTTAGAGATGAATTTAATTTACAATATGTATAAGTTGATGTGATGATTTATAATTACTAATGGTGGAAAGAATAATGTGAAGGGTTCATCGCTTATGTGTCAAACCCGTATTTTATGTAGCTGGTTCCTTATGATTCCTATGTGTATGAACACTCTATTATTATAGTTGAATCATAAATAGAGTATTTACTAGATTTAAAGAGTATGTGAAATGATTTAACACGCATAAGCTACATAAAAGCCTAATGTGAGCTATAAGAGTCACAGGCTAAACTGAGTGGATCTGAATCATTCTGACTGAAAATAAGAACTTAAAATGAGAAAAATAAAGAGCTTATGAAGGAAAGTCAGTTTGATTTAGTTCTGAACACAAAGAACGAGAGTAAAAGGTAAAAAGGGTAAAATAGACCTTTTCAGCGAGTTAAAGTATTTAAGGTATTTTGGGTGTATTTACCTACCGAAAATGGCTAAAACGTAAAGACTAGAGTGTAAGACATAAGATATGACACTTTCGAAATATTGAGAAAAAATCAACTTGGTCAATGATTAAGGAAAAAGTCAACTATTGTTAAGAAAAGTGGACTTTTACCATAGTTGACTAATCATGGTTAAAAATTAACCTAAGTATGGGAAAAAAATTGGGGAAAAATATTTTTCATCAGAATACAAGATAATCATCCCCAGAAGTAAGGAAAATTTATTCAGAAGGATTCCGGATTTAATTAAATGGATAAAAACGCAATGGGCCAAAGTTGGAAATTTTAAAGCCCATTAAGGTATCATAAGTGTGGGCCGAATTTGGAAAGCCCAATGGGCCGAATTGTTGGGTCAATTTATGGGCCCAATATTGAGACAATTGAATGCCCAATAGGTAGTAAAAATTTCAGCCCAAAACCTAAAGGAAAAGCCCAAACCAAGAAGCCTAATTGAAAGCCCATTTGAATAAGTTAAAAGCCATTAATGAAAGGTAACAAAGTCTAAAATGATAACCATTACCTAAACTTTTTGGAAGTCAATTAAGGTGGCTGGATTTTAGCTTAATGACTAAGTAATGGACTTATAAATACCAGCCAACACATAATCATCTTCATCCTTTCATTTTCGGCAAAGTGAAGAAACCATAACCGAAAAGTTTTCTAAGCTTTCTCTCACTAGAAATCACTAGGAAAAAGGCATATTTGGAACTTGCAATCTTCATGCAAGTTGTTCCAAATTGAGAGGAGAGTGACATATGTTGGAATTGGCTATCAAGGAGCCATAGTGTACAAACCGTGAGGCTTCAAAGTTTCAGCCAAGTGTGAACACAAATACTGGGTATATTTTCAAGCTTTCAAATTCATATATATTAATGTATGAATGATTTTAAGTATATTGGTATATGTTTTATGGATTGAAACACATGAAAACACTATGAACATGTGATGGTCGAAAGTTGGTATATGAGTTTTGATAAATACCCATGTGATTTTAAGACATGTATAAGTGGATATGCATGTATACATGATTATGACATGGTTAGTTATAATTAATTTGTTCACATGGATGGTTGTATGATATGGCACATAAAGTATTTGATAAAATGCCAACATGAACTATAGGAAAGGCTTAAGACATGCCAACCAAGTGTGTGTGAAAATGCCTAAGTGACTTTGGCTAAACAAATGGACTTGGATGGCATGCCATGGTGTGACCGACGACATGGGATGCTCTCGGCAGGCCTAATGAAAATTAATAGTAAAATGGAAATGAGCTTAAGGCATAGTTAGGTCCATTAAGGTTTATTAAAGCCCATTAAGGGAAATAGACTGTATTTAATGTGAAATACAGTAGGAAAAATATAATTAACCTGATAAATGGTTATATGCAGCTCCAGAGATTATTGGAGGAGCGAATCAGACTGCTGGATCGAGCAGCGTTAAGAAAGTAAAATTTCTCGAGTGATTGCAGGTAAGGGACTTTTTTGAGTAGTTAGAGATACCTGCACATATTTTCATCTGCTTTTACATTCACTTAAAAACTCTGAGGGTCAGAGAAAGTGAATAATAATTATTATGACCCGATAGTGGCAAATTATGATTTTACCCCTAGTTAGTCAAAAAGTTAACTTTTGTGAAAAGTTTTAAAAAGCATGGAAAACAATATTTTGAGTGTTTTTGCTATTATTTAGCATAAGAATAAATAGATGGGCTAATTTTTTAAGGTTGATGTGAATTAAACACACTTTATAGTGTTGATTTTGATGTTTTGAAAATCATCCCTTTTTAAAGAGCCATCTATCGAATTATGTGAGAATAAATCATGGTAGAGCACAGCTCACACTTAATTTCATATATTTTCCACATATATCTGGATTGTGATTCGCACTAGATTTCCATGACATGCATGATAGAGTGCTGGAGTTATTACTCGTACTCAGTTTTATATGATATGCATGATAAAGTGCTGGAGTTATTACTCGTACTCAGTTTTATATGATATATGCTTGAGAGAGTGCTGGAGCGATTAGCTCGTTCTTGAATTTTACATAAGATACATGACAGAGTGCTAGAGCTTTGCTTATACTCAATTATTCATGATTTATACATGACATAGTACTGGAGCTATTGGTCGTACTTGATTTGAAACATGAACTATGCATTGACCTAGTTACTGGAGGTTTACTCGCACTAGAGTTCAGTTTGTGATGTGAAACAGTGTTTGAGCGGAGTGTCGACTCTGAGTCGCGCTCAAAGGCGCGCACTGTAATTTATGTGATATATAATACATGTTGAAAACCATGCTTGATTTCCTCGTGTCGACTGAGTGTCACACTATGAGAGGTTCGCATGTGGATTTAGAGACGTGGTATGATATTCCATGGTTTGAGGGCTAAGACCTATGGCAGGCACCCCGACTATGATGTAGGGTCCACGGAGTACGTTGTACCGTGCGAGTGGCATGGAGTACACTGTACCATGTGGTGTTGTGGAGTTGAGGAGGATATAGTTGGTAGTTATGATAGACTGACCCCCCTTCCGTTGTAGCAGTGATGCCCCGCACACCGAGATCTGTGTTGCCTGGGATCACCATTATCAGATATGGCCATAGTCCAGGATACTATTGCATTTCACCACAGAATCTCACATGATATATCACCTGATTGACTGATTTATTGACGGATAGACCTGAGGGATGTGTCGGAATTCGATTATTGTGAATAATTTAAATGCCATATTTACTGTGATTTAAATATACATGACATGATTTATCTAAAGGCATTGTGATATTATAAAGATGCATTATTTTGTACTACATGCTTCATTTGTGAAAGAAAGCATGATTTTTGTACATGGGATTTATTCGGTATAAGTATATATATATATATTATAAAGACATGATTTGAAAATGAGTTGAGGAAATGACATTTTGAGGCATAGCACTATTTTAAGTAGATAGTGTAGATGTCTACTTGCTTGCCTGATTTCCTTACTGAGCGCGTTGTACGCTTATCCCCCTTTCTTTACATCTCTCTATAGAGCATCAGGAGTAGAGTGAGAGCATTTGAGGGATAGTATTCCTGTTGTCAGCCACTATTTCCTATCGATCGACAGGTATACATATTTTGTAAGGTTATGTATCTAAACATAGAAACAACACAATGATGTATACGATATATATTATGGGGAATGTATTTATATTAGATTTTATATAATCTCACATGTATTATGAAAGAAGTTACAATCAGTAACAGTATATTTACATGTATGTAAAATGGATGATATGGCATGCGAGGAAGCTAACATCAAATCACAGCCCAACCATTGAAGAGAGGAAAGGTAAGTTAAAAATGTAAAAAATTTGTAGTGGTTTTGGTCAAGTCAGGAATGACGGTCATGACATTATGTGGTTCAGACAGATAAGGCACGTCCGGAATTAGGAGACATTTCAGTGGTTAAGGAATTTTTAGATGTCTTTTCGGATGAATTACCAGGGTTACCTCCAAATAGAGAGATCGAATTTGGTATTGACTTGGCACCTGGTACAAAACCAATTCCCAAGCCACCATACAGATTGGCTCAAGTTGAGTTGGAAGAATTAAGGAAACAGCTGGAAGAGTTGTTAGAGAAGGGATTCATCAGGCCGTGCGTCTCACTTTAGGGAGCACCGGTTCTATTTGTAAGGAAGAAGGATGGAAGCCTCCGACTGTGTATAGATTACCGGTTGTTGAACAAGGCCACCATCAAGAATAAGTATCCTCTTCCACGCATCGATGACTTGTTGGATCAGCTTAAGGGAGCGCAGGTCTTTTCCAAGATAGATCTGAGGTCTGGGTACCACCAGTTGAAGATACAGAGTGGAGATGTACCCAAGACAGCCTTCTGCACCCCGTATGGAAATTATGAATTTATGGTTATGCCATCCGGGTTGACGAATGCTCTCGCATCTTTTATGTCATTGATAAATGAGGTATTCCACCAGTGTTTGGATCGATTTGTAATCCTGTTTATTGATGATATACTGATGTACTCAAGGTCTAGAGAGGAGCATGAAAGGTATCTAAGGATAGTGCTACAGACCCTCAGGGAAAAGAAGTTGCACGCTAAACTTAGTAAGTGCGACTTTTGGTTGGAACATATCTCTTTTCTGGGTCAGATAGTATCGAAGTATGGAGTATCAGTGGATCCATCAAAGATTGAGGTAGTGACACAGTGGCAGAGACCCTGACAGTGACAAAGATCAGAAGTTTTCTGGATTTAGCTAGGTATTACGGAAGGTTTGTAGAGGGATTTAAGAGGTTAGCTACTCTTTTGACACGTCTCACGAGAAAGAATATGGAATTCATGTGGGATGATAAGTGTGAGGAAAGCTTTGAGGAGTTGAAAAGGGGATTAACAACAGCTCTGATTCTCACCATTCCTACCAGCTCAGGAGGTTTCTCGATGTACACAGATACTTCGCACCTAGGACTGGACTGTGTATTAATGCAGGATGGGAAGGTAGTAGCTTATGGATCAAGGCAGTTAAAGGATCATGAGAGGAACTACCCGGCCTATGATTTGGAGTTGGCGGCCGTAGTGTTTACATTAAAAATATGGCACCACTACCTCTATGGTGAGAGATTTCAGAGTTACACAGATCATAAGAGCCTTAAGTACCTGTTCTCGTAGAAAGAGTTAAACATGAGACATAGGAGATGGCTTGAGCTGCTAAAGGATTATGATTGTGAGATCTTATACCACCCGGGTAAAGCGAATGTGGTTGTTGATGCATTAAGTAGAAAACATCTCGGGTTGGTGTCATTCATGATGGTCAGGGAACACGAGCTGTTGGAACAGTTCATGAACCTCAGTTTGGATGTGACCCTGCCCAGTGCTGATTGTGGTGTTATCGTAGCTAGCCTGCAGTTAGAATCGAATCTGGTAGATCGAATTCGACAGGCTCAGCAGATTAATCAGAAGTGCAGTGATATTATCGGGCAAATACAGAGGGGCACAAAGACTAATTTTGAGTTAAGTTCATATGGGTTGTTGAGGTTCAGTGGTAGGATATATGTTCCTGATGATGTAGAGATCAGAAGGTTGATCTTGACCGAGGCTCACTCATCAAAGTATATGATACATCCAGGAGTACTAAGATGTATCAAAACCTTCGAAAGATATATTGGTGGTCTGGGATGAAAAAACACATTGTTGAATATGTTGCTAAGTGTCTCGTTTGTCAGCAGGTGAAGGTAGAGCATCAAAAGCCTATAGGATTATTGCAGCCTCTACCGATATCGACATGGAAGTGGGAGCATGTCACCATGGATTTTGTGATGGGATTGTCGAGGACCCGCAGAGGTCATGATGCCATATGGGTGATTGTGGATCGGTTGATGAAATCAGCCCATTTTCTTGCTATGAGAGCTACCGATACTCTGAGCCAGTTAGCGAACTTGTATGTACGCGAGATAGTGAGGCTACATGGAATTTCAGTGAGCGTTGTTTCTGATAGGGATGCCCGCTTCACTTCCCACTATTGGGAACATTTTCAGGAAGCGATGGGGACCCAGTTGAGTTTTAGCACTGCGTTTCATCCTGAGACAGATGGTCTGTTAGAGAGGACTCTACCGACCCTGGAAGATATGTTGAGAGCGTTTGCGTTGGGTTTTGGAGGCTCCTAGGATGACCATTTGCCACTCGCAGAGTTCGCCTATAATAACAGTTTTCATGCGAGTATCGGGATGGCACCATATAAGGCATTGTATGGGCGTAGATTCCGTTCCCCTATTGGATGGGAAGAGGTTGGTGACAGACAAATTTTTGCTCCAAACTTAGTGCAGCAGGCATCTGAGGACATCCAACTGATATGTGAGAGATTACGGACAGCTCAGAGCCGATCAAAGAGTTACGCTGACATGAGACGGAGACCATTAGAGTTTAATGTGGATGAGTTAGTGTTTTTGAAAGTTTCTCCTTTGAAGGGAATTATGAGATTTGGTAAGAAGGGTAAGCTGAGCCCTAGATACATCAGACCCTTCGAGATTTTGGAGAGAATGGGAGACAAGGCTTATAGGTTGGCATTGCCACCGGAATTGGCAAGTGTTCACAACGTCTTCCACATATCCATGTTGAGGAAGTATCACCCGAACCCAACACATGTAATAAGGTACGAGCCTTTAGAGCTCAATGAAGGTATGACCTATATTGAGAAGCCAGTTATGATACTGGATAGAAAAGATAAAGTGTTGAGGACAAAGACAATTCCCTTGGTGAGAGTCCTTTGGCAACATCACACCGTGAAAGAAGCCACATGGGAATTGGAAAGTTTAATGTAGGAGAAGTATCCCGAGTTATTCACAGAGTGATTGGTTCCAATTTAGAGGACCAAATTTTCTAAGTGGGGGAGAATGTGAGACCCCGTATTTGTATAACTTGGTGTATTGTAAATAGTGATGTACTTGTATTGTAAAGTATATGTGATGTAAGTTCATAAGTTTAATGTACACACTTACAATAAGAGTTGTGATTGTACATACAAGTTGCATTATGTATGAATGTGAAGGAATTGACTTAAACATGTGAAGAAGGTGAGTGGAATAGAATATGAGTAGTGTGATAAATGAAATGAAGATTTACATGAGTATGCACTTCCATTTGGTTTATATTATACACCTTTGGGTATACAAAGATTCTACACAAGTTTTAAAGTGTATGAAGTATGAATGGATGCCATTTCCAAGTCTTAAAGGTAATCGAATGAGAAAATGACCATGGCAGCAAATTAAAGATGTTTGGGTGTGAGTTGATGATGTAGAAAATTTGGAAAATATGATGTAAGACCCGATATTTTTAATGCAAGAGCAAAAGGGAATAAATAGAAATTTTTGAGTGCATTTTATAATGCAAAGGGACTAAAATGGTATTCCTGAACATGTGCAAGGGTAAAACGGTCAAAAGATCAAAATTCGATATTAATCGGGACAAGAAAATTTAATTAAAAATATGAGATTAAGAAATCTTGATCAATAATGAAGAAGAAATAATTAAATTTCGGATTAAATTGATCAAGATATGAATTTATTAGAATAAACCGAGATTTTCACTTCGAAAAATAATCTCGAAAATAATCGAAAATTTTACCAAAAAGATGAAATAATACCGATAAATTCATTTATAGACTAAATGAATTAAATAATAATTTTGGAGATATTTTGGCAATTTTAATATATTTTAATGAATAAAATAATATTAAAAATAAATTATAAATAAATAAATAAAATGTAAAAAAAAGGGAAATCTGAATTTTCGCAAAACAGAAGAGGAAAGAAACAGGCGAACAGCGAAGCAGGAAATTGAGGGAACGGTTTCCCTCTGCTCCGACACCACCGGCGGTCAGGGACCTCAGGCGAGGGCCGACGAAGGTAGCCCCACACCAGGTGAACCACCTGCGGCCAAGACGCGCCGTGGAGATCGCCGGAGCACGCCGGAAACGGAGGAGGAAGCCGCGAGAGAGAAGCTTCGATTCGCCGACGATGGCGTCGATTCGTGCCACACCGAGGCCCGATTTAGAAATCCCATGCGATGGTGTCAGACCCAGATTTTTTGTAGCTTATTCCTTGTGATTCCTATGTGTATGAACACTATGTAATTATAGTTGAATCATAAGAAGAGTATTTACTAACATGCAATCGACAATTTGAGAAATTAAAAATGCATGTAAGCTACATAACAGCAAGATAAGGGTTAAGTTGATTCTTGAACGAGTGCAGGGGTAAAACGGTCAAATGACTAAAATTCGATATAATTTCGATAAGACAATTTCATTAAAAATATGAAATTGAGGAGTCTTGATCAAAATCGAGGAAAATATTTAATTTTGAGCCCAATTGATCAAGATATAAATTTATTAGAATTTATCAGAATTTTCGCCTTGAAAAATGAGCCCAAAAATAGTGGAAAAATATATCGAAAAGGTAAAATCGGACTGATAAATTCATTTAAGGACTAAATGAATTTAATATGATTTTTTGAGATATTTTTAGATATTTTTGGGATATTTTTGGGATTTTTATTATTATTTTATAATAAAATAATAATAAAAATATATTATAAATAAAAGAAAAAAAAAGAAGAAACGGATTGAAACGCGGGGAGAGAGAAAGTTACAGAGGCAAAACCGACGGAAGAAGAAGACCACCAGACGGCGAGCATCGGCCACCCCATGGCCAGGCAAGCGGTCGGAAAAGGAAGCCCGACACCGTGCGCACCCATCGGCACCGGTCACGACCTCCACCGACACCGGACACCGACGAATCGAAGAGGAGAAGCTGCGGAGGAAAAGAAGAGATTCGGCGGCAACCGACGGTGCTTGGTCCCGATCGAGCCCAACCGAGAGTTACCCAGACTGAGGCACGTCGAACTGCGGTGGTGATACGTCGGGAACCGGCCGAAAGACGCCGGCACGACCAAAGGAAGCCTGAACCGGTCGGCGGTTCAGTGAAGAAGGTTCTGTGCTGAATCGGACCGGACCGATTCAACCAAGGAGAAAAGGGGAAAAAGAGGAAAAAGAAAGAAAAAGAAAAAGGAAAATTTTTGAGATTTCACCGGACTTCGGGTAAGTCGATACGAGGTCAAAAGTGACCGATTTGATTTTCAATGAATTTATTTAAATTATATTTAATCGAAAATTGACCCGGAGTTAAATATAATAAATTGTGCAGTTCGACGATAAATTCCGAACAGAAGCCCGATTGAACTTCAATTTGCATACCATCGCATAATCTCGGGTAAGTAAAGCTCATTTACTTCAAATTATGTGATTATTGCGTATTTAAGATTTATTGTACGCATTTCGGATTAAATTCAGTATTTAGTGAATTATATTCAAAATTTTGAATTAAATGTCGTAAATGATATACGGGTTATCCAAAGAGCTTGGAATAAAGCCCAATGGGTATTGATAGGCTCAATGAGTCGATAGATGTCACGACCCAATTCCGTTCTCTTTAACCAAAATCACTGAAAATTTTTCGCGTTTTACTGTCACCTTACCCGGTCGTGAACTAAACTCACCACACACTGTTGGGCTGTGAGCCAATAATAAACACCACATCTCATTCATTCTCAATTAATTAAAACGATGTCATACATGTGCATTTAATCGTGTACTCATACGAATACATGTTTTACTGACATCTACATCCCCCATAAGTACAACTCAAAAGAATACTGTGCTTTTACATTGTTTAGATACAAAGAGAATCACTGTGTATATACCTCTTAGCGATGGAGATGCAGCGGAGTCCAAAATAATACGCCTCAGTCCTCACTGGGCTACTATGCACGCTCTGTAGGGGGAAATAGAGTGGGATGAGCAACCACACGCTCAGTAAGGCAATAATGCAAGCATGGTAGATAACTACTCTATCTACATGCTGATAGTGTTATGCATAAATCATTTATGGTAGGAGCATGAGGAATAAAACTATGCCATGTGAATATACATATATATCATGTATCAAAATCATGTGCATTGGCATATAAAACATGGTAGAAACATCATGTATAAATCATCTCATGCTCAATCTCATTTAAATTCATAAAAGGGCAATTCTTTAAGAAACTTCCTTTTTCAACCAACATCATCAACCTCTTTCTCAACACATAATTACCACCAAATCAACTCACAATCACAACCACATTTTTTATTTTCACAATTCACGCATGTGCATAAAAACTAGGTCACTATATCAAAAGTGCCTATGTGAACCATTACATCATAATTCATCCCAGACCACACGCATCCAGGTGTGCGGGGTATCATGCTGGCACGAAGATGGATTATCCCTCGCCAGACTTTCTCATCACATAACCATCATGCGGTACATCGTACTCCATGTGATATACACGGTACAGCGTACTCCGTAACTCATATCGTGATTGGGGGTGCCATTCCTAGGTCTTATCTACCCCATACCAAGAGTTTTCCATATTCCGTGAAGGAGAGCCTCCTGCCGAACAGAGCCTCCCCGCTTAACAGAGCCTCCCCTCCTAACAGAGCCTCCCCGCCTCTTTGGGCTTAAGGATGTTGGCTTAAGGATGTTAGCTTAAGGATGTAGGGCTTAAAGATCCTTTCTGTAAGAGAGCCTCCCCACCGAACAGAGCCTCCCTGCCTAACAGAGCCTCCCCGCCTCTTTGGGCTTAAGGATGTTAGCTTAAGGATGTAAGGCTTAAGGATGTTAGCTTAAGGATCTTACCAACTTTCATAACCTTATGCTTATCACGATGTTTATAAACCGTACTTCCAATCAAGGTGCGAGCTAAGCTCCAGCACGTTTCATACAAATGAAAACATAGAAATCCAGCACGAGCGAGGCTCTAGCGCGATTTATGTCATACAAATACGATAGGCGGCTCATACACAATAAAACAATCCCAGAAATCGGGTTTAGCACTCACAAATGCTTTTCCACCACCACAATACAATATTAGCCGACCCATCTACAAGCTTGCTTTAAAACCAAGCAATTTCGTTTTGAAAAACATCAAAACAGTAGATTTATGCAATTATTAGCCTTACTATCCCATTTCATAAAACCCACTTCAAAACTAAAACCACGCATATACTCATCATCATTCACTTATTTGAGCAACCATGTATTTCATAAAACACCCAATATTCACCCACAAGTTCAAAGTACGAGCAACTACCTCTATATACTCACAAAATTCCCTTACCTGGAATCGCGATGCGTGATTCCACTTCCTTAAGCTGCTTACTCGTACGGTTCGATTCGCCTTCAACGAACACTTCGGGACTGCACAAAATCGTATCCCGCATTATATTCGATCCATATAATGCAACCCTTGTGCTTGCTATATCCAATATAATCTATAGCCTCTATTAAAGCTTATTTGGCCTCGTTTCATTACTTTACCTATAGCTCGAGTCTATGGATCTTCTTAGGCCTATTAACTTATTCAAAGTCGATATCAAATCGACATAAAGCTCATAGCGTTCATATTTCATGAATCCCCTCACTATGGCATTTATCAATCATATACATACCCATTTTCACAATTCCTCCAACTCACCATGTAATTCCATCTAACCATCTAAAATCATAAATATTACCCTAATAACAACTTTAGCATGCCATAAATCATAAGCTCATTCAATCCCACATATTCTCACATTATACCCATTTTAGATTTCTAGGTCACACCAATTCCACTACATTCCTAGGTAGTTTATCCATCAATACTCATACTAATCAACTCCAAAATCAATTAAATAGCTAATGCATTAGGATTGGAGTGTTAGAATCTTACCCATATGATTTCTCTTCTTGCTCCAAATGGTAATGCCCTCTCACTATGTTGTTCTTCTCTTTGATAGGAACAACTTTGCCTCTAATGATCTCTCTCCAAATCTCACTGAAAATGGCTGATTTTAAAGAGGAAAAGTTAGGTTTTTGGGTTGAAAATGGGAGGTTAATATGTTTTTCCGAGATTTCCAGATTTTCAGCCCTCCTTATATAGAAATGGCTTGAGGAGATCGATCTGGTCCAAGAGGAGATCGATCTGGTCCCTTAAAATCCCTCTTTTTCACGGCATTTTTAAGCCTGAGATCGATCTGTCGAAGCATCAGATCGATCTGTTGAAGCATGAGATCGATCTGTCTAAGCATGAGATCGATCTGGTCCCAAACAGAGAGCTAAGGAGATCGATCTGGCTCCATTGGAGATCGATCTGCTCTATTCTTTTGCCCAAATAAGAGCATTCTGGCTCTTCCAGATCGATCTCTCATCCTATGAGATCGATCTGGCCCTCATGTTTTCCAGATTTCCTGCAGTTTCCTTGCTGCAACTCATACCAACACATCCTTAA
Organism: Firmiana major; assembly: GCA_033439115.1. Classification (NCBI taxonomy): domain Eukaryota; kingdom Viridiplantae; phylum Streptophyta; class Magnoliopsida; order Malvales; family Malvaceae; genus Firmiana; species Firmiana major. Next base: position 46,144,886 of record CM065896.1, on the reverse strand, counting down.
TCTATTGCCATGGCCATTTTCTCATCCATCCACCTTTATAACTTGAAAATGGCATCCATTCATACCTTATGCACATTAAAACTTGTGTGCATTCATTGTATGTTCAAAGGTATGCTACATAAAGCCAAATGGAAGCATAACTCCATTCCATTTTACCACACTACTCATCTTGAGTTTCGATCACATCCATCACTTGCCAGAACTCATTTCTTCATATTCATACTCAATGAAACTTGTATGTACGCTACAATTCATATTACACATACATACATTGAATCCATGGACTTACATCAATCATACTTTACATTACAAGTCTATTCATATTATTTGATCCAATTACACTCATTACCATTATACATATACGGGGTCTTACATTCTCCCCTCCTTCAAGGAATTTGGTCCTTCAAATTAGAACCAAGTCACTCTTCAAACAGTTGGGGGTACTTCTCTCGTATCAAGTTCTCCAATTCCCACGTGGCCTCTTCCGCCGTGTGGTGTTGCCAAAGAACTTTCACCAAGGGAATTGTCTTATTCCGCAACACTTTCTCTTTTCTGTCCAATATCCGAACCGGCTTCTCAACATACGTCATACTCTCATGGAGCTCCAACGGCTCATATCTTATCACGTGTGCTGGGTCCGGGTGATACTTCCGAAGCATCGAGACGTGGAAGATGTTGTGGACATTTGCCAAGTCCGGTGGCAATGCCAACCTATACGCCTTATCTCCCACTCTTTCCAAAATCTCGAAGGGTCCGATATATCTAGGGCTCAGCTTGCCCTTCTTACCAAATCTCATAATACCCTTCGATAGTGATACCCTCAGAAACACCGACTCACCCTCATCAAACTCCAGTGGTCTTCGTCTCTTGTCAGCATAACTCTTTTGCCGGCTCTGAGCTGTCCGTAATCTCTCACATATCAACTCGATGTCCTCAGATGCCTGTTGCACTAAGTCCGGAGCAAAAAATTTTCTGTCACCAACCTCTTCCCATCCAATAGGGGAATGGCATCTACGCCCGTATAATGCCTCATAGGGTGCCATCCCGATACTCACATGATAGCTATTATTATAAGCGAACTTGGCTAACTGCAGGTGGTCATCCCAAGAGCCTCTAAAATCCAGCACACACGCTCTCAACATATCCTCGAGGGTCTGTATAGTCCTCTCTGAGTGCCCATCTGTCTGAGGATGAAAAGCGGTGCTAAAACTCAGTCGGGTCCCCAGCGCTTCCTGAAAGTGTTCCCAGATATGGGAAGTGAAGCGGGCATCCCTATCAGAAACAACGCTCACTGGTACACCATGTAGCCGTACTATCTCTCGAATATACAGGTTCGCCAACTGACTCAGTGTATCGGTAGCTCTCATAGCCAAGAAATGGGCGGACTTAGTCAATCGGTCCACAATAACCCATATGGCATCATGACCTCTACGGGTCCTCGACAACCCTATCACAAAATCCATGGTGACATGCTCCCACTTCCATGTCGGTATCGGTAGAGGCTGCAATAATCCTGCAGGCTTCTGATGCTCTACCTTCACTTGCTGACAAACGAGACACTTAGCGACATATTTAGCAATGTCTCTCTTCATTCCAGACCACCAATAAACCTTCTGAAGGTTTTGATACATCTTGGTACTTCCCGGATGTACCGTATACTTCGATGAGTGAGCCTCTGATAAAATCATTCTCCTGATCTCAGGATCCCTGGGAACGCATACTCTGCCTCTGAACCTCAATAAGCCATCAGCACTCTGCTCAAAATCAATACCCACACCTGTCTATATCTGCCTCAGCCAATCGATACACCGTCGATCGCTCTGCTGGGCTTGCCGAATACGGCCAATCAACTCTGGCTCTAGTCTCAAACTAGTAATGATCTCAAGTCTCTCAGATCCAGGTGGGGTTACATCTAAACTGAGGTTCGCAAAGTGTTCTAACAATTCATGTTCTCGTACCATCATATAAGACACCAACCCAAGGTTCTTTCTACTCAAAGCATCGGCAACTACATTTGCCTTACCTGGGTGGTACATGATTTCACAGTCATAGTCTTTCAGGAGTTCGAGCCATCTCCTCTGTCTCATATTCAGCTCTTTCTGCGAGAACAGGTACTTAAGGCTCTTATGATCTATGAACACCTGAAATTTCTCACCATAGAGATAGTGGCGCCATATTTTCAAAGCAAATACTACAGCCGCCAACTCCAAATCATGTGTCGTGTAGTTCCTCTCATGATCTTTCAATTGTCTAGATCCATAGGCAACTACCTTCCCATCCTGCATAAGCACACAGCCTAGTCCCTAGTGTGATGCATCCGTATACACCGAGAATCCTCCTGAGCAGGTAGGAATGGTGAGAACTGGAGCAGTTGTCAATCGAAGCTTAAGCTCCTCAAAACTCCTCTCACATGCCTCATCCCATGTAAACTTAACATCCTTACGCGTGAGGCGTGTCAACGGAGCAGCTAGTCTGGAGAAACCCTCTACAAATCTCCGATAATATCCTGCCAATCCCAGAAAACTCCTGATCTCAGTTACTGTCTTGGGCTGTTCCCACTGCACAACTGCCTCTATCTTGGATGGATCCACCGATACCCCATCCTTTGACACAACATGCCTCAGAAATGAGATCTGTTCCAACCAAAAGTTACACTTGCTAAGTTTGGCATACAATTCTCTCTCTCGGAGGGTCTGCAGAACTATCCTCAAGTGCTCCTCATGATCTTCCCTGGACTTGGAATACACCAAAATATCGTCAATGAACACTATTACAAACTTGTCTAGGTATGGCTTGAATATATCATTCATCAATGCCATAAATGCTGCGGGAGCATTCGTCAATCCGAATGGCATCACCAAAAACTCGTAGTGGCCATAACGGGTACGAAATGCTGTCTTGGGTACATCTCCACTCCTAATCCTCAACTGATTATACCCTGACCGCAGATCTATCTTAGAAAATACTTCGGCTCCCTGGAGCTGATCCAACAAATCATCGATTCTTTGAAGGGGGTACTTGTTCTTAATGGTGGCCTTATTCAACAACCGGTAATCTATACACAGTCGGAGGCTTCCATCCTTCTTCCTTACAAATAGCACTGGTGCTCCCCAAGGTGAGACACTCGGTCTAATAAACCCCTTCTCCAGCAACTCTTGCAGCTGTTTCTTCAGCTCTTCCAATTCTATCGGAGCCATTCTATAGGGTGGTTTCGATATCGGCTCTGTACCAGGCACTAACTCAATGCAAAATTCCATTTCCCTTTCAGGTGGTAGTCCTGGTAATTCATCCGGAAAGACATCAGGGTAGTCCGTAATTACGGGTATGTCCTTCAATTCCGGGTGTGCCTCATCTATATCGACCACATAGGCAATGAACCCTTCACATTATCCTCTCTATCGTTAGTAACATAAACCATCGCTCCACATTTAATATTTATCAAAACAAATAATTTATCTCTCAAGCATTATGCATTTAAAAATCATACTCCTTTATTTACAACAACCATGCTATTTTCATATCATTTCTTTTCATCAAAATTTACAATAAGATTATCTAATCCTGAAAACATCAATGTTTTGGCATGACAATCCATCACAACACGATTGGTAGCCAACCAATCCATTCCCAAAATTACATCAAAATCATTCATATTCAATAAAATCAGATTGGCTATCATTTCCTTCCCCTCTATCTTTAACTTACAATCCCTACATACATGCTCAGTCAATTGACTATCATTCATGGGTGTGGAAATCATCAACATTTTATCCAACAATGTTGGTTTCACATATTCCAACAATTTATGTGCAAAGGAAGGTGGTATGAAAGAATGCGTGGCACCAGGATCAAATAATACCAATGCTTCTAAATCAAAGATTCGGATGGTACCTTTAATCACATCCATCGATGCGTCTGCAGTGTCCTAGTCCAGCGCATGTACTCTTCCTCTGCTCACACCCACAGCCTGTTTCCCTTTTTCCTCAGCTGTAGCCCTCCTCCTCGGGGCTGCTGTCTAAACTGGAGCTCCCTCAGGCTCCTTGCCCTTCTGTGGGGTAATCTCCATCTTCTCGGGACAATACTTAGCTATATGCCCTGGTCTCTCGCATCTAAAACACACCATAGGGGTCATCAGACAGGGCCTATTCCCATGCAATCTCCCACATCTCCTACACTGGTCAGTAGTAGGCCGTGGTCCTCTAATAGTCATGCCCCTCGGCGCAGTCAAGGCTGGGTATACGGGAGGTCTAGCAGCTCTCTCCCGCAGCTCCTCAATCTTTGGCCTCTTCTCGAAATACCTTGGGCCTCCTTTCCTGGCCACTCTATCCCTCCCGGATCTCTTCCGGTCTCTGTCCTTTCCAACGCTGATTCTCCCAAGCTCGGAGGCATTTCGCTCAAAGTCTTGCTCACATAACTGAGCCTTATGTACAGCCTCCTCATAAGTCAAGATGTCAAAGGGAGCTAGCTTAGTCCGGATGGCCAATCTCAATCCATCCATGAACTTCTGTATCTTTCGGGTCTCACTACCCATCATGTCAGGGTCATATCTTCCCAATGACATAAACTTGGACTCATACTCGTCCACAGTTCGGTTCCCCTGAACCAAATTCATAAATTCCATCCGTAATTTCCTCTGTGCGGTAGCTGGAATATACTGTCTCCTGAAGGCCTCTAGAAATCCCACGAGATCTCAGAGTGTCTGGCCCTCAAAATAACCTCGGTGGACCTCCACCAATGCTCGGCCTCGCCTTTCAACATAAACACGACAAAGGCAACCTTCTCACTTGAAGTGCATCGGAAAAACCTATACAGTTTCTCCATCTCATACACCCAATCCTCCGTAATCACTGGGTCCTTCACCCCTCTAAACATTGGGGGTTTTAGTGCTTGAAACTCTCACAACCTGCTCAAGTCGCAGTCATAACCCAAATCGCTACCGCTCTGATGTGGAGAGATAGGAGAAGCTATACCTGGGCTGGAGGTGGTGTAACTGTAGCTGTCTCAGCAGCATGAGGTCTCTCCGCCTCTGCAGCTGCCTGTTCAGTAGTAGGCTGTGCCGCGGGACCTCGTCTGTCACCGGCGCCCAAGGCCTGCGTGACTATCTCCACCAAACTCTCAATACTCCGCTCTAACCTAGCGAAGCGAGCCTCAGTATCCTCTGCTCTCTCAGCAGGGTTCTGTGGAGCCTGCTCAGTCTGTGGCTCCGCACGACTCTCAGGCCTACCTCTACGGCCTCTAGCACGTGCTCTCGCCCCTCTACCTTGGCGTGTAACTGGTATAGTGCCTAACTTCCTGTATTATAGTAATTCATTAAGTTCAATCCATCACGGTATACACAGTTATATCTAAACAAAAGCACAGTACTATGGGGATGTACTTTCCTACGTTTTATTAGTGACTCACATAGGCCAACACAGCTCTAATACCAATCTCTGTCACGACCCAATTCCGTTCTCTTTAACCAAAATCACTGAAAATTTTTCACGTTTTACTGTCACCTTACCCGGTCGTGAACTAAACTCACCACACACTGTTGGGCTGTGAGCCAATAATAAACACCACATCTCATTCATTCTCAATTAATTAAAACGATGTCATACATGTGCATTTAATCGTGTACTCATACGAATACATGTTTTACTGACATCTACATCCCCCATAAGTACAACTCAAAAGAATACTGTGCTTTTACATTGTTTAGATACAAAGAGAATCACTGTGTATATACCTCTTAGCGATGGAGATGCAGCGGAGTCCAAAATAATACGCCTCAGTCCTCCTGGGCTACTATGCACGCTCTGTAGGGGGAAATAGAGTGGGATGAGCAACCACACGCTCAGTAAGGCAATAATGCAAGCATGGTAGATAACTACTCTATCTACATGCTGATAGTGTTATGCATAAATCATTTATGGTAGGAGCATGAGGAATAAAACTATGCCATGTGAATATACATATATATCATGTATCAAAATCATGTGCATTGGCATATAAAACATGGTAGAAACATCATGTATAAATCATCTCATGCTCAATCTCATTTAAATTCATAAAAGGGCAATTCTTTAAGAAACTTCCTTTTTCAACCAACATCATCAACCTCTTTCTCAACACATAATTACCACCAAATCAACTCACAATCACAACCACATTTTTTATTTTCACAATTCACGCATGTGCATAAAAACTAGGTCACTATATCAAAAGTGCCTATGTGAACCATTACATCATAATTCATCCCAGACCACACGCATCCAGGTGTGCGGGGTATCATGCTGGCACGAAGATGGATTATCCCTCGCCAGACTTTCTCATCACATAACCATCATGCGGTACATCGTACTCCATGTGATATACACGGTACAGCGTACTCCGTAACTCATATCGTGATTGGGGGTGCCATTCCTAGGTCTTATCTACCCCATACCAAGAGTTTTCCATATTCCGTGAAGGAGAGCCTCCTGCCGAACAGAGCCTTCCCGCTTAACAGAGCCTCCCCGCCTAACAGAGCCTCCCCGTCTCTTTGGGCTTAAGGATGTTGGCTTAAGGATGTTAGCTTAAGGATGTAGGGCTTAAGGATCCTTTCCGTAAGAGAGCCTCCCCACCGAACAGAGCCTCCCTGCCTAACAGAGCCTCCCCGCCTCTTTGGGCTTAAGGATGTTAGCTTAAGGATGTAAGGCTTAAGGATGTTAGCTTAAGGATCTTACCAACTTTCACAACCTTATGCTTATCACGATGTTTATAAACCGTACTTCCAATCAAGGTGCGAGCTAAGCTCCAGCACGTTTCATACAAATGAAAACAAAGAAATCCAGCGCGAGTGAGGCTCTAGCGCGATTTATGTCATACAAATACGATAGGCGGCTCATACACAATAAAACAATCCCGAAAATCGGGTTTAGCACTCACAAATGCTTTTCCACCACCACAATACAATATTAGCCGACCCATCTACAAGCTTGCTTTAAAACCAAGCAATTTCATTTTGAAAAACATCAAAACAGTAGATTTATGCAATTATTAGCGTTACTATCCCATTTCATAAAACCCACTTCAAAACTAAAACCACGCATATACTCATCATCATTCACTTATTTGAGCAACCATGCATTTCATAAAACACCCAATATTCACCCACAAGTTCAAAGTACGAGCAACTACCTCTATATACTCACAAAATTCCCTTACCTGGAATCGCGATGCGTGATTCCACTTCCTTAAGCTGCTTACTCGTACGGTTCGATTCGCCTTCAACGAACACTTTGGGACTGCACAAAATCGTATCCCGCATTATATTCGATCCATATAATGCAACCCTTGTGCTTGCTATATCCAATATAATCTATAGCCTCTATTAAAGCTTATTTGGCCTCGTTTCATTACTTTACCCATAGCTCGAGTCTATGGATCTTCTTAGGCCTATTAACTTATTCAAAGTCGATATCAAATCGACATAAAGCTCATAGCGTTCATATTTCATGAATCCCCTCACTATGGCATTTATCAATCATATACATACCCATTTTCACAATTCCTCCAACTCACCATGTAATTCCATCTAACCATCTAAAATCATAAACATTACCCCAATAACAACTTTAGCATGCCATAAATCATAAGCTCATTCAATCCCACATATTCTCACATTATACCCATTTTAGATATCTAGGTCACACCAATTCCACTACATTCCCAGGTAGTTTATCCATCAATACTCATACCAATCAACTCCAAAATCAATTAAATAGCTAATGCATTTGGATTGGAGTGTTAGAATCTTACCCATATGATTTCTCTTCTTGCTCCAAATGCGTAATGCCCTTAACTCCTTCAATTCCAAAAATGGGAAAATGCCCTCTCACTATGTTGTTCTTCTCTTTGATAGGAACAACTTTGCCTCTAATGATCTCTCTCCAAATCTCACTGAAAATGGCTGATTTTAAAGAGGAAAGGTTAGGTTTTTGGGTTAAAAATGGGAGGTTAATATGTTTTTCCGAGATTTCCAGATTTTCAGCCCTCCTTATATAGAAATGGCTTGAGGAGATCGATCTGGTCCAAGAGGAGATCGATCTGGTCCCTTAAAATCCCTCTTTTTCACGGTATTTTTAAGCTTGAGATCGATCTGTCGAAGCATCAGATCGATCTGTTGAAGCATGAGATCGATCTGTCTAAGCATGAGATCGATCTGGTCCCAAACAGAGAGCTAAGGAGATCGATCTGGCTCCATTGGAGATCGATCTGCTCTATTCTTTTGCCCAAATAAGAGCATTCTGGCTCTTCCAGATCGATCTCTCATCCTATGAGATCGATCTGGCCCTCATGTTTTCCAGATTTCCTGCAGTTTCCTTGCTGCAACTCATACCAACACATCCTTAATCTATTGCCATGGCCATTTTCTCATCCATCCACCTTTATAACTTGAAAATGGCATCCATTCATACCTTATGCACATTGAAACTTGTGTGCATTCATTGTATGTTCAAAGGTATGCTACATAAGGCCAAATGGAAGCATAACTCCATTCCATTTTACCACACTACTCATCTTGAGTTTCGATCACATCCATCACTTGCCAGAACTCATTTCTTCATATTCGTACTCAATGAAACTTGTATGTATGCTACAATTCATATTACACATACATACATTGAATCCATGGACTTACATCAATCATACTTTACATTACAAGTCCATTCATATTATTTGATCCAATTACACACATTACCATTATACATATACGGGGTCTTACAATAGACCCTGATGAAGGGAAATAATAAGTGAAAACGGGCTTAATACGGATTAAGGCCCATTAAGGATTTTTAAGGCCTATTAAGTGAAATTGACTGTATTTAATGTGAAATACAGTAGGAAAAGTGTAATTAACCTGATAAATGGTTATATGCAGCTCTAAAGAGTAGTGGAGGAGCAAATCGGACTGCGAAAATGAGCAGCGCAAAGAAAGTAAAATTTCTCGAGTGATTGCAGGTAAGGGACTTTTGTGAGTAGTTAGAGATACCTGCACGTATTTTCATCTGCTTTTACATTTACTTAAAAACTCTGAGGGTCAGAGAAAGTGAATAATAATTATTGCGACCCAATAGTGGCAAATTATAATTTTGCCCCTAGTTAGTCAAAAAGTCAACTTTTGTGAAAAGTTACAAAAAGCATAGAAACTACTATTGTGACTGTTTAACTGCTGTTTAGCATGAAAATAAATAGATTGGCTATGATTTTAAGGTTGATGTGAATTAAGCACACTTTATTGTGCTGATTTTGTTGTTTTGTAAACAATCCCTTTTTAGAGAGCCATCAATCATATTATGTGAAAATGAACCGTGCTAGAGCACAGCTCGCACTGGATTTCATATGTTTTCCACATACATTAGTGCTGGATTTTGATACGCACTAGATTTCCATGACCTGCATGATAGAGTACTAGAGTTTTACTCGTACTCAATTTTATATGATATATGCATGACAGAGTACTGGAGCGATTAGCTCGTACTCGAGTTTTACATGAGATATATGACAGAGTACTGGAGCGTTGCTCGTACTCTATTCTTCATGGTTTATACATGACCTAGTACTGGAGCTATTGCTCATACTTGATTTGATGATATTATGCATAGCATGGTACTGGAACTATTGCTCGTACTTGATTTAATACATGAACTATGCATTGACCTAGTTACTGGAGGTTTACTCGCACTAGAGTTGAGTTTACGATGTGAAACAGTGTTCGAGCATAGTGTCGACTGTGTGTCGCACTCAAGGGCGCGCACTGTATGTGATATTATTTACATGTTACCAACCCATGCCGCATTCTTGTGTGACTGAGTGTCACATCATGAGAGGATGGCCAGCATGAGGGTATTAGAGATGTGGTATGATATTCCATGGTTTGAGGGCTAAGACCTATGGCAGGCACCCTGACTGTGATGTAGGGTCCACGGGTGTACTTTGTACCATGCCCGGGCATGATGAGTACGCTGTACCGTGTGTTGTGTATAGCTGACAGTTGTAGTGGACTGACCATCCTCCCGTTGTAGCAGTGATACCCCGCGCACCGAGATCTGTGTGGCCTAGGTTCACATATCAGATATGATCATAGTCCAGGATACTATTTACATTTCACCACAGAGTCTCACATGATATATCACATTGATTGACTGATTTAAATTGCGAACAGACCTGAGGGATGGGTCGGACTCCGATTTTGTGTTGGGAATTATTTAATGCCATATTTATTGTGATTTAAATATACATGGCATGATTTACATAAAGGCATGATTTATATACGATGCATTGTTTTGCACTACATGCCTACATTTGAGAAAGCATGATTTCTGTACATGGGATTTAATCTGTACAAGTATATATATTATATTTCAAGACATGCTTTTAAAGTGAGTTAAGGAAATAATGTTTTCAAGGCATAGCATTATTTTGAGTAGATAGTGTAGATATCTACTTGCTTGCCTGATTTCCTTACTGAGCGCGTTGTATGCTCACCCCCCTCTTTTTACATCTCTATACAGAGCGTCAGTAGAGCGAGAGCTATCGAGGGATAGTATTCCTAAGTCCACTGCTAGTTCCTATCGATCGCCAGGTATACATATTTTGTACAGTTGTGTCTCTAAACATAGAAACAGCACAGTGATGTATACGACATATATATTATGGGGAATGTATTTGTATTAGATTTTATATAATCTTACATGTATAATAAAAGCAGTTACAGTCAGTAATAGTATATTGACATGTATGTATGATAATGGATGATGTGGTAAGCGAGGACTCTAACATCGAATCACAGCCCAACCATTGAAGAGAGGAGAGGTAAGTTAAAAGTGCAAAAAATTTGCAGTGGTTTTTGGTTAAAGTCATGGATTAAGAACGAGTCCTGACAGATGGCGCGCCGAATGGCGGTGGAATCACGACGAGAACCGGCCGGACAGCGTCGGAGCGACCAAATGGTGACTGAACCGATCGAACCAGACTGAACCGACTGAACCGAACCGGACTGAACCGGCGGTCTGAATCGGGTTGAACCGGACCGGACCTGTTCAGCCAAAAAGAGAAGGAAAAAAGGAAGAAAAAGAAAAAAAAGAGAAAAAAATTGGAAAAATTTCCAGTGATGCAATCGAGCTTCGGGTAAGTCGGTAAGCGGTCGAATTAAATGATTTAATTTTTGGAATATTTAATTTGATAAATAATCGACTGAAAGTTTACCCTTAAATATATTTAATTATGTAGCTCGACGATTGACATCAACTGAGAGCTCAAGACAGCCTCGATTTGTGTACTATCATGGAATCTCGGGTAAGTAACCCTTATTTACGATAATTTGCATCGTTATGCGTGTTGCTGAATTACAGATTTAATTTTCGCATTAAATGAATTAAATTATGGAAATTGAGATAAATTGTTGTAAATAATTCATAAGCTGTCTGAGAGTTTAGAACGAGGCTAAATAAATACTGATGGGCCCAATGAGCCCAATAGGCCTCGATAGAGTGAAGAAATGGGCTTAAGGCCGATTAAGGCCCAATATGGGTAACATGGGCCTAATGATTTAAAATTAAGCCCAAAAAATTATGAAATACAATTAAATAGTATTGTATTTGACCTGATGAATGTGTATCCGCAGTTTCGGAGATTGGATTCAGAGCAAATCGGACTGCGTGATGAGTCATCAGTGGAAAGAGTAGCTAGAGGTAGCTACGCATATTTTAATAGTTTTTGTATACACTGATTTTGTATGTATACACTGTTATTGTATAATGATCCTAAAAGTGGTTTAAATGATTTTAAGGATCGAAATAGGTGAAAAGACTATTTTACCCCTATTGAGGGAAGTTCACCTAAGGATGGTGAAAGCATGACATGCATGAAATGCATGATTTAAGGAATTTTATGATTAAGAAATTTTATTGGTTTTAATCAAAGCAAAGCGATAGATTGGCCAGTAATTGCATGAATTTCACATGATAAGACTATGTAAATGTTATTTATATTTAAATGGAAATTTCTTTGGAAAACGGCCAGCTATCAAGTTTATATGGAAACAGATAGTGCCGACACGTAGTTCGCACTATATCTGCGTTTGTGAACGTGCATAAATGTGCTTGAGCGATTGATCGCACCTACTTGTGTGACATTATATGCATGAAATGTGCTAGAGCATGGTGCTGGCACTGATTTTTATTATTGTGAAATGAGAGCTGCTGGAGCCTAGCTCACACTCTGTTTTGACATGTTTTGACATGTTTTGATTTGTTTTGATGTGGTATGCATAAAATGGTGCTGGAGCGATTGCTCGCACTAGTTTTAATGATTTGACATGCATGAGAGATGCTGGAGCTTAGCTCGCATCTTGTTTTGATTTGATATTGCATAAAGCCGTGCTGGAGTGTAACTCACACGAGATTTGATTTAATTATGCATAAAGTTGTGCTGGAGTGTAACTCGCACGAGATTTGATTTACTTGAGCATTCATTTATGCTGGAGCGTTGCTCGCACAAAGTTTTATATGGTTTTCATAATTCATTTGAATGTTGTACTGGAGTTTTTCTCATACGAGGTTTTCACTGAGTTTTTATACATATCCGTACTAGAGCATTACTAGTACGTGGATTTCACTAGAAATTATAATCAGTTTAAGTCGTACTGGAGCGCTGCTCGTACACAGATTTTACTGATTTTTATGAAACTGTGCTAGAGCTTCGCTCGCACGAGGTTTTCTGATATCATGAATATACATGGAGCCGTGCTAGAGCTTCGCTCGCACAGGGATTTATATTACATGCATATAGCCGTGTTGGAGCCTCTTGTAGACTGTGTATCACAATGAGATGATATGCTCACACGTGCATTCTGAGACAGAGATGATTTGGGTGGATAAGACCTATTACAGGCACCCTTGATTGAGCTTGGGTTCACGTAGTACGTTGTACCGTGGGGATTGTTGGAGTGGAGTGGCATTAGCCACGAGGCAGCAAGCCTTGCCCTCGCAATCCTGGTGTTATGCTGTTCTGGCGGGTAGGACGACCCACCTCCCGTTTCAGGTGTGATACCCCGCACACTAGGTACCGTGTTGCCAAGGATCACTAGGATATGGCCATAGTCCTCGATGTTACTGATATAATCAGCTGATTGTCTCACATGATATGACTATTGGTCGATTGACCAGGGTAGACCCGAGGGAGGGGTCAGGCCCCCGGTTTTCTGATTTTATGATTTTATGATTTGTGACCCTGAAAGAATGGTAGTTTTATAACCGAAGTTTTACAATGAATTGTTTTACGAGTTGAGATTTGAATTATAAGATGCTTAACCCTTTTGGGTTATTTTATACTGCGTTTTAAATGAAATGATTTGAAAGCGGTAGCATGACGATGTTTTCCATGCTTTCATTTCAATTTCATGATTTGTCTTACATGACATGAAAGAATGCATGATCTTGTTTTACTTCATGCTTAGTCTGATTCAATGATGTCACATAGAATGCTATTGATGCATGAATTACACGATTTATATAGGCACGAACAATTTTGATAAACTAAGTCATTGATGAAATATATGATTTGTGCTTGCATTTTAAATGAGAAGAAATGGATTTTAAGGGCATGGCATTATGAGCATGTAGATAGTGGAGCTATCTACTTACTTGCATAATTGCCTTACTGAGCATGTGGTTTGCTCACCCCCTTATTTTCCCATCTTTTTAGAGCACTTGCAATAGTTATTAAGCGGCTGAGAACTTGCATGCTTGGTATCCACTGCTTTCTATCGAGAGACAGGTATATACATTTGTATGGTTTTGTATCTAAATATGTAATGCACAGTACTGTAAACGGATATGATGTCGGGGATGTAGAATTGTAAATACCATTGGGTATGTATTTATTTAAATTCAAAGAATAGTAAACTCTGATATGTGAATATGATTATGGAAATGGAATGGTAAATAAGTGAGAGGTGACTAACACCGAATCATAGCCCAACTGTGTTGTAGGATGGTCACGATGAGAGAAATGTAAGAATTAAATAATAAATGAAAAAGTGAAAAATTTACTCTGATTTTTAGGTAATTTGGGTCGTGACATATGAAGGCCAGATCGATCTCATAGGATGAGAGATCGATCTGAAAGAGCCAAAATGCTCTTATTTGAGCAATGGAATAGACCAGATCGATCTCCTAACACATTTGTAAAATACAGATTGATCCTTAATGGAACAGATCGATCTCCTTAGCTCTCGGGTTGAAGCAAGATCGATCGCCTCCCAAGCTAGATCGATCTCCTGGAACTACTACCTGAGACAGATCGATCTCCCATACTCAACAGATCGATCTCCTACCTCAAATTGTCGTGAAAAAGATGGATTTTAAGAGGACCAGATCGATCTCCACTCAAGACAGATCGATCTTATCAAGCTGAATCTATAAATAGGAGCAGCTGAAATATGCAAATCACGAAAATAACCATTCTCTCTCCATTCCAAACCCAAAAACCTAGATTTTACTCTCTAAATCCAGTTATTTTCAGTAAGATTTGAGGGAAGACTATTAGAGACAAAGTTGATCACATCAAAGAGAGGAACAACATAGTTGGAAGGCATTTTCCCCATTCATTGGATTTAAGCAACAAGGTGCATTTCAATTGGAGTAAAGAGGAAACCAAGCTAGGTGAGTTTCTAAAACACCAACTTAAGTACATTGCTAAGCTATTGATGTTTGGGATTGATTTGGGGTGTTTAGTATTGTTAGAAACTATCTAAAATGTATTGGAATAATTATGACCTAGAAATGGTCTAGTTTGAGAAAGTGGAGTGTATTGAGGATAATAAGGTTATGGGTATGATTTTAAGTTGTTGCTAGTGAATAGATTGTGAGATTTACCAAAAAGGGGTAAAATGTGGATTAAGGCATTGGTAAAATGCATAAATGGATTATATTGACTAGTGAGGTCAAAAAGTGAGTTAGCGACATTAACTCAAGTGAATTGGTGGATGAATCGCAGCTCCCGAGGATACACCAGAGCAAGACGAGCCAAGAGCGCATGAAACTAAGAGGAAGAGAGTTGCACTCAAGTAAATTGAGGTAAGGGAATTTTGTGGACTCTTAAAGATATCTGTGCACAATTTGGGTGCTTAAATGTTTTACTAGAATGTATGAGATATTAGGAAATGATATTGGGTGATTGAAGGGTAAAAGTTGGGTGTTTGAGAAATGTGCATGAAAACAAAAGGCATATTGCTTTGGAAAATCATGTTTTATTATTTTTTAGCAAGTGATTGGTAGGTTGGCTAAAATTTGAAATGATTTACAAAAGAAATGAGTTGTTTTGGTTTGTTAACCATATTTTGCAAAGAATTGAGCCACCTACATTGTTTTCGTGAGAATGAAAATGTGCTAGAGTATGACTCGCACGAGATTTGATGTGTTTTATACGCATGAGTGCTGAAGCTTAGCTCGCACTAGTTTTCACATGGACTTCATACTGGCTTTGGCATGATGCTTGGAGCATAGCTCGCATTAGATGCCCACCTTATTATTGTCGTGCTTGGAGCTTCGGGTAGACTGGGTGTCACACCGATTAAATAGGCTCGCACGTGCATTTGTGATATTTTGACATGTTGATAGCCGTGTTAGGAGCTTCGGGTAGACAAGAGGTCGTACCGATTAAATAGGTTCACACGTGCGTTTTTGAGATGTGGAGTGATATGATATGTTGATGTGGGTCCATGGAGTACGTTGTACCGTGCATGTTGCATTGAGTGCGTTGTACCGTGTTGAGATGTGATATGCCGTCTTCGGACGAGATCTGCTTTGGACCGACGGGTAGGATTTGACCCACCTCCCGTGTGGAAGCAGATAGTAGTGATATCCCGCAAACCTGATCCGTGTAGCCAGTATCACAGGTTATGGCCATAGTCCAAGAGGTTATTTCCCTTATTGAATTGCATACCTCACATGTCTATTGCTTTGTGAATAAATCCATGTTTGAAATGATTTATGGGTCAAGACCATCCGAGGGAGGGGCTGAGACCTAACAAGTGTTGAATTGTTTTGAGATATCAATTTTGTTAATGGTTTCAAAGTGCACTGATGCATGATGTTTAATGCTATGCTCACTTGTGAAATATGCATGATGATTAATGCCATGCTTTACTTATAAATTATGCATGATGATTAATGCCATGCTTTACTTATAAATTATGCATGATGATTAATGCCATTCTTTACTTATAAATTTTGCATGATGGTTAATGCCATACTTTGAATGGGTTTTGTGCACTAAATTTTAATAGCGTGAATTGCTTTACATACCATTAACACAATCATACACTCATGTTTTGAAATAAAATGATGAACTAAATGCTTTGAGCATGGCATCACGATCACGTAGATAGTACAATATCTACTTGTTCGCATGATTGCCTTATTGAACGTGTGGTTTGCTCACCCCCCCTTATTTTGCCCCTCTCTGTAGAGATTTGATTATAGATTAAGCGTGACTGGAGGCTTATCCCTTTTGGTATCCACTGCATCCAATCGCTAAAGGTATACACACTTGAATTATTTTGTATTTAGACATAGCACAGTAGCATTTTGTATGTAAACATTGGGGATGTAAAGCAATGTAAACACTTGTAAACAATAACTAATGTATTTATAAAAGTATTCACTTTTGAAATTAAATTGTTATGGATGGATGAGGTAGACATTGACACACAGCCCAACTGTTGAGTGTGTAGCTGATCACGATCGAGGTAAGGATGATTAATAAACAACGCATGGAAACGAAAAAAATTTGTACGTATTTGGTAAGTTGAGGATCGTAACACAATCACTCCAATGATTCTCCAAATAAATATTTTACTATAAATCATCAAATGTATATCTTAGATTCACTCAGAAACACAAGAAAAACCTAATAAAAATCATCAAAAATCTAACTTACACTTACCCATGAACAAGACAGTTTCTATCCAGTAACTTCTCTCTAATATTTACCTAGGTAAATGAACTTTTCTTGGCTGGATTTTTAATGTGCTATAGAGGACTCATAGGGGAATATTTCATCCTTCTTTTTCGTTACCTAATTCAGGCAGGAAGGCCACCAGAAAATTCACTCAATGCTGGGTGAACAGTACCATTTTGGGAATGAATGAGGGAGGAAGACAGGGCTGGTTCTCTCTGGTTTTTAGGGATAATGAGGTAATTTCAGGTGCAATGGAATCCTTATTAAGTGTAATTAATATCTGGAGTGAATGAGAGCCATCCGATTAGAGGAGGTTAATCAAATCCAATGTTTTACACAAGTGGGTCTGCTGACTAGGTTGGACAGATTTCTGTCTTGTTTTTATAAAATCCAAAAACAAATATTTCTGGTCCAATTTCTTCCAAATTTCCAATTCTCCATTGTTATATTATGTCTCTTGTATCTCTCATAAAACTTTAGGGGTCACTTGTCTTAGAAAATTTTCCCGATTGAGCTCGTTTTACTTGATTGGGTCTATACAGAGCAAAATGGCTTTAAGCTTTTGGTTCACTTTAAAAATTCATTTAAATATCTAAACCTTTATATTTCCACTTAATTTTAATTCCCCAAGTAAAGCTTACCTTATGCTAACTTTCCATGGCCTAAAAATTATTTTCTTGACTTTTTATAATTTATTCCAAATTTATTTCTTAACTAGGCCCACTTTTCTCGGTTTATCGTAAACTCAAGTTTTATTAGCTTTTTCACTTCTATTACTTTAGTTTTCACTTACTAACATTATTTTATGAACTTACATACATTCTTAAGTGAATTATTGGGCTTAGAGTCTTACCTCAGTTTTTTTGCCACCGAGCCCCGTTCATAATCCCGAGTGCTTTAATCACTTTGGGCCGACATAACATTATTTAGAGTACTTGGTTATTTCTCAACTTTCATTTACTTACTAATGTGGAAATTTTTGGTTGTACACTCACTAAACTTTTTGGAGGCTTCCTTAATAAAATGTGTTGATCTTAAGAACTATAATGAGGATGATGATAATCTTTTTGAGGCACTACAATTGTTAGAGGTTTCCTCTCTAATAAAGATCACCTAGTTTGAGACTTTCGACACCTCATCTGCTCCAACATTAGATGCCTCTCCATCCACTAGTGACCCTCATGTTTTAGAGCTTAAGTCCTTGCCCTCACGTCTTAGATATGTGTATCTAAGTGAGTCCTGCAATAAGCTAGTTATAGTGTCTACTGTTCTCTCTACTGATCAGGACGAGAAGTTACTACAAGTTTTGAGAGAGCACTAGAAGGCCATTGGTCGATCTATTTCTAATCTTGAATGTATTAATCCCTCAATTTTTACGCATAAGATATTATTAGAGAAGGGGTATAGGTCATCAGTAGAGCACTAGCGCAGGTTGAATCCTGTGATGAACAAGTAGTCAAAAATGAGATAATTAAGTGGTTAGATGTTGGGATCGTATATCCCGTTTCAGACATTGCTTGGGTGAGCCTGGTTTAGTGTGTCCCTAAGAAGGAAGAGATGATTGTGATTGAGAATGAGAATGAGAATGAGAACAATAAGGACATCCCCACTAGGACTGTCACTGGTTGGCATGTCTGTATGGATTATCGAAAGTTTAATAAGGCCACCAAGAAAGACCACTTCATTTTGCCTTTTATTGACCACATGCTAGATAGATTAGCTAGTCATGAGTTCTACTGCCTACTAGATGGGTACTCTAGGTACCATTAGATAGTTATAGCCTTAGAGGACTAAGAAAAGACCACTTTCAAATGTCCCTATGGGACATTTGCACTTAAGAGGACGCCATTTAGCCTATGCAATGCACCTACTACCTTTCAGCGTTGCATGATGGCTATATTTCATAACATGGTAGATGGATTTCTAGATGTCTTCATGGATTTTTTTTTTGTATTCGGGGATAGTTTTGATCTCTATCAGCATAACTTGGCACTGATTTTGAAGAGACGTGAAAAGATAAATTTAGTATCGAATTGGGAGAAGTGTTATTTCATAGTTAGGGAAGTTATCATGCTTGGGCATAAGATTTCATCGAAAGGGATAGAAGTGAATAAAGCTAAAGTGAAAATCAATGAGAAGTTACCTCCCTCTACCTCTATTAAAGAAATCAAGAGTTTTTTTGTGCTGTACAGGCTTTTATAGAAGGTTTATAAAGTGTTTTTTCCTAGGTCTCAAAGCCTTTATGTAACCTTCTTGACAAGGATATTGCATTTTATTTCGATAAGCATTGCTTGGATGCACTTAAGACTTTGAAGGAGAAGTTAGTTACAACCCCCATGATTATAGCTCTGGATTAGAGTTTGCCGTTTGAGCTGATGTATGATGAAAATGAGCATGCAGTTGAGGCTGTACTTTAACAGAGAAAAAGAAAAGTATTTCATACTATCTACTACGCGAGTAAGACTCGAATGAAGCCTAGTAAAACCATGCTACCACCGAGAAGAAGCTGTTGGCAGTGGTATTTATTTTTGATAAGTTTCACCCCTATCTCATTGGTACTAAGGTGGTAGTACACACTAATCAGTCTGACATCAAGTACTTAATCTCTAAGAAGGATGTAAAACCTAGATTGATTAGATGATTTTCCTGCTTCAGGAATTTGACTTAGAGATTAGAGATAGGAAAACGACTGAGAATTAGGTAGCTAACCATCTATCTAGATTAGAGAGTTGACTTAAGGAAAATGGTACAATAATTAACGAGTCATTTCCTGGTGAGCAGTTGTTTTCTTTTGAGCACTCTAGTTTGCCTTAGTATGCTGACTTTGTTAACTATTTGGTAAGCCCTGGTTTGACTGCCTAACAAAGAAAAAGTTCTTAAGTGATGTCAAGTATTATATGTGGATGAGCCCTTCCGGTACAAGTAATGTAAAGATCAAATTTTAAGGAGGTGTGTCCCTATGGAGGAAATAGAGGATATACTTAGACATTACCATTCTTCTAATTATGGAAGGCAATTTGGAGGTGAAAGGATAGTTGCCAAGGTTTTGCAATCTAGATACCACTAGCTCACTTTGTTTAAGGATGCTAACTACTTCATGTCTAGATGTGACAGGTGCCAAAGGGTAGATAATATTTTCAGAAAGAATGAGATACCTCTGACCAACATTTTAGAAGTTAAGATCTTTGATGTTTGAGGCATAGATTTCATGAGACCTTTTATTCCTTCATATAGTAATCTCTCCATTCTAGTGGCTATAGACTATATGTATAAATGGGTTGAAGCGATGACTTTGCCAACTAATGATGCCAAGGTCGTGATTTGGTTTTTGAAAAGAATATTTTTATGAGATTTGGCACACTTAGAGCTATCATTAGTGATGAGAGATCCCGGTTTTGTAACAAGAGTTTTGATGGACTTTTAGGGAAATATAGGGTCAAGTAAATGTGAGAACCCTAGATTTCGATTTTTTCTTCTCTAATTTATTTAAAGAATTAATATGTTGTTTTATTTGGATGATTTTAGGGCTGAGCCTATACCTAGTTGGAGCAAGGAGATGAGCTCGAAGTCTAAGATGGTTTAGTAACCCGAATATTCTCTCATGTATGACTTTGTGTATTAAGTAAGGACAAGTAATGATTTTATTTATATATTGAATAAGGCATGATGTTCTAAGAATTGCATTTGGATGAATGAAAATGAGTGTTTAAGGTTATGAATGACTAGAATAAGAAATAAAAAAAAGTTATTAAGCTAACATGGTAGGAGTTTGAAAGCTACCTTAAGGAATGGTGTTTAAGTATGTGAAATGCTACCTTAATGCCATCCAAGGAATGGATATCTTAATAAAAATTAAGCCTACAAGATTCTAAGAATTATTTATAAAGAATAATAGGATGATTACGTAAGATTAAAGGTCGATTCTAAGCTTGCAAAGTTGCCAAGCACTTAAGGAGAATGCCATGAATTTAGGGGCATAAACATGGTCAAATGAAGATTAAAGAAATTTGATATTTAACCAAGAAAAATAAATAATGTAACTAATAAGATATGAAATGAAGTTTTAAAGTTATTAAATAAGGTTGATAAAGTGGCCAAAACAAATTTTTAAAGTAAAGGCCAAAACCGTGGAGTTCATTGGAGCTAGCCCAAGAAATGCACCTAAATGGTATGGAAATTATTCACTTTAAAATTTGGAGTTAATTTATTCTTAAAATATACTTAAAATGGGAAATTGTTTTTGAAGAAACCATGCCAAATTCTGAAAGGAAGGTTATGAAATAAATTAATCAAAATAGTGCACAGGTTTACGTACCACTACGAGCAAATGATCTATCAGGGTTCCCTGATTTAGGGGGTTAATTTTATTTTAAATCTTAATTTGATCAGACCATGGACTTAAATTATAAATTATATTATTTTTATACTTAATTTAGGGTCATGTCCCCTTTCTTTCTAGCCAAACCCAGAGAGAACAACCATCACAAGTCAAGAAGGTCCCACCCAATGCATCACTATATACCTCCCCTTCCTGATTTTTTTTTCTGCATCAAGACCACCTTTTGTGGTTGAGGTCCTTAAATATGATTTTAGAATTGGAAGTTCCCTACACCATATATTTTTTTGGCGATTTAAGAAAGCCATCTAAGAGGTGTTTCCTGGCCTAGAAGAACAGGGCATAAAAACTGCCCTACATTAAGGTAAGCCAAGTTTTGAGGTTTTGTTTCTAAGGTTACTTTGCTTATTAAATTGTGAGGTTTTCACAATGATTTTGGATTTTAAATTACAACTAAAATCTTGAGGAAAAGAGGTGTTGAAGGTTGGTCCAATATCAAGTTGGGTAAGGAAATTTATTTAGATGATGATGGATGTTAACTTGATGATTTTGGAATGCTTTGATGTTGATTGACTTGTTGTTTGCAAAATGGCATAATACTTTAGGGTTATGACATGGCAATTTTAGGTTTCGTATGTTGATTAGATTTTAAAATTTGTATGAATTAATTAATGATGATTTAAGGTTAGTTTTAAAGGAAGGTCATGGGCAACGCATTTTGGGGTTTTGGCAAACGTGTAAAGTTTAAAGTTGTGACTTAAAAGGCAATGTACTAAGTTAGTTAAGATTATGTTAAGACTAATTTTGAGGTTAGAAATTAAAAAGGAAGACTATAAGTGATGATTGTATGTATGTATTGACTAAGGAAATATGGAATGAGAAAGAATTTGGATGAATGAAAATGAGCATTTAAGGTTAAGGATAAAAGAATAAGAAAATAACCAAGTTACTTAAGCTAACAAGCTAGGAATTTGGGAGCTTACCTTAAGAAATTGTATTCAAGCCTATAAAAGGCTACCTTAATGCCATCTTATGATTGGAAAACTTGATGTGCATCGAACCCACAAGGTTCTAACAGAGATTAAGAAGGAAAATGGAATGAGTAAGCAAGAATAAGGGTTGATTTTAAGCCTACAAAATCACCTAAGCATTTAAGGGCTTAAACACAGCAAAATAGAATTAAAAAAGACTAGATATTTTACTAAGATAAAAATATAATGAAACTAAGTTGATTAAGAGTTGTAATGAAGTTTTACAGTGCACAATTAAGGTTGTTTAAGTGGCCAAAATAAATTGGGAATTTGGAGGCCAAAACCGTGAGTTGCAGCAGGCTATCCAACATTCCTCCACGAATTAAGGGATTAATCTTTTTCAAATTCTATCAAGGGCTGACCATGGGCCTCAGGCAACTTATATACTATGTTTATAGTTAATTTAGTGCCAATGCCCCTTTATTTTTCAACCAAAATCCGAGAGAAAAGAAAACCTCATGTTAAAAACTACCCTGCCGAGGCATCCCTATAGCATTATCCTTCTTGATTTTTTTTAAGGCACTAGACGATCAATCTGTGTTGTAAACTTTAATTATTTAATATCTATACCCAAGATCTCATATTCAATCATCAAGAAAATTAGAATATAGAAACATACCTGGATCTATTGGAATTAATTGATTAGGGGTTAGCAGTTTTCCATGTCTAAACCTTACTTTATGAGAGAAAACCCTAACTCACTTACTGGTGGGATATGAGAATGAGAAAAATTAACGTTTAGACTGGGGAATATAATATATTTATCACTATAGTATACTTTATCCTATTTTGGACTATCATTAAAATAGAATAAAATATTAGGTCTCTACACATTGTAAAGCCTATACTGATTGAGATGCTCTAAAGTCTAATAACTTTATTTGATCACTTTTAAATGGACTAAACAAATTAGATAGTCCGTAATGTACAATTAATTGATATATGTTGGCCCACATAAATACTTTCCCAACAATCTAAGCTTGATTCCTTTAAGACCGATTGTTGTCATACTACAATATATATTTTTTTGGGATTTTACTAAGCTCATATTGAAGGTGATTTATGGCTAAGAAGAATGGGACATGGAAACTGCAAAACCCAAATTTTCTCATATTGCTATTGGTTCTAAGTTAAATTGAGAAGTCTAAGACTCATGTAAATGTTCATGTAGGGCCCAGAATGATCGAGATGCTCGGGATAGTGGCACGAAGCCTGAAACACCCATTTCGAGGTAAGGATGCAATTTTAAGTATTTTTCAAAAATATGATTTAAAACATGTTTTGATTATTAGAAAGTGAACCTAAGGTGTTGAAGTGAAAAAATTAGTGAAACTCGGGTTTACACTAAACCGACCAAATAGGCATAGTAAGAGGAAGAAATTCGGCATAAATTCGGAATAAATTCTAGAACTTCACGAAAATTATTCTGAGACCATAGGAAATTCACATAAGGCATAATTGACATGGGGAATGGGAATGAAGATGGAGTGGAAATATGAGGTTTCAGTGTTAGAATTAGTTTTTAAAGTAAATCGAAAACCTTAAGCGATTTCGATTGGTATCGACCAAATCGCGCAAAATGCACCCAATTGAGAAACGTTTCTTAAACAAGAGGGCCCCAAAATTTTATGGAAGACACTAGGGACATAGTACAACACTCGAAAAATGGAAAATTGGAGGAAAATGGGCCGTACCTAATTTTTATGAATTTTACAAAATAGGGCACTGGGCTGCCCTACTTCAGGAATCTGTATACCCAACAAACTTAACCTAATTTGAAGCCCATCCAAAAGTCCAAAATATTAGAGCCTCTCCAGACCTAAAATAGACTTATTAAGCTTTCCTTAGGCTTTTTAATCACGAAGAAATGACTTACCAAATGAGAGAACTTACCTGGAGAAGTTGCCATAGGCGTCCTTCAAGAGTTCAAAGTGTGTGAATTTTTCGGCCATCTTCCGACCATTTTCAGGCATTGGTCAAGAAGGATCAAATCTTTCTCCTTAACCTCTATACAACATATAAACAATTCAGCTCCAAACAAGGTCATTTGCTAGGTAAAAATCTAGTGAGAAGAATAGGGGCAAAAACTGCCCGGTTCTGAGGTGAGAGAAAGCTTTAATTTTGAAAGTTTTTGATTGGTTTTTCTTTTTGTTTTGGATGATTTTAAGAAGTTTACATGTTGATTGATAGCTTAGAATTTTCGCTAGTGCAAAAATGGCTGGTCAAAGTGTAAGACCCCGTATATGTATAATGGTAATGTGAATAATTGGATCAAATAATATGAATGGACTTGTAATGTAAAGTATGATTGATGTAAGTCCATGGATTCAATGTATGTATCTGTAATATAAATTGTAACGTACATACAAGTTTCATTGAGTATGAATACGAAGAAATGAGTTCTAGCAAGTGATGGATGTGATTGAGACTCAAGATGAGTAGTGTGGTAAAATGGAATGGAGTTATGCTTCCATTTGGTTTTATGTAGCATGCCTTTGAACATACAATGAATGCACATAAGTTTCAATGTGCATAAGGTATGAATGGATGCCATTTTCAAGTTATAAAGGTGGATGGATGAGAAAATGGCCATGGCAATAGATTGAGGGTGTGTTGGTATGAGTTGCAGCAATGAAACTGCAGGAAATCTGGAAAACATGAGGTCCAGATCGATCTCCTAGGATGAGAGATCGATCTGGAAGAGCCAGAATGCTCTGATTTGGGCGAAAGAATAGAGCAGATCGATCTCCAATGGAGCCAGATCGATCTGCCAAGCATTCTGTAAGTGAAAAGATCGATCCTCAAGCACCCAGATCGATCTCCTTAGCTCTCTGTTTGGGACCAGATCGATCTCATGCTTCGACAGATCGATCTCATGCTTCAACAGATCGATCTCATTGCTTCGACAGATCGATCTCAGGCTTAAAAATGCCGTGAAAAAGATGGATTTTAAGGGACCAGATCGATCTCCTCTTGGACCAAATCGATCTCCTCAAGTCATTTCTATATAAGGAAAGCTGAAAAATCTGGAAATCTCGAAACCTCCCATTTTCAACCCAAAAACCCAACTTTCCCTCTCTAAAATCAGCCATTTTCAGTGAGATTTAGAGAGAGATCATTAGAGGCAAAGTTGTTCCTATCAAAGAGGAGAACAACATAGTGAGAGGGAATTTTCCCATTTTTGGAATTGAAGGAGTTGAGGGCATTACCAATTGGAGCAAGAAGAGAAATCATATTGGTAAGATTCTAACACTCCAATCCAAATGCATTAGCTATTTAATTGATTTTGGAGTTGATTGGTATGAGTATTGATGGATAAACTACCTAAGAATGTAGTGGAAGTGGTGTGACCTAGAAATCTAAAATGGGTATAATGTGAGGATATGTGAGATTGAATGAGCTTATGATTTATGGCATGCTAAAGTTGTTATTGGGGTAATGTTTATGATTCTAGATGGTTAGATGGAATTACTTGGTGAGTTGGAGGAATTGTGAAAATGGATATGTATATGATTGATAAATGCCATAGTGAGGGAATTCATGGAATATGAACACTATGAGCTTAATGTCGATTTAACATCGATTTTGAATAAGTTAATAGGCCTAAGAAGATCCATAGACTCGAGTTATGGGTAAAGTAATGAAATGAGGCCGTATAAGCGTTAATAGAGGCTATAGGTTAAATTGACTATAGCAAGCGCAAGGGTTGCATTGTATGGATCGAATATAATGCGAGATACGATTTTGTGCAGTCCCCGAAGAGTTCGTTGAAGGCGAACCAAACCGTACGAGTAAGCAGCTTAAGGAAGTGGAATCACGCATCGCGATTCCAGGTAAGGGAATTTTGTGAGTATATAGAGATAGCTGCTCGTATTTTGAACTGGGTGAATATTGGGTGTTGTATGAAATGCATGAATTGCTCAAATAAATGATGGATGGTATTCGTGAATGATGACGAGTATATGCGTGGTTTTGGATTTGAAGTGGATTTTATGAAATGGGATAGTAAGGCTAATAATTGCATAAATCTAATGTTTTGATGTTTTTCCAAAATGAATTGCTTGGTTTTAAGCAAGCTCGTAGATAGGACGGCTAGTATTGTATGGTTCTTGTGCAAAAACATTTGTGAGTGCTAAACCCGAATTGCCGGGATTGATGAATTGTATATGAGCCGCCTATCACAGTTGTATGACATAAATCGCGCTAGAGCCTCGCTCGTGCTGGATTTCTATGTTTTCATTTGTATGAAACATGCTGGAGCCTAGCTCGCACCTTGATTTGGAAACTATAATGATATTTATAAACCGTACTGGAGCTTCTGTTCGTACGTGGACTTTGAGTGGTTGTCTTATGAGTATAACCGTACTAGAGCTATGGTCGTACGCGCCTCTTTATGAGAAGATGCATGATGCATGAGTCGTGCTAGAGCTTTGCTCGCACAAGTTTGTACGAGGGGATACGTATAAGGTTGTGAAAGTGGGTAAGATCCTTAAGCCTTACATCCTTAAGCCCTACATCCTTAAGCCCAAAGAGGCGGGGAGGCTCTGTTTGGTGGGGAGGCTCTCTTACGGTGGGATCCTTAAGCCAACATCCTTAAGCCCAAAGAGGCGGGGAGGCTCTGTTAGGCAGGGAGGCTCTCCTACATAGGTACGATAAAGGTAAGATCCTTAAGCCCTACATCCTTAAGCTAACATCCTTAAGCCAACATCCTTAAGCCCAAAGAGGCGGGGAGGCTCTGTTAGGCGGGAAGGCTCTGTTAAGCGGGGAGGCTCTGTTCGGTGGGGAGGCTCTCTTACGGAAAGGATCCTTAAGCCCTTCATCCTTAAGCTAACATCCTTAAGCCCGAGGAGGCAGGGAGGCTTTGTTAGGCGGGGAGGCTCTGTTCGGCAGGGAGGCTCTCCTTCACGGAATATGGAAAACTCTTGGTATGGGGTAGATAAGACCTAGGAATGGCACCCCCAATCCCGATATGAGTCTGCGGAGTACGCTGTACCGTGTATATCACATGGAGTACGATGTACCGCATGATGGTTATGTGATGAGAAAGTCTGGCGAGGGATAATCCATCTTCGTGCCAGCATGATACCCCGCACACCGGGATGCGTGTGGTCTGGGATGATTTATGATGTAATGATTCACATAGGCACTTTTGATATAGTGACCTAGATTTATACACATGCGTGAATTGTGGAATGTAAATGTGGTCGTGATTGTGAGTTGATTTGATGGTGTTATGGTGTTGGTTTAAAAAGGAAGTTTCTTAAAGAATTGCCCTTTTATGAATTTAAATGAGATTGAGCATGAGATGATTTATACATGATGTCTCTACCATGTTTTATATGCCAATGCACATGATTTTGATACATGATATATATGTATATTCATATGGCATAGTTTTATTCCTCATGCTCCTACTATAAATGATTTATGCATAACACTATCAGCATGTAGATAGAGTAGTTATCTACCATGCTTGCATTATTGCCTTACTGAGCGTGTGGTTACTCATCCCACTCTATTTTCCCCCCTACAGAGCGTGCATAGTAGCCCAGTGAGGACTGAGGCGTATTATTTTGAACTCCGCTGCATCTCCATCGCTAAGAGGTATATACACAGTGATTCTTTTTGTATCTAAACAATGTAAAAGCACAGTATTCTTTTGAGTTGTACTTATGGGGGATGTAGATGTCAGTAAAACATGTATTCGTATAAGTACACGATTAAATGCACATGTATGACATCGTTTTAATTAATTGAGAATGAATGAGATGTGGTGTTTATTATTGACTCACAGCCCAACAGTGTGTGGTGAGCTTAGTTCACGACCGGGTAAGGTAACAGTAAAACACGAAAAATTTTCAGTGATTTCGGTTAAAGAGAATGGAATTGGGTCGTGACAGAGATTGGTATCAGAGCTGTGTTGGCCTGATGTGAGTCATTAATAAAATGTAGGAAAGTACATCCCCATAGTACTGTGCTTTTGTTTAGATATAACTGTGTATACCGTGATGGATTGAGCTTAATGAATTATTATAATATAGGGAGTTAGGCACTATGCCAGTTACACGCAAAGGTAGAGGGGCGAGAGCACGTGCTAGAGGCCGTAGAGGTAGGCCTGAGAGCCGTGCGGAGCCACAGACTGAGCAGGCTCCATAGAACCCTGCTGAGAGAGCAGGTGATACTGAGGCTCGCTTCGCTAGATTAGAGCGGAGTATTGAGAGTCTGGTGGAGATAGTCAAGCAGGCCTTGGGCGCCGGTGACAAACGAGGTCCTGCAGTACAACCTACTACTGAACAGGCAGCTGCAGAGGCGGAGAGACCTCATGCTGCTGAGACAGCTACAGTTACACCACCTCCAGCTCAGGATATAGCTTCTCCTATCGCTCCACAGCAGAGCGGTAGTGATTTGGGTTATGACTGCGACTTGAGCAGGCTGTGAGAGTTTCAAGCGCTGAAACCCCCAGTGTTTAGAGGGGTGAAGGACCCAGTGATTACGGAGGATTGGGTGTATGAGATGGAGAAACTGTATAGGTTTTTCCGATGCACTTCAAGTGAGAAGGTTGCCTTTGCCGTGTTTATACTGAAAGGCGAGGCCGAGCATTGGTGGAGGTCCACCGAGGTTATTTTGAGGGCCAGACACTCTGAGATCTCATGGGAGATATTTCTAGAGGCCTTCAGGAGATAGTATATTCCAGCTACCGCACAGAGGAAATTGCGGATGGAATTTATGAATTTGGTTCAGGGGAACCGGACTGTGGATGAGTATGAGTCCAAGTTTATGTCATTGGGAAGATATGACCCTGACACGATGGGTAGTGATACCCGGAAGATTCAGAAGTTCATGGATGGATTGAGATTGGCCATCCGGACTAAGCTAGCTCCCTTCGATATTGTGACTTATGAGGAGGCGGTACATAAGGCTCAGTTATGTGAACAAGACTTTGAGCGAAATGCCTCCGAGCTTGGGAGAGTCAGTGTTAAAAAGGACAAGGATCGAAAGAGATCCGGGTTTGAAAGAGTGGCCAAGAGAGATGGCCAAAGATTTTTTGAGAAGAGGCCAAAGATTGAGGAGGTGCGGGAGAGAGCTGCTAGACCTCCCGTATACCCAGCCTTGACTGCGCCGAGGGGCATGACTATTGGGGGACCACGACCTACTACTGATCAGTGTAGGAGATGTGGGAGATTTCATGGGAATAGGCCCTGTCTGATGACCCCTATGGTGTGTTTTAGATGTGAGAGACCAGGACATATGGCTAAGTATTGTCCCGAGAATATGGAGATTGCCCCACAGAAGGGCAAGGAGCCTGAGGGAGCTCCAGTTGAGACAGCAGCCCCGAGGAGGAGGGCTACAACTGAGGAAAAAGGGAAACAGGCTGCGGGTGTGAGCAGAGGAAGAGTACATGCACTGGATCAGGACACCGCAGATGCTTCGACGGATGTGATAAAAGGTACCATTCGAATCTTTAATTTAGAAGCATTGGTATTATTTGATCCTGGTGCCACACATTCTTTCATATCACCTTCCTTTGCACATAAATTGTTGAAATATGTGAAACCAACATTGTTGGATAAAATGTTGATGATTTCCACACCCATGAATGATAGTCAATTGACTGAGCATGTATGTAGGGATTGTAAATTAAAGATAGAGGGGAAGGAAATGATAGCCAATCTGATTTTATTAAATATGAATGATTTTGATGTAATTTTGGGAATGGATTGATTGGCTACCAATCGTGTTGTGATGGATTGTCATGCCAAAACATTGATGTTTTCAGGATTAGACAATCTTATTATAAACTTTGATGAAAAGAAATGATATGGAATTAGCATGGTTGTTGTAAATAAAAGGAGTATGACTTTAAATTCATATTGCTTGAGAGATAAATTTATTGTTTTTGATAAATGATGAATGTGGAGTGATGGTTTATGTTACTAACGATGGAGAGGATAATGTGAAAGGTTCATTGCATACATGGTCGATATAGATGAGGCACATCCGGAATTGAAAGACATACCCGTAATTACGGATTACCCTGATGTCTTTCCGGATGAATTACCAGGACTACCACCTGAAAGGGAAATGGAATTTTACATTGAGTTAGTGCCTGGTACAGAGCCGATATCGAAGCCACCCTATAGAATGGCTCCGATAGAATTGGAAGAGCTGAAGAAACAGCTGCAAGAGTTGTTGGAGAAGGGGTTTATTAGACCGAGTGTCTCACCTTGGGGAGCACCGGTTCTATTTGTA
Source organism: Firmiana major (assembly GCA_033439115.1). Taxonomy (NCBI): domain Eukaryota; kingdom Viridiplantae; phylum Streptophyta; class Magnoliopsida; order Malvales; family Malvaceae; genus Firmiana; species Firmiana major. The sequence continues at coordinate 46,114,280 of CM065896.1, read as the reverse complement.
AGGAAGAAGGATGGAAGCCTTCGACTGTGTATAGATTACCGGTTGTTGAATAAGGCCACCATTAAGAACAAGTACCCCCTTCCAAGAATCGATGATTTATTGATCAGCTCCAGGGAGCCGAAGTATTTTCTAAGATAGATTTGCGGTCAGGGTACCATCAGTTGAGGATCAGGAGTGGAGATGTACCCAAGACAGCATTTCGTACCCGTTATGGCCACTACGAGTTTTTGGTGATGCCATTCGGATTGACGAATGCTCCCGCAGCATTTATGGCATTGATGAATGATGTATTCAAGCCATACCTAGACAAGTTTGTGATTGTTTTCATAGATGACATTTTGGTGTATTCCAAGTCCAGGGAAGATCATGAGGAGCACTTGAGGATAGTTCTGCAGACCCTTCGAGAGAGAGAATTGTATGCCAAACTCAGCAAGTGTAACTTTTGGTTGGAACAGATCTCATTTCTGGGGCATGTTGTGTCTAAGGATGGGGTATCAGTGGATCCATCCAAGATAGAGGCAGTTGTGCAGTGGGAACAGCCCAAGACAGTAACTGAGATCAGAAGTTTCCTGGGATTGGCAGGATATTATCAGAGATTTGTAGAGGGTTTCTCCAGACTAGCTGCTCCGTTGACACGCCTCACGCGTAAAGATGTTAAGTTTACATGGGATGAGGCATGTGAGAGGAGTTTTGGGGAGCTTAAGTGTCGATTGACGACTGCTCCAGTTCTCACCATTCCTACCAGCTCAGGAGGATTCTCGGTGCATACGGATGCATCACACCAGGGACTGGGCTGTGTGCTTATGCAGGATGGGAAGGTAGTTGCCTATGGATCTAGACAGTTGAAAGATCAGGAGAGGAACTACCCGACACATGATTTAGAGTTGGCGGCCGTAGTATTTGCTTTGAAAATATGGCGCCACTATCTCTATGGTGAGAAATTTCAGGTGTTCACAGATCATAAGAGCCTTAAGTACCTGTTCTCGCAGAAAGAGCTGAATATGAGACAGAGGAGATGGCTCGAACTCCTGAAAGACTATGATTGTGAAATCATGTACCACCCATGTAAGGCAAATGTAGTTGCCGATGCTTTGAGTAGAAAGAACCTTGGGTTGGTGTCTTATATGATGGTACGGGAACATGAGTTGTTAGAACACTTTGCGAACCTCAGTTTGGATGTAACCCCACCTGGATCTGAGAGACTTGAGATCATGGCTAGTTTGAGACTAGAGCCAGAGTTGATTGGCCGTATTCGGCAAGCCCAGCAGAGCGATCGACGGTGTATCGATTGGCTGAGGCAGATACAGACAGGTGTGGGTAGTGATTTTGAGCAGGGTACTGATGGCTTATTGAGGTTCAGAGGCAGAGTATGCGTTCCCAGGGATCCTGAGATAAGGAGAACGATTTTATCAGAGGCTCACTCATCGAAGTATACGATACATCCGGGAAGTACCAAGATGTATCAAAACCTTCGGAAGGTTTATTGGTGGTCTGGAATGAAAAGAGACATTGCTGAATATGTCGCTAAGTGTCTCGTTTGTCAGCAAGTGAAGGTAGAGCATTAGAAGCCTGCAGGATTATTGCAGCCTCTACCGATACCGACATGGAAGTGGGAGCATGTCACCATGGATTTTGTGATGGGGTTGCCGAGGACCCGTAGAGGTCATGATGCCATATGGGTTATTGTGGACCGGTTGACTAAGTCCGCCCATTTCTTGGCTATGAGAGCTACCGATACACTGAGTCAGTTGGCGAACCTGTATATTCGAGAGATAGTACGGCTACATGGTGTACCAGTGAGCGTTGTTTCTGATAGGGATGCCCGTTTCACTTCCCATTTCTGGGAACACATTCAGGAAGCGCTGGGGACCCGATTGAGTTTTAGCACCGCTTTTCATCCTCAGATAGATGGGCAGTCAGAGAGGACTATACAGACCCTCGAGGATATGTTGAGAGCGTGTGTGCTGGATTATAGAGGCTCCTGGGATGACCACCTGCAGTTAGCCGAGTTCGCTTATAATAATAGCTATCATGCTAGTATCGGGATGGCACCCTATGAGGCATTATACGGGCGTAGATGCTGTTCCCCCATTGGATGGGAAGAGGTTGGTGACAGACAGATTTTTGCTCCGGACTTAGTGCAGCAGGCATCTGAGGACGTCCAGTTGATATGTGAGAGATTACGGACAGCTCAGAGCCGGCAAAAGAGTTATGCTGACAAGAGGCGAAGACCACTGGAGTTTGATGAGGATGAGTCGGTGTTTCTGAGGGTATCACCATCGAAGGGTATTATGAGATTTGGTAAGAAGGGCAAGCTGAGCCCTAGATATATCGGACCCTTCGAGATTTTAGAGAGAGTGGGAGAAAAGGCGTATAGATTGGCATTGCCACCGGACTTGGCGAATGTCCACAACGTCTTCCACATCTCGATGCTTCGGAAGTATCACCCGGACCCGGCACACGTGATAAGATATGAGCCGTTGGAGCTCCATGAGAGTATGACGTATGTTGAGAAGCCGGTTCGGATATTGGACAGAAAAGAGAAAGTGTTGCAGAATAAGACAATTCCCTTGGTGAAAGTTCTTTGGCAACACCACACGGCGGAAGAGGCCACGTGGGAATTGGAGAACTTGATACGGGAGAAGTACCCCCAACTTTTTGAAGAGTGACTTGGTTCTAATTTGGAGGACCAAATTCCTTGAAGGAGGGGAGAATGTAAGACCCCGTATATGTATAATGGTAATGTGAATAATTGGATCAAATAATATGAATGGACTTGTAATGTAAAGTATGATTGATGTAAGTCCATGGATTCAATGTATGTATGTGTAATATAAATTGTAACGTACATACAAGTTTCATTGAATATGAATACGAAGAAATGAGTTCTAGCAAGTGATGGATGTGATTGAGACTCAAGATGAGTCGTGTGGTAAAATGGAATGGAGTTATGCTTCCATTTGGTTTTATGTAGCATGCCTTTGAACATACAATGAATGCACACAAGTTTCAATGTGCATAAGGTATGAATGGATGCCATTTTCAAGTTATAAAGGTGGATGGATGAGAAAATGGCCATGGCAATAGATTGAGGGTGTGTTGGTATGAGTTGCAGCAATGAAACTGCAGGAAATCTGGAAAACATGAGGTCCAGATCGATCTCCTAGGATGAGAGATCGATCTGGAAGAGCCAGAATGCTCTGATTTGGGCGAAAGAATAGAGCAGATCGATCTCCAATGGAGCCAGATCGATCTGCCAAGCATTCTGTAAGTGAAAAGATCGATCCTCAAGCACCCAGATCGATCTCCTTAGCTCTCTGTTTGGGACCAGATCGATCTCATGCTTCGACAGATCGATCTCATGCTTCAACAGATTGATCTCATTGCTTCGACAGATCGATCTCAGGCTTAAAAATGCCGTGAAAAAGAGGGATTTTAAGGGACCAGATCGATCTCCTCTTGGACCAGATCGATCTCCTCAAGTCATTTCTATATAAGGAAAGCTGAAAAATCTGGAAATCTCGGAACCTCCCATTTTTAACCCAAAAACCCAACTTTCCCTCTCTAAAATCAACCATTTTCAGTGAGATTTAGAGAGAGATCATTAGAGGCAAAGTTGTTCCTATCAAAGAGGAGAACAACATAGTGAGAGGGCATTTTCCCATTTTTGGAATTGAAGGAGTTGAGGGCATTAACAATTGGAGCAAGAAGAGAAATCATATTGGTAAGATTCTAACACTCCAATCCAAATGCATTAGCTATTTAATTGATTTTGGAGTTGATTGGTATGAGTATTGATGGATAAACTACCTAAGAATGTAGTGGAAGTGGTGTGACCTAGAAATCTAAAATGGGTATAATGTGAGGATATGTGGGATTGAATGAGCTTATGATTTATGGCATGCTAAAGTTGTTATTGGGGTAATGTTTATGATTCTAGATGGTTAGATGGAATTACTTGGTAAGTTGGAGGAATTGTGAAAATGGATATGTATATGATTGATAAATGCCATAGTGAGGGAATTCATGGAATATGAACACTATGAGCTTAATGTCGATTTAACATCGATTTTGAATAAGTTAATAGGCCTAAGAAGATCCATAGACTCGAGTTATGGGTAAAGTAATGAAACGAGGCCGTATAAGCGTTAATAGAGGCTATAGGTTAAATTGACTATAGCAAGCGCAAGGGTTGCATTGTATGGATCGAATATAATACGGGATACGATTTTGTGCAGTCCCCGAAGAGTTCGTTGAAGGCGAACCGAACCGTACGAGTAAGCAGCTTAAGGAAGTGGAATCACGCATCGCGATTCCAGGTAAGGGAATTTTGTGAGTATATAGAGATAGCTGCTCGTATTTTGAACTGGGTGAATATTGGGTGTTGTATGAAATGCATGAATTGCTCAAATAAATGATGGATGGTATTCGTGAATGATGACGAGTATATGCGTGGTTTTGGATTTGAAGTGGATTTTATGAAATGGGATAGTAAGGCTAATAATTGCATAAATCTAATGTTTTGATGTTTTTCCAAAACGAATTGCTTGGTTTTAAGCAAGCTCGTAGATAGGACGGCTAGTATTGTATGGTTCTTGTGGAAAAACATTTGTGAGTGCTAAACCCGAATTGCCGGGATTGATGAATTGTATATGAGCCGCCTATCACACTTGTATGACATAAATCGCGCTAGAGCCTCGCTCGCGCTGGATTTCTATGTTTTCATTTGTATGAAACGTGCTGGAGCCTAGCTGGCACCTTGATTTGGAAACTATAATGATATTTATAAACCGTACTGGAGCTTCTGCTCGTACGTGGACTTTGAGTGGTTGTCTTATGAGTATAACCGTACTAGAGCTATGCTCGTACGCGCCTCTTTATGAGAAGATGCATGATGCATGAGTCGTGCTAGAGCTTTGCTCGCACAAGTTTGCACGAGGGGATACGTATAAGGTTGTGAAAGTGGGTAAGATCCTTAAGCCTTACATCCTTAAGCCCTACATCCTTAAGCCCAAAGAGGCGGGGAGGCTCTGTTAGGCGGGGAGGCTCTGTTTGGTGGGGAGGCTCTCTTACGGTGGGATTCTTAAGCCAACATCCTTAAGCCCAAAGAGTCGGGGAGGCTCTGTTAGGCAGGGAGGCTCTCCTACATAGGTACGGTAAAGGTAAGATCCTTAAGCCTTACATCCTTAAGCTAACATCCTTAAGCCAACATCCTTAAGCCCAAAGAGGCGGGGAGGCTCTGTTAGGCGGGGAGGCTCTGTTAAGCGGGGAGGCTCTGTTTGGTGGGGAGGCTCTCTTACGGAAAGGATCCTTAAGCCCTTCATCCTTAAGCTAACATCCTTAAGCCCGAGGAGGCAGGGAGGCTCTGTTAGGCGGGGAGGCTCTGTTCGGCAGGGAGGCTCTCCTTCACGGAATATGGAAAACTCTTGGTATGGGGTAGATAAGACCTAGGAATGGCACCCCCAATCCCGATATGAGTCTGCGGAGTACGCTGTACCGTGTATATCACATGGAGTACGATGTACCGCATGATGGTTATGTGATGAGAAAGTCTGGCGAGGGATAATCCATCTTCGTGCCAGCATGATACCCCGCACACCGGGATGCGTGTGGTCTGGGATGATTTATGATGTAATGATTCACATAGGCACTTTTGATATAGTGACCTAGATTCATACACATGCATGAATTGTGGAATGTAAATGTTGTCGTGATTGTGAGTTGATTTGATGGTGTTATGGTGTTGGTTTAAAAAGGAAGTTTCTTAAAGAATTGCCCTTTTATGAATTTAAATGAGATTGAGCATGAGATGATTTATACATGATGTCTCTACCATGTTTTATATGCCAATGCACATGATTTTGATACATGATATATATGTATATTCATATGGCATAGTTTTATTCCTCATGCTCCTACTATAAATGATTTATGCTTAACACTATCAGCATGTAGATAGAGTAGTTATCTACCATGCTTGCATTATTGCCTTACTGAGCGTGTGGTTGCTCATCCCACTCTATTTTCCCCCCTACAGAGCATGCATAGTAGCCCAGTGAGGACTGAGGCGTATTATTTTGAACTCCGCTGCATCTCCATCGCTAAGAGGTATATACACAGTGATTCTTTTTGTATCTAAACAATGTAAAAGCACAGTATTCTTTTGAGTTGTACTTATGGGGGATGTAGATGTCAGTAAAACATGTATTCGTATAAGTACACGATTAAATGCACATGTATGACATCGTTTTAATTAATTGAGAATGAATGAGATGTGGTGTTTATTATTGACTCTAGCCCAACAGTGTGTGGTGAGCTTAGTTCACGATCGGGTAAGGTAACAGTAAAACGCGAAAAATTTTCAGTGATTTCGGTTAAAGAGAATGGAATTGGGTCGTGACACAAAGTTCCCAAGAAATTGTTGGAAGATGATGAACTCCTGATATGTGATTGTTTGACATTGTAGGATGATTTTTAGTTAAGCAAGAATTGATGAAATGATTTCTAGAGAGGGGTGTAGTTTTAGCCAGCATATGTAGAGTAAGGAAGCGATGAATTTTGACTGTGTTGTGTCACGACCTAAATTACCTAAATATCACTACAATTTTTTTCACTTTTCCTTTATTATTTAATTCTTACATTTCTCTCATCGTGACCATCCTACCAAACAGTTGGGCTATGATTCTGTGTTAGTCACCTCTCACTTATTTACCATTTCATTTCCATAATCACATTCACATATCAGGATTTACTATCCTTTGAGTTTAACCAAATACATATACAATGGTATTTACATAACCTTACATCCCTGACATCATATCCATTTACAGTATTGTGCATTTACATGTTCAGATACAAAACTATACAAATGTGTATACTTGTCTCTCGATGGGAAGCAACGGATACCGAGATGCAAGTCCTCAACTGCTCACTAACTATTGCGAGTGCTCTGAAAATATGGGAAAATAAAGGGGGTGAGCAAACAACATGCTCAGTACGGCAATTATGCAAGTAAGTAGATAGCTCCACTATCTACATGCTCATAATGCCATGCCCTTAAATCCATTTCTTTTCATTAAAATCTCACACACAAAATCATACATTTTATCAATGACATAGTTTATAAAACTATCCGTGCATATAGAAATCATGCAACCTATGCCTCAATTGCATTTTTTGAAAAATCATAAAATCATAATTAGCATGAATTAAATCCAGATCATATATTAGTTCATGCCATGTAAAACCAATCATGAGAAACAATTTGTTCATGAATTTATCACTAAAGCATGGAAAACTCATCATGCTACTGCATTTAAATCACTTCATTAAAGCTGCAGTATAAGATAACCCGAAGGGGTTAAGCATCTCATAAATCAATCTCATTAAAAGTTCATTAAAAAATTCTATTATAAAAGTCACCCTTCTTTTAGGGATACATTTCATAAAATCTTATGAAAAATTTAGCATCATAGTAGAAAATCATAAAATTGGGGGCCTGACCCCTCCCTCGAGTCTACCCTGGTCTATCGAGACCACAATTTATATCATGTGAGACATGTAGGTGACTATATCAGTAACAACGAGGACTATGGCCATAACCTAGTGATCCCTGGCTGAACAGTACCTAGTGTACGAAGCATCACACCTGAAATGGAGGTGGGTCAATCCTTCTGCCAGAACAACATAACTTTAGGATTGCGAAGGCAAGGCTTACTGCCTCGTGGCTAATGCCACTCCACTCCAATAATCCCCACGGTACAGCGTACTTCGTGTGATATACACGGTACAAGGCACTCCGTGAACCTAATCTCAGTCAAGGGGTGCCTGCAATAGTCCCTTGAGGACATTGGCTAAGAGCATTTGCTATTTGTCCCACCTGAACCTTTAAGTTCTTAATTGAAGCAGCTTGATTTTACAGGATCGTTGAGAACATTTCCTCAAGCGAGGGCTTCTTCTCAGCTGCTGGTGTTTATGCAAGTACGTGTTGTGGCTGCATATGTGGTGGTGGTGGTTGATGAAAGTAAGGTGGATGGGGATGATATGGTGGATGGTGTGAATATGGATGATATGCTGGATGGTGTGGAAAGTGCTGATGTGGTGGTACATGAACTGATAGAGCTTGAAAACCAGGGGGTCCTACAGATATGGAGTTAGAAGATTACCATTGATTTTGGCTCCAGGAAAAATTAGGATGGTTCCTCCACCCTGGGTTATAGGTGTTTGAAAAGGGGTTGTTATGTTGCTTCTGAGAGGGGGCAAAGTACTGAACCGATTCTAAGTTAAGCGGACACCTATCTCCAAAGTGTGCACCACCACATAGATCACACGAAAGAAAAGGACTTTGGGCAGAATAAAAAGGATTAGGACTGGTAGAAGGATTGTGCTGGGTACTGAGCGACTCTACCTTCTTCGTAAGGTTAGTGATTTGAGAGGTCATGGTAGACAGCGTGTCGAGCTCATAGATACCCGTCAACTTTTTAGGTAATTGCCTCTTCGAGGACCATAGATAGTTGTTAGCAGCCATCTTGTCTAAAAGCTCGTAAGCTTCCTCCTCTGTTTTACACATTAGAGCTCCACCCGCAGCAGCGTCAACAATGGTCCTATTTTGGCTTGTAAGTCCGTTGTAGAAGGTCTGGACTTGCAGCCATAAAGGTAGGCTATGATGAGGGCACTTCCTAAGAAGCTCCTTATATCGTTTCCATGCTTCGTAAAGAGATTCAGAGTTGAACTGGGCAAAGGAAGATATATCACTACGTAGTTTAGCCATTTTAGAGGGAGGGAAAAACTTAGCTAGAAATTGGTGGGCTAACTTGTCCCATGTAGAAATGGATCCTGAGGCAAGGAGGTTAATCAGTGTCGCACCCTATCCCTAAGCGAGAAGGGGAATAGTCTAAGTCTAAGCACATCATCAGATAATCCATTGTGCTTGAACGTGTTGTACAAGTCCAGGAATTGCCCAAGGTGAGCATGTGGGTCATCATGCAGAAGCCCACTGAAATGTAAAGAGGTTTGGATCATCTGGAGGATGGAAGGCTTAATTTCGAAATTATTCGCTTGGATAGCTGGTGGCCTAATGCCAGTATAATACCCTCTAATCGTCGGCACTGCACAATCTCTAACGGTAATAATTTGTCTATTTTCTGCCATGGTGTTTAGCAGCGGAGCTATTAATTCCCTAGAATCCTTTAAAATTTTCCTAAGAGTTTGTTCAATTTCAGGATCTAAAGGAAAGCAATCATAACTCCTGGCTCTACGCATGCAAACATCACAAAGTCCTTAAAAAAATTTTCAAGTTTTTTAATTTTTTCAATTTGTTTTAATTTTTTTATGATAGAGTAAATTAACTAATCTAGATTAAACTTCTAAATATTTACAACCTAAATATTTACAAGCTAGAATTACACCTAAGCATAATTTCACTGATATTAACTACTGGCTAATTAAAACTTCCCCGACAACGGCGCCAAAAACTTGATACAATCTAAACGTAATGTCCGCAAGTGCACGGGTCGTACAACTAATAATGAGATTTGAGTCCCGAAATATCGTCCCACAAAGAAGTTGATTAGCCTAATAAACTGCTGGTTAATCTTACCCTAAGTATATCCTAGCAAATTATGAAGTTCTGATGGGTGATCTACTAAGTCTGAAATTAAAAATACTGAAAATAATAAAAGCTATAAACTAAAGAAAATAAAACCGAGCTAAAATTACTTACATAGCTCTGAGCAATTAAAGGTATTAACCTACAAAAGATAATTAAAACAGTTAAAATTAATTAATGCAATTAAAAATGCAAAATATGAAAATAAAGAAACAGAATTAATTAAATTAAAATTAAACAAACCTAAAATAAAATATACATGTAATTAAACTAATTAAAATTGCAAATTAAACTAACCTAAAATCTAATAAAAATGAAAACTAAATTAAAAATGCATGAAACACATTTAATCTAAATTAATTCTAAATGCAACTCATAAAATACTAAACTAAAATTAAGTTCTAAAACATATAATATAAAATTAACTACTAACTAAAAAATTAAAACTAAAAATTAAATTAACAAACTAAAACACTAGATTTAACCTACAATTATCAACAAACAACTAACCTAAATTGACAACTAATAAAAGCAATAAAAATAATATACCTGCAACAAGTACTAAAGTATAAAAGAAAGGAATGTGGCCAAACATGGCCTTAAGCTAAATTCCCATCCAACTGGCTCGGTCCCGTGCACTGTACAGTACTATTGTGCCCGACTCCTCCATGCAGCAGATTACAGCTATCATTCTCTACTGTACAAATGCCGTGCACTACCTTCAGCTTGGATCTACTGCACCTACTAACCTCATTTCCTTCAAGCAATAATACGCAGCAAAGATAATGCACAAACAGCCAATTTCTGTATCATGGGCAGATCAGTACGGGTTTACATCAGCACACACCAATCTGTACCGATATTCTCTGCTCTCTCCCCTTGCATTGTATTACAGCAGCTGACTCTAGACCAGCTATCTGTATCCTTAGCAGTACACGCAATGCTCAGTCCCTTATGCGCTCTACCAGTCGCCTCTTCACACACCTATGGCAGTAACACAGCTGCTCAACTACCAAAAAATCCCGGCAGACTGGAGACTAGACGGAGAATGGAGGCAAGGTCTGAACCCGAGCCTGGTTACACGACCTCTGCAAACCATGTGTGCCCGACTACCTGCTCTGCTTTAGGGGATCTCCAGTTACGACTGCACCAGCCTGCTATGCTACACTAGCTGCTACTTTAAGGATAGGTTATGCCACCTCCTGCTGCTGTCTCCTGCTTATGCTGTCTGTCGAACCTAACCACTTGCTGCCATTCTCAAGAGATCAGTACAGCAACTGTGCACCATTTCTATCAGCAGATGATACCATATGAACAGAACACTAGCCAGTCTGAAACACCAGTTATTAATGGAACAATGCAGCCTAGAAAAATAACCAAAATGAACAGTGTCAATAGCCAAAAATAGAGCACAACAGAGGATGATTATGAATGCTCTTTACTGCACCTACAGACACACTCTTCTTCTCCTCACCACAGAACAATGCTTCTACCAAACCTAAACCGGCTAGTGAGTCAAGTGATAATAATAGAAAATGTTGAGAAAACATGCAGTAAAAATGGATCACAGACATAAGAAAATGCAGAAATAATTAATATGAATGCTAACATTGAAATACAGTAAAGAGATGAATCATATTGTGCACCCAAAGAAAAATGACATAACGAAATAGCCATGTACTCCAAAATATAAGCATAGAACTGGAAAGAAATAACTAGAATCAGCAACTACAAATTAAAACCAAAATATCAATAATGTAAAACACATAACAAACGGAAAAGCTAACATCCTCGGGTTGCTTCACATGTAGCCTCTAATGTCATGATTCCACATTGCCATTGATGTGGAAAAATGCTAAGCATCAACCCACATCAAAGCATCAAAACCAAAAGGCATAGATGAAGCAAGAAGTTTGTCACCCGAATGCACAAAAGAGAGCAACCCGAGAGCTAACAAAAATGGGAAAAATAATGATTTTCATGGTAACCCGAAAATAAAGAGCTGGGATTTTAACAAAACTAAACAAAAGTGAAAATAGAAATGATAACTATTCATTAATGTAAAAATAAATCAAAGAACTAGAAATGAACAAAAGCTTTTCATGAAAATGAAAGTTGACATGAATAGTAACAAAAATGGTGGTTGCGGGAAAGAAAGCTTAAAAACAAGGAAAATAAATCCTAAATTTAACCTAAACTACACTATTCCTAAATTACTCTACACTACTTACCCTACTCCTACTTGATTTTTTCAATTGCCATCATATTCTTTTTATATACACACTCAGGGGTACAATGGTAATTTTCTCATCCTAGATGAGTTGGCATTGTTTGGCCACTTGTCTTCATTTGACTTGCTGCAGAGCAGATATTTCCACGTCATCATTCTTTTTGTCCAATTGGCTATGCGATGTGGCCCGGCGTGTTTCTTGCAAAGAGTTCGCACAGTGTCCGTCGATCTTATCATTTCGGAGCGAATAAAATACGGACACCTGGCATCACGCGTGTCCAGATGACTGGTGACTCAGTCTGTAAATTAGAAGTGGTCCAATCTCCTTTAGCCCGTTTTCAACCCAATTTCGACTGAAACGATTGAGTTTCATCCGGATTTAATTTATTTGTACATTGAAGAATTTTAATTAAATAAAGGGGATTATTAATAAAATAGTATGGGGATTAAATAAATAATTGGGAAATTAAGCATAAATAATTCTATTAAAAATAGAATTATCAATTATTTGCTTGGGAAACTATGATAATGGCTTTAAAGTGCACTTACGCATGATGGTTTTCCATGCTTTACATATGAAATATGCATGATGTTTTATGTCATGCTTTGAATTTGATTTGTGCACTAACAATTAGCATGATTTGCTTTACATGCCATTAACACAAGCATAAACTAATTCTTTTGAGATGTGAATGAGAAAATATATGGTTTGAGCATGGTATCACGATCATGTAGATAGTGCAGTATCTACATATTCGCAAGATTGCCTTACTGAGCTTGTTGTTTACTCACCCCTTTTATTTTCCCTTCTCTACAGAGAATTGAGTATAGACCGAGAGAGATTAGAGTCTTTCCCTTTTGGTATCCACTGCATCCCATCACGCAAGGTATACACATTGATGTGATTTTGTATCTAAACTTTCTATAGCACAGTAGCATTTTGTATGTAACTATTGGGGATGTAAAGCAATGTAAACACATGTAAACAACACTTTGATTTATTTATACAAGTGTTTACTTCGAAATTTTAATGCAAATGAAATTGTTATGGTTGGATGAGGTAGACATTGACACACAGCCTAACTGTTAAGAGTGTAGCTGATCACGATCGAGGTAAGGTAAGAACAAAAAAGAAATAATGTATGAAAAGCAAAAAAAAAATATGTGACGATTTTTGGTAAGTTGAGGGTCGTGACATTATCACACCTGATTACCAATATACCTTTCGAAGATTTTTGATGCATCTTAGTACTCTTCAAATGCGAGGTATGTCTCTAAGGATGAGCCTCTAAGGACATCAATTCCATTAACTATAGATCTTTGGGTATACAATTCTACTTCTAAATCTCAATAATTCATCATTGTCGATACCAAATCTGTTATAGTACCCTTTGGTATCTAACTAGCCATATCGATATAGTATTTATCATTATACTGAGCCTGTATGATTTGATAAATCAAGTCTAGTTTCAACTCTTAGGCTAGCTACCATGTATTAAATGTCAGTACCAAAAAGATACCATGTCATGCCTTATGAGATCCACATCTTTGTATGATATTCCTTATGATATCCATATTGTATGACATTATTATATGTTAATGGATTCATAAGATGGTTGATTCGGATTTGATAAATATGGATGAAACGAAATAATGTACGTAAAATCGAATAAGGATAAATCGGGAAAACAGGGAAGCAACAAGTTTGTTTAAGGAATTTAATCGAGTTGATCGAAAATAAGGAATTGAATAGGGAAAAAGATTTTGGATTTATGAAAGAAAGTCGATTTAATTTGGTCCCGAATACGTGCAAGGGTAAAATGGTCAAATGACTAAAAATTTGGTATAAATTTGATAAGTAATTTCATTAAAATATGGAATTTGCAAAATCTGGATCAATACCGAGAAAAATATTTAAATTCGAGTCCTATTGATCTAGATATAAATTATGGGAATTAATCGAAATTAATTCAGAATTAATTGAGATTTTTAATTCGAAAAATTATCCCAAAAAGAATCGAAAAATATACCGAGAAAAACGAAAATAGATTGAGAAATCCATTTATTGATTAAATTGATAAAATAATAATTTTAAAGATTTTTTTGGGATATTTGGATTATTTTAATATATTTTAAGGTATTAAAATAATAATAAATGAATTAATAAATAATAATTAAAAAAAAGAAATAAGAAAACAAATCGGGGAGAGAAAAACCGAAACGGAACCCAGCCGAACCCAACAGCCTGACTACCCACTGATGGTCAACGAGCCCAGCTACCGATTGGAAAAGGGAAGAGCAAAGCCCGACGATTCCATTGGTACCGGTGACGCGCGCCGACGGTCCCTATCTCTGACGAATCGATGACCGAAAGATCCAAGGAGAAATCGCATCGGTCCCGACGAACGGCGGTGTCCCAGCGTCGATTTAGCCCAGCCAAGCACTCCCAGGTGGAGGCGGTTCTTTTGACCCCATTGGCAGCCGACGAGATGGTCGGAGACGATGGCAAACAAGCCAAAATGGCACCGTAGCCAGGAAAGGGAGAAAAAAAAAGAAAAAGAAAAAGAAAAAGAAAAGGAAAAAAAAGAAAAGAAAGAAAAGGGAAGAAAGTGTACCCGGGGAGGACTCAAAATTTGGGTAAGTGATCGAGAGTCGGGATTGACCTGTAGATAAATCCTAGGAATTCAATTTAATATTATTTTATTGGAAAATGAATTGAAATTGCATAATTGTGCAGTGTTACTACAGAGCCCGAACGTGAGCCGATTTAGCTCCGATTTTTGTACCCCGCATCATATTGGGTAAGTACATTTTAATTACGATAATATGAGTCCTTTAATGCAGAGTTCAGATTATTTTACGAATTTACGGATTAATTCTGCATAAAAGGAATTTTATTCGAACTTTCAAAGTAATTATCGTAAATAGTATCTGGGCTATCCAATGAGTTTGGAATGAAGCCCGATGATTATTGATAAATCAAATGAGCCCAGTAAACCCGAAGAAGGGATTGAAAAGTGGAAACGAGTTGAAAAATGGATCGAGGCCCATTAAAGTGCAATTGGGCCCAATAGAGTAAAACAGGCCCAAAGCTTTAGATTCGATCAGTAAGAGTGAAATACTAATCAGTAATATTGAAGTGAACCCATTTGTGGTTATATACAACTCCGTAGACGAGAAAATTGGACTGAGAGACTTGGTACGATCGAGTCGGGATAAGCTCGTGCGTGATTCCATGTAATGGAATTTTATGAGCACTTAGAGGTAGCTGTACATAGTTTCGAGGGGATTTACATTAGTTAAATTCATTAGGCTACTCGAAAACAGAATAATAATTTTTACAGAAAAATATGGAAATAGTAACAAATGACTATTTTGCCCCCAGTTAGGAAAATTTCAAAAATGATTGTAAGGCTATGAAATTGCATAAAATCCATGATTTTAATGTTTTCATGATGATATTGCTTTAATTCAAGCAATTTATGGATATGTTGGCTATTATTTTCATGTTTTAAGTGAAAAGACACAGGTTAGGTGCCAATTGATATTTATTTAACATGTTTTGATAAAATTGAGCCACCTATCAGTGTTATATGAGTCATAACCGCGCTTAAGCACTGCTCCCACTGGATTTTATATTTTAACTCATATATAGAGTGCTGGAGCCCTGCTCGCACTATTTTACAGATTTATTTCATATGACTACCGTATTGGAGTTTTTCTCGTACGAGATTTTCATTGAGTTTTAATACCTATCCGTACTAGAGCATTGCTCGTACATGGATTTAAATTTAATTTATAATCAGTTTAAGTCGTACTGGAGCGTTGCTCATACACAGATTTCATTGATTTCTATGAAACTGTGCTAGAGCTTCGCTCGCACGAGGTTTTCAGATATCATGAATATGCATAAAGCCGTGCTAGAGCTTCGCTCACATAGGAATTTATATGACATGCATATAGCCGTGTTGGAGCCTCCTGTAGACTGTGTGTCATAATGAGATGATATGCTCACACGTGCATACTGAGACATACTTAACATAGGTGGATAAGACCTATTACAGGCACCCCTAATTGAGTTTGGGTTCAACAAGTACGTTGTACCGTGGGGATTGTTGGAGTGGAGTGGCATTAGCCACGAGTCAGCAAGTCTTGCCCTCATAATCCTGATATTATGCTGTTCTGGCAGGTAGGACCGACCCACCTCCCGTTTCAGGTGTGACACCCCGCACACTAGGATCTGTGTGCCAGGGATCATGAGGTTATGGCCATAGTCCTGGATATTACCGATATATTCGCTTACATGTCTCACATGATATAACTATTGGTCTTGATAGACCAGGGTAGACCCGAGGGAGGGGTCAGGCCCCGATTTTCTTATGATTTCAATTGAGATTTGATTATTCCCATGGAGGGCTTTTATGAAACTTTCATTGATTTGTAACCCTGTGAGAAGGGTGATTTTATAACGAAGATTTCAAAATAAAGAATTTTGTTGAAATGGATTTTGATTCGTGAATGTATCATATTTGGACCCAGATGGGGTATTTTAAAACGTGTTGATTCATTTGAGCATGAGATGTTTTCACATGAGAATTATTTCATGTTTTAATATGCTGATTTCCTATTTTAGAACAGATGATATTATATATATGGCATATCATTGTTTTTACCTCATGCTCACATATATCCTGATTTCTTATCAGCATGTATATAGTATAGCTATCTACCCGTTTGTATTATTGCCTTATTGAGCATGTGGAGCTCACCCTTTCATTTTTCACCCACTTTCAGTGTTTCCACCATAGAGATAGCAGGCGTAGAAATTAGACGGCATAGCTGATATCTTTGTTTCCCATCGACTGTCAAGTATACACCACGTACAAAATTTTGTATTAGTATGCTTACAGCACAATATTGTATATGAAAGAATTTTTGGGGATGTAAATATAAAATCATGTGATGTATAAACATACCGACCACTTTATTATAATACGATTGATGTAATTATATATATATGTACGTGTGATATTTCAATGGTTAAAAAAGGGTATATCGATATTGATTCACAGCCCGACCTGTTTAGATGAATTTGTCACGAGGAGGTAAGAGAGATTTTCCAAAAGCGAAAAGTTTGTACTGATTTTGGTAGTATTGGGTCGTGATAGTAAAAGTGGTATCAGAGTGGAGGTTGGCCAGATATGAATCAGTATCGATAAATATGTAATCAAGAGTTAGAGTTGGTCAGATAAGAGTCGATAGTGGTCATTAAGGAAAATTACATCCCCCTTAGTACTGGGCTGTACGAGATGTCAAAGTGTATACTAGATGGGAATTTACTTAATAAATGAATTTGGATTACAAGATCTACATTATGCCGATCACCCGCAGTGGTAGAGGGGCTAGTACACGTGCTAGAGGCCATAGTGGCAGGCCTAGAAGCCATGGTGATGGTATATAGACTGGTCAGGTACCCGAGGGTATTACTGTGAGACCAGATGAGACTGAGGCACGCTTCGCTAGACTTGAGGAGAGTATTGAGAGCTTGGCTGAGATTGTAGCGTAGCAGGCAGCGCTTGGGGCTAGAGATAGGCGAGATCCGGTGGGACAGGCAACAGCTGATCCCAAGATACCGGTACAGGCTACAGAGTTACCCGAGGTTCAGGTTCAGGCTGCATAGGCAGTGAGACCCCAGCCAGCTCAGGATGCTGGATATGAGTGTGACCTTGATAGATTTAGACATTTTCAGAAGTTTAGGCCTCCAGTCTTCCATGGGAGGAAGGACCCAGTAGTAGCTGAGGATTGGGTGTATCAAATGGAGAAGCTATATAGACTTTTCAGGTGCACTACTACTGAAAGGGTTGCTTTTATCGTATTTGTATTTCAGGGAGCGACAGAGTATTGATGGAGATCTATTGAGTCGATTTTGAGAGCTTGACATGCTGAGGTCACATGGGAGATATTTTTGGATGCCTTAAGGAGGCAGTATATTCCCGCTACTGCACAGCGGAAGTTGAGGATGGAGTTCATGAGTTTGGTTCAGGAGAACCAGTCTATTGATGAGTATGAGACTCGATTCATCTCTTTGGGGAGATATGATTTAGAGACGATGAGCAGTAAGGATCGGAAGGTCCAGAAGTTTATAGATGGACTGAGACCAGCCATCAGATCTCGGTCGGCTCCTTTTGATGTTTCGACTTATGAGGAGGCAGCACATAGAGCTCAGCAGTGTGAACAGGATTATGAGCGGAACGTCTTCGAGATAGGAAAGTTTAGTAGGAGTTGAGACAGAGACCGAAAGAGACCCAGGAGAGACAGATTTTTCAGGAGAAGTGTACGGCTCTCTAATAAGAGGCCAAAGATTGAGGAGGTTAAGGAGAGGATAGATAGACCCCCTGTTCAATCGGCTTTACCACCAGCTAGAGGCCGAAAATAGGGAAAAAAGATTTTGGATTTATGAAAGAAAGTCGATTTAATTTGGTCCCGAACAGGTGCAAGGGTAAAATGGTCAAAGGACCAAAAATTCAGTATAAATTCGATAAGTTAAAATATGGAATTTACGAAATCTGGATCAATATCAAGGAAAATATTTAAATTCGAGTCCTATTGATCTAGCTATAAATTATGGAAATTAATCGGAATTAATTCAAAATTAATCGAGATTTTTAATTCGAAAAATTATCTCGAAAAGAATCGAAAAATATATCGGGAAAGACGAAAATAGACTGAGAAATCCAATTATTGATTAAATGGATAAAATAATAATTTTTAAGATTTTATTGGGATATTTGGATTATTTTAATATGTTTTAAGGTTTTAAAATAATAATAAATGAATTAATAAATAATAATTAAAAAAAAGAAATCAGAAAACAAATCGGGGAGAGAGAAACCGAAACGAAACCCAGCCGAACACGACAACCAACCCGAGGAGCCCGATGACACACCGACGGCCGACGAGCCCAGCTACCGATCGAAAAAGGGAAGAGCGAAGCCCAGAGATTCCATTGGTACCGATAACGCGCGCCGACGATCCCTATCTCCGGCGAATCGACGATCGAAAGATCCAAGGAGAAATTGCGTCGGTCCCTGCGAACGGTAGTGTCCCAACACCGATTTAGCCCAGCCAAGCACTCCCTAGGCCAAGGTGGTTCTTTTGAGCCCACTGGCAGCCGATGAGATGGCCGGAATCACCGGCGATGGCAAACGGGCCAAAACGGCACCGTAGCCAGGAAAAGGAGAAAAGAAAAAAAAGAAAAAGAAAAAGAAAAGGAAAAAAAAGAAAAGAAAGAAAAGGGAAAAAGGGAAGAAAGTGTACCTGGGGACGACTCAAAATTCAGGTAAGTGACCGAGAGTCGGGATTGACCAACAGATAAATCCCAGGAATTCAATTTAATATTATTTTATTAAAAAATGACCCGGAATTGCATAATTGTGCAATGTTACTACAGAGCCCGAACGAGAGCTGATTTAGCTCCGATTTTCGTACCTCGCATCATATTGGGTAAGTACATTTTAATTACGATAATATGAGTCCTTTAATACAGAGTTCAGATTATTTTACGAATTTACGGATTAGTTCTGCATAAAAGGAATTTTATTCGAAATTTTAAAGTAATTATCGTAAATAGTATCTAGGCTATCCAATGAGTTTGGAATGAAGCATGATGATTATTGACAAATCAAATGAGCCTAGTAAACCCGAAGAAAGGATTTACAAGTGAAAACGGGCTAAAAAATGGGTCGAGGCCCATTAAAGTGCAATCGGGCCCAATAGAGTAAAACGGGCCCAGAGCTTTAGATTCGATCAGTAAGAGTGAAATACTGATCAATAATATTGAACTGAACCCATATGTGGTTATATGCAGCTCTGTAGACGAGCGAATTGGGCTGAGAGACCTGGTACGATCGAGTCGGGATAAGCTCATGCGTGATTCCAGGTAAGGGAATTTTATGAGCACTTAGAGGTAGCGTATGTAGTTTCGAGGGGATTTACATTACGTGAAATTCATTAGGCTACCCGAAAACAGAATAATAATTTTTATGAAAAAATATGGAAATAGTAACAAATGACTATTTTGCCCCCAGTTAGGAAAATTTCAAAAAAGGTAGTAAGGCTATGAAATTGCATGAAATTCATGATTTTAATGTTTTCATGATGATATTGCTTTAATTCAAGCAATTTATGGATAGGTTGGCTTTTATTTTCATGTTTTAAGTGAAAAGGCATAGGTTAGGTGCCAATTGATATTTATTTAACATGTTTTGATAAAATTGAGTCACCTATCAATGTTATATGAGTCGTAACCATGCTTGAGCACTGTTCGCACTGGATTTTATATTTTAACTCATATACAAAGTGCTGGAGCCCTGCTCGTACTATTTTACAGATTTATTTCCTATGACTACCGTACTGGAGTTTTTCTCGTACGGGGTTTTTCACTGAGTTTTAATACCTATCTGTACTAAAGCATTGCTCGTACGTGGATTTGAATTGAATTTATAATCAGTTTAAATTGTACTGGAGCGTTGCTCGTACGTAGATTTCATTGATTTCTATGAAACCGTGCTAGAGCTTTGCTCGTACGAGGTTTTCAGATATCATGAATATGCATGGAGCCGTGCTAAAGCTTCGCTCGCACAGGAATTTATATGACATGCATATAGCCGTGTTGGAGCCTCCTGTAGACTGTGTGTCACAGTGAGATGATACGCTCACACGTGCATACTGAGACATACTTGACATGGGTGGATAAGACCTATTACAGGCACCCCTGATTGAGCTTGGGTTCACGGAGTACGTTGTACCGTGTATGTCACGCGGAGTACGCTGTACCGTGGGGATTGTTGGAATGGAGTGGTATTAGCCACAAGACAGCAAGTCTTACCCTCGCAATCCTGATATTATGCTGTTCTGGCGGGTAGGACCGACCCACTTCCCGTTTCAGGTGTGACACCCCACACACTAGGATTTGTGTGCCGAGGATCCCGAGGTTATGGCCATAGTCATGGATATTACCGATATAGTCGCTTACATGTCTCACATGATGTAACTATTGGTCTTGATAGACCAGGGTAGACTCGAGGAGGGGTCAAGGCCCAATTTTTTTATGATTTCAATTAAGATTTGATTATTCCCATTGAGGGCTTTTATGAAACTTTCATTGATTTGTAACCCTGTGAGAATGGTGATTTTATAACAGAGACTTGAAAATAAAGAATTTTTTTGAAATGGATTTTGATTCGTGAGTGTATCATATTTTGACCCAAATGGGTTATTTTAAAACGTGTTGATTCATTTGAGCATGAGAAGTTTTCACATGAGAATTATTTCATGTTTTAATATGTCGATTTCCTGTTTTAGAACAGATGATATTATATATATGGCATATCATTGTTTTTACCTCATGCTTACATATATCCTGATTTCTTATCAGCATGTAGATAGTATAACTATCTACCCGTTTGTATTATTGCCTTACTGAGCATGTGGAGCTCACCCTTTCATTTTCCACCCACTTTCAGTGTTTCCACCATAGAGATAGCGGGTGTAGAGAGTGTACGGCATAGCTGATATCTTTGTTTCCCATCGACTGTCAGGTATACACCACGTACAAAATTTTGTATTAGTATGCTTACAGCGCAGTATTGTATATGAAAGAATATTTGGGGATGTAAATATAGAATCATGTGATGTATAAACATACCGACCACTCTATTATAATACGATTGATGTAATTATATATATATATGTACGTGTGATATTTTAATGGTTAAAAAGGGTATATTGATATTGATTCACAGCCCGACCTGTTTAGAGGAATTTGTCACGATGAGGTAAGAAAGATTTTCCAAAAGCGAAAAATTTGTCCTGATTTTTGTAGTATTGGGTCGTGACATGCCTTTCCCCCACACGCGACCTACCAAAATCACCATAAAGTTTTCGCATTTTACTTACCTTTCCATATGTCATCTGTTTACACCATTTAGTTGGGCTGTGATTCGATACTAGTCACCCATTCACACTCATTCACAACATATATAGAATTTAATGTTCTTTTCTATAATAATAACTCTCGTACATAAATACAATTATTTGTACATATACATCCCGACCGTACAATCGTTACATAACTGTGCTTATATAATGTTCAATACAAAATGTTAATTGTGTATAAATCTCACAAGATGGATATACCTCTCCAGCTATGTCCACCTACTGTGGATGCTCTGAAAAGAGGGAAATAATAAGGGGGTGAGCTCACAGCTCAGTAAGAAAATCATACAAGCAAGTAGATAATCTCACTATCTACAAAATACAATGCTTATACCTTGAAATGATTTCCTTAACCTATCTATCTCTACAGCATGCATCTCTCTCAAAGCTTTATGCAATATATATAGATACAAAACATCAATTATAAAACTAGAAATATGCTGGTTTAACAACCTCAGCATTTTATGCAAAACACTGTATTTGTCATGTAATTTCACACAAATCATATTTATCCTGCCACTCATTTAAATCAAAATCATATGGCATTCATCATGTTTAAAAACATGGAAATATGGGCCTCACCCATCCCTCGAGTAACACTTTTCACAACTCACAAATTCACATGTTCATATCATAAAAACCATGTGATGTTTTATTTAAGAAATCTCAATGTACATAGCATGAAGAGAAAACAGAGATAGGCGACTACATGTTTCGAGTGTATGATTATAACTCATTTTTCGTGATCCCAGGCTACACAGTACTCGGTGTGGGAGGACTCACAATTGCTGTAACGAAAGGTGGGTCAAATCTCTACCGATAGCTCTCTACTCAACTGAGGACCTGATCCCGGAGCACACCAAATTCCACTGGATCCCGCTCCCACTGCTAACCAGTCCTATACAAGTACATCAAGTATTCACGGTACAACGTACCCCATGTGACATACACGGTACACAGTACTCCATGGACCCTATCTCAAGGTGGGATGCTCGCCATGAGTCTTAGTCCTCAAACCTTGGATATACCTCATAGACGGGACGCTCACCATGAGTCTTAGTCCTCATACCATGGGTTATTTCGATAGCCCTCGACCTTATCTCAAAATAATGCACGTGTGAGAATATATATATCGGTGCGACACATGATAATTCTATTTTTTATAGAATTATTTGTGCTTAATTTCCTAATTAATTATTTAAATCCCCAATTTATTTTATTAATTATCCCCTTTATTCAATTAAAATTCTTTAATGTGCAGGTAAATTAAATCTGAATGAAACTCAGTCGTTTCAGTCGAAATTGGATAGAAAATGAGCTAAAGGAGACTGGACCACTTCCAATTTAGAGATCGAGTCACTAGTCATCTAGACACGCATGATGTCAGGTGTCCGTATTTTATTCGCTTCGAAATGATAAGATTGACGGACACCGTGCCAACCTTCTGGAAGACATACGTCGGGCCACATCGCACAACCAACTGGACAAAAAGACGAGTGACATGGAAATATCTGCTCTGCAGTAAATCAAAGGAAGACAAGTGGCCAAACATTGCCAACTCACCTAGGATGGAAAAATTACCATTGTACCCTTAAGTGTGTGTATAAAAAGAACATGATGGCAATTGAAAAAAAAAATCAGGTAATCTAGGGTAGAATAGTTTTAGGGTAAATTTAGGATTTATTCTTGTTTTTTTAGCCTTCTTTTCCGTTAGCCACCATCTTTAAGTTACTATTCATAGCAATTTCTTTATTTTTCATGAAAAGCTTTCATTCATTTCTAGTTCTTTGTTATTTTTAAATTAATGAATAGTTACCATTTCTATTTCTCTTCTTCTTGGTTTTGTTAAAATTCCATTTCTTTATTTTCAGGTTTCCATGAAAAACTTTAATTTTCCTATTGTTGATAGGTCTCAGTTGGCTTATTACTAAGGTTCCATGTTTGCTTGTTCTTCATTTTTGCTCATTCGGGTGATAAAGTTTTTCCTTCATCTTTGCCCTACCGTTCTGGTGTTTTGATGTGGACTAATGCCGGGCATTGTTCCACATCAATAACAATGTGGAACCATGGCAGTAGGAGCTGGAATTAGAGCAACCCAAGGATGATGGTTATTCACGTTGATGAAGCTTACATGTGTTGATTGGGTTAACTTTCATTTGTTAATTTTACATATTTTCCTTCGGTTTGAAGCTCATGTTCTGCTACGCATTGTTGCTTTTTTCTTTCCTTATTTCATTTTACTTGTTTGCACTTCATGAATCAAATTTTTTTGTTTACTACATTTAACATTAGCTTTCATTGTTTTTTTTTGCATGATCTTTGTTCTGTAGGTCATATCATTTGTTGTATTTCATTATAGAAATATTTCATTGATCTCACTTGACTAACTAGCTAGTTTATGTTTGATAGAAATCGATGTCCATGGTGCAATAGGGAGCATCCTTCATTTTCCTCTGTTTGTATCTGTTTTAATTTTAATGTGTTGTTCATTGTCTTCATTTGCTGTTTTAATCCAGTTTTGGTCTTTAAGTTTCAAGTTATTAAATGCTGAATTCCATCACTATTAATGAGCTGTTGTGTAGATAGTGATATGTGTAGTTGACGAGTGCAGAGTGTGTGCAACCAGGATCGGGTCCAGCCCTTATCATCTAATTCTGTCTCATCTCCAGTTGCCGACAGTGTCAGGTATGTGCTGCTGTGTGCTGTTGCATACTCTGGACTACATGGGTAGCTGCGGATTGTTGCAAAAATTATAAAATGCATGCAAGAGAGAGGGACCAAGCCGAAAGCTGTGACTCACAATGCAGAGCAGCAAGACGTGGTGACTGTCATGCTCGGGACAGTTTATCTGGTACAACAGTAGAGGACTGGACCGAGAGTTAAGTTAGTTATGCCGAGGAACAAGCAGTAACAGGAGTGAAGGACGTTACTAAGAGGCAGTAGCAAGACCTGGAGCATAAGCAATGGTCGTGTACTAGTACCTGGACAGTAACCTGAAGCAAAGCAGCAAAACGAGAAAATCTGGAAATGGAGAACATGTACAGTACCTGCACACACAAGACCACTCAGTTGGGAATTTTCGATTAAGGCCACGTTTGGCCTTTGCAAATCAACCACTATTCCATTTTCGTGCACATTTATTATTTGATTATTCCTTTTCATTGTATTTTTTTTAGCTTAGGTTAATGTAGGTAAAAATAGTTTTTATTTATATTGCATATTATTAATTCCTTGCTTATTAGTATAAATTTAGTTTTAATTAGGTTGTTAGTTAATTAAGTGTTAATATCTTGCATTTAGAATTAGATTAAGGATAGATATATTTCATGCAATTTTAAGTTAGTTTTTAGTTTAAATTCAAAAAATCCCAAAACAATTATTTTTCATGCATTAGTTATACACTTTATCAAGTTAGTAATTAGTTAGAATTAATTTTGGATTGTTTTCTTAGTTACATTTATGAATTTCTTTAGGTTAATAGCATTTTATTTTATTAGACTTTAGGTTAGTTTCATTTGCATTGTTATTAATTAGTTTAATTACATGCATATTTTATTTTTAGTTTAATTAATTTTGTTTCTTTATTTTCATATTTTGCATTATAGTTTATTTTCATTAATGAATTTTAACTATTTTAATTAGCTTTTGTAGGTATTTTCTTTAATTGTTTGGAGCACTGTAAGTAATTTTAGCTCGGTTTTATTTTCTTTATTTTATAATTGTTATTGTTTTCAGTACTTTTAATTTCAGACTTAAAAGATCACCCACTTAAACTTCATAATTTGCTAGGATATACTTAGGGTAAGATTAACCGGTAGTTAATTAGGCTAATCAACTTCTCTGTGGACGATAATCCGAGACTCAAATCCCATTATTACTTATACGACCCGTGCACTTACGGAAATACGTCTAGTTCGTATCAAGTTTTTGGCGTCGTTGTCGAGGAAGTCTTAATTTGCTAGTAATTAATATCGGTGAAATTATGCTTAGGTGTAATTCTATCTTGTAAATATTTAGGTTGTAAATATTTAGAAGTTTAATCTAGATTAGTTAATTTTCTCTCTTATAAAAAAAATGAAAAATTAAAAAACTTATTAATTTTCTAAGGACTCTTTGATGTTTGCATGCGTAGAGCCAAGAGTTTTGATTGCTTTCCTCTAGATCCTGAAATTGAATGAACTCTTAGGAAAATTCGAAAGGATTCGAGGAATATAATAGCTCCGCTGCAAAACACCATGGCAGAAAATAGGGAAATTAGGACCGTTGGAGATTATACAGTGCCGATGATTGGAGGATATTATACCGGCATTAGGCCACTAGCTGTCCCTGTTAATAATTTCAAAATTAAGCCTTCCATCCTCCAGATGATCCAGACCTCTTTACAGTTCAGTGGGCTTCCGCACAACGACCCACATGCTTACCTCGGGCAATTCCTAGACCTGTACAACACGTTCAAGAATGGATTATCTGATGATGCTCTTAGGCTTAGATTATTTCCCTTCTCGCTTAGGGATAGGACGAGACACTTGTTAACCTCCTTGCCTCTAGGATCCATTTCTACATGGGACGAGTTAGCCCATCAATTTCTAGATAAGTTTTTCCCTCCCTCTAAAATGGCCAGACTCCGTAGTGACATATCTTCCTTTGCCCAGTTCGATTCTGAATCTCTTTACGAAGCATGGGAACGTTATAAAGAGCTTCTTAGGAAGTGCCCTCACCATGGCCTACCTTTATGGCTGCAAGTCCATAGCTTCTACAACGGACTTACAAGCAAAAATAGGACCATTGTTGACGCTGCTGCAGGTGGAGCCCTGATGTGCAAAACAGAGGAGGAAGCTTACGAGTTGTTAGACAAGATGGCTGCTAACGACTATCTATGGTCCTCAGAGAGGCAATTGCCTAAGAAGTCGATGGGTATCTATGAGCTCGACACGCTGTCTACCTTGACCTCTCAAATCGATAACCTTATGAAAAAGGTAGAGTCGCTCAGTACCCAACATAATCCTTCCACCAATCCTAATCCTGTCTTTTCTGTATAAAGTCCTTTTCTTTTCTGCGATCTGTGTGGTGGTACACACTCTGTAGATAGGTTTCCGCTTAACTTAGAATCGGATCAGTATGTTGCCCCCTCTCAAAAGCAACAAAACAACCCCTTTTCAAACACCTACAATCCAAGGTGGAGGAACCATCCTAACTTTTCCTGGAGCTAAAACCAAGGGTAATCTTCTAATTCTAGACCTGTAGGACCCCCTAGTTTTCAAGCTCCATCGGTTCATGTACCACCACATCAGAAGTTTCCATATCATTTGCCTCATCACCCATCCCCACAACAATTTCAACATCATCCATCCCCACCACCACCACCACTATTTATGCAGCCCCAACATTTACATGCACCAGCAGCTGAGAAGAAGCCTACACTAAAAGAGATGTTCTCAACGATCCTACAAAATCAAGCTGCTTCAATTAAGAACTTAGAGGTTCATGTAGGATAAATAGCAAATGCTCTTAGCCAACATCCTCAAGGGACCCTTCCTAGTAACACTTAAGCTAATCCTGTTAGGCAAAGGGAGGGTAAAGAACATGTGAAATCCATCACCTTTGGAGCAACAAAGAGCTAGATGAGCCACAAGTTAAGTCCAGTCCTGTTGAGCCCATAGTTGAAAAACCCATAGGTTCTAAAGAAGCAGCTCAAAAGGAGCATGAACCAAAAGATCAGGCTGCAAAGGAATCAAAGCTAGGCGCTTCTTCATCTATACCTTCTTCTACTTCATAGCCTTCATCATCCTCTGATGCTATACATGTTACCACTACACCTTCCCTAGTTAGACCACCAGTACCTTTTCCTCAAAGGTTCCAAAATCAAAAACTCGATCAACAATTTGCCAAATTTTTGAGGTTTTTAAGAAACTTCACATCAACATTCCTTTCACAGATGCTTTAGAGCAAATGTCAAGTTATGTGAAGTTCCTGAAGGATATCCTCTCGAGGAAGAGAAGATTGGAAGATTATGAGACGATGGCCTTAACTGAGGAATGTAGTGTAATTATCTAGAGGAAATTACCCCGCAAACTCAAGGATCCCGAGAATTTTACCATACCCTGCACTATTGGAAATTTGTTCTTTGGTAGAGCCTTATGTGATTTAGGAGCCAGTATCAATTTGATGCTTTTGTTTATCTACCAAAAGTTAGGAATAGGGGATGTCAAGCCTACCACAGTGACTCTTTAACTAGCTGATCGATCCAATAAATAAAGGTGGATAAATTTATTTTCCCTGTGCATTTTACTATTTTAGACATGGAGGAAGATAGGGAGGTCCCCATTATACTAGGCAGACCTTTCCTAGCGACTGGTAGAACTTTAATTGATGTACAAAAGGGGGAATTGACTATGGGAGTCCTAAATCAGGAGGTGACATTTCATGTTTTCAAACCTTTGAAGCTCCCTGATGACTCTCAAGAGTGTTTTAAGTTGGATGTTGAGGAGGATATAAGGCTTGAGCACAAGAAATCTAAGAGAAGGAGGGAAGTAGATAGAGCTAAGGAGGAGTTAACTGTCAACATTCTATCATCACTCTGGCTGATCCTCCTACTCTTTGCCCTGTTGCTGAGTGTTGTTTTCTTTAGCTGCATTTGAAGTGGCTTAATTTTTCTTTTCATTTTGTATATAGTCTTTTTCTTTTTCTTTTCTGTTGTCTCCTTGTTTATTTTGCAGATTTCTTTTCCAGCATTACCCTTTCAATCAAACTTCGGTTGTTTATTATCATCATCAGATAGGGGAGTACTCTACCCTTGAACTTATATGTTTATATTATCTGCACATTGAGGACACTATGCACTTTAAGTTTAGGGGAGGGGATATCACTAAAGTATTTTTGAAAATTTTGGGCAAAATTTGAAAAAATTAGCTTAAATTGTTTGATTTTGGGATGATTTAGTGCTTAGCATGTAGTTTTCCCATATTCTGATGAGATGACCCCATGATTAAGTCTGATTTTGATTGACTGAGAAGCATCATTATAGGAAAAACATGAAGTTGAGTTCTTGAATTTATCTTGATTCTGATTGTGATTTACTCATTTTATGCACATGTCATGTCATGAAACTGTATATTTATTTAGAGAAAGCTTATGTCAACCTAGGATTGCATTTGTTCAGCTGATTTTGTGTATCATATTCTAGAATTTGTTTGATTTGATCTCGAGGTGAAATATTAGATCACACTTAATTAGGGAGATGATTTAGGCTATCTTTAGATCATTTGAGCCTTTATAGCCATCCCTGTATATATTTTATCCCTAGTCACCCATCTGGGCCAAATAAGCTTTTCTCTGTAAATACAACTGCATAAATTTCCTTAGCTTAAATACTCTGTTCCTATCCCTTACCCCGAAAGCATGAAAAGTCATTGGGATATATTGTGAGCTTTGTACATATGGGTATCTGGTGATAGTGAAAATTCCAAAAAAAATGAAAAACAAAAAGAAAAGAAAAGAAAAATGAAAGAAAAATAAGAAGAAAGAAGAAGAAGAAAATACAAAAATAGAATAAAATGTTTAGCAAAAAAATAAGTTTGGGGGAATAAATATGAGTTCTTACATTAAAAATCCTAGAAGTAATGCATGTTAAGGGGTAATTAAACCTAAATCGACTTTATCATACCTTAGCCCCAGCCTTACGTTACAAGCTTAATGAAGTCCTATTGATCTTTGGTTAAGTGTGACTACATTAGTGGAGAGATAAGTGAAAAGCAAACTTATGAGAATGATCACTTGTCATTGACTTTGCATTCACTATGTTTGCATAATTTGATCCGGACAATGCACTGTGAAGTGGCTTTGACATTTTTCACACACACACACGAGGGGTCCAATTTGGGTTAGGACTTATGATTGAATGATTATGAATGTTGGACTTGTAATTGTGAGCCTTTGAGATTATAGTCTGTACCTTTTCTTTGAGGATAATATTGGGGAAATTATTTTATTTAGTACTTGTCATTCCTACAATTGTTTTGTTTTGCTTGAGGATAAGCAAAAACTCAAGTTTGGGGTGTGATAATGTCACGACCCAAATTTCCTGAAATCACTACAAATGTTTTTCGTTTTATTTATTATTTGATTCTTACCTTCTTCTTATCGTGACTATCCTACTAACAGTTGGGCTATGATTCGATGTTAGCGCCCTCACACTAATTACCATTCCATTTTCATAATCACATATTAGAATTTACTATCCTTTAACATTAACTAAATACATACACAATGGTAATTACATAACCTTACATCCCTGACGTCATATCCGTTTACAATACTGTACATTTACATGTTCAGATACAAAACTATACAAATGTGTATACCTGTCTCTCGATGGGAAGCAGCAGATACCAAGATGTAAGTTCTCAACCGCTCACTAACTACTGCGAGTGCTCTGGAAAAGAGGGATAATAAGGGGGTGAGCGAACCACACGCTCAGTAAAGCAATTATGCAAGTAAGTAGATAGCTTCACTATCTACATACTCATAATGTCATGCCCTTAAAATCCATTTCTTTTCATTTAAATCTCATGCACAAAATCATGCATACATCATTGCTATAGTTTATAAAAACTATTCATGCATATCGAATTCATGTAACTCATGCATCAATGGCATTTTATGAAAAATCATAAAATCATAATTAGCATGAAATAAATCAAGATCATGCATTAATTCATACCATGTGACACCAAATATGAAAGACAATTCTTTTCATGAATTTCTAATTAAAGCATGGAAAACTCCTCATGCTACCGCATTTAAATCACTTCATTAAAGCTGCAGTATAAAATAACCCCTCCGGGTCAATCATCTCATAATTAAATTTCAAACTCATTAAAATTCACTATAAAAATTATGTTACAAAATCACCCTTCTTTTATGGTCACATGTCATAAAATCCTCTGAAAATCTATCATTATATTATAAAATCACATCTCAGTGAAAA
Organism: Firmiana major; assembly: GCA_033439115.1. NCBI lineage: Eukaryota > Viridiplantae > Streptophyta > Magnoliopsida > Malvales > Malvaceae > Firmiana > Firmiana major. Next base: position 46,083,461 of record CM065896.1, on the reverse strand, counting down.
TCACAAAATCGGGGGCCTGACCCCTCCCTCAGGTCTGCCCTGGTCTATCGAGACCACAAGTTATATTATGTGAGACATGTAGGTGACTATATCAGTAACATCGAGGACTATGGTCATAACCTAGTGATCCCTGGCTACACGATACCTAGTGTGCGGGGTATCACACCTGAAACAGGAGGTGGGTCAATCCTGCCGCCAGAACAACATAACATCAGGATTGCGAGGGCAAGGCTTGCTACCTCGTGGCTAATGCCACTCCACTCCAACAATCCCCACGGTACAATGTACTCCATGTGATACACATGGTACAACATACTCTGTGAACCCAATCTCAGTCAAGGGGTGCCTGCAATAGGTCTTATCCACCCAGACCAAATATGTCTTAGTATGCACGTGTGGGCATATCATCTCACAGTGACACCAATCTAAAGGAGGTTCCAACACGGCTATATGCATGTAATATAAATCCCTGTGCGACCGAAGCTCTAGCACCGCTCCATGCATATTCATGATATTTGAAAATCTCGTGCGAGTGAAGCTCTAGCACGGTTTCATAAAAATCATTAAAATCTACATACGAGTAGCACTCTAGTATGACTGTAAAAGGAGTTATAAATCCATATAAAATCACATGCAAGCAATGCTCCAGCACGAATGAATGCTCAAGTAAATCAAATCTCGTGCGAGTTACACTCCAGCACGGCTTTATGCAATTAAATCAATTAAATCACGTACGAGTAAGGCTCCAGTACGGCTTTAAAATGAAATTATCATATCAAAACAGGATGCGAGCTAAGCTCTAGCACCTTTCATGCATGTCATATCATAAAAAACCAGTGCGAGCAATCGCTCTTGCACCTTTTTATGCATATCAAATCAAAACAAGTCAAAACAGAGTGCGAGCTAGGCTCCAACACCTCTCATGCATGTCACAGTAATAAAAATCAGTGCGAACAACCGTTCTAACAAAATTCATACATATGATGTCACACAATCGGTGCGAGCAATCGCCTTAGCACATTTCATGTACACTCACAAACGCAGATATAATGCGAGCTATTCGCCAGCACTGTCTGTTTCCGTATAAACGTGATAGTTGGCCGATTTTCCAAAGAATTTCATATAAATATAAATGACACTTACGTAGTGTTATCTTGTGCAATTTATGCAAATACTGGCCAATCTGTCGATTTGTTGCTTAAAAACCAAGAAAATTTCTTAAATCAAAAAATTCCTTAAATCATGCATTTCATGCATGTCATGTTTTCACCATCCTTAGGTGAATTCCCTCAATAGGGGTAAAATAGTTTTTTCCTATTTTCGAGTCCTTAAAATCTTTAAACCATTTCTAGGACCTTTATATATATTCAATGTATACAAAAGCTATTAAAATACACGTAGCTACCTCTAGCTACTCAGACAATTTCCCTACCTCATTTTTCTGTACAATCTGACCTTTCCACTGATGTCTCTTCACGCAGTCCGATTTGCTCCCAATCCAATCTCCAAAACTGTGTATAAATATTCATCAGATCAAATACAATATAATTAATTGTATTTCATATTTTCTGGGCTTAATTTAAATCATTGAGCCCGTTTACCTATATGGGGCTCAATAGTACCATAATGGGCCTTAATCGACCTGAAGCCCTTTTTTGACTTACTATTCACATTATCGAGGCCTATTGGGCTCACTGGGCCCATCATTATTTATTAGGCCTCGTTCTAAACCCTCGGATAGCTCAATTAATTACTTACGACAATTTATCTCTAATTCCAGAATTTAATTCATTTTATGTGGAAATTAAATTCGTAATTTATGCGATAAATTTCTAACGCGCATAACGATGTAAATTATCATTAATAAGGGTTACTTACCAGAGATTCCATGATAGTATGCAAATCGAGGCTAACTCGAGCTCTCGTTTGACGTCAATTGTCAAGCTACATAATTACATATTTTTTCGGGTAAATTTTCAATCGAATATTAATCAAATTAAATATTTTGAAATTTAAATCGGTCAATTTCGACCGCTTACTGACTTACCCATAGCTCGATTACATCACTGAATTTTTCCCTATTTTTCCTCTTTTTCTTTTTCCCATTTTCTTTTTCTTTTTCTTCTTTTCTGGCTGAACCGGTTCGGTCCGGTTCAACTAGGTTCAGACTGGTTCGGTTCAGCCGTTTCAGTCTGATTCGATCGGTTCAGGGGTTCGTCGGTCAATTCTCCACCAGTTTCAGCCTCCAGCAGCTCCGCGGGGTCGTCTGGTGCACAGATCTGCCTTCGATTTCTCCATGGCTAGCCGAAAAGTGGTCGGTTCGGCCTCTTCTCCCTTAGTTGTCGGTGCCTTCCTCTTTTCTCACCGTTACCGACGTTGCCGGCCGTTCTACTGGCCGATTCAGTCATTGATTGACTGGTCTTCACGTGGGGCTCCTTGGGCTGGCTGTGGTCGGGCCTAGAACGACGCCGGTCACCGGATTTCATCTTTCTCCTCTCGGTTCTCTCTCTTTCCCATTTCTCTCGCCGACGTTCTCTCGCCGTTCATCGGTTCATTGGGCTGGTGGTGGCTCGGCTGCCTCTCCCCCATCGGCTTCTTGTCTGGTCCGCCAGTGGTTCCGTCCGGTGAGGGAGGATCGACTCCCTCGGTCGCTGCTTCCTTTCCCAGAATCGCAAATCGCGATTCTTTTCTTTTTATTTATTTATTTATTTATTTTATTAATATTTTAATCAATAAAATATATTAAAAAATAAAAAATATCTTCAAAAATTATTATTTTATTCATTTAATCAATAAATGAATTTATTTGTCTGATTTCGTCTTTTTCGGTATATTTTTCCAATGTTTTCGGGATAATTTTTCGAAGTGAAAATTCTGGTTTATTCCAATAAATTCATTTCTTGATCAATTGGACACGAAATTTAATTATTTCTTCATTATTGATCAAGATTTCTCATTTCCATATTTTTAATTAAATTTTATTGTCACAATTAATACCGAATTTTAGTCTTTTGACCATTTTACCCTTCAACGTGTTCGGGAATACCATTCTAACTTCCCTTCACGAACACTCACGCATTTCGTGTTTTAAATAAAATAGGGTCTTACATAATCTCCCCCACTTAAGAAATTTGGTCCTCCAAATTAGAACCAAGTCAAAAGGGTCCATAAACAACTCCGGGTACATCTTTCGCATCATACTCTTTAATTCTCATGTGACTTTTTCAGAGTGTAATACTACCAACAGACTTGACTAGGGAGATCATCTTAAACCGTAACACTTTCTCCTTTCGTTGAATACCCAAATCGATTTTTCAACATACGTTATACTTTCATAGAGCTAAGCTGTTGGAGCTCATATCCGATCACATATGCTGGGTCCGGATAGTATTTTCGAAGCATCAAAAGATGGGACACATTGTGGATGCCTGCTTATTCAAGTGGTAACGCCAACCTACGGGCCTTATCTTCCAGTTTGTCCAATATCTCAATGGATTTAATCTAACAAACTCAATTTGCCTTCTTTCCGAATCTCGTTATGCCCTAAGGGCATGTAACTTACAATAATACTGATTCACCCTCGGTGAATTCCAATGGTTTATGTCTCTTGTCAGCATAAATTTTCTGTCTCCTCTGAGGTGTTCTTGATCTCTCACAAATCAACTGAATATCCTCAGAGGTTTATCTTACCAATTCGGGAGCAATTCTCCATCTGTCACCCACTTCTTCTTATCCAAGTTGGGGAACAACCCCTCAAGCCATATCATGTCTTATAAAATGTTATTCTGATACTCAAGTGACAACTGTCATTATTGGTGAATTCGATTAGTAACAACCGATCATCACTGGAGATTATCAAATCAATGGTACACGCTTTCATCATATCCTCTAGAACCTGTACAGTCCCCTCTGACTGACCATCTGTCTGAGGACGAAAAGCTGTGCTAACACTCAGTCGGGTTCCCATAGCTTTCAAAAATATTCCCAGAAGTGGGAAGTGAAGCTGGAATCCCTATTTGATACCATACTCACTGGAATGCTACATAATGTTTCACAATTTTCCTTACATATAAGTTCGCCTACGCACTCAGAGTATCTGGGGATTTCCTTAGCCAGAAGGTGGGTAGACCTAGTCAACCTATCGACTATCACCCAGATAGCCTCGTGATTCATTCAGGTCCTCTGTAACCCATCACAAAATTCATGGTAACTTGTTCCCATTTTCGTGTCAATATAAGTAGAGGCTGCAATAACCCTGCAACGTCTATTACTCTACCTTAATCTGCTGACATACGATACACTTCTCCATAATCTCTATAATTTTTCTTTTCATATCTGACCACCAATACCCTTTTCAGAGATTTCGATATATTTATTACTTCTCGGATGCACTGTATATCCCGAAGAGTGAGCTTCTAACAATAACACTATCTCCTTAACTGTGGTCTTGGGGAGCACTTACACTGTCTCTGAACCTCTGTAAGTCATCATCACTCACTGTGAACTCTGTCACTGTACCTATCTGAATCTGACCCACACTATCGACAACATGTCAATCATCACGCCAAGCCTGTGAGATCCGATCACTCAAATCTGGTTCTAATCTCAAGCTTGCTGTCACACAATCACTATCATCATCAGAAGGGATCACATAACTACTGAGGCTCACAACTGCTCTAGAAGCTCATGCTCCCTGACCATGATATGTCATACCATCCCGAGGCTCTTTTTGCTCAAGGCATCTGCCATTACATTAGCCTTTCCTAGGTGGTATAATTTCCACAATCATAATCCCTCAGAAGTTCTAACCCTCTTTGTTCTTATATTCTACTCTTTCTATGAAAACAGATACTCGAGGCTTTTTATGATCAGTGCATATCTGAATTTTCTCACCATATAAGTTGTGGCGCTATACCTTCAGTGTAAACGCTACGGCTGCCAACTCTAAATCATGGGTCAGATAGTTTCTCTCATGGTCCTTGAATTATCTGGATCCATAAACGACTGTCTTCCCATTTTACATTAATATATGGCCCAATCCTTATTTTGAGGCATCCATACACACTGAAACTTCTTGAGCTATTGGGTATGGTGAGAATAATTACGATGGTCAGTTTATTACTTCAATATACCAAAACTCAACAAAGCTATTTTCATACTTATCATCCCACTCGTATGTAATCCTTTTTCGAACGAGATGTGTCAACTGAGCAGCCCATTTCGAGAAACTCACAACACCTCGTCTGTAAGACAGTTTCCAATTGCTACCCATGCTCTTCCCTGGACTTCGAATACATCAAAATATCATCGCTAAAGATGACAACCAATTGGTCCATGTAAGGTTTAAATACCTTGTTCATCAATATCCTAACAGTTACGGCACATTCACCCTCCGAATTCTTAACTGTTGTTACCCAGACTTCAAATCGATCTCTATAAAGATATGCGTTTTTCACAGCTAATCAAATAAATCATCTATAGTAGGAGGAAACACTTATTCTTGATGTTAACCTCATTCGACAATCAAAATTCAATACATGATCGGAGACTTCCATTCTCCTTTCACAAACAGAACAAGTACTTCTCAAGTTACACATTCAGTCTGAGGAACGTTTATCCAATAACTATTGTAATTGTTTCTTTAGTCCTTCCAGTTCCACTATTGCCATTTTCTACCATGGTTAGGATATCGACTCCGTACCAAGTACCAAATCAATACAAATTCTATCTCTTTATCTTATGGTAGCCTTGGTAGATTATCCAGGAAGATATCAGGAACTCTCTGACCATAAGAATATATGTTAACTCCAGATGTGCCTTATCCATACCAACCACACAAGCGAGAAAACATTCCCATCATTACTCATTCCGTGAATACAATCATTCACTCTTTTAATTACAATCGCTACACCTCTTTCATTACATGTCCACTTACAATACACTTTTCAAGGGTGAAAACATCACTATCTTAGGATAGCAATCTAAACAGCATAGTTTGCAGCCAAATAAATCTTTTCTCAAATATTACTCCAAAATTATTCATATTCCATTGAATAATATCGGCTGACGTATCCTTTTTCCCCCGTTTTCAACTTACAATCCCTATACTCATATTCAGTTAGTGATAATCAGCTAACTATCATCATCTTGCCTTAGGGTACAGGCTTCACATCTTTCACTAGCTTATAAGCAACTGAAGGCGATATGAATAAATGTGTGGCACTAGGATCAATTAAAATAATAAATTCGTTATTCACAACTAGTGTGGTATCTTCCACCACATCAGATGAAACATCAATAGTGTCCTGGTCTAAGGCATACACTCACCCTTGTCCAACAATCTACTTTCCCTTTCTCTTCGACTGTGGCCTCCATTTTCGGTGCAGAGATATCAACAAAGCTTTCTCTATCTCTATGCCCTTCTGTGAGGCAGTTTCAACCAACTCTGAGCAATCATTTAATAAATGGCCCGTCTTACCACACTTAACACTTATTTTAGTCAATAAGGTGTAGGCCCTACTTCCATGGTATCTACCACATATCCTACACTGCTTACACTTGCTATGGAGCAAGTCGGGGTCCTCCAATCACAATACCCCTCAAAAGTGCTGAAATTGGATACACTGGGGCCTTACCAATCATCTTACCCCATGACTTATCAACTCTAATCTCTTACCAAATGGTCTTTTTCCCATTCTGACATCTCTGTCATCCTCTATTCTCTTCTGTCGCTATTTTGGCCTTACTACCTTTCCCAATCTCAGAGGTGTGTAACTCATGATCTTATTCACATAACAGTAGTCTGCACACTGCCTCGGCATAGGTAGTGATATCTAGCAGGGCAAATCGGACTCTAATTGACAATCTGAGCCTTTCCATTAACATTCAGACATCCCGACTCTCACTGTTCATAGTGTCGGGGTCATACCTGGCTAAGAATATAAATTGAGATTCATACTTATAAATCAACTTGTTCCTCTGGGTCAGAGTAAAGAATTTTATCTGTAATTTTCTTTAAGCAGTGTAAGGGATATTCTGTCACCGAAAAACATCTAGAATTATTTTCCATGTCCATTCTGGATGTCTAATTCTTAAGATAGGTCGAGCGGACTTCCACCAATGCTCCGACCCCTCAAATCCCATGCATACTATGAGCAATTAGCTCCATAATATTCTCCACACTCCGCTCCAACCTCATGAAACGTGTCTCAATACTGTCTGATCTCTCTGTCGAACTTTGTGTGGCATGCTCAACATCAGCCTCCACTTTAATCTCATCTTGAGTCTCATGTGGCAACATCAGCCTACCTCTACGGCCTCAAGCTTGTGTACTCTCGCCCCTCTACCATAGCGGCTATCAGTTAATAAGTCTATATTCTTGCATTCAAAACCAAATTCTTAGCTGTAATTTTATCTCGATATACATAATTGTATCTAAATAATGCACAGTACATGGGGATATAAACTTCCTTAACAACTAACACCGACTAATATCAGGCTAACTTAGCTCTGATAACAAAAACTGTTATGACCCAAATTTCCTAAAATCACTACAAATTTTTTTCATTTTATTTATTATTTGATTCTTACCTTCTTCTCATCATGACCATCCTACTAACAGTTGGGCTATGAATCGATGTTAGCTCCCTTACACTAATTACCATTCCATTTCCATAATCACATATTAGAATTTACTATCCTTTAACTTTAACTAAATACATACACAATGGTATTTACATAACCTTACATCCCCGACATCATATCCGTTTATAGTACTGTACATTTACATGTTCAGATACAAAACTATACAAATGTGTATACCTGTCTCTCGATGGGAAGCAGCGGATACCAAGATGCAAGTTCTCAACCGCTCACTAACTACTACGAGTGCTTTGAAAGAGAGGGATAATAAGGGGATGAGCAAACCACACGCTCAGTAAGGAAATTATGCAAGTAAGTAGATAGCTCCACTATCTACATGCTCATAATGCCATGCCCTTAAAATCCATTTCTTTTTGTTTAAATCTCACGCACAAAATCATGCATACATCATTGCTATACTTTATAAAACCATCCGTGCATATAGAAATCATGCAACTCATCCATCAATGGCATTTTATGAAGAATCATAAAATCATAATTAGCATGAAATAAATCAAGATCACGCATTAATTCATGCCATGTGACACCAAACATGAATGATAATTCTTTTCATGTATTTGTAATTAAAGCATGGAAAACTCCTTATGCTATTGCATTTAAATCAATTCATTAAAGTTGCAGTATAAAATAACCCCTCCGGGTCAATCATCTCACAATTAAATTTCAAACTCATTAAAATTCACTATAAAAATTCTATTATAAAATCACCCTTCTTTTAGGGTCACATGTCATAAAATCCTTTAAAAATCTATCATTATATTATAAAATCACATCTCAGTGAAAATCACAAAATTGGGGGCCTGACCCCTCCCTCGGGTCAACCCTGGTCTATCGAGACCACAAGTTATATCATGTGAGACAAGTAGGTGACTATATCAGTAACATCGAGGACTATGGCCATAACCTAGTGATCCCTGGCTACACCGTACTAAGTGTGCGGGGTATCACACCTCAAACGGGAGGTGGGTCAATCCTGCCGCCAGAACAACATAACATCAGGATTGCGAGGGCAAGGCTTACTACCTCGTGGCTAATGCCACTCCACTCCAACAATCCCAATGGTATAACGTACCCCATGTGATATGCATGTAATATAAATCCCTATGCGAGCATATCATCTCACTGTGACACCAATATATAGGAGGTTCCAACATGGCTATATGCATGTAATATAAATCCCTATGCGAGCGAAGCTCTAGCACGGCTCCATGCATATTCATGATATCTGAAAATCTCGTGCGTGTGAAGCTCTAGCACGGTTTCATAAAAATCATTAAAATCTGCGTACGAGTAGCACTCCAGTACGACAGTAAAATGAGTTATAAATCTATATAAAATCACGTGCGAGCAATGCTCTAGCATGAATGAATGCTCAAGTAAATCAAATCTCGTGCGAGTTACACTCCAGCACGGCTTTATGCAATTAAATCGATTAAATCACGTACGAGCAAGGCTCCAGTACAGCTTTAAAATGAAATTATCATATCAAAACAGGATGCGAGCTAAGCTCCAGCACCTTTCATGCATGTCAAATAAAAAAAACTAGTACGAGCAATCGTTCCAGCACCTTTTTATGCATATCAAATCAAAACAAGTCAAAACAGAGTGCGAGCTAGGCTCCAACACCTCTTATACATGTCACAATAATAAAAATCAGTGCGAGCAACCGCTCTAGCAAATTTCATGTACACTCACAAACGCAGATATAATGCGAGCTATGCGCCAGCAGTATTTGTTTCTGTATAAACGTGATAGTTGGCTCATTTTCTAAAGAATTTCATTTAAATATAAATAACACTTACATACTGTTATCTTGTGCAATTTATGTAAATACTGGCCAATCTACCGATTTGCTTTACTTAAAAACCAAGAAAATTCCTTAAATAAGAAAATTCCTTAAATCATGCATTTCATGCATGTCATGCTTTCACCATCCTTAGGTGAATTCCCTCAATAGGGGTAAAATAGTCTTTTCCTATTTTCGAGTCCTTAAAATCTTTAAACGATTTCTAGGACCTTTATACATATTCAGTGTATACAAAAGCTATTAAAATATGTGTAGCTACCTCTAGTTATTCATACAATTCCCTTACCTCATTTTTTTGTATAGTCTGACCTTTTTGTTGGCTCAACCGAGAGGGGGTGAATTGGTATTCTAGTCTAAATGCTAAATTTAAGCTTTTTTAAATTGAATTGCAAGTAATCAAATAATAAGCAATAGGCTATAGAGTAGTAAAATAAAGGAGATAAGGGAGAGAAGCAGCAAACTCAGCAATTTATAGAGGTTCGGCCAATCGCTTGCCTACGTCCTCTCTTCTTGACCTCTTGTCAAGAGTTTTCTTTCACTATCACAATAGTTGATACAATTTCCTTTTCAAGGTTAAGGAATAACCTCTCTACCCCTTATGCAAAGATATCTATTCAACTCTTACACAATTCTCTCACAGAGGAACTCTCCCCTTTTCTTTTCGATTAAGAGTTAATACAAATAAGAACTCTCTTTTGTGGGTAGGAAGAATAACTTCAACTCAAGCTATTAAAGATAATACAATGAATAAGATGTTGAAGGCAGAAAGAATATTGAAGAATGATCTCTCAAGAATGTTCATATTGTTTCAGCTCTATTTCTTGCCTCCCTAATATCTTCAATGCTTGGTTTTATACAGCAAGATGGTAGCTGAAGCATTTAATGCAGTTTTTCTCGTTGAAGATTTTACAGAGAGAGCCATTGGGGACCTCCAGTAGACTGCCAGATCGATCTTCCATCATGACCAGATCGATATTCTAATTCAAATTCCTGCAATTACAAAGCAACTCAAAGCAAGGAGATCGATGCCATTATTTTAGAGCTCAATCTTATAATCTGTAAAATGTTAGTGAAGATCGATCTGTCGAACCATCAGATCGATCTCATAAACTCTCTGTCTGAAGTAAGATCGATATCTAGATCGATCTTGCAAGCATTCTCATAGAGTGTAGATCGATCTCCAATTACCCTAGATCGATCTCAGAAACTCTCTATCTTGAGGAGATCGATCTCTATCCATATGAGATTGATCTCATAAACTCTCTGTTTGAACATAGATCGATCTAAGACCTTTAACCTTTGCCTTAGAGGAGATCGATATCTACCTCGACCAGATCGATCTCATAAACATTCTGTATGACAAAGATCTATCTCATAACCCTTAGAGATTGATCTCTTCTTCCTTAACATCCCATACATGTTCTTTAAGTCATTAACCCTTAATCAGATCGATCTCATATTCTTATGAGATTGATCTCTCATCCTTGAAAACCCAAGAGATCGATCTCTCATTTCATGAGATCAATCTCTCATCCTTTAAAACCCAGTTTCTGGCAAGGACTTGTATCTCAAAATGTTATAATTAACCTTTTAACATGTTTTAAATATTTCTTGATTTATCATAATCATTATTGAATTACTATTTTGTCATTTCAAAATATATCAACCTAACAATCTCCCCCTTTTTGATATGACAAAACTTATTCAATAAACTCAGTTTAAAAACATGTTTAGTCTCCCCCTTAACATATGCATCTAGTTTTCTAGTTTCAAAACTCCCCCTCAGTTTAGAAAACTCCCCCTTAATTTATGTTCCCCTTAACATGTTCTCTTCTCCCCCCTTTTGTCATATCAATATCAACAAAGCATAAAACCATTTATCAACAAAGCATAAATCAACAAACTATAAAGCATAACACTGAATCATAATTCTGGCATTTCAAAATATATAAAGATATATGTTCATACAACACAAACATGTTTCAAAATATCAACACAGCAAGGAGAATCTAAACACGCATGGCCTAAGATGGAGGAGGAAAGCGCTCTAAAAGTTCATCAACACATGTACGGGTGACCTGCAGCTCATCAAACATGGCTTGCTGTGTGGCATGGAGATTTGTAAAACCGTCATCCATCTTCCTATTAAGTTACATAACCATAGCCATAAGTAATTCCATCATGTCGAAAGATGAAGCAGGTGTAGTGTTTGCAAAGGGAGGTGCTGAAGGTTCAGTCGGAGGTGCGGAAGGCTCAGCTACAGCGTCCTCCTCCATGGTTATCTCTTGAGATAAATTGGTCTTCTTTCTCCACTGTCCATGAATGTCTTTATAGTACCCCATATGATAAAGAGTGTCGATATTCAAAATGCTTTTTACAGATGGCACTTCACCAGTTTCACAAGAACAGTCAACCCCAAGTTTTTTTAGCAAGAATGCAAGGGGTTGAGGGAAAATGATAGTTGAGGCTTGACCCCGTACGATCTTCAACTAATCCTCGTAAATGAAGTGGACTAGGTTAGGTTTTTGGCCTTGAGAGGAATGAAGATGATAAGCCAAAAATGATCTAGTTTTCTGATGGTAGAGTGTCGGGTACCAAAAGGTCGAAGGTTCCAAGATATGATTAGGTGAAGTAACCTAGGGTGCATGGGTAGGTCACTTGCCTTGTCTTCGGGTAGATTGAATTCAAGAGGTACCTCATATTCCTTATCAGACAAACCCGCATCTTCAATTTCAAACACTCGGGCTAAAAAGGTGGTGTTGACTGAAATTGTTTTTTCCATGACGAAGGTTTTAAAACAAATAATCTTACATGTGTCATCAGGGTCATAGATAAGCTCAGCATTTGAGAAAAAGTCCCTAATAATATTCGAAGGAGCAGGGGTATTTATTTTGAGAAATGGAAGCCATCCATACTCTTCTAATTTTTTAAGATATGGAAAATCAAGGAGTTCTAGAAAGAAGAAATCTATGGTGCGCCAATGTTTTATAGGCATTGTAGAAAAGTATTCTTCATATCTCTTTCTTTTTGCAGGTGTTTGAAAAAACCTGTTGAAGGTTGTGACAGAAGATGTAGTGACATTGGGTGGCTATGAAGATGAGGGTTAGGATTTTTTGTTTGCAGCTCTCTTAAGGCGAGGCATTATGTTTACTATAAAATCAGTCAAAGACAGCCTAATAGTGTTCTAGATAGTTCTCTAACAGAGTCCTAAGCAATGGAATAGTTCACTAGAAACCTTATCGAATATTAATCTATGAAACCAAGAAATTTTTTAAAGAAAATCAACAATGTAGGTTCTAAGATGAAGAATAATGGAGCAGATTTGACGAAAACCTTACTTGAGATTAATCTGTGAGAGAAATCGGAAGAGGAGGCGCGATGCAGGTTAGGGATTTTGAATTTAGGGTTTTTAAAATTTGGGGATTTTTGAAGCAGTATATATAGCCCAGGGCTAAGGAGATTGATCTGTCGAGATACCAGATCGATCTGTCATTTCCAGAAACTTAATGAGATCGATTTGTTATTTTATGAGATCAATCTACAAAATACAGAAGCTCAAGAAGATCGATCTGCCAAATGCAGAGATCGATCTATAAAATACAAAGGCTAAAGAAGATCGATATGCCAAATGCAGGGATCGATCTGTAAAATACAAAAGCTTAAGGAGATCGATCTTATGGGATTGCAGATCGATCTTCTTAGCAGAACCCTACTGCTCTAGACTAATTTGGAGCATGTTAGATCGATCTATATTATGATGAGATCGATCTCTCATACCAAAATTAAAGTTTTAAAGGCTATAATCCTTAAGGAGCATACATAAGTCATAATTCACCTCTAAGAACACAACATTTATCTCTATCAAGAGGTTTGGTGAAAATATCAGCTAATTGATGCAATGTATCAATATATTCTAGAACTATATCTCCTTTTTTGTACATGATCTCTAAGGAAATGATGTCTAATCTCAATATCTTTAGTTCTAGAGTGTTGGATTGGATTTTTGGAGAGATTAGTGGCGCTGGTATTATCACACTTGATTGAAACTTGTTTCATGTCTACACCATAATCTCTCATTTGTTGCTTAATCCACAACACTTGCGCACTACAACTACGAGCTGCTATATATTCTGCCTCAGTTGTGGATTGTGCTACATTATTTTGTTTCTTAGAGAACCTTGATATTAATCTATTCCCTAAGAATTTACAGGTTCCTGAAGTGCTTTTTCTATCCATTTTACATCCTCTAAAATCTGCATCAGAAAATGCATGAAGAGCAAAGGTGGAATCTCTAGGGTATCATAGTCCTAGTGAAGGTGTGTCTTTAAGGTACCTAAAAATTCTTTTCATGGCTAGTAAGTGTGATTCTCTAGGTGAGGATTGAAATCTAGCACATAAACACACACTAAACAAAATATCATGTCTACTTGCAGTAAGATAAAGCAATGAACCAATCATATACCTATATAGCTTGTGTCTACACACTTACCACTTTCATCTTTATCGACCTTGATGTTGGTACCCATTGGAGTTGGTTGAGGTTTGCAGTTATCCATTCCAAATCGTTTGAGCAAATTATTGGTGTACTTAGCTTGATTGATGAAGATTTCATCCTTAGTTTGCTTTACTTGAAGTCCCAAAAAATAGGTGAGCTCTCCCATCATGCTCATTTCAAATTCACCTTGCATGATCTTAGCAAACTCTTGACATAAAGATTCATTAGTTGATCTAAAAATGATGTCATCTACATATACTTGAACAACTAGTAAATCTTTATTCTTATTTTTTATAAACAATGTTGTATCTACTTTTCCTCTTGAAAATCCCTTTTCTATCAAGAACTTTGAAAGTCTTTCATACCGAGCTCTAGGAGCTTGTTTTAAGTCGTAAAGTGCTTTAGAAAGTTTGTAAACATGTTCAGGAAATTTTGGACTTTCAAAATCGGGGGGTTGCTCTACATAAACTTCCTCATTGATGTAACCATTTAGAAATGCACTTTTTACATCCATTTGATACAACTTGAAATTTTTGTAGCATGCAAACGCAAGTAGCACCCTTATTGCTTCTAATCTTGCTACCGGTGCATAGGTTTCATCATAATCTATCCCTTCCTCTTGCCTATAACCTTGTGTAACAAGCCTAGCCTTGTTTCTTATGATCACACTATTTTCATCCATCTTGTTCTTGAAAATCCATTTAGTTCCAATTATTGAATGATCACTAGGTCTAGGAACCAAATTCCACACTTTACTTCCTTCAAATTGATTTAGTTCCTCTTGCATAGCTAAAAACCAATTGTTGTCATCCAAGGCTTCATTGACATTTTTTTGTTCAATTTGAGATACAAAGGCTAAATATTGACATACATTTCTTAGTGAGGACCTTGTTCTAACTCCTAGATTTGGATCACCTACAATTTCTTAATCTTTGACATATCCTAGTTCTCTTGGTGCTCTAGATTCTTTTTCTAGTATTTATAGTTCTTCTTCATCTTCTTCTTTTTTATTAATGTCAAGATTTTCTAGTAAGTCATCTTCTATCCTTGAGGATTCCTTTAAAATCTCATCAAATATTTCAATATCCTCATCATTGGTAGAAACTTTAGATGCATCGTTTGACTCATCAAATATTACATGTATTGACTCTTCTACCATCAAGGTTCTTTTGTTGTACACTCTATACGCCTTTGAATTTAAAGAATAGCCTAAAAAGACTCCTTCGTCACTTTTAGCATCAAATTTTCCTAAGTTGTCTTTCTCATTATTTAGGACAAAGCATCTACAACTAAAAGGATGAAAATAGCTAATATTTGGCTTCTTTCCCTTGTAAAGCTCATAAAAGGTTTTCTTCAAGATTGGTCTAATCATGGTTCTATTTATAATGTAGCATGAGGTGTTTATGGCTTTAGCCCAAAAATATTTAGGTAGATTATTCTCACATAACATTGTTCTAGCCATTTCCTCTAAGGTTCTATTTCTCCTTTCAACAACCCCATTTTGTTGTGGTGTCCTAGGAGCTGAAAAATTATGGCTAATTTCTTGATCATTGCAAAATTCATCAAAACCAAGATTTTCAAATTCTTTGCCATGATCACTTCTAATACTTGTTATTGTATAACCTTTTTCATTTTGGGCTAATTTTGAATAGGTGATAAATTTTTCTAAGGCTTCATTATTGACTCTTAAGAAATATACCCATGTAAATCTTGTATAATCATCTACAATAACAAATCTATAGTTTTTACCCCCAAGACTAGTTGTTCTAGTTGGACCAAAAAGATCTAGATGAAGTTATTGAAGGGTCTAGAGGTTGACACACAGTTTTTAGATTTAAATGATATCCTTTTATGTTTTCCCTTGACACAAGCTTCACAAATTTTATCATAATCATAGGACAGCTTAGGTAATCCTACAACAAGATCTTTTCTAGCTAGCTTAGATAAAACATGCATGCTAGCATGACCTTGTCACCTATGCCACAACCAAGGTTCTTTTTCTTTATCTACCATAAAGCATACATTTTCATTTCTTAGGTCATTTTAATATACTATATATATATATATGTTACCTTGTCTATGTCCTAAGAAAAGAACTTTATTTGATTTAGTGTCTATCACATGACAATTCAAGCAATCAAAAATTACTTTGTAACCTTTGTCACAAAGTTGACTAATGCTAACCAAATTATGTTTTAGTCCTCTAACAAGTAAAACCTTTTCTATTGAGAAAGAATTATTACCAATAGATCCACTTCCTTCAACTTGGCCTTTGGAGTTGTCCCCAAAAGTGACTTCTCCACCAACCTTTTATTTGAATGAGTTAAAGTGGCTTCTATCATCGGTCATGTGTCTTGAGCATCCACTATCCAAGTACCAAGTTTCCTTTGTTTTTGCCTTGTAGCAATGCTCAAGCTCCTACAATCATCATTCAAACTTTTGTTTTAGGTACCCAAATTTTCTTGGGTCCTTTGGAGTTAGTAAGTAGGATTTTTGATCCTTTTGGGATCCATTTTAATATTACATCAATATCTTTTGAATTTATCACATCTTTTGGTACCCAAACCCTTCTAACTATTCTTCCTCTAAATGTTGTCATTTTCACATTGCATCTATATGATGTATGTCCTTTTTTATTATGCATATTCTTTCTAATCAGAAAATTTTTTAGATGAGTTTCTCTACTTTTGCTATCATATCCTAACCCATTTCTATCAAAGAATGCCCTTTGCGTCTCTAGCATGTGATCTAGTTTTTGTTGACCCATGTAAAATCTAGTAAAAGAATTATGTAAAATACTATTCTTTTCCCTTAAGTCATGGATTTCTAGATTTGCACTTTCTAATTTCTTTTCACATTCTATTTTAACATTTAGGATTAATTCATTTTCTTTGTTTAGTTTAGAAACCATTTTTTTTATACTTCAAATTCATGCACTCATATTCCATTGCAAGATCATCAAATGCATCTTGTAATTCATCTAAAGAATACTCATTAGGATTAGAAGTTACCTTCTCATCTTCGAGTGCCATGAAGCATAGATTGGCAATTTCTTCATTTGTATCATTATCGAAGCTGTCACTATCGCTCCATATTGTCATCATCGCCTTCTTTTTGTGCTTCCTATCACTTGATCTTTTTAGTAAAGGACAATTAAATTTAATGTGGCCAGGTTTTTTGCATTCATAGCAAACAATAGTATCTCTATCTTTTCTACCTAATTCTTCTTTGTCTTGTTCTTTCCTATGTAATTTCCTAGAACTACCATTTTCCCTTAGTTTCATAAATTTCTTGAACCTTTTAGCAAACATTGCCATTTTTATATCTTCCTCATTATAATCATCCCTTTGTTCTTCATGAGTAGTGGATTTAAGTGCAACTCTTACTTTCTTGGGTGGCTCTTCATTTCTTTTCAATTTCATTTCATAGGTGAGCAATGACCCTATCAATTCATCAATGATAGTGTGTGGGGGTCCTTATATTCTTCAATAGCTGTTACCTTAGCTTCCCAAGATTTTGGTAAGATATTTAGGATTTTCTTAACCATTTCTATGTTAGAGTAGATTTTGCCTAAAGATTTTAGTCCATTAATTATATCAGTAAATCTAGTGAACATGTCACTAATTGACTCTCCTTTCATCCTAAATAACTCATAGTCATGAGTAAGCATTCCTACTTTAGTCTCCTTGACTTGGGTTATGCCTTCATGTGTAATTGCCAACTTATCCCAAATTTGTTTGGCATTATCATAACTGGAGACTCTATTATACTCATTGGGCCCTAATGTACAAAATAAGGTGTGCATGGCCTTTGCATTCAACTGAGCACATTTTATATCATTAGAATCCCACTCATCTTCTTCTTTTGGAATATCTCTTCCCTCAACCTTCTTAGTTGGGATTTGTGGACCTTTAATAATAATCCTTCATACCTCATAATAATTAGCTTGAATAAAAAGCATCATTCTAGTTTTCCAATATGCATAATGTTCACCATTGCACATGGGAGGCCTAAATGTAGAGTGCCCTTCTCCTACTAGACTTGTTGCTACATTGCTATGAGCCATCAGATCTTTTTAACTCTTAGGAAATTACTCCTTAATGATCAAAAAGTCCAAGCTCTGATACTAATTGTTGGCTCAATCGAGACGGGGGTGAATCGGTATTCTAGTCTAAATGCTAAATTTAAGCTCTTTTAAATTGAATTGCAAGTAATCAAATAATAAGCAATAGACTATAGAGCAGTAAAATAAAGGAGATAAGTGAGAGAAGTAGCAAACTCAACAATTTATAGAGGTTCAGCCAATTGCTTGCCTATGTCCTCTCTTCTTAACCTTCTTGTCAAGAGTTTTCTTTCACTATCACAATAGTTTATACAATCTCCTTTTCAAGGTTAAGGAATAACCTCTCTACCCCTTATACAAAGATATCTATTCAACTCTTACACAATTCTCTCATAGAGGAACTCTCCCCTTTTCTTTTGGATTAAGAGTGAATACAAATAAGAACTCTCTTTTGTGGGAAGGAAGAATAACTTCAACTAAAGCTATTAAAGACAATACAATAAATAAGATGTTGAAGGCGGAAAGAATATTGAAGAATGATCTCTCAAGAATGTTCAAATTTTTTCAGCTCTATTTCTTGCCTCCCTAATGTCTTCAATGCTTGGTTTTATACAGCAAGATGGTAGGTGAAGCATTTAATGCAATTTTTCCCGTTGAAGATTTTGCAGAGAGAGCTGTTGGGGACCTCCAGTAGAGTGCCAGATCGATCTTTCATCATGACCAGATCGATATTCTAATTCAAATTCTTACAATTACAAAGCAACTCAAAGTAAGGAGATCGATCTCATTATTGTAGAGATCGATCTTATAATATGTAAAATGTTAGTGAAGATCGATTTGTCGAACCATCAGATCGATCTCATAAACTCTCTATCTGAAGTAAGATCGATCTTGCAAGCATTCTCGTAAAGTGGAGATCGATCTCTAATTACCCTAGATCAATCTCAGAAACTCTCTATCTTGAGGAGATCGATCTCTATCCATATGAGATCAATCTCATAAACTCTCTGTTTGAACATAGATCGCTCTACAGATCGATCTAAGACCTTTAACCTTTACCTTAGAGGAGATCGATCTCTACCTCGACCAGATCGATCTCATAAACATTCTGTAAGATAAAGATAGATCTCATAACCCTTAGAGATCGATCTCTTCTTCCTTAACATCCCATACATGTTCATTAAGTCTTTAACCCTTAATCAGATCGATCTCATATTCTTATGAGATCGATCTTTCATTTCATGAGATCGATCTCTCAGCCTTTAAAACCCAGTTTCTGGCAAGGACTTAAATCCCAAAATGTTCTTATTAACCTCTTAACATGTTCTAAACATTTCATGATTTATCATAACCATTATTGAATTACTATTTTGTCATTTCAAAATATATCAACCTAACACTTTCCACTGATGTCTCATCACGCAGTCTGATTTGCTCTCAATCCAATCTTCGAAACTCCGTATAAATATTCATCAGATCAAATACAATATAATTTAAATCATTGAGCCCGTTTACCCATATTGGGCTCAATTGTACCATAATGTGTCAGACTCTAATTTTATGTAGCTTATTCCTTATGATTCCTATGTGTATGAACACTTTGTTATTATAGTTGAATCATAAGTAGAGTATTTACTGGACATAAAATGTTAGTGAAATGATTTAACATGCGAAAGCTACATAAAGAGCCTACTGTGAACTATAAGTGTCACAGGCTAAACCGAGTAAATCTAAATCATTCTGACTAAAAATTAGAACTTAAAATGAGAAAGTATAGAGAGCTCATGAAGGAAAGTCAACCTGATTTAGTCCCGAACATAGAAAACGAGAGTAAAAGCTAGAAAGGGTAAAATGGACCTTTTGGCGAGATAAGGTGTTTCGGGTGAAATTATCCATCGGGAACGGTTGAAACATAAAGACAAGAGTGTAAGACATAAGATATGACACTTTCAAAATTTAGAGAAGAAGTCAACTTGGTCAATGGTTAAGGAAAAAGTCAACTATAGTTAAGAAAGTGGACTTTTACCATAGTTGACTAATCATGGTTAAAAATTAACCTGTGTAGAGAAAAAATTGGAGAAAAATATTCTTGGCCAGAATATAAGATAATCATCCTCAAAAGTAAGGAAAATTTATTCGGAAGGATTCCGGATTAAATTTAATAGTTAAAAATGCAATGGGCCTAAGGTGAAAATTTTAAAGCCCATTAAGGTACACTAAACGTATATCGAAATTCTTATGTCCTTTAGACCGAATTGTTGGACCAATTGATTAGCCAAATATTTAGACAATTAAAGGCCTGAGACATAGCAAAAATTTCAGCCCAAAAGCCCATTAAGAAAGCCCAAACTAAGAAGCCCAAATGGAAAGCCCATGAGATAAATGTCTAACCATAGTTAAAGCTAACCATGACTCATAAGGTGACTCATTAGGTGACTCATGGCTAAGGCTTGGAAAGTCAAGCTTAATGGCTGGAAATTAAAGCTTAATGGCTAAGTAAGTGGCTTATAAATTCAGCCACACCATTGTCATCTTCATCACACCAAATTCGGCTAGAAGAAGAAACCATTGAAACATATTATCCAAGCTTTCTCTCACTAGAAATCACTAGGAATTAGGCATAATTGGAACTTACATCCTTCATGGAAGTTGTTCCAAATTGAAAGGAGAGTGACCTATGTTGAAATTGGCTACCAAAGAGTCATAGAGCGCAAACCGAGAGCCTTCAAAGATTCGTCCAAAGGGTGAACACAACAATTGGTATATTTTCTAATTTTCAATTTCATATATGTTAATGTATGAATGATTTTAAGTATATTGATATATTTTTTAAGCATTGAAACATATTAAATCACTATGATGTTAGTTAGGCCGAGAGTGAGTAGTGAGACATTGATTTATGTCCATATGATTTTAAGGCATAAATGGATTAATGTACATGTGTTAATGATTATGGTGTAATTAGAATTAATCAATTTGATTAATTAATACATGTAATTAGTTGGCAATCAAGGTGTTTGATAAAATGCCTAAATGAACTATATGATGTTTAGGAATGTTGCCAACCAAGTGTTTGTGAAAATGCCTAAGTGAATTGGCTAAGAAATAGGCATGGATGGCATGCCATGGCATAACCGATGGCATGGGTAGCTCTCGGCCATGGCATGTGGCCGAGAGGCCCAATAGGCCAAGCCCAAATATTTTAGGCCCAATATGATGTAATGGGTCTAGGACAAGCCCAATAAGAGTTGGTGGGCCACACAAGCCCAAAGGCCCAACGAAAATAAATAGTAAAATGAAAATGGGCTTAAGGCATAGTTAGGCCCATTAAGGATTTTTAAAGCCCATTAAGGGAAATAGACAGTATTTAATGTGAAATACAGTAGGAAAAGTGTAATTAACCTGATAAATGGTTATATGCAGCTCCAGAGAGTATTGGAGAAGCAAACCAGACTGTTGAAACGGGCAGCACAGAGAAAGTGAAATTTCTCGAGTGATTGCAGGTAAGGGACTTTTGTGAGTAGTTAGAGATACCTGCATGTATTTCCATCTGCTTTTACATTCACTTAAAAACTCTGAGGGTCAGAGAAAGTGAATAATAATTATTACGACTCAATAGTGGTAAATTACGATTTTACCCCTAGTTAGTCAAAAAGTTAACTTTTGTGAAAAGTTGTATAAAGCATGGAAACCACTATTTTGAGTGTTTTACTGCTGTTTAGCAGAAGAATAAATAGATGGGCTAATGATTTTAAGGTTGATGTGAATTAAGCACACTTTATAGTGTTGATTTTGATGTTTTGTAAATCATCACTTTTTAAAGAGCCATCTATCATATTTTGTGAGAATGAATCATGCTGGAGCACAGCTCGCATTGGATTTCATATATTTTCCACATACATTAGTGCTGAATTTTGATTCGCACTAGATTTCCATGACATGCATGATAGGGTACTAGAGTTATTACTCGTACTCAATTTTATATGATATATGCATGACAGAGTGCTGGAGCGATTAGCTCGTACTCAAGTTTTTCATGAGATACATGACAGAGTGCTGGAGCATTGCTCGTACTCAATTCTTCATGATTTATACATGACATAGTACTGGAGCTATTGCTCGTACTTGATTTGATGATATTGTGCATAGCATGGTACTAGAGCTATTGCTCGTACTTGATTTAATACATGAACTATGCATTGACCTAGTTGCTAGAGGTTTACTCGCACTAGAGTTGAGTTTGTGATGTGAAACAGTGTTTGAGCGGAGTGTCGACTGTGAGTCGCACTCAAAGGCGCACACTGTATGTGATATATAATACATGTTACAAACCCATGCCCGCATCCTTGTGTGACTGAGTGTCACATTATTTAAGAGGATAACCGCATGAGGGTATTAGAGATGTGGTATGATATTCCATGGTTTAAGGGCTAAGACCTATGGCAGGCACCCCGACTGTGATGTAGGGTCCACGGGTGTACTTTGTACCGTGCATGTGGCATGGGAGTATACTGTACCATGTGTTGTTGTGGAGTTGAGGAGGATATAGCTGACGGTTGAGATGGACTGACCCCCCTCTCGTTGCAGCAGTGATGCCCCGCACACCGAGATCTATGTTGCTTGGGATCACATGTCGGATATGATCATATTCCAGGATACTATTTGTATTTCACCACAGAGTCTCACATGATATATCACATTGATTTACTTATTTAAATTGCGGACAGACCTGAGGGATGGGTCGGACTTCGATTTTGTGATGTGAATGATTTAAATGCCATATTTATTGTGATTTAAATCTACGTGGCATGAATTACATAAAGGCATGATTTATATAAAGATGCATTGTTTTGCACTACATGCCTACATTTGAGAAAGAAAGCATGATTTTTGTACATGGGATTTAATCTGTACAAGTATATATATATATATATATATATTTAAAGACATGCTTTTAAAGTGAGTAAAGAAAATAATGTTTTCAAGGCATAGCATTATTTTAAGTAGATAGTGTAGATATCTACTTGCTTGCCTGATTTCCTTACTGAGCGCGTTGTATGCTCACCCCCTTTCTTTACATCTCTCTACAGAGCATCAGCAGTAAAGCGAGAGCTATTGAGGGATAGTATTCCTGAGTCCACTGCTAGTTCCTATCGATCGCCAGGTATACAGAATTTGTACGGTTATATATCTAAACATAGAAACAGCACAGTGATGTATACGATATATATTATGGGGATTGTATCTGTATTAGATTTTATATAATCTTACATGTATAATAAAAGCAGTTACAGTCAGTAATAGTATATTGACATGTATGTATGATAATGGACAATGTGGTAATCGAGGACTCTGACATCGAATCACAGCCCAACCATTGATGAGAGGAAAGGTAAGTTAAAAATGTGAAAATTTTGTAGTGATTTTTGGTTAAGTCATGGATTAAGAAAGGGTCCTGATAGAATGGTATCAGAGCAGAGGTTGGTCTGATGTGAGTCGATGTTAGAAAAATAGGAAAATATACATCCCCATAGTACTGTGTTGTGTTTAGATATAACTGTGTATACCAGATAGGAGGCGGACAAATTCATTATTATGAATGCAGGAACTTTGCCTATATGGCAACTACGCGTAGTGGTAGAGTTACGAGAGGTAGGGCTCGAGGTCGGAGAGATAGACCCGAGGGACGAGCTGCTGCCGAACCATTACCTATGCATGAGACTCCAGGTGCTACTGAGGCACCCGAGTGTGCTGAGATGCGCTTTACGAGATAGAGCGTAGTCTTGAGACGATTATCAAGATGTTGGCACAGACGATGCCAAGTAGACAAGGACAGGAGGCCGGACCTGTGATAGGAGAGGCAGTTGCCCCTGACACTCCTACACAGACGACTCATGCACCGAGGACAGTAGATACTCCAACACCCCCACCGGTTTAGGGTGGTATTGGATTAGGGTACGGATGTGATCTACATCGGCTGCGAGAATTCCAGAAGTTTAGACCTCCATCTTTTAGTGGGGTCAAGGACCCTGTAGCTGCTGAGGAGTGGTTAGCAGAGATGGAGAAGCTTTATGGATTCTTCGAGTGTACGACCTCGGAGATGGTCGCATTTGCTACGTTCCTACTGAAGGGAGCTGCAAAGCATTGGTGGAAGTCCACCCGACCTATATTGAGAGCCCGACACACAAACATTAGTTGAGAGATATTTCGGGAGGCCTTTAGGAGGTAGTTTGTTCCCGATACCGCACAGCGAAAACTACAGGCAGAGTTTTTGGGACTAAACCAAGGGAGTTTATCTGTGGACGAGTATGAGACTCGATTCCTATCCCTAGGCAGGTATGACCCCGATACCATGTATAGTGAGGCCAGGAAGGTCCACAGGTTTATCGACGGATTGAGACCGGTTCTACGGTCTAGGTTGGTTCCATTAGACATAGCAACCTATGAGGAAGCAGTGCGCAGGATGCAACTATGTGAGCAAGATTATGAGAGGAATGCTTTCGAGTTGGGGAAGTTTAGCCATAGCCGAGATATACAGAAGAAGAGATCGGCTAGAGATTTCGATTACCAAGGAGGGAAGAAATTCTTCGATAAGAGATCACAGGTGGAGGAGGCACGAGAGAGATATGCTAGACCTCCTGCTTATCCGACTGTAGCCCCAGCAAAGGGCATTGTCATAGGAGGACAGAGACCTACTGTTGATCAGTGCAGAAGATGCGGTAAACAACATGGAAGTAGACCATGTCCGCTGACTCCTATTGTATGTTTTCGATGTGGGAAACAAGGGAATATGGCTAGAGATTGCCCAGAGATATTTGTGACTGCCCCACAGAAGGGCAGGGAGCTTGATAGAACTCTAGCTGGTACGTCTGCTCAGAGAGGTAGTGCGACGGCAAAGGAGAAAGGGAAACAGGTGATGGGTCGAGGGCGAGTACATGCTTTGGACCAGGGGACAGCTAATGCTTCATCGGATGTGATTCAAGGTTTCATTGCGTACGTGGTAGATATGGATAAGGTACATCCGGAGTTGTCAGATATTACTATGGTCAGTGAGTACCCAGATGTTTTTTCGGATGAATTGCCAGGGTTACCACTAGACAGAGAGATGGAGTTCTGTATAGATTTGGTGCCTGGTACGGAGCCTATTTCGAGACCACCATATCACATGGCCTTAGTTGAGTTAGAGGAGCTCAATAGACAGTTACAGGAGCTATTGCATAGGGGTTTTGTTTGACCGAGTGTTTCACCTTGGGGAGCACCGGTTCTATTTATAAGGAAGAAGGATGGAAGCCTCCGATTGTGTATAGATTACTGATTGTTGAATAATGCCACCATCAAGAATAGATACCCCCTTCCACGCATTGACGACCTATCAGATCAGCTTCAGGGAGTATAGGTCTTTTCCAAGATAGACCTGAGGTTTGGGTATCATCAGCTGAAAGTTCGGAGTGGGGATGTACCCAAGACAACATTTTGTACCCGATATGGCCATTTTGAGTTCTTGGTCATGCTGTTCGGATTGACGAATGCTCTAGCTGCTTTCATGGGTTTGATGAATGATGTGTTCAATGCCATATTTGGACCAGTTTGTTATCATCTTTATCGATGACATATTGATATATTCGAGATCTAAGGAGGAGCATGAGGAGCACCTCAGGATCGTGTTGCAGACTCTACGAGAGCATGAGTTATATGCTACGCTTAGTAAGTGTGACTTTTGGTTGTCACAGATCTCGTTTTAGGGACATGTTGTATCGAGAGATGGTGTATCAGTTGATCCATCTAAGATAGAGGCTGTAATTCAGTAGGAACAGCCGAGGGCAGTCACCGAGATCAGGAGTTTTTTGGGTTTAGCTGGATACTATCAGAGATTTGTTAAGGGATTTTTGAAGTTAGCTGCTCCGTTCACACATCTTACTCGAAAGAGTGTACCGTTTGTATGGAACGAGGATTGTGAGAAGAGTTTTGAGGAGTTGAAGCGTCGGTTGACCACCGCTCCGATTCTTACTATCCCTACTAGCTCAGGAGGATTTACAGTGAATAACGATGCATCGCATCAGGGACTGGGCTGTGTATTGATGTAGGATGGGAAGGTAGTTGCTTATGGATCCAGACAGCTAAAGGATCATGAGAAGAACTATCCGACCCACGATTTGGAGCTAACAGCAGTAGTGTTTGCGTTGAAGGTATGGCGCCACTACTTGTATGGAGAGAAGTTCCAGATATTTATCGACCACAAGAGCCTCAAGTATCTGTTCTCACAGAAAGAGCTGAACATGAGATAGAGAAGATGGCTAGAGCTTCTGAAGGACTACAATTGTGAGATACTTTATCATCTGGATAAGGCTAACGTTGTAGCCGATGCCTTGAGTAGGAAGAACCTATGGATGGTATCGTACATGATGGTTAGGGAACATGATTTGCTAGAGCAGTTTGCTAGCCTCAGTTTGGGAGTCGTGCCTACTGAAATGGATACAGGCTATGTGATAGCTAGTCTACACTTGGAGCCGAACCTGTTGGAAGGATCAGAGTGGCTCAGCAGACTGATCCATTTTGTATGGATGTGAGTAGTCAGATGCAGAAGGGCACCGTGACTGACTTTGAGTTGAGTTCTGATGGACTACTGAGGTTCAAAGGCAGATTGTGTGTTCCCGAGGATCCAGGACTCAGGAGATTGATATTGGCGGAAGCTCATTCGTCAAGGTATACGTTACATTTGGGGAGTAACAAGATGTATCAGAACCTCCGAAAGGTATATTGGTGGTTGGGTATGAAGAGAGATGTAGCAGACTTTGTGGCAAAGTGTCTCGTATGTCAGTAAGTGAAGGTAGAGCCTCAGAAACCTGCAGGGTTATTGCAGCCTCTACCTATACTGACATGGAAATGGGAGTATATCACCATGGATTTTGTGATGGGTTTACCGAGAACCCGCAGGAATCACGATGCTATATGGGTCATCGTCGACAGACTGACGAAGTCAGCCCACTTCCTAGCTATGAGAGCGACCGATACTCTGAGTTCATTAGCAGAACTGTATATACACAAGGTAGTGAGGTTACACGGTGTACCAGTGAGCATAGTCTCTGATAGGGATTCCCGCTTCACTTCCCACTTTTGAGGACATTTTTAAGAAGCCATGGAAACCCAGTTGAGTTTGAGCACCGCTTTCCATCTTCAGACAGATGGTCAGTCAGAGAGGACTATACAGACTCTGGAGGATATGTTGAGAGCATGTGTGCTAGATTTTAGAGGCTCCTGGGATGACCACCTGTCACTAGCAGAGTTCGCCTACAACGACAGTTATCATTCGAGTATCGGGATGGCACCGTATGAGGCTTTGTATGGCCGTAGATGTCATTCCCCTATTTGATGGGAATAAGTGGGTGACCGTAAGATTTTCGCTCCTGACATGGTTATACAAGCATCTGAGGACGTCCACTTGATAGTAGAGAGACTGAGGACAGCTCAGAGCAGACAAAAGAATTACGCTGACAGGAATCGTAGGCCACTAGAGTTTACAGTTGGTGAATCCGTGTTTTTGAGAGTTTCTCCTTCCAAGGGCATAGCGAGATTTAGGAAGAGAGGGAAACTAAATCCTCACTATATTGGACCCTTTGAGATACTTGATCGAGTGGGAGATAAGGCTTATAGGTTGGCATTGCCATTGGACTTATCAGGTGCCCATAACGTCTTCCACATATCGATGCTTCGGAAGTATCACCCGGATCCGGCACATGTGATTAGTTACAAGCCTTTGGAGCTCCGAGAGGACTTGTCATATGTTGAGAGACCAATTCGGATATTGGATAGAAAAAAAAGGTATTGAGATCGAAGACTATCGGGTTAGTGAAGATTCTATGGCAGCATCATACTTCAGAGGAAGCTACTTGGGAGCTAGAGAGTCTGATGCGAGAGAAGTACCCTCACCTATTTGATGACTGACTTGGTTCTAATTTGGAGGACCAAATTTTCTGAGTGGGGGAGGATTGTCAGACCCGAATTTTATGTAGCTTATTCCTTATGATTCCTATGTGTATGAACACTTTGTTACTATAGTGTTGAATCATAAGAAGAGTATTTAGTAGACATAAAGTGTTAGTGAAATGATTTAACACGCAAAAGCTACATAAAGAGCCTAATGTGAACTACAAGTGTCACAGGCTAAACCGAGTAAATCTAAATCATTATGACTGAAAATTAGAACTTAAAATGAGAAAGTATAGAGAGCTCATGAAGGAAAGTTAGCTTGATTTAATCCCGAACATAGAAAACGAGAGTAAAAGCTAGAAAGGGTAAAATGGACCTTTTTGGCGAGATAAGGTGTTTCGGGTGAAATTATCCATCGCGAACGGTTGAAACATAAAGACGAGAGTGTAAGACATAAGATATGACACTTTCAAAATTTGGAGAAAAAGTCAACTTGGTCAATGGTTAAGGAAAAAGTCAACTATAGTTAAGAAAGTGGACTTTTACCATAGTTGACTAATCATGGTTAAAAATTAACCCAAGTGTGGAGAAAAAATTGGAGAAAAATATTCTTGGCTAGAATATAAGATAATCATCCTCGAAAGTTAGAAAAATTTATTTGGAAGGATTTCGGATTAAATTTAATGGTTAAAAACGCAATGGGCCTAAGGTGAAAATTTTAAAGCTCATTAAGGTATACAAAACGTATATCGAAATTCTTAGGTCCTTTAGACCGAATTGTTGGACCAATTGATTGGCCAAATATTTAGACAATTAGAAGCCCAAGACATAGTAAAAATTTCAGCCCAAAAGCCCATTAAGAAAGCCCAAACTGAGAAGCCCAAATGGAAAGCCCATGAGATAAATATCTAACCATAGTTAAAGCTAACCATGAATCATAAGGTGACTCATTAGGTGACTCATGGCTAAGGCTTGGAAAGTCAAGCATAATGGCTGGAAAGTAAAGCTTACTGGCTAAGTAAGTGGCTTATAAATTCAGCCACACCATTGTCATCTTCATCACACCAAATTCGGCTAGAAGAAGAAACCATTGAAACATATTATCCAAGCTTTCTCTCACTAGAAATCACTAGGAATTAGGCATTATTGGAACTTGCATCCTTCATGGAAGTTGTTCCAAATTGAAAGGAGAGTGACATATGTTGGAATTGGCTATTAAGGAGCCATAGAGCGCAAACCGAGAGCCTTCAAAGATTCGTCCAAAGGGTGAACACAACAATTGGTATATTTTCTAATTTTCAATTTCATATATGTTAATGTATGAATGATTTTAAGTATATTGATATATGTTTTAAGCATTGAAACATATTAAATCACTATGATGTTAGTTAGGCCGAGAGTGAGTAGTGAGACATTGATTTATGTCCATATGATTTTAAGGCATAAATGGATTAATGTACATGTGTTAATGATTATGGTGAAATTAGAATTAATCAATTTGATTAATTAATACATGTAATTAGTTGGCAATCAAGGTGTTTGATAAAATGCCTAAATGAATTATATGATGCTTAGGAATGTTACCAACCAAGTGTTTGTGAAAATGCCTAAGTGAATTGGCTAAGAAATAGGCATGGATGGCATGCCATGGCATAAACGATGGCATGGGTAACTCTCGGCCATGGCATGTGGTCGAGAGGCCCAATGGGCCAAGCCCAAATATTTTAGGCCCAATATGATGTAATGGGTCTAGGACAAGCCCAATAAGAGTTGGTGGGCCCCACAAGCTCAAAGGCCCAACGAAAATGAATAGTAAAATGAAAATGGGCTTAAGGTATAGTTAGGCCCATTAAGGATTTTTAAAGTTCATTAAGGGAAATAGACTGTATTTAATGTGAAATACAGTAGGAAAAGTGTAATTAACCTGATAAATGGTTATATGCAGCTCCAGAGAGTAGTGGATAAGCAAACCGGACTGTTGAAACGGGCAGCGCAAAGAAAGTGAAATTTCTCGAGTGATTGCAGGTAAGGGACCTTTGTGAGTAGTTAGAGATACCTGCACGTATTTTCATCTGCTTTTACATTCACTTAAAAACTCTGAGGGTCAGAGAAAGTGAATAATAATTATTGAGACCCGATAGTGGTAAATTACGATTTTACCCCTAGTTAGTCAGAAAGTCAACTTTTGTGAAAAGTTGTAAAAAGCATGGAAACCACTACTTTGAGTGTTTTACTGCTGTTTAGCAGAAGAATAAATGGATGGGCTAATGATTTTAAGGTTGATGTGAATTAAGCACACTTTATAGTGCTGATTTTGATGTTTTGTAAATCATCCCTTTTTAAAGAGCCATCTATCATATTTTGTGAGAATGAATCGTGCTGGAGCACAGCTCGCACTGGATTTCATATATTTTCCACATACATTAGTGCTGAATTTTGATTCGCACTAGATTTCCATGACATGCATGATAGGGTACTAGAGTTATTACTCGTACTCAGTTTTATATGATATATGCATGACAGAGTGCTGGAGCGATTAGCTCGTACTCGAGCTTTCATGAGATACATGACAGAGTGCTGGAGCGTTGCTCGTACTCAATTCTTCATGATTTATACATGACATAGTACTGGAGCTATTGCTCGTACTTGATTTGATGATATTGTGCATAGCATAGTACTAGAGCTATTGCTCGTACTTAATTTAATACATGAACTATGCATTGACCTAGTTGCTAGAGGTTTACTCGTACTAGAGTTGAGTTTGTGATGTGAAACAGTGTTTGAGCGGAGTGTCGACTGTGAGTCGCACTCAAAGGCGCGCACTGTATGTGATTTATAATACATGTTACAAACCCATGCCCGCATCCTTGTGTGACTGAGTGTCACATTATGTGAGAGGATAGCTGCATGAGGGTATTAGAGATGTGGTATGATATTCCATGGTTTGAGGGCTAAGACCTATGGCATGCACCCCGACTGTGATGTAGGGTCCACGGGTGTACTTTATACCGTGCATGTGGCATGAGAGTGCACTGTATCGTGTGTTGTTGTGGAGTTGAGAAGGATATAGCTGACGGTTGTGATGGACTGACCCCCATCCCGTTGCAGCAGTGATGCCCCGCACACCGAGATTTATGTTGCTTGGGATCACATGTCGGATATGATCATAGTCCAGGATACTATTTGCATTTCACCACAAAGTCTCACATGATATATCACATTGATTGACTGATTTAAATTGCGGACAGACCTGAGGGATGGGTCAGACTCCGATTTTGTGATGTGAATGATTTAAATGCCATATTTATTGTGGTTTAAATATACATGGCATGATTTACATAAAGGCATGATTTATATAAAGATGCATTGTTTTGCACTACATGCCTACATTTGAGAAAGAAAGCATGATTTCTGTATATGGGATTTAATCTATACAAGTATACATATATATATATTTAAAGACATGCTTTTAAAGTGAGTAAAGGAAATAATGTTTTCTAGGCATAGCATTATTTTAAGTAGATAGTGTAGATATCTACTTGCTTACCTGATTTCCTTACTGAGCGCGTTGTATGCTTGCCCCCTTTCTTTACATCTCCCTACAGATCATCAACAGTAGAGCGAGAGCTATTGAGGGATAGTATTCCTGAGTCCACAGCTAGTTCCTATCGATCTCCAAGTATACAGAATTTGTACGGTTATATATCTAAACATAGAAACAGCACAGTGATGTATACGATATATATTATGGGGAATGTATTTGTATTAGATTTTATATAATCTTACATGTATAATAAAAGCAGTTACAGTCAGTAATAGTATATTGACATGTATGTATGATAATGGAAAATGTGGTAAGCGAGGACTCAGGCATCGAATCACAGCCTAACCATTGATGAGAGGAAAGGTAAGTTAAAAATGCAAAAAATTTGAAGTGGTTTTTGGTTAAGTCATGGATTGAGAAAGGGTCCTGACATAGGCCTTAATCGGCTTTAAGCTCATTTTCCACTTACTATTCATATTATCGAGCCTATTGGGCTCACTGGGCCCATCAATATTTATTAGGCCTCGTTCTAAACCCTCGGATAGCTCAATTAATTATTTACGACATTTTATCTCTAAATCCAAAATTTAATTCATTTTATGCCAAAATTAAATTTGTAATTTATGCAATAAATTTTTAACACGTATAACGATGTAAATTGTCGTAAATAAGGGTTACTTATCCTAGATTCCATGATAATGCGTAAATCAAGGAAGACTCGAGCTCTCGTTTGATGTCAATTGTAGAGCTACATAATTACATATTTTTTTGGTAAATTTTCAATCGAATATTAATCAAATTAAATATTTCAAAATTTAAATCGGTTAATTTCGACCGCTTATCGACTTACCCGTAACTCGATTGCATCACTGAATTTTTCCCTAATTTTTCCTCTGTTTCTTTTTCCCTATTTCTTTTTCTTTTTCTTCTTTTCTGGCTGAACCAGTTCGGTTCGGTTCAACCCGGTTCAGACCAGTTTGGTTCTGTCGGTTCAATCCGATTAGACCAATTCAGGGCTTCACCAGTCGGTTCTCCGCCAGCTTCCACCTCCGACAGCTCCGCGGGGTCGTTTGATGCACAGATCTGCCCTCGATTTCACCATGGCTGGCCAAAAATTGGCCGGTCTGACCTCTTCTCCCTTAGTCATCGGTGCCTTCCTCTTTTCTCACTGTTGCCAGCGTTGTCGACTGTTCTACTGGTCGATTCAATCGCTGATCGATCGGTCTTCGCGTGGGGCTCCTTCGGCTGGCGGTGGTC
The DNA here is from genome assembly GCA_033439115.1 of Firmiana major. Lineage (NCBI taxonomy): Eukaryota > Viridiplantae > Streptophyta > Magnoliopsida > Malvales > Malvaceae > Firmiana > Firmiana major. Next base: position 46,050,706 of record CM065896.1, on the reverse strand, counting down.
GGGCTTAGATAGACGCCGGTCATCGAATTTCATCTTTCTCCTGTCAGTTCTCTCTCTTTCCCCTTTCTCTCGTCGACATTCTCTCACTGTTCATTGATTCATTGGGCCGGTGGTGGCTCGGCTGCCTCTCCCCCACCAGCATCTCGCCTGGTCCGTCGGTGGTTCCATCAGGTGAGGGAGGACCGACTCCCTCTGTAAGACTCAATTTTTTATCGTAAGAGCAAATAGAATGAATAAAAATTTCCGAGTGCATTTAAAAATGCAAAAAGGATTTAAATGGTATTCCCGAACACATGAAAGGTAAAATGGTCAAAAGATCAAAATTCGGTATTAATCGAGACACAAAAATTTAATTAAAAATATGAGATTGAGAAATCTTGATCAATAATGAAGAAATAATTAAATTTCGGGTTAAATTGATCAAGATATGAATTTATTGGAATTAATCAAAATTTTCTCTTCGAAAAATAATCTCGAAAGTATTCAGAAAATACACGGAAAAGCTTAAATAAGATCGAGAAATTCATTTATAGATTAAATGAATAAAATATATTTTTTATGATATTTGTGGATTTTTATATATTTTAATGATTAAAATAATAATAAAAATAAATTATAAATAAATAAAGTAAATGAAAAAAAAAAACACTAACTGAAATTCGTGAAACAGCAAAGAAAACAAGTGAAAACGAAAGCCGAACCCGAGGAAAGAGGAATCCGTCGGGCGACACCATCGGCTACCCCACGGCCAGGCACGTGACTGAAAAAGGAAGCCCGGTACCGTGCGATCCTTCTGCCACCGGCAACGCACTCCAACAGCGTCAGAAAAGGCAGATCGGCGAGGTTGAAGTTACGGAGAAGAGAAGGGAATCCGGCGGCCACCGACGGTGATTGGCCTCGATCGAGGCTAGCCGAAGGTTGCTCAGCCTGAGACGAGCCGAACGGCGATAGCAGTGCACCGAGAACCAGTCAGAGACGCCATGAACGATGAAAATGAGGCTTGAACCGGTACGGACTGGTTCAGTGCAATGCTGTTCTGCTGAACCGGACCGGACTGGTTCAGCCAAAAAGAAAAGTAAAGAAAAAAAAGGAAACGGAAAGAAAAAGAGGAAAAAATTTGGAAAAATTCCAAAGATGCAATCGAGCTACGAGTAAGTCGGTAAGCGGTCAAAATTGGCCAATTTAAATTTTGGAATATTTAATTTGATTAATATTCGACTGGAAATTTACCCGAAAGAATATTAAATTGTGTAGCTCGACAATTAACGTCAAACGAGAGCTCGAGACAGCTTTGATTTGCGTATTATCATGGAAACTTAGGTAAGTAACCCTTATTTACGATAATATTGCATCGTTATGCGTGTTAGAATTTACCATATAAATTACGGATTTAATTTCCGCATAAAATGAATTATATTCTGGAAATTGGGATAAATTGTCGTAAATAATTCATAAGGTATTCGAGAATTTAGTTAGAGGTCCAATAAATACTGATGGGCCCAATGAGCCTAATAGGCCTCGATAATGTGAATAGTATGTGGGAAAACGGGCTTAAGGCTGATTAAGGCCCATTATGGTGCAATCGGGCCCAATATGGGTAAACGGGCCCAATAATTTAAATTAAGCCCAAAAAATATGAAATACAATTAAATATATTGAATTTGACCTGATGTATATTTATACGCAGTTCCGGAGATTCGATTAAGAGCAAATCGGACTGCGTGACGAGTCATCAGTGAAAATGTCAGACTGTACAGAAAAATGAGGTAAAGGAATTATGTGAGTAGCTAGAGGTAGCTACGCGTATTTTAATAGCTTTTGTATACACTGAATATGTATGTATACACTAATTATGTATAAAGGTCGTAGAAAACGGTTTAAAGATTTTAAGGATTCAAAATAGGAAAAGACTATTTTACCCCTATTGAGGGAATTCACCTAAGGATGGTGAAAGCATGACATGCATGAAATGCACAATTTAAGGAATTTTCTGATTTAAAAATTTTCATGGTTTTTAAGCGAAGCAAATCGATAGACTAGCCAGTAATTACATAAATTTCACAATATAACACTACGTAAGTGTTATTAAGATTTAAATGAAATTTCGTTGGAAAATGGGCAAACTATCAAGTTTATATGGAAACAGATAGTGCTGGCGCATAGCTCGCACTATATCTGCGTTTGTGAGTGCGCATAAAATGTGCTTGAGCGGTTGCTCACACCGATTTGTGTGACATCATATGCATGAAATGTGCTAGAGAGGTTGTTCGCACTAATTTTATTCTTGTGAAATGCATAAGAGCGGCTGGAGCTTAGCTCGCACTCTGTTTTGACTGTTTTGACTTGTTTTGACTGAATATACATAAAAAGGTGCTAAAGCGATTGTTCACACTAGTTTTTATGAATTGACATGCATGAAAGGTGCTGGAGCTTAGCTCGCATCTAGTTTTGATATTAAATTGGATAAAGTCGTACTAGAGCCTTGCTTGTACGTGATTTGATCGATTTAATTGTATAAAGCCGTGCTGGAGTGTAACTCGCACAATATTTGATTTATTTCTGCATAAAGTCGTGCTGGAGTGTAACTTGCACGAGATTTGATTTATTGATGCAAACACCGTGGTGGGGCTTGCTCGTACGAAGTTTTATATGGTTTTATAACTCATTTTAAAGTCGTACTAGAGTTTTTCTCGTACGAGGTTTTCACTGAGTTTTTATACATATCTGTAATAGAGCATTTCTCGTACGTGGATTTTACTTGAATTTATAATTATTTTAAGTCGTACTGGAGTGCTGCTCGTACACAGATTTCATTGATTTCTATGAAACTGTGCTAGAGCTTCAGTCGCACGAGATTTTCTAATATCATGAATATGCATAGAGCCATGCTAGAGCTTCGCTTGCTCAGGGATTTATATGACATGCATATAGCCATGTTGGAGCCTCCTATAGACTGTGTGTCACAGTGAGATGATATACTCACATATGCATACTGAGACAGAGATGGTATGGGTGAACAAGACCTATTGCAGGCACCCCTAACTGAGCTTAGGTTCACGGAGTACGTTGTACCGTGTATATCACACGGAGTACGCTGTACCATGGGGATTGTTGGAGTGGAGTGACATTAGCCAGGAGGCAGCAAGCCTTGCCCTCGTAATCCTGATATTATACTGTTCTGGCGAGTAGGACCGACCCACCTCACGTTTTTGATGTGATACCCCGCACACTAGGTACCGTGTTGCTAGGGATCACTAGGTTATAGCTATAGTCCTTGTTGTTACTGATAGTCACCTACTTGTCTCACATGATATAACTCTTGGTCGATAGACCAAGGTAGACACAAGGGAGGGGTCAGGCCCTCAATTTTATGATTTATTTTACTATGCTAATATATCTTTTAGAGGATTTTATGATATGTGACCCTAAAAGAATGGTGGTTTTATAACCGAATTTTTATAATGAATTTTAATTAATTGTTTTATAAGATGATTGACCCGGAAGGGTTAGTTTATACAGCAATTTTAATGAAATGATTTGAATGCAGTAGCATGATGGTGTTTTCCATGCTTTCATTTCAAAATCATGATTTGTCTTACATGACATGAAAGAGTGCATGATCTTGTTTTACTTCATGCTAATTATGATTTAAGGTTGTCACATAAAATGCTATTAATGTATGAATTACATGCTTTCTATATGCACAAATAGTTTTGATAAACTATGTCATGGATATATGCATGATTTTGTGCTTAAGATTTTGATGAAAAGAAATGGATTTTAAGGGCATGGCATTATGAGCATGTAGATAGTGGAGCTATCTACTTAGTTGCATAATTGCCTTACTGAGCGTGTTGTTTGCTCACCCTCTTTATTTTCCCATCTTTTCAGAGTAATCGCAGTAGTTAATGAGCGGCTAAGGACTTGCAATCTTGGTATCCGCTGCTTCTCATTGAGAGATAGGTATACACATTTGTATAGTTTTGTATCTAAATATGTAATGCACAGTACTGTAAACGTATATGATGTCAGGGATGAAAGGTTATGTAAATATCATTGTGTATGTATTTAGTTAAAGTCAAAAGATAGTAAACTCTGATTTGTGAATATGATTATGAAAATGGAATGGTAAATAGGTGAGGGGTGACTAACACCAAATCATAGCCCAACTGTTTGGTAAGATGGTCACAATGAGAGAAAGGTAAGAATTAAATAATAAATGAAAAATCAAAAAATTTACTCTGATTTTTAGGTAATTTGGGTCGTGACAATTTAATGGTATCAGAGCTTAAGTTGGCCTGATATGAGTCGGCGTTAGTGGTTAAGGAAGTTTACATCCCCATGTACTGTGCATTGTTTAGATACAATTGTGTATATTGAGATGGAATTGCAGCTAAGAATTTGGTTTTGAATGCAAGAATATAGTTTTTAACTGATAGCCGCTATGGTAAAAGGGTGAGTACATGAGCTCGAGGCCATAGAGGTAGGCCTGAGAGTTGTACTGAGTTGCCACATGGGCCTCGATATGAAATTGAAGTGGAGACTGATGTTGAGCATGCCCCACAGAGTCCGACAATGGGATCAGACAATATTGAGACACGCTTCGTGAGGTTGGAGCGGAGTGTGGAGAATATTTTACGAGCTAATTGCTCAGAGTATGGATGGAATTTAAGGGCGAGTTAGAACATTGGTGGAAGTCCGCTCGACCTATCTTAAGAGTTAGACATCCAGAATGGACATGGAAAATAATTCTAGATGTATTCCGATGCCAGAATATCCCGAACACTTAAAGGAAATTACTAATGAAATTCTTTACTCTGACCTAGAGGAACTGGTTGATTAACGAGTATGAAACTCAGTTTATATTCCTGGGCAGATATAACTCGAACACGATGAACAGTGAGAGTCAAGATGTCTGAAAGTTCATGGAAGGGCTCATATTATCAATTAGAGTCCTATTGGGCCGTTAGATATCACTACCTATGCCGAGGTAATGCGCAGACTACAGTTGTGTGAATAAGATCATGAGTTGCACTCCTCTGAGATTGGGAAAGGTAGTAAGGGCCGAAATAAAGACAGAAAGAGAATAGAGAATGACAGAGATGTCAGAACGAAAAAAAGGTAGTTTGCTAAAAGATTAGAGCTGATGAGTCACAAGGTAAGATGATTGGTAAAGCCCCAGTGTATCCAATTTCAGCACTTTTGAGGGGTATTATGATTTGAGGACCCCGACCTGCTCCGTAGTAGTGTAAGCAGTGTAAAAATGTAAGCAGTGTAGCAGTGTAAGGAGTGTAAACATAGTAGGATGTGTGGTAGATACCACAGAAATAAGATGTTGGACGAGGGTGAGTGTATGCCTTGGACCAGGGCACTATTGATGTTTTATCAGATGTGGTGGAAGATACCACACTGGTTGTTAATAATGAATTAATTATTTTAATTGATCCTGGTGCCACGCATTTATTCATACCGCCTTCATTTGCTTATAAGATAGGGAAAGATGTGAAGCCTGTACCTTTAGGCAAGATGATGATGGTTAGCTGATTATCACTAACTGAAAATGGGTATAGGGATTATAAGTTGAAAACAGGGAGAAAAGGATATGTCAGCTGATTTTATTCAATGGAATATGAATAATTTGGAAGTAATATTTGAGAATAGATTGATTCGGCTGCAAACTATGATGTTTAGATTGCTATCCTAAGATAGTGATGTTTTCACCCTGAAAAGTATATTATAAGTTTTAACAAGTAAGGAAAGAGTTTATTATAAGTGATAAATGAAAGGAGATAAGTTTTAAGATGTGATAGATCCTGAATATGAGATATATTGGAATAAGAGGCACATGCAAGGTAAGGATATCTTTGATATGTAAAGTAATTTGGATTAAGCGATATATAGTGAATATGAATTGCGACCAAGGATAAGGGGAAGATATATATATATATATATATATCCACACCCAGTCCATGTGGTCAAGTCTGAGGGTTAATAAAGGAATTTCAAAATACTTCCTCACCTGAAGACTTGACAGTGTCTAGAAACGCACACATAACCTATAAATTGAGATCGACAGACGTAATATATATATATACATTTAAAATTTTGGTACCTTTACTGGTACGATAAAGAAGTATAGAATTCGATTAATCATGAAGGTTTAAAAATTAAAATTTTATAAAAAGCCATTAATATAAGAAAAAGGAAATGATGTGGGTTAGTATCTTGAACGGAAGCGATTTCGAAATGACATAATACATTTTTGCGTACATAGGTCAAGGATATGGGTGATTGAAAATTTTAGTGGAACTCAACTACGATGAGGTATTTAAACCTTAACTGGACCGATTGGTTATCATCTTTAGCGATGATATTTCGATGTATTCGAAGTCCAGGGAAGAGCATGAGTAGCAACAGGAAACTGTCTTACAGACGAGTTGTTGAGAGTTTCTCGAAATAGGCTACTCAGTTGACACATCTTATTCGGGAAAGAATGTATACCAGTAGGATGATAAGTATGAAAGTAGCTTCGATGAGGTTTGGTATATTGAAGTAATTATTCTCACCATAACCAACAGCTCAAGAGGTTTCAGTGTGTGTGGATACCTCAAAATAAGGATTGGGTTGTGTATCGATGTAAAATGGGAAGATAGTCGTTTATGGATCAAGATAGTTCAAGGACCATGAGAGAAACTATCCTACCCATGATTTAGAGTTGGTAGCCATAGCGTTTACACTAAAAGTATGGCGCCACCACTTAAATGGTAAGAAATTTCGGATATGCACTGATCGTAAAAGCCCCGATTATTTGTTTTCACAGAAAGAGTAGAATATGAGATAACCAAGAGGGTTAGATCTTCTAAGGATTATGATTGTGAACATTGTACCACCCAGTAAAGGCTAATGTAATGGCTGATGTGTAAGACCTGATTTTAAGTAAAACACGAAATGAAAAATGCAAAAGGATTGAAATAGTATTCCCGAACACGTGAAGGGTAAAACGGTTAAAAGACCAAAATTCAGTATTTATCGTGACAAGAAAATTTAATTAAAAATATGGGATTGAGAAATCTTGATCAATAACGAAGAAATAATTAAATTTCAGGTTAAATTGATTAAGATATGAATTTATTGGAATTAATCGAAAATTTTCGAAAAATAATCCCGAAAGTATTCGAATTTTTTTTTCGAAAGACGAAATAATACCGATAAATTCATTTATTGAATAAATGAATTAAATATAATTTTTTCAGATATTTTGGTAAAATAATAATATAATATTAATTAAAATAATAATTAAAATAAATAAAAATAAAATAATTTTTAAAAATGGTGAAAATTCGCAAAACGCGAATTGAATGAAAACGAAGCAAAAAACGAAGAAAACAAAGAAGATTGAGGCTGCCTCACCGGATGAAAACCATCGGCGATCGGCCCAAGTGACGGCTGAAGGAGGGACGACTGGGGCCACCGTCAGCGCTGATAGGCGGAAGGGAAGTGGCGACCGGCGGTGAAAGAGAGAAACCGAGCAACCGAGAAGAGAAAGAGAGTTTCCCGGCGACCGGCGTCGATTTAGGCCTGGCCATCACCAGCTAAAGGTTTGCAACGCCAAGACCGGCCGATCAGCAGCTGAATCGATCGGTAAAACGACGGCCAGCGCCGAAAACGGCGGTAAAAACAGAAAGCTACCGATGGCGAGGAGAGAAAGGCCGGACAAGCCACTTTTCGATGAACTTAGATGAAACCGACCCCAGATCCGAGCTGCAGATGACCCCGCGGAGCTGCTGGCGACGGAAGCCGGCTGAGAATCGACCGGCAAGGCACTGAATCGATCGAACCGGACTGAATCGGTGGTCTGAACGGGGTTGAACCAGACCGGACCGATTCAGCCAAAAAGAAAAGGAAAAAGAAGAAAAAGGGAAAAAGAAAAAGAGGAAAATTGGGAAAAATTCCCAGTGATGCAATCGAGCTATGAGTAAGACGGTAAGCGGTCGAATTGACTGATTTAAATTTCAGAATATTTAATTTGATTATTATCCGACTGAAAGTTTACCCAAAAAATATTTAATTGTGTAACTCGACAATTGACGTCAAACGAGAGCTCGAGACAGCTTTGATTTGCGTACTATCATGGAATCATAGGTAAGTAACCCTTATTTATGATAATTTACATCGTTATGCTTGTTAGAATTTATCGCATAAATTACGAATTTAATTTTCGTATAAAATGAATTAAATTTTAAAAATTGGGATAAATTGTTGTAAATAATTCATAAGCTATTCGAGAGTTAGAACGAGGCTCAATAAATATCGATGGGCCCAATGAACCCAATAGGCCTCGATAATGTGATTAATAAGTGAGAAAACGGGCTTAATGCCGATTAAGGCCCATTATGGTATAATCGGGCCCAATATCGGTAAACGGGCCCAATGATTTAAATTAAGCCCTAGAAAATATGAAATACATTAAATTGTATTGTATTTGACCTGATGAACATTTATTCGTAGTTTCAGAGATTAGATTGGAAGCAAATCGAACTGCATGACGAGTCATCAGTGGAAAAGGTCAGACTGTACAGAAAAATGAGGTAAGGGAATTGTGTGAGTAGCTAAAGGTAGCTACACGTATTTTAATAGCTTTTTTGTACACTGAATATGTATGTATACCCTGATTATGTATAAATGTCCTAAAAATGGTTTAAAGATTTTAAGGACTCGGAATAGGTAAAAGTCTATTTTACCCCTATTGATGGAAGTTCACCTAAGGATGGTGCAAGCATGACATGTACGAAATGCATGATTTAAGTATTTTCTGATTTAAGGAATTTTCTTGATTTTAATTAAAGTAAATCGATAGATTGGCCAATAATTGCATAAGTTTCCTAAAATAGCACTACGTAAGTGTTATTAGTATTTAAATGAAATTATTTGGAAAACGGGCCAACTATCAAGTTTATATGAAAACAGATAGTGCTAGCACGTAGCTCGCACTATATCTACGTTTGTAAGTGTGCATAAATGTGCTTGAGCGATTGCTTGCACCGACTTATGTGACATCGTATGCATGAAATGTGCTAGAGCGGTTGCTCGCACTAATTTTTATTATTGAGAAATGCATGAGAGGTGCTGGAGCTTAGCTCGCATCTTGTTTTGATATGAAATTACATAAAGCCGTGCTGGAGTATAACTCGCACGAGATTTGATTTAATTATGCATAAAACCGTGCTGGACTGTAACTCACACGAGATTTGATTTACTTGAGCATTTATTCGTACTGGAGCATTACTCGCACAAAGTTTTATATGGTTTTACAACTCATTTTAAAGTCGTACTGGAGTTTTTCTCGTACGAGGTTTTCATTGAGTTTTTATACATATCCATACTAGAGAATTGCTCGTGTGTGGATTTTACTTGAATTTATAATTATTTTAAGTCATACTGGAGCGCTGCTCGTACAAAGATTTCATTGATTTCTATGAAATCGTGCTAGAGCTTCGCTCGAATGAGATTTTTTGATATCATGAATATGCATGAGCCGTGCTAGAGCTTCGTTCACACAGGGATTTATATGACATGTATATAGTCGTGTTGGAGCCTCCTGTAGATTGTGTGTCATAGTAAGATGATATGCTCACACGTGCATACTGAGACAGAGATGATATGGGTGGATAAGACCTATTGCAGGCACCCCTGACTAAGCTTGGGTTCACGAAGTACGTTGTACCGTGTATGTCACGCGGAGTACATTGTATCGTGGGGATTGTTGGAGTGGAGTGGCATTAGCCACAAGGCAGCAAGCCTTGCCCTCGCTATCCTGATGTTATGCTGTTCTGGCAGGTAGGACCGACCCACCTCCCATTTCAGGTGTAATACCCAGCACACTAGGTACCGTGTCGCCAGCGATCACGAGGTTATGGCCATAGTCCTATGTTTTTACTGATAGTCACCTACATGTCTCACATGAGATAACTATTGGTCGATAGACCAGGGTAGACCCGAGGGAGGGGTCAGGCCCTCGATTTTATGATATGTGACCCTGAAAGAAGGGTGGTTTTATAACTGAAGTTTTGTAATGAATTTTAATGAGTTGAATTATGATATGTGTAACCCCTTCGGGTTATTTTATACTACGTTTTAAATGAAATGATTTAAGTGCGGTAGCATGATGTGTGTTCCATGCTTTAATGATAAATTCATGAAATGATTGTATCTCACGATTTGTTTTATATCGCATGAAACAATGGATGATTTTGATTAAATTCATGCTAACTATGATTTAATGATGTCACATAAAATGCTATTGATACATGAATTACATGATTTATATATGCACAAATAGTTTTGATAAACTATGTCATGGATATATGCATGATTTTGTGCTTGGGATTTTATTGAAAAGAAATGGATTTTAAGGGCATGGCATTATGAGCATGTAGATAGTGGAGCTATCTACTTACTTGCATAATTGCCTTACTGAGCATGTGGTTTGCCCCTTATTTTCCCATCTTTTCATAGCACACTCAGTAATTAGTAAGCGACTGATGACTTGCATTCTTGGTATCTGCTGCTTCCTATCGAGAAACAGGTATACACATTTGTATAGTTTCGTATCTAAATATGTAATGCATAGTACTGTAAACGTATATGATGTCAGGGATGTAAGGTTAAGTAAATCCATTTGTGAATGTATTAGTTAAAGCAAAAGATAGTAGACACTGATATGTAAATGTGATTATGGAAACAGAATGGTAAATAGGTGAGAGGTGACTAACATCGAATCATAGCCCAACTGTTTGTAGGATGATCACGATGAGAGAAAAGTAAGAATTAAATAATAAATGAAAAAGTAAAAAATTTACTCTGATTTTTAAGTAATTTGGGTCGTGACATGATGCCTTAAACAGAAAGAGCCTCGAGATGGTATTACATATGATGGTTAGGGAGAGTGAGCTGCTAGAGCAGTTGTGAGCCTCAGTAATGATGTGATCCCTTCTGATGATGATCGTGATTGTGTAAAAGCTAGCCTGAGGTTAGAACCGGATTTGAGTAACTGGATTTGCTAGGCTTAGCGAGATGATCGGCATGGTGTCGATAGTGTGGGTCAGATTCAAAAGGGTATAGTGACAGAGTTCACAGTGAGTGATGATGACTTACAGAGGTTCAGAGACAGTATAAGTACTCCCCAGGACCACAGTTGATGAGATAATTTTATTGTTAGAAGCTCACTTTTCGGGATATACAGTGTATCCGAAAAGTAATAAATATATCAGAAATCTCTTAAAAGGGTCTTGGTGCTCAGATATGAAAAGAGACATTGAAGAGATTGCGGAAAGTGTCTCGTATGTCAGCAGAGTAAGGTAGAGTACGAGAAGTCTACAGGATTATTGCAACCTCTACCTATATTGACACGAAAATGGGAACAAGTTACCATGAATTTCGTGATAGGTTACATGGGACCCGGATAAATCACGAGGCTATTTGGGTGATAGACGATAGATTGATTTAGCCTACTCACCTTCTGGTTGTGGAAATCCCCAGATACTCTGAGTGTGTAGGCGAATTTGTGTACAAAAGATTGTGAAACATTATGTAGCGTTCCAGTGAGCATGGTATCAAATAGGAATTCTCGCTTCACTTCCCACTTCTGGGAAGATTTTCAGGAAGCTATGGGAACCCGATTGAGTGTTAGCACAGCTTTTTGTCCTCAGACAGATGGTCAGTCAGAGAGGACTATACAGGTTCTGGAGGATATGGTGAGAGCGTGTGCCATTGATTTTATAAGCTCATAGGATGATCAGTTATTACTAATCGAATTCGCTAATAGTGACAGTTGTCACTTGAGTATCGGGATACATGTTTTATGAGGCATTGTATGGCCATAGGGAGTTGTTCCCTGACTTGGATAAGAAGAAGTGGGTGACAGATAGAGAATTGTTCCCGAATTGGTAAGATAAACCTCTGAGGATGTTCAGTTGATTTGTGAGAGATTAAGAACACCTCAGAGCAGATAGAAAGACTATGCTGACAATAGATAAAAACCATTGGAATTCACCGAGGGTGAATCAGTATTGAGTTTCGTTAGATTGAATCCATTGAGAGATTGGACAAATTGGAAGATAAGGCCTATAGGTTGGCGTTACCACCTAAATTAGAAGGCATCCACAATGTGTCCTATCTTATGATGCTTTGGAAATACTATCCGGACCCAGCATATGTGATCGAATATGAGCTCCAACAGCTTAGCTCAATAAAAGTATAATGTATAAAATCGATTCGGGTATTAGCAGGAAGGAGAAAATGTCGAGGTTTAAGATGATCTCCCTAGTCAAGTCTGTTAGTAGTATTCCACTCCGAAAAAAGTCACATATGAATTAAAGAGTATGGTGCAATAGACGTACCCGGAGTTGTTTATGGACCCATTTGACTTGGTTCTAACTTGGACGACCAAATTTCTTAAGTGGGGGAGATTGTAAGACCCGATTTTTTATCGTAAGAGGAAACGGAATGAATAGAAATTTTTGAATGCATTTAAAAATGCAAAAAGGATTTAAATGGTATTCCCGAACATGTGAAGCGTAAAACGGTCAAAAGATCGAAATTCAGTATTAATCGAGACACGAAAATTTTATTAAAAATATGAGGTTGAGAAATCATGATCAATAACAAATAAATAATTAAATTTTGGGTTAAATTGATCAAGATATGAATTTATTGGAATTAATCAGAATTTTAACTTCGAAAAATAATCCCGAAAGTATTCGAAAAATATACCGAAAAGCTAAAATAAGACCGAGATATTCATTTATAGATTAAATGAATAAAATATAATTTTTTTATGATATTTGTGGATTTTTATATATTTTAATGATTAAAATAATAATAAAAAATTATAAATAAATAAAGTAAATGAAAAAAAAACACTAACTGAAATTCGCGAAACAGCAAAGAAAATAAGCGAAAACGAAAGCTAAACCCGAGGAAAGAGGAATCCATCGGGCGACCACCACCGACGACCCCACGACCAGGCACGCAACCGAAAAAGGAAGCCTGGTACCATGCAATCCTTCTGCCACCGGCAACGCTCTCCAACGGCGCCGAAAAAGGCAGATCGACGAGGTTGAATGTGAGACCCGAAATTAAATCGTAAATTTTATGAGGTAGAAAAAAGTTCACAAATTTAAAGGAATGGGATTCGGACTAAAAATAAGGATTCAAATCATAAAATGAATGAGTGTTCGTGAAGAAAAATTTGACTGAATTAATCCCGAACAAGTGTAGGGGTAAAACGGTCAAAAGATCAAAATTCGGGATAAATTCGATAAGAAAAATTTAATAAAAAAATAAAAATAAGGAATTAGGATATCTTGATCAATAATGAGGAATTATACAATTTCGAATCCAATTGATCAAGATCCGGAATTTTTAGAAATACCGAAAAGTCACCCGGGACAATATCCCAAAAATACGGAGGAATTATACCGAAAAAATAATTTAAAAACTAAATAAATTAAATATGAATTAAATTAAATTAAAGTGGTGGAATAAAATAATAATATTGTAGATATTTTCAGATTATTTAGACTATTTTAATGAATATTTTAATAATAAAATAAATGGTTAAATAATAATGATAATTGTAAAAAAAAAAAAAAGCCTGAAATCGGAAAAAAAAACCCGAAAAGAAGAAGAAAAGAAACCGATAGCCGACCCGAGAGAACCCACTGCCGATTCCCACGCACCGACGACCGTCCATGTCCGACGAAGGTACCAGGAGGAAGAGGAGAGTCCGGCGAACACGTGGGCACCAGAATCGCGCCGCCAGGTGGCCGGAGCAGACCGATCGGAGCTTCGAAAATCCGAGGGAGAAACAGGGAGATTGCCGGCGAACCGTCGCGACTGGACCGAAAAGGAGACCACCGACGCACTCAAGGGAGGAAGCCGATTCTTTTGAGACCGGTCTTGGCCGATGAGACCGTCGGAAACGCCGGCGACGGCAAGTGGCAGTGAAACGGTGTCGTTTGGCTGAAAGGAAAGGGAAGGAAAAGGAGGGAAAAGGAAGGAAAGAGGAAAGAAAAGAAAGGAAAAAGGGGAAAAAGGGAAAGAAATTACCGGGGACGACTCGAGGTTCGGGTAAGTTGATCGAGGGTCGAAATTGACCTACGGGTGAATTCCGAAAATTTAATTTAATATTATTTTAATGAAAAATAATCCGGATTTACCTAATTATGCAGCTTTATGACAGAGACCGAACGAGAGCCGATTGAGCTCTGATCTTCGTACCACGCATCGTATCGGGTACGTATAGTTTAATTTCGGCAATCTGAGATTCGTTAAATACCGAGCTTTAATTATTTTACGGAATTATGGATTAATTTCGCATAGAAGGAATAGTAATTCGGAGTTGTAATAAATTGCCGTAAATAGTATACGGGCTATCCAATGAATTTGGATTGAAGCTTGATAATTATTAGTAAGCTGCATGAGCCCAGTAAACCCGAAGAAGGGATTTAAACAATATAAACGGGCTGAAAATGGGTCGAGGCCCATTAAAGTGCAATCGGGCTCAATAGGGATAAATGGGCCCAATGATTTAAATTAAGCCCAGAAAATATTAAATACAATTAAATTGTATGATATCTGACCTGAGGAATAATTATACGCAGTTTCGGAGGTTTGATTGGAAGCAGATCGGACTGCGCGACAACAGTGGAAAAGGAAATGTCAGACTCGACGAGAATCGAGGTAAAGGAATTTTGTAGGTGCATAGAGATAATTATGCGTATTTTGAGAGGGGATTTACAGGGCTTAGAAATTTATTAAAACATCTAGAAATAAAGTAATAATTTTTACGAAAACCGGGGCTTAGATAAATAAAGGAAAATGACTATTTTGCCCCCAGTTAGGAAAATCTCAAAAAGGGTAGTAAGGCTATGAAATTGCATGAATTTCATGATTTTAATGTTTTATATGATTATATTGCTTTGATTTAAGCAAATATACACATAGGTGGGCTGTTGATTTCGTGAATTTTACGAAAGGCTACCGGTTTGTACCGGTTACTATTTTAAAAGATGTTTTATTAAAAGTGAGCCACCTATCGTATTTACGTGACTAAAAGAGTGCTAGAGTCTTTCTCGCACTCAAGTTTACTGAATTATTTCTCATGAAAAGCCGTACTGGAGCATTGCTCGTACGAGAAATTTGTGTGTGCACAAAACCGTGCTGAAGCTTCGCTCGCACGAGATTTTAGATATCATGATATGCATAGCGTGGTGCTGGAGCTCCGTAAGCCTGTGACCTGGTGTGGGGCGGGCAGCAGGATGCTCACATAAACGCACTAGACGCGAGTTGACATGCATATAGTCGTGCGAAAGCCTCCTGTAGACTGTGTGTCACAGAGAGTTGAGATGCTCGCACATATACTTTGAGACATGGGTTGGTTATCGACATAGTATTGGGCTGGATAAGACCTACGGCAGGCACCCCCAGACTATGATATGGGTCCACGGAGTACGATGTACCGTGTATGTCACACGGAGTACGCTGTACCGTGCAGTCATGATGACTCTACGATGTTGCTCGATATTCTGGCGGGTAGGACTTGACCCCACCTCCCGTTGCAGTTGTGATACCCCGCACACCGGGATCCGTGTGCCTGGGATCACAGGGACAAAGTATGGCCATAGTCCTCGATTTTTCATACAGTAACCTACATGCCTCACATGATATCATACGGTCTGGATAGACCAGGACAAACCCGATGGAGGGGTAGTCCCGATTTGTGTTTTTAAAAGAGATGTGATTTGATGAATCAAGGTATTCCCGAGAGATGGGTTTGACCTTGATGAAGTTGTTTTATAATGAAACAAATGAGTTTTAAATGTGATGAACTTATGATGAAACAAATAAGTTTCAAAGTGATGAGTTTTGTGATTAAACAAATGAGTTTTAAAGTGAAGAGTTTATGATGAAATAAATAAGTTTTAATGTGACGAGCATGAGATGTCATACATGATGATTTTCCATGTGTGCTTTATATGTCGATTTCATGATTTCTTGTATATGATATATACATACATGTGGCATTATTTTAATCTTACCTCATGCTCCGAAAGTAAACGATTTTTACATCATGACATTATCAGCACGTAGATAGTATAGTTATCTACCTGCTTACATTATTGCCTTACTGAGCACGTTTCGCTCACCCTTTCATTTTCCACCCCACAGGGTATATTCAGTAGAAGAGAGCGACAATAGTCTCGCATCTCGGTTATCCGCTGCTTCTTAGCAAGACCAGGTATACACATTTATATAATTTTTGTATCTGAACATATAGATGCACAGTACTATATATGGATTTAATATTGGGGATGTATTTAGTTCAAATAAATTAATATGTAAATGAAATATGAAAATGAAATGGTAAATAGGTGAGAGGTTACTAACACCGAATCATAGCCCAACTGTTTAGTAGTGTAACTGTTCACGACGGGTGAGGAAATGAAAAAGCGAAAAATTTGTAGGGATTTTTAGGTAATTTGGGTCGTGACATTGAAGCCGCGGAGAAGAGAAGGGAATCCAGCGGCCACCGACGGTGATTGGCCCCGATCGAGGCTAGCCGAAGGTTGCTCGCCCCGAGACGAGCCGAACGATAGCAGCGGTGCACCGGGAACTAGCCGAAGACGCCGTGAACGGTGAGAGTGAGGAATGAACCGGTACAGATCGGTTCAATGCAGTGCGGTTATGTTGAACAGGACTGGTTCAGCCAAAAAGAAAAGAAAATAAAAAAAGGAAAAGGAAAGAAAAAGAGGAAAAAATTGGAAAAAATTCCAGTGATGCAATCGAGCTACGAGTAAGTCGGTAAGCGGTCGAAATTGACCGATTTAAATTTTGAAATATTTAATTTCATTAATATTCGACTGAAAATTTACCTGGAAAATATTTAATTGTGTAGCTCGACAATTGACGTCAAATGAGAGCTTGAGACAGCTTCAATTTGCGTATTATCATGGAATCTCGGGTAAGTAACCCTTATTTACAACAATTTAGCATCGTTATGCATGTTAGAATTTACCGCATAAATTACAGATTTAATTTTCGCATAAAATGAATTATATTTTGAAAATTGGGATAAATTGTCGTAAATAATTCATAAGCTATTCGAGAATTTAGAGGTCCAATAAATACTGAGGGGCCCAATGAGCCCAATAGGCCTCAATAATGTGAATAGTATGTGGGAAAATGGGCTTAAGGCCGATTAAGGCCCATTATGGTGCAATCGGGCCCAATATGGGTAAACGGGCCCAATGATTTAAATTAAGCCCAGAAAATATGAAATAAAATTAAATATATTGAATTTGACCTGATGTATATTTATATGCAGTTTCGAAGATTCGATTAAGAGCAAATCAGATTGCGTGACGAGTCATCAGTGGAAAGATCAGACTGTACAGAAAAATGAGGTAAGAGAATTGTGTGAGTAGCTAGAGGTAGCTACGCGTATTTTAATAGCTTTTGTATACACTAAATATGTATGTATACACTGATTATGTATAAAGGTCCTAGAAAATGGTTTAAAGATTTTAAGGACTCAAAATAGGAATAGAATACTTTACCCCTATTGAGGCAATTCACCTAAGGATGGTGAAAGCATGACATGCATGAAATGCATGATTTAAGGAATTTTCTAATTTAAGAAATTTTCCTGGTTTTTAAGCAAAGCAAATCGATAGATTGGCCAGTAATTGCATAAATTTCACAATATAACACTACGTAAGTGTTATTAAGATTTAAATGAAATTTCTTTGGAAAATGGGCCAACTATCAAGTTTATATGGAAACAGATAGTGCTGGCGCATAGCTCGCACTATATCTGCATTTGTGAGTATGCATAAAATGTGCTTGAACGGTTGCTTGCATCGATTTCTATGACATCATATGCATGAAATGTGCTAGAGCGGTTGCTCACACTGATTTTATTATTGTGCAATGCATAAGAGCTACTGGAGCTTAGCTCGCACTCTGTTTTGACTGAATATGCATAAAAAGGTGCTAGAGCGATTGCTCGCACTAGTTTTTATGATTTGACATGCATGAGAGATGCTAGAGCTTAGCTCGCATCCAGTTTTGATATTAAATTGCATAAGCCGTACTGGAGCCTTGCTCATACGTGATTTGATCGATTTAATTGTATAAAGCCGTGCTGGAGTGTAACTCGCACGATATTTGATTTATTTATGCATAAAGCCGTGCTGGAGTGTAACTCGCACGAGATTTGATTTATTGATGCTTAACACCGTATGAGGTTTTCACTGAGTTTTTATACATATTCGTACTAGAGCATTGCTCGTACGTGGATTTTACTTGAATTTATAATTATTTTAAGTCGTACTGGAGTGTTGCTCGTACGCAGATTTCATTGATTTCTATGAAACCGTGCTAGAGCTTCGCTCGCACGAGATTTTCTGATATCATGAAATGCATGGAACCGTGCTAGAGCTTTGCTCGCACAGGGATTTATATGATATGCATATAGCCGTGTTGGAGCCTCTTGTAGACTATGTGTCACAGTGAGATGATATGCTCACACGTGCATACTGAGACAGAGATGGTATGGGTGGATTAGACCAATTGTAGGCACCCTTGACTGAGCTTGGGTTCACGGAGTACGTTGTACCGTGTATGTCACGCGGAGTACACTGTACCTGGGGATTGTTGGAGTGGAGTGGCATTAGCCATGAGGCAGCAAGCCTTGCCCTCGCAATCCTGTTGTTATGCTGTTCTGGCGAGTAGGATCGACCCACCTCCCGTTTCAGGTGTGATACCCTGCACACTAGGTACCGTGTTTCCAGGGATCACTAGGTTATGGCCATAGTCTTTGTTGTTACTGATAGTCACCTACTTGTCTCACATGATATAACTATTGGTCGATAGACCAGGGTAGACCCGAGGGAGGGGTCAAGCCCCCGATTTTATGATTTGTTTTACTATGCTAATATATGTTTTAGAGGATTTTATGATATGTGACCCTGAAAGAAGGGTGGTTTTATAACCGAAGTTTTATAATGAATTTTAATTAATTGTTTTATAAGATGATTGACCTGGAAGAGTTAGTTTATACTGCAGTTTTAATGAAACTATTTGAATGCATTAGCATGATGGTGTTTTCCATGCTTTCATTTCAAATTCATGATTTGTCTTACATGACATGAAAGAATGCATGATCTTGTTTTACTTCATGCTAATTATGATTTAAGGATGTCACATAAAATGCTATTGATGCATGAATTACATGCTTTCTATATGCACAAATAGTTTTGATAAACTATGTCATGGATATATGCATGATTTTGTGCTTGAGATTTTAATGAAAAGAAATGGATTTTAAGGGCATGGCATTATGAGCATGTAGATAGTGGAGCTATCTACTTACTTGTATAATTGTCTTACTGAGCGTGTGGTTTGCTCACCCCTTTTATTTTTCCATCTTTTCAGAGTAATTGCAGCTGCTAAGGACTTGCAATCTTGGTATCCGCTGCTTCTCATCGAGAGACAGGTATACACATTTGTATAGTTTTGTATCTAAATATGTAATGCACAGTACTGTAAACGTATATGATGTCGAGGATTTAAGGTTATGTAAATACCATCGTGTATGTATTTAGTTAAAGTCAAAAGATAGTAAACTCTGATATGTGAATGTGATTATGAAAATGGAATAGTAAATAGGTGAGATGTGACTAACACCGAATCATAGCCCAACTGTTTGGTAAGATGGTCATGATGAGAGAAAGGTAAGAAGTAAATAATAAATGAAAATTCGAAAAATTTACTCTGATTTTTAGGTAATTTGGGTCGTGACACCCTCGGTATCTGCTTCCTTTTCCAGAATCGCAAATCGCGATTCTTTTCTTCTTCTTTTTTTTTTAATTTATTTATTTTATTAATATTTTAATCAATAAAATATATTAAAAAATCTAAAATATCTTCAAAAATGATTATTTTATTCATTTAATCAATAAATGAATTTATTTGTCTGATTTTGTCTTTTTCGGTATATTTTTTCAATGTTTTCGGGATAATTTTTCGAAGTGAAAATTCTGGTTTATTCCAATAAATTCATATCTTGATCAATTGGACTTAAAATTTAATTATTTCTTCGTTATTGATCAAGATTTCTCATTTCCATATTTTTAATTAAATTTTCTTGTCACGATTAATATCGAATTTTAATCTTTTGACCGTTTTACCCTTCAACGTGTTCAGGAATACCATTCCAACTTCCCTTCACGAACACTCACGCATTTCGTGTTTTAAATAAAATTGGGTCTTAAAGATAATTCTATTTTTTATAGAATTATTTGTGCTTAATTTCTTAATTAATTATTTAAATCCCTAATTTATTTTATTAATTATCCCCTTTATTTAATTAAAATTTTTTTACGTGCAGGTAAATTAAATCAAGATGAAACTCAGTCATTTCAGTCAAAATTGGGCTGAAAACGGGCTAAAGGAGACTGGACCGCTTCCAATTTGTAGACCAAGTCACCAATCATTTGGAAACGCGTGATGCCAGGTGTTCGTATTTTATTCGCTCCGAAACGATAAGATCGACGGACACCGTGCTAACCTTCTGGAAGACACACGCTGGGCCACATCGCACAGCTGATTGGACAAAAAGATGAGTGACATGGAAATATCTACTCTGTAGCAAATCAAAGGAAGATAAGTGGCCAAACAATGCCAACTCATCTAGGATGGAAAAATTACCATTGTACCCCTACGTGTGTGTATAAATAGAACATAATGGCAATTGAAAAGAAATCAAGTAATCTATGGTAGAATAGTATTAGGATAAATTTAGGATTTATTCTTTTTTTTTTTAGCCTTCTTTTCCGTTAGCCACCATCTTTAAGTTACTATTCATAGCAATTTCTTTATTTTTCATGAAAAGTTTTCGTTCATTTCTAGTTCTTTGTTATTTTTAAATTAATGAATAGTTACCATTTCTATGTCTCTTCTTCTTGGTTTTGTTAAAATTCTAGTTCTTTATTTTTAGGTTTCCATGAAAAACTTTAATTTTCCTATTGTTGATAGCTCTCGGTTGGCTTATTACTAAGGTTCCATGTTTGTTTGTTCTTCATTTTTGCTCATTCGGGTGACAAAGTTTTTCCTTCATCTCTGCCTTACTGTTCTGGTGTTTTGATGTGGACTAATGTCGGGCATTGTTCCACATCAATAACAATGTGGAACCATGGCAGTAAGAGCTGGAATTAGAGCAACCCGAGGATGATGGTTAATCACCGTGATGAAGCTCACGGGTGTTGATTTGGTTAACTTTCATTTGTTAATTTTACATATTTTCCTTCAGTTTGAAGCTCATGTTCTACTATGCATTGTTGTTCTTTTCTTTCCTTATTTCATTTTTAGTTGTTTGCACTTCATGAATCGGTTTTTTTTTTTGTTTACTGCATTTAACATTAGCTTTCATTGTTTTTATTGCACGATCTTTGTTCTGTAGGTCATATCATTTGTTGTATTTCATTATAGAAATATTTCATTGATCTCACTTGACTCACTAGCTAGTTTATGTTTGATACAAATCGGTGTCCATGGTGCAATGGGGAGCATCCTTCATTTTCCACTGTTTGTCTCTGTTTTAATTTTAATGTGTTGTTCATTATCTTCATGTGTTGTTTTAATCCAGTTTTGGTCTTTAAGTTTCAAGTTGTTAAATGTTGAATTCCATCACTATTAATGAGCTGTTGTTAGATAGTGATATGTGTAGTTGACGGGTGTAGAGTGTGTGCAACCAGGATCGGGTCTAGCCCCTGTCATCTTGTTTTGTTCCATCTCCAGTTGCCAAGAGTGTCGGGTATGTGCTGCTGTGTGCTGTTGCATACTCTGGACTACATGGGTAGCTACGGATTGTTGCAAAATTATAAAATGCATGCAAGAGAGAGGGACCAAGCCGAAAGCTGTGACTAACAATGCAGAGCAGCAAGACGTGGTGACTCTCGGGACAGTGTTTCTGGTACAGTAGTAGATGATTAGACCGAGAGTTGAGCTGGTTATGTCGAGGAACAAGCAGCAACAGCAGTGAAGGACGGTACTAAGAGGCAGTAGCAGCACTTGAAGCAAAGCAGCAAACCGAGCAAATCTGGAAATGGAGAAGATGTACAGTACCTACACACACGAGACCACTCAGCTGGGCATTTTCGGTTAAGGCCACGTTTGGCCATT
Source organism: Firmiana major (assembly GCA_033439115.1). Lineage (NCBI taxonomy): Eukaryota > Viridiplantae > Streptophyta > Magnoliopsida > Malvales > Malvaceae > Firmiana > Firmiana major. The sequence continues at coordinate 46,028,461 of CM065896.1, read as the reverse complement.
ACAAATCAGCCACTATTCCATTTTCATGCACATTTATTATTTGATTATTCCTTTTAATTGTATTTTTTTAGCTTAGGTTAATGTGGGTAAAAATAGTTTTTATTTAAATTGCATATTATTAATTCCTTGCTTATTAGTATAAATTTAGTTTTAATTAGGTTGTTAGTTAATTAAGTGTTAATATCTTGCATTTAGAATTAGATTAAGGATAGATATATTTCATGCAATTTTAAGTTAGTTTTTAGTTTAAATTCAAAAAATCCAAAAACAATTATTTTTCATGCATTAGTTATACACTTTATCAAGTTAGTAATTAGTTAGAATTAATTTAGGATTATTTTCTTAATTAGATTTATGAATTTCTTTAGGTTAATAGCATTTTATTTTATTAGACTTTAGGTTAGTTTCATTTGGATTTTTATTAATTAGTTTAATTACATGCATATTTTATTTTTAGTTTAATTAATTTTGTTTCTTTATTTTCATATTTTGCATTATAGTTTATTTTCATTAATGAATTTTAACTATTTTAATTATCTTTTGTAGGTATTTTCTTTAATTGCATGAAGCACTGTAAGTAATTTTTACTCAGTTTTATTTTTTTATTTTATAATTGTTATTGTTTTCAGTACTTTTAATTTCAGACTTAGAAGATCATCCACTTAAACTTCATAATTTGCTAGGATATACTTAGGGTGAGATTAACCGGTAGTTAATTAGGATAATCAACTTCTTTGTGGGACGATAATCCGAGACTCAAATCCCATTATTACTTGTACGACCCGTGCACTTGCGAAAATATGTCTAGTTCGTATCAACACACAGTCAACACAGGTTCCCAACACAGTTGTTTCATGCTCTTTTCAAATCTGGTACATGTGAGTAAAACTCCCAACACAACCATATCACAATATCACAATCTCTAGTGCGACCAATGCTCCCAATACTAGGTCATATAAAAACATGAGTATGAGCAAAACTCCCAATACTCTATAATGTGTAATATATGAAAACTGAGTACGAGCTAAGCTCACAGCACTCTATGATGTAAAACTGAGTATGAGCATAGCTCCCAATACTCTATAATGCATCAATCACAACTCTGAGTACGAGCAATGCTCCCAGTACTCTAACATGCATAAATCGCATTAAAATGTAGTACGAGTAAACACTCAAGTACTATGTGATGCATATCTCAAAATACAGTGCAAGTATTCTCTAGCACTTATAGTTTTCACACAAAACCAAATAGATGGCTATTCAAATCACAATTCACCAAATTCAAATCAAATAAGCACTCAAATGTGCATGTTTTCGCATATACATGAAAACAATTGCCATTCTATCATGCAACCGTGCATTTTAGTCACAACATGCTTCTAAGGTATTTTCACCCTATTTTTGAATAAAACACACTTATCCTCTTTATTCTCAATCATCATGATATGCCTATTCAAGGGATTTCATATAGCATATAATATCGAAATACTATTCAAAATACGTAGAGCCATCTCTAGCTACTCACAAAATTCCCTTACCTCGGATCATGTCAAGTGACCTTACTTCCTCGGTGCTGTTTACTCTCGCAGTCCGATTAGCTCCCAATGTGATTTCCGAAGCTATTATACGCATTTATGTTAGTATATCGTAATATGCTCGTTTCATTTGTCAAATCTCAATTTAATTTACAATTCTCATCACTTTCTCCCATTTTTGTGTTATGCCACATTTTCCATATAACTATATTTATTTCTCCTTATTTCCAATATATGTATTTCATAAGATTAATTTATAATCTTCCCTACATGCATATTTCATCATCAAATTCATGTTAACACCATTTCCTCATCATTTTCCCATTTTCACACCAATAACTAAGTCATGCTCATTTTTCATGATCCTTTCATTTTAAACAATTCATACATATACCAATAAACTCATCAATACACCTAGTTTAACATATATCAACTTGGTGCATTAAATCTTACCTAACTGAGATTTCCTCTTTTTCTACCAAAATTGGCAAAAATCCTTCTTGCTCTTCAAATCTTGATTTCAATCTCTTGTTTCCAAGTATGTTGCTCTCCTCATTACCAAGAACACTTTGCTCAACTATATCTCACTCAAAACTGGTTACAAATCAAAGTTTCCTAGTGTTGAAATGTTAGGTTTAGCTTTTGTTCATGAATGGAATAGTAAATCTCGTGAAAAACTAAAGTGCAGAACCCTGTATTTATAGAATTGTCTCTATGAGATCTATCTGCTCTCTAAATGAGATCGATCTGCCTTGCATTTTTCCTCTCGGAACTGACCTTTCAGGCTTAATGAGATCGATATGTCTCTAAACATGAGATCGATCTGTTCCAAGCAGTAGCTTAAGGAGATCGATCTATTTCAAGGGTAAGATCGATCTCTCCAAGTTAGTAGCATTTGGAGATCGATCTAGCCCTTCAAGGGATCGATTCCTTCTACACAGAATGCTTAGTAGATCGATCTGGCCCCATTGGAGATCGATCTGTCTTGCTCCATTGCTTAAATAAGAGCATTTTTTGCTCTTCCAAATCAATCTTTCCTTCAATGAGATCGATCTGGCATTCATATTTTCTAGATTTTGTTGCAGTTTTCTGCAGTAACTCATACAAACATCCTAAATTTTGCTGTCATAGTCATTTTCTCATCCAACCACCTTTAAGGCTTAAAAATGACATTCATACTTTATATACATTAAAACTTTTGTGCATTCATTGTATAACCAAAGGTATACAATACAAAACCAAATGGAAGTACAAATGTTTACACAACTCACGCAAACTTCATTCCATTTTACCATACTAGTCAAAACTTAATATATTCACAATCCACTCATGGAAATATCCTTCTTACACTCGCTATACACTTTAAAACTTCTGTGTATTCATTTCACCATCCAATATACACCTTACATAATTAAATGGGAGTTCACAAAAATTAAGGGTATTACATATGAATTTAAGGGTCTTACAGACCACATCCAATTTGAGGTCCACAGAACGTTCCAACAGTTTGCATTTCTTGATCATTACATAAATATAACACCGTCTCGAGGTTACTTCTGCTCGAGGCACCAACTCTAGCCATTTCTTTTTCTTATGTTTAATTCCTAATGTGAAATTTAATATCTAAAACTCTCACGATCAATAAGAATCTATAATTTCTCATTATACCAGTAGTGACACCATATCTTCAATGCAACATTACAGTTGCCAATTCCAAATCATGGTTTAGGTAATTCTTCTCATGATCTTTTAATTGCCAAGATCCATAAGCAGTCAACTTTCAATTCTGCACTATTATGCAGCCCAATCCCTGTCTCGAGGTATATGTATACATTTTTCTCTTGGATTATGAGTTAGAATATTTCTAGACACTGTCAAGTTTTTCAGATAGGGAGGTATTTTGAAATACCTTTGTTGGCCATCAAACCTGACCACATAAACTAATTATAGCCATAGGGGTTCAAGATTCAGTCCTAGTTGAAAGTAAGATACCAAAGTTTATCAAAATTCTCATTTATCGTTTGGACACAATCCATTCTCAGTTCATATCACTTAATCTGAATCATTTCACATACCATTATTATTCATACGTTGTGTACATCTCTCGATCCAAATATAACTTGTATTCAGAATTTATTACACTTAAAGTCTAATGTTCAAAACATAATTACATGTAAATTCCAATCATTATAATCAAGCACCTTTCATATTCCAAACTCCCTTTGTAACCAAGAAGACTCCGAATCTCCATAACAATTAACGTTAACACACTCCAAAGTGAATCACTCGGTCTGATAATCCCCTTATCTTATAATTCCTGTAATTGCTTCTTCAGCTCCTCTAATTCAATCGAAGCTATTCAGTATAGTGGTTTGAATATTAGTTCAGTACCAAGTACAAAAACAATTCAAAACTTCTTCCTTCTATCTAGTGGTAACTCTGGTAGATCATCCGAATATATGTCGAAAAAGCTCATGTCTACAGGAATATCTCTTTTTTCCGGACATGTCTTATCCTTATCCATTATGTAAGCAGTGAAACCTTTAAGTTTCATTTATACAATTAGTTTCGTAATTCATTCTTTCAATTACAGTGACTTTACTCTTTCGTTATCACTCTTTCTTTGGTAGATCTCTTTTCTGTCACTCTCTCTACCTTTCCCCTTTTCTTAGTAATTTTAGAGACATACATCTCATAATCACATAGTTGTGTCTTATCCACAGTTATGTCTTGCGCACTGCTCCATCAAAATAACATCAAATTGAGCTAACCTAGCTCAATTGAGGATCTCAGTCTCTCTTATGAGTTTCCAGACTTTCTTCATTCTGCAACACAACGTATCTAAATTATACCTCTCTAAAACCATAAATTTAAATTCATAATCATTCTCGGACTTACTATCATATGTCCGATTTAAAAAAATCATCTTTAATTGTTGTTGTGCCTTGTCTGGGAAGTATTGGTGTATAAAGTCATCCAGAAATATATCCCATATAACTCTCTAATTGTTGAGTCCTCGGAATAAATCAGGGGAACTTCCACCAAGGTTTGGCTTCCCATTTTATATATCAATGCTACAAAAGTTACCTTCTTTATAGTAGTGCTCCTTCAAAATTCACATAACTTCTCTAATTCTTTAGTACAAAAGTCGTAAAAGCAACTTTCTCGGTAGAGTTACTTTGAAAAATCCATTGAGCTTCCCAATCGCATTTATCCAGTTTCCATTATAACTAGATTCCTCTCCCAGTAAATAGTAGTGTACTATCTTTCGAAACTGTCTGAGTCTTTCTCTAAGTCACATTCATACCTTATTCATCATCAATATCATTGTGCTACTATCACTTTACCAACAATGTCATCAAATCTTATGAAGCGAACTTCAAAATTTTCTATTAAACTATGAGGTGTACATTCAGATGAGGATTCGCTCTATCTCTCGAGCCTATTTCTACGGCTTCGAGAAATGATTCCCTCTCGTCTACTTGTATGGTTGTAATTCTTACAAGCCTCATCAATTAGTTTCCTTCATTTAATGACACAATTTCTCAATAAAACATATCCAAGTATACCTGTTTGTATCTAAACAATGTACAGCTATGCTGGGGATGTGAACTTTCAAAATGTTCTCAAACTCCTAATATCGACTCGTATCAGGCCAACCCTGCTATGATACCAACTTCTGTAATGACTTGAATTTCACACATTTTGGTTGGGCTACGAGTCGATAATAGGTATGAACAATAACTCAGTCTAATAAATTAATTTCTTTGTAACAATTTCTAACATAATTCCAATAGAGGTACCCTTCAATTAATCATCATAATTGTTCCTTCATGTTCACATTCCCCAGACACATTTCCATTTACATTACTATACTTACAAAATTTAGATACAAAATAAATGTTCATACTGGGTATACCTTTAGCACAGTAGAATACTTTGTTGACGTATGACTGTGCAAAATAATTTAACTTCCAAAAGCGAGCTCAGCTACTGGTGAGGCTCTCTAAAGGAAAGTAAGGGGTGAGGTCAACGTGCTCAGTAAGAAAAACATGTGGTAGGTAGATAAATACACTACCTATATACATATATGTCAAAATAGGAGTTCTCATGAAAATGTATAGATATTTTTGCAATTCAGTGAAATCATAGGCGAAAATCAAAAACAGTGTCGATATCAATATTATAATCAGTTTACTGCAGTAAATACAAAATTCCAAAACTTTAAGCAGTAGAATAAACGATTTCCATTTCAAAAATACAATTCACACGGTCATTTCGATAAATCAAAATAGACGAGATAGTATGAACCTTGTACTGTAATAAATTCATGTTCTAAAACTATCTACTGCGTTTTATTTTGACGACTGTGTGGCAATTTGTTCACGCAAGATTCAAGAGGTGGCCCCCAGAATGTCTTTATGCAATAGAATATCACAGTTCCATATAGTAATAAGTTCATACGGTCAAAACAGTTCATACAGTCAAATCAATAAATCAAATAGACGAGACAAGGCGGAACATGCTGTAATAGTAATCAATAGGACAATTAGCCAATGTCGGTGACTCCGGGTAATCACTGATCGGGTGTACCGAGATATCAATCGTCATGGGAATGGTCAGCTACCCATACGACTCACAATACAATATGTCCGAGGACCAGTAATACAGTATGTCCGAGGACCGATAACACGGTACAGCATACTCACACGCGTATTGCACGATACATTGTACTCCGTGGACCACAGCAACAATAACAGTACAGATAGTAGTGCAGTATGATTCTATCATCGCCTTTATCTCAAAAGCAGTGTGAGTCGGACTGTGCGACACATAGTCAACACGCACTCAAGCACATATCATCAGTATCAATTTTATAAAATAAATCATTTCCATTTGAACAATTATAAATCTACTTCGGTATGTAAATCAGTTTCAAAAGAGGCTAACTAGCCCTTTTCGATTCAAAATCCAATGTATGGTATAGTACAATTAAATCTAGGGGTTTTCGATCTAAAACCAATAATTAAACTATAGTGAAATTTATTTAACTTAAATTAACTTTATATCGCTAAGGGAAGGCTAATTTAAATCGAGACTAAATTTTTCTATGATTTTTCGATACTATAAAATCAGTCTAATACCTTCGGTAATTTCGATATAGGTATATTTAGCCTAGGATGCAATATCTACAAATCCATAAAAAATTACGTGAATTTATCTTTAGCAGCACACAAAATTTTTCTTACCTCTATGTCTATCAATAGTTCTCAATGCCATAGTGGTTGGAGTCAGCGAGCTCGGTCCACTCGGTTTATTTCCCCAGAGCTCTTTCCTTTGGGTTTTCAATTTTCAAAATCTCTGTTCCTCCTTCTCTATCTCCAAATATTTAGATATATGTATATATATTTAACTATATATATATATATGCTCTCTTCTTCTTCTTTTTTTTCATCATTTGTTTTCGAGTCAATTTCCTTTCTTTTTTCTTCCTCTCTTGTTCTCTTTCCTTCTTTCGCTTACCTCGGCTTCGTTCATCGTCATAAACTATTATTCTCACTACCACTCTTCACTGTCATTCTCTCGTCTCAGCCACAATCCTCCCTTCATCGATAACTCCGTCTCAGCCCTCTACCGTGGCTACTGTTGCCCGAGAAGGAGTTTCCTCTGTTCCCCAATACGTCTCAGTTTCAATTACTGTTCCACCTTATTCCAGGTGTCGTTGTGGAGTTCTTAAGGGTGAGAATGCCTTCTGCAGTGCTCCCACCAACGACTACAACTGACGAAGGTTTGAGGTAGTACTCTTTATCATGTTTTCCTCTTCGAAAACTTTGACAGTAACGATAGATTTGGGGAAACCCGACCCTTGCATTTCTTCAACTTGCTTCTATTTTCCAGTTTCCAGCAACTCCTCAAACTTCTTTGTCACACATCCTTCTTTCTACAACATTTTCTTCTTTCTCATAGCTTCGATTCCCTAGAGGGGACAACACTTCCTCTGTTTCCAATCACTGAAACATAGGTAAATCGACCTCTAGTCATTGTTTTTCTTTTCTATTTCCTCATGCCCTCTCTCAGTTTCACGTTGTGAGAACTGAGAATTTTGTATACCCCAGTTATTAGAATTGTAAGATGGTGTATGTAATTATGATATGTTAATGTACACGCAAGTTTTAAATATGATGAAGTATAAGAAGAAGAGATTTTTAAGTCTTGAATGTGTATGAATTATAATATGGACTATGGGGTATATTTTGAGAAGTTTTACACTGAGTTTTTTGTAAATTGATGCAGCAGCGGTACAATCTATGAAGGCTAGATCGATCTCCAAGGATGAGAGATCGATCTCATGGCTCCAAAATGCAGGAAATGTGTAAGAACTGATAGGCAGATCGATCCCATAGGCAAGAAGATCGATTTTAAAATGTTTCTGTAAACAGAAGATCGATCCCCTCAAGGAGCAGATCGATCTCGTGAAGTATTCTGTAAACAGAAGATCGATCTCATAATTGGAGAAGATCGATCCCATGAAGCGATTAAGATATCGATCTCACCACACGACAGATCGATCTCCTAGGCATAAAATTACCTAAAATGTTCCAAATTTCAAAAAGTGATCGATCTCATCAAGGACCAGATCGATCTCCTACCCTCTGTCTATAAAAGAACCCTTGCATTTTTTGTGCATTTCATCTTCTCTTTCTCTAAGAAACCAAAACCATAGCTTTCTCTCTCCACCAAAACCCTCATTTCCGTCCAAACCTCAAGCAGAGGCAAGAAAGAAAGTTATTCCTCACCCAAAGGAGAACAACATACATAAAAATCGAAGGATGAATCGAATCGAGGTGTGAATAGAGCTCTCTATAAGTTTTCGGTAAATTTCTAAGCTTTAATCTTTGATATTGAGGTGATTTTGGTGATTGTGACTATGAGTGTTGTGATGAAATAGCTAGGAAATTATTTGTCACGACCCGAATTACCTAAAAATCAGAGTAAATTTTTCGCTTTTTCATTTATTATTTAATTCTTACCTTTCTCTTGTCGTGACCATCCTACAACACAGTTGGGCTATGATTCGGTGTTAGTCACCTCACACCATTTACCATTCCATTTCCAAAATCATATATGAGAGTCTACTATCCTTTTGACTTTAAATAAACACATACCCAATGGTATTTACATGACTCTACATCCCCGACATCATATCCATTTACAGTACTGTGCATTACATATTTAGATACAAAACCATACAAATGTGTATACCTGTCTCTCGATGGGAAGCAGCAAGCAGCGGATATTAAGCATGCAAGTCCTCAGCCGCTCAATAATTATTACAAGTGCTCTGAAAAGATGGAAAAATAAGGGGGGTGAGCAAACCACACGCTCAGTAAGGCAATTATGCAAGTAAGTAGATAGCTCCACTATCTACATGCTCATAATGCCATGCCCTTAAATCCATTTCTTTTCATTTAAAATTACACGCACAAAGTCATGCATATTCAATGCCATAGTTTATCCAAAACTATTTGTGCATATATAAATCATGTAACTCATGCATTCAAAGCATTTTATGTGACATCATTAAATCATATTAAGCATGAATTTAATCAAGATCATGCAATCTTTCATGCCATGTAAGACAAAACATGGATTTCAAATGAAAGCATGGAAAAACACATCATGCCACTGCATTTAAATCAATTCATTTAAAACGCAGTATAAAATAACCCCTCTGGGTCAATCATCTCAAAACTCATAAAACAATTTGTTATATTTCATTATAAAACTTGAGTTATAAAACCACCCTTCTTTCAGGGTCGCATATCATAAAATCATCTGAAATCATCAAATCATCAAATCGGGGGCCTGACCCCTCCTTCGGGTCTACCCTGGTCTAACAGACCACAAGTTATATCATGTGAGACAATCAGGTAATTAACAGTAACATCGAGGACTATGGCCATATCCTAGTGATCCCTGGCAACACGGTACCTAGTGTGCGGGGTATCACACCTGAAACGGGAGGTGGGTCGTCCTACCCGCCAGAACAGCATAACACCAGGATTGCGAGGGCAAGGCTTGCTGCCTCGTGGCTAATGCCACTCCACTCCAACAATCCCCACGGTACAGCGTACTCCGCGTGACATACACGGTACAAAGTACTCCGTGAACCCAAGCTCAGTCAGGGGTGCCTGTAATAGGTCTTATCCACCCATATCATCTCTGTCTCAGAATGCACGTGTGAGCATATCATCTCACTGTGACACACAGTCTACAGGAGGCTCCAACACGGCTATATGCATGTAATATAAATCCCTGTGCGAGCGAAGCTCAAGCACGGCTCCATGCATATTCATGATATCTGAAAATCTCGTGCGAGCGAAGCTCTAGCACGGTTTCATAAAAATCAGTGAAATCTGCGTACGAGCAGCGCTCCAGTACGACTTAAACTGATTATAATTTCATGTAAATTCCACGTACGAGCAACGCTCTAGTACGGATATGTATATAAATTCAGTGAAAACCTCGTACGAGAAAAACTCCAGTACGACATTCAAATGAATTATGAAAACCATGTAAAACTTTGTGCGAGCAATGCTCCAGCACAAATGAATGCTCAAGTAAATCAAATCTCGTGCGAGTTACACTCCAGCACGGCTTTATGCATAATTAAATCAAATCTCGTGCGAGATTCACTCCAGCACGGCTTTATGCAATATCAAATCAAAACAGGATGCGAGCTAAGCTCCAGCATCTCTCATGCATGTCAAATCATTAAAACTAGTGCGAGCAATCGCTCCAGCACTATTTTATGCATACCACGTTAAAACAAATCAAAACATGTCAAAACAGAGTGCGAGCTAGGCTCCAGCAGCTCTCATTTCACAATAATAAAAATCAGTGCGAGCACCATGCTCTAGCACATTTCATGCATATGATGTCACACAAGTCGGTGCGAGCAACTGCTCAAGCACATTTATGCACATTCACAAACGCAGATATAGTGCGAACTACGTGTCGGCACTACCTGTTTCCATATAAACTTGATAGTTGGCCTCTTTTCCAAAGAAATTTCATTTAAATATTAATAACACCTACGTAGTGTTAATTTGGGAAACTTATGCAATTATTGGCCAATCTATCGATTTACTTTGATTAAAACCAATCAAATCTTTAATTCGGAAAATTCCTTAAATCATGCATTTCATGCATGTCATGCTTTCACCATCCTTAGGTGAACTTCCCTCAATAGGGGTAAAATAGTCTTTTCACTTATTTCGATCCTCAAAATTATTTAAACCACTTTTAGGATCTTTATACATCATCAAGGCATACATACATATTCAGTGTACAGAATACTATTAAAATACGCGTAGCTACCTCTAGCTACTCACACAATTCCCTTACCTCATTTATCTGTACAGTCTGACCTTTCCTCTGATGACTCGTCATGCAGTCCGATTTGCTCCGAATCCAAATCAAATCTCCGGAACTGCGGATACACATTCATCAGGTCAAATACAATACAATTTAATGTATTTTATATTTTCTGGGCTTAATTTAAATCATTGGGCCCGTTTACTCATATTGGGCCCTATTGTACCTTAATGGGCCTTAATCAGCCTTAAGCCTGTTTACCACACTTTATCGAGGCCTATTGGGCTCACTGGGCCCATCAGTAATTTATTTAGCCTCGTTCTAAATTCTATGATATCTCAATTTAATATTTACGACAATTTATCTAATTTTCCAGAATTTAATTCATTTATGCGAAAATTAAATCTGTAATTTATGCGTTAAATATCAATCACGCATAACGATATAAAATTGTCGTAAATAAGGGTCACTTACCCGTTATTCCATGATAATACAAAAATTGAGGCTATCTCGAGCTCTCGGTGGATGCCAATTGTCGAGCTACACAATTAAATATATTTTCGGGTAAACTTTCAGTCGATTATTTATCAAATTAAATATTCTAAAAATTAAATCGGTCAATTTGACCGCTTACCGACTTACCCGAAGCTCGATTGCATCACAGGAATTTTCCCCAATTTTTTCTCTTTTTCTTTTTCCCTTTTTCTTCCTTTTTTTCCCTCTCTTTTTGGCTGAACCGGTCCGGTCCGGTTCAACCCGGTTCGGACCGCCGGTTCAGCTCGGGTCCGGTTCGGTTCAACTTGGCCGGTTCAGTCCGGTTCGGCCGGTTCAGGGAACAATTGGTCGTGCCGGCGCCGTCCGGCCGGTTCTCCGACCGATTCCACCGCCGTTCGGCGCGCCATCGCATGGGCTCCCTAGATCGGGCCTCGGTGTGGCTCGAATCGACGCCATCGCCGGCGAATCAAAGCTTTTCTCCCGCGGCATCTCCTTCGTTTTTCGGCGTTTTCCGGCCACCTGGCCGCGCGTCGATGCCACCGGTGGGTTCGCCTGAGGTCGGTCGACCTTCGCCGACCCTCGCCTGGGGCCCTTGGCCGCCGGTGACCGTCGGACGGAGGGATCTCCCTCGGTTCGCTTTTCGGCTTCCATTTCTTCTCTGCTTCTGTTTCAGACTTTCGTTTCCTCTCTGTTTCAATTCGCGTTTTTTTTTTTTTTTTTTATTTATTTATTTAATTTTATTATTATTTTAATCAATAAAATAATAGTATTTTGTCAAAAATATCTTCAAAAATTAATATTTAATTCAGTTAATCAATAAATGAATTTCTCGGTATTATTTCGACTTTCCGGTATATTTTTCGATTATTTTCGAGATTATTTTTCGATACGAAAATCTCGGTTTATTCCAATAAATTCATATCTTGATCAATTTAACCCGAAATTTAATTATTTCTTCGTCATTGATCAAGATTTCTCATTTTCATATTTTTAATTAAATTTTCTTGTCCCGATTAATACCGAATTTTGGTCTTTTGACCATTTTGCCCTTGCACGTATTCGGGAATACCATTAAGTCCTTTTGCATTTTTAAATGCACTCGTAAATATCGGGTCTTACAATCTCCCCCACTTAAGAAATTTGGTCCTCCAAATTAGAACCAAGTAATATGAGTCCATAACAACTCCGGGTATGTCTATCGCATCATATACTGTCATCCTCAAGTGACCTTCTCCGGAGTGTAATACTACCATCATACTTAACTAGGGAGATCATCTTAACCCTCAACACTTTCTCTTTCCATTTTTAATAACCAACTCGATTTCATACATTACTCTTTCATTGAGCTAAACTGTTGGAGTTCATATCCGATCACATATATCGGATCCGGATATTATTTCTTAAGCATCAAAAGATAGGACACATTGTGGATGCCTGTTTATTCAAGTGGTAATACCAACCTACAGGTCTTACCTTCCACTTTGTCCAATCTCTTATCCGAATATCGTTACGTCCTTATGCTCTTAGGACAAGTAACTATCAACAGTAATGATTCACCCTTGGTGAATTCCAATGGTTTCTGTCTCTTGTCAGCATAGCTTTTTCTATCTGCTCTGAGGTGTTCTTAATATCTCACAAATCCACTGAACATCCTCAGAGGTTTGTCTTACCAATTCGGGAACAATTCTCTATTTGTCACCCACTTTTCTTATCCAAGTCAGGGAACAACTCCCTACGGCCATACTAAGCCTCATATAACTTGTTATCCCGATACTCGAGTGACAACTGTCATCCTTGGCGAATTTGATTAGTAGCAACTGATCATCCAGGAGCTCATAAAATCAATGGCACACGCTCTCATCACAGCCTCCAGAACCTGTACAGTCCTCTCTGACTGACCATCTGTCTGAGGGTGGAAGCTGTACTAACACATAATCAGGGTCCCATAGCTTCCTGAAAAACATTTCCCCAAGTGGGAACTGAAGCGGGAATCCCTATCTGATACCATGCTCACTGGAACGCTACCTCATGTATCACAATTTTCCATACACATAAATCCGCCTACGCACTCAGAGTATCTCGGGATTTCATAACCAGAAGGTGGGTAAACTTAATCAATCTATCGACTATCACCCAGATAGCCTCGAGATTCATTCGGGTCCTCTGTAACCCATCACGAAATCCATGGTAACTTGTTCCCATTTTCGTGTCAATATAGGTAGAGGCTGCAATAACCCTGCAACTTCTTTTACTCTACCTTACTCTGCTGACATACGAGACACTTTTCCGCAATTCTCTACAATATCTCTTTTCATATCTGACCACCAATACCCTTTTCAGAGATTCTGATATATTTATTACTTCTCGGATGCACTGTATATCCCGAAGAGTGAGCTTCTGACAATAGCACTTTCTTATCAACTATGGTCCTGAGGAGCACTTATACTGTCTCTGAACCTCTGTGAGTCATCATCACTCACTGTGAACTCTGTCACTATACCCTTCTGAATCTGACCCACACTATCGACACGATGCCGATCATCACGCTAAGCCTGGCAAATCCGATCACACAAATTCGGTTCTAACCTCAGGCTAGCTGTCACACAATCACCGTCATCATCAGAAGGAATCACATCACTACTGAGGCTCAAACTGCTCTAGCAGCTCACGCTCCCTGACCATCATATGTAATACCATCCCGAGGCTCTTTCTGTTTAAAGCATCAGACTTTACATTAGCCTTTCTTGGGTGGTACAATATTCACAATCATAATCCTTAGAAGCTCTAACCCTCTTGGTTATCTCATATTCTACTCTTTCTGTGAAAACAGATACTCAGGGCTTTTACGATCAGTGCATACCCGAAATGTTTCTTACCGTATAAGTGGTAGCGCCATACTTTCAGTGTAATCGCTACGGCTGCCAACTCTAAATAATGGGTCAGATAGTTTCTCTCACGTTCCTTGAATTGTCTGGATCCATAAACGACTATCTTCCCATTTTACATCAATACATAGCTCAATCCTTATTTTAAGGTATCATACACACTGAAACCTCTTGAGCTGTTGGTTATAGTGAGAATACTTATGGTGGTCAGTTCATTACTCCAATATACCAAAACTCATTGAAGCTATTTTCATACTTATCATAACACTCGTATGAAATCTTTTCCCGAATGAGACGTGTCAACTGAGCAACTCATTTCAAGAAACTCATAACACCTTGTCTGTAAGACAGTTTCCTGTTGCTACTCATACTCTTTCCTGGACTTCGAATACATCATAATATCATCGCTGTAGATGACAACCAATCGGTCCAGGTAAGGTTCAAATACCTTAACGTAGTTGAGTTCCACTCAATATTTCAATTTTTCATATACTTGACCTATGTACGCATAAACGAACAATGTCATTTCGAAATAGCTTTCGTTCAAGATACGAGCTCACGTCATTTCTTTCCTCTTATATTGACGGCTTTTTTTTTATAAAATTTTAATTTTTAAACTTTCATGATTAATCAAGTTCTATATTTCTTTATCGTACCAGCAAAGGTACCCAAATTTTAATGTATATATTATGACCGTCGAATTTAATCTATAGATTATGCGTGCGCTTCTAGACGCTGTCAAATCTTCAGGCAGGGAGATATTTTAAAATACCTTTATTAACCCTAAGATTTAACCACATCGACTGGGTGTAGATATATCTACCCCTTATCTTGGTCGCAATCCATATACACTACATATTGCTTAATCCAAATTACTTTGCATATCAATGATATCCTTACCTTGCATATGCCTTTTATTCCAATATATCTCGTATGCAGAATCTATCACATCTCCAATCTTATCTCCTTTCATATATCACTTATGGCAAACTCTTTCATTACTTGTCAAGTTACAATACACTTTTCAGTGATATTTTCACCCCTATTTTCAACTTACAATCTCTATACCCATATTCAGTTAGTGAAAATCAACTAACTATCATCCTCTTCATGCTTAAAGGTATAGGCTTCACATTTTTCACTAACTTATAAGCAACTGAAGGCGGTATGAATAAATGCGTGGCACCAGGATCAATTAAAATAATTATTTCATTTTTTTTTTTTACAACCAATGTGGTATCTTCCACCACATCCTATGAAATATCAATAGTGTCCTGGTCCAAGACATACACTCGCCTTCATCCAACATCTGATTTCCGTGGTAACTACCACACATCTTACACTGTTCACACTGCTACTCTGTTATACTGTTACGTAGCAGGTTGGGGTCCTCAAATCATAATACCCCTCATAAGTATTAAAATTAGATATACTGGGGTTTATCAATCAACTTACCCCGTGACTCAACAGCTCAAAGCCTTTACCAAACTACCTTTTTCCCGTTCTGACATTCTTGTCATTCTCTATTCTCTTTTGTCTCTATTTTGGCCCTTACTACCTTTCTCAATCTCAGAGGCGCGCAATTTATAATCTTATTTACACAACTGTAGTCTGCGCACTGCCTCGGCATAGGTAGTGATGTCTAACAGACAAATCGGACTCTAATTGATAATCTGAGTCCTTCCATGAACTTTCAGACATCTCGACTCTCACTGTTTATCGTGTCCGAGTCACATCTGCCCAGAAATATAAACTGAGTATTATACTCGTCAATCAACATGTTCCTCTGGGTCAGAGTAAATAATGTTATTTGTAATTTTCTTTTAAACACGGTCCGGGATATTCTGTCACCGGAATACATCTGAAATTATTTTTCATGTCCATTCTGGATGTCGAAATCTTCAAATGGGTCGAGCGAACTTTCATCAATGTTCCGACTCGCCCTCATACATACCCTGAGCAATTAGCTCGCAAAATATTCTCCACACTCCGCTCCAACCTCGCGAAGCGTATCTCAATACTGTCTGATCTCTCTGTCAGACTCTATCCGATCTCTTTGTCAGACTCTGTCCGATCTCTCTGTTGGACTCTGTGGGGCATGATCAACCAGCCTCCACGTCAATCTCATCTCAAGTCTCATGTGGCGACTCAGTACAACTCATGGGCCTACCTCAACGGCCTTGAGCTCGTGTACTCGCCTCTCAACCATAGCGGCTATCAGTCAATGAGTCTATTCTTGCATTCAAAACTAAATTCTTAGCTGCACTTCCATCTCGATATACACAATTGTATCTAAATAATGCACAGTACATGGGGATGTAAACTTCCTTAACCACTAACACCGACTCATATCAGGCCAACTCAAGCTCTGATACCATTAAACCTGTCACGACCCGAATTACCTAAAAATCAGAGTAAATTTTTCGCTTTTTCATTTATTATTTATTTCTTACCTTTCTCTTGTCGTGACCATCCTACAACACAGTTGGGCTATGATTCGGTGTTAGTCACCTCACACCATTTACCATTCCATTTCCAAAATCATATATGAGAGTCTACTATCCTTTTGACTTTAAATAAACACATACCCAATGGTATTTACATGACTCTACATCCCCGACATCATATCCATTTACAGTACTGTGCATTACATATTTAGATACAAAACCATACAAATGTGTATACCTGTCTCTCGATGGGAAGCAGCAAGCAGCGGATATTAAGCATGCAAGTCCTCAGCCGCTCAATAATTATTACAAGTGCTCTGAAAAGATGGAAAAATAAGGGGGGTGAGCAAACCACACGCTCAGTAAGGCAATTATGCAAGTAAGTAGATAGCTCCACTATCTACATGCTCATAATGCCATGCCCTTAAATCCATTTCTTTTCATTTAAAATTACACGCACAAAGTCATGCATATTCAATGCCATAGTTTATCCAAAACTATTTGTGCATATATAAATCATGTAACTCATGCATTCAAAGCATTTTATGTGACATCATTAAATCATATTAAGCATGAATTTAATCAAGATCATGCAATCTTTCATGCCATGTAAGACAAAACATGGATTTCAAATGAAAGCATGGAAAAACACATCATGCCACTGCATTTAAATCAATTCATTTAAAACGCAGTATAAAATAACCCCTCTGGGTCAATCATCTCAAAACTCATAAAACAATTTGTTATATTTCATTATAAAACTTGAGTTATAAAACCACCCTTCTTTCAGGGTCGCATATCATAAAATCATCTGAAATCATCAAATCATCAAATCGGGGGCCTGACCCCTCCTTCGGGTCTACCCTGGTCTAACAGACCACAAGTTATATCATGTGAGACAATCAGGTAATTAACAGTAACATCGAGGACTATGGCCATATCCTAGTGATCCCTGGCAACACGGTACCTAGTGTGCGGGGTATCACACCTGAAACGGGAGGTGGGTCGTCCTACCCGCCAGAACAGCATAACACCAGGATTGCGAGGGCAAGGCTTGCTGCCTCGTGGCTAATGCCACTCCACTCCAACAATCCCCACGGTACAGCGTACTCCGCGTGACATACACGGTACAAAGTACTCCGTGAACCCAAGCTCAGTCAGGGGTGCCTGTAATAGGTCTTATCCACCCATATCATCTCTGTCTCAGAATGCACGTGTGAGCATATCATCTCACTGTGACACACAGTCTACAGGAGGCTCCAACACGGCTATATGCATGTAATATAAATCCCTGTGCGAGCGAAGCTCAAGCACGGCTCCATGCATATTCATGATATCTGAAAATCTCGTGCGAGCGAAGCTCTAGCACGGTTTCATAAAAATCAGTGAAATCTGCGTACGAGCAGCGCTCCAGTACGACTTAAACTGATTATAATTTCATGTAAATTCCACGTACGAGCAACGCTCTAGTACGGATATGTATATAAATTCAGTGAAAACCTCGTACGAGAAAAACTCCAGTACGACATTCAAATGAATTATGAAAACCATGTAAAACTTTGTGCGAGCAATGCTCCAGCACAAATGAATGCTCAAGTAAATCAAATCTCGTGCGAGTTACACTCCAGCACGGCTTTATGCATAATTAAATCAAATCTCGTGCGAGATTCACTCCAGCACGGCTTTATGCAATATCAAATCAAAACAGGATGCGAGCTAAGCTCCAGCATCTCTCATGCATGTCAAATCATTAAAACTAGTGCGAGCAATCGCTCCAGCACTATTTTATGCATACCACGTTAAAACAAATCAAAACATGTCAAAACAGAGTGCGAGCTAGGCTCCAGCAGCTCTCATTTCACAATAATAAAAATCAGTGCGAGCACCATGCTCTAGCACATTTCATGCATATGATGTCACACAAGTCGGTGCGAGCAACTGCTCAAGCACATTTATGCACATTCACAAACGCAGATATAGTGCGAACTACGTGTCGGCACTACCTGTTTCCATATAAACTTGATAGTTGGCCTCTTTTCCAAAGAAATTTCATTTAAATATTAATAACACCTACGTAGTGTTAATTTGGGAAACTTATGCAATTATTGGCCAATCTATCGATTTACTTTGATTAAAACCAATCAAATCTTTAATTCGGAAAATTCCTTAAATCATGCATTTCATGCATGTCATGCTTTCACCATCCTTAGGTGAACTTCCCTCAATAGGGGTAAAATAGTCTTTTCACTTATTTCGATCCTCAAAATTATTTAAACCACTTTTAGGATCTTTATACATCATCAAGGCATACATACATATTCAGTGTACAGAATACTATTAAAATACGCGTAGCTACCTCTAGCTACTCACACAATTCCCTTACCTCATTTATCTGTACAGTCTGACCTTTCCTCTGATGACTCGTCACGCAGTCCGATTTGCTCCGAATCCAAATCAAATCTCCGGAACTGCGGATACACATTCATCAGGTCAAATACAATACAATTTAATGTATTTTATATTTTCTGGGCTTAATTTAAATCATTGGGCCCGTTTACTCATATTGGGCCCTATTGTACCTTAATGGGCCTTAATCAGCCTTAAGCCCGTTTACCACACTTTATCGAGGCCTATTGGGCTCACTGGGCCCATCAGTAATTTATTTAGCCTCGTTCTAAATTCTCTGATATCTCAATTTAATATTTACGACAATTTATCTAATTTTCCAGAATTTAATTCATTTATGCGAAAATTAAATCTGTAATTTATGCGTTAAATATCAATCACGCATAACGATATAAAATTGTCGTAAATAAGGGTCACTTACCCGTTATTCCATGATAATACAAAAATTGAGGCTATCTCGAGCTCTCGGTGGATGCCAATTGTCGAGCTACACAATTAAATATATTTTCGGGTAAACTTTCAGTCGATTATTTATCAAATTAAATATTCTAAAAATTAAATCGGTCAATTTGACCGCTTACCGACTTACCCGAAGCTCGATTGCATCACAGGAATTTTCCCCAATTTTTTCTCTTTTTCTTTTTCCCTTTTTCTTCCTTTTTTTCCCTCTCTTTTTGGCTGAACCGGTCCGGTCCGGTTCAACCCGGTTCGGACCGCCGGTTCAGCTCGGGTCCGCTTCGGTTCAACTTGGCCGGTTCAGTCCGGTTCGGCCGGTTCAGGGAACAATTGGTCGTGCCGGCGCCGTCCGGCCGGTTCTCCGACCGATTCCACCGCCGTTCGGCGCGCCATCGCATGGGCTCCCTAGATCGGGCCTCGGTGTGGCTCGAATCGACGCCATCGCCGGCGAATCAAAGCTTTTCTCCCGCGGCATCTCCTTCGTTTTCCGGCGTTTTCCGGCCACCTGGCCGCGCGTCGATGCCACCGGTGGGTTCGCCTGAGGTCGGTCGACCTTCGCCGACCCTCGCCTGGGGCCCTTGGCCGCCGGTGACCGTCGGACGGAGGGATCTCCCTCGGTTCGCTTTTCGGCTTCCATTTCTTCTCTGCTTCTGTTTCAGACTTTCGTTTCCTCTCTGTTTCAATTCGCGTTTTTTTTTTTTTTTTTATTTATTTATTTAATTTTATTATTATTTTAATCAATAAAATAATAGTATTTTGTCAAAAATATCTTCAAAAATTAATATTTAATTCAGTTAATCAATAAATGAATTTCTCGGTATTATTTCGACTTTTCGGTATATTTTTCGATTATTTTCGAGATTATTTTTCAATACGAAAATCTCGGTTTATTCCAATAAATTCATATCTTGATCAATTTAACCCGGAATTTAATTATTTCTTCGTCATTGATCAAGATTTCTCATTTTCATATTTTTAATTAAATTTTCTTGTCCCGATTAATATCGAATTTTGGTCTTTTGACCATTTTGCCCTTGCACGTATTCGGGAATACCATTAAGTCCTTTTGCATTTTTAAATGCACTCGTAAATATCGGGTCTTACATTATTAGAGTTGATGAAATTGTGATTTTGTGGGAATGATGATGATATTATGCAATTATGGTAATTTTGAGATTTTAGCTATAAATTGGAATTGAGGCAATGAGGTGATTTTGGCATGGATATTAAGCATGAAAAATGTAGGATTTGAAATGTGGTGGATGAGAATGTAGATTATGATAGGAATATGAGAAAAATGAGATTTGTAGTATTTAACGAGAATATGAGCAGATATGTGCTCGATGATGTGATTGAGATGAATTATTGATGTTTTAGGATCGTTTAGACAGCCCGAGAGTTCCAGAGAGGAATGCGAGGCTAGTGCGTTGTTTGGGGGAACGATTGCACTATACGAGGTGCAACGAGGTAAAGGAAAACTTAAACTCATTTGTGTATGCGATTTTGTGATGACATTGTAGCATGAAATGTGATTTGAGAAAACAAGCATGTTTTTATGAATTGTTGCACACGATTTTATAGTCGGTTGGGGCCCAATTTTCATGAGTTGTAAACTAAATGTGGAATTGTTTTACAATCGTTTTGAGTTTAAAAAGTGAAAAGTGATTTAGGCTCTACGTTAAGGCGTACTGAGATTTGAGAAATGTGTGCGTGGTTTTACCAGTTTGAGCTCGGTTTTGACATGTTTTGTGTTGAGTACAAAACGGTTTTGAGATGAGTTTTATGAGAAAAACCATTATGAGCGCTACGTCAAGGCAAAACATTTTATTTGATAATGGCTATTACCAAGACTTGGGCATGTCATGTTGAATACACATCGAGCTTTGCTCTCGTAGCATGTAAGACCGGGCCATGCTCTAGCAGTATGTAAGACCGACTCCTCCGTTCTGGTAACTTGAAATGACCCCGCTCCGCAACAGCGCTGGGTGGCATTGCTCTAATAGCATGTAAGATCGAACTGTGCTTTGATAGCATGTAAGACCGTCGGCTGTACGACTCTGATCAAGTCTACAACGAACCATAGCCATAGGTGTATTATTGTCAATGAAATCCCTTGATTGGGGATGTCCGCCTAGGCAACGAGTTCAATCTTTTAATGTGCCATGACGAGGCTTTTATGAGTTTTGTTACCTAGTCTCCTTTTTATACACATGAGATTGTGTTTGGTGGCTACGCCACGAGCATTACTACCTATTGTGATTTTTATCATGTTTTTATGAGAACCATTATCGCATCTTAATTTCCACATGCTTGTAATTACTTGTAATCATGGTTTGAGCCATTTATTATCATGTTTCTACATGAGCTTTGAGAAATGAGTTGAGATGATGTTTTAATTATTCATGCTACATTTTCCTCTGAGTTTATTGAGTTTAACATGTAAAACAAAATGATTGTGTTGTGTAAATCATTTTCTTATTAATGAATCCCTTACCCTCTTACTGAGTGATTTAGAAGCTCACCCTATTTTATCTCCCCTCAGATTTCTTCAAGTGAAGAGATTTTCCCTACGACGTACGGAGTAGTGGCTAGTAGAGGACTTGAGCTCCAGGCCATATATATTGTATTTTGAGGTATATTTTAATATTTCATGTACCCAGACTAAAGTTGTATTTACAGACACTTGATGTACAATGATGTATGGGATGTATTAGGATTAATTAACCTTGAATTGAGTGATGCATGTGGCATGATGTATAATTATACGATGATGAGATCCTGAGGTATGATATGTATCATGATGTATGACACGGCACAGGAATGCACCCTTAATTGTGAATGGATGTGAAAAAGTTTTAAATTTGCCCTGTTTTCTGCGCTTTCGGGGCGTCACAGAGTTTTCTTGGTATCAAAGCTTAGGGTGTTTAGTACTGTCAGTGTCGGTCAAGTGAAATAGAATACATTCCAAGTGTCTGTATAAGTCTGGTCATGAACTGAAATTAAAGATTGAGATTTCAATCGAATTTGATGTGTATGCGCAGGAAACGTATTGAGATTGAGAATGAGTGACGACGAGGTCGTTCGAGGAGGCAGGCAGAGCCACCTCTGCCACCTGCCCCACAATCGAAGAGTCCTAACTCTTGATTTAATCGGATTGAGCATGATATGCGGTAAGGTTTTAAGCAACTGAGAGTGCTATTCGCACAACATTTTAGAGTTAATGCCTCGGGTACTACTCCTACACCACCACAAGTACCTCTCGTGCCCCCAGTACAGATGGACCCAGTGCCTCCCGTCACTCAACCTGA
This sequence comes from Firmiana major, assembly GCA_033439115.1. Taxonomy (NCBI): domain Eukaryota; kingdom Viridiplantae; phylum Streptophyta; class Magnoliopsida; order Malvales; family Malvaceae; genus Firmiana; species Firmiana major. The sequence goes on along the minus strand of CM065896.1, from coordinate 46,005,551 downwards.
TGACAGAAGTATGGTCTGACTGAAGGACTTTTTGAAAATGAATCCACCCGCATTCAAAGGGAAGAAGGATCCCGCAGAGGCTGAGGAGTGGCTGATTGAGTTGAGAGTCATATTTGACTATTTGGGATGCACTGATGCTGAGAGGGTTAATATGGGCGCTTATACGTTCAAAGGGAGAGCTCGAGATTGGTGGGGTACTACCCATGGTATTCTGATGTCCAGCTAAGATGTGATTAGGTGGGACAAGTTTCAAATGGCTTTTAGAGCCCAATATATACCACGAACTGCTCAGAGAAGGAAGTAGGCAGAGTTTTTAAACCTGGTACAGGGCGATATGTCTATGGATGATTATCAGAGCCAATTTACCGCTCAATTGAGATATGATTCAAAAACTTCAAAAATGAAGAGCTCTGCATAGAGAGATTTGTGTATGGATTGAAGCCCATCTTCAGAGATCTATTGATAGGGCTATGTATTACTGAGTTTGGAGATGCTCTGAGATGAGCACAAGAGATTAAGAGGGGAATCAAAATTGTACAATCCCGAAATGAGTTCAGTGCAGTGAATCGGGATAAGAGCAAGAGGCCAGCGATTTCCTAGGCAGATGTCCGAAGAGGTTCCTTCAGAAGAGGAAGGATTGAGGTACAAAAGGGCAGATTGGAGAGACCCAAAGCTTATCCTATCATCAGGGAGACCCCTCGAGATGTCAGGCCTGAGATAAGAGTTTGCAAAAATTATGGTCGATCGCATGAGGGAAGTTGTATTGGGTTGATCCATGGATGTTTTAGATGTGGAGACATGGGTCACAGAGTAAAAGACTAGCCTCAACCTCAGAGACCACATGCTCCGGAGCCTACTGAACAGCAACCTCAGAGAGTGGATCCCCCGAGACGGGCCACTACTCTAGAGAAAGGAAAGAAACCCGTTACAATGGGAAGTGTGTTTGCTCTGGATAAGAAAACAGCAGACAGATTAGCAGAAACTATAAGAGGTACACTCTCTGTCTGTAACCATAAGGCTTATGTGTTGATTGATCCAGGGTCCACGTATTCATTTATTTCTGAGCATTTTGCATGTAGATTAAATTTGAAGTTTGAACCTCTAGAGTATGTACTACATGTAAATACCCCTATGCGTGAGTCCCAGAGAACTAATTTAATATGTAGAGGGTGTAAAATAAAGGTGGGAGATAGAGTGATGTTAGCAGATCTAATGATGCTAAATATACATGAATTTGATGTAATTTTGGGGATGGATTGGCTGGCAACCAATCGAGTGAGTTTAGACTGCTACACTAAGATTGTAAGTTTCTCCCTACTTGAACCTTACAATGTACTTTTAAAATATTGAGAAAATAAATGTGTGGAACTTTTGTAAGCAAATTGAAATTTTGATGTTGCTTTTGAGAGTACTAAATATGATTGTTCATATGAAGGTTATGAAACACTCATCTCAGATGATAAGCGAGAACATCCGAGGATTGAGGATATACCTGTGGTGTGTAAATTCTCGGATGTCTTCCCAGATGAGTTGCCAGGTTTACCACTAGAAAGAGAGCTAGAGTTTACCATTGATTTGGTACCAGATACTCAGCTTATCTCTAAACCTCCATATAGGATGGCACTAGTGGAACTTGGGAATTGAAGAAACAACTACAAGAGTTATTGGATCAAGGATTTATTAGACCCAGTGTCTCACCATGGGGAGCACTAGTGTTATTCATGAGGAAGAAGGATGGTAGTCTCAGATTATGCATAGACTACCGACAGTTGAATAAAGCCACGATGAAGAATAAATACCCATTGCCCAGGATTGAATACCTACTTGATCAGCTGAGAGGGGCTTCAGTCTTTTCTAAGATTGATTTGAGATCCGACTATCACCAATTGAGGATTAAGGAGGAAGATATTCCGAAGACGGCCTTCAGGAAAAGGTATGGCCATTATGAATTTCTAGTAATGCGCTTTGGATTGACGAACACCCCTATTGCTTTTATGAGGTTAATGAATGAAGTGCTCAAAGACTATCTAGATAAGTTTATGATAGTCTTTATTGATGATATCTTGGTGTACTCTCGGTCTTATAAGGAGCATGCACAGCACTTGTGGATAGTACTTCAGATACTCCGAGATAAGCAATTATATAGAAAGCTTAGTAAGTGTGAGTTTTGGTTGGATCGGATAGCTTTCCTTAGTCATATAGTTTCAGTGGAGGGAGTATCAGTTGATCCAATTAAAGTGGAGGCTGTGCTTAATTGGGAAAGACCAAAGACAGTTATAGAGGTATGAAGTTTCCTTTGTTTGGCAGGTTATTACAGAAGATTTGTGGAGGGATTTTCCAGGATTGTCACTCTTTTGACCAAGCTCACACGCAAGGAGACTCCGTTTATATGGACTGATCAATGTAAGCTCAATTTTTAGGAATTAAAGAGGAGGTTAACATCGACACCTTTATTTGACTATCCCTGAGGGATTAGGAGGATTTTCAGTGTACAGTGATGCTTCCTATCAAGGATTGGGGTGTGTACTCATGCAACATGGAAGAGTGGTTGCCTACGGTTCGCGATAATTGAAAGATCATGAGCGGAATTACCCCACGCATGATTTGGAGTTAGCAGCTATGGTATTTGCCTTGAAGATCTTACGACATTACTTATATGGGGAAAGATTTTAGATCTTCATTAGTCACAAGAGTTTGAGGTATCTGTTTGATAAGAAAGAGTTAAATATGAGACAAAGGAGATGGATGGAACTCTTTAAGGATTATGACTGCGAGATTCTATACCATCCGGGTAAGGCAAACTTGGTTCCTGATGCCTTGAGCAGGAAGAGTGTGATATCTGCTATGATGGTAAGGGAATGGGATTTATTGGAGCAATTCACCAAACTTCGGATCAGAATTAAAGAGGTAGAGACCGAATTTTTGGCTAGCCTGCAAATAGAGCCCAGGATCATGGATCGATTAGAACTGGGCAGCGTGATGATCAGAGGTTGGTCGATATGGTTAGCCAAGCTGAGCAAACTTCAAAGTCGGATCTCAACCCAATGAAGATGGGTTATTGAGATTCAAAGGATGAATTTGTGTACCGGACGATGATACCCTGAAGAAATAGATATTGAGAGAATCACACTGCTCGCGATACACTATGCACCCAGGGAGTACTAAGATGTACCGAGATTTGAGAAGGGTGTATTGGTGGAGTGGTATGAAGTGAGACGTGGCAAAATTTATGGCCAAATGTTTAGTGTGCCAGGAAGTGAAAGCTGAGCATCGAAAGCCTGGAGGATTATTGCAGCCTTTACTAGTGCTTACATGGAAATGGGAACACGTCACCATGGACTTTATTATGGGTTTACCGAGGACCCGAAGGGGTCTTGATGTGATATAGGTCATAGTGGATAGACTGACAAAAAGTGCCCACTTCCTTGCCATCAAGAGCACAAATATTGTGGTTGCCTTAGTTGAGTTGTATGTCAGCGAGATAGCTAGATTACATAGGGTTCAAGTGAGTATTACTTCTGACAGAGATTCCCAATTTACTTCTAGATTTTGGACCCAATTTCAGGAGTCCATGGGATCTCGATTGAGTTTTAGTACCGCCTATCATCCTCAGACAGATGGTTAGTCAGAGAGGACTATTCAGACCTTGGAAGATATGTTGAAGGTGTGTACAATGGATTTTAAATGATCATGGGATGATCATCTGCCCCTAGTAGAGTTTGCATACAATAATAGCTATCATGCGAGTATTGCAATGACACCTTTTGAGGCTCTATATGGTAGGAGGTGTAGATCCCCTATAGCGTGGGAAGAAGTGGGTGACAGAAAGATAAATGCTCTCGAACTTGTTAAACAGGCTATACAGAGTGTGAAACTCATATGCGAGAGATTACGGGCTGCACGGAGTAGATAGAAAAGCTACACGGATGTGTGTAGATGGCCACTCGAGTTTAATGTTGGTGATGCAGTATTTCTGAAGATATCACTGAGTAAGGGTATCATGAGATTTGGAAAGAAATAAAAATTGAGTCCTCGATACATTGGACCATTCGAGATCCTTGAGAGAGTGGGAGAGGTAGCCTACACGTTGGCATTACCCCCACAGATGTCCAGAATACACAACATCTTTCATGTATCTATGTTGAGGAAGTACCACCCAGACCCTTCTCATGTCATAGAGTATGAAGATATGGACATACAAGAGGACATGAGCTACACTGAGGAACTCGTCCGGATCCTTGGTAGGAAAGAGAAGGTACTTAGAACCAAAAGCATTACATTACTGAAAGTTTTATGGAAACATCACTTAAAGAGAAAACTTAGCAATTGGAAAGCCTCATGAAGGAGAAGTACCCCCATTTGTTTGACGAGTCAAGTTGAATTTGGAGGACTAAATTCTTAAAAGTGGGGAGGATGTGAGAACTGAGAATTTTATATACCCTAATTATTAGAATTTTAATATGGTGTATGTAATTATGATATGTTAATGCACACACAAGTTTTAAATATGATGAAGTATAAGAAGAAGAGATTTTTAAGTCTTGAATGTGTATGGATTGAAATATGGACTATGGGGTAGATTTTGAGAAGTTTTACATTGATTTTTTTGCAAATTAATGTAGCAGCAGTACAATCTGTGAAGGCCAAATCAATCTCCAAGGATGATAAATCGATCTCATTGCTCCAGAATGCAGGAAATGTGCAAGAACTGATAGGCAGATCAATCCCATAGGCAAGAAGATAGATTTCAAAATGTTTCTGTAAACAGAAGATCGATCCCCTCAAGGAGTAGATCGATCTCCACAAGGAGCAGATCGATCTCATGAAGCAATTAAGAGATCGATCTCACCCCACGACAAATCGATCTCCTATACATAAAATTGCCCCAAAACGTTCCAAAATTCAAAAAGAGATCGATCTCATCAAGGACCAGATCGATCTCCTACCCTCCGTCTATAAAAGAACCCCTGCATTTTTTCTGCATTTCATCTTCTCCCTCTCTAAGAAACTGAAACCCTAACTTTCTCTCTCCACCAAAACCCCCATTTCCATTTGAATCTCAGGCAGAGGCAAGAAGGAAAGTTATTCCTCACCCAAAGGAGAACAACATACTTAGAAATCGAAGGACGAATCGAATCAAGGTGTGAATAGAGCTCTCCATAAGTTTTGGGTAAATTTCTAAGCTTTAATCTTTGATATTGAGGTGATTTTGGTGATTGTGACTATGGGTGTAGTGATGAAATAGCTAGGAAATAATTAGAGTTGATGAAATTGTGATTTTGTGGGAATAATGGTGGTATTATGCAATTATGGTATTTTTGGGATTTTAGCTATAAATTAGAATTGAGGCAATGAGGTGATTTTGGTATGGATATTGTGCATGAAAAATGTAGGATTTGAAATGTAGTGGATGAGAATGTAGATTATGATAGGAATATGAGAAAAATGAGATTTGTAGTATTTAACGAGAATATGAGCAAATATGTGCTCGATGATGAGTTTGAGATGAATTATTGATGTTTTAGCATCGTTTGGATAGCCCGGGAGTTCCAAAGAGGGATGCGAGGCTAGTCCGTTGTTTGAGGGAACAATTGCACTATACGCAACGAGGTAAGGGAAAACTTAAACTCATTTGTGTATGTGATTTTGTGATGACATTGTAGCATGAAATGTGATTTGAGATTAGTTTTATGAGAAAAACCATTATGAGCACTACGTGAAGGCAAGACATTTTATTTGATAATGGCTGTTACTGAGACTTAGGCGTGTCATGTTGAATACAAATCGTGCTTTACTCTCGTAGCATGTAAGACCGGGTCGTGCTCTAGCAGCACGTAAGATCGACTCCTCCGTTCTGGTAACGTGAGATGACCCCGCTCTGCGACAGCGCTGGGTGGCATTGCTCTGATAGCATGTAAGACCGGGTCATGCTTTGATAGCATGTAAATTTTTACTTTGACAGTGTAAATTTTTTTTTTTGTTTATTTTGACTTTTACTTTGGTTTATATTCATTGTTCATTTCTTTTTCATTGATAGTTTATTTATTTTTTATTTATTTTATATTTTGAATAAAAAATTATAAACCAAAACCAAAAATTAAATTCTCATAAATAAAAAGCAGAGGATTAAATAAATAAAATTGTCATAAATACAAAAAGACATTATTGGTGTTACAAAATACAACAAAAAATAAATACAATATCATGGTTTATCTAGATCGATTGTCTCTTGAGTGGCAACATCTCTGTTTGACGAAGACAATAATTTGAAATTCTTGATCTAGGATACATATGGGAGCTCCCACTATTGAGCGCTTCAATATTGATACAAACAATTGGAGTTATTGGTGCTCTCGAATCCATTAAGACCTGTAACAATTCATTATATTTAGTTAAAGGTTAGTCAAAGTGAATAATATTGAAATATTAAAAGAAATATAACATGACATTTACAGTGATCCATACCTTAACAAAATGAAAATTTTAACAAAATCAATAGCAATTAACCTATGTTGCAATGGTAGAGGTGCACGAGATCTAAGTGGGAGATATGTCAGGCCTTGTCACATAGATAAATGGATAAGCACGATGTCATACCATAATGATATCAAATAACCCATATCTAGTAAGTCATCCAATGATCCTTATAAGCTACCATATATAGAAACACAACAAGGACTGTATTAATTCATCAACACACTCTTGACTTCCATTAAGACGCATATATTCATATTGGCATCTACTTAACTTATCCATCAAATCTCGTTGCACTTACGGCCTTGTATCTACACTCATGCCTAACAACATAGCAATATCTCTAAATCCACAATGTCCATAGACTCAACATCAATAACACTGTGAATATACTGACGTACTCCTCAGGGAAAAATCAATATATCAAAATTTTCCATCGGGATAATAAACAAGTAATTTCTTCCTCCTCTTTGACATTTTAACTAAACTTGTTGTTATTGGTGAAGTTGTACTGTCCTGACAAAACTCTATAATCTCAAAATAAGAAGGATCATGTCAACTTGATGTGTCCATTTTCAATGTTGGACAATGATCCTTTTGTCTTAGCCTTTTCAATTGAAGGAACTATGAATGTTGTTACGAGATCACCTAGTTCTCTCAACGTCTTTTTCAAGGCTAGTTTACTTGAAATATTACATGCATCGAATCATCTCAAAATTATCTCCCACTCAACATCTAGTGTCAAGTGCTAATTGTCATCAACTTTAAACTTTGTCAAGTTATTTTTTCGAACAATGTGAATGCACAGCAAATAAGGGAATTAGTTGTACATAATCAAAAATCTCATGCACACATGGCAACCCATGTGCGCTTCGCATAACGTAACAACATGACAAATGATAAATATCTATATATTTCACTCGATCTGCCTCTCTCAATATCATGTGAAATGCATACCTTGACACCAACCCCCGTAATTCCTTGAGTTGTGATTTCTTGAAGTTATGTTCAACAATTACAAAACTTACCTCAAATGGAACCTTTATATCTGCATGTTGTAGCTCAATCAACAAGTTCACAATTCTCCAAGATGTTTTAAAATCACCCTAAAATGATCCAAAGTGTTTTTTTACTCCGCGTGTGCACTCACCGCTCTACACCAAATTAAAAAATGTATTAATTAAATTAAATAAATTATTGAAAATCAAAGTAATTTTAACAAATCCCAATGGACGTACATATTAGTTGTCACATTGTCAAAGTGCATTACTTTACCTGTCCAATCTGCAACAAATCGCTCCTTATGCGGATCCAACCAAGTATCCCTCACATACTACAGCACTTTTGGATAACTACGATAATCTTGTAAGACCGTTAATTTTCTATGTAATGTATAAGATTAATTGATGTATAGACAAGTTACATACATATGAACTTCAAGAAATGAATGTTTATGAGCTCTAAGAGTAAATGGATTGATAATTAGGTGATGGAATGATTAAGTATGAGTTTGAATGAGGAAATTTCAGTAAAAAGGGTGTAGGATGAAGGCCAGATCGATCCCATGTAAGGAGAGATCGATCTCATGGCCGAAGGAATGCAAAAACAGGCATGTTAGAAGAGAAAGATCGATCCCTCACTCAAATAGATCGATCTCCTTATCTCTCGAGTTGGTGTAGATCCATCTCCCTTTAAGACCAGATCGATCTCCTTAGCTCTCTACCTGAGACAAATTGATCTTGTTCCATTGAAGTGGATCGATCTCATTCACTGAAGCAGATCGGTCTCAAGCTTTCGTTAGATCGATCTCATGCCTTCAAAATGTCGTGAAAATGAGGGATTTAAGAGGACCAATCGATCTCCACCCTATGCAGATCGATCTCATCAAGCCAATTCTATAAATATAGAGCAGTTGGATCTGTATTTCATGGGACTAAACCATTCCTTTCCATTTTTAATCCAAAACCTAACTTTCTCACTCTAAAATCACCCAATTTTCATAAATATTTAAAGAAAGACCATTATAGCAAAGTTGTTCCTTACAAAGAGAAGAACAATATACCTTGGAATCAATATCCCATTTGTTGGATTGAAGGAGCAAAGGTGCATTCCCATTTGGAGCGAGGAAACCAAGCTAGGTGAGTTTCTAATGCACCAATCCAAGTATATTTGTTTAGTTATTGCTTTTAGAGTTGATAGGTGTGTATATTAATGATAGAAACTACCTAGAAAGCAATGGAACAAGTAAAACCTAGAATAAGTCTAGAGTGAGAAAATGAGATATAGGAGAGTTTATGATAAATAGGTTATGTTGAAGTGTTAGAGGAGTAATATACATGATTTTTAGAAAGTTGAATGAAGCCACATTGTTAGATTGGCTTAGTTAAATGAATGAGTATATGAGGTGTTTGACAAAATGTCACAGTGAAGTAAATGATGAAATATAAACACTATGGGCTTAAATATCGATTTAGTAGGAATCAATGGACCTAAAAGAATCCAATAGACTCTCGAGATAAGAGTAGAGTAATCAATAAAGCCTTATAGGCGTTAATGGACACTATAGGGCCAGTTGACTATAATAGTGCAAGGATTGTGTAATATTGGACCCAATTAACGTGAAATGTAATCTCATGCAGTTCTGGAGAGTCCGTTGGAGACGAATTGAACCTCGAGATCACGCAGCTCTAAGGAAGTGGAATCACATGACACGATTCCTGGTAAGGGAATTATGTGAGTATATAGAGATAGCTGCTCATATTTTATGGGTATATTGGGCTTTGGAAAAATGCATGAGTATCTAGATTAGTGTTTGATGGTGTATGGAAATAAGTACAAGTGTATATGTGTGTGGTTTGATTTTGAAGTGATTATTATAAAAAGGGATAGCAAGGCTAATGTTGGCTCTACCGAGAGGGGGGGTGAATCGGTTTTCTAACAATTATGGCAGATTTTAAATTAATCGCAATTTAAACACAAATGATAATGAATAAAACAGTGCAATATAACAATTTAATGCAAAGAGAGGGAAAGAGAAACAAACACAGCAACTTATAGAGGTTCGGCCAACTCTTGCCTACGTCCTCTCTCCTTGACTTTCTTGTCAAGTGGTTTCTTTCTCTCTTTCAATAGAGTTTACAAAGTTCCTTTTACAGGTCAAGGAATAACCTCTCTACCCTTAGCAATACAGAAAATGTATTCACCCTTTTACAATAACTCTCACTGAGGAACAATCCTCTTTTCTTTTAAGGTGAGGATGAATACAGAATAAGGCTTTTCAGTGGGTAGGACTAACACAGCTTGTAGTACTTAAGCTTGTACAATAAATCTCAATTAATGAGCAATAGAGACACAAGGAATAAAAGAATTAAAGCTTCAGAATATTGAGAATGTGCAGTGATAGTCTCTCTCTTTGCTTTATCTTCAATGCTTGGTTATATACTGAAGGTTGGGTAGTTGGAGCATTAAATGCAGTTTTTCCCGTTGAGATTTGAAGAAAATAGCCGTTGGGAACCTCCAGTGGTCAGACAGATCGATCTCCTAGTTTTAAATCCTGCAATGACAAAGCATAAATACACAGGGAGATCGATCTCATACATTACCAGATCGATCTGTTAGTTTGAATAGGCAGAGGCAGATCGATCTGTCGAATAGGCAGATCGATCTCCTATCCTCTCTGTTTGAGGCAAGATCGATCTCTCAATACACCAGATCGATCTCTTAAGCTCTCTGACTTTGAGCAGATCGATCTCTTCCTTACCAGATCGATCTCCTAAGTTCTCTGACTTAGAGCAGATCGATCTCTTAACCCTTGCAGATCGATCTCTTTTTACCTTAAACCCTTTACACCGTTTTAAGGCTTGCCAGATCGATCTCTTCCATCATGAGATCGATCTCTCATCAAGTATAAACCCAGGAGATCGATCTCTCACACCTCAGATCGATCTCTCATTAGCAGAACTCTAAGTTCTGGTCCTGATATCTTCTAAACATGTTTGTATACCATCTTAACATTATTGTATTAACTTCTTTTGTCATTTCAAAATACATTAACTCAACAATCTCCCCCTTTTTGATATGACAAAACTCATCCAATAAACATGTTTAGTGAATTTTCAAAATTCCCCTTTTTGTGAGCTTTTGACTTTGTTAAAGATTTAACTCATCCTTAGTTAAATCTTAACTCCCCCTTAGTTAGCTCTAGCTCTTAACTCCCCCTCAATTAAATCATCCTATAACTCCCCCTCAATTAAATCATCCTAACTTCCTTTTAAACATTAACACATGTTTCTTCTCCCCCTTTTTGTCATATCAGTCACAAAAGATCGAAGACTCATGGCATTTCAAAATCAATATTTGCATTAACACATCCAATATTCAATCAAATCACATTTCATTCAAGCAAATTTTTCACAGAAAACATCAAGTAGCTTAATAATGTTGTAACTACACTCAATTAAAACACCTAATGCCTCATGTGAGGGAGGATCACGATCCAAAAGCTCCTCAACATGCGTGCGCGTAACTTGGAGTTCATCGAACATCGCCTCTTGAGTTTCTTAAAATTTATCGAACATCGCCTTTTGAGTGTCTTGAATCCTATCCACTCGTTGAGTTAAGTCCTCGATCATACGCCGCTGAGTGGTATGTCCTTCATCGATCCTCTGACTGAGGTCGCTTATCATCTTCACGAGCAGCTCCAAGTCAGCAGGAGATGATGTTTGTGCAGTAGGTGCAGCCGTGGAGGACGACGGTTCTGGAGCGGGTGCTGCAGGTGGGTGTGCTGGTTCAGCAGTGTGGTCATCCTCAGCCTCAGCAGGTTGCTGTTCTTGCTTTTTCGTCCACTCTCCCCGAAAATCTTTGTAGTACCCCATATGATGTAGGGTCCCAATGTTAAGCTCGCTTTTAGGAGATGGAAGTTCGCCAGTTTCGCCGCTGCAGTCGATGCCAAGGCGACGGAGAAGATAAGCCACTGGTTGTGGAAAAACTATTGTGGTAGCTTGGCCACGCACAATCTTCAGCCAATCCTCGTATATAAAGTGAGGGAGGTTTGGTTTTTGGCTGGTGGTGTGAATGTGATGGAGCCAAAACCAATCTAGACGCCTGACGGTTGAGTGACGGGTACCGTAAGGGCGGAGATTCCAGGAGATTATGAGGTGGAGTAACCGAAGGTGCATTGGAAGGTTACTCGCCTTGTCCCCGGGGAGTTCAAACGCAAAGGGGACTTCCTCATCCTCATTAGTTAAGCCTTCATCGCGTATATCAAATACTTTGGCGATAACTTCATAATCAATTAGAATTGATTGACCCATGACGAAGGTTCTGAAGGCAAGGATTTTGCAGGTGTCATCGGGGTCATAAACGAGTTCGGCATTTGAAAAGAATGCGCGAACGAGATTTGGAGGGACAGGAGTGTTGATTTTCAAGAATTTCGCCCAACCAAATTCCTCAAACTTTGATAGGTATGGAAAATCTATGTGATTGAGGAAGGAAAAATCGATAGGACACCAATGCTTGACTGGCATAGTTGAAAAATATTCCTCATACCGCTTTCTTTTTGCTGGTGTTTTAAAACACCGATTGAAGGAAGCGATAGGAGGTGGAGTGGGTTGGGAGGAAGAACCTGCCTCTACATTGGGTCTAGGTGGTTTGGTTCCTGCTCTCTTAAGCCTAGGCATTATTCTAGACCTTAAAGATTTGATAACTAAATTTAACAAAAAGAAAGGCAATGAAACAGTACCTAGGTTTGCCCTAGACACAAAACACACAAATCGAAGAAGGATTTTGAGAAAATCAGTGAGAAATGTAGGTTACTATACCGGAATTTGACACCGAGACGTAAGGAAGACCGTACGAGGATCGATCTGAGGATGAATTGAAGAAGAGGATGCGAGGGAATTGGAGAATTTGAATTTTAGGTTTTGGGAGATTTGGGGATTTTTCGCGGGTATTTATACTCCAAGGCATAGGAGATCGATCTGTCGAGGCGACAGATCGATCTGGTACTCCCAGAAGCGAAGAGAGATCGATCTGTCGTAGGGACAGATCGATCTGGTCGCAAACAGAGGCTTAAGGAGATCGATCTGGTACATGCATAGATCGATCTGTAGAATGCGGAAGCTTGATGAGATCGATCTGTCGTGTGGACAGATCGATCTACCTTTAAACAGAGACGTAAGGAGATCGATCTTATGGTTAGAAGATCGATCTTCTTAGATTAACCTTGACGATTTAGGCTTGATAGAAGCATGGAGATCGATCTATATCACAAGGAGATCGATCTCTCATCCTCTTTGCCAGAAAATTTTTGCAAAAACTCTTTAAAAATCAACTTGAAATCAAGATTTTTACAACATGAAAGTCCTAAGGCATATTCATGAGTCCTAATTCACCTCTAAGGATACAGAACCTATCTCTATCAAGGGGTTTGGTGAATATATCAGCTATTTGATGTGTAGTATCAATATACTCTAAGATTATATCCCCTTTTTGTACATGATCTCTAAGGAAGTGATGTCTAATTTCTATGTGCTTGGTTCTGGAGTGTTGAATAGGATTCTTAGATAGATTAATGGCACTGGTATTATCACATTTAATTGAGACTTGCTTCATGTCAATACCATAATCTCTCATTTGTTGTTTAATCCACAACACTTGAGCACTACAGCTACCAGCTGCTATATATTCAGCTTCAGTTGTGGACTGAGCTACACTGTTTTGCTTCTTGGAGAACCAAGAAATTAACCTATTTCCTAAGAATTGGCAAGTACCTGAAGTACTTTTCCTATCTATTTTGCAGCCTCCAAAATCAGCATCTGAAAATGCATGAAGGGCAAAAGTGGAGTCTTTGGGATACCAAAGTCCTAGTGAGGGAGTATCTTTGAGGTATCTAAAAATTCTCTTAGTTGCCAATAGATGTGATTCCCTAGGAGATGATTGAAATCTAGCACAAAGGCACACACTAAACAATATATCTGGTCTACTAGCAGTTAAATAAAGCAAAGAACCAATCATAGACCTATAGAGTTTAGTGTCTACACACTTACCACTTTCATCTTTGTCAAGCTTGATGTTGGTGCCCATTGGAGTGGTTTGAGGTTTGCAACTTTCCATTCCAAATCGCTTGAGCAAGTCCTTAGTGTACTTTGCTTGATTGATGAAAGTTCCATCCTTTGTTTGTTTCACTTGAAGTCCCAAGAAGAATGTGAGTTCTCCCATCATGCTCATCTCAAATTCCCCTTGCATGATCTTAGCAAACTCTTGACATAAAGACTCATTAGTTGAACCAAAAATAATATCATCTACATATACTTGTACAACTAGTAAGTCCTTATTTTTATTTTTGATGAATAATGTGGTGTCTACCTTTCCTCTTGAGAATCCTTTTTCTATTAAGAACTTTGACAACCTTTCATACCAAGCTCTAGGAGCTTGTTTTAACCCATAAAGTGCCTTAGACAATTTGAAAACATGTTCAGGAAATTCATGATTTTCAAATCCGGGAGGTTGCTCTACATAGACTTCTTCATTAATGAAACCATTCAAGAATGCACTCTTTACATCCATTTGATATAACTTGAAATCTTTATAACATGCAAAGGCAAGTAACATTCTTATTGCCTCTAATCTAGCTACCGGTGCATATGTTTCATCATAGTCTATGCCTTCCTCTTGTCTATAGCCTTGAGCAACTAGCCTAGCCTTATTCCTTATGATCACACTATTTTCATCCATTTTGTTCTTGAATATCCATTTAGTTCCAATTATAGAGTGATCACTAGGCCTTGGAACTAGTTTCCATACTTTGCTTCTCTCAAATTGATTTAACTCTTCTTGCATTGCTAGGAACCAATTATTATCCTCTAAGACTTCATTGACATTCCTAGGCTCTATTTGAGATACAAAGGCTATATATTGACACATATTCCTTAAGGATGACCTAGTTCTAACTCCAAGAGTTGGATCTCCTACTATTTCACAATCTTTTACATATCCTAACTCTCTTGGTGCTCTAGGTTCTCTTTCTAAAACTTCTATTTCTTCTTCATCTTCTTTATTCAAATCAAGCTTTTCTAGAAAGTCATCTTCTAAGCCTTCATCAAATATCTCAACATTTTCATCATTGTTGGTTGAATCTTTAGATATATTATTTGATTCATCAAATACAACATGAATAGATTCTTCAACCATTAATGTTCTTTTGTTATAAATTCTATAAGCCTTTGAATTCAATGAATATCCTAGAAATATTCCCTCATCACTTTTGGCATCAAATTTTCCTAAATTATCTTTTCCATTATTTAGAACAAAGCATTTGCAGCCAAAAAGATGGAAGTAACTAATATTAGGCTTCTTACCTTTGTAGAGCTCATAAGGAGTTTTCTTTAGCATGGGTCTTATCATAGCTCTATTAATTATATAACATGATGTGTTTATAGCTTCAGCCCAAAAGTACTTTGGCAAGTTATTTTCACATAACATGGTCCTAGCCATCTCTTCCAAAGTTCTATTTCTTCTCTCAACTACACCATTTTGTTGCGGTGTCCTAGGGGCTGAAAAATTATGGCTAATTCCTTGATCATTGCAATACTCATCAAATCCTATATTTTCAAATTCTTTGCCATGATCACTTCTAATGCTTGTTATTGTATATCCTTTTTCATTTTGAGTCACCTTTGAGTAAGTTATGAATTTTTCTAAGGCTTCATTTTTTACTCTCAAAAAGAACACCCAAGTGTACCTAGTGTAATCATCAACTATTACAAAACCATAGTGTTTCCCACCTAGGCTAGTGGTTCTAGTTGGTCCAAATAAGTCTAAATGCAGTAATTGAGAGGCCTAGTGGTGGATACACTATTCTTAGGCTTAAAAGTTGTTCTCTTGTGTTTTCCTTTAACACAAGCTTCACATATTTCTTCATGATTAAAGGGTAGTTTGGGTAAGCCTATGACTAGATCCTTTCTTGCTAATTTGGATAGCACATGCATGCTAGCATGACCTAGTCTCCTATGCCATAACCAAGATTCCTTTTTGTTATCTACCATTAAGCATATGTTTTCGTTTTTGAGTTCATTAAGGTAGACTGTATATATGTTACCTTGCCTATGACCTAGAAGAAGAATTTTATTTGACTTAGGATCTATAACATTACATTTCATGCAATCAAAAATTACTTTGTAACCTTTGTCACAAAGTTGACTAATGCTTAGCAAGTTATGCTCTAGACCCCTAACAAGTAATACTTTTTCTAAAGAGAAATGATTATTACCTATTGAGCCACTTCCTTCCACTTGGGCTTTGGAGTTGTCCCCAAAAGTGACTTCTCCACCAATTTTCGATTTGAAGGAATTGAAATGGCTTTTATCACCCGTCATGTGCCTTGAGCATCCACTATCTAAGTACCAAGCTTCTTTTGTTTTAGCTTTGTGGCTATGCTCAATCACCTACAACAAAAAAAATAAACCCACTCAAGTCTTAGGTACCCAAATTCTCTTGGGTCCTTGAAGGTTAGTAAATGCAATTCTTGATCCCATTGGGATCCATTTTGCTAATGCATTGCAGTCCTTGGAATGAATTACCTCTTTTGGAATCCATATCCTTTTTACAATTTTTCCTTTAAGATTCCTCATCTTTATATTGCAATAATGTGACTTATGTCCCTTCTTATTACAATATGAACAAGTAATTGCAGGTTTATTCATGCTCTTCCTAGCAATAAAACTCTTAAGATGGGTTTCCCTACTTTGTGCATTATACCCTAAGCCATTTTTGTCAAAAAATGCCCTTTGGGTTTCTAACATGCTATCTAGCTTTTGTTGCCCCATGTGAAATCTATTAAAGGAGTTATGTAAATTGCTATTTTTCTCCTTAAGATCACCAATTTCTAGATTTGCAATCTCTAGTTTCTCCTCACATTCCAATTTATCTTTTAACATTATCTCATTTTCCCTTTTTAATTTCGATATTAACTTTTTATACTTCATGCTCATAGATTCATACTCTAATGCTAAATCATCAAATGCATCTTGCAGTTCATCAAAAGAGTATTCATTGATATTAGAGGTTACCTTTTCATCATCATCAATAGCCATGAAGCATAGGTTGGCAATGTCCTCATTTGATTCATCATCGGAGCAGTCACTGTCACTCCATGTTGCGACCATTGCCTTCTTTTTATGAAACCTATCATTAGATCTTTTGAGAAGAGGGCAGTTAAATTTTATGTGTCCAGGTTTTTTACATTCATAACACACAATAGAGTCTTTTCTACCTACTTCCTCTTGTTCTCTCCTATTGTTTCTCCTATTGCTATTGCTAGCTCTCATCCTCATGAATTTATTAAATCTTTTGGCAAACATTGCCATCTCAATATCCTCATCACTGCCACTCTCATTTTTAATTTCCTTTTCAGCAGTGGATTTTAGAGCAACACCCACTTTCTTGGGTGGCTCTTCATTTCTTTTAAGCTTCATCTCATAAGTTAGCAAGGAACCTATTAATTCATCTAAGGACAATGTGTGTGGATCCTTAGATTCCTCTATTGCTGTTACTTTAGCTTCCCATGACTTAGGTAAGCTATTTAAAATTTTCTTTACCATTTCAATGTTAGAATATATTTTTCCTAAAGATTTTAATCCATTAATTATATCTGTAAACCTAGTGAACATATCACTAATGGATTCTTCTTCCTTCATCCTAAAGAGCTCATAATCATGTGTGAGCATACCTACTTTTGTCTCCTTCACTTGGGTTGTACCCTCATGAGTTATTGCCAATTTATTCCATATTTGCTTGGCATTATCACACCCGGAGACTCTATTATATTCATTAGGACCTAAAGCACAAAATAATGTGTGCATAGCTTTAGCATTTAGCTGTGCACATTTAATGTCATTAGAATCCCATTCATCTTCTTCTTTGGGAATATCTCTTCCCTCTATTTTCTTCGTAGGGATTTGAGGTCCCTTAACTATAATTCTCCATACTTCATAATCGTTTGCTTGAATGAATAGCATCATCCTAGTCCTCCAATAGGAATAATGTTCACCATTGAACATGGGGGGTCTCACCGTAGAGTGCCCCTCTCCTACCAAACTAGCTACTACATTGTTAAGAGCCATATGATCGTTTCTAACTCTTAGGAAGTTATTCCTATGTGATTAGAGAGTCCTAGCTCTGATACCAATTGTTGGCTCTACCGAGAGGGGGGGTGAATCGGTTTTCTAACAATTATGGCTGATTTTAAATTAATCGCAATTTAAACACAAATGATAATGAATAAAACAGTGCAATATAACAATTTAATGCAAAGAGAGGGAAAGAGAAACAAACACAGCAACTTATAGAGGTTCGGCCAACTCTTGCCTACGTCCTCTCTCCTTGACTTTCTTGTCAAGTGGTTTCTTTCTCTCTTTCAATAGAGTTTACAAAGTTCCTTTTACAGGTCAAGGAATAACCTCTCTACCCTTAGCAATACAGAAAATGTATTCACCCTTTTACAATAACTCTCACTGAGGAACAATCCTCTTTTCTTTTAAGGTGAGGATGAATACAGAATAAGGCTTTTCAGTGGGTAGGACTAACACAGCTTGTAGTACTTAAGCTTGTACAATAAATCTCAATTAATGAGCAATAGAGACACAAGGAATAAAAGAATTAAAGCTTCAGAATATTGAGAATGTGCAGTGATAGTCTCTCTCTTTGCTTTATCTTCAATGCTTGGTTATATACTGAAGGTTGGGTAGTTGGAGCATTAAATGCAGTTTTTCCCGTTGAGATTTGAAGAAAATAGCCGTTGGGAACCTCCAGTGGTCAGACAGATCGATCTCCTATCTTGGCCAGATCGATCTCCTAGTTTTAAATCCTGCAATGACAAAGCATAAATACACAGGGAGATCGATCTCATACATTACCAGATCGATCTGTTAGTTTGAATAGGCAGAGGCAGATCGATCTGTCGAATAGGCAGATCGATCTCCTATCCTCTCTGTTTGAGGCAAGATCGATCTCTCAATACACCAGATCGATCTCTTAAGCTCTCTGACTTTGAGCAGATCGATCTCTTCCTTACCAGATCGATCTCCTAAGTTCTCTGACTTAGAGCAGATCGATCTCTTAACCCTTGCAGATCGATCTCTTTTTACCTTAAACCCTTTACACCGTTTTAAGGCTTGCCAGATCGATCTCTTCCATCATGAGATCGATCTCTCATCAAGTATAAACCCAGGAGATCGATCTCTCACACCTCAGATCGATCTCTCATCAGCAGAACTCTAAGTTCTGGTCCTGATATCTTCTAAACATGTTTGTATACCATCTTAACATTATTGTATTAACTTCTTTTGTCATTTCAAAATACATTAACTCAACAGCTAATAATTGCATAAATCACATGTTTTGATGCTTTTATGGAAACACATTACTTTGGTTTAAGCAAAATGAGGGATAGGCTGGCTATTTGATTTTCTGTGAATTCATGAAATAGCATGACACATGTTGTAAGACCCGATTTTTATCGTAAGAGTAAATGGAATGATTAGAAATTTTTGAGTGTATTGAAAAATGCAAAAGGATTGAAATGGTATTCCCGAACGCGTGCAAGGGTAAAATGGTCAAAAGATCAAAATTTGGTATTTATCATGACAAGAAAATTTAATTAAAAATATGGGATTGAGAAATCTTGATCAATAATGAAGAAACAATTAAATTTCGGGTTAAATAGATCAAGATATGAATTTATTGGAATAAACCGAAATTTTCACCTCGAAAAACAATCTCGAAAATAATCGAAAAATATACCGAAAAGGTAAAATCGGACTGATAAATTCATTTATGAATCAAAATGAATTAAATATAATTTTTTTAGATATTTTGGTAAAATAATAATAAAATAATGATTAAAATAATAATAAAAATAAATAATAAATAAAATAAAATAATTTAAAAAAAAAGAAGTTTTTTTTTCGTTAAATCGCAAAACAAAAGAAACAGGAAACGCAGACAGCGAGGGACCGAGCCCCTGCTGCCTCACCGACCACCGGCGACTAGCCTAGAGGAGCGGCCGACGAGGAGGTAGCCCAACCGCGCCATCCACCGGCACCAACAAGCGGTGACCGGTAGCGAATGGGGAGAAAATCGAGAGAGAAATCGAGAGAGAGAACCGAAGGAGTTTCCCGGCGACCGACGCCAATTCGAGCCAGACCACCACCAACCGAGCGTCCCCCAGGCGCAGGCAGATCGATTTGTGTCAGTACCGACGGGTAGAACGACGGCCAGCGTCGAAAAAAGGAGGAAGAAAAGAGAAAGCCACCGACGACGAGGAGAGAAGAGCCAGACCGACCACTTTTCGACGACCTCGGGGAAAATTGAGATCATATCTGTACATCAGATGGCCAAGTGGAGCCACTGGCGGCGGAAGCCGGCAGAGAATCGGTCGGCAAGGCACTGAACCGACCAAACTGGACTGAATCGACGGTCTGAATCAGGTTGAACCGGACCTAACCGATTCAGCCAAAAAAAAGGAAAAAAGAAGAAAAAAGGGAAAAAGAAAAAGAGAAAAAATTAGGGAAAATTCCAGTGACGCAATCGAGCTGCGGGTAAGTCGGTATGCGGTCGAATTGATCGATTTAAATTTCAGAATATTTAACTTGCTTAATATTCGATTGAAAGTTTACTCAAAAAAATATTAAATTATGTAGCTCGACAATTGACGTCAGACGAGAGCTCGAGACAGCCTCGAATTGCATATTATCATGGAATCACGGGTAAGTAACCTTTATTTATGACAATTTTGCATCGTTATAAGTGTTAGAATTTACCGCATAAATTACGGATTTAAATTCCGCATTAAATGAATTAAATTCTGGAAAATTGGATAAATTTTCGTAAATACTAAATTAAGTTATCAGAGAATTTAGAACAAGACTCAATAAATAGTGATGGGCCCAATGAGCCCAATAGGCCTCGATAATGTGAATAGTATGTGAAAAATGGGCTTAAGGCCCATTATGGTACAATCGGGCCCAATATGAGTAAACGAGCCCAATGATTTAAATTAAGCCCAGAAAATTATGAAATACAGTTAAGTGTATTATATTTGACCTGATGAACATTTATCCACAGTTTCTGAGATTGGATTCGGAGCAAATCGGACTGCGTGACGAGTCATCAGTGGAAAGGTCAGACTGTACAGAGAAATGAGGTAAGGGAATTGTGTGAGTAGCTAGAGGTAGCTACGCGTATTTTAATAACTTTTCTGTACACTGAATATGTATGTATACCCTGATTATGTATAGAGGTCCTAAAAATGGTTTAAAGATTTTAAGGACTCGAAATAGGTAAAGACTATTTTACCCCTATTGAGGGAAGTTCATCTAAGGACGGTGAAAGCATGACATGCATGAAATGCATGATTTAAGAATTTTCAGATTTAAGGGATTTTATTGGTTTTTAAGCAAACTAAATCGATAGATTGGCCAGTAATTGCATAAATTTCACAAGATAACACTACGTAGGTGTTATTATGATTTAAATGAAATTTTTTTGAAAAATGGGCCAACTATCAAGTTTATATGGAAACAGATAGTGCCGGCACATAGCTCGCACTATATCTGCATTTGTGAGTGTGCATAAAATGTGCTTGAGCGGTTGCTCGCACCGACTTGTGTGACATTATATGCATGAAATGTGCTAGAGCGGTTGCTCGCACTGATTTTTATTCTTGTGAAATGCATGAGAAGTGCTGGAGCCTAGCTCGAACTCTGTTTTGACATGTTTTGACATGTTTTGACGTGATATGCATAAAATGGTGCTGGAGCGATTGCTCGCACTAGTTTTAATGATTTGACATGCATGAAAGGTGCTGGAGCTTAGCTTGCATCCTGTTTTGATGTGAAATTTCATAAAAGTCATGCTGGAGTGTAACTCGCACGAGATTTGATGTATTTATGCATAAAGTCGTACTGGAGCGTTGTTCGTACGAAGTTTTGATTTACTTGAGCATTCACTCGTGCTGGAGCATTACTCGCACGAAGTTTTATATGGTTTTATAACTCATTCTAAAGTCGTACTGGAGTTTTTCTCATACGAGATTTTCACTGAGTTTTTATACATATCCGTACTAAAGCATTGCTCGTACGTCGATTTTACTTGAATTTATAATTATTTTAAGTCGTACTGGAGCGCTGCTCATACGCAGATTTCATTAATTTCTATGAAACCGTGCTAGAGCTTCGCTCACACGAGATTTTTTGATGTCATGAATATGCATGGAGCCGTACTAGAGCTTTGCTCGCACAGGGATTTATATTACATGCATATAGCCGTGTTGGAGCCTCCTGTAGACTGTGTGTCATAGTGAGATGATATGCTCACACGTGTTTACTGAGACAGAGATGATATGGGTGGATAAGACCTATTGCAGGCACCCCTAACTGAGCTTGGGTTCACGGAGTATGTTGTACCGTGTATGTCACGCGGAGTATGCTGTACTGTGGGGATTGTTAGAGTGGAGTGGCATTATCCACGAGGCAGCAAGTCTTGCCCTTGCAATCCTGATGTTATGTTGTTCTGGTGGGTAGGACTGACCCACCTCCCGTTTTAGGTGTGATACCTCGTACACTAGGTATCGTGTTGCCAGGGATCATGAGGTTATGGTCATAGTCCTATGTTCTTACTAATAGTCACCTACATGTCTCACAAGATATAACATGTGGTCTGATAGACCAAGGTAGACCCGAGGGAGGGGTCAAGCCCTCGATTTTACGATTTTATGATTTTATGATATGTGACCCTGAAAGAAGCGTGGTTTTGTAACCGAAGCTTTATAATGAATTTTAATGACTTGTTTTATGAATTTGAGATGTACTTATGAGATAATTGACCCAGAAGGGGTTATTTTATGTTGAATTAATATATTTTGAAATGACAAAATAAGTAAATTCAATAATATAAAGATGATATAAAAACATGTTTAGAAGTTATCAGTACCAGAACTTAAGTTCCTGTAGATGAGAGAACGATCTGGTATATGAGAGATCGATCTCCTGGGTTTTCTAGGATGAGAGATCGATCTCATAAAGACAAGAGATCGATCTGCTAAGGTTTGAACCTGTACAAAGGTATTGAGGAAGCTAAGATCGATCTATAAGGGTTATGAGATCGATCTGCCTAATGCAGGATGATGAGGAGATCGATCTGATCTAGGAAGAGATCGATCTCTCCTAAAACAAAGGTAAAGGCAGTAGATCAATCTGTAAGATCGATCTATACTCAAACAAAGAGCTCATGAGATCGATCTGGTATTGGAAGAGATCGATCTCCTCAAAGTCAGAGAGCTAATGAGATCGATCTGGGTTGATAAGAGATCGATCTCTTCACTACGAGAATACTTGGCAGATCGATCTATGGATCGATCATGCCTCAAACAGAGAGATTGGATGATCGATCTGCCTACTCGACAGATCGATCTTCTCTAACATTTTCAAATTGTGAGACCGATCTGCTCATATATGAGATCGATCTCCTTGCTTCATTTTGCCTTGTTCTTGCAGGAATTATAACTAAGAGATCGATTTGATCAAAATGGCAGATCGATCTGGCATTCTACTGGATGTACCCAACGGCTATTTCTGCAAAAATCTCAACGGGAAAAACAACATTAAATGCTCCAACTACTAATCCTTCAGTATATAATCAAGCATTGAAGACACTAAGAACTGAGACACCATTGCTGCACATTCTGTATATTCTCAAGAGTTTAATTCTTTCATTCCATTTGTCTTCAATCCTCATTTATTGAGTTTGTTGTATAAGCTTGTGTACAAAAGCTGTATTTGTCCTACCCACATTAAAAGCTTGATATTGTATTCATCCTATCTTTGAGAGAGAAGAGGATTGTTCCTCAGTGAGATAAACTTTGTAAAAGGGTTAATACATCTTTGTTTAAGAAAGGTAGAGAGGTTATTCCTTAACCTGAAAAAGGGAGTGTGTAACTTTCGTTGAATGTGAGAAAGAAAGCTCTTGACAAGAAGGTCAAGGAGAAAGGACGTAGGCAAGAGATTGGCCGAACCTCTATAAACTACTGTATTTGATATTCTCTTCCTTATCTCGCTTTAATTTGTTTCATTACATTATATCGCTTATCCATTATTTGTTAATTAAGCTCAAATCAGTTTAAATTTGTCATTAACATTAGAAAATCGATTCACCCCCTCTCGGTAGAGCCAACAATTGGTATCAGAGCTAGGACTCTTTGATCACATAGGAATAACTTCCTAAGAGTTAGAAACGATCTAATGGTTCACAACAATGTAGCAACTAGCTTAGTAGGAGAGGGTCATTCTACGGTTAGGCGTCCTATGTTCAATGGGGAACATTATGCTTATTGGAAGACTAGGATGATGTTATTCATTCAAGCAAATGATTATGAAGTATGGAGGATTATCACTAAAGGACCTCAAATCCCTACAAAAAGAATAGAGGGAAGAGATATCCCTAAAGAAGAAGATGAATGAGATTCAAATGATGTTAAATGTGCTCAGTTAAATGCTAAGGCCATGCACACCCTTTTTTGTGCTTTAGGGCCAAATCAATAGAGTCTCCGGTTGTGACAATGCCAAACAAATTTGGGATAAATTGGCAATAACTCATGAAGGTACAACCCAAGTAAAGGAGACTAAGGTAGGAATGTTCACACATGACTATGAGCTATTTAGGATGAAAGATGGAGAGTCAATCAGTGATATGTTCACTAGATTCACTGATGTAATTAATGGATTAAAATCATTAGGAAAAACTTACTCTAATATAGAAATGGTCAATAAAATATTAAATAGTCTACCTAAATCATAGGAAGCTAAAGTGACTGCAATTGAGGAATCCAAGGACCCTCACACATTATCACTAGATGAATTAATAGGATCACTACTCACTTATGAGATGAAGTTGAGAAGAAATGAAGAGCCACCCAAGAAAGTGGGAGTTGCTCTAAAATATACTACTCAAGAGGAAAATAAAAATGAGAGTGGTAGTGAAGAAGATCTTGAGATGACGATGTTTGCCAAAAGATTTAACAAATTCATGAGAATGAGAGCAAGTGGTAGTAATAGGAGAAACCACAAGAGAGATCAAGAAGTGGTAGGAAGAAAAGATACAATTGTGTGCTATGAATGTAAAAAACCAAGACACATTAAGTTTAACGACCCTCTTCTTAAAAGGTCCAATGATAGGTTCCACAAAGAGAAGGCAATGGTGGCTACATGGAGCGACAGTGACTGCTCCGATGATGATTCAAATGAGGACATTGCCAACTTGTGCTTCATGGCTATTGAGGATGAAAAGGTAACTTCAAACCTCAATGAATACTCTTTTGATGAATTGCAAGATGCCTTTGATGATCTTACATTGGAATATGAATGCATGAGTATGAAATATAAGAAGATAATATGTAAATTGAAGAAAGAATATGAGTTAATACTAGAGGACAAATTAGAATGTGAAAAGAAATTACAAATTACAAATCTTGAAATTTGTAACCTAAAAGAAAAAAATAGCAACTTACATAATTCTTTTAATAGGTTCTATATAGGTCAACAAAAGTTAGATAACATGCTAGAAACTCAAAGGGCATTCTTTGATAAAAATGGGTTAGGATATAATGCAAGAAGTAGAGAGACTCATCTCAAATGCTTCATTGCTAGAAAGAGCATGAATAAACCTTCAACTACTTGTTCATATTTTAATAGAATTGGACATGCATCACATAATTGCAATATGAAGATGACCACTCTTAAAGGAAAAATAGTAAAAAGATTGTGGGTTCCAAAAGAAGTAATTAACTCAAAAGATCTTAATGCATTGGTAAAATGGATCCCAGAGGGATCAAGAATTGCATTCACTAACCTCAAAGGACCCAAGAGAATTTGGGTACCTAAGATATGAGTTTGAATTTTAATTGTAGGTGATTGAGCATTGCCACAAAGATAAAACAGAGGAAGCTTGGTACTTGGATAGTGGATGCTCAAGGCACATGATGGGTGAGAGAAGCCACTTCAACTCATTTAAATCAAAGGTTGGTGGAGAAGTCAGATTTGGGGACAACTCTAAAGGCCAAGTTGAAGGAAGTGGCTCAATAGGTAATGACTATTTTTCATTAGAAAAAGTGTTGCTTGTTAGGGGTCTAAAGCATAATTTACTAAGCATAAGTCAACTTTGTGACAAAGGTTACAAAGTAATTTTTGATTGCATGAAATGTCATGTTATAGATCCTAAGTCAAGTAAAGTTCTTTTCCTATGCCATAGGCAAGGTAATATATACATTGTCTATATTAATGAACTCAAAAATGAAAACATATGCCTAATGGTAGACAATGAAAAAGAATCTTGGTTATGGCATAGAAGACTAGGTCATGCTAGCATGCATGTGTTATCTAAGTTAGCTAGAAAGGATCTAGTTATAGGATTACCCAAGTTATCCTTTGACTATGAAAAAATATGTGAAGCTTATGTTAAAGGAAAACATAAAAGGATAACATTTAAGCCTAAGAATAGTGTATCCACCACTAGGCCTCTTCAATTACTCCACCTAGATTTATTTGGACCAACTAGAACAACAAGCCTTGGTGGGAAACACTATGGATTTGTAATAGTTGATGATTACACTAGGTTCACTTGGGTGTTCTTTTTTAGAGTGAAAAATGAAGCTTTAGAAAAGTTCATAGCTTATACAAAAGTGACTCAAAATGAAAAACGATATACAATAACTAGTATTAGAAGTGATCATGGCAAGGAGTTTGAAAATATAGGATTTGATGAGTAATGCAATGATCAAGGAATTAGCCATAATTTTTCAGCCCCTAGGACACCACAACAAAATGGAGTAGTTGAAGAAGAAATAGAACATTGGAAGAAATGGCTAGAACCATGTTGTGTGAGAATAATTTACTAAAATATTTTTGGGCTGAAGTTATAAACACATCATGCTATATCATTAATAGAGCTATGGTTAGACCCATGCTAAAGAAAACTCCTTATGAGCTTTACAAAGGTAAGAAGCCTAACATTAGCTACTTCCATCCTTTTGGCTGCAAATGTTTTGTCTTAAATAATGGGAAAGATAATTTAGGAAAATTTGATGCCAAGAGTGATGAGGGAATCTTTCTAGGATATTCCTTAAATTCAAAGGCTTATAGGGTATATAACTGTCACGACCCAATTCCATTCTCTTTAACCGAAAATCACTGAAAATTTTTCATGTTTTACTATCACCTTACCCGGTCGTGAACTAACTCACCACACACTGTTCGGCTGTGAGTCAATAATAAACACCACATCTCATTCATTCTCAGTTAAATAAAACGATGTCATACATTTGCATTTAATCGTGTACTTGTACAAAAACATGTTTTACTGACATCTACATCCCCCATAATTACAACTCAAAAGAATATTGTGCTTTTACATTGTTTAGATACAAAAAGAATCATTGTGTTTTACCTCTAAGCGATAGAGATGCAGCGGAGTCTAAAATGCCACGCCTCAGTCCTCACTGGGCTACTATGCACGCTCTGTAGGGGGAAATAGAGAGGGATGAGCAACCACACGCTCAGTAAGGCAATAATGCAAGCATGGTAGATAACTACTCTATCTACATGCTGATAGTGTTATACAAAAATCGTTTATGGTAGGAGCATGAGGAAGTAAAACTATGCCATATGAGTATACATATATATCATGTATCAAAATCATGTACATTGGCATATAAAACATGGTAAAAACATCATGTATAAATCATCTCATGCTCAATCTCATTTAAATTCATAAAAAGGACAATTCATTAAGAAACCTACTTTTTAAACCCACGTCATAAAACTCTTTCTCAAACACATACAATCTCATCACATCAATTCACAATCACAACCTCATTTTCATTTCACAAATCAATTCCACGAGGCTCGACCCCTCCTTCGGGTCTACCTTAAACAATCACAAATCACACTTAGAGATTTAAAATCATGTGGTAGTAAGTAAATGAAGCAAGCAGACAGGTTACTATATCTCAAGTGACTACGATGGCCAATTATCACATATCATCCCAGACCACACGGATCCCGGTGTGCGGGGTATTGTGCTGTCACGAAGGTGGGTTAGTTCTCCGCCAGACTTTCTCAAATCAAGCAACCACCACGCGGTACATCATACTCCATGTGATATACATGGTACATCGTACTCTGTGGACCCATAACATGGTTGGGGGTGCTTGCCATAGGTCTTATCTATCCCATACCAAGTGTAACCTTTATAGTCTCAAGAGCGCGTGGGAGTAACCTCAATACCAGGTCCTAGCCCCTCATGGCCTTGCTCGCCCCTGTTGGGTTCCCTGATTCAGGTCCTAGCCCCTCACCCTCACCCCACTCAAGAGGTCTGTCAGGCCTGTTAGGTTCCCTGAACACCAATCCGTATCTCTCACCACGACCTCATACATACCACAGTGTGAAAACCAGCCCGAGCTACGCTCTAGCGCGAATTCATGCATCAAAACCAATCACTTCATATGAGCAACACTCTAGTACGGCATTTATGCATAAAAATATGAAGAAACCACGTACGAGTATAGCTCCAGTACGGTTATATGCATAAGAAAACCATCGAAAAATACATACGAGCCAAAATTCCAGTACGGTTATAAAACATCACTCCAAATCAAATCAAAGTGCAAGCTAAGCTCTAGCACATTTCACACAAGTGAAAACACTGAAATCCAGCGCGAGCTAAGCTCTAGCACAAAGTAAATCACATACACACGATAGGCGGCTCACATGCATTCAAAACATCTCAAAACATGCTTAGTGCCTCACATGGGCTATTTCACATCATCATTCATGTATTAGCCACCCTATCCTTTTATTTGCTCAAATCAAAGCATTGTGTTTTGTAAAAGCATTCAAAACACATGATTTATGCAATTATTAGCCTTACTACCCCTTTTCTATAACCATTTCAAACAACCAAATCTCATACAAATACTCATAGTAATTTCCACACATCTTCAAACACATTTCTATAAACTCATGCACATTTCTAAAGCCCTATACACCCACAAAATACGAGCAGCTACCTCTATATACTTACAGAATCCCCTTACCTAGAATCGCGATGCGTGATTCCACTTCCTTAAGGTGCTTACTCGTACGGTTCAATTCGTCTTCAACGAACTCTTCGGGACTACACACAATCATATTTCACATTATATTCGATCCATATAATGCAACCCATATGCTTGCTATAGTCAATTTAATCTATAGCCTCTATTAACGCTTATATGGCCTCGTTTCATTACTTTACCCATAACTCGAGTCTATAGATCTTCTTAGGCCTATTAACTTATTCCAAATCGATATTAAATCAACATTAAGCTCATAGTGTTCATATTTCATGAATTCCCTCACTATGGCATTTTATCAAGCATATACATACTCATTTTCACAATTTCACTTAAACCCACATTATAACTCCACATAACCATTCCAAATCACCCACATTACTCATTTAACAACTTATCATAACCCATAAACCACCGACTCCCCAAATCACACTTTCTTACACTAGAGGCATTCCATTTTCTAGGTTACATTTGTTTCTAACACAACCTAGGTGTTTCCATCCATCCATACTCATGCCAAACAACTCCAAAATCAATTAAATAGACAATGTATTTGGATTGGAGTGTTAGAATCTTACCAAATCTTATTTTTCTTCTTGCTCCAAATGTCAATGCCCTTAGCTCCTTCAATACCCACAATGGGATTTTGGGTTCCAACTATGTTGTTCTCTTCCTCAAGATGAACAACTTAGTGTCTAATGGCCTCCCCTCAAATCTTACAGGATATGGCTGATTTTAGAGAGAGAAAGTTAGGTTTTTGGGTTAGAAATGGAAGATTAGTGTTCTTCTCGAAATTTTCAGATTTTTAGCCCTCTTTATATAGAAATAGCTTGAGGAGATTGATCTGGTCCAAGAGGAGATCGATCTGGTCCCCTTAAATCTCTCATTTTCACGAAATTTTAAGCATGAGATCGATCTGTCGAAGCATGAGATCGATCTGCTCCCAAACAGAGAGCTAAGGAGATCGATCTTGGTGCTTGAGGATCGATCTTTTCATTACAGAATGCTTAAGAGATCGATCTGGCCCCATTGGAGATCGATCTGCTCTATTCCATTGCCCAAATAAGAGCATTCTGGCTCTTC
This sequence comes from Firmiana major, assembly GCA_033439115.1. Classification (NCBI taxonomy): domain Eukaryota; kingdom Viridiplantae; phylum Streptophyta; class Magnoliopsida; order Malvales; family Malvaceae; genus Firmiana; species Firmiana major. The sequence continues at coordinate 45,975,835 of CM065896.1, read as the reverse complement.
CAGATCGATCTCTCATCCTATGAGATCGATCTGGCCTTCATACTTTCCAGATTTCCTACAGTTTCCTTGCTGCAACTCACACCAACACATCCTTAATCTGTTGCCATGGCCATTTTCTCATCCATCCACCTTTATAACTTGAAAATGGCATCCATTCATACCTTATGCACAAGAAACTTGTGTGCATTCATTGTATATCCAAAAGTATCACATTCCAAACTAAATGGAAGCTTAACTCCATTCCATTTTACCACACTACTCATTTTGAGTTCCAATCACATTCATCACTTACAAGAACTCATTTCTTCATATTCATACTCAATGAAACTTGTATGTACGTTACAATTCATATTACACATACGTACATTGAATCCATGGACTTACATCAATCATACTTTACATTACAAGTCCATTCACATTCATTACACATTACAACTATACATATACGGGGTCTCACATTCTCCCCTCCTTCAAGGAATTTGGTCCTCCAAATTAGAACCAAGTCACCCTTCAAAAAGTTGAGGGTACTTCTCCCGTATCAAGTTCTCTAATTCCCATGTGGCCTCTTCCGCCGTGTGATGTTGCCAAAGAACTTTCACCAAGGGAATTGTCTTATTCCGTAACACTTTCTCTTTTCTGTCCAATATCCGAACTGGCTTCTCAACATACGTCATACTCTCATTGAGCTCCAACGGCTCATATCTTATCACGTGTGCCGGGTCCGGGTGATACTTCCGAAGTATCGAGACGTGGATGACGTTGTAGACATTCGCCAAGTCCGGTGGCAATGCCAACCTATACGCCTTATCTCCCACTCTCTCCAAAATCTCAAAGGGTTCGATGTATCTAGGGCTCAGTTTGCCCTTCTTACCGAATCTCATAATACCCTTCGATGGAGAAACTCTCAAAAATACCGACTCACCCTCATCAAACTCTAGTGGTCTCCGTCTCTTGTCAGCATAACTCTTTTGTTGGCTCTGAGCTGTTCGTAATCTCTCACATATCAACCGGACGTCCTCAGATGCCTGCTGCACTAAGTCCGGAGCAAAAATCTGTCTGTCACCAACCTCTTCCCATCCAATAGGGGAACGACATCTACGCCCGTACAATGCCTCATAGGGTGCCATCTCGATACTCGCATGATAGCTATTATTATAAGCGAACTCGACTAACTGCAGGTGGTCATCCCAGGAGCCTCTAAAATCCAGCACACACGCTCTCAACATATCCTCTAGGGTCTGTATAGTCCTCTCTGACTGCCCATCTATCTGAGGATGAAAAGCGATGTTAAAACTCAGTCGGGTCCCCAGCGCTTCCTGAAAGTGTTCCCAAAAATGGGAAGTGAAGCGGGCATCCCTATCAGAAACAACGCTCACTGGTACACCATGTAGCCGTACTATCTCTTGAATATACAGGTTAGCCAACTAACTCAAAGTATCGGTAGCTCTCATAGCCAAGAAATGGGCGGACTTAGTCAACCGGTCCACAATAACCCATATGGCATCATGACCTCTGCGGGTCCTCGGCAACCCCATCACAAAATCCATGGTGACATGCTCCCATTTCCAAGTTGGTATCGGTAGAGGCTGCAATAATCCTGCAGGCTTCTGATGCTCTACCTTCACTTGCTGACAAACGAGGCACTTAGCGACATATTCAGCAATGTCTCTTTTCATTCCAGACCACCAATAAACATTCCAAAGGTTTTGATACATCTTGGTACTTCCCGGATGTATCGTATACTTCGATGAGTGAGCCTCTGATAAAATCATTCTCCTGATCTCAAGATCCTTGGGAACGCATACTCTGCCTCTGAACCTCAATAACCCATCAGCACTCTGCTCAAAATCACTACCCACACCCGTCTGTATCTGCCTCAGCCAATCGATGCATCGTCGATCGCTCTGCTGGGCTTGCCGAATACGACCAATCAACTCTGGCTCTAGTCTCAAACTAGCCATGATCTCAAGTCTCTCGGATCCAGGTGGGGTTACATCCAAACTGAGGTTCGCAAAGTGTTCTAACAATTCATGTTCCCGTACCATTATATAAGACACCAACCCAAGGTTCTTTCTACTCAAAGCATCGGCAACTACATTTGCCTTACCCGGGTGGTACATGATTTCACAATCATAGTCCTTCAGGAGTTCGAGCCATCTCCTCTGTCTCATATTCAGCTCTTTCTGCGAGAACAGGTACTTAAGGCTCTTATGATCTGTGAACACCTGAAATTTCTCACCATAGAGATAGTGGCACCATATTTTCAAAGCAAATACTACAGCGGCCAACTCCAAATCATGTGTCGGGTAGTTCTTCTCATGATCTTTCAACTGTCTAGATCCATAGGTAACTACCTTCCCATCCTGCATAAGCACACAACTCAGTCCCTGGTACGATGCATCCGTATACACCGAGAATCCTCCTGAGCTGGTAGGAATGGTGAGAACTGGAGCAGTCGCCAATCGATGCATAAGCTCCTCAAAACTCCTCTCACATGCCTCATCCCATACAAACTTAACATCCTTAAACGTGAGGCGTGTTAACAGAGCAGCTAGTTTGGAGAAACCCTTTACAAATATCCGATAATATCCTGCCAATCCCAGTAAACTTCTGATCTCAGTAACTGTCTTGGGCTGTTCCCACTGTATAACTGCCTCTATCTTGGATGGATCCACTGATACCCCATCCTTCGACACAACATGGCCCAGAAATGAGATCTGTTCCAACCAAAAGTTACACTTGCTGAGTTTGGCATACAATTCTCTCTCTCGGAGGATCTGCAGAACTATCCTCAAGTTCTCCTCATGATCTTCCCTGGACTTGGAATACACCAAAATGTCATCAATGAACACTATTACAAACTTGTCCAGGTATGGCTTGAATATATCATTCATCAATGCCATAAATGTTGCGAGAGCATTCGTCAATCCGAATGGCATCACCAAAAACTCGTAGTGGCCATAACGAGAACGAAATGCTGTCTTGGGCACATCTCCACTCCTGATCCTCAACTGATGGTACCCTGACCGCAGATCTATCATAGAAAATACTTCGGCTCCCTGGAACTGATCCAACAAATCATCGATTTTTGGAAGGGGGTACTTGTTCTTAATGGTGGCCTTATTCAATAACCGGTAATCTATACACAGTCGGAGGCTTCCATCCTTCTTCCTTACAAATAGAACCGGTGCTCCCCAAGGTGAGACACTCGATCTAATAAACCCCTTCTCCAGTAACTCTTGCAGTTGTTTCTTCAGCTTTTCCAATTCTATCGGAGCCATTCTATAGGGTGGTTTCGATATCGGCTCTGTACCAGGCACTAACTCTATGTAGAATTCCATTTCCCTTTCAGCTGGTAGTCCTGGTAATTCATCCGGAAAGACATTAGGATAATCCACAATTACGGGTATGTCCCTCAATTCCGGGCGTGCCTCATCTATATCAACCACGTATGCAATGAACCCTTCACATTATCCTCTCCATCGTTAGTAACATAAACCATCACTCCACATTCAACATTTATCATAAACAATAAATTTATCTCTCAAGCAATATGCATTTAAAATCATACTCCTTTATTTACAACAAACATACTATTTTCATATCATTTCTTTTCATCAAAATTTACAATAAGGTTGTCTAATCCTGAAAACATCAATGTCTTGGCATGACAATCCATCATAACACGATTGGTAGACAACCAATCCATTCCCAAAATTACATCAAAATCATTCATATTCAATAAAATCAGATTGGCTATCATTTCCTTCCCCTCTATCTTTAACTTACAATCTCTATATACATGCTCAGTCAATTGATTATCATTCATGGGTGTGGAAATCATCAACATTTTGTCCAACAATGTTGGTTTCACATACTTCAACAATTTATGTGCAAAGGAAGGTGATATGAAAGAATGTGTGGCACCAGGATCAAATAATACCAATGCTTCTAAATCAAAGATTCGGATGGTCCTTTAATCACATCTGTCGAAGCATCTGTGTTGTCCTGATCCAGTGCATGTACTCTTCCTCTGCTCACACCCACAGCCTGTTTCCCTTTCTCCTCAGCTGTAGCCTTCCTCCTCGGGGCTGCAGTCTCAATAGGAGTTCCCTCAGGCTCCTTGCCCTTATGTGGGGTAGTCTCAATCATCTCATTGTAGAACCTCGATATATGCCCCGGCCTCCCACATCTATAACACGAAACAAGGGGCATCTAAATGGCCTAGTCCCATGGTATCTGCCACATCTCCTACATTGATCGGTGGTAGGTCGTGGTCCTCCAATAGTCATACCCCTCGACGCAGTCAAAGCTGGGTATACGGGAGGTCTAGCAGCTCTCTCCTGCACCTCCTCGATCTTAGGCCTCTTCTTGAAAAACCTTTGGCCACCTCTCTTGGCCACTCTTCCAAATCCGGATCTCTTCCGGTCTCTATCCTTTCTAACGCTGATTCTCCCAAGCTCGGAGGCATTTCGCTCAAAATCTTACTCACATAACTGAGCCTTATGTACAACCTCCTCATAAGTCAAAATGTCAAAGGGAGCTAGCTTAGTTCGAATGGCCAATCTCAATCCATCCATGAACTTCTGTATCTTTTGGGTCTCACTACCCATCGTGTCCGGGTCATATCTCCCCAAGGACATAAACTTGGACTCATACTCATCCACAGTATGGTTCCCCTGAACCAAATTCATAAATTCCATCCGCAGTTTCCTCTGTACGGTAGTTAGAATGTACTGTCTCCTAAAGGCCTCTAGAAATATCTCCCATGTAATCTCGGAGTGTCTAGCCCTCAAAATAGCTTCGGTGGATCTCCACCAATGTTCGGCCTCGCCTTTCAACATAAACACGGTAAAGGCTACCTTCTCAGCTGAACTGCATCAAAAAACCTATACAGTTTCTCCATCTCATACACCCAATCCTCCGTAACCACTGGGTCCTTCACCCCTCTGAACACTGGGGGTTTCAGTGCTTGAAATTCTCGCAACCTACTCAAGTCACAGTCGTAACCCAACTCACTACCGCTCTGCTGTGGAGCGATAGGAGAATCTGTATCCTGTACTGGAGGTGGTGTAGCAGTAGCAGTCTCTGTAGTCTGAGGTCTCTCGGCCTCTACAGCTGCCTATTCAGTAGTAGGCTGTACTGTGGGACCTCGTCTATCACCGGCACCCAAGGCCTGCGTGACTATCTCCACCAGGTTCTCAATACTCCGCTCTAACCTAGCGAAGCGAGCCTCAGTATCCTCTGCTCTCTCAACAGGATTCTGTGGAGCCTGCTCAGTCTGTGGCTCCGCATGGCTCTCAGGCCTACCTCTACTGCCTCTAGCACGTGCTCTCGCCCCTCTACCTTTGCGAGTAATTGGCATAGTGCTTAACTTCCTGTATTATAATAATTCATTAAGCTCAATCCATCACGGTATACACAGTTATATCTAAACAAAAGCACAGTACTATAAGGATGTACTTTCCTACATTTTATTAATGACTCACATCAGGCCAACACAGCTCTGACACCAATCTCTGTCACGACCCAATTCCATTCTCTTTAACCAAAAATCACTGAAAATTTTTCGCGTTTTACTGTTACCTTACCCGGTCATGAACTAACTCACCACACACTGTTGGGCTGTGAGTTAATAATAAACACCACATCTCATTCATTCTCAGTTAAATAAAATGATGTCATACATTAGCATTTAATCATGTACTTGTACAAAAGCATGTTTTACTGACATCTACATCCCCCATAATTACAACTCAAAAGAATACTGTGCTTTTACATTATTTAGATACAAAAAGAATCACTGTGTTTATACCTCTAAGCGATGGAGATCAACGGAGTCCAAAATGCCACGCCTCAATCCTCACTGGGCTACTATGCACGCTCTGTAGGGGGGAAATAAAGAGGGATAAGCAACCACATGCTTAGTAAGGCGATAATGCAAGCATGGTAGATAACTACTCTATCTACATGCTGATAGTGTTATGCATAAATCGTTTATGGTAGGAAGCATGAGGAAGTAAAACTATGCCATATGAGTATACATATATATCATGTATCAAAATCATGTACATTGGCATATAAAACATGGTAAAAACATCATGTATAAATCATCTCATGCTCAATCTCATTTAAATTCATAAAAAGGGCAATTCATTAAGAAACCTCCTTTTTAAACCCACGTCATAAAACTCTTTCTCAAACACATATAATCTCATCACATCAATTCACAATCACAACCTCATTTTCATTTCACAAATCAATTCCACGAGGCTCGACCCCTCCTTCTGGTCTACCTTAAACAATCACAAATCACACTTAGAGATTTAAAATCATGTGGTAGTAAGTAAATCAAGCAAGGAGATAGGTTACTATATCTCAAGTGACTACGATGGCCAATTGTCACATATCATCCCAGACCACACGGATCCCGGTGTACGGGGTATCTGCTGGCACGAAGGTGGGTTAGTTCTCCGCCAGACTTTCTCAAATCAAGTAACCACCACGTGGTACATCATACTCCATGTGATATACATGGTACATCGTACTCCGTGGACCCATAACATGGTTGGGGGTGCCTGCCAGAGGTCTTATCTACCCCATACCAAGTCTAACCTTTATAGTCTTAAGAGCGCGTGAGAGTAACCTCAATACCAGGTCCTAGCCCCTCATGGCCTTGCTCGCCCCTGTTGGGTTCCCTAATTCAGGTCCTAGCCCCTCACCCTCACCCCACTCAAGAGGTCTGTTAGGCCTGCTGGGTTCCCTTAATGGATGATGTCAGGTCCTAGCCCCTCACCCTTACCCCACTCAAGAGGTCTGTCAGGCCTGTTGGGTTCTCTGAACACCAATCAGTATCTCTCACCACGGCCTCATACATACCATAGTGTGAAAAAAAACGCGAGCTATGCTCTAGCATGAATTCATGCATCAAAACCAATCACTTCGTACGAGCAACGCTCTAGTACGGCATTTATGCATAAAAATATGAAGAAACCACGTACGAGCATAGCTCTAGTACGGTTATATGCATAAGAAAACCATCGAAAACCACGTACGAGCCAAAATTCCAGTACGGTTATAAAACATCACTCCAAATCAAATCAAAGTGCGAGCTAAGCTCTAGCACATTTCACACAAGTGAAAACACTGAAATCCAGCGCGAGCTAGGCTCTAGCGCGAAGTAAATCACATACACACGATAGACGGCTCACATGCATTCAAAACATCTCAAAACATGCTTAGCGCCTCACATGGGCTATTTCACAACATCATTCATGTATTAGCCAGCGTATCCTCTTATTTACTCAAATCAAAGCATTGTGTTTTGTAAAAGCATTCAAAACACATGATTTATGCAATTATTAGCCTTACTACCACTTTTCTATAACCATTTCAAACAACCAAATCTCATACAAATACTCATAGTAATTTCCACACATCTTCAAACACATTTCTATAAACTCATGCACATTTCCAAAGCCCTATACACCCACAAAATATGAGCAGCTACCTCTATATACTTACAGAATTCCCTTACCTGGAATCGCGATGTGTGATTCCACTTCCTTAAGCTGCTTACTCGTACGATTCGATTCGTCTTCAACGAACTCTTCAGGACTGCACACAATCATATTTCACATTATATTCGATCCATATAATGCAACCCTTGTGCTTGCTATAGTCAATTTAATCTATAGCCTCTATTAACACTTATATGGCCTCGTTTCATTACTTTACCCATAACTCGAGTCTATGGATCTTCTTAGGCCTATTAACTTATTCCAAATCGATATTAAATCGACATTAAGCTCATAGTGTTCATATTTCATGAATTCCCTCACTATGGCATTTTATCAAGCATATACATACTCATTTTCACAATTTCAGTTAAACCCACATTATAACTCCACATAACCATTCCACTTATCATAACCCATAAACCACCAACTCCCCAAATCACACTTTCTCACACTAGAGGCATTCCATTTTCTAGGTTACATTTGTTTCTAACACAACCTAGGTGTTTCCATCCATCCATACTCATGCCAAACAACTCTAAAATCAATTAAATAGACAATATATTTGGATTGGAGTGTTAGAATCTTACCAAATCTTATTTTTCTTCTTGCTCCAAATGTCAATGCCCTTAGCTCCTTCAATACCCACAATAGGATTTTGGGTTCCAACTATGTTGTTCTCTTCCTCAAGATGAACAACTTAGTGTCTAATGGCCTCCCCTCAAATCTTACAGGAAATGGCTGATTTTAGAGAGAGAAAGTTAGGCTTTTGGGTTAGAAATGGAAGATTGGTGTTTTTCTCAAAATTTTTAGATTTTTAGCCCTCCTTATATAGAAATAGCTTGAGGAGATCGATCTGGTCTAAGAGGAGATCGATCTGGTCCCCTTAAATCTCTCATTTTCATGAAATTTTAACTATGAGATCGATCTGTCGAAGCATGAGATCGATCTGCTCCCAAAAAGAGAGCTAAGGAGATCGATCTGGGTGCTTGAGGATCGATCTTTTCATTACAGAATGCTTAAGAGATCGATCTGGCCCCATTGGAGATCGATCTGCTCTATTCCATTGCCCAAATAAGAGCATTCTGGCTCTTCCAGATCGATCTCTCATCCTATGAGATCGATCTGGCCTTCATACTTTCCAGATTTCCTACAGTTTCCTTGCTGCAACTCACACCAACAAATCCTTAATCTGTTGCCTTGGCCATTTTCTCATCCATCCACCTTTATAACTTGAAAATGGCATCCATCCATACCTTATGCACAATGAAACTTGTGTGCATTCATTGTATATCCAAAAGTATCACATTCCAAACTAAATGGAAGCTTAACTCCATTCCATTTTACCACACTACTCATTTTGAGTTCCAATCACATTCATCACTTACAAGAACTCATTTCTTCATATTCATACTCAATGAAACTTGTATGTACGTTACAATTCATATTACACATACGTACATTGAATCCATGGACTTACATCAATCATACTTTACATTACAAGTCCATTCACATTCATTACACATTACAACTATACATATACGGGGTCTCACAATAACAAAAGAACATTGATGGTTGAAGAATCAATTCATGTAATATTTGATGAGTCAAATGATTTATCTAAAGATTCAACCATTGATGAGGATGTTGGAATATTTGATGAAAACTTGAAGGAAATTCCAAACTTAGAAGAAGATTTATTAGAAAAACTTGACTTAAATAAAGAAGATGAAGAAGAAATAGAGATATTAGAAAGAGAGTCTAGAGCACCAAGAGAATTAGGATATGTAAAAGATTGTGAAATAGTAGGAGATCCAACCCTTGGAGTTAGAACTAGATCATCTCTAAGGAATATGTGTCAATATATAGCCTTTGTGTCTCAAATAGAACCTAGAAATGTCAATGAAGCCTTAGATGACAATAATTGGTTCTTAGCAATGCAAGAAGAATTAAATCAATTTGAGAGAAGCAAGGTGTGGAAACTAGTTCCTAGGCCTAGTGATCACTCTATAATTGGAACTAAATGGATGTTCAAGAACAAAATGGATGAAAATAGTGTGATCATAAGAAAAAAGGCTAGGTTAGTTGCACAAGGTTATAGACAAGAAGAAGGAATAAACTATGATGAAACTTATGCATTGGTAGCTAGATTAGAAGCTATTAGAATGTTACTTGCATTTGCATGCTATAAAAACTTCAAGTTATATCAAATGGATGAAAAAATGCATTCTTGAATGGTTTCATTAATGAAGAAGTGTATGTTGAACAACCTCCCGGCTTTGAAAATCATGAATTTCCTGAACATGTTTTCAAACTATCTAACGCACTCTATGGTTTGAAACAAGCTCCTAGAGCATGGTATGAAAGGTTGTCAAAATTCATAATAGAAAAAGGATTTTCAAGAGGAAAAGTAGATACCACTTTATTTATCAAAAATAAAAATAAAGATTTACTAGTTGTTCAAGTGTATGTAGATGATATTATTTTTGGATCAACTAATGAATCTTTATGCCAAGAGTTTACTAAGATCATGCAAGGTGAATTTGAAATGAGCATGATGGGAGAGCTCACTTTCTTCTTGGGACTTCAAGTGAAGCAAACAAAGGATGGAACCTTCATCAATCAAGCAAAGTATACTAAGGATTTGCTCAAGCGATTTGGAATGGACAATTGCAAACCTCAAGCAACTCCAATGGGCACCAACATCAAGCTTGATAAAGATGAAAGTGGTAAGTGTCTAGACACTAAACTCTATAGGTCTATGATTGGCTCATTGCTCTATTTAACTGCTAGTAGACCAAATATTTTATTTAGTGTATCCCTTTGTGCTAGATTTCAATCCTCTCCTAGGGAATCACACTTATTAGCAACCAAAAGGATCTTTAGATACCTTAAGGACACTCCCTCTCTAGGACTTTGGTATCCCAAGGACTCCACTTTTACACTTCATGCATTTTCGGATGCAGACTTTGGAGGATGCAAAATAGATAGGAAAAGTACTTCAGGTACTTGTCAATTCTTAGGGAATAGATTAATCTTCTGGTTCTCTAAGAAACAAAATAGTGTGGCTCAGTCCATAACTGAAGCTGAATACATAGCAGCAGGTAGTTGTAGTGCTCAAGTGTTGTGGATTAAACAACACATGAAATACTATGGTATTGACATGAAACAAGTCTCGATTAAATGTGATAATATCAGTGCCATCAATCTATCTAAAAATCCTATTCAACACTCTAGAACTAAGCACATTGAGATTAGGCACCATTTCCTTAGAGACCATGTTCAAAAGGGAGATATAATTCTAGAGTATATTGACACTTTACATCAAATAGCTGACATATTCACCAAACCTCTTGATAGAGATAGGTTTTGTGTCCTTAGAGGTGAATTAGGACTCATAAATGTTCCTTAAGATGTATATGCTTCAAAACCTTGATTTCAAGTTGTTTTTAAAAGAGTTTATCAATGATTTTTCTGGGCAAAAAGTATGAGAGATCGATCTCCTATCAATATAGATCGATCTCCATACTTCAAATAAGCCTAAAGCATAAAGGTTAAGCAAGGCAGATCGATCTTCTCACCCATAAGATCGATCTCCTTAAGCCTCTGTTAAACAGCAGATCAATCTATGCATTTGGCAAATCGATCTTCTTAAGCCTCTGTCAAACAATAGATCGATCTGGGTAAACGACAGATCGATCTCATTAAACTTCTGTATTCTGAGGATTGATCTTGTGATACAACAGATCGATCTCTTCAAGCTTCTGGAAATGACAGATCGATCTGTCACCTCGACAGATCGATCTCATGTGCCCTGGACTATAAAAACTGCTCAAAATCCCCAAATTTCAAAAATCCCAAATCTTCAAAATCCCTCAATTTTGTTGCACCTCAGCCTTCGATTCTTGATCCCAGATCGATCTCGGTAAGGTTTTCATCAAAATTTTTCTTCATTTATCATTCTAGTAACCAACATTGCTAAATTTTTCTCAAAACTTCTTAGTTAAGTGCTCAATTTCTCTCTAGGTCAAATCTATCTACTATTCCATTAGTTAGTTTTTAGTGAACTAGTTTTAAAATCATCTAGAGCGGTTCCAGTGTCTAGAACAATGCCTAGACTTAAGAGAGCAGGCCAAAAACCTCATCGACCTAGTGTAGATCAAGGGTCCTCTTCCCAATCCATCCCTCCCTCTTTAGTCACTACTTTTAACAGGTGTTTTAAAACGCCTGCAAAAAGGAAGAGATATGAAGAGTATTTTTCAACCATGCCAATTAAACATTGGCAAACCATTGATTTTTCCTTCTTAAACCATATTAATTTTCCTTATCTACCCAAATTTAAAGAATTTGGGAGCTTTAATTTCTCAAAATCAATACTCCTGTACCCCCAAACATCATCAGGGCATTCTTTTCTAATGCCGAACTCATCTATGACCCTGATGATGCTTGTAAAATTCTCGGGTTTAAAACATATGTCATGGGTAAGTCAATCCCTATAGACACCTCCATTTTAGCCCAAGCGTTTCACATTAGAGATGAGGAATTAACTGATGAGGAGGAAGAAGTCCCTCTAGAGTTTGACCTTCCCGGTGATAAGGTGAGTGACCTGCAGATGCATCCAAGGCTACTCTACCTTATCAGTTCATGGAACCTCCGCCCTTTCGGTACCCGACACTCTATAGTTAGGAGGTTAGATCGTTTCTGGCTCCACCACATTCACACCACAAGCCAAAAACCCAATCTTCTACATTTCATCTATGAAGATTGGTTGAAGATCGTACGTGGGCAAGCTTCCATGATTGTTTTTCGCAACCACTGGCATATCTTCTACAATGACTTGGAGTGGATTACAGCTATGAAACGGGTGAAATGCCCTCCCCAAAGAGCGTCTTAAACATCGGGACACTTCACCATATGGGGTATTACAAAGACTTCCGAGGGGATTGGAAGAAGAAGCGGGAACAGCAGCCTGCAGCAGCCATAGAGGAAGATCCCTCAGATGAGCCCACTATTCCACCTGCTGCACCTACTGAGGGTCCATCGTCATCAACTGCTCAGCCCTCTGCACCTACCCCATCACCTGCTGCATGGAATCGATTATGACAATGATCATGGAGCTGAACCGAAAGATAGATGAAGGTTCTGCAAACCTTCATGCCACTTAGCAGGCTATGTATGATGAGCTTCAGGTAACCCATACTCACGTTGAGGACCTTATGGATCGATTCCCTCCTCCACCTTAGGACTTAATTGATAGGACTATTTTGGCTAATGTTTTGAAATTAATAGTTGTAGTTTGAGAACCGCATTTGCTTGAATGGAATGATATGTTAGTTATTGTTGCCATATGCTATAATGAATTACTATTTTCAACTGAACAGTGTGTTGAACATTAAATTGCTCTGTTTAAATCTTTAGTGCCATTGATATGACAAAAAGGGGGAGAAGAATAAGAAAACATGTTTTAAATAGCTTTAAATACGTTAAAGAAACATGTCTATTGGTTTAAAGAAATGATTAAAATGAGGGGGAGTTAAGAAAGTTACGAGGTCAAAAGCTAAAAGAAAGGGGGAGCTTACAAAAAGGGGGAGTTTGTGCACAATGCAAATATGTAACTAAACATGTTTATTGAATAGGTTTTATCATATCAAAAAGGGGGAGATTGTTTAATTAATATATTTTGAAATGATAAAACAAGTAAATTCAATAATATAAAGATGATATAAAAACATGTTTAGAAGTATCAGTACCAGAACTTAAGTTTCTATAGATGAGAGATCGATCTAGTATATGAGAGATCGATCTCCTGGGTTTTCTAGGATGAGAGATCGATCTTATAAAGACAAGAGATCGATTTGCTAAGGTTTGAACCTGTACAAAGGTATTGAGGAAGCTAAGATCGATTTATAAGGGTTACGAGATCGATCTGCCTAATACAGGATGATGAGGAGATCGATCTGATCTAGGAAGAGATCGATCTCTCCTAAAATAAAGGTAAAGGCAGTAGATCGATCTGTAAGATCGATCTATACTCAAACAGAGAGCTCATGAGATCGATCTGGTATAGTAAGAGATCGATCTCCTCAAAGTCAGAGAGCTAAGGAGATCGATCTGGGTTGATAAGAGATCGATCTCTTCACCACGAGAATACTTGGCAGATCGATCTATAGATCGATCATGCCTCAAACAGAGAGATTGGAAGATCGATCTGCCTACTCGACAAATCGATCTTCTCTAACATTTTCAAATTGTGAGACCAATCTACTTATATATGAGATCGATCTCCTTGCTTCATTTTGCCTTGTTCTTGTAGGAATTATAACTAAGAGATTGAGCTGGTCAAAATGGCAGATCGATCTGGCATTCTACTAGAGGTACCCAACGGCTATTTCTGCAAAACTTTCAACGGGAAAAACAGCATTAAATGCTCCAACTACCAATCCTTCAGTATATAATCAAGCATTGAGACACTGAGAACTGAGACATCATTGCTGCACATTCTGTATATTCTCAAGAGTTTAATTCTTTCATTCCATTTGTCTTCAATCCTCATTTATTGAGTTTGTTGTATAAGCTTGTGTGCAAAAGCTGTATTTGTCCTACCCACATTAAAAGCTTGATATTGTATTCATCCTATCTTTGAGAGAGAAGAGGATTGTTCCTCAGTGAGATAAACTTTGTAAAAGGGTGAATACATCTTTGTTTAAGAAGGGTAGAGAGGTTATTCCTTAACCTGAAAAATGGAGTGTGTAACTTTCGTTGAAAGTGAGAAAGAAAGCCCTTGACAAGAAGGTCAAGGAGAGAGGACGTAGGCAAGAGATTGGCCGAACCTCTATATACTACTGTATTTGATATTCTCTTCCTTATCTCGCTTTAATTTGTTTCATTACATTATATCGCTTATCCATTATTTGTTAATTAAGCTCAAATCAATTTAAATTTGTCATTAACATTAGAAAACCGATTCACCCCCCCTCTCGGTAGAGCCAACATTTTATTTTGCATTTTTATGAAATGATTTAAATGCAGTAGCATGATGGGTTTTCCTTGCTTTAATGATAAATTCATGAACTGATTGTATCTCATGATTTGTTTTATATCGCATAAAACAATGCATGATTTTGATTAAATTCATGCTAAGTATGATTTAATGATGTCACATAAAATGCCTTTGATGCATGAATTACATGATTTCTATATGCACAAATAATTTTGATAAACTAAGTCATTGATGTCAGGACCCCAGTTTCAATCCTTGACTTTAACCAAAAACCACAATAAATTTTTCGCATTTTTAACTTACCTTTCCTCTCTTCACTGGTTGGGCTGTGATTCGATGTCAGAGTCTTCACTTACCATAATATCCATTCTCATACATACATGTCAATATATTAAGTCTGACTGTAGTTGCTTTTATTATACATGTAAGATTTTATAAAATCTTATACGATTACATTCCCCATAATATATAACGTATACATCACTGTGCTGTTTCTATGTTTAGATACACAACTGTACATAATAAGTATACCTGATGAATCGATAGGAACTAGTAGTGGACTCTGGGACACTCTCCCACGATAACTCTCGATCTACTGACGCTCTGTAGAGAGATGTAAAGAAAAAGGGGTGAGCATAACGCGCTCAGTAAGGAAATCAGGCAAGCAAGTAGATATCCACACTATCTACTCAAAATAGTGCTATGCCTTGAAAACATTATTTCCTTAACTCACTTTAAAAGCATGTCTTGAAATATAATATATATGTACTTGTACAGAATAAATCCCATGTACAGAAATCATGCTTTATTTCTCAAAAGTAGGCATGTAGTGCAACACAATGCATTTATATATAAATCATGCCTATATGTAAATCATGCCATGTATATTTAAATCACATATAAATATGGCATCAAATGATTCACAACACAAATCGGAGTCCGACCCATCCCTCAGGTCTGTCCGCAGTTTAAAGAAGTTAATCAATGTGATATAACATGTGAGACTCTGTGGTTTATGCAAATAGTATCCTGGATTATGATCATATCCGAAAAGAAAGTGATCCCAAGCCACATAGATCTAGATGTGCGGGGCCTCACTGCTGTAACGGGAGGATGGTCAGTCCAATGTCAACCGCCAGCTACGTAACACACGGTACAGCGTACCTCGTGCCACTCAGACACGATACAAAGTACCCCCGTGGACCCGTTCTCACGGCCAGAGTGCCTACCATAGGACTTAGCTCTCACTCCCGTGGAACTCATCAACATCACAGTCAGGGTGCCTAACATAGGTCTTAGCCCTCGTGCCTGTGGAAATATCATACCACGTCTATACCAACCTCATGCGGATATCCTCTCTAGCTATGACACACAGTCACGCAAGGTCTCAAGCATGGGTTTCAACATGTATTACATATCACATACAGTGTGCGTCTTGAGTACGACTCACAGTCGTCACTCCGTTCAACACTGTTTCACATCATAAAACTCGACTCTAGTGCGAGCACTCTCTAGCAACTAGGTCAATGCATAGTTTATGTATTAAATCAAGTACGAGCAATAGCTCCCAGTACTATGTCATGTATAAACCATGAAGAATCGAGTACGAGCCACGCTCTAGCACTCTGTCATGCATATATTATTCAAAGCTGAGTACGAGTAAAACTCCAGTACTCTATCATGCATGTCATGAAAATCTAGTGCGTATCAAATCCAGCACTAATATTATGTGGAAAAACACATGAATCCCAGTGCGAGCTGTGCTCTAGCACGATTCATTCTCACATAATATGATAGATGGCTATTTAAAAAGGGATTGTTTGTAAAACATCAAAATCAGCACTCAAAGTGTGCTTAAGTCATATCAACCTTAAAATCATTAGCCCATCTATTTATTTTCATGCTAATAACAATTAAACACTCACAATAGCATTTTCCATGCTTTTTGCAACTTCTCACAAAAGTTGACTTTTTGACTAACTAGGGGTAAAATCGTAATTTGCCGCTATCGGGTCGCAATAATTATTATTCACTTTCTCTGACCCTCAGAGTTTTTAAGTGAATGCAGAAGCAGTTGAAAATACGTGCAGGTATCTCTAACTACTCGCAAAAGTCCCTTACCTCGGATCACGTCAAGTGACCTCACTTCCTCGGTGCTGCTCAATCCCGCAATCCGATCAGCTCTCGATATAAACTCCGGAGCTGTAAATAACCATTCCTCAGGTTAATTATCATTTTCCTACTGTATTACACATTAATACAGTTTAATTTCCCTTAATGGGCCTTAAAATCCTTAATGGGCCTTAATCCGTATTAAGCCCGTTTTCCACTTATTATTTCTCTTCATCAGGGTCTATCGACTTATTGGGCCTATCAATACCCATTGGGTTTTATTCCAAGCTCTTTGGATAGCCCGTATATCATTTACGACATTTAATTCAAAATTCCAATTATAATTCACTAAATACGGAATTTAATCCGAAATGCGTAAATTAAATCTTAAATACGCATAAATCACATAAATTATCGTAAATGAGCTTTACTTACCCGAGAATATGCGATGGTACGCAAATCGAAGTTCGATCGGGCTTCCGTTCGGAATTTATCATCGAACTGCACAATTTATTATATTTAACTCCGGGTCAATTTTCGATTAAATATAATTTAAATAAATTCATCGGAAATCAAATCGGTCACTTTTGACCTCGTATCGACTTACCCGAAGTCCGGTGAAATCCCGAAAATTTTCCTTTTCCTTTTTCTTTCTTTTTCCTCTTTTTCCCCTTTTCTCCTTGGCTGAACCGGTCCGGTCCGGTTCAGCACAGAACCTTCTCCCCTGAACCGCCGACCGGTTCAGGCATCATTTGGCCGTGCCGGCGTATTCCGGCCGGTTCCCGACGCATAACCACCGCCGTTCGGCGCGCCTAAGCCTGGGCAACACTCGGCTAGGCTTGATCGGGACCAAGCACCGCCGGTGGCCCCGAATCTCTTCTTTTCCGCCGCGGCTTCTCCTGTTCGATTCGCCGGCGTCCGGCGTCGGTGGAGGTCGTGACCGGTGCCGATGGGTGCGCACGGTGCCGGGCTTCCTTTTCAGACCGCTTGCCTGCCCGTGGGGTGGCCGGTGCTCGCCGTCCGGTGGTCTTCTCCCTCGGGTCGGCTTCCACGCGTTTGCTCTGTTCTCTCTCCCCGATTTTCAATCTGTTTCTCTTTTTTTTTATATAATATATTTTTATTATTATTTTACTATAAAATAATAATAAAAATCCCATAAATATCCCATAAATATCCCAAAAATATCTCCAAAAATCGTATTAAATTCATTTAATCCGTAAATGAATTTATCAGTCCGCTTTTACCTTTTCAGTATATTTTTCCACTATTTTTGGGCTCATTTTTCGAGGCGAAAATTTCGATAAATTCTACTAAATTTATATCTTGATCGATTGGGCTCGAAATTAAATATTTTCCTCGATTTTGATCAAGATTCCTCAATTTCATATTTTTAATGAAATTGTCTTATCGAAATTATACTGAATTTCAGTCATTTGACCGTTTTACCCCTGCACTCGTTCGGGAATTAACTTAACCCTTATCTCGCTGTTATGTAGCTTACATGCATTTTTAATTTCTCAAATAGTCGATTGCATGATAGTAAATACTCTTCTTATGATTCAACTATAATTACATAGTGTTCATACACATAGGAATCATAAGGTACAAGCTACAAAAATTCGGGTCTGACAATCCTCCCCCACTCAGAAAATTTGGTCCTCCAAATTAGAACCAAGTTAATCCTCAAATAGGTGAGGGTACTTCTCTCGCATCAGACTCTCTAGCTCCCAAGTAGTTTCCTCTGAAGTATGATGCTGCCAGAGAATCTTCACCAATCCGATGGTTTTCGATCTCAATACCTTCTCCTTCCTATCCAATATCCGAATCGGTCTCTCTACATATGACAAGTCCTCTCGGAGCTCCAAAGGCTCGTAACTAATCACATGTGACGGATCCGGGTGATACTTCCGAAGCATCGATATGTGAAAGACGTTGTGGACACTTGATAAGTCCGGTGGCAATGCCAACCTATACGCCTTATCTCCCACTCGATCAAGTATCTCAAAGGGTCCAATATAGCGAGGATTTAGTTTCCCTCTCTTCCCAAATCTCGCTATTCCCTTGGAAGGAGAAACTCTCAAAAACACGGATTCACCAACTGCAAACTCTAGTGGCCTACGTCTCCTGTCAGTGTAACTCTTCTGTTTGCTCTGAGCGGTCCTCAGTCTCTCTACTATCAAGCGGACATCCTCAGATGCTTGCGTAACCAAGTCAGGAGCAAAAATCATAAGGTCACCCACTTCTTCCCATCCAATGGGGGAACGACATCTACGACCATACAAAGCCTCATACGGTGCCATCCCGATACTCGAATGATGACTGTTGTTGTAGGCGAACTCGGCTAGTGGCAGGTGGTCATCCCAGGAGCCTCGATAGTCTAGCACACATGCTCTCAACATGTCCTCCAGAGTCTGTATAGTCCTCTCTGACTGACCATCTGTCTGAGGATGGAAAGCGGTGCTCAAACTCAACTGGGTTCCCATGGCTTCCTGAAAATGTCCCCAAAAGTGGGATGTGAAGCGGGAATCCCTATCTGAGACTATGCTCACTGGTACACCGTGTAACCTCACTACCTCGCGTACGTACAGTTCTGCTAACGAACTCAGAGTATCGGTAGCTCTCATAGCTAGGAAGTGGGCTGACTTCGTCAGTCTATCAACGATCACCCATATAGCATCGTGATTCCTGCGGGTCCTCGGTAAACCCATCACGAAATCCATGGTGATGTGCTCCCATTTCCATGTCGGTATAGGTAGAGGCTACAACAATCTTGCAGGTTTCTGAAGCTCTACCTTCACCTGCTGACATACGAGACACTTTGCCACGAAGTCTGCTACATCTCTCTTCATACCTGACCACCAGTATACCTTCCGGAGGTTCTGATACATCTTGTTACTCCCCGGATGTAAAGTATACCTCGACGAATGAGCTTCCGCCAATATCAATCTCTTGAGTCCTGGATCCTCGGGAACACACAATCTACCTCTGAACCTCAGTAGTCCATCAGAACTCATCTCAAAATCAGTCACGGTGCCTTTCTGCATCTGACTACTAACATCCATACAAAATGGGTCAGTCTGCTGAGCCACTCTGATCCTGTCCAACAGGTCTGGCTCCAAGCGTAGACTAGCTATCACATAGCCTGTATCCATGTCAGAAGGCACGACTCCCAAACTGAGGTTGGCAAACTGCTCTAGCAAATCATGCTCCCTAACCATCATATACGATACCATCCCCAAGCTCTTCCTGCTCAAGGCATCGGCTACAATGTTAGCCTTACCCGGATGATAAAGTATCTCGCAGTCGTAGTCCTTCAGAAGCTCTAGCCATCTTCTCTGTCTCATGTTCAGCTCCTTCTGCGAGAACAGATACTTGAGGCTCTTGTGATCGGTAAAAATCTGAAACTTCTCACCATACAAGTAGTGGCGCCATACCTTCAACGCAAACACTACCGCTGCTAGTTCTAAATCATGGGTCGGATAGTTCTTCTCATGATCCTTCAGCTGTCTGGATCTGTAAGCAACTACCTTCCCGTCCTGCATCAATACGCAGCCCAGTCCCTGATACGAAGCATCGGTATATACTGCAAATCCTCCTGAGCTGGTAGGGATAGTGAGAATCGGAGCGGTGGTCAATCGACGCTTCAACTCCTCAAAACTCTTCTCACAATCCTCGTTCCATATGAACGGTGCACTCTTCCGAGTAAGATGTGTCAACGGAGCAGCCAACTTTGAAAATCCCTCAACGAATCTCCAATAGTATCCAGCTAAACCCAGAAAACTCCTGATCTCGGTGACTGTCCTTGGCTGTTCCCACTGAACTATAGCCTCTATCTTAGATGGATCAACTGATACACCATCTCTCGATACGACATGTCCCAAAAACGAGATCTGTGACAACCAAAAGTCACACTTGCTGAGCTTAGCATATAACTCATGCTCCCGTAACGTCTGCAGCACGATCCTGAGGTGCTCCTCATGCTCCTCCTTGGATCTCGAATACACCAATATGTCATCGATGAAGACGATAACAAATTGGTCCAAGTATGGCTTGAACACATCGTTCATCAAAGCCATGAAAGCAGCTGGAGCATTCGTCAATCCGAATGGCATGACCAAGAACTCATAGTGGCCATATCGGGTACGAAATGCTGTCTTGGGTACATCTCCACTCCGAACCTTCAGCTGATGATACCCAGACCTTAGGTCAATCTTGGAAAAGACCTGTGCTCCCTGTAGCTGATCTAGCAAGTCATCAATGCGTGGAAGGGGGTATCTATTCTTGATGGTGGCCTTGTTCAGCAATCGGTAGTCTATACACAATCGGAGGCTCCCATCCTTCTTCCTCACAAACAAAACCGATGCTCCCCAAGGTGAAACACTCGGTCGTACAAAGCCCTTATCCAACAGCTCCTGTAACTGTCTCTTGAGTTCCTCCAGCTCAACTAAGGCCATGCGATATGGTGGTCTCGAAATAGGCTCCGTACCAGGTACCAGATCTATACAGAACTCCATCTCTCTGTCTGGTGGTAACCCTGGCAATTCATCCGCGAAAACATCTGAGTACTCACTGACCACAGTGATATCTGCCAACTCCGGATATGCCTTATCCATATCTACCACGTACGCAATGAAACCTTGATATGTTGAAGGTTTTCTAAATCAGAAGTCATGTAATAATCATATCTACTCCTTTCATTTATCTTTATTAAACTTTACAACATATCTAGTAGGGTTAGGAAACATAACTGTCTTAGCATAGCAGTCTAAAACAGCATGGTTTGCAGATAGCCAATCCATTCCTAATATTATATCAAAGTCACTCATGCTTAGTAATATTAGATTGGCTGTCATCTCCTTATCCCCTACTCTCAACTTGCAGTCATTATATACATATTCTACAACTTGACTACTATTTATAGGCGTACTTATCAACATCAACATACATAATGGTGTACGCTCTACATGTCTTGCTAACTCACATGCAAATGATGGCGATACAAAAGAATGCGTGGCACCAGGATCAATTAAAACATATGCTTCAATATCATAAATCAAGATGTTACCTCGAATCACATCCGATGAAGCATTAGCTGTTCCCTGGTCCAAAGCATGTACTCGCCCTTGACCCATCACTTGTTTCCCCTTCTCCTCTGCCGTGGCTCTACCTCTCTGAGTAGACGTACCAGCTAGGGTTCTATCAAACTCCCTGCCCCTCTGTGGTGCAGTCGCATACGGCAATGGGCAATCTCTAGCCAGATGCCCCTGTTTCCCACATCGGAAACATACTATAGCACCCTGTGAACACGGCCAATCTCCATGGAATCTGTCGCATCTTCTGCACTGATCTGCAGCAGGTCTCGGTCCTCCTATCATAATGCCCTTCGCTGGGGCTGCAGTCGGATAAGCAGGAGATCTAACATATCTATCTCATGTCCCCTCTATCCGTGATCTCTTACCGAAGGGTTTCTCCCCCCCTCGATAACTAAAATCTCTAGCCGGCCTCTTCTTCTGCAAGTCTTGGCTACGGCTAAACTTCCCAAACTCGGAAGCATTCCTCTCATAGTCCTGCTCACATAGTTGCGCCCTGCGCACTGCCTCCTCATAGGTCACTATGTCCAGCGGAACCAACTTGGACCGTAGCACCGGTCTCAACCCGTCGATAAACCTGTGGACCTTCCTGATCTCACTATACATAGTATCCGGGTCATATCTTCCTAGGGATAGGAATCGAGTCTCATACTCATCCACCGATAAACTCCCCTGGTTGAGTCTCAGAAACTCTGCATGTAACTTTCGCTGTGCGGTGTCAGGAATAAACTACCTCCTAAAGGCCTCCCAAAATATATCCCAAGTGATATCCGTATGTCGGGATCTCAATATAGTTCTGGTGGACTTCCACCAATGTTCTGCGGCTCCCTTCAGTAGGAACGTAGCAAACGCGACCATCTCCGAGGTCGTGCACTCGAAGTATCCATAGAGCTTCTCTAGCTCTGCCAACCACTCCTCCGCAGCTACGGGGTTCTTGACCCCACTAAATGATGGAGGTCTAAACTTCTGGAACTCCCTCAACCGATGCAAGTCACATCCATATCCTAATCCACTACCACCCGAAATCGGTGGGGGTGTAGGAGTATCTACTGTCCTCTGTGCATCAGCTGTCTGCGTAGGTGTATCAGGGGCAACTGCCTCTCCAGTAGCAGCTCCTGCCTCCTGTCTCTGCCTACCTGGCATCGTCTGTGCCAGTATCTCAATAATAGTCTCGAGACCACAGTCTAATCTCGTGAAGCGCGTCTCAGCACAATCGGGTGCCTCAGTAGCACCTGCTGTCTCATGCGTAGGTAATGGCCTGGCAGCGGCTCGTCCCTCGGGTCTCTCCCCCGGC
This sequence comes from Firmiana major, assembly GCA_033439115.1. Lineage (NCBI taxonomy): Eukaryota > Viridiplantae > Streptophyta > Magnoliopsida > Malvales > Malvaceae > Firmiana > Firmiana major. The sequence goes on along the minus strand of CM065896.1, from coordinate 45,952,822 downwards.
CTCGAGCCCTACCTCTCATACCTCTACCACTACGCGTATTTGCCACATAGGCAAAGTTCCTGCATTCTTAATAATGAATCAGTCCATTTCCTATCTGGTATACACAGTTATATCTAAACACATCACAGTACTATGGGGATGTACACTTTCCTATTTTCTAACACCGACTCACATCAGACCAACTTCTGCTCTGATACCATCCTGTCAGGACCCCAGTTTCAATCCTTGACTTTAACCAAAAACCACAATAAATTTTTCGCATTTTTAAATTACCTTTCCTCTCTTCACTGGTTGGGCTGTGATTCGATGTCAGAGTCTTCACTTACCATAATATCCATTCTCATACATACATGTCAATATATTAAGTCTGACTGTAGTTGCTTTTATTATACATGTAAGATTTTATAAAATCTTATACGATTACATTCCCCATAATATATAACGTATACATCACTGTGCTGTTTCTATGTTTAGATACACAACTGTACATAATAAGTATACCTGATGAATCGATGGAACTAGTAGTGGACTCTGGGACACTCTCCCACGATAACTCTCGATCTACTGACGCTCTGTAGAGAGATGTAAAGAAAAAGGGGTGAGCATAACGCGCTCAGTAAGGAAATCAGGCAAGCAAGTAGATATCCACACTATCTACTCAAAATAGTGCTATGCCTTGAAAACATTATTTCCTTAACTCACTTTAAAAGCATGTCTTGAAATATAATATATATGTACTTGTACAGAATAAATCCCATGTACAGAAATCATGCTTTATTTCTCAAAAGTAGGCATGTAGTGCAACACAATGCATTTATATATAAATCATACCTTTATGTAAATCATGCCATGTATATTTAAATCACATATAAATATGGCATCAAATGATTCACAACACAAATCGGAGTCCGACCCATCCCTCAGGTCTGTCCGCAGTTTAAAGAAGTTAATCAATGTGATATAACATGTGAGACCCTGTGGTTTATGCAAATAGTATCCTGGATTATGATCATATCCGAAAAGAAAGTGATCCCAAGCCACATAGATCTAGATGTGCGGGGCCTCACTGCTGTAACGGGAGGATGGTCAGTCCAATGTCAACCGCCAGCTACGTAACACACGGTACAGCGTACCTCGTGCCACTCAGACACGATACAAAGTACCCCCGTGGACCCGTTCTCACGGCCAGAGTGCCTACCATAGGACTTAGCTCTCACTCCCGTGGAACTCATCAACATCACAGTCAGGGTGCCTAACATAGGTCTTAGCCCTCGTGCCTGTGGAAATATCATACCACGTCTATACCAACCTCATGCGGATATCCTCTCTAGCTATGACACACAGTCACGCAAGGTCTCAAGCATGGGTTTCAACATGTATTACATATCACATACAGTGTGCGTCTTGAGTGCGACTCACAGTCGTCACTCCGTTCAACACTGTTTCACATCATAAAACTCGACTCTAGTGCGAGCACTCTCTAGCAACTAGGTCAATGCATAGTTTATGTATTAAATCAAGTACGAGCAATAGCTCCCAGTACTATGCTATGCACAATATCAAAATCAAGTACGAGCAATAGCTCCCAGTACTATGTCATGTATAAACCATGAAGAATCGAGTACGAGCCACGCTCTAGCACTCTGTCATGCATATATTATTCAAAGCTGAGTACGAGTAAAACTCCAGTACTCTATCATGCATGTCATGAAAATCTAGTGCGTATCAAATCCAGTACTAATATTATGTGGAAAAACACATGAATCCCAGTGCGAGCTGTGCTCTAGCACGATTCATTCTCACATAATATGATAGATGGCTATTTAAAAAGGGATTATTTGTAAAACATCAAAATCAGCACTCAAAGTGTGCTTAAGTCATATCAACCTTAAAATCATTAGCCCATCTATTTATTTTCATGCTAATAACAATTAAACACTCACAATAGCATTTTCCTTGCTTTTTGCAACTTCTCACAAAAGTTGACTTTTTGACTAACTAGGGGCAAAATCGTAATTTGCCACTATCGGGTCGCAATAATTATTATTCACTTTCTCTGACCCTCAGAGTTTTTAAGTGAATGCAGAAGCAGTTGAAAATACGTGCAGGTATCTCTAACTACTCGCAAAAGTCCCTTACCTCGGATCACGTCAAGTGACCTCACTTCCTCGGTGCTGCTCAATCCCGCAGTCCGATCAGCTCTCGATATAAACTCCGGAGCTGTAAATAACCATTCCTCAGGTTAATTATCATTTTCCTACTGTATTACACATTAATACAGTTTAATTTCCCTTAATGGGCCTTATAATCCTTAATGGGCCTTAATCCGTATTAAGCTCGTTTTCCACTTATTATTTCTCTTCATCAGGGTCTATCGACTTATTGGGCCTATCAATACCCATTGGGTTTTATTCCAAGCTCTTTGGATAGCCCGTATATCATTTACGACATTTAATTCAAAATTCCAATTATAATTCACTAAATACGGAATTTAATCCGAAATGCGTAAATTAAATCTTAAATACGCATAAATCACATAAATTATCGTAAATGAGTTTTACTTACCCGAGAATATGAAATGGTACGCAAATCGAAGTTCGATCGGGCTTCCGTTCGGAATTTATCATCGAACTGCACAATTTATTATATTTAACTCCGGGTCAATTTCCGATTAAATATAATTTAAATAAATTCATCGGAAATCAAATCGGTCACTTTTGACCTCGTATCGACTTACCCGAAGTCCGGTGAAATCCCAAAAATTTTCCTTTTCCTTTTTCTTTCTTTTTCCTCTTTTTCCCCTTTTCTCCTTGGCTGAACCGGTCCGGTCCGGTTCAGCACAGAACCTTCTCCCCTGAACCACCGACCGGTTCAGGCATCATTTGGCCGTGCCGACGTATTCCGGCCGGTTCCCGACGTATAACCACCGCCGTTCGGCGCGCCTAAGCCTGGGCAACACTCGGCTAGGCTTGATCGGGACCAAGCACCGCCGGTGGCCGCCGAATCTCTTCTTTTTCGCCGCGGCTTCTCCTCTTCGATTCGTCGGCGTCCGGCGTCGGTGGAGGTCGTGACCGGTGCCGATGGGTGCGCACGGTGCCGGGCTTCCTTTTTCGACCGCTTGCCTGCCCGTGGAGTGGCCGGTGCTCGCCGTCCGGTGGTCTTCTCCCTCGGGTCGGCTTCCACGCGTTTGCTCTGTTCTCTCTCCCCGATTTTCAATCTGTTTCTCTTTTTTTTATAATATATTTTTATTATTATTTTACTATAAAATAATAATAAAAATCCCATAAATATCCCATAAATATCCCAAAAATATCTCCAAAAATCATATTAAATTCATTTAATCCGTAAATGAATTTATCAGTCCGCTTTTACCTTTTCAGTATATTTTTCCACTATTTTTGGGCTCATTTTTCGAGGCGAAAATTTTGATAAATTCTAATAAATTTATATCTTGATCAATTGGGCTCGAAATTAAATATTTTCCTCGATTTTGATCAAGATTCCTCAATTTCATATTTTTAATGAAATTGTCTTATCGAAATTATACTGAATTTCAGTCATTTGACCGTTTTACCCCTGCACTCGTTCGGGAATTAACTTAACCCTTATCTCGCTGTTATGTAGCTTACATGCATTTTTAATTTCTCAAATAGTCGATTGCATGATAGTAAATACTCTTCTTATGATTCAACTATAATTACATAGTGTTCATACACATAGGAATCATAAGGTACAAGCTACAAAAATCCGGGTCTGACAATTGATGTTTGCATGACCTTGTGCTTGATGATTTTAATGAAAAGAAATGGATTTAAGGGCATGGCATTATGAGCATCTAGATAGTGGAGCATTCTACTTACTTTCATAATTGTCTTACTGACCGTGTGGTTTGCTCACCCCCTTATTTTCCCATCGAGGACTTACAATCTTGGTATTCGCTGCTTCCCATCGAGAGATAGGTATACACATTTGTATAGTTTTGTATCTAAATATGTAATGCACAGTACTGTAAATGGATATAATGTCGGGGATGTAGAGTTATAAATACCATTATGCATGTATTTAATTAAAGTGAAAGGATAATAAACTCTGATATATGAATGTGATTATGGAAATGGAATGGTAAATAGTGTGAGGTAGCTAACACCGAATCATAGACCAACTGTTTGTAGGATGGTCACGATGAGAGAAAGGTAAGAATTAAATAATAAATGAAAAAGCAAAAAAAAATTTACTTTGATTGTTAGGTAATTTGGGTCATGACAGTTTTGGTATCAGAGCTGAGTTGGCCTAATATGAGTCGGTGTTAGTGGTTAAGGAAGTTTACATCCCCATGTACCGTGCATTGTTTAGATACAATTGTGTATATCGTGATGGAAGTGCAGCTAAGAATTTTGTTTTGAATGCAAGAATAGACTCATTAACTGATAGCCGCTATGGTAGAAAGGCGAGTACACGAGCTCGAGGCCATAAAGGCAGGCCCGAGAGTCATACTGAGTTATCACAAGAGACTCAAGATGAGATTGAAGTGGAGGCTGGTATTGAGTATGCCCCATAGAGTCCGACAGAGAGATCGGACAGTATTGAGACACGCTTCGTGAGGTTGGAGCGGAGTGTGGAGAATATTTTTGGAGCTAATAGCTCAGAGTATGTATGAGAATTGAAGGCGAGTCGGAGCAGTGGTGGAAGTCCGCTCGACCCATCTTAAGATTTAAACATCCAGAATGGACATGGAAAATAATTCTAGATGTATTTCGGTGACAGAATATCTCGGACACTGCTTAAAGAAAATTGCTAATGAAATTCTTTACTCTGACCCAGAGGAACATGTTGATTGACGAGTATGAAACTCAGTTTATATTCCTAGGTAGATATGACCCCGACACTATGAACAGTGAGAGTCGAGATGTTTGGAAGTTCATGAAGGGCTCAGATCGTCAATTAGAGTCTGATTAGCCCTTTAGATATCACTACCTATGTCGAGCCAGTGCATAGACTACAGTTGTGTGAACAAGATTATGAGTTGCACGCCTCTGAGATTGGGCAAGGTAGTAAGGGCCGAAATAAAGACAAAAGAGAATAGAGAATGATAGAGATGTCAGAACGAGAAAAAGGTAGTTCGGTAAAAGATTAGATTTGATGAGGCACGAGGTAAGATGATTGGTAAGACCCCAGTGTATCCAAATACAATATTTTTTAGGGGTATTGTGATTTGAGGACCCCGACCTGCTCTGTAGTAGTGTAGCAGTGTAGCCGTGAGAGCTGTGTAACAGTGTGAACAGTAAGCAGTGTGAACAGTGTAGGATGTGTGGTAGTTACTACAGAAATAAGATGTTGGACGAGGTCGAGAGTATGCCTTAGACCAGGACACTATTGACGTTTCATATGATATGGTGGAAGATACCACACTGGTTGTGAATAATGAAATAATTATTTTAATTTATCCTAGTGCCACGCATTTATTCATACCGCCTTCAATTGCTTATAAACTAATGAAAGATGTGAAGCTTGTACCCTTAGGCAAGATGATGATAGTTAGCTGATTAACACTAACTGAATATGGGTATAGAGATTGTAAGTTGAAATTAGGGGTGAAAACATCACTGAAAAGTGTATTGTAAGTTTAATAAGTAATGAAAGGAGATAAGCTTTGAGATGTAATAGATCCTGAGTACGAGATATATTGGATTAAGAGGCGTATGCAAGGTAAGGATATCTTTGATATGTAAAGTAAGTTGGATTAAGCGATATGTAGGGAATATAAATTACGATCAAGTATAAGGGGTGGATATATCCACACCCAGTCTATGTGGTCAAGTGTGAAGGTTAATAAAGATATTTCAAAATACTTCCCCACCTGAAGACTTGACAGTGTCTAGAAGCGCACACATAACCTATAAATTGAAATCGACAGTCATATATATACATTTAAAATTTGGGTACCTTTATTGGTACAATAAAGAAATATAGAATTCGAATAATCATGAAGGTTTAAAAAATTAAAATTTTATAAAAGTCGTTAATATAAGAAAAAGGAAATGACATGGGTTAGTACCTTAAACAGATGTGATTTCAAAATGACATTATACGTTTATGCATACATAAGTCAAGGATATGGGTGATTGAAATATTTAGTGGAACTCAACTACGATGAGGTATTTAACGCTTACCTGGACCGATTGGTTGTCATCTTTAGCGATGATATTTCGATGTATTCGAAGTCCAGGGAAGAGCATGAGTAGAAACAGGAAACTATCTTACAGACGAGGTGTTGGTGAGTTTCTCGAAATTGGTAGCTCAGTTAACACATTTTGTTCGAAAAAGATTGTATGTCAGTAGTATGATAAGTATAAAAATGGTTTCAGTGAGTTTTGGTATATGCAAGTAATAAACTGACTACCATAATTATTTTCACCATAACTAACAGCTCAAGAGGTTTCAGTGTGTATGGATACCTCAAAATATGGATTGAGCTGTGCATTGATGTAAAATGGGAAGATAGTCATTTATGGATCCAGATAGTTCAATGACCATGAAAGAGACTATCCGACCCATGATTTAGAGTTTGCAGCCGTAGTGTTTACACTAAAAGTATGGCGCCACCACTTAAATGGCAAGAAATTTCGGGTATGCACTGATCATAAAAGCCCCGAGTATCTGTTTTCACAGAAAGAGTAGAATATGATAACTAAGAGGGTTAGAGCTTCTAAGGATTATGATTGTGAACATTGTACCACCCAGGAAAGGCTAATGTAATGGCTGATGCCTTGAACAGAAAGAGCCTCGGGATGGTATTACGTCTGATGGTCAGGGAGCATGAGCTACTAGAGCAGTGTGAGCCTCAGTAGTGATGTGATCCCTTCTGATGATGACAGTGATTTTGTGACAGCTAGCCTGAGGTTAGAACTGGATTTCAGTGATCGAATTTGTCAAGCTTAGCATGATGATCGGCATGGTGTCGATAGTGTGGGTCAGATTCAGAAGGGTATAGTGACGGAGTTCACAGTGAGTGATGATGACTTACAGAGGTTCAAGACAATATAAGTGCTCCCTAGGACCACAGTTGTTGAGATAGTGTTATGTCACGCCCCGAAAATGCGGAAAATAGGGCTAATTTAAAACTTTTTACTCATTAATTCACAATTAAGAGTGCATTCCTGTGCAGTGTCATACATCATCATAATTATTATGCCTCAGGATCTCATCACTAGGATTTAAATATCATATCAAATACATTAATCCTAACACATCCCATATAATGTTATACATCGAGTGTCTGCAATTACAATAATAGTCTGGGTACATGAAAAGATAAATATACCTCAAAGTACAAAATATATAGCCTGGAGCTCGAATCCTCCACTAGCCACTACTCCGTACGTCGCAGGGAAGTCATTATTCACTTGAAGAACTCTGGGGGGAAAGAAAAATAGGGTGAGCTTCTAAATCGCTCAGTAAAGGGGTAAGGAACTCATTTCATAAACCAAAATACACATCACAAAAGGTTTATTTGTATGTGAAACTCATTTGAAAACCATAGCATGAAAATACTCAAAACGACACTCTCATGTGTCAAGTCATGTGAAAACATGAAGTAAAAGGCTCACTCTAGAGCAATAACAAAGCATGTGAAAATAATGCGATAAACGCTTTCTCAATTAACGTGATAAAATCACTATAATAATAATGCACGTGGCACAGCCACTAAACATACGTGGCATAGCCACTGATTTAAATTCACACGTGGCATAGCCACTAAACACACGTGGCATAGACACTGAGTTAAATTTACACGTGGCACAGCCACAGGATAGGGTTTCACGTGGCAACGGCCACCAATTAGGATTCTCACGTGGCAACGGCCACCAAATAGGGTTTCTCACGTGGCAACGGCCACCAAATAGGGTTTCTCACGTGGCAACGGCCACCAAAATAGGGTTTCTCACGTTACCAGAACGGAGAAGAATCAGGCTTACATGCTACCAGAGCAATGCCCGGTGTGTACTCAGAATTACGCACCTAAGTCTTAATCACATAAGACTAGTTTGCCTTCACGTAGAACTCATAGTGGTTTTTCTCTCATAAAACTCATTTGAAAACCGTTTTGTACTCAACACAAAACATATTGAAACCGAGTCCCAACCGGCAAAACACGCACACATTTCTCAAATCTCAATATTGCCTTAACGTAGAACCCAGTTATAAACTCATAAAAACATTGGGTTCCAACCGGCTATAAAAATCGTGTGCAATTATATCTCAACACAAAACACTCAACATGCTTGTTTTATAAACCACAATTCATGCTAAAATAGTTTACAATTCACATACACAAATGGTTTAGATTTCCCTTACCTCTTTGCACCTCGTATAGTGCAATCGTTTCCCCGTATCACGGACTATCCTCGCATTCCACTCTGGAACTCCCGAGCTGTCCAAACGATGTTAAAACATCAATACTCAATTATCTCATAACCCTCAATTCTCAAAATCGAGCATAATTGCTCATAACACCTCAAATCTCTTGATTTCTCGTAACTCAACCCTAAACTACAACCTTATTCACAATATCTCAATGTCCTACATTTCTCATGCCAATTATCTAGGCTAATTCTCCACATTGTCTATATTTCCATTTATAGCACAAATTCTCAAAATTACCAAAATTATCAAATATCTACATTACTCCAACTACATTGCAATTTCATCAATCCCTAATCCTTTCTCAACTATTTCAACGCAATGACAACTACCAATAGCATCAAAATCAGCTCAAATATCAAGATCGAGGTTTAGAAATTACCCAAAGCTTATGAGACGCACAACTCACGCCTCGATCCGATTCGTCCTTCGATTTCCAAGTATGTTGTTCTCCCTTTGATGAGGAACAACTTTCCTTCTTGCCACAACAGTTGATTCGACCGGAAATGGGGGATTTGGATGAGTGAGAAAGTTAGGTTTTCGGTGGAAATGGGTTTGGAAGAGAGAGAAAGTAAAATTTTAGGAGAAAACACGGGTTCCTTATATAGACTGGAGGTAGGAGATCGATCTGCCTCTTGATGAGATCGATCTGCGTTTGAAATTTTGGGACGATCTGGGCAATTTTATGCCTAGGAGATCGATCTGTCGAGGGGTGAGATCGATCTCTTTATGGCTTTATGAGATTGATCTGCTCCTAAGGAGATCGATCTTCTCCCCAAACAGAATCATTTGGAGATCGATCTCTTCCTCATGAGATCGATCCCTTCTCAAACAGATTCATAAGGAGATCGATCTCTTCCATTGGAGATCGATCTGCTCCTCAAATTTCCCCTTCCTCGTCATTTTTAACTCACCAGATCGATCTCTCCTTCTCCCAGATCGATCTGTCCTCATACTTCATGCTCATTTTACACACTTAACACAGAAATCTCCAATTATAATTCCCACAATTTACTTAGCTCAATAAATTACACTTCAAATTCTTATTACATCAATAAAATATTTCTGAAATTCTCAGATCTCACATCCTCCCCACCTTAAAAAGAATTTGGTCCTCCAAATTCAACTCAACTAGTCAAAATAGATGGGGGTATTTCTCCTTCATGAGGCTCTCTAGTTCCCACGTTGCCTCTCCCCTTGAGTGATGTTTCCACAAAACTTTCACTAATGGGATGCTCTTGAATCTCAGTACCTTCTCCTTTCTATCGAGAATCCGGACGGGTTCCTCAGTGTAGCTCATGTCCTCCTGTACGTCCATCTCATCATACTCTATAACATGAGAAGGGTCCGGGTGGTACTTCCTCAACATAGACACATGAAAAACATTGTGTATTCCAGACATCTGTGGGGGTAATGCTAATCTGTAGGCTACCTCTCCCACTCTCTCAAGAATCTCGAATGGTCCTATGTATCGAGGACTCAATTTTCCTTTCTTCCCAAATCGCATGATACCCTTGCTCGGTGATACTCTGAGGAATACTGCATCACCAACGTCAAACTCGAGTGGCCGTCTACGCACATCCGGGTAGCTTTTCTGTCTACTTTGTGCAGCCCGTAACCTCTCACATATGAGTTTCACACTCTGTACGGCTTGCTCAACAAGCTCGAGAGCATTTATCTTTCTGTCACCGACCTCTTCCCAAGCTACAGGGGATCTACACCTCCTACCATATAGAGCCTCAAAAGGTGCCATTCCAATACTCGCATGATAGCTGTTATTGTACGCAAACTCTGCTAGGGGCAGGTGATCATCCCATGATCCCTTAAAATCCATCGTACACGCCCTCAACATATCCTCAAGGGTCTGAATAGTCCTCTCTGACTGACCATCTGTCTGAGGATGATAGGCGGTACTAAAACTCAATCGAGATCCCATGGACTCCTGAAACTGGGTCCAAAATCTGGAAGTAAACCGGGAATCTCTATTGGAAGTAATACTCACTGGAGCCCCATGTAATCTAGCTATCTCGCTGACATACAGTTCAGCTAAGGCATCCACAGTATCTGTGCTCTTGATGGCAAGGAAGTGGGCACTCTTGGTCAATCTATCCACAATGACCCATATCGCGTCACGACCTCTCCGGGTCCTCGGTAAACCCATAATAAAGTCCATAGTGACATGCTCCCATTTCCATGTAGGTACAGGTAAGGGCTGTAGTAGTCCTCCGGGCTTCCGATGCTCAGCTTTCACTTGCTGGCATACTAAACACCTGGCCACATACTCTGCCACGTCTCGCTTCATACCACTCCACCAATACACCTTTCTCAAGTCTCGGTACATCTTAGTACTTCCTGGGTGCATGGTGTATCGCGAGCAGTGGGATTCTCTCAGTATCTGTCTCTTCAGGGTATCATCGTCCGGTACACAAATCCGTCCTCTGAATCTCAACAATCCATCCTCACTAATGGTGAGATCCGACTGCGAACTCTGCTCAGCTTGGTTAACCATGTCTATCAATCTCTGATCACTGCGCTGCCCAGTTCTAATCTGATCCATGATCCTGGGCTCTATCCGCAGGCTAGCCAAAAATCCAGTCTCTACCTCTTTAACTCTGATCCGAAATTCGACGAACTGCTCCAACAAATCCCATTCCCTGATCATCATAGCAGATATCATACTCTTCCTGCTCAGGGCATCAGCAACTACATTCGCCTTACCCGGATGATATAGAATCTCGCAATCATAATCCTTAAGGAGTTCCATCCATCTCCTTTATCTCATGTTTAACTCTTTCTGATCAAAGAGGTATCTCAAACTCTTGTGATCAGTGAAGATTTGGAATCTTTCCCCATATAAGTAGTGTCGTCAGATCTTCAAAGCAAATACCACAGCGGCTAACTCCAAATCATGCGTGGGGTAATTCCGCTCATGGTCCTTGAATTGTCGTGATCCGTATGCGACCACTCTTCCGTGCTGCATAAGCACACACCCCAATCCTTGGTGAGATGCATCACTATACACCGAGAATCCTCCTGATCCCTCAGGAATAGTTAACACAGGTGCCGCTGTCAATCTCCTCTTTAATTCCTGAAAACTGAGCTCACATTGATTAGTCCATACAAATGGAGTCTCTTTGCGCATGAGCTTAGTCAAAGGGGCGGCAATCCTGGAAAATGCTTCCACAAATCTCCTGTAATACCCTGCCAAACCAAGGAAGCTTCGTACCTCAGTAACTGTCCTCGGCCTCTCCCAACTAAGCATAGCTGCTACTTTACTTGGGTCCACTGATACTCCTTCCTCTGAGACTATATGACCAAGGAAAGCTATCCGGTTCAGCCAAAACTCACACTTACTAAGCTTTCCGTACAATTGCTTATCTCGGAGTATCTGAAGTACTAACCACAAATGCTGTGCATGCTCCTCATACGACCGAGAGTACACCAGGATATCATCAATAAAGACTATCACAAACTTATCCAGATAGTCTCTGAACACCTCGTTCATCAATCTCATAAATGCTGCAGGGGCGTTCGTCAATCCAAAGGACATCACCAGAAATTCGTAATGGCCATACCTTGTCCTGAAGGCCGTCTTTGGAATATCTTCTTCTTTGATCCTTAATTGGTGATAGCCCAATCTCAAATCAATCTTAGAAAAGACTGATGCCCCTCTCAGCTGATCAAGTAGATCATCAATCCTGGGTAGTGGGTATTTATTCTTCATCGTGGCTTTATTCAATAGCCGGTAGTCTACGCATAATCTGAGACTACCATCCTTCTTCTTAACAAATAGTACTGGCGCTCCCCAAGGTGAAACACTGGGTCTAATAAACCCTTGATCCAATAACTCCTGTAGCTGTTTCTTCAATTCCTCAAGTTCCACTAATGCCATCCTGTAAGGAGGTTTAGAGATCGGCTGAGTATCTGGTACCAAATCAATGGTAAACTCAAGCTCTCTCCCTGGTGGTAAACCTGGCAATTCATCTGGGAAAACATCCAGAAATTCACAAACCACAGGTATATCCTCAATCCTCGGATGTTCCCGGTCATCGTCTGAGATGAGTGTCTCATAACCTTCACATGAATAATCATATTTAATATTCTCCAAAATAATGTTAAAATTCTCAAATTACTTACTAGAAATCCACATAATCATTCCCTCAATATCTCAACCGTACACTATAAGGTTCAGGTAGGGAGAAAGTTACAATCTTAGTGTAGCAGTCTAAACTCACTCGATTGGTCGCCAACCAATCCATCCCCAGAATTACATCAAACCCATGTACATTCAACATGATTAGATCTGCTAACATCACTCTATCTCCCACCTTTATCTCACATCCTCTACAGATTAACTCAGTTCTCTGGGATTCACGCATAGGGGTATTTACATGTAGTATATATTCTAGAGGTTCAAACTTCAAGTTTAATCTACATGCAAAATGCTCAGAAATAAACGAATGCGTGGATCCTGAATCAATCAACACATGAGCCTCATAATTACAGACAGAGAGTGCACCTCTTATAGTTTCTGCCGAAGTGTCTGCGGTCTCCTTATCCAGGGCAAACACACGTCCCTGTGCCACAGGTTTCTTCCCTTTCTCTGCCGCAGTGGCCCGTCTCCGGGGATCCACTCTTTGAAGCTGTTCTCTAGTGGGCTCCGAAGCATGTGGTATCTGAGGTTGGGGACAGTCCTTCACTCTGTGACCCATGTCACCACATCCAAAACATCCATGGATCGACCCAGTATAACTTCCTTCATGCGATCAGCCACAGTCTCTACAAAACCTTGTCTCCGGCCTGACATATCGAGGGGTCTCCTTGATAATAGGATAGGCTCCGGGTCTCTCCAATCTGTCCCTCTGCACCTCAATCCTTCCTCTTCTGGAGGAACCTCTCCGAGCCTCTGTTTGGAAAAGTGCTGGCCTCTTGCCCTTATCTCTATTCACCGCTCTGAGCTCATTCTGGGATTGTACCATCTCAATCCCTCTTTCAATCTCTTGTGCTCGTCTCAGAGCATCTCCAAACTCAGTAATGCATAGCCCTATCAATCTATCTCTGATGACGGGCTTCAACCCATACACAAACTTCTCTGTGCGGAGCTCTTCACTCTTGAAGGTCTCTGGGTCATATCTCAATAGCGCTGTGAATTGGCTCTCATAGTCATCCACAGACATGTCACCCTGTACCAAACTTAAAAACTCGGCCTGTTTCTTTCTCTGAGCGGCCCGTGGTACATATTGGGTCCTAAAAGCTGTCTGAAACTCTTCCCAACCAATCACACCATGGTGGGACATCAAAATACCCTGGGTAGTACCCCACCAATCTTGAGCTCTCCCCTTCAGCATATAGGCACTCATACTGACCCTCTCAGCATCGGTGCACCCCAGGATATCAAATATAATTCTTAATTCCGTCAACCACTCCTCAGCCTCCGTAGGATCCTTCTTTCCCTTAAATGCGGGTGGATTCATCTTCAGAAAATCCCTTAGTCAGACCATGCTTCTATCCTCAGGCTGGGCGACGGGAGGCACTGGGGGCATGGGAGGTCCTTGTGGTGGTGTAGGGGTAGTATCCGAGGCATTAACTCCAAAGTGTTGCGCGAATAACACTGCCATCTGCTCAAAACCTTGCCTCACATCGGTCTCAATCTGATTAAATCGAGAGTTAGGACTCTCTGGTTGTGGGACAGGTGGCGGAGGGGACTCCGCCTGCCTCCTCGAACGACCTCGTCGTTTACTCATTCTCTATCTCAACTCGTCTCCTGCGCGTACATATCACAATCGATTGAAATCTCAATCCTCAATTTCAGTTCATGACCAGACTATTATAGACACTTGGGATGTATTCTATTTCACTTAACCGACACTAACAGTACTAGACACCCTAGGTTCTGATACCAAGAAAACTCTGACACGCCCCGAAAATGCGAAAAATAGGGCTAATTTAAAACTTTTTACTCATTAATTCACAATTAAGAGTGCATTCCTGTGCAGTGTCATACATCATCATAATTATTATGCCTCAGGATCTCATCACTAGGATTTAAATATCATATCAAATACATTAATCCTAACACATCCCATATAATGTTATACATCGAGTGTCTGCAATTACAATAATAGTCTGGGTACATGGAAAGATAAATATACCTCAAAGTACAAAATATATAGCCTGGAGCTCGAATCCTCCACTAGCCACTACTCCGTACGTCGCAGGGAAGTCATTATTCACTTGAAGAACTCTGGGGGGAAAGAAAAACAGGGTGAGCTTCTAAATCGCTCAGTAAATGGGGTAAGGAACTCATTTCATAAACCAAAATACACATCACAAAAGGTTTATTTGTATGTGAAACTCATTTGAAAACCATAGCATGAAAATACTCAAAACGACACTCTCATGTGTCAAGTCATGTGAAAACATGAAGTAAAAGGCTCACTCTAGAGCAATAACAAAGCATGTGAAAATAATGCGATAAACGCTTTCTCAATTAACGTGATAAAATCACTATAATAATAATGCACGTGGCACAGCCACTAAACATACGTGGCATAGCCACTGATTTAAATTCACATGTGGCATAGCCACTAAACACACGTGGCATAGACACTGAGTTAAATTTACATGTGGCACAGCCACAGGATAGGGTTTCACGTGGCAACGGCCACCAATTAGGATTCTCACGTGGCAACGGCCACCAAATAGGGTTTCTCACGTGGCAACGGCCACCAAATAGGGTTTCTCACGTGGCAACGGCCACCAAATAGGGTTTCTCACATGGCAACGACCACCAAATAGGGTTTCTCACGTTACCAGAACGGAGAAGAATCGGGCTTACATGCTACCAGAGCAATGCCCGGTGTGTACTCAGAATTACACACCTAAGTCTTAATCACATAAGACTAGTTTACCTTCACGTAGAACTCATAGTGGTTTTTCTCTCATAAAACTCATTTGAAAACCGTTTTGTACTCAACACAAAACATATTGAAACCGAGTCCCAACCGGCAAAACACGCACACATTTCTCAAATCTCAATATTGCCTTAACGTAGAACCCAGTTATAAACTCATAAAAACATTGGGTTCCAACCGGCTATAAAAATCGTGTGCAATTATATCTCAACACAAAACACTCAACATGCTTGTTTTATAAACCACAATTCATGCTAAAATAGTTTACAATTCACATACACAAATGGTTTAGATTTCCCTTACCTCTTTGCACCTCGTATAGTGCAATCGTTTCCCCCGTATCACGGACTAGCCTCGCATTCCACTCTGGAACTCCCGAGCTGTCCAAACGATGTTAAAACATCAATACTCAATTATCTCATAACCCTCAATTCTCAAAATCGAGCATAATTGCTCATAACACCTCAAATCTCTTGATTTCTCGTAACTTAACCCTAAACGACAACCTTATTCACAATATCTCAATGTCCTACATTTCTCATGCCAATTATCTAGGCTAATTCTCCACATTGTCTATATTTCCATTTATAGCACAAATTCTCAAAATTACCAAAATTATCAAATATCTACATTACTCCAACTACATTGCAATTTCATCAATCCCTAATCCTTTCTCAACTATTTCAACGCAATGACAACCACCAATAGCATCAAAATCAGCTCAAATATCAAGATCGAGGTTTAGAAATTACCCAAAGCTTGTGAGATGCACAACTCACGCCTCGATCCGATTCGTCCTTCGATTTCCAAGTATGTTGTTCTCCCTTTGATGAGGAACAACTTTCCTTCTTGCCACAACAGCTGATTCGATCGAAAATGGGGGATTTAGATGAGTGAGAAAGTTAGGTTTCGGTGGAAATGGGTTTGGAAGAGAGAGAAAGTGAAATTTCAGGAGAAAACACGGGTTCCTTATATAGACTGGAGGTAGGAGATCGATCTGCCTCTTGATGAGATCGATCTGCATTTGAAATTTGGGGACGATCTGGGCAATTTTATGCCTAGGAGATCGATCTGTCGAGGGGTGAGATCGATCTCTTTATGGCTTTATGAGATCGATCTGCTCCTAAGGAGATAGATCTTCTCCCCAAACAGAATCATTTGGAGATTGATCTCTTCCTCATGAGATCGATCCCTTCTCAAACAGATTCATAAGGAGATCGATCTCTTCCATTGGAGATCGATTTGCTCCTCAAATTTCCCCTTCCTCGTCATTTTTAACTCACCAGATCGATCTCTCCTTCTCCCAGATCGATCTGTCCTCATACTTCATGCTCATTTTACACACTTAACACATAAATCTCCAATTATAATTCCCACAATTTACTTAGCTCAATAAATTACACTTCAAATTCTTATTACATCAATAAAATATTTCTGAAATTCTCAGATCTCACATGTTATTATCAGAAGCTCACTCTTCAGTATATACAGTGCATCCGGGAAATAATAAATATATCAGAATCTCTGAAAAAGGTATTGGTGGTCAGGTTTAAGAAGAGACATTGTAGAGATTGTGGACAAGTGTCTCGTATGTCAACAGATTAAGGTAGAGCAAAAGAAGTTGCAGAATTATTGTAGCCTCTACCTATATTGATACAGAAATAGGAGCAAGTTACCATGAATTTCGTGATGGGTTACAGACGACCCTGATGAATCACGAGGCTATCTAGGTGATAGTCGATAGATTGATTAAGTCTACTGTGACGGCCCAGCCCAGCCTACACAGGCGCAACCCCTCATGGGCCCCTGGTCCGACTGCTATGACATCGTCCACTCAACCGTATTATCCTCTTTGGCAGCCCACAGGCCCCTCAAGGTTTTCTTTCGCGTCCCCAAGGGTTCGAACTCAGGACATCATGCCTGATTCGACACCCCTGGTATCATTGAGCTGGGCTGCCAAAGAGGACAATACGGTTGAGTGGACGATGTCATAGCAGTCGGACCAGGGGCCCATGAGGGGTTGCGCCTGTGTAATCTGGGCTGGGCTGTCACATCTACCCACCTTCTGGCTATGGAAATCCCCAGATACTCAGAGTGTGTAGGTGGATTTATCTGTATGGAAAATGGTGAAACGTTATGTAGCGTTCCAGTGAGAATGGTATCAGATAGTGTAACGACCCTTGACCCTTGAAAATTGAGAAATTTTTTTTAAATTTAATTTACCCACTTATTCCCTTATTCACTTAGGTTGTATTCTTGTGCAGTGTCAAAACACTTTTCCTAATTCTTTACTCGTAATTATAATTAATTTCCATACTTTAACTTATATGGCCGATAGAAATTTCGACAGCATAATGACTTATATATGAGCCTACCCACCTGCAATTCAGTTGTTTTCGACAATCCTAGATATCCACAACTACCAAGCATGCTTTCCAACAATCCTAGATATCTACAACTACCAAGCATACTTTCCCAATCCACTTTTACAACTCAATATATCGATATCGATTAATACCAATCATCTTACAACCTAGTCCCAAGAATCATATTCTTTACATCATTTCCTTACAAATTACATCCCAAAAAATATTCACAATATATGTGTCTACGCATACAGATATGTCTGGTACAGGAATGTAAATGTATACTTTTTTGCGTGTACAAAAAAGTAGCCTATGGTAGTTCTTCCCACTAGCCTACGTCGTGTACGCGGCAGGTAGCGTCTATAGATTTACTACAAATGATCTGAAGGTAGAGGGGTGAGCTTTCGGGGAAAAGCCCAATAAGATAATACTCTTAAAGCAGTTTTGATATATAAAAGCATGTGAAATTGTTCATGGAACGAAACTTAATGCAATACATAAATTGCCATTCCATGCATAATCCTCATAAACATTTCATGGATATTTCGTAATCATTTCGTAAACGTTTAATGAATATTTCATAATCATTTCATAAACATTTCATGAATATTTCGTAATCATTTCATAAACGTTTCATGAATATTTCGTAATTGTTTCATAAACATTTCATGCATATTTCATAATCATTTCGTAAGCATTTCATGAATATTTCATAATCATTTCGTAAACATTTCATGAATATTTCATAATCATTTCATAATCATTTCAAGAAGATTTTATAATCATTTCGTATACATCCCATGAATATTTCATAATAATTTCGTAAACATCTCATGAATATTTCATAATCATTTCGTAAACATTTCATGCATATTTCATAATCATTTCATAAACATTTCATGATTATTTCATAATCGTTTCATAAACATTTCATGAAGATTTCATAATCATTTCGTAAACATCTCATGAATATTTCATAATCATTTCGTAAACATGTCATGCATATTTCATAATCATTTCATAAACATTTCATGAATATTTCATAATCATTTCATAAACATTTTATGAATATTTCATAATCATTTCATAAACATTTCATGAATATTTCATAATCACTTCATGAACATTTCATGAAGATTTCATAATCATTTCGTAAACATCTCATGAATATTTCATAATCATTTCATAAACATTTCATGAATATTTCATAATCATTTCATGAAGCATATCGGTCGTAACCAATAATCGTATATGTGAGATCTAAGAATTTCAGACATATTTTAATTATGTAATATGAACTTGAAGTGTAATTTATTGAGCTAAGTGAATTGTGGGAATTATATTTGGAGATTTATATGTTAAGTGTCTAAAATAAGGGTGAAACTAAGAGGTCAGATCGATCTTGGGGAAGGAGAGATCGATCTGGTGAGTTAAAAATGACAAGAAGGAGGAATTTAAGGAGCAGATCGATCTCCAATGGAAGAGGATCGATCTCCTTATGATTCTGTTTGAGGGAAGATCGATCTCATGAGGAAGGGATCGATCTCCAAATGATTCTGTTTGGGAGAAGATCGATCTCCTCAAGGAGCAAATCGATCTCATAAAGCCATAAAGAGATCGATCTCACCCCTCGACAGATCAATCTCCTAGGCATAAAATTACCCCAAATCGTCTCCAAATTCAAATATAGATCGATCTCATCAAGAGCTAGATCGATCTCTCACCCTCAGTCTATATAAGGAACCCATGCTTTCTCCTAGAATTTCATTTTCTCTCTCTTTCAACCCCTATTTTCACCGAGCCCTAGCTTTCTCACTCATCCAGAGCACCCGTTTCCGTCCAAATCAGAGGCTGTGGCAAGAAGGAAAGTTGTTCCTCATCAAAAGGAGAACAACATACTTGGAAATCGTAAGACGAATTGAATCGAGGCAAGAGATAAGCTCTCCACAAGTTTTGGGTAATTTTTAAACCTCGATCTTGATATTTGAGATGATTTTGGTAATGATAGTTGTGGGCATTGTGTTGAAGTAGTTGGAAAATGATTAGGGATTGATGAAATTACAATGTAGTTGGAGTGATGTTGATATTTAGCAATTTTGGTAATTTTGGGAATTTTGAGCTATAAATGGAAATTTAGACAATGTGGTGAATTAGCATAGATAATTGGGCATGAGAAATGTAGGACGTTGAGATGTTGTGAATGAGATTGTAGTTTAGGGTAGAGTTACGAGAATCAAGAGATTTTAGGTGTTGTGAGCAATTATGCTCGATTTTGAGAATTGAGGTATTGTGATGATGAATATTGATGTTTTAACATCGTTTGGACAGCTCGGGAGTTCCAGAATGGAATGTGAGACTAGCCCGTGACAAGGGGGAAACAATTGCACTATACGAGGTGCAAAGAGGTAAGGGAAATTAAACCAATTTTGTATGTGA
This sequence comes from Firmiana major, assembly GCA_033439115.1. Lineage (NCBI taxonomy): Eukaryota > Viridiplantae > Streptophyta > Magnoliopsida > Malvales > Malvaceae > Firmiana > Firmiana major. The sequence goes on along the minus strand of CM065896.1, from coordinate 45,932,685 downwards.
TTTTGAACTATTATAGCATGATTTGTGATTTATAAAACAAGCATGTTTGATGTGTTGTGTTTTTATGAGAATGCACACGATTTTTATAGCTGGTTGGAGCCCAATGTTTTTATGAGTTTATAATTAGGCTCTACGTTAAGGCGATCTTGAGATTTGAGAAATGTGTGCGTGTTTGGCCGGTTGGGACTCGGTTTCAATATGTTTTGTGTTGAGTACAAAACAGTTTTAAATGAGTTTTGTGAGAGAAAAATGACCATGAGTTCTACGTGAAGGCAAACCAGTCTTATGTGACAAGACTTAGGTGTCTGATTCTGAGTACACACCGGGCATTGCTCTTGTAGCATGTATGCCCGATTCTTCTCCGTTCTGGTAACGTGAGAAACCCCATTCTGTGGCTATGCCACGTATATTTGGTGGCCGTTGCCACATGAGAAACATATTTGGTGGCCGTTGCCACGTGAGAACCCTATTTGGTGGCCGTTGCCACGTGAGAACCCTATTTGGTGGCCGTTGCCACGTGAGAACCCTATTTGGTGGCCGTTACAACGTGAAAACCCGAATTGGTGGCCGTTGCCACGTGAGATCCCCCATTCAGTGGCTATGCCACGTATATTTGGTGGTCGTTGCCACGTGAAACCCTATCCTGTGGCTGTGCCACGTGTGAACTTAAATCAGTGGCTATGCCACGTATATTTGGTGGCCGTTGCCACGTGAAACCCTATCCTGTGGCTGTGCCACGTGTGAATTTAAATCAGTGGCTATGCCACGTGTGTTTAGTGGCTGCGCCACGTACATTATTATCACAGTGATTTTATCACGTTTATTGAGAAAGCGATTATCGCATTACTTTCACATGCTTTGTTATTGCTCTAGACTGAGCCTTTTTACTTCATGTTTTGACATGATTTGAGATATGAGAATATCGTTTTGAGTACTTTCATACTATGGTTTTCAAATAAGTTTAATGAGTTTCACATACAAATAAATATTTTATGATGTGCATTTTGGTTTATGAAATGAGTCCTTTACCCCCTTTACTGAGCGATTTAGAAGCTCACCCTGTTTTCTTTCCCCCCAGATTTCTTCAAGTGAAAAAAGGGTTTCCCTGCGACGTACGGTGTAGTGGTTAGTGGAGGACTTGAGCTCCAGACTATATATTATATTTTGAGGTATCTTTTATCTTTTCATGTACCCAGACAATTATTGTAATTGCAGACACTTGATGTATAACATTGTATGGGATGTATTAGGATTAATTAACTTAATATTGAGTAATGTATATGATACGATACATGTTATCTAGTGATGAGATCCTGAGGTATGATAAATGTGATGATGTATGACACTGCACAAGAATGCACCCTTAATTGTGAATTGATGAGTAAAAAGTTTTTAAATTACCCTATTTTCCACGTTTTTGGGGCGTGACAGAGCTTTCTTGGTATCAGAGCCTAGGGTGTCTAGTACTGTCAGTATCGGTTAAGTGAAATAGAATACATCCCAAGTTTCTGTAATAGTCTGGTCATGAACTGAAACTGAGGATTGAGATTACAATCAATTTTGATATGTACGCGCAAGAGACGAGTTAAGATAGAGAATGAGTGGACGACGAGGTCGTTCGAGGAGGCAGGCAGAGTCCCCTCCACCACCAGCCCCACAACTAGAGAGTCCTAACTCTCGATTTAATCGGATTGAGATCGATGTGAGGTAAGGTTTTGAGCAGATGGCAGCGTTATTCGCGCAACACTTTGGAGTTAATGCCTCGGGTACTACTCCTACACCACCACAAGGACCTCCCATACCCCCAGTGCCTCCCGTCACTCAGCTTGAGGACAGAAGTATGGTCCGACTGAAGGACTTTCTGAAGATGAATCTACCCGTATTTAGGTGAAAGAAGGATCCTACAGAGGCTGAGGAGTGGCTGACAGAGTTGAGAATTATATTTAATTATCTAGGATGCACCGATGCTGAGAGGGTCAGTATGAGTATATATATGTTGAAGGGGAGAGCTCAAGATTGGTGGGGTACTACCCAAGGTATTTTGATGTCCCGCCAGGACGTGATTGGTTGGGAAGAGTTTCAGATAGCCTTTAGGACCAATGTACCACGAGCCACCCAGAGAAAGAAACAGGTCGAGTTTTTGAGTTTGGTACAGGGTGACATGTCTGTGGATGACTATGAGAGCCAATTCACCGCGCTATTGAGATATGACCCAGAGACCTTTAAGAATGAAGAGCTCCGCACAGAGAAGTTTGTGTATGGATTGAAGCCCGTCATCAGAGATAGATTGATAGGGCTATGTATTACTGAGTTTGGAGATGCTCTGAGACGAGCACAAGAGATTGAAAGAGGAATTGAAATGGTACAATCCCAGAATGAGCTCAGAGCGGTGAATAGAGATAAGGGCAAGAGGCCAGCGATTTTCCAAACAGAGGCTCGGAGAGGTTCCTTCAGAAGAGGAAGGATTGAGGTGTAGAAGGGCAGATTAGAGAGACCCAGAGGTTACCCTAACATTAGAGAGACCCCTCGAGATGTCAGGCCTGAGACAAGGTTTTGCAGAAATTATGGCCGAATACATGAGGGAAGTTGAACTGGGTCGATCCATGGATGTTTTAGATGTGGAGACATGGGTCATATGGTGAGGGATTAGCCTCAACCTCAGAAACCACATGTCTTGGAGCCCACTAGACAACAGCCTTAGAGGGTGAATCCCCAGAGACGGGCCACTGCCGCAGAGAAAGGAAAGAGACCTGTTACACATGGACGTGTGTTTGCCCTGGATAAGGAGACCGCAGACACTTCTGCAGAAATTATAAGAGGTACACTCTCTGTCTGTAATAATAAGGCTCATGTGTTGATTGATTCAGGATCCACACATTTGTTTATTTCTGAGCATTTTGCATGTAGATTAAATTTGGAGTTTGAACCCCTAGAGTATATACTACATGTAAATACCCCTATGCGTGAATCCCAGAGAACTGAATTAATCTGTAGAGGATGTGAAATAAAGGTGGGAGATAGAGTGATGTTAGCAGATCTAATCATGTTGAATATACATAGGTTTGATGTAATTTTGGGGATGGATTGGTTGGCAACCAATCGAGTGAGTTTAGATTGCTACACTAAGATTGTAACTTTCTCCCTACCTGAACCTTATAGTGTACGGTTGAGATATTGAGGAAATGAATATGTGGAATTCTAGTAAGTAATTTGAGAATTTTAATATTATTTTGGAGAATATTAAATATGATTGTTCATATGAAGGTTATGAGACACTCATCTCAGACGATGAGCGAGAACATCTGAGGATTGAGGATATACCTGTGGTTTGCGAATTTCTGGATGTTTTTCCAGATGAGTTACCAGGTTTACCACCAGAGAGAGAACTGGAGCTTACCATTGATTTGGTACCAGATACTCAACCGATCTCTAAACCTCCCTACAGGATGGCATTAGTGGAACTTGAGGAATTGAAGAAACAACTACAGGAGTTATTGGATCGAGGGTTTATTAGACCCAGTGTTTCGCCGTGGGGAGCACCAGTTTTATTTGTTAAGAAGCAGGATGGTAGTCTCAGATTATGCGTAGACTACCGATTGTTGAATAAAGCCACGGTGAAAATAAATATACATTGCCCAGGATTGATGATCTACTTGATCAGCTGAGAGGGGCATCAGTCTTTTTCTAAGATTGATTTGAGATCAGGCTATCACCAATTGAGGATCAAGGAAGAAGATATTCCAAAGACGGCCTTCAAGACAAGGTATGGCCATTATGAATTTCTGGTGATGTCCTTTGGATTGACGAACGCCCCTGCAGCATTTATGAGATTGATGAACGAGGTGTTCAGAGACTATCTGGATAAGTTTGTGATAGTCTTTATTGATGATATCCTGGTGTACTCTCAGTCGTATGAGGAGCATGCACAGCATTTGTGGTTAGACTTCAGATACTCTGAGATAAACAATTATATGGAAAGCTTAGTAAGTGTGAATTTTGGTTGGATCGGATAGCTTTCCTTGGTCATATAGTCTCAGAGGAAGGAGTATCAGTGGATCCAAGTAAAGTGGAGGCTGTGCTTAATTAGGAGAGACCGAGGACAGTTACTGAGGTACGAAGCTTCCTTGGTTTGGCAGGGTATTACAGAAGATTTGTGGAAGGATTTTCCAGGATTACCGCCCCTTTGACTAAACTCACACACAAGGAAACTCCGTTTATATGGACTGATCAATGTGAGCTCAGTTTTTAGGAGTTAAAGAGGAGATTGACAGCGGCACCTGTGTTAACTATTCCTGAGGGATCAGGAGGGTTTTCTGTTTATAGTGATGCTTCTCATCAAGGATTGGGGTGTGTGCATATGCAGCATGAAAGAGTGGTCACATATGGATCGCGACAGTTGAAAGACCATGAGCGGAATTACCCACACATGATTTAGAGTTAGCCGTTGTGGTATTTGCCTTAAAGATCTGGCGACACTACTTATATGGGGAAAGATTCCAGATCTTCACTGATCACAAGAGTTTGAGATATCTCTTTGATCAGAAAGAGTTAAACATGAGACAAAGGAGATGGATGGAACTCCTTAAGGATTATGACTGCGAGATTCTATATCATCCGGGTAAGGCGAATGTAGTTGCTGATGCCCTGAGCAGGAAGAGTATGATATCTGCTATGATGATCAGGGAATGGGATTTACTGGAGCAGTTTGTCAAACTTCGGATCAAAGTTAAAGAGATAGAGACTAGATTTTTGGCTAGCTTGCGAATAGAGCCCAGGATCATGGATCGGATGAGAAATGGGCAGCGCAGTGATCAGAGATTGATAAATATGGTTAGCCAAGCTGAACAGAGTTCGCAGTCGGATCTCACCATCAGTGAGGATGGATTGTTGAGATTCAGAGGATGAATTTGTGTACCGGACGATGATACCCTAAAGAGACAGATACTGAGAGAATCCCATTGCTCGCGATACACCATGCACCCCAGGAGTACTAAGATTTATCGAGATTTGAGAAAGGTGTACTGGTGGAGTGGTATGAAGCGAGACGTACATAGCCAGGTGTTTAGTATGCCAGCAAGTGAAAGCTGAGCATCAAAAGCCCGGAGGACTACTACAGCCCTTACCTGTACCTACATGAAAATGGGAGCATGTCACTATGGACTTTATTATGGGTTTACCTAGGACCCGAAGAGGTCATGATGTTATATGGGTTATAGTGGATAGATTGACCAAGAGTTCCCACTTCCTTGCCATCAAGAGCACAGATACTGTGGATGCCTTAGCTGAGTTGTATGTCAGCGAGATAGCTAGATTACATGGGGCTCCAGTGAGTATTACTTCTGATAGAGATTCTCGATTTACTTCCAGATTTTGGACCCAGTTTCAGGAGTCCATGGGATCTTGATTGAGTTTCAGTACCGCCTATCATCCTCAGACAGATGGTCAGTTAGAGAGGACTATTCAGACCTTGGAGGATATGTTGAGGGCGTGTACGATGGATTTTAAGGGATCATGGGATGATCACCTGCCCCTAGCAGAGTTTGCATACAATAACAGCTATCATGCGAGTATTAGAATGACACCTTTTGAGGCTCTATATGGTAGGAGGTGTAGATCCCCTGTAGCTTGGGAAGAGGTCGGTGACAGAGTTTTACATTCTGTACAGCCTGCTCAACAAGCTCGGGAGCATTTATCTTTCTATCATCGACTTCTTCCCAAGCTACAGGGGATCTACACCTCCTACCATGCGATTTGGGAAGAAAGGGAAATTGAGTCCTCGATACATAGGACCATTCGAGATTCTTGAGAGAGTGGGAGAGGTAGCTTACAGATTAGCATTACCCCCACAGATGTCCAGAATACACAATGTTTCTCATGTGTCTATGTTGAGGAAGTACCACCTGGACCCTTCTCATGTCATAGAGTATGACGAGATGGACATTCAAGAGGATATGAGCTATACTAAGGAACCTGTCCGGATTCTCGATAGAAAGGAGAAGGTACTAAGAACTAAGAGCATCCCATTAGTGTAAGTTTTGTGGAAACATCACTCAATGGAAGAGGCAACGTGGGAACTAGAGAATTTCATGAAGGAGAAATACCCCCATCAATTTGACTAGTTAAGTTGAATTTGGAGGACCAAATTCTTTTTAAGGTGGGGAGGATGTGAGATCTAAGAATTTCAGACATATTTTAATTATGTAATATGAACTTGAAGTGCAATTTATTGAGCTAAGTGAATTATGGGAATTATATTTGGAGATTTATATGTTAAGTGTCTAAAATAAGGGTGAAACTAAGAGGTCAGATCGATCTTGGGGAAGGAGAGATCGATCTGGTGAGTTAAAAATGACAAGAAGGAGGAATTTAAGGAGCAGATCGATCTCCAATGGAAGAGGATCGATCTCCATATGATTTTGTTTGAGAGAAGATCGATCTCATGAGGAAGGGATCGATCTCCAAATGATTCTGTTTGGGAGAAGATCGATCTCCTCAAGGAGCAGATCGATCTCATAAAGCCATAAAGAGATCAATCTCACCCCTCGACAGATCGATCTCCTAGGCATAAAATTACCCCAAATCGTCTCCAAATTCAAATGTAGATCGATCTCATCAAGAGCCAGATCAATCTCTTACCCTCAGTCTATATAAGGAACCCCTGTTTTCTCCTGTAATTTCATTTTCTCTCTCTTCCAACCCCCATTTTCACCGAGCCCTAGCTTTCTCACTCATCCAGAGCACCCGTTTCCGTCCAAATCAGAGGCTGTGGCAAGAAGGAAAGTTGTTCCTCATCAAAGGGAGAACAACATACTTGGAAATCGTAAGACGGATTGAATCGAGGCAAGAGATAAGCTCTCCACAAGTTTTGGGTAATTTCTAAACCTCGATCTTGATATTTGAGATGATTTTGGTAATGATAGTTGTGGGCATTGTGTTGAAGTAGTTGGAAAATGATTAGGGATTGATGAAATTACAATGTAGTTGGAGTGATGTTGATATTTAGCAATTTTGGTAGTTTTGGGAATTTTGAGCTATAAATGGAAATTTAGACAATGTGGTGAATTAGCATAGATAATTGGGCATGAGAAATGTAGGACGTTGAGATGTTGTGAATGAGATTGTAGTTTAGGGTAGAGTTACGAGAATCAAGAGATTTGAGGTGTTGTGAGCAATTATGCTCGATTTTGAGAATTGAGGTACTGTGATGATGAATATTGATGTTTTAACATCGTTTGGACAGCTCGGGAGTTCCAGAGTGGAATGCGAGACAAGTCCGTGACAAGGGGGAAACAATTGCACTATACGAGGTGCAAAGAGGTAAGGGAAATTAAACCAATTTTGTATGTGATTTTGAACTATTATAGCATGATTTGTGATTTATAAAACAAGCATGTTTGATGTGTTGTGTTTTTATGAGAATGCACATGATTTTTATAGCCGATTGGAGCCCAATGTTTTTATGAGTTTATAATTGGGCTCTACCTTAAGGAGATCTTGAGATTTGAGAAATGTGTGCGTGTTTTGCCGGTTGGGACTCGGTTTCAATATGTTTTGTGTTGAGTACAAAACGGTTCTAAATGAGTTTTATGAGAGAAAAACCACCATGAGTTCTACGTGAAGGCAAACCAGTCTTATGTGATAAGACTTAGGTGTGTGATTCTAAGTACACACCGGGCATTGCTCTGGTAGCATGTAAGCTCAATTCTTCTCTGTTCTGGTAACGTGAGAAACCCCATTCTGTGGCTATGCCACGTATATTTGGTGGCCGTTGCCACGTGAGAACCGTATTTGGTGGCCGTTGCCACGTGAGAACCCTATTTGGTGGCCGTTGCCACGTGAGAACCCTAATTGGTGGTCGTTGCCACGTGAGATCCCCTATTCAGTGTTATGCCACGTATATTTGGTGGCCGTTGCCACGTGAAACCCTATCTTGTGGCTGTGCCACATGTGAACTTAAATCAGTGGCTATGCTATGTATATTTGGTGGCCATTGCCACGTGAAACCCTATCATGTGGCTGTGCCACGTGTGAATTTAAATCAGTGGCTATGCCACGTGTGTTTAGTGGCTGCGCCACGTACATTATTATCACAGTGATTTTATCACGTTTATTGAGAAAGCGATTATCGCATTACTTTCACATGCTTTGTTATTGCTCTAGACTGAGCCTTTTTACTTCATGTTTTCACATGATTTGAGATATGAGAATATCGTTTTGAGTACTTTCATGCTATGGTTTTCAAATAAGTATAATGAGTTTCAAATACAAATAAATATTTTATGATGTGCATTTTGGTTTATGAAATGAGTCCCTTACCCCCTTTACTGAGCGATTTAGAAGCTCACCCTGTTTTCTTTCCCCCCAGATTTCTTCAAGTAAAAAAAGGGTTTCCCTGCGACGTACGGAGTAGTGGCTAGTGGAGGACTTGAGCTCCAGGCTATATATTGTATTTTGAGGTATCTTTTTTCTTTTCATGTACCCAGACAATTATTGTAATTGCAGACACTTGATGTATAACATTGTATGGGATGTATTAGGATTAATTTACTTAATATTGAGTAATGTATATGATACGATACATGTTATCTAGTGATGAAATCCTGAGGTATGATAAATGTGATGATGTATGACACTGCACAAGAATGCACCCTTAATTGTGAATTGATGAGTAAAAAGTTTTTAAATTGCCCTATTTTCCGCGTTTTCGGGGCTTGACAGTATAAATCATGAAAACACATATTCATTCATCGTAGTCGATTTTCATAATTAAATCGAGGAGACTATGCTATAACTAAGTCATGCGATACGTGCCATTCTCCGTAGAGAGTCATCATACCTATGGCCATGGTAAGGGGGGCTGTAGACTGGATCAGGTTCGTACAGCAATAATAATTATAAGCATGGGTAGTATTTTCTTATTTCTTATCATATACTAGCACATAGCTAGGGCACGGGCACCTGTGGCACTCACCGTGCGAGGAACATTCATGAGTGCTGCGCGGGCACGATATACTACCAATACATCATCATAAACCACCAGTAGCACGACATCTTTCACACAGGTTGAGTCAAGCGCTAAAGGGGCCAACGTACCGGCACCCCAAGTGGTGTAGCGGGAACACCACAAGAAGTAACCATGCATGAAGCCTATAGTCTCAAAATAGAGTTTCCAAAATCTTTCTTGGGTTTTATAACTCATAAACTCATATCGAGTAATAAAATCGAATTCCTTGAAATCTGAAAACTCTTTCATAAAACAAAAAGACTGTGTGGCACTTTGTTCCCGCAGGACTCAAGAGGTGGCCCCCACAATCCCCTTTCGGAAACAAGTTTCTTTTCTTACATACTTTTGAAATTGTCAAAAGTTTCTTTAACGATATGGATATAAAAACATAAATAATGTAAAACATCCATATGCTTCATACCTTAGGAAATTCATTTCACAACATGGAAGGTACTCGGGGAATTTTTCAATAAATTAAAACATGCATCGTAAATAGTTTCACAAGTATGAAAGCATTGACAAATCATTTCAAATCATATGCTCTTTCATAAAATCATTTATCGGTGAAACAAAAATGCATTATCAGAACTAAGTTAAATAATACCCCTTACCTCGATTTATCGGATATCCCGAATTCGAGTGGTGACGCCTCTTAGTACCTCCTTTAATTCCTTCTACGATTCCCCTACACTGAAATCGTTGACTTAGCACCCATTCATGTGAATCATCCGAATTGCGTTAAAATCGTAACCTATCGTTACTACTACGTGTGTACGTATTATTGTATATACTTAGGCCAACACGCACGTTTATATATTTTCTCTTACCACATATTATTTTGTATGTGCAAATATTGACATACACCTTATTATATACATCTACATGTATATACTCATGAACATATATATATATATATACACTCCTATATGTATATATATATATATACTTTTATTTGTTTTCATGTTTCCCTATCTCATATATATACATTCTTTGTATATACATATACTAGCACACATTCATCTTATATACCCCCACATGTATATGCACCTAAATAAATATATATATATATATATATTATCATTGTTTTCCATTTTTCATTATCATATATGCATACATATTTTTTTTGTACAAATACTAGCATATTTATTCATTATATACACCTATATGTATATGCACCTAAATATATATATATACACTCCTATATATATTATTATTGTTTTCCCATTTTTTCTCCTTATCACATATACATACATATTTGCCTACTCCTCATCATTCCCATTTTTGTCTAATTAAATCTACACTAACATGCTTATATCTCAATCTATATGTACATGTCTACTAAATATACATATATACATAAATATACCATTTACATTTTCTATTTTCTTTTTCTTCTTTCTTTTTTTTCTTTTCTCCTTTTCTTTTTTCCTCTCTCGGTCAGCCCCCCTTCTTCTTTGATTTGTTTCAATTTGCAGCCCCTGCCTCCTTCTTCCAATCTCCTGCCTCTCAGTTTCACTTCCTCCTTCGGTCTCCCTCGATTAGCTGCTGTTGTCTGCTTTACTGCCTCACGGTTTCTTCCTCAATTCAGCTTCAATTCCTTTCTCACTCAATTAGCTACTGCTGTCTGCTTCACTGCCTCACGGTTTCTCCCTCAATCCTCAATTCCAACCCTTTCTTTAGCTCTTGGTTCCAGCTGCTGTCTTCTGCCTTCGTTTTCTTCTTCGATTGCTTCTCGATTTTCAGCTTCAAATCTCAGTCTTCTTCTTCCCTTCGATTCTGCTAGCTCTTTAATCTCAATTTTGTTTCAGATTCTCCTCTCTTGCCTCTGTTCCAGCCCTCATTCCCAGTTTCGTTTTTCTACTCCCACGCCGACCCAGCTCTCTCTTTCTTTCTCCTCTCTTCCTCAGTCAGCAGCTTCCCTTCTCTTCTTCTCTTTTCTGGTTTTGCTTCCATTTTTATTTTAAATTGTCTCATGCTTTATTTATTTTTTTTCTTTTAACACATATATATTAAATACTATACATTATATAATATATATATTTGTTATATATATATATATATATATATTATTGCCTATCCATTTAAATTTGTTTAGTATATATAGATATATACATATACACCTATGTATATATCTATATATATACATTTTCTTGTATAATTTATCCAAAAACATAATATCATGTCTTCCAAGAAATTTTCCTTATTCCAAAAATGAAATAGTATCGGGATTTCATCATTCTTCATAAATTCTCGATACAAGTGTTTACATCAACAAATTTCAACTAACAAATTTAAAATTTTCCAAATCCCTCCGTGCTTGCATTTGCTTTATCACTTCTTGTATCTTCGGGTTCCCAATCATTCACGGGCTTCTCAGCTCCTATATTTCCTCGAGTCCTATAACGAATAATCACACTTCCATTAATATATATTATTTCCATTTTTATATAATCTAATTAAATGTAGGAAATTTGTGGGGTTTACATTCTCCCCACCTTAAAAGAATTTGGTCCTCCAAATTCATTCGAGTCCATCTGTCTACGATCACCCAGATTGTATTATGCCCCTTTCGGGTCCTTAGTAATCCCATTATGAAATCCATAGTAATGTGCACCCATTTCCAAGTAGGCACTAGAAGAAACTTAAGTAACCCCGCTGGTCTTTGGTGTTCGATCTTAATCTGTTGGCAAATCAAATACTTGGCCACAAACTTAGCTACATATCTTTTCATACTGACCAACCAATACACCTTTCATAAGTCATGGAACATCTTAGTGCTTCCCGGGTGGATGGTGTACCGAGAACAATGGGACTCCTTTAAGATCCTTTGTCGTAGGGCATCATCGTTTGAGACACCAAACTTATCATAATTTCCTATTTATCCTTAATGAGAACTTATTCTTAATTTATCTCACTTGATCCAAATCACTTCACATACCAGAGATATTCGTACCTTGCATACATCTCTTATTCCAATATGACTCGTATATTTAAGATTTACCTCATTTCAAAGCTTAACTCATTTCGTGCCTCAATTATCGCAAAATTCTTTCCTTATTCCAATTAAGTCTCACATTCAAAATGTAAGAACATAGAAATTTCAATCCTTAGATTCAATACTTAATCCATATTCTAAAGTTTCCTTATATCTCACACTCTGAATCCTCATTATAGTTTGAATCTTTCCCATTAACATGTAAGCTATGTTTGGAAAATCCTACTTACACCCATTCTTAATACACTGTGGCCCAAGAGACTACGAGTCTCCTTACAATTTAATACCAGTATACTCCAAAGTGGGTCACTCGGTCCAAAAATCTCCCCTTCATATAGTTCTTATAATTACTCTCTCAGCATCACTAATCCAAGCAAGGTCTGTGAGACCCCGTATATGTAAAGTTGTAATGTGTAATGAAATGGACTTGTAATGTAAAGTATGATTGATGTAAGTCCATGGATTCAATGTATGTATGTGTAATATGATTTGTAACGTACATACAAGTTCCATTGAGTTTGAATATGAAGAAATAAGTCCTTATAAGTGTTGGATGTGATTGAAACTCAAAATGGGTGGTGTGGTAAATGGAAGGAAGTTGCATGAATATAAATGCTTCCATTTGGTTTTATGGAGCATACCTTTGGACATACAATGAATGCACACAAGTTTCAATGTGCATAAGGTATGAATGGATGCCATTTTCAAGTTATAAAGGTGGATGGATGAGAAAATGGCCATGGCAATAGATCTAGGATGTGTTAGTATGAGTTGCAGCAAGGAAACTGCAGGAAATCTGGAAAACATGAAGGCCAGATCGATCTCATAAGATGAGAGATCGATCTGGAAGAGACAGAATGCTCTTATTTGGGTAATGAAATAGAGCAGATCGATCTCCAGAGGTGCCAGATCGATCTCCTAAGCATTCTGTAATGAAAAGATCGATCCTCAAGCACCCAGATCGATCTCCTTAGCTCTCTGTTTGGGACCAGATCGATCTCATGCTTCGACAGATCGATCTCATGCTTAAAATTTCGTGAAAATGAGAGATTTAAGGGGACCAGATCGATCTCCTCTTGGACCAGATCGATCTCCTCAAGCTATTTCTATATAAGGAGGGCTGAAAATCTGAAAATTTTGGGAAAAACACCAATCTTCCATTTCTAACCCAAAAACCTAACTTTCTCTCTCTAAAATCAGCCATTTCCAGCAAGAATTGAGGGGAGACCATTAGACATTAAGTTGTTCATCTTGAGGAAGAGAACAACATAGTTGAAACCCAAAATTCCATTGTGGGTATTGAAGGAGATAAGGGCATTGACATTTGGAGCAAGAACAAAAATCATATTTGGTCGGATTCTAACACTCCAATCCAAGCACATTGTCTATTTAATTGATTTTGGAGTTGTTCGGCATGAGTATGTATGGATGGAAACACCTAGGTTGTGTTAGAAACTAATGTAACCTAGAAAATGGAATGCCTCTAGTGTGAGAAAGTATGATTTCGGGAATTGGTGGTTTATGGGTTATGATAAGTTGTTAAATGAGTAATGTGGGTGATTTGGAATGGTTATGTGGAGTTATAATGTGGGTTTAAGTGAAATTATGAAAATGAGCATGTAAATGCTTGACAAATGCCATAGTGAGGGAATTCATGAAATATGAACACTATGAGCTTAATGTCGATTTAATATCGATTTGGAATAAGTTAATAGGCCTAAAAGAATCCATAGACTCGAGTTTTAGGCAAAATAATGAAACGAGGCCTCATAAGCGTTAATAGAAAACTATAGGTCGAATTGACTATAGTGAACGCACGATGTCATATTATATGGATCGAATAAAATGCGGGATACGATTTTGTGCAGTCCCGAAGAGTTCGTTGAAGACGAATCGAACCGTACGAGTAAGCAGCTTAAGGAAGTGGAATCACGCATCGCAATTCCAGGTAAGGGAATTCTGTAAGTATATAGAGGTAGCTGCTCGTATTTTGTGGGTGTATAGGGCTTTGGAAATGTGCATGGATTTATAGAAATGTGTTTTGAAGATGTATGGATGTGACTATGAATAATTGTATGAGATTTGGTGGTTGAAATGGTATTGTAAAGAAATGGGATAGTAAGGCTAATAATTGCATAAATCTAATGTTTTGATGTTTTTCAAAACGGAATTGCTTGTTTTAAGCAAGCTTATAGATGGGCCGGCTAGTGTTTTATTGATGTTGTGGAAAAGCATTTGTGAAGTGCTAAACCCGATTGCCGGGATTGTTTGATTGTGTATGAGCCGCCTATCGTATTTGCATGATATAAATCGCGCTAGAGCCTCGCTCGCGCTGGATTTCTATGTTTTCACTTGGTTGATACGTGCTTGAGCTTAGCTCGCACTTTGATTTGAATTGTGATGATGTTTTATAAACAGTACTGGAGCTTACGCTCATACTTGGATTTAAGTGGTTTTTCTTATGCATATAATCGTACTGGAGCTATGCTCGTACGTGGTTTCTTCATATTTTATGCATAAATGTCGTACTAGAGTGTTGCTCGTACGAAGTGATTGGTTTTGATGCATGAATTCGCGCTAGAGCGTAGCTCGCGCCGGTTTTCACACTGTGGTATGTATGAGGCCGTGGTGAGAGATACGGATTAACTCAGGGAACCCAACAGGCCTGACAGACCTCTTGAGTGGGGTGAGGGTGAGGGGCTAGAACCTGACATAATCCATTCAGGGAACCCAACAGGCCTAACAGACCTCTTTAGTAGGGTGAGGGTGAGGGGCTAGGACCTGAATCAGGGAACCCAACAGGGGCGAGCAAGGCAATGAGGGGCTAGGACCTGGTATTGAGGTTACTCCCACGCGCTCTTGAGACTATAAAGGTTACACTTGGTATGGGGTAGATAAGACCTACGATAGGCACCCCCAACCATGTTATGGATCCTCGGAGTACGATGTACCGTGTATATCACATGGAGTACGATGTACCGCGTGGTGGTTACTTGATTTGAGAAAGTCTGGCGGAGAACTAACCCACCTTCGTGCCAGCATGATACCCCGCACATCGGGATCCGTGTGGTCTGGGATGATATGTGACAATTGGCCAACGTAGTCACTTGAGATATAGTAACCTGTCTCCTTGCTTGATTTACTTACTACCACATGATTTTAAATCTCTAAGTGTGATTTGTGATTGTGTAAGGTAGACCCGAAGGAGGGGTCGAGCCTCGTGGATTTGATTTGTGAAATTAAAATGAGGTTGTGATTGTGAATTGATGTGAGGGGATTGTATGTGTTGATAAAGAGTTTTATGACGTGGGTTTAAAAAGGAGGTTTCTTAATGAATTGCCCTTTTTATGAATTTAAATTAGATCGAGCATGAGATGATTTATACATGATGTTTTTACCAAGTTTCATATGCCAATGGACATGATTTTGATACATGATCTATATATATATGTATACTCATATGGCATAGTTTTATTCCTCATGCTCCTACCGTAAATGATTTATGCATAACACTATCAGCATGTAGATAGAGTAGTTATCTACCATGCTTGCATTATTGCCTTACTGAGCGTGTGGTTGCTCATCCCTCTCTATTTTCTCCTACAGAGCGTGCATAGTAGCCAGTGAGGACTGAGGCGTGGTATTTTGGACTCCACTGCATCTCCATCGCTTAGAGGTATATACACAGTGATTCTTTTTGTATCTAAACAATGTAAAAGCACAGTATTCTTTTGAGTTGTAATTATGGGGGATGTAGATATCAGTAAAACATGTATTCGTATAAGTACATGATTAAATGCAAATGTATGACATCATTTTAGTTAACTGAGAATGAATGAGATGAGGTGTTTATTATTGACTCACAGCCCAACAGTGTGTGGTGAGTTTAGTTCACGACCGGGTAAGGTAACAGTAAAATGCGAAAAATTTTCAGTGATTTTTGGTTAATGAGAATGGAATTGGGTCGTGACAAGGTCACTCAGTACAGTGGTTTGAGTAATTAATTCGATACCACCTGCTAAATCAATTCTAGAACTTCTCCTTTTTGTTTAGGGGTAACTTTGATAAATCATTTGATCATGTGTCAGAAAACTTTCCCTGTTTACAGAGATGTTTCTATACTCCGAACACGCCCTATCTTTAACGATCATGTAAGCAGTGCGACCTTTAGAGTCTCATTTATACCATTAGTTCCCTGATTCATTCTTCCAGTATAGTGATTGTGCTCTTTCATTGTCACTATTTCCCTTGTAGATTTCTTTTCTGTCATTCTCTTTATCTTTCCCTTTCTTAGTGACTTTAGAAATATACAATTCATATCATCATAATTGCGCCTTGCGCACTGCTTCCTTAAAACAATTTCAAATGGAGTCATCTTAGCTTGACTAAATATCCCAATATCTCCTATGAGTTTCTGAACTCCCTTTATCTAACAGTTCTTGCAACTCTTTTTTTTTTAATTCCTCAAGATCTACAAAGTCCATTCAACAAGGAGACTTTGAGATTGGCTGTGTCTCTAGTGCCAAATCTATAGTGAATTCCAATTCTCTCTCCAGTGGTAGTCCCGATAGTTCCTCAGGAAACACACCCGGAGACTTGCATACCATAGATATATCCTGGATACTTGGACATTCCCGACTAGTATCGGAGATGAATGCAATATAACCTTCACATTAATATGTTCACTAAAAATTTTCATCAATAGTCAAAATCATCAACTTTATCCCTTAACTGCAAAATATACATTAAACTTATTAGGTAAGGAGAAGGTTACAGTCTTAGAGTAGCAGTCTAAACTTACACGGTTGGTGGTTAGCCAATCCATGCCCAAAATTACATCAAAGTCATACATGCTCAACGAAATTAGATCTGCTAATATGATCCTATCTCCTATCTTGATTTCACAATTCCTACATACCACATCAGTCCTAGGCAAAGGCCCTCCCATGAGTGACAGGCTTCTTGCCTTTCTCTGCTGCGGTAGCCCGACTCTGTGGGACTTGTCTCTAGGGAGCTTGCCTCTCAGGTTGTCGTGGTGGCTCTGGGGGCGTGGAAACTTATTCAGTGGGCAATCCTTAATCATGTGCCCCTTCTGTCCACACCTAAAGCAGCTCCCTGTGGACCAATGACACGTAATTCTATGGAATTTACCACATCTAGTACACAATTTGTCGTATTGCTGGAAGCCTCTGGTAGTCTGTGGAGTAGGTGCAGGAACTGTAGGCTTATCAACCCTATTCCTAGATTCATCTGTCCTCAGTCTCTTAGGTTGGACCCTCCGAAAGTCCTGTCTCACAAACTTCGTTCGCCTACTCTTATCCTTGTTCTTTCTCTTAAATATTGGATGCTTCATCTCCAGGAAATTCCTCATCCTACCGATATCCCTCTCCTTCCTCCAAGCCTATACAAGAGACTGAAGCACCATAGGTACTGGAGGAATTTGTGGAGGAGGAGGTGGTGTTGCATGTGGAGGAGTCGACATCGCAGTAGGAAATGGTGCCGTGCCAACTGAATCGAAAATGTTTGCCCCTAAATGTTGGCAATCATGGTAGCTATCGACTCCAAACCTCACTCAAGGTGCTGCTCCAATCGCTGCTCGAACTGACCCATACGAGTACGAAGACACTCTGGCTCAGGTGAAGGAGGTCGAGATGGCTGAGCCTGCCTCCGAAGACGTCCACGTCTTCCACTCATCATGCAAGTGATCTAATACCTGCGCGTAATTCCAAAGATCAAGTCTTACACTCATTAGGTATACATTACCTACTACCAGACAACCACAGACATTTGGGATGTAATTTTACCCTTATTTTCGACACTGACAGTACTAGACAACCTTAGCTCTGATACCACTTAAACTGTAACAACCCTTAACCCTTGAAAATCGGGAAATTTTTTTTTTTGAATTTAATTTACCCACATATTCCCTTATTCACTTAGGTTGTATTCTTGTGCAGTGTCAAAACACTTTTCCTAATTCTTTACTCGTAATTATAATTAATTTCCATACTTTAACTTATATGGCCGATAGAAATTTTGACAGCATAACGACTTATATATGAGCCTACCCACCTGAAATTCAGTTGTTTTCGACAATCCTAGATATCCACAACTACCAAGCATGCTTTCCAACAATCCTAGATATCTACAACTACTAAGCATACTTTCCCAATCCACTTTTACAACTCAATATATTGATATCGATTAATACCAATCATCTTACAACCTAGTCCCAAGAATCATATTCTTTACATCATTTCCTTACAAATTACATCCCAACAAATATTCCCAATATATGTGTCTATGCATACAGATATGTCTGGTACAGGAATGTAAATGTATACCTTTTTGTGTATACAAAAAAGTAGCCTATGGTTGCTCTTCCCACCAGCCTACGTCGTGTACGCGGCAGGTAGCATCTATACATTCACTACAAATGATCTGAAGGTAGAGGGGTGAGCTTTTGGGGAAAAGCCCAGTAAGATAATACTCTTAAAGCAGTTTTGATATATAAAAGCATGTGAAATTATTCATGGAACAAAACTTAATGCAATACATAAATTGCCATTTCATGCATAATCCTCATAAACATTTCATGGATATTTCGTAATCATTTCGTAAACGTTTAATGAATATTTCATAATCATTTCATAAACATTTCATGAATATTTCGTAATCATTTCATAAACGTTTCATGAATATTTCGTAATCGTTTCATAAACATTTCATGCATATTTCATAATCATTTAGTAAACATTTCATGAATATTTCAAAATCATTTCGTAAACATTTCATGAATATTTCGTAATCATTTCATAAACATTTCATGAAGATTTCATAATCATTTCGTAAACATCTCATGAATATTTCATAATCATTTCATAAACATGTCATGCATATTTCATAATCATTTCATAAACATTTCATGAATATTTCATAATCGTTTCATAAACATTTCATGAAGATTTCATCATCATTTCGTAAACATCTCATGAATATTTCATCATCATTTCGTAAACATCTCATGAATATTTCATAATCATTTCGTAAACATCTCATGAATATTTCATAATCATTTCGTAAACATTTCATGCATATTTCATGAATATTTCATAATCATTTCATAAACATTTCATGAATATTTCATAATCATTTCATGAACATTTCATGAAGATTTCATAATCATTTCGTAAACATCTCATGAATATTTCATAGTCATTTCATAAACATTTCATGAATATTTCATAATCATTTCATAAGATTTCATGAATATTTCATAGTCATTTCATGAAGCATATCGGTCGTAACCAATAAGCATATATATCATGAAAACACATATTCATTCATCATAGTCGATTTTCATAATTAAATAGAGGAGACTAGGCTATAACTAAGTCATGTGATACGTGTCATTCTCCGTAGAGAGTCATCATACCTATGGTCATGGTAAGGGGGGCTGTAGACTGGATCAGGTTCGTACAGCAATAATAATTATAAACATGGGTAGTATTTTCTTATTTCTTATCATATATTAGCACATAGCTAGGGCACGGGCACCTGTGGCACTCACCGTGCGGGGAACATTTATGAGTGCTGAGCGGGCACGATATACTACCAATACATCATCATAAACCACCAGTAGCATGACGTCTTCCACACAGGTTGAGTCAAGCACTAAAGGGGCCAACGTACCTGCACCCCAAGTGGTGTAGCCGGAACACCACAAGAAGTAACCATGAAGCCTATAGTCTCAAAACAGAGTTTCCAAAATCTTTCTTGGGTTTTATAACTCATAAACTCATATCGAGTAATAAAATCGAATTCCTTGAAATCTGAAAACTCTTTCATAAAACAGAAAGACTGTGTGGCACTTTGTTCCCGCAGGACTCAAGAGGTGGCCCCCACAATCCCCTTTCGAAAACAAGTTTCTTTTCTTACATACTTTTGAAATTGTCAAAAGTTTCTTTAACGATATGGATATAAAAACATAAATAAATGAAAAACATCCATATGCTTCATACCTTAGGAAATTCATTTCACAACATGGAAGGTACTTGGGGAATATTTCGATAAATTAAAACATGCATCGTAAACAGTTTCACAAGTATGAAAGCATTGATAAATCATTTCAAATCATATGCTCTTTCATAAAATCATTTATCGGTGAAACAAAAATGGATTATCAAAACTAAGTTAAATAATACCCCTTACCTTGATTTATCGGATATCCTGAATTCGAGTGGTGACGCCTCTTAGTACCTCCTTTAATTCCTTCTACGATTCACCTACACCAAAATCGTTTACTTAGCATCCTATTCATGCGAATCATTCGAATTGCGTTAAAATCGTAACCTATCGTTACTACTGCGTGTGTACGTATTATTGTATATACTTAGGCCAACACGCACGTTTATGTATTTTCTCTTACCACATATTATTTTGTATGTGCAAATATTGACATACACCTTATTATATACATCTACATGTATATACTCATGAACATATATATATATATACACTCCTATATGTGTATATATATATATATATATATATATATATACTTTTATTTGTTTTCATGTTTCCCTATCTCATATATATATATACATTCTTTGTATATACATATACTAGCACACATTCATCTTATATACCCCCACATGTATATGCACCTAAATAAATATATATATATATATATATATATATATATATATATACACTCCTATATATATATATATATATATTATCATTGTTTTCCATTTTTCCTTATCACATATGCATACATATTTTTTTGTACAAATACTAGCATATCCATTCATTATATACACCTATATGTATATGCACCTATATATATATATATATACACTCCTATATATATATATATATATATATATATATATATATATATATTATTATTGTTTTCCCATTTTTTCTCCTTATCACATATACATACATATTTGCCTACTCCTCATCATTCCCATTTTTGTATAATTAAGTCTAGACTAACATACTTTTATCTCAATCTATATGTACATGTATATTAAATATACATATATACATAAATATACCATTTACCTTTTCTATTTTCTTTTTCTTCTTTCTTTTATTTTCTTTTCTCCTTTTCTTTTCTCCTCTCTCGGACAGCCCCTCTTCTTCTTTGATTTGTTTCAATTTCCAGCCCCTGCCTCCTTCTTCCTATCTCCTGCCTCTCGGTTTCACTTCCTCCTTCGGTCTCCCTTTCTTTCTCCCTCGGTTAGCTGTTGTTGTTTGCTTTACTGCCTCACGGTTTCTTCCTCAATTCAGCATCAATTCCTTTCTACCTCAGTTAGCTGCTGCTGTCTGCTTCACTGCCTCACGGTTTCTCCCTCAATCCTCGGTTCCAGCCCTTTCTTCAGCTCTCGATTCCAGCTGCTATCTTCTGCCTTCGTTTTCTTCTTCGGTTGCTTCTTGGTTTTCAGCTTCAAATCTCAGTCTTCTTCTTCCCTTTGATTCTCCTAGCTCTTTAATCCCAGTTTTGTTTTAGATTCTCCTCTCTTACCTCTGTTCCAGCCCTCATTCCCAGCTTTATTTTTTTGCTCCCACGCCGACCCAACTCTCTCTTTCCTTCTCCTCTCTTCCTCGGCCAGCAGCTTCCCTTCTCTTCTTCTCTTTTCTGGTTTTGCTTCCATTTTTATTTTAAATTGTCTAATGCTTTATTTATTATTTTTTTCCTTTAACACATATATATTAAATACTATACATTACATAATATATATATTTGTTATATATATATTATTGCCTATCCATTTAAATTTTCTTAGTATATATAGATATATACATATACACCTATGTATATATCTATATATATACATTTTCTTGTATAATTTATCCAAATACATAATATCATGTCTTCTATGAAATTTTCCTTATTTTGAAAATGAAATAGTATCGGGATTCCATCATTCTTCATAAATTCTCGATGCAAGTGTTTACATCTACAATTTTCAACTAACAAATTTAAAATTTTCCAAATCCCTCCGTGCTTGCATTTGCTTTATCACTTTTTGTATCTTCGGGTTCCCGGTCATTCACGGGCTTCTCGGCTCCTATATTTCCTTGAGTCCTACAACGAGTATTCACACTTCCATTAATATGTATTATTTCCATTTTTATATAATCAAATTAAATGTAGAAAATTTGTGGGGTTTACAGATAGGGATTCCCGCTTCACTTCTCGCTGCGGGGAATATTTTTTAGGAAGCTATGGGAACCCGATTGAGTGTTAGCTCAGCTTTTCATCCTCGGACAGATGGTCAGTCAGAGAGGACTGTACAGGTTTTGGAGGATTTGATGAGAGCATCTGCCATTGATTTTATGAGCTCCTAGGATGATCAGTTGTTACTAATCGAATTCTCCAATGATGACAGTTGTTACTTAAGTATCGGGATGACATTTTAGGAGGCATTGTATGGCCGTAGGGAGTTGTTCCTTGACTTGGATAAGAAGAAGTGGATGATAGATAAAGAATTGTTCCCGAATTGGTAAGATAAACCTCTGAGGAAGTTCAGTTGATTTGTGAGAGATTAAAAACACCTCAGAGCAGATAGAAAAGCTATGCTGACAAGAGACAGAAACCATTGGAATTCACCGAGGGTGAATCCTTTGAGATATTGGACAAAGTGAGAGATAAGACCTGTAGGTTGACGTTACCACTTGAATTAGCAGGCATCCACAATGTGTCCTATCTTTTGATGCTTAAGAAATACTATCCGGACCCAACATATGTGATCGGATATGAGCTCCAACAGCTTAGCTCAATGAAAGTATAACGTATGATTGGAAAATCGATTCGGGTATTAGACGAAGGGAGAAAGTGTTAAGGTTTAAGACGATCTCCCTGGTTAAAGTCCTTGGGTAGTAGTACACTTCGAAAAAAGTCACATGAGAATTAAAGAGTATGATGCTATAGACGTACCGGAGTAGTGTATGGACCCATTTGACTTGGTTCTAATTTGGAGGACCAAATTTCTTAAGTGGGGGACATTGTAAGACCCAATTTTTGTTGTAAGAGTAAATGGACTAAATAGAAATTTTCAAGTGCATTGAAAAATGCAAAGGATTGAAATGGTATTCCCGAATGCGTGCAAGGGTAAAATGGTCAAAAGATCAAAATTCAGTATTTATCGTAACAAGAAAATTTAATTAAAAATATGGGATTGAGAAATCTTGATCAATAACAAAGAAATAATTAAATTTCAGGTTAAATTGATCAAGATATGAATTTATTGGAATAAACCAAAATTTTCACCTCGGAAAACAATCCAAAAATAATCGAAAAATATACCAAAAAGGTAAAATCGGATTGATAAATTCATTTACAAATTAAATGAATTAAATATAATTTTTCAGATATTTTGGTAAAATAATAATAAAATAATGATTAAAATAATAATAATAATTAATAATTAAAAAATAATAATTAAAAAAAAGAAAAAAAGAATTTTTTTTTTCCGCGAAATCGCTAAATAAAAGAAACAGGAAACGCAGACAGCGAGTGACCGAGCCCCTGCTGCCTCACTGACCACCGACGACTAGCCTAGAGGAGCGGCCGACGAGAAGGTAGCCCAGCCGAGCCATCCACCGGCACCAACAAGCTGTGAATGGCAACGAATGGCGAGAAAATTGAGAGAGAAATTGAGAGAGAGAACCGAGGGAGTTTCCCGGCGACCGGCGCTGATTCGAGCCCAGCCACCACCAGTCGAGCGTCCCCCAGGCGTAGGCGGCTCGATTTGTGGTAGTACCAACGGGTAGAATGGCAGCCAGCGTCGGAAAAAGGAGGAAGAAAAGAGAACGCCACCGACGGCGAGGAGAGAAGAGCCGGACCGGCCACTTTCCAGTGACCTTGGGGAAAATTGAGATCAGATCCATGCATCGGACGGCCCAGCGGAGCCACTGGCGGTGAAAGCTGACAGAGAACCGACCGGCAAGGCACTGAACCGACCGAACCGAACTGAATCAGCGGTCTGAACCGGGTTGAACCGGACCGAGTCGGTTCAGCCAAAAAGAAAAGGAAAAAAAGAAGAAAAAAGGGAAAAAAATAGGAAAAATTGGAGGAAATTCCAGTGATGCAATGGAGCTACTGGTAAGTTGGTAAGCGGTCGAATTGACCGATTTAAATTTCAGAATATTTAATTTGCTTAATATTCGATTGACAGTTTACCCAAAAAATATTAAATTGTAAAGCTCGACAATTGACGTCAGACGAGAGCTCGAGACAGCCTCGAATTGCATATTATCATGGAATCACGGGTAAGTAACCCTTATTTACGACAATTTTGTAATGTTATGCATGTTAGAATTTACCGCATAAAATACGGATTTAAATTTCGCATTAAATGAATTAAATTCTGGAAAATTGGATATATTGTCGTAAATACTAAATTAAGTTATCAGAGAATTTAGAACGAGGCTCAATAAATAGTGATGGGCCCAATGAGCCCAATAGGCCTCGATAATGTGAATAGTAAGTGAAAAACGGGCTTAAGGCTGATTAAAGCCCATTATGGTACAATCGTGCCCAATATGAGTAAATGAGCCCAATGATTTAAATTAAGCCCTGAAAATTATGAAATACAGTTAAGTGTATTATATATGACCTGATGAACATTTATCCGTCGTTTCGGAGATTGGATTCGGAGCAAATCGGACTGCGTGACGAGTCATCAGTGGAAAGGTCAAACTGTACAAAGAAATGAGGTAAGGGAATTGTGTGAGTAACTAGAGGTAGCTACGCGTATTTTAATCGCTTTTCTGTACACTAAATATGTATGTATACCCTGATTATGTATAAAGGTCCTAAAAATGGTTTAAAGATTTTAAGGACTCAAAATAGGTAAAGACTATTTTACCCTTATTGAGGGAAGTTCACCTAACGATGGTGAAAGCATGACATGCATGAAATGCATGATTTAAGAATTTTCAGATTTAAGGGATTTTATTGATTTTTAAGCAAACTAAATCGATAGATTGGCCAGTAATTGCATAAATTTCACAAGATAACACTACGTAGGTGTTATTATGATTTAAATGAATTTGTTTTTGAAAAACGGGCCAACTATCAAGTTTATATGGAAACAGATAGTGCCGGCACATAGCTCGCACTATATCTGCGTTTGTGAGTGTGCATAAAATGTGCATGAGCGGTTGCTCGCACTGACTTGTGTGACATCATATGCATGAAATGTGCTAGAGCGGTTGCTCGCACTGATTTTTATTCTTGTGAAATGCATGAGAAGTGCTGGAGCCTAGCTCGCACTCTGTTTTGACATGTTTTGACTGTTTTGACGTGATATGCATAAAATGGAGCTGGAGCGATTGCTCGCACTAGCTTTAATGATTTGACATGCATGAGAGGTGCTAGAGCTTAGCTCGCATCCTGTTTTGATGTGAAATTTCATAAAAGTCGTGCTGGAGTGTAACTCACATGAGATTTGATGTATTTATGCATAAAGCCGTACTGGAGCGTTGCTTGTACGAAGTTTTGATTTACTTGAGCATTCACTCGTGCTGGAGCATTACTCGCACGAAGTTTTATATGGTTTTATAACTTATTTTAAAGTCATACTGGAGTTTTTCTCGTACGAGGTTTTCACTGAGTTTTTATACATATCCGTACTAGAGCATTGCTCGTACATGGATTTTACTTGAATTTATAATTATTTTAAGTCGTACTGGAGCGCTGCTCGTACGCAGATTTCATTGATTTATATGAAACCGTGCTAGAGCTTCGCTCGCATGAGATTTTTTGATATCGTGAATATGAATGGAGCCATGCTAGAGCTTTGCTCGCACAGGGATTTATATTACATGCATATAGCCGTGTTGGAGCCTCCTATAGACTTTGTGTCACAGTGAGATGATATGCTCACACATGCATACTGAGACAGAGATGATACGGGTGGATAAGACCTATTGCAGGCACCCCTGACTGAGCTTAGGTTCACGGAGTACGTTGTACCGTGTATGGCACGTGGAGTACGCTGTACCGTGGGGATTATTGGAGTAGAGTGGCATTAGCCACGAGGCACAAAGCCTTGCCCTCGCAATCTTGATGTTATGTTGTTCTGTCGTGTAGGACCGACCCACCTCCCGTTTCAGGTGTGATACTCAGCACACTAGGTACCGTGTTGCCAGGGATCACGAGGTTATGGCCATAGTCCTATTTTGTTACTGATAGTCACCTACATGTCTCACATGATATAACGTGTGGTCTGATAGACCAGGGTAGACCCGAGGGAGGGGTCAGGCCCTCGATTTTACGATTTTATGATTTTATGATATGTGACCCTGAAAGAAGGGTGGTTTTATAACCGAAGCTTTATAATGAATTTTAATGACTTGTTTTATGAATTTGAGATGTACTTATGAGATAATTGACTCGGAAGGGGTTATTTTATTTTGCATTTTTATGAAATGATTTAAATGCAGTAACTTGATGGGTTTTCCATGCTTTAATGATAAATTCATGAAATTATTGTATCTCATGATTTGTTTTATATCGCATGAAACAATGCATGATTTTGGTTAAATTCATGCTAAGTATGATTTAATGATGTAACATAAAATGCCTTTGATGCATGAATTACATGATTTCTATATGCACAAATAGATTTGATAAACTAAGTCATTAATGTTTGCATGACCTTGTGCTTGATGATTTTAATGAAAAGAAATGGATTTAAGGGCATGACATTATGAGCATGTAGATAGTGGAGCTCTCTACTTACTTGCATAATTGTCTTACTAAGCGTGTGGTTTGCTCACCCCCTTATTTTCCCATCTTTTCAGAGCACTCGCAATAATTATTGAGCGGCTGAGGACTTGTAATCTTGGTATTCGCTGCTTCCCATCGAGAGACAGGTATACACATTTGTATAGTTTTGTATCTAAATATGTAATGCACAGTACTTTAAATGGATATAATGTCGGGGATATAGAGTTATAAATACCATTGTGTATGTATTTAATTAAAGTCAAAGGATAGTAAACTCTAATATATGAATGTGATTATGGAAATGGAATGGTAAATAGTGTGAGGTAACTAACACCAAATCATAGCCCAACTGTTTGTAGGATGGTCACGATGAGAGAAAGGTAAGAATTAAATAATAAATGAAAAAGAAAAAAAATTTACTCTGATTTTTAGACAATTTGGGTCGTGACACATGTGCTGTTTTGATTTGAAACACGCGTGTTGAAATAGAGTGGCCTATCATGTTGATGTGAGTTAAATCGTACTGAAGCATCGCTCACACTAGATTTTGGTGTTTTCACATATATGAAACGTGTTGGAGCCTAGCTCGCACCTTGATTTGAATTGTGGTGATGTTTTATAAACCGTACTGGAGCTTCTTCTTGTACGTGGATTTTGATTTATTTTCTTATGCATATAATCGTAATGGAGTTATACTCATACATGATTTCTCTATAATTTTATGCATAAAGCTACACTAGAGAGTTGGTCGTGCGATGAGATTTATTGATGATGCATGAATCGTGCTAAAACTTAGCTCGCACAGGTTTTCACACTATGGTATGTATGATGACATGGAGTTGGTAAGATCCTCAAACCCTACATCCTTAAGCCCGATGGGGTGGGGAGGCTCTCTTATGGTAGGATTCTTAAGCCAACATCCTTAAGCCCGATATGTAAGACCCGATTTTATCATAAGGGCAAAAAGGGAATAAATAAAAATTTACGAGTGCATTTAAAAATGCAAAAGGATTGAAATGGTATTCCCGAACCCGTGCAGGGGCAAAATGGTCGAAAGACTAATGTTCGGTATTAATCGGGACAAGAAAATTTAATTAAAAATATGAAAATGAGAAATCTTGATCAATGATGAAGAAATAATTAAATTTCGGGTTAAATTGATCAAGATATGAATTTATTGGAATAAACCGAGATCCGAAAATAATCGAAAAATATACCGAAAAGGTAAAATCGGACTGAGAAAATTATTTACAGATTAAATGAATTAAATATATTTTTTAAGGATATTTATGCATTTTAATATTATTTTATTGAATAAAATAATATTAAAAATAAATTATAAATAAATAAAATGAAAAAAAAAAAAAAAAAACGCGAATTGAAAGTCTGAAACAGAAGCAGAGAAGAAACGGAAGCCGAAAAGCGAACCCGAGGGAGATCCCTCCGTCCGACGGTCACCGGCGGCATAGGACCCCAGGCGAGGGTCGGCGAAGGTCGACTGACCTCAGGCGAGCCCACAGGCGGCAGCGACGCGCGGCGAGGTGGCCGGAAACCACTGAAAACGGAGGAGAAACCGCGGGGGAAGAAACGCCGATCGGCGGCCATCGGCGGTGATTCGAGGCAAACCGAGGCCCGATTTGAGAAGCCCAGGCCGTGGCGCATCGATTGGTGGCGGAATCGGCCAGAGAACCGGCCGGACGGCGCCAGAACGGTAAAATGATGGTGAACCGGACTGAACTGGTGGTTTGAGCTGAACCGGACCGAGCTGAACCGGCGGTCCGAACCGGGTTGAACCGGACCGGACCGGTTCAGCCAAAAAGAGAGGGAAAAAAAAAGGAAGAAAAAGGGAAAAAGAAAAAGAGAAAAAAATTGGGGAAAATTCCTGTGATGCAATCGAGCTTCGGGTAAGTCGGTAAGCGGTCAAATTGACCGATTTAATTTTTAGAATATTTAATTTGATAAATAATCGACTAAAAGTTTACCCGAAAATATATTTAATTGTGTAGCTCGACAATTGGCATCCACTGAGAGCTCGAGACAGCCTCGATTTGTGTACGATCATGGAATAACGGGTAAGTGACCCTTATTTACGACAATTTTATATTGTTATGCGTGATTGATATTTAACGCATGAATTACGATTTAATTTCCGCATAAATGAATTAAATTCTAGAAATTGGGATAAATTGTCGTAAATAATTCATAAGCTATCTGAGAATTTAGAACGAGGCTAAATAAAATACTGATGGCCCAATGAGCCCAATAGGCCTCGATAAAGTGTGGTAAACGGGCTTAAGGTCGATTAAGGCCCATTATGGTACAATCGGGCCCAATATGGGTAAACGGGCCTAATGATTTAAATTAAGCCCAGAAAATTAAGAAATACAATTAATTGCATTGTATTTGACCTGATGAACATTTATCCGCAGTGCCGAAGATTTGATTTGGATTCGGAGCAAATCGGACTGCGTGACGAGACATCGATGTAAAGGTCAGACTGTACAGATAAATGAGGTAAGGGAATTGTGTGAGTAGCTAGAGGTAGCTACGCATATTTTAATAGATTTTGTATACCCTGATTATGTATGTATACACTGTTATTGTATAATGATCCTAAAAGTGGTTTAAATAATTTTGAGGATCGAAATAGGTGAAAAGACTATTTTACCCCTATTGAGGGAAGTTCACCTAAGGATGGTGAAAGCATGACATGCATGGAATGCATGATTTAAGGATTTTTATGATTAAGGAATTTTCTTGATTTTAATCAAAGTAAAGCGATAGATTGGCCAGTAAATGGATGAATTTCACAAAATAACACTACGTAGGTGTTATTAATATTTAAATAGAAATTTCTTTGGAAAACGGCCAACTATCAGTTTATATGGAAACAGATAGTGCCGACACGTAGTTCGCACTATATCTGCGTTTGTGAATGTGCATAAATGTGCTTGAGCAGTTGCTCGCACCGACTTGTGTGACATCATATGCATGAAATGTGCTAGAGCATGGTGCTCGCACTGATTTTTATTATTGTGAAATGAGAGCTGCTGGAGCCTAGCTCGCACTCTGTTTTGACATGTTTTGATTTGTTTTAACGTGGTATGCATAAAATAGTGCTGGAGCGATTGCTCGCACTAGTTTTAATGATTTGACATGCATGAGAGATGCTGGAGCTTAGCTCGCATCCTGTTTTGATTTGATATTGCATAAAGCCGTGCTGGAGTGAATCTCGCACGAGATTTGATTTAATTATGCATAAAGCCGTGCTGGAGTGTAACTCGCACGAGATTTGATTTACTTGAGCATTCATTTGTGCTGGAGCATTGCTCGCACAAAGTTTTACATGGTTTTCATAATTCATTTGAATGTCGTACTGGAGTTTTTCTCGTACGAGGTTTTCACTGAATTTATATACATATCCGTACTAGAGCGTTGCTCGTACGTGGAATTTACATGAAATTATAATAAGTCGTACTTGAGCGCTGCTCGTACGCAGATTTCACTGATTTTTATGAAACCGTGCTAGAGCTTCGCTCGCACGAGATTTTCAGATATCATGAATATGCATGGAGCCGTGCTTGAGCTTCGCTCGCACAGGGATTTATATTACATGCATATAGCCGTGTTGGAGCCTCCTGTAGACTGTGTGTCACAGTGAGATGGTATGCTCACACGTGCATTCTGAGACAGAGATGATATGGGTGGATAAGACCTATTACAGGCACCCCTGACTGAGCTTGGGTTCACGGAGTACGCTGTACCGTGGGGATTGTTGGAGTGGAGTGGCATTAGCCACGAGGCAGCAAGCCTTGCCCTCGCAATCCTGGTGTTATGCTGTTCTGGCGGGTAGGACGACCCACCTCCCGTTTCAGGTGTGATACCCCGCACACTAGGTACCGTGTTGCCAGGGATCACTAGGATATGGCCATAGTCCTCGATGTTACTGTTAATTACCTGATTGTCTCACATGATATAACTTGTGGTCTGTTAGACCAGGGTAGACCCGAAGGAGGGGTCAGGCCCCCGATTTGATGATTTTATGATTTCATATGATTTTATGATATGTGACCCTGAAAGAAGGGTGGTTTTATAACTCAAGTTTTATAATGAAATATAACAAATTGTTTTATGAGTTTTGAGATGATTGACCCAGAGGGGTTATTTTATACTGCGTTTTAAATGAATTGATTTAAATGCAGTGGCATGATGTGTTTTCCATGCTTTCATTTGAAAACCTTGAATTGTCTTACATGACATGAAAGAATGCATGATCTTGATTAAATTCATGCTTAATATGATTTAATGATGTCACATAAAATGCTTTGAATGCATGAGTTACATGATTTATATATGCACAAATAGTTTTGGATAAACTATGGCATTGAATATGCATAACTTTGTGCGTGTAAATTTTAAATGAAAAGAAATGGATTTAAGGGCATGGCATTATGAGCATGTAGATAGTGGAGCTATCTACTTACTTGCATAATTGCCTTACTGAGCGTGTGGTTTGCTCACCCCCTTATTTTCCCATCTTTTCAGAGCACTTATAATAATTATTGAGCGGCTGAGGACTTGCATGCTTAATATCCGCTGCTTGCTGCTTCCCATTGAGAGACAGGTATACACATTTGTATGATTTTGTATCTAAATATGTAATGCACAGTACTATAACTGGATATGATGTCGGGGATGTAGAGTCATGTAAATACCATTGGGTATGTGTTTATTTAAAGGCAAAAGGATAGTAGACTCTGATATATGATTATGGGAATGAAATGTTAAATAGTGTGAGGTGACTAACATCGAATCATAGCCCAACTGTGTTGTAGGATGGTCACGACGAGAGAAAGGTAAGAATTAAATAATAAATGAAAAAGCGAAAAATTTACTCTGATTTTTAGGTAATTCGGGTCGTGACAGGTTTAATGGTATCAGAGCTTGAGTTGGCCTGATATGAGTCGGTGTTAGTGGTTAAGGAAGTTTACATCCCCATGTACTGTGCATTATTTAGATACAATTGTGTATATCGAGATGGAAGTGCAGCTAAGAATTTGGTTTTAAATGCAAGAATAGACTCATGAACTGTTAGCCGCTATGGTTGAGAGGTAAGTACACGAGCTTGAGGCCGTTGAGGTAGGCCCGGGAGTTGTACTGAGTCGCCACTTGAGACTCGAGATGAGATTGACGTGGAGGCTGGTTGAGCCTGCCCCACAGAGTCTGACAGAGAGATCAGACAGAGTCTGACAGAGAGATCAGACAGTATTGAGACACTCTTCGCGAGGTTGGAACGAAGTGTAGGGAATATTTTACGAGCTAATTGCTCAGAGTATATATGAGATTTGAGGGCGAGTTGGAGCATTAATTGAAGTTGGCTCGACCCATTTGAAGAGTTAGACATCCAGAATGGACATGGAGAAATATTTCTAGATGTATTCCGGTGACAGAATATCCCGGACAGTGTTTAAAAGAAAATTACAAATAACATTATTTACTCTGACCCAGAGGAACATGTTGATTGACGAGTATAATACTCAGTTTATATTCCTGGGCAGATGTGACTCGGACACGATAAACAGTGAGAGTCGAGATGTCTGAAAGTTCATGGAAGGACTCAGATTATCAATTAGAGTCCGATTTGTCTGTTAGACATCACTACCTATGCCGAGGCAGTGCGCAGACAACAGTTGTGTGAATAAGATCATGAGTTGCACGCCTCTGAGATTGAGAAAGGTAGTGAGGGCCGAAATTGAGACAAAAGAGAATAGAGGATGACAAGAATGTCAGAACGGGAAAAAAGTAGTTTGGTAAAAGCTTAGAGTTGATGAGTCACGGGGTAAGATGATTGGAGGCCCCAGTGTATTTAATTTCAACACTATTGAGGGGTATTGTGATTCGAGGACCCCGACCTGCTACGTAACAGTATAACAGAGTAGCAGTGTGAACAGTGTAAGATGTGTGGTAGTTATCACGAAAATCAGATGTTGGATGAAGGCGAGTGTATGCCTTGGACCAGGACACTATTGATGTTTCATAGGATGTGGTGGAAGATACCACACTGGTTGTGAATAATGAAATAATTATTTTAATTGATCCTGGTGCCACGCATTTATTCATACCGCCTTCAGTTGCTTATAAGTTAGTGAAAAAAAATGTGAAGCCTATACCTTTAAGCATGAAGAGGATGATAGTTAGTTGATTTTCACTAACTGAATATGGGTATAAGGATTGTAAGTTTTCACACGTAATGAAAGAGTTAGTTATAAGTGATATATAAAAGGAGATATATTGGAATAAGAGACGTATGCAAGGTAAGGATATCCTTGATATGCAAAGTAAATTGGATTAAGCGGTATGTAGTCAAGTCTGAGGGATAATAAAGGTATTTTAAAATACTTCCCTGCCTGAAGATTTGACAGCGTCTGGAAGCGCACGCATAATCTATAGATTGAATTCGACGGTCATAATATATACATTAAAATTTGGGTACCTTTGCTGGTACGATAAAGAAATATAGAACTTGATTAATCATGAAAGTTTAAAAATTAAAATTTTATAAAAAAAAAAAAAGCCGTCAATATAAGAGGAAAGAAATGACGTGAGCTAGTATCTTGAACGAAAGCTATTTCGAAATGACATTGTACGTTTATGCGTACATAGGTCAAGTATATGAAAAATTGAAATATTGAGTGGAACTCAACTACGTTAAGGTATTTGAACCTTACCTGGACCGATTGGTTGTCATCTACAGCGATGATATTATGATGTATTCGAAGTCCAGGAAAGAGTATGAGTAGCAACAGGAAACTGTCTTACAGACGAGGTGTTGAGAGTTTCTTGAAATGGGCTGCTCAGTTGAGATGTCTCGTTTGGAAAAAGATTTCATACGAGTGGTATAATAAGTATGAAAATGGCTTCAATGAGTTTTGGTATATTGGAGTAATGAACTGACCACCGTAAGTATTCTTACTATAACTAACAGCTCAAGAGGTTTCAGTGTGTATGGATACCTCCAAATAAGAATTGGGCTGTGTATTGATGTAAAATGGGAAGATAGTCGTTTATAGATCCAAATAACTCAAGGAACGTGAGACAAACTATCCGACCCATGATTTAGAGTTGGCAGCCGTAGCGTTTAAATTAAAAGTATGGCGCCACCACTTATATGGTAAGAAATTTTAGGTATGCATTGATCGTAAAAGCCCCGAGTATCTGTTTTCACAGAAAGAGTCGGATGAGATAACCAAGAGGGTTAGAGCTTCTAAGGATTATGATTGTGAAAATTGTACCACCCAGGAAAGGCTAATGTAATGGCGGATGCCTTGAGCAGAAAGAGCCTCGGGATGGTATCGCATATGATGGTCAGGGAGCGAGAGCTGCTAGAGCAGTGTGAACCTCAGTAGTGATGTGATTCCTTCTGATGATGACGGTGATTTTGTGACAGCTAGCCTGAGGATAGAACCGGATTTGTGTGACCGGATTTGCCAGGCTTAGCGTGATAATCGGCATGGTGTCGATAGTGTGGGCTAGATTCAGAAGGGTGTAGTGACAGAGTTCACAGTGTATGATGATGACTTACAGAGGTTCAGAGAAAGTATAAGTGCTCCCCATGACCACAGTTGATGAGATAGTAGTATTGTCAGAAGCTCACTCTTCGGGATATACAGTGCATCCGAGAAATAATAAATATATCAGAACCTCTGAAAAGGGTATTGGTGGTCAGATATGAAAAGAGATATTGTAGAGAATTGCGGAAAAGTGTCTCGTATGTCAGCAGAGTAAGGTAGAGTAAAAGAAGTTGCAGGGTTATTGCAGCCTCTACCTATAGTGACACAAAACAAAAATGGGAACAAGTTACCATGAATTGCGTGATGGGTTACAGAGGACCCTAATGAATCACGAGGCTATCTAGGTGATAGTTGATAGATTGATTTAGTTACCCACCTTCTGGTTATGAAAATCCCTAGATACTCTAAGTGTATAGGCGGATTTATGTGTGTGGAATATTGTGAAACATTGTGTAGCGTTCCAGTGAGCATGGTATCAGATAGGGATTCCCGCTTCACTTTCCACTTCTGGGAATATGTTTTTGGAAGCTATGGGACCCTGATTGTGTGTTAGCACAGCTTCCACCCTCAGACAGATAGTCAGTCAGAGAGGACTGTACAGGTTCTGGAGGATGTGATGAGAGCGTGTGCCATTGATTTTATGAGCTCCTGGATGATCAGTTGCTACTAATCAAATTCGCCAAGGATGACAGTTGTCACTCGAGTATCGGGATAACAAGTTATATGAGGCTTAGTATGGCCGTAGGGAGTTGATCCCTGACTTAGAGAAGAAGTGGGTGACAGATAGAGAATTGTTCCCTAATTTGTAAGATTAACCTCTGAGCATGTTCAGTTGATTTATGAGAAATTAAGAACGCCTCAGAGTAGACAGAAAGACTATGCTGACAAGAGACAGGAAATCATTGGAATTCACCGAGGGTGAATCATTATGTTGGCAGTTACTTGTCTTAAGGACGTAACAAGATTCGGATAGAGATATTGGACAAAGTGGGAGGTCAGACCTGTAGGTTGGCGTTACCACTTGAATAAACAGGCATCCACTATGTGTCCTATCTTATGATGTTTCGAAAATATTATCCGAACCCGATATATGTAATCGGATATGAGCTTCAACGGTTTAGCTCAATGAAAGTATAACATATGATTGGAAATTGATTCGGGCACTAAACGGAAGGAGAAAGTATTGAGGTTTAAGATAATCTCCCTAGTTAAGTATGATGGTAATATTACACTCCGGAGAAAGTCACTTGAGGATGACAGTATATGATACGATAGATGTACCCGGAGTTATTTATGGACTCATATTACTTGATTCTAATTTGGAGGACCAAATTTCTTAAGTGGGGGAGATTGTAAGACCCGATTTTATCATAAGGGCAAAAAGGGAATAAATAAAAATTTACGAGTGCATTTAAAAATGCAAAAGGATTGAAATGGTATTCCCGAACCTGTGCAGGGGCAAAATGGTCGAAAGACTAATGTTCGGTATTAATCGGGACAAGAAAATTTAATTAAAAATATGAAAATGAGAAATCTTGATCAATGATGAAGAAATAATTAAATTTCGGGTTAAATTGATCAAGATATGAATTTATTGGAATAAACCGAGATCCGAAAATAATCGAAAAATATACCGAAAAGGTAAAATCGGACTGAGAAAATTATTTACAGATTAAATGAATTAAATATATTTTTTAAGGATATTTATGCATTTTAATATTATTTTATTGAATAAAATAATATTAAAAATAAATTATAAATAAATAAAATGAAAAAAAAAAAAAAAAAAAACGCGAATTGAAAGTCTGAAACAGAAGCAGAGAAGAAACGGAAGCCGAAAAGCGAACCCGAGGGAGATCCCTCCGTCCGACGGTCACCGGCGGCATAGGACCCCAGGCGAGGGTCGGCGAAGGTCGACTGACCTCAGGCGAGCCCACAGGCGGCAGCGACGCGCGGCGAGGTGGCCGGAAACCACTGAAAACGGAGGAGAAACCGCGGGGGAAGAAACGCCGATCGGCGGCCATCGGCGGTGATTCGAGGCAAACCGAGGCCCGATTTGAGAAGCCCAGGCCGTGGCGCATCGATTGGTGGCGGAATCGGCCAGAGAACCGGCCGGACGGCGCCAGAACGGCAAAATGATGGTGAACCGGACTGAACCGGTGGTTTGAGCTGAACCGGACCGAGCTGAACCGGCGGTCCGAACCGGGTTGAACCGGACCGGACCGGTTCAGCCAAAAAGAGAGGGAAAAAAAAAAGGAAGAAAAAGGGAAAAAGAAAAAGAGAAAAAAATTGGGGAAAATTCCTGTGATGCAATCGAGCTTCGGGTAAGTCGGTAAGCGGTCAAATTGACCGATTTAATTTTTAGAATATTTAATTTGATAAATAATCGACTAAAAGTTTACCCGAAAATATATTTAATTGTGTAGCTCGACAATTGGCATCCACTGAGAGCTCGAGACAGCCTCGATTTGTGTACGATCATGGAATAACGGGTAAGTGACCCTTATTTACGACAATTTTATATTGTTATGCGTGATTGATATTTAACGCATGAATTACGGATTTAATTTCCGCATAAATGAATTAAATTCTAGAAATTGGGATAAATTGTCGTAAATAATTCATAAGCTATCTGAGAATTTAGAACGAGGCTAAATAAAATACTGATGGCCCAATGAGCCCAATAGGCCTCGATAAAGTGTGGTAAACGGGCTTAAGGTCGATTAAGGCCCATTATGGTACAATCGGGCCCAATATGGGTAAACGGGCCCAATGATTTAAATTAAGCCCAGAAAATTAAGAAATACAATTAATTGCATTGTATTTGACCTGATGAACATTTATCCGCAGTGCCGAAGATTTGATTTGGATTCGGAGCAAATCGGACTGCGTGACGAGACATCGATGTAAAGGTCAGACTGTACAGATAAATGAGGTAAGGGAATTGTGTGAGTAGCTAGAGGTAGCTACGCATATTTTAATAGATTTTGTATACCCTGATTATGTATGTATACACTGTTATTGTATAATGATCCTAAAAGTGGTTTAAATAATTTTGAGGATCGAAATAGGTGAAAAGACTATTTTACCCCTATTGAGGGAAGTTCACCTAAGGATGGTGAAAGCATGACATGCATGGAATGCATGATTTAAGGATTTTTATGATTAAGGAATTTTCTTGATTTTAATCAAAGTAAAGCGATAGATTGGCCAGTAAATGGATGAATTTCACAAAATAACACTACGTAGGTGTTATTAATATTTAAATAGAAATTTCTTTGGAAAACGGCCAACTATCAGTTTATATGGAAACAGATAGTGCCGACACGTAGTTCGCACTATATCTGCGTTTGTGAATGTGCATAAATGTGCTTGAGCAGTTGCTCGCACCGACTTGTGTGACATCATATGCATGAAATGTGCTAGAGCATGGTGCTCGCACTGATTTTTATTATTGTGAAATGAGAGCTGCTGGAGCCTAGCTCGCACTCTGTTTTGACATGTTTTGATTTGTTTTAACGTGGTATGCATAAAATAGTGCTGGAGCGATTGCTCGCACTAGTTTTAATGATTTGACATGCATGAGAGATGCTGGAGCTTAGCTCGCATCCTGTTTTGATTTGATATTGCATAAAGCCGTGCTGGAGTGAATCTCGCACGAGATTTGATTTAATTATGCATAAAGCCGTGCTGGAGTGTAACTCGCACGAGATTTGATTTACTTGAGCATTCATTTGTGCTGGAGCATTGCTCGCACAAAGTTTTACATGGTTTTCATAATTCATTTGAATGTCGTACTGGAGTTTTTCTCGTACGAGGTTTTCACTGAATTTATATACATATCCGTACTAGAGCGTTGCTCGTACGTGGAATTTACATGAAATTATAATCAGTTTAAGTCGTACTTGAGCGCTGCTCGTACGCAGATTTCACTGATTTTTATGAAACCGTGCTAGAGCTTCGCTCGCACGAGATTTTCAGATATCATGAATATGCATGGAGCCGTGCTTGAGCTTCGCTCGCACAGGGATTTATATTACATGCATATAGCCGTGTTGGAGCCTCCTGTAGACTGTGTGTCACAGTGAGATGGTATGCTCACACGTGCATTCTGAGACAGAGATGATATGGGTGGATAAGACCTATTACAGGCACCCCTGACTGAGCTTGGGTTCACGGAGTACTTTGTACCGTGTATGTCACGCGGAGTACGCTGTACCGTGGGGATTGTTGGAGTGGAGTGGCATTAGCCACGAGGCAGCAAGCCTTGCCCTCGCAATCCTGGTGTTATGCTGTTCTGGCGGGTAGGACGACCCACCTCCCGTTTCAGGTGTGATACCCCGCACACTAGGTACCGTGTTGCCAGGGATCACTAGGATATGGCCATAGTCCTCGATGTTACTGTTAATTACCTGATTGTCTCACATGATATAACTTGTGGTCTGTTAGACCAGGGTAGACCCGAAGGAGGGGTCAGGCCCCCGATTTGATGATTTTATGATTTCATATGATTTTATGATATGTGACCCTGAAAGAAGGGTGGTTTTATAACTCAAGTTTTATAATGAAATATAACAAATTGTTTTATGAGTTTTGAGATGATTGACCCAGAGGGGTTATTTTATACTGCGTTTTAAATGAATTGATTTAAATGCAGTGGCATGATGTGTTTTCCATGCTTTCATTTGAAAACCTTGAATTGTCTTACATGACATGAAAGAATGCATGATCTTGATTAAATTCATGCTTAATATGATTTAATGATGTCACATAAAATGCTTTGAATGCATGAGTTACATGATTTATATATGCACAAATAGTTTTGGATAAACTATGGCATTGAATATGCATAACTTTGTGCGTGTAAATTTTAAATGAAAAGAAATGGATTTAAGGGCATGGCATTATGAGCATGTAGATAGTGGAGCTATCTACTTACTTGCATAATTGCCTTACTGAGCGTGTGGTTTGCTCACCCCCCTTATTTTCCCATCTTTTCAGAGCACTTATAATAATTATTGAGCGGCTGAGGACTTGCATGCTTAATATCCGCTGCTTGCTGCTTCCCATTGAGAGACAGGTATACACATTTGTATGATTTTGTATCTAAATATGTAATGCACAGTACTATAACTGGATATGATGTCGGGGATGTAGAGTCATGTAAATACCATTGGGTATGTGTTTATTTAAAGTCAAAAGGATAGTAGACTCTGATATATGATTATGGGAATGAAATGTTAAATAGTGTGAGGTGACTAACATCGAATCATAGCCCAACTGTGTTGTAGGATGGTCACGACGAGAGAAAGGTAAGAATTAAATAATAAATGAAAAAGCGAAAAATTTACTCTGATTTTTAGGTAATTCGGGTCGTGACACGATAGGGTGGGGAGGCTCTGTTGGTGGGTAGGCTCTCTTACTTGGATACGAGAAGCTCCACATGCATTTGAGACTATACAGGTTACACATGGCATTGGGGTAGATAAGACCTATGGCTGGCACCCCAATCCATGATATGGGTCCGCGGAGTACATTGTACCATGTATATCACATGGAGTACGTTGTATCGTGTGGTTGTGATTCTAATATGAAAAGTCTGGCGGAGAACTAACCCACCTTCATTTCAACATGATGCCCCGCACACCGGGATCCGTGTGGTCTGGGATGATTATAACATAATTGGCCAACATAATCTTTGAGATATAGTGACCGCCTGTCTCACATAATATTACATAGTACCGCATAGTTTTATACACTGAGTGTGATTGTGATTGTCCAGGGTAGACCCGAGGGAGGGGTCGAGCCTTGTGGGATTTTGATTAAAGGATGATATTTGTTGTGATGAGATTTGATGTGTTTTGAGAATGTGATATGTTTTAAAGGATGTTTCTTAATGAATTTCCCTTTTTATGATGAGTCTTGATAATGATGAGCATGAGAGGCTTTACATGAAGATTTTACCATATTTTACGTGCCTATTTCCATGTTTTTAATACATGATATATGTATATACATGCGGCATAGTTTTATTTCCTCATGCTCCAACTATAAATGATTTATGCCATGACATTATCATCAAGTAGATAGAGTAGTTATCTACCATGCTTGCATTACTACCTTACTGAGCATGCGGTTGCTCATCCCTCTATTTTCCCCCTCTACAGAGCGTACATAGTAGCCCAGTGAGGACTGAGGCGTGGTATTTTGGACATCCACTTCACTCCATCGCCAAAAGGTATACACACAGGATTCTTTTTGTATCTAAACAATGTAAAGGCACAATAGTCATTTTGATTTGTAATACGGGGGATGTAAATGTTAGTAACGTGTCATGTATAAGCTTATGAATTAACTTAAAATGTATGACATTGTTTTTAGTTAATTGGAAATGAATGAGATGTGATGATTATTATTGACTCACAGCCCAACTGTGTAGTAGTAAGAATGCTCGTGACCGGGTAAAGGAAATGAAAATACGAAAAATTTATAGTGATTTTCGGATATAAAGGATAAAAAGGGTCATGACAGAGATCGGTATCATTAAACTTAAATTCCTCTCATACTCCTCCTCGATCAATGAGAACACGAAAATGCTCTAAGATGCAATGAATGCATCACACATATCCTCGAGCTCAAATAACTTTTTGTAGTTAGCAAGTACATTTTTCGATATGTGCCCACATAACATATTTGGTTGTGCTAGGAAATATTGCTTTAATTGCATTCATTAATGCCAAATCTTGATCAATGATAATAATAAATGGTGATGCAATGGACGACATTAAGCTTTTTAAATTTTGTAACGCTTAAGTATAGTTGTCAACACGCTCGACTCCATATACACAAATGCAACAAAGAAAGTTAAATTTGTTGATGTCACCCCAATAATCTAAAGTAGTAGCAGCCGATATCTGTTAGTTTTATATGTGCAATCCATAATCAACACATTAGAGAAAGCATGCAACAAGTCTATCAATGTAGGATGCACCTAAAATAAGTCTTTCACAATATCTATTAACTTGTCACTCAAATACCACTCCACGTACTTACACTCATTCAACTGTTTTATCAGTTATTGTATTTATGACCTATTAGCTTTCTCAATCAATTTGTAGGTCTGTCGTGCATTGTAAATGATCTTGACAGCAATGATGTTCTTCTCATTTTTTGCTACGTTGTGAGTATATTTCGCGGTTTGATCATATTCTCAGTCACATCAGCTACTGCATTCTTCTCTTCACCTTCAATCTTGTCGTAAATAGATGACCTTCAAATTGTTTCACAAGCGGATGATTATTCATGCCACTTACTACTCTAACACCCCACTCATTATCCTTTTTCTAGTTTCACATCAAGTAGCTCAAACGGACAACCACACTTCTTCGTTCTCGTACCCTTGCGATGTAATTTATTTGTTATTTCCTTCTTGTTCTTTAACTATCAAAATCTTCCACTTCATTCACATGCGAATTGTAATTTAGGTTTTCTTGCAAAAATTATCGATTTAAAGGCATTAATCACAACTATAAAGCCTAAATTTTTCCCGACCTCCATTGCCCAAGTAATCAAGGCTTCTTGAGTAGAAAACACCTGCACAACTTACAAATAGTAATCAATTCCTAACTTTATTTGTATTCAAGATGATATTAATATTAACGTTCTTATATCTTGTTCGTAGTAAATGAATCAGTGCAATCATTTTATGAAACTTTGTTTCTTGCTAGAAAACAACTAATCTTCTATCATTGTACAAAAACAAAACAAATTATTAGTTTTATTAAATAAATCAATAAATATATAAACTTATATTTTAGAAATAATTAATTTATTAAATAAATAAACATATAAACTTATACTAAACTTATATAAACTTATATTGTTAGTTTTATTAAAGGTAAATTTCATCTAAGTCCTTAAAGTCTAACCCTAATCCAACTTTAATCCATTAGTATGAGAAATGGACACTCAACTCCAAACTTTTTTATTTCGCAAGACAAGTTAGTCTTTTCGTTAGTTAAACGTTATGTCAACGGTTAAAAGCTTAATTTTAAAATCATTTTACGTCTTAAACATTTTAAAGTGCTTCAAATACTTAAGTCAATCAATACCAAGAGCTACTAGGTTTTGAAAAGCTAATTTTCTTTTTCTTTTTAATTTATTTATTGTTTATTTATTTACTTATTATTTATTGTTTATTATATATATGAATAAAAGTCAAAGCATGTATAATTACAATTTCTATACTTAAAGACTTTCTTGTGTCCTTAGAATAGTGTAAAATTATTGAATTGCCTTTTTTCTCTATTTTGGTGCAAAGAGGATTGCTTGCAAACCAAGAAGTTCATGGGCCTCATCAGAGTGCGCACCTGTACAAACATATCCGAGTCATAAATAAATGATGATATTGCACCTTAGCTAAATTCACTAATCCTCAAATTTAGAATTTTTTAAATTTCTTGGTAAACGTGAAACAATCACTAAAATGACAATTTTATCCATAAGTCGAATTTTTAAGTATGACCAAACGGACACTGTGAGATGATTCAGGGGCACGACATGAGTCATGTCAAGTCCTTAATTCATCATTCTGACCTTTTTTGAGATGTCAATTTAAATTACTAAAAAGGACCGAAATAGGTGAAACCAGGTAAAATTCATCCATAATTGAATAAACATCAGTGTCTTTTGTAAGACTCGATTTTAGTTAAAACACGAAATTAAAAATGAAAAAGGATTGAAATGGAATTCTCGAACACGTACAAGGGCAAAACGGTCAAAAGATCGAAAGCCGGTAT
The DNA here is from genome assembly GCA_033439115.1 of Firmiana major. Taxonomy (NCBI): domain Eukaryota; kingdom Viridiplantae; phylum Streptophyta; class Magnoliopsida; order Malvales; family Malvaceae; genus Firmiana; species Firmiana major. Next base: position 45,889,571 of record CM065896.1, on the reverse strand, counting down.
AAATTCGATAAGAAAATTTAATTAAAAATATGGATTTGATCATCTTGATCAATAACGAAGAAATAATAAAATTTCAGGTTAAATTGATCAAGATATTGGAATAAATCAAAATTTTTACCTCGAAAAAATTATCCCGAAAATAATCAAAAAATATACCGAAAAGTCGAAATAATACTGATAAATTCAATTAGGGATTAATTGAATAAATTAATAATTTTTTTAGATTTTTTGACAAAATAATAGTATTTTAATGATTAAAATAATAATAATAATAAATAATAATAAATAATAAATAAAAATAAAATTTATTATAAAAAAAAGAATCAGAAATGGAAAATCGGGGAGAGAGAAGGAAGAGAGAAACGGAAAACGAAGCCAAAATCGAGGAAGAAGACCGGACGACCACCGGCGACCCAATCGGCCAAGTGAGGGCCGAAAAAGGAAGAGGGTGTCGGTGCGACCTCCCTGGTACCGACGACGCGCCACACCGACGCCGGAGAATGCTGGATCGAGGGAGAGAAGTCGCGGAGAGGGGAAGCGAAATCGACGGCCACCGGTGCCAATTCGGCTACAACCACTGTCCACTGAACCTTCCCCACTTAATGCCGAGCCGATTGGTACCGAAAACAGCCGCTGAAATTGACGGATGGGGTCGAAAATGGTGGAAAGAGGAAATGGGTACCGACGGTGGAGAGAACAGGCCGGACCGACGACTTTCTGGCAGCCTTGGACGAAACCGAGGGCAGATTCGTGCTGCGGACAACCCAGCGGAGCCACTGGCGGCGGAAGCCGCTGTCACGACCCGAATTACCTAAAAATCATAGTAAATTTTTCGCTTTTTCATTTATTATTTAATTCTTACCTTTCTCTCATCGTGACCATCCTACAAACAGTTGGGCTATGATTCGGTGTTAGTCACCTCACACTATTTACCATTCCATTTCCATAATCATATATCAGAGTTTACTATCCTTTTGACTTTAAATAAATACATACTCAATGGTATTTATAACTCTACATCCCCGACATCAATGTCCGTTTACAGTACTGTGCATTACATATTTAGATACAAAACCATACAAATGTGTATACCTGTCTCTCGATGGGAAGCAGCGGATACCAAGCATGCAAGTCCTCAGCCGCTCAATAACTATTACAAGTGCTCTGAAAAGATGGGAAATTAAGGGGGGTGAGCAAACCACACGCTCAATAAGGCAATTATGCAAGTAAGTAGATAGCTCCACTATCTACATGCTCATAATGCCATGCCCTTAAATCCATTTCTTTTCATTTAAAATTTCACGCACAAAGTCATGCATATTCAATGCCATAGTTTATCCAAAACTATTTGTGCATATATAAATCATGTAATTCATGCATTCAAAGCATTTTATGTGACATCATTAAATCATACTAAGCATGAATTTAATCAATCTCATGCAGTCTTTCATGTCATGTAAGACAAATCATGGATTTCAAATGAAAGCATGGAAAACATCATCATGCTACTGCATTTAAATCAATTCATTAAAACTGTAGTAAAACTAACCCTTCCGGGTCAATCATCCAATAAAACAATTCATTTAAAATTCATTATAAAACTTTGGTTATAAAACCACCCTTATTTCAGGGTCACAAATCATAAAATCATTTAATCATAAAATCGTCAAATCAGGGGCCTGACCCCTCCTTCGGGTCTATCCTGGTCTAACAGACCACAAGTTATATCATGTGAGACAATCAGGTAATTATCAGTAACATCGAGGACTATGGCCATATCCTAGTGATCCCTGGCAACACGGTACCTAGTGTGCGGGGTATCACACCTGAAACGAGAGGTGGGTCGTCCTACCCACCAGAACAGCATAACACCAGGATTGCGAGGGCAAGGCTTGCTACCTCGTGGCTAATGCCACTCCACTCCAACAATCCCCACGGTACAGCGTACTCCGCGTGATATACACGATACAACGTACTCCGTGAACCCAAGCTCAATCAGGGGTGTCTGTGATAGGTCTTATCCACCCAAATCATCTCTGTCTCAGAATGCACGTGTGAGCATATCATCTCACTATGACACACAGCCTACAGGAGGCTCCAACACGGCTATATGCATGTAATATAAATCCCTATGCGAGCGAAGCTCAAGCACGGCTCCATGCATATTCATGATATCAGAAAACCTTGTCCGAGCGAAGCTCTAGCACGATGTCATAGAAATCAATGAAATCTGCGTACGAGCAGCACTCTAGTACAACTTAAACTGATTATAAATTCAAGTAAAATCCACGTACGAGCAATGCTTTAGTACGGATATATATAAAAACTCAATGAAAAGCTCGTACGAGAAAAACTCCAGTACGTCTTTAAAATGAGTTATAAAACCATTTAAAACTTTGTGCGAGCAACGCTCCAGCACAAATGAATGCTCAAGTAAATCAAATCTCGTGCGAGTTACACTCCAGCATGGCTTTATGCATAATTAAATCAAATCTCGTGCGAGTTACACTCCAGCACGGCTTTTATGCAATGTCATATCAAAACAGGATGCGAGCTAAGCTCCAGCACCTCTCATGCATGTCAAATCATAAAAACTAGTGCGAGCAATCGCTCCAACACCATTTTATGCATACCACGTCAAAACAAGTCAAAACATGTCAAAACAGAGTGCGAGCTAGGCTCCAGCAGCTCTCATGCATATCAAATCATAAAATCAGTGCGAGCAACCGCTCTAGCACATTTCATGCATATGATGTCACACAAGTCAGTACGAACAAGCGCTCAAGCACATTTATGCACAATCACAAATGCAGATATAGTGCGAACTACGTGTCGGCACTATCTGTTCCCATATAAACTTGATAGTTGGCCTATTTTTCCAAAGAAATTTCCATTTAAATATAAATAACACTTACGTAGTGTTATCTTGTGAAATTTATACAATTTCTGGCCAATCTACCGATTTGCTTTGATTAAAACCAATCAAATCTTTAATTCAGAAAATTCCTTAAATCATGCATTTCATGCATGTCATGCTTTCACCATCCTTAGGTGAAATTCCCTCAATAGGGGTAAAATAGTCTTTTCACCTATTTCGATCCTTAAAATCATTTAAAAATACTTTTAAGATCATTATACAATAACCGTGTATACATACATAATCAGTGTACAGAAAAGCTATTAAAATACGCGTAGCTACCTCTAGCTACTCATATAATTCCCTTACCTCATTTTTTGTACAGTCTGACCTTTCCCACTGATGTCTCGTCACGCAGTTCGATTTACTCTGAATCCAATCTCCGAAACTGCGGGTACACATTCCTCAGGTCAAATACAATACAATTTAATGTATTTCATATTTTTCTGGGCTTAATTTAAATCATTAGGCCCGTTTACCCATATTGAGCCCGATTGCACCATAATGAGCCTTAATCGGCCTTAAGCCCATTTACCACACTTTATCGAGGCCTATTGGGCTCATTGGGCCCATTAATATTTATTTAGCCTCGTTCTAAACTCTCAGACAGCTTATAAATTATTTACGACAATTTATCTCAATTTTCAGAATTTAATTCATTTATGCGGAAATTAAATCCGTAATTTATGCGTTAAATATCAATCACGCATAACGATGTAAAATTTTCGTAATTAAGGGTTACTTACCCGTTATTCCATGATCGTACATAAATCGAGGCTGTCTCGAGCTCTCGGTGGATGCCAATTGTCGAGCTACACAATTTAAATATTTTTTCGGGTAAACTTTCAGTCGATTATTTATCAAATTAAATATTTCAAAAATTAAATCGGTCAATTTGACCGCTTACCGACTTACCCAAAACTCGATTGCATCACTGAAATTTTCCCCAATTTTTCCTCTTTTTCTTTTTCCCTTTTTCTTCCTTTTTTTCCTCTCTTTTTGGCTGAACCGGTCCGGTCCGGTCCGGTTCAACCCAGTTCAGACCATCCGTTCAGCTCAGTTCGGTTCAGCGGTTCAGTCCGGTTCGGCCGGTTCAGTCACCATTTGGTCATTCCGGCGCCGTCCGGCCGGTTCCCGGTGCTATTTCGGCACTAATCGGTGCACCACGGCCTGGGCTTCCAAAATCGAGCATCGCCTGGAGTCAAAACGGAGCCGATGGTTGCCAATCGGGGCTTCTCCCCCGCGGGACTTCCCTCCATTTTCGACGTTTTTCAGCGTGATCCACGGCGCGTCCTGCCCGCTGTGATGTCGCCCGGGGTCGGGCTCTCTTCGTCGGCCCTCGCCGGTGGCTCGCCGGTGATTCCTCCTCGGTCTCGGCTTGTTTTCTGCTTCTCCCCGTTTCTATTTGTTTTCTCTTCTGTTTTCGAAATTCCATATTTCCTTTTTTTTTTTACATTTTATTTATTTATTTATAATTTATTTTTAATATTATTTTATTCATTAAAATAATATTAAAATCCACAAATATCTTAAAAATATATATTTTATTCATTTAATCCGTAATTGAATTTCTCAGTCCGATTTTACCTTTTCGGTATATTTTTTAATTATTTTCGGGATTATTTTCTGATACGAAAATTTTGATTTATTCTAATAAATTCATATCTTGATCAATTTAACCCGAAATTTAATTATTTCTTCGTTATTGATCAAGATTCTCAAATCTCATATTTTTAATTAAATTTTCTTATCCCGATTAATACCGAATTTGGATCTTTTGATCATTTTACCCTTGCACGTGTTCGAGAATACCATTTAAGTCCTTTTGCATTTTTAAATGCACTCGAAAATATTAGGTCTTACAATCTCCCCCACTTAAGAAATTTGGTCCTCCAAATTAGAACCAAGGCAAATGGGTCTATAAATAACTCTGGGTACATCTATCGTATCATATACTGTCATCCTCAAGTGACTTTCTCCGGAGTGTAATACTACCATCATATTTAATAAGGGAAATCATATTAAACCTTAACACTTTCTCCTTCCGTCTAATGCCCGAATCGATTTCCAATCATATGTTATACTTTCATTGAGCTAAACTGTTGGCGCTCATATCCAATTACATATATCGGGTTCAGATAATATTTCCGAAGCATCAAAAGATGGGACACATTGTGGATGCCTGCTAATTCAAGTGGTAATACCAACCTACAGGTCTTACCTTCCACTTTGTCCAATATCTCTTTCTGAATCTCGTTACGTCCTTATGCTCTTAGGACAAGTAACTATTAACAATACTGATTCACCCTCGGTGAATTCTCAATGATTTCTGTCTCTTGTCAGCATAACTTTTCTATTTGCTCTGAGGTGTTCTTAATCTCTCATAAATCAACTGAACATCCTCAGAGGTTCGTCTTACCAATTCGGGAACAATTCTCTATCTGTCACCCATTTCTTCTTATCCAAATCAGGGAACAACTCCCTACGGGCATACAATGCCTCATAAAATATCATCCCGATACTCAAGTGACAATTGTCATCATTGGCAAATTCGATTAGTAGCAACTGATCATCCCAGGAGCTCATAAAATCGATGGCACACGCTCTCATCACATCCTTCAGAACCTGTACAGTCCTCTCTGACTGACCATCTGTCTAAGGGTGGTAGCTGTGCTAACACATAATCGGGTTCCCATAGCTTCCTGAAAAACATTCCCAGAAGTGGGAAGTGAAGCGGGAATCCCTATCTGATACCATGCTCACTGGAACGCTACATAATGTATCACAATTTTCCATTCACATAAATCCGCCTACACACTCAGAGTATTTGAGGATTTCCTTAGCCAAAAGGTGGGCAGACTAAATCAATCTATCGACTATCATCCAGATAGCCTCGTGATTCATTCGGGTCCTCTGTAACCCATCACAAAATTCATGGTAACTTGTTCCCATTTTCGTGTTAATATAGGTAGAGGCTGCAATAATCCTACAGACTTCTCGTACTCTACCTTAATCTGTTGATATACGAGACATTTCTCCATAATCTTTACAATGTTTCTTTTTATATCTGACCACTAATATCATTTTCAGAGATTCCTATATATTTATTATTTCTCGGATGCACTGTATATCCCGAAGAGTGAGCTTCTGACAATAACATATCTCATCAACTGTGGTCCTGGGGAGCACTTATACTGTCGCTGAACCTCTGCAAGTCATCATCACTCACTGTGAACTCTGTCACTATACCCTTCTGAATCTGACCCATACTATCGACACCATGTCGATCATCATGCTAAGCCTGGCAAATCCAGTCACACAAATTCGGTTCTAACCTCAGGCTAGCTGTCACAATCACCGTCATCAACAGAAGGGATCACATCACTACTGAGGCTCACAACTGCTCTAGCAGCTCACGCTCCCTGACCATCATATGTGATACCATCCCGAGGCTCTTTCTATTCAAGGCATCAGCCTTTTACATTAGTCTTTCCTGGGTGGTACAATATTCACAATCATAATCCTTAGAAGCTCTAACCCTTTTGGTTATCATATCCGACTCTTTCTGTTAAAATAGATACTCGGGGCTTTTACGATCAGTGCATACCCGAAATTTCTTACCATTTAAGTGGTGGCGCCATACCTTATGTGTAAACGCTACGGCTGCCAACTCTAAATCATAGGTCAGATAGTTTCTCTAACGTTCCATGAACTATTTGGATCCATAAACGACTATCTTCCCATTTTACATCAATACACAGCCCAATCCTTATTTTGAGGTATCCATAAACACTGAAACCTCTTGAGCTGTTGGTTATGGTGAGAATACTTACGGTGGTCAGTTTATTACTTCAATATACCAAAACTCACCAAAGTTATTTACATACTTATCATCCTACTGGCATGCAATCTTTCCCAAACGATACATGTCAACTAAGTAGCCCATTTCAAGAAACTCATAACACCTTGTCTGTAAGACAGTTTCCTGTTGCTACTCAAGCTCTTCCCTGGACTTCGAATACATCAAAATATCATCACTAAAGATGACAACCAATACGTCCAGGTCAGGCTTAAATACCTTATCATAGTTGAGTTTCACTCAATATTTCAATCACTCATATTCTTGACCTATGTACGCATAAACGTACAATATCGTTTCGAAATCATTTTCGTTCAAGATACAACCTATGTTATTTCCTTTTTCTTATAATAACGGCTTTTATAAAATTTTAATTTTTAAACCTTCATGATTAATGAATTTCTATATCTTTTTATCGTACCAATAAAGGTACCCAAATTTAATGTATATATTTCATGACTGTCGATTTTTCAATTTATAACTTATGTGTGCGCTTCTCGACGCTGTCAAGTCTTCAGGCGAGGAATATTTTTAAAATACCTTTATTAACCCTCAGACTTGACCACATACCGCTTAATCCAAATTACTTTGCATATCAATGATATCCTTACCTTGCATACGTCCCTTATTCCAATATATCGCCTTTAATATATCACTTATAACAAACTCTTTCATTATTTGTCAAACTTACAATCCCTATACCCTTATTCAGTTAGTGAAAATCAGTTAACCATCATCCTCTTGTCTATGGTTACAGGCTTCACATCTTTCACTAGCTTATAAGCAACTGAAGGCGGTATGAATAAATGTGTGGCACCAGGATCAATTAAAATAATTACTTCATTATTCTTAACCAGTGTGGTATCTTCCACCACATCCTACGAAACATCAAAAGTGTCCTGGTCCAAGGCATACATTCGCCCTCGTCCAACATCTTATTTCCGTGGTAACTACCACACACCTTACACTGTTCACACTGCAACACTGCTATACTGTTACGTATCAGGTTGGGGTCCTCAAATCACAATACCCCTCATAAGTATTGAAATTAGATATACTGGGGTTTATCAATCAACTTACCCCGTAATTTATCAACTCTAATCTTTTACCAAACTACCTTTTCCCATTCTGACATCTCTGTCATTCTTTATTCTCTTTTATCTCTATTTTGACCCTTACTACCTTTCCCAATCTCAGAGGCGTGCAACTCATGATCTTATTCACACAACAGTAATCTGCGCACTGCCTTGGCATAGGTAGTGATATCTAACAGGCTAATCGGACTCTAATTGACAATCTGAGCCCTTCCATGAACTTTCAGACATCTCAACTCTCACTGTTCATCGTGTCCGAGTCACATCTGCCCAGGAATATAAACTGAGCTTCATACTCACAATAAACATGTTCCTCTGGGTCAGAGTAAAGAATTTCATCTTTAGTTTCCTTAAAACATTATCCGGGATATTCTGTCACCGGAATACATCTAGAATTACTTTTCCATATCCATTTTGGATGTCTAACTCCTAAGATGGGTCGAGCGGACTTCCACCAATGCTCCGACTCGCCCTCAAATCACGTACATACTCTGAGCAATTAGCTCTCATAATATTCTCCATACTCCGCTCCAACCTCGCGAAGCGTATCTCAATACTGTCTGATCTCTCTGTCAGACTCTGTCCGATCTCTCTGTCGGACTCTGTGGGGCATGCTCAACATCAGCCTCCACGTCAATCTTATCTTAAGTCTCATGTGGCGACTCAGTACAACTCTCGGGCCTACCTCAATGGCCTCGAGTTCGTGTACTCGCCTATTTATCATAGCGGCTATTATTTAATGAGTCTATTCTTGGATTTAAAAACCAAAATCTTAGCTGCACTTCCATCTCGATATACACAACTGTATCTAAACAATGCACAATACGTTGGGGATGTAAACTTCCTTAACCACTAACACCAACTCATATCAAGCTCGCCGGTGATTCCTCCTCAGTCTCGGCTTGTTTTCTGCTTCTCCCCGTTTCTGTTTCTTTTCTCTTCTGTTTTCGAAATTCCAGATTTCCTTTTTTTTTTACATTTTATTTATTTATTTATAATTTATTTTTAATATTATTTTATTCATTAAAATAATATTAAAATCCACAAATATCTTTAAAAAATTATATTTTATTCATTTAATCCGTAATTGAATTTCTCAGTCCGATTTTACCTTTTCGGTATATTTTTCGATTATTTTCGGGATTATTTTCCAATACGAAAATTTCGATTTATTCCAATAAATTCATATCTTGATCAATTTAACCCGAAATTTAATTATTTCTTCATTATTGATCAAGATTCTCAAATCTCATATTTTTAATTAAATTTTCTTGTCCCGATTAATACCGAATTTTGATCTTTTGATCGTTTTACCCTTGCACATGTTCGAGAATACCATTTAAGTCCTTTTGCATTTTTAAATGCACTCGAAAATATCAGGTCTTACAGCCGGTAGAGAACCAGCCGGCAAGGCATTGAACTGATCGAACCGAAGTGAACCGACGATCCGAACCGGGTTGAACCGGATCGAACCGGTTCAGCTAATGAAGAAAGAGAAAAAAAGAGAAAAAAGGAAAAAAAAGAAAAAGAGGAAAAATTGAGGAAAAATCCTGGTGATGTAATCGAGCTACGGGTAAGTCAGTAGCCATCGAAATTAACCGATTTAAATTTTGGAATATTTTATTTAATTAATTTTTGACTAGAAATTTACCCAAAAAATTATGAAATTGTGTAGCTCGACAATTGGCATCCAATAAGAGCTCGAGACAGCCTCGATTTACGTACTAGCATGGAATCTCTGATAAGTAACCCTTATTTACGATAATTTACATCGTTATGCATGCTTCGAATTTAATTATTGTATAAAATAAATTAAATTATGGAAATTTAGATAAATTATCGTAAATAATAAATTGAGCTATTCGAGAGTTAGAACGAGGCCCAAGAAATTGTTAGTGGGCCCAATGAGCCCAATAGGCCTCGATAATGTGAAAATTAAGTGGAAAATGGGCTTAAGGCCGATTAAGGCCGATTAAGGCCCATTAAGGTGCAATCGAGCCCAATAGGGGTAAATGGGCCCAATGATTTAAATTAAGCCCAGAAAATAGGAAATACAATTAAATTGTATGATACCTGACCTGAGGAATATTTATACGTAGTTTTGAACATTGGATTAGGAGTAGATCGGACTGGGTGACGAGACAACAGTGGAAAAGGAAAGGTCAGACTCTACAGAAAAATAAGGTAAGGAAATTCTACGGACTGCTAGAGGTAACTTTACTAAACTTCAAAGTTCATATGCAGTCTTTTAAAGTATCTGAAGGGTCTAGAAGTAAGTTAATAATTTTAGTGCCCCGAATGGGTAAATTATCAAAATACCCTTGTTAAGGGTAAAATTTTCAATTTTAGGAAAAATTTGGGAGGAGCAAGAACAAGAGGTTCCTGCTCGTTCTGGAGATGTTTTGACGCATGCATGAGTAGGCTGGCTAACCTTGAAAGAAAAATGCACACCATTGCATATTTTCAACGAGGAAATTATTTTGAAAACTGTTTTGAGGAAACAGAGCCGCCTACGTGTTTTTATTGACATGTGACATGCTAGAGCTCAGCTCGCACGATTTTTTGATTTGGGTGATGCATGCATTAGTGCTGGAGCGAGAGCTTGCACTAGAGTTTTACATACATTGGTGCTGGAGTCTAACTCGCACCTGATTTTACGTGATTTTTGTGATACGGTGCTAGAGTCTAACTCGCACCAGGTTTTACATGATTTTCGTGACAGGGTGCTAGAATCTAACTCGCACCATATTTTTATATGATTTTGGAGACAGGGTGTTGGAGCTTTGCTCGCACCAAATTTTCACATGGTTTGCATACAGAGTGCTAGAGCTTAGCTCGCACTAGTTTTACTTGATTTGATGAGAGTGCTGAGCATCGCTCGCACTGATTTTATGAGAACATGCGATGAGCCGTGCTTGGAGCATCGGGTAGACTGTGTGTCATGGATTAAATAGGCTCGCACGTGCGTTCTGAGATAGGGTATGATATATGGGTCCACAGAGTACGATGTACCATGTGGCATCTTCGGATGTGTGGTATCTTCGGATACGTGTGGCATCTTCGGATGCATGGGATCGGATAAGACCGACGAGATGGACTGACCCACCTCTCGGGCGGTTCCCGATCGGTGAGACCTCGCACACTAGGATCCGTGTAGGCAGAGGGACTCCCAAAGACACATGGCCATAGTCCTGGTTATTACCGATATACAGATGTTGCCTAGTCTCGCATGTTGATGATTTTGACGAGATTGAAACTAGGTTTTTAAATCAAATGTGCATGATGATTATTTCCATGCTTTTTAAACCCATGTGTGATGTAAACTGATTTTCATGGTTTTGTGTGAGTTAGGACCACCCGAGGGAGGGGTTGAGTCCTGACTTTATTATGAAATTTTTAAATGAGAAAGAAATGATTTAAAAAGAGTTGCATGTTGAATTTTCCATGCGAACGTGTTTTACATGACATCATGAATCATAGCATCAGTTTTAAAATGTGCGGAGAAAGGGTGGTTTATGCATGGCACCACATTCATGTAGGTAGTATGGTTACCTACATGTTCTAGGATTGCCTTACTGAGCTTGATGTGCTCACCCCTTTCATTTTCTCACACAGATAATCTCCAGTAGATGTTGAGGCGACTGAGTACTGCATTCTGAATATCCGCTGCTACCCATCATTTAAGGTATATACACTTGTACATATTGTATCTAAATAAGCATAGCACAGTAACATGTTTGTAAGTAATTTTAGGGGATGTATAAATATTGTAAGCATTTATAAATAACTGAGAAAGAATTAATTTGGTGGGACTGGCATTGACGCACAGCCCAATTATTAGCGGAGTGTGGTCACGATCAGAGGACAGGTAAGAATCTAAGAATAAACCAAAAAGTGAAAAATTTACTCTGATTTTTGGATAGTTTTGGGTCATGACATCTTTTGATTGATTTCACCTACCATATATTAAGTGTATATATTAAGTGTATATAAATTCCATGAGAATTCCAACTGCACCAATTAGATTAAAGTATAGTGAAAATTTATGGCAAAAATGAGATATTTTCGTATCTTGTAATATAAGCTTGGGATTAAACTTGAATGCATGATTCTTAAGGCATGAAAATGAAATTTTCCTATTCTAGAAGATGCATGGTTGGCCACACCAAATTTAAAGGTAAATTTAAGCTAAAATTCCATAAAAACAGAAAAAGAAAACTCCATGCCCATTCTCTTCATGCTCGCTGCCACTTCCACATCCAATACTAGCCATTTTTTACCCAACTTCCTCCTACAAAGTTGTTGCTCATTACTTCCTCTATAACATAGTTGAATTTGCTAGGTGGAAACTAAGTGGTTTGTGAGATCCAATCTCACTTGCTATATTTCTTCTATTTTCAGTTACACCATAATTGCTGGAGAAATAGTTTGTTTCCTTTCACAAGCTTGTACTATGCTTACAAGTGACTAATGAGAAGTGTTTATGTGTTGTTAAATTAAAGTAAATCCATCTCCCTTGGAGGCTATAAGAATTCGGCCAAGTGAAGGTTCTTAAGCAAAGGTAGTTTTCCATGCTTAATCAATAGATGTTGGTTCATATGATGTGTAAACATGTTATATGAACTCAAATTGAAGAAATGAATTATGTACGATAGTGTTGTAGTGTAAAACCCTAGGTCTTGGGGTGCAAAAGTGCTTTCCTATATAATTCTGTGGGGAAAGGATGATAAGAAGTGTAATTCAAGTAAATGAACATGAAATGAGTGAAATTGTGACTTGAAAATAATCCTAGAACCATTATAAGGGTTCAGCTAATGTAGGGGTATTTTGATAATTTTACCCCCGCAATGTAATTTTACGCCAAATTGAACTGTGAGCATTAATTTAATGGATAAATGCAGTTAAAATAGCCAAAGAATGTGAACCGATAACTGTTATCACTAAATAAATTTGAGTGGCGTAAGTTAAATTGAATAGAATAGCCTTTCTTAGTAATTTTTAAATATTCTGAATTGAATATTCAACTAACTGTGCAATATCATAATAGGTTAAGAGTGAATTGTGTTCACAAAGTGAATATCGAAGCATTGTCTAAAAGCTAAGCGTGGAGAAACTTTTAGTAAGTTCAATTGTCCAAGTGCGGTATAACTCTTACAAATTCATTTATAATTCCAAACTAAAGGTTTGAAATTCATACTGAACTTCAGTTGCAAACTAGACCCTGGATATATTGAAATATAATTCCTTGTACTATTTTGTAATGTCATGAATTTTGGTGATTTGATATTGGAACCATAGTTTATTCTTTACTAAAGTTTTTAAAACCATATTGAACTTCATTTTCTCCATTCATTGTTTTGGCCATCTTTTAGTGAAAAATGTTATCGTTTATTAAATGCGCGAGCTTATTTACGTATGTATTTTATGAACTCTGAGTGAGACAGATTATCTGTCACACCCTTCTCTCACACGTGACCTTCAAAATCACCGTAAATTTTTTTCCTTTTCACTTACCTCTTCTTCTGTCATCACTCCACACCAAATAGTTGGGCTGTGATTCGATATTAGTCACCCATTCACATTCATTCATAACATGCATACAATTAAATATTCTTTTCTATAATGTAAACTCTTATACATTATTACAATTACTTTCACATATACATCCCCAATCATACAATCATTTACATAACTATGCTGTTACAATGTTCAGTACAAAATGTCAAGTGTGGATACCTCTCGTAAGATGGATAGACAGCGAATCAAAGTCTACCAGTTCTCAGCCGTGTCCACCTACTGTGGATGCTCTATAAAGAGGGAAATAATAAGGGGGTGAGCTCACAACTCAGTAAGAAAATCAGCCAAGCAAGTAGATAACCACCTAAACTACAAAATACTATGCTTATGCCTTGAAATCATTTTCTTATCCATTCGTATCTAAAGCATGCATCTTACTTAAAGCTTTTGTGCAATATATAAATATAGATACAAAACATCAATTATAAAACTGAAGTATGCTGGTTTATCAACCTTAGCAGTTTATGCAAAATAATGCATTTCTCATGTAATTTCACACAAATAACATTTTTCTCATGCCATTCAATTAAATCAAATAATATGGCACATCATCATGTTTAAAAACGTGGAAATCTAGGCCTCACCGATCCCTCGGGTTACCCTTTTCACAATTCATAAATTCAAATGTTCATATCATAAAAACCATGTGATAGTTCATTCAAGAAATCTCAATCCACATTGCATGAAAATAAAATCGAGATAGGCGACTACATGTTTCGAGAATATTATCATAACTCATTTTTTGTGATCCCAGGCTACACAGTACTCGGTGTGTGGAGTCTCACATTTCCTGTAACGGGAGATGGGTCAAATCCTAACCATCAGCTCTCAACTGAGGACCTGATCACGGAGCACACCAGACCCCACTGGATCCCGCTCCTATTTCTAACCAGTCCTATCATAGTACATTTAAGTACTCACGATACAGCGTACTCCATGTGACATACACGGTATACAGTACTCCATCGACCCTATCTCAAGGTGGGATGCTGGGCATGAGTCTTAGTCCTCATACCATGGGTTATTTCGATAGCCCTCGGCCTTATCTCAAAATATTGCACGTGGGAGCATATAATCGATGCGACACACAGTCAGCACAGGCTCCCAACACGGTTGTTTCATACTCTTTTCAAAACCGGTACGTGCGAGTAAACTCCCAGCACGATCGTATCACAGTGTCACAACTCTAGTGCGAGCAATGCTCCCAGCACTATGTCATATAAAAATTTGCGTATGAGCAAAGCTCCCAATACTCTATAGTATATAAAAAATGAAAACTGAGTACGAGCTAAGCTCCCAGTACACTATCATGTAAAACTGAGTATAAGCAAAGCTCTCAATACTCTATAGTATATAAATAATGAAAACTGAGTACGAGCTAAGCTCCCAGTACTCTATCATGTAAAACTGAGTATAAGCAAAGCTCTCAATACTCTATAATGCATCAATTAACAAAATCTGAGTACGAGCAATGCTCCCAGTACTCTAACATGCATTAATGGCATTAAAATCCAATACGAGTATACACTCAAGTACTATGTGATGCGTATCTCAAAATCAAGTGTGAGTATTCTCTAAAACTGATGGTTTTCACACAAAACCCAGATAGATGGTTTTCTTAAATCACAATTCACACAAGTAAATCAAATAGGCACTCAAAAGTGTTGTTTTCGCATATACATGAAAACATTTGCCATTTTATCATGCAACTATGAATATTTAGTCACAACATGCTTCTAAGGTATTTTCACCCTACTTTTGGATAAAACACTCTTATCATCATTAGTCCTTATCACAACAACATGCCTATTCACGAGAATTCATATAGAATATAATATCGAAATTCTATTCAACGTACGTCTAGCTATCTCTAGCTACTCATGAAATTCTCTTACCTCGGATCACGTCACGTGACCTCTCTTCCTCAGTGCTGCTCACTCTCGCAGTCCGATCAGCTTCCACTATGATTTTCGAAGCTGTTATAATTACCTACGTTAGTATATCGTCATATACTTGTTTCATAAAAAAAATCTTAATTCAACACTTCATTCTCATCACCTTCTCCCATTATGGTGTTACACCATATTTTTCACATATCTCTCTTCATTTCTCTTCATTACCAATTTATGCATTTCATAAAATTACCTTATAATCTCCCATACATGCATATTCCACCATTTAATTCATGCTAACACAACTTTCTCATCATTTTCTCACTTTCCCACCAATAGCTAGGTCATGCTCATTTTCAAGATCCTTTTGTTTTCAACAATTTATACTTATACCAATTAACTCACCAATACACCTAGATTAACATATATCAACTTAGTGCATTAAATCTTACCTAGTTGAGATTTTCCTCTTTTCCTCTATAATTGGTAAAATCCTCCTTACTCTTCCAATCTTTGATTCCAACTTCTTGTTTCCAAGTATGTTGTTCTGCTCTTTGCTAAGAACAACTTTGCTTAACTATATCTCACATAAAATGCATTGCAAACTGAAGTTTCCTAGTGTTGAAATGTTAGGTTCAGCTTTGGTTATTGAATGGAATAGTGTTTCTCGTGAAACAGAGGTTGCAGAGGTCCAGTATTTATAGAATTGGCTCTTAGAGATCGATCTGCTAACTACATGAGATCGATCTCCCCTATACTTTTCTCCTTGAAATTTACCTTTCAGGCCAAATGAGATCGATCTGTCCCTAAGCATGAGATTGATATGTATTACTTAGAACCTTAAGGAGATTAATCTAGCCTTGCAATCAGATCGATCTGTGGCAACCCGAGCCTTAAGGAAATCAATATGCTTCAGCCAGAACTTACTTAAGATTGATCTGCACCATTGAGGGATAGATCGGCTCTTGCTAGGGGATCAATCTGCCTCTTGCAAAAACCTTATTTTAGTATGTTTAACCTATGAGATCGATCTATATTGCCAAGGAGATCAATCTGCTCCTCTCCGGAAGCAGTTCTACTACAACTTTCATCCCAAAATCACAGTTACATTGGTATTTGATTTACTTAACCATCCTTTTTCACATTTCATACACATTTACAACTTCAAAACATCCATTCCTCATAATTCATATTAATTGTGACTTGTCCATACATCACAATTTCATAAAGATTACATGTTAAGTTACGGGTCTTACAATCCTCCCCATCTTAAGAAATTTGGTCCTCCAAATTAGAACCAAGTTACTCTACAAACAATTGGGGGTATTTCTCTCGCATCAGACTCTCTAGCTCCCAAGTAGCTTCCTCTGAAGTGTGATGCTACCAGAGAATCTTCACTAACCCGATGCTTTTATTCCTTAAGACTTTCTCCTTTCTATCCAGTATCTGTATTGGCTTCTCTACATAAGTCACATCGTCTTTGAGCTCCAATGACTCATACCGAATTACATGATTTGTTATACTTCCTCAACATTGAAATGTGGAAGACATTATGCACTCTCGATAACTCTGGTGGCAAAGCCAATTTGTATGCCTTATCTCTCACTCTATCCAGTATCTCAAAGGGTCCAATATAGTGAGGTCTCAACTTACCTCTCTTTCCAAATCTCGCTATACCCTTGGAAGGAGAAACCTTCAGAAATACTGAATCACCAACTGCGAACTCTAGTGGCCTCCGTCTCTTGTCAGCATAGCTTTTTTATCTACTCTGAGCTGTCCTCAATCTCTCAACAATAAACTGGACATTCTCAGAGGCTTGTGTAACCAAATCAAGAGTAAATATTTTCCTGTCACCCATTTCTTCCTAACCGATAGGGGAACGACATCTACGACCATATAAAGTCTCATACGGTGCCATCCTGATACTCGTATGATAACTGTTGTTATAGGCGAATTCGGCTGTGGCAAATGATCATCCCAGAAGCCTCTAAAATCCAGTACACACACTCTCAACATATTCTCCAGAGTCTGTATAGTCCTCTCTAACTAGCCATCTATCTGAGGATGAAAAGCGGTACTCAAACTCAACTGGGTTCCCATAGCTTCTTGAAAATGTCCCCAAATGTGGAAAGTGAAGCAGGAATCCCTATCTGAAACAATGCGCACTAGAACACCATGTAACCTCACTACCTCACATACGTATAGTTTTGCCAGTGTCCGTAGAGTGTCAGTAGCTCTCATAGCTAGAAAGTGGGCCGACTTTGTCAGTCTATCAATAATCACCCATATCACATCGTGATTCCTCTTAGTCCTAGGTATACCCATCACGAAATCCATGTTGATATGCTATCATTTCCATATCGATATAGGTAGAGGCTACAATAACCCTACAGGTCTCTGATGCACTACCTTCACTTACTGACATACGAGACATTTTGCCACAAATTCTGCCACATCTCTCTTCATACCTCACCAGTACACTTTTTGAAGATTCTGATACATCTTATTACTCCTCGGATGTAACGTGTACCTCGATGAATGAGCTTCCGTTAATATCAATCTCCTGAGCTTTGGGTCATCAGGAACACACAATCTACCTCTTAACCTCAAAAGTCCATCAGAACTTATCTCAAAATCAGTCATTGTGCCTTTTTGTATTTGACCATCCACATCAATGTAATACGGATCAGTCTGCTGAGCCTGTCTGATCCTATCCAATAGATCCGACTCCAAGCGTAGACTAACAATCATACATTTCGTATCCATGTCAAAAGGCACGACTCCCAAACTGAGGCAAGCAAACTACTCTAGCAACTCATGTTCCCTAACCATCATATACGATACCATCCCAAGGCCTTTTTTTCTCATGGCATCAACTACAACATTAGTCTTACCCGGATGATAAAGTGTCTCATAATCATAGTCCTTCAGAAGCTCTAGCCATCTTCTCTGTCTCAAGTTCAATTCTTTTCGCGAGAACAGATACTTGAGGCTCTTGTGGTCGGTAAAAATTTGAAATTTCTCACCATACAAGTAGTGGTGCCAGACCTTCAACGCAAACACTACTGCTGCTAACTCCAAATCGTGGATCGAATAGTTCTTCTCATGGTCCTTTAGCTGTCTGGATCCATAAGCAACTACCTTCCCATCCTGCATCAATACACAGCCCAGTCCTTGATGCAAAGAATCGGTATATATTGAAAATCCTCCTGAGCTGGTAGGGATAGTGAGAATCGGAGTAGTGGTCAATCGAATCTTCAACTCTTGAAAACTCACAATCTTCATCCCACACAAATGCTACACACTTCTGAGTTAGATGTGTCAACGGAGCAGCCAGCTTAGAAAATCCTTCTATGAATCTCCGATAATATCTGCTAAACCCAAGAAACTCCTGATCTCGATGACTGTCCTCGGTTGTGTAAGACCCAATATTTTCGAGTGCATTTAAAAATGCAAAAAGGACTTAAATGGCATTCCCGAATATGTGCAAGGACAAAATGGTCAAAAGACCAAAATTCGGTATTTATCGGGACAAGAAAATTTAATTAAAAATATGAGAATGAGAAATCTTGATCAATGATGAAGAAATAATTAAATTTCGAGTTAAATTGATCAAGATATGAATTTCTTGGGATAAACCGGGATTTTCGCATCGAAAAATAATCTCGAAAATAATCGAAAAATATATCGAAAAGGCAAAACCGGACTGAGAAAATTATTTACAGATTAAATGAATAAACTAAGATTATTTTAGATATTTTTGGGAATTTTATTATTATTTTATTGAATAAAATAATAATAAAATTTAATTATAAATAAATAAAAAAAAAAAAGAAAAATGAAAAGTCTGAAACAGAAGAGAAAAGAAACAGAGGCGAAACGAAGCAAAAGACGCGAAGGCCGAACCCGAGGGGGAGGTTCGTCACCGGCGAACCACCGGCGACGCTGAGAGGCCAGCGAGGACCGGCGAACGTAGCCCAGCATCGGGCGAACCTCCAGCAGCCCAGACGCGCGGCGAGGTGGCCGGAAAACGTCGGAAACGGAGGAGAAGACCGCGGGGGAGAGAACCCCGATTCGCCGGCGATGGCTGCGATTCGACCCCAGCCGAGGCCCGATTTAGGGAGCCCATGCCATGGCGCGCTGAACGGCACCGGAATCGCCCAGAGAACCGGCCGGACGGCGTCGGCACGACCAAAGGGAGCCTGGACCGGCCGAACCGGACAGAACCGGCCGAACCGGACCAGACCGAACCGGCGGTCCGAACCGGGTTGAACCGGACCGGACCGGTTCAGCCAAAAAGAGAGGGAAAAAAAGGAAGAAAAAGGGAAAAAGAAAAAGAGAAAAAATTGGGGAAAATTCCAGTGATGCAATCGAGCTTCGGGTAAGTCGGTAAGCGGTCAAATTGACCGATTTAATTTTCTGAATAATTAATTTAATTAATTCCGACTGGAAATTTACCCGGAAAAATATATTTAATTTTGTAGCTCGACAATTGGCATCAATCGAGAGCTCGAGACAGCCTCGATTCACATACTATCATGGAATCTCGGGTAAGTAACCCTTATTTACGACAATTTTTCATCATTATGCGTGATTGATATTTAACGCATAAATTATGGATTTAATTTCCGCATAAATGAATTAAATTCTGGAAAATTGGATAAATTGTCGTAAATATTAAATTGAGATATCTGAGAATTTAGAATGAGGCTAAATAAATACTGATGGCCCAATGAGCCCAATAGGCCTCGATAAATTTTGGTAAACGGGCTTAAGGCCGATTAAGGCCCATTGGTACAATCGGGCCCAATATGGGTAAACAGGCCCAATGATTTAAATTAAGCCCAGAAAATTAAGAAATACAATTAATTGCATTGTATTTGACCTGATGAACATTTATCCGCAGTGCCGGAGATTTGATTTGGATTCGGAGCAAATCGGACTGCGTGACGAGACATCAGTGGGAAAGGTCAGACTGTACAGAAAATGAGGTAAGGGAATTGTGTGAGTAGCTAGAGGTAGCTACGCATATTTTAATAGATTTTGTATACCCTGATTATGTATGTATACACTGTTATTGTATAATGATCCTAAAAGTGGTTTAAATAATTTTGAGGATCGAAATAGGTGAAAAGACTATTTTACCCCTATTGAGGGAAGTTCACCTAAGGATGGTGAAAGCATGACATGCATGGAATGCATGATTTAAGGATTTTTATGATTAAGGAATTTTCTTGATTTTAATCAAAGTAAAGCGATAGATTGGCCAGTAAATGGATGAATTTCACAAAATAACACTACGTAGGTGTTATTAATATTTAAATAGAAATTTCTTTGGAAAACGGCCAACTATCAGTTTATATGGAAACAGATAGTGCCGACACGTAGTTCGCACTATATCTGCGTTTGTGAATGTGCATAAATGTGCTTGAGCAGTTGCTCGCACCGACTTGTGACATCATATGCATGAAATGTGCTAGAGCATGGTGCTCGCACTGATTTTTAATATTGTGAAATGAGAGCTGCTGGAGCCTAGCTCGCACTCTGTTTTGACATGTTTTGACATGTTTTGATTTGTTTTGACGTGGTATGCATAAAATAGTGCTGGAGCGATTACTCGCACTACTTTTAATGATTTGACATGCATGAGAGATGCTGGAGCTTAGCTCGCATCCTGTTTTGATTTAATTATGCATGAAGCCGTCCTGGAGTCTAACTCGCACGAGATTTGATTTAATTATGCATAAAGTCGTGCTGGAGTGTAACTCGCACGAGATTTGATTTATTTGAGCATTCATTTGTGCTGGAGCGTTGCTCGCACAAAGTTTTACGTAGTTTTCATAATTCATTTGAATATCGTACTGGAGTTTTTCTCGTACGAGGTTTTCAGTGAGTTTTTATACATATCCGTACTAGAGCGTTGCTCGTACGTGGATTTTAATTGAAATTATAATCAGTTTAAGTCGTACTGGAGCGCTGCTCGTACGCAGATTTCACTGATTTTTATGAAACCGTGCTAGAGCTTCGCTCGCACGAGATTTTCAGATATCATGAATATGCATGGAGCCGTGCTTGAGCTTCGCTCGCACAGGGATTGATATTACATGCATATAGCCGTGTTGGAGCCTCCTGTAGACTGTGTGTCACAGTGAGATGATATGCTCACACGTGCATTCTGAGACAGAGATGATATGGGTGGATAAGACCTATTACAGGCACCCCTGATTGAGCTTGGGTCCACGGAGTACGTTGTACCGTGTATGTCACGCGGAGTACGCTGTACCGTGGGGATTGTTGGAGTGGAGTGGCATGAGCCACGAGGCAGCAAGCCTTGCCCTCGCAATCCTGGTGTTATGCTGTTCTGGCGGGTAGGACGACCCACCTCCCGTTTCAGGTGTGATACCCCGCACACTAGGTACCGTGTTGCCAGGGATCACTAGGATATGGCCATAGTCCTCGATGTTACTGATAATTACCTTATTGTCTCACATGATATAACTTGTGGTCTGTTAGACCAGGGTAGACCCGAAGGAGGGGTCAGGCCCCCGATTTGACGATTTTATGATTTTATGAAATTGTGACCCTGAAAGAAGGGTGGTTTTATAACTCAAGTTTTATAATGAAGTATAACGAATTGTTTTATGAGTTTTGAGATGATTGACCCAGAGGGTTATTTTATACTGCGTTTTAAATGAATTGATTTAAATGCAGTGGCATGATGTGTTTTTCCATGCTTTCATTTGAAATCCATGTTTTGTCTTACATGGCATGAAAGATTGCATGATCTTGATTAAATTCATGCTTAATATGATTTAATGATGTCACATAAAATGCTTTGAATGCATGAGTTACATGATTTATATATGCACAAATAGTTTTGGATAAACTATGGCATTGAATATGCATGACTTTGTGCGTGTAAATTTTAAATGAAAAGAAATGGATTTAAGGGCATGGCATTATGAGCATGTAGATAGTGGAGCTATCTACTTACTTGCATAATTGCCTTACTGAGCGTGTGGTTTGCTCACCCCCCTTATTTTTCCATCTTTTCAGAGCACTTGCAATAGATATTGAGCGGCTGAGGACTTGCATGGTTGATATTTGCTGCTTCCCATCGAGAGACAGGTATACACATTTGTATGGTTTTGTATCTAAATATGTAATGCACAGTACTGTAAATGGATATGATGTCGGGGATGTAGAGTCATGTAAATACCATTGGGTATGTATTTATTTAAAGTCAAAAGGATAGTAGACTCTGATATATGATTATGGGAATGAAATGTTAAATAGTGTGAGGTGACTAACACCGAATCATAGCCCAACTGTGTTGTAGGATGGTCACGACGAGAGAAAGTTAAGAATTAAATAATAAATGAAAAAAAAAAAAACGAAAAATTTACTCTGATTTTTAGGTAATTCGGGTCGTGACAGGTTTAATGGTATCAGAGCTTGAGTTGGCCTGATATGAGTCGGTGTTAGTGGTTAAGGAAGTTTACATCCCCATGTACTGTGCATTATTTAGATACAATTGTGTATATCGAGATGGAAGTGCAGCTAAGAATTTGGTTTTAAATGCAAGAATAGACTCATTAAATGATAGCCGCTATGGTTGAGAGGCGAGTACACGAGCTCGAGGCCGTAGAGGTAGGCCCGGGAGTTGTACTGAGTCGCCACATGAGACTTGAGATGAGATTGACGTGGCGGCTAATGTTGAGCATGCCCCACAGAGTCCGACAGAAAGATCGGACAGAGTCTGACAGAGAGATCAGACAGTATTGAGATACGCTTCGCGAGGTTGGAGCGGAGTGTGGAGAATATTTTACGAGCTTATTGCTCAGAGTATGCATGGTATTTACGCTTCGCGAGGTTGGAGCGGAGTGTGGAGAATATTTTACGAGCTTATTGCTCAGAGTATGCATGGTATTTGTGGGCGAGTCGGAACATTGGTGGAAGTTCGCTCGACCCATCTTAAGAGTTAGACATCCAGAATGGACTTGGAACATAATTCAAGATGTATTCCGGTGACAGAATATCCCGAACACTGTTTAAAGAAAATTACAGATGATATTCATTACTCTGACCCAGAGGAACATGTGAAGCTCAGCTTATATTCCTGGGCAGATGTGACTCAGACACGATAAACAGTGAGAGTCGGAATGTATGAAAGTTCATAGAAGGACTCAGATTATCAATTAGAGTCCGATTAGCCCGTTAGACATCACTACCTATGCCGAGGCAGCGCGCAGACTACAGTTGTGTAAATAAGATTATAAATTGCGCGCCTCTGAGATTGAGAAAGGTAGTAAGGGCCAAAATAGAGACAAAAGAGAATAAATAATGACAGAGATGTCAGAATGGGAAAAAGATAGTTTGGTAAAAGATTAGAGTCGATAAATCACGGGGTAAGTTGATTGATAAACCCCAGTGTATCTAATTTCGATACTTTTGAGGGGTATTATGAATTGAGGACCGCAACCTGCTACGGAGCATTGTAAACAGTATAACAGAGTAGCAGTGTGAACAGTGTAAGATGTGTGGTAGTTACCACGGAAATAAAATGTTAGATGAGGGTGAGTGTATGCCTTGGACCAGGATACCATTGATGATTAATATGATGTGGTGAAAGATACCACACTGGTTAAGAATAATGAAATAATTATGTTAATTGATCCTGGTGCCATGTATTTATTCATATCGCCTTCAATTGCTTATAAGCGAGTGAAAGATGTGAAGCCTGTACCCTTAGGCAAGAGGATGATAGTTAGTTGAATTTCACTAACTGAATATGGGTATAGAGTTTGTAAGTTGAAAATATGGGTGAAAACATCACTGAAAGGTGTAATGTAAGTTTTAACAAATAATGAAAGAGTTTGTTATAAGTGATTTATTAAAGGAGATATATTGGAATAAGAGACGTATGCTAGGTAAGAATATCCTTGATATGCAAAGTAAGGATTAAGCAATATGTAGTGTATATGGATTGCGACCAAGATAAGTGGTAGATATATCTACACCCAGTCGATGTGGTTAAATCTTAGGGTTAATAAAGGTATTTTAAAATATCTCCCTGCCTGAAGATTTGACAGCGTCTAGAAGCGCACGCATAATCTATAGATTGAATTCGACGGTCATAATATATACATTAAAATTTGGGTACCTTTGCTGGTACGATAAAGAAATATAGAAATTCATTAATCATGAAAGTTTAAAATTAAAATTTTATAAAAGCCGTTAATATAAGAAAAAGGAAACGACGCGAATTAGTATCCTGAACGAAAGCGATTTCGAAATGACATTGTACGTTTATACGTGCATAGGTCAAGGATATGAGTGAATGAAGTATTGAGTGGAACTCAATTACGATGAGGTATTTAAAGCTTACCTGGACCGATTGGTTGTCCTCTTTAGTGATGATATTTTGATGTATTCGAAGTCCAGGGAAGAGAATGAGTAGCAACAGAAAACTGTCTTACAGACGAGGTGTTGAGAGTTTCTCAAAATGGGCTACTCAGTTGACACGTCTCGTTTGGAAAAAGATTTCATACGAGTGTTATGATAAGTATGAAAATGGCTTCAATGAGTTTTGGTATATTGGAGTAATGAACTGACCACCGTAAGTATTCTCACTATAACAAACAGCTCAAGAGGTTTCAGTGTGTATGGATACCTCCAAATAAGGATTGGGCTGTGTATTGATGTAAAATGGGAAGATAGTCATTTATAGATCCAAATAGTTCAAGGATCATGAGAGAAACTATCTGACCCATGATTTAGAGTTGGCAGCCGTAGCGATTACACTGAAAGTATGGCTTCACCACTTATATGGTAAGAAATTTCGGGTATGCACTGATCGTAAAAGCCCCGAATATCTGTTTTCACAGAAAGAGTAGAAAATGAGATAACCATGAGGGTTAGAGCTTCTAAGAATTATGATTGTGAATATTGTACCACCCAGGAAAGGCTAATGTAATGGTTGATGCCTTGAGCAGAAAGAGCCTCGGGATGGTATCACATAAGATGGTCAGGGAGCGAGAGCTGCTAGAGCAGTTGTGAACCTCAGTAGTGATGTGATCCCTTCTTGATGATGACGGTGATTTTATGACAGCTAGCCTGAGGTTAGAACCGGATTTGTGTGACCGGATTTGCCAGGCTTAGCGTGATGATCGACAAGGTGTCGATGGTATGGGTCAGATTCAGAAGGGTATAGTGACAGAGTTCACAGAGAGTGATGATGACTGACAGAGGTTCAGAGATAGTATAAGTGCTCCCCAGGACCACAGTTGATGATACAGTATTATTGTCAGAAGCTCACTTTTCGGGATATACAGTGCATCCGAGAAATAATAAATATATCGAGATATTTGAAAATGGTATTGGTGGTCAGGTATGAAAAGTGACATTGTAGAATTATGGACAAGTGTCTCGTATATCAGCAGAGTAAGGTAGAGCAATAGATGTCTGCAGAGTTATTGCAACCTCTACCTATATTGACATGGAAATGGGAACAAGTGACCATGAAGTTGTGATGGGTTATAGAGGACCCGAAAGAATCACGAGGCTATCTGGGTGATAGTCGATAGATTGATTAAGTTTACCCACCTTCTGGTTATGAAATCCCGAGATACTCTGAGTGCGTAGGCGGATTTATGTGTATAAAAAAATTGTGGAACAATATGTAGCGTTCCAGGGAGCATGATATTAGATGGGGATTCCCGCTTCACTTCCCACTTCTGGGAATATTGTTTTTGAAAGTTATGGGAACCCGATTATGTGTTAGCACAGCTTCCACCCTCAGACAGATGGTCAGTCAGAGAGGACTGTACAGGTTCTGGAGGATGTGATGAGAGCGTGTGCCATTGATTTTATGAGCTCCTGGGATGATTAGTTGCTACTAATCAAATTCGCCAATGATGACAGTTGTCACTTGAGTATCGGGATGAGATTAAATGAGGCATTGTATGGCCATAGGGAGTTGTTCCCTGACTTGGATAAGAAGTGGGTGACAGATAGAGAGTTGTTCCCGAATTAGTAAGACAAACCTCTGAGGATGTTCAGTTGATTTATGAGAGATTAAGAACACCTCAGAGCAGATAGAAAAGCTATGCTGACAAGAGACAGAAACTATTGGAATTCACCGAGAGTGAATTAGTATTATTGGCAGTTACTTGTCTTAAGGAAATGATGACATTCAGATAGAGATATTGGACAAGTTGGAGATAAGACCTGTAGGTTGGTGTTACCACTTGAATAAACAGGCATCCACAATGTGTCCTATCTTTTGATGCTTAAGAAATAATATCCGGATCCGATATATGTGATCGGATATAAACTCTAACAGTTTAGCTCAATGAAAGAGTAATGTATGAAATCGAGTTGGTTATTAAAAAATGGAAAGAGAAAGTGTTGAGGGTTAAGATGATCTCCCTAGTTAAGTATGATGGTAGTATTACACTCCGGAGAAGGTCACTTGAGGATGACAGTATATGATACGATAGATGTACCCGGAGTTAATTATGGACTCATATTACTTGGTTCTAATTTGGAGGACCAAATTTCTTAAGTGGGGGAGATTGTAAGACCCAATATTTTCGAGTGCATTTAAAAATGCAAAAAGGACTTAAATGGCATTCCCGAATATGTGCAAGGACAAAATGGTCAAAAGACCAAAATTCGGTATTTATCGGGACAAGAAAATTTAATTAAAAATATGAGAATGAGAAATCTTGATCAATGATGAAGAAATAATTAAATTTCGAGTTAAATTGATCAAGATATGAATTTCTTGGGATAAACCGGGATTTTCGCATCGAAAAATAATCTCGAAAATAATCGAAAAATATATCGAAAAGGCAAAACCGGACTGAGAAAATTATTTACAGATTAAATGAATAAACTAAGATTATTTTAGATATTTTTGGGAATTTTATTATTATTTTATTGAATAAAATAATAATAAAATTTAATTATAAATAAATAAAAAAAAAAAAAAAAGAAAAATGAAAAGTCTGAAACAGAAGAGAAAAGAAACAGAGGCGAAACGAAGCAAAAGACGCGAAGGCCGAACCCGAGGGGGAGGTTCGTCACCGGCGAACCACCGGCGACGCTGAGAGGCCAGCGAGGACCGGCGAACGTAGCCCAGCATCGGGCGAACCTCCAGCAGCCCAGACGCGCGGCGAGGTGGCCGGAAAACGTCGGAAACGGAGGAGAAGACCGCGGGGGAGAGAACCCCGATTCGCCGGCGATGGCTGCGATTCGACCCCAGCCGAGGCCCGATTTAGGGAGCCCATGCCATGGCGCGCTGAACGGCACCGGAATCGCCCAGAGAACCGGCCGGACGGCGCCGGCACGACCAAAGGGAGCCTGGACCGGCCGAACCGGACAGAACCGGCCGAACCGGACCAGACCGAACCGGCGGTCCGAACCGGGTTGAACCGGACCGGACCGGTTCAGCCAAAAAGAGAGGGAAAAAAAGGAAGAAAAAGGGAAAAAGAAAAAGAGAAAAAATTGGGGAAAATTCCAGTGATGCAATCGAGCTTCGGGTAAGTCGGTAAGCGGTCAAATTGACCGATTTAATTTTCTGAATAATTAATTTAATTAATTCCGACTGGAAATTTACCCGGAAAAATATATTTAATTTTGTAGCTCGACAATTGGCATCAATCGAGAGCTCGAGACAGCCTCGATTCACATACTATCATGGAATCTCGGGTAAGTAACCCTTATTTACGACAATTTTTCATCATTATGCGTGATTGATATTTAACGCATAAATTATGGATTTAATTTCCGCATAAATGAATTAAATTCTGGAAAATTGGATAAATTGTCGTAAATATTAAATTGAGATATCTGAGAATTTAGAATGAGGCTAAATAAATACTGATGGCCCAATGAGCCCAATAGGCCTCGATAAATTTTGGTAAACGGGCTTAAGGCCGATTAAGGCCCATTGGTACAATCGGGCCCAATATGGGTAAACAGGCCCAATGATTTAAATTAAGCCCAGAAAATTAAGAAATACAATTAATTGCATTGTATTTGACCTGATGAACATTTATCCGCAGTGCCGGAGATTTGATTTGGATTCGGAGCAAATCGGACTGCGTGACGAGACATCAGTGGGAAAGGTCAGACTGTACAGAAAATGAGGTAAGGGAATTGTGTGAGTAGCTAGAGGTAGCTACGCATATTTTAATAGATTTTGTATACCCTGATTATGTATGTATACACTGTTATTGTATAATGATCCTAAAAGTGGTTTAAATAATTTTGAGGATCGAAATAGGTGAAAAGACTATTTTACCCCTATTGAGGGAAGTTCACCTAAGGATGGTGAAAGCATGACATGCATGGAATGCATGATTTAAGGATTTTTATGATTAAGGAATTTTCTTGATTTTAATCAAAGTAAAGCGATAGATTGGCCAGTAAATGGATGAATTTCACAAAATAACACTACGTAGGTGTTATTAATATTTAAATAGAAATTTCTTTGGAAAACGGCCAACTATCAGTTTATATGGAAACAGATAGTGCCGACACGTAGTTCGCACTATATCTACGTTTGTGAATGTGCATAAATGTGCTTGAGCAGTTGCTCGCACCGACTTGTGACATCATATGCATGAAATGTGCTAGAGCATGGTGCTCGCACTGATTTTTAATATTGTGAAATGAGAGCTGCTGGAGCCTAGCTCGCACTCTGTTTTGACATGTTTTGACATGTTTTGATTTGTTTTGACGTGGTATGCATAAAATAGTGCTGGAGCGATTACTCGCACTACTTTTAATGATTTGACATGCATGAGAGATGCTGGAGCTTAGCTCGCATCCTGTTTTGATTTAATTATGCATGAAGCCGTGCTGGAGTCTAACTCGCACGAGATTTGATTTAATTATGCATAAAGTCGTGCTGGAGTGTAACTCGCACGAGATTTGATTTATTTGAGCATTCATTTGTGCTGGAGCGTTGCTCGCACAAAGTTTTACGTAGTTTTCATAATTCATTTGAATATCGTACTGGAGTTTTTCTCGTACGAGGTTTTCAGTGAGTTTTTATACATATCCGTACTAGAGCGTTGCTCGTACGTGGATTTTAATTGAAATTATAATCAGTTTAAGTCGTACTGGAGCGCTGCTCGTACGCAGATTTCACTGATTTTTATGAAACCGTGCTAGAGCTTCGCTCGCACGAGATTTTCAGATATCATGAATATGCATGGAGCCGTGCTTGAGCTTCGCTCGCACAGGGATTTATATTACATGCATATAGCCGTGTTGGAGCCTCCTGTAGACTGTGTGTCACAGTGAGATGATATGCTCACACGTGCATTCTGAGACAGAGATGATATGGGTGGATAAGACCTATTACAGGCACCCCTGATTGAGCTTGGGTCCACGGAGTACGTTGTACCGTGTATGTCACGCGGAGTACGCTGTACCGTGGGGATTGTTGGAGTGGAGTGGCATGAGCCACGAGGCAGCAAGCCTTGCCCTCGCAATCCTGGTGTTATGCTGTTCTGGCGGGTAGGACGACCCACCTCCCGTTTCAGGTGTGATACCCCGCACACTAGGTACCGTGTTGCCAGGGATCACTAGGATATGGCCATAGTCCTCGATGTTACTGATAATTACCTTATTGTCTCACATGATATAACTTGTGGTCTGTTAGACCAGGGTAGACCCGAAGGAGGGGTCAGGCCCCCGATTTGACGATTTTATGATTTTATGAAATTGTGACCCTGAAAGAAGGGTGGTTTTATAACTCAAGTTTTATAATGAAGTATAACGAATTGTTTTATGAGTTTTGAGATGATTGACCCAGAGGGTTATTTTATACTGCGTTTTAAATGAATTGATTTAAATGCAGTGGCATGATGTGTTTTTCCATGCTTTCATTTGAAATCCATGTTTTGTCTTACATGGCATGAAAGATTGCATGATCTTGATTAAATTCATGCTTAATATGATTTAATGATGTCACATAAAATGCTTTGAATGCATGAGTTACATGATTTATATATGCACAAATAGTTTTGGATAAGCTATGGCATTGAATATGCATGACTTTGTGCGTGTAAATTTTAAATGAAAAGAAATGGATTTAAGGGCATGGCATTATGAGCATGTAGATAGTGGAGCTATCTACTTACTTGCATAATTGCCTTACTGAGCGTGTGGTTTGCTCACCCCCCTTATTTTTCCATCTTTTCAGAGCACTTGCAATAGATATTGAGCGGCTGAGGACTTGCATGGTTGATATTTGCTGCTTCCCATCGAGAGACAGGTATACACATTTGTATGGTTTTGTATCTAAATATGTAATGCACAGTACTGTAAATGGATATGATGTCGGGGATGTAGAGTCATGTAAATACCATTGGGTATGTATTTATTTAAAGTCAAAAGGATAGTAGACTCTGATATATGATTATAGGAATGAAATGTTAAATAGTGTGAGGTGACTAACACCGAATCATAGCCCAACTGTGTTGTAGGATGGTCACGACGAGAGAAAGTTAAGAATTAAATAATAAATGAAAAAAAAAAAACGAAAAATTTACTCTGATTTTTAGGTAATTCGGGTCGTGACAGGTTGTTCCCATTAAACTACACCTCAATCTTAGATGGATCTACTGATACACTATCCTTCGACAGCACGTGTCCCGAAAACGAGATCTGTGACAACCAGAAATCACACTTATTAAGTTTAGCATATACTTTCTGCTCTCCTAAAGTTTGCAATACAATCTTGAGGTGCTTCTCATGCTCTTCCTCAAATTTTGAATATACCAGCATATCATCTAAGAAGATGATAACAAACTGATCTAGATATGGCTTAAACATATCGTTCATCAAAGCCATAAAAGTTACGGGAGCATTCGTCAATCCGAATGGCATAACCAAGAACTCATAATGGCCATATCGGGTCCTAAATGTTGTCTTGGGTACATCTCCTCTCCGAACTCTCAACTGATGATACCCAGACCTTAGATCAATCTTAGAAAAGACCTGCGCTCCCCGGAGCTGATCCAACAACTCATCAATACGTGGAAGGGGATACCGATTCTTGATGGTTACCTTCTTCAACAATCTGTAGTCTATACACAATCAGAGGCTTCCATCATTCTTCTTCACAAATAGAATCGATGCTCCCCAAGGTGAAACACTCAGTCTGATGAAACCCCTATCCAACAACTCCGATAATTGTCTCTTGAGATCATTCAGCTCAACTAAGGCCATGTGATACGGTGGTTTCGATATAGGTTCTATACCAGGCACCAAGTCTATACAGAACTCCATCTCTCTGTCCGATGGTAACCCTGGTAATTCATCTGAAAAGACATTTGGGAATTCACTAACCACAGGAATATCTGCCAACTCCGGATGTACCTTATCTGTATCAACCACGTACGCAATAAAACCTTCAACGTATTCATTTCTCAGTCAGTATAGTACATTATCAATTACAACCATAACTACTACTTTCATTTTTTTTATAAACTTTACAACATATCTTTCAGGGTTAGGAAACATAATTGTCTTAGCATAACAATCAAAACAGCATGGTTTGACGATAACCAATCCATTCCTAAGATTACATCAAAATCACTCATACTTAACAGTATTAGATTGGCTGTCATGTCCTTTTCCCTTACTCTTAGTTTACAATCATTTAACACATAAGCCACTAGTTGACTATTATCCATAGGCATACTAATCAACATCATTTTACTCAAAGGTGTACGCTCTACATGCTTTTCTAACTTACATTCAAATGAAGGCGATACAAATGAATGTGTGGCACCAGGATCAATTAAAACATGTGCTTCTAAATCATATATCAGGATGTTACCTCTAATCACATTCGACGAAGCATCGACTGTCCCTTGGTCCAAGGCATGCACTCGCCCTCGTCTAATAACCTGCTTCCTTTTTTCTTCTGCTATCGCTATCCTCCTCAGAGCAGACATATCAACTAGAGTTCTCTCCGGCTCCTTACCCTTCTGTGGGGTAATATCAATCACCTCTGGGAAAACTCTGGCCATGTGTCCTGGCTTCCCACATCTGAAGCATAAACCACTAGAAACAGGATAAGGTCTCCCTCCATGGAATCTACCACATCTACTGCACTGAACAGTGGTAGGCCTCGCTCCTCTAATCACTACTCCTCTAGTTGGAGCTATAGTCAGGTATGCAAGAGATATTATAGTCTTCTCCTATACTTTCTCGATCTTTGGTCTCTTACCGAAGAGTCTCTTCCCTCCTCGATATCTGAAACCTCAAGCACAGTCACTCACCAACCTCCTCCTATCTCAATCTCTACCCTTTTCGACTGTCCTGAACTCTGAGAGATTCCTCTCATAATCTTGCTCATAGAGTTGCGCCCTACGCACTACCTCATCATAGGTAGAGATGTCAAATGGAACCAGTTTAGACCGTAATACTGGTCTCAGTCCATCTATAAATATATGAACATTCTTGGTCTCGTTACTCATGGTGTCAGGGTCATACCTTCCTAGGGATAAAAATCTGGTCTCATACTCATCTACTGAATGACTCCCCTACCTTAACTCCAAAACTTCAACTTGCAGCCTCCGCTGAGCTGTATCTGGAACAAATTACCTCCTGAAGGCATCCAAAAATATCTTTCAACTGATCTCTATATGTCAGGCTCTCAATATAGGTCGAGTGGACTTCCACCAATGCTCTGCTGTCCACTTCAATAGGAATGCAGCAAATGCGACCATCTCTGAAGTCATACACTCAAAGAATTTGTACAACTTCTCCTTCTCTCCTATCCACTCCTTCGCCAAAACTGGGTCCTTAATCCCACAAAAAGTTAAAGGTCCAAGTTTCTGGAATTGGCGGAGTCTGTCAAGATCATAACCATACCCTAAAACATTACCATCCTATCATGGAGTAACATGAGACGGCGTATCCTGAACTGGTGGGGGTGTAGGTGTATCCGTAGGCTGTGGCACATGAGCTGGCTGTGCAGGTGTACCAGGTGCAGTTGCCTCTCCAGGTACAGTCTCTGCATCCTATCCCTGTCCTCCTAGCATAGTCAGTGCCAGTATCCTCATTATGGTCTCAAGGTGACGCTCTAACCTCTCAAAACGTTCCTTGGTACTCTCAGGTACCTTAGTAGGACCTGTAGTCTCATCTAGGGTCTCTGGCATACCTCTAAGGCCTCGAGCCCTACCTTTAGCCCCTCTACCATGGCGAGTATTAGCTATAATAGTTAAATCCTTGCATTTATAACCATTTATTAGTCTCATTTTCCTTCTCATATACACAATTGTAACTGAACAAAGAACAGTACTATGGGGATGTACAATTTCCTAATTACTAATATCGATTCACATCAGACCAACTCCGCTCTGATAAAATTCTGTCACGCCCTTCTCTCACACGCGACTTACAAAATCACCACAAATTTTTCGCCTTTTCACTTACCTCTTCTTCTGTTATCACTCCACACCAAATAGTTGGGATGTGATTCGATATTAGTCACCCATTCACATTCATTCATAACATGCATACAATTTAATATTCTTTTCTATAATGTAAGCTCTTATACATTATTACAATTACTTTCACATATACATCCCCGATCATACAATCATTTACATAATTGTGCTGTTACAATGTTCAGTACAAAATGTCAAGTGTGTATACCTCTCATAAGATGGATAGACAGCAGATTAAAGTCTACCAGTTCTCAGTCATGTCCACCTACTGTGGATGCTCTGTAAAGAGGGAAATAATAAAGGGGTGAGCTCACAGCTCAGTAAGGAAATCAGGTAAGTAAGTAGATAACCACACTATCTACAAAATAGTATGCTTATGCCTTGTAATCATTTCCTTATCCATTCGTATCTAAAGCATGCATCTTACTTGAAGCCTTTATGCAATATATAAATATAGATACAAAACATCAGTTATAAAACTGGAAGTATGCTGGTTTATCAACCTCAGCAGTTTATGCAAAATAATGCATTTCTCATGTAATTTCCCACAAATCACATTTTTCTTATGCCATTCAATTAAATCAAATAATATGACACATCATTATGTTTAAAAACGTGGAAATCTGGGCCTCACCCATCCCTCGGGTTACCCTTTTCACAATTCACAAATTCACATGTTCATATCATAAAAACCATGTGATAGTTCATTCAAGAAATCTCAATTCACATTGCATGAAAATAAAATCGAGATAGGCGACTACATGTTCTGAGATTATGATCATAACTCATTTTTTGTGATCCCAGGCTACATAGTACTCTATGTGTGGGGTCTCACATTTGCTGTAACGGGAGGTGGCTCAAATCCTAACCCTTAGCTCTCAATTGAGGACCTGATCCCGGAGCACACCAGATCCCACTGGATCCCGTTCCCACTGCTAACCAGTCCTGTCATAGTACATTCAAGTACTTATGGTACAGCATACTCCATGTGACATACACGGTACACAGTACTCTATGGACCTAATCTTAAGGTGGGATACTCGCCATGAGTCTTAGTCCTCATACCTTGGATATACCTCATAGTCGGCATGCTCGCCATGAGTCTTAGTCCTCATACCATGGATTATTTCGATAGCCCTCAGCCTTATCTCAAAATATTACGCGTGTGAGCATATAATCGGTGCGACACACAGTCAACACAGGCTCCCAACACGGCTGTTTCATGCTCTTTTCAAAACTGGTAGTGCGAGTAAACTCCCAGCACGATCGTATCACAATGTCACAACTCTAGTGCGAGCAATGCTCCTAGCACTATGTCATATAAAAACTTGAGTATGAGCAAAGCTCCCAATAGTCTATAGTGTATAAATAATGAAAACTGAGTACGAGCTAAGCTCCCAATACTCTATCATGTAAAACTGACTATGAGCAAAGCTCCTAATACTCTATAATGCCTCAATCAACAAAATCTAAGTACGAGCAATGCTCCCAGTACTCTAACATGCATAAATTGCATTAAAATCCAACACAAGTATACACTCAAGTACTATGTGATGCATATCTCAAAATCAAGTGCGAGTTTTCTCTTGCACTGATGGTTTTCACACAAAAGCCAGATAGATGGTTTTCTCAAATCACAATTCACCCAAGTAAATCAAATAGGCACTCAAAAGTGTTGTTTTCACATATACATGAAAAATTTGCCATTCTATCATGCAACTATGAATATTTAGTCACAACATACTTCTAAGGT
The DNA here is from genome assembly GCA_033439115.1 of Firmiana major. Taxonomy (NCBI): domain Eukaryota; kingdom Viridiplantae; phylum Streptophyta; class Magnoliopsida; order Malvales; family Malvaceae; genus Firmiana; species Firmiana major. Next base: position 45,854,000 of record CM065896.1, on the reverse strand, counting down.
ATTTTCACCCTATTTTTGGATAAAACACTCTTATCCTCATTAGTCCTTTTCACAACAACATGCCTATTCACGGGAATTCATATAGAATATAATATCGAAATTCTATTCAAAGTACGTGCAGTTATCTCTAGCTACTCACGAAATTCTCTTACCTCGGATCACGTCACGTAACCTCCCTCCTCGGTGCTGCTCACTCTCGCAGTCCGATCAGCTTCCACTATGATTTTTGAAGCTATTATAATTATTTACGTTAGTATATCGTAATATACTTGTTCCATAAAAAAATCTTAATTCAACACTTTATTCTCATCACCTTCTCTCATTATGGTGTTATACCAATTTTTCACTTCTCTTCATTTCCAATTTATGCATTTCATAAAATTACCTTACAATCTCTCATACATGCATATTCCACCATTTAATTCATGCTAACACAATTTTCTTATCATTTTCTCACTTTCCCACCAATAGCTAGGTCATGCTCATTTTTCATGATCCTTTTGTTTTCAACAATTTACACTTATACCAATTAACTCACCAATACACCCAGATTAACATATATCAACTTGGTGCATTAAATTTTATCTAGCTGAGATTTTCCTTTTTTTCCTCCAAAATTGGTAAAATCATCCTTGCTCTTCCAATCTTTGATTCAACTTCTTGTTTCCAAGTATGTTGTTCTCCTATTTACTAAGAACAACTTTGCTTAAATGTATCTCACTCAAAACTGATTGCAAACTGAAGTTTCCTAGTGTTGAAATGTTAGGTTTAGCTTTGGTTCTTGAATGGAATAGTGTTTCTCATGAAACAGAGGTTGCAGAGGTCCAGTATTTATAGAATTGGCTCTTAGAGATCGATCTGCTAACTACATGAGATCGATCTCCCCTGCACTTTTTGTGAGATCCGCATCTTTGTATGAAATTCCTTATGATTTCCATATTGTATGACGGTATTATTTGTTAATGGATTCATAAGATGGTTGATTTGGATCTGATAAATGTGGACGAAACAAAATAACGTACGTAAAATCCCATAAGGGTAAATCGGGAAAGTAGGGACCTAAAAAATTTAGTGAAAGGAATGTAATCAAGTTGACAAAAAATAAGAATAAAAAATAAGAAAAGATTATGAATTTATGAAGGAAAGGCTATTCAATTTGGTCTCGAACACGTGTAAGGGTAAAACGGTCAAAAGATCAAATTTCGGTATAAATTCGATAAGAAAATTTCATTAAAAATATGGAATTGAAAATATGGATCAATAACGAGGAAAATATTGAATTTCGAGTCCGATTGATCAAGATATGAATTTATGGGAATGAATCGAAATTTTTACTTTGGAAAATTATCCCGAAAATATTAGAAAAATATACCGAAAAGGCGAAATAAGACAGATAAATTCATTTATAGATTAAATGAATTAAATAAGAAATTTTTGGGATATTTTTATTTTTTTTAATGGATTTTAATGATTAAAGTAATAATAAAATAAATTAATAAAAAAACAAAAATCTGATTTTCAATGAGAGAGAAACTGAAAACCAAAAACAGAGAACCAAGAAGCTGACCCGAGGAAGACTCGAGCCACCGACGACCGACAAGACCAGGCAAGGACCGAAGAAGGAAGAGGAGCTTCAGGAGAACCCATCGGTACCAGTGACGCGCCCCGATGACGCCCAATTTCAGCGAATCGACGAACAAAAATTCGAGAAGAAAATTGAGTCGGTTCCGGCGATCCACGGTAGCTGGGTGCGATCGGAGGGCACCGACGTGATCAAAAGGCTGAGGCGCTCCTTTTGGTACCGGTAACGGCCGACGAAACGGTCGGGAACGTCGATGACGGTGAGTGGAGCAAAACGGCACCGTAGCCGAAAAAGGGAAGAAAAAGAAAAGAAAAAAAAAAGAAAGGAAAGAAAAGGGAAAAAAGGAAAGAAAATTTACCGGGGATGACTCGAGATTCGAGTAAGTTGACCTAGGGTCAAGATTGACCTGCGGGTAAATTCTGGGAATTAATTTAATTTATTTTAATGGAAAATAACCCGGATTAATCTAATTGTGCAATTTTACGACAAAGCCCGAACGAAAGCCGATTGAGCTCCAATTTTCATCCCCGCAAAGCATTGGGTAAGTGCATTTTAATTACGACAATTTGAGTCCTTAATGCAGAGTTAAGATTATGTTACGGATTAATTTTGCATAAAAAAGGAATTATATTTGGAATTTTAAAGTAATTATTGTAAATAGTATACGGGCTATCCAATGAGTTTAGAACGAAGCCCGATAAGTATTGGTAAGCCAAATAAATCCAGTAAACCCGAAGAAGGGAATTAATAAGTGGAAACGGGCTGAAAAAGGGGTCGAGGCCCATTTAGGTGCAATCGGGCCCAATAAAGTAAAATGGGCCCAACGCTTTATATTTGATCAGTAAGAGTGAAATACTGATAAATATATTTGAACTGAACCAATATGTGATTATATGCAGCTATGTAGACTTAGGTTGGAGCGAATTGGACTGAAAGACCTAGTACAATCGAGACGGGATAAGCTCGCGCGTGATTCCAGGTAAGGGAATTTTATGAGCATTTAGAGGTAGCGGTACATAGTTTCGAGGGAATTTACATTACGTTAAATTCATTAGGATACCCGAAAACAGAATAATAATTTTTGCGAAAAATGTGGAAAACACGACAAATTACTATTGTACCCCCAGTTAGAAAATTTTCAAAAAGGGTAGTAAGGCTATGAATTGCATGAATTTAATGATTTTGATATTGTTACAATGACATTGCTTTAATTCAAGAAATTTATGGATAGGTTGGCTATTATTTTCATGTTTTAGATGAAAGGCACAAGTTAGGTGCCAATTGATATTTATTTGACAAGTTTTGATGAAATTGAGCCGCCTATCAGTTTTATATGAGCTTTAATTGTGTTGGAGCACTGCTCGCACTGGATTTCATATTTTAACTCATACACAGAGTGCTGGAGCCTTGCTCGCACTATTTTACAGACTTATTTCACATGACTACCGTACTAGAGTTCTTCTCGTATGAGATTTTCACTGAAATTTTTATACATATTTGTACTAGAACATTGCTCGTACACGGATTTTAATTGAATTTATGATTATTTTAAGTCGTACTAGAGTGCTGCTCGTATGCAGATTCTATTGATTTCTATGAAACCGTGCAGGAGCTTTGCTCGCACGAGGTTTTTAGATATCATGTATATGCATGAAGTCGTGCTGGAGTTTTCTCCTGTAGATTGTGTGTCACAGTAAGATGATATGCTCACACGTGCATACTGAGACATAATTGGTATAGGTGGATAAGACCTATTGCAGGCACCCCTGACTGAAATTGGGTTCATGGAATATGTTATACCATGTATATCACATGGAGTACGATGTACCGTGGGGATTATTGGAGTGGAGTGGCATTAGCCACGAGGTAGCAAGCCTTGCCCTCACAATCCTGATATTATGTTGTTCTGGAGGGTAGGACTGACCCACCTCCCGTTTCAGGTGTGATACCCCGCACACTAGGATCCGTGTAGCCAGGGATCACGAGGTTATGGCCATAGTCCAGGATATTACTGATATAGTCACCTACATGTCTCACATGATAATCCTTTGGTTTTGATAGATCAGGGTGGACCCGAGGGAGGGGTCAAGCCTCGATCTTCTTATGAATTCGATTTAGATTTGATTTTTTCACAGAGGAATTTTTATGAAACTTTCATGACTTGTAACCCTATGAGAAGGGTGATTTTATAGCGAAAATTTTATAATAAATTATTTTGTTGAATTGTATTAATTCATTGAGTTTATCACATTTTAACCCAGATGAGGTGTTTTAAAAACTTAGTGATTCAATTGAGCATGAGATGTTTTCACATGAGAATCATACCATGTTTTATATGTCGATTTCTTGTTTTAGAAAAGATGATATTATATGTATGGCAAATCATTTTTTTACCTCATGCTCACACATATATCCGGATTTCCTATCAGCATGTAGATAGAATAGCTATCTACCCGTTTATATTATTGCCTTACTGAGCATGTGGAGCTCACCCTTTCATTTTCCACCCTTTTCCAGAGTTTCCACCTTAGCAATAGCGGGTGTTGAGAGTAGATGGCATAGCTGATTATCTGTGGTTCCCATCGACTGTCAGGTATACACCAAGTATAGGATTTTGTATTAGTACGCGTACAGCACAGTAATGTATATGAAGGAATATTTGGGGATGTAAATATAAGTAGATAAATTGCCAATGTATGAGAATTATGTGATGTATAAAACATATCGACCACTCTATTATATTATAAATGATATCAGTATGCATGTATACGTGTGATATTTCTTAATGTTTAAAAGGGTGCATCGATATTGATTCACAGCTCGACCTGGTCAGAGGGATCTGTCACAAAGTGGTAAGAAAGATTTTTCAAAAGTGAAAAATTTGTACTGATTTTTGGTAAGTATTGGGTCGTGACACTTTTCTCCTTGAAATCAACCTTCCAGGCCAAATGAGATCGATCTGCCCCTAAGCATGAGATCAATCTACATTACTCAGAACCTTAAGGAGATCGATCTGGCCTTGCAATGAGATCGATCTGTGGCAACCTGAGCCTTAAGGAAATCGATCTGCTTCAGCCAAAACTTACTTAAGATCGATTTGCACCATTGAGGGATCGGTCTGCCTCTTGCAGAAATCTTATTTTAGCATGTTTAACCTATGAGATCGATCTATATTGCCAAGTAGATCGATCTGCTCCTCTCTAGAAGCAGTTCTGCTGCAACTTTCATCCCAAAATCATTGTTACATTGGTATTTGATTTACTTAACCATCCATTTCACATTTCATACACATTTACAACTTCAAAACATCTATTCCTCATAATTCATATTAAATGTGACTTGTCCATACATCATAATTTCATAGAGATTACATGTTAAGTTATGGGTCTTACATTATGATTTGTACTGGATATTGTTGAGCTTTGATAATAATTGAGTGAAACATTTTGTGGACGTATTAGTTGTTATCCCTAATAGAGCATATGGAGACAACCCTGAGTTCATTACTCTTTTATGGGTAGATTAGCTTGTCTGACACAATCGTGATAGGTTTCGATTCTATCTTATTATTGACTGGAGAGCTCGGGTCTATGGTCGTAGATAACATCCTAGTTTCTAGGGTAGAATCGACTCGCTGATAGCTTGTAAACCCCACAAAATTTTCATATATTCAGTCTAAATATTAAATATCTAATGAAATAATATAAGATATTAAGTGAGGTATAATGCGATATTACAATTAAGTTAAGAAGTAAATTTATTGGACTAATTTAACACTAAAAAAAAGGATTAGCTTTGTTCACTTAAGCTAACCCGAGGCCATTCTAATTATTATTGTAGATGATATTTCGGTGGAAATCTAGTAGAACTAAGGAATGAGGAAAACTGTCAGCCTATGGATTGAAGCCAATCCCAAGAGCTCATGTAGCTGCAATAAAATTGCAGCAGAATGGTATGAGAGAATAGGAGGAATAGAAACTGAAAATTTAAGAAGGCACACAGCGGCAACAGGAAATCATAGACATTAACCAATTCGATTTATAAGCAAAGTTCACAAGATTATAGGTGTAAACTGCAGCAGTAGGAGTAGTGTTGAAGGTTGTTGTCTGGTTAGCTGGGGTGCACAAATTTTAAGAGCAGGTAGATGAAGTAAGAATCAAATAAGTACAAAGGAATGTAGATGATAGCTATAGAACCGGAAAGGAGGGAAATGAAGGTTGAGTGGTTGGTCTGAAAACTAAAAGAAACAATCGGCATAAGAAGGAAAACCGAGAATCATTTCCTACTGCTGTAAAAACTGCAGCAAGAAACGTGATGAAGAAAACGTGAAGGGTGATAGTTTCGGTAAGGCAGGAAGATGGTGATAAGGGGTGATTGTAGAGGAAATATAATAGAATAAGAGAGAATGATTGCCTGAACTACTTTAGAAAAGGGAAAAGGGTAGGAAATGAAATGAAAGGAGGATTGGTTACACTGTAATTACAGCAGAAAAATGCCAGAATAATTTAATGGGGTTGAAGCATATATATATATATAATACATAAGTACTGAATCATGGCAAAATTACTGCAGTGTAAAGTAGTAAACAAGACACGCAAAAGAAACTAAAGAGGGAGGATGGCAGAAACTGCTGCCATGGGGAAATGAAACCAAAGTCAAATGAGGATGGAAATCGAAGCAAGATAAGGTAACGAAGAACTGAAGCAAAAAACCTACGTGGAAGCTAAACCTCATCGAAGCTAGGGGGTATGAGGCTGAACTGATACAGAGATGCAAAGTCGGTGAGGTACTAACTGTGTACAACAGTAGACTGGGACCTATGATAGGGGCTTTGGCTCAGTTCTAAAGCCTAATCAAGGTTGTTCGGAGTAGGTAGGTCTGAAACAGAACAAATAGGACAAGTTAGAAATAGGAATAGACCAAGAAGGGAAAGAATAGTTTGAGAACAGGCGATAAAACAAATGCTAGTGTGGGGTACCAAGGCGAACTAGAAAGGAAAAGAAAGGTCGATGCCATAGCTATTTACTGAAGAAGCGTCTGATCGGGTTGCTTCCAAATGTGAAACTGGGGAGGGGCTGACTTTAGGCACTGAATGCAATCGAATATATATATATATATATTGGAGGATAGGTTGAATGATTGTAATGGTCCCGAGACAGAGGAGAATAAGTGAAAAGGGAATGATAGACGAGAGAGGAAGAGAGCTACCACCATGAAAGTTTACGATAGGGACGAGAACGATGACTCCAGGCTGGAAAGTGATAGCTAGAAATAGTGGCAAGAGGCAGAACCGAGAGAAGAGTGTTGATGGTTGTCACGACCCCTTTTCATCATTTCTTTCTAAAAATCACCATAATTTTTTTTGCTTTTTCATTTCCTTACCCGGTCGTGAACAACTCTCACAAATAACAGTTAGGTGTGAGTCAATATTAATCATTATTTAACATTCATCTTTCAATAAATCAAAAGCAAGCACGTACATTTGAAAGTTTAAGTCATATACTTATACATGACATGTTTGCTAACACTTACATCCCCCATATTACAATTCATAATGATTATTGTGCTATTACATGTTTAGATACAAAAGAATTCTTGTGTGTATACCTCTTGGCGATGGAGAGCAGAGGATATCCAAATACAACGCCTCAGTCCCTCACTAGGCTACTATGCTAGCTCTGTAGAGAGGGAAAGTGAATGGGATGAGCAACCACACGCTCAGTAAGGCAATAATACAAGCATGGTAGATAACTACACTATCTACATGATTATAGTGTCATGCATAAAGATCTTTGATATCTGAAGCATTAGGAAATATTAAAACTATGCCACATGTAGATAAATATATCATGTACTGAAAAACATGAAAATAGGCATGTAAACATGGAAAAGATCATCATGTAAAACTTTTCATGCTCATAGTAATAAAACTCACCATAAAACCATTCCTTAGAATTTAAGACCTAATCAAAACTCAGTAAAATTTATTAGATCCTTCTCAAGTCATAAATTTCATGTTCATCATAACATCATCTCTCAAATCATCCCACAAGGTTCGACCCCTCCCTCGAGTCTACCCTGGATAACATAAATCATGTTCATTATACAAAACCATGTGAGACAGGTGGTCACTATATATATCGAGGACTATGTTGGCCAACTATGTCAATAACATCCCAGACCACACGGATCTCGGTGTGCGAGGTATCATGCTGGAACGGAGGTAGGTTAGTCCTACGCTAGACTTTCAAATCAACATCATAACGTCACGGTACAGCGTACCCCATGTGATGTACACGGTACAACGTACTTCGTGAACCCATATCATGGTTGGGGGTGCTGTCATAGGTTTTATCTACCCCATACCATGTATAACCTACTCGTCTCAAGTGCACGTGCGAGCATCTCATCCATGTGACTAGCAGTCTACACGAGGCATCCAGCATGGCTTATGCGAGCATCTAATCCGTGTGACACACAGTCTACATGAAGCATTCAGCACGAATCATTACATATCACAGTGTGAAAAGCAATGCGAGGTAAGCTCCAACACGATTCATGCATCATCAATAAATTCCCTCGTACGAGCAACGCTCTAGTATGGCTTTATGCATAAAAAATTAATGAGGAAATCACGTACGAGCGTAGCTCCAGTACAGTAATATGCATAAGAAAATCAAAGAAAAACCCACGTTCAAGCAATAACTCTAGTACGATTTATAAAACATCATAACTCAAAACAGGGTGTGAGCTAAGCTCCAACACATTTCATACGTAACAAAGACATCAAAATCTAGTGTGAGCGAAGCTCCAGCACGATTTAACTCATACAAATCCGATATGCGGCTCCATTTCAGCAAAACACATTTAAAATCACAATTTGCACCTGACTCGTGCTATTTCATGAAATCATGTAAATCAAATAGCCAGCCTATCCGCAAGTTTGTTTCAAACAAAGCAATGTATTTCATAAAAATACCAAAACATGATATTTATGCAATTATTAGCCTTACTATCCCTTTTTTGTAAGATTCACTTCAAAACCAAATCATATATATTTTCGTAGTCGTTTACACAACTCATTAATTCTTTTCTAGATAACCAAGCAAATGCAAAGCCCTATATACACCCACAAAATACGTCCAGCTATCTCTAAGTACTTACAAAATTCCCTTACCTGGAATCACGTCGAGTGATTCCACTTCCTTAGAGTTGCTTGATTGTACAGTTTGATTCGCCTCCAACGAAATCTCTGGGACTGCACGAAATGACATATCACATCAATTTAATCCAATGAAATAAAATTCTTGTGTTTACTATAGTCGATTTGACTTATTGTTTTCATTAACACTCATAAGGTCTCATTTCCTCTTAAGTCCATTTTAATTGCTCTATTAATTCTCGAAGGTCTATTTAACTCTTTAGGCCTATTAATTCACACTAAACCGGTATTAAGCTCATAGTGCCTCTAGTTCATCATTTCCCATACTAGGGCAATTTATCAAACACCTCATATGCTCATTTTCATCACTTGGCTAATCTCACAATGTAGCTTCATTCAATCATCTCAAAATCATGCACATCACCTCACTAACACCTTAGTATAATCCATTTATCATCAACTCAACCATATCATATTTTCTCACACTAAACTCATTCTAGGTTATACTTGTTCCATTTGATTCTAGGTAGTTTCAATCATCAATACATATACCAATCTACTCACAACAGCAACTAGATAAATATACTTTGAGTTGGTGTATTGGAAACTCACCTAGCTCAACTTTCCTCTTTTCCAAATTTGAAGACTCCTTTGCCCATTCAATCCAACAAATGAAAGATTGATTCCAAGCTATGTTGTTCTTCTCTTCAAAATGAATAATTTTGCTCTAATAGCTTTTTCTCAAATCTTTATGGAAGGGCTGGTATTCTAGAGAGAGAAAACTTGGTATTTGGGTAAAAAATAGAGGGGGAATGGTTGATTTGCTGAAGAATGATGTTGGTCGTCGGGTTTTTATAGATTGAGAGTGATGAGATTGATCTGCTAGGTTGAAGAGATCGATCTTTCCTTAGTTTTAGCCATCGAATTCTCAGTTTTTAAAAGGGGAGATCGATCTGCTCATTGGGGAGAGATCGATCTTTGCTTGGCAGAGGCTTGAGGAGACCGATCTGCTCATGAAGAGAGATCGATATGCTCTTGACAAAATCAAATGAAGATCGATCTACGTTTAGGAAGGGATCAATCTTAAATAGGCAGAGGCATATGCAGATCGATCTGCTCATTGGGGAGATCAATTTGCTCAATGGGGGGATCGATCTGGCCTTAGTAGATTGACTTGGAATTATTCTGCTTGCACAAGGGATCGATCTGCCTTGAATAGGAGATTGATATGGCCTTCATCTAGGGCATTCCTACTGCATTTCCCAGATTTTTCTAAAGTTAAACTCTCATTCATTCACCTCAATATCCATTTTGGAATTCATTCACACTTAACACTCAAAACATTCAATTCTTATGATTCATATATAATTTAACTTGTTTGTACATCATGGAAATCATAAAATTACATAGAATTTTATGGGTCTTACAATGGTGGTGTTGAAAACAGGAGGTGGTGATGAAGGAAGGAATGCGACATTGAGGGATGGACAATGACGATGAACAAGTCAAGGCAGGCAAAACTGTGAAAGAGAAGAAGAGAGGAAACAAGAAGAAAAAGGATTTTGGCGGGAAAGAAAGAAATCCAAAAAAAAAGAAGGAAATATTTATATATAAGAATATATATATATATATAAAAAATCTTTGGAGGTAAGGAAAGAAGTCACAGACAAAAAATTGGGAACCCAGGTAAAAGAGTTCTGGTGAATTAAACCGAGCATATCGAAACCCACTGACTCCAGTCACTACGGCTTTAAGGACTTCGAGCAGACATCGAGGTAAGAAAAATTCTCGTGTGCTGCTAGAGATAAATATACATAATTTGTCTATGTTTGTAGATATAAAATTCTAGGCTGAATTTCATAGTTACCGAAATTACATAAAATACTAGGTCAATTTTATAAGTCTGAAAATTATAAATTTTTTGCCTTAGTTAGACAGCCTAGCCTTACCTATGTGAATCTAAATTGCTTGCAAAGGTATTGAAATATCGTGAATTATAGTTTTGACTGGAAATTTCCAAATCTAATTACGATAGACCATTTATTGGGATTTTGACCTAAAAAGGGCAAGACAACCCCTTTTAAATTGTTTTATATATCGTACCGAGTTTTAAAACTATTTTGATGGAAATAATCTGTTTGTAAAGATACACTGATGAGATGTGCTAGAGCGCATGCTGACTGTGTCGTACAGACCGACTCGCAATGACGAGATGTGCTTGAGCGCATGCTGACTGTGTGTCACACGGCCTGACTCGTACTGACGAGATGTACTTGAGCGCATGCTTACTGTGTCGTACGGTCCGACTCAAACCAATTTTGAGACAAAGGCGATAATTTAATCATGCTACACTTTTGTCTATTCTGTATCTGTTTTCTGTGGTCCACGGAGTACGATGTACTGTGCAGCGCACGCCAATACGAAGTACCGTGCCTCTGATTTTGATTCTGGTCTTTGGGCATTCTGATATATGAGTCGTTTGGGTAGCTGACCACCCCAAAGTGATTGACATCCCGGCACCAAAAGTCACCGACATTGGCCAATTGTCATATCTAATATCTGATATAGCATGTCTGTCTTGTCTCGTCTATTTGAATTTCTGAATTAATTGTGTGACCTTTATTTTCGTATGGAACTGTCATCGCTTTAAAAGCTGCTTAAAGTTTTAGAAACGGTATTGATTTTTAGTTCCATGTTTACACTGAAATTATGGATTTTTTTTATTCTTATTTTTCAGAATCAACAGTGGCTCCGTGATTATTAGAAAATCTTTCCGAATTGTCAGCATGGGCTATGATAACTGGAACTGTTTATTTATGCTTTTGAAAGTTTTGGGGATTTTTGAATTTTCTACAGTAACTAATACGCTATCGATATTGGTTCTGTTTCTGAATTCTGATTTTGATATCTATGAAATTGTTGAATTATTTGTGTACTCCTGTAAAAATATTTTGGTTTTGGCAAATATATATTTTTAGGTAGTGCATTTATCTACCTGTTATGGGGATTTTCTTACTGAGCACGTTGAGCTCACCCCCATACTTTCCTCCATAGAGCCCCATCAGTAACTTGGACTGTTTCCATTAGTAGGGCATTTTCGTACAGCTATGGTTCTACGGAGTGTCTTTCTGCATCAAAGGTATACCCAGGTTTAAGCAATTCTTTTGTATCTAAAATTTTTGTAAGTACAGTAATGTATATGGAAATTTGTTTGGGGATGTAACCACGATCACATTGTAATGGAATAGTTTTATGTTTAAATTTGTCACAAAGAAATGTGTTTAATCAAACAAAATTTATGTTCTGATTTTATTATCGACTCGTAGCCCAACCAAAATGTGTGCAAATTAGGTCGTTACAGAAGTTGGTATCAGAGCGAGGTTGGCCTGATACGAGTCGATTTTAGAAGTAAGAGAACATTTGAAAAGTTGACATCCCCAACATTACTGTACATTGTTTGCATACAAACGGGTATACCTGGTTGTGTTTTTTTGACAAATTGTGTCATTGAATGAGAAAAACGGATAGATATGGCTGGTTGGTATTGCACCCATACTAGTAGACGAAAAGGGAACTGTTTCTCAAGGCCGTGGAGGTAGGCCGAGAGATATAGTGAATACTCATCTAAGTGTACACCATATAGTTTAACTAAAAATTTTGAAGTCTGGTTCGTAAATCTAAATGGGACATGGAGACAATGATGACATTGTTTGTCAACTCATAGCGGTACAATGATAATGATTGAGGTATGACTGTGAGAAAGACTAAGACATTTTCGGTTGGATGTACACTATTATATACTGGAGTCAAGAATCCAATTGTAATGGAAAACTGGATAAATGAATTGAAAAACCTATATGGATTCTTAGGGTACGACCATGAACTTAATAGACTAAGGCAATTACAAAAATTTGAGCCTCCGTTTCTCGATGAGGTTAAGAATAAAGTGATTTCGAATGATTGGATAAATGAGATGGAAAAGCTCTATGATTTTAGAAGTAACTCTACCGAGAAAGTTGCTTTTGTAATTTTTTGCTAAGAATTAGAGAAATTATATAGGTTTTTAAGGAACACTACTGTAAGAAGATAGCTTTTGCATCATTGATAATAAAATGGGATGCCAAACCTTGGTGGAAGTTCCCCCGACTTGTTCTGTGGACTCAACAATTAGAGAGTTATATAAGATATATATCTCTGGATATATTTAGATGGTAACATATCATGGATATGGCACAACGGAAATTACTGAATAAAATGTTTGAATTAGACATAAGGTATAAGTCTGTGGATGAATATGAAACTAAATTTATAGTTTTGGAAGAGGTATAATTCGGATACATTGAGTTGTGAAGTGAAGGACGTCTAGAAACTCATAGGAGATACTGGGATCCTTAATCCGAGCTAAAAATTTCTCCATTTAATATTACTACATGTGAGAAAACAGTGCACAAAGAGCAAGTACGAGGATATGAGATGTATATTTTCAAGGTTACTACGAAAATGAAAAGGTAAAGAGAGTGATAGAAAAGAGATCTACTAAAGAAATAGTGAAAGTGAAAGAGTAAAGTCGCTGCAACTGAAGGGATGAATTACAGAACTAAAAGTGTAAAGGAAACATGAAGGTTTCACTACTTACGTGATTGATAAGGATAGGGCTGTCTGGAATGAAAAGACATTCTTGTAGACAGTAAGTCTTTCTGACATGCATCCGAACGATCTACCAAAGCTACCACCAGATAGAAAGATGAAGTTTTGAAAATCGACTTAGTATTTGGTACCGAACTGATATTCCAACCACTATACTGAATGGCTTCGATTGAATTAGAAAGGTTGAAGAAGCAATTATAGGGATTATATGATAAGGGGATTATCAGACCTAGTGACCCACTTCGAAGTGTACTGGCATTACTTGTTAAGGAGATCTGGAGTCTTCTGGGTCATGTTGTACTAATAATGGGCGCCAATTTGATTTTCCCAAAACAAAGGTTTAGAGCATGAAATACGTTTCGAATCTAAGGATTGTATTTGTATGTGTTTATTTTTCGAATGCGAGACTTAATTCGAATAAAGAAAAAGTTTAGTTGTAATTGATGTGTGAAATGAGACAAGTTTTGAAGTATGATAAATCCTAAAAACAGAGTATACTTGGAATAAGAGATGCACACAATGTATGATTACTTCTGGTATATCAAATGATTTGGATTAAGTGATATGAATTGAGAATGAATAAATGAGAAGAGCGATAAATTTTGGTATCCTACTTTCAATTAGGACTGAATCATGAAAACATATGGCTATAATTGGTTTATGTGGTCAGGTTTGATGGCTAATAAAGGTATTTCAAAAATACCTCTCTGCTTGAAAAACTTGACAGCATCTAGAAATGTCATAATCCTTAAACCATAAATTGAAATTGACAACCGTAATATTTGCATTGGAGTTAAGGCACCACTACTTGTGTGGTGAGGGATTACAGATTTTATTGAACATGAAAGTCTCAAATATTTATTTTCACAGTAGGAATTAAACATGAGAAAAACAAAGGGCTAAATCTGGCACTTTAAGTAAAAAGAAACTCAAGATGGTGTCGTATAAAATGATCAAGAAATGGAAACTGTAGGAACGTTCTATGAACCTCAAATTGGATGTGGTCCCTTTATGATACTGACATTCAGTACAAGGTAGCTAGTTTGAGAGTTGAAACTAGACTAGATTAATCAAATCACACAGGTTCAGCGTAATGATGAATACTGTATCGATATGGCTAGTTAGATACCAATGGGTACTATAACAGATTTGGTATCGACAGTGATGAATTATTGAGATTTATAAGCGAGATTGTGAACCCAATGATCTGTAGTTAAAGGAATTGATGTCGTCACAGGCTCATTCATAGAAATATACTTCGCATCTAGAGGATAGTAAGATTTATCAAAATCTCTTAAAGGAATATTGGAAATCAAGTATGATAAGAGATATAACTGAACTTGTGACTAAATGTCTTAAATGTTAGAAGAATTCATAAAAGATAATAGCTACCACTCAAGTATCAGAATGACACTGTACGAAGCATTGTAAGGCCGAAAGTGTCGTTCACCAATCAGACGGGAAGAAGTGGGTGAAAGAAAAATAGTTACTCTCGATTTGGTTAAGCAAGTTACTGAGGATGATTGATCGATTTGTGAGAAGTTGAGATCAGCTTAGAGTAGACAGAAAGTTACGCTGACCAAAGATGAAAACCCTTAGAATTTTCAGTAGGAGATTCGGTGTTTCTAAAAGTCTCATCTTCTAAGGGCATAATGAGATTTGGGAAGAAATGAATGTTAAGTTCTTGATACATTGGACCTTTCGAGATCTTAGACCGAGTGTGAGACAAAGCTTATAGATTTGGTATTACTGTCGGAGTTATCAAGTATCCATAATGTCTTCCACATTTTGATGCTACGTAAATATCATTCAAATCCAACACATGTGATAAAGTATGAACCACTGGAGTGAGAAAAAGATATGACACATGGGAATTGAAAGTTTAATGCGAGAAAAGTACCCACACTTATTTGAGAACTGATGTAATTTAAATTTAGGGACCAAATTTCCTAAGGTGGGGAGAATGTAAACCCCACAATTTTCATATATTCGGTCTAAATATTAAATAACTAATTAAACAATATAAGATATTAAGTGAGTTATAATGCGATATTACAATTAAGTTATGGAGTAAATTTATTGGACTAATTTAACATAAAGAAAAAAGGAAAAAAAGGATTGGCTTCGTTCACTTAAGCTAACCCGAGGCCATTGTAATTATTGTTGTAGATGATATTTCGGTGGAAATCTAATAGAACTAAGGAATGAGGAAAATTGTCAACCTATGGATTTGTAAGACCCGAATTTTTATGTAGCTTATTCCTTATGATTCCTATATGTAAGAACATTCTATTATGTTATTTGAATCATAAGAAGAGTATTTACTTTATTGAGAATATTAGCGAAATGCTTAAATGCATACAAGTCAAGTAAATGGCGAATAAGGGACGAGATAGCCACAGGCTAAACTGAATGGATTTAAATCATTCTGACTGAAGATAAGAACTTTAAATGTGAAAATATAGAGGGTTCATGAAGAAAATTCGATTTGATTTGGTCCTGAACACATTTAAGTAGTGAAAATGCCAAAAAAAGGCTAAACAAGCTCAAAATGGTCTGTTTGAGGTGTTTTTGACATATTCACCTCCCGAAAACGGCCAAAACACAGAGATGAGAGAGTAAACCATGGAAATTGACACTTTTGGATTTTCGAGAAAAAGTCAAACGTGGTCAATGGACAAGAAAAATCAAGGCTAGTTAAGAAATGTTGACTTTGACCATAATTGACTAACCATGGTTAAATTTTAACCCAAGTAAGGTTAAAAAGTGGAGAAGAAATATTTTTGGTTAAAACACTCAATCTTCATCTCCTTAAGTATGGAAAATTTATTTAATCGAAATCCAGATTAAATTAAATGGGTAAAACTCGATGGGCCAACAATGAAATTTTTAAAGCCTATTAAGGTGCAACAAGTGTGGGCCAAATTTTGTAGGCTCAATGGACCCAATTGTTGGGCCAATTAGTGGATCCAATATGAAGTAAATTGAAGGCCTAAATTGTAGAAACATTTCCAGCCCGAAAGCCCAAATCGAAGCCCAAAATTAAGCTCATTAGTTAAATGGTTAAGACGCAAAACTTAGGCCCAAATTGTCCAAGCCCAAATTCATTACCAAGTCCACTTCATTGGCAGAATTTTAAGATTAAAGGGATTAGTTACTTAAGTGAAAAATCAGCCAACACCACCCATCTTCTTCCTTAAGCTCTCGGCCAAGAACAAAAACCATGGAAACATAAGCTTTCAAGCTTTATCTTACTAGAAATCACTAACCTAGAGACATATTTGGAACATGCAATCTTAATTAAAGTTGTTCCAAATTGAGAGAGGATTAACATACCTTGGAATTGGCTATCAAGGAGCCATATTGAGAGAGGCAAAATTCTTCAAAGTTTTAGCCAAGGAGAAAACAACAAGCTAGGTGAGTTTTCAAGCTTCCAACTTCTAGTATGTTAATCTATAGATTATTTTAAGATGATTGGTATATGAATTATGGATCAAAACACACAAAATCACCATGAACCCATGTTAGCCAAAAATGGGTATTTGTGTTTTGATGAATACCCACGTGACTTTAAGGCATGTGTGGATTGGTATGTATGTTTACATGATTATGGCATAGTTAGTTTTAATCAATTTGATCAATTGGTTGATGAATTGAAGATGGCATATAAGGTGTTTGATAAAATCCCTAAATGAACATAAACTAAAGGCTCAAGGCATGCATAGGTAGTGTTTAATGAAATGCCTAAGTGAATGACTGGTAAAAATGGCCAAGGATGGCTGGCGTGACCGTCGGTCATGGGAGGCATAATGGCTTTCGGCCACATGCCATGGCCGAGAGGCCAAATGGGCCAAGCCAATGTGGTCTCGGCCCAGTAAGGATTCATGGGCCTCGGACTAAGCCCAATAAGTGTTGGTGGGCCCCACAAGCCCAATAGGCCCAGATGAAATGAATAATAAAATGAAATGGGCTTAAGGCAGTGTTAGGCCCATTAAGATGCAATTAGGCCCAATAAGAGAAAAATGGCTCATTAAGTGAAATAGATTGTGTTTAAAGTGAAATACAGTTGAAAAAGTATAATTAACCTGATAAATGGTTATATGCAGCCTTGGAGATTTTATTGAGAGAAAATCGGACTGCGTGATCGAGCAGCGTCGAAAAAGTGGAATTACTCGACGTGATTTCAGGTAAGAGGATTTTACGGGTAGTTAGAGATATCTGCGTGTAGTTTCATCTGCTTTTACATTCACTTAAAAAGTTTGAGGGTCAGAGAAGTTGAATAAAATTTCTAGAGACCCGATATGGGTAAATTACGATTTACCCCTATTAAGGGAAAAAATCAAAAGTTAGGAAAAATTCTAAAAAGCATGGAAAGCATGTTTTTGAATACTTTTACTGCTGTTTAGCAGAAGAACAGATAGATTAGCAAGTGATTTCATGAACTACATAAAATAGCCCAATTATGGTGTTGATTTTACGGATTTGAAATATCTCGTTTAAAATGAGTTATCTATCGAGTTGTGTGAAAACAAATCGTTCTGGAGCACTACTTGCACTGGATTTTATATGTTTTCTGCATGAAAAGTGCTGGAGTGGTTATTGGCACTAGATTTCCATGATATGCATGGTATAGTACTGGAGCTTTACTCGTACTTGATTTTAATATGATTTATGCATGGCATAGTACTAGAGCGTTGCTCGTACTTGATTTGAAATGTGAATTATGCATGACCTAGTGCTGGAGTGTTACTCGTACTAGTATTTGATTTTGTGATATGTATGAAACAGTGATTGAGCGAGGTGTCGACTGTGAGTCACACTTAAGGCTCGCACTGTAACCTTAATGCGATATACAAGACATGATTAAAAACCGTGTTGATTGCCTCATGTAGACTGAGTGTCACATGGATGAGTTGGTCACACGTGAATTTAGAGACGTGGCATTGATTGTCTATTGAGATAGGGTCCATGGGAGTACGTTGTATCATGCATGTGCCACAGAGTACGCTGTACCGTGCGGTGTTTAGGATGGATATGTGGAGTTGTGGAGTTGTTAGCTGGCGATTAGGATTTAACCCACCTTCCATTGCAGCAGTGATACCTCGCACACTAGGATCTGTGTAGCCTGGGATCACAGTATAGGTGTCACGACCCTCAATCCACCGAAAATCCACTACAAATTTTTCATTTTTCATTTAATCCATTTCTTATTGTTTGTTCTTTACCTTCACTTTGCCTGATCATGAACAGCTACACCACCAATAGTTGGGCTGTGTATCGATGTAAATCTCATCCAATCAAATCATTTCAATTTACAATTCCTTTAAACGTAAACACTTGTATTTCTAAATCAGAGTTGTTGTTTACATGTGTTTACAATTCCTTACATCCCTAAAGAAATTAAATACAGAGATATTACTGTGTTTGACATGATAAGATACAAAAACTATACAAATGTGTATTGTAAGATCCTTAAATTCATAAGTATATACATGTACATGCTATGTGAAGCATAAGTGATGTAAAGTCCATAAATTCAATGTACACACTTGTAATATGAGTTTGTGATGTACGTACAAGTTTCGTTATATATGAATATGTAGAAATTGACTTTTGTATGTGATGAATGTGAGTGGAATGAAAAATGAGTAGTGTGATAAAATGGAATGAAGTTGCATAAGTTGCATAAATCTTAGTACTTCCATTTGGTTTTGTATTGTATATCTTTGGTTATACAATGATTGTACATAAGTTTTAATCTGTATAAAGTATGAATGAATGTCATTTTCAAGTCTTAAAGGTGGTTGGATGAGAAAATGACTATAGCAGCAAAATTTAAGAATGTTTATGTGAGTTACTGCAGAAAACTACAGTAAAATCTGGAAAATACGAATGCCAGATCGATCTCATAGGATGAGAGATCGATCAAGAAGAGCCAAAACTGCTCTTATTCGAGCAATGGAATAGGGGCAGATCAATCTCCAATGGGGCCAGATCGATCTGTTGAGCATTCTGTGAAAAAGGAATCGATCCCCTGAAGGGCTAGATCGATCTCTAAATGCTACTACCTAGAACAAATCGATCTCATGCTTAGAGACAGATCGATCTCATTAAGCCTAGAAGGTCAGTTTCGAGAGGAAAAATGCAGGGCAAATCGATCTCATTAGAGAGTAGATCGATCTCATAGAGACAATTCTATAAATACTGGACTTTTGCAGTTCAGTTTTCACGAGAGTTACTATTTCATTCAAGAACAAAAGCTAGACCTAACATTCTACCCTAGGAAACTTCAGTTTGTGATCAGTTTTGAGTGAGATATAGTTGAGCAAAGTTGTTCTTGGTAAAGAGGAGAGCAACATACTTGGAAACAAGAGATTGAAATCAAGGATTTCAAGAGCAAGGAGGATTTGTACCAATTTGGTGAAAAAGGAAGGAAATCTCAGCTAGGTAAGATTTAATGTTCCAAGTTATTATATGTTAAACTAGGTGTATTGATGAGTTTATTGATATATGTATGAATTGTTGGAAATGAAAGAATCATGAAAAATGAGCATGACCTAGCTATTAGTGTGAAAATGGGAAAATGATGAGGAAATGGTGTTAACATGAATTTGATGGTGGAATATGCATGTATGAAAGATTATAAATTAATCTTATGAAATGCATATATTGGAAATAAGGAGAAATGAATATAGCTATATGGAAAAGGTGGTATAATACCATAATGGGAGAAAATCATGAAATTGATGTATGGAATTGAGATTTGGTAAATGACATGAGTATATTATGATATACTAAAGCAGATAACTATAACAGTTTCGGGAATCACATTAGAAGCTGATCAGACTGCAAGACTGAACAGCATCGAGGAAGAGAGGTCACTTGACGTGATCCGAGGTAAGGGAATTTCATGAGTAGCTAGAGATGGCTCCACGTATTTTGAATAGCATTTCGATATTATATGCTATATGAAATCCCTTGAATAGGCATATTATGGTGATTGAGAATAAAGAGGATAAGTGTGTTTTATCCAAAACTAGGGTGAAAATACCTTAGAAGCATGTTGTGACTAAAATACATGGTTGCATGATAGAATGGTAATTATTTTTATGTATATGCAAAAACATGCACATTTGAGTGCTTATTTGAGTTGAATTGGGTGAATTGTGATTTGAATATGCCATCTATCAGGTTTTGTGTGAAAACCATAAGTGCTAGAGATTACTCGCACTATATTTTGAGATATGCATCACATAGTACTTGAGTGTTTACTCGTACTACATTTTAATGCGATTTATGCATGTTAGAGTACTGGGAGCATTACTCGTACTCAGATTGTGATTGATGTATTATAGAGTATTGGGAGCTTTGCTCATACTCATGTTTTTATATGACCTAGTGCTAGGAGCATTGCTCACAATAGAGATTGTGATATTGTGATATGGTCGTGTTGAGAGTTTTACTCACACGTACCAGTTTTGAAAAGAGCATGAAACAGCCGTGTTGGGAGCCTATGCTGATTGTGTCGCAATGATATATATATATATATGCTCACACATGCAATATTATGAGATAAGGTCGAGGGCTATCGAAATTACCCATGGTATGAGGACTAAGACTTATGGTGAGCATCCCGACTATAAGGTATATCCAAGGTTTGAGGACTAAGACTCATGGCGAGCATCCTACCTTGAGATAGGGTCCATGGAGTACTGTGTACCGTGTATGTCACATGGAGTACGTTGTACCGAGAGTACACAATGAGAGTCAGTTGTGAGCTGACGGCTAGGATTTGACCCACCTCCTGTCACAGCAATTGTGAGTCCCTGCACATCGAGTACTGTGTAGCCTGGGATCACGAAAAATGAGTTATGATCATACACTTGGAACATGTAGTCGTCTATCTCTGTTTTCTCTTCATGCTATGTACATTGAGATCCTTAATTGAATTATCACATGGTTTCATGATATGAACATGTGAAATTGTGAGTTGTGAAATTGGTAACCCGAGGGATGGGTGAGGCCCATATTTCCATGTTTTTAAAGATGATGAATGCCATATGATTTTGATTTAAATGAATGGCAGGATAAATGTGATTTGTGTGAAATTACATGAGAAATGTAGTGTTTTGCATAAAATGCTGAGGTTGTTAAACTAGCATATTTTCAATTTTATAACTGATGTTTTGTATCTATATATATATATATTGCATAAAGCTTTGAGAGAGATGCATGCTATAGATACAGATAGATTAAGGAAATGAATTTCAAGGCATAAGCATTGTATTTTGTAGATACTGCGGTTATCTACTTGCTTTCTTGATTTCCTTACTGAGCTGTGAGCTCACCCCCTTATTATTTCCTTCTTTTCAGAGCATCCACAGTAGGTGTACATGGCTGAGGACTGAGATTTCCTGATCCACTACCTATCCATCTTACGAGAGGTATACACACTTGATATTTTGTATTGAACATTGTATAAGCACAGCTATGTAAATTAATGTACGATCGGAATGTATATGCACAAATAATCATATTTATGTACGAGAGTTATTATTATAGAAAAGAACATTAAATTACATATATGTGTTGAATGAGCATGAACGAGTGACTAATATCAAATCACAGCCCAACGTTTGATGTGAGAGAGGATAGAAGAAGAGGTAAGTGAAATGTGAAAAATTTGTGGTGGTTTTGGTAGGTCACGTGTGGGCGAAGGGCGTGACATGTATACCTCGTGTGATGGGATGCAGCGGATATCAAAGTCTAATTCTCAGTCACTCTCTATCTACTGAAAGTGCTCTGTAGAGGGGGGGAAATAAGGGTGGTGAGCAAACCACGTGCTCAGTAAGGCAATCATGCGAGCAGGTAGATAACTGTACTATCTACGTGATCGTGATGCCATGCATAAAGCCAATCATTTACTTGTCATACTCCAAATATATCAGTTCATGCTCGTGTTCATGATATGTAAAGCAGTTCATGATATTCAAATCAGTGTACAATTCTTAAACAAAGCATGGAAAATCATCTAGCGCAAATCGAAATCAAAGCATGGTAAATCATCATACAAAGTGCACTTAAAAAGCATTTCATAACTGAGCACAAATCGATACAAAATCACCATTTGTCAAGACTCAGCCCCTCTCATGGACTGTCATGACCCACAAACACATTTCAAATATGGATTTATCATAAAACACGACATGTGAGATAGGCATCTAGTATTAATAAGGGTAATAACTAGGACTATGACCATATCCACTGTGATCCCAGGCTGCAGGGATCCTAGTGTGCGGGGTATCACCTCTATCTGCTTCCGCACAAGAGATGGGTCACGTCCAAGCCTCCAATCCATAGCAGAATATTTGTCATTCGAAGACGGCATATATATCATATCCATACATGGTACAGTGTACTCCATGCTATTTACACGGCACAACTTACTTTGTGGACCCATATCATCACATCATATCACGCCACATCTCAATACGCACGTGCAAACCTATTTAATCGGCATGGCACACAACCTACCCGCAGTTCCTAGCACTGCTCCTCAACATGTCATAAACCCATGTGCGAGTTGTCTCAAGCACAGCAACAAGAATAATGGACATCTAGTGCGAGCAATGCTCCAACATAATGTCAAAACCAGTATGTAAATCAGTGCGAGCTACGCTCTAGCACAATGTCATAAAAATCTGTGTGAAAACTAGTGCAAGCTAGGCTTCAGCACTCATGCATGTAAAACTCTAGTTCGAGCTATGCTCCAACACTATATCATGAAATCCATGTAAAACCTAGTGTGAACTAGGCTCCAACACTAATACACCTATAAACACGTCAAATCTCGTGCAAGAAACGCTCTACCACGTTTCATTTCCACAAAACTCATATAGGTGGCTCATTCTTTGCAAAGCATGGTTATAAAAACAAGATCAAGTTATTTTCGTGCAATTCATTTAAATGCTAGCTAGCCTACCAATCCACATGCTAAAAAGATTAGTAAAAGGATTCAAAACATCATGATTCTTGTTTTTCATGAACTTTTCCCAAATCCCAATCTTCTTTGCCCTTTAAACATTTAATTCCTTTCCCATGACTCACAAACATTCTAGAACACCTTTATACGCGCAAAAACATGTACAGATACCTTTAGGGCTAACACAATTCCCTTACCTCAATTCTCTTGGAAATAACTCTTTCTTCCTTTCTCGCTTTTCGCAATTGGGCTCAACTAGCTTCGGATATATCCTCGAGAGCTGCAAACATTCACCAATCATATCAGTCAATACTGATAACTCATGCTCTGACTTTAACTAATCAGTATATCTTATCAAGCCTATTTCATCAAGTTTGGCCCATTGTCACATTTGGCCATCATTATGTCATTCTTAGTCAATTTAGCTAGCAACTCACTTAGTTATTTGTCAAGCACTTCACATAATTTTTTTATCCATCATTTCTCATTCATTTATGAATTTCTACAAACATCATTTATGCTCATTTCATCACTTGACTAATCTTACAAATGTAATTTCACCTAATCATCTCAAAATCATGCATATCACCTCACTAACACCTTGATATAACCTATTCATCATAGAATTCCACCACATCCCATTTTCTCACACTAAACCCATTCTAGGTCATTATTGATTCATCACATTCTAGGTAGTTTCAATCAATGATACATACATCAATCTACTCCTAGCAACATTTAGATTAATATACATAGAGTTGGTGTACTGAAGACTCACCTAACTTGACTTTCCTCTTGTCCGAAATAAAAAGATTAATTTTCTCCTTCAATCCAACAAGTTGAATGTTGGCTCCAAGTTATGTTGTTCTCCTCCTCACAATGAACAACTTTGCTCTAATAGCTTTTTCTCAAATCTTTTTGAAAGGGATGGTATTCTAGAGAGAGAAAGCTTTGTGTTTTCGATAAAAAT
The DNA here is from genome assembly GCA_033439115.1 of Firmiana major. Classification (NCBI taxonomy): domain Eukaryota; kingdom Viridiplantae; phylum Streptophyta; class Magnoliopsida; order Malvales; family Malvaceae; genus Firmiana; species Firmiana major. The sequence goes on along the minus strand of CM065896.1, from coordinate 45,829,657 downwards.
GGAGAGATGTGTTGATTTAGTGAAGAAGAGGGCTTTTACCATCGGGTTTTTATATAAACAGGGGTGATAAGATCAATCTTCTAGGGTGAAAATCGATCTGCCTTTGGTTTTTGAACTACCGAGATGTTCAGGCATGAAAGGTGGGATCGATCTACTCTTTGGGGGAAGAATCCTTTCTTGGATGAAGCTTGAGGAGATCGATATACTCTTGACAGAATCAAATGGAGATCGATCTACAATTAGGAAGGGATCGATCTCTGCTAGGCTGAAGCAAATGTAGATCGATCTGCTCATGGGGGAGATCGATCTGCTCCTAGGGGGGATCGATCTGACCTTGGCAGATTCACTCGAAATTGTTCTGCTTGTACAAGGGATCGATCTGCTTTGAATAGGAGATCGATCTGGCCTTCATCTACAGGCTTCCTGCTTACATTTTCCAGTTGTTCAAGGGAAAAATTTGAGTTCGATTGCTTCTCTAGTCATTTTGCAATCTATTCACACTTTAAGTAGGGAAAGGTTCATTCCTTATGATTTTCATATTATGAAACTTGTGTGTACTGCTTGATATTAGAAAGGATACACAGAAGTTACAGTCCATGCATTATCAATTCGTGTTTTAAATCCTTATCTTCAATCTGAATGCTTTAAGTTCCATTCGTTTAGCTTGTGGCCACTTCAGCCCTTATTTAACCTTTACTTGTATCATGACACTCATTTATCCCATTTGTAATTCATCACATTTATATGATCCAAAAATCATATGTTTTATAATTCCATCAACATATATCAAAGTCATACATACATGGGGTCTCACAATCTCCCCCACTAAGAAAATTTTGTTCTCCAAATTGGAACCAAATCAATCCATAAACAACTCGGGATACTTCTCCCGTATCAAACTCTCTAACTCCTATGTAGCTTCTTCTGCAGTGTGGTGCTGCAAAAGGACTTTCACTAAAAGAATCGTTTTCGATCTTAACACTTTCTCCTTCCTATCCAATATTCGAATCGGCTTCTCAACATACGACATGCTCTCGTTGAGCTCCAACGGCTCATATCTTATCACATGTGTCGGATCTGGGTGGTACTTCCGTAACATAGAGATGTGGAAGACGTTATGTCACGCCCTCCTCCCACACGCGACTTTACCAAAACCACAATAAATTTTTCACTTTTTACTTACCTTTATCTCCTCAACAGTTGGGCTGTGAATAGGCATTAGTCTCCTCATCCAGACATACCTTACCATTCTTTTTCGTATCATACATACATGACATTTATATCATAAGTAAATTCGTATACTTAAATATAATTACATCATTACATACCCCATATTAAAACGTGTACATCACTGTGTTTATGCATTGTTCAGATACAAAAGAGTATGTATGTGTATACCTTTCGCTAGATAGGGAGTGGCAGCAGATCAAAGGAATGCAATACCCTGGCCGACTCGATCTACTGACGAAAATCTGTAGAGATGGGGGGAAAATGAATGGGATGAGCTATCAACGCGCTCAGTAAGGAAATCAGGCAAGCAAGTAGACATCCATACTATCTACTTGAAAATAGTGCTTTGCCTTTCCTTCTCTCAATTCAAAAGCATGTTTAAAATATATATAATATAGTACAGATTTAAAATCCCATGTACTAAACACATGCTGGCTTGTCAATCAGAGGCATTCGTGCAAAACAATGCATATTTAATCATTTAAGAATGCCTTTATGTAAAATATGCCATTTACATTCAAAACACGGTAAATATGGCATTTCTCATCAAGACACAAACAAATCGGGTTTCGACCCATCCCTCAGGTCCACCCGTATCATAAAACACAAGTGATATATTATGCGAGACTCAGTGGCTAAATGCAATCTCTCTAGACTATGTAAGAGAATATCTTCGGACTATGTACATATCCTAACATGTGGTGAAATCCCAGGCAACACAGTACTCAGTGTGCGGGTTATCACTGCTGTAACGGGAGGGGGGGTCAGTCCATCACAACCGCCAGCTATCAACACTCTCCTCCACAACTCCACAACATAAAACACGGTACAATGTACTCCATGCCACATGCACGGTACAACGTACACTCGTGGACCCATACATCATGGTCGGGGTGCCTGCCATAGGTCTTAGCCTCTCATACCATGGAAATACATCATAGTCGGGGTGCCTACCATAGGTCTTAGCCCTCATACTATGGAATCAATGCCACGTCTCTAAATCCACGTGAGAACATCTCAACAGTGTGACACTCAGTCTACACGAAGGAAATCGTCACGGTTTTTCTAACATGTGTATATATCATGAAAAACTACAGTGCGCGTCTTGAGTGTGACACACAGTCAACACTCCGCCTCACAACACTGTATATGCATGTCAAAATATCAACACTAGTGCGAGTAAACCTCTAGCACCAGGTCATGCATAGTTCTCATTACAAATCAAGTACGAGCAAATCGCTCAAGTACGATGTCATGTACAAATCATGAAAAATCAAGTACGAGCAACGCTCCAGCACTCTGTCATGCATCTCATGTAAAACTCGAGTACGAGCTAATCACTCCAGCACTCTATCATGCACAAATCACATAAAAATTGAGTACGAGCAACGCTCTAGTACTCTATCATGCATGTCAAATAAATGTAGTGCGAGTAAACCTCTAGCACTAATGTATGTGAAAAACATCTGAAATCAAGTGCGAGTTGTGCTCTAGCACGATTGTTTCCACATAATTCGGTAGATAGCTCTTTAAAAATAGGGATGTTTAAAATCATTAAAATCAGCACTATAAAGTGTGCTTAGTTTACATCGACCTCAAACCATTAGCTCATCCACCTACTCTTCTGCTACACAGAAGTAAAAACCACTCAAAACATTATTTCCATGCTTTTTACCACTTTTCCCAAAATTTCACTTTTTGCCTAACTAGGGGTAATTTACCCATATCAGGTCCCTATAATTATTATAGATTTTCTCTGACCCTCAAACAATTTCAGTGAATGTAAAATCCAACGAAAATATGCACAGATATCTCTAGCTACTTGCAAGAGTCCCCTACCTCGGATCACGTCGTGTGACCTCTCTTCCTCTGTGCTGTCTAATCTCGCAGTCCGATCAACTCTCAATATGACTCTGGAGCTGCATTTAATCATTCACTGAGTTAATTACACTTTTCCTACTGTATTACACATGTAATACAGTTTATTTCACTTAAATGGGCCCGTTTACTCTTAATGGGCCTTAATCCGTATTAAGCCCGTTTATCAGGGTCTATTGACTCATTGGGTTTATCAATACCCATTGGGCTTTATTCCAAACTCTTTGGATAGCCTGTATATCATTTACGACATTTTATTCAATTTTTTGAATATAATTCACTAATTGCGGAATTTAATCCGAAATGCGTAAATTAAATCTTAAATACGTATAAATCACATAAATTGTCGTAAATGAGCTTTACTTACCCGAGATTGTGCGATGGTGCGTGAATCGGAGTTCGATCAGGCTTCCGTTCGAAATTAATCGTCGAACTGCACAATTTCGTAGATTTAACTCCGGGTCAATTTCTGATTAAATATAATTTAAATAAATTTATCGAAAATTAAATTGGTCACTTTTGACCTCGTATCGACTTACCAGAAGTCCGGTGAAATCCCGAAAATTTTCCTTTCCTTTTTCTCTTTTTTTCCTCTTTTTCCCCTTTTCTCCTTGGCTGAACCGGTTCGGTTCGGTTCAGCACAGTCACTTTCCACTGAACCGGCCGACCGGTTCAAGCTCCTTTCGCCATTCCGACGCCGTCCGACCGGTTCTCCCGCCGATTCCACCTCCAAATGGTTCGGCCTTGCCTCTAGAGGCTTCTTTTGGCCTCGTCTGGGGTTTACCGGCGCCGAATTCCGTCGAATCCGTCTTTCTCTCCCGCGGCTTCAACCTCGTCGATCTCCCCTTTTCGGCGCCGGTGAGGCGCGTTACTGGTGCCAGGGGGTTCGCGCGGTGCCCCTCTACCTTTTTCGACCGTTCGCTGGCCGTTGTGGTCGCCGGACGGTGGCCGTCCGGTGGTCTCTCCCTTGCGTCGGTTGGCTCGCGTTTCCTCTTCCGTTTCTCTCTCCCCGCGTTTCTCTTCTGATTTCAATTTCGTTTTGTTTTTTTTTATTTCTTTATAATATATTTTTAATATTATTTTAATCCTTAAAATAATATTAAAAATCCTAAAATATCTCAAAAATATCCCAAAAATTCTTATTAAATTCATTTAGTCTGTAAATGAATTTATCAGTCCGATTTTACCTTTTCGGTATATTTTTCTACTATTTTCGAGCTCATTTTTCGAGACAAAAATTCCAAAAATATCAAATAAATTCATATCTTGATCAATTAGACTCAAAATTAAATATTTGCCCCGTTATTGATCAAGATTTCTCGATTTCATATTTTTAATGAAATTTTCTCATCGGATTTATACCGAATTTTGGTCAATTGACCGTTTTACCCCTGTACTTACTCGAAAATAAATTGAACCCTTATCTCGCTGTTATGTAGCTTACATGCATTTTTTAAATTCTTAATTAGTCGATTGCATGATAGTAAATACTCTTCTTATGATTCAACTATGAAATATAACGTTCGTACACATAGGAATCATAAGGTACAAGCTACATACGTAAATCGAAAACTCAGGTCTGACAATCCTCCCCAACTAAAAGAATTTGGTCCTCCAAATTAGAACCAAATCAATCCTCAAACAACTGGGGGTGCTTCTCTCGCATCAAACTCTCTAACTCCCAAGTAGCCTCCCCGGAAGTGTGATGCTGCCATAAAACTTTCACTAACCCGATAGTCTTCGATCTCAAAACCTTCTCCTTCCTATCCAGTATCTGAATCGGCCTCTCAACATATGACATGTCCTCACTGAGCTCCAAAGGCTCATAACTAATCACATGTGCTGGATCTGGGTGATACTTCCGAAGCATCGAAATGTGGAAGACGTTATGCACGCCTGACAAATCTGATGGCAATGCCAACCTATAGGCCTTATCTCCCACTCGATCGAGTATCTCGAAGGGTCCAATGTAGCGAGGACTCAGCTTACCCCTCTTCCCAAACCTCCCTATACCATTGGAAGGAGAAACCTTCAGAAACACTGACTCACCAACTGCGAACTCAAGTGGCCTACTTCTCCTGTCAGCATAACTCTTATGTCGACTCTGAGCTGTCCTCAATCTCTCAACTATCAACCGGACATCCTCAGAAGCCTGTGTAACCATATCAGGAGCAAAAATCTTTCGATCACCCACTTCTTCCTATCCAATAGGGGAACGACATCTACGGCCATACAAGGCCTCATACGGTGCCATCCCGATACTCGAATGATAACTGTTGTTGTAGGCGAACTCGACTAGTGGCAAATGATCATCCCAGGAGCCTCTAAAATCTAGCACACATGCTCTCAACATATCCTCCAAAGTCTGTATCGTCCTCTCTAACTGACCATCTGTCTGAGGATGGAAAGCTGTGCTCAAACTCAACTGGGTTCCCATGGCTTCCTGAAAATGTTCCCAAAAGTGGGAAGTGAAGTGGGAATCCCTATCTGAGACAATGCTCACTGGAACACCATGCAACCTCACTACCTCGAGTACATACAACTCTGCCAATGTACTCAGAGTATCAGTAGCTCTCATAGCTAGGAAGTGGGCTGACTTCGTCAGTCTATCAACGATCACCCATATAGCATCGTGATTCCTCCGGGTCCTCGGTAAACCAATCACGAAATCCATGGTGATATGCTCCCATTTCCATGTCGGTATAGGTAGAGGCTGCAACAATCCTGCAGATTTCTAATGCTCTACCTTCACCTGCTGACATACGAGACATCTCGCCACAAAATCTGCCATATCTCTCTTCATACTTGACCACCAGTACACCTTCCAGAGGTTCTGATACATCTTGCCACTCCCCGGATGCAACGTGTACCGATGAATGAGTTTCTGACAATATCAATCTCCTAAGCTCTGGGTCCTCGGGAACACACAAACTACCTCTGAACCTCAGTAGTCCATCAGGACTCAACTCAAAATCTGTCACTGTGCCCCTCTGCATCTGACCAATCACATCGATGCACTGCAAATCTGTCTGCTGAGCCTGTCTGATCCTGTCCAACAGATCTGGCTCTAAGCGTAGACTCACAATCATACAATCTGCATCCATGTCCGAAGGCACAACTCCCAAACTGAGGCTAGCAAACTGCTCTAGCTACTCGTGCTCCCTGACCATCATATACGATACCATCCCAAGGCTCTTCCTACTCAAAGCATCTGCTACAACATTAGCCTTACCCGGATGATAAAGTATCTCACAATCGTAATCCTTCAGAAGCTCTAGCCATCTTCTCTGTCTAATGTTCAGCTCCTTCTGTGAGAATAGGTACTTGAGGCTCTTGTAGTCGGTAAAAATCTGAAACTTCTCACCATACAAGTAGTGGCGCCATACCTTCAACGCAAACACTACTGTTGCTAACTCTAAATCGTGGGTCGGATAGTTCTTCTCATGGTCCTTCAGCTGTCTGGATCAATAAGCAACTACCCTCCCATCCTGCATCAACACACAGCCCAGTCCCTGATGCGAAGCATCGATATATACTGAAAATCCTCCTGAGCTGGGAAGAATAGTGAGAATCGGAGCGGTGGTCAATCGACTCTTCAGCTCCTGAAAACTCCTCTCACAATCCTCGTCCCACACGAATGCAACATTCTTTCGAGTGAGACGTGTCAACAGAGCAGCCATCTTCGAAAATCCCTTAACAAATCTCCGATAGTACCCTGCTAAACCTAAAAAAAACTCCTAATCTCGGTAACTATCCTCGGCTGTTCACACTGAACTACAGCCTCAATCTTGGATGGGTCTACTGACACACCATCCCTCGACACTCTGTGTCCTAAAAATGAGATCTCTGTCAACCAAAAATCACACTTGCTGAGTTTAGCATACAACTGCTGCTCTCGTAGAGTCTGCAATATGATCCTGATGTGCTCCTCATGCTCCTCCTCGGATCTCGAATATACTAATATGTCATCGATGAATACGATAAGAAACTAATCCAAATATGGATTGAACACATCATTCATCAAAGCCATGAAAGCTGCGGGAGCATTCGTCAGTCCGAATGGCATAACTAGGAACTCATAGTGGCCATATCGAGTCCTAAATGCTGTCTTGGGTACATCTCCACTCCGAACTCTCAACTGATGATACCCAGACCTCAGATCAATCTTAGAAAAGATTTGTGCTCCCCGAAGCTGATCCAGTAAGTCGTCAATGCGTGGAAGGGGATATCTATTCTTGATGGTAGCCTTATTCAACAATCTGTAGTCTATACACAATCGGAGGCTTCCATCCTTCTTTCTCACAAACAGAACCGGTGCTCCCCATTGTGAAACACTCGGTCTGATAAAACCCCTATCCAACAACTCCTGCAACTGTCTCTTGAGCTCCTCCAGCTTAACTAAGGCCATGCAATACGGTGGTCTCGAAATAGGCTCTGTACCAGGCACCAAATCTATACAGAACTCTATCTCTCTGTCTGGTGGTAACCCTGGCAACTCATCCGGGAAAACATCTGGGTACTCACTGACCACAGGAATATCTACCAACTCCGGATGTACCTTATCTATATCCACCACGTACGCAATGAAACCTCTAATCATATTCGTACAAGCATCAGTTGTGTCCTGGTTCAAGGCATGTACTTGCCCTCAACCCATCACTTGCTTCCCCTTCTCCTCTGCCGTCGCTCTACCTCTTTGAGCAGACGTACCAGCTGGAGCTCTATCATGCTCCCTGCCCTTCTGTGGGGCAGTCACATATGTCTCTGGGCACTCTCTAGCAATATGCCCATGTTTCCCACATTGAAAACACACACCAGGGCTCAACGGATAAGGTTTACCGCCATGATGTCTACCACATCGGCTGTACTGATCAGTAGTAGGCCTCGATCCTCCAATCACAATGCCCTTCGCTGGAGATATGGCAGGGTATGTAGGAGGTCTAACTGGTCGCTCTCGCACCTCCTCTATCCGTGGTCCCTTACTGAAGAGTCTCCTCCCTCCTCGATAATTGAACCCTCTATCTCTAGCCGACCTCTTTCTCTCTCTATCTCGACTCCGACTGAACTTCCCAAACTCAGAGAAATGCCTCTCATAATCTTGCTCACAAAGATGTGCTCTACGCACTGCCTCATCATAAGTACCAACGTCTAGTGGTACCAATCTAGACCGCAAAACCGGTCTCAATTCGTCAACAAATCTACAGACCTTCTTGGTCTCGCTGTACATGGTATCGGGATCATATCTCCCCAGGGCCAAAAATCTAGTCTCGTACTCATCCACTGTGAGACTCCCCTGGCTCAATCTCAAAAACTCAGCCTGCAGTCTACGCTGCGCAGTATCAGGAACAAACTACCTCCTGAAGGCCTCCAGAAACATCTTCCAACTGATCTCTGCATGTCGTGCTCTCAATATCGGTCTGGTGGACTTCCACCTATGCTCTGTCGTTCCCTTCAGTAGGAACGCAGCAAATGCGACTCTCTCAGAAGTCGTACACTCAAAGAAATCGTACAACTTCTCCATCTCGCTAATCCACTCCTCTGCACTGCTGGGTCCTTAACCCTTGAAAAGATGGAGGTCCAAGCTTCTGAAACTGTCGCAACCGATCCAAATCACACCCATATCCTCTACTAACCTGAACCGGTGGGGGTGTAGGAGTATCAGTATCAGTAGTCTGTGGCCTCTGTACAGCCTGCGCAGGTGTATCAGGTGCAACTGCCTCTCCAGTCGCAGTCTCTGCATCCTGTCTCTGTCTACCTGGCAAAGTTTGTGCCAACAGCCCTACTATCGCCTCTAGGCTACGCTCTATCCTCTGAAGCGTGCCTCGATACTCTCTGGTACCTCAATGGGACTCGACGTCACTAAGTCAAATGAGGTCTCATCTCGGCTCTCAGGCCTACCTCTAGGGCCTCTAGCCCTACCTCTCGCCCCTCTACCATGGCGGGTAATTGCCATAATGGCTCAATTCCTACATTCACAAACATTAAGTTGTCCAACTCCCATCTTGTATACACAATTGTAACTGAACAAAACATAGTGATATGGGGATGTACATTTTCCTAATTACAAATGCCTAGACACATCAGACCAACTACGCTCTGATACCACTCTGTCACGCCCTCCTCCCACACTCGACTTTACCAAAAATCACAATAAATTTTTCACTTTTTACTTACCTTTATCTCCTCAACAGTTGGGCTGTGAATAGGCATTAGTCTCCTCATCCAGACATACCTTACCATTCTTTTTCGTATCATACATACATGACATTTATATCATAAGTAAATTCGTATACTTAAATATAATTACATCATTACATCCCCCATATTAAAACGTGTACATCACTGTGTTTATGCATTGTTCAGATATAAAAGAGTACGCATGTGTATACCTTTCGCTACATGGGGAGCGGCAGCGGATCGAAGGAATGCAATACCCTGGCCGACTCGATCTACTGACGAAAATCTGTAGAGATGGGGGGAAAATGAATGGGATGAGCTATCAACGTGCTCAGTAAGGAAATCAGGCAAGCAAGTAGACATCCATACTATCTACTTAAAAATAGTGCTTTGCCTTTCCTTCTCTCAATTCAAAAGCATGTTTAAAATATATATAATATAGTACAGATTTAAAATCCCATGTACTAAACACATGCTGGTTTGTCAATCAGAGGCATCCGTGCAAAACAATGCATATTTAATCATTTAAGAATGCCTTTATATAAAATATGCCATTTACATTCAAAACACAGTAAATATGGCATTTCTCATCACAACATAAACAAATCGAGTTCCGACCCATCCCTCAGGTCAACCCGTATCATAAAACACATGTGATATATTATGCGAGACTCAGTGGCTAAATGCAATCTCTCTAGACTATGTAAGAGAATATCTCTGGACTATGTACATATCCTAACATGTGGTGAAATCCCAAGCAACACAGTACTCGGTGTGCGGGTTATCACTGCTGTAACGGGAGGGGGGGTCAGTCCATCACAACCGCCAGCTATCAACACTCTCCTCCACAACTCCACAACACAAAACACGGTACAATGTACTCCATGCAACATGCACGGTACAACGTACACTCGTGGACCCATACATCATGTACTCCATGCCACATGCACGGTACCCCTACCATAGGTCTTAGCCCTCATACTATGGAATCAATGCCACGTCTCTAAATCCACGTGAGAACATCTCAACTGTGTGACACTCAGTCTACACGAAGGAAATCGTCACGGTTTTTCTAACATGTGTATATATCACAAAAAACTACAGTGCGCGTCTTAAGTGTGACACACAGTCAACACTCCGCCTCAAAACACTGTATATACATGTCAAAATATCAACACTAGTGCAAGTAAACCTCTAGCACCAGGTCATGCATAGTTCTCATTACAAATCAAGTACGAGCAAATCGCTCAAGTACGATGTCATGTACAAATCATGAAAAATCAAGTACGAGCAACGCTCCAGCACTCTGTCATGCGTCTCATGTAAAACTCGAGTACGAGCTAATCGCTCCAGCACTCTATCATGCACAAATCACATAAAAATTGAGTACGAGCAACGCTCTAGTACTCTATCATGCATGTCAAATAAATGTAGTGCGAGTAAACCTCTAGCACTAATGTATGTGAAAAACATCTGAAATCAAGTGCGAGTTGTGCTCTAGCACGATTGTTTCCACATAATTCGGTAGATGGCTCTTTAAAAATAGGGATGTTTAAAATCATTAAAATCAGCACTATAAAGTGTGCTTAGTTTACATTGACCTCAAACCATTAGCTCATCCACCTACTCTTCTGCTACACAGCAGTAAAAACCACTCAAAATACTATTTCCATGCTTTTTACCACTTTTCCCAAAATTTCACTTTTTGCCTAACTAGGGGCAGAATCGTAATTTACCCATATCAGGTCCCTATAATTATTATAGATTTTTTTTGACCCTCAAACAATTTCTGTGAATGTAAAATCCAACGAAAATATGCACAGATATCTCTAGCTACTTGCAAGAGTCCCCTACCTCGGATCACGTCGTGTGACCTCTCTTCCTCTGTGCTGTCTAATCTCGCAGTCCGGTCAACTCTCAATATGACTCTGGAGCTGCATTTAATCATTCACTGAGTTAATTACACTTTTCCTACTCTATTACACGTTTAATACAGTGTATTTCACTTAAATGGGCCCGTTTACTCTTAATGGGCCTTAATCTGTATTAAGCCTGTTTATCAGGGTCTATTGACTCATTGGGTTTATCAATACCCATTGGGCTTTATTCCAAACTCTTTGGATAGCCCGTTTATCATTTACGACATTTTATTCAATTTTCTAAATATAATTCACTAATTGCGAAATTTAATCCGAAATGCGTAAATTAAATCTTAAATACGCATAAATCACATAAATTGTCGTAAATGAGCTTTACTTACCCGAGATTGTGCGATGGTGCGTGAATCGGAGTTCGATCGGGCTTCCGTTCGGAATTAATCGTCGAACTGCACAATTTCGTATATTTAACTCCGGGTCAATTTCTGATTAAATATAATTTAAATAAATTTATCGAAAATTAAATTGGTCACTTTTGACCTCGTATCGACTTACCCGAAGTCCGGTGAAATCTCGAAAATTTTCCTTTCCTTTTTCACTTTTTTTTCCTCTTTTTCCCCTTTTCTCCTTGGCTGAACCGGTCCGGTCCGGTTCAGCACAGTCACTTTCCACTGAACCGGCCGACTGGTTCAGGCTCCTTTCGTCATTTCGACGCCGTCCGACCGGTTCTCCCGCCAATTCCATCGCCAAATGGTTTGGCCTTGCCTCTAGAGGCTTCTTTTGGCCTCGTCTGGGGTTTACCGATGTCGGATTCCGTCGAATCCGTCTTTCTCTCCCAGGCTTCAACCTCGCCGATCTCCCCTTTCCGGCGCCGGTGAGGCGTGTTACCTGTGCCAAGGGTTCGCGCGGTGCCCCTCTACCTTTTCTGACCGTTCTCTGGCCGTTGGGGTGGCCGGATGGTGGCCGTCCGGTGGTCTCTCCCTTGCGTCGGTTGGCTCGTGTTTCCTCTTCCGTTTCTCTCTCCCGCGTTTCTCTTCTGATTTCAATTTCGTTTTGTTTTTTTTTATTTCTTTATAATATATTTTTAATATTATTTTAATCCTTAAAATAATATTAAAAATCCTAAAATATCCCAAAAATATCTCAAAAATTCTTATTAAATTCATTTAGTCCGTAAATGAATTTATCAGTCCGATTTTACCTTTTCGGTATATTTTTCCACTATTTTTGGGCTCATTTTTCCAGATAAAAATTCCAAAAATATCAAATAAATTCATATCTTGATCAATTAGACTCAAAATTAAATATTTGCCCCGTTATTGATCAAGATTTCTCGATTTCATATTTTTAATAAAATTTTCTCATCGGATTTATACCGAATTTTGGTCAATTGACCGTTTTACCCCTGTACTTACTCGAAAATAAATTGAACCCTTATCTCGCTGTTATATAGCTTACATGCATTTTTTAAATTCTCAATTAGTCGATTGCATGATAGTAAATACTCTTCTTATGATTCAACTATGAAATATAACGTTCGTACACATAGGAATCATAAGGTACAAGCTACATACGTAAATCGAAAACTCAGGTCTGACACATTATGAATGCCTACTAGCTCAGGTGGCAATGCTAACCTGTAGGCCTTATCTCCCACTCTATCAAATATCTCAAAGGGTCCAATGTAACGAGGACTTAACTTTCTTTTCTTTCAGAACCTCGTTATACCCTTGGAAGGAGAAAATCGTAAAAATACCGATTCACCCACTATAAACTCCAATGGTCTTCGTCTCCTGTCAACAAAACTCTTTTATCTACTCTGAGTTATCTGTAACCTCTCACAAATCAATTGGACATCCTCAGAAGCCTGTCTCATTAAGTCAGAAGCAAATATCAGTCGGTCACCCACTTATTCCCATCTAATAAGGGAACGGCATGTAAGACCCGTAAATTTCTATGTAATGTAAATGATTATTTGATGTACAAACAAGTTACATTACATATGAATTATAATAAATAAACATTTTTAAGTTCTAATTGGGAATGGATTTATAAATGAGTGTTGAAGTCATTGAGTAGGAGTTTAACTAGGAAAATGTGTAGCAAAAGGGTGCAGGATGAAGGCCAGATCGATCTCATTCAAGGAGAGATCGATCTCATGGCCTGGAAAACACAACGTTAAGTATTCTGGAAAGGGAGATCGATCCCTCACTCAAGCAGATCGATCTCCATTAGCCTCAGGTTGGACCAGATCGATCTCCTAAACTCTCGACCTGAAACAAATCGATCTTATTCCCCTTGAGCAGATCGGTCTCATACAACAAAACAGATTAATCTCATGCATTCAATAGATCGATCTCCTGCCTGCAAATAGATGAAATCTTGAGGATTCAAGTAAGGCCATATTGATCTCCACCCTATGCAGATCGATCTCCTAGTGCCATTTTTATAAAAGTGAAGTAGTTGGAACTGTATTTTCATGGGAAACAGGTTCATTCTTCCATTTGTAACCTTAAACATAACTTTCTCTCTCTAAAACTATCTCATTTCCATAAAGATTTGAGAAAAAGCTATTAGAGCAAAGTTGTTCACTATAAAGAGAAGAACAACATAACTTGGAATCAATACTTCATTCGTTGGATTGAAGGAGCAAAGGAGTGTTCTCATTGGAGCACAAAGAAAATCAAGCTAGGTGAGTTTCTAATACACCAACCCAAGTACATTTATCTAGTTATTGATTGTGAGTTGATTGGTGTGTGTATTAATGATTGAAACTACCTAAAATGTAATGGTACAAGTATGACCTAGAATGAGTCTAGTGTGAGAAAGTGTGATATGGTTGAGTTGATGATGAATGGTTGAATTAAAGTGTTAGTAAGATGATGTGTATGGCTTTGAGATGATAGAATGAAGCTACATTGTTAGATTGGCCAAGTTAAATGAATAAGTATATAAGGTGTTTGACAAATTGCCATAGTGAGGTAAATGATGAACTAGAGGCACTATGAGCTTAATATCGATTTAGTGGGAATCAATAGGCCTACAAGAGTTCAATAGACTCTCGAGAAATTAATAAAGCGATCAAAATGGACTTAAGAGGAAGTCAGGCCTCTTAAGTGTTAATGAAAACTATAGGTCGAATCAACTATAGTAAACGTAAGAGTTGTGTTATATTCATGCAGTCTCAGAGAGTTTGTTGGAGGCGAATCGAACTGCGCAATCGAGCAGCTCTAAAGAAGAGGAAATCTTTCAATGAGATTTTCAGGTAAGGGAATTTTGTGAGTATATAGAGATAGCTGCTCATATTTTGTGGGTTAATATAGGGCTTTGTAAAGTACATGGTTATCTAGAAAAGTGATTGATGGTATATCTGAATGACTACAAGTATATATGTATATGATTTGGTTTTATGAAGTGATTCTTATAAAGGGGATAGTAAGGCTAATAATTGCATAATCACATGTCTTGATATTTTTACGAAATGCACTGTTTTGTTTTAAGAAAAATTGACGGATAGGCTGGCTAGTGATTTCATGATTTGCGAAATAGCACAAGCGAGGTGACAATTTTGGTTTTGAGAGTGTTTTGTTGAAATAGAGCCACCTATCGTACTTATATGAGCTAAATCATGCTAGAGCCTTGCTCGCACTTGATTTTGATGTTTTCAATATGCATAAAATGTTATGGAGCCTAACCGCACCATATTTTGAGTCAATGATGTTTTATAAGCCGTACTAAAGCTGCTAGCTCGTACGTGAGTTTTCCTTGACTTACCTATGCATATAACCATACTGGAGCTATGCTCGTACGTGATTTCTTCATTATTTTCTATGCATAAAAACGTATTGGAGCATTGCTCGTACGAGGATATTTGTTGATGATGCATGAAATCGTGCTAGAGCTTCGCTCGCACTGGATTTTCACACTGTGGTACGTATGAGCCGTGAGCTGGTAAGATCCTTAAGCCCAACATCTTTAAGCCTGTTGGGGTGGGGAGGCTCTGTTCGGTGGGGAGGTTTTCTTACATTAAAAAGAAATTGGTAAGATCCTTAAGCCCAACATCCTTAAGCATGTTGAGGTGGGGAGCTCTCTTACATGAAAACGAAATGCTCTCATGTGCACTTGAGACTGTGTAGGTTACACATGGCATGGGGTAGATAAGTCCTATGGTAGGCACCCCCAACCATGATATGGGTCCATGGAGTACGTTGTACCGCTTGGTTGTGATGATGATTTAAAAGTATGGCGAAGAACTAACCCTCCTTCGTTCTAACATGAAGCCCCGTACACCGGGATTCGTGTGGTCTGGGATGATTATGACATAGTTGGCCAACATAGTCCTTGATATATATAGTGACCACCTGTCTCAGATGATATCACATGGTTTTGTATACTGAGTATGATCTGTGTTGTCCAGGGTAGACCTGAGGCAGGGGTCGAGCCTTGTGGGATTATGTTATAAAGAGATGGTTTTTGCTGATTGTGATGAATTTAGACTTGTTTTGAGAAAGTGATAAATCTTGAGTGATGTTTTGTGATGAATTTCCATTTTTGATGAGTTTTAATGGGGATGAGCATGAGAGGTTTTACATGATGACTTTTTCATGTTTTTAACATGTCTATTTCCATGTTTTCCAGTACATGATATATGTATATACATATGGCATAGCTTTATTACTTCATCATGCTCTAAATATAAATTATTTATGCCATAACATTATAAGCATGTAGATAGTGTAGTTATCTACCATGCTTGCATAATTGCCTTACTGAGCGTGTAGTTGTTCATCCCTCCATTTTCCCCCTCTACAGAGCGCGCACAGTAGCCTAGTGAAGGACTGAGGCGTTATTTTTGGATATCTACTGCTCTCCATCGCCCAAAGATATACACACAAGAATTCCTTTTGTATGTAAACATGTGATAGCACAGTAATCATTTGAAATTGTAATATGGGGGATGTAATTGTTAGTAAACATGTCGTGTATAAGTTCATGACTTAACTTTCAAATGTATGGAATCGTTTATGATTAATTGAAAGATGTATGAAAATGGTGATTATTACTGACTCACAGCCCAACTGTATTTATGAGGATTGTTCACGACCGGGCAGGTTAACGATTAAAGAAAAAAATTTATAGTGATTTTTAGATGAAAAGGATAAAAAGGGGTTGTGACACGGCATCTGTGACCATACAAAACCTCATACGATGCCATCCCGATACTCGAATGATAACTGTTATTGTAGGCGAACTCTGCGAGTGGTAAATGGTCATCCCATGAGCCTTCAAAATCCAATGCAGACGCCCTCAACATATCCTCCAGGGTCTGTATAGTCCTCTCTTACTGACCATCTGTCTGAGGATGGAACGTTGTGCTAAAACTCAGTTAGGTCCCCGTCGCTTCCTGAAAGTGTTCCCAAAAGTGGGAAGTGAAGTGGGCATCCCGATCAGAAATAATGCAAACTGGAACACCATGCAACCTCACTATCTCGTGCACATATAATTCTGTCAATGTTCTCAGAGTATCGGTGGCTCTCATGGCTAGGAAATGTGTTGACTTCGTTAATCTATCCATTATTACCCAAATCGCATCGTGATTCCTGTGGGTCCTGGGTAAACCCATCACGAAGTCCATAGTGACATGCTCCCATTTCTAAGTACGTATAAGTAGAGGTTGCAATAGCCTTGCAGGCTTTTAATGCTCTACCTTCACCTGTTGACAGACGAGACACTTAGCTACATATTCAGCTACATCTCTCTTCATTCCTGACCACCAATACACTCTCTGAAGGTTCTGATACATCTTGTTACTTGCCAAATGCAGTGTATACTTCGTTGAGTGAGCCTCTAATAAAATCAACCTCCTGATCTCTGGATCATTGGGAACACATATCCTACCCCTAAACCTCAGTAAACCATCTAAACTCAACTCAAAATAAGTCTTTATACCTCTCTATATCTGCCTGATAACATCACTGCACTGCTGATCAATCTCCTAAGCCTCTCGGATATGATCTACCATATCTGGTTCCAACCACAACCTAGCTACCATAAAGCCACTATCAATATCAGGCGAGGTAACATCCAAACTGAGGCTCGCAAACTGTTCCAATAGCTCGTGTTCCCTGATCATCATGTATGCTACCAACCCGAGATCCTTCCAACTCAGTGCTACATTCGCCTTACTCTGGTGGTACAATATCTCGCAATCGTAGTCCTTCAGAAACTCAAGCCACCTTTTTTGTCTCATGTTTAACTCCTTTTGTGAGAACAGATACTTGAGGCTCTTGTGGTTTGTAAATACTTGGAATTTCTCACCATAAAGATAATGGCGCCATATCTTCAAGGCAAATACCACGGTCGCCAACTCTAGATCGTGGGTCAGGTAGTTCCTCTCATGATCCTTCAACTATCTCAATCCATAGGTACTACCTTCCTATCCACAGCCGAGTCCTTGGTACAAAGCATCTGTATATATAGAAAAACCTCCTGAGTTGGTAAGAATGGTGAGAATCGAAGTTGTGGTTAATCTCTTCTTCAACTCCTGGAAACTCTTTTCACATCTATCGTCCCACATGAACTCAGCATTATTCCTCATGAGACGTGTCAATGAAGCAGCTAATCTCGTGAATCCCTCCACAAACCATTGATAATATCCAACTAAACCCAAGAAACTTCTGACCTTCGTGACTATCTGGGGTCCTTACCACTGAACCACTGCCTTAATCTTGGATGGGTCCACTGACACACCATCCTTCGATATAATATGACCCAAAAAAAAGATCTGCTCTAGCCAAAAATCACACTTACTAAGTTTAACGTATAACTTCTTCTCTCGGAGGGTCTGTAGCACTATCCTTAGGTGCTACTCATGCTCCTCTCTAAATCCCGAATACACCAAAATATCATCGATGAATACGATAATGAACTGATCCAAATACTGGTGAAACACCTCATTCATCAACGACATAAAAGATGTGGGAGCATTCGTCAACCCAAATGGCATAACCATAAACTCAAAATGACCATACCGGGTGCGAAAAGCTATTCTAGGTACATCTTCATCCCGAATTCTCAACTGATGGTATCCAGATCTCAGATCTATCTTGAAAAAAACCTGCGCTCCCCGAAGCTGATCCAACAAGTCATCGATACGAGGAAGGGGGTATTTATTCTTGATGGTCGCCTTATTCAACAACCTGCATTCAATACACAATCGGAGGCTCTCGTCCTTCTTCTTTACAAACGGTACTGGTGTTCCCCAAGGTGATACACTCGGTCTGATGAACCCCTTATCCAATAACTCCTGTAATTGTTTCTTCAGTTCTTCCAACTTAATCGGAGCCATTCTGTATGGTGGCTTGGATATCGGCTCTGTACCAGGTGCCAAATCTATACAAAACTCCATCTCTCTATCTGGCGATAACACTGGTAAATCATCCGAAAAGACGTTTGGGAATTCCTTAACCATTGGGATGTCTCTCAATTCCGGAGGTACCTTATCCGTCTCAACCACGTACGCACTATAACCTTTCAAAATATTAATCATTTAGTCAGCATAGTAATGCATCTATTTCACTTACAACAATTACTACTTTTATTACTTTTCAAGGGGATTTTACATTGCATTGTTTGCGAAAACTTACAGTAATGTTATCTACCCCTGAAAAAGTTACCGTCTTAGAAAAACAATCTACCACAGCAGGTTTGTAGCCAACCAATCCATTCCTAGGATTACATAAAAGCCTATCATATACATTAAAATGAGGTCGGCTAACATTTCCTTTTCCCCTACTTTCAACTTACAATCCCTAAACACATATTTGACTAGCTGATTGTTGTTCATGGGAGTGCTTATCAGCATCCTCCTACTTAATAGGGTAAGCTTTACATACTTAAACAATTTACATGTAAATGCAGGTGATACAAATGAATACGTGGCACCAGGATCTATCAAAACATAAGCTGCAATTTCAAAGATCAAGATGGTACCTTTCAGTACATATAAAAACTAATCTGCAGTATCCTGGTCTAGTACATGTACTCACCCTCTGTCAACTACCTGCTTCCCCTTTTCTTCAACTGTCGCTCTCCATCTCAGAGTAGGAGTATCAAATGGAGCTATCTTCGACTCCTTACCCTTTTGTGGGGCACTCTCAGTCATCTTTGGGTAATTTTAGATCATATGCCCTAGCTTCCCACATCGAAACCATACTACAGGAGATCCATAACATGGTCGAGTACCATGGTACCTACCACACTTACTACACTGTTCTGTCGTAGGCCGTAGCCCTCCAATCACTATACCCTTTGCGGAGCTATGGATGGATACACGGGAGGCTTAACTGTCCTCTCCCAGATCTCCTCAATCTTCGGCCTCTTCCCAGAAAATCTCCTACTTTCTCTATAATGAAAGCCTCTATCCACTACTTGTCTCTTCCTATCTCTATCCCTCACTCTACCAACCTTCCCAAACTCTGGGGCAACTCGCTCAATATCTTGCTCACACAACTGTGCCTGTGCACTGCCTCCTCGTAGGTGGGTATGTCAAAAGGGACCAATCGAGACCTGATGGCTGGTCTCAGTCCGTCCATAAACTTTCAGACCTTCTTGAGTCCATCGTATCAGGATCATACCTACCCAGGGAGGTAAATTTCATCTTGTACTCATCCACCAATCTACTCCCCCAAGTTAAATCCAAGAATTCCATCTGCAGTCTCTGGAACATATTTCCTTTGAAAGGCCTCCAAAAATACATCTCAGCTGATCTCTGTATGTCGGGCTCTCAAAATGGGTTTGGTGGACTTCCACCAATGCTCTGTCGATCCCTTCAGCATGAATGCGACAAAAGCAACCATCTTTGTAGTAGTGCACTCGAATAACCCATATAATTTCTCAATTCCATTCACTCAATCCTCTGCAGCTACTAGGTTCTTAATCCCACTAAAAGATGGCGGTTTAAATTTTTGAAACTGCCGTAACCTATCCAGGTCACATCCATAACCTCAATCTCTACTACCCTGCGACAGTGCAACAGTAGAAGGTGTATCCTGTACTGGTGGGGGTGTGGGAGTATCTGTAGTCTAAAGTTCTTGGGCTGGTTGTGTTGGCATCTCAGGAGCAACTGCCCGTTCAACACCACTCTATGCAGCTGGCCCCTACCCGTACCCAGCTCCAAGCAACGACTGGGCAATCAACTCCAAAATTACCTCTAAGCTCCACTCTATCCTCGCGAAACGCGCCTCAGTACTCTCGGGTCTCTTTGTCGAACCCTATGGAGCGTGCTCAACTTCAGCCTCCACCACTACCTCCTCGTGAGTCTCATGTGGCAACGACTCAGTACGTCCCCCAAGCCTGCCCCTATGGCCTCTAGCTTGTGATCTCGCCCCTATACCGCGACTGGTGTTAGGCATAATGCCAAGATTCCAACATTCACAATCATTTCTTAGTCAAACCCATCTCGATATACACAGTTGTATCTTGACAAGCACAGTAACATGGGATGTAATTTTTCTAAATTTTTGACACCGACACACATCACACCAACTCAGCTCTGATACCACCTCTATCACGACCCTCAATCCACTAAAAATCCACTACAAATTTTTCATTATTCCATTAATCCAATTCTTATTGTTTGTTTTTTACCTTCACTTTACTTTATCGTTAACAGCTACACCACCAATAGTTGGGTTGTGTATCGATGTAAATCTCATCCAATCAAATCATTTCAATTTACAATTCCTTTAAACGTAAACACTTGTATTTCAAAATCAGAGTTGTTGTTTACGTGTGTTTACAATTCTTCACATCCCCAAAAAAATTATATTCAAAGATATTACCGTGCTTTGACATGTCTAGATACAAAAACTATACAAATGTGTATACCTCGTGTGATAGGATGCAGCGAACACCAAAATCCAATTCTCAGTCGCTCTTTATCTACTGAAAGTGCTCTGTAGAGGGGGGAAATAAGGGGGTGAGCAAACCACGCGCTCAGTAAGGCAATCATGCGAGCAAGTAGATAACTGTACTATCTACGTGATTGTGATGCCATGCATAAAACCAAGCATTTACTTGTCATACTCAAAATATATCAGTTCATGCTCATGTCCATGATATGTAAAGCAGTTCATGCTATTCAAATCAGTGCACAATTCTTAAACAAAGCATGAAAAATCATCATACGCAAGTCAAAAACAAAGCATGGTAAATCATCATGCAATGTAAGCATTTCATAACTCAGTACAAATCGATACAAAATCACCATTTTTCAAGACTCAGCCTCTCTCATGGACTGTCCTGACGCACAAACACATTTCAAATATGGATTTATCATAAAACAAGACATGTGAGATAGGCATATAATATTAATAATCTAAAATTTTTGTAAGTATAGTAATGTATATGGGAATGCGTTTGGGGATGTAAACACGATCACATTATAATGGAATATTTTTATGTTTAAATTTGGTTCAAAGAAATGTGTTTAAACAAACGAAATTTCTGTTCTGATTTTATTATCGACTCGTAGCCCAATCAAAATGTATGCAAACTGGGTCGTTGCATAGCTACAGTGGGAAAAACTTCATGGGGATGTTGCCGACATTGATACTATTGATTTATTAAATTATTTATATTGTATCATATCTAGTGAATCATTTTGTTACCATAATTGTTTTAGAGTGATCAAGTCTGAGGGTATAATAAGGAATTTCAAAATACTTTCACACCTAAAAGTCTTGGCAGCGTCCAGACCGTGTCTAATCTAAACTCATGAAAGTGTTTTATCAATTACATGTTGAATCTGTGACTCATTTGCTTATAGATCTATACAGCATGCATATTTTGTCTAACTAGTATTTGTAAAAGTGTTTTGGTTGATTCTACTCTTGTATAATTAGCTTACTGAGCTTTCCCTAAGCTCACCCATCTATTTCACCATCTCAGGTCAGTTGCAGATTGATCGAATTCAGTGTTCAACATCGACTTCTGCCATAAACTCCTCACAGTTTCTCTATTGGTTTACTACATTTTATATACGTATCATTTTCTTTCAGACAGTATTGTATATGTACTGAGAGATGCAATTGATAGCGACTACGCTCACTCTAAGTGACCTAGATGTTCTATTCGCAAGTGCACGGGTCATACAAGTAATAATGGGATTTGAGTCCCGGATTATCGTCCTGCAAAGAAGTTGATTAGCCTAATTAAGTATCGGTTAATCTTACCCTAAGTATATCCTAACAAATTATAAATTTTCAATGAGTGATCTACAAGGCTAAAATTAAACAGTACTGAAAACAAAAAAATTATAAACTAATGAAAATAAAACAGAGCAAAAATTAATTACAAAGATCCACGCAATTAAAAGCAATGACCTACAAAAGATAATTGAAACAGTTAAAATAATTAAAGCAATTAAACTAAAATGCAAAATACAAAATTAATTAGACTAAAATTAAACAAGCCTAAAATAAAATATGCATGTAATTAAATTAATTAATAAAAATGCAAATTAAACTAACTTAAAATTTAATGAAATAAAATCCTAAAAAATTAAGAAAATAACTATAAATCTAATTGTCTAAAATATTGAATCTAAAATTAATCCTAATTATATCTAAATTCTAACTTAACAATAAAATCTAAATAATGCATGAGAAATAAATTTTTTTTATTTTAATTTTAAGATGAAGACTAAACTAAAAAAGCATGAAACAAATTTAATCTAATTCTAAATGCAAGATAATAACACTTAATTAACTATCAACCTCATTAAAACTAAGTTATACTAATAAGCAAGGAACAATAATATACAATTTAAATAAAGACTATTTTTACCAGACCTAACCTAAGCTAAAACAATACAATTAAAAGGAATAATAAAATAACAAATGTGCATGAAAATAGAATGGTGGCTTATTCGCAAGGCCAAGCATGGCCTTAACCGAATGTCCAACTATGCTCGTGGTCCCGATTGTACTGTAATGTTCATGGTTCTTCTCCAAATTCTGCTTTCAAGCTTTGTCCAGGTGCTGCCAACGGTGCCCACGTACTGCCTCCCTGCGATGCTGTAGTACTGACCGCTTGCTCCTGCCTACTGGTACCATCCTCGGCCTGCCCAGCTATTCATTCTCTGGCCAGACCTACTCCCCGCACACGTAGCCAATTCTATTCGGCTGTGCAACTCGTCCTCTTCCCAGCTTCATTCCCTGCAACAACAGGCACACCGCAGACACATTGTACATCAGCAAGCCATCTCTGCCCAGTTAGCAGTAACACTCGTCAACTTCTCCAGTTCAACAGCAGCCCGCAAGGAAGTAGCAAACGTCCCAGCAACAATGCCTCAGCTCAGCACTTGTGTATACCGAATCGTTAACCACTACTTCATATCAGCACACAATTAAATCATTACACATCCATCAACAACAACCTAACATCAAGCAACAACAAAATTAATACATATATAAAAAACAGCTAATGAATAGTAAAAAAATCATAGGAGCATAGTAGAACAGAGCAGGCTACTGAAAAATGAAAAAAATAAAAAAATTGAAACTAACATCAACATCTATAAAGTGGAAATGCGATTAATGGAAACTCAAGCTACCAATGAACACAGACTAATCAAATGAACTGAACCTGAGATCTAAGGTCACTGTTCCTTACTATCGATACTACCCGACTCATCATTTTTCTAAGGACGTTTCAGCAAAGACTGTAAAAATAATGGAGTTGGAAGCCAAGGAAAAGAATATGAGCTCGCCAAGGGTTGTAGCGGAGTAAGGAGAGGATGTTAGCCACTGTCACCAACTACAAATAGCCTCTCATACCACTCGGCTACACTGTAAGACCCAAATTTTTATCATATTTCCTTATGATTCACTTGATGTAAACATGGATATATGTAATTTGAATCATAAGAAGAGTGTTACATGAATGAAAAATGCAAATGGAATGAATAAAAAAATTCTCGAATGCATTTAGAGATCAAATGGAGATTTAAATGGCCACATATTAAACGAATGAGATTCGAACCATTCAGATTGAAGATAAGAATTTAAAAAACGAAATGAGAAAGTGTTCGTGAAAGGAAGTTGTGTCGATTTGGTCCAGAATATGATTAAAAGGTAAAACGGTCAAAAGACCCAAAATTCGATGTTAATTCGATAAGAAATTTACAGTGTAAAGATGGATTCAGGAAATCTTGATCAATAAAGGAGAAATAATTAAATTTTGGGTTAAACTGATCAAGATATGAATTTATAGGAATAAACTGAAATTTTCATCTCGAGAAATTACCCCGAGAATATTGGAAAAATAATCGGGACACAAATAAGATAAATATATATATTTAATTGATTTAAATATATAAGTTTAAATATTTTGGGTATATTATATATTATATTATATTATATTATATTTTAATAAAATGTAATATAATATAATTTAGAAAAAAAATTCAAAAGTCAATAGTCAAATCAAGTAAAAAAAAAAAAAGAGGAAAGTTGCGAATCGCGACTGTAAAAATGCAAGGGAAACAAGAGAAGAAGCAGAAGGGAGAAATCGAGGGAGCCGAGCCCTCTGCTCTCCGATCGAAGGCTGCCACCGACGAGAGGAAGCAGCGGAGGCCACCGCCGGTGCTGGCAGAGGAAGGAAAGACGCCGTCAGCGAAGGAAAAAGAGAGGGAGAAAGAGACCGAGAGAGAAAGAGAGAAAAGAGGAGAGAGAGAGAGATCGGCGGCCGAGGAAGAGAGGAGCGACCCACCATCGGCCAGAGAGGAACGTCTGCAACATCGATCCAGGCACAGATCGACCTGAAACGCCACTAAACGGTTCATAAAAAAATGGGTGCCGACGCCGGAGGAGAGAAGAGGCCGGATCGGCCACTTTCCGGTGAGCTTTGGCGAAACCGATCCAAGATCCATGCACCGGACTACCCCGCGGACAAGCTGGAGGCGGAAGCCGACGGATAACCGGCCAAAAGAGCCCCGAACGGCGAAGGAGAAAGTTGGACTGGGATTGAATCGGGCTGAACCGGACCGATCTGAACCGGGTTGAACCAGACCGAACCGGTTCAGCCAGAAAAAGAAGAAAAAAAAAGAAAAAAAAGGAAAAATGGGAAAAATTCGATGATGCAATCGAGCTCTGAGTAAGCTGGTAAGTGGTCGAATGGACCAATTTAATTTTTGGAATAATTATTTAAATATATATTTGATCGGATTTAACCCGAAAAATATAAATATGTAGCTCAATAATCGGCGACAAACGAGAGCTCGAGTCAGCCTCAATTTGCGTACTATCATAGAATCTCGGGTAATTAACCCTTATTTACGACAAATTACATTGTTATGCGTGTTAGAAATTTACCGCATAAATTACGGATTTAATTTTTGCATTAAATGAAATATATTCTGGAATTTGAGAGAAAATGTTGTAAATAATTATTGGAGTTATCCAAGAGTTTAGAACGAGGCCCTATAAATTTTTGGTGGGCCCAATGAGCCCAACAGGCCTCGATGATGTGATTAGTAAATGAAAAATAGGATTAAGGCCCATTAAGGTGCAATCAGGCCCAATAAGGGTAAACGGGTCCAATGCTGTAAATTAAGCTCATTAAAAGTGAAATACAAATAAAATGCATTGTATTTAACCCGAAAAATGATTTTCTGCAGCTCCAGAGAATATATTGGGAGTCAAACAGATCGGGTGATCGGTAACGATGAAAAAGGTAGAATGATCAGAGAAATTAAGGTAAGGGAATTATGTGAGTAGCTAGAGTAGCTACACATATTTCCGGGTAGAGTTTTGAATAATTAAATTGTATATGGAAATTATGGGTAGAAAACCCGACAAAGCAAAAATTATCATTTTGCCCCTACTAAGGGAAATTTTGGAAAAATTAGGATTGGATTGAAATATGCATAAATATCATGCTTTGAGTATTTTCACAATGAAATATTGCTTTTTAGCACATGATTTAATTTTTATTTTGACCCGATAGGGTAAATGATGATTTTGCCCCTGTGAAGGGTAAATATTTTTACTTTAAGAAAAAGTCATGAAAAGCAAGAACTGAGTGTTCTTAATGTATTTTAATGCTTTTCAACAATGATATGGGTAGGCTAGCTGAAGTTTTATCAATTACATGAAATAGCACGTGGCAGGTGCTGATTTTGGTTTTGAAAACCATTCCTTGAAAACTGAGCCACCTACATGATTTATGTGGAAACAAAACGTGCTGAGAACATTACTCGCATGAGATTGACATGATTTGTGCATATGACAGAGTGCTGGGAGCTTGGCTTGCACTCGATTTTACATGATTTTATACATGACATAGTGCTGGGAGCTTTGCTCGCACTAGATTTTTATATGACATGCATAAGGCCGTGCTGGGAGCTTCGGGTAGGCTGTGTGCCACCACCGATTAAATAGGCTCGCACGTGCTTATTAAGACATGGCGTGATGTGATATGTTGATATGGGTCCACGAAGTACGCTGTACCATGCAGGTAGCATGGAGTACGTTGTACCGTGTTGAGATTGTGATATGTCGTCTTCAGACAATGTTCAGATCTGCTATGGACCGACGAGTTGGACTTGACCCACCTCCCGTGTGGAAGCAGATGAGGTGATACCCCGCACGCCTAATCAGTGTAGCCTGGGATTACAGGATATGGCCATAGTCATAGAGTTATTACCCTTATTCTTGCCTAGTCTCACATGTCACTTACTTTATGAAATTTCATGTCACTTACTTGCGAAATCGTATATTAATTGCTTTGCGAAATCACATATTACTCATTACTTGATTTTGTGATTTCATGATTTATATTGTGGGACTAAGTCCTGATGATTTTGGGGTGGATGTGGATTTGAAATAAATGGCATGTTTTGATATAATGTGCATTATTTAAATAGCATGACGCATAATTCCATGCTTTATCTGTCATTTCACGCAATGAATTGCCAATTTGAAATAAATGCCATGTTTTGACATAATGTGCATTATTTAAACAGCATGAAGTATAATTCCATGCTTTATCTGTCATTTCACGAAATAAATTGTTTTATACGAATTATTTTACCTGGCATAAAAGTATGCATGAAATTCGTATTTAAAAATGATTTCGAAAGAGAATGATTTTATGCATGGGATCATGCACATTTAGATAGTGTGGTTATCTACTTGCTTGCATGATTGCCTTACTGAGCGCGTGGTTTGCTCATTCCCCTTATTTTCCCCTCTTTTCAGAGCACTTGCAGTAATTAGTAAGCGGCAGAGGACTTGCATTCTTGGTATCCGTTGCATTCTCCATCATTCAAAGGTATATACACTTGGTATGATTTTATATCTAAACATGTAATAGCACAGTAATCAAATTGGAATGTAATATGGGGGATGTAAATATTAGTAAACACGTACAATTATAGAGTCTCAATTATAAAGAATACATGTTTGAATTTAAATAAATTAAAAGATAGATGCCATGGTAAATGGTAAAGGGTGATTAATACTGACTCATAACCCAACTATTTGGTGGTGAGAATGTTCACGACAGGGAAAGGAAAGGAAAAAGCTAAAAATTTGTAGCGATTTTTAAAAAAAATTGGTCGTGACAGAGGTGGTATCAGAGCTGAGTTGGCCTGATATGAGTCAGTATTAGTAAGTAAGTAAAAATTGGTCGTGACAAAGGTGGTATCAGAGCTGAGTTGGCCTGATATGAGTCAGTATTAGTAAGTAAGAAAGTTACATCCCCATATTACTGTGCTTTGTTTAGATATAATTATGTATACCGAGATGGGATTAGACTAATGAATGGTTATGAATGAAAGAATATAATCATTATAAGTGATAGCCGCTACGGTAGAGGGGCGAGTACATGTACTTGAGGCCATAAAGGTAGGCCTGAGAATAATATTGAGTTATCACATGAGATTCAGGATGAGATTGAGATGGAGGTCGATGATGAGCATACTCCACAGGGTCCCACAGTGAGACCAGACGATATTGAGACATGCTTCACGAGGTTGAAGTAGAGTGTGGAGAATATTTTAGAGTTGTTTACTCAGTATATGCAGGGAGCTGAGGGCTGATAAGACCTAGCTACACAGATGTCTCAAACTATAGAAATTTCAACAACTCACTGGTTAAGGATACATCTTTGCCTACAACAGAGTGGTAATGATTTGGAATATGATTATGAGCTGGACAGGTTAAGGCAATTTTAAAAGTTTATACCACCGATAATTATGAGGTAAAGAACCCAGTAGCTATTGAGAACTAAATGAATGAGATAGCAAAGTTCTACGGGTTCTATCGGTAAAGGTTGACCGAGAAAGTGACTTTTGATATGTTTATGTTGAAAGGCGAGACAAAACATGGATGGAAGTCCGCTCAACCCATCTTAAGAGTTAGACATTCGAGCTGACATGAGAGATAATTCTGGATGCACAGAGATAGTATATTTCAGACTCTGACCCAGAGGAACAGGTTAATTGACGAGTATGAATCTCGATTTACATCCTTGGGCAGGTGTAACCTTGATACTATGAACAGTGAGAATTAGAAGGTTTGAAAGTCATGGAAAGACTCAGATCGTCTATCAGAGTCTGATTGGCCCCGTTATATATTATTACATACGACGAGACAGTGCGCAGACCACAGTGGTACTAATAAGATTATGAATTGCACTCCTCAGAGTTGGGAAAGATAATAAGGGCCGATATAAAGATAGAAAAGAATAGTGGATGACCAAGGTGTCAGAATGGGAAGGAGACAATTTGACAAGAGATTTAGAGTTAATAAGACATGGGGTAATATGATTAATAGGCCCCCAGTGTATCTAATTTCAGCGTTTATGAGAGGTATTGTGATTGGAGGACCCCGACCTACTACTGAATAATGTAAGATGTGTGGTAGATACCACGAAAATAGGCCCCTCATCTTATTGGCTAAAACATGCATTAAGAGTAGTAATATGAGCCATTTATTTAAGGATTGTCTAGAGCTAGGTGAAATTGCCCCACAGAAAGGCAAAGAGCTTGAGGAAGCCTTGCTGATACTTCTGTACCAGAAAAGAATGTCACAGCCGAAGAGAAAGGGGAATATGCTGTTAGTCGAGGGCGAGTGTATGCCTTGGACCAAGACACTATTGATGCTTCATCTGATATGGTGGAAAGTACCACCCTAATTGTGAATATTGAAGCAATTGTTTTAATTGATTCTAGTGCCACACATTTATTTAAATCACCTTCGTCAGCATATAAGTTAGCGAAAGATGTGAAGCCTATACCTTTAGGCAAAATGCTAATAGTTAGCACCCCAATGAATAATAATCAGCTAACTGAATGTGTATGTAAAGATTGTATGTTGAAAGTGAGGGAAAAGGATATGTCAGTCGATTTTATTCAATTGAATATGAATGATTTTGAGGTAAACCAATCCATTCCTAAATTAGTCAGCTACAAACTATGTTGTTTAGATTGTTATTCTAAGATAGTGATATTTTCACTTGGAAAGTGTATAGTATGTTTTGACAAGTGATGAAAGAATGTAATACTTGTAACTAAAGGAATGAATGATTGTACTAACGGAATGAATAATGATGAGAAGATTTCATTGCTTATGTGGTTGATATGGATAAGGTATATTCGGAGTTGACAGATATCCTAGTGCTCAGGAAGTTGTCTGATGTAATTTCGGATGATCTACCAGAGTTGTCACCAGTTAAAAAGATGGAATTTTGTATTGATTTGGTAATGGGTGCTGAGCCAATAACAAAACCATTGTATAAAATGGCTTTAGTGGAACTGAAGGGACTAAAGAAGCAATTACAGGAGTTATTGAATAAGAATTTATCAGACTGAGTGTCTCACCACGAGGAGCACTAGTCTTGTTTGTGAAAAAGAAATATGGAAGCCTCCGAGAAGGAAATTATTATTGGTTATCGAATAAGGCTACATCAAGAATAAGTATTCCCTTCCCCGTATTGGTGAGCTATTGGATCAGCTTGGGGAGCACAGATCTTTTTGAAATGATTTGAAGTCTGGGTATCTTTTGTTGAGGATTTGGGATGTGGATGTACCCAAGACAATTTTTCGTACCCATTATGACATTAATGAATGTGATATTTAAACTTTACCTGGACCGAATTGATTTCATCTTTATCGATGATATATTGGTACATTCGAAGTCCAGGGA
Organism: Firmiana major; assembly: GCA_033439115.1. Taxonomy (NCBI): domain Eukaryota; kingdom Viridiplantae; phylum Streptophyta; class Magnoliopsida; order Malvales; family Malvaceae; genus Firmiana; species Firmiana major. The sequence continues at coordinate 45,799,284 of CM065896.1, read as the reverse complement.
AGATTATGGGCAGTAATTGAAAACTGTTATACAGGTGATTTGTTGAGGAATTCTTGAATTGGGCTACTCCATTGACACGTCTCATTTGGAAGAAAGTTGTATTTGAGTGGGATGATAAGTGTGAAAGTAGCTTCTGTGAGTTTTGGTATGTTGAAACATAAACTGACCACCACATTTATTCTCACGATACCTAATAGCTTATGAGGTTTCCCAGTATATATGGATGCCTCAAAATAAGACTTAGGCTGTATATTGATGTAAAATGGGAAGATAGTCGCTTCTGGATCCAGACAGTTTAAGGACCATGAGAGAAACTATCCGACCCATAGTTTAAAGTTAATAGCAGTAGTGGTTGCATTGAGTATATGGCACCACTATTTATACGATTTGACTTGGTTCTAATTTGGAGGACCAAATTTCTTAAATGGGGGAGATTGTAAGACCCAAATTTTTATCATATTTCCTTATGATCTACTTGATGTAAACATGGATAAATGTAATTTGAATCATAAGAAGAGTGTTACATGAATGAAAAATACAAATGGAATGAATAAAAAATTCTCGAATGCATTTAGAGATCAAATGGAGATTTAATGGCCACATATTAAACGAATGAGATTCGGACCATTTGGATTGAAGATAAGAATTTAAAAAACGAAATGAGGAAGTGTTCGTGAAAGGAAGTTGTGTCGATTTAGTCCCAAACACGACTAAAGGGTAAAACGGTCAAAAGACCCAAAATTCGGTGCTAATTCAGTAAGAAATTTACAGTGTAAAGACGGATTCAGAAAATCTTAATCAATAAAGGAGAAATAATTAAATTACGGGTTAAATTGATCAAGATATAAATTTATAGGAATAAACCGAAATTTTCATCTCGGAAAATTACCCCGAGAATATTGGAAAAATAACCGGGACACAAATAAGATAAATATATATTTAATTGATTTAAATATATATATTTAAATATTTTGGGTATATTATATATTATATTATATTTTAATAAAATATAATATAATATAATTTAGAAAAAAAATTCAAAAGTCAATAGTCAAAGTCAAGTAAAAAAAAAAAAAAAGAGGAAAGTCGCGAATCGCGACTGTAAAAATGCAAGGGAAACAAGAGAAGAAGCAGAAGGGAGAAACCGAGGGAGCCGAGCCCTCCGCTCTCCGATCGAAGGCTACCACCGACGAGAGGAAGCAGCGGAGGCCACCGCCGGTGCTGGCAGAGGAAGGAAAGACGCCGCCAGCGAGGGAAAAAGAGAAGGAGAAAGAGACCGAGAGAGAAAGAGAGAAAAGAGAGGAGAGTGAGAGATCGACGGCCGAGGTGCGACCCACCACCGGCCAGAGAGGAACTTCTGCGACGCTGATCCAGGCACAGATCGGCCTGAAACGCCACCAAACGGGGCGGAAAAAAATAGGTACCGACGCAGGAGGAGATAATAGGCCGGACCGGCCACTTTTCGGCGAGCTTTGGTGAAATCGATCCCAGATCCATGCACCGGACTACCCCGCGGACAAGCTGGAGGCCGAAGCCGATGAAGAACCGATCGAAAAAGCCCCGAACGACGTGGGAGAAAGTTGGACCGGGATTGAACCGGGCTGAACCGGACCGATCTGAACCAGGTTGAATCGGACCGAACCGGTTCAGCCAGAAAAAGAAGAAAAATAAAGAAAAAAAAGGAAAATGGGAAAAATTTGGTGATGCAATCGAGCTCTGTGTAAGCCGGTAAGTGGTCCAATGGACCAATTTAATTTTTGGAATAATTATTTAAATATATATTTGATCGAATTTAACCCGAAAAATATAAATATGTAGCTCAATAATCGGCGACAAACGAGAGCTCGAGTCAGACTCGATTTGCGTACTATCATGGAATCTTGGGTAATTAACCCTTATTTACTACAAATTACATTATTATGCGTGTTAGAAATTTACCGCATAAATTACAGAATTAATTTCTGCATTAAATGAAATATATTCTGGAATTTGAGAGAAAATGTCGTAAATAATTATTGGAGTTATCCAAGAGTTTAGAACGAGGCCTTATAAATTTTTGGTGGGCCCAATGAGCCCAACAGGCCTCGATGATGTGATTAGTAAATGAAAAATGGGATTAAGGCCGATTAAGGCACCTTGATTAAGGCCGATTAAGGCCCATTAAGGTGCAATCGGGCCCAATAAGGGTAAACGGGCCCAATGCTATAAATTAAGCTCATTAAAAGTGAAATACAAATAAAATGTATTGTATTTAACCCGATAAATGATTTTCTGCAGCTCCAAAGAATATATTGGGACTTAAACAGATCGGGTGATCGGTAACGACGAAAAAGGTAGAATGATCAGAGAAATTGAGGTAAGGGAATTGTGTGAGTAGCTAGAGGTAGCTACACGTATTTTCGGGTAGAGTTTCGAATAATTAAATTGTATATGAAAATTATGGGTAGAAAACCCAACAAAGCAAAAATTACCGTTTTGCCCCTACTAAGGAAAATTTTGGAAAAATTAGGATTGGATTGAAATATGTATAAATATCATGCTTTGAGTATTTTCACAATGAAATATTGCTTTTTAGCACATGATTTAATATTTATTTTGACCCGAGAGGTAAATGATGATTTTGCCCCTGTGAAGGGTAAATATTTTTACTTTTAGAAAAAGTTATGCAAAGCAAGAACTGAGTGTTCTTAATGTATTTTAATGCTGTTCAACAATGATATGGGTAGGCTGGTTGAAGTTTTATCAATTACATGAAATAGCACGTGGCAGGTGCTGATTTTGGTTTTGAAAACCATTCTTTGAAAACTGAGTCACCTACATGATTTATGTGGAAACAAAACGTGCTGAGAGCATTACTCACACGAGATTGACATGATTTATGCATATGACAGAGTGCTGGAAGCTTGGCTTGCACTCGATTTTACATGATTTTATACATGACATAGTGCTGGGAGCTTTGCTCGCACTAGATTTTTATATGACATGCATAAGGCTGTGTTGGGAGCTTCGGGTAGGCTGTGTGCCACCACCGATTAAAAAGGCTCGCACGTGCTTATTGAGACGTGGCGTGATGTGATATGTTGATATGGGTCCACGGAGTACGTTGTACCGTGCAGGTAGCATGGAGTACGTTGTACCGTGTTGAGATTGTGATATGCCGTCTTCAGACGATGTTCAGATCTGCTATGGATAGACGGGTTGGACTTGACCCACCTCCCGTGTGGAAGCAGATGAGGTGATACCCTGCACACCTGATCAATGTAGCCTGGGATCACAGGATATGGCCATAGTCCTAGAGTTATTACCCTTATTCTTGTCTAGTCTCACATGTCACTTACTTGCGAAATCGAATATTAATTGCTTTGCGAAATCACATATTACTCATTACTTGATTTTGTGATTTCATGATTTATATTGTGAGACTAAGTCCTGATGATTTTGGGGTGGATGTGGATTTGAAATAAATGGCATGTTTTGATATAATGTGCATTATTTAAATAGCTAGCATAATTCCATGCTTTATCTGCCATTTCACACAATGAATTGCCAATATGAAATAAATGGCATGTTTTGACATAATGTGCATTATTTAAACAGCATGAAGTATAATTCCATGCTTTATCTATCATTTCACGAAATAAATTGTTTTATATGAATTATTTTACCTAGCATAAAAGTATGCATGAAATTCGTATTTAAGAACGATTTCGAAAGAGAATGATTTTATGCATGGCATCATGCGCATTTAGGTAGTGTGGTTATCTACTTGCTTGCGTGATTGCCTTACTGAGCGCGTGGTTTGCTCATTCCCCTTATTTTCCACTCTTTTCAAAGAACTTGCAGTAATTAGTGAGTGGCAGAGGACTTGCATTCTTGGTATCCGTTGATTTCCCCATCATTGAAAGGTATATACACTTGGTATGATTTTATATCTAAACATGTAATAGCACAGTAATCAAATTGGAATGTAATATGGGGGATGTAAATATTAGTAAACACGTACAATTATAGAGTCTCAATTATAAAGAATACGTGTTTGAATTTAAATAAATTAAAAAATAGATGCCATGGTAAATGGTAAAGGGTGATTAATACTGACTCATAGCCCAACTGTTTGGTGGTGAGAATGTTCACGATAGGGAAAGGAAAGGAAAAAGCTAAAAATTTGTAGCGATTTTTAGTAAAAATGGGTCGTGACATACACCAAGGAACCAACAACCCGAATGAACAATGGAGAAATAAAGCAGAGAAAGCAAACAAGAAAATAAGCTGAGAGCAACAAATAGAGAAATAAAAACTTTTCATTAAAAACTAAAACAGTAAAACCGTAAAGGAATTGAACAAAATCGAGAAGAAATATAGTGGCTGCTGTCACCAGCCACCGTGAAAAACCTAAGAGAAAACCTATGGAAAATATATAACCTAACAATAAAATTTTTAACCTAAAAAAAAAAACTAAAGCTACTCTAAAAAAAAGTCTCTTTCAGTTGCTCATCATATTCTATTTATAAACAAAATTGGGGGTACAATCGTAAATTTTTTTTAATCCTAGATGAGTTAGCATTGTTTGGCCACTTGTCTTCATTCCATTCGCTTCAGAAAAGATATTTTCACGTCACTTGTCTTTTTGTCCACTTGGATGTGCGATGTGACCCGACATGTGTCTTCCAGAAGGTGGGCACGGTATCCGTTAATCTTATATTTTCAAGGCAAATAAAATACGAACACCCGACATCACACGTCTCTACAACGAATGGTGACTCAGACTGCGAAATGGTAGTGGTCCAGTCTCTTTTTACCGATTTTCAGCCCATTTTCTACCGAAACGACTGAAATTCATCCGGATTTAATTTACATGCACACAAGAGAATTTTAATTATATTTAGGGGATAATTAATAAAATAATATGGAGATTAAAATAATTAATTAAGAAATTAAGCACAAATAATTCTATTTTAATAGAATTATCACACCCCCAAATTTAAGTTTTTGCTTGTCCTCAAGCAAAACAAAACAAATGTAAGAATGGCAAATACCAAACATAATAATTTTCTCAATATTATCCTCAAAGAAAAAGTACAAACTATGATCTCAAAGATTCACGATTATAAGTCCAAAATTCTAAATCATTCAATCATAAGTCCTAACTCAAATTGGATTCCTCGTGTGTGTGTGAAAATGTCAAAGCCACTTCACAGTACATTATCCGGATCAAATTATGCAAACACAGTGAATGCAAAGTTAATGACTTGTGATCCTTCACATAAGTTTTCTTTTCACTTATCTCTCCACTAATGTAGTCACACTTAACCAAAGATCAATAGGACTTCATTAAGCTTGTAATGTAAGGTCGGGACTAAGGTATGATAAAGTCGATTTAGGTTTAATTACCCCTTAACATGCACTACTTTCTAGGATCTTTAATGTAAGAGCTCAAATTTATTCCACCAAACTTATTTATTTTGCTAAATCTTTTTATTCTATTTTTGTATTTTTCTTCTTCTTCTTCTTCTTCTTCTTCTTCTTCTTCTTCTTCTTCTTCTTCTTTTCTCTCTTTTTTTTTTTGAAAATTTCACTATCACTTATACCTATATGTACAAAGCTCAAGATATATCCTAATGACTTTTTATGCTTTTGGGGTAAGGGATAGGAACAGAGTGTTTAAGCTAAGGAAAAATATGCAAGTGTATTTACAGAGAAAAACTTATTTGGCCCAGATAGGTGATTAGGGGTAAAATATGTACAAGGATGGCTAGAAAGGCTCAAACGATCCAAAGATGGCCTAAATCATTTCCCTAATTAAGTGTGATCTAATATTTTACCTCGAGATCAGATCAAACAAATTCTAGGATATGATGTACAAAATCAACTGAGCAAATGCAATCCTATGTCCACATAAGCTTTCTCTAAATAAATATACAGATTCATGACATGACATGTGCATAAGATGAGAAAATCACAATCAGAATCAAGACAAATTCAAGAATTCAACTTCATGCTTTTCCTATAATCATGCTTCTTATTCAATCACAGTCAGACTAAATCATGGGTTATATCATCGGAATATGGGAAAACTACATGCTAAGCGCTGAATCATCCCAAAATCAAACAATGTAAGCTCAAATTTTTGAAAAAATTTTACAATTTTTGCCCAAAATTTTCAAAAATGCTCAAGTGATATCCCCTTCCCCAAACTTAAAGTGCACAGTGTCCTCAATGTGCAGATAATATAAGAACTGAAGCTCAAGAATAGAATACTCCCCTATCTGATGATGATGAACAATTAAAGCTTTATTGAGAACATGATACTAGAAAAGCAATCTGCAAAATAAACAAAGAAAGAAACAACAGAAATGAAAAAGAAAAAGAACTATACAAAAAGTGAAATGAAAAATTAAGCCACTTCAAATGCAGCTGAAGTAAATGACACTCAGCAACATGGCGAGAAGTAGGAGGGTCAGCCAAAGTGGTGACAGAGTGCTCACAATCAAATCCTCCTGAGCTCTATCTACTTCCCTCATTCTCTCAGATATTGTATCCCATGCCTTATAACCTCTTTAACCTCCATCTTAAAACACTCTTGAGAGCCATCAGGGAGCTTCAAAGGTTTGAAAACATGAAATGTCACCTCCTGATTTAGGACTCTCATAGTCAATTCCCCCTTTTGCACATCAATTAATGTTCTACCAGTCGCTAGGAAAAGTCTACCTAGTATGATGGGGACTTCCCTATCTTCCTCCGTGTCTAATACAATAAAATCCGCAGGAAAAATAAATTTGTCCACTTTTACTAAAACATCCTCAATGACCCCCTTCGGATATTTAATGGATCAATCAGCCAACTGAAGGGTCACTGTAGTGAGCTTGGCATCCCCTATTCCCAACTTCTGATAAATAGACAAAGGTATCAGATTGATACTGGCTCCTAAATCACACAGGGTTTACCAAAGAACAGATTTTCAATAGTGCAGGGTATGGTAAAACTCCTGAGATCTTTGAGCTTAGGGGTAATTTTCTCTGGATAATTGCACTACATTCCTCAGTTAACGTCTCATAATCTTCCAATCTTCTTTTCTTAGAAAGGATATCCTTCAAAAACTTCACATAACTTGGCATTTTCTCTAAAGCATCTGCGAAAGGAATGTTGATGTGAAGCTTCTTAAAAACCTCAAGGAATTTAGCGAATTGTTGATCCAGTTTTTGATTTTGGAACCTCTGAGGAAAAGGTACTGGTGGTCTAACTAGAGGTGATGTAGTGGAAACATGTGCAGCATCAGATGAAGCGGAAGGCTATGAAGAAGATGAAGAAGTGCCTATCTTAGATTCCTTTGCAGCCTTATCTTTTAGTTCCTGCTCTTTCTGAGTTGCTTCGTTAGAAGCAATGGGTTTTTCAACTATGGGCTTTTCAGGTCCGGACTTAACTTGTGGATCGACTAGCTCTCTGCCACTCCTAAGGGTGATGGCTTTCACATGTTTTTTACCCTCCCTTTGCCTTACAGGGTTGGCTTCGGTGTTACTAGGAAGGGTCCCTTGTGGACGCTGGCTAAGAGCATTCGCTATTTGTCCAACCTGAACTTCTAAGTTCTTAATTGAAGCAGCTTGATTTTGCAGGATAGTCATGAATATTTCCTCAAGCGAGGGCTTCTTCTCAGCTGTTGGTGCATGGTAAAAGTCATGAATATTTCCTCAAGCGAGGGCTTCTTCTCAGCTGCTGGTGCATGGTAATGTTGGGGCTGCACCACTCTAAGTGACCTAGACGTTCTATCCGTAAATGCACGGGTCGTACAAGTAATATTGGGATTTGAGTCTCGAATTATCGTCCCACAGAGAAGTTGATTAGCCTAATTAAGTATCAGTTAATCTTACCCTAAGTATATCCTAGCAAATTATAAATTTTCAAAGAGTGATCTACAATGCTAAAATTAAACAGTACTAAAAACAATAAAAATTATAAACTAATGAAAATAAAACATAGCAAAAATTACTTACAAAGATCCACGCAATTAAAAGCAATGACCTACAAAAGATAATTGAAACAGTTAAAATTAATTAAAGTAATTAAACTAAAATGCAAAATACAAAATTAATTAGATTAAAATTAAACAAGCCTAAAATAAAATATGCATGTAATTAAACTAATTAATAAAAATGCAAATTAAACTAACTTAAAATTTAATGAAATAAAATCTTAAAAAATTAAGAAAATAACTATAAATCTAATTGTCTAAAATATTGAATCTAAAATTAATCCTAATTATATCTAAATTCTAACTTAACAATAAAATCTAAATAATGCATAAGAAATAAATATTTTTTTATTTTAATTTTAAGATGAAGACTAAACTAAAAATGCATGAAAAAATTTAATCTAATTCTAAATGCAAGATAATAACACTTAATTAACTATCAACCTCATTAAAACTAAGTTATACTAATAAGCAAGGAACAATAATATGCAATTTAAATAAAGACTATTTTTTCCTAAACTAACATAAGCTAAAACAATACAATTAAAAGGAATAATAAATTAACAAATGTGCATGAAAATAGAATGGTGGCTGATTTGCAAGGCCAAACATGGCCTTAACCGAATGTCCAGTATGCTCGTGGTCCCGACTGTACTGTATTGTTCATGATTCTCCAAATTCTGCTTTCAAGCTTTGTCTAGGTGCTGCCCACAGTGCCCACGTACTGCCTCCCTGCGGTGTTGTAGTACTGACTGCTTGCTCTTGCTTAGTGGTACCATCCTCGGCCTGCCCAGCTATTCATTCTCTGGCCAGACCTGCTCCCCGCACACGTTGCCAGCTCTGTTCTGCTGTGCAACTCGTCCTCTTCCCAGCTTCATTCCCTGCAACAACAAGCACACCGCAGACACATTGTACATCAGCAAGCCATACACAGTGCACATCAGCAAGCCATCTCTGCCCAGTTAGCAGTAACACTCATCAACTTCTGCAGTTCAACAGCAGCCCGCGAGAAAACAGCAAACGTCCCAGCAACAATGCCTCAGCTCGACACTTGTGTATACCCAATCAGCAGCCACTGCTCCATATCAGCACACTATTAAATCATCTACACATCCATCAACAACAGCCTAACACCAAGCAACAACAAAATTAATACATATATAAAAAAACAGCTAATGAACAGTAAAAAAATAATAGGAGCAGAGTAGAACAGAGGAGGTTACTGGAAAATGAAAAAAATAAAAAAAAAATTGAAACTAACATCAACAACTATAAAGTGGAAATGCAACTAATGGAAACTCAAGCAACCAATGAACACAGACTAATCAAATGAACTGAACCCGAGATCTAAGGTCACTGTTCCTTGCTATTGGCTCCTACCCGACTCATCATTTTTTTAAGGAAGTTTCCGCATAGACTATAAAAATAATGGAGTTGGAAGCCAAGGAAAAGAATATCAGTTCGCCAATGGTTGTAGCAGAGTAAGGAGAGGATGTTAGCCACTGTCACCGGCTACAAATAGCCTCTCATACCACTTGGCTACACCAAGGAACCAACAACCCGAATGAACAATGGAGAAATAAAGCAGAGAAACCAAACAAGAAAATAAACCGAGAGCAACAAATAGAAAAATAAAAACTTTTCATTAAAAACTAAAACAGTAAAACAATAAAGGAATTGAACAAAACCGAGAGGAAATATGGTGGCTGCTGTCACTAGCCACCGTGAAAAACCTAAAAGAAAACCTAACGAAAATATATAACCGAACAATAAAATTTTTAACCTAAAAAAAACTAAAACTACTCTAAAAAAACAACTCCTTTTCAATTGCTCATCATATTCTATTTATAAATAAAATTGGGGGTACAATTGTAAATTTTTTTTTTAATCCTAGATGAGTTGGTATTGTTTGGCCACTTATCTTCATTCCATTTGCTTCAAAGAAAATATTTCCACGTCACTTGTCTTTTTGTCCACTTAGATGTGCGATGTGGCTCGACGTGTGTCTTCCAGAAGGTGGGCACGGTATCCGTCGATCTTATATTTTCGAGGCGAATAAAATACGAACACCCGATATCACACGTCTCTTACAACGAATGGTGACTCAGACTGCGAAATGGTAGTGGTCCAGTCTCTTTTAACCCATTTCCAGCCCATTTTCTATCGAAACGACTGAAATTCATCCGGATTTAATTTACCTGCACACAAGTGAATTTTAATTAAATTGGGGGGATAATTAATAAAATAATATGGGGATTAAAATAATTAATTAAGAAATTAAACACAAATAATTCTATTTTAATAGAATTATCAGGAATGTGTATAAGTAGAGTTGCGTTTAATTGGATTGGTGTCTGAACTATGCGATTGAAGTTGTTAATTTTGGGAATTAATTATAATGTTTCCAAAGTGATTTTTTTTTCATTTTGTACTAAAAAGACCGATCCCCTAAGACGGGGATCTACCCCCTGTCCTAAAAATTCACCTCCCGTAGCATTCTATAACTTGAGGATCGATCCTTTGCTTGGTTTATTGTTCAAATTTAGCTACTAACTTTAAAGGATCAATCCCCTTTACCTAAGGATCGATCCCTTTAAGCTTTGCCATAAACCTAAGCATTCTGATTTGTAAGGATCAATCCCTTAGCACTGCAGGATCAATTCCCTCCTGCCTTAACCATATAATGGGTTCCCAAAAAGGTACAAATTGACAAAGTATTTCAACCGGGGTCGAGGTAGGTTACCTAAAGTGAAAATACATAAATGTATGTATAATTAGACCGCAAGATTGCACTCATACAACAAACGAGGTTAGTAAATTTGATAAATGAGTCTAAATAGCTATGTTTTTCGTAATCAGGTATTGTACAATCATGCCTTTTTAGGGTGTGACAAAGCATTTGAGTATAAGTAAAATATCTTGTGTTGATAGTTTATATGTTTGACACGTGTAATATTTTTAAAAAATAATTATTTTTAAAATTTCTAAAAAGATAGGAATCTATATATATTAAAATTAAAAAAAAAATCATCTCTTTGAACTAATTATCTATTTTATTTTTTAAAAAGATAAACATCTATATTTATATAGGATTAATATCCAATACAACGTCAGTGAAGTTTTTTGACTTCACAAGCGGGGTTGAATGATGACACATGTCCTTTAAAAATATTAAGAAAATAACAAAATAAATGAAATAAGGCATATGTCATCATCTTAACCCTGCTTATCAACTGAAAAAACTCTACTGACGATGTATTGAATAATTATATATATATATATATATATATATATATCTATCTATTAAAGTTAAAGAAAAATCATATATTATTTATCAATTTCTTTACACATCTTTTATCAATATATATGTATTGTTACTCTTTATATACATTAAAAACATATTTATAGAAATAATTAATTTTGGAATAATTTTTTTACTTGGACACACATTTTAAAAAAAAAAAAACATTTTCTTTTGAAATGTGTATTATCTTAAAAATCATATTTAATCATTTTAAATTAATTTAAATTTTAAAAAATTTAAATAATAAATATTTTGTATTTTTTTCTTACTCTTTTGTTTACCTTTAATGTTTGAGACTATTACAAATAAAGTTTGTTTTTTCAAATTTCCTAAAAATAGAGTTTTTAACTCCATGTATTTTTTACTTACACTTTTACACTTTTACTTTGTTTACCTTTAATGTTTGAGACTATTACAAATAAAGTTTTTTTTTTTTCAAATTTCCTAAAAATAGTTTTTAACTCCATGTATTTTTTACTTACACTTTTACTTTGTTTACCTTTAATGGTTGAGGCCATTACAAATTATTTTTTTATTTATGTATTTTATATATGAATTCTATATATGCATCAAGTTTTTTAATATATTATTCAACATGTATTTCAAAATAATTTTTTACAATTTTATTCTATATTAAAAAATTATTATAAATTAAAATTATCACCACGGATCTCAGATGTCTAAATCTAGTTTCTATTTAGAATAAAGCTTTTGGATTCAAATTAAGCTTGTTAAGGACAAGTTGTTTGAATAAAAGTAAGATACAAAAAATAATAAGTAATAAGTAACTAAATAAATTAAAAAGAATAAAGAAAATTAATTTTCAAAGCCTAATAACTTTTAATACTGATTGCATCAAGTATATAAAATACTCCAACAGGTTTAAGAGGGTCGAATGGTCTCAAAATTAAACTTTTAACGATTAACTAAAGAATGATTAATTTATCCTGTAAAATAAAAAAGTTTTGATCAAAGTATCCAATTTTAATATTAATAAACTAAAGTCGAATTAAATAAAAAAAAATAAATTAAAAATGAATAAAAAATTAATCTTTCAAAAGTTAGTAACTTTTAGTATTGATTACATTGAGTATTTAAAACGCCCCTAACAAGTTTAAAAGGTCAAATAGTTTCAAAATTAAATTTTTAACGATTAACTAATGAAAAAACTAATTTGTTTTGTAAAATAAAAAAATTTGAAGCGAAATGGTCAATTTTGATACTAATGAACTAAAATTGAATTAAAATCAAATCTTAAAAACCTACATGACATTTATTTATTTTATTAAATATATTTAAAAATAATTTATTTTTAAATTTAAATTTGTTCCAAAAGTACTCCCCAAAGTAAATTTTTTGGAGTAACACTTTGCTCCAAAAAATTCACTTCCAAAAGTTTTGAAAATGGTGTTTTTATTTTTTGAAATTGTAAGATATTAAAATAATTTTAAATATTTAATAATAAAAATATTAATTAAAATAAAATAATTTTATTAATTTAAAAAATAAAATTTATATTATAAATTTTATTATATAAATTTTAATAAAATAATTTTAATAATCATTTTTTCTTTCTTTCACTATTTAATGCATTAACTAATCTCACCTATTATTACTTTTGATCTCTCACACTATTACATTAACTAATCTCACTGAAATAAAACTCACCATGCTTCACGTTAAACTTCCTCAATGGTGATGATAATTTTATCATTGAAAAGTTCTTTCATACCACCAAAAAAGAAAAAAAAAAATCATCGAAGGAAGCATCGTTTCAGCAGTATTAATGGTGACACTATAGGTCAACAATTACACTACGATTTATTCAGTGTTTTGTTCTTAATTTTAATGCGGAATTTGGGTGCTGAAGTACCTTCCGTCGGCTCGGTCCTGGTTTCCAACTTCGTGATTACCACTTTGGACGGTCCACTTGGTTTCAATTGTAAGGTTGCTGATTTGATGTCCAGTTCCTCTTTCTTACCAGGCAAATCAGTTAAAGGCGTCCTTTCCTCTTTCTTACCCATAAACTCGGCTGAAGGTTCCTTAACTTCACTCAGCAGCTTCACCATCTCCTTTTCCTTCTGTTTTTTCTCCTTTTTCAGTCTCTTCCTCTCTAAATATTCGGGATCATCTAGGTCTCGTTTATCAGCTTCTCTCTTTGGTTTCTTTTCCTTATCTTTCCTCTTCTTCCTCTTCTCCTTCCCTCGGATTTGAGAATCCACAGTACCCAGTGAACAGGTATCATGTCTTGAAATCGAGAGTGTTTGCAGACTCGCATACTTTTGTGATTCAGCATCTACGTAATTATCGTGAATGATGCTAGGGGAAGAGGGATCATCAGGCTGAGGATGCACGGAAACATTACCTGAATCTGCAGTACACTGAAGTTCCTTACCAAAGTTGTCACCCTCACTTGCAATTTTTGCACTCCCAATGCTAGCACTAATCCGAGACCCATGATCATGAAATGAGCTGACTTCGTCAATATTTTGATTGCTAATGCTCACAGCCTCAGTTGAATTTCTTGGGGGTGCATCCACAGAAACTGAACTGGTTGCGCCCCTATCAACATCGTGATGCCTTACTTGTGATCTTTCCCCACCCTGAGATCTTTCAGGGATACCATTCTCAGCTTCCTCTGCTTTACTGCTGGTGGCAGACTGCTTGACCCTAATCTTAACAATGGCTGTCTTCCTCTCATGACTGTTGGAAACGGAATCCACTTCCTTCAGCGTTTCTGGAACCACCAAATTATCATGAAAAAGGTTAGGGTTGTCCACAGGAGGTTGATGAGGTTTCATCTCTGTAACAAGAGCAGCAAAATTGTTCTTCTGCTCATTGCAAATCTCCACATCACTTAAATGCGGTAACTTATCTTTAGCCACTCCATGAAGTGTTGGGGATCTGAAAATGAGTGTTCAAAATCAATTCCAAATTTTTATTTCAAAAATAAGACAAACATATCGGATTCTCCAAAGAAATCACAATTTCGAAGAAGAAAAATGAAAAAGTAATTAGAATAAAGAAGCTAAGTATTTAAAAACGAAAAAAGATGCGGCAGAACTCAGTTCTACATCAAATTCAACAAAATTTTCTTGTACATAGCAAGCAAATTGGACCATAAAAAACACAAGAAAAAAAATACCAACATGCAACCACAAGAAATTAGGTTTCTCATTCTTTAGCTTTGTTGCATAATTTATGCGAATCAGAAGTTTTCACTGCAGGAGCAAATCTACAATTTTCTCACAAGTTCTGTAAAATTCAGTGTACCGCTAATTTAACCAAGACTGAGTTTTCTGAAGTTTCCATGAGTTTAAATTCATTTTCTTGTAACTAAAATTTGATAGTTACGTGATCTCATTGGGTATTCCTGAGTAAGTTTACTCTGCAGAACTCCTGATCCTTGCAAGACAAAAGGTGGTCATTTCTATTTTATTCTATTTCACTTTATTTCTATAATAATGGGCTATCTATTCAAATATTTGGCACTACATAAGAGATTTAATCAATCCATACCTGTTACTCCAGTTAGACCACAAAAGCTCTAGTCTAGCTTCTTCCAAGAATCTTAAAAACTAATTTCTTTTTCTTTTTTTTTTGGGTCAAATACAAAACTGGTTTATTCCAGTCACTATTTTGCCCCAAAACACCATTCAGTTCAAACCATCATTTAACTATTAACCTGCAGATACCAACCCTTTTTCCTCATTACTGAAACCCCTAAAACCCCATAGATTAAAAAAATAAAATAAAAATATAAACACACACACACACAGAGAGAGTACCAGACACATTGGAAGATCATCTCAATCCAGCCCCACATCACTCCCTAAATGGGACTCTTGTTGATCACCTAACTTGAGAAAAATCTCAAAATATGGTGAAACTAGTATTCTCTACTAATCAGTAGTCCTGTCCAGAGCCCAGTTTGGCTAACATATCCATCTGCTTGTCAAATAGTAGAAGTCTGAGTGCACCAAGTGTGCACTGAAACAACAGGACGACCTTCGAAAGACTCAATATTGTAACAGAAATACATGTTTTTAATCATCAGATGTATTCCACTTCCCAGAAATATCATCAACAAAAAAGAAGCAACCACACATCCAGAGTAACGTCTTAGTCTTAAAGAGACAAATGATAATTCATACCCACCTTCCATCAAGAACTTGTAAAATGCAGAACAAGTAGTGCCGAAGATATACATTATTGAAAGCTGCGCGGCTTTCTAAAAGCCGAAGCATAGCCACAAGAGTTCTTGCCTTGACATCCTCATTAGAAACCGATCCAACTCTTATCTGACATAACCGCAGAGCATGCACACCCAACTTCACCTGTCCTGCAATCAGAAAATGTACAACATCACATTTTGAATGAATATAAAGTTCAATTACATATTAACAAAAAAATAAACAGGATAACATCAGGAAAGGTTACAAGAATTTTTTTTTTTTTTCTTTTTTGAACTGAAGGGAACCTCTTAAAGAAGGCTCTTCCTCTACATATTTGATAAACAACAATAATGCTGCATCAATGCCATTGCAATGGAACTCAAGATCCAGGAGTGCTCTGCTTGCTTCTATTCGGACTTGCCAGATTGTCTTGAAATCTCGAAATGGTTTAATTAGTTCAAAGACATGATCCTGCAGAAAGTGACAAAATCTATATGAATAATTAATATGTGAAGCAGACACTATTATATAAGGGATCAAAGAACACACTAGATGGATGAATCCAGAAAGCTTTAATGCAATTTGTGCCAAGGTTCGGATGCAGCTGACTGTCAATATCCCATTGTAACTAGGCATCAACCTGGTACACGGTATTTCTTGTTAGAGTGAATAATCATGAAGATTATTAGGAACATTCGATCCATATCAAATAGATTGTTACAGTTGTATATTACCATAATTAACAGATTCTATATAGCTTAATTATAGGCTGAAATATCTAGGTTTAGTTAATAACCTTCCTAATATAGGTTTTACAATTCTGTATATATACATATCTTGTACTCCTTTCTATTATATGAAAAATTAATCTTTTCATCTCAACATGGTATCAAGAGCCTTGTGAGGAAAAGTTTGAAATTTTTCTGGTTTTTTCTTCTGCCCAGAGTGAGCAGATTTTTTTTTTTTAGGTCACCCCTGTGAGTGGCCACTTGAGAGAGAAAGTTTTTTTTTTTTTTTCCCCTGCACGCTGCCCCTTTGTTACGCTTGGTTGCTGTTTGCTACGCCTGGAAGCTGCCTGCCTCACCTTGCCGCTGCCTTGTTACAAAGAAAAACTCTTTGGTGCTGTTAGCTTCTTCACTTTTGCATCCTTGGGCTATGAGGTTTGAGATTAATCTACTGCCAGAGAAAGATTCTGCTGATTGGAGATCTCGGCTGTGTGATAGACAGCCTCGGTTCCATCATCCTCAAAGCTACTGACTTGCTTCTTCCCTGTCATCCTCCTACAACACCATTCCCTGCTTCTTGTTCCCTGTACCTAAGCTGCCTACATCGCTTAAACTGCCTGCTATCATCGTTTTTGCTCCTTCCACTGCATCGCCCTGTTGCTGTTGTTTGGATTTGCTTTGTTAAGACTTTTCTTCTTCTCATGGCTGATGATCAAAAGAATTTGGTTGTAAGTGATGTGATTCCCATGTTACCCAAAATCACAGACCATAAATTGACGGGATCTAATTATTTAGACTGGTGTAAGACGGCTAGAATTTATTTGCGAAGTCTATCAAAAGATGACCATCTCACTGCTGATCCACCTTACGATGCGACTCGCAGAGAGTGGCTACGAGATGATGCTCGCTTGTTTTTGCAGATCCGAAATTCTATAGATACAGAGATAATTAGTCTGATTAACCATTACAAATATGTCAAAGAACTAATGGACTACTTAGAATTCTTGTTTTTTGGGAAAGGGAATCTTTCACGTATGTACGAGGTTTGTAAAAGTTTCTATCGTGCCGAGCAACAAGATCAGACGCTTCAGGCATACTTTATGCATTTTAAGAAAACTTATTAAGAGTTGAACACTTTGCTGCCTTTCAGTACTGATATTAAAGTCCAGCAATCTTAGCGAGAACATATGGTGGTAATGAGTTTTTTGGCTGGTCTTAACTCTCAGTTTGAAGTTGCTAAATCCCAGATATTATCGAGTGCTGAACTTTCCACTTTGCATGAGGCCTTTACCAGAGTACTACGTACAGATACTACTACTGTTCAGACCTCAAATGCATACTTGGAGGTTCTCCCAGCGGCATAATAACAGGGGGGTAATCGGAGTCGGGATGCAGGGGGCGTTACCTGTTATTATTGTCGTGAGCCTGGTCATACTAAACGTACCGAAAATTGCAAAACAAGAATCAAAAGTCTAACTCAGCTCATATTGCCTCTACTATTGCTTCACCTACCTCATCCTCTGATCAAATGGTTTCAATCTCTGCGGATGAATTTGCTAAGTTCACCCAGTACCAAGATTCTTTAAAGAATTCATCTCAGTCTATCACTGCTCTTGCTGAAACGAGTAAATCAAATACGTCTTATGTCTTCTTCCACACAATGGGTAGTTGATTCTGGTGCCACAGATCATATGACAGGTAATCCTAGTCTATTTTTCACTTTTCAATCCCATGTCTCGCCTACTACTGTCACTTTAGCCGATGGGTGTACTTCATCTGTTCTTGGTTATGGCACTGTTAGTCCGACTCCATTACTTACTTTGTCCTCAGTTCTAAGTCTACCCAAATTTGCTTTTAACCTAGGGTCTGTAAGTAAAATTACTCGTACTCTAAATTGCTCTATCTCATTTTTCCCTGGTTATTGTCTGTTTCAGGATCTTATGACGAAGAAGATTATTGGTGAAGGACATGAATCAAGAGGACTTTACATTTTGGATACTCAGGTGCCAGAGTCTATTGCCTGTTCTAGCATCTTGACACCGTTTGAAGCACATTGTCGGTTAGGTCATCCTTTCTTGTCTCTACTGAAGAAATTGTGTCCTCAATTTTAGTCTGTCTTCTTTAGCTTGTGAGTCTTGTCAATTTGCTAAACATCATCGTCTACCTTCTATTTCACGTGCCAATAAACGAGCTAGTTCTCCTTTTGAGTTAGTTCACTCAGATGTTTGGGGTCCGAGTCCTGTTGTTTCTAAAACTGGTATCAGATATTTTGTTACTTTTGTTGATTTTTCCCATATGACTTGAATTTATTTTATGAAAAATCGTTCTGAATTATTCTCTCAATTTAATGTCTGTGAGAATTTTGAGGAACGATAATGCTAAAGAATATTTTTCAGATACTTTTAAGAGTTATATGATTCAGAATGGTATGCTTCATGAGTCATCCTGTGTTGATACACCATCTCAAAATGGTGTGGTTAAAAGAAAGAATAGACATCTCTTAGAAACCGCCCGAGCACTCTTATTTCAAATGCATGTTCCTAAACACTTTGGGGCTGATGCTGTTTCCACAGCTTGTTTCTTAATCAACCGCATGTCTTCCTCTGTCCTTATTGGTGCGATACCGTATAAAGTTCTTTTTCCTAGTAAATCATTATTTCCAATTACACCTCGCATCTTTGGGAGTACATGTTTTGTTCGTGATGTTCGTCCTCAGGTAACCAAATTAGATCCAAAATCTGTGAAGTGTGTTTTTTCGGGGTATTCTCGTGTGCAAAAAGGGTATCGTTGTTATAGTACTAGTCTTAATAAGTACTTGGTGTCAGCCGATGTCACCTTCATTGAACATGATCCATTATTTTCTTCTTCTAATTCTTTCAGTAAGGGGGAGAATGATGATTTATTACTTTATCATATCACGTACCAATCAGTCAAAATTCTACCACAAAACCCACCACCTCCTGTTATTCATACTTATACTCGTCGTCGAGTTCCTTCTGATCCATGTCCAGCACCAGTTAATTCTTCGGCATCTAATCCGACTACAGATGATATTGATTTACCCATTGCCTTTCGTAAAGGTAAACGTCAGTGCATTTATCCTATTTCATCTTTCGTTTCTTATGACGGTTTGTCTCCCTCATCTTATTCTTTTGTTGCCTCGATTAATTCTGATTGTGTTCCAAAATCTGTTATGGAAGCTTTGTCTCATCCTGGTTGGCGTGCTGCTATGATAGAAGAGATGAATGCTTTAGATTCTAACAGTACTTTAAATTTGGTTGATTTACCTGCCGGAAAGAAAGCTATTGGATGTAAATGGGTATTTGCAGTTAAATTTAATCCTGATGGGTAAGTTGCTTGCCTTAAAGCTCGTTTGGTGGCTAAAGGCTTTGCTCAGACATATGGGGAAGACTATTTTAACACATTTTCTCCTGTTGCTAAATTGACATATGTTCGGTTACTTATCTCTATGGCAGCTACTCATGACTGGCCTTTATATCAGTTAGACATTAAAAATGCATTTTTGCATGGTGATCTTCAGGAGGAAGTCTATATGGAGCAACCACCTGGGTTTGTTGCTCAAGGGGAGAGTGAAAAAGTTTGTCATCTTCGTAAATCACTATATGGTCCCAAACAGAGTCCACGTGCATGGTTTGAAATATTTAGTCAAGCAACTGAAAGGTTTGGCATGACAAAGAGTAAACTTGATCATTCAATTTTTTATAAAAACTATGTATCTGGTATTATTCTTCTGATAGTATATGTGGATGATATTGTTATCACAGGAAGTGTTGCTATGGAAATCTCAGAACTAAAGCATTTTCTTCACAGTCAGTTTCAGACGAAAGACTTGGGAGCATTAAAATATTTCTTGGGAGTTGAGGTGACAAGGTGCAAGAAAAGTGTTTTTTTGTCTCAGAGGAAATATGTACTTGAGTTATTGAATGAAACTGAAAAATTGAGAGCTAAGTCATGTAGTGCCCCAATGCTTCCTAATTTACAGGTTACAAAAGGTGAAGAATTATTTGAGGATCCTGAAAGATATAGGCGATTGGTTGAAAAACTGAATTATCTTACAGTAACTTGTCCTGATATTGCTTATTCTGTTAGCATTGTCAGTCAATTCATGTCTTCTTCAACAGTTCATCATTGGGCAACTTTAGAACAAACTCTATGTTATTTAAAGGGAGCCCCAGGACGAGGAATATTATACAAAAATCATGGACATAATCATATTGAATCTTATTCTGATGCAGATTGAGCAGGTTCCAAAATTGATCGGAGATCTACCACGGGTTATTGTGTATTTGTTAGTGGATATTTAGTCTCTTGGAAGAGTAAGAAACAAAATGTTGTTTCCAGATCTAGTGCGGAAGCAGAGTACAGAGCCATGGCTCAATTTGCATGTGAGATATTGTGGATATGTCAACTTTTAACTGAAATTGGTCTTGAAGTTTCAAGACCAACAATATTATGGTGTAATAATCAAACTGCTCTTCATATTGCTTGCAATCCTGTGTTCCATGAAAGAACTAAACACATTGAGATTGACTGTCACTTTATCCGTGAAAAAATACAAAAGTTGATCTCTACAGAATGTGAAGATTGGAGAACAGCTAGGGGATATTTTTACAAAGGCACTCAATGGACCTCGCGTTGATTATATTTCTAACAAGCTGAGCATGATTAACATCTATGCTCCAGCTTGAGGGGGAGTGTTACAGATGTATATTACCATAATTAACAGATTCTATATAGCTTAATTATAGGCTGAAATATCTAGGTTTAGTTAATAACCTTCCTAATTTAGGTTTTACAATTCTGTATATATACATATCTTGTACTCCTTTCTATTATATGAAAAATTAATCTTTTCATCTCAACATAGATCAAAAGAGAATCATCACCTGTCGAATTGCAAAAGCCTATCAATGCGCTTGAGAAGAGAAGATAAAAAGAAAATACTCTGGAATAAGAGAAAGGAAGCAACAAAAGTAGATAGTTAGCCTTCTGATGAATGCTTTGAAAATGACAGGTGATCCATGAGGAAAATCAAAATATGGAACATTGGTAAAATATTTTTTATTTGCGACACTTTCTATAAGCCAAAAATAAATTTAAAGGAAAGAGTTTAGAAATGGAAATAATTAACACCAGCATTAGCACCAGAGAAAGGCATAATAGTAAAATATCAGTAAACTGTAATTGTTATGCATTTTCAGATTTTAGCATGCATGTCCATTTTACATGCATGAATAAGGATATGAGAGAGAGAGAGAGAGAGAGAGAGAGAGAGAGAAACACGGGAGGTATGCTGATGATGATGAATTGATTGTTATGAATTGCTACAGATTTCCCTAATTTCAGAAGCCAAACAAGGGAAAAAAACCCACACTCAACAAGAAAGGCTCTAATTTCTCAAGGATCATATACTTTCATTCAAACTGTTATTTCATATAGGTAGTAGAAACAGAAAAAAGAATCACAATAACATGAACTTACAAAGTAAAAAACTCACAGTAGTTTAAACAAATTACGTTACAAACCAAAACGCGTTGTATGTAAAATTATGTTTACATGCCTGTTGCCCAAACTCAAGTTCACCAACTGACTGCACTAATGCCGCGAGCCAAAATACGTCGGAGTAAGGGTTCCCGTTATTATCATTATACTGTCAAAGAGCAGTAAGAAATAGAGCCAGAATAAGAAAGGGGATAAACTCTCAAGCATAAGAACCAAAGCAGAAAAAATAAAGCACCATTTATAAAAAAAAAAAAGTTTTATATTTGATGTAATGATGACAGTAAATAACATCTACACACTGTCAATTAACTATAAAGAGTCACCTCATTAATGATATTTATTTTTAAGGGTAGATTTGCTCATTAATGAGATGGTACTTTGTGGTTGATACCATCATAAAAATAAACCTGCATCCTACATGGTCATGGGTGTGGAATTGCATTACATAGAATGAATCTATTGAATGTTAAATGGTCCTAAAGCAAAAGAGTAAGGAGTGCATGGTTACTAATATGCATAGAATGAATTCAATGCATGCTACATAGTGCTAGAGCATAAGAATAAGCAGTGCATGGTTACCAATACGCATAAAATGTTTGCTTTGATTTTGACCAAAAGTTTTAAGAGTGCTCTTGCATTTATGCATGAATCAAAGAATGAACTACAATAAATCCTTTGCTTGACATGCCAAAATCCTTTGCTTGACATGCCAAAATCCTTTATTCCAATTCAATAATATGGGTCCCAACCCAACTCTTCAATTAAAAATCTTCTAACTGGTTGAACAGTCGCAAGTCAAAGAAGTACATAGATACATGTAGTTATAGACAATTATTTTTCATCTTTAACGGTATTGTACATACGTCTCATTCATTATTTACTTCTCTTTATCGTTGCCGGGTATTAGCACAAACTTTTTTTTTTTTAACTCAAAGAAAGCAAAAGTCCTAGTTCCTCCCAAGTCTTTCTATGCATGTAGACCACCTTACCTAGCTAGCATTTCAATGGCAGAAAATATGTTAAAAGTAGAAATAGTGAGATTTTACTATGCTCACAGTGAGAAGAGGCAAAATCAATTAATCATTTGCTCATGAATATATCACAGCTCGAAAGGAGATTGTGCCAACATTAACTTTGCATATTCAGCGAAGCCTATGGAGTGATAGCAGAACTTGACAAAATGAAAAGCCTTTTTTTTTTTGCAGTCTAGTTTTCTTCTCCCATAAAAATAAGGAAAATATTCAAAGTTGTTCCAATTATCGATGCATAAAACTAATGAATCACACGATGAAATTATGGAAAAGATTGATAGAACGAAAATTCAAAAAGACTGTAGAAATATCATAGAACTAATTTGGTTTTATGCCTGGCCAGTGAACTATGAAAACGACACATTATCGAGTACAGGAAAAAAATGTTCATATAGTCTTTATAAACTTGAAGAAAGCATATGATAAAGTGCCTAGAAAGGTGTTATGACGGTTTTTAAAAAAGAAAAGAGTCCCCGTGAAATATATTGAAATAATTAAGAACATTTATGGAGATGAACGAACACATGTGAGGACTTTTGGAGAGCAAACAAGTGAATTTCCTATCATGGTAGGGCTACATCAAAGGTCGACGTTAAGTCCGTTTTTTATCGCTACAGTAATGGATGAGCTAACAAAATCCATCCAAGATAATGTATCTTGGTATATATTGTTTGCAGATGATATTTTCTTGACTGCCGAGACGAGAGTGAAGGTTTTTTAATACTAAGTTAAAACTGTGGAGATAGACGTTAGAGTCAAGAAGATTCAGATTAAGCAAAGCAAATACTAAATACATGAAATGTAAATTCAGTCCAAACAAAAAGGAAAATAGAAACATAGTGATGCTAGGTAGGGTAGCGATTCCTAAGCAGGATCATTTTAGATATTTTCAGATAGATGGAGAGATTGATGGTGATGTGACCCATAGGATACATACTGGTTGGAGCAAGTAGAAAAGCGCTACAAGTGTGTTGTGTTACAAAGGAATTCTTATAGGGTTAAAAGGCAAGTTTCACAGGACAGCTGTTAGAGCTACGTTACTCTATAGCAGTGAATGTTAGGCAACTAAAAAGGTGCATACAAAGAAGATGAGTGTAACAAAATGTGAACGCTACGATGAATGTGTAGATATACGAGAAAAGATAAAATGAGAAATGAGAAAATTCACAAAAAGGTTGGAGTGACACCTATCGAAGACGAGTGAAATTCGTTTACGTTGGTTTAGACACATATGACATATATTTGTGGACGCTCTAATTAGAAAAGCGCAAGCTATGAATTATGTAAAAAAGGATCAAGACTTGAGAAAAATCGAAAAAGACTTGGAAGAAAGTGATTCAGAAAGGTATGACAAAACTGAAGTTGGAAGAACACATTACATTAGATAGGAATGAGTGGAAGGGGGGAATTCATGCCTACGACTTAGCGAAAATTTGTATATTGATTCATATAATCTACCCCAGTATTGGGATAAAAGCTCTGAGGATGATGATGATGATGCAATTTATTATTTTCCTCTGTATGGTTCTTATTTATAGTCTACACTCTCATGCATGGTTGTGCTCCTTGTGATTTCTCTCTACAACGGGTTTATGTACCTAATAATAAGGTGTCTTCCATCTCTTGCAAAAAATTTTAACTTCTAGAGTAACATGTAATCATGTCTTAATGCATAATAATTACACAATCTAACAAATTTCAAAAATTTGGAAATGAAGCATAAAGTCCTATACCCTCTTTTTCTTCATATTTCTTTTTATTTTACTTAAAACTATTCGTCTTGGTGTTTTTCCGTTTCATCCAATGCTATGTATCAGTTCCTATTTTTTTAGTTCTATTGGAGTTTCACAGTGGCATCATTGTTTAAAAAAAAAAAAAAGGGGGAAAAAAACTTATCTTACTGAAAATGCTTAAGACTGATGAAAGAAGTATTATGATAGACTAACTACTATGCGATCCAACTTAAAACTAATTGGCCGTAAGTGAAAAGGCCCATCCTTAATATAAGACCAGCATAAACCCAAATCTAATTAATTTAGGATAACATGTTTTTTTCTTATTTTAGGGAACCGTGTGTTGTTTAGTAGTTAATGTATAACTTAAAACTAATCGGCCGTAAGTGAAAAGGCCCATCCTTAATATAAGACCAAAATAAACCCTAATCTAATTAATTTAGGATAACATTATGTGGGAAAACATGTTTTTTTCTTATTTTAGGGAACCGTGTGCTGTTTAATAATTAATGTATTCCTTTTTTTTAGGAATTAGTTTTGGTTAGTTTTCATATGTAGCCTCAGATTAGGAGATTTCCTAACTGTATTTCCTAGTTTAGCTACTATAATTGTATATATATATATATGTAAACAACCCTAATAAGGAACTGTATCAACATATTTTTTTCCAATATGGTATTAGAGCTTTTAGGCTCTTTCTCTTGGAATTCATATTCCTCCTAAAGTTAATTCTAATTTTTTGGTTCCAATTTCAAAATTTTTTT
This sequence comes from Firmiana major, assembly GCA_033439115.1. NCBI lineage: Eukaryota > Viridiplantae > Streptophyta > Magnoliopsida > Malvales > Malvaceae > Firmiana > Firmiana major. Next base: position 45,774,063 of record CM065896.1, on the reverse strand, counting down.
TGCCTTTTTTCAATTGTTTTTCGGTTCTTCTTGAGCCATGTTGAACATCACTGATGGCAGCCACACATCTAAACCTCACGTGACAGAGACATAAGCCATTGAGAATAGCTACTCTACTACTGGAGAACTGCACAATATTCAGGCCACCTATAGATTAAATGACGAAAATTATTTGAAGTGGTTACAACTAGTGCGGACACACTTAAAGGGCAGAGGCAAATTGAGTCATTTACTTGGGACTGGCCCTAAGAAGGAGGATCTAAGATTTGATGCGTGGGATGAGGAAGACTCAAAAGCGATGTCATGGCTTTGGAAATCCATGTCTCCAAAAATCAATGATACCTGCATGCTCCTTAATACTGCCAAGGAAATTTGGGAGGCTATCAAACAGATATATTCAAAAGTTCACGACGCTGCACAAATCTATGAAATCAAGACTAAGATTGCTGCCACCAAACAAGGAAGCTGGACAGTTATTGAATATTCCAATCTCTTGCAAAATCTTTGGCAAGAGATGGATCATTATCAATGCATCCAGATGAAGTGTAGTAAAGACGCAATTGTGCTTAAGAGGCTCGTTGGAAAGGAGAGATTTTTGAATTTTTGGCTTGGCTAAACACGGAATTTGATGCAGTGCAAGTCCAAGTACTTGGCAAGGAGTATTTGCCGTCTCTTAATGAGACAATTTCAATAATTCATGCTAAAGAAGGAAAAAGATAAGTTATGGTAGAGAATGTATCTGTTGAGAGCTCGACATTAGTGTCAAAAACAAGAAGCAAAAAGAGTATTGCGTTAGAGCAACCAGGCTAGTCAAAATCCTTTATCCCAAATAATTTGTGGTGTACCTACTATAAAAAACTTCGTCACACCAAAGAAAAGCGTTGGAAGCTCCACAGTAGGCCACAGGTCCCAAACAAGAATGAAACAAAGAAGATAGGACAAGGAAGAGAACAAGTTCAAGCTCATACGGCCTGAGTGCAATTAATTGAAGATAATAGCAACCTTTTGATTTCTTTGGAAAAACCATCGACTTCAGCAAGTACTAGTAATTTAGCCTTTTCAGGTATATTCACTCCTCATCCCTCTAATGCTTCGGATAATATCGATAACTTATGGGTCATTGACTTAGGAGCCATAGACCGCATGACTTTTTCCTTTACACAATTTATCTCATAAACACCCTGCCCTAGTAATAGAAAAATCACCATAGCTGATGGTTCAATCACTACTGTTGCTGGCCAAAGAGATATCTTTATTAGTGATTCACTTACATTGAAAAATGTTCTCCATGTCCCAAAATTGTTCAACCTTTCGTCTATCCAAAAACTAACCAAAGATGCTAATTGCAGTGTGATTTTTTATCCTTCTCATTGTGTATTCCAAGAACAAGGTAGGAGGACGGTGATTGGACGTCTAGGGAGAGAGATGGTCGTTGCTATCTTGAAGAGTCGAGTGAACAACGTAAAGTTAAAAATCGTTTCCCTGTGTCATTCCTTTCCAAGTCATTCAAATCCAATAAAAACAAGGTCTGGCTTCACCATCTTCGTCTTGGTCATCCACCATTTTACGTCCTTGAAATTTTGTTTCCTTCATTGTTCAATAGAATTTCAATAGAAAGCATTCATTGTGATGTGTGTGAACTTGTAAAGCATAAACGTGCTATTTTTCCAATAAGCAATAAAAAAATCTATTCCATTCACTCTTATTCATAATGACATTTGGGGGCCTTGTACTGCAACACAACATTTTTAGGGCTCGTTGGTTTGTTTTATTTATCAAGGATTGTACTCATATGACGTGGATTTTTCTTTTATAAAACAAATCGGATGTGAGCCATGTTTCAAAAATTTTTCAATATTGTTCAGACATAATTTGGAGTGGGGATTAAAAGATTTCAATATGATAACGCAAAAGATTATTTTAATCAAATCCTCTCCATTCTTTCAACAACATGGCATTATTCATGATTCATCTTGTGTTAGTAGTCCCCAACAAAACGGAGTTGCCGAACGGAAAAATGGCCATCTTTTAGCAGTTAACCGAGCCTTTCTTTTCAAAAAACAAGTTTCAAAAAATTATTAGGGAGAATTCGTGTAACTACAACTCACATCAACAGACTCCCCACAATGGTGCTTGATTTTAAGAGTCCCGCACAAGTGTTTGCAAAATTCTCTCCCAACTTCAATGTCACCAACAATCTTGTTCCCAAAATATTTGGTTGTGTTTCCTTTGTTCATATACAGTCCCAACATAAGGGCAAACTTGATCCAAAGGCTCTCAAATGTGTTGTTGGTTACTCATCCACTCAAAATGACCATAAGTGCTATCATCCTCCCATAAGGAAATTTTGTGTCCGTTGATGTCACCTTCATTGAAAACGATCAATACTTTCACAATCCTTATCTTCAGGGGGAGACGACATTCATGGAAGATAAGGATAAAGACTCTTTCCTTCTTAATCTGCCTATGTCTTAGTCGTACTCTTCCGTTCCAATCCAGTCCGAGTCTGTCTAGTCCGAGTTCGTCCCTATCCAAACTGTTCAATCCAATTCTGATCATTCTGATCCTACTGACCCTACTGTTCCTATTTCAATAGAAAGTGATCCTCCTGCTACACTTGTAGCACAAAAATTAAACCATGCTCATGCGCTTCAGGTTTATTCAAGAAAAAAAGGGCCATTCTCTCAACCGATGCAAGCACAATCATCTGATCCAAACCCTGTGACTATTGAAGTAATCCAACCACTTCTTCCAATCCTAATGTGCCAAATACCCAAAATGAAAATGATCTTGACATCCCTATAGCTTTGAGGAAAAGAACTAACTTGAACCCAACATCCTTTGTACCTTTTCATGTCCTACAAAAATCTATCTCGTAGTCATAAGGCCTTTCTTACTAGATTTAATAGTATTGTCATTCCCAAAACATTGTCTGAGGCACTAGGAGATGAGAATTGGAGAAACGCCATGAAAGTGAAGATGGAGGCTCTAAAGAAAAACAAATCCTGGGATTTGGTGAAATCGCCAAGAGGAAAAAAACCAGTTGGGTGTAAATGGGTCTTTATACTGAAATATAAGTCGATGGCTCATTGGATAGATATAAGGCAAGACTAGTTGCCAAAGGTTATACTAAAACTTATAGCATAGACTATCTTGAGACATTTGCTCCAGTTGCAAAAATGAATACGTTGAGAGTGTTATTGTCATTGGCAACCAACTTTGAATGGAAATTGCAACAATTTGATGTCAAGAATGCTTTTTTTCTATGGCGATCTTGAAGAAGAAATTTATATGGAACTTCCTCCTGGATTCGACTCTACAAATAAAGAACAAATAGTATGCAGATTGAAGAAGGCATTGTACTGACTCAAACAATCTCCAAGAGCTTGGTTTGGAAGGTTTGCCAAAGTTATGTTGAACCTTGGATTCAAACAGAGCCAAGGTAATCATACCTTGTTCGTGAGACAATCAGCTTCAGGGAAGGTCACAGCATCGTTAGTTTATGCAGATGACATAATAGTGACTTGAGATGACATCAAACGAATTGAAAAGTTAAAGAGTTGTTTGGTGAAAGAGTTTAAGATCAAAGAGCTTGGGAAACTGAAATATTTGCTTGACAGAAAAGTAGCCCACTCTCAGTAAGGGATCTTCATAACTCAATAGAAGTATGTGATTGATCTTCAGAAGGATACAATTAAATTGGGATGTAAACCAATTGACACGCCTATAGAGCCCAATCATAAAGCGGGTGATGTTCCAAAAGATGCTACAGTTGACAAAGGTAATTATCATAGGCTTGTTGGGAAATTGATTTATTTATTACACACTAGACCAGAGATAGCATACGTTGTTAGTGTGGTGAGCTAGTTTATGCGTAATCCCAAAGAAACTCATCTCAAAGGTTGTGAATAGAATCCTACAATACTTAAAGGGTTCACCTGGTAAGGGAATTTTATTCAGACAAGAGAGGGGGATTTAGTCTTGAAGCCTATACTGATGCAGATTATGCAGGGTCAGTGGATGACAGAAGATCAACCTCAAATTATTGTACATTCTTGGGCGAAAATGTTGTTACATGAAGGAGTCAGAAACAGAACGTGGTTGCCAGATCGAGCGCAAAAGCAGAATTCAGGTCAATGGCACTTGGGATCTGTGAGCTTTTATGGCTGACGATAATTTTAGAAGATCTAAAGATCGTGGGAAAGTCCATTCATCAACTTGAAGGGAAGTGTGGGAAAACATGTTTTTTCTTATTTTAGGAAACCGTGTGCTGTAACATAGGAGATTTAGTAGTTATTGTATTCCCTGTTTTTTAGGGATTAGTTTTGGTTAGTTTTGGTTAGTTTTGGTCTGTAGCCTAAGATTAGGGGATTTCCTGATTTTATTTCCTAGTTTAGCTACTGCAGTTGTGTATATATATGTGTGTGTGTAAACAACCCTAATAATGAACTGTATCGACATTTTTTCAAAGACATTACTTAAAAATGATTATTAAGGGGGGTTCAAACCGATGGTAACAGAGAAAATTAATCAAGAACTGCAACTAAAATTATAAGATAGGAACATAAGACAAGGATTTATTGAAGTGGTAAAAGGCCAAATTTAATAATCTTTTATTTGGTAGTTGCTTTTTCTACTTGCTTTTAAGTTTATCTTCCAAAAGCAAAAAATATAAAATGCATTTGGACAGAAAACAGCAAAGAGTGTTTTTGAATAATCAGAAATTAAAATCGTAGCGGGAAAAAAACAAGGAACTACCATAGGTGTTGTATTTTGGTTCATCATTTTTACTTCAATGAAATGTTCTTGCTACCACTTGTTTCTGTGTTTTAGCAACTTTTTAAGGAGCAAAAAGCAAATAGGAAATATAAGTAGCAAAAGCAACACAAAAATGGATCCCAAGTAACTGCAAAAGAGCTGCCTAACAGGTAATATACTTTGTATCTACCTGAAATAGCAAAATTTTCTATATTCTAACAGAATTGGTAGAGTACAAAAAAGCTGAGAAATTAATCACAAACTACATGAAATTAACTTGTAATCGAAGAAAAGCAAAAGGACCAATAAAAACAAAACTTCACTTTCAACCAAGGTTTTACCTTTTTTTTTTTTTTAGTGGTTAGGAAGGGTTAAGGGGATTATGGGGAGAGAGGTCAACAAACAGCTAACTGCAAAAGTTTCATCAAACAGAAAAAGGCAGCCTCTATTCTCCAGACAAATGAAAGTAATAAAAAGGGCTGAAAATACAGGATCTAACAAAGACATCCCATTAGCGTCTTCTCAGTCATATCTCATAATAGATCAGCAAACAATTTCACTTAAGTTTAATCTATCAAGGAACCTAAAGTTTGCAATGAAATTTTGAAACATTTATGAAGATGGATGGGATTCTATGAGACTTCTTTTAAACACTCATATTCTTTAGAGTGCCTAGAGCAAATTAAAAAGACGCAAGTTTTATTGTATCCCTTTCTCACTCTTCTCTCTGCTGTTGATTAGTTAACCATGGATATATATATATATATATATAAAGAAAGAAGAAAGGTTCCATGCAGCAACATAAAACAATGTATCACTCAAGCATATTTTATACATTGCAGAATTAGGAAGCCAACCCTCTGGTTTTTTTTTTCTTGACAAGTAAACTATGCAAATCAAAAGAAACAAATAAAGGTTCTAACATCTTATGCAGCAACTGGAAGCTATGTATAGCAGCATAAATAGAAAGCCGCCACAATTTAGATTGATTTGCCTGGCAATTCAACAATCTTGATGTCTTATAAAATAAGAGATGGCCAAGGAAAATCCTACCTTCAAAAGTTGCAGAACAAACTCAACAGCTTCCCTTGGGCTTTTCCTGTCTGCAGCTCTTACCATAGCTATGGCACGTGGAATGGCCTAAGAAACCAATCAAAAAGGTTTAGAAACTATTACAAAATACAAACTACATTTTAGTTATAAATTTTGAAACTCAGACTTGAGAATCAATGCATAGAGGAGGCCTAATGAAAAAAGCTAGCTGTAGACCACATTCAGAACATCATTCAGTTCTATCATCTTTTAGGCCAGAGTGAATCAAAAAAGATCCACACGGAAAATGGAGTTACCAAATTTACCTAGAAGCTCCGAGCGAACAAAGGAATTACCTATTGTTACTACCTTGGAATTTATCATCCCTTTTCAAATCACTAAATTAAAGGTTTCTTTCATAGTATTCAGCTTTGATTAACCAACAAAGCAACAGAGGCATCAGAGCTAGTTATCGTGTTGCACACGAACATCATCATCATAATGTATGTAGTTTACCACATAGCCTACCTCATTGCATTACCTCAAGAACAAAGTACTCTGGAAAATCGCGGAAGTCATTTGGTCTGGCAAGTTCAGCAGGAAATGGAACTTGTTATAAAAGCATTTTAACAATCATTGATGAATTCAGACTGTAGGTTAAGAAACTCACTTCGGAAGTCCAATGTCAGCGTCAAACCTTAGACTTTTATAAAATTTTATCAGATGTTGCAAACCAGCAAAATCAGATTCCTGCCAGACAATGAAATAAAACTTCTTTGTCGAATGTGGGAAAAAAAAAAAGCGATGATGACAAGCCCAATTAAATATACAAACCACTAAGAAAATTTCAACAGCACACTTTAGCTCTAAAAATACCAAACTTTAAAAATTAACAGTAGTTTGTGATCGCAAATTATAAAAAATCTCATTATTAAACAACCAAAAGGAAAATTTCAAGCTCCCTTCGTATAGCTCGGAATATGTTAGTTAAATGTTAACAGAAAACATCAATCCATGCCGCATTTAGAACATCACACAAATCTACCCCAAAAATCCATGAAAGTTAAAACAATTCTAGTGAAACTAAAGAAGACATGCCACTGTTACAAAATAATGGTTCAAAATCATAACATAATATTCCAATACAAAAATAAAAAATAAAAAAAAAATAAGCTACCAATATTGGACATGATACCTCAGAAGAAGATATACTAGCCAATGCAAATGCTGCCTCAATTCGAACTCTCCAGAAGGCCTTGACACGACAAGAAAATTAAAATGAATGAATTCCACTTAGTCTGACTCATAACCAAGTATGCCTTTAGAGAACAGGAACAACCTTGGAATCCATCAGGAAATTATTTAGAGCCTTGACAACAGAAAATGAAAGCTCCGGTAAAGATTCCAATGCGGCAATTGCTTGTGACTGAGCAACCACATCTTCATCCTTCTCTAACTGATTAATCTGACAATTTTACCAATTTTAAGAAGTCAAATAACAAATGACAAACTAAACAGAAATAGAAGCAGCTAAATCACATGGCAGAAAATAGTAGAAGAATGGAAATCTTGAACTAAGTAGTTCCTTGTTTGGTTTTATTAGATATGATTAGTTTTAGGAAACTTTCCCTCTAATCTGATTTTACAGATCAAAGACAAATAAATGAAATACTTGGGCTTCGGTAGGTTGAAAAAGGATTTGAAGTATAAATTTAAAACTTGTTGATGATTCGAATATGTTGTAAAATTATAGTTCTGGGAGATTTAAAATACTGGAGCATATCTTAGGTTAGGCTTATGCTTGTTTGCTGATCAACCACAAATTTACGACCTAAGGAAAACAGAGTTGAAATTATGGCATATGATATTAGGCTGATTCACCACATGAAGGGTATGAATGCTCTCCATAAGATCCCCTAAACTCATAGTAAGTTTGTTGGCAGTTATTTTTCTTGTTTTCTATGTATAATTATTCTTTTTAATACTTTTAAATGAAACAAATTCAAGTTTAAACGCAGGCTTCCAAATTTTGAGCTAAGTTACACACAATCTTCCAACTAATTAAAAATGTAATTGATTTTGGTTGCCTAAATTACTGTTAACTCAGAAAGAACACTAAGGAAAAATTAAATGTTAACAATAAAATGTTTATCTGTTTCAGGCATTCCACCGAAACAGCAGTTCGTTTAATATGTGATAAACTTAAAGATAACACTGACTATATTTCCTTACAAACCTAATTTAAAATATAGGCCTTCAAAACATCATTAAACTCAATAAAAAATTTTACAACTTCACCAATGATTCGGAATTAATAATTGAAGAGACAGTTAATGATAATTAATAGCAAAAATTGTATCCACACTTTGGTAACAGTATCTATGTAATAGGTACCGGTGAAAGCCCATTTCGATGCATTGTTCATGTAATTTCTACAAAAAATTGCATGCTGTCACACATGTGAATTATTCCCAAGGAAAAAAAACAAAATTCAGACAAAATTCAAATACAAAAGGTGAATTTCCAATTAGTTTCGCCAAAATCTACAAGGTAAATCGGCATGTCATCTTTGACATTGACACCCAATGTTACATCAGCATCACCGAAATATTGAAAGTCAACTAACTTGTTCTACAACATCAGTGATTTGGCAAAAACAAATAATGGACAGGAACAACTTTCATAATGTTTCCTCGTTGAATGGGAGGAATCAGAAGGGACAACATACAAGGTAGAGGAGAGGCAATTTGTTTATAACAACAATTGAGCGAACATTGCATGTGCTATAATCAATCACCTTCTAAGGGAAGGCAACCCTGTTAAATTTAGGCCTAGGAAAAATGTCAAGTCCAATGAGCCAAATGTATCTACCACTATTGCTGTGCTTAATATCATATGGTGATCCTAGCAGGAAAAAGAACATGACCATAGGTCCTTCAGCATCGAATGGGGAGCATTTCATGTGCATCCAAATTTTCTTTTTCTTTTTCTTTGTCATCAATAAGAAAAAAAAGGGTGGTTGGTTCAATTGAATATGAAATTGATTTAGAATCTCAACCAAGCTGGATAAACACAAGAAAACAGGTTGATTAAATTGAATATGAAATTGATTTAGAACCTCAACTAAGCTGGAAGAACACAATAAAACAAGTGATATTCCTGCAACGCCAATTGGTGAATGAATGTGGAACGGTCACCCTTTGGCTAAGAAAATGTTTAGAGTAGGGAAACCTCTACGGTTTGGTTAAGCATTTTACAACCATGCACATTATAACAACCAATATACTCCCTAATGATTGGAAAAGGAAAACCTCAAACCAACAAAGACAAATATCATGAGGATATAACTTAATAAACCTTATGCACTAAATGATAGCTTGAAACTGTCATGGAAAACGACCTACTTCATGCTAGGTTATGCAAATACGTTAACAAACTTCAGCTAAAAATGAGAACAATTGCTTTCTTACCCACATCTGTACAGGTTGATTAAAATGAATTTCAGCAAGATATTCCATCTCTGGATCTGCCCTAATCCACAACAATGGGGACTCTACACTGCAAAAGAACAATTAAACGTGGAAGAATGAGTTAAATTGACCTTCAGGAACAAAACATACAGAAAATAAAATAAAATAAAATAACAAACCCAATTTGAGATAATAATATACCTAGAGCGCATATCTACAGTGGGTATATCACCATTATCATCAGAGCCATCAGGTTTTGAACCCTTTTTAGGCTTCTGGTAGCGTCTAGCAGCAAGCTTCGAATGGCATGCTATTTCCAGCAGCTGCCATACGTCTCCAGACATTGGAAGATCCGGATGATCAGACATGCCATCAAGTTCATAAACTCTGACAGTCATAACACCAGGCCACCCATAATCACCATCACGGTTTTCAGAATCAGGGTTAGCATTCAGAACTGATACACTGGAATCTAGTGTGGCTGTGCATTCCCGCAAAACTGCCAACTCAATGATATTTTTCCGCTTGTTGTAGGAAAACCCCATCCTTACAAAGTGAGGGTAAGAAAGAAAATAACATTTAAGCAAAATGAAACCAGCTAGAGAATCCCAAATGCATAAGACACAAAATGCGATAATGCATGATTCACTTAAATAACACCTGAGCATTGGACATCCATATGATCCCACCCACCGAGGAAAAAATTCTTTAAGAAACGGACGCTCCAGATTTCCAATTTTGTTAGCAAAATGCCGGAACTACAAATAACAATTTAAGCTTGATTAAGGAAATAAACATGCAAGTAATTGGTATCTAAATATTGAATAAAACTATGTTTCTATGAAAGAAAACAAAGAAAATTATGCAATCATGTCAATACTTTCTTGGCTTTCTCATTATATATATATATATATATATATATATATATATATATATATATAAGCATGCAAATCAATAAATCCCTGACAACTTAGGATCTGCTTGGGATTGTTCTTGTTTTCACATTTTTTGAAAACTAGAGCAAAATCATGTTCGGCGAGAATGTATTCATTTTGAGAAACAAAGCTCTGAAATTTGATGAAAGCAAGAAAATTTCATTTTCAATATTTTGGGCAAGTTGTCAGCACTTTCACCGCACAGGTAAGCATGGTAAACACTACCAGCGCGAACAGTGCGAATTTGTTTGCTTAAAGATCAAAAGACCCACAGCATATTGACAGATCCCCAGTAATTTTACTAGTTCAAGCTTTAGTCATTTTTCCTTGCGAATCCTTGTCAAAATACTGCATCAAAAACATAATAACCAGACATGCTTTCAAGTCCAATAAAGTGAAAGTAAAGCAAAACAAAAGCACTGCAAACATAAGACAAAATTTGAAACAATGACACATTAGTTATTTTAACAAATAGATACTTCAGAAGCCTCCAATTTAAATTGACGCCACATCACCATTCTCCAGATTTAGTCACTACAGCTGTTATTTAGACACTTCAATTATTGTACTTCAAAATCGTAAATTATCTAATTAATCTCTTTTCCAAATATGTCATTATATCCACATGCAGGCAAATGCCACGAACTACAATGAAGAATTTGTGTTTTGGGCCTTTTGGCATACAAACTCAACCTAGTTGAGGATTAGTAATGACATGGAATTAGCTAGGGAATTGTGATAGGTTACCAAAATCAATTCCAAGCTTTGGCATAATGTAAAGAAAAAAATCGGTATGGTGGCTTCAAGCTCAAAATCAGGAAAGTTTTCTAGCCTCCCCTGCATAGCTCAAATATCTACCATGTGCCATCCATGAAGCATGGCTGACAATATCACGTAAATTAAATTTTTTTCCCCTTGTCAACCATATTCGTAGTCTATAACAACACACTTTTCCTCCATTTTTTGTTTGCAAGTTATTACTGTAAACACACTTTTCTCCCTAAGCAATCCTGACTGACATCTAATTTCAAGTAAAATACTAAACACATTCTCCTATCAACATTTTCCTAATAACAAGTTCGCTGTAGTAAGAACAGTACCAGGGAATTTATATTATTTTGATGTTATTTTTACCTTCTACAATAGCATTTTCTTCCAACATTATTTTCACAATCATAATCATAAATTCTAGCTATTTTACCCTTTCTTGCCAAATAGGAGGAATCAAGGCAACCAACTATTTTAGTTAAGTTTTCAGAGGATTTCAATTAATATATTATACATATCTTCTTAATTTAGTCTAAAATTTAGTTGAATTAACCAAACTGACCTACAGCAAACCCCTACAACAGGAGGACAAAAAGACAGCAATTTATGCCCGGTAAAAAGACATCAGGTTAAGGGGTTAAAAAACCATATATAAGAAAAATGAACATCTGCAAAAACACTGCATAGACAGAACGGCAATTAATAAACAGCTGGTGCAAAGATGTGAACTGAGTAATGAAATATGATCACCTCTTTTGTACTAAGAGACCTCACAGGACATGTACTTTGTGCACGACAAATAATTGCTTGCAAAATCTGCATACGACAAAGGGAAAACCAGGAATAAAAGACTATCAACAAAAGAAGTTAATTCCAAAGTTCAAAAATGTCTCTGTACCTAAAACATCCACTAATCAAAGAACATTAGAAATGGTACAAGCTACGATGGATAGTTATATGATTAGTTTTAGCTCCCACCACCCCCCACCCCCAGAAAAAAAAAAAAAAAAGAGCTCGACGTAAGACAAATACAAGTCAAGATGATAGGCCCTCACCTTTTTGAAGAAGTCAGGTCCCATCTGCTTTTCCAACATCTGAAGGATTGCCACCTTAAACAGAAAAAATTAATCAACGAAAAGGCCGAAAGACATAATAAAGGCTCTCCCACGTGAAATACATTTGACTGCTATTTTTGCTGCTTTAGCTTCTAGAAACGAAAAGCAAAATCCATTTTGAAACAACTACGTTTGAATAGTAAATATTAAAAATTTAGGCAAACAATTTTGGCAAACTAAATATTAAAAATTTAACTTCTATGAATATCACAATGCATGATAATTACTTGTATATGAAATAACTACATTTTTGAATGTGTCTTTAGCCATTTACTCATTTTAACCAAATATGATTTGCCTTTTATTCTTAATATATCTACCATATTATCTTTACAGTTACTTTTTAGCAATGCTTGAAGTAGTAAGAACTAATAAAAGCTACAAGTAGATGAAGCAAAAACTATTTTCACCTCCGTACTTGGCATTACTCCTTTAATTGAAGGTTAATTTCATTATTACCAGTCAGCAGAAATTTGAGCGACTGTAGTAAACAATTAGGAAGTAACCATAATATCTTCAAGAAAAAAGTAATAATAACAATAGTAACAATTAGTGGCTTACAGACTTCCATGATCGTATTTTTCCATGCAAGCCAATGGAATGGGTTCCATACAAATCCTTGCAAGCAAATGAGGAACTCAAAGCTGCTGCACCACTATCATCAGCTTTGCAAACAGCACAGTTTGCCTATATTTACATGAATAAAGTAGCATTATTTTGTATATGAAGAAATGAGAAATTAGCAATTCATATATATCTGCATGCTTATTTCTAATGAGAGGACTACATTAAAAATTAAAAAAATAAAAAAAACCTAAAGCCTTAGAATCATTTCATACCACTATCACATGCCCACTTTCCATCCATACCAAGAAATTGAATATAATGATGCTAAATTTTAGAAAGCATTTTAAGATATCAGCCTCCAATACAATTTGGGGAAAAAAAAAACAACCATGCAGTCTTATTCTCAATACACTAACAGTGCAACAACTACTGATGCTATTTTTTGGCTGAAGAAGATACATAAACACAAAGCAGAACCGAAACCTCTCAAGCCCTTAATCAGAAAAAAATGAATTTGACAAGTTAGCTGCAGGAAGAGAGCTACCACAGGCAAAAAAAATCAAGAAATCATGAGTATTTGTCTGATGCAATCTTTGGTAGGGAAGTCTAGCATACATCATCAAGAAACTCAGATATATCCATAACCCACCATTGTACTTGTTATTTGTTAAAACCATGTTAATTTTATCAATTCTTATAAGTAGCTCAGTGGAATAAATTTTCCAATAATCACAAGGATAATTCTTAATAAGAAAGAGGAAACACAAAATCAGAACAAGGGGAAATCTTCCTATTTGTGATTCTCCCTCTTATAAGTCACTCAGTGGAATATATACTAAAGTTGCCAAGTTGATCTTAGTATTCCTATTTTAAAAAAGATAGACTGCAGTTTTTAGCATTCTTTAAACTCTTAGCCAGCCGTGTGCAGATTATGAGTTTGGTATTAAAATAGAAAAATATCATGTACAAGCACAAGAATGAGGATTCCTAGTCAACTTCAGGATTCATGTTGGTTTTTCAACGACTACAAAATGTTAATGGTAAAGGAACAAATCTAGTACTAGCAAGAGTCATGTTGGAGCAGGCCGTGAATTGCAAAAAAGAGATTTAAAACGGAAAACATTCACTCAAACTACTTGCAACAGGCTTTCATAGGAAAAGCAAGGGCTACTAAAATAATAATCAAAGAGGAAGCCAAGATAGGAGAGGTTCTCCGATTCATCAACCACAATCAGCTTCTCCAATAATTTTAACCTTTCAGAAACGTAAGATGTAAAAGTAATTCGCATGGCAACAGATATAATGCATGTAGTATTTAACATGCCTCCATAAAAAACAAACCTTGTATCTTCGATATCGTGCCTCATTATTTCCCAAAAATTTCTTGATAAACAAATCGGTCAAAAAACCAGCAAGACCATCCAGCAGCCACTCTGACAATAAAAATAAAACAGCCATATGAGCACAAACGATAACTTTTCTTCAAAGTTTATCAAAATAAATTAGTACTTATCAATTAGCTCACATATTAGTCAAGCAATAAAGGCAGCCATTATCCATCAACATACCATCATTTGGTGCCTCTGGAGTAATATAACATCCAAACCACTGTCTAGCAAGGGCAGAAGCAAATTTGATGCAGGTGTCTATTGTCTGTTAAGTCACAAATTTACATATCAACAACAGAATAAAGGACAGGAAAAGCTTGAGAAATGGTTACATTATCAAAGAATAATAATGAAGACATGGTATATATTGAAGTTCATGCACATATAGAAGTTCAATTAACCTCAAAAGACAGCAAACAATAACACAGCTACACAAAAGGAGAAAAAACCAAAATTATAGAAGGAAATAAAGTAAAAGAATTATAAACGAGACAATTTTCAATTGTAGTCGCAATTAATGTTAAAATATCTAAGTTAAAGCCAATTTGTAAAGTGGGAAAGATTAGCACGAATTTAAGGTCATAACAAACACAAATCAAACCAATAAACATCAACTAAACCTCCCACATAAATATAGGCCAATAAATAAGACACTTCTTCAATGGTTCTAGTTTGATTATAACCAATAACCGCAATTGAAAAAAGTTAAGACTATAGTGAATAGTTTGGTTTTAACCAAACAATACAAGTGGAAAACGTGCAAATTATAGACAATTTACAACAGTACAATACTTTTCTCAGCGAAGCATGACGGTTTGCTTGCTTCTTTCATTCAAACAGGGTTTTATTTTTTTTATTTCTTTTTTTCATAGTATAGATCACTAAGGATGGAAACAAATGAACACATACATCAGTTTCTATAGACAATAATAAAATGGTTTTTTCTTTCCAAGGTCACCATTCCCCTCTAGGAAAATGTATGAATACAGCATTCAAGAGGTAATAGAGTTACTTTTTGGAGACAAAGTCAACTTTTCAATGTGGATTTTAAGAAAAAAGAGAGGGAGATAAAGAGCAACATCAGACATTAGCAAGGACAAATAACAACAGAATGAAGACTAAAATCAACCCTGAAAATTGAGAAAACTGAAACAGATATCTAAAGAGCATGCTGAACCATAGTGAAGAAAATAACCACAATGAAAACTGGTATTAGAATGGCAGGTTCTTAGTTAGAAAGACTATGATCAAAGTTTATAATATATATTGTATCAAATTTAATAGTTTAACCATTCACCTTATTCTCACCAAATAGAACAAACATTATCCGTGGATTTTATTAGACTAAATTTCATTGGTGTAATGTAATACTGTCTAATGTATTTTGTTTCCTAAACTCCTACTCGTGTAACAATGCAAATAAGGCTCCATAGTTATGAATAAACTCTTGAGCCATGAGCCCTCAATATACGAGTTCATGCAGTGACCAAACCTGATCAATGACCTTCTCATCAAATAAAGCTTGAGAGCTCAAGATGCTCAAGGAGGCTCCATAAGTTGAAGAGGATATTGCCAGCTCAGGAGCTAGAAAAACTTGCTTGTAGGACCCAAACGGAAATTTTGCATCAAGATACTGCTCATACTCACTGTGAAAAGTACAATGCAAAACGCTCATATAAACAGTGTAAATACGAAACTTAAATATCCTAATTAAACAACTACAAAACAACCACATAAACCTAAATATCCTAATTATGAAATGAAAGAAAAGATTTTAACAATAAAAGTCGGTTTAACCAAAGATGAAAACCTGAATGCACTATGAAAGAACTCCACTGTGTAACGTAGCTTTGGCAAACTAGGTTGTAAACACATGTGTGAAATGAGACTATTATGCCGATCCGGGAGGATTTCAAACGGTCCAACTGCCAATGATATCCACTGAGCGGTCACAGGAACATCTAATCTGTAGACATATGTCTTGCGAGGAGGGTCATCTTTACTCAATACCTGCAAAGCAGAACAATTAAAATATCAGAAGACCAAACTGTAAGTGACAAATCATTACTACTAAAGAGAGGGATGGAAGAATGCTAGGGTCATCAAGACCAGCAATATTGGTTGGAAGTTACAACTCTTTGGTCGAGAAAACAAGTAACATTTTGACGTAAACGAAGCTATACTAACCATCCTTACTCATGAAATTCAAAAACCTTAGATTAGAACAAAACCATTGAAATGTTCAACAGGTTATTCAGCTCATCAAGTGCAAAACACCAGACAAAGGCAAGTCAACAATTGAGGAATAATAATGCTCTTCTGAGTAGTCAGCATGGCTGATATTATCTACATAAATTTAGGAAACTACTTTTGAAATAAAAATGGAGAGTAGTATCAAGAAAGCTAGATGCTAAATACAAGGTTTGGCATACACCATTATCAACATATACCTCTAATCCTTTGTAAATTTATCATACTTCTGCAGTCACTGAATAACATCAAGCTCGACACCAATTTTTGCACCCTTTCATTTAAATTTATAAAGGAAGACTGGAGAGGTATCAAGAAATCAATTTAGTTTTATGCCCAATCAATCAACTCTGGAGGCAATACACAACTTATGGAGCATTTTCGAGTTCTAAGTAAAGATCTTCATATGATCTTTATAAACATGAAAAAAGCATATGATAAAATGCCTAGGTAAGTGCTATGTTGGTTCTTAATGAAAGAAAAAATTCATGTGAAATATATTAAACTAATTAAAGGCGTGTATGAAGATGCAAGGTCACATTGGAGGACATAACAATGACAAACAAGTGAATTTTCTATCACAATGGGATCACACCAAAGGTCAGCGTTAAGTCCATTCTTGTTCATTGTGGTAATAGAACGAATTGATAAGATCTATCCAAGATAAGGAGCCTTGGTGTATGATATTTGCAAATGATATTGTCTTGTGTGCTAAGATTAGAGCAGAGATCAACAGAAATTTGGAAATGAGGAGCCAGACACTAGAATCAAGAGGGTTCAAAATATGCAAAGTGAAAATTGAATAAATGAAATGAAAATTCAATTCAAACTAGGAAGATCAAAACATAGTGATATTAGGTAGGGTGGCATGTGGAGATGCCTAAGCGGGAAAATTTGCAATATCTAGGATCAATAATATAGATGGATAGAGAGATTGATAAAGATGTGATCCATATTATCTAGGCTAGCTGGAGTAACTAGAGAAGTGCTACAAGTGTGTTGTGCAATATAGGAATTCCTATATGGTTGAAAAACAAGTTTTATAGAGCAGTTGTTAGGCCAAAATTGTTATATAGTAGTGAATGTTAGACAACTAAGAGATTAGATAAACAAAATATAAGTATAGCAAAAATGCGAATAGTTGCGACAGATGTGCAAATATACAAGAAATGATGGAATGAGAAATAAAGACATCCATAAGAAGGTTGAAATGGTACTTATTGAAAACAATATGAGTTAAAGTCATTTACGTTGTTTTGGACATATACAACGTAGACCTATAAATGCTCCAGTTAGGAGAATGGAGGCTATTGATATTAAAAGAAGGGTCAAGGTTAGAGAAAGACTAAAAAAAACCAGGAAGGAGGTCATTTGGAAAGATATAACACTAGAGTTAAAATAACACATTCCCTTGGATAGAAATAAGTGGAGGATAAGAATTCATACTAACGACTTAACGTGACTCCATTTATTAGTTCATGTAACCTACGCAAGAGGCTTTTACAGATACATCATCTAACTCGGCAAAAGTTCTCACTACAAACAAGATCCTTAAAATGAGTCTTCTGCCGAATGAGTACTTGTGAATCAAACTTCACATGTTTTTGCTTCCAACATGGTACTTTACACAATTAAATTTTTAATTCTATAAATGGATCAAGGAAATTGATTTGTTGAATGTTGAATTGTTTGAGCTTTTGCCAAGAAAAATAATCATACTCTAGCCTACAATTAATGCTCCAAAATGATTAGAACAAAAGCAAACACTTTAGCCCCCTCAAACCCTCAACATGAACATTGCTTTTGTCACATGCAGAAGAACGAGCACCATAAAATTAGCCTTTTCTCCTCATAGATTGATTAGCAAAGGTGCATTTCTGCACATTAAATTATGATCTATTTCAATTGAAAGGTGCAACAGAGAGCAGCTCCCTAGTTCCCACAATAAGAAGTAAGGAATACAACTTAACCCGATTTTATATGAATCGGATAAGTACGTAATTTTAACAATTATATCTTTTAAAGGTATGACACTTCAATTGTAGCTATTATATTGACCCTTCGGATTGGAACATTAGCTACCCAAAAGTGTGCCTATCCTAGAGTAGTTCGGTGATATGGTTTGCAAATAGAATTGAATAGTAGAAAAGTATGGAATAAACCAAAGTTGTTTGTCCTCTCCCTACAAAAGGAATATTCAACCTTCACCAAGTATAATTAGACCAACCTCCAAAGCAATGAATAAGCTCCAAACCTCAACCCCAAGGATGAACGCAATGAGCATGGAATGAACATGCGACCTTCAGATCTTCAATCTAATGCTCTCCCAACTGAGCTATCCATGCAAATTATGCACCAACAAAGAACTAGACTTTGGTCTTATCAACGGAATTTATTTGGTTTGATCAATTATTGGATCACAAGAAATATGAATTTCACCATTTCTTAAAACAAAGAAAATCAAGATTAACCAAAAAGATTTACAATTAGGTCGCTCATTTGTTGCATAGGTTAGACTTGGACAAAATAACTTCTTATTTCAATTTTATATTTGTTATTATCTCCAATCCTTTATTGGAAGGATTCGAAAGTAAGTTGGTTCGATTAGTTATCCTACATGGATAGGATTTTATAAGCATATGAAGAGGAAAAGGATAGATTACTCTTAACAGAAAATATTATTTAAAAAGATAAGAGCATTTTATCATGGATGCTAGTGGAATAAGATAAAATAAAGACAACATGCTTATCCATTTTGTCTCATTTGATATTACATTATAGGGGCCTGGCACAATCTAAGCGTGTTGTTCCCACTATATTGGACCTAGATTGAAAGAAGTTTTTCTAACATTACTTCTTTTTCATACTTATATCTCTGGATTTTTTATATGCTTTTCCAAAATTTTAATTTGGAAATATTGATCTTTATTACTTCAAAATAAACGCCACTTCCATTAAGTTCGGGTTGATTGTTTATGACAACTCATCAAAAATTTTAGGCCTTACCCTTAGTGAATCAGGAAGTACTTTTCTAATGCTTCCACAGATCTTTGGTTGAGAAATCACAAAGCAAACCCCAAAAAATATGCATTTCCACAATTTTTGGCAAGGCTATAATCGATATGTTCGCTAGATATTTTCGATCACTTCTGTCTCACCTGATATAGTAAGCTCCCATTGCTGACAGCCACAAGGTTGTGTGCAACTGTGAACTCCAGATCATAACTGAAAAGGAAACACAGAGAGAAATTAAAAAGCCAAAGTAGCCAAATTAATATAATAGAATTTAATCTCATACCAGCACCGCTGATTATTGTCATCAATACAGGGAAACCAGCATCGGGCACGCCTTATCTGGTTATCAGTATGTACCACATCATCCTCAAAATGAATCCCTGTCTCCATTTTCTCTACCCAATAGTTAACACGAACAGATTTCACATTCTGCACCCAATACCAACCTACATGAGAAACCGGAATTCCCGTAAACCTCATCACATCAGACTCAGTACAAAAAGTATATCAACCAAAAATGTCCTGCATTTCTTTGCTTAGAAAAAAAACAGTGCTTTAGATATCATTTGGTTTCTACTTTTGGTACTTACATGAAAAGCAAATCGCATTGCAAATTCAGAAACTATGTTTGAAGAAACCTCATTACATCAAAACTCAGTACACAGAGAGTATATCATCCAAAACTTTCCCTCCTTTCTTTGCTTCACAAAAAGTGTTTTTAGATATCATTTAGTCTCTACTTTTGCTACTGGCATGAAAATCAAACGCATGACTAAAATAGAGCCAGAAACTATATTGGAAGAACTAAAGATTTTGTGCATACTAAATATATATATATATATATGTCTTGTACGTATTAGTAGAAAATGCATGTTATATACGTCAACTATATTAAAATTGATGCTACATTTTCCATTTTTACTGTTGCTTTATAACAAATTTTAGAGAGCAAGTAGTAAAAGCATAAATTAAGAAAAAAAACTGTTCCCATTTTTTTCTTTTGTTTACTTATTTCGAGAAATCAAAACCAGAACAAAACAAGCCCTATCACATTGATTAAAACTTTAAATCCCTAGCATTTACATGCAACTAAAGAAAGAAACAAAATTAAATTCAAAACATTATATAGAAATAGCCACAGTAACCTGCTTCACTTCAGCAGAAGACTGGACTCCGTTTGTCTCCGTATTTATTTGCTCAATTTGCATCTTATTGCAACAATTGATAAGCAAATTAGGGATCAGTTCCATCTCCAGTGCCGTAATATAAGCAGCGGCGGCAGCATCTGCAGCTGAAGCCGGGGAAGACACGGCGGATGCGCACCGCTTTTCACTATCGGCGCCCTGATTATGTGGGTAATACTCAAACTCCGTTGGGTCCCCATCTACAAGCACACTCTCAATCCCTAAATTTTCCGCATGTAATCCAACGATTCCGATATCAGGTACCTCAATTTCAAGCTCAGTGTAACTGAAAACCAAACGGAATGACACCGTTTTAACGAAACACAACAATTTGCGCATTTCCGCAGTAAAAATGTAGAGAGAGAGAGAGAGAGAGAGAGAGAGAGAGAGAGAGATGGAGTATAGTGAAGTTAAATATAATAGAATTACCCGTAGATGCGACGGAGGTTCGTGTCTATGGAGAGGCAGAGCTTTTGATGGCGGACCAGGGCGCCGGAGTTAGCTGGCTTGGGGTCTTCGGGCTTGGGTTTGCGAGGCTTGGCCATCGCTCAGTGTCAGGGAGTGTTACTTTTTTTTTGCACTGGAAAGTTTTTTGTTGGAGATGGTGAGGGAAGGGTAAATTTATAGAGAAGCCCACGAGCTCTTTCTGTGGGTTAGATGGCGATTATCTGGCCTGTCTTTATTATTGGTTCAATCACTACCGTACAGGTGGCAAGATGGAGATCAAAGGAAAGTGAAGAATCAAAGGGTTAGTTTAAAATTACAATAAAATTAGGTTTGGTAAGGTAAATAACAATAATAATAATAATAATAATAATAATAATAATAATAAAATGATTATTAAAAAATATATATATATGTTTTATAAAATAATTAAAAGTATATGTGAAAAAGTTATTTTATAGTTAAAAAAATTGTCTTATTACTACTGGACTCATTGCAGGTGTAATGAGATTCAAACTAGTTATAAATCTGATTTGACAAATGAATGTTATTGTGTAGGATTAATTAGAGGAATGGATTTTTTATTTTTTATTTTTTATTTTAACCTCACAAAAATAATGCTATAGCATATAAAGAGAATAGATGATTTTAAAATATTTAGTTCTTAAGCACTAATAAAATAAAGCTAATCCATATTTTTATAAATATATATAATAATTATTTTATATACATCCTTAATTAATCAACTCATTAATCAATTAATTAACTCTCAACTTATTAATTGATTAATTAGCTTCAATTAATTTTTTTAAAATTAATAATTATATTGAATCAAACTTACAAATAAAAAATTATAAATAGTTTACGGTGAAAAACCTAATAAACTTGGCATAAGGTTTAAGAGAAAACATATATATATATAAAAACTTGATTTGGAGCATCCAACGATAATTGCTTTGTCCAAAAATTAGGTTTGAGTTATTTCCTTTATCTTACCAAACTTTTTATTTCTGAGCAAGCCTCCATAGTTTGGTTTCTTCAAAAGTAAGTTGTTTCTAGTTTTATTCTCTATAAACTTCTCAAAAGTTTCATTTATATTGATTTGTTATGTTGATTTTATTTCGCTTATTAGATATTTGATAAAATTATTAAAAAAAAAGTGCAGAGGTTAATATGTCGTCTTAACAAAGTTTACATTGTGATTGTACTATATAAATTATTTACCAAGACTTAAAAACTTTGTTCCAATGTACACTAGACAATGTCTAGTTAGTGGTTGTTAAAATGCTTCAATGAATTTCATATGTGAGAAAAAGGCTAGAAGTCGATGCACTCTCTCTAGCTATCAAAAACTTTTTTTCTTTTATCATCTTTTTACAGTGTGTTTGCTATGCTCAAATGCTTTTCTTTTGGATGTGGAATATTCAAAGAGGTAGGCAAACATCACTGGCGTTTCTTGATGTAGAAACATATCGATGTTACAACTGCTTTTTTTATGCTTGCTTTCTTTGCCTTTTGTATATATTACTATTATTTTTTGCTTGATTAATGTTAAACATTTGTCTTGGGCATGTAATTGAGGTATCCTTGATAATTGAAACATGAGAACTAGGTTGTAGAACTCGATTTGACATAATATAACCTTCAGATAACAAAAAACCTTAATGAGAAATTTATGTTTTATGCATAAATTGCTGGTGTTAGTTTATGTAACGACCTTTTTTACAGTACAATATGGTTAGGCTACGAGTCGATATTGGATCAATACCATGAAACTGTTTACATAAACACAATTTTTTGTAACAATTTTGAACAAGAACCAATAAGGGTATTTTCCAATTAATTTGCATAAATGTTTTTTTATAAAATGATCACCGTTCACATTTCCCAGATATATTTTCCTATGCATTACCGTACTTAAAAATTTTAAATACAAGAGAATACTTAATCTGGGTATACCTTTGACGCAGAAGAATACTCCGCGAAACTATGACTATGTAAAGAACCCTACTTACAAAAGCGGTCTCAAATACTAATGTGGCTCTGTGGGGAAAAGTAAGGAATGAGTTGAACGTAATCAGTAAGAAAAATATGTGGCAGATAGATAGATAGATAGATAGATAGATAGATAGATAGATAGATAGATAGATAGATAGATAGATAGATAGATAGATAGATAGATAGATAGATAGATAGATAGATAGATAGATAGATAGATAGATTATCTACATATTTGCATAATATGTTTATTATGTAAAATACATGTCATTGGCAATTCAGAAAAATCAGTATTGGAAATCAACAACAGTTTCGATATCGATAGAATAAGCATTGAACTACAATAAAACAGATTCTAAAACTTTATACGGTAGAATAAACGATTTTCCAACAGTAGTGCAGTTCATACAGTCAGTTTAGTAAATCAAATAGATGAGACAAGACGGAACATGCTATAACAATAATTAGTATGACAAATGGTCAATGTCAGTGACTCCGAGCATCACTAATCAGGTGTGTTGGGATGTCAATCGTCGTGGGAGTGGTCAGCTACCCAAACGGCTCACAATACAGTATGTCCGAAGATCGATAACACGGTACAGTGTACTCACATGCGTGTTGCACGGTACATCATACTCCGTGGACCACAATAACAGTAACAGTTCAGTAACAATAACAGTAACAGTGCAGCATGATTAATCATCGCCTTTATTAGCCATCAAACCTGACCACATAAACTAATTATAACCATAATGATTCAAGATTCAATGCTAATTGAAAGTAGGATACCAAAGTTTATCGCAATTCTCATTTGTCCTTTGGACACCATTCATTCTCAATTCATATCACTTAATCCAAATCATTTCACATACTAGAATTATTCATACATTGTGTACATCTCTCATTCCAAATATAACATGTATTCAGAATTTATCACACTTCAAAGTCTGTTATTCAAAATATAATTACATGTAAATTACGATCCTTATATCCGAAATATCTTTCATATTCCAAACTCCCTTTGTAACCTAGAAGACTCTGGATCTCCTTAACAAGTAACGCCAGTACACCCCAAAGTGAATCACTCGGTTTGATAATCCCCTTATCATATAATTCCTATAATTACTTCTTTAGCTCTTATAATTCAATCGAAGCCATTCAATATAGTGGTTTGAATATTAGTTCGGTACCAAGTACTAAA
Source organism: Firmiana major (assembly GCA_033439115.1). Taxonomy (NCBI): domain Eukaryota; kingdom Viridiplantae; phylum Streptophyta; class Magnoliopsida; order Malvales; family Malvaceae; genus Firmiana; species Firmiana major. The sequence continues at coordinate 45,749,938 of CM065896.1, read as the reverse complement.
TCGATTCAAAACTTCATTTTTTTATCTAGTGGCAACTCTGGTAGATCATCCGGACACGCTTTATCCTTATCAATCACTTAAGTAGTGAAACCTTCAATTTTCATTTATACAATTCATTTAGCAATTCATGCTTTCAGTTACAATGACCTTACTCTTTCATTACCCTTCTTTCTTTAGTAGATCCCTTTCTGTCATTTCTTAGTAATTTCATAGACATATATATCATAATCGCACAGTTGTGTCTTATCCGCACTGCTTTCTCATAAATAATAACATCAAATGGAGCTAACCTAGCTCGATTGAGGATCTCAGTCTCTCCTATGAGTTTCTAGACTTTCTTCATTTCACAACTCAACGTTTCCGGATTATACTTCTTCCAAAACTATAAATTTTTATTCATATTCATCTACAGACTTATACCTTATGTTTAATTCAAGCATTTCATTCAGTAATTACCATTGTGCCATGTCCGGGATGTATTGTCATCTAAGGTATACTGAATCACAACTCATGTAACTCTCTAATGTCAAGTCCTCAGAATAAATCGGGGGACTTCTATTAAGGTTTGGCTTCCCATTTTAATAGCAATGCTGTAAAAGCTACCTTCTTAATAGTAGTACTCCTTAAGAATCCACATAACCTTTTCAATTCATTTATCCAGTTTTCTATTATAACTGGATTCCTACCCCAGTAACTGATAATGGACTATCTTCCAAACTATCTCAATCTTTCTCTAAGTCACATTCATACCTTAATCATTATCATTATTATTGCACTGCTATCACTTGACCAAATAATGTCATCATTGTCTCCATGCCTTACTCTAATCTTACGAAGCGGACTTCAAAATTTTCAGTTAAACTGTGAGATGCACATTTAGATGAGAATTTGCAATATCTCTCGAGCCTATCTCTATGACCTCGAGAAACAGCTCCTTCTCGTCTACTAGTATGACTGTGATGCTAACCAGCCATACCTATTAGTTTTCCTTCCTTTAATGACACAATTTCCTCAGTACAAACACAACCAAGTATACTCATTTATATCTAAACAATGTATAGTAATATTGGGGATGTGAACTTTCCTAATTTTCTCTTACTCCAATCATCGACTCGTATCAGACCAACCTTGTTCTGATACCAACTTTTGTAACGACCCTTTTTATGGTACAATATGATCGGGCTACGAGTCGATACTGGATCAATATTGTGAAACTATCTACATAAACACATTTTTTGGTAACAATTTTGAACAAGAACCAATAAGGGAACTTTCCAATTAATTTGCATAACTGTTCTTTTACAAAATGATCACCGTTCACAATCCCCAGATATATTTTTCTATGCATTACTGTACTTCAAAATTTTAGATACAAAAGAATACTTAATCTGGGTATACCTTTGACGTAGAAGAATACTTTGCGAAGCTATGATTGTGCAAAGAACCCTACTTACAAAAGCGGTCTCAGCTACTGATGTGGCTTTGTGGGGAAAAGTAAGGAATGAACTCAACGTGCTCAGTAAGAAAAATATGTGGCAGATAGATAGATACACTATCTAAATATTTGCATAATATGTTTATTATGTAAAATATACAGTGTCATTGGCAATTCAGAAAAATTAGTGTTGAAAATCAATAATAGTTTCAATATCGATAGAATAAACATTGAACTGCAATAAAATAGGTTCTAAAACTTTATACGGTAGAATAAACGATTTTTCAACAGTAGTGCAGTTCATACTGTGTTCAGTAAATCAAATAGACGAAATAAGGCAGAACATGCTATAACAATAATCAGTATGACAAATGGCCAATGTCGGTGACTCCGACATCACTGATCAGGTGTGCTGGGATGTCAATCGTCGTGGAAGTGGTTAGCTATCCAAGCAGCTCACAATACAGTATGTCCAAATATCGATAGCACAATATAGCGTACTCACATGAGTGTTGCACGGTACATCGTACTCTATGGACCACAGTAACATTAGCAGTTCTGTAACAATAACAGTAACAGTTCAATAATAGTAACATTGTAGCATGATTAATCATCGTCTTTACCTCAAAATTAGTGCGAGTTAGGCCGTGCGATGCACAGTCAGCATGCGCTCAAGCACATCTTATCGGTATTAGTTTAACAATAGTTCATTTTCACTAAACCATTTATAAATTCAGTTCGGTACATAAAACAATTCAAAAGAGGTTAGCTCATCATTTTTTGGTTAAAAATCTCAGTGTGCAATATGTGACAATTAAGATTAGGGACTTTTCGATTAAAATCAATAATTAAAAACTATATTGATATCTATGTAAATAAATTTAATTTAATTTATAACGGTAAGGATAGACCGTTTAACTAAAGCTAAAGTTTTTCTATAAATTCGATAACTATAAAATCGGTCTAGAGTTTTCTACAATTTCGATAACTATAAAATTGGTCTAGGATTTTGTATCTACAATTCTAAAGAAAATACGTGTAAATATCACTAACAGCTCACAACAATTTTTCTTACCTCAGTGTCTGTCAGTAGTCCCTTATGTCTCAACATATGAGTCAGTTAGTCTGTTGTTGTAAGTCCGTTTCTTCTAGGGTTGCAGTAAATTACCAACCACCTAAATTAGTTATTATAGGCTAATTAGCTATCTGATATATCGTATTAAGCTTTTAAACTTGACTTATCTAATTAGAACATTTTTCTATGAAATAAGCTAGACATCTTTTCAAATTTCATTATTGCGTAGTCCTTACGATTTTACACTAAATCTAATGTCTTTCATGCCACCTTGTATATTTCCTTTTTCCTTCTACTATTTCGATTTTTTGCTGGCTCTTTTCCCCAGCTATTACTTCTCTTCACCTTTGCTTAATAATTGAACAAGCAGAATGACCCTTGTTTTTGTCTCTAACATCACCGAGAACAGCCTTGAAAACTAGCCCCCCTCCCCGACAACCACTTGTCACACACATTATTTATTTTCAATTCTTCTCGATTACTGAGGGCTCTAGTAGCAGCTCTCTCATCTTTACTCAATCTTGCCTTTCTGTTTTGGGGTTTAACGATACAATAGAATTAAGATTCAGTAGGAAGCCTTGAAGGAGAAAGCAACTGAGTAGGGACAACAACAGTTCAACAGAATTCAAGGAACTGTTGTAGGAAACCTCAAGCTCGATAATTTTAGGTATGCAGCGGGACAGCAGAAGCGACGAGCATCGACAACGGTGCAGCCCCTTACAAAAATGCAGGATGGTAGGTTGTGGGTGTGGCTCAAAAATTGTTATAGAATCGGCACAGCAGCAAAGCAATGACATAGAGCGCGACTTGGTGCAGGTTTAGTTTGTGGGAGTGCACAGGGAAACACAGTTGAAGACTCGGCAATGAGCTGGAAATGGTTACGCCAACCTTGCTTCCCCCATGGTCTTCTTCCTACCTTCTTCACCATTTAGCAGCAAAGAGTCCTGTTGCCTTTCGATTTTGTCTTGTACTTCCACGTTGAAGTTTGCTCAACTCTGTACCAAGGAACGATAGCTTCGGTTCTACTTCTCTTTGGTGACTACTTCAGCTTAACTCCACCTTGTCTCACTGGTTTCCTCCTCCTTGCTACCTCCCTCGTTTTCACTCTCATGTTCACTCTTCTCTTCAGTCTTTCTTTAATTCCTTCTTTTGTTCCTGGTTTTCAATGCAAAGAATGGAAATCAGGAAATGGGGAAGTGAGGGATGAGAGCCGAAAGTGATGAGGATTAATGGAGGGGTACTCTGCCTTGGACAGAGCAAGTAGAGAGGATCAGGTTTAGGTTGGAAATTTTTCCCCACCGATTTCCATGCCACCCTCCCCTGCTCTGACTTTCCTGAATGAAATGAATGAACATCATTTCATTCATTTAGCTGCTGTTTACAATAGCTAAATATTGGAAACTTGGGATTTGGGATTTCAGTTTGTCTTCATCACTCAATTCATTCAGTCAAACTACAAACAACTCTTCTGTTCTCTTGTCAACTTCATTGCCTGCTCATGTTTTAGCTTCGTTTTTCTTCTCTTGCTCCCACCGTATCTTTCTTTTCTTACACTGCTACATCAGCTAGCTTCAGACCATTTCTTTTCGTTTCATTTAATCTTTTCGTTTCTGACATTCTTCTTGACTTTCTTAAAAGCAGCTAGCATGGGAATTCGGGTGACTCTATGTAGCTACCGAGATGCCATTTTTCCCATTTGTTTTTGCTGGTCAGGTCACCATGTAAGACTCGTAAATTTCTATGTAATGTTTATGATTTCAGAATGTATAGACAAATTACATTATATATGAATCATAAAAAGTGAATGTTTTTAAGTTCTAAGTGTGGATGAAATGCAAAATGAGTATAGAAGCAATTGAATGAGAGTTTAACTTTGAAAATCTGAGAAAAATTTCAGCTAAAATGCTACAGATATATGGCAGATCGATCTCATTGCAAGAGCAGATCGATCTCATGCTAATGGGCAGATCGATCTCCTGCTTGCATTATCGAAATTCTGAAGGAGTTTAAGTAAGGGTAGATCGATCTCCCACCTTTGGAGATCGATCTCATAATGCGTTTCCTATAAAAACTGGACAGCTAAACCTGCATTTCACGATAAACAACTCATTTCCTCCATTTTTAACAAGTGACCTAGCTTTCTCACTCTAAAATCATCACTTTCCAATCAGTTTTGAGAGAAGATCCTTTGAGCAAAGTTGTTCCTAGTGAGGAAGAGAACAACATAGTCAAAGATTAGAAGTTTAAACCTTGGATTGAAGAAGAAAAGAGGTTTTCCCCCAATTTGGCAAAAAGAGGAAAAAAGTCAAGCTAAGTAAGATTTCAATACATCATCTTCTAGTATGTTAATCTAGACATTATGATGAGTGATTTGGTGTATATAATGTTGGCTGAAATGTTAATTTACATGCTTAAACAACCATGACCTAGAATGAGCTTAGTGAGAGAAAGTTGAAATGGCATAAAATTGATGATGATTTAACCATGTAGAGATGTTAGTAAGCATGTATAGATGATTTTAAGATAGTTTCATGAAATACATATGTTGAAAAAGATAAGGATTGATAATGGGCATAATAGATGTTTGATAAAATGCCAAAAAGAAGGAAAATGATGAACTTGAGGCATTGTAAGCTTAATGTCAGTTCAATATGAATCAATAGACTCGATGAGTCTAAAGGATTCTCGAGAAATGAAAAGAACAATCGAAATGGACTTAAGAGAGATTAGAGTCCAACAAGTTGTAGTGAGGCCATATTAATGTAAACGAACCCGTACATCGATTTGAAATCCATGCAAATGAGAATAGAGTATATTAAAGCATACTAATGTGAGTAGCAAATGCTTGCAGCTCTTGGCGACATAATTGGAGTCGATAAGACCGGATCACGAGCATTGGAAATCAAGGAAAGTGATTCAAGCGTGATTCAAGGTAAGGGATGTATACGAGCTATTAGAGGTAGCTATATGTATGTTTCTTACCTGTTGTGTGCAAATGAATGCTATAAAGTATATAGATATTGATCTATCTACGTGAAAGCTAAGTGAAAAGAAGAAGTTTATATGCATGACTTCAATGTCTTATTGTGAAAGGATGTTTTGCAAGTGTTTTGAGAAAGAGTAATAATAGACTGGCTCCTGTTTTTAGTAAATTGCATGAAAAGGTTTTAACGAGTGATTGAAGGGAGATTGCCCTCTCACTCATACTTAGTGAATGAAGTCATCTATTTCTTTTCTGTGTGAACTTGTGCTAGAGTCGAAGTGACAACAGTAGATTTACCAGCCTTGCTCGCACAACATTTTAAAAGGACTTTTGAGAAAAGGAAAAAAGGTGCTAGAGTTGAGTGAAGCTGTGTGATCCACTCGAGAGCTCGCACTATATTTTGGGAACCATGCTAGAGCCATCGAGTACTACTAAGTGATCATGCTCTGACTATGCTCGCATGTGACCCCCTCGATTTAAAGTGATTTTCAGCAAAATCGTGCTTGATGTCTTAGGTATGCTGTGTGCTCTTACGCTGAGTTGCTCGCACAAGATTTTATGAGCTCCACTATATGATGAAACAAATCGTTCTCGATGCCTTGGGTATTGCTATGTGATCTTACGTCGAGTTGCTCGCACGAGAGTTTATGAGTTTGCTATGTGATTAGTAAAACCGTGCTGGAGCAGTCGTGTATTGTTGAGTGATCTTGCACAGACCTGCTCGCGCGCGATTTTGAGACAATAGAAATGGGTGATAAGGATGCACGGGAGCACGATGCACCGTAAGCGTTAGCCATAGAGTACGATGTGCCGTGATATCTTAGTGATTCTGTGTGGGCTGAAGGGATGGTTGATCCGTCTCCCCAAGCATGGGATTCCCGTACACCTGATCAGTGTTGCTTGGAATCGAGACTATGACCATAAGTTCTTATATCTGTGTGATATGAAATTTTGTCACTACTGTGTGAGGTGACATGTGTCCCCCTGCTGTGTGATACAGGGTGATATGATATCCCATACTAGTCTCAAGTTATAAATTTGCTACGTGCAAAGAGATTTCTAAGTGTACTCTGTGTGAATTGAGAAAAAAAATGAAATGTATGGTTTTAAAGAGTATGCAGTGTGATTTCTGTGTGAATTGAGAAAGAAATATGCATATACCCATCTAGTGAATTAATGATTTTGCAATTGATGGAGGTTATTTTCAAAGTATGCATATCTTTTATAAGGAAAATAAATGTTTATATTTTCAACAATCTGTAGATAGTGTAGTTATCTACATGCTTTCATATTTCCTTACTGAGCGTGTTAGCTCACCCCCCTTATTTCCTCCTCCATAGATTCTACACAATAGTGAGTTACTGCAGTCGTCCCTATTATGGTGTTCTCCAACAGTACAGAGGTATACATTTATGAGAAAATTTTGTATCCTATAAAATTAATGCATAGTCTAGTTATCTTTTATACGAAAGGGATGTATATAATAGAAACTGATGTAAACGTTTCCGCATATATATATAAGAACAGTTTCTATATCATTAAATAAATTTTTAATTATGAATGGATGAGATGTGGATATGGATGTTGACTCACAGCCCAACTGTAAGTAGTAAGTTAAGTCACGAGAAGAGGGTTGTGACACACCATCATCATTCATTTCCATTACTTGCCGTGGGACATCATCACCACTCACATATATCTAACAATTATATATGTACTATTATATATGTATATATATATATATGTATATATATACGACCAACTTGCTAACATTTCCCTCGGCTTAATAGTTTTTCGGTTTGGTCCTCTTCAAATCTGTTTGGTGTGGGGCATTCGGGTTGGCTTCTTTGGAAGCCAGTCCTTGTTTTCTCTAAATGGTCTAGTGATAATAATACTATATAATTTTAATTATTGATAGTGTAATATTACATTGTACTTCACTTAGTATCATGTATTGTTTTGTACTTATTTTCACTTCAAAATTTAATATTTTATTTAATTAAATTCACCTTAGTCTCTTGTGTTAAATTCTGATTCTAATTAAATTTCCACCGGCGAAATCGTTATCAATTTTATTTATTAACTTGCTAATCATTGTTAAAACTGAATGCATAGAAATTCGTGGAGTTTACAGTTTATGCCTTGGAGCTACGCATAGTACAATAAAAATATATGATCACTTATGGTAAGTGACCCAAAAGTTTATCTTCACCATTTATCATTGACAATAATGGATTAATTAATCACTGTATGATGTGAAGCCCATGGAACAATATAATCCTTGTAAGGGAACTATAAAGGGTTATAATTATGATGATCCTTATGCTTAAGTAAGGGCTATGTTCCTAAAAATATTATTGGTTATCATACTATCAAGATAGGGCATTTATAATGCTCAAAGATTGTCACATGCTAAGCTTCCCTACTTGTGAAGTAAGTAACCAATCTCATAGGTTGACATATAAGGATCTTTGAGGATAACATGTGGGTGTTTATAAAAGAATAAGTTCTCTAAAAATGATCCCACTGTGAGAGCTCCATTTGGTAGTGTCACTTAAGTGTAAGAAAATGCTCTCACGTGTTAGTAATGTAAATAGTCCTTTTGTCACACCCTACTTCCAGGTGTCCTTTATCCAAACTTACTCAACTATGGTTGGGCTGTGAGGCGATGCGATTACTAAAGTTCTTTGAATTTACAGCGAAAATATTTAAAATTTAATTCACACTCCCAGGTGTGTGTAAATATACAAAGTTAATTGTATAATAATATCTTTACATATCATCCCTATAAAACTGTTACATTTCTTAGGTATAACTGTGCGATACATCAAGATAGATACAAAATACACGTGTATACAATTCTTATACCTTTACAACTGGCGAGAGCTATTCAACTCAAAAAGAAATCTAGAGACCACCACTCTCATAATTCTCAGTACCTGGAGGGGGAAAATAGTAGGTTGAGAAAACCACAGCTCAGTAAGAAAATGTATGCTAGCAGGTAGATATCGTACTACCTACATAGCCCATGCATGTATGAAACAAAACCATGTTTTCATTATAAATGGAAATGTCATCGGAAAATGCAGTAAACATATATTTTTCATTTGACATTTTCATGAATATAAATATTTGACATTTCCACTTGAAACATGTTTCATAAAACAGTGCTCTCACGGCACAAGTGATTAAATCGGAGATTTATCAAATACACAAGAATCTCTTTCTTGTCTCAATCATTTCTTTTTCCTCAAATCTCTTTTTTTTTTAGATTGTCTTTGTTTTCTTGAATCTCTGAGACAGGCATGAAATTTTCGGCAATCAAATATCCACGACATATGACCATAGTCAGTGATCTCAAGCCTCACTGATCAGGTGTGCATAGGACATCACTTCGCCTGAAGGGTGATGGGTCAGTCCTACCCTCTGGTTCATCTCAATCAACCTCATCTCCTCATATACTCATAGTATAAGGTACGCCATGTGTCATCTACGCGATACTCATACTCACGTGCACCCAGCACGATACATAGTATACCAACGGACAACTATACAATACTACGTACGACTGTGGACCCAAGTCCATACTCCAACTCTGATGGACTTTTCATCCTGAACCATGTCTCATATATCAGGCGAGCAAGCAGCGTGATAGACAGTCATCGCAAGGCTCCAACGTGGTACGATTTATCGTTAAGGCCCAACCTATTCAAAGGTCGTCGGCTGCCATCCCTTTGGGTCCCAAACCCCCAAGTTTACCTCAACTCATTAAAACATGTGCGAGCATTGCTCCAACACTTTTCTCAAAACCATCGTACGGGTTAAATTCCAGCAGGCACATCAAAAGCATAAAATTATGTGCGAGCTAACACTCCAGCGCATAGTCAAGTCATTAAAACGGGTGTGAGCTAGAACTCTAACACCAATCTCATCTCAAATCCGATAGATGACTATTTTCTCTTTTTAAAACTCAAAACATGTTTATTTATGCAGTATGCCTCTTCATGCTAGAACATGTAAAATTAGCCAACCTACCATCATCATTTCTCAATCACCAATATCGATACAAAATTTGAGAAAAACATTAAAAACATGCATATCATGCTATTTCCTTACCCCATCCCATTTCTTAATACATATATATCATAGTATATTTCATGCTTCCATATCATTTCATATAATTGTAGTGTCGTACTAATTCTAGCGATATATCTACAAAATTGTCGTAAAATACGTACGAACATCTCTATAGTTAACACACAGTCCCTTACCTCGAATCGCGCTTGTATCCCCTCTGTCACGTTTGCTCTGTTCGTGATCCGGGTTAGCCGTGTTCCACGTTCTTTCGAGCTACACGTACAATCATTAAGTTATTTTCTTTTCCCTCTTCTAAGCCTCTACATTGTCATTTATTTATTTATTCATACTCCTCAACCCATTAAATCACATTTCATCTTTCTCACAATCTCATTATACTTCCCTTAATCTTTTCCCCATTTCTCATGGATTTTCTCTCCATAAACCCCTTTCAATATCACTCATTCATCACTACACTCATCATTTCTAACCATATTTCACATCTCATTCAACTCATACAATGTCTAGAATCCATATTTAGAGCTTGAAGGTTGAAGAGCTTACCCCTTTACTTAGCCAAACTTGTGGTAGCCACAATTCCTTCTCTTAATCACACTAATGTATGATTTTTAGATATGTTGTTCTCATTTCTTTAATGAACAACTTTTCCTTCTTGAGCTCCTTCAGATTCTGACTGCAAGGTAGTGACTTTTAGAGTGAGAAAACTGGGTTTTTGAGAGAAAATGGCAGGTGAGGTTTTGTGGGAGAAGAGTTCTGAGTTTTCATCTCAATCTCGTGCTCTTTTTATAGATGCAAAGACATGAGATCGATCAGGCCCTTGTGGAGATCGATCTCTGTAAGGTTTGGTAGTCCTTTTTACAAAACATAACCACTACAAGATCGATCTTCTTCCACGATGAGATCGGTCTGTCGAAGGTAATTTTCCTCTTGGATATTGATCTGCCCCTTGTAGGAGATCGATCTGTTATTTACAGAACCTTTAAGGAGATCGATCTGTCTAGCTTTGAGATCGATCTATTCTCAAACAGAGAGTTAAGGAGATCGATCCTTTTGCCTTAAAATCGATCTTCTCATCACAGAATGTCTAGCAGATCGATCTGGCTCCATTGGAGATCGATCTATCTTGTCCCATTACTCAAAATAAGGTCATTTTGGCTCTTCTAGATCAATCTCTCATCCCATGAGATCGATCTGTCATTCATATTTTCAGATTTTAGTGCAGTTTTCTGCAGCAACTTCATTCAAAACCTCCTTAATTTGCTGTCATAGTCATTTTCTCATTCATCCCTCCTTGAGACTTGAAAATGGCATCTAATCACACTTAGTACATATTAAAACTTGTGGGAAATCTTTGTATAACCAAATATATACAATATATAACTAAATGGAAGTGCATAATGTGAGACCCCGTACATGTATAGCTAGGTATATAGGAACATGGGAATGTAAATAAAATCATAAGTATGATGATACATTGTAATGTGAAGTATATGCAATGTAAGTTCATAAGATTATGTACGCGCTTGTAATAAGAATTGTGATTATACGTACAAGTTGCATTATGCATGAGTAGGAGGAAATAAACTTGAACACGAGAAGAATGTGATCGAAATGGAATATGAGTGGTATAGTAAAATGGAAGGAAAGATTTACATAGGTGTATATTTCCATTCGAGTAATATCGTGCATATTTGGTTATACAAAGATTTCCCACAAGTTTTAAAATACATTGAGTGGGATGGGATGACATTTTTAAGTCTCAAGGAGCGATGAATGAGGAAAGGACTATGAAGGTAAATTGAGGAAGTCTTGAAAGGAGTTGTTGCAGAAAAACTGCAGGAAATCTGGAATTTGTGAAGGCCAGATCGATCTCATAGGATGAGAGATCGATCTGGGAGAGCCAGAATGCTCTTATGTGAGTAATGGAAGGGAACAGATCGATCTCCAAAGGAAGCAGATCGATCTCTTTAGCTCTCGGGTTGGAAGCAGATCGATCTCCCCTAAGACCAGATCGATCTCCTTAAGCTTCTGTTTGACAGCAGATCGATCTCTAGCCTCGACAGATCGATCTCCTGCCTTTAAAACGTCTTAGAAAAGAGGGATTTTAGAGGACCAGATCGATCTCCACCCAAGGGAGATCGATCTCATCAAGTCAAAACTATAAATAGGAGCAGTTGGATCTGCAGAATTTCGGGATAAACCATTTCCTCTCACTTCAACTCAAAGAAAACTAGCTTTCTCACTCCTAAATCCAGCCATTTTCAGTGAGATTTAAGGAGAGTCTATTAGAGACAAAGTTGTTCACAACAAAAAGAAGAACAACATAGTCTAGAGGCATTTCCCCATTTGATGAATTGAAGAAATAAAGGGCAATCCTAATTGGAGCAAGAGGAAATCCAATGAGGTAAGTTCTAATGCGCAAATCCAAGTACATTGGTTTAGTTAATGATTATAAAGATATTTGGGTGTGCATATTGTGGATAGAACTACCTAGAATGGTATGAGATGAATATAACTTAGAAATAGTCAAGTGTGAGAAAGTGGAATGTAGAGGTGTTAACGATAAATGAGATATCTTGAGTGGATGATTATGTTGTGGGAATGGTTTGGACATGTTGGTATTGGGATAAAATTGTGAGATTTACCACAAAGGGTAAAATATGTATTTAAGGCATTGGATAAATGATTAGTTGGGTAAGAGTTAGAAACGTTAACTCGAGTGTTTGATGGATGAATTTCAGTTTCGGATGATACGCCGGAGCAAGTCGAGATGAGAACGCAAGAAGCATAAAGGCGGATAGTTGCACACAAGTAAAACGAGGTAAGGGACTGTGTGTTAGCTATAGAGATGTTCGTACGTATTTTACAGCAATTTCGTAGATATATTGCTCGAACTAGTACGATATTATAATTCTATGAAATGATATGGAAGCATGAAAAGTACTATGATGTATATATGTGTTGAGAAATGGGATAGGGTAAGGAAATAGCATGATATGCATGTTTTCAATGTTTTTCTCTATTATACATTAATCTTGATGATTGAGAAACGTTGATGATAGGTTGGCTAATTTTACATGTTTTAGCATGAAGAGGCATGCTGTATGAATAAACATGTTTTGAATTTTAAAAAGAGAAAATAGCCATCTATCAGTTTTGAGATGTGAATTGGTGTTGAAGCGCTAGCTTACACCCGTTTTAATGCCTTGATGTACCGTGTTGGAGTTTTAACTCGCACGAGGGTTTTGAGAAAGTGCGGGAACTTTGCTCGCACCTGTTTTATTGAGTTAAGGTAAACCTGGGGGTCTGGGACCCAAGGGGATACCAGCCGACGACCATTTGAACGGGCTGGGCCTTAACGATAGATCGTACCGCGCTGGAGCTTTGCGTTGACTGTGTGTCACGCTGCTTGCTCGCCTGGTATATGAGACATGGTTTAGGATAAAAAGTCCATCGGAGTTGGAGTATGGACTTGGGTCCACGGTCATACGTAGAATAGTGTAGTCACCCGTTGGTATACTATGTACCGTGCTGGGTGCACGTGAGTACGAGTATTGCGTAGATGACACACGACGTATCTTCACCGTGAGTATACGAGGAGATGAGGTGGATTGAGATGAGCCGGAGGGTAGGACTGACCCATCCCCCTTCAGGCGAAGTGATACCCTGTGCACACCTGATCAGTGAGGCCTAGGATCACTGACTATGGCCATATGTCGTGGATATTTGATTGCCGAAAATTTCATGCCTGTCTCAGAGATTCGAGAAACAGAGATAATCTCAGAAAAGAAAGAGAATTGCGGAAAGAATGATTTGAGAAATGAAAGAGATTTCGTGTTTCTGATAAATCTCTAATTTCACATTCGTGCCGTGAGGGCACTATTTATGAGCATGTTTTAAATGGAAGCTTGATACTCATTTTACACGAAAATGCTATTGAGAAATATATGTTTAAATGCATTTTTCATATGATATTTCCATTTATAACGAAAACATGGTTTTGGTTTATGCATGCATGGGCTATGTAGGTAGTACGATATCTACCTGCTAGCATACATTTCCTTACTGAGCTGTGGTTTGCTCATCCCACTATTTTTCCCCTCCAGGTACTGAGAAGTAAGAGAGCGGTGGTCTCTAGATCTTTTGTGTTAAATAGCTCCCGCAATCCGCAAAGGTATAAGATTTGTATACACGAGTATTTTGTATCTAATATATTCTATCGCACAGTTATATCTTGGAATTGTAAACAGTATTATGGGGATGAAATGTAAGCACATGGTATTTATACAATTAATTTTGTGTATCTACACACACACACACCTGGGAGTGTGAAATAAAACTTTAAATATTCCGCTGTAAATGAATGAATTTTTAGTAATTGCATCTTCTCACAGCCCAACCGTAGTAGAGAATGTATGGATAGAAGGGTTCACAAAAGCGGGGGATGACACATAACTTATGCAATTTCATTCCATTTTACTCCAATACTCATATTCCATTCCACTCACATTCATTATATATCAAAGTCCATTTCTTCATGTTCATTTTTAATGAAACTTGTGCGTACATCACAACTCTTATTACAAGTGTGTACATTAATCTTATGGACTTTATATCCATATGCTTCACATTACTAGTACATTACCATACTTCACAAATTCATTTACATATGTACCAGGTTAAACCTATACGGGGTCTCACATTCTCCCCCAGTTAAAGAATTCGGTCCTCCGAATTGAACCAAGTCTATTCCTCAAAAAGTTGGGGATATTTCTCTTTCATTAGGTCCTCCAATTCCCATGTGTCTTCTTCCGATGTATGATGTTGCCACAAAACCTTAACTAATGGAATTGTCTTGTTCCGCAACACCTTCTCTTTTCTGTCCAATATCCGGATTGGTTCCTCCACATACGACATATCCTCCTTGAGCTCCAATGGCTCATAGCTAATTACATGTATTGGGTCCGGATAGTACTTCCGAAGCATAGAAACATGGAAGACATTGTGGACTTCCGCTAGCTCAGGTGGTAAGGCTAGCCTAAATGCTCCATCTCCCACTCTATCCAAGATCTCGAAGGGACCAATATAACGAGGACTTAGTTTTTCTTTCTTCCCGAACATCGTTATTCCCTTAGAAGGAGATACTTTCAAAAATAAAAACTCGCCCACATCAAACTCAAGTGGTCTCCGTCTCCTGTCAGCGTAGCTCTTTTGTCGACTTTGAGCTGTTCGCGGCCTTTCACATATTATCCGAACATCCTCGGAGGCTTGTTTAACCAGATCGGGAGCGAGCAACTGTCTGTCACCAACCTCTTCCCATCCAATGGGCGATTGACATCTACGACCGTATAGTACCTCATAAGGGGCCATACCAATACTTGAGTGATAACTATTATTGTAGGCGAACTCAATTGATGGCAAGTTGTCACGACCCAAATTACCTAAAAATCATAGTAAATTTTTCACTTTTTCATTTATTATTTAATTTTTACATTTCTCTCATCGTGACCATCCTACAACACAGTTGCGCTATGATTCGGTGTTAGTCACCTCTCACCTAAATACCATTCCATTTCCATATTCACATTCATATATCAGAGTTTACAATTCTTTGACTTTAAATAAATACATACCCAATGGTATTTATAACTCTAGATCCCCGACATCATATCCGTTTACAGTACTGTGCATTACATATTTAGATACAAAACCATACAAATGTGTATACCTGTCTCTCGATGGGAAGCAGCGGATACCAAGCATGCAAGTCCTCAGCCGCTTAATAACTATTGTAAGTGCTCTGAAAAGATGAGAAAATAAGGGGGTGAGCAAACCACACGCTCAGTAAGGCAATTATGCAAGTAAGTAGATAGCTCCACTATCTACATGCTCATAATGCCATGCCCTTAAATCCATTTCTTTTCATTAAAATTTCACGCACAAAATCATGCATATTTCAATGCCATAGTTTATCAA
This sequence comes from Firmiana major, assembly GCA_033439115.1. Taxonomy (NCBI): domain Eukaryota; kingdom Viridiplantae; phylum Streptophyta; class Magnoliopsida; order Malvales; family Malvaceae; genus Firmiana; species Firmiana major. The sequence continues at coordinate 45,734,371 of CM065896.1, read as the reverse complement.
AACTATTTGTGCATATAGAAATCATATAATTCATGCATCAAAGACATTTTATGTGACATCATTAAATCATAATGAGCATGAAGTAAAACACGATCATGCATTCTTTCATGTCATGTAAGACAAATCATGAATTTGAAATGAAAGCATGGAAAACATCATCATGCTACTGCATTTAAATCAATTCATTAAAACTGCAGTAAAAACTAACCCTTCCGGGTCAATCATCTCATAAAACAATTCAATAAAATTCTTTATAAAACTTCAGTTATAAAACCACCCTTATTTTAGGGTCACATATCATAAAATCATCTGAAATCTCGTATCACAGTATAAAATCATAAAATCGGGGGCCTGACCCCTCCCTCGGGTCTACTCTGGTCTATCAACCAATAGTTATATCATGTGAGACATGTAATTGATTATATCAGTAACATCTAGGACTATGGACATATCCTAGTGATCCCTGGCAACACGGTACCTAGTGTGCGGGGTATCACACCTGAAACGAGAGGTGGGTCGTCCTACCCGCCAAAACAGCATAACACCAGGATTGCGAGGGCAAGGCTTGCTGCCTCGTGGTTAATGCCACTCCACTCCAACAATCCCCACAGTACAACGTACTCCGTGTGATATACACGGTACAACATACTCCGTGAACCCAAGCTCAATCAGGGGTGCCTGCAATATGTCTTATCCACTCATATCATCTCTGTCTCAGTATGCACGTGTGAGCATATCATCTCACTGTGACACACAGTTTACAGGAGGCTCCAACACAGCTATATGCATGTAATATAAATCCCTGTGCGAGCGAAGCTCAAGCACGGCTCCATGCATAATCATGATATCAGAAAATCTCGTGCGAGCTAAGCTCTAGCACGGTGTCATGAAAATCAGTAAAATCTGCGTACGAGCAGCACTCCAGTACGACTTAAACTGATTATAAATTCAAGTAAAATCCACGTACGAGCAATGCTCTAGTACGGATATGTATAAAAACTCAGTGAAAATCTCGTACGAGAAAAATTCCAGTACGATTTTAAAATGAATTATAAAACCATATAATACTTTGTGCTAGCAACGCTCCAGCACAAATGAATGCTTAAGTAAATCAAAACTTCGTACGAGCAATGCTTCAGTACGGCTTTATGCATAAATACATCAAATCTCGGGCGAGTTACACTCCAGCACGGTTTTATGCAATATCAAATCAAAACAGGATGCGAGCTAAGCTCCAGCATCTCTCATGCATGTCCAATCATTAAAACTAGTGCGAGCAATCGCTCCAGCACCATTTTATGCATACCACGACAAATCAAAACATGTCAAAACATGTCAAAACAGAGTGCGAGCTAGGCTCCAGCAGCTCTCATTTCACAATAATAAAAATCAGTGTGAGCACCATGCTCTAGCACATTTCATACATATGATGTCACACAAGTCAGTGCGAGCAACCACTCAAGCACATTTATGCACATTCACAAACGCAGATATAGTGTGAACTACGTGTCGGCACTATCTGTTTCCATATAAACTTGATAGTTGGCCTATTTTCCAAAGAAATTTTCATTTAAATATAAATAACACTTACGTAGTGTTATCATGTGAAATTCATGTAATTACTGGCCAATCTGTCGATTTGCTTTGATTAAAACCAATAAAATTCCTTAATCATAAAATTCCTTAAATCATGCATTTCATGCTTTCATCATCCTTAGGTGAACTTCCCTCAATAGGGGTAAAATAGTCTTTTCACCTATTTCGATCCTTAAAATCATTTAAACCACTTTGAGGATCATTACACAATAACAGTGTATACATACAAAATCAGTGTATACAAAAACTATTAAAATACGCGTAGCTACCTCTAGCTACTCACACAATTCCCTTGCCTCATTTTCTGTACAATCTGACCTTTCCACGATGTCTCGTCATGCAGTCCGATTTGCTCCCAATCCAATCTTTGGAACTGCGGATACACATTCATCAAGTCAATTACAATACAATTTAATTGTATTTCATATTTTTTGGGCATAATTTAAATCATTGGGCCCGATTGCACCTTAATGGGCCTTAATGGGCCTTAAGCCCGTTTACCACACTTACTATTTACATTATCGAGCCCTATTGGGCTCATTTGGCCCATCAATAATTATTGGACCTCGTTCTAAATGCTCGGATATCTCAATTAATTATTTAGAACAATTTATTCAATTTTTTTGAATTTAATTCATTTATGCGGAAATTAAATCCGAAATTCATCAACACGCATAACAATGTAAATTGTCGTAAATAAGGGTTACTTACCCGAGATTCCATGATCATACACAAATCGAGGCTGTCTCGAGCTCTCGGTTGATGCCAATTGTTGAGCTACACAATTAAATATATTTTCGGGTAAACTTTCAGTCGATTATTTACCAAATAAAATATTTCAAAATTTAAATAGGTCAATTCGACCGCTTACCGACTTACCCGAAGCTCGATTGCATCACTGAAATTTTTCTTAATTTTTTCTCTTTTTCTTTTTCCCTTTTTCTTCCTTTTTCCTTTTCTTTTTGGCTGAACCGGTCCGGTCCGGTTCAACCCAGTTCAGACCGCCGGTTCGGTCCGTTTCGATTTGGCTGGTTCAATCCGGTTCGATCGATTCAGTCATCATCTAGTCGTTCCGCCGCCGTCCGGCCAGTTCTCCGATCGATTCCACCGCCATTCGGTGCGCCATCGCCTGGGCTTCCAAAATCGGGCCTCGGTGTCTCTCGAATCGGCGCCGATGGCCGCCGATCGACCTTTCTTCTCCGCGGCCTCTCCTTCGTTTTTCGACGTTTTTCGGTGACTTCACCGCGCGTCGCGACTGCCGGTGGTTCCCCCGAGGTCTGTCACCCTTCGCCGATCCTCGCCTGGGGTCCTTGGCCGCCGGTGGTGGCTCGTCCGACAAATCTCTTCCTTAGTTTCGGCTTCCGTTCTCCCTTTCGCCATTTGCTTTCTGTTTTCCCGATTCGTTTTCATTTTTTTTACATTTTATTTATTTATTTATAATTTATTTATAATATTATTTTATTCATTAAAATAATATTAAAATCCACAAATATCTTAAAAAAATTATATTTTATTCATTTCTTCAATAAATGAATTTCTCAGTTCGATTTTACCTTTTCGGTATATTTTTCAATTATTTTCGGGATTATTTTTCGATACGAAAATTCTGGTTTATTCCAATAAATTCACATCTTGATCAATTTAATCCGAAATTTAATTATTTCTTCGTTATTGATCAAGATTTCTCAATCCCATATTTTTAATTAAATTTCTTATCCCGATTAATACCGAATTTCGATCTTTTGACCGTTTTGCCCTTGCACGTGTTCGAGAATTCCATTTCAGTCCTTTTGCATTTTTAGATGCACTCGAAAATTTCTATTCATTCCCTTTTGCTCTTACGATAAAAAATTCGGGTCTTACACAAGTGATCGTCCCATAAGCCTCTAAAATCTAGCACACACGCTCTCAATATATCCTCCAAGGTCTGTATAGTCTTCTTCGACTGACCATATGTCTGAGGATGAAAAGCGGTGCTAAAGCTCAACTGGGTCCCCATCGCTTCCTGAAAATGTCCCCAAAAGTGGGAAGTCAAGCCGGCATCCCGATCAGAAACAACACTCACTGGGACTCCATACAATCTCACTATTTCTCGCACATACAGGTTCGCCAGTGCACTCAATCTATCTGTAGATCTCATGGCTAAAAAGTGTGCCGATTTCGTTAACCGATCAACTATCACCCATATAGCATCATGGTGCTTACGGGTTCTCGGTAACCCCATCACAAAGTCCATGGTGACGTGCTCCCACTTCCATGTCGGTATCGATAGAGGTTGCAATAATCCTCCTGGTCTCTGGTGTTAAACCTTTACTTGCTGACAAGTGAGACATCTAGCGACATACTCATCTACGTCTCTCTTCATTCCAGACCACCAATATATCTTTCGGAGATTTTGATATATTTTACTATTCCCCAGATGTACTGTATATCTTGATGAGTGAGCCTTTGATAATATCAACTTTTTCAGCTCTAAATCTTTAGGAACACACATTCTATTTCCGAACCTTAGTATTCCATCTGAACTCATTTCAAATTACGTACCCTTACCCTTCTGAATTTCGCTAATCATATTAATACACCATTGATCAATTTACTGAGCTTGTCAGATTCTCTCAATTAACTCCGGTTCTAATCTCAAGCTAATAATAATCCTATAGCTGTCAATCTTAGTTAGGGTCATATCCAGACTAAGGTTCGTGAATTGCTCCAACAACTCGTGTTCTCTAACCATCATATGCGATGCCAACCCGAGACTCTTCCTACTCAATGCATCGGCAACCACATTTGCCTTCCCCGGGTGGTATAAGATCTCACAATCATAGTCGTTGAGGAGTTCTAACCACCTTCTCTGTCTCATATTTAACTTATTCTGTGAGAATAGATGTCACGCCCCGAAAATGCAGTAGGGCAAATTTAAAACTTTTTACTCATTAATTCACAATTAAGGGTGCATTCCTGTGCAGTGTCATACATCATCATAGTTATCATGCCTCAGGATCTTATCATAATATAGTGTATATTGTATCATATACATTACTCAATTTCAAGTTAATTAATCCTAATACATCCCATACAATATTGTACATAAAGTGTCTGCAATTACAATAATCGTCTGGGTACATGAAAAGATAAAAGGTACCTCAAAATACAATATATATGGCCTGGAGCTCAAGTCCTCCACTAGCCACTACTCCGTACGTCGCAGGGAGATCCTTTTTCACTTGAAGAACTCTGGGGGGAAAGAAAACAGGGTGAGCTTCTAAATCGCTCAGTAAAGGGGGTAAGGAACTCATTTCATAAACCAAAATGCACATCACAAAATGTTTATTTGTATGTGAAACTCATTTGAAAACCATAGCATGAAAGTACTCAAAACGACATTCTAATGTCTCAAGTCATGTGAAAACATGAAGTAAAAAGGCTCACTCTAGAGCAATAACAAAGCATGTGAAAACAATGCGATAAACGCTTTCTCAATGAACGTGATAAAATCACTGAAATAGTAATGCACGTGGCACAGCCACTAAACACACGTGGCATAGCCACTGATTTAAATTCACACGTGGCATAACCACTAATTTAATTTCGCACGTGGCATAGCCACTAAACACACGTGGCATAGCCACTGATTTAATTTCACACGTGGCATAGCCACTGAATAGGGTTTCACGTGGCAACGGCCACTAATTAGGGGTTCTCACGTGGCAACGGCCACTAAATAGGGTTTCTCATGTGGCAACGGCCACCAAATGGGGTATCACGTGGCAACGACCACCAATGGGGTTTCTCACGTGGCAACGGCCACCAAATGGGGTATCAAGTGGCAACGGCCACCAATGGGGTTTCTCACGTGGCAACGGCCACTAAGTATACGTGGCACAGCCACAGAATGGGTTATTCGCACGTCACCAAAACGGAGAAGAAATTGGGCTTACATGCTACCAGAGCAATGCCCGGTGTGTACTCAAAATTACACACCTAAGTATTATCACACAAGACTGGTTTGCCTTCACGTAGAACTCATAGTGGTTTTTCTCTCATAAAACTCATTTGAAAACTGTTTTGTACTCAACACAAAACATAATAAAACCGAGTTCCAACCGGCAAAACAAGCACACATTTCTCAAATCTCGATATTGCCTTAACGTAGAGCCCAATTCATTACTCACACAAATTCGACGGTTTATAAAGCAATTTCACACTCAGCTTATAAACGCATAAAACAATGGGCTCCAACCGGCTATAAAAATCGTGTGCAATTATAACTCAACACAACACTCAACATGCTTGTTTTATAAACCACAAATCATGCTATAATAGTTTACAAATCACATACACAAATGGTTTAGATTTCCCTTACCTCTTTGCACCTCGTATAGTGCAATCGTTTCCCCCGTATCACGGACTAGCCTCGCATTCCACTCTGGAACTCCCGAGCTGTCCAAACGATATTAAAACATCAATACTCAACTATCACATAAACCTCAATTCTAAAAAATCGAGCATAATTGCTCATAACGCCTCAAATCTCTCGATTCTCGTAACTCTACCCTAAACTACAACCTCATTCACAATATCTCAACGTCCTACATTTCTCATGTCAAATCATCTACGCTAATTCACCACATTGTCTAAATTTCCATTTATAGCTCAAAATTCCCAAAATTACCAAAATTGCTAAATATCATAATCACTCCAACCACATTGCAATTTCATCAATCCCTAATCATTTCTCAGCTATTTCAACGCAATGACAACCACCAATATCATCAAAATCAGCTCAAATATCAAGATCGAGGTTTAGAAATTACCCAAAGCTTGTGAGACGCACAACCCACGCCTCGATCCGATTCGTCCTTCAATTTCCAAGTATGTTGTTCTCCCTTTGATGAGGAACAACTTTTCTTCTTGCCACAACTCTTGATTTGGCCGGAAATGGGTGTTTTGGATGAGTGAGAAAGTTAGGTTTTCGGTGGAAATGGGGTTGGAAGAGAGAGAAAGTGAGTTTGCAGGAGAAAAACAGGGGTTCCTTATATAGGCTGAGGGTAGGAGATCGATCTGTTGAGGGGTGAGATCGATCTGCGTTTGAATTTTTGGGGACGATCTGGGCAATTTTATGCCTAGGAGATCGATCTGTCGAGGGGTGAGATCGATCTCTGTATGGCTTTATGAGATCGATCTGCTCCTAAGGAGATCGATCTTCTCCTAAACAGAATCATTTGGAGATCGATCTCTTCCTCATGAGATCGATCTTCTCTCAAACAGAATCATAAGGAGATCGATCCTCTTCCATTGGAGATCGATCTGCTCCTCAAATTCCTCCTTCCTCGTCATTTTTAACTCACCAGATCGATCTCTCCTTCTCCCAGATCGATCTGTCCTCATACTTCATGCTTATTTTACACACTTAACATATAAATCTCCAATTATAATTCCCACAATTCACTTAGCTTAATAAATTACACTTCAAATTCTTATTACATCATTAAAATATGTCTGAAATTCTCAGATCTCACAATAGATACTTTAGACTCTTGTGATCCGTAAAGATCTAAAATCTCTCACCATACAAGTAGTGGCGCCATATCTTCAATGCGAATACTACGGCTGCCAACTCTAAATCGTGAGTGGGGTAGTTCTTCTCATGATCATTTATCTGTCTAGATCTAAAGCTATTACCCTTCCATCTTGCATCAAAACACAGCCTAGTCCTTGATGCAAAGCATCTATATACGCCGAGTAGTTTTCTAAGCTGTTACGGATGATAAGAACTGGCACGGTAGTTAATCTGCGCTTAAGTTCCTGAAAACTCCTCTCACAAGCTTCATCCCATATAAACTCCACACTCTTTCTAGTAAGACGTGTCAATGGAGCAGCCAATCTAGAGAAACCCTCTACAAATCTCCTTTAGTAACTTGCCAAACCCAGAAAGCTTCTGATCTTTGTGACTGCCCTGGGCTATTCCCACTGAACAACGACCTCGATCTTGGATGGATCTACTGACACCCCATCCTTCGATACAACATGGCCTAAAAAGGAAATCTGCTCTAACCAAAAGTCACATTTATTAAGCTTGGCATATAACCTTCTCTCTCAGAGGGTTTGCAAAACAATCCTTAAGTGCTGCTCATGATCTTCTCTGGACCTTGAATACACTAATATATCATCAATGAAAACAATCACGAATTGGTCCAGGTATGACTTGAATACTTCATTCATTAGAGCCATAAAAGCTGCTGGCGCATTTGTCAACCTGAAAGGCATCGCTAGGAATTCGTAATGACCATAGCAGGTGCGAAAAGCTGTCTTGGGCACATCCTCCCTCCGAATCTTAATTGATGATACCCAGACCTCAGATCTATCTTGAAAAAGATCTGCGCTCCCGAAGCTGATCTAATAGGTCATTGATGGGCGGCAAGGGATATTTATTCTTAATGGTAGCCTTGTTCAACATCCTATAGTCAATACACAACCTAAGGGTTTGCAAAACAATCCTTAAGTGCGCTCCCAAAGCTCCCCATGGTGAGATGCTCGGTCTTATAAACCCCTTATCTGACATATCTTGCAACTGTTTGCTTAACTCCTCTAGCTCAACTGGAGCCATCCTAAAATAATTGGGCTTGGCCCATTGGACCTCTCGGCCACATGCCATGGCCAAGAGCATCCCATGTCGTCGGTCACACCATGGCATGTCTTCCATGTCCATTTGTTTAGCCAATTTCACTTAAGCATTTTCACAAACACTTGGTTGGCAATGTTCTTAAGCTTTACATAGTTCATTTAGGCATTTTATCAAACACCTTGATTGCCAACTACATACATGTATCAATTAATCACATTGATTAATTCTAAGTATACCATAATCATTAACACATGTATATCATCTCATTTGTACCTTAAAATCATACGTGCATTCATCAATATTTCACTACTCACTCTCGGTCTAACCATGATCATAGTGATTTCATATGTTTCAATGCTTAAAACATATACCAATATAGTTAAAATCATTCATACATTAACATATATGAATTTGAAAGCTTGAAAATATACCTAGTATTTGTGTTCACACTTGGTCGAAACTTTGGAGCCTCACAGTTTGCACACTATGGCTTCTTGATAGCCAATTTCAACATATGTCACTCTCCTCTCAATTTGGAACAACTTTCATGAAGGTTGCAAGTTCCAAATATGCATAAATCCTAGTGATTTCTAGTGAGAGAAAGCTTGGATAAATGTATTTGAATGGTTTTTTCTTCTAGCCGAGAATGGTATGGTGAAGATGATAATGGTGTGGCTGATTTTATAAGCCATTAACTTAACCATTAAGCCTTACTTTCCAGCCATTATAATTGACTTCCTAAGGTTTAGTTATGAGTCACCTAATGAGTCATCTAATGAGTCATAGTTAGCTTTAACTAAGGTTAGATATTTAATCCTAATGGGCCTTACAATTGGGCCTCTCAGTTTGGGCTTTCTTAATGGGATTTCGGACTGAAATTTTTACTATACCTCGAGCCTTTAATTGTCTAAATATTTAACCTATCAATTGGTCCAACAATTCGGTCTAAGGGACCTGAGAATTTCGATCTACATTTAGTATACCTTAATGGGCTTTAAAATCTTCATTTCAGCCCATTACGTTTTTATCCATTAAATTTAATCTGAAATCCTTCCGAATAAATTTTTCTTACTTCCGAGGATGATTATCTTGTATTCTGACCAAAAATATTTTTCCCAAATTTTTCTCCATACTTAGGTTGATTTTTAACCATGGTTAGTCAACTATGGTAAAAGTCTACTTTTCTTAACTATAGTTGACTTTTTCCCTAATCATTGATCACGTTGACTTTTTTTCAAAATTTCAAAAGTGTCATATCTTATGTTTTACACTCTCGTCTTTACGTTTTAGCTGTTTTCGATAGGTAAATACACCCAAAATACCTTAAATACCTCAACTCGCTAAAAATGTCTGTTTTACCCTTTTTAGCTTTTACTCTTGTTCTCTATGTTCGAGACTAAATAAAACTGACTTTCCTTCATGAGCTCTCTATATTTTCTCATTTTAAGTTCTTCTCTTCAGTCAGAATGATTCAGATCCACTCGGTTTAACCTGTGGCTCTTATAGCTCACATTAGGCTTTTATGTAGCTTTTAAGTGTTAAAGCATTTCACTAATACTTAAATCTAGTAAATACTCTTCTTATGATTCAACTATAATAATAGAGTGTTCATACACATAGGAATCATAAGGAACAAGCTACATAAAAGTACGGATCTAACACATACTATCTTTTGAAATTAGCTCGGTCTTTCTCTCAGTCACACCTCAATCATTATCATTATCATTGCACCGCTATGACTTAACCACAATGTTACTATTGTCTCCATGCCCCGTTCAAATCATACGAAGCAGACTCCAAAATTTTTAGTTAAACTATGAGGCACACATTCAGATGAGGATACGCTATATCTCTCGGATCTATTACAACGACATTGAGAAACAGTTCCCTTTCGTCTATTAGTATGGTTGTAATACTAGCCAACCTCATCTATTAGTTTTCCTTCATTTAATGACACAATGCTCATTAAAACACAGTCAGGTATACCCGTTTGTATCTAAACAACGTACAGTAATGCTGAGGATGTGAACTTTCTAGATTTCTCTTATTTTTAATATCGATTTGTATCAGGCCAACTTGGCTCTGATGCCAACTTCTGTAACAACCCAAATTTCTGCACAATTTGGTTGGGGTACAAGTCGATATTAGATCAAACAGTGAAATCTAACAGTCTCAATTAAATTTCTTCTACAAATAGTCATGTTCACATTCCCCCAAGTTCCTGTCTCGAGATACCTGTATACACTTTCCTTTTGGGTTGTGGATTAGGATACTTCTAGTCCCTGTCAAGTCGCTCAAGCGGGGAGGTATTTTGAAATACCTTTATCAGCTATCAGACGTGACCACATGACTGATTATGAATATAAGGGTTCAAGGTTCAGTATCAATAAGAAGTAGGATACCAAAACTATCCGCAATTTAGCGTTTATCCTTTAGTAAGAACTTACTCTCAGTTCATATCACTTGATCCGAATCACTTTACATATCAGAGATATTCTTACCTTGCATACACCTCTTATTCTAATGTAACTTGTATTCAGAATCCATCACATTTCAAAACTTATCTCATTTCGCACATTAATTATAACAAAACCCTTTCCTTATTCGAATTAAGTCTCACATCCAAAACATATGCATTAGCAATTTACAACCCTTAGACTCGATATGTAATTCATATTCCAAACTCTCCTTATACCCCAAACTCCGAATCATCTTAATAGTTTTGGGTCTTTCCCTCCGATCTATAGTCTCTATTGTGGGAGGATCTAATTGACTCCCGTTTTTTATACAAAGTGACCTAAAAGGCTCCGGATCTTCTTAACAATTAATGCTAGTACACTCAAAAGCGGATTATTCAGTTTGGTAATCCCTTTATCATATGATTTGTGCAATTACTTTTTCAGCACTTCCAATTCAATCAAAACTATTCAATATAGTGGTTCGAATAATAAATTCGATATCAAGTACTAGGTCACCTCAAGCGTCATCCTTCGGTCTAGCGGTAATTCTGACAGATCAGCCAAATATGTGTCGAAAAATTTTATATCTACATGGGTGTCCATTTACTCTGAACACACCCTATCTTGATCAATATATAAACAATGTGACCTTCACTTATACTTTTAGTTCTGTAATTTATCTTTTCAGTTACAGTGACTTTACTCTATCACTTTCACTGCTTCCTTAGTATATCTCTTTTCTGTCACTCACTTTACCTTTTCATTTTCTTAGTAACCTCGAAATATACATTTCATTTCATCATAGTTGCGTCTTACGCACTATTTCCTTAAAATAACATCTAATGGAGCTAATTTAACTCGATTGAGGATCTTAGTACCTCCTATGAGTTTCCTGGACTTACTCCATTTCACATCTCAACTTATCCAGATTATAGTCCTTCCAAATCTATTTAATTTTCTATTCATTCTCGGACTTGTTTCCTTATGTCTGATTCACTTATTTCATCTATAATTGCCACTTTATTTCATCTGAAATGTGCTGCCGCCTAAGGGCATTCAGAAATATATCCGATGTAATTCTTTGATGTTGACTCTCGGATTAATTCAGGGGATTTCCCTCCGAGCTCGACTTCCCATTTCGATGCTGATGCCACTAAAGTTACTTTTTTTTATTTATAGTAGTGCATTTCAAAAGTTCGTATAACTTCCCCTCAATTCTTTACCATAAAGTTGCAAAAGCAACTTTCTCAATAGAGTTACTTCAAAAATTTTATAGGGTTTCTCCATCTCATCTATCTAATCCTCCGCAATCGTTGAATTCTTAACCTCATTGAAAAGAAACAGAGGCTCAACCTTTTGAATTTGCCTCAGTCTATTAAGTTCACAGTCATACTCTAAGAATCCATGTAAGTTTTCCAACTTAATTTTCTAGTTTTCCATTATAATTGGATTCTTGACTCCAGTATGTAATAGGATACTATCTTCCGAAACTAGCTCGGTCTTTCTCTTAGTCACACCTCAATCATTATCATTTTCATTCCGTCGTTATGATTTGACCACAATATCACTATTGTCTCCATGCCCCGCTCAAATCTTACGAAGCGGACTCCAAAATTTTCGGTTAAACTATGGGGAGCACATTCAGATGAGGATTTGCTATATCTCTCGGGTCTATTGATATAACCTCGAGAAATAGTTCCTTTTCATCTATTAGTATAGTTGTAATACCTATCAGCCTCATCTATTAGTTTTCCTTCATTTAGTGACACAATTCTCATTAAAACACAGTCAGGTATTTCGTTTATTTCTAAACAATGTACAGTAATGCTAGGGATGTGAACTTTCTAGATTTCTCTTATTTCTAATATCGACTCTTATCAAGCCAACTTGGCTCTGATATCAACTACTGTAATGACTCAAATTTCTACACAATTTGGTTAGGCTACAAATCAATATTAGATCAAACAATGAAATCTAATAGTCTCAATTAAGTTTCTTCTACAAATAGTCATGTTCACATTCCCTCAAGTTCCTGTCTCGAGATACTTGTATACAATTTTCTTTTGGGTTATGGATTAGGATACTTCTAGACGCTGTCAAGTCTCTCAGGCGGGGAGGTATTTTGAAATACCTTTATCAGCTATCAGACGTGACCACATGACTGATTATGGATATAAGGGTTCAAGGTAATGTCTCAATAAGAATTAGGATACCAAAACTTATCACAATTTCGCATTTATCCTTTAGTTAGAACTTACTCTCAATTCATATCACTTGATCCGAATCACTTTACATGCCAGAGATATTCTTACCTTGCATACACCTCTTATTCTAATGTAACTTGTATTTAGAATCCATCACATTTCAAAACTTGTCTCGTTTCGTACATCAATTATAAGAACACACTTTCCTTATTTGAATTAAGTCTCGCATCCAAAACATAAGCATAAGCAATTTACAATCCTTAGACTCGATATGTAATTCATATTCCAAAGTCTCCTTATATCTCAAACTCTAAATCATCTTAACAATTTTGGGTCTTTCCCTCTGATCTATACTCTCTATTTTGGGAGGATCCAATTGACTCCCGTTTTTATACAAAGCGATCCACAAGGCTCTGGATCTTCTTAACAATTAATGCTGGTACACTCCAAAACAGATCATTCAGCCTGGTAATCCCCTTATCATATGATCCATGTAATTACTTTTTCAGCACTTCAAATTCAATTAAAACTATTTAATACAGTGGTTTGAATAATAAATTCGATATCAAGTACTAGATCACCTCAAGCTTCATCCTTTAGTCTAATGGCAACTCTAACAGATTATCCAAATATGTGTCGAAAAATTCTATGCTACAGGGGTGTCTCGTTACTCCAAATACACCCTATCTTTATCAATCATATAAGAAGTGTGACCTTCACTTATACTCTTAGTTCTGTAATTCATCTGTTCAGTTACAGTGTGTCACGCCCTTCCCCCACACGCGACCTACCGAAATCACCACAAATTTTTTTTTTCCAATTCACTTAACTTTCCTTCAGTCATCTCTTTACACCATTTTGTTGGGCTGTGATTCGATATTAGTCACCTATTCACACTCATTCAGAACATATACAAAAGTTAATGTTCATTTCTATAATAATAACTCTCGTACATAAATACCATTATTTGTACATATACATCCCGACCGTACAATCGTTACATAATTGTGCTTATACAACATCCAGTACAAAATGCCAAGTGTGTATACCTCTCATAAGATGAATATCCAGCGAAAATCAGAGAATGTCAATCCTTAGCCATGTCCACCTACTGTGGATGCTCTGAAAAGAGGGAAATAATAAGGGGGAGAGCTCACAGCTCAGTAAAGAAATTAGGCAAGCAAGTAGATAACTGCACTATCTAAAAAATATAATGCTTATGCCTTAAAATCATTTCCTTAACCTATCTGTATCTATAGCATGCATCTCTCTCAAAGCCTTATGCTATATATATATAGATACAAAATATCAGTTATAAGACTAGAAATATGCTGGTTTAACAACCTCATCATTTTATGTAAAACACTGCATTTCTCATGGAATTTCACACAAATCACCTTTATCTTGCCATTCATTTAAATCAAAATCATATGGCATTCATCATGTTTAAAAACATGGAAATCTGGGCCTCACCCATCCCTCGGGTTACCCTTTTTCACAACTCACAAATTCACATGTTCACATCATAAAAACCATGTGATATTTCATTTAAGAAATCTCAATGTACATAGCATGAAGAGAAAACAAAGATAGGTGACTACATGTTCCGAGTGTATGATCATAACTCATTTTCCATGATCCTAGGCTACACAGTACTCGGTGTGCAGGGACTCACAATTACTGTAACGAGAGGTGGGTTAAATCTCTACCGTCAAGTCTCTACTCAACTGAGGACCTAATCCTGGAGTAGACCAGATCCCACTGGATCCCATTCCCACAGCTAACCAGTCCTATCCAAGTACATCAAGTACTCACGGTACAACGTACCCCATGTGACATACACGGTATACAGTACTCCATGGACCCTATCTCAAGGTGGGATGCTCGCCATGAGTCTTAGTCCTCAAACATTAGATAAACTTTATAGTCGGATGCTCGCCATGAGCCTTAGTCCTCATACCATGGGTTATTTCGATAGTCCTCGACCTTATCTCAAAATATTGCACGTGTGAGCATATATATATATTAGTGCGACATACAGTAAGCACAGGCTCCCAACACGGCTGTTTCATGCTCTTTTCAAAATTGGTACGTGTGAGTAAAACTCCCAACGCGACCATATCACAATATCACAATCTCTAGTGCAAGCAATACTCCCAACACTAGGTCATATAAGAACATGAGTATGAGCAAAGTTCCCAATACTCTATAATGCATCAATCACAATTTGAGTACGAGCAATGCTCCCAGTACTCTAACATATATAAATCGCATTAAAATGTAGTACGAGTAAATGCTAAAGTACTATGTGATGCATAGCTCAAAATATAATGCGAGTAATCTCTAGCACTTATGGTTTTCCCACAAAACCAAATAGATGGCTATTCAAATCATAATTTACCCAATTCAAATCAAATAAGCACTAACACGTGCTGTTTTCGCATATACATGAAAACAATTACCATTCTATCATACAACCATGCATTTTAGTCACAACATGCTTCTAAGGTATTTTCACCCTAGTTTTGGATAAAACACACTTATCCTTTTTAGTTTCTATCACAACATCATGCCTATTCATGAGAATTCATATAGCATAAAATATCAAAATGCTATTCAAAATACGTGGAGCCATCTCTAACTACTCACGAAATTCTCTTACCTCGGATCACGTCAAGTGACCTCTCTTCCTTGGTGCTGCGCACTCTTGCAGTCCAATCAGCTTCTAATGTGATTCTCGAAGCTGTTATAGTTATCTGCGTTGGTATATCGTAATATACTCATTTCATTTGCCAAATCTCAATTCCATGCATCAATCTCATGATTTTCTTCTAATATGGTATTATACCACATTTTCCATATAGCTATATTCATTTCTCCTTATTTCTAATATATGCATTTCATAAGATTAATTTATAATTTTCCATACATACATATTCTATCATCAAATTTATGTTAACACCATTTCCTCATCATTTTCCCATTTTCATGCAAAAACTAGGTCATGCTCTTTTTTCATGATTCTTTCATTTCTCACAATTCATATATATACCAACAAGTTCACCAATACAGCTAGTTTAACATATATAAACACGGTGCATTTAATCTTACCTAGTTGAGATTTCCTCATTTTCTACCAAAATTGGCAAAAATCCTTCTTCCTCTTAAACCCTTTGATTCCAATCTCTTGTTTCCAAGTATGTTGCTCTCCTCTTTACCAAGAACAACTTTGCTCAACTATATCACACTCAAAACTGAAGTTTCCTAGGGTAGAAATGTTAGGTTTAGCTTTTGTTCTTGAATGGAATAGTAAATCTCGTGAAAAACTAAAGTGCAGAATCCAATATTTATAGAATTGTCTCTATGAGATCGATCTGCTCTCCAATGAGATCGATCTGCCTTGCATTTTTCCTCTCGAAATCGACCTTCAAGGCTTAATGAGATCGATCTGCCTCTAAGCATGAGATCAATCTGTTCCAGGCAGTAGCTTAAGGAGATCGATCTGCTCCAGGGTGAGATCGATCTCTCCAAGTCAATAGCATTTGGAGATCGATCTGGCCCTTTAAGGGATCGATTCTTTCTTTACAGAATGCTTAGCAGATCGATCTGGCCCCATTGGAGATCGATCTGCCCTTATTCCATTACTCGAATAAGAGCATTTTTGGGTCTTCCAGATCGATCTCTCATCCTATAAGATCGATCTGGCATTCGTATTTTTCAGATTTTGTTGCAGGTTTTTACAGTAACTCACCCAAACCTTATTAAATTTTGCTGTAATAGTCATTTTCTCATCTAACCACCTTTAAGGCTTAAAAATGGCATCCATTCACACTTTATATACATTAAAACTTGTGTGTATTCATTGTATAACCAAAGGTATACAATACAAAACCAAATGGAAGTACAAAGATTTATGCAACTCATGCAAACTTCATTTCATTTTACCACACAACCTAAAATTCCATATATTCACATTCCACTCATGGAAATATCCTTCTTACACTTACTATACACTTTAAAACTTACGTGTATTCATTTCACAATCCAATATATACCTTACATAATTAAATGGGAGTTTACCAAATTTAAGGGTATTACTTATGAATTTAAGGGTCTTACAATCCTCTCCACCTTAAGAATTTTGGTCCTCCAAATTAGAACCAAGTTACTTTACAAACAAATGGGGATATTTTTCTCGCATCAAACTCTCTAGCTCTTTAGTAGCTTCCTCTGAAGTGTGATGCTGCCAAAGAATCTTCACTAACCCGATAGTCTTATTTCTTAAGACTTTCTCCTTTCTATCTAGTATCTGAGTCGATTTCTGTACATATATCAAATCATCTTTGAGCTGCAATGGCTTATACCGAATCACGTGAGTTGGATTTGGATGATACTTCCTTAACATCGAAATGTGGAAGACATTGTGCACTCCCGATAAATCCGGTGGCAAAGCTAGTCTATATTCCTTATCTCCCACTCTGTCCAGTATCTCAAAGGGTCCAATGTAGCGAGAACTCAATTTACCTTTCTTCCCAAATCTCGCTATACACTTGGATGGGGAAACCTTTAGAAATACTGAATCACCAACTGCGAATTCAAGAGGACTTCATCTCTTGTTAGCATATCTTTTCTGTCTACTCTGAGCTGTCCTCAATCTCTCAATAATCAACCGGACATCCTCAGAGGCTTGTGTTACCAAATCAGGAGCAAAAATCTTTCTACCACCCACTTCTTCCCAGTTGATAGGGGAACGACATCTACGACCATACAAAGCCTCATATGGTGCCATCCCGATACTCGTAGGATAACTGTTATTATAAGCGAATTTGGCTAGTGGCAAATGATCATCCCAAGAGCCTCTAAAATCCAGCACACACGCTCTCAATATATCCTCTAGAGTCTGTATGGTCCTTTTTGACTAACCATCTATCTGAGGATGATAAGCGGAGCTCAAATTCAACTGGGTTCCCATGGATTCTTGAAAACGTTCCCAAAAATGGGAAGTGAAGCGAGAATCCCTATCCAAAACAATGCTCACTGGAATACCATGTAACCTTACTACCTCGCGTACATACAATTCTGCCAATGAACTCAGAGTATCGGTAGTTCTCATAGCTAGAAAGTGGGCTGACTTCGTCCGTCTATCAACTATCTCCCATATAGCATCGTGATTCCTTCGGGTCCTTAGTAAACCCATCATGAAATCTATGGTAATATGCTCCCATTTCCATGTTGGTATAGGTAGAGGTTGCAGTAACCCTGCAGGTTTCTGATGCTCTACCTTCACTTGCTGACATACGAGACATCTCGCCACGAATTCTGCTACATCTCTATTCATACTTGACCACCAGTACACCTTCCGAGATTCTGGTACATCTTATTACTCCCTGGATGTAGTGTGTACCTTGACGAATGAGCTTCCGTCAATATCAATCTCCTGAACTTTGGGTCCTCGGGAACACACAATCTGCCTCTAAACCTCAGAAGTCCATAAGAACTTATCTCAAATTCAGTCTCTATGCGCTTTTGTATCTGACTACTCATGTCAATGCAATACAGATCAGTTTGTTGAGTCTGTCTGATCATGTCCAACAGATCCAGCTCCAAGCGTAGACTAGCAATCATATAGTCCGTATTCATGTCAGAAGGCATAACTCTAAAACTGAGGCTAGCAAACTGCTCTAGCAACTCATGTTCTTTGACCATCATATACGATATCATCCCTAGGCTTTTCCTGCTCAATGCATCAGCTGCAACATTAGCCTTTCCCGAATGATAAAGTATCTCACAATCATAGTCCTTTAGAAGCTCTAGCCATGTTCTTTGCCTCATGTTTAATTCTTTCTGTGAAAACAAATATTTAAGGCTCTTATGGTTAGTAAAAGTCTGAAATCTCTCTCTATATAAGTAGTGATACCATACCTTCAACGCAAACACTACTACTGTTAACTCCAAATCGTGGGTCGAATAGTTCTTCTCATGGTCCTTCAGTTGTCTGGATCCATAAGTAACTACCTTCCCGTCCTGCATCAATACACAGCCCAGTCCCTGATGCGAGCATCGGTATACACTGAAAATCCTCTTGAGCTGGTAGGGATAGTGAGAATCGGAGCAGTAGTTAATCGACTCTTCAACTCCTGAAATCTCTTCTCAAATCCTCATCCCATACAAAAGCTACACCCTTCCAAGTGAGACGTGTCAACGAAGCAGCTAACTTCGAGAATCCTTCGATGAATCTTTGATAATACCTTGCTAAACCCAAGAAACTACTAATCTCAATGACTGTCCTCGGCTGTTCCCACTGAACTACAGCCTCAATCTTGGATGGCTCACTTGATACACCATCCTTTGCCATAACATGTTCCAAAAACGAGATCTGTGATAACCAAAAGTCACACTTATTGAGTTTAGCATACAACTTCTGCTCTCGTAGAGTCTGCAATACAATCCTGAGATGCTTCTCATGCTCTTCGTCGGATTTAGAATATATCAAGATGTCATCTATGAAGACGATAACAAATTGATCCAAATATGGCTTGAACACATTGTTCATCAAAGCCATGAAAGCTGCGGAAGCATTTGTCAATCCGAATGGCATAACCAAGAACTCATAATGACCATATCAGCTCTTAAATGCTGTCTTGGGTACATCTGCACTCCGAACTCTCAACAAATGATACCCAGATCTTAGATCAATCTTAGAAATGACCTGCGTTCCCTGGAGCTGATCTAACAAATCATCAATGCATGGAAGGGGATATATATTCTTGATGGTTGCCTTATTCAACAATCTGTAATCTATACGCAATCAGAGGCTTCCATCCTTCTTCTTTACAAACAAAATCGATGCTTCCCACGGTGAAACACTTGGTCTGATAAAACCCTATCCAACAACTCCTGTAATTGTTTCTTGAGCTCCTCTAGCTCAACTAAGGCCATGCGATACGGTGGTTTCGATATAGGTTCAGTACCAGGCACTAAGTCTATACAGATTTTCATCTCTCTGTCTGGTGTCAACCTTGACAATTCATCCGGAAAGACATCTGGGAATTCACTAACCACAAGAATATCTGCCAACTTCGAATGTACCTTATCTGTATCAACCACGTATGGAATAAAACATTCAATATATTCATTTCCCAATCAGCATAGTACATTATCAATCACAATCATAACTATTACTTTTATTTCTTTTCATCAAGCTTTAAAACATATTTTTCAGGGTTAGGAAACATAACTGTCTTAGCGTAACAATCTAAAATAGCATGGTTTGATGATAACCAATCCATTCCTAAGATTACATCGAAATCACTCATGGTTAACAATATTAAATTGGCTGTCATGTCCTTTTCCCCTACTTTTAACTTACAATCATTTAACATATACTCCACTAGCTGACTATTATCCATGGGCGTACTAATCAACATCATCTTACTCAAAGGAGTACACTCTATATGCTTTGCTAACTTACATGCAAATGAAGGTGATACAAATGAATGCGTGACACCAGGATCAATTAACACATCTGCTTCTAAATCATAAATCAGGATGTTACCTCTAATCACATCCGATGAAGCCTCTGTTGTTCCCTAGTCTGAGGCATGCACTCACCCTCGTCCCATGACTTGCTTCCCTTTCTCTTCTGCTGTCACTCTCCTCCTCGGAGTAGATATGTTAGCTGGAGCTCTCTCAGGCTCCTTACCTTTCTGTAGGGCAATATCAATGGCTTCTTGGCAAACTCTGGCCATGTGTCCTGGCTTCCCACATCTGTAGCACAATCCACTAGAAACAAGACAAGGTCTACCTCCATGGAATCTACCACATCGACTGCACTGCTCAGTGGTAAGCCTTTGTCCTCCAATCACTACTCCTCTAGCTGGAACCATAGCCAGGTATGCAGGAGATCTAATAGTCATCTCCTGTACTTCCTCGATCTTTGGTCTCTTACCAAAGAGTCTCCTCTATCCTCGATAATTGCAACCTCGAACACTATCATTTATTGGCCTCTTCCTATCTCTTTCTCTACCTTTTTCAACTGTTCTGAACTTTGAGACATTCCTCTCATAATCTTGTTCACAGAGTTGTGCCCTGCCTCATCATAGGTAGAAATGTTGAATGGAACTAGTTTAGACCGCAATACTGGTCTCAATCCATCTATAAACCTGCGGACCTTCCTAGTCTCACTGCTCATGGCGTCAAGGTCATACCTTTCCAAGGATAAAAATCTAGTCTCGTACTCATCTACCAAATGACTTCCCTGGCTTAACCCCAAAAATTCAGCTTACAACCTCCGCTGACCTGTATTTAGAATAAACCGCCTCCTGAAGGCATCCAAAAATATCTCCCAACTGATCTCCGTATGTCGGGCTCTCAATATGGGTCGAGTGGACTTCCACCAATGCTCTACTGTCCCCTTCATTAGGAACGCAGCAAATGCGACCATCTCTGAAGAATCCATACAACTTCTCTATCTCTCATATCCACTCCTCCGCCAACACTGGGTCTTTAATCCCATGAAAAGTTGGAGGTCCAAGTTTTTGGAATTGTCAGAGTCTGTCTAAATCACAACCATACCTTAAAACATTACAGCCCTGTCATGGAGTAACATGAGACGACGTATCCTGAACCAGTGGGGTTGTAGGTGTATCAAGTGCAGCTGCCTCTCTTGGTGCAGTCTTTGCATCCTGTCCCTGTCCTCCTAGAATCGTCTATGCTAGTATCTCCACTATGGTCTCTAGGCGACGTTCTAGTCTCTCGAAACATGCCTCGGTACTCTCAGGTACATCAGTAGGACCAATGGCCTCATCTCGGGTCTCTGGCCTACCTCTACGGCCTTGAGCCCTATCTTTAGCCCCTCTACCACGGCAAGTATTAATCATAATGACTAAATCCCTGCATTTATAACCATCAATTAGTCTGAATTCCATCTCATATACACAATTGTAACTGAACAAAGCATAGTACTATGGGGATGTATATTTTCCCTAATTACTATGCTTATACAATGTTCAGTATAAAATGCCAAGTGTGTATACCTCTCACAAGATGAATATGCAGCGAAAATCAGGGAATGTCAGTCCTCAGCTGTGTCCATCTACTATGGATGCTCTGAAAAGAGGGAAATAATAAGGGGGTGAGCTCACAGCTCAGTAAGAAAATCAGGCAAGCAAGTAGATAACCGCACTATCTGCAAAATACAATACTTATGCCTTGAAATCATTTCTTTAACCTATCTGTATCTATAGCATGCATCTCTCTCAAAGCCTTATGCAATATATATATATAGATACAAAACATCAATTATAAGACTGGAAATATACTGGTTTAACAACCTCAACATTTTATGCAAAACACTACATTTCTCATGTAATTTCACACAAATCACCTTTATCCTTCCATTCATTTAAATCAAAATCATATTGCATTCATCATATTTAAAAACATGGAAATCTGGGCCTCACCCATCCCTCGAGTTACCCTTTTTCACAACTCACAAATTCACATTTTCATATCATAAAAACCATGTGATATTTCATTTAAGAAATCTCAATGTACATAGCATGAAGAGAAAATAGAGATAGGCGACTACATGTTCCGAGTGTATGATCATAACTCATTTTCCATGATCTCAGGCTACACAGTACTCAGTGCGTGGGGACTCACAATTGCTGTAATGGGAGGTGGGTCAAATCTCTACCGTCAGCTCTCTACTCAACTAAGGACCTAATCCCGGAGCACATCAAATCCTACTGGATCTTGCTCCTACTACTAACCAGTCCTGTCCAAGTACATCAAGTACTCACGGTACAACATACCTCATGTGACATACACGGTACATAGTACTCCATGGACCCTATCTCAAGGTGGGATGCTCGCCATGAGTCTTAGTCCTCATACCATGGGTTATTTCGATAACCCTCAGTCTTATCTCAAAATATTACACGTGTGGGCATATATATATATATCAGTGCGACACACAGTCAGAACATGCTTCCAACACGACTGTTTCATGCTCTTTTCAAAATTGGTACGTGTGAGTAAAACTCCCAACGTGACCATATCACAATCTCTAGAGCGAGCAATACTCCCAACACTAGGTCATATAAAAACATGAGTATCAGCAAAGCTCCTAATACTCTATAATGCATCAATCACAATCTGAGTACGAGTAATGCTCCTAGTACTCTAACGTATATAAATCGCATTAAAATGTAGTACGAGTAAACACTCAAGTACTATGTGATGCATATCTTAAAATATAGTGCGAGTAATCTCTAGCACTTATGGTTTTCCCATAAAACCAGATAGATGGCTATTCAAATCATAATTTACCCAATTCAAATCAAATAAGCACTAACACGTGCAGTTTTCGCATATACATGAAAACAATTGCCATTCTACCTTGCAACCATGCATTTTAGTCACAACATGTTTCTAAGGTATTTTTACCATAGTTTTGGATAAAACACACTTATCCTTTTTAGTTTCTATCACAACATCATGCCTATTCATGAGAATTCATATAACATATAATATCAAAATGCTATTCAAAATACGTGGAGCCATCTCTAGCTACTCACGAAATTCCCTTACCTCGGATCACGTCAAGTGACCTCTCTTCCTCGGTGCTGCGTACTCTTGCAGTCCGATCAGCTTCTAATGTGATTCTCGAAGTTGTTATAGTTATCTGCGTTAGTATATTGTAATATACTCATTTAATTTGCCAAATCTCAATTCCATGCATCAATCTCATGATTTTCTTCCAATATGGTATTATACCGCATTTTCCATATAGCTATATTCATTTCTTCTTATTTCCAATATATGCATTTCATAAGATTAATTTATAATTTTCCATACATACATATTCCATCATCAAATTTATGTTAACACCATTTCCTCATCATTTTTCCATTTTCATGCCAAAACTAGGTCATGCTCATTTTTCATGATTCTTTCATTTCTCACAATTCATATATATACCAATAAGTTCACCAATACACCTAGTTTAACATAGATAAACTTGGTGCATTTAATCTTACCTAGCTAAAATTTCCTCATTTTCTACCAAAATTGGCAAAAATCCTTCTTGCTCTTCAACCCTTTGATTCCAATCTCTTGTTTCCAAGTATGTTGCTTTCCTATTTACTAAGAACAACTTTGCTCAACTATATCTCACTCAAAACTGTAAACCCCAAGAATTTTCATGTACCTGGTTTAAATAATAATTGAGAATATGCTTATTGGTGGTTAAATAATTTAAATTATAATAAGAGAAACTTGGAAGAGGCTAAATTACTAAAATATTTTAATTTAAAAAAATAAATAATTATGAGGTGTAAAAATAAATTCTATGATCTAGATTTAATATGTGTATATTCCTCTGTACTAAATAAGTATATATATATATGTACATGGTGAGGTATAAAATAACTACAAAAAAATTATTAATGAAATAAATTAAATAAATAAATAAATAATAATAATAATATGAAAAGGAAGAAAAGTGATGAAAGTGAAAAGATGATGAGAGAAACATGAGTGGTGGTGAAGATATGCATATATACAATAAACATAAATGTAAAGAGGAGGAAGACTACAGTAGAAAGAAATGATAAATGAAGTGCAGAAGTAGATGATGAGCAGAATAGCAGTGGAGTAGGTAGATTAAAATATATATATATATATATATAAATATGTATATTAAAAAAAAAGAAGAAGAAATGGAAATGATGGGAAATTGACGTGCAGTCTAGGAAGTGAAAAGTGATGGAAATAGGACTGCTCCCTCGACTGCAACAATTTAAATTAAAGGGAAAGAATAGAAATGAAACTGTTATCTGAAACAAAACAGAGGAGAGATCTTTTCTGAATGAGCAAAATCGTTGAGAGAGAAAGCTGGGAACGAGGCAGCTGGATCGCGTGGTGTGTGGCCGAAAACAGGAGAGGAAAATCGAAGAAAATAAGGAAACCAGAAATTGAGGAAAGAAGCAGTGTGGAAAAGGAAGCCGTTCCTATCTTAGGATGTCTCCATCCTTTCTTTCGCTTGCTGGAAACTGGGAAAAGAATTTAAGGAGGAAAATATTTGGGACCGAGTAAGAAGCGGTCACAGAGACATTGAGAAGACTTTAAAGAGTACGAAAATGAGAGGTTTCTGAGGAAGATGAGTAGAGAAGGGAGCTGTGAGGAAGAACGAACAGAACATGGGATGAAATCTGGGCAGTGAGGCGAGACAGAGGGGACACAACTAGCGAGGGAGGTGGCTGTACCGGCTGAGTCGCTAGTGTTGGTAGACTGGACATGTAAAAGTGGAGTGACAACTTCCTTTTGCTACTGTGTTGAGGAGGAAGATAAGTGAAACACAGGCTGGAAAACTATAGCAGTGGCGTGAGAATGGGGGGGTGACTAGGAGAATAAAGCAAACGGAAATAGACGACGTGGAAGGAGAAAAGAAATGGAAAGAAACCGAAGTCGGATGCAGGCGCTTCTCTCTGTTTTTCTTAGAGGCGAGGCGTTTGGCAAGAAAATGGTGTGACAGGAGAGACGGTGAGGGCACTTGGAAACAGTGAGAAAGGCGTTGAGTAGGGAGAACCGAGAGAGAGGAGAATGGTAGTCGGTGCAGAATTGAAAGGAGAATGAGGATGACGATGGCAAACCAGGAAACGGTGGAGAAGATAGTGATGCCGAGACAGGGAGGCGATAAACAGTGAAGCCAGTGGAGAAGAAAACAACGGGGATGATGAACAGTAGTCGGGCTTAACTAAGAAGAAATAAGAAAAGAAATAAGAAGAAAGTGGCGGGAAAAAAATTCAATGGAAAAAAAAGAGAAGAGGATGAATAGTAATCAAAAAAAAAAGAGAGAGAGAGAGTAATATTTTATATTTATTTATACATATATGTATAATTATATATATGTGTATATATGGAGGATGCGACGAAAACATCGAGAATTCGAGAAAACTCGAGGAAAAAAGGAGCAATCGAAAATATTTATTTGAAATTTTCGATGACATAAATCGGGATGGTCGGGCTCACCGACTCTTTAAGTCGAAGTAACCAAAGGTTACAGACAGACATTGAGGTAAGAAATTTATACAAATTTTAGAGATAATTGTACGTATTTTATAATTTTGAGTGTATTTTTCTTAGGTAAGCAAGGTTACGATTTTGACGCATCGTAGTTAATTCGATAAATAGGATACTAAGAAATACAAATTTTGGTGTAGGAGAATCGTAGAAGAATTAAAGGAGGTACTAGGAGACGTCACCGTTCGAAGTCAGGATATCCGATAAATCGAGGTAAGGGGTATTATTTAACTTAGTTCTGATAATGCATTTTTGTGTCACCAATAAATGATTTTATGAAAGAGCATATGTTTTGAAGTGATTTATCAATGCTTTTATACTTGTGAAACTATTTACGATGCATGTCTTAATTTATCGAAATATTTTTCGAGTACTTTCCATGTTGTGAAATGAATTTCCTAAGGTATGAAGTGTATGGATGTTTTACCTTTATTTATGTTTTTATATCCATACTGTTAAAGAAACTCCGATAATTTCAAAAGTATTTAAGAAAAGAGATTGTTTTCGAAAAGGGATTGTGGGGGCCACCTCTTGAGTCCTACGGGAATAAAGTGCCACACAGTCTTTCGGTTTTATGAAAGAGTTTTCAGATTTTAAGGAAATTCGATGTTATTACTCGATATGAGTTTACGAATTACAAAACCCAAGAAAGATTTTGGAAACTCTGTTTTGAGACTATAGGCTTCATGCATGGTTACTTCTTGTGGTGTTCCGGCTACACCACCTGAAGTGCCGGTACGTTAGCCCCTTTAGCAATTGACTCAACCTTTATGGAAGATGTCGTGCTACTGGTGGTTTACGATGATGTTTTGGTAGTATCTCGTGCCCGCGCAGCACGGATGAATGTTCCCGGCATGGTGAGTGCCACAGGTGCCCGTGCCCTAGCTATGTGCTAGTATATGATAAAAAATAAGAAGATACTACCCATGTTTATGATTATGATTGCTGTACGACCCTGATCCAGTCTACAGCCCCCTTACCATGGCCATAGGTATGATGACTCTCTAATGGAGAATGACACGTATCGCATGACTTAGTTATAGCCTAGTCTCCTCGATTTGATTATGAAAAATCGACTATGATGTATGAATATGTGTTTTCGTGATTACGAAATATTCATGAAATGTTTACGAAATGAGTATGAATTATTAATGAAATGTTTACGAAATGATTATGAATTATACATGAAATGTTTACGAAATGATTATGAAATATGCATGAAATGTTTACGAAATGACTATGAAATATTCATGAAATGTTTACGAAATGATTTATGAAATGTTCATGAAAGGTTTATGAAAAGTTGTAAAACGGTTAAGTATGTGATTTATTTTAAAGACACGCATGCTTTATGACGATTACGCATGAAATGGAAGTTTATGTATTGCATTAAGTTTCGTTCCATGAACAATTTCAAATGCTTTTATATATCAGAACTACTTTAAGAGTATTACCTTACTGGGCTTTTCCCCAAAAGCTCACCCCTCTACCTCTCAGATTTTTGCAGTGAATTACAGCTAATAAATGTTGTGTAGACGACATGGGCTGGCGGATATGAGCTCCCCTAGACTACCTTTTGTATATGCGTGAGGTATACATTCTTATCTCTTTACCAGACTATTTGTATGCACAGACATCTATTGAGAATAATGTGTCGAGATGAAATCTGTATAAGGATAAATTAAATGAGATATTTTTAAGGATTGACACTGATCAGGAATACAGCTTAAGTGAATAAGGGAATAAGTGAGTAAATTAAATTAAAAAAAAATTCTTCGATTTTTCAAGGGTCAAGGGTTGTTACAAAAACTGATCACAAACTGAAGTTTCCTAGGGTAGAAATGTTAGGTTTAACTTTTGTTCTTGAATGGAATAGTAAATCTCGTGAAAAACTAAAGTACAGAACTAAGTATTTATAGAATTGTCTCTATGAGATTGATCTGCTCTCTAATGATATCGATCTGCCCTGCATTTTTCCTCTCGAAACTGACCTTCTAGGCTTAATGAGATCGATCTACCTCTAAGCATGAGATCGATCTGTTCCAGGTAGTAGCTTAAGGAGATCGATTTGCTCCAGGGTGAGATCGATCTCTCCAAGTCAGTAGCATTTAGAGATAGATCTGACCCTTCCGGGGATCGATTCCTTCTTCATAGAATGCTTAGTAGATCGATCTGGTCCCATTGGAGATCGATCTACCCCTATTACATTGCTCGAATAAGAGCATTTTTGGCTCTTCCAGATCGATCTCTCATCCTATGAGATCGATCTGACATTCGTATTTTCCAGATTTTGCTGTAGTTTTCTACAGTAACTCACCCAAACCTCATTAAATTTTGCTGCTATTATCATTTTCTCATCCAACCACCTTTAAGGCTTAAAAATGACATCCATTCATACTTTATATACATTAAAACTTGTGTGCATTCATTGTATAACCAAAGGTATACAATATAAAACCAAATGGAAGTACAAAGATTTATGCAACTCATGCAAACTTCATTCCATTTTACCACACCACCTAAAATTCCATATATTCACATTCCACTCATGGAAATATCCTTCTTGCACTTGTTATACACTTTAAAACTTGCGTGTATTCATTTCACAATTCAATATACACCTTACATAATTAAATGGGAGTTTACCAAATTTAAGGGTATTACATATGAATTTAAGGGTCTTACACAATGACTTTACTCTATCACTCCCACTACTTTCTTAGTACATCTTTTTTCTGTCACTCACTTTACCTTTTAATTTTCTTATTAACTTCAAAATATACATTTCATATCATCACAGTTGCGCCTTGTGCACTGCTTCCTCAAAATAACATCAAATGGAGCTAATTTAACTCAATTGAGGATCTAAGTACCTCTTACGCGTTTCCTGGACTTCCTTCGTTTCACATCTCTACTTATCCGGATTATACTCATTCCAAATCTATTTGATTTCCTATTCATTCTCGGGCTTGTTTCCTTATGTCCGATTCACTCATTTCATCTATAATTGCCATTTTATTTCATTCAGAATGTACTACCGCCTAAGGGCCATCGAAAATATATCCAATGTAATTTTCTGATGTCGGCTCTCGGATTAATTCAGGGGATTTCCATCCGAGCTCGACTTCCCATTTCGATGCTGATGCCATTAAAGCTACTTTTTTTTTATAGTAGTGCACTTCAAAAGTCCATATAACTTCCCTCCAATTCTTTAGCACAAAGTTGCAAAAGCAACTTTCTCGGTAGAGTTACTTCAAAAATTCCACAGGGTTTCTCCATCTCATCTATCTAATCTTTCGCAATCGTTGAATTCTTAACCTCATCGAAAAAAACAAAGGTTCAACCTTCCGAATTTGCCTCAATCTATTAAGTTCACAGTTATACTCTAAGAATCCATGTAAGTTTTCCAATTTAATTTTCCAGTTTTCCATTACAATTGGATTCTTGACTCCAGTATGTAATAGCATAATATCTTTCAAAATTAGCTCGATCTTTCTCTCAGTCACACCTCAATCATTATCATTATCATTGCGTCGCTATCACTTGACCACAATGTCACTATTGTCTCCATGCTCCGCTCAAATCTTACGAAGCAGACTTCAAAATTTTCGGTTAAACTGTAGGGCGCACATTCAGATGAGGATTCGCTATATCTCTCGGATCTATTACTGCGACCTCGAGAAACAATTCATTTTCATCTATTAGTATGGTTGTAATACCTGCCAGCCTCATCTATTAGTTTTCCTTCATTTAATGACATAATTCTCATTAAAATACAACCAGGTATACCCGTTTGTATCTAAACAATGTACAATAATGCTGGGGATGCGAACTTTCTATATTTCTCTTATTTCTAATACCGACTCGTATCATGCCAACTTGGCTCTAATACCAACTTCTGTAACCACCCAAATTTCTACATAATTTGGTTGGGCTATAAGTCGATATAGATCAAACTGTGAAATCTAACAGTCTCAATTAAATTTCTTCTGCAAATAGTCATGTTCACATTCCCCCAAGCACATCTCATCTACATTACTGTACTTACAAAAATTTTAGATACAAAAGAATTTCTTAAAACGGGTATACCTTCGACGCAGAAATATACTCTGCAGAATCACAACTGTGCGAAATGCCCTACTAATGGAAGCGGTCCAAGTTATCGATGGGCTCTGTGGAGGAAAGTATGGGGTGAGCTCAACATGCTCAGTAAAAAAAACCTTTAGCAGATAGATAAATATACTACCTAAATATATATATATATATATTTATTTGCCAAATTCGAAACATTTTCACAAAGTATACAAGTAGTTCGGCAAATTACAGATACTAAAATCGGATTTCGGAAACCAGAACATATATCGGTAGTAAAATTAGCTACTGTGGTAAATACAAAAATTTCAGAGCTTTCAATAGAAAAATAAATGGATTTTTAGATATCACAATTCATGCAGGCAGTTCAGAAAATATTTCAAATATTCACAGGGCACTGCCAGTTCTGAAAAAATCAAAGTCAAAAAAATCCATGGCAATTTCATTATAAAAATGGAACTGAAATCAATATCTCGTTTTCTAAAACTTTGAACAACTTGGTGTGGTATTTTAGTCTCGCAGGATTCAAGAGGTGGCCCCCACGGTCTTTTATGCATTAAAATATTCAGTTCCATACGAAAATACAATCACACAGTCAATTCAAAAGTTCAAATAGACAAGACAAGGTAGATATGCTATATCAGATTTCAAAAATGACAATTGGCCAAGTTGATGACTCCGGGCAATCACGGGCCAGGTGTGTCGGGATGTCAATCGTCGTGGGAGTGGTCAGCTACCTAAACGGCTCACAGATCAGAATGTCCAAAAACCAGATACAGAATCAGAAACACGATACATTGTACTCCAGTGCTTGCTGCATGGTACATCGTACTCTGTGGACCACAGAAACATATACACAATAGACATAAATGCAGTATGATCTCACCAATGCCTTTGTCTCAAAATCAGTACGAGTCAGACCTAACGACACACAGTGAGTACGCGCTCAAGCACATATCATCAGAACAACTTTATAAGCAAATAATTTCCTTTAAATTGCCTATAAATTCAGTTCGTTTTATAAAACAATTCAAAAGAGGTTGACTAGCCATTTTCTCTCGGTTAAAAATGCCAATAAATAGGCTATGGTGAGTAAAATCAGGAGATTTCGATTTAAAATCAATAATTATAATTACCGAGATTTTTGTCTAAATAAATCAAGTAAATCTATATCGGTAGTTGGGCCGATCTACGAAGTTTAAAATTCCCTTAAAGTCCAAAATGTAAATTCAGCCTCGGGTTCTCTATATTCCGGTAACTAGGAAATTTAACCTAACAATTTTATAACTACAAACGCACAGAAGTTGCGTATATTTAACTCTAGCAGTAACAAGAAGTTTCCTTACCTCGGTGTCTGTCCATAGTCCTCAATTGTCTCAACATAGCAAGTTGGCGGGTTCGGTCCACTCGGGTTATTTATGCTGAAACCCCTTTTTCCTAGGTTGTCCGAATTCTCAGTACACTTGCCTTCTTTCCTCAATTTTCTTCTATTTTCTGATATATAAATATATATTTTAATAAATATATATTTATATTTCTCTTTTTTTGGTTATTGTTCACCCATTTTTTTGAATTTCTTTTCTTCTTTCCCGCCAACCTTACTTTTCCTATCTTCTTCTTCCTCGTGCCTACTGTTCGTACACTTCTTCCCTATCTCTTTCCTCACTTTTCGGTCTCACCATCCTCTCCACCGCTTCCTCTGGTTTTCAAAACCACCACCATCATCCTTTTCTCTTCTGTTCGCATGTTGCTGTTGGGCCGAGAGGTGAAGTCCCCTGCTCTTGCCTCAACACCTCTCTCGTTCACTTTGTCTCCTGTCTCTGCTTTCTGTTTTAGCATCATGTTTGGCTTCCATGTTCTCCCTTTCGGTCTTGTTTCCAGCTTTGGTTTTTAGTCTTCCTGCAAGCTGAGCACCTTTTCCCTTTCCTGCTCTTCCCACTCTTCCTCTTTCTTTTAGCTTCAATTTTTCCTGCATATATATATATATACTTATATTTGTTTATAATGTTTCCTTGTCCTGCCTCACCAGTAGAAACTGCTCTCTACCTGTTTCGTTCTCCGCTTTGCTTCCCTTCAGTTTTCCTTTCTTTTCGGGCAGCTTCGGTACTCCTTTCTTCTTTCATTTTCTGTTTCTCGACTCTAACAACTGTTCTTATATATATATGTATATATATACAGATGCAACCTCACACTGCCATATCTGCCTTTAGTCAGATTTGGTTTCCTCTTTACTACTTTCGCATGCCTTCTCCACTTCCTGCCACCGTCTCCCTTCTCTGTTCTCTGTTTCCAGTTGTACGGTATAATATTTATATGTACATCTCCCTATATATATGTACACTGCAACACTCCAGTTCTGTTCTCCACCAAACCCCTTGCCTTACAGTTTATCTCTCTTACGCTTCCTCTGCATGTTCTGTTTTTCCTTCAGTTTCTTTCCATCTTCGTTTCACCGAACACCATCACTAGAGTCAATTTCCTCTTTACCGTGACTATTCTCTCGTTTTAAATATGTGTATATACATCTATCCTTAGGTTTTTCTCGTGCTATCCTTAATTTTCTTCCTTTTACTATACAACCTATTCCTTCATTGTTTCTGGCCTAGTTATTATATGTATATATATACATATAATTCTTTAACATTCCTTTTTCTGAGAACTCCAACCTGTCTCCACTTCTTGGCTTATGTGTTCAGTTTCTCCCTTACTTCTCTACTACCAGTGAGCCACCACTGACACCATCCTTCATTACGTCCTCTGCTGCCATTTACGTATGTATATTGCATGTGTGTATATATATATACATATATTTTGATTGTTGTTGTATGCAACCAGGGCTACTTCACAGCTTCTCGTGAGCTTCCACAACCTCCTTTCATATAATTCCTTATTAACCATTTGTAATCACCTTGAAACGAATAATAGTTAAGATGACTGAGTGTCATGGCTATTCGAGTTGTTTTTGTTAGAAACCAATTCCTTATTCCTTAATATGACACTAATACTACATAATTAAATTTAATGGCAGTATAATACTAGGCTATATTTTGTTGGTGTTACGATGAATTTTGTGCCAAAGTATACTATCAAATTGAATATCGTATTTTAATCAATCCGCTCAAATTTTTTTCACGTCAAAATACAAATTCAATTTATTATCCTCCAATGAGCATAAATTTTATCCCCAATTGTTTCATTCGAAGCCAAGTACAGAGAAATTTCGTGGAGTTTACAGAGCATCCTAGTGGGGTTATTACCTGATAGAGTATATGGTGACTTTTGGAGCTGTGCACATAAGTAACACCCTAGTCTCTGAGGTAGTTCGACTTACTTATAGCTACAATGGGAAAGCCCTTATCAGAATATAATTATGGATGTCGCTTAAATTTTTATTATCCAATTATCGAACTTCATGAATAAGATATCGAACTATATGGTTTCAGAATCATTTTCGGACGTATGAACATGATACGAAAAAATCGCTTTGATGCGAAATAGCATCGAATATATTAAATTGAGTTCTAAGGCAAGAAATAAATGACATCCAAGGATCCTAAGTGATATAAGTATGTGAAAATATTTGCGGTAAGATTATTGGGAAGAATATATTCTTGTACAAACCTTATTTTCAATTAAAAATTTCATCTCAAAACATGTTATGATTTTGTGAAATTTAGAAAGCTTGTCTGGTTTTTGTATAATTTTATAACCTTGATTTAATTGTGGATCAAACATGTAATGTGTGATTTTTGAAGACATAATTTTCATAAGCTTTTGTACAAATAAATCTAAAAATGATTTCAGTAAGATAAGAAGTATGTTTTGAGACTAAGGGCACTAAAGCATGTGAGTTAGGGTAAACGTGAGGGTCGATTTAAAGGGACCCATGAGAATACTAGCCGACGACCTATGAACGGGCTGAGCCCTAACTCTATCATGCATATTTCTATGTATCTGTCATGTCGCCTATGTGGCAGTATGTGTGAGACCCCATGTATGTATAACTTTATTATATGTTAATGGAATTATAAGATAGATGATTTTTGGATCACATAAATGTGAATGAATTGCAAATGAAATGAATGAGTGTCATGATGCAAGTAAAGGTTAAATAAGGGCTGAAGTGGCCACAAACTAAATAAATAGAACTTTAAGCATTCAGATTTAAGATAAGGATTTAAAACACGAAATGATAATGCATGGACTGTGAATTTTGTGTATCCTCTCCAATTTCAAGTAGTACACACAAGTTTCATAACATGAAACTAATAAGAAACGAACCTTTCCATGCTCGAAGTGTGAATAGATTGAAAAATGAGTAGTGAAGCAATCGAATGCAAGTTCTCCCTTGAAAAATATTGGAAAATACAACAGGAATGCTCTAGATGAAGGCCAGATCGATCTCCTATTCAAGGCAGATCGATCCCTTGTTCAAGCAAAACAATTCAAAGTGGATATGCCAAGGCCAGATCGATCTACATTTGCCTCTGCCTAGCAGAGATTGATCCCTTCCTAAGTGCAGATCGATCTCCATTTGATTCTGTCAAGAGCATATCGATCTCTCCCCATGAGCAGATCGATCTCCTCAAGCCTCTGTCAAGAAAGGATCGATCTCTTCCACAAAGAGCAGATCGATCCCACCCTTTCATGCTTGAACATTTCGATAGCTCAAAATGAAGGGAAGATCAATCTCCTCACTCTCAATCTATAAAAACCCGATGACCAAAACCTCATTCTTCAATAAATCAACCATTTTTCTCCATTTTTACCCAAATACCAAGCTTTCTCTCTCCAGAATACCTTCCTTTCCAAAAAGAATTGGGAAAAAGCTATTAGAGCAAAGTTGTTCATTTTAAGGATGAGGACAACATACCTTGGAATCAAAACTCAACTTATTGGATTGAAGGAGTAAAAAGATCTTCCAATTTCGGATAAGGGAAAAATCAAGCGAGGTGAGTTTTTGATACACCAACTCTAAATATGTATAATAAGATGTTGTTAGGAGTAGATTGGTGTATATATCATTGGTTGAAAATACCTAGAATATGATGAATCAACAATGACCTAAAAATAGGTTAGTGTGAGAAAATGGGATATGGTGGAATTCTATGATGAGTAGGTTATATCAAGTGTTGGAAATGTTATATGCATGATTTTGAGATTGTGTTGTGAAAACAAATTATGGGATTAGACTAGTGATGAAATGTGCATATATAGTAATTGTTAAATGCATGAATGAATGGAGGAACTAAGGTTTAAGCATGCAAATCAAGTGTTTGATTTAATAACTAAGTGAGTTACTAGCCAAATTGATTAGGAACGACACAATGTTGGCCAAATGCGAAAATGGACCAAGCTTAATACGATAAGGTATGATAAGATATATCGATTGTGATGAAGTGATTGATGAATATTTGTAGCTCCAGAGATCTGATTAGGAGCGAATTGGATTGAATGAGCTTCCAAAAGTAGAACTTGTACTACGCTCGACGTGGTTCGAGGTAAGGGGGTTTTGTAAGTGCCTAGAGGTAGCTATAGTATTTTGAGGGGAATTATTGGGCACAAATTTTCTTTAGCTATCTAATAATGCATTAAGAATTTTTGTGAAAGGTTCCAAAATAAGGAAAGAAAATATAAGTTACCTTGATAGGAATTTTATGAAAGGGGTAGTAAGGATTAAAAAAATGCAAGTATTTTCATGGCTTTGATGTTTTCATGATAAAATGTTTGGACATGAATAAAATGAGGATAGGTTGGCTATTACTTTGTGCGTTTGCATGAAAAAAAACACGGATCAGGTGCTAAGTTTTATCCTTGAAAATACTTGATATATTAATTGGAGCCTCCTATCATAAATGTGTGAGTGCAAACAGTGCTAAAGCTTAGCTCGCACTAAATTTTGATGCTTTGATTCATACTGATAGTGTTGGAACCCTGCTTGCACTAGGTTTTACTGATTACTGTGCATAAGAACCGTACTGGAGCGTTGCTCGTATGAAGATTTGACATATTTTATGAAAAATCGTGCTGATGCCTCCTGTAGACTTGATACATTGTACGCGTGTTTTGAGACATGAAATGGTTACCGACAAGGTATAGGGTGACAAAGACATATGGCAGGCACCCCCGAACCATGATATGGGTTAAGTCCTATGGCAGACACCCCTGACAAAGATGTAGGCTAAGACTTATGGCAGGCACCCTCAGATCGTATGGGTCCACGGAGTACGTTGTATTGTGTATGTCACATGGAGTACGCTGTACCATGTAGTCTTGATGATTAGTTGGTTGAGTTATTGCACGAGTAGGGCTAACCTCACCTCTCGTTGTAGTTGTGAGGCCTCGCACGTCGGGATCCGCGTAGCCTAGGATCACAGGGATTTAT
Organism: Firmiana major; assembly: GCA_033439115.1. Lineage (NCBI taxonomy): Eukaryota > Viridiplantae > Streptophyta > Magnoliopsida > Malvales > Malvaceae > Firmiana > Firmiana major. The sequence goes on along the minus strand of CM065896.1, from coordinate 45,697,924 downwards.
ATATATGGCCATTATTCCCAATTTGTTTCGGAAGTGTAACCTACATGCCTCACGTGATATCATGTTTTATTGATAGACTTGGGTAGACTCGAAGGAGGGTTAACACCCGTGATTTTGTTTTAAAAGGAAATGTGACTTTATGCACAGGGTATTCCCGGAGGGCGAGATTAGATTTGATTTAATTGAATCGGGATGAGTTTTGATATGATGAGCATGAGATGTTTTATATGTTGATTTTCTATTTAATATCATGCCTGGTTCTATGAGTTTTCATATACTATATACATATTCATATTCATGTGGCATGGTTTTGACCCACCTCATGCTCAAGATGCAAATGAGTTTGATATCATGTCATTATAAGCACGTAGATAGTGTAGCTGTCTACCTGCTTACATTATTTCCTTACTGAGCGTGTGGTTGCTCACCCTTTCACTTTTCATCCCTGCAGAGCATGCATAGTGGTCGAGAGCGAGCAGAGACTTGCACTTCTCATGTCCGCTGCTGCCCATCGCTGAGAGGTATACACATTATCATCGTTTTGTATCTAAACAAGTACATCACAGTAACACTTTTGGAAATGTGAATTCAGGGGATGTAAACATTTGTAGACATGTATGAATTAATGAAGTTAATGTAAGCAATTTAAGACTTTACAATCAATGTATATAAATGTTAAGTGATATGGTGTATGGTAAGAGATAACTAACTTCGAATCATAGCTCAACTATTTGGTGTTGGAAACTGTTCACGATAGGAAGGTTAACGAATTAAGTGAAAAATTTATAGTGATTTTAGGATATAAGGGGGTTATGACAGAGATTGGTATCAGAGTTGAGGTGACTTAATATGAGTCGGAGTTAGTAATAAGAGAATTTACATCCCTATATTGTTGTACTTTGTTTACATATAAATGTGTATATATGATGGGTTAGACTAATACATAATTATGGATGTAGGAATTTAGGCATCATGCATGTCACACGCAGTTGTAGAGGGGTGAGGGCACATGCTAGGGGCCGTAAAGGGAGGCCTGATGGCCGTGCAAAGCCACAGACTGGTCAGATCCCTTTGGAGCCTATGGAGAGGCTAGGGGATATTGAGGCACAATTCGCTAGGTTGGAGCGGAGTTTGGAGACCATTATAGAGCTAATCGCTCAATCTATGCAGGGAGCTGAGGAGAGACAGGGTCCAGCTACCTAAGTTACTGATGCTGGACCAGCGTTGCTTCTGGTCAGCCTGCACAGATGCCACAGATGGTAGATACACCCCCACCAGTTCAGGATACAACATCACCTATTGCTCCACAGTAGAGTAGCAGGAAAGTGAGGATTTGGTTGTGATTTGGAAAGATTACGACAATTTCAAAAATTTAGATCGCTGTCATTCAGTGGGGTGAAGGACCCAGTAGTTGCTGAGGACTGGGTGAGTGAAATCGAGAAGTTATATGGGTTATTTGATTGTACAACTACAGAAATGGTCGCTTTTGCCGTGTTCATGCTTAAGGGAGAGACAAAACATTAGTGAAAGTCCATCAGGTCAATTTTGAGAGCCCGACACACTGAGATCACATGAGAGGTATTTTTGGAGGCCTTCTGGAGGCAGTATGTTTCGGACACTACTCAGAGTAAGTTACAGATGGAGTTTATTGGGTTAACTCAGGGGAACAAATCTGTAGACGAGTATGAGATGAGGTTTATATCCCATAGAAGGTACAACCTAGATACGATGAGCAGTGAGACGAGGAAGGTGAGGAAGTTCATTGATGGATTGAGACCACTCATCAGGTCTAGGCTGGTTCCATTTGATATCCCGACATATGAGGAGGCTGTGCATAGGGCTCAGTTATGTGAGCAAGATATTGAGCAGAATGCCTCCGAATTTGGGAAGATCAGTAGAGGTAAAGATAAAAATCGGAAGAGATCTAAAATTGATAAAGTGATCAGGAGAGGAGGTCAGAGACTGTCTGATAAGAGACCTCGAATTTAGGAAGTACAAGAGAGGATGGTAAAGCCTTTGGTATATCCAACTTTAGCACCACCAAGAGGTGTAGTTATTGGAGGGACACAGCCAACTACCAAGCAGTGTAAGAGGTGTGGTAGGTATCATGGTAACAGGTCTTGTCTGATGTCTTTAGTAGTGTGCTATCGTTGTGGGAAACAAGGGCATATTGTATGCGATATCCCTGAGATGATGGAGACTACCCCACAGAAGAGCAAGGAATCAGAGAGAGCTCTTATTGAGACTTCTACTTCGAAGAGGAAAGCCACAGCCACGGAGAAGGGGAAACAGGTTGTTGGTAGAGGGCGAGTTCATGCACTGGACTAGGACACCAAATATGCATCAACGGATGTGATTAAAGGTACCATCCTAATTTTTTATTTAGAAGAATTTGTATTATTTGATCCTGGTGCCACGTACTCCTTCATATCGCCTTCATTTGCATGTAAGTTGTCAAAATATGTTGAGCCTACATCATTAGAAAGAATATTATTGATTTCTACGCCCATGAATGACAATCAGTTGACTGAATATGTGTATAGAGATTGTAGGTTGAAGATAGGGGAAAAGAGATGGCAGCCGATCTTATTCTATTAAATATGAATGATTTTGATGTAATCTTAGGAATGGATTGGTTGGCTGCAAATCGTGTTGTTTTGGACTGTTTTTCTAAGACGGTAACGTTTTTAGGGGTAGATACTAATGAAAGTAGTAGTTGTGGTAAGCGAAATGGATAAATTTCTATATTGGAATTTATGAGTCTTATTTTAATGATTAATTATGTTACTAATGGTGGAAATAATAATGTGAAGGGTTCATTGCATACGTGGTTAACACAGATAAGGTCCGTCTGGAATTGAGAGACATTCAAGTGGTTGAAGATTTTCCTAATGTCTTTCCAGATGATCAACCAAGACTGCCACCGAATCATGAAATGGAGTTTTGTATAGAGTTGGTACCTGGTACTGAACCGATATCTTGACCACCGTATAGGATGGCTCCGATTGAGTTGGAGGAGCTGAAGAACTAGTTGTAGGAATTGCTAGAGAAGGGGTTTATTAGACCGAACGTCTCACCTTGGGGAGCTCTGATTTTGTTTGTGAAGAAGAAGGATGAAAGCCTCCGACTGTGTATAGATTATCGGTTGTTGAATAAGGCTACTATTAAGAACAAGTATCCCCTTCCACGCATTGATGATCTGTTGGATCAGTTTCGGGGAGCCGAAGTCTTTTCTAAGATAGATTTACGATCAGGGTACCATCAGCTGAGGATACAGAGTAGAGATGTATCCAAGATAACATTTCGTACCTGTTATGGCCACTATGAGTTTTTGGTTATGCCATTCAGATTGATATGCCCTGGCAGCATTTATGGAGTTGATGAACGATGTGTTTAAGCCATATTTGGACCAATTTGTGATTGTGTTTATTAATGATATATTGGTTTATTCCAAGTCCAGGGAAGATTATGAGCAGCATTTGAGGATAGTTCTGCAGACCTTTCGAGAAAAGAAGTTATATGCCAAACTCAGTAAGTGTAACTTTTGGTTGGAACAAATCTCATTTCTGGGCCATGTTGTATCAAGGGATGGGGTGTCAGTAGATCCATCCAAGATCGAGGCAGTTATTCAGTGGGAACAACCCAAGACAGTTACGGAGATCAGAAGTTTTTTGGGATTAGTAGGTTATTATCGGAGGTTCGTAGAGGGTTTCTCTAGCCTAGCTTCTCCGTTGACATGTCTCACGCGGAAGGATGTTGAGTTCATGTGGGATGAGACATGTGAGAGGAGTTTCTAGGAACTTAAGAGTCGATTGACCACAGCACTGATTCTCACCATTCCTACCAGCCCAAGAGGTTTCTTTGTGTATACGGATGCATTGAACCAATGGGAAGGTAGTTGCCTGTGGATCTAGACAGCTGAAGGATCATGAGAGGAGCTACCCGACCCACGATTTAGAATTGACAGCTGTGGTATTCGCTCTGAAAATATGGCGCCACTACCTCTATGGCTAGAAATTTCAAGTATTTACTGACCACAAGAGCCTTAAGTATCTGTTCTCACAAAAGGAGATGAACATGAGACAGAGAAGGTGGCTTGAGCTTCTAAAGGATTATGATTGTGAAATCATGTACCACCTGGGTAAGGCGAATGTAGTTACTGATGCCTTAAGTAGGAAGAACCTCGGGTTGGTGTCGTATATGATGATCAGGGAACACGAGCTGTTGGAACAGTTTGCGAGCCTCAGTTTGGATGTGACCCCGCCTGATACTGATAGTGGCTTTATGGTAGCTAGCCTGCGGTTAGAACCGAATTTGGTGGATCATATCCGGCAGGCTCAACAGATTAATCAGTAATGTAATGATATTATTGGGCAGATACAGAAGGGTACAAATACTGATTTTGAGTTGAGTTCAGATGGTTTACTGTGGTTCAGAGGTAAGATATATTTTCCCAGTGATCCAGAGATCAGGAGGTTGATTTTGTCAGAGGCTCATATGATGAAGTATACACTGCATCCGAGAAGTAACAAGATGTATCAGAACTTCTAGAGAGTGTATTGGTGGTCAGGGATGAAGAGAGATGTAGCGGAGTATGTAGCAAAGTGTCTCGTCTGTCAGTAAGTGAAGGTAGAGCATCAGAAGACTGCAGGGCTATTGCAACCTCTACTTATATCGACTTAGAAATGGAAGCATGATAGGTTTACCCAGGACCCGAAGGAAACACGATGCGATTTGAGTGATAGTGGATAGATTGACGAAATCGGCACACTTCCTAGCTATTAGAGCCACCGATACTCTAACTACACCGACAAAACTCTATGTGCGCGAGATAGTGAGGTTGCATGGTGTTCCAGTGAGCGTTGTTTCTGATCGGGATGCCCACTTTTGTGAACACTTTCAGGAAGCGATATGGACCCAACTGAGTTTTAGCACAGCCTTCTATCCTTAGACAGATGATCAGTCAAAGAGAACGATATAGACCCTAGAGGATATGTTGAGGGCGTGTGCATTGGATTTTGGAGGCTCTTGGGATGACCATTTACCACTCGCAGAGTTCGCCTATTGATAATTCTATATTTTTAGAATTATTTATGCTTAATTTCCTAATTAATTATTTAAATCCCTAATTTATTTTGTTAATTATCCCCTTTATTTAATTAAAATTCTCATGTTTGCAGATAAATTAAATCCGGATGAATTTTGAATATTTCGATAGAAAATGGACCGAAATTAGGCTAAAATCGAGATCGGACCACGCGGACAACACGAGCCTAGCACATCCAATTGGACAAGAAGATCGCTGACATGGAAATATCTTTTCAAGGAGCCAATAGTGTGAAGACAAGTGGCCAAATAATGCTATCTCATCTAGGATGGAAATTTACAATTTTACCCCTAAGTGTGTATAAATAGGAAAGGATGGCAATTGAAAGAAAATGTAAGGTAGCTTAGAGTAGTTTAGTTTGAGATTACATTTTCAAGATTTACTTTCTTATTTTCTTTAGTCTTCCGTTGGCTTCCAACTCCACTTTTAATTTGCATTCCATTTTTATGTTATCAATTTTCTAATCTTGAATAACTTTTCTCGTCAATGGAAATTAACATCATTTGTTCTTCTCGGTTTTGCTTAAGTGATTACTCTTGTTTTTCTTTTCAGTCAACTACATAGTTTACATAGCTTTCACTTCCCAGGGGAGCTCTCGGTTTTCCTAAAAGCATTGCCTATATTTTCTTTTTCTATTTGAAAAACCAGTTTATTTAGTTAGCTCTCGAGTTGCTTTTGTTGTGCATTCGGTACCCTAACTCTTCCTTCATCTATGCTATTTGGTTTTGGTGCTTTGATGTGGGCAAATGTTAGGCATTGTTCCATATCAAATGTAATATGGAACCATGGCATTAAGGGCTGGAATTAAGAGCAAGCCGATGATAATAGTTTTTTCACGTTGATGAAGCTACGGGTTTGAGAGTGTAACTTTAAGTGTTGTTTTGTTTGTTTTATTTATTTCCTCTCGGTTTCAATCTTACAATTCATATTTTTGCATCATGTTTCTTTGTCTTGTTGCTATTTTTCTGCATTGCATGGATTCATTTTTTAAATTCGGCATTTAGAGTGTAAGTTCCCACCACTTTCATGTCTTGATTCAATTTGGGTTTTCTCTTGCATTTGTCTCCTTGGCTGGCTTAATTGTTGTTGGATGGTATGTTAAATATTTATATAGGCAATAGTAGGTGACAAAACGGGATCAATTTAGGCAGCAGCTGGATTGCTCACATCGGTAGACAAAGAGCAGTAAAGAAGAAAATCGTTCCTCTGTTCTCCTCTGCTTTATGATTTAATTACTGTTTATCTTCTTCATTTGGTTTAGTTTATAGTTTCAGTATTTTAAGTTTTCTTTTGTTCTTCATTTACTGCTATAACCTGTACTCCAACAATGTTTGCTGATCTACTTAGTTGAGCATAGCAGGAAATGGATTGATGTACTGTTTGGTAGTTGATGCATGATGGAGCAGCAGCAACGCAGGAGCAAGACGTGTGAGGGTTGCTGTCCAACTGAGGATGCATGAGCATGTTACTACTAACGGTTGGGCAGAGAACAACACATGAAGCCAGAGCAGCACCTGAAGCAGATAGCTGGGACGTGCACTGGTGGAAGTAACGGTTGGGCAGAGGACAACACATGAATCTGGAGAGCTGAAACCGAGGCTACCAACTTGCTGCCAGCAGTATTGAAAGTTGCAGAAGCATGAACGTGAAGCAGGTGATGAACCGGTGCTGCAGCAAGGATGGCACTAGGGGTAGTAGCGGTATGGGCAGGACAACGTTTGGAGTTGTGCAGGGAATGGAGGTTGCAGAAGACTGAAATGCAAACTGTACACGAAATGCAAACTTGCACAGTTAGCCATATTGCAAAAACCGACTAAGGCCTTGTTTGGCCATCTTACTCCTTTGTTTAATTTCATGTTTAATGCATTTTTATTATTTTGATTAGTTGTTAGTTTAGGATAGTTGTTAGTTGTCAATTTAGATTAGTTCTAGTGTTTTAATTTGTTAATTTAATTTTTAGTCTTAATTTTTAGTTAATAGTTAATTTTATATTTTATGTTTTGGGATTTAATTTTAGTTTAGCATTTTACAAGTTACCTTTAGATTTAATCTAGATTAAATGTTGTTATTACTTGAAACAATGGTGACAAATCGCTGGCGTCTTCTCTTCGGGTTCCCTGCCACGTGTTGCCAGGAGCTTCTGCAAGAAAAATCATGATCAGAGGAATGCAGGGGTTTTTCCTTGCGTTTGCACTCCGATGCTTAAGTCAGAAAGTTGTTTAAGCAGAGTCTCCGTAAACAAAATAGAGCTTATGGTTTTCTTGATCATACCTGAGGGTATTTATAGATGTCCCTATGTGGCTTCAATGAGCTTAGGACTCATATTTGTGTGGGCCCCAAAATTTTATTATTTTGGGCCTTTTATATTCTGAAGCTCAGGTGCGCGACTGAGCTAGGAGTAAATTACCTCTATCAATTGCTCCCCACTCTTTCATAGGGAAGTTCCCTATGTAAGAGTATCTATGTTCTCATCGTAACCTCATGTCAAGTCTTTACGTTAGATTCTGAAGTCAAATTTTCATCGGAGTTTTTAGCTTACCCCACGCATTTTTTTTCAAGCCCTTGTTTGGGTGCTTAGCTTACCTCGCACATTTTTCGCTTCAAGGTTTTGCACTTTTTCTTCGTGGCTTAGCTGGCGCATTTTTGGCTTCAAACCCTTTTATATAAATCTTCTCATGGTGTCGGGCCGTCGTGACGCATTCGTGCCTCTCGTATCATGAGACATCTTTTTCTAATGTTTGGCTGCCGCGACCTATTCGCGTCTCTGGCTCTTACGGCATATCTTTCTTTTACGCCTGGCCACAGTGACGTTATTGCGCCTCGACTCTTACGGCTCGTTTGATTTTTACGCCTGGCCACAGTAACGCTATCGCACCTCAGGCTCTTACGGCTCGTTTGATTTTTACGCCTGGCCACAGTGACGCTATTGTGCCTCAGGCTCTTACGGCTCATCTAATTTTTTACGCCTGGCCACAGTGACGCTATTGCGCCTCAGGCTCTTACGGCTCGTCTGATTTTTACGCCTAGCCACAGTGACGCTATTGCGCCTCAGGCCCTTACGGTTCGTCTGATTTTTACACCTGGCCACAGTGACGCTATCGCGCCTCAGGCTCATACGGCTCGTCTGATTTTTTACGCTGGCCACAGTGACGCTATTGCGCCTCAGGCTCTTACGGCTCGTCTGATTTTTACGCCTGGCCACAGTGACGCTATCGCGCCTCAAGCTCTTACGGCTCGTCTGATTTTTACGCCTGGCCACAGTGACGCTATCGCGCCTCAGGCTCTTACGGATCGTCTAATTTTTTACGCCTGGCCACAGTGACGCTATTGCGCCTCAGGCTTTTACGGCTCGTTTGATGTTTACCCCTGGCCACAGTGACGCTATTGCGCCTCAGGCTCTTACGGTTCTTAGCTGTGTACAATTAGTGACAGTAATGACCCTTGTTTTCAAACCCAGGAAGGATTCTGCTTCAAATCCAATCCTTTAAAGTAATAATTAAATCATCATCCCGAAGAAACAATGGTATGCTGGTGCTACAGGAGGAGTTGGCGCATCCAAAATCCAAACTTAGCTTGCAATATTCTAACTACAAACAGACATATTTCATCTTCTTCTCCAAGTCAAAGCTTGGGATGAGGATAGAGCATTGGACTTGCAGAAAGGCATCAAGCACTTTTCTCCTTCCTTGTTGCAATAATTAAAGCAGTTAATGTGCTCCAAACCTTATTCAAGTAAGTGGTTCTACACTTCTATAAAGAATGGTGAAGAAATATCATCGCAAGATTGAAGCAATATCTTCCACCAAGGATCAATGGTATGTTCCACGTCATCCTTCGTATGTTGCCTTAAATCTGACATAATTAAAATTACAATTCAGCAAGAATGGCACCAAGGATGGCAGTTTTGTATGTCTAGATATGCTGCAAAGCTTATAAATGGGATGAAAAACCAGACAGGTTGCTTTTGAGCTGATCCATAATACTGTGAATCTGAGACGGAATAATAAGAACAACATATTTGATACTTTATCCTTTCTACTCCCTTGACATCTATCACAGACAGTAAGTACGTAGCGCAGGCATAGCTGAAGCAGTGAGTATACTGGCAATAGAGTTTACAATAAACAATCTTTCATATTGTACAACTTACTACTTAGCATCTTCTATATCTCTTGATCTTTGAGAGTAGATGAACATATTGCCCCTTCTCGACCATGGTTCTTATAACTTCATGAGCTTTCGAAAGCTTTCCAGCAGTCCGTAAATGACTCACTAGGGTACTGTATACAACAAAATTTGGGTTACATCCTCTAGCTTCGATTTCCTTAAGCATGGAGCATGCCTTCTCAAACTTTCCTGCCATACAATAACCACGAATCATCGAATTGTATGTAAATATGTTTGGAAGTTGGCCCTTGGCAATCATCTCATCAAACATTTCTTGAGCTTTCTCGTGCTCCCCAGCCACAATGAATCCCGTAATGATTACAGTGTAGCAAACCACATCTAACATACATCCATTTTTTATCATTTTATCAAAAAAGTACTTGCAAGCGTCCAAGTTTCCAGCACGACTCAGCCCATCTATTAATGTTGTGAAATGAAGAACACCTGGGTTTAATCCCATTTCTTTCATGTGATTCAATAGATTCAGCGCTGCAAGTGGTTTATCCCCTTTGCCAAGAACATGCAGAAGGATGTTATATGTATGAAAATAGGGGAAAAAACACATCTACCCATTTCATCAAGTAATCTGTGAAATTGATCTAACTTCCCCAATCTGTATTTTGCACACAAAAGGATGTTATAAGTTAGAGTATCTGGGGCAAAACCATCCGCTAACATTTATCGGTATACCCACTCAATCAACTTGTACTGGTTCACAGCAAGAAGTGTATGCATAATGGCATTGTATGAATGCTTAAACGGCCTAAAATTGAAAGTCTTTGACTTGATGAACCTTTCCACAACTTTCCTAGCTAAGCCTGCCTCTCCACACGTGCATATCAAGATGTTGAATGTCCTTGCAGTTTCAGGGAAGCCATTCTCAATCATCTCATCTACTAGTCTCCACATTGCCTTGTATTCCTCACACTCTACGAATATCTTCATTATCAAATGATACGAGTTTGCAGTGTGCTTATAAGTTTCCTGCTGACCAGACCATAGGAAAAACTTGCACCTTAGTTTCGCACATCTGGTCTTATTGGCATAATTTATGTCCTTCAAAATTCCCACAAGAACTTCTCTCACGAGAAACCCCGAGACCCTCATCTGCATTTCACTGAAAACAGCTTTTGCATCAAATCCCAGCTCATCTTGTTCTAAAATCTCAAGAATTTTCCTAGCATTATCCTTTCCACACGCGAAAAATCCTTGCCTCATTGAAAAGTGGTCCTCAGAGCCGCTTCCACAACCCCCAAAATTATCGTGCTTTACATCAAAAGCAGAGTAAAAACTGGAACCCTTCCACATTTGGTTGAAGGGTTCCTCCAGAAAATATAACTCACTATCTTCATTGGATCCTCGAAGCTGTTGGAGTAAAAATATTTTCCTGTTCACATGAAACTTGTATTTCACCGGTTAAAGAATTGTTGTCAGATTCTTCATTTCCCATTTTTTCAAAGGAATCCATATGAGATACTTTGACTCCATCATACTCTTCAGCTTTTGGAAGTTTGGCTAGCTCACCATTAGCAGCATATTCTTCTACTGACATAAATCCTATTGGCTCCATAAATTCTGCAGATGAAGAATGATCCAAGGCCTCTTCAGATATCTCCTCGAAGACATCAGTCACCGGTACGTCTACTGACTTAGTCTCATCAGTATGAGAGCCCCTGTTGTTCTCAGCTATCGATACCTCATCTGTGTTGCCATTCTCATATGTGTTTTCAAAGACAGCAACATCATCAGATCCCTTTGGGTCTATGGTTCCGTCAGGCATATCTGCCAGCTTTTCTGCAGTACTTTTGGCCAAATAAGCATCTGACTCAACAGTTTTCTCATCAGGGGATGCATCTTTTGCGTCCAAATTATGAGATTTATGAGAATCAGCCTTGGATTTCACTGTGCAATCATTTCCATCACTATCATAACACTTGCTGTTTTCCAGAACATCATCATGCAAATCCCTTTCATCTTCAAGGGACTCACTTAAATTTCGAGCCAAAGGTACTTCTGCTAGAGTTTCAGATTGACCATTCTTGTTCTCCTCCACCATTTCATCAATCTTCTCAGACTCTATTCTTTCACTACCCTTCACACTCAATCCGACCATGCACTTCTCCAACAACCTTACCGAACGCCTTGTGCCTTAGCCCTGCTGCACTGACACTTCTCTCTGAGCCTCAACTTTTCTCCTGGTAGATCCCACTCTAGGCCGCCTCTTGCCACTCTGTAACACTGGAGTTTTAAGTAGGTTACTGTTCTTCTGCTCCTCAGCTTCAGACAGAGTTTTTTGAGCCCGTCTCCTACTACAACTAGTAGTAGTGGTAGCTATAACAAGAGTGTCAGGCACATTTTCATTCTTGTTTTCTTCGTCCAATTCAATTGTTCTTCTTGTCATTCTCTGGGTTCGGGTTGTTGGTTGTGTGCTTTGAGGTTCTTTGGTAGTTTTTCTCCGAGTTGATAACCTAGCCACAGTAGAGGGGACATCTTGCGATGATTTATTCATGGTCTTCTTTGGGGATTGAGATTGATTCATGAACTCATCAAGTCCTTCAACAATCTCAAGAGCTTTGATAGCATCAGCCATGGCGACATTGGTAATATTAGCTGGGATTTTGTTCCTCTTGCATAGAATCTGGAGCTCTTTCCTTGAAAGGTTATGGAAATCCATTTCTTTTTCAAAGATCAAAGAAAGAAACAAACAGAAGTTTGTTTCTCTTGTTTGGTTACTGAGGAAACGATTGTTCTATTTTGTAGCCTCAGTCAATTTTCCCCCTGAGCACATTCCTTCAATAAATTCTTTGTATGTTAAACATCAGGAAGGCAACCACTACTTATCATATGCCCTATAAGCTCAAAGCATTCTTCCTTCTCTAACCTCAGTGATTTAAGTTCAGCTTGGTCCTTCCTAAGCCTACAAGTAGCCTGCATGACCTTCTGATTGGTCCATTGACTCTAACTATGTAGCTCATTTTGCAGTTCCTGTAACCTTGGAACTAGCTTCAAAATCAGTTCATCCTTCACATCTAGTGGGACGTGTTTTCCCTGGAATTCATCATATGGAATTCTAAAATGGTAATCAGTTGACTTAGAGGACATAGAGTTGCTACCTTCAACTTTTGGAGCAGGTTTCTTTTCTGTATCATGATCAGGTGTCTTAGAAGATAATAAGGTTTTGTATTCATATTTGGGAACAAGATCATTCCCCAAAGATGACGATGGTGTGATAGAAGACATGGAGTTGCTGCCCTTGGTTTTTAGTGTAGGTTTCTTTTCTGCATTATGATCAGGTATCTTAGAAGATACTGAGGTTCTGCCTTCAGATTTGGGAACATGTTTATTTCCCAAAGACGATGGTGGTGCAAGCTCAGTATTTGCAGTATGAACTGCAAATTTAGTATCTTTCATAGGCAATGTTGAAGAGTTATCAACCACAACTAAACCAGGTGAAGAATTAGTTAAAACATTACGGCTTTCACCAGCTAAAGCTCCCGGTTCTGTAACTATTTTTGATGAAGCAGTTTTCATACGCACAGGTGGTAATTCAGATGGAGACTTTATCTTTTTATCGACAACAAAACTACCACTGGTAGCTAGTTTTTCGGCTCTAAAAGTACCTTTCCCATAAGTCCTACATTTTTTTATATTGAAGGACTTTTAATGGAGTGCAGCTATTTCCTTTTTGGAACGCCCCTTTCGAGCAGTCCCTGATTTTTCTTCAGAGATAGATGCAACCAAGACACAATCCCCAGAAGCACCAACAGAAACCAAACTCTCTTTCTCTAGTGCCAGCCCTTCACAAGCAAGAGAATTTTTGGGTTTAGATAAGTTGGGGAAATTTCCAAATTTGAGTGTTTCAGGCAGATGGGAAGAGGGAAATGAAGGTTTTGAAACACTGGGTTCATTTGGGCTTGGAAGAATGGTTTTAGGGTTTTGTGTTTCTGATCTCAATAGGGTGTAGAATTAGATGAGCTCTCTCCTGAGACTTCTTTACAGCCAAAGTTTCGCAACATATCTCCTTCCACTTCACATACCACTGAAATGTTCAGGTCAAACATTAACAACCACCAAATTGCTTCCGCAATAGACAGAGATGGTTTGACCTCTCTAAGCACACTAATTATCTCCAACATTGTGTATTCCACTAACTGCTGCAAATCCTCGAACACATGACTTGAAATATCACCTTCTTTTCCTTTCTTCATGGAAGCCAAAGCATCATTCACTACATTTGACACAAGATCTTTACCCCATTGATAGAGGGCGAGCCTTGAATGGCCTTTTCAGCAATATCTTCCTTATGTCCACACTCTACAATCTTTTTAATTGCATTTCGAAAAATTGTGTGCAAATTAGATAACAATAATTCCTTAAGTTGACATGCAATTGGATTATCCCGATCAGCAGGTTCAAAATCTTTTCTAAGAAGCACCCTGGAGGATCCAACCTCCAATGGTCCAAGTACAGGGCTTCGGAATACCTCTGGAGGTAACATATAATGATGGAATTCACTCATCGACAAGGGAATATTAACTGGATTCTCTATAGAAGGATCATCTAATTTTCTCTTGTTCTTACTTCCTTTGTCCTGAGGTAAGACAGAATAAGGCCCTAGTTTGCTAGCAGCATCACCACTATCAGTCTTTTCATCTATTGTAGGGACAAGAACAAGAAACCCCCAATTTCCTCGCAAGTTAAATCTCTCTCAACAAGCCCATTTTTATGAGTGCATTACGTCCAAGGGGGATTACTCCATTCTCTTATTGTGGCTGCATTGAGCTTGCTGCATAAGTGCCACGTACTTCCTGTATATTTTTTTTGGTCCCTTCTGAACGTGTCTCTACAATAGCTTTTCTTTCGTTTCCCACAGACGGCGCCAATTGTTATTACATGAAATAATGGTGACGAATCGCTGGCGTCTTCTCTTCTGGTTCCCTGCCATGTGTTTCCAGGAGCTTCTGCAAGAAAAATCATGATCAGAGGAACGCAGGGGTTTTTCCTGCGTTTGCACTCCGATGCTTTAAGCAGAGTCTCCGTAAACAAAATAGAGCTTAGGGTTTTCTTGATCATACCTGAGGGTATTTATAGATGTCCCTGTGTGGCTTCAATGAGCTTAGGACTCATATTTGTGTGGACCCCAAAATTTTATTATTTTGGGTCTTTTGTATTCTGAAGCTCGGGTGCGCGACTGGGCTAGGAGTAAATTACCTCTATCAAATGTGTTTCATGCATTTTTAATTTTAATTTAGTCTTTATTTTCATTAAGTTTTAGTTTAGTTTAAATTTCATTTTAATTAAGTAGTTTAATTGCATTTTAGGTTAGTTTAATTATAGTTTAATTAATCTTGCTTTGTTATTTTCATATTTGCATTTTATTTGCGTTAATTAGTTTTAATTGTTTTAATTTCTTTTGTAGGTTTTTTATTTTATTGCTTTCCAGTAATTTTAATTTTAGACTTAGTTGATCACCCATCAAAATTTCATAATTTACTAGAATATACCATAGGGTAAGATTAACCGGTAGTTAATTAAGCTAGTCAACTTCTCTGTGGGACGATAACTCGGGACTCAAATCCCATTATTACTTGTACGACCCGTGCACTTGCGGACAATACTCTTTGGGTGTGTCACCTATAATAACAATTATCATTCGAGTATCGGGATGGCACCGTATGAAGCTTTGTATGGCCGAAGATGTCGTTCCCCTATTAGATGGGAAGAGGTTGGTGACCGACTGATATTTGCTCCTGACTTAGTGAGACGAGCCTCTTAGGACGTCCAATTAATTTGTAAGAGGTTACAGATAGCCTAGAGCAGATAAAAGAGTTATGTTGATAGAAGATGGAGACCATTGGAGTTCGCAGTGGGTGAATCGGTATTTCTGCGAGTTTCTCCTTCCAAGAGTATAATGAGGTTCGAAAAGAAAGGAAAGCTAAGTCCTCATTACATTGGACCCTTCGAGATACTTGATAAAGTGTGAGATAAGGCCTACAGGCTAGCGTTACGACCTTAGCTATCGGGTGTTCATAAAGTCTTCCACATCTCTATGTTACGGAAGTACCACCAAGATCCGGCACATGTGATAAGATATGAGCGATTGGAGCTCAAGGAGAACATGTCGTATGTTGAGAAGCTGGTTCAGATATTGGATAAGAAGGAAAAGGTGTTGAGATCGAAGATGATTCCCCTAGTGAAAGTCCTTTGGCAACATTACATTGCAGAAGAAGCTACATGGGAGTTAGAGAGTTTGATGCAGGGGAAGTATCCCGATTTGTTCACGGACTGATCTGGTTCCAATTTGGAGGACCAAATTTCCTTAGTGGGGGAGATTGTGAGACCCCATGTATGTATAACTTTATTATATGTTAATGGAATTATAAGATAGATGATTTTTGGATCACATAAATGTGAATGAATTACAAATGAGATGAATGAGTGGCATGATGCAAGTAAAGGTTAAATAAGGGCTGAAGTGGCCACAAACTAAATGAATAGAACTTTAAGCATTCAGATTTAAGATAAGGATTTAAAACAAGAAATGATAATGCATGGACTGTGAATTTTGTGTATCTTCTCCGATTTTAAGTGGTACACACAAGTTTCATAAGATGAAACTAATAAGAAATGAACCTTTTCATGCTCGAAGTGTGAATAGATTGCAAAATGACTAGTGAAGCAATCAAATGCAAGTTCTCCCTTGAAAAATTCGTGAAAATACAATAGGAATGCTCCAGATGAAGGCCAGATCGATCTCATATTCAAGGCAGATCGATACCTTGTTCAAGTAGAACAATTCTAAGTGGATCTGCCAAGGCCAGATCGATCTCCCCCAGAGATCGATCCCCTCCTAAGTGCAGATCGATCTCCATTTGATTTGTCAAGAGCAAATTGATCTCTCCCCATGAGCAGATCGATCTCCTCAAGCCTTTGTCAAGAAAGGATCGATCTCTTCCCCAAAGAGCAGATTGATCCCAACTTTTCATGCTTAAACATTTCGATAGCTCAAAACTAAGGGAAGATCGATCTCTTCACTCTCAATATATAAAAACCCGACGGCCAAAACCTCATTCTTCAGCAAATCAACCATTTCCATCCATTTTTACCAAAATACCGAGCTTTCTCTCTCTAGAATACCTTCCCTTTCAAAAAGAATTGGGAAAAAGCTATTATAGCAAAGTTGTTTATTTTGAGGAGGAGGACAACATACCTTGGAATCAAAACTCAAATTGTTGGATTGAAGGAGCAAAAGGATCTTCTAATTTTGGACAAGGGAAAAGTCAAGCTAGGTGAGTTTTCGATACACCAACTCTAAATATGTATAATAAGATGTTGTTAGGAGTAGATTGGTGTATATATCATTGGTTGAAAACACCTAGAATGTGATGAATCAACAATGACCTAAAAATAGGTTAGTGTGAGAAAATGGGATATGGTGGAATTCTATGATGAATAGGTTATATCGAGTGTTGGAAATGTTATATGCATGATTTTGAAATTGTGTTGTGAAAACAAATTATGGGATTAGACTAGTGATGAAATGTGCATATATGGTAATTGTTAAATGCATGAATGAATGGTGGAACTAAGGTTTAAGTGTGAGAATTGTAAATTTTATGTACCTTAACTATGAGATTTGCAAATGTGAGAACTTGTAATTGGTAAATGTAATTATGATATGTTGATGTACATGCAAGTTTTAAATTTTATGAAGTATAAGGAGATGAGATTTTTAAGTCTTAAATGTGTATAGATTAAAATATGACCAATAGGGTAGATTAAGATGAGTTTTACATTGCGTTTCCTGTAAATTTGTGCAGTAGCAGCAGGATATGTGAAGGCCAGATCGATCTTTAAGGGAGGAGAGATCAATCTCAAGGCTCCAGAATGCAGAAAATGTACAAAAACAGGCAAGAAGATCGATCTCAAAAGGGAGAAGATCGATCTCATGCTCCCTCTGCCTAGCAAGAATCGATCCTGTCACAAGGACAGATCGATCTCCTTAAGTCTCGGCCTAAAAGAGATCGTTCTCCACCCTCGACCAGATCGATCTTGTAGTTGTTAATGGAGCAGTTGGAGCAGCTGAAATCAAGCAGAGATCGATCTCCTTCAAATGCTAAATCGATCTCATACGCCCTGTCTATATAAGAATCACGAGATTTTACCTGAAAATCGAGCCTCTCTCACCTACAAACCCTAACACTCACCATTTTCACCCAAACTAAGCTTTCTCTCTCTAAGATTCATCATATTCTTGACAAAATTAGACAAAAGAGTAAGAGAAAAAGTTGTTCCTCTGGTAAGGAGAACAACATACTAGAAAATCAAGGATTGGGTTGAACAAAGGCAAGGACAAGCACTCTACAAGTTTGGTCAAGAGGAGACAAGCTAGGTGAGCTCACAAGATCCTTGTTTTTCTTAAGCATTATCATTTTACATATTAGTGAATGAATGTATGTGTGTATGTATATATATTTGGTTGGAAATGTCTAAGTTATGAGGGAAACAACCAATGAGGATAGTGGGGAAATGAAATGTGAATATCTTGTGATGATTATAAGCTAGCTAAAGTGATGATAAAGATGTAGGAGAAGTTTTAAGATAATGTGGGTATTTAGAAGTGGTAATTCGGATTATAGTATAAGTATGGATATAAATGAGGTGAAGAGATAAATGAGAGTGATGAATATTGAAAATTTAATGATGTTTGGACAGCTTGAGAATTTGACATGGGAAACGAGGCTGATCCGAGAGCCGGAGGATATTGTGTCACTCAAGGTGCAAGAGGTAAGGGAAATAAACCGTTTGTGCTTATGAGTTTTCGAATGATTGAAAACATTTTGATAACATGAAAATGGTTTAATGAAATGAGCATGTTTATGAGAATGAGATGATTTGATGTTTTGATGAACGAGTGAGTGTTTTACCGGTTTGAGCTCGATTTGATGAGTTTTAGGTAATTGTGGAAATAATGTTTTATAACCGAAACGAGTTTTGTAATAACCACTATGAGCTCTACGTGAAGGCAAAACGATTTTAATACAACAATGGCATATTTTACTCAGACTATGGCTTGTCATGAGATGCATATCGATACTCCGCTTGATAGCGTTGAGTGGCCTTGCTCTAGTAGCATGTAAGACTGATACCTCCGTTCTAGTAACGAGAGATGACCCCGCTCCGATAGCGATGGGTGGCCTTGCTTTAATAGCATGTAAGAGCGGGCTTTGCTTTGAGTAGCATGTAAGATCGCAGCTGTATGACTCTGATCAAGCCTACCGCAAATCGTGGCCATGTATTTATGTCGACGTTTTCCTCTCTTGAGGATGTCCGCCTAGGGGACGATGTGACTTGATTTGATGTGATGTGCCTATGACAATAATTTTATCCGAGCTTTATTAAATGCCTAGTCTTGATTTCATTGATGAATGATGTGTTTACAACTGTGATGTCTATCACGAAATGAGATTTGATGTTATGATGATTTGTGATCCTTATCACATGAATTATGCTAATGCCATTGTTTTCTACCGTTAATTTCTGTAACGTTTTACATGCTTAAATATTTCTATCATATTGTGTTGTGATGGTGATTTTATAACTTTTCCTTATCCTCCTTACTGAGCGTTTTGAGAGCTCACCCCTTTTTCCTCCCCCTCCAGATTTCTTGCAGTGAGTGTGATAGTGTCTGCCGCGTACGTGATATAGGCTGGTGTACAATATCTCCCCAGGCTATCGCTTGTACACGCATAAGGTATAATTTAGTTCATTTTGTATCCAAATAATGATGTAATATAGACCTTTGTATTAAGTAATCTGGGATGTAATTAGGATGTAATGAGGAAAATGAATCGTGTTTTGTGGATTGATTTCCTTTGGATAATTTTGTAACTGGGTTTATGAAATAGAAATCGTGTGATCTTGGGGTTATGATTAATTATAAACACAAGTGACTAAATGACATTGTACATGAATACAACCAGAGTAAGTAGTTTAAAATAAGAAAAAAATTTCCAATTAGCCATAATTTCCGCGCTTTTGGGCTGTCACAGATTTTCTTGGTATCAGAGCAAAGGTTGTCTAGTACTGTCAGTGTCGAGTAGTTGGAAATAGATTACATCCCAAGTGTCTTTATTGTTTGAAAATGAATTGAATTTAACAGGTAGAATTATAATCGATGTTTAATGAATACGCGCAGGCACGTAAGAGATAGGATATGTGTCACGACCCATTTTCATTCCCTTTAACCGAAAATCAATATAACTTTTTTGCGTTTTACTGTTACCATGCCCGGTCGTGAACAAACTCACCACATACAGTTGGGCGATGAGTCAATAATAATAACCACTTACCATTCATCCACACTTAATAAAACCGATGTCATATATTCAAAACTAAATCATTTACTCATACAGAACAAGATCACTGACATCTACATCCACCAAAATTAC
Source organism: Firmiana major (assembly GCA_033439115.1). Classification (NCBI taxonomy): domain Eukaryota; kingdom Viridiplantae; phylum Streptophyta; class Magnoliopsida; order Malvales; family Malvaceae; genus Firmiana; species Firmiana major. The sequence goes on along the minus strand of CM065896.1, from coordinate 45,678,199 downwards.
AACTCAATCATTACTCTGCCATTACAATGTTTAGATACAAAAAGAATCCTGTGTATATACCTTTCGACGATGGAAGCAGCGGATGTCTAAAAACACAATGCCTCAGTCCTCACTGGGTTACCACGCATGCTCTGTAGGAGGGGGAAAATCGAGAGGGATGAGCAACCACATGCTCAGTAAGGCAATAATGCAAGCGTGGTAGATAACTACTCTATCTATATGCTGATAGTGTTATGCTTAAATCGTTTATGGTAGGAGCATGAGAAAGTAAAACTATGCCATATGAGTATACATATATATCATGTATCAAAATCACGTACATTGGCATATAAAACATGGTAAAAACATCATGTATAAATCATCTCATGCTCAATCTCATTTAAATTCAAAAAAAAGGCAATTCATTAAGAAACCTCCTTTTTAAATCACATTTGCAACCTCTTTTCTCCAGTATCAAAATCCCATCGAAATCAATTTCCAATCACAAACATCATCATCAATTCACAAATCACGTCCTCAAGGCTCAGCCCTTTTCTTGGGTCTACCCTGGGACAGCCACAATCACATTTATAGATTAAAATCATGTGGTAGTAGGTAAATCAAGCAAGGAGACAAGTTACTATAACTCATACTCATAGACTATGTCATTCAACTATGCCACATATCATCCCAGACCACACGGATCCCGGTGTGTAGGGTATCATGCTGGTACGAAGGTGGGTTAGTTCTCTGCTAGACTTTCTCAAATCAAGTAACCACCACGCGGTACATCGTACTCCATGTGATATACACGGTACATCATACTCCGCGACCCATAACATGGTTGGCGGTGCCTGTCGTAGGTCTTATCTACCCCATACCAAGTGTAACCTCTAGTCTCAAGTGCGCGTGGGAGTACTCTTAATACCAGGTCCTAGCCCCTCATGGCCTTGCTTACCTCTGTTGGGTTCCCTGATTCAGGTCCTAGCCCCTCACCCTCACCCCACTAAAAAGGTCTGTTAGGCCTGTTGGGTTCCCAGAATGGATTATGTCTGGTCCTAGCCCCTCACCCTCACTCCACTCAAGAGGTCTGTCAGGCTTGTTGGGTTCCCTGAGTTAATCCGTATTACCCTCACCACGACTTCATACATACCACAGTGTGAAAACCACACGAGCTATGCTATAGAGCGAATTCATGCATCAAAACCAATCACCTCATACGAGCAATGCTCTAGTACGACATTTATGCATAGAACATGTAGAAACCACGTACAAGAATCGCTCCAGTACAGTTATATGCATAAGATAAACCACTCAAACCCACGTACGAGTATAAGCTCCAGTACGGTTTATAAAACATCGTCACAATTCAAATCAAAGTGCGAGCTAAGCTCCAGCACATTTCACACAAGTGAAAATATCGAAATCCAGCGCGAGCGAGGCTCTAGCGTGATTTATGTCATACAAATATGATAGACAGCTCATACACAATCAAACAATCCCAGTAACCGGGTTTAGTACTTCACAAATTCTTTTTCCACAACATCAATAAAACACTAGCCGGCCCATCTACAAGGTTGCTTAAAACGAAGCAGTTACGTTTTGTAAAACATCAAAACATTAGATTTATGCAATTATTAGCCTTACTATCCCATTTCATAGAATCCACATCAAAACCAAAATCACGCATATACTTATCATCATTCATGAATACCATCAATCATTTACTTGAGCAACCATGCATTTCATAAAACACCCAATATTCACCCACAAGTTCAAAGTACGAGTAGCTATCTCTATATACTCACAAAATTCCCTTACCTGGAATCGTGATGCATAATTCCACTTCCTTAAAGCTGCTTACTCGTACAACTCGATTCGTTCCCAACGGACTCTTCGGGATTGAACATAAACGAAATTTCGAATCATTTTAGCCCATTATAATCTAACTTTTGCTTTTACTATAGTCGATTCGACCTATAGTCTCTATTAACGCTTGTGAGGCCTCGCTTTATTATTCTAGTCATAACTCGAGTAGATGGATTCTCTTAGGCCTCTTAACTTATTCTAAATCGATATTAAATTGATATTATGCTCATGGTTCACAAATTTCCCCACTATGGCCTTTCATCAAGCCTTACTTATACTTATCCTCGTAAATTCACTAAACTCACTTTATAGCTTCATTTACCCATTTCATATCATTTACATCACTTCAATAGCTACTTTAGCATACCCATAATTCATCAACTCATTTGACTTTCACTTTCTCACACTAGGTTCAATCCATTTTCTAGGTTACATTAGTTTCTAACACACCCTAGGTGTTTCCAACCATTCATACTCATGCCAAACAACTCCAAAATTAATTAAATAGACAATGTACCAGAGTTGGAGTGTTAGAATCTTACCAAATCCAATATCTCTTCTTGCTCCAAATGTCAATGCCCTTTGCTCGTTCAATACCCTAATGTGGTTTTTGATTCCCAACTATGTTGTTCTCTTCCTCAAGATAAACAACTTTGCTTCTAATGGTCTCTCTTCAAATCTTACTGGAATTAGTGGATTTTAGAGAGAGAAAGTTAGGTTTTTGGGTTGAAAATGGAAGGGTGATGTGTTTCCAAAAATTTTTAGATTTTCAGCACTTCTTTTATAGAAATAGCTTGAGGAAATCGATCTGCACTAGGAGTAGATCGATCTGTCGAAGCTTGAGATCGATCTGCTCCCAAACAGAGAGCCGAGGAGATCGATCTGTATGCTTGAGGATCGATCTTTTCATTACAGAATGGTTAAGAGATCGATCTGCTCTATTCCATTGCCTAAATAAGAGCATTCTGGCTCTTCCAGATCGATCTCTCATCCTATAAGATCGATCTAGCCTTCATATTTTCCAGATTTTCTGCAGTTTTCCTACTGCAACTCACACCTAAATGTCCTTAATTTGCTACCATAGCCATTTTCTCATCCACTCACCTTTATGACTTGAAAAAGGCATCCATTCATACCTTATTCACATTGAAACTTATGTGCATTACTTGTATATCCAAAGGTATACTATATAAAACTAAATGGAAGCATTTATATTCATGTAAGTTCCTTCCATTTACCACACTACTCATTTTGAGTTCCAATCACATTCATCACTTATAAGAACTCATTTCTTCATATTCATACACAATGAAACTTGTATGTACATTACAAATCATACTACACATATGTACATTGAATCCATAGACTTACATCAATTACACTTTACATTACAAGTCCATTAGCATTCATTGATCCAATTACACACGTTACAACTATACATATATGGGGTCTCACATTCTCCCCTCCTTCAAGGAATTTGGTCCTCCAAATTAGAACCAAGTCACTCCTCAAAAAGTTAAGGGTACTTCTCCCGTATCAAGTTCTCCAATTCCCATGTGGCCTCTCCACCGTGTGATGTTACTAAAGAACTTTCACTAAGGGAATTGTCTTATTCCTTAGCACTTTCTCTTTTCTGTCTAATATCCGAACCGACTTCTCAACATACATCATACTCTCATTGAGCTCCAACGGCTCAATCTTATCACATGTGCCGGATCCAAGTGATACATCCGAAGCATAGATACGTGGAAGACGTTATGAACATTTGCCAAGTCCGATGGCAATGCCAACCTATTCGCCTTATCTCCCACTCTCTCCAAAATCTCGAAGGGTCCGATATATCTAGGGCTAAACTTACCCTTCTTACCAAATCTCATAATACCCTTCGATGGTGAAACTCTTAGAAATACCGACTCACCCACATCAAACTCTAGTGGTCTTCGTCTCTTGTCAGCATAACTCTTTTGCCGGCTTTGAGCTGTCCGTAATCTCTCACATATCAATTGGACGTCCTCAGATGCCTGCTACACTAAGTTCGGAGCAAAAATCTGTTTGTCACCAACCTCTTCCCATCCAATGGGGGATCGACATCTGCATCCATACAGTGCCTCATAGGGTGCCATCCCGATACTTCATGATAGCTATTATTATAGGCGAACTCGACTAACTGCAGGTGGTCATCCCTGGAGCCTCTAAAATCCAGCACACACGCTCTCAACATATCCTCGAGGGTCTGTATAGTCCTCTCTGACTGTCCATCTGTCTGAGGATGAAAAGCGGTGCTAAAACTTAGTCGGGTCCCCAGCACTTCCTGAAAATGTTCCTAGAAATAGGAAGTGAAGCGGCCATCCCTATAAGAAACAACGCTTACTAGAACACCATGTAGCCGTACTATCTCTCGAATATATAGGTTCTCCAACTGACTTAGTGTATCGGTAGCTCTCATAGCCAAGAAATGGGCGGAGTTAGTCAACCGGTCCACAATAACCCATATGGCATCATGACCTCTGCGGGTCCTCGACAACCCCATCACAAAATCCATGGTGACATGCTCCTACTTCCACGTCGGTAGAGGCTACAACAATCCTGCAGGCTTCTGATGCTTTACCTTCACTTGTTGATAAACAAGACACTTAGTGACATATTCAGCAATGTCTCTTTTCATTCCAGACCACCAATAAACCTTTCGAAGGTTTTGATACATCTTGGTACTTCCTAGATGTATCGTATACTTCGATGAGTGAGCCTCTGATAAAATTAACCTCCTGATCTCAGGATCCTCAAGAACACATAATCTGCCTCTGAACCTCAATGTCCTATCAGCACTCAGCTCAATGTCAGTACCCATACCTGTCTGTATCTGCCTCAGCCAATCGATGCACCGTCGATCGCTCTGCTGAGCTTGTCAAATACGGCCAATCAACTCTGGCTCTAGTCTCATACTAGACATGATATCCACTCTCTCCGATCCAGGTGGGGTTATATCCAAACTGAGGTTCGTAAAGTGTTTCAACAATTCATGCTCCCATACCATCATATAAGACACCAACCCAAGGTTCTTTCTACTCAAAGCATCGGCAACTACATTTGCCTTACCCGGGTGGTACATGATTTCATAATCATAGTCCTTTAAAAGTTTGAGCCATCTCCTCTGTCTCATATTCAACTCTTTCTGCAGGAACAGGTACTTAAGACTTTTATGATCTGTGAACACTTGAAATTTCTCACCATAGAGATAGTGGCGCCATATTTTCAAAGTAAATACCATGGTCGCCAACTCTAAATCATGTGTCGGGTAGCTCTTCTCATGATTTTTCAACTATCTAGATCCATAGGCAACTACCTTCCCATCCTGTATAAGCACACAGCCCAGTCCTTGGTGTGATGCATCCGTATACACCGAGAATCCTTATGAGCTGGTAGGAATGGTGAGAACTGGAGCAGTGGTCAATCGACGCTTAAGCTCCTCAAAACTCCTCTCACATGCCTCATCCCATGTAAACTTAACATCCTTACGCGTGAGGCGTGTCAACGGAGCAGCTAGTCTGGAGAAACCCTCAAGAAATCTCTGATAATACCCTGCCAATCCCAGAAAACTTTCGATCTCAGTAACTGTCTTAGGCTGTTCCCACTGTACAACTGCCTCTATCTTGGATGGATCCACCAATACCCCATCCTTCGACACAACATGCCTAAAAAATGAGATCTGTTCTAACTAAAAGTTACAGTTGCTGAGTTTGGCATACAACTCTTTCTCTCGAAGGGTCTGCAGAACTACTCTCAAGTGCTCCTCATGCTCTTCCCTGGACTTGGAATAAACTAAAATATCATCTATAAATACAATCACAAACTTGTCCAGGTATGGCTTAAACACATCATTCATCAATGCCATAAATGCTGCGGGGACATTCGTCAATCCGAATGGCATCACCAAAAACTCGTAGTGGCCATAACGGGTACGAAATGCTGTATTGGGTACATCTCCACTCCTAATCCTCAACTGATGGTACCCTGACCGCAGATCTATCTTTGAAAACACCTGAGCTCCTTAGAGCTGATCCAGCAAATCATCTATGCGTGGAAAGGGGTATTTGTTCTTAATGGTGGCCTTATTCAACAACCGGTAATCCATACACAGTTGGAGGCTTCCATCCTTTTTCCTTACAAACAATACTGGTGTTCCCCAAGGTGAGACACTTGGTCTTATAGACCCCTTCTCTAGCAACTCTTGCAGCTGTTTCTTCAACTCATCTAACTTAATCGGTGCCATTCTATATGGTGGTTTCGATATCGGCTCGGTACCAGGCACTAACTCTATGCAAAATTCCATTTCCCTTTTAGGTGGTAGCCCTGGTAATTCATCCGAAAAGACATCAGAATAATTCGCAATCACGGGGATGTCCTTCAATTCCGGCTGTGCCTCATTTATATCAACCACGTAGGCAATAAGCCCTTCATATTATCCTTTCCACCGTTAGTATCACAAGTCATTACATCAACATTCAAAATAAACAAATGAATTCATCTCTCAAATATCATTATACTCTCTCATTTAACACAAAGATACTCTTTTCATATCATTTCTTTTCATCAAAGTTTACAATAAGAATGTCTAATCTTGAAAACATCAATGTCTTGGCATGACAATCCATAACAACATGATTGGTAGCCAACTAATCCATTCCCAATATTACATCAAAATCATTCATGTTCAATAAAATCAAATTGGCTATCATTTCCTTCCCCTCTATCTTTAATTTACAATCTCTACATACATGCTCTGTCAATTGACTATCATTCATGGGTGTGGAAATCAACATTTTATCCATTAATGTAGGTTTCACATGCTTCAACAATTTATGTGCAAAGGAAGGTGATATAAAAGAATGCGTAGCACCATGATCAAATAATACCAATGCTTCTAAATCAAAGATTAGGATGGTACCTTTAATCACATCCGTCGATGCGTCTGTAGTGTCCTGATCCAGTACGTGCACCCTTCCTCTGCTTATAGCCACAACTTGTTTCTCTTTTTCCTCAGTTGTAGCCCTCCTCCTCAAGGCCGCTGTCTCAACTGGAGCTCCTTCAGGCTCCTTGCCCTTCTGTGGGGCGATCTCAACCATCTCGGTACAATATCTCGAAATATGTCTGGGCTTTCCACACCTAAAATAGGAAATAGGGGGCACCTAACATGGTCTAGTCTCATGGTATCTGCCATATCTCCTACACTAATTAGTGGTAGGTCGTGGTCCTCCAATAGTCATGCCCCTCAGCGCAGTCAAAATCGGGTACACGGGAGGTCTAGCAGCTCTCTCCTGCACCTCCTCGATCTTAGGTCTCTTCTCAAAATACCTTGGGCCTCCTTTCTTGGCCACTCTATCCCTCCCAGATCTCTTTCGGTCTCTATCCTTCCTGACACTAATTCTCCCAAGCTCGGAGGCATTTCCCTCAAAATCTTACTCGCATAATTGATCCTTATGTACTGCCTCCTCATAAGTCAAAATGTCGAAGGGAGCTAGCTTAGTCCGGATGGTCGATTTCAATCCATCCATGAACTTCTATATCTTCTGGGTCTCACTACCCATCATGTCCGGGTCATATCTCCCCAAGGACATAAACTTAGACTCATACTCGTCCACAGTTCGGTTCCCCTGAACTAGATTCATGAATTCCATCCGCAGTTTCCTTTGTGCGGTAGCTGGAATGTACTGTCTCCTGAAGGCCTCTATAAATATCTCCCATGAGATTTCGAAGTGTCTGGCCCTCAAAATAGCCTCGGTCGACCTCCACCAGTGCTCTGCCTCGCCTTTCAACATAAACACGGCAAAGGCAACCTTCTCAGCTGAAGTGCATCGGAAAAAACTATATATTTTCTCCATCTCATATACCCAGTCCTCTGTGATAACCGGGTCCTTCACCCCTCTGAACACTGGGGGTTTCAATGCTTGGAACTCTCACAGTCTACTCAAGTCGCAGTCATAACCCAAATCACTACTACTCTACTGTAGAGCGATAGGAGAATTCGTATCCTATACTGGAGGTGTCATCGTCTCAGTAACCTAAGGTCTCTCCGCCTCTGCAGCTGCCTGTCCAGTCGTAGGCTATGTTGCGGGACCTCGTCTATCACCTGCACCTAAGGCCAGCGTGACTATCTCCACCGGGTTCTCAATACTCCGCTCTATCCTAGCGAAACGAGCCTCAGTATCTTCTGCTCTCCTAGCAGGGTCTTGTGGAGCCTGATCAGTCTGTGGCTCCGCACAGCTCTCAGGCCTACCTCTACGGCCTCTAGCACGTGCTCCTGCCCCTCTACCTTGGCACGAAAATTGGTATAATGCCTAACTTCCTGTATTATAATAATTTATTAAGCTCAATCCATCACGGTATACATAATTATATCTAAACAAAAGCACAGTAATATGAGGATATACATTTCCTACGTTTTATTACTGACTCACAACAGGCCAACACAGCCTGATACCAATCTCTGTCACGACCCATTTTCATTCCCTTTAACCGAAAATCACTATAAATTTTTTGCGTTTTACTGTTACCTTACCCGATCGTGAACAAACTCATCACATACAGTTGGGCTGTGAGTCAATAATAATCACCACTTACCATTCATCCACACTTAATAAAACCGATGTCATATATTCAAAATTAAATCATTTACTCATACAAAACATGTTCACTGACATCTACATCCCCCATAATTACAACTCAATCATTACTGTGCCATTACATTGTTTAGATACAAAAAGAATCCTGTGTATATACCTTTCAATGATAGAAGCAACAGATGTCCAAAACCACAATGCCTCAGTCTTCACTGGGCTACTACGCACTCTCTGTAGGAGGGGGAAAATAGAGAGGGATGAGCAACCACACGCTCAGTAAGACAATAATGCAAGCATGGTAGATAACTACTCTATCTACATGCTGATAGTATTATGCATAAATCGTTTATGCTAGGAGCATGAGGAAGTAAAACTATGCCATATGAGTATACATATACATCATGTATCAAAATCACGTACATTGGCATATAAAACATGGTAAAAACATCATGTATAAATCATCTCATGCTCAATCTCATTGAAATTCATAAAAAGGGAAATTCATTAAGAAACCTCCTTTTTAAATCACATTTGCAGCCTCTTTTCTCCAGTATCAAAATCCAATCGAAATCAATTTCCAATCACAAACATCATCATCAATTCACAAATCAAGTCCTCAATGCTCGCACCCTTACTCGGGTCTACCCCAGGACAGTCACAATCACACTTATAGATTAAACTCATGTGGTAGTAGGTAAATCAAGCAAGGAGACAAGTTACTATAACTCATACTCATAGACTATGTCGTCCACCTATGTCACATATCATCCCAGACTACAGGGATCCCGGTGTGCGGGGTATCATGCTGGTACAAAGGTAGGTTAGTTCTCTGCCAGACTTTCTCAAATCAAGTAACCACCACGCGGTACATCGTACTCCATGTGATATACACGGTACATCGTACTCTGCGAACCCATAACATGGTTGGGGGTGCCTGTCGTAGGTCTTATCTACCTCATACCAAGTGTAACCTCTAGTCTCAAGTGCGCGTGGGAGTACTCTTAATACCAGGTCTTAGCCCCTCATGGCCTTGCTTGCCCCTGTTGGGTTCCCTGATTTAGGTCATAGCCCCTCACCCTCACCCCACTCAAGAGGTCTGTTAGGCCTGTTGGGTTCCCAGAATGGATTATGTCAGGTCCTAGCCCCTCACTCTCACCCCACTCAAGAGGTTTGTCAGGCCTGTTGGGTTACCTGAGTTAATCTATATTACCCTCACCACGGCCTCATACATACCACAGTGTGAAAACCATTGCGAGTTATGCTCTAACGCGAATTCATGCATCAAAACCAATCACCTCGTACGAGCAATGCTCTAGTATGACATTTATGCATAAAAACATGTAGAAACCACGTACGAGAATCGCTCCAGTACGGTTATATGCATAAGAAAAACCACTCAAACCCACGTACGAGCGTAAGCTCCAATACAGTTTATAAAACATCGTCACAATTCAAATCAAAGTGTGAGCTAAGCTCTAGCACATTTCACACAAGTGAAAATATCGAAATCCAGCGCGAGCGAGGCTCTAGCGCGATTTATGTCATACAAATATGATAGGCGGCTCATACACAATCAAATAATCCCGGTAACCGGGTTTAACACTTCACAAATGCTTTTTCCACAACATTAATAAAACACTAGCCGACCCATCTTCAAGCTTGCTTAAAACGAAGCAATTACATTTTGTAAAACATCAAAACATAAGATTTATGCAATTATTAGCCTTACTATCCCATTTCATAGAATCCACTTCAAAACCAAAATCACGCATATACTTATCATCATTCATGAATACCATTAATCATTTACTTGAGCAACCATGCATTTCATAAAACACCCAATAATTCACCCATGAGTTCAAAGTACGAGCAGCTATCTCTATGTACTTACAAAATTCTCTTACCTGGAATCGCGATGCGTGATTCCACTTCTTTAAAGCTGCTTACTCGTACAACTCGATTCGTTTCCAACAGACTCTTCGGGACTGCATATAAACAAAATTTCGAATCGTTTTAGCCCATTATAATCTAACTTTTGCGTTTACTATAGTCGATTCGACCTATAGTCTCTATTAACACTTGTGAGGCCTCGCTTTATTATTCTACTCAAAACTTGAGTAGATGGATTCTCTTAGGCCTCTTAACTTATTCTAAATCGATATTAAATTGATATTAGGCTCATGGTTCACAAATTTCCCTACTATGACCTTTCATCAAGCCTTATACTCATCCTCATAAATTCACTAAACTCACTTTATAGCTTCATTTAGCCATTTCATATCATTTACATCACTCCAATAGCTACTTTAGCATACCCATAATTCATCAACTCATTTGACTTTCACTTTCTCACACTAGGTTCAATCCATTTTCTAGGTTACATTAGCTTCTAACACACCCTAGGTGTTTCCAACCATCCATAATCATGCCAAACAACTCCAAAATCAATTAAATAGACAATGTACCAGAGTTGGAGTGTTAGAATCTTACCAAATCTAATTTCTCTTCTTGCTCCAAATGTCAATGCCCTTTTCTCCTTCAATACCCCAATGTGGTTTTTGATTCTCAACTATGTTGTTCTCTTCCTCAAGATGAACAACTTTGCTTCTAATGGTCTCTCTTCAAATCTTACTGAAATTGGTGGATTTTAGAGAGAGAAAGTTAGGTTTTTGGGTTGAAAATGGAAGAGTGATGTTTTTCTCAAAATTTTTAGATTTTTAGCACTCTTTTTATAGAAATAGCTTGAGGAGATCGATCTGCACTAGGAGAAGATCGATCTGGTCCCCTTAAATCCATTTTTTTTGGCATTTTAAGCATGAGATCGATCTGTCGAAGCTTGAGATCGATCTGCTCCTAAACAGAGAGCTAAGGAGATCGATCTGTATGCTTGAGGATCGATCTTTTCATTACAGAATGGTTAGGAGATCGATCTAGCCCCATTGGAGATCGATCTGCTCTATTTCATTGCCCAAATAATAGTATTTTGGCTCTTCCAGATCGATCTCTCATCCTATGAGATCGATATGGCCTTCATATTTTCCAAATGCTGCAACTCATACCCAAATGCCTTTAATTTGCTACCATAGCCATTTTCTCATCCACCCACCTTTACGACTTGAAAAAGGCATCCATTCATACCTTAGTCACATTGAAACTTGTGTGCATTACTTGTATATCTAAAGGTATACTATATAAAACTAAATGAAAGCATTTGTATTCATGCAACTTCCTTCCATTTACCACACTACTCATTTTGAGTTCCAATCACATTCATCACTTATAAGAACTCATTTCTTCATATTTATACACAATAAAACTTGGATGTACATTACAAATCATACTACACATATGTACATTGAATCCATAGACTTACATTAATTACACTTTACATTACAAGTCCATTAGCATTCATTGATCCAATTACACACGTTACAACTATACATATATGGGGTCTCACAATATGAGGGGGCGAAGAGGAAGTTCTGGGAGGGAGGCATATCCCCCTCCACCACCTGCCCCACAGCCGGAGAGTCTTAACTCTCGAATGAATCGGCTAGAGCATGATGTGCGGCAGGGATTCGAGCAGATGGCAGGGTTATTTACGTAGCATTTTGAGGTAATTACCTCGGGTACTACACCTATTTCGACTCCTCCACCCCCACAAGGACCACCCGTGCCCCCATTACAGACTGACCCATTGAACCCTGCCACACAGCCTCCAGTACAGGCCCAACCTGATGACAGGGATAAGGGTCATTGAGGGACTTTCTGAAGATGAACCCACCAACTTTTAGAGGGGTAAAGGATCCCGCAGAGGCTGAGGAGTGGCTGACAGTATTGTGAGTCATTTTGACTATTTGGGATGCACTGATATCGAGAGGGTCAGTATGGGTGCTTACATGTTAAAGGGACAAGCCAGAGACTGGTGAAGCACTACTCAGAGTATAAGAGTGACTAGCCATGAGGTGATTAGCTGGGAGGCTTTTAAGTTGGCATTTAGAACTCAGTATGTACTAAGAGCTGCCCAGAGGAGAATGCAAGCTGAGTTTCTGAACTTGACTCAAGGCAGTATGACGGTTGATGATTACGAAGTCGATTTACCACCCTGATGAAGTATGATCCAAAGACCCTTAAGGATGAAGAGCTCTGTATAGAGCGATTCGTGTATAGACTGAGGCCCGTCATTAGAGACCGATTGATAAGGCTCTGTATCACTGAGTTCAAGGATGCTCTAAGACAAGCACAAGAAGTAGAGAGGGGACTAGAGTTGGTATAGTCCTAGACTGAGTCTTAAATTTTGACCAGGGATAAGAGTAAGCAACTCGTAACCTCCCACACAAACTTTCAGAGAGGTTCTTTTAAGAGAAGACAATTTGAGGGACCGAGAGGAAGAGTTGACAGACCCAGGGTTCCTCCCAGTGTTATGGAAACCCTTCAAAGTACCAGGCCAGAAGTTAGAGTTTATAGAGATTGTGGTCGATCACATGAGGGAAGTTGTTCCAAAACCATACAAGGATGTTTCAGATGCGGGTACATGGGTCATTGAGTGAGAAGTTACCCACAGTCGCAGAAACCACATTCTCAAGAACCTCCTAGACAGCAGCCTCAGAGGACGATTCCCCAGAGACGAGTTACGACTACTGATAAAGGTAAGAAGCCAGTCACAGAAGGACGTGTGTTTGCATTGCATAAGGAGACCGCAGACACTTCATCTGAGACCATACGAGGTATACTTCTTATCTGTAATCGTGAGGCTCATGTGTTATTTGACTCGAGATCCACACATTCTTTTATTATGTACATTTTGCATGTAAACTGAGTTTAAAGCATGAATCCTTAGATGATATTTTACATGTAAGGACCCCTATGCATGAGTCCCAGAGGACTTATATAGTGTGTAGAAGGTGTGAAATCCAGGTGGGAGATAGAGTGATGTTAGCAGATATTGTGTTGTTAAACATGTGTGGTTTTGATGTGATTTTAGTGATGGATTGGTTAGCGACCAACCGTGTGAGTCTAGACGACTACATGTAACTTTCTCCCTACCTAAAAAATTTAGTGTACGTTTGAATGTTAAGAAATAAAGACGTATGAAGATTATTGTGAGAAATTTTAAGATATGGTTATATCAGTGCTAAACATTGATTTAATTATTGATGTGAAGGTTACATCGCACTCATCTTTGACGTGAGTCGAGAACATCCGAGGATAGAGGACATACCGGTAGTATGTGAGTTTTTGGATGTATTTCCTGATGAATTGCCTGGTTTACCATCGGAGAGAGAGCTGGAGTTCACTATCGATTTAGTGCCAGATACTCAGTCGATCTCTAAACCTCTCTATAAGATGGCGTTGGTCGAGTTGGAAGAGTTAAAGAAACAGTTGCAAGAACTGCTTGACCAGGGTTTTATTAGGCCTAGTGTGTCATCGTGGGGAGCTCCAGTGTTGTTTGTAAAGAAGAAGGATGGTAGCATGAGACTATGTATGATTATAGATTGCTGAACAAGGCTACGGTGAAGACCAAATATCCCCTGCCAAGAATAGACGATTTGTTTGACCAGCTGAACGAGGCTTTTATCTTTTCTAAGATTGACTTGAGATCGGGCTATTACCAGTTAAGAATCAGGAAAGAGGATATTTCAAAAACGGCCTTCAGAACTAGGTATGGCCACTATGAGTTCTTAGTGATGCCCTCTAGTTTGACGAATACCCCCGCTGCTTTTATGAGTTTGATGAATGAGGTATTTAGAGACTATCTAGATCAGTTTGTGATAGTCTTCATTGATGACATCCTTGTGTATTCGAGGTCTCGTAAAGAACACGCATGATATTTGAGAATTGTGCTGCAGATACTCAGAGATAGGCACCTTATGGAAAGATCAGTAAGAGTGAGTTTTGGTTGGATTGAATAGCTTTTCTTGGGCATAATGTATCTAAAGACTGGGCGTCAGTCGATTCGTCTAAGATAGAAGCTGTACTTAATTGGGAGAGATCGAGGACAGTTACAGAGATTTAGAGTTTTCTAGGACTTGTAGGGAATTATAGAAGATTTGTTGAAGGATTTTCTAGGGTTACCGCTCCTTTAACCAAACTCACACGTAAGGAGACTCCTTTTGTATGGTCAGAGCAGTGTGAGCAAAGCTTTCAAGAATTGAAGAGGAGATTAACGACGACACCTGTGTTGACAATTCCAAATGGACCAGGAGGCTTCGCAGTGTACAGTGATGCCTCTCAACAAGGATTGGGGTGTGTACTCATGCAGCATAGGAGAGTGGTCACCTATGGTTCGTGACAGCTAAAGGATCATGAGTGAAATTACTCTACACATGATTTGGAGTAAGCCGCAGTGGTGTTTGCATTAAAAATTCGGCGGCATTACTTATTAGGGAAAAGTTCCAGATATTTACCGACCACAAGAGCTTAAGATATATATTCGACCAAAGGGAGTTAAACATGAGACAAAGGAGATGGATGAAACTTCTTAATGACTATGATTATGAGATACTCTACCATCTCGAGAAGGTAAATGTAGTTGCTGATGCCTTAAGCAGGAAGAGTGTGATATCTGCTATGATGATCAAGGAATGGGATTTGTTAGAACAGTTCACCAGACTCAGGATTAGAGTTGAGGAAGTAGAAGTCGGGTTTATGACTAGCCTACGAATAGAGCCTACTAATATGAATCAGATTAGAATCTGGCAATGAAATGATCAGAGACTACTGGATATGGTTAGCCAAGCTGAACAGACCTCGTAGTCGGATTTCATGGTTAGTGACGATAGGTTATTGAGGTTTAAAGGTCGAATTTGTGTTCCGAGCAATGATACCTTGAAGCAGCAAATATTGAGAGTCTTACTGTTCCCGTTACACCATGCACCCAGGTAGTACCAAGATGTATCAAGATTTGCGTAAGGTGTATTGGTGGAGTGGTATGAAACGAGAAGTGGCTGAATTTATGGTCAAGTGTTTGGTATGTCAACAGGTAAAAGCTAAGCATAAAAAACCTGAAGGATTACTTAAATCCTTACCAGTGCCTAAGTGGAAATGAGAGCATATAACCATGGACTTTATAATGGGATTACCATGGACCTGTAGAGGTTATAATGTGATTTGGGTGATAGTAGACAGATTAACGAAGAGTGCCCACTTCCTTGCCATTAAGAGCACGGATACCTTGAGTACCTCGCTGTATGTTAGAGAGATAGTTAGATTGCATAGGGCTTCAGTGAGTATTACATATGATAGAGATTCCCGGTTCACCTCCAAATTTTAGACTCATTTTCAGGAGGCCATGGGATCTTGGTTGAGTTTTAGTACCACCTATCATCCTCAGACTGATGGTCAGTCCGAGTAGACTATACAGACCTTGAAAGACATGTTGAGGGCGTGTATGATGGATTTTAAGGGATCATGGGATGATCACCTGCCCCTTCCTGAGTTTGTATATAATAATAGCTATCATACGAGTATTGGTATGGCACCGTATGAGGCTCTATATGGTAGGAGGTGTAGATCCCCCATAGCTTAGGAAGAAGTAGGCGACCGAAAAGTAAGTGCTCTCGAACTTGTTGAACAGGCAGTTTAAGATGTGAAGATCATTTGTGATAGATTAAGGGCTGCTTAGAATTGACAGAAAAGTTATGCAGATGTGCGTAGACGGCTACTAGAATTTCAAACTGGAGATTTTGTGTTTCTTAAAGTATCTCCAAGTAAGGGTATCATGCACTTCAGGAAGAAAGGGAAATTGAGTCCTCGATATATAAGACTGTTTGAGATTTTAGAGAGAGTGGGAGATGTTGTCTACTGGTTGGCCTTACATCTGTAGTTCTCCAAGATACATAATGTCTTTCACGTCTCGATGTTGAAGAAGTACAATCCAGATCCCACCCATGCCATTGAGTATGGATCATTGGATATTCAGGGGGATATGAGTTATGTGGAGGAACCCATCCGAATACTTGACAAGAAGGAAAAGGTACTTCGGATAAAAAAGATTCCATTGGTTAAGGTTCTCTAGAAGCACTACTCAATGGAGGAAGCAATTTAGGAGCTAGAGAGCCTTATGAAGGAAAAGTACCCCCAACTATTTGATGAATCAAATTGAATTTGGAGAACCCAATTCTCTAAAGGTGGGGAGGATGTGAGAACTGTAAATTTTATGTACCTTAACTATGAGATTTGCAAATGTGAGAACTTGTAATTGGTGAATGTAATTATGATATGTTGATGTACACGCAAGTTTTAAATCTAATGAAGTATAAGGAGATAAAGTTTTTAAGTCTTAAATGTGTATAGATTGAAATATGGCCTATGGGGTAGATTAAGATGAGTTTTACATTGAGTTTCCTATAAATTTGTGTAGTAGCAGCAGGATCTATGAAGTCTAGATCGATCTTTAAGGGAGGAGAGATCAATCTCAAGGCTCCAAAATGCAAAAAATGTGCAAAAGCAGGCAAGAAGATCGATCTCATAAGGGAGAAGATCGATCTCATGCTCCCTCTGCCTAGTAAGAACCGATCCCGTCACAAGGACAAATCGATCTCCTTAAGTCTCGGCCTGGATGAGATCAATCTCCACCCTCGACCAGATCGATCTTGTAGTTGTTAATGGAGCAGTTGTAGCAGCTGAAATCAAGCAGAGATCAATCTCCTTCAAATGCTAGATCGATCTCATACGCCTTGTCTATATAAGAATCATGAGATTTTACCTGGAAACTGAGCCTCTCTCACCTACAAACCCTAACACTCACCATTTTTCACACAAACTAAGCTTTCTCTCTCTAAGATTCATCATATTCTTGATGAAATTAGACAAAGGAGTAAGAGACAAAGTTGTTCCTCTTGGTAAAGAGAACAACATACTAGAAAATCAAGGATTAGGTTGAACAAAGGCAAGGACAAGCACTCTACAAGTTTGGTCAAGAGGAGACAAGCTAGGTGAGCTCACAAGATCCTTGTTTTTCTTAAGCATTATCATTTTACATATTAGCGAATGGATGTATGTGTGTATGTATATATATTTGGTTGGAAATGTCTAAGTTATGAGGGAAACAACCAATGAGGATAGTGGGGAAATGAAATGTGAATATCTTGTGATGATTATAAGCTAGCTAAAGTGATGATAAAGATGTAGGAGAAGTTTTAAGACAATGTGGGTATTTAGAAGTGGTAATTTGGATTATAGTATAAGTATGGATATAAATGAGGTGAAGAGACAAATGAGAGTGATGAATATTGACAATTTAATGATGTTTGGATAGCTCAAGAATTCGACATAGGAAACGAGGTTGATCCGAGAGCCGGAGGATATTGTGTCACTCAAGGTGTAAGAGGTAAGAGAAATAAACCGTTTGTGCTTGTGAGTTTTTGAATGATTGAAAACGTTTTGATAGCATGAAAATGGTTTAATGAAATGAACATGTTTATGAGAATGAGATGATTTGATGTTTTAATGAACGAGTGAGTGTTTTGTCAATTTGAGCTCGGTTTGATGAGTTTTAGGTAATTATGAAAATAATGTTTTATAACCAAAACGAGTTTTGTAATAACCATTATGAGCTCTACGTGAAGGCAAAACAATTTTAATACAATAATGGCATATTTTACTGAGACTATGGCTTGTCATGAGATGCACATCGATACTTCGCTTGATAGCATTAAGTGGCCTTGCTCTGGTAACATCTAAGATCGGGCCTTGCTCTAGTAGCATGTAAGACTGATACCTCCATTATGGTAACGAGAGATGACCCTGCTCCGGTAGCGACGGGTGGCCTTGCTTTAATAGCGTGTAAGACCGGACTTTGCTTTGAGTAGCATGTAAGACCGCAGCTGTACGACTTTGATCAAGTCTACAGTGAATCATGGCCATGTATTTATGTCGACATTTTCCTCTCTTGAGGATGTCTACTTAGGGGACGATATGACTATTTGATGTGATGTGCCTATGACGATGATTTTATCTGAGCTTTATTAAATCCCTGGTCTCTATTTCTTTGATGAATGATATGTTTACAACTGTGATGTCTATCACAAAATGAGATTTGATGTTATGATGATTTGTGATCTTCATCACGTGAATGATGCCAGTGCCATTGTTTTCTATTGTTATTTCTATAACGTTTTACATGCTCGAATATTTCTATCATATTGTGTTGTGATGATGATTTTATAACTTTCCCTTATCCTCCTTACTGAGCATTTTGAGAGCTCACCCCTTTTTCCTCCCTCCTCTAGATTTCTTGCAGTGAGCGTGATAGTGCCTGCTGCGTACGTGATATAGGCTGGTGGACAAGATCTCCCCAGGCTATCGCTTGTACATGTATAAGGTATAACTCAGTTCATTTTGTATCCAGACAATGATGTAATACATACATTTGTATTAAGTAATTTGGGATGTAATTAGGATGTAATGAGGAAAATGAATCTTGTTTTGTGGATTGATTTCCTTTGGATAATTTTGTAACTGGGTTTATGAAATAGAAATCGTGTGATATTGGGGTTATGATTTATTATAAACACAAGTGACTAAATGACATTGTACAGGAATGCAACCCGAGTAAGTGGTTTACTATAAGAAAAAAATTTTAAATTAGCCTTAATTTTTGCGCTTTCGGGCTGTCACATTAAGCATGCAAATCAAGTGTTTGATTTGATAACTAAGTGAGTTACTAGCCAAATTGATTAGGAAAGGCACAATGTTGGACAAATGCGAAAATGGACCAAGCTTAATACTATAAGGTCCGATAAGATATATCGATTGTAATGAAGTGATTGATGAATGTCTGTAGCTCCAAAGACCAGATTAGGAGCAAATTGGATTGAACGAGCTTCCAGCGGTGGAACTTGTACTACGTTCGACGTGGTTTGAGGTAAAAGGGTTTTGTAAGGGCCTAGAGGTAGCTATACGTATTTTGAGAGGAATTATAGGGCACAAGTTTTCTCTAGCCATCTATTAATGCATTAAGAATTTTTGTGAAAAGTTCCAAAATAAGGAAAGAAAATATGAGTTACCTTGGTAGGAATTTTATGAAAGGAGAAGTAAGGATTAAAAAAATGCATGTATTTTCATGGCTTTGATGTTTTCATGATAAAATCTTTGGATATGAATGAAATGAGGATAGGTTGGCTATTGCTTTGTGTGTTTGCATGAAAAAAACACGAATCATGCGCTAAGTTTTATCCTTGAAAATACTTGTTATATTAACTAAAGCCACCTATCATATTTGTCTGAGTGTAAATAGTGCTGGAGCTTAGCTTGCACTAGATTTTAATGGTTTGATTCATACTGATAGTGCTGGAGCCCTGCTCGCACTAGGTTTTACTAATTTACTGTGCATGAGAACTGTACTGGAGCGTTGCTCGTACGAAGATTTGACATGTTTTATGGAAAACCCTGCTGATGCCTCCTGTAGATTGTGTGTCACGGTGAGATGATACATTGCACGCGCGTTTTAAGACATGAAATGGTTATCGGCATGGTATAGGGCGGTTAAGACCTATGGCGGGCACCCCCGAACCATGATATGGGCTAAGTCCTATGGCAGGCATCCCAAAAACAGTCATGTGGGCTAAGTCCTATGGTAAGCACCCCTGACAAAGATGTGGGCTAAGACCTATGTCAGGCACCCTCAGACCGTGTAGGTCTACGGAGTACGTTGTACTGGATATGTCACATGGAGTACGTTGTACCGTGTAGTCTTGATGACTAGTTGGTTGAGTTATTGTACGAGTAGGGTGACCTCACCTCTCGTTACAGTTGTGATGCCCCGCACCCCAAGATCCGCGTAGCTTGGGATCACTGGGATTTATATATATGACCATTATTCCCAATTTGTTTTCGAAGTGTAACCTACATGCCTCATGTGATATCATGTTTTATTGATAAACTTGGGCAGACCCGAAGGAGGGATGACACCCGTGATTTTGTTTTAAAAGGAAATGTGACTTTATGCATAGGGTATTCCCGGAGGGCGGGTTTAGATTTGATTTAATTGAATCGTGATGAGTTTTGATATGATGAGCATAAGATGTTTTATATGTTGATTTTCCATTTAATATCATACTTGTTTCTATGAGTTTTCATAAACTATATACATATTCATGTGGCATGGTTTTGACCCATCTCATGCTCAAGATGTAAATGAGTTTGATATCATGTCATTATAAGCACGTAGATAGTGTAGCTGTCTACCTGCTTACATTATTTCCTTACTGAGCGTGTGGTTGCTCACCCTTTCCCTTTTCATCCCTGCAGAGCATGCATAGTGGTCGAGAGTGAGCAAAGACTTGCACTCCCAGTGTTCGCTACTGCCCATCGTTGACAGGTATACACATTATCATCATTTTGTATCTAAACAAGTACAACATAGAAACACTTTTGGAAATGTAAATTCAGGGGATGTAAACATTTGTAGACATATATGAATTAATGAAGTTAATGTAAGTAATTTAAGACTTTACAGTCAATGTATATAAATGTTAAGTGATATGGTGTATGGTAAGAGATAACTAACTCTGAATCATAACTCAACTATTTGGTGTTGGAATCTGTTCACGAAAGGAACGTTAACGAATTAAATGAAACATTTATAGTGATTTTAGGATATAAGGGGGTCGTGACAGTATGTATTTTCGCCTTTGTGGCGTTTATGTGATGTTGTATGACTTGGGCTCAGTCTACAGCCCCCTATGGCCAGGGTATTTTGTTCCCTCTTCGAAGGATGCCCTCTTTTGAGGATGATATGGTATTTTGTTCCCTCTTCGGAGGATATCCTCTTTTGAGGATGATATGGCTATTACCCACATGACAGTGATATTAATTACCTAGTCTCCACATTTCGATATTGTGTATCTTTTTTAGTACGATATGATTTTTATGTATGTATAGTTATGTTTCAATTTTGTTACGATTTGATTTTAACTTATGCATAGTTGGCAATTTCAAGCCCAGCTAATGGGCTATAATAGTTAGCAATGATCATGTATTGCGGAATTTTGATATTTTTCCGATCACGAGTTACAACAATAATTATATGAAATGTGTTTTGAATTTCTGAATATGCTTTGAAAAGTGTTTTGAAATGTGAAATGTATTTTGAAATGTGAAAAATGTTTTGAAGTATGAAATATGTTTTCGAAAATGTTTTTGAAAAATGAGCATCGTTCACAGAACATATCCTAACGATATGAAATAAATATGTTGTTACCCCTACTAACAGGGATGATAATAGTTAGTAATGGAGTCCCAGCTGACGGGTTATAATAGTCAGTAGTGTCCCTGCTAACGGAATAGAATAGTTAGTAAAGATAGCGTGAAATACATTTCAAAATTGTAAAGGATATTATGGAATAATACTACGTTTCGAACTATGAAGAGGGTTTGGAAATATGAAATATGTTTCGAATATGAAATGTGTTCCGGATAAGGAATATATATTCGGATGTGAATATGTTTCAGATGCGAGACCCATTCCGAATAAGAAAGATGTTTCGCTATAGATTATGTATCGAAAAAAGATATGTTCGATGTGTGATAAGTTACGAATACAAGTTATAATTTGAATAAGAGATGTTTCTGATATGCGAATGTGTTTCGATATGTGATATGCTTTTGGATTATAAGATGCGATCTCAAAAAATTGTTATGGTTGAGAACGAACGTGGATGTAAGTAATTTGAGAGAGAAAACTTACATGCTTTGATTTCATTAAACTCTGGTTTTTTTGCATTCCACTATGTTCCAAATTTTGAACCCCTACAGGTATACTCAGTTCGGGTGGCCAGGTTTGATAGCTAATTAAGGTATTTCAAAATATCTCTCTGCCTGAAAAACTTGACAACGTCTAGAATATATCGTAGTCCGTAAACCCAAGAGAAGTTTGAGTTTCAATTAGTTTCGATTGTAAAGTATGTTTTGGAACAAGATATGTTTCAGAATGTGATAAGTTTCGAATAAGTGATAAGAAAGAATGATCAAATGGAAATGCGTTAGATGTGCATTAGAAATTTAGTATAATGTAAGTTATTACCTCTAAGTTTGTGTGGTTTACTTATTGACTTTCCCCAAAACTCACCCCTCTACTTTTCATCACAGGTTTAGAGTAGAGATGCATTGGCATTGATATCAGTATCGGCTTCGAAGTAAACGTTTTGAGATCTCGCAACTCATATCGGTATAGTATTCTCACTGTTTAAATGTATTTTTTCAGACAGTTACCTTTCAGTGTATATGTAAGGATGTGTATTAAATTAAGAATGATTACAAAAGTTAATAAGAAGTTAGACTGAGACCTTAGTTTTATAACCTTAAACTAAGTTAGGTAGTTAAGACCTAGAAATATTTTAAGACTGTACTCAGATGACAATCAAGTTTGGTAAGAAAAATGAAAAAAACAATTAGCCCAAAATTTTATACTTCCGCAAGAAATTACTAAAAATTTGTAGTTTTCGGGTCGTTACAGATTTAGTGGTATCAGAGAAAGTTTGTCTTACTGAGTCAGTCAAGAAAGGTTCAAAGAGTTATTCACATCCCAATCACATCTCATACACTATATCTGTTTGATTTTGAGCTGCGAATTGAATGAAACTGTTCTAATGCATGTAATGTTACCCGTCTAAAAATAGTGAATCAGAGAGTGAGGTAAGGACATATAAGTAGTCCTGAGGAAGATTGACATTGGTATTGTCTTTTCTTATCCTCATCAATAGTTAATTGAATTCGATATTGTGAATTTTTGAAAGGATTTGAGTGAGTAAAAGTACTCAGATGACATCATTCTCCCTAAAAAGCACTTCGATATAAGTTCAGTTAATCCATTTAGATTGGAAAGAATTCAGAGGACCTAATTTTTTTAAGATGGGTGGGATGTGATAACCCGAAATTTTTCACATTGGGAAAATTATCTCGAAAATACAGGATAAAATTTCTAGAAAAAATGTGTCTAAATATATTTTAAAAAATGTTTATATGTATATTAAATAAATATAAAATAAATATAAAATAATATACATATATATAAATAGTTATATATAATATATTATATATTTAGATATTTTGGTTAAATAATATATTATATTAATATATATATATTATAATATATATTGATTTAATATATTAAAAAAAGGAAACAGAAGTCGGTGGGAAATATCTGTAACGCCCTAATTTACGGTATAAAATGGTTAGGTTACGAATCGATAATAGATTAGAACAATAAATACGCCTATTCAATTTTATTTATTTGTAACAAATTAAACAAAACTAATGGTAGTACTTTCCAATTAAATCAGCTTAATTGTTCTTTTACAAAATATTCATGTTCACATTTCCTAGACACATTTCCATATGCATTACAGTACTTACAAAAGTTAGATACAAAATATATATCTATACTGGGTATACGTTTAAAGCGGAAGAATACTTTGCTGACATATGGCTGTGTAAAATAATTCAACTTATAAAAGCGGTTCCAACTACTGATGAGGCTCTATGGAGGAAAGTAAGTGTCGCGACCCAATTCGCTCACACTCACATCCAATAGTTGGGCTATGAGTCGATGTTAATCCATCACTTTCCCTATTTTTCAGGTTCATACACAGGAGATATACAATCATGGTATGAAATTATACTTAGATTAATTTAAAATTATTAACATTCGTTACATCCCCGATACTTATACATATACAATACCGTGCTACGAAATGTTTAGATACAAAAGACTACAAGAGTGTATACCTTTGTGTAACAAAAATGGCAGTGGACACTATGAATGCAGAATCTACCGCGACACTGTCAGACTACAGAATAAAATCTGTGGAGAGAGGAAAGTAAAGGGGGTGAGCAAACACACTCAGTAAAGAAACTATGCACGCAGTAGATAACCCCACTATCTACATGAATATAGTGCTATGCATTATGCAGAAAACATTTATGTCGAAAACAAAATCATAAAATAAGTAGATAACAACCTTCGCTATACATATATATATATATAAAAAACATATCCATGTAAAACTTGTTCCAGATTTACATACTGCACCCAAAACAATAAAATCAATAGCGACCACTTTTATGTATAAAAATTTTACCTTGTGTAAAATCAAAACAGGTTTCCAACTCAGTATAGTGAAACCCTATTCACTCACCGGTATAAAATAAGTTTTAATTCGTTGTAGTGAAACCCTATTCACCCACCGTTACCCTCATGGTACATAAAATCAACCATATCAAAGACTAGGCAGGGATGTCACAATGAATAATGGACTTATGGCCATAGGCAGAGACCCCAAGCATCACTAGCTAGGTTTACAAGAGTTTCTCGTTGTTGCGGGAGGAAGTCAAATACTACCCGTCGGTCAATTAGTCGTCCAACAACTCTCAGTAACGGTATAGCGTACTCCATGTTACTTACATAGTACAACATACTTCGTCGACCCCGATTTAAAAGTCACAAGTCTGGGGGTACTGCCACAGGAACTTACCGCCCTAACTTGGATCATCAACCGTCGCTTGTCTCAAAATCCAGTGCGAGCAAGTCAGGATAACACAATAAATCCGACGGCTCCAGCACGATTTTATGCATATAATATAAAATCGAGTGCGAGCAAGGCTCCAACACTATTTCATATATAAAATCAATAGATGGCTCATTTCTGGTGGATCGGTACTCCAAAATCAAGTTTCACACAAAACGACGGGAAACAGAGTGAGAGGGACCACTTCCCATCAAATCACTCATCACGTAGGAAAAATATGCAATTTAATGCAATTTGCCAAATCTAGAGCCCGTCTACTATTTTAATCATATAAAATCACTTTTTCACCAAGAAAACAGTGAGATATACTATTTCATGCATTTCAGATGATTTCAAATTTTGTCATAACTAGGGGTATTTTGGTAATTTACCCCTACTTAGGAGTAATCTAGAAATTTTCATATCTAGACTCTACACAGTTTTTAAGTGACTGTAAATGACAATGAAAATATGTGTAGCTATATCTATAGCCCACACAGTTCCCTTACATCGAATCACACTGAAGGAATTTTTTCTCATTTTCCCACTTCGCGTAATTCAGTCTATCTGGCTCCGTGTATACTTCTGTGAGCTGCAGATAGCTATCAATCACATCAATATAATTCAATATACCTATTTCACACTTCTAGTATATTTAATTTAAAGTAACAGGCCTATTTACTCTTATTGGGCTTTATTGGTCTTTATTAGGCCCAACCCTATTCTAAGTCCATTTAGCTCATTAGGTCCATTTACACTTATTGGGCCGCCATAAGCCTTTTCTAGTCTCTTCGGATAGTTCATACAATTATTTTTTATAGTCATTTTCAATTCTAGAACATAAAACATTTCATTCGGAATAAATCCGCAACTTATGCGATTAATTTCTAACTCGTATAACTATACAAGTTATAGTAAGGGAGATTAACTTACCCAAGATTCCGTGATGGCATGCAAATCGATGCTCAATCGAACTCAAGTTCATCACCTATTTTCGCACTACACATTTATATATTTGTACCGGGTCAATTTCGGTCAAATATAAATTCAAATAAATCTTTTAAGAATTAAATTGATCAATTTCGACCGCTTACTGGCTTATCCTTAGCCCGATGCCTTAGCCCGATGCATCATTGAATTTTTCTCCCAAATTATTTTTCTTTTTTTTTTTACGGACAGATTCAGCCCCTTTCACACTGAACTGGTTCAGGGGTCAAATCGCCGTCAGGCGTCTTATAGCCTAACTATTATTGGTAAGGGTTGTTCATGTGTAAGACTTGATTTTTATTGTATTTTCTTATGATTCACTCATTGTATGGATATTGTTATGTGTTAATGGAATCATAAGACGGATGAGTATGAATGGAATAGTCGAACGTACGAAGAATATGAAAAATGGACAGTTAATGAATTTTAAATTAAATTTATGAGATTTGAATTATCCGGACAGAGATGCAAATTTTAAATGTGAAATTATAGTGGGTCCAAGAAGGAAAGTCGACCTAAATTGGTCCTGATCGTGTAGAAGGGTAAAACGGTCAAAAGATCAAAATTCGGTATAAATTCGAAAAGAAAATTTTATTAAAAATATGGATTTAAGAAATCTTGATCAAGAAATGAGAAAATATTAAATTTCGAATCCAATTGATCAAGATCTGGAATTATTAAGATTTACCAAAAATTCATTCGGGACAATATCCCGAAAATATGGAGAAAATATACCGAAAAAAGGGTTAAAATAAAATAAATAAATAAATAAATTGAATAAATTAATTATATAATAAAATATGTAATTTATTAGATATTTTGGGATTTTTAGAATATTTTAATGAATAAAATAATAATAAAATAAATTATAAATAAATAAATAAATAAATAAGAAATTGGAAATCGCGAAACACGATTTCTGAAAGAAATGAAGCAGGCGAAAGCGAAGGAAGAAGAGGGAATCGATTTCCCTCCACCGGCGAGAGAAAAGGCCAGGCGACGACCGACGAAGGTAGCTGACGTTTGCGCGACCCACCGGCAGTCGCGACGCGCGCCGACGTCGTCGAAAAGAGGAGATCGACGGAGGGGAGACTGAAAGAGAGAAGAGGGGATCGGTGACCATTGACGTCGTTTCGACCCACCCCGAGGCCAATCGAGTGTTCTCCTGCCCGAGACGCACCGAACAGCACCGAAATCGAGCTGGGAACTGATCGAAAACGCCGTGAACGACGACGGGGAAGCCTGAACCGGTATAGACCGATTCAGTAAGAAGAGAACCGGACTGAACCGATCGGTCTAAACCGGGTTGAACTGGTTCAGCCAAGAAAGAGAGAAAAAAAGGGAGAAAAAGAAGGAAAAAGAGAAAAAGAAAAAATGGAAAGATTTTCGGGGATAAACCGGACTTTGGGTAAGTCGGTAAGAGGTTAAAAGTGACCGATTTGATTTCTGAGAAATTTATTTATATTATATTGATCAAAAAGTAACCCGAAATTAAATGTAAAATTATGCAGTTCGACGATAAATTCCAAACGTGAGCCGATCGAACTCCAAATTACGCACCATCACATAATTTCAGGTAAGTAAAGCTCATTTACGACAACAATATGATTATTACGCAATTAGAATTTATTTTGCAGATTTCGGATAAATTTCTGCATAAAAATAAATTATATTCGTATTTTTGAATTAATTGTCATAAATGATATACTAGCTATCCAAAGAGTTTGGAACGAAGCCCAATGGGTATTGAGAACCCAATAGACCCGAAGAAGGGATTTAATAAGTTGAAACGGGCTGAAAAATGGGTCGTGGCCCATTAAGATGCAATTGAGCCCAATAAAGTAAAACAGGCCCAGTGCTTTTTATTGGCTCTACCGAGAGGGGGGTGAATCGGTTTTCTAATAATAATGACAAATTTAACTTAATTCAAATTTAATTAACAATTAATAAATGAACAATATAATGAAATGAATTAAATTAAAGCAAGATAGGGAAGAGAGTAACAAACACAATCATTTATAGAGGTTCGACCACTCTCTTGCCTACGTCCTCTCTCCTTGACCTTCTTGTCAAGTGCTTTCTTTCTCACTTTCAACAGAAGTTACAATATCCTTTTTCAGGTTAAGGAATAACCTCTCTACCCCTTTTAAACAATGGTGTATTCACCATTTTACAAAATTTATCTCACTGAGGAACAATCCTCTTCTCTCTTAAGGATAAGATGAATACAATACCAGGCTTTTAATGTGGGTAGGACAAATACAGCTTTTGCACACAAGCTTATACAACAAATTCAATGAATGAGAATTGAAGACAAAAGGAATGAAGGATTTAAACTCTTGAGAATATACAGAATGTGCAGTAATTGTGTCTCCTTTCTCAGTGTCTTCAATGCTTGATTATATACTGAAGGATTGGTAGTTGGAGCATTTAATGCTATTTTTCCAGTTGAGATTTTGCAGAAAGAGCCGTTGGAAACCTCCAGTAGAATGCCAGATCGATCTTCCATCTTGACCAGATCGATCTCTTAGTTATAATCCCTGCAAGATCAAGGTAAAAAGAAGCAAGGAGATCGATCTCATATATGAGCAGATCGATCTCATAATTTGAAAATATTAGAGCAGATCGATCTGTCGAACAGGCAGATCGATCTTTCAATCTCTCTGTTTGAGGCATGATCGATCTATAGATCGATCTGCCAGGTAATCTTGTAGTGAGGAGATCGATCTCTCATTAACCCAGATCGATCTCCTTAGCTCTCTGACTTTGGGGAGATCGATCTCTTCCTATACCAGATCGATCTCTTGAGCTCTCTGTTTGAGTATAGATCGATCTTACAGATCGATCTACTGCCTTTACCTTTGTTTTAGGGGAGATCGATCTCTTGCTATACCAGATCGATCTCATCAGCATCCTGTACTAGGCAGATCGATCTTATAACCCTTATAGATCAATCTCAATCTTCCTTGATACCTTTGAACAAGTTCAAAGCTTAGCAGATCGATCTCATGTCTTCATGAGATCGATCTCTCATCCAAGAAAACCCAGGAGATCGATCTCTCATAACCCAGATCGATCTCTCATCTTCAGAAACTTAAGTTCCGGTACTGATAACCTCTAAACATGTTTTTGTATCATCTTTATATTATTGAATTTACTTGTTTTGTCATTTCAAAATATATTAACTCAACACTTTTGATTCGATCAGTAAGAGTGAAATATTGAGAAATATATTAGAATTGACCCAAATGCGTGGTTATATGCAGCTTTGTAGACTTGGTCTGGACGAATTGGACTGAGAAACTTGGTACGGTCGAGACAGGATAAGCTCGCGCATGATTCCAGGTAAGGGAATTTTACGGACTGCTAGAGGTAACTTTACGTAATTTTGACATCATTTACATTCCCTAAAATTGTCTGAAGGGTCTAGATTTAAGATAAGAATTTTAGTGCCCCGGATGGGCAAATGACCAAAATACCCTTATGAAGGGTAAAATTTACAAATTTAGGAAAAGTTGGGAGGAGTAAGAACAAGAGGTTCCTGCTTGTTCTTGAGGTGTTTTGACACGTGCATGGGTAGGCTGGCTAGTTTATAAATAAAAATGCATAACATTGCATATTTTTAACAATGTGATTTCCTTGGAAATGGTTTTGAGATAACTGAGCCGCCTACGTGATTTTTGAGAATATGACATGCTAGAGCTCAGCTCGCACGAGTTTTGATTTGTGTGATGCATGCATTAGTGCTAGAGCAAGGGCTCGCACTAGAGTTTTACATGCATAGGTGTTGGAGTCTAACTCACACCATATTTTCATATGATTTTCATGACAGGGTGCTGGAGTCTAACTCGCACCAGATTTTCACTTGATTTTTATGAAACAGTGCTGGAGCCTAGTTCGCAGTAGTTTTACATGATTTTGACAGAGTGCTGGAGCTTAGCTCGCACTAGATCTTATGAGATTTTATGAAACACGTCCTGGAGCTTTGCTCGCACGAGATTTTCCTTGATTTTATGAGAGTGCTGAAGCATCACTCGTACTAATTTTATGAGACATGTGATGAGCCGTGCTTGGAGCGTCGGGTAGACTGTGTGTCACTCCGATTAAATATGTTCGCACGTGCGTTTTGAGATAAGCACGATTGTGGATATGAGATATGAGTCCACAGAGTATGTTGTACCGTGCAAGTAGCATGGAGTACATTGTACCGTGCTGTGATTGATTATGTGGCATCTTTGGATGCGAGTGGCATCTTCGGATGCGAGATATTGGACAAGACCGACGGGATGGACTGACCCACCTCCCGGGACGGTTCCCGATAGTGGTGAGGCCCCGTACACAGGATCCATGTAGCAGTGGGATCACGAGTATATGGCTAATACTCCTGGTTATTTGCCTGAGATATATATATATATAGTGCCAAGTCTCGCATGTTGTTACTTGATGTTTTGAAAATCATGTTTGTGAACTTTTGTGTGAGTTTGGATCAGCCAAGGGAGGGGTTGAATCCTAACTGAGATGTGATTTTGATAAAAATGAAACTAGGATTTAAACTGAAATTTGCATGACGTTATTTCCATGCTATTTAAACCTAGACGTGATGTAAATTGGTTTTACATGACATTCATTTTGTCGCATATTATTAATGCCTTGAAAAGCATCTGATTTCATGAGGAACACCCGAGGGATGGGTGGAGTCCTGACTGTGTTGTGAAATTTTAATGAGAATGAAATGATTTAAATGGATTTGCATGTTGAGTGTTTCCATGCTCTTTGAAATCATTATGTGAACTTGTTTTACATGACATCATGAATTGTAGCATATGTTTTGAAATGTGTGGAGAAATGGTGGTTTATGCATGGCACCACGTTCTTGTAGGTAGTATGGTTACCTACTTGTTCGTAGGATTGCCTTACTGAGCTTGATGTGCTCACCCCTTTCATTTTCTCACGCAAATTTCTTCTAGTAGACTTTGAGGCGACTGAGTACTGCATTCCTGATATCCGCTGCTACCCATCGTTATGAGGTATATATACACTTGTACATATTGTATCTAAATAAGAATAACACAGTAGCATGTTTATAAGTAATTTTTGGGGATGTATAGACACTGTAAACACTTGTAAATGAATGGGAAAGAATCAATTAAAAACTCATTTGTTTACCTTTCTTTTAATAAGGAATTAAGTTATATGGTGAGTGAATGGTGAGACTGCCATTGACGCACAACCCAATTGTTAGTGGAGTGTGGTCACGATCAGAGGACAATTAAGTATAAAAGAAAAATGAAAGTGTGGTCACGATCAGAGGACAGGTAAGTATAAAAGAAAAATGAAAAATTTACTCTGATTTTTGGGTTGTGACAAATGGTGGTATCAGAGCGAAATTGATCTGATGTGTGTCAGTGTCAATAATTAGGAAATTACATCCCCGTGTTACTGTGCTTGGTTAGATACTATCATGTATATTGAGATGAGTTTTAACTAAGAAATGGTTGAGAATGCAGAATTTAGGGCATTATGCCGAACACCAGTCACAGTAGAGGAGGTAGAGCACAAGGCAGAGGCCGTAGAGGTAGGCCTGAGCCTGCTAGTCATGCTGAGTCGACCCATGAGACCCATGAGGAGGTTGAGGTGGAGACTGATGTTGAGCATACTCCACAGGGTCCTATAAAGAGACCAGATAGTATTGAGACATGCTTCACGAGGATGGAGTGGAGTGTAGAAAATATTTTGGAGTTGTTTACTCAGTCTATGCATGTAGTTGAGGATAGGCAGGGTAAAGCCTGAATAGATGCCTCAGACTATAGAGATTCTCACACCTCTCCGGTAATTAGCAAAGTAATGAAACCAATAGTTATTGAGGACTGGGTGAATGAGATATCGAAGTTGTATTGATTCTTTCGGTGTATATCGACCGAGAAAGTTACTTTTAAATACATTTATGTTGGAAGGCGAGGTGAAGCATTGGTAGAAATCCGCTCGACCCATTTTAAGAGTTAGACATCCAGGACTGATATGAAAGATAATTCTGGATGCACAGAGACAGTATATTTCGGACATTGTTTAGAAGAATTTACGAATAAAGTTCCTTATTCTGACCTAGAGGAACAGGTCAATCGACGAGTATGAATCTCAGTTTATATCCCTTGACAAGTATAACCCCGACAATATGGGCAGTGAGAGTCGGAAAGCCCAAAGTTCATTGAAGGGCTTAGACTGTTAATTAGAGTCTGATTGGCCCAGTTAGATATCACTACCTATGTCGAGGTTGTGCACAGACTACAGTTGTGTGAATAAGATTATTAGTTGCGCACCTTTGAGATTGGGAAAGGTAGTACAGGCCGTAATAGAGACAGAAAGAGAATAGTGCATGATAGAGATGTCAGAGCGGGAAAGAGACCATTTGGTATGAGATTTAGAGCTGTCGAGTCATGGGGTAAGATGATTGGTAACCCCTAGTATATTCAGTTTCAACACTTACGAGGGGTATTGTGATTGGGGTGTAAGACCCGATTTTTATCAAAATATATTATGATTCAAATGACGTAAATTGAATCATAAGAAGAGTTGTACGTGAATGAAAAATGCAAATGGAATGAATAAAAATTTCTGAATGCATTTAAAGATCAAATGAAGGATTGAAATGGTATTCCCGAACACGTGAAGGGAAAAACGGTCAAAAGATCAAAATTTGGTATTAATCGTGACAATAAAATTTCATTAAAAATATGGATTTGAGAAATCTTGATCAATAACGAAGAAATAATTAAATTTTGAGTCCAATCGATCAAGATATGAATTTATTGGAATAAACCGAAATTTTCACTTCGAGAAATTATCCCGAAAATATTGGAAAATATACTGGAAAGACGAAATAAGATCGATAAATTCATTTTATAGATTAAATGAATTAAATAAGAATTTTTTTAGGAAATTTTGATTTTTAATATATTTTAATGGATTAAAATAAATTATAAATAAATAAATAAATAAATAAATAAATAAAAATGCATAATTGCGAAAAAACGTGATTCTGGAAAAGGAAAGCGAACGGAGCCGAGGGAGACTCGATCCGACGGAACCACTGACGGACCAGGCGAGAAGCCGATGGGGGAGAGGTAGCTGAGGCCACCACCGACTGGTAGCTGGTAGACGGAGAAGGAACGACGATCGGCGAGAGAGAAACCGACGAGAGGAGAAAAAAGGAAATCTGGTGGCCGACGTCGATCTAGGCCCGGCCACCGCTAACCGAAGGAGCCCCACGCGAAGACCGGTCAATCAGCGGCTGAATCAACCAGTGGGATGGCGGCCAGCACTGAAAACGACGGCAAAAAGAAACGGCACCGACGGCTAAGGGAGAAGAGGCCGGACCGACCACTTTCCAGCCAGCCATGGCGAAACCGAGGGTAGAGTCGTGCACAGGACGATCCCACGGAGTTACTAACGACGGAAGCTGGTGAAGTCTTAAACCAGTCGAACTGGACTGAACCGGTTGAACCGTACCAGTCTGAACCGGGCTGAACCGGACCGAACTGCTTCAGCTAAAAAAGGAAGAAAAGAAAGAGAAAAAAGGAAAAAGAAAAAGAGGAAAAAATTGGGGAAAAATTCCAGTGATGCAATCGAGCTACGAGTAAGTCGGTAAGCGATCGAAATTGACCAATTTAAATTTTGAAATATTTAATTTGATTATGATTCGACTGAAAATTGACCCAAAAAAATATGAAATTGTGTAGCTCAAAAATTGACGTCAAACGAGAGCTTGAGTTAGCCTCGATTTGCGTACTATCATGGAATCTCCAGTAAGTAACCCTTGTTTATGACAATTTGCATCGTTATACGTGTTAAAAATTTACAGCATAAATTACGGATTTAATTTTCGCATAAAATGAATTATATTCTGGATTTAGAGATAAATTGTCGTAAATAATTAATTGAGTTATCAAAGGGTTTAGAATAAGGTCTAATAAATACTGATGGGCCCAATGAGCCCAATAGGTCTCGATAATGTGAATAGTAAGTGAAAAATGGACTTAAGGCCAATTAAGGCCCATTATGGTACAATCGGGCCTAATATGGGTAAACGGGCCCAATGGTTTAAGTTAAGCCCAAAAAATATGAAATACAATAAATTGTATTGTATTTGACCTGATGTATATTTATACGTAGTTTCAGAGATTAGATTGGGAGCAAATTGGATTGCGTGACGAGACATCAGTAGAAAGGTCAGACTGTACAGAAAAATGAGGTAAGGGAATTGTGTGAGTACCTAGAGGTAGCTACGCCTATTTTAATAGTTTTTGTATACACTGAATATGTATAAAGGTCCTAGAAATGGTTTAAAGATTTTAAAGACGCGAAATAGGTAAACAACTACTTTACCCCTATTGAGGGAATTCACCTAAGGATGGTGAAAGCATGACATGCATGAAATGCATGATTTAAGGAATTTTCTGATTTAAGGAATTTTCTTGGTTTTTAAGCAAAGTATATCGGTAGATTGGCCAATAATTGCATAAATTTCACAAGATAACACTACATAAGTGTTATTAAGATTTAAATGAAATTTCTTTAGAAAATGGGCCAACTATCAAGTTTATATGAAAATAGATAGTGCTGGCGCATAGCTCGCACTATATTTGCATTTGTGAGTGTGCATAAAATGTGCTAGAGCGGTTGCTCGCACCGACTTGTGTGACATCATATGCATGAAATGTGCTAGAGCGGTTGCTTACACTGATTTTTATTATTGTGAAATGCATGAGAGGTGCTGGAGCCTAGCTCGTACCCTGTTTTGACTGTTTTGACTTGATATGCATAAAAATGTGCTGGATCGATTTCTCGCACTAGTTTTAATGATTTGACATGCATGAAAGGTGCTGGAGCTTAGCTCACATCTTGTTTTGATATGATAATTGCATAAAAGCCGTACTGGAGCATTGCTCGTACGAAGTTTTGATTTACTTGAGCATTCATTCGTGCTGGAGCATTGCTCGCATGAGGCTTTGATGGCTTTTATGCATAAACCGTGCTGGAGCTTGCTCACACATGATTTTATATATGGATTTATAACTCTTTTTAAAGTCATACTGGAGTGCTACTTGTACGCAGATTTTACTAATTTTTATGAAACCGTGCTAGAGCTTCGCTCGCACAGGGATTTATATGACATGCATATAGTCGTGTTGGATCCTGTTGTAGACTGTGTGTCACAGTGAGATGATATGCCCACACGTGCATACTGAGACATAATTGGTATGGGTGGATAAGACCTATTGCAATCACCCATTGACTGAGATTGGGTTCATAGAGTACGATGTACCATGTATATCACATGGAGTACGCTATACCGTGGGGATTGTTGGAGTGGAGTGGCATTAGCCACGAGGTAGTAAACCTTACCCTCGCAATCCTGATGTTATGTTGTTCTGGCGACAGGATTGACCCACCTCTTATTTTAGGTGTGATACCTCACATACTAGGTACCGTGTAGCCAGGGATCACTAGGTTATGGCCATAGTCCTTGATGTTACTGATATAGTCACCTACATGTCTCACATGATATAACTTTTGGTCTCAATAGACTAGGGTAGACCCGAAGAAGGGGTCAGACCCCCGATTTTGTGATTTTTACTATGATGTGATTTTATACTACGATGATAGATTTTTCAGAGGATTTTATGACATATGACCCTAAAAGAAGGGTGATTTTATAACATAATTTTTATAAAGAATTTTTAATGAGTTTGAGATTGCTTTATGAAATGATTGACCCGGAGGGGTTATTTTATATTGAGCTTTAATGAAGTGATTTAAATGCAGTAGCATAAGGAGTTTTCCATGCTTTAATTACAAATTCATGAAAATAATTGTCTTTCATGATTGGTGTCACATGACATGAATTAATGCATGATCTTGATTTATTTCATGCTAATTATGATTTTATGATTTTACAAAAAATGCCATTGATGCATGAGTTGCATGATTTTTATATGCACGAATAGTTTTTATAAACTATGGCATTGATGTATGCATGATTTTGTGCATGAGATTTTAATGAAAAGAAATGGATTTAAGGGCATGGCATTATGGCATGTAGGTAGTGGAGCTATCTACTTATTTGCATAATTGCCTTACTGAGCGTGTAGTTTGCTCACCCCCTTATTTTCCTCCTCTCCAGAGTACTTTTAGTAGTTTGAGCGCGGCTGAGGATTGCATCTTTTGTATCCGCTACGTTTCATCGAGAGACAAGTATACACATTTGTATAGTTTTGTATCTAAATATGTAAGTGCACAGTACTGTAAACATATATGATGTCGAGGATGTAAGGTTATGTAAATACCATTGTGTATGTATTTAGTTAAAGTTAAAGGATAGTAAATCCTGATATGTGAATGTAAATATGAAAATGGAATAGTAAATAGGTGAGAGGAGACTAACACCGAATCATAGCCCAACTGTTAGTAGGATAGTCACGATGCGAGAAAGGTAAGAATTAAAAAATAAACGAAAAATGAAAAATTTGTAGTGATTTTTAGGAAATTTGGGTCGTGACATGGAGGACCCCGACCTGCTACTGAGCAGGGTTGGATATATGGTAGATACCACAGAAATAGGCTGTTGGACGAGGGCGAGTGTATGCCTTGGACCCGGACACTATTGATGTTTCATCTGATGTGGTGGAAGATACCACCCTGATTGTGAATAAAGAAGTAAATATTTTAATTGATCTTGGTACCACGCATTTATGCATACCGCCTTCAGTTGCTTACAAGCTAGTGAAAGACGTGAATGCCTACACCCTTGGGGACAATGCTGATAGTTAGTACCCCAATGAAGGAGGGTTAATTAACAAAATAATTATGATGAGATTATAAGTCGAAAACGGGGGAAGAAGTATAAGTCAGCCGATGTTATTCAATGGAAGATGAATAATGTTGAAGTAATATATGGGAAATAAATAGATTGGCTGCAAAATATGTTGTTGAAATTGCTATTCTAAGATATCGATGTTTTACCCTAGAAAAGGGTACAGTAAGTTTTAACAAGTAATGAAAGAGTTTTGTTATAGTTGATATACGAAATGAGATAAGCTTTGAGATGTGATAGATCCTGAATACAAGATATATTGGAATAAGAGGCGTATGCAAGGTACGAATATATCTGATATGTGAAGTAATTTGGATTAAGCGATATGTAGTAGATATGAATCACGACCAAGGATAAGGGATGGATATATCCATAACTAGTCTATGTGGTCAAGTCTGAGGGTTAATAAAGGTATTTCAAAATACCTCCCCACCTGAAGACTTGATAGCATCTAAAAGTATACACAACCTATAAATTGAAATCAACAGTCGTAATATATACATTTAAAATAAGGGTACTTTTACTTGTATGATAAAGAAATATAGAATTCGATTAATCATGAAGGTTTAAAAATTAAAAATTTTATAAAAGCCGTTAATATAAGAAAAAAAGAAAATGACGCGAGTTAGTATCTTGAACAGAAGCGATTTCGAAATGACATTATACGTTTATGCGTACATAGGTCAAGGATATGAGTGATTGAAATATTTAGTGGAACTCAACTATGATGAGGTATTTGAACTTTACCTGGACCGATTTGTTATCATCCTTACTGATGATATTTTGGGTGTATTTAAAGTCCAGGGCAAATCATAAGCAACATCTGGAAACTGTCTTACAGATGAATTGTTGAGAGTTCTCGAAATAGACTACTTTGTTGGCACGTTTAACTTAGAAAAAGTTGTATTTGAATAGGATGATAGACGTGACAGGAGTTTTGGTGTATTGAAGTATGAACTGACCATCGCATTTATTCTCACCATACCCAAAAGATTAAGAAGTTCTCTCAGGGTATATGGATGTCTTGAAACCAAGATTGGGCTGTGTGTTAAAGCGAAATGGGAAGATAATCGATTATGGATCCAGACAATTTAAGGATCATGAAAGAAACTATTCGACTCATGATTTAAAGTTGGCAACGGTAGTATTTGTACTGAGTATATGGCACTACTATGTACACGGTGAGAAATTTTGGGTATGCATTGGTCATAAAAGCCCCGAGTATCTGTTTTTATAGAAAGAGTAGAATATGAGATAACATAGAGGGTTAGAGCTTCTGAAGGATTATGATTGTGGAAATTTTACCATCTAGGAAAGGCTAATGTAATGGCTGATACCTTGAGTAGAAAGAGCCTCGGGATGCTATCACATATGATGGTCAGGGAGCGTGAGCTGCTAGAGCAGTTGTGAGCCTTAGTAGTGATGTGATCCCTTCTGATGATGACAGTGATTGTGTGACAGCTAGCCTGAGATTAGAACTAGATTTGAGTGATCGGATTTGACAGGCTTAGCGTGATGATCGGCATGGTGTCGATAGTATGGGTCAGATTCAGATGGGTACAGTGACAGAGTTCATATAGAGTGGTGATGGCTTATTAAGGTTCAGAGACAGTATAAGTGCTCCCCAAGACCACAGTGATTAGATTGTGTTATTGTCAGAAGCTCACTCTTCGGGATATACTGTAAGACCCCGTATATGTATAAGGGTAATGTGTGTACTTGGATCCAATAATATGAATGGACTTGTAATGTAAAGTATGATTGATGTAAGTCCATGGATTCAATGTATGTATGTGTAATATAAATTGTAATGTACATACAAGTTTCATTGAGCATGAATACGAAGAAATGAATTCTAGCAAGTGATGGATGTGATTGAAACTCAAAATGAGTAGTGTGGTAAAATGGAATGGAGTTATGCTTCCATTTGGTTTTATGTTGCATACCTTTGAATATACAATGAATGCACACAAGTTTCAATGTGCATAAGGTATGAATGGATGCCATTTTTAAGTTATAGAGGTGGATGGATGAGGAAATGGCCATGGCAATAGATTGAGGGTGTGTTGGTATGAGTTGCAGCAATGAAACTGCAGGAAATCTGGAAAACATGAGGTCCAGATCGATCTCCTAGGATGAGAGATCGATCTGGAAGAGCCAGAATGCTCTTATTTGGGCGAAAGAATAGAGCAGATCGATCTCCAATGGAGACAGATCGATCTGCCAAGCATTCTGTAAGTGAAAAGATCGATCCTCAAGCACCCAGATCGATCTCCTTAGCTCTCTGTTTGGGACCAGATCGATCTTATGCCTTAACAGATCGATCTCATGCTTCAACAGATCGATCTCATTGCTTCGACAGATCGATCTCAGGCTTAAAAATGCCGTGAAAAAGAGGGATTTTAAGGGACCAGATCGATCTCCTCTTGGACCAGATCGATCTCCTCAAGTCATTTCTATATAAGGAGAGCTGAAAATCTGGAAATCTCAGAACCTCCCATTTTTCAAAGCAAAAACCCAACTTTCCCTCTCTAAAATCAGCCATTTTCAGTGAGATTTGGAGAGAGATCATTAGAGGCAAAGTTGTTCCTATCAAAGAGGAGAACAACATAGTGAGAGGGCATTTTCCCATTTTTGGAATTGAAGGAGTTGAGGGCATTACCAATTGGAGCAAGAAGAGAAATCATATTGGTAAGATTCTAACACTCCAATCCAAATGCATTAGCTATTTAATTGATTTTGGAGTTGATTGATAGGAGTATTGATGGATAAACTACTTAGGAATGTTGTGAAATTGGTGTGACCTAGAAATCTAAAATGGGTATAATGTGAGGATATGTGGGATTGAATGAACTTATGGTTTATGGCATGTTAAAGTTGTCATTGGGATAATGTTATGATTTAGATGGTTAGATGAAATTACATGGTGGGTTGGAAGAATTGTGAAAATGGATATGCATGTGAGGGATAAATGCCATAGTGAGGGAATTCATGGAATATGAACACTATGAGCTTAAGGTCGATTTAACATCGATTTTAAATAAGTTAATAGGCCTAAGAAGATCCATAGACCCGAGTTATGGGTAAAGTGATGAAACGAGGCCAAGTAAGCTTTAACAGAGGCTATAGATTAAATTGACTATAGCAAGCACAAGGGTTGCAATATATGGATCGAATATAATGCGGGATACGATTTTGTGCAGTCCCAAAGAGTTCGTTGAAGGCGAACCGAACCGTACGAGTAAGCAGCTTAAGGAAGTGGAATCACGCATCGCGATTCCAGGTAAGGGAATTTTGTGAGTATATAGAGGTAGCTGCTCGTACTTTGAACTTGAGGGTGAATATTGGGTGTTGTATGAAATGCATGAATTGCTCAAATAAACGGTTGATGGTATTCATGAATGATGATGAGTATATGCGTGGTTTTGGATTTGAAATGGATTTTGTGAAATGGGATAGTAAGGCTAATAATTGCATAAACCTAACGTTTTGATGTTTTTCCAAAACGAATTGCTTGGTTTTAAGCAAGCTTGTAGATAGGTCGGCTAGTGTTGTATTGTTGTTGTGGAAAAGCATTTGTGAGTGCTAAACCCGAATTGTCGGGATTGATAAATTGTATATGAGCCGCCTATCGCATTTGTATGACATAAATCGCGCTAGAGCTTCGCTCGCGCTGGATTTCTATGTTTTCATTTGTATGAAACGTGCTGGAGCCTAGCTCGCACCTTGATTTGGAAACTATGATGATATCTATAAACCGTACTGGAGCTTCTACTCGTACGTGGATTTTGAGTGGTTGTCTTATGAGTATAACCGTACTAGAGCTATGCTCGTACGCGCCTCTTTATGAGAAGATGCATGATGCATGAGTCGTGCTAGAGCTTTGCTCGCACAAGCTTGTACAATGGGATTCGTATAGGGTTGTGAAAGTGGGTAAGATCCTTAAGCCTTACATCCTTAAGCTAACATCCTTAAGCCCAAAGAGGCGGGGAGGCTCTGTTAGGCGGGGAGGCTCTGTTTGGTGGGGAGGCTCTCTTACGGTGGGATCCTTAAGCCAACATCCTTAAGCCCAAAGAGGCGGGGAGGCTCTGTTAGGTAGGGAGGCTCTCCTACATGGGTATGGTAAAGGTAAGATCCTTAAGCCTTACATCCTTAAGCTAACATCCTTAAGCCCAAAGAGGCGGGGAGGCTCTGTTAGGCGGGGAGGCTCTGTTTGGTGGGGAGGCTCTCTTACGGTGGGATCCTTAAGCCAACATCCTTAAGCCCAAAGAGGCGGGGAGGCTCTGTTAGGCAGGGAGGCTCTCCTACATGGGTATGGTAAAGGTAAGATCCTTAAGCCTTACATCCTTAAGCTAACATCCTTAAGCCCAAAGAGGCGGGGAGGCTCTGTTAAGCGGGGAGGCTCTGTTCGGTGGGGAGGCTCTCTTACGGAAAGGACCCTTAAGCCCTACATCCTTAAGCTAACATCCTTAAGCCCGGGGAGGCAGGGAGGCTCTGTTAGGCGGGGAGGCTCTGTTCGGCAGGGAGGCTCTCCTTCACGGAATATGGGAAAACTCTTGGTATGAGGTAGATAAGACCTAGGAATGGCACCCCCGATCACGATATGAGTTGCGGAGTAGCTGTACCGTGTATATCACATGGAGTACGATGTACCGCATGATGGTTATGTGATGAGAAAGTCTGGCGAGGGATAATCCATCTTCGTGCCAGCATGATACCCCGCACACCTGGATGCGTGTGGTCTGGGATGATTTATGACGTAATGGTTCACATAGGCACTTTTGATATAGTGACCTAGATTTATATACATGCATGAATTATGGAATGTAAATGTGGTTGTGATTGTGAGTTGATTTGGTGGTGTTATGTTGTTGGTTCAAAAAGGAGGTTTCTAAATGAATTGCCCTTTTATGAATTTAAATGAGATTGAGCATGAGATGTTTTATACATGATGTCTCTACCATGTTTTATATGCCAATGCACATGATTTGATACATGATATATATGTATATTCACATGGCATAGTTTTATTCCTCATGCTCCTACTATAAATGATTTATGCATAACACTATCAGCATGTAGATAGAGTAGTTATCTACCATGCTTGCATTATTGCCTTACTGAGCGTGTGGTTGCTCATCCCACTCTATTTTCCCCCCTACAGAGCGTGCATAGTAGCCCAGTGAGGACTGAGGCGTGTTATTTTGGACTCCGCTGCATCTCCATCGCTAAGAGGTATACACACAGTGATTCTTTTTGTATCTAAACAATGTAAAAGCACAGTATTCTTTTGAGTTGTACTTATGGGGGATGTAGATGTCAGTAAAACATGTATTCGTATAAGTACACGATTAAATACACATGTATGACATCGTCTTAATTAATTGAGAATGAACGAGATGTGGTGTTTATTATTGACTCATAGCCCAACAGTGTGTGGTGAGCTTAGTTCACGACCGGGTAAGGTAACAGTAAAACGCGAAAAATTTTCAGTGATTTCGGTTAAAGAGAATGGAATTGGGTCGTGACAGAGATTGGTATCAGAGCTGTGTTGGCCTGATGTGAGTCATTAATAAAATGTAGGAAAGTACATCCCCATAGTACTGTGCTTTTGTTTAGATATAACTTTGTATACCGTGATGGATTGAGCTTAATAAATTATTATAATACAGGGAGTTAGGCATTATGCCAGTTACACGCCAAGGTAGAGGGGTGAGAGCACGTGCTAGAGGCCGTAGAGGTAAGCCTGAGAGCCGTGCGGAGCCACAGACTTAGCAGGCTCCACAAAACCCTACTGAGAGAGCAGGTGATACTGAGGCTCGCTTCGCTAGATTAGAGCGGAGTATTGAGAGTCTGGTGGAGATAGTCACGCAGGCCTTGGGCGCCGGTGACAGACGAGGTCCCGCAGCACAGCCTACTACGGAACAGGCAGCTGCAGAGGCGGAGAGACCTCAGACTGCTGAGACAGTTACAGTTACACCACCTCCAGCCCAGGATACAGATTCTCCTATCGCTCCACAGCAGAGCGGTAGTGATATGGGTTATGACTGCGACTTGAGCAGGTTGCGAGAGTTTCAAGCGCTGAAACCCCCAGTGTTCAGAGGGGTGAAGGACCCAGTGATTACGGAGGATTGGGTGTATGAGATGGAGAAACTGTATAGGTTTTTTCGATGCACTTCAAGTGAGAAGGTTGCCTTTGCCGTGTTTATGCTGAAAGGCGAGGCCGAGCATTGGTGGAGATCCACCGAGGCTATTTTGAGGGCCAGACACTCTGAGATCTCATGGGAGATATTTCTAGAGGCCTTCAGGAGACAGTATATTCCAGCTACCGCACAGAGGAAATTGCGGATGGAATTTATGAATTTGGTTCAGGGGAACCGTACTGTGGACGAGTATGAGTCCAAGTTTATGTCCTTGGGGAGATATGACCCTGACACGATGGGTAGTGAGACCCGAAAGATTCAGAAGTTCATGGATGGATTGAGATTGGCCATCCGAACTAAGCTAGCCCCCTTCGATATTATGACTTATGAGGAGGCTGTACATAAGGCTCAATTATGTGAGCAAGACTTTGAGCGGAATGCCTCCGAGCTGGGGAGAGTCAGTGTCAGAAAGGACAGGGACCGGAAGAGATCCGGGATTGGAAGAGTGGCCAAGAGAGATGGCCAAAGATTTTTTGAGAAGAAGCCAAAGATTGAGGAGGTGCGGGAGAGAGCTGCTAGACCTCCCGTATACCCAGCCTTGACTGTGCCAAGGGGCATGACTATTGGAGGACCACGGCCTACTACTGATCAGTGTAGGAGATGTGGGAGATTTCATGGGAACAGGCCCTATCTGATGACCCCTATGGTGTGTTTTAGATGCAAGAGACCAGGACATATGGCTAAGTATTGTCCCGAGAAGATGGAGATTGCCCCACAGAAGGGCAAGGAGCCTGAGGGAGCTCCAGCTGAGACAGCAGCCCCGAGGAGGAGGGCTACAGCTGAGGAAAAAGGGAAACAGGCTGCAGGTGTGAGTAGAGCAAAAGTACATGCACTGGATCAGGACTCCGCAGATGCTTCGACGGATGTGATAAAAGGTACCATCCGAATCTTTGATTTAGAAGCATTGGTATTATTTGATCCTGGTGCCATGCATTCTTTCATATCACCTTCCTTTGCACATAAATTATTGAAATATGTGAAACCAACATTGTTGGATAAAATGTTGATGATTTCCACACCCATGAATGATAGTCAATTGACTGAGCATGTATGTAAAGATTGTAAGTTAAAGATAGAGGGGAAGGAAATGATAGCCAATCTGATTTTATTGAATATGAATGATTTTGATGTAATTTTGGGAATGGATTGGTTGGCTACCAATCATGTTGTGATGGATTGTCACGCCAAAACACTGATGTTTTCAGGACTAGACAATCTTATTGTAAATTTTGATGAAAAGAAATGATATGAAAACTTGTATACTTGTGGTAAATAAAGGAGTATGTTTTTAAATGCATATTGCTTGAGAGATAAATTTATTGTTTATGATAAATGTTGAATGTGGAGTGATGGTTTATGTTACTAACGATGGAGAGGATAATGTGAAGGGTTCATTGCCTATGTGGTCGATATAGATGAGGCACACCCGAAATTGAAGGACATACCCGTAATTACGGACTACCCTGATGTCTTTTCGGATGAATTACCAGGACTACCACTTGGAAGGGAAATAGAATTTTGCATTGAGTTAGTGCCTGGTACAGAGCCGATATCAAAGCCACCCTATAGAATGGCTCCGATAGAGTTGGAAGAGCTGAATATGAGACAGAGGAGATGGCTCGAACTCCTGAAGGACTATGATTGTGAAATCATGTACCACCCAGGTAAGGCAAATGTAGTTGCCGATGCTTTGAGTAGAAAGAACCTTGGGTTGGTGTCTTATATGATGGTACGGGAACATGAATTGTTAGAACACTTTGCGAACCTCAGTCTGGATGTAACCTCACCTGGATCTGAGAGACTTGAGATCATGGCTAGTTTGAGACTAGAGCCAGAGTTGATTGGCCGTATTCGGCAAGC
The DNA here is from genome assembly GCA_033439115.1 of Firmiana major. Lineage (NCBI taxonomy): Eukaryota > Viridiplantae > Streptophyta > Magnoliopsida > Malvales > Malvaceae > Firmiana > Firmiana major. The sequence goes on along the minus strand of CM065896.1, from coordinate 45,633,306 downwards.
CCAGCAGAGCGATCGACGGTGTATCGATTGGCTGAGGCAGATACAGACAGGTGTGGGTAGTGATTTTGAGCAGGGTGCTGATGGCTTATTGAGGTTCAGAGGCAGAGTATGCGTTCCCAGGGATCCTGAGATCAGGAGAACGATTTTATCAGAGGCTCACTCATCGAAGTATACGATACATCTGGGAAGTACCAAGATGTATCAAAACCTTCGGAAGGTTTATTGGTGGTCTGGAATGAAAAGAGACATTGTTGAATATGTCGCTAAGTGTCTCGTTTATCAGCAAGTGAAGGTAGAGCATCAGAAGCCTGTAGGATTATTGCAGCCTCTACCGATACCGACATGAAAGTGGGAGAATGTCACCATGGATTTTGTGATGGGGTTACCGAGGACCCGTAGAGGTCATGATGCCATATGGGTTATTGTGGACCGGTTGACTAAGTCCGCCCATTTCTTGGCTATGAGAGCTACCGATACACTGAGTCAGTTGGCGAACCTGTATATTCGAGAGATAGTACGGCTACATGGTGTACCAGTGAGCGTTGTTTCTGATAGGGATGCCCGCTTCACTTCCCATTTCTGGTAAAACTTTCAGGAATCGCTGGGGACCCGATTGAGTTTTAGCACCGCTTTTCATCCTCAGACAGATGGGCAGTCAGAGAGGACTATACAGACCCTCGAGGATATGTTGAGAGCGTGTGTGCTGGATTATAGAGGCTCCTGGGATGACCACCTGCAGTTAGCCGAGTTCGCTTATAATAATAGCTATCATGCTAGTATCGGGATGGCACCCTATGAGGCATTATACGGGCGTAGATGCCGTTCCCCCATTGGATGGAAAGAGGTTGGTGACAGACAGATTTTCGCTCCAGAATTAGTGCAGCAGGCATCTGAGGACGTCCAGTTGATATGTGAGAGATTACGGACAGCTCAGAGCTGGCAAAGAGTTATGCTGACAAGAGACGAAGACCACTGGAGTTTGATGAGGGTGAGTCGGTGTTTCTGAGGGTATCACCATCGAAGGGTATTATGAGATTTGGTAAGAAGGGCAAGCTGAGCCCTAGATATATCGGACCCTTCGAGATTTTGGAGAGAGTGGGAGATAAGGCGTATAGATTGGCATTGCCACCGGACTTGGCAAATGTCCACAACGTCTTCCACGTCTCGATGCTTCGGAAGTATCACCCGGACCCGGCACACGTGATAAGATATGAGCCGTTGGAGCTCCATGAGAGTATGACGTATGTTGAGAAGCCGGTTCGGATATTGGACAGGAAAGAGAAAGTGTTGCGGAATAAGACAATTCCCTTGGTGAAAGTGCTTTGGCAACACCACACGGCGGAAGAGGCCACGTGGGAATTGGAGAACTTGATACGGGAGAAGTACCCCCAACTTTTTGAAGAGTGACTTGGTTCTAATTTGGAGGACCAAATTCCTTGAAGGAGGGGAGAATGTAAGACCCCGTATATGTATAAGGGTAATGTGTGTACTTGGATCCAATAATATGAATGGACTTGTAATGTAAAGTATGATTGATGTAAGTCCATGGATTCAATGTATGTATGTGTAATATAAATTGTAACGTACATACAAGTTTCATTGAGCATGAATACGAAGAAATGAATTCTAGCAAGTGATGGATGTGATTGAAACTCAAAATGAGTAGTGTGGTAAAATGGAATGGAGTTATGCTTCCATTTGGTTTTATGTTGCATACCTTTGAATATACAATGAATGCACACAAGTTTCAATGTGCATAAGGTATGAATGGATGCCATTTTCAAGTTATAGAGGTGGATGGATGAGGAAATGGCCATGGAAATAGATTGAGGGTGTGTTGGTATGAGTTGCAGCAATGAAACTGCAGGAAATCTGGAAAACATGAGGTCCAGATCGATCTCCTAGGATGAGAGATCGATCTGGAAGAGCCAGAATGCTCTTATTTGGGTGAAAGAATAGAGCAGATCGATCTCCAATGGAGATAGATCGATCTGCCAAGCATTCTGTAAGTGAAAAGATCGATCCTCAAGCACCCAGATCGATCTCCTTAGCTCTCTGTTTGGGACCAGATCGATCTTATGCCTTGACAGATCGATCTCATGCTTCAACAGATCGATCTCATTGCTTCGACAGATCGATCTCAGGCTTAAAAATGCCGTGAAAAAGAGGGATTTTAAGGGACCAGATCGATCTCCTCTTGGACCAGATCGATCTCCTCAAGTCATTTCTATATAAGGAGAGCTGAAAATCTGGAAATCTCGGAATCTCCCATTTTTCAACCCAAAAACCCAACTTTCCCTCTCTAAAATCAGCCATTTTCAGTGAGATTTGGAGAGAGATCATTAGAGGCAAAGTTGTTCCTATCAAAGAGGAGAACAACATAGTGAGAGGGCATTTTCCCATTTTTGGAATTGAAGGAGTTGAGGGCATTACCAATTGGAGCAAGAAGAGAAATCATATTGGTAAGATTCTAACACTCCAATCCAAATGCATTAGCTATTTAATTGATTTTGGAGTTGATTGATAGGAGTATTGATGGATAAACTACTTAGGAATGTTGTGAAATTGGTGTGACCTAGAAATCTAAAATGGGTATAATGTGAGGATATGTGGGATTGAATGAACTTATGGTTTCTGGCATGTTAAAGTTGTCATTGGGATAATGTTATGATTTAGATGGTTAGATGAAATTACATGGTGGGTTGGAAGAATTGTGAAAATGGATATGCATGTGAGGGATAAATTCCATAGTGAGGGAATTCATGGAATATGAACACTATGAGCTTAAGGTCGATTTAACATCGATTTTAAATAAGTTAATAGGCCTAAGAAGATCCATAGACCCGAGTTATGGGTAAAGTGATGAAACGAGGCCAAGTAAGCTTAACAGAGGCTATAGATTAAATTGACTATAGCAAGCACAAGGGTTGCAATATATGGATCGAATATAATGCGGGATACGATTTTGTGCAGTCCCGAAGAGTTCGTTGAAGGCGAACCGAACCGTACGAGTAAGCAGCTTAAGGAAGTGGAATCACGCAGCGCGATTCCCGGTAAGGGAATTTTGTGAGTATATAGAGGTAGCTGCTCGTACTTTGAACTTGAGGGTGAATATTGGGTGTTGTATGAAATGCATGAATTGCTCAAATAAACGGTTGATGGTATTCATGAATGATGATGAGTATATGCGTGGTTTTGGATTTGAAATGGATTTTGTGAAATGGGATAGTAAGGCTAATAATTGCATAAACCTAACGTTTTGATGTTTTTCCAAAACGAATTGCTTGGTTTTAAGCAAGCTTGTAGATAGGTCGGCTAGTGTTGTATTGTTGTTGTGGAAAAGCATTTGTGAGTGCTAAACCCGAATTGCCAGGATTGATAAATTGTATATGAGCCGCCTATCGCATTTGTATGACATAAATCGCGCTAGAGCTTCGCTCGCGCTGGATTTCTATATTTTCATTTGTATGAAACGTGCTGGAGCCTAGCTCGCACCTTGATTTGGAAACTATGATGATATCTATAAACCGTACTGGAGTTTCTGCTCGTACGTGGATTTTGAGTGGTTGTCTTATGAGTATAACCATACTAGAGCTATGCTCGTACGCGCCTCTTTATGAGAAGATGCATGATACATGAGTCGTGCTAGAGCTTTGCTCGCACAAGCTTGTACAATGGGATTCGTATAGGGTTGTGAAAGTGGGTAAGATCCTTAAGCCTTACATCCTTAAGCTAACATCCTTAAGCCCAAAGAGGCGGGGAGGCTCTGTTAGGCGGGGAGGCTCTGTTTGGTGGGGAGGCTCTCTTACGGTGGGATCCTTAAGCTAACATCCTTAAGCCCAAAGAGGCGGGGAGGCTCTGTTAGGCAGGGAGGCTCTCCTACATGGGTATGGTAAAGGTAAGATCCTTAAGCCTTACATCCTTAAGCTAACATCCTTAAGCCCAAAGAGGCGGGGAGGCTCTGTTAGGCGGGGAGGCTCTGTTTGGTGGGGAGGCTCTCTTACGGTGGGATCCTTAAGCCAACATCCTTAAGCCCAAAGAGGCGGGGAGGCTCTGTTAGGCAGGGAGGCTCTCCTACATGGGTATGGTAAAGGTAAGATCCTTAAGCCTTACATCCTTAAGCTAACATCCTTAAGCCCAAAGAGGCGGGGAGGCTCTGTTAAGCGGGGAGGCTCTGTTCGGTGGGGAGGATCTCTTACGGAAAGGACCCTTAAGCCCTACATCCTTAAGCTAACATCCTTAAGCCCGGGAGGCAGGGAGGCTCTGTTAGGCGGGGAGGCTCTGTTCGGCAGGGAGGCTTTCCTTCACGGAATATGGGAAAACTCTTGGTATGGGGTAGATAAGACCTAGGAATGGCACCCCCGATCACGATATGAGTTGCGGAGTACGCTGTACCGTGTATATCACATGGAGTACGATGTACCGCATGATGGTTATGTGATGAGAAAGTCTGGCGAGGGATAATCCATCTTCGTGCCAGCATGATACCCCGCACACCTGGATGCGTGTGGTCTGGGATGATTTATGACGTAATGGTTCACATAGGCACTTTTGATATAGTGACCTAGATTTATACACATGCGTGAATTGTGGAATATAAATGTGGTTGTGATTGTGAGTTGATTTGGTGGTGTTATGTTGTTGGTTCAAAAAGGAGGTTTCTAAATGAATTGCCCTTTTATGAATTTAAATGAGATTGGGCATGATATGTTTTATACATGATGTCTCTACCATGTTTTATATGCCAATGCACATGATTTGATACATGATATATATGTATATTCACATGGCATAGTTTTATTCCTCATGCTCCTACTATAAATGATTTATGCATAACACTATCAGCATGTAGATAGAGTAGTTATCTACCATGCTTGCATTATTGCCTTACTGAGCGTGTGGTTGCTCATCCCACTCTATTTTCCTCCGTACAGAGCGTGCATAGTAGCCCAGTGAGGACTGAGGCGTGTTATTTTGGACTCCGCTGCATCTCCATCGCTAAGAGGTATACACACAGTGATTCTTTTTGTATCTAAACAATGTAAAAGCACAGTATTCTTTTGAGTTGTACTTATGGGGGATGTAGATGTCAGTAAAACATGTATTCGTATAAGTACACGATTAAATACACATGTATGACATCGTCTTAATTAATTGAGAATGAACGAGATGTGGTGTTTATTATTGACTCACAGCCCAACAGTGTGTGGTGAGCTTAGTTCACGACCGGGTAAGGTAACAGTAAAACGCGAAAAATTTTCAGTGATTTCGGTTAAAGAGAATGGAATTGGGTCGTGACATATACAGTGCATCCGGGAAGTAATAAATATATCAGAATCTCAGAAAAGGGTATTGGTGGTCAGATATGAAAAGAGACATTGTGGAGAATGTGGAGAAGTGTCTCGTATGTCAGCAAAGTAAGGTAGAGCAATAGAAGTTTGTAAGGTTATTGCAGTCTCTACCTATATTGACATGGAAATGGGAGCAAGTTACCATGGATATCGTGATGGGTTATAGAGGACCGCAGGAATCACGAGGCTATCTGGGTAACAGTCGATAAATTAACTAAGTCTACCCACCTTCTGGTTATGGAATCCCCAGATACTCAGAGTGTGTAGGAGGATTTATATGTAAGAAGATTGTGGAACAATAGGTAGCATTCCAAGGAGTATTGTATCAGATAGGGATTTTCGCTTCACTTCCCACTTCTGGGAACATGTTTCAGGAAGCCATGGGAACCCAGTTGATCTGAGCACAGCATTCCATCCTCAGACAGATGGTCAGTCAGAGAGGACTGTACAAGTTATGGAGGATATGATGAGAACGTGTGCAATTGATGTTAGAAGCTCCTGGAATGATCATTTGTTATTAGCTAAATTGCCCACAGCGATAGTTATCACTCGAGTATCGATATGGCATTGTGTGAAGTATTGTTTGGCCGTAAGGGTTGCTTTTCCGAATGTATAGAAAGAAGTGGGTGACAGATAGAAAATTGCTCCCGATCTATTATAATAAGTCTCTAAGGGTGTTCAGCTGATTGTGAGAGAATGAGAACACCTCAGAACATATAGAAAAGCTATACTGACAAGAGAAGGGGATTGTGAGGATTCATCGAGTGTAAATCACTGGGTTTGGAAGTTTCTCCTTCTAAAGGTATAATGAGATTCGGGTATTAAACAGGAAAGAGAAGGTGTTGAGGTTTAAGATGATCTCCCTAATTAAAGTCCTTCAGCAGTATTACACTTCGGAGGAATTTAAATAGGAGCTAGAGAGTAAGAGTATGATATGTGTGAAGTATCCGGAGTGATTTACAGACTAACTTATTCTAATTTGGAGAACCAAATATCTTAAGTGGGGGAACTTATGTAAGACCCGATTTTTATTGTATTTTCTTATGATTCACTCATTGTATGGATATTGTTATGTGTTAATGGAATCATAAGACCAATGAGTTTAATCATATAAATATGAATTGAATTGTCGAACGTACGAAAAATCTGAAAACGGACAGTTAAGGAATTTTAAATTAAATTTATGATATTTGAATTGTTCGGACAGAGATACAAATTTTAAATGAGAAATTATAGTGGGTCCAAGAAGGAAAGTCGGCCTAAATTGGTCCCGAACGTGTAGAAGCGTAAAACAGTTAAAAGACCAAAATCCGATATAAATTCGAAAAGAAAATTTTATTAAAAATATAGATTTAAGAAATCTTGATCAATAAAGGAGAAAATATTAAATTTCGAGTCCAATTGATCAAGATCTGGAATTACTAAGATTTATCAAAAATTCATTCGGGACAATATCCCAAAAATACGGAGAAAATATACCGAAAAAATGGTTAAAATAAAATAAATAAATAAAATAAATTGAATAAATTAATTATATAATAAAATATGTAATTTATTAGATTTTTGGGATTTTTAGAATATTTTAATGAATAAAATAATAATAAAATAAATTATAAATAAATAAATAAATAAATTGGAAATCACGAAACACGATTTCTGAAAGAAATGAAGCAGGCGAAAGCGAAGGTAGAAGAGGGAATCGGTTTCCCTCCACCGGCGAGACAAAAGGCTAAGCGACGACCGACGAAGGTAGCCGACGCTCGCGCGACCCACCGGCAGCCGCGACACACGCCGATGTCGCCGGAAAGAGGAGATCAACGAAAGGGAGACCGAAACAGAGAAGAGGGGATCGGCGGCCATTGGCACTGTTTCGACCTACCCCGAGGCCAATTGAGTGTTCTCTTGCCCGAGACGCGTCGAATAGCACCAGAATCGAGCCGAGAACCGGCCAGAAACGCCGTGAACGACGACGGGAAGCCTGAACCTGTACAGATCAGTTCAGTAAGAAGAGAACCGGACTGAACCGACCGGTTTAAATCGGATTGAACCGGACCAAACCGATTCAGCCAAGAAAGAGAGGAAAAAAAGGGAGAAAAAGAAAGAAAAAAAGAAAAAGGAAAAAAGGGGAAGATTTTCGGGGATACACCGAATTTCGGGTAAGTCGATAAGAGGTCAAAAGTGACCGATTTGATTTTCGAGAAATTTATTTAAATTATATTTGATCGAAAAGTAACCCGAAATTAAATGTAAAATTGTGCAGTTCGACGATAAATTTCGAATGTGAGCCGATCGAACTCCGAATTGCGTACCATCACATAATTTTGGGTATATAAAGCTCATTTACGACAACAGCATGATTTTTACGTAATTAGAATTTATTTTGCAGATTTTGAATAAATTTCTGCATAAAAATAAATTATATACGTATTTTTGAATTAATTATCGTAAATGATATACAAGCTATCCAAAGAGTTTGGAACGAAACCCAATGGGTATTGAGAACCCAATAGACCCGAAGAAGGGATTTAATAAGTGGAAACAGGTTGAAAAATGGGTCGAGGCCTATTAAGATGCAATAGGGCCCAATAAAGTAAAACGAGCCCAGTGCTTTTGATTTGATCAGTAAGAGTTAAATACTGAGAAATATATTAGAATTGACCCAAATACGTGGTTATATGCAGCTTTGTAGACTTGGACTGGAGCGAATTGGACTCAGAGACCTGGTACGGTTGAGACAGGATAAGCTCGCGCGTGATTCCAGGTAAGGGAATTTTACGGACTGCTAGAGGTAACTTTACGCAATTTCGATATCATTTACATTCCCTAAAATTGTCTGAAGGGTCTAGATTTAAGATAAGAATTTTAGTGCCCTGGATGGGCAAATGACCAAAATACCTTTGTGAAGGGTAAAATTTACAAATTTAGAAAAAGTTGGGAGGAGCAAGAACAAGAGGTTCCTACTTGTTCTTGAGGTGTTTTGACACGTGCATGAGTAGGCTGGCTAACTTGTAAATAAAAATGCACAGCATTGCATATTTTCAACAATGTGATTTCCTTGGAAATGGTTTTGAGATAACTGAGCTGCCTAAGTGATTTTTGAGAATGTGATGTGCTAGAGCTCAGCTTGCACGAGTTTTGATTTGTGTGATGCATGCATTAGTGCTAGAGCAAGGGCTCGCACTAGAGTTTTACATGCATAGTTGCTGGAGTCTAACTTGCACCAGATTTTCATATGACTTTCGTGACAGGGTGCTAGAGTCTAACTCGCACCAGATTTTCACTTGATTTTCATGACACAGTGTTGGAGCCTAGCTTGCTCTAGTTTTACATGATTTTGACAGAATGTTGGAGCTTTGCTCGCACTAGATCTTATGAGATTTTATGGAACGCGTGCTGGAGCTTTGCTCGTACGAGATTTTCCTTGATTTTATGAGAGTGCTGGAGCATCTCTCACACTGATTTTATGAGACATACGATGAGCCATGCTTGGAGCGTCGAGTAGACTGTGTGTCACGTTGATTAAATATGCTCGCACGTGCGTTTTGAGACAGACACGATTGTGGATATGAGACATGGGTCCATGGAGTACGCTGTACCATGCAAGTAGCATGGAGTACGCTGTATCGTGTTGGGATTTATTATGTGGCATCTTCGGATGCGAGTGGCATCTTCGGATGCGAGATATCGGACATGACCGATGGGATGGACTGACCCACCTCCCGGGACAGTTCCCGATAGTGGTGAGACCCCACACAGAGGATCCGTGTAGCAGTGGGATCACGAGTATTTGGCCAATACTACTGGTTATTTACCTGATATATATATATATATATAGTGCCAAGTCTCACATGTTGTTACTTGATGTTTTGAAAATCATGTTTGTGAACTTTTGTGTGAATCTGGATCACCCGAGGGAGGGGTTGAATCCTGACTGAGATGTGATTTTGATAAGAATGAAACTGAAATTTAAACTGAAATTTGCTTGACATTATTTCCATGCTATTTAAACCCAGACGTGATGTAAACTGGTTTTACATGACATTCATTTTGTTGCATGTTATTAATGTCTTGAAAAGCATCTAATTTCATGATTTTGTGTGAGTCAGGAACACCCGAGGGATGGGTGGAGTCTTGGTTGTGTTGTGAAATTTTAACTAGAATGAAATGATTTAAACGGATTTGCATGTTGAGTGTTTCCATGCTCTTTGAAATCCATATGTGAACTTGTTTTACTTGACATCATTTTCTCACACAGATTTCTTCTAGTAGACTTTGAGGTGACTGAGTACTGCATTCCTGATATCCGCTGTTACCCATCTGACACGCCCTAAACGTATTACCGCAAGTTGACGGGTCGTAAAAGTAATAATGGGATTATCGTCCCGGATTATCGTCCCACAGAGAAGTTGACTAGCCTAATTAACTATCGGTTAATCTTACCCTAAGTATATCCTAGCAAATTATGAAGTTTTGATTATGGGTGGTCTACTAAGTTTGAAATTAAAAATACTGAAAATAATAAAAGCTATAAACTAAAGAAAACAAAACCGAGCTAAGATTTACTTACTGAGCTCCACGCAATTAAAAGCAAATACCTACGAAAATACTTAAACAGTTAAGATTAATTAATGCAATTAAAATAAAAAGCAAAAATGAAAATAAAGAAACAAGATTAGTTAAACTAAAATTAAACAAGCCTAAAATAAAAAGTGCATGTAATTAAACTAATAAAAATTGTAAATTAAAATAAACTAAAATTTAATGGAAATAAAGACTAAATTAAAAATGCATGAATCACATTCTAAATGCAACTAAACTAAAATAAAATCCTAAAACATATAATATAAAAGTAGCTACTAACTAAAAATTAAAAATTAAATTAAATTAACAACTAAAACATTAGAATTAACCTACATTTATCAACTAACAACTAACCTATATTAACAACTAAATAAAACAAAATAATATAAATGCAATAAGTAATAAAGTATAAAAGAAAGGATGTGGCCAAACATGGCCTTAACAAATTTGGAAACCAAGAGCATGGTCCCGATACTACACTGTACACTGTCTTCTCCGTTTTTGTTCATTTCCAGGTGCTCACGGGTTGCTCTCGGTTTGCCATCTGCTGCAGGTGTTCACGGGTTGCCCAGACTTGCTTGGTTGCCAACGATACTGTGCTCGATCTACCCAACTACATTGCTTCTGTCCTACCTCCTGTTTCAGCTAGCTTTAGATTCATCATGCACCTAACTTACAGCAGACATGTTCTACTATTCTACTCTCGGTTCTGTTGTGTAGCGTTGTCTTGGTTTAGCTCCATGCTTTGCAACACAGCCCTGCCAGCAGACTATATCCACGGTGTAATTCCTGCAACACGGTTTATGTGCTGTTACAAGCAAATGGGAACAACACAACAGCTACTTCAGTGAACTCCAAGCCTCCTCCTGCTTCAGTCCAGCACTCAGCAGCTTGACATTAGCCCGAGCCTCACTTCTACAGCAGCCATGGCCACAGTTTCTGCAACTTTCGGGTCTAAATAAATTTTAACAATAAAATGTCACAAAAACAGAGCATAACAAAGGAGGATAAACAGTGCTTGAAGAAATGACAGAGCTAAATATTAACAACATTAAGGAGAGGACTAAGTGAAACTAAGAGAGACTAAATGAGGATAGGTGCGGCTGCCAATGATCCACCTAGCTTTCCTGAACTGCTAGCTCAACATCATATACTGTCGTAGCTGATCTGACTTCTTCTTTCACGTTACTCGTGCTGTAACTATAGCAGCTAGGAGCTATTGAGCAACCCACACCCCGACTTCCTGCTCTCGGCATTAACACTTCAATACTACATTTACTATTTAGCTGGCAAACAAATGGACTCCACAGCTACCAAATACTCGGTAATAATTCTGCATACATAAACAGTACAAGGGCTACAAAACAGAGCAAAATAGGTGACTACTGGATACTAAGAAAAATATAAACATTAACAACAATAAAAAAATTGCAACTAATGAATGCTATGATAGCCACATGAACAAGACATTTGAGTAGAATGAAATCGAGAACACAAAGACAAGAAAATGAGAACAAATGCAGTAAGAGATAATATTAGAAACTAGGATTAAACTGTTTCATTTAAAGAAATAAAAATAAAGCTTGTAAATTGTAACAATGGTGGCTAACTAAGAACTAACGGGAAATGCTTGAAAAAAATGAAAACAAAATAAAATCTAACAATAAAGCTTTTAAAATAAAACTTTAAACTATTCTAAAAAACTACTCCTAAATTACTCTACACTACTCCACTCCTAAATTACATAGTTTTTCAATTATCATCCATGTCTTATTTATACACACAAAAGGTGTATAATTGTAATTTCTACATCCTAGATGAGTTGGCATTTTTTTGGCCACTTGTCTTCACACCATTGGCTCCTTGAAAAGATATTTCCATGTCATCGGTCTTCTTGTCCAATTGGATGTGCTAGGTGGCATGGCTCGTGTTGTCCGCGTGGTCCAATCTCGATTTTAGCTCAATTTCGGTCCATTTTCTACCAAAATATTCAAATTTCATCCGGATTTAATTTATCTGCAAACATGAGAATTTTAATTAAATAAATGGGATAATTAACAAAATAAATTGGAGATTTAAATAATTAATTAGGAAATTAATGTAACGACCCTTGACCCTTGAAAATCGAGAAATTTTTTTTTGAATTTAATTTACCCACTTATTCCCTTAATCACTTAGGTTGCATTCCTGCTCAGTGTCAAATCGCTTTTCCTAGTTCTTAATCCGTAATTATATTTAAATTCCATATTTTGACCTATATGGTCGATAGAAATTTCGGCAGCATAACGGCTTACATATGGGCCTACCCATCTGCAATTTAGTTGTTTTAACAATCCTAGATATCCACAACTACCAAGCATACTTTCCAATCAACATTTACAACTCAATACATTCATATCGATTAATACCAATCATTTTACAACCTAGTCCCAAGAATCATATCCTCTACATCGTTTCCTTACAAATTACATCCTAACAAAATATTCCTAATATATGTCTGTGCGTATGAATGTGTCTGGTAAAGGAATGGAATTGTATACCTTGACTGCGTGTACAAAAAGTAGCCTAAGGTAGCTCTTTCCCACCAGCCTACGTCGTGTATGAGGCAAATAGCGTCTATAGATCACTGCAAATAATCTGAAAGGTAGAGGGGTGAGCTTTCGGGAAAAAGCCCAGTAAGAAATGCATTTAAAATGATCATGGTGGCTAAATCACATTAATTGCATGATAAAACCCAAAGATACGTTTCTTTACAAATATCACATAGCTTTCAAAGAGCGTATATATAAAACATAATTGATAGAAATATAATTTTAAAGAACAAATCTATTCAGTTACATAACAATCTATCGAAACATACAAAACTCCAGAATATTTCAAAACCGATAGAACTTCAAAAGCATAACTGATGCAAAAACATATATCGGAGGATCAAAATCATTTAGCATAGTTCATATCGGATGGAGATTTGGATAACTTATAGAGGGAAGTCATAAATATGCCCGAAGGCAGGATTCATATACGCCACAAAGGCGTACACGACAAAAATGCATTGACCGTATGACATTTTGCATCTGTAGGACTCAAGAGGTGGCCCCCCACAGTCACACAGACTGTGTGGCACTTTGCTCCCACAGATCTCAAGAGGTGGCCCTCACGATTGTATGTCTTTGTGAACCGCGTGGCACTTTGCTCCCGTCGGACTCAAGAGGTAACCCCCACGGTAACATAGACTGCGTGGCACTTTGCTCCCACAGAACTCAAGAGGTGACCCCCACGTTCGCATGTCTTTGTGAATCGCGTGATACTTTGCTCCCACAGAACTCAAGAGGTAACCCCCACAGTAACATAGACTGTGTGGCACTTTGCTCCCGTCGGACTCAAGAGGTAACCCCCACGTTCACATGTCATTGTGGAAATTACGTGGCATTTTGCTCCCACAGAACTCAAGAGGTAACCCCCACAGTAACATAGACTGTGTGGCACTTTGCTCCCGTCGGACTCAAGAGGTAACCCCCACAATTCCACTATACAATGCCTTTTTTTGTCTTAAAACAGAGTTTTTCAAAATCTTACTTGGGTTTTTATAGCTCATTAACTCATATCGAGTAATAAAATCAAATTTCTTAAAATCTGAAAACTCTTTCATAAAATAGAAAAAAAACGGTGTGGCACTTTGTTCCCATAGGACTCAAGAGGTGGCCCCCACAATCGCCTTTCGAAAACAAATTTCATTTCTTAAACATAAGTTGTGAGACCCCGTATATGTATAATGGTATATATGTACATAGAAATATAAATAGAGTTGTACTATGAATTCATGAGTGAAGTATATGTGATGTAAGTCCCTAAGTAATGTACACACTTGTAATGAGAGTAGTAATTGTACATACAAGTTATATTATGTATGAATGTGAAGAAATAGACTTAAACATGTGGAGAATGTGTGTAGAATGGATTATGAGTAGTTTGGTAAAATGGAAGTAGAATTGCATAAGTTGTGCACTTCTATTTTTGTTTATATTAAGTACCATTGGTCATAAAAGATTCTACACAAGTTTTAATGTGTATGAAGTGAGGATGGATGCCATTTTCAAGTCTCAAAGATGATTGGATGAGAAAATGATCATGGCAACAAAATGTATGAAGTTTGGTAAGTGTTGCTGTAGAAGAACTGCAGAAAATCTGGAAATTGTGAAGGGCAGATCGATCTCATAGGATGAGAGATCGATCTGGAAGAGCCAGAATGCTCTTATTTGGGCAATGGAATAGAGCAGATCGATCTCCAATGGAGCCAGATCGATCTCCAATGGAGCCAGATCGATCTCCTAAGCATTCTGTAGTGAAAAGATCGATCCTCAAGCACCCAGATCGATCTCCTTAGCTCTCTGTTTGGGAGCAGATCGATCTCATGCTTCGACAGATCGATCTCATGCTTAAAATACCGTGAAAAAGAGGGATTTAAGGGGACCAGATCGATCTCCTCTTGGACCAGATCGATCTCCTCAAGCTATTTCTATATAAGGAGTGCAAAAAAATCAGAAAATTTTGGGAAAAACACTAACCTTCCACTTTCAACCCAAAAACCTAATTTTCTCTCTCTAAAATCAACCATTTTCAGTGAGGTTTGAAGAGAGACCATTAGAGGCAAAGTTGTTCCTATCAAAGAGAAGAACAACATAGTTGGAAAGCATTTTCCCATTGTTGGTATTGAAGGAGTTAAGGGCATTGCCATTTGGAGCAAGAAGAGAAATCAAATTGGGTAAGATTCTAACACTCCAACTATGGTACATTGTTTATATAATTGATTTTGGAGTTGTTTGGCATGAGTATGGATGGTTAGAAACTATCTAAATACATTGGAATGATTATGACCTAGAAATGGTCTAGAGTAAGGAAGTGGAATGTATGGAGATTAATGATGAATGAGATATGTAGAAGTTATTAATAGTGTTGTGGTATGATTTTAAGATGTGGTTAGTGGATAAATTGTGAGATTTACCTAAAAGAGGTAAAATGTGGATTAAGGCATTTGTAAAATGCATAAGTGAATAATATTGACTAGTGAGGTCAATTACGGGTTAAATACATTAACTCAATTGATTTAATAAATGAATCGCAGCTTCCGAGGATACGCCGAGGCGAGTTGAGCCGAGAGCGTGAGAAGCTAAAAGGAAAGGAGTCACACCAAGTAAATCGAGGTAAGGGAATTGTGTGGACTCTTAGAGATATCTGTGCGTAATTTGGACGCTTAAATGTTTTGCTAGAATGCATGAGATTAGAAAATGATGTTGGGTGATTGAAGGGTAAAAGTTGGGAGTTTGAGAAATGTGCATGAAAACAAAAGCATATTGCTTTGAAAATCATGTTTTATTGCTTTTTAGCAAATGATTGGTAGGTTGGCTGACATTGAAATGATTTGCAAAATAAATGAGTGTGTTTTGGTTTTGTTAACCATACTTTGCAAAGTTTTGAGTCACCTACATGATTTCGTGAGTATGAAAGCGTGTTAGAGTATGAATCGCACGAGATTTGACGTGTTTTATACACATGAGTGCAAGAGGCACTAGTTTTCACATGGATTTCATAATTGTTTTGGCATTGTGCTTGGCGTTTGTCTCGCACTAGATGCCCACCTTGCATGTTGCCATGTTTGGAGCTTCGAGTAGACTGGGTGTCACATCGATTAAATAGGCTCACACGTGCATTGTTTTGACATGATTAATTAGCCGTGTTAGGAGCTTCGGGTAGACAAGAGGTCGTACCGATTAAATAGGCTCACACGTGAGTTTGAGATGTGGCGTGATATGATGTGTTGATTTGGGTCCACGGAGTACGTTGTACCGTGCATGTAGCATGGGGTACATTGTACCGTGTTGAGTTGTGATGTGCCGTCTTCGGATGAGATCTGCTATGGACCGGCGGGTAGGATTTGACCCACCTCCCGTGTGGAAGCAGATAGTGGTGATATCCCACACACCTGATCCGTGTAGCTGGTATCACAATTTATGTACATAGGCTTTGAGGTTATTACCTATTGTTGAACTGCCTATCTCACATGTCTATTGCTTGAGAATAAATCCATGTTTAAAAATGATTTGTGGGTCAGGAAGGCCCGAGGGATGGGTCGAGACCTGACCAGTGTTGAAATTGATTTGTTAATGGTTTTTAAAGTGCACGGATGCATGATGTTTAATGCCATGCTTTATTGTGAAAATGCATAATGTTTAATGCCATGCTTTATTGTGAAAATGCATGATGGTTAATGCCATGCTATTTGAGAAAATGCATGATAGGTAATGCCATGCTTTTATTGTGAATTATGCATGATGATTTATACCATGCTTTGAGTTGAAATGTGCACTGGATTTTAATAGCATGAATGCTTTACATACCATTAACACAATCATACACTCATGTTTTGGGATAAACGATGAATTAAATGCTTTTGAGCATGGCATCACGATCACGTAGATAGTGCAGTATCTACCTGTTCGCATGATTGCCTTACTGAGCGTGTGGTTTGCTCACCCCCTTATTTTCCCCCTCTCTACAGAGATTTGAGTATAGATTGAGCGTGACTGGAGGCGTTTCCCTTTTGGTAATCCGCTGCATCCCATCGCTAAATGTATACACACTTGGATTATTTTGTATCTAAACTAGACATAGCACAGTAGCATTTTGTATGTAACTTCTGGGGATGTAAAACAATGTAAACACATGTAACAACTCTGATATATATACAATTATACAAGTGTTTACTCATAAATAATGTTTCAAATTGAATTGGTATGGTGGAGTGAGTTAGATGTCGACACACAGCCCAACTGTTGAGAGTGTGGTTGTTCACGATCAAGGAAGGATGATTAATAATTGATGTATGAAAATGCGAAAAATTTACACGTATTTTGGTAAGTTGAGGGTCGTGACATAAGTTCACATACCAACTTTCATTTCATTCAAAAACATGAAATCAATTATACATAAGTCAAAACCATGACATTTATTCAGAAAATCATGCTTGAAACTACGTATTTAATTTCATATAGCATTTCTTTATCTCGAAAACATGATCAAATAAATCTTGGGCTCATTAGGTGTCGGGTTTTATTTTACAATCAAGGGTTGCACGAGAAGGCATAAAAACACATAGATAAATCAGAGTCTAAAGGTAGAGATACCATTACCATCTTAAATTACACCCCTTACCTCGATTTATCGAAATTTCCGAATTCGAGTGGTGATGCCTTCTAGTAACTCCTTTAATTCCTTCTATGATTACCTCTTTTCTTCCTTTTTTTTTTTTGCTTTTCTTCCAATCTCATCGGATGAAAAAAATGAAGAAATCGGCAGCAATTGTTACTGTTCCAATGCAGTTCGCAAGGTGGAACCATCGTTCTGCCACTAAGAGGCTGCCGCTGTTCTAGGGGTGCAAGGCTTCAGCCGACCCCTTCCCCTATTTCGTCCAACTCCAGCTGAGGGGTGAAGGTCTACAGCCCCATGCTGCCATTTTACTGCAGCTCTCGGTCTGCCTCAATGGAGCTTTGATTTCCTTTCTTCCTCAGCTCCCGGTCTGCCTCAGCTCAGCTCCCTCACGGTTCCCTACTTCAGCTCGCTACGTTCCTGCTCTGTTTTCGTTCTAGGTTTTACATCGATTCAATCAAGCCTCGGTTTGCTCCAGTCAGTCATCCCCTGCCTCTCGGTTCCATCTCCAGCAGCAACTCCCTCTTCCTCGGTCTACACCTTCCTTTCTTTCTTTCTTTTTTCCCCCCGGTCGGCTCTCCTGCTCCAGATTTTCTTTTCGGGTTCTGCTTCACTCCTCGATCTCGGTCTGCTGTAAATTTTCCAGCTGCTCCTATTTCCTTCTTCTTCCTTGGTTCATACTTCTTCTCCTTCCAACTTCATTTTCTGCTTCAGTCTCCTTCTTCCTCTTCTTTCTCAGCTGATCAACCTTCCTCCCTTCTTTTCCTTTCTTCCCTCTTCTCTTTTCTCCCTTTGGTTTGTTTTCCCGCCCCTGCTACCTCCTCTCTGTTTTGATTTGTTTCTTTCTTTTTTTCAATTAGCAGAGACGGAATTGGCTTTCTTTGAAAGCCAATTCCGTACAACCTATTATATATATATATATATATAATATTAATATATATATATTATATTAACATATATATATATATGTTATATTAATAGGTAGATAGATATTTGTTTGTTTGTAGTATTATTATTATTATTATTATTATTATTATTATTATTATTATTATTATTATTATTATTTTTTTATTGTTTTGTCTCCATTTTTAAATTCTTGTCTCATGCTTTATTTATCATTTACTAATACTTATATATTAAATAATATACATTATATAATATATATATATGTTATATATATATATTATTACCTATCTATTTAAATGTCATGTATATTTATACATACATGTACGCCCATGTATATATATATATATATATCTACATATACACATCTTCTTGTAAAATTATCCAATGGCATAATATCCATGTCTTCCATGAAACTCTCCTTATTCCGAAAATAAAATAGTATCGGGATTCCATCATTCTTCGTAAATTCTCGATACAAGTGTTTACATCCACAATTTTCCATTTAACAAATTAAAAAATTCTCCAATCCCTCCGTACTTGCATTCGCTTTATCACTTCTTATATCTTCGAGTTCTTGGTCCTTCACAGGCTTCTCGGTTCCTATAGTCCTCGAGCCCTACAACGAATATTCGCACTTCTATTAAAATATATTATTTCCATTTTTATATAATCTACTTAAATGTAGGAAATTTGTGGGGTTTACAATTAAGCACAAATAATTCTAAAAATATCGAATTAGCACCATTATTATGAGGTATATATACACTTGTACATATTGTATCTAAATAAGAATAGCACAGTAACATGTTTGTAAGTAATTTTTGGGGATGTATAGACACTGTAAACACTTGTAAATGAATGGGAAGGAATCAGTGAAAAACTCATGTGTTTACCTTTCCTTTAATAAGGAATTAAGTTATATGGTGAATGAATGGTGGGACTGGCATTGACGCACAGCCCAATTGTTAGTGGAGTGTGGTCACGATCAGAGGACATGTAAGTATAAAAGAAAAACAAAAAAATTACTATGATTTTTAGGTCGTGACATCATGACCGGGAAAGGAAATGAAAAAGCGAAAAATTTATGGTGATTTTCGAGTGAAAGGATGATAAGAGGTTCGTGACATATTATATATGAAACTAATATAGTATATGCATATCATACAAATTGTACTTAAAATTGAAATTATCAGTTATAATAAAAATTGTTTACTCAAAAAAATTAATGATACCAATTAAAATTTGAAGTATATGATAAATTGATAACTCATATTATAGTATATGATATTATAGTATAATTATAATATATGATATTATAATATATGATCATTTACATATATGATACTATAGTATATGTATATGATACAAATTGTAATGAACATATTAATTATCAATTTAAGGTCTACATCTTTTTAATCATTTATGTCACAACCCCTTTTCATCCAAAAATCACTATAAATTTTTCGCTTTATACATTAACTTACCTTGTCGTGAACAATTTCCAACACCTAATAGTTGAGCTATGATCCAGAGTTAGTTATCTCTTACCATAAACCATATCACTTAACATTTATAAACAATAACTATAAACACTTAAATTTTCTTACATTGAGCTTTGTTAATTCGTACGGATCTACAAATATTTATATCCCTCAAATTTACATTCCAAAAGTATTACTGTGCTGTACTTGTTTAGATACAAAATGATAATAATGTGTATACCTCTCAGCGATGGGCAGCAGTGGACATTGGGAGTGCAAGTCTCTGTTCGCTCTCAACCACTATGGTTGCCCTGTGGAGATAGAAAGTGAAAGGGTGAGCACAACTTGCTCAGTAAGGAAATAATGCAAGCAGGTAAATAGCTACACTATATACATGCTTATAATTACATGATTTAAAATCATTTACATCCGGAGCATGGGGTAAAAGTAAGATCATGCCACATGAATAGGTATAGAATATATGAAAAGCTCATAAAATCAGACATGACAACACATGGAAAATCATCATGTAAAACATCTCATGCTCATTATAATAAAAATCACCAATTTTATCACAAATCACAGATCTCATCATTTCATCATAAATCATTTAAATCAAAGCTAATCCCGCCCTTCGAGAACATCTTGTGCAAAAACCACAATCACGGGTGTCATCCCTCCTTCGGGTCTACTCGGGTCTATCAATAAATTATGATATCACGTGAGGCATGTAGGTTACATATCGAAAACAAACTAGGAATAATGGCCACATATAAATCCCTGTGATCCCAGGCTACGCGGATCCCGACATGTGAGGCATCACAATCGCAACGAGAGGTGCAGTCAACCCTACTCGTGTAATAACTCAACCAACTAGTCATCAAGACTACAAGATACAACGTACTCCATGTGACATAAAAGGTATAACGTACTCCGTGGACCCACATGGTCTGAGGTGCCTGCCATAGGTCTTAGCCCACATCATTGTCTGGGGTGCCTGCCATAGAACTTAGCCCACATAACTACCTGGGGTGCCTGCCATAGGACTTAGCCCACATCATGATTCGGGAGTGCCTGCCATAGGTCTTAGTCGCCCTATGCCATACCGATAACCATCTCATGTCTCAAAATACGCGAGCGAAATATCATCTCACTATGACACACAGTCTACAAGAGGCTTCAGCACGGTTTATGCATGTCATGATATCTAACATCTCGTGCGAGCAAAGCATCAGCACAGTTTTCTGTAAAGCATATAAAATCCTCGTATGAGCAACGCTCCAGTACGACTTTCATGCATAGTAAACCAATATCAAATCACGTACGAGCAAGGCTCCAGTACGGCTTTTCATGCATAGTAAATCAATATCAAATCACATACGAGCAAGGCTCCAGTACGACTTTTCATGTATAGTAAGTCAGTAAAAATTAGTGCGAGCAAGGCTCCAGCATTATCAGCATGAGTTAAAACATCGAAATCTAGTGCGAGGTAGGCTCCAACACTATTTGTGCTCACACAAATATGATAGGTGGGTCCGATTTAAATAAAGTGTTTTCGAAATACAACTTAGCACACAATCTGTGCTATTTCATGCAACCACATAAAGTAATAGCCAACCTATCCTCATTTCATTCATATCAAAGCATTTCATCATGATTAAAACATCAAAATCATGAAAATCCATGCATTTTAGGATACTTACTACCCTTTTCATAAATTCCCTCTACCAAGGTAAAATCATCTTTTCTTTCCTTATTTTTGAAAGCCTTTCTCGAAATTCTTATTCTATTATTAGATAGCTTAGGAAAATTCATGCCCTATAAATCCCCTCAAAATATGTATAGCTACCTCTAGGCACTTAAAAAATCCCCTTTTCTCGAATCATGTTGATCGAAGTACAAGTTCCATCGCTGAAAGCTTGTCCAATCCAATTTGCTCCTAATCCAGTCTCTAGAGCTGCAACATTCATCAATCACTTTAGTCAACACTAATAACTCATTTTACGACTTCATCATAATCTATATATCTTATTGGACCTTAACGCATCAAGCTTGGCCCATGATTACATTTAGCCATCATTATGCCATTCCTAGTCAATTCGACTATCAAACTCACTTAGTTATACTATCTAGCACTTGGCATGTAATGCTTTAATCTTCATTTTCCATTCATTCAAGCATTTTCACAAGCATCATATATGTACATTTCATAATTTCATCCAATTTCATCGATTGATTTTACTAAACCATCTTAAAATCATGCATCTAACATTACTAACACCTTAGTATAACCAATTCATCGTTAAACCCACCATATCAAAATTTTCTCACACTAGACCCAATTTGTAAGACCCGAAATTAAATCGTAAATTTTATGAGGTAGAAAAATGTTCACAAATTTAAAAGAACGGGATTCAGATAGGAGGTAAGAATTTAAAATGCGAAATGAGTGAATATTCGTGAAGGAAAGTAGGGCTAAATAAATCCCGAATACGTGTAAGGGCAAAACGGTCAAAAGACCGAAAGTCGGGATAAATTCGATAAGAAAATTTAATTTAAAATAAGTATTTAGAATATCTTGATCAATAATGAGGAAATTATATAATTTTGAGTCAAATTGATCAAGATCTGGAATTTTTAGAAATATCGAAAAGTCACCCGGGACAATATCCCGAAAATACGGAGAAATTATACCCGAAAAATGGTTAAAAATATAATAAATAAAATAAATTAAATTAAGTTAAATTGTTTGGAATAAAATATTAATTTTGTAGATATTTTCAGATTTTTTAGACTATTTTAATGAATATTTTAATAATAAAATAAATAGTTAAATAAAATAATAATTGTAAAAAAAAAATCAAAAATCTGTAAAACGTCGGGGAGAGAGAAAGAAAAGGGAAACGGAGAGGGGAGACCGCGCGTGTCTCGTCCGACCGACGGCCACCGGGCACCGACGGCCTCCGACGAAGGGCCGAGCAGCAAGAGGAGAGGCCGGCGAAGCCAATGGCACCGGTGACGCGCCGTCAGGAGGCCGGAGATCGCCGAACGGAGGAGGAGAAGACCGCAGGGAAAACGGAGTCGGTACCGACGATCCATGGCAGCTGGGGGCGAACGGCGGGTACCAGCGTGATCAGGAGGAGGAGCCGGTCCTTTTGAGACCAGTACCGGCCGGCGAAACCGTCGGAATCCGTCGGATCGGGAGGAGACAGCCGCGGGGGAGAAGGAAGAATTCACCGATGATGGTCGCGTTTCGACCCCAACCGAGGCCCGATTCTGAATGCCCAGGTGTAGCCGAGCCGAACGGCACCGAAATCGCACCGGGAACCGGTCGGACGGCGTCGGAATGAGCAAATGGGGATTGAACCGATTGAACCAGCCTGAACCGACCAAAACTGAACCGAACTGGATCGAGCTGAACCGGCGGTCTGAACCGGTCTGAACCGGTCTGAACCGGACTGAACCGGTTCAGCCAAAAAGAGAGGAACAAAGGAGAAAAAGAGGAAAAAGGAAAAAGGAAAAGGATTTTCGGGGATACACCGGACTTCGGGTAAGTCAATACGGGGTCAAAAGTGACCGAATTGATTTTCGAGGAATTTATTTAAATTATATTTAATCGAAAAGTAACCCGAGATTAAATATAATAATTGTGCAGTTCGACGATAAAGCCCGAACGAGAGCCGATTGAGCTCCGATTTTCGTATCCCGCATCATACTGGGTAAGTACAGTTTAATTTCGGCAATTAGAGTCATTTAATACAGAGTTTCAATTATTTTACAAAATTTACGGATTAATTCTGTATAAAAGGAATATTAATCGGAATTACAACGTAATTACCGTAAATGGTATACGGGCTATCCAATGAGTTTGGAACGAAGCCCGATAATTATTGGTAAGCTGAATGAGCCCAGTAAACCCGAAGAAGGGATTTAAACAGTATAAACGGGCTGAAAATGGGTCGAGGCCCATTAAAGTGCAATCGGGCCCAATAGGGATAAATGGGCCCAATGATTTAAATTAAGCCCAGAAAGTATTAAATACAATTAAGTTGTATAATATCTGACCTGAGAAATATTATTACGCAGTTCCGGAGGTTTGATTGAGAGCAGATCGGACTGCGCGACGTGACAACAGTGGAAAAGGAAAGGTCAGACTCGACGAGAATCGAGGTAAGGGAATTTTGTAGGTGCATAGAGATAATTATGCGTATTTTGAGAGGGGATTTACAGGGTTTAGAAATTTCTTAAAGCATCTAGAAATGAAGTAATAATTTTTACGAAAATCGGGGCTTAAATAAATAAAGGAAAATGACTATTTTACCCCCAGTTAGGAAAATTTCAAAAAGGGTAGTAAGGCTATGAAATTGCATGAATTTCATAATTTTAATGTTTTATATGATTATATTGCTTTGATTTAAGCAAATATACACATAGGTGGGCTGTTGATTTCATGAATTTTACGAAAGGGTACCGGTTTGTACCGGTTACTATTTTAAAAGATGTTTTATTAAAAGTGAGCCACCTATCGTATTTACGTGACTAAATGAGTGCTAGAGTCTTTCTCGCACTCAAGTTTACTGAATTATTTCTCATGAAAAGCCGTACTGGAGCATTGCTCGTACGAGAAATTTGTGTGTGCACAAAACCGTGCTGAAGCTTCGCTCGCACGAGATTTTAGATATCATGATATGCATAGCGTGGTGCTGGAGCTCCGTAAGCCTATGACCTGGTGTGGGGCGGGCAGCAGGATGCTCACATAAACGCACTAGACGCGAGTTGACATGCATATAGTCGTGCGGAAGCCTCCTGTAGACTGTGTGTCACAGAGAGTTGAGATGCTCGCACATATACTTTGAGACATGGGTTGGTTATCGACATAGTATTGGGCTGGATAAGACCTACGGTAGGCACCCCCAGACTATGATATGGGTCCATGGAGTACGATGTACCGTGTATGTCACACGGAGTACGCTGTACCGTGCAGTCATGATGACTCTACGATGTTGCTCGATATTCTGGCGGGTAGGACTTGACCCCACCTCCCGTTGCAGTTGTGATACCCCGCACACCGGGATCCGTGTGCCTGGGATCACAGGGACATAGTATGGCCATAGTCCTCGATTTTTCATACAGTAACCTACATGCCTCACATGATATCATACGGTCTGGATAGACCAGGACAAACCCGATGGAGGGGTAGTCCCGATTTATGTTTTTAAAAGAGATTTGATTTGATGAATCAAGGTATTACCGAGAGATGGGTTTGACCTTGATGAAGTTGTTTTATAATGAAACAAATGAGTTTTAAAGTGAGAGTTTATAATGAAATAAATGAGTTTTAAA
This sequence comes from Firmiana major, assembly GCA_033439115.1. Classification (NCBI taxonomy): domain Eukaryota; kingdom Viridiplantae; phylum Streptophyta; class Magnoliopsida; order Malvales; family Malvaceae; genus Firmiana; species Firmiana major. The sequence goes on along the minus strand of CM065896.1, from coordinate 45,608,441 downwards.
TGAGATGAATTTATGATGAAACAAATAAGTTTCAAAGTGATGAGTTTGTGATTAAACAAATGAGTTTGAATGTGACGAGCATGAGATGTCATACATGATGATTTTCCATGTGTGCTTTATATGTCGATTTCATGATTTCTTGTATATGATATATACATTCATGTGGCATTGTTTTAATCTTACCTCATGCTCCGAAAGTAAACGATTTTTACATCATGACATTATCAGCACGTAGATAGTATAGTTATCTACCTGCTTACATTATTGCCTTACTGAGCACGTTTCGCTCACCCTTTCATTTTCCACCCCACAGGGTATACTCAGCAGAAGAGAGCGACAATAGTTTCGCATCTCGGTTATCCGCTGCTTCTTAGCAAGATCAGGTATACACATTTATATAATTTTTGTATCTGAACATATAGATGCACAGTACTGTATATGGATGTAATTTGGGGATGTATTTAGTTTTAAATAAATTGATATGTAAATGAAATATGAAAATTGAATGGTAAATAGGGGAGAGGTGACTAACACCGAATCATAGCCCAACTGTTTAGTAGTATATCTGTTCACGACGTGTAAGGAAATGAAAAGCGAAAAATTTGTAGGGATTTTAGGAAATTTGGGTCGTGACACAATTTTAGGTCATGGTCGATTCATCATGTTCTTAGTAGTTTCAGCAAACAATACATACTCCAAATAACCCATAACAATGTATAGGTAAACATACTTGAAGTTGGTGTATTGAAAACTCACCTAGCTTGTTTTTTCTATTATTTGAAATTGGAAGACCTTTTTGCTCCTTCAATCTAACAACTTGAATGTTGATTCCTAACTATGTTGTTCTCCTCCTCACAATTAACAACTTTACTTAAACAACTTTTTCCCAAATCTAGTAGGAAGGTAAGGATATCCTAGAGTGAGAAAACTAGGTTATTTTGCTAAAATGGAGAGGTTTTGGAATTTCTGGGGAAGAAGACTCGACTGTCGAGCCTTTTTATAGTAATTGGCATGGTGAGATCCATCTTCTTGGTGAGGGATCAATCTTTCTTGGGTTGAACTACACGATTTTTCCTATAAGTTAGCCATGAGATCGATCTGCTCTAATGAAAGGATCGATCTGTTCTTGGCAGGATTAAATGGGGATAGATCTGCACTAAGGAAGGGATCGATATGTTCTTGGCAGAACTGCATTGAGATCGATCTGCTTGTATATGGGATCAATTTGTTTAAATAAGGGATCGATCTGCTTGCTAGGCAGAAGGCTTTAGAGATCGATCTAGCTTGAAGGAGGGATCGATCTCCCTTTATAGAATGCTTTGGCACTGTATTACAAGGCAATGAAAATGATCTCCCCTTGAACTAAGATTGATCTGGCTTTCATCTGCAGCATTCCAGCTGCAATTTTTCCAAAATTTCAAAGAACAACTTGTATTCAATTGCTTCACTATCCATTTTATATTCTATTCAGACTTAGAGTATGAAAAGATCCATTTCTTATGATTCATGTATTATGTAACTTGTGTGTACATGGGGGAATCATATAAAACACATAGAATTCACTGGCCTTGTATTATCAATTCGTGTTTTAAGTGCTTATATTTAGTCTGAATGTTTTGAGTTCCATTCGTTTAGTCTGTGGCCACTTCAGCCCTTATTTAGCCATTACATGTATTCATGAGTATTCATGCATTCTCTTTACAATTTCATTCACATTTATATGATCAAAATCATCTATCTTATGATTCCATTAACATATAATAAAGTTAGACATACATGGGGTCTCACAATTTAATATTATTATCATTAATTAAATTAATTTACATTACATAAATATATTATAACTTCATAAGAAATCAAATGTATGAAATTAGAAATACTATGGTGTCACGACCTTTTTATCCATTCCATCTAAAATCACCATAAATTTTTCGCTATTCATTAACTTAACCGATCGTGAACAACCCTCACAAATGACAGTTGGGATGTGAGTCAGTGATAATCATTATTTACCATACCTCTTTCAATTAATCAAAAACAATTTCATACATTTGAAAGTTAAGTCATATACATATACATGACATGTTTGCTAACATTTACATCCCCCATATTACAATTCTAAATGATTATTATCCTATTACATGTTTAGATACAAAAAGAATTCCTGTGTGTATACCTCTGGGTGATGGAGAGCAGCAGATATCCAAATATAACGCCTCAGTCCTTCACTAGGCTACTATGTGCACTATGTAGAGGGGAAAAGTGAATAGGATGAGTGACCACACGCTCAGTAAGGCAATAATGCAAGCATGGTAGATAACTACACTATCTACATGCTTATAGTGTCATGCATAAAAATCATTAGTATCTATAGCATGAGGAAACATTAAAACTATGCCACATGTATATACATATATTATGTACTGAAAAATATGGAAATGGGCATGTTAATAAAACATGGAAAATCATCATTTAAAACCTCTCATGCTCATCATAATAAAACTCATATTTCCATCTTAAATCATAGATAACATATTGTCCAAACATTTGTAAGATCCATCGCAATATCTCAAAAACATCCCACATGATTAAACACTTTCTCAAAGCATAGCAAAAATCGTCACAACAATGATATCATCTCTTTAAACACAATCCCACAAGGCTCAACCCCTCCCTTGGGTCTACACTGGGCAACACAAATCATACTCAGTGTGTAAAACCATGTGATATCATGTGAGACAGGTGGTCACTATATCTCAAGGACTATGTTGGCCAACTATGTCATTATCATCCCAGACCACACGGATCCCGGTGTACAGGGCATCATGCTGGAACGAGGGTGGGTTAGTTCTTCGCTATACTTTTAAATCAACATCACAACCACGCAATACAGCGTACTCCATGTGATCTACACGATACAACGTACTTCGCGGACCCATATCATGGTTGGGGATGCCAATCGTAGGTCTTATCTACCTCATTCCATGTACAACCTACTCAGTCTCAAGTGCACGTGCGAGCATCTCATCCGTGTGACTAGCAGTCTACACGAGGCATCTAGCACGGCTCGTGCGAGCATCTCATCTATGTGACACACAGTCTATACGAGGCATCCAACACGACTCATTACATATCACAGTATGAAAACTAGTGCGAGCTAAGCTCTAGCATGATTCATGCATCATCAATAGATTCCCTTATACGAGCAACACTCTAGTACGACTTTTATGCATAATAAAATCAATGGAAACCACGTATGAGCTAAAGCTCCAGTACGGTTTATGAAACATCATTGACTCAAAATATGGTGCGAGCTAGGCTCCAGTACTTTTCATACATATCGAAAACATCAAAGTCCAGTGCGAGCAAGGCTCTAGCACGATTTAACTCTTATATAAGTACGATAGGCGACTTTATTTCAACAAAACACTCTCAAAACCAAAGTTAGCACCTCACTTGTGCTATTTCACAAAATCATGAAATCACTAGCCAGCCTATTCGTCAATTTGCTTAAACCAAAGCAATGTATTTCGTAAAAGCATCAAAACATGTGATTTATGCAATTATTAGCCTTACTATCCCCTTTTTGTAAGATTTGCTTCCAAGCCAAAATCGTTTATATCCGAAGTTTATCATGCAATCATCATTTCTTTTCTAAATAATCAAACATTCATAAAGCCCTATAAAACACCCTCAAAATACGTGTAGTTATCTCTATATAGTCACAAAATTCCCTTACCTGAAATCGCATCGAGTGATTCCAATTCCTTAGAGCTGCTCGATTGTGCAGTTTGATTCGTCTCCAACGAAATCTTCGGGACTGTACGAAATTACGTATCACATCAATTTAATCCAATTTAATAGCATTCTTACATTTACTATAGTCGATTCAACTTATAGTTTGTTATTAACAGTTATAAGGTCTCACTTCCTCTTAAGTCCATTCTGATTGCTTTATTAATTTCTCGAGAGTCTATTGAACTCTTTTAGGCCTATTAACTCACACTAAATCAATATTAAGCTCATAGTGCCTCTAGCCCATCATTTACTTCACTATGGCAATTAATCAAATACCTCATATACTTATTTTCATAACTTGACTAATCTCACAATGTAGCTTTATTCAATTATCTCAAAATCATGCATATTACCTCACTACACATTAGTACATTTCATTCATCATCAACTCAACCATATCACATTTTCTCACTCTATACTCATTTTAGGTTATACTTGTTCCATTACATTCTAGGTAGTTTCTATTATCAATACATACACCCATCTACTCACAATAATAACTAGATAAATATACTTTGAGTTGGTGTATTAGAAACTCACCTAGCTTGACTCTCTTCTTACTCCAAATAAGAATACTCATTTGCTCGTTCAATCCCACCAATGGAGTATTGATTCCAAGCTATGTTGTTATTCTCTTTATAATAAACAACTTTGCTCTAATAGCTTTTTCTTAAATCTTTATGGAAATGGGATGGTTTTAGAGTGAGAAAGCTAGGTTTAAGGTTAAAAATGGAAGAAATGGATTTCTTCCTGTGAAATGTTGATCCAACTGCTCTGCTTTTATAGAAATGGCACTAAGAGATCGATTTGCATAGGGTGGAGATCGATCTGACCTTGCTTGAATCCTTCAGTTTTTTGACATTTTGTAGGCAGGGGATCGATCTGTTGAATGTATGAGATCGATCTGCCATGTTGCATGAGACCAATATGCTCAATGGACTAAGATCGATTTGTTTCAGGCAGAAAGCTTAGGAGATCGATCTGGCCTTAAAAGGAGATTGATATAGTCTAGCCCGAGACCAACAGAGATCGATCTGCTTGAGTGAGGGATCAATCTCCCTCTTACAGAATGCTTGGCATTGTGTTCTCCAGGCCACGAGATCGATCTCTCCTTGTATGGGATCGACCTGGCCTTCATCCTTCATCATTTTAGCTGTAACTTTCCCAGTTAAACTTATACTCAATTACTTCAATACTCATTTATTAATCTATTCACACTTAACACTAAAAAATATCCAATTCTTATGATTCATTTATTGTGTAACTTGTCTATAGATTATAGAATCATACTTATTACATGGAAATTTACGAGTCTTACATATGGTATATATTATGCACTCATAATAAGTTAATTAAGCTTTAATTAAAAAATAATATGAAAATAATTTAGTAAGAAAATAAACTCATAATATAAAAAAATTATTTATGTGTATAGCCTATATAAAAAAAATTATAACCTATATCTTTCTTTCTTACATAGATGACAGACCTCACAGACCTCACGATACTCTCTCCAGCGGTGCCAACTCCTCTCCTCAGGCATGACAGCGCGACATCTCTCCGGTAGCTACTCTTTCTTTCTCCAATGGAGCCGACATCCCTCTCCTCAGGCACATCATCTTTCCTCCGGAAAATACTCTTTCTCTCCCCAGTGGCGACATGAGTTCTTTCTCTCTTCAGTGGTAGCGTTTCTTTAAATCTAGCGGCACAGCACTGTTAGTGATGATTTCTCTCACTTATGTCTTTTATGGATAGAGTTGTTTGTAGATTATGTTAAACAAAATTAATCAAGTTTAAAATTAATCAAGTTTGCTGAATACATTAGATGGAGAATTCCTACTCTTGTTTACACCCAAAAATATATAATAAAATTAGCTTGATATGGTACATGAAATGCATGAACAATAATTTATATTAGCTTCTAAATACATTAGATTGATATGATACATAATAAAATTAGCTTGCTGAATATATTAGATTGATATGGAATGGGTATGTCAGTAGCTTGACAAAACCTGTTGAGTCATAAGTTCTGCCTGCAAAATCCGTTGATGATTTTTCCTGGTTAAGAATTTTCCCATTTGATAGATAGGTATAATATTTTCACGACCCGAATCCTCATCACCGACATCTTTCTCACTTGTTTGGCCTTTTTCCTAGACACACAGTGACGATCAAAAATACACTAGACCTTTGCAAAGCTGCAGAGCATACACTTCATAAATGAGGTTGGTCTTTGTTTGGATTTTGGATTGTTTATGCTAGTGTTTTAGCACCCTTATACTTAATTGGTCTCCCATAACCACACTTTGCTATTATTGTCTTGCATTTTTTTATCTTATATATTTGCTGTTACTTAATTATATATAATATAATATAATATAATTAACCACACCCTGTTGTTACTGTCCTGTGCTTTTTTATCTAATATATTTGTTTTTTAATTATACACTCTGCTGTTACTTAATTATATTATATATTGCTTGTGAAAATGTTTATTCCATGGGATGAAAGAATGTGTTTATGGGTAAATTATAAACCCAACCATAATTATTTATCTTTCTCTTGGCTAGCTACCGTCAACAAGTTTTATCATTATACACAGTGTTAGAAGCAATAGATATATTGATCACTATGTCCTCTAGAGCTCTAACTATAATACCACATTTAGATGCATCATCTAAGTCTTGTGTAGAAGTGTGTTTTACATACTTGTGAACCTGATTGTGTCATACAAGTTTTTTCTAATTTCTATAAATATCTTTCTTCTTTGCTTAACTTTATTTTTTAAAATTTTTATAGGTATTTTGAAAATGGTGACAAGACAAAATATTGAGATTATTGATGACAATGATAAGGTTGCAACTGCTTCATCAACTATGGGTTCAAGTTCGGGAAACATGGATATTCATGCTCCAAGTATGCCCTCAAATAGTCCTCCTAATTTAACTCTACCAACATCTACTTCATCTAAGCCTCCATTAGCTAAACGGTCTCGCATGTTAACTTCAAAGGTTTGGGAACACTTCGAAAAGAAAGATATAGATGGAGAAGATAAGGCAATTTGTAATTATTGCAAAGTTGCTCTTAAGGCTAGTAGCAAGAATGGAACAAAAGCTCTGCTAAACCATATAGTTACTTGTTCAAGGAAAAGAAATTCAACCATTGAAACATGCTTTAAAAAGCAAAAGATGATTAGCGTGGAGCAGAAAAAATGATGGGGAGGTTCGTTTTGGAAATTTTACATTTGATCAAGAAGTTTCAAGAAATGAGTTGGTCTGTGCTATAATCTCTCATGATTATCCTATTTCTATTGTGGAGCATGTTGGATTTAGAAGATTTGTTGCTAGCCTCCAACCTCTTTTCAAGATGGTTTCTCGCAATACGATTAAAGAGAACATTCTCAAAATTTATCAATTAGAGAAGGCAAATCTAATGGGTGTGTTTGAGAAGCTAAATAGTCGAATAGCAATCACAATGGATATGTGGACATCAAATCAAAAGAAAGGCTACATGTCCGCGACTGCTCATTTTATTGATGATTCTTGGGTGTTGCAAAGTCGTATTTTGTGGTAAATAACTCTTTCGAACCTTTTAACATGTACATAATTCATTTTTTTTTGAATAAATTGTTAGCAAATTAACTAATGTTATTTTAAAACATGTAGGTTTATTTATGTTTCGGCTCCTCATACTAAGAAGGTTCTTGCTAACGAATTGATAACAACTTTGACTGAATGGAATATAGAGACCAAACTTTCAACTATTACAGTGGATAATTGCAGTTCTAATGATGGTATGATTTCTAACATAGTAGCTAAGTTGTATTCTGAACTTTTACTTGATAGGAAAATCCTTCACATGAGATGTTGCGCACATATTTTGAATCTTGTTATGAAAGATCGATTATCCACAATAGAACATACAATTGACAATATTCATGATAGTGTGGTATTTTGGTCTGCTAGTACTTCTAGAGTGAAAAAATTTAAAGATGTGACACGCCAAGCAAAAGTTTTAAGTACTAAAAAGTTGAGCCTTGATTGTAAAACTAGGTGGAACTCAACTTAGTTTATACTTTGAACTGCCATAGAATACAAAGATATTTTTCCTAGGTTGACTCTTAAGGATAAGCCTTACACTAAAGTGCCTAGTGAGCATGATTGGGAGGTGGCAGAAATTATTGCTGAAAAGTTAGAAATCTTTTATAATACCACATAATTATTTTCAGGGACAAAGTATCTTATTGCAAATTGTTATTTTGTTCAAATTTGTCAACTTTGAAATGACCTAATGAAGTGGATGTATACTGATGATGTTGTAATTAGTGCAAGGGCTAAGAAAATGTTTGAGAAGTTTGACAAATACTAGAATGTTATTCATATTATGTTATGCAATAACCCTTGACCTTGAAAATTCGGAGGAAATTTTTTTTTTGAAGTTTTAAATTTCTACTTATTTCTTCATTCACTTAGACTGCATTCCTGCTTAGTGCCGTTTCTTTTCTCTTACCTATTCACCGATAATTATACTTAAGTTAAATTTTACATCTAAATGGTCGATAGAAATTTCGGCAGCATAACTACTTATATATAAGCCTACCCACCTGCAAATCAAACGCTCTAACAATCCTAGATATCCATAACTATCAAACATTCTCCCCAAATTCACATCATCAAGCCAGCATGTATCCGTTCCCACTAAGATTAGTACTCTACGATTAATTCTCAAAAGAGATATTCTTTATGTTTGTTTTCTTACAAATTACATCCCAATAAAATATTTCCACTTGGTTGTGCTTACAAAATGTGTTTGGTAAAGGAATGCATTTGTATACCTCTGAGTGTACAAAAAGTAGCCTAGGGTAGCTCTTTCCACCAGCGTACGTCACGTACGTGGCAGGTAGCGTCTGTAGATCACTGCAAACAATCTGAAAGCTAGAGGGGTGAGTTTTCGGGAAAAAAGCCCAGTAAGAAATGCATTTAAGATAATCATAGTGTTTAAAACATACATAGTACATAATAATATGAAAATGAGGCATTTCTTTACAAATATTATGTCACGACCTAAATTACCTAAAAATCAGAGTAATTTTTTCGCTTTTTAATTTCCTTACCCGTCGTGAACAGTTACACTACTAAACAGTTAGGCTATGATTCAGTGTTAGTCACCTCTCACCTATTTACCATTCCATTTTTAAATTTCATTTACATATCAATTTATTTTAAATAAAAACATCCCCAATATTACATCCATGTACAATACTGTGCCTCTATATGTTCAGATACAAAAATTATATAATGTGTATACCTGGTCTTGATAAGAAGCAGCAGATAACCGAAATGCATGACTACTGTCGCTCTCTTCTACTAATGTACCCTGTGGGGTGGAAAATGAAAGGGTGAGCATAAACAGCTCAGTAAGGCAATAATGTAAGCAGGTAGATAACTATACTATCTATGTACTGATAATGTCATGACATAAAATCGTTTATATTTGGAGCATGAGGTATGACTAAAATGATGCCACATGTATGTATATATCATATAAGAGAAATCATGAAATCGACATATAAATCAAACATGGAAAAATCATCATGTATGTCATCTCATGCTCGTCACATTGAAAACTTATTTGTTTCATCACAAACTCGTCACGTTGAAACTTATTTGTTTAATCATAAACTCATCACGTTAAAACTCATTTGTTTCATCATAAAACTACTTCATCAAGGTCAAACCCATCTCTCGGGAATACCTTGATTCATTAAATCACGTCTCTTTTAAAAACATAAATCGAGACATTACCTCTCCCTCGGGTTCGTCCTGGTCTATTCAGACCATATGATATCATGTGAGGCATGTAGGTTACTGTATGAAAATCGAGGACTATGGCCATACTTTGTCCCTGTGATCCCAGGCTACACGGATCCCGGTGTGCGGGGTATTACAACTGCAACGGGAGGTGGGGTCAAGTCTTACCCGCCAGAATATCAAGTAACATCATCGAGTCATCATGACTGCACGGTACAGCGTACTCTGTGTGACATACACGGTACATCGTACTCCATGGACCCATATCATAGTCTGGGGGTGCCTGCCGTAGGTCTTATCCACCCCAATACTATGTCGATAACCAACCCATGTCTCAAAGTATACGTGCGAGCATCTCAACTCTTTGTGACACACAGTTTACAGGAGGTTTTCGCACGACTATATGCATGTCAACTCACGTCTAGTGCGAGCGAAGCTCTAGCACCACGCTATGCATATCATGATATCTAAAATCTCATGCGAGCGAAGCTCCAGCATGGTTTTGTGCACACACAAATTTCTCGTACGAGCAATGCTCCAGTACGGCTTTTCATGAGTAATAAATAAGTAAACTTGAGTGCGAGAAAGACTCTAGCACTATTTTTATTCATATAAATACGATAGGTGGCTCAATCTTGATAAAACATCTTTTAAAATAGTAACCGGTACAAACCGGTACCCTTTCGTAGAATTCACGAAATCAATAGTCAACCTATATGCATATTTGCTTAAATCAAAGCAATACATTCATATAAAACATTAAAAACATGAAATCATGCAATTTATCTGCCTTTCTACCCTTTTTGTAAATTTTACTCTCAGGGGCAAAATCATCTTTTTTTTTATTCACCTAAGCCCGGGTTTTCGTAAAACTTATCATTTCGTTTTCTAGATACTTTAAGGAATTCTAAGCCCTGTAAATCCCCTCAATAAGTACGTATAGAAATCTCTATGCACCTACAAAATTTCCTTACCTCGATTCTCGTCGAGCGCGTATCTAAATTCTACTGTCGGAGGCTCGTCTGATCCGATTTGGTGCTAATCCAGTCTTTGGGGCTACAGATAATTATTTATCATGTCAATTTAACCCAATATGATGCGGGGTATGAAAATCGAAGCTCAATCGACTCTCGTTTGAGCTTTGTCGTAAAACTGCACAATTAATATTTAATTTCGGGTTACTTTTTGATTAAATATAATTTAAATAAATTTCTCAGAATTTAAATCGGTCACTTTTGACCTCGTATCGACTTACCCGAAGTTCGGTGTATCCTCGAAAATTCTTCCCCTTTTTTTCCTTTTTCTCTTTTTCTCCCATTTTCCCTTCTTTCTTGGCTGAACCGGTTCAGTCCGGTTCAATCCGGTTCAGACCGGTCCGGTTCAGCCCTGTTCACTCCGGTTCGGTCGGTTCACGACCCTACCGACTGGTTCTCCACTGGTTTTCACCACCAGTAGCTCCACGAGGTCGTCCAATTCTCGAATCTGGCCTCGGTTTCGTCCAAGGCCGCCGAAAAGTGGCTGGTCCGGCTTGTTCTCCCCACCGTCGGTACCCATTTCCTCTTTCCTCCATTTTCGACGCCATCCGCCTGTTTCGCTGGCCGTGGCCACCACCAATCTGCTCGGCATCACGTGGGGAGCCTTCGACGGTCGGTGGTTGGGGTTAAATCGGCGCCGGTGGCCGTCAATCGGAGCTCTTTCTCCCGCTGCTTCTCTCCCCGATTCGCCAATCTCCGACGAGTGCCACGGCGCGTCGTCGACGCTGTGCAGTAGCCCGGGGTCAGGCTGTCTTCGCCGACCCTTGCTAGGTCTCTGGCCGCCGGTGGCTCGCCGGTGGTCTCCTCAGTTCCTTCTTCTGTTTTCTGTTTCTCTCGTCTTTCTCTCTCCCCGATTTTCCATTTCTGATTCCTTTTTTTTGAATTAATTTAATTTTATTTATTATTTAATTTTATTATTATTTTTTCAATATTATATTATTATTTTGCCAAAATATCTAAGATGAATTATTATTTAATTTATTTAATGAATAAATAATTTTCTCGGTATTATTTTGACTTTTCGGTATATTTTTCGATTATTTTCGAGTTTATTTTCCGAAGTGAAAATCTCGCTTAATTTCGATTAATTCTCCAAAATTCATATCATGATCAATTTAACCCGAAATTTAATTATTTCTTCGTTATTGATCAAGATTCTCAAATCCATTATTTTTAATTAAATTTTCTTATCGAATTTATTCTGGCTTTCGATCTTTTGACCATTTTGCGCTTCAAGGTGTTCGGGATTAATTTAACCCGACTTCCTTTCATGAATACTCGTTCATTTCGTGTTTTTAAATAAATTCGGGTCTTACAAAATCTCCCCCACTTAAGAAATTTGGTCCTCCAAATTAGAACCAAGTTAGTCTGTAAATCACTCCGGATATTTCACACATATCATACTCTTTAATTCCCTTATGATTTTTCCGGAGTGTACTACTACTAAAGGACTTTAATTAGGGAGATCATCTTAAACCTCAACACTACACTTTCTCCTTCCATCTAATACCCGAATTGATTTCCAATCATATGTTAAACTTTCATTGAGCTGAGTTGTTGAAGCTCATATCCAATCACATATGCTAGATTCAGATAGTATTTCCGAAGCATAATAAGATAGGACACATTGTGGATGCCTACTAATTCAGGTGGTAACGCCAACCTACAGGCCTTGTCTCCCACTTTGTCCAATCTCTTTTTGAATCTCGTTACGTCCTTATGTTATGTCCTAAAGGCATGTAACTTCCAACAATACTAATTCACCATCGGTGAATTCTAATAGTTTCTATCTCTTGTCAGCATAGCTTGTCTATCTGCTCTGAGATGTTCTTAATCCTTCACCATTAACCGAACATCCTCTGAGGTTTGTCTTACCAATTCGAGAACAATTTTCTATTTGTCACCCATTTCTTCTTATCCAAATTGAGGAAACAACCTTTACGGCCATACAATGCCTCATCTAAAGTCATCCCAATACTCAAGTGACAACTGTCATTATTGGCGAATTTGATTAGTTACGACTAATCATCCCAGGAGCTTGTAAGATAAATGGCACACGCTCTTATCATATCCTCCAGAACCTGTACAGTCTTCTCTGACTGATCATCTGTCTGAGGATGGAAAGCTGTGCTAACACTCAATCGGGTTCCCATAGCTTCCTGAAAAACGTTTCCAAAAGTGAGAAGTGAATCGGGAATCCCTATATGATACAATGCTCACTGGAAAGATACTTGGTGTTCCACAATCTTCCTTACACATAAATCCGCCTTCACACTCAGAGTATCTAGGGATTTTCTAACCAGAAGGTGGGTAGATTTAGTCAATCTATCGACTATCACCCAGATAGCCTTGTGATTCATCGGGGTCCTCTGTAACCCATCACGAAATTCACGGTAACGTGTTCCCATTTTCGTGTCGATATAGGCAGAAACTGCAATAACCCTGCAACTTCTTTTGTTCTACCTTACTCTGTTGACATATGAGACACTTTTTCCACAATCTTTACCATGTCTCCTTTCATATCTGACCATCAATGCTCTTTTCTAAGATTTTGATATATTTATTACTTCTCGGATGCACTGTATCTCCCAAAGAGTAAGCTTCTAACAATAATTCTACCTCATCAACTATGGTCCAGGGGAGCACTTATACTGTCTCTGAGCCTCAGTAAGCCATCATCTCTCTTTGTGAACTCTGTCACTGTACCCATCTGAATCTGACTCACACTATCGACACCATCTCGATCATCATGCTAAGCCTGTCAAATTCGATCACTCAAATTCGGTTCTAATATCAGGCTAGCTGTCACACAATCACTGTCATCATCAGAGGGGATCACATCATTACTGAGGCTTACAACTGTTCTAGCAGCTCACGCTCCCTGACCATCATATGTAATACCATCCCGAGGCTCTTTTTGTTCAAGGCATTAGCCATTACATTAGCCTTCCCTGGGTGGTACAATTTTCACAATATTAATCATTCAGAAGCTCTAATCCTCTTTGTTCTCATATCCGACTCTTTCTGTGAAAACAGATACTCGGGGCTTTTATGATCGTGCATACGTAAAATTTCTAATCGTGTAAATAGTGGTGCGACATACTCAGTACAATCACTATCGCTGTCAACTTCATATTAAGGGCCGGATAGTCCTTTTCTGATCCTTGAGTTGTCTGGATTCACAATCGACTATCTTCTCATTTTGCTTCAACATATAGCCCATTCATTATTTTGAGGTATCCATATATCTTGAGAAACCTCTTAATCTTTTGGGTATGGTGAGAATAAATGCGGTGGTCAGTTTATTACTTCAATACACCAAAACTCCTGTCACGTCTATCATCCCATTCAAATACAACTTTTCCTAAGTTAAATGTGTCAATAAAGTAGTCCATTTCGAGAACTCTCAACAAACCATCTATAAAAGCAATTTTCAATTGTTTTTTATAATTTTTCCCTGGTCGGTAAATACACCTAAAATATCATCAATATGGATGATAACAAATCGGTCCAGGTAAAGTTTAATTACCTCATCGTGGTTGAGTTCCACTGAATATTTCAATCACTCATATCTTTGACCTATGTGCGCATAACGAATAATGTCCTTTCAAATTCGCTTCCGTTGAAGCTACTAACCCGCGTCATTTCCTTTTTCTTATATTAATGGCTTTTGTAAAATTTTGGTTTTTAAACCTTCCTGATTAATCGAATTCTATATTTCTTTATCGTACAAGTAAAAGTACCCTAATTTTTAAATGTATATATTACGACTGTTGTTTTCAATTTATAGGTTATGTGTATACTTTTAGATGCTGTCAAGTCTTCAGGCGGGGAGGTATTTTGAAATACCTTTATTAACCCTCAGACTTGACCACAATTACTTTACATATCAGTCCATGTGGTCACAATTCATATTCGTTACTAATTGCTTTAATCCAATTTACTTCACGTATCATAGATATTCTTACCTTGCATACGTCTCTTATTTCAGTCTATCTCTTTTCGTATATCACTTATAACAAAACTCTGTTATTACTCATTCCGTGAGTACAATTATTTGCTCCTTTAATTTCAATCGCTACTCCCCTTTTATTAGTTGTCAAAACTTACAGTATACTTTTCAGGGGTAAAACAACATTGTCTTAGAATAGAACTCTGAACATCATAATTTACAGCCAACTAATTTATTCTCAAATATTACTTCTAATTATTCATAGTCCATTGAATAAAATAGGCTGACTTATACTTCTTCCCCCGTTTTCAATTCTAATTTCTTCATAATTATTTCGTTTGTTAACCCTCCTTCCTTGGGGTACTAACTATCGGCATTGTGCCCATAGGTGTAGCCATTCACGTCTTTTACTAACTTATAAGCAACTAAAGACGTTATGACTTAATACGTGGCACCAGGATTAATTAAAATAATTATTTCTCTATTCGTAACCAGTGTGGTATCTTTCACCACATCATATGAAACATCATAAATGTCCTGGTCCAAGGCATACACTCGCCCTCGTCCAACAGCCTACTTTCTCTTTTCTCTTTGGCTGTGGCCTCCCTTTTTGGTGCAGAGATATCAACATGATTTTCTCTGTCTCTTTGCTCTTCTGTAAGGCAATCTTGCCCAACTCTAAGCAATCGTTACTTAAGTGGCCCATCTTACCACACTTAACGCCTATTTTAGTCAATAAAGTGTAGGTGTAGACCCTACTTCCGTGGTATCTACCACACATCCTACACTGCTACACTGCTTCGTAGCAGGTCGGGGTCCTCAAATCACAATACCCTTCAAAAGTGCTGAAATTGGATACATTGGGGCCTTACCAATCATCTTACCCCATGACTCATCAACTCTAATCTCTTACCAACTGGTCTTTTTCCCGCTCTGACATCTCTGTCATTCTCCATTCTCTTTTGTCTCTATTTCAACCCTTACTACCTTTCCCAATCTCAGAGGCGTGCAACACTTGATCTTATTCACACAACTGTATTTTGCGCACTGCCTCGGTATAGGTAGTGATATCTAACGAGGCCAATCAGACTCTAATTGACAATTTGAGCCCTTCCATGAACTCTTGGGCTTTTTCACCTCTCACTGCCCATGGTATCAGGTTCACACCTGCCCAGAGATATAAATTGAGTTTCATACTCATCAATCAACTAGTGTCTCTGGGTCAGTGTAAGAAATTTTACCTGTAATTTCCCTTAAGTAGTGTCCGAAATATTCTATCACCGGAATACATCCAGAAATATTTCTCATGTCGGCTCTGGACGTCTAACTTTTCAGATGGGTTGAGCGGACTTCCACTAATGCTCCGCCTCACCTTCTAACATAAACGTATTTAAAATTCACCTTCTCAGTCGATATACATCGAAAGAATCCATAGCAGTTTGCTATCTCATTCATCCAGTCCTTATCAACTATTGGTTTCTTTACTTCGTAAAATACCAGAGAGGTGTGAAAATCTCTATAGTCTGAGGCATCTGTTTAGGCTTTACCCTACCTATCCTCAACTGCCTGCATAGACTGAGTAAACAACTCCGAAATATTTTCTACACTCCACTCCATCCTCTTAGAGCGTGTCTCAATACTGTTTAGTCTTTTTATAGGACCCTGTGGAGTATGCTCATCATCAGCCTCCACCTCACTCTCATCTTGAGTCTCATGTGACGACTCATTCGAGTCTCAGACCGATCTCTATGGCCTCGAACAGGTGTACTTGCCTCTCTTCCATAGCGGCTATCATTTATAAAAACTAGATTCTTGCATTCGAAACTAAATTCTTAGCTGCTGTTCCATCTTGATATACACAATTGTATCTAAACAATGCACAGTACATGGGGATATAAATTTACTTAACCACTAACATCGACTCATATCAGGCCAACTCTGCTCTGATACCATCTTTTCTATCACGACCCAAATTACCTAAAAATCAGAGTAAATTTTTCATTTTTTAATTTCCTTACCCGTCGTGAACAGTTACACTACTAAACAGTTGGGCTATGATTCGGTGTTAGTCACCTCTCACCTATTTACCATTCTATTTTTAAATTTCATTTACATATCAATTTATTTTAAATAAATACATCCCCAATATTACATCCATGTACAGTACTGTGCCTCTATATGTTCACATACAAAAATTATATAATGTGTATACCTGGTCTTGATAAGAAGCAGCGGATAACCGAAATGCATGACTACTGTCGCACTCTTCTACTAATGTACCCTGTGGGGTGAAAAATGAAAGGGTGAGCATAAACAGCTCAGTAAGGCAATAATGTAAGCAGGTAGATAACTATACTATCTACGTACTGATAATGTCATGATATAAAATCATTTATATTTGGAGCATGAGGTATGACTAAAACGATGCCACATGTATGTTTATATCATATAAGAGAAATCATGAAATCGACATATAAATCAAACATGGAAAAATCATCATGTATGTTATCTCATGCTCGTCACATTTAAAACTTATTTGTTTCATCACAAACTCATCACGTTGAAACTTATTTGTTTAGTCATAAACTCATCACGTTAAAACTCATTTGTTTCATCATAAAACAACTTCATCAAGGTCAAACCCATCTCTCGGGAATACCTTGATTCATTAAATCATGTCTCTTTTAAAAACTTAAATCGGGACATTACCCCTCCCTCAGGTTCGTCCTGGTCTATTCAGACCGTATGATATTATGTGAAGCATGTAGGTTGCTGTATGAAAATCGAGGACTATGGCCATACTTTGTCCCTGTGATCCCAGGCTACATGGATCCTGATGTGCGGGGTATCACAACTGCAACGGGAGGTGGGGTTAAGTCCTACCCGCCAGAATATCAAGTAACATCATCGAGTCATCATGACTGCACGGTACAGTATCCTCCGTGTGACATACACGGTACATCGTACTCCGTGGACCCATATCATAGTCTGGGGGTGCCTGCCGTAGGTCTTATCCACCTCAATACTATGTCGATAACCAACCCATGTCTCAAAGTATACGTGCGAGCATCTTAACTCTCTGTGACACACAGTCTACATGAGGCTTCCGCACGACTATATGCATGTCAACTCACGTCTAGTGCGAGCGAAGCTCTAGCACTATGCTATGCATATCATGATATCTAAAATCTCGTGCGAGCGAAGCTCCAACACAATTTTGTGCACACACAAATTTCTTGTACGAGCAATGCTCCAATACGGCTTTTCAAGAGTAATAAATCAGTAAACTTGAGTGCGAGAAAGACTCTAGCACTCTTTTTATTCATATAAATACGATAGGTGGCTCAATCTTGATAAAACATCTTTTAAAATAGTAATCGGTACAAACCGGTACACTTTCGTATAATTCACGAAATCAATAGCCAACCTATATGCATATTTGCTTAAATCAAAGCAATACATTCATATAAAACATTAAAAACATGAAATCGTGCAATTTATCTGCCTTTCTACCCTTTTTGTAAATTTTACTCTCAGGGTCAAAATCGTCTTTTTCTTTATTCACCTAAGCCTCGGTTTTCGTAAAACTTATCATTTCATTTTTTAGATACTTTAAGGAATTCTAAGCCCTGTAAATCCCCTCAATAAATACGTATAGAAATTTATATGCGCCTACAAAATTTCCTTACCTCGATTCTCGTCGAGCGCGTATCTAAATTCTACTGTCGAAGGCTCGTCCGATCCGATTTGCTGCTAATCCAGTCTCTGGGGCTGCAGATAATTATTTATCATGTCAATTTAACCCAATATGATGCGGGGTACAAAAATCGGAGCTCAATCGGCTCTCGTTCGGGCTTTGTCGTAAAACTGCACAATTAATATTTAATTCTAGGTTACTTTTTGATTAAATATAATTTAAATAAATTTTTCAGAATTCAAATCGGTCACTTTTGACCTCGTATCGACTTACCCGAAGTCCGGTGTATCCCCAAAAATTCTTCCCCTTTTTTCTTTTTCTCTTTTTCTCTCTTTTTCCCTTCTTTCTTGGCTGAACCGGTTCAGTCCGGTTCAACCCGGTTCAGACCGGTCCAGTTCAACCCGGTTCACTCCGGTTCGATCGGTTCACGACCCTGCCGGTCGATTCTCCACCGGTTTCCACCGCTAGTAGCTCGGCGAGGTCGTCCGATTCTCGAATCTGGCCTCGGTTTTGTTCAAGGCCGCCGAAAAGTGGTCGGTCTGACCTGTTCTCCCCACCATCGGTACCCATTTCCTCTTTCCTCCGTTTTCGGTGTCGTCCACCGATTTCGACGGTCGTGGCCACCACCAATCTGCTCGGCATCACGTGGGGAGCCTTCGACGATCGGTGGTTGGGGTTAAATCAGCGTCGGTGGCCGTCAATCGGAGCTCTTTCTCCCGCGGCTTCTCTCCCCGATTCGCCGATCTTCGATGAGTTCCACGGCGCGTCGCCAGCGCTGTCAGACCCGGATTTTTGTAGCTTATTTCCTTACGATTCCTAAGTGTATGAACACTATGTAATTATAGTTGAATCATAAGAAGAGTATTTACTAACATGCAATCGACAATTTGATAAATTAAAAATGCATGTAAGCTACATAACAGCGAGATAAGGGTTAAGTTAATTCCCGAACGAGTGCAGGGGTAAAACGGTCAAATGACTGACATTCGGTATAATTTCGATAAGAGAATTTCATTAAACATATGAAATTGAGGAATCTTGATCAAAATCGAGGAAAATATTTAATTTCGAGCCCAATTGATCAAGATATAAATTTATTAGAATTTATCGAAATTTTTGCCTCGAAAAATGAGCCCAAAAATAGTGGAAAAATATACCGAAAAGGTAAAAGCGGACTGATAAATTCATTTACGGATTAAATGAATTTAATATGATTTTTAGAGATATTTTTGGGATATTTAGGGGATATTTATGGGATTTTTATTATTATTTTATAGTAAAATAAAAATATATTATAAAAAAAAAAGAGGGAAATCTGAATTTGGGACGCGAGGAGAGAGAAAAAAATGGAGAGAAACGGAAGCAAGCCGACCCGAGGGAGAAGACCACCGGACGGCGAGCACCGGTCACCCCACGGGCAGGCAAGCGGTCGGAAAAGGAAGCCCGACACCGTGCGCACCCATCGGCACCGGTCACGACCTCCACCGACGCCGGACGCCGGCGAATCGAAGAGGTGAAGCCGCGGAGGAAAAGAAGGAATCCGACGGCCACCGGTGGTGATTGGTCCCGATCGAGCCCAGCCGAGTGTTGCCCTGGCTTAGGCGTACCGAACTGCGGTGGTGATGCGTCGGGAACCGACCGGAATACGCCGGCACGGCCAAAGGATGCCTGAACCGGTCGGCGGTTCAGGGGAGAAGGTTCTGTGCTGAACCGGACCGGACCGGTTCAGCCAAGGAGAAAAGGGGAAAAAGAGGAAAAAGAAAGAAAAAGGAAAAGGAAAATTTTTGGGATTTCACCGGACTTCGGGTAAGTCGATACGAGGTCAAAAGTGACCGATTTGATTTCCGATGAATTTATTTAAATTATATTTAATCGAAAATTAACCCGGAGTTAAATATAATAAATTGTGCAGTTCGACGATAAATTCCAAACAGAAGCCCGATCGAACTTCGATTTACGTATCATCGCATATTCTCGGGTAATTAAAGCTCATTTACGACAATTTATGTGATTATTGCGTATTTAAGATTTATTTTACGCATTTCGGATTAAATTTCGTATTTAGTGAATTATAATTGGAATTTTGAATTAAATGTCGTAAATGATATACGAGCTATCCAAAGAGCTTGGAATAAAGCCCAATGGGTATTGATAGGCCCAATGAGTCGATAGACCCTGATGAAGGGAAATAATAAGTGAAAAACGGGCTTAATACGGATTAAGGCCCATTAAGGATTTTTAAGGCCCATTAAGGGAAATTAAACTGTATTAATGTGTAATACAGTAGGAAAATTATAATTTACCAGAGGAATGGTTATTTACAGCTCTGGAGTTTACATCGAGAGCTGATCGGACTGCGGGATTTAGCAGCACCGAGGAAGTGAGGTCACGTGACGTGATCCGAGGTAAGGGACTTTTGCGAGTAGTTAGAGATACCTGCACGTATTTTCAACTGCTTCTGCATTCACTTAAAAACTCTGAGGGTCAGAGAAAGTGAATAATAATTATTGCGACCCGATAGTGGCAATTTACGATTTTACCCCTAGTTAGTCAAAAAGTCAACTTTTGTGAGAAGTTGCAAAAAGCATGGAAAATACTATTGTGAGTGTTTAATTGCTATTAGCATGAAAATAAATAGATGGGCTAATGATTTTAAGGTTGATATGACTTAAGCACACTTTTAAGTGCTGATTTTACTATTTTGTAAACAATCCCTTTTAAATAGCCATCTATCATATTATGTGAGAATGAATCGTGCTAGAGCACAGCTCGCACTGGGATTCATATGTTTTCCACATATATAGTGCTGGATTTTGATACGCACTAGATTTTCATGACATGCATGATAGAGTACTGGAGTTTTACTCGTACTCAGCTTTGAATGATATATGCATGACAGAGTGCTAGAGCGATTGGCTCGTACTCAATTCTTCATGGTTTATACATGACATAGTACTGGGAGCGATTGCTCGTACTTGATTTTGATATTGTGCATAGCATAGTACTAGGAGCTATTGCTCGTACTTGATTTAATACATAAACTATGCATTGACCTAGTTGCTAGAGATTGCTCGCACTAGAGTTGAATTTTATGATGTGAAATAGTGTTTAAGCGGAGTAACGACTGTGAGTCGCACTCAAGACGCACACTGTATGTGATATGTAATACATGTTGAAACCCATGCCTGAGTCCTTGTGTGACTGTGTGTCATAGCTAGAGAGGATATCCGCATGAGGTTGATATAGACGTGGTATATTTATTTCCATGGTTTCGAGGGCTAAAGACCCTGGCTATGATGGTTTCCATGGTTTCGAGGGCTAAAGACCCTGGCTGTGAGGGTCCACGGGTGTACTTTGTACCGTGTCTGAGTGACACGAGGTGTACGCTGTACCGTGTGTTACGTAGCTGGCGGTTGACATTGGACTGACCATCCTCCCGTTACAGCAGTGATGCCCCGCACACCGAGATCTGTGTTGCTTGGGATCACTTTTCGGATATGATCATAATCCAGGATACTATTTACATTTACCACAGAGTCTCACATGATGTCACGACCCGAATTACCTAAAAATCAGAGTAAATTTTTCGCTTTTTCATTTATTATTTAATTCTTACCTTTCTCTCGTCGTGATCATCCTACAACACAGTTGGGCTATGATTCGGTGTTAGTCACCTCACACTATTTAACATTTCATTCCCATAATCATATATCAGAGTCTACTATCCTTTTGACTTTAAATAAACACATACCCACTGGTATTTACATGACTCTACATCCCCGACATCATATCCATTTACAGTACTGTGCATTACATATTTAGATACAAAACCATACAAATGTGTATACCTGTCTCTCGATGGGAAGCAGCAAGCAGCGGGTATTAAGCATGCAAGTCCTCAGCCGCTCAATAATTATTACAAGTGCTCTGAAAAGATGGGAAAATAAGGGGGGTGAGCAAACCACACGCTCAGTAAGGCAATTATGCAAGTAAGTAGATAGCTCCACTATCTACATGCTCATAATGCCATGCCCTTAAATCCATTTCTTTTCATTTAAAATTACACGCACAAAGTCATGCATATTCGATGCCATAGTTTATCCAAAACTATTTGTGCATATATAAATCATGTAACTCATGCATTCAAAGCATTTTATGTGACATCATTAAATCATATTAAGCATGAATTTAATCAAGATCATGCAGTCTTTCATGTCATGTAAGACAATTCAAGATTTTCAAATAAAAGCATGGAAAACACATCATGCCACTGCATTTAAATCAATTCATTTAAAACGCAGTATAAAATAACCCCTCTGGGTCAATCATCTCAAAACTCATAAAACAGTTTGTTATATTTCATTATAAATCTTGATTTATAAAACCACCCTTCTTTCAGGGTCACATATCATAAAATCATCTGAAATCATCAAATCATCAAATCGGGGGCCTGACCCCTCCTTCGGGTCTACCCTGGTCTAACAGACCATAAGTTATATCATGTGAGACAATCAGGTAATTAACAGTAACATCGAGGACTATGGCCATATCCTAGTGATCCCTGGCAACACGGTACCTAGTGTGCGGGGTATCACACCTGAAACGGGAGGTGGGTCGTCCTACCCGCCAGAACAGCATAACACCAGGATTGCGAGGGCAAGGCTTGCTGCCTCGTGGCTAATGCCACTCCACTCCAACAATCCCCACGGTACAGCGTACTCCGCGTGACATACACGGTACAACGTACTCCGTGAACCCAAGCTCAATCAGGGGTGCCTGTAATAGGTCTTATCCACCCATAACAACTCTGTCTCAGAATGCACGTGTGAGCATATCATCTCACTGTGACACACAGTCTACAGGAGGCTCCAACACGGCTATATGCATGTAATATAAATCCCTGTGCGAGCGAAGCTCAAGCACGGCTCCATGCATATTCATGATATCAGAAAACCTCGTGCGAGCGAAGCTCTAACACGATTTTCATAAAAATCAGTAAAATCTGCGTACGAGCAACGCTCTAGTACGACTTAAACTGATTATAATTTCAAGTCAAATCCATGTACGAGTAATGCTCTAGTACGGATATGTATAGAAATTCAATGAAAACTTCGTACGAGAAAAACTCCAGTACGACATTCAAATGAATTGTAAAACCATATAAAACTTTGTGCGAGCAACGCTCCAGCACAAATGAATGCTCAAGTAAATCAAATCTCGTGCGAGTTACACTCCAGCACGGCTTTATGCATAATTAAATCAAACCTCGTGCGAGTTACACTCCAGCACGGCTTCATGCATAATTAAATCAAAATAGGATGCGAGCTAAGCTCCAGCATCTCTCATGCATATTAAATCAGTAAAACTAGTGCGAGCAATCGCTCCAGCACCATTTTATGCATATCAAGTCAAAACCAGTCAAAACATGTCAAAACAGAGTGCGAGCTAGGCTCCAGCAGCTCTCATTTCACAATAATAAAAATCAGTGCGAGCACCATGCTCTAGCACATTTCATGCATATGATGTCACACAAGTCGGTGCGAGCAAGCGCTCAAGCACATTTATGCACATTCACAAACGCAGATATAGTGCGAACTACGTGTCGGCACTATCTGTATTCATACAAACTTGATAGTTGGCCGTTTTCCAAAGAAATTTCCATTTAATTATTAATAACACCTACGTAGTGTTATTTTGGGAAACTTATGCAATTATTGGTCAATCTATCGATTTACTTTGATTAAAACCAATCAAATCTTTAATTCGGAAAATTCCTTAAATCATGCATTTCATGCATGTCATGCTTTCACCATCCTTAGGTGAACTTCCCTCAATAGGGGTAAAATAGTCTTTTCACCTATTTCGATCCTCAAAATTATTTAAACCACTTTTAGGATCTTTATACATCATCAAGGCATACATACATATTCAGTGTACAGAACACTATTAAAATACGCGTAGCTACCTCTAGCTACTCACACAATTCCCTTACCTCATTTTTCTGTACAGTCTGACCTTTCCCACTGATGTCTTGTCACGCAGTCCGATTTGCTCTGAATCCAAATCAAATCTCCGGAACTGCGGATACACATTCATCAGGTCAAATACAATACAATTTAATGTATTTCATAATTTTCTGGGCTTAATTTAAATCATTGGGCCCGTTTACCCATATTGGGCCCGATGCACCATAATGGGCCTTAATCGGCCTTAAGCCTGTTTACCACACTTTATCGAGGCCTATTGGGCTCTCTGGGCCCATCAGTAATTTATTTAGCCTCGTTCTAAATTCTCTGATATCTCAATTTAATATTTACGACAATTTATCTAATTTTCCAGAATTTAATTCATTTATGCGGAAATTAAATCCGTAATTTATGCGTTAAATATCAATCACGCATAACGATATAAAATTGTCGTAAATAAGGGTCACTTACCCGTTATTCCCTGATCGTACACAAATCGAGGCTGTCTCGAGCTCTCAGTGGATGCCAATTGTCGAGCTACACAATTAAATATATTTTCGGGTAAACTTTCAGTCGATTATTTATCAAATTAAATATTCTAAAAATTAAATCGGTCAATTTGACCGCTTACCGACTTACCCGAAGCTCGATTGCATCACTGGAATTTTCCCCAATTTTTTCTCTTTTTCTTTTTCCCTTTTTCTTCCTTTTTTCCCTCTCTTTTTGGCTGAACCGGTCCGGTCCGGTTCAACCCGGTTCGGACCGCCGGTTCGGTCTGGTCCGGTTCGGCCGGTTCTGTCCGGTTCAGCCGGTCCAATCTCCCTTTGGTCGTGCCGGCGCCGTCCGGCCGGTTCCCGGCATGATTCCGGTGCCAATCGGCGCGCAATCGTCTGGGCTCCCTAAATCGGGCCTCGGCTGGGGTCGAATCAGCCCCATCGCCGACGAATCGGGGTTCTCTCCCCCGCGGTCTTCTCCTCCGTTTCCGACGTTTTCCGGCCACCTCGCCGCGCGTCTGGGCTGCTGGAGGTTCGCCCGGTGCTGGGCTGCGCTCGCCGGTCCTCACCGGCCCCTAGATCCCGCCGGTGGTGGCTCGCCGGTGGATTCCTCTTCGGGTTCGCCTTTCGCCCCATTTGCTTCGCGTTTTCTCTGTTTCTTCAGATTTCGTTTCTGTTTTGTTTTTTTTTTTATTTTTTTTTATTTTTTTTTTTTATAATTAACTTTTAATATTATTTTATTCAATAAAATAATATTAAAATGCATAAATATCCTTAAAAATTATATTTAATTCATTTAATCTGTAAATAATTTTCTCAGTCCGATTTTACCTTTTCGGTATATTTTTCGATTATTTTCGGGATTATTTTTCAATACAAAAATCCCAGTTTATTCCAATAAATTCATATCTTGATCAATTTAACCCGAAATTTAATTATTTCTTCGTTATTGATCAAGATTTCTCATTCTCATATTTTTAATTAAATTTTCTTATCCCGATTAATACCGAATTTTGGTCTTTTGACCATTTTGCCCTTGCACGTATTCGGGAATACCATTTAAGTCCTTTTGCATTTTTAAATGCACTCGAAAATATCGGGTCTTACACATGATATATCACATTGATTGACTGATTTAAACTGCGGACAGACCTGAGGGATGGGTCGGACTCCGATTTGTGTTGTGAATCATTTGATGCCATATTTATTGTGATTTAAATATACATGGCATGATTTACATAAAGGCATGATTTATATGCAATGCATTGTTTTGCACTACATGCCTATATTTGAGAAATAAAGCATGATTTCTGTACATGGGATTTATTCTGTACAAGTATATATATTATATTTCAAGACATGCTTTTAAAGTGAGTTAAGGAAATAATGTTTTCAAGGCATAACACTATTTTGAGTAGATAGTGTGGATATCTACTTGCTTGCCTGATTTCCTTACTGAGCGCGTTATGCTCACCCTCCTTTTCTTTACATCTCTCTACAGAGCGTCAGTAGAGCGAGAGCTATCGCGGGAGAGTGTCCCAGAGTCCACTGCTAGTTCCTATCATTTTGTCAGGTATACTTATTATGTACAGTTGTGTATCTAAACATAGAAACAGCACAGTGATGTATACGTTATATATTATAGGGAATGTAAATGTAATTGTATTAGATTTTATAAAATCTTACATGTATAATAAAAGCAACTACAGTCAGAATTAATATATTGACATGTATGTATGAGAATGGATATTATGGTAAGTGAAGACTCTGACATCGAATCACAGCCCAACCAGTGAAGAGAGGAAAGGTAAGTTAAAAATGCGAAGAATTTATTGTGGTTTTTGGTTAAAATCAAGGATTAAAACTGGGGTCCTGACAGGATGGTATCAGAGCAGGGGTTGGTCTGATGTGAGTCGGTGTTAGAAAATAGGAAAGTGTACATCCCCATAGTACTGTGCTGTGTTTAGATATAACTGTGTATACCGGATAGGAGATGGACTAATTCATTATTATGAATGCAGGGACTTTGCCTATATGGCAAATACGCGTAGTGGTAGAGGTATGAGAGGTAGGGCTCGAGGCCGAGGAGATAGACCCGAGGGACGAGCCGCTACCAGACCATTACCTACGCATGAGACTCCAGGTGCTACTGAGGCACCCGAGTGTGTCGAGACGCGCTTCACGAGATTAGAGCATGGTCTCGAGACTATTATTGAGATACTGGCACAGACGATGCCAGGTAGGCAGAGACAGGAGGCAAGAGCTGCAACAGGAGAGGCAGTTGCCCCTGATACACCTACGCAGACAACTGATGCACAGAGGACAGTAGATACTCCTACACCCCCACTGGTTTCGGGTGGCAGTGTATTAGGATATGGATGTGACTTGCATCGGTTGAGGGAGTTCCAGAAGTTTAGACCTCCATCATTTAGTGGGGTCAAGAACCCCGTAGCTGCGGAGGAGTGGTTGGCAGAGCTAGAGAAGCTCTATGGATTCTTCGAGTGCACGACTCGGAGATGGTCGCGTTTGCTGCGTTCCTACTGAAGGGAGCTGCAGAGCATTGGTGGAAGTCCACCCGACCTATATTGAGATCCCGACACACGGATATCAGTTGGGATATATTTCGAGAGGCCTTCAGGAGGCAGTTTATTCCCGACACCGCACAGCGAAAACTACAAGCAGAATTTTTGGGACTACGCCAGGGGAGTTTATCGGTGGACGAGTATGAGACTCGATTTCTATCCCTAGGAAGATATGACCCGGATACCATGTACAGTGAGACCAGGAAGGTCCACAGATTTATCGACGGGTTGAGACCAGTGCTACGGTCCAAGTTGGTTCCGCTGGACATAGTGACTTATGAGGAGGCAGTGCGCAGGGCGCAACTATGTGAACAGGACTACGAGAGGAATGCTTCCGAGTTTGGGAAGTTTAGCCGTAGCCTAGACTTGCAGAAGAAGAGATTCGCTAGAGATTTTAGTTATCGAGGGGGAAAGAGATCCTTCGGTAAGAGATCACGGATAGAGGGGACACGAGATAGATATACTGGACCTCCTGCTTATTCGACTGTAGCCCCAGCAAAGGGCATTGTCATAGGAGGACAGAGACCTGCTGCAGATCAGTGCAGAAGATGCGGTAGATCACATGGAGATAGACCGTGTTCACAGGGTGCTATGGTATGTTTCCGATGTGGGAAACAGGGGCACATGGCTAGAGAGTGCCCAACGCCATTTGTGACTGCACCACAGAGGGGCATGGAGTATGATAGAACCCCAACTGGTACGTCTGCTCAGAGAGGTAGAGCGACGGCAGAGGAGAAGGGGAAACAAGTGATGGGTCAATGGCGAGTACATGCTTTGGACCAGGGAACAGCTGATGCTTCATCGGATGTGATTCGAGGTAACATCCTGATTTATGATATTGAAGCATATGTTTTAATTGATCCTGGTGCCACGCATTCTTTTGTATCGCCATCATTTGCATGTAAATTAGCAAGACATGTAGAGCGTACACGTTTATGTATGATGATGTTAATCAGTACGCCTATGAATAGTAGTCAAGTTGTAGAATATGTATATAATGACTGCAAGTTGAGAGTATGGAATAAGGAGATGACAGCCAATCTAATATTACTAAGTATGAGTGACTTTGATATAATATTAGGAATGGATTGGCTATCTACAAACCATGCTGTTTTAGATTGTTACGCTAAGACAGTTATGTTTCCTAACCCTACAAGATATGTTGTAAAGTTTAATAAAGATAAATGAAAGGAATAGATATGATTATTACATGATTTCTGATTTAGAAAACCTTCAACATATCAAGGTTTCATTGCGTACGTGGTAGATATGGATAAGGCACATCCGGAGTTGACAGATATCACTGTGGTCAGTGAGTACCCAGATGTTTTTCCCGGATGAATTGCCAGGGTTACCACCAGACAGAGAGATGGAGTTCTGTATAGATCTGGTACCTGGTACGGAGCCTATTTCGAGACCACCTTATCGCATGGCCTTAGTTGAGCTGGAGGAGCTCAAGAGACAGTTACAGGAGCTGTTGGATCGGGGCTTTGCACGACCGAGTGTTTCACCTTGGGGAGCACCGGTTCTGTTTGTGAGGAAGAAGGATGGGAGCCTCCGATTGTGTATAGACTATCGATTGTTGAATAAGGCCACCATCAAGAATAGATACCCCCTTCCACGCATTGACGACTTGCTAGATCAGCTACAGGGAGCACAGGTCTTTTTCAAGATTGACCTAAGGTCTGGGTATCATCAGCTGAAGGTTCGAAGTGGAGATGTACCCAAGATAGCATTTCGTACCCGATATGGCCATTATGAGTTCTTGGTCATGCCATTCGAATTGACGAATGCTCCAACTGCTTTCATGGCTTTGATGAACGATGTGTTCAAGCCATATTTGGACCAGTTTGTTATCGTCTTCATCGATGACATATTAGTGTATTCGAGATCCAAGGAGGAGCATGAGGAGCACCTCAGGATCGTGTTGCGGACGCTACGGGAGCATGAGTTATATGCTAAGCTCAGTAAGTGTGACTTTTGGTTGTCACTGATCTCGTTTTTGGGACATGTTGTATCGAGAGATGGTGTATCAGTTGATCCATCTAAGATAGAGGCTGTAGTTCAGTGGGAACAGCCGAGGACAGTCACCCAGATCAGGAGTTTTCTGGGTTTAGCTGGATACTATCGGAGATTCGTTGAGGGATTTTCGAAGTTGGCTGCTCCACTGACATGTCTTACTCGAAAGAGTGCACCGTTCATATGGAACGAGGATTGTGAGAAGAGCTTTAAGGAGTTGAAGCGTCGATTGACCACCGCTCCGATTCTCACTATCCTTACCAGCTCAGGAGGATTTATAGTGTATACCGATGCTTCGCATCAGGGACTGGGCTGCGTATTGATGCAAGACGGGAAGGTAGTTGCTTATGGATCCAGACAGCTGAAGGATCATGAGAAAAACTATCCGACCCATGATTTGGAACTAGCAGCAGTAGTGTTTGCGTTGAAGGTATGGCGCCACTACTTGTATGGTGAGAAGTTCCAGATATTTACCGACCACAAGAGCCTCAAGTATCTATTCTCGCAGAAGGAGCTGAACATGAGATAGAGAAGATGGCTAGAGCTTCTGAAGGACTATGATTGTGAGATACTTTATCATCCGGGTAAGGCTAACGTTGTAGCCGATGCTTTGAGCAGAAAGAGCCTGGGGATGGTATCGTATATGATGGTTAGGGAACATGATTTGCTAGAGCAGTTTGCTAGCCTCAATTTGGGAGTCGTGCCTTCTGACATGGATATAGGCTATGTGATAGCTAGTTTACGCTTGGAGCCGGACATGTTGGACAGGATCAGAGTGGCTCAGCAGACTGATCCATTTTGTATGGATGTGAGTAGTCAGATGCAGAAGGGCACCGTGACTGATTTTGAGTTGAGTTCTGATGGACTACTAAGGTTCAGAGGCAGATTGTGTGTTCTCGAGGATCCAGGACTCAGGAGATTGATATTGACGAAAGCTCATTCGTCGAGGTATACTTTACATCCGGGGAGTAACAAGATGTATCAGAACCTCCGGAAGGTATACTGGTGGTCAGGTATGAAGAGAGATGTAGCAGACTTCGTGGCAAAGTGTCTCGTATGTCAGCAGGTGAAGGTAGAGCATCAGAAACCTGCAGGATTATTGCAGCCTCTACCTATACCGACATGGAAATGGGAGCATATCACCATGGATTTCGTGATGGGTTTACCGAGGACCCGCAGGAATCACGATGCTATATGGGTGATCGTTGATAGACTGATGAAGTCAGCCCACTTCCTAGCTATGAGAGCGACCGATACTCTGAGTTCATTAGCAGAACTGTACGTACGCGAGGTAGTGAGGTTACACGGTGTACCAGTGAGCATAGTCTCTGATAGGGATTCCCGCTTCACATCCCACTTTTGGGGACATTTTCAGGGAGCCATGGGAACCCAGTTGAGTTTGAGCACCGCTTTCCATCCTCAGACAGATGGTCAGTTAGAGAGGACTATACAGACTCTGGAGGACATGTTGAGAGCATGTATGCTAGACTATCGAGGCTCCTGGGATGACCACCTGCCACTAGCCGAGTTCGCCTACAACAACAGTCATCATTCGAGTATCGGGATGGCACCGTATGAGGCTTTGTATGGCCGTAGATGTCGTTCCCCCATTGGATGGGAAGAAGTGGGTGACCGTAAGATTTTTGCTCCTGACTTGGTTGCGCAAGCATCTGAGGACGTCCGCTTAATAGTAGAGAGACTGAGGACAGCTCAGAGCAGACAGAAGAGTTACGCTGACAGGAGACGTAGGCCACTAGAGTTTGCAGTTGGTGAATCCGTGTTTTTGAGAGTTTCTCCTTTCAAGGGAATAGCGAGATTTGGGAAGAGAGGGAAACTAAATCCTCGCTATATTGGACCCTTTGAGATACTTGATCGAGTGGGAGATAAGGCGTATAGGTTGGCATTGCCACCGGACTTATCAGGTGTCCACAACGTCTTCCACATATCGATGCTTTGGAAGTATCACCCGGATCCGTCACATGTGATTAGTTACGAGCCTTTGGAGCTCCGAGAGGACATGTCATATGTTAAGAGACCGATTCGGATATTGGATAGGAAGGAGAAGGTATTGAGATCGAAGACCATCAGATTAGTGAAGATTCTCTGGCAGCATCATACTTCAGAGGAAGCTACTTGGGAGCTAGAGAGTCTGATGCGAGAGAAGTACCCTCACCTATTTGAGGACTGACTTGGTTCTAATTTGGAGGACCAAATTTTCTGAGTGGGGGAGGATTGTCAGACCCGGATTTTTGTAGCTTATTTCCTTATGATTCCTAAGTGTATGAACACTATGTAATTATAGTTGAATCATAAGAAGAGTATTTACTAACATGCAATCGACAATTTGATAAATTAAAAATGCATGTAAGCTACATAACAGCGAGATAAGGGTTAAGTTAATTCCCGAACGAGTGCAGGGGTAAAACGGTCAAATGACTGACATTCGGTATAATTTCGATAAGAGAATTTCATTAAAAATATGAAATTGAGGAATCTTGATCAAAATCGAGGAAAATATTTAATTCCGAGCCCAATTGATCAAGATATAAATTTATTAGAATTTCTCAGAATTTTTGCCTCGAAAAATGAGCCCAAAAATAGTGGAAAAATATACCGAAAAGGTAAAAGCGGACTGATAAATTCATTTACGGATTAAATGAATTTAATATGATTTTTAGAGATATTTTTGGGATATTTATGGGATATTTATGGGATTTTTATTATTATTTTATAGTAAAATAATAATAAAAATATATTATAAAAAAAAAGAGGGAAATCTGAATTTGGGACGCGGGGAGAGAGAAAAAAATGGAGAGAAACGGAAGCAAGCCGACCCGAGGGAGAAGACCACCGGACGGCGAGCACCGGTCACCCCACGGACAGGCAAGCGGTCGGAAAAGGAAGCCCGACACCGTGCGCACCCATCGGCACCGGTCAAGACCTCCACCGACGCCGGACGCCGGCGAATCGAAGAGGTGAGGCCGCGGAGGAAAAGAAGGAATCCGACGGCCACCGGCGGTGATTGGTCCCGATCGAGCCCAGCCGAGTGTTGCCCCGGCTTAGGCGCGCCGAACTGCGGTGGTGATGCGTCGGGAACCTGCCGGAATACGCCGGCACGGCCAAAGGATGCCTGAACCGGTCGGCGGTTCAGGGGAGAAGGTTCTGTGCTGAACCGGACCGGACCGGTTCAGCCAAGGAGAAAAGGGGAAAAAGAGGAAAAAGAAAGAAAAAGGAAAAGGAAAATTTTTGGGATTTCACCGGACTTCGGGTAAGTCGATACGAGGTCAAAAGTGACCGATTTGATTTCCGATGAATTTATTTAAATTATATTTAATCGAAAATTAACCCGGAGTTAAATATAATAAATTGTGCAGTTCGACGATAAATTCCAAACAGAAGCCCGATCGAACTTCGATTTACGTATCATCGCATATTCTCGGGTAATTAAAGCTCATTTACGACAATTTATGTGATTATTGCGTATTTAAGATTTATTTTACGCATTTCGGATTAAATTTCGTATTTAGTGAATTATAATTGGAATTTTGAATTAAATGTCGTAAATGATATACGAGCTATCTAAAGAGCTTGGAATAAAGCCCAATGGGTATTGATAGGCCCAATGAGTCGATAGACCCTGATGAAGGGAAATAATAAGTGGAAAACGGGCTTAATACGGATTTAGGCCCATTAAAGATTTTTAAGGCCCATTAAGGGAAATTAAACTGTATTAATGTGTAATACAGTAGGAAAATTATAATTTACCTGAGGAATGGTTATTTACAGCTCAGGAGCTTACATCGAGAGCTGATCAGACTGCGGGATTTAGCAGCACCGAGGAAGTGAGGTCACGTGACGTGATCCGAGGTAAGGGACTTTTGCGAGTAGTTAGAGATACCTGCACGTATTTTCAACTGCTTCTGCATTCACTTAAAAACTCTGAGGGTCAGAGAAAGTGAATAATAATTATTGCGACCCGATAGTGGCAATTTACGATTTTGCCCCTAGTTAGTCAAAAAGTCAACTTTTGTGAGAAGTTGCAAAAAACATGAAAAATACTATTGTGAGTGTTTAATTGCTATTAGCATGAAAATAAATAGATGGGCTAATGATTTTAAGGTTGATATGACTTAAGCACACTTTTAAGTGCTGATTTTACTATTTTGTAAACAATCCCTTTTAAATAGCCATCTATCATATTATGTGAGAATGAATCGTGCTAGAGCACAGCTCGCACTGGGATTCATATGTTTTCCACATACATAGTGCTGGATTTTGATACGCACTAGATTTTCATGACATGCATGATAGAGTACTGGAGTTTTACTCGTACTCAGCTTTGAATGATATATGCATGACAGAGTGCTAGAGCGATTGGCTCGTACTCGATTCTTCATGGTTTATACATGACATAGTACTGGGAGCGATTGCTCGTACTTGATTTTGATATTGTGCATAGCATAGTACTGGGAGCTATTGCTCGTACTTGATTTAATACATAAACTATGCATTGACCTAGTTGCTAGAGATTGCTCGCACTAGAGTTGAATTTTATGATGTGAAACAGTGTTTAAGCGGAGCAACGACTGTGAGTCGCACTCAAGACGAACACTGTATGTGATATGTAATACATGTTGAAACCCATGCCTGAGTCCTTGTGTGACTGTGTGTCATAGCTAGAGAGGATATCCGCATGAGGTTGATATAGACGTGGTATATTTATTTCCATGGTTTCGAGGGCTAAAGACCCTAGCTATGATGGTTTCCATGGTTTCGAGGGCTAAAGACCCTGGCTGTGAGGGTCCACGGGTGTACTTTATACCGTGTCTGAGTGGCACGAGGTGTACGCTGTACCGTGTGTTACGTAGCTGGCGGTTGACATTGGACTGACCATCCTCTCGTTACAGCAGTGATGCCCCGCACACTGAGATCTGTGTTGCTTGGGATCACTTTTCGAATATGATCATAATCCAGGATACTATTTACATTTACCACAGAGTCTCACATGATATATCACATTGATTGACTGATTTAAACTGCGGACAGACCTGAGGGATGGGTCGGACTCCGATTTGTGTTGTGAATCATTTGATGCCATATTTATTGTGAGTTAAATATACATGGCATGATTTACATAAAGGCATGATTTATATGCAATGCATTGTTTTGCACTACATGCCTATATTTGAGAAATAAAGCATGATTTCTATACATGGGATTTATTCTGTACAAGTATATATATTATATTTTAAGACATGCTTTTAAAGTGAGTTAAGGAAATAATGTTTTTAAGGCATAGCACTATTTTGAGTAGATAGTGTGGATATCTACTTGCTTGCCTGATTTCCTTACTGAGCGCGTTATGCTCACCCCCCTTTTCTTTACATCTCTCTACAGAGCGTCAGTAGAGCGAGAGCTATCGCGGAAGAGTGTCCCAGAGTCCACTGCTAGTTCCTATCGTTTTGGCAGGTATACTTATTATGTACAGTTGTGTATCTAAACATAGAAACAGCACAGTGATGTATACGTTATATATTATGGGGAATGTAAATGTAATTGTATTAGATTTTATAAAATCTTACATGTATAATAAAAGCAACTACAGTCAGAATTAATATATTGACATGTATGTATGAGAATGGATATTATGGTAAGTGAAGACTCTGACATCGAATCACAGCCCAACCAGTGAAGAGAGGAAAGGTAAGTTAAAAATGCGAAAAATTTATTGTGGTTTTTGGTTAAAGTCAAGGATTGAAACTGGGGTCCTAACAAGCGCTGTGCAGTCGCCCGGGGTCGGGCTGTCTTCACCGGCCCTCGCCTGGGTCTCTAGCTGCCGGTGGCTCGCCGGTGGTCTCCTCGGTTCCTTCTTCTGTTTTTCGTTTCTCTCCTCTTTCTCTCTCCCCGATTTTCCATTTCTGATTCCTTTTTTTGAATTAATTTAATTTTATTTATTATTTAATTTTATTATTATTTTATTCAATATTATATTATTATTTTGCCAAAATATCTAAGATAAATTATTATTTAATTTATTTAATGAATAAATAATTTTTTCGGTATTATTTCGACTTTTCAGTATATTTTTTTTATTATTTTCGGGTTTATTTTCTGAAGTGAAAATCCCGCTTAATTTCGATTAATTCTCCAAAATTCATATCATGATCAATTTAACCCAAAATTTAATTATTTCTTCATTATTGATCAAGATTCTCAAATCCATTATTTTTAATTAAATTTTCTTATCGAATTTATTTCGACTTTCGATCTTTTGACCGTTTTGCCCTTCAAGGTGTTCTGGATTAATTTAACCCGACTTCCATTCATGAATACTCGTTCATTTCGTGTTTTTAAATAAATTCGGGTCTTACATATTACATCCCTTTCAAACACATATCACGGAAAAACACATTTAACAGAAACATGGTTTCGAAAATATGAGAACCTTAGCAGACCGATCAGAATCTTTCTAGATATACAGAACTTCGAAAGCATTGTTGAGTAAATCACATATCAAATAATCAAATCTTAAAACAGAATTCGTTTTGGATGGAGACTAGGCTAGCTCATGTAATTGTCATGCGAAAATAACATATTCATCCTCCGTAGAGGGAAAATCATGAACATGACCATTTTCGCTACCTCACCCTACTTACGAGGCCTTTCTGGTTAGCTGTGTCTTTTGGCTACCTCACCCTACTTAAGAGCTCTTTCTGGTTAGCTGGGCCTTTTCGCTACCTCACCCCACTTAAGAGGTCTTTCTTGTTAGCAGAGCTTTTTCGCTACGTCACCCCACTTAAGAGGTCTTTCTGGTTAGCTTGACCTTTTCGCTACCTCACCCCACTTAAGAGGTCTTTCTGGTTAACTTGACCTTTTGGCTACCTCACCCCACTTAAGAGGTCTTTCTGGCTAGCCTTATCCCAGGTACCAAACATATACACAATGAAGGCGTGCATGACAACATGCTTTGACCGTGTGGCACTTTGCATATATAGGACCCAAGAGGTGCCCCCCATAGTCACACAGACTGTGTGGCACTTTGCTTCCATAGAACCTAAGAGGTGGCCCCTATGATCGCATATCATTAAACATTGCCTTTGTCATAAAATAGAGTTTTCAAAATCTTTCTTGGGCTTCATAAGCCTTGTGAGGGTCTGGGCCTGTAAGGCCCGATTTTTATCGTAAGAGTAAAAAGGGAATGAATAGAAATTTTCGAGTACATTTAAAAAATGCAAAAGGACTGAAATGAAATTCTCGAACACATGAAGGGAAAAACAGTCAAAAGACCGAAAGTCGGTATAAATTCGACAAGAAAATTTAATTAAAAATGTGAAATTGAGAAATCTTGATAAATAAAAAAGAAATAATTAAATTTCGAGTCCAATTGATCAAGATATGAATTTATTTAAAATTTTTAAAATTTTTGCCTCGAAAAACGATCGCGAAAATAATAAAAAATTATACCAAAAAAGTAAAATCGAACTGATAAATTCATTTACGGAATAAATGAATAAAATAATAATTTTATAGATATTTTGGGATTTTAATATTATTTTAATGATTAAAATAATATTTAAAATAAATAATAAAATAAAGTAAAAAAAGGAAATTTTCGCGAAAATCGCGAAATAGGAAAACGGAAGCCGATGCTTCCCTATGCCATCACGATCGGAGGCCAACGGTGAGAAACAGAGGAAGCCATCGACAGCCGAGCCACTGTCGACGTGGGTGGAGGCCGAAGGAGGCAGTGAACAGTGACGAATGGCGGGAAAATCGAGAGAGAAATCGAGGGAATTTCCCGGTGATCGACGCCAATTCGAACCCGGCCACCACCAGTCGAGCGTCCCCCAGGCTCAGGCGGCTCGATTTATGGCAGTACCGATGGGTAGAACGACGGCCAGCGTTGGAAACGGAGGAAGAAAAGAGAAAGTCACCGACGGTGAGGAGAGAAGAGCCGAAACGACCACTTTTTGGTGACCTCGGGG
The DNA here is from genome assembly GCA_033439115.1 of Firmiana major. Classification (NCBI taxonomy): domain Eukaryota; kingdom Viridiplantae; phylum Streptophyta; class Magnoliopsida; order Malvales; family Malvaceae; genus Firmiana; species Firmiana major. Next base: position 45,571,101 of record CM065896.1, on the reverse strand, counting down.
AAAACTGAGACCAGATCCGAGCTGTGGACGACCCCGCGGAGCTGTTGGCGATGAAAATCGGTGGAGAATTGATCGACAAGGCACTGAACTGGTCGAATCGGACTGAATCGATGATCTGAACTGGGTTGAACCGGACAGAACCGGTTCAGCCAAAAAAAAAGAAAATGAAAAAGAAGAAAAAAAAAGGGAAAAAAAGAGAAAAAATTGGAGAAAAATCCCAGTGATGTAATCGAGCTACGGGTAAGTCGGTAAGTGGTCAAACTTGACCGATTTAAATTTCAGAATATTTAATTTAATTAATATCTGACTGAAAGTTTACTCGAAAAAATATTTAATTGTGTAGTTCGACAATTAACATAGAACGAGGACTCGAGTCAACCTCGATTTACGTCCTATCATGGAATCTCGGGTAAGTAACCCTTATTTAGATAATATTGCATCATTATACGTGTTAGAATTTACCGCATAAATTACGGATTTAATTTTCGCATTAAATGAATTATATTCTGGAATGAGAGATAAATTGTCGTAAATAATTAATTGAGCTATCCGAGAGTTTAGAATGAGTCTCAATAAATACTGATGGGCCCAGTGAGCCCAATAGGCCTCGATAATGTAAATAGCAAGTGGAAAACAGGTTTAAGGCCGATTAAGGCCCATTATGGTGCAATCAGGTCCAATATGGGTAAACGGGCCCAATGATTTAAATTAAGCCCAGAAAATTATGAAATACAGTTAATTGTATTGTATTTGACCTGATTAATATGTATCCGCAGTTCTAGAGACTGGATTCGGAGCAAATCAGACTACGTGATGAGTCATCAATGGAAAGGTCAGACTGTACAGAAAAATGAGGTAAGGGAATTGTGTGTGTAGCTAGAGGTAGCTACACGTTTTTTAATAGCTTTTCTGTACACTGAATATGTATGTATACCCTGATTTTGTATAAAGGTCCTAAAAAATGATTTAGAGATTTTAAGGTCTCGAAATAGGAAAAGATTATTTTACCCTTATTGAGGGAAGTTCACCTAAGGATGGTGAAAGCATGACATGCATGAAATGCATGATTTAATAATTTTCTGATTTAAGGGATTTTCGTGGTTTTAAGCAAAGCAAAACGGTAGTTTGGCCATTAATTGCATAAATTTCACAAGATAACACTACGTAGGTGTTATTTATAATTAATTAAAATTTCTTTGGGAAAGTGGGCCAACTATCAAGTTTATATGAAAACAGATAGTACTGGCATATAGCTCGCACTATATCTGCATTTGTGAATGTGCATATATGTGCTTGAGCGGTTGCTCGCACCGATTTGTGTGACATCATATGCATAAAATGTGCTAGAACGGTTGCTCGCACTGATTTTATGATTTGATATGCATGAGAGCTGTTGGAGCCTAGCTCACACTCTGTTTTGACTGTTTTGACGGTTTTGAACTGTTTTGACTTGATATGCATAAAAAGGTGTTGGAGCGATTGCTCGCACTAGTTTTATGATTTGATATGCATAGAAAGGTGCTAGAGCTAAGCTCGCATCCTGTTTTGATATGAAATTTGCATAAACCCAAGCTGGAGTGTAACTCGCACGAGATTTGATTTATTTATGCATAAAGCCATGCTGGAGTGTAACTCGCACGAGATTTGATTTACTGGAGCATTCATTCATGCTGGAGCATTGCTCGCACAAAGTTTTATATGGATTTATAACTCATTCATTTTTAAGTCGTATTGGAGCGTTACTCGTATGCAGATTTTACTGATTTTTATGACATTGTGCTAGAGCTTCGCTCGCACGAGATTTTTTGATATCATGAATATGCATGGAGTCGTGCTAGAGCTTCGCTCGCACAAGGATTTATATGACATGCATATAGCCATGTTGGAGCCTCTTGTAGACTGTGTGTCATAGTGAGATGATATGCTCATATGTGCATACTAAGACAGAGATAATATGGGTGGATAAGACCTATTGCAGGCACCCCTGAATGAGCTTGGGTTCACGGAGTACGTTGTACCGTGTATGTCACGCGGAGTACGCTGTACCGTGGGGATTGTTAGAGTGGAGTGGAGTGGCATTAGCCACGAGGTAGCAAGCCTTGCCCTCACAATCCTGGTGTTATGCTGTTCTGACGGGTAGGATGACCCACCTCCCGTTTCAGGTATGATACCCTGCATACTAGGTACCGTGTTGCCAGGGATCACTAGGTTATGGCCATAGTTCTTGTTGTTACTGATAGTCACCTACTTGTCTCACATGATATAACTTGTGGTCTGATAGACCAGGGTAGACCCGAGGGAGGGGTCAGGCCCCCGATTTTACTATTTTATGATTTTATTATATGTGACCCTGAAATAAGGGTGGTTTTATAGCTGAAGCTTTATAATGAATTTTAATGACTTGTTTTATGAATTTGAGATGTACTTATGAGATGATTGACCTGAAAGGGTTATTTTATACTGCGTTTTTAATAAAATGATTTGAATGCAGTAGCATGATGATGTTTTCCATGCTTTCATTTCAAATTCATGATTTGTCTTACATGACATGAAAGGATGCATGATCTTGATTTACTTCATACTTATTATGATTTAATAATGTCACATAAAATGCCTTTGATGCATGAATTACATGATTTCTATATGCATAAATAGTTTTGATAAACTATGTCATGGATATATGCATGATTTTGTGCTTGAGATTTTAATGAAAAGAAATAGATTTAAGGGCATGGCATTATGAGCATGTAAATAGTAGAGCTATCTACTTACTTGCATAATTGCCTTACTGAGCATGTGGTTTGCTCACCCCCCTTATTTTTCCATCTTTTCAGAGCACTCACAGTAGTTAGTGAGCGACTGAGGACTTGCATCTTGGTATCCGCTGCTTCCCATCGAGAGACAGGTATACACATTTGTATAGTTTTATATCTAAATATGTAATGCACAGTACTATAAACGGATATGATGTCGGGGATATAGGGTTATAAATATCATGATGAATGTATTTAATTTAAGTCAAAAGATAGTAAACTCTGATATGTAAATGTGATTATGGAAATGAAATGGTAAATAGGTGATAGGTAACTAACACCGAATCATAGCCCAACTGTTTGTAGGATGGTCACGATGAGAGAAAGGTAAGAATTAAATAATAAACGAAAAAACGAAAAAATTTACTCTGATTTTTAGGTAATTTGGGTCGTGACAGGTTTAATGGTATTAGAGCCAGGTTGGCCTGATATGAGTCGGTGTTAGTGGTTAAGGAAGTTTACATCCCCATGTACTGTGCATTGTTTAGATACAATTGTATATATCGAGATGGAAGTGCAGCTAAGAATTTGGTTTTGAATGGAAGAATAGACTTATTAACTGATAGTCGCTATGATAGAGGGGCGAGTACACGAGCTCGAGGCCATAGAGGTAGGCCTGAGAGTCGTACTGAGTCGTCACATGAGACTCAAGATGAGATTGACGTGGAGGCTGATGTTGAGCATACCCCACAGAGTTTAACAGAGAGATCAGACAGAGTCCGACAGAGAGATCGGACAGTATTGAGATACGCTTCGTGAGGTTGGAGTGGAGTGTGGAGAATATTTTGCGAGCTAATTGCTCAGAGTATGCATGGGATTTGAGGGCGAGGCGGAGCATTAGTAGAAGTTCGCTCGACCCACCTTAAGTGATAGACATCCAGATTGGACTTGAAAAATAATTCAGATGTATTTCGGTGACAGAATATCCCGAACACTTAAAGGAAATTACAGATAAAATTCTTTACTCTGACCCAGAGGAATAGATTGATTAATGAGTATGAAACTTAGTTTATATTCCTGGGCAGATATGACTCGGATACGATGAATAATGAGAGTCGAAATATCTGAAAGTTCATGGAAGGGCTCAGATTGTCGATTAGAGTTTGATTAGCCCGTTAGATATCACTACCTATGCCGAGGCAGTGCGCACACTACAGTTGTGTGATTAAGATCATGAGTTGCACGCCTCTGAGATTGAGAAAGGTAGTAAGCACCGAAATAGAGACAAAAAGAGAATAGAGAATGACAGAGATATCAAAATGGGAAAAAGGTAGTTTGGTAAAAGATTTGGGCTGATGAGTTATAGGGTAAGATGATTGGTAAAGCCCTAGTGTATCCAATTTCAGCACTTACGAGGGGTATTGTGATTGGAGGACCCCAACCTGCTATGGAACAGTGTAACAGTTTAATAGTGTAGCAGTGTGAACAGTATAAGATATGTGGTAGTTACCACGAAAATAAGATGTTGGACGAGGGTGAGTGTATGTCTTGGACCAGGACACCATTGATATTTCATCGGATGTGGTGGAAGATACCACACTGGTTGTGAATAATGAAATAATTATTTTAATTGATCCTGGTGCCACGCATTTATTCATACCGCCTTCAGTTGCTTATAAGCGAGTGAAAGATGTGAAGCCGTAACCTTAGGGAAGATGATGATAGTTAGATAATTATCACTAACTGAATATGGGCATAGAGATTGTAAGTTGAAAATAGGGGTGAAAACATCACTGAAAAGCATATTGTAAGTTTTAATAAGTAATGAAAGAGTTTTTATAAGTGATATATGAAAGGAGATAAGCTTTGAGATGTGATAGATCCTGCATACGAGATATATTGGAATAAGAGGTGTATGCAAGGTAAGAATATCTTTAATTTATAAAGTAATTTAGATTAAGCGATATGTAGTGAATATGAAGTGCGACCATGTCACGCCCCGAATATGCGGAAAATAGGGCTAATTTAAACTTTTTACTCATTAATTCACAATTAAAGCTGCATTCCTGTGCAGTGTCATACATCATCATAATTATCATGCCTCAGGATCTCATCATGATACAATAAATACGGTATTATACACCTTACTCAATTCCAAGTAAATTAATCCTAATACATCCCATATACTGTTATACATCAAGTGTCTGCAATTACAATAATAGTCTGGGTACATGAAAAGATAAAATATACCTCAAGATACAATATATATGGCCTGGAGCTCGAATCCTCCACTAGCCACTACTCCGTACGTCGCAGGGAGATCCTTTTTCACTTGAAGAACTCTGGGGGGAAAGGAAAACAGGGTGAGCTTCTAAATCGCTCAGTAAAGGGGGTAAGGAACTCATTTCATAAACCAAAATACACATCACACAATGTTTATTTGTATGTGAAACTCATTTGAAAACCATAGCATGAAAATACTCAAAACGATATTCTCATATCTCAAATCATGTAAAAACATGAAGTAAAAGGGCTCACTCTAGAGCAATAACAAAGCATGTGAAAATAACGCGTTAAACGTTTTCTCAAATAACGTGATAAAATCACAGTAAAAATAATGCACGTGGCACAGCCACTAAACACACGTGGCATAGCCACTGTTTTAAATTCTCGCGTGGCATAGCCACAAAACACACGTGGCAAAGCCACTGATTTAAATTCTCGCGTGGCATAGCCACAAAACACATGTGGCAAAGCCACTGATTTAATTTCTCGCGTGGCATAGCCACAGAATAGGGTTTCTCAACGTGGCACAGCCACCAATGGGTATAACGTGGCACAGCCACCAATGGGGTATAACGTGGCACAGCCACCAATGGGGTTTCTCAACGTGGCACAGCCACTGAATGGGTTATTCTCACGTTACCAGAACGGAGAAGAAATCGGGCTTACATGCTACCAGAGCAATGCCCGGTGTGTACTCACAACTACACACCTAAGTCTTATCACATAAGACTGGTTTGCCTTCACGTAGAACTCGTAATGGTTTTTCTCTCATAAAACCCATTTGAAAATCACTTTGTACTCAACACAAAACGTAATAAAACCGAGTTCCAACCGGCAAAGCACACGCACACATTTCTCAAATCTCAATATCGCCTTAACGTAGAGCCCAGTTATAAACTCATAAAAACATTGGGCCCCAACCGGCTATAAAATCGTGTGCAATTAAATCTCAACACAAAACCCAACATGCTTGTTTTATAAACCACAATTCATGCTAAAATAGTTTGCAATTCACATACACAAATGGTTTAGATTTTCCCTTACCTCTTTGCACCTCGTATAGTGCAATCGTTTCCCCCGTATCACGGACTAGCCTCGTATTCCACTCTGGAACTCCCGAGCTGTCCAAACGATGTTAAAACATCAATACTCAATTATCGCATCAACCTAAATTCTCAAAATCGAGCATAATTGCTCATAACACCTCAAATCTCTTGATTCTCGTAACTCAACCCTAAACTACAACCTCATTCCCAATATCTCAACGTCCTACATTCCTCATGCCAATTATCTAGGCTAATTCTCCACATTGTCTATATTTCCATTTATAGCTCAAAATTCCTAAAATTATCAAAATCGCTAAATATCATTATCACTCTAACCACATTGAAATTTCATTAATCCCTAATCATTTCTCAGCTATTTCAACACAATGACAACTACCAATATCATCAAAATCAGCTCAAATATCAAGATCGAGGTTTAGAAATTACCCAAAGCTTGTGAGATGCACAACTCACGCCTCGATCCGATTCGTCCTTCGATTTCCAAGTATGTTGTTCTCCCTTTGATGAGGAACAACTTTCCTTCTTACCACAACAGCTGATTCGGCCGGAAATGGGTGATTTGGATGAGTGAGAAAGTTAGGTTTTCGGTGGAAATGGGTTCGAAAGAGAGAGAAAGTGAGTTTGCAGGAGAAAAACAAGGGTCCCTTATATAGACTGGAGGTAGGAGATCGATCTGTCTCTTGATGAGATCGATCTGCGTTTGAAATTTGGGGACGATCTGGGCAATTTTATGCCTAGGAGATCGATCTGTCGAGGGGTGAGATCGATCTCTTTATGGCTTTATGAGATCGATCTGCTCCTAAGGAGATCGATCTTCTCCCAAACAGAACCATTTGGAGATCGATCTCTTCCTCATGAGATCGATCCTTTCTCAAACAGAATAATTTGGAGATCGATCTCTTCCATTGGAGATCGATCTGCTCCTCAAATTCTTCCTTCCTCGTCATTTTTAACTCACCAGATCGATCTCTCCTTCTCCCAGATCGATCTGTCCTCATACTTCATGCTTATTTTACACACTTAACATATAAATCTCCAATTATAATTCCCACAATTTACTTAGCTCAATAAATTACACTTCAAATTATTATTACATCAATAAAATATGTCTGAAATTCTCAGATCTCACAGACCAAGGATAAGCGGAGGATATATCCATAACTAGTCTATGTGGTCAAGTCTGAGGGTTAATAAAAGTATTTCAAAATATCTCCCCGCTTGAAGACTTGACAACGTTTAGAAGCGCACACATAACCTATAAATTGAAATCGACAATCGTAATATATAAATTTAAAATTGGGTATCTTTATTGTTAGAATTCGATTAATCATGAAGGTTTAAAAATTAAAATTTTATAAAAGCCGTTAATATAAAAAAAGGAAATGACGTGGGTTAGTATCTTGAACGGAAGCGATTTTGAAATGACGATTTACGTTTATGCGTACATAGGTCAATGATATGAGTGATTGAAATATTGAGTGGAACTCAGCTACGATGAGGTATTTAAACCTTACTTGGACCGAATGGTTGTCGTCTTGAGCGATGATATTTTGATGTATTTGAAGTCCAGGGAAGAGCATGAATAGCAACAGGAAACTGCCTTACAGATGAGGTGTAAGAGTTTCTCAAAATGGGCTGCTCAGTTGACAATTATCGTTCAAAAAAAGATTTCATACGAGTGAGATTATAAATATGAAAGTAGCTTCGGTGAATTTTGGTATATTGAAGTAATGAACTGACCACTGTAATTATTCTCACCATAACCAACAGCTCAAGAGGTTTCAGTGTGTATGGATACCTCAAAATAAGGATTGGGCTGTGTATTGATGTAAAATGGGAAGATAGTCGTTTATGGATCCAGATAGTTCAAAGACCATGAGAGAAACTATCTGAACCATGATTTAGAGTTGGCAGCCGTAGCGTTTACACTGAAAGTATGGTGCCACCACTTATACGGTAAAAAATTTTGGATATGCACTGATTATAAAAGCCCTAAGCATCTGTTTTCACAAAAAGAGTAGAATATGATAATCAAGAGGGTTGAGCTTCTAAGGTATTATGATTGTAAAAATTGTACCACTCAGGAAATGCTAATGTAATGGCTGATGCCTTGAGCAGAAAGAGCCTCGGGATGGTATCACATATGATGGTTAGGGAGCGTGAGTTGCTAGAGCAGTTGTGAGCCTCAGTAGTGATGTGATCCCTTCTGATGATGACGTTGATTTTGTAACAGCTAGCCTGAGGTTAGAACCGAATTTGAGTGACCGAATTTTCCAGGCTTAGTGTGATGATCGGCATGGTGTCGATAGTGTGTGTCAGATTCAGAAGGGTATAGTGACAGAGTTCATCGTGAGTGATGATGACTTACAGAGGTTCAGAGACAGTATAAGTGCTCCCCAGGACCACAATTGATAAGATAGTGTTATTGATAGAAGCTCACTCTTCGGGATATACAATGCATCCGGGAAATAATAAATATATCAAAATCTCTAAAAAGGGTATTGGTGGTCAGATATGAAAAGTGATATTGTAGAGTTATAGCAAAGTGTCTCGTATGTCAGCAGATTAAGATAGAGTACTAGAAGTCTGCAGGATTATTGCAGCCTCTACCTATATTGACATGAAAAAGAGAACAAGTTACCATGAATTTCGTGATGGGTTACAGAGGACCCGGAGGAATCACGAGACTATCTGGGTGATAGTCGATAGATTGATTTAGTCTACCCATATTCTGGTTATGAAATCCCCAGATACTCAGAGTGTGTAGGTGGATTTTTGTGTACAGAAAGATTGTGGAACATTATGTAGCGTTCCAGGGAGTATGATATCAGATAGGGATTCCCGTTTCACTTCCCATTTTTGGGAATATTTTTTAGGAAGCTATGGGAACCCGATTGAGTGTTAGCACAGCTTTTCATCCTCAAACAGATGGTCAGTCAGAGAGGATTGTACAGGTTCAGGAGGATATGGTGAGAACGTGTGCCATTGATTTTATAAGCTCCTGGGATGATCAGTTGTCACTAATCGAATTTGCCAATAATGATAGTTGTCACTTGAGTATCGAGATGACTTTATATGAGGCATTGTATGGCCGTAGGGATTGTTCCATAATTTGGATAAGAAGAAATGGGTGACAGATAGAGAATTGTTCCTGAATTAGTAAGATAAACCTTTGAGGATGTTCAGTTGATTTGTGAGAGATTAAGAACACCTCAGAGCAGACAGAAAGACTATGCTGACAAGAGACAGAAAACCATTGGAATTCACCGAGGGTGAATTAGTATTGTTGGTAGTTATTTGTCATAAGGACATAACGAGATTCGGAAGAAGGCAAATTGAGTTTCGTTAGATTGAATCTTTTGAGATTGGACAAAAGTGGGAGATAAGGCTTATAGGTTGGCATTACCACCTGAATTAGCAAGCATCCACAATGTGTCCCATCTTTTAATACTTCGAAAATACTATCGGATCCAGCATATGTGATCGAATATGAGCTCCAACAGCTTAGCTCAATGAAAGTGTAACGTATGTTGGAAAAAAAAATCGATTCGGGTATCGGACGGAAGGAGAAAGTGTTGAGGTTTAAGATGATCTCCCTAGTTAAGTATGTTGGTAGTATTACACTCCGAAAAAAGTCCTATGAAAATTAAAGAGTATGATGCGATAGACGTACCGAAGTAGTGTATGGACCCATTTGACTTGGTTCTAATTTGGAGGACCAAATTTCTTAAGTGGGGGAGATTATAAGACCCGATTTTTATTGTAAGAGCAAAAAGGGAATGAATAGAAATTTTTGAGTGCATTTAAAAAATGCAAAAGGACTGAAATGGAATTCTCGAACACATGAAGGGCAAAACGATCAAAAGACCGAAAGTCGGTATAAATTCGACAAGAAAATTTAATTAAAAATATGAAATTGAGAAATCTTGATCAATAACGAAAGTCCAATTGATCAAGATATGAATTTATTTAATATTTTTGAAAGTTTCACCTCGAAAAACGATCCCAAAAATAATCAAAAATTATACCGAAAAGGTAAAATCGAACTGATAAATTCATTTACGGAATAAATGAATAAAATAATAATTTTTTTAGATAATTTGGGATTTAAATATTATTTTAATGATTAAAAAAATATGAAAAATAAATAATAAAATAAAGTAAAAAAACAAGAAATTTTTACGAAAATCACGAAATAGGAAAACGGAAGCCGAAGCTTCCCTCTGCCATCACGATCGGAGGCCGGCGGCGAGAACCAGAGGAAGCCATTGACAGTCGAGCCACTGTCGATGTGGGTGAAGGCCTAAGGAGGCGGTGAACGGCGACGAATGGTGGGAAAATCGAGAGAGAAACCGATGGAGTTTCCCAGCGATCGGCGTCGATTCGAGCCTGGCCACCACCAGCCGAGCGTCCCCCAGGAGCAGGCGGCTCAATTTGTGGTAGTACCGGTGGGTAGAATGGCAGCCAGCGCCAGAAACGGAGGAAGAAAAGAGAAAGCCACTGACGACGAGGATAGAAGAGCCGAACCAGCCAATTTTCGACGACCTCGAGGAGAACTGAGACAAGATCCGAGCTGTGGATGACCCCGCAGAGCTGCTGGTGGTGGAAATTGGCGGAGAACCGATCAAACCGGATTGAACAGATGGTCTGAACAGGGTTGAACCGGACCAAACCGATTCAGCCAAAAAAAGAGAAAGAAAAAGAAGAAAAAAAGGGAAAACGAAAAAGAGGAAAAATTGGAGAAAAATCCCAGTGATGTAATCGGGTAAGTCGGTAAGCGGTCAAAATTGACTGATTTAAATTTCAGAATATTTAATTTAATTAATATCCGACTGAAAGTTTACCAGAAAAAATATTTTGTGTAGTTCGACAATTGACGTAGAACGAGGACTCGAGTTAGCCTCGATTTACGTACTATCATGGAATCTCAGGTAAGTAACCCTTATTTATGATAATATTGCATCGTTATACGTGTTAGAATTTATCGCATAAATTACAGATTTAATTTTCGCATTAAATGAATTATATTATGGAATTAGAGATAAATTGTCGTAAATAATTAATTGAGCTATCCGAGAGTTTAGATTGAGGCTCAATAAATACTGATGGGCCCAGTAAGCCCAATAGGCCTCCATAATGTAAATAGCAAGTGAAAAATGGGCTTAAGGTCGATTAAGGCCCATTATGATGCAATCGGGCCCAATATGGGTAAACGGGCCCAATAATTTAAATTAAGCCTAGAAAATAATGAAATACAGTTAATTTTATTGTATTTTAACTTGATGAATATGTATCTGTAGTTTCGGAGATTGGATTCGGAGCAAATCGGACTGCGTGATGAGTCATCAATGGAAAGGTTAGATTGTACAAAAAAATGAGGTAAGGGAATTGTGTGAGTAGCTAGAGGTAGCTACGTGTATTTTAATAGCTTTTCTGTACACTGAATATGTATGTATACTCTGATTTTGTATAAAGGTCCTAAAAAATGGTTTAGAGATTTTAAGGACTCAAAATAGGAAAAGACTATTTTACCCCTATTGAGGGAAGTTGACCTTAGGATGGTGAAAGCATGACATGCATGAAATGTATGATTTAAGAATTTTCTGATTTAAGGGATTTTCGTGGTTTTAAGCAAAGCAAAACGGTAGTTTGGCCATTAATTGCATAAATTTCACAAGATAACACTATGTAGGTGTTATTTATAATTAATTGAAATTTCTTTGGGAAAGTGGACTAACATCAATTTTATATGGAAACAGATAGTGCTGGCATATAGCTCGCACTATATCTGCGTTTGTGAATGTGCATAAATGTGCTTGAGCGGTTGCTCGCACCGATTTGTATGACATCATATGCATAAAATGTGCTAGAGCGGTTGCTCGCACTAATTTTATGATTTGATATGCATGAGAGCTGCTGGAGCCTAGCTCGTACTCTGTTTTGACTGTTTTGACGATTTTGAACTGTTTTGACTTGATATGCATAAAAAGGTGCTGGAGCGATTGCTCGCACTACTTTTATGATTTGATATGCATAAAAAGGTGTTGGAGCTTAGCTCGCATCTTGTTTTGATATGAAATTTGCATAAAGTCGTGCTGGAGTGTAACTCGCACGAGATTTGATTTACTGGAGCATTCATTCGTGCTGGAGCATCGCTCGTACAAAGTTTTATATGGATTTATAACTCATTCATTTTTAAGTCATACTGGAGTGTTACTTGTACTCAGATTTTACTGATTTTTATGACACCGTGCTAGAGCTTCGCTCACACAAGGATTTATATGACATGCATATAGCCGTGTTGGAGCCTCCTGTAGACTGTGTGTCACAGTGAGATGATATGCTCACACGTGCATACTAAGACAGAGATGATATGGGTGGATAAGACCTATTGCAGGCACCCGTGATTGAGCTTGGGTTCACGGAGTATGTTGTACCGTGTATGTCACGCGGAGTACGCTATACCGTGGGGATTGTTGGAGTGGAGTGACATTAGCCACGAGACAGTAAGCCTTGCCCTCGTAATCCTGGTGTTATGCTGCTCTGACGGGTAGGACGACCCACCTCCCGTTTCAGGTGTGATACCCCACACACTAGGTACCGTGTTGCAAGGGATCACTAGGTTATAGCCATAGTCCTTGTTGTTACTGATAGTCACCTACTTGTCTCACTTGATATAACTTGTGGTCTGATAGACCAGGGTAGACCCGAGGGAGGGGTCAGGCCCCCGATTTTACGATTTTATGATTTTATAATATGTGACCCTGAAAGAAGGGTGGTTTTATAACCGAAGCTTTATAATGAATTTTAATGACTTGTTTTATGAATTTGAGATGTACTTATGAGATGATTGACCCGGAAGGGTTATTTTATACTGCATTTTTAATAAAATGATTTGAATGCAGTAGCATGATGATGTTTTCCATGCTTTCATTTCAAATTCATGATTTGTCTTACATGATATGAAAGAATGCATGATCTTGATTTACGTCATGCTTATTATGATTTAATAATGTCACATAAAATGCCTTTGATGCATGAATTACATGATTTCTATATGCACAAATAGTTTTGATAAACTATGTCATGGATATATGCATGATTTTGTGCTTGAGATTTTTAATGAAAAGAAATGGATTTAAGGGCATGACATTATGAGCATGTAGATAGTGGAGCTATCTACTTACTTGCATAATTGCCTCACTGAGCTGTGGTTTACTCACCCCCCTTATTTTTTCATCTTTTCAGAGCACTCACAGTAGTTAGTGAGCGGCTGAGGACTTGCATCTCGGTATCCGCTGCTTCCGATCGAGAGACAGGTATACACATTTGTATAGTTTTGTATCTAAATATGTAATGCACAGTACTGTAAACGGATATGATGTCGGGGATGTAGGGTTATAAATACCATGATGAATGTATTTAATTTAAGTTAAAAGATAGTAAACTCTGATATGTGAATGTGATTATGGAAATGAAATGGTAAATAGGTGATAGGTAACTAACACCGAATCATAGCCCAACTGTTTGTAGGATGGTCACGATGAGAGAAAGGTAAGAATTAAATAATAAACAGAAAAGCGAAAAAATTTACTCTGATTTTTAGGTAATTTGGGTCGTGACAGGGCCTTTTGGACTACCTCACCCCACTTAAGAGGTCTTTTTAGTTAGTCTCATCGCAAGTGGGCCTCACTCACATTAAAAATTCATAAACCGAATTTCAAATCAACTCTCTTTTGCGGTTGAAAACTCTTTCATAATACAGAGAAACTGTGTTCATATAACAGATTTCATATCTCGTAAAACATGTAACAATTTCATGCATAAGTCAAAATCACATCATTTCGTTCAAGAAACAAAATCCGAAAACATGCTCACAGATTTGAAGACATGCTAAAAAACTCATGCCTTTAAATTCATAAACCTTTCTTTCAGTTTCAGAAACATGGCAAGATAAGGCTGGGGCTCAATAAAAGTTGGGCTTGGTTTTGTTTAAACGTTAACTTGGACTAAAGAACGAACGCTTGGTATAAATTCTAATCATTTACTAAAATATTGCGTAACTCGAATATTTTCAAAAATTTAAGTTGAGGGAAAGGAGGATACTATTACCATTTTAAATTACACCCCTTACCTCGATTTATAGGGAGCTCAAGGTTCGAGTAGTGACGCCTCCAAGTGTCTCCCTCTTTTCCTTCTACGATTTTCCTACACCGAATTTGATATTCTTAGTATCCTTATTTAAATCGAATAGCTTACAATGCTTCAAAATCAACATCTTATTAGCCTAAGGAAAATACTTCTGGAATTTAAATTCTAGCTCCTTAAGTTCGTATTAAACTATACATATTCAATATTTGGAACTCATCAATTTTCTCTTTTCTTCCAATTCCATCATATTTTCGAAAATTTAATCCTACTACAAAGTCTTTAGCTACATTCCTAATTAAATTGTCATTTTTCTCCTATCATCTTATACGTTTCCTACCTGCTCATGCTTGTGTGTTCATATTATTATTCTGATGGCTGGCCTTAACCCAGCTAAAAACCTCTCAGTACGATGCTCTTCATTCAGGAATGTCATGGGGTCATACCTCATCAGTATAGTAAACTTACTCTCATACTCATCCACGGTCATACTGCCCTGTACTAAATTCAAAAAGTTCGTCCGTAACTTCTGCTGGGTAGCTCGTGGAATATACTGATCTCTGAAGGCTGTTAAGAATGCATCCCAACTAATCACCGGATGTTGAGCAGTCAGAAGGACCTTGGTGCATCCCCACCAATATTTCGCTTGGCCCTTTAGCATGTACGTGGCCATAGAGACCTTCTCTACATCAAAACACCCCAGAAAATCAAAGATCTTTTCGAGGTATACTAGCCACTCTTCAGCCTCTACTGGATTCTTAACTCCCCTGAATGATGGAGGCTTCATCTTTAGGAAATCCCTCATTCTACCAATATTCCTCTCCTCAGTCTGAATCTGTATGAGCGGCTGAGGTGCCAAATGTATCGGGGGAACTTATGTAGGAGGAGGTTGCACTTGTGGAGGAGTTGGCACCGGAGTCGGGATCGGTGCTGTGCCAGCTGAATTAGAAGCATTTTCCCCTAAGTGTTGGGTAACAATGGCAGCAATCGATTCCAATCCACGTTCGAGACGCTGCTCCAACCGCTGTTTAAACTGAGCCATACGAGTATTGGGGCTCTCTGGTTAGGTGGAGGAGATGGAGGTGGCTGAGCTCGCCTCCATGGGCGTCCTCGTTTTCCTCTCATGATACAAGTGATCTACTACCTGCGCATAAGCCAAGATCAAATCTTAACTTCTTTAGGTATACATTGCCTACAACCAAACAAGCACAGACATTTGTGATGTAATTTTATCCTTAATAACGACACTGACAGTACTGACAGCTTTTGCTTTGATACCACTTAAACTGTAACGACCATTGACCTTAAAAATTCAGAGGAAATTTTTTTTGAAGTTTTAAATTTCTACTTATTCCTTCATTCACTTAGACTGCATTCCTGCTCAGTGTCATTTTTTTTATCTTACATATTCACCGATAATTATACTTAAGTTAAATTTTACATCTAAATGGCCGATAGAAATTTCGGCAGCATAATGGCTTATATATAAGCCTACCCACCTGCAAATCAAACGCTCTAACAATCCTAGATATCCACAACTATCAAACATTCTCCCCAAATTCGTATCATCAAGCCAACATGTATCCGTTCCCACTAAGATTAATACTCTACGATTAATTCTCAAAAGAGATATTCTTTACGTTTGTTTTCTTACAAATTACATCCCAATAAAATATTTTCACTATATGTCTGTGCTTACAAAATGCGTCTGGTAAAGGAATGCATTTTGTATACCTCTGCGTGTACAAAAAGTAGCTTAGGGTAGATCTTTCCACCAACCTACGTCGCGTACGCGGCAGGTAGCATCTGTAGATCACTGCAAATAATCTGAAAGGTAGAGGGGTGAGCTTTTGGGAAAAAGCCCAGTAAGAAACGCATTTAAAATGATCATAGTGTTTAAAACATACATAGTACATACATTATTTTGACATGATTGATTAGCCGTGTTAGGAGCTTCGGGTAGACAAGAGGTCGTACCGATTAAATGGGCTTACACGTGTGTTTTGAGATGTGGCGTAATATGATGTGTTCATTGGGTCCATGGAGTACGTTGTACCGTGCATGTAGCATGGAGTACGTTGTACCGTGTTGAGATTGTGATGTGCCGTCTTCGAACGAGATCTACTATGGATCGACAGACTGGATTTGACCCACCTCCCGTGTGGAAGTAGATAGTGGTGATATCCCGCACACCTGATTCGTGTAGCCGGTATCACAGGTTATGGCCATAGACCTAGAGGTTATTACCTTTTATTGAATTGCCTATCTCACATGTCTATTGCTTTGAGAATAAATCTATGTTTTGAAATGATTTGTAGGTCAGGACAGTCCGAGGGAGGGGCTGAGACCTGATAAGTGTTGAATTATTTTGAGATATCGATTGTTAATGGTTTAAAGTGCACTAAAGCATGATGGTTAATGCCATGCTTTATTGTGAAAAATGCATGATGGTTAATGTCATGGTTATTTGAGAAAATGCATGATGGTTAATGCCATGCTTATTTGAGAAAACGCATGATAGTTAATGCCCTGCTTTATTATGAATTATGCATGATGATTTATACCATGCTTTGAATTGAATTGTGCACTGGATTTTAATAGCATGAATGCTTTACATACCATTAACACAATCATACACTCATGTTTTGAGATAAAATGATGAACTAAATGCTTTTGAGCATGGCATCACGATCACGTAGATAGTGCAGTATCTACCTGTTCGCATGATTGCCTTACTGAGCTTGTGGTTTGCTCACCCCCTTATTTTCCCCTCTCTACAGAGTGTTGAGTATAGATTGAGCGTGACTGGAGGCGTTCGCTTTTGGTAATCCATTGTATCCCATCGCGTAAGGTATACACACTGTTATAATTTTGTATCTAAACTTACGATAGCACAGTAGCATTTTGTATGTAACTATTGGGGATGTAAAATAATGTAAACACATGTAACAACTCTGATATATATACATTTATACAAGTGTTTACTCATAAATAATATACAAATTGAATTGGTATGGTAGAGTGAGTTAGACGTCGACACACAGCCTAACTATTGAGGAGAGTTGCTGTTCACGATTGAGGTAAGGACAAATAATAAATGATGCATGAAAATGAGAAAAATTTGTACGTATCTTAGTAAGTTGAGGGTCATGACAGAAGTTGGTATCAGAGCAGATTTGGTCTGACGTGTGTCATGTCTAAAATACTTAATAAGTTTAAAAATTACATCCCCATGTTATTGTGCTTGTTTAGATACAATTGTGTGTGAGTCGATGGGTTGATTAAGTAATTGGTTGTGAATGTAAGGAATTGAGTAATTATGTCTAATACCAGTCGCAGTAGAGGGGTGAGGGCGTAAGTTAGAGGCCGTAGAGGTAGGCTTGGGGGTCGTGTTGAGCCAGAAACACACGAGGTTCAGGATGATATTGAAGTGGAGGCTGAGGTTGAGCACGCTCCACAGGGTCCAGAGGAGAGGCCCGAGAGTTTTGAGGCTCGTTTCGCGAGGTTTGAGCGGAGCATTTAGATGATATTGGAGTTGGTCACCCAATCCTTACCTGGAGTTGGTGGTAGACAGAGTCCCGCTACACAGGGTGATGCCGAGCAGGCGGCAGCTCCTGAGGCGCGAGCAAGGCCAGCCTAAAGACCTCAGACTACAGATACCCGACCCACACAGGATGTGCCTATGCCAGTTGTTACGCCAGGCAGTAGAGGTTGGGGATATGGATGCGATTTGGATAGACTGTTGCAATTTCAGAAGTTTAGACCACCGTCTTTTAGCGGAGTTAAAGACCCAGTAGCTGTAGAGGATTGGATCAATGAGATCGAGAAATTATATGGGTTCTTTGAGTGCACTACTACCAAGATGGTAGCGTTTGTCGCTTTTATGCTGAAGGGGTCAGCAGAACATTGGTGGAAATCCACCTGGCCTATTTTGAGAGCCCGACTTACTGAGATCAGCTGGGATATATTTTTGGAAGCTTTTCAGAGACAGTATTTTTCGGATACCGCACAGCGGAAGATGAAAATGGCATTTTTAGGACTGACCCAAGGGAGTCGGACTATAGATGAGTACGAGACGACCTTTATCTCCCTGGGCAGGTATGATCCCAACACTATGAGTAATGAGGTCGAGAAGATTTAGAAATTTATGGATGGATTGAGACCGACCATCAAGTCTAGACTGGTTCCCCTGGATATACCGACCTACGAGGATGCAGTGCGCAGGGCGCATTTGTGTGAGCAAGATGTTGACAGAATCATCTCAGAGTTTGGGAAGGTTAGTAAGACGAGGGACAAAGATAAGAAAAGACCAGTTATGGATAGAGGCTTCAGTTATAAGGGAAGCAAGAGATTTTTTTGAAAGAGGTCGAGGATCGAAGAGATCCGAGAGAGGACAGTTAATACTCCAATGTATCCGACCATTGCTCCAGCTAAGGGAATTATGATTGGAGGGTCACGGCCTACTACGAAGCAGTGTAGCAAGTGCGGTAGGTACCATGGAACTCGACCATGCTATGGACCTCGGGTAGTATGCTCCAGATGTGGGAAGCCAAGGCACATAATCAGAGATTGCCCAGAGATGACAAAGAGAGCCCCACAGAAGGGCAAGGAGCCAGAGATAGCTCTAGTTAGGATAATTACCCCGAGGAGGAAGGCTATAGCTGAGGAAAAAGGGAAACAGGCAGTGGGTGTGAGCAGAGGACGAGTGCACGCACTGGACCAGGACACTGCAAATCAATCTTAGGATGTGGTAAAAGGTACCATCCAAATCTTTGATTTGGAAGCTTATGTACTGTTTGATCCTGGTGCCACGCATTTCTTTATTTCGCCATCCTTTGCATGTAAATTGTTGAAGCATGTAAAACCCACACTGCTTGATAAGATGTTGTTGATATCTACCCCAATGAATGATAGTCAGTTGACTGAGCATGTATATAGAGATGGTAAGATGAGGATATGAGGTAAAGAAATGGCAGTCGATTTAATTTTATTATACATGAGTGATTTTGATGTGATCCTAGGGATGGATTAGCTGGCTGCAAATCATGTTGTTATGGATTGTCATGCAAAAACCTTGATGTTTTCAGGATTAGACAATCTTATTGTAAATTTTGATGAAAGGAAATGAAACGACATGATCTTTATAAATGAAAAGAATATGATCTCAATTTATGATATTTGAAAGATAAATCTGTTTATCAATCATGTGTGTGAATATGATGATTTATGATTACTAATGCTGGAAAGAATAATGTGAAGGGTTCATCGCTTATGTGATTGAGACGGATAAGGCACATCCGAAATTGGGAGACATACCAGTGGTTAAGGAGTTTCCAGATGTCTTTTCGGATGAGTTACTAGGGTTACCTCCAGATAGGGAGATGGAGTTTGGTATAGACTTGGCACCTGGTACAGTGCCGATATCCAAGCCATCGTACAGAATGGCTCAAGTTGAGTTGGGGGAGTTAAGGAAACAGTTACAGGAGTTGCTGGAGAAGGGGTTCATCAGACCGAGCGTCTCACTTTAGGGAGCACCGGTTCTGTTTGTAAGGAAGAAGGATGGAAGCCTTCGACTGTGTATAGATTACCGGTTGTTGAATAAAGCCACAATCAAGAACAAGTATCCCCTTCCACACATCGATGACTTGTTGGATCATCTTAAGGGAGCACAGGTCTTTTCCAAGATAGATATGAGATCAGGGAACCATCACTTGAAGATACGAGGTGGAGATGTATCCAAGACAGTTTTTCGCACCCGGTATGGACATTATGAGTTTATGGTTATGCCATTCGGGCTGACGAATGCTCCCGCAGCTTTTATGTCGTTGATGAACGAGGTATTCCACCAGTATTTGGATCAATTTATGATTGTGTTTATTGATGATATACTGGTGTACTCAAGGTCTAGTGAGGAGCATGAAAGGCATTTAAGGATAGTGCTACAGACCCTCCGAGAGAAGAAGTTGTACGCTAAACTCAGCAAGTGTGACTTTTGGTTGGAACAGATCTCTTTTCTGGGTCACATAGTATCAAAGGATAGAGTATCAGTGGATCCATCTAGATTGAGGCCGTAGTTTAGTGGCAGAGACCCCAAACAGTGACAGAGATTAGGAGTTTCCTGGGTTTAGCTGGGTATTACCAAAGGTTTGTAGAGGGATTTTCAAGATTAGCTACTCCATTAACACGTCTCACGAGGATAAATATAGAGTTTGTGTGGGACGATAAGTGTGAGGAAAGCTTTGAGGAGTTGAAAAGGAGATTAACTACAGCTCAGGAGGTTTTTTGGTGTATACGGATGCTTCACACCAAGGACTGGGCTGTGTATTACTGCAGGATAGGAGGGTAGTAGCCTATGGATCTAGACAATTAAAGGATCATGAGAGGAACTACCCCGACCCATGATTTGGAGTTGGCGGCTATAGTGTTTGCATTGAAAATATGGCGCCACCACCTTTATAGAGAGAAATTTCAAGTGTTTACGGATCACAAGAGCCTTAAATACCTGTTCTCACCGAAAGAGTTGAACATGAGACAGAAGAGATGGCTCGAGCTCTTAAAGGATTATGATTGTGAGATCCTGTACCACCCGGGTAAAGTAAATGTGGTTGCTGATGTATTGAGTAGGAAACATCTCGAGATGGTGTCATTCATGATGGTCAAGGAACACGAGCTGTTAGAACAGTTCACGAAGCTCAGTTTGGATATGACCCCACCTGACGCTGATAGTAGATTTATGATAGCTAGCCTGCAGTTGGAACCGGATCTGGTAGATCGAATCTGATAGGCTTAGCGAGTTGATCAGTAGTGTAGTGATATTGTCAGGCAGATACAAAGGGGTACAGACATGGACTTTGGGTTGAGTTCAGATAGGTTGTTGAGGTTCAGAGGTAGAATATGTGTTCTTGACAATGCAGAGATCAAAAGGTTGATCTTGACAGAGGCTCACTCATCGAGGTATACAATACATCCAGGAAGTACCAAGATGTATCAAAACCTTCGACAGGTTTATTGGTGGTCTGGGATGAAAAAGCACATTGCTGAATATGTTGTTAACTGTCTCGTTTGTCAACAGGTAAAGGTAGAGCATCGGAAGCTTGCAAGGTTATTGCAGCCTCTACCGATATCGACTTGGAAGTGGGAGCATGTCACCATGGATTTTGTGATGGGATTGACGAGGACCCAGAGAGGTCATGATGCCATATGGGTGATTGTGGATCGATTGACGAAATCAGCCCATTTTCTAGCTATGAGAGCTACTGATACTCTGAGCCAGTTAGTGAACCTATATGTGCACGAGATAGTGAGGCTACATGGAATTCCAGTGAGCGTTGTTCCAGTGAGGATTATGATTGTGAGATCCTGTACCACCCGGGTAAAGCAAATGTGGTTGCTGATGTATTGAGTAGGAAACATCTCGAGATGGTGTCATTCATGACGGTCAAGGAACACGAGCTGTTAGAACAGTTCACAAACCTCAGTTTGGATATGACCCCGCCTGACGCTGATAGTAGATTTATGATAGCTAGCCTGCTGTTGGAACTGGATCTGGTAGATCGAATCTGATAGGCTCAGCGAGTTGATCAGTAGTGCAGTGATATTGTCAGGCAGATACAAAGGGGTACAGACATGGACTTTGGGTTGAGTTCAGATGGGTTGTTGAGGTTCAGAGGTAGAATATGTGTTCCTGACAATGCAGAGATCAAAAAGTTGATCTTGACAGAGGCTCACTCATCGAGGTATACAATACATCCAGGAAGTACTAAGATGTATCAAAACCTTCGAAAGGTTTATATGTGGTCTGGGATGAAAAAGCACATTGTTGAATATGTTACTAACTGTCTCGTTTGTCAACAGGTAAAGGTAGAACATCAGAAGCTTGCAAGGTTATTGCAGCCTCTACCGATATCGACTTGGAAGTGGGAGCATGTCACCATGGATTTTGTGATGGGATTGGCGAGGACCCAGAGAGGTCATGATGCCATATGGGTGATTGTGGATCGATTAACGAAATTAGCCCATTTTCTAGCTATGAGAGCTACTGATACTCTAAGCTAGTTAGTGAACCTATATGTGCACGAGATTGTGAGGCTACATGGAATTCCAGTGAGCGTTGTTTCTGATAGGGATGCCCACTTCGCTTCCCACTTCTGGGAACGTTTTCAGGAAGCGATGGGGACCCAGTTGAGTTTTAGCACTGCATTTCATCCTTAGACAGATGGTCAGTCAAAAAGGACTATACAGACCCTGGAGGATATGTTAAGAGCGTGTGCGTTGGATTTTAGAGGCTCCAGGGATGACCATTTGCCACTCGTAGAGTTTGCCTATAATAACAGTTTTCATACGAGTATCAGGATGGCACCATATGAGACATTGTATGGGCGTAGATGTCGTTCCCCTATTGGATGGGAGGAGGTTGGTGATATATAGATTTTTACTCCCGACTTGGTTAGACAAGCCTCTGAGGATGTCCAATTGATATGTGAGAGGTTACGGATAGCTCAGAGCAGGCAAAAGAGTTATGCTGAAAAGAGACGGAGACCACTAGAGTTTGATGTGGGTGAGTCGGTGTTCTTGAAAGTTTCTCCTTTGAAGGGAATTATGAGGTTTGGTAAGAAGGGTAAGCTGAGCCCTAGATATATTAGACCCTTCGAGATTTTGGAGAGAGTGGGAGATAAGGCGTATAGATTGGCATTGCCACTAGAGTTGGCAAGTGTGCATAACGTCTTCCACGTATCCATGTTGAGGAAGTAGCACCCGGATCCGGCACATGTAATAAGGTATGAGCCATTGGAGCTCAATGAGGGTATAACATACGTTGAGAAGCCAGTTCGGATACTGGATAGGAAAGATAAAATGTTGAGGACAAAGACAATTCCCTTTGTGAAGGTTCTTTGGCAACATCACACGGTGGAAGAAGCCACATGGGAATTGGAGAGTTTGATGCGGGAGAAGTTTCCCGAGTTGTTCACAGAATAATTGGTTCCAATTTGAAGGACCAAATTTTTTATGTGGGGGAGAATGTGAGACCCCATATATGTATAATTGTATATATGTATATAGAAATGTAAATGGAGTTATACTATGAATTCATAAGTGAAGCATAAATGATGTAAGTCCATCAGTTTAAGGTATACACATGTAATAAGAGTTGTGATTGTACATACAAGTTACATTATGAATGAGTATGAAGAAATAGACTTAAACATGTGAAAAATGTGAATGGAATAGAATATGAGTAGTGTGGTAAAATGGAAGGAAGATTTGCATAAGTTGTGAACTTCCATTTAGTTTATATCATGGATCCTTGGCTATACAAAGATTCTACACAAGTTTTAATGTGTATGAAGTATTAATGGATGTCATTTTCAAGTCTCAAAGATGATTGAATGAGAAAATGACCATGACAGCAAATTAAGGATGTTTTGGTATAAGTTTCTGCAGGAAACTGCAGCAAAATTTGGAAATTATGCAGGCCAGATCGATCTGGATGAGCCAAAATGCTTGTATTTGAGCAATGGAATAAGGCAGATCGATCTCCAATGGAGCCAGATCTATCTCCTAAACATTCTGTAATGAAAAGATCGATCCTCAAGCACACAGATCGATCTCCTTAGCTCTCTGTTTGGAGCAGATCGATCTCAAGCTTCGACAGATCAATCTCATGCTTAAAATGTCGTGGAAAAGAGGAATTTAAGGGGACCAGATCGATCTCCTCCTTGTGCAGATCGATCTCCTCAAGCTATTTTTATAAAAAGGGCGTTGAAAATCTGTAGATTTCGGGACAAAACCGTTTCCTTCCCTTTCCAACCCAAAACCTAGTTTTCTCTCTCTAAATCCAACCATTTTCAAGGAGATTTGAGGGAAGACTATTAGAGGCAAAGTTGTTCATATCAAGGAGAAGAACAACATAGTTTGGAGGCATTTACCCATTTGTTGGATTGAAAGAATAAGGGGCATTTCTATTTGGAGCAAAGAGGAAATCTAAAGAGGTAAGTTTCTAGTGCACAAATCCAAGTACATTTGTCTAGTTGATGATTATGAAGTTGATTTGGGTGTGCACATTATGGGTAGAACTACCTAGAATGCCATGAAATGAATATAACCTAGAAATGGGTTAGTGTGAGAAGTGAAATGTGGTGGAATAAATGATGAATGGGATATCTTGAGATGATAATGGTGTTGAGGAGATAATTTTAAGATAATAATATGGAATGAATAGAGAGGCTTACCCAAAAAGGGTAAAATGAGCATTTAAGGCATTGGGTGGAATATATAGTTAAACGAGAGTTAGCAATACTGACTCGAACGTATGATGAATAAATTGCAGCTTTCGAGGATACGTCGGAGCGAGTTGAGCCAAGAGCATGAGAAGCTAAGAGAAAAAGAGTCACACCAAGTAAATCGAGGTAAGGGAATTGTGTGGACTCTTAGAGATATCTGTGCACAATTTGGGCACTTAAATGCTTTGCTAGATTGCATGAGATGTTAGGAAATGAAATTGGGTGATTGAAGGGCAAAAGTTAGGTGTTTGAGACATATGCATGCAAACAAAAGCATATTGCTTTGAAAATCATGTTTTATTGCTTTTTAGCAAATGATTTGGTAGGGTTGGCTAATATTTGAAATGATTTGCAAAAGAGTTGAGTTGTTTTGGTTTGTTAACCATACTTTGCAAAGAATTGAGCCACTTACATGATTTCATGAGAATGAAAGCGTGCTAGAGCAGGACACGCACGAGATTTGATGTGTTTTATACGCATGAGTGCTGGAGCTTAGCTCGCACTAGTTTTCACATGGATTTCATACTGGTTTTGACATGGTGCTTGGAGCTTAGCTCGCACTAGATGCCCACCTTGCTTGTTGACGTGCTTGGAGCTTCGAGTAGACTGGGTGTCATATCGATTAAATAGGCTCACATGTGCATTATTTTGACATGATTGATTAGCCATGTTAGGAGCTTCGGGTAGACAAGAGGTCATACCGATTAAATAGGCTCACACGTGCGTTTTGAGATGTGGCGTGATATGATGTGTTGATTGGGTCCATGGAGTACGTTGTACCATGCATGTAGCATGGAGTACGTTGTACCGTGTTGAGATTGTGATGTGCCGTCTTTGGACGAGATCTGCTATGGACCGACAGGATGGATTTAACCCACCTCCCATGTGGAAGCAGATAGTGGTGATATCCCGCACACCTGATCCGTGTAGCCGGTATCACAGGTTATGGCCATAGACCTAGAGGTTATTACCTTTTATTGAATTGCCTATCTCACATGTCTATTGCTTTGAGAATAAATCCATGTTTTGAAATGATTTGTGGGTCAGGACAGTCCGAGGGAGGGGTTGAGACCTAATAAGTGTTGAATTATTTTGAGATATCGATTGTTAATGGTTTAAAGTGCACTGAAGCATGATGGTTAATGCCATGCTTTATTGTGAAAAATGCATGATGGTTAATGTCATGCTTATTTGAGAAAATGCATGATGGTTAATGCCATGCTTATTTGAGAAAACGCATGATAGTTAATGCCGTGCTTTATTGTGAATTATGCATGATGATTTATACCATGCTTTGAATTGAATTGTGCACTGGATTTTAATAGCATGAATGCTTTACATACCATTAACACAATCATACACTCATATTTTGAGATAAAATGATGAACTAAATGCTTTTGAGCATGGCATCACGATCATGTAGATAGTGCAGTATCTACCTGTTTGCATGATTGCCTTACTGAGCGTGTGGTTTGCTCACCCCCTTATTTTCCCCTCTCTACAAAGTGTTGAGTATAGATTGAGTGTGACTGGAGGCGTTCCCTTTTGGTAATTCGCTGCATCCCATCGCATAAGGTATACACACTGTTGTAATTTTGTATCTAAACTTACGATAGTACAATAGCATTTTGTATGTAACTATTGGGGATGTAAAACAATGTAAACACATGTAATAACTCTGATATATATACATTTATACAAATGTTTACTCATAAATAATATACAAATTGAATTGGTATGGTGGAGTGAGTTAGACGTCGACACACAGCCTAACTATTGAGGAGAGTTGTTGTTCATGATTGAGGTTAGGACGAACAATAAATGATGCATGAAAATGCGAAACATTTATACGTATCTTGGTAAGTTGAGGGCCGTGACAGTACTCCATGCCACCGGCACAGTACAGTGTACTCCGTGGACCCATATCAACACATCATATTACGCCACATCTCAAAAATGCTCGTGCGAGCCTATTTAATCGGTACGACTTCTGGTCTACCAACATGTTAATTCTAAAAAATGGACGTGTGAGCCTATTTAATCGGTGCAACACCCAGTCTACCCGAAGCTCCTAGCACAACAACAAGTATGGTGGGCATTTAATGCGAGCTATGCTCAAGCACCATAACAAAACCAGTATAAAGTCAGTGCAAGCTCAACTCTAGCACAACATCATAAAGATCCATGTGAAAACTAGTGCGAGCTACACTCTAGCACTCATGCGTATAAAAACACATTAAATCTCATGCGAGTCACACTCTAGCACGCTTTCGTTCTCACGAAATCCATGTAGGTGGCTCAATCTTTGCAAAACATGGTTATCAACCAAATCAAATAATTTCTTTTGCAAATCATTTCAAATGTTAGCCAACCCACCAATCACTTGCTAAAAAGCAACAAAATAAGTTTTTCAAAGCATTATGCTTTTGTTTTCATGCATATTTCTCAAAACCCAACTCTTTACCCTTCAATCACCCAATAACATTTCCTAATGTCACATGCACTCTAGTAAAACATTTAAGTACCCAAATTACGTATAGATATCTCTAAGAGTCCACACAATTCCCTTACCTCGATTTACTCATGGTGCGACTCTCTTCTTTTATGCTTCTTGCGCTCTTTGCTCAACTTGCTCCGGTGTATCCTCAAGAGCTGCAATTCATTCATCAAACGCTCAAGTTAGTGTTGCTAACTCTCAATCACTATGCATTTTACCCAATGCCTTAAATACTCATTTTACCCCTTTTTGGGTAAGTTTCACAATTCATTCCATAACACCATTTTGAATCCATAACCACAACACCACTATCACTTAAAGATATCCTATTCAATATTTATTCCACTACATTCCACTTTCTCACACTAGCCCATTTCTAGGTTATAGTCATTCCATTGTATTCTAGATAGTTTCTACCATTAACAAGCACACCAATCAACTCTAAACTCAATAACTTAACAAATGTACATGAGTTGGTGCTTTAGAAACTCACCTCTTTGGATTTTCTTCTCACTCCAAATGACAATGCTCCTTATTCCTTAAATCTAACAAATGGAGGAATGCCTCTAAGCTATGTTGTTCTTCTCCTTGATGTGAACAACTTTGTGTCTAATAGCCTTCCCTCAAATCTTCTTGAAAATGGCCAGATTTAGAGAGAGGAAACTAGGTTTTGGGTTGAAAATGGTAGAGTAAGAGTGTTTTCTCGAAATCTGCAGATCCGACTGCTCCTATTTATAGATTTAGCCTGATGAGATCGATCTATCGAGACATGAGATAGATTTGGTCCCTTTCAAATCTCTCTTTTCATGACAATTTAAAGTCATGAGATCGATCTGTCGAAACCTTGAGATCGATCTGTCTCAGACAGTAGCTTAAGGAGATCGATCTGGTTATGGAGGAGATTGATCTGCTTCAACCCGAGAGCTAAGGAAATCGATCTGCTTGCCTTAAGAATCGATCCTCATTTTACAGAATGTTTAGGAGATCGATCTGGCTCTATTGGAGATCGATCTGTACTGTTCCTATTGCTCGAATAAGAGCGTTTTGGCTCTTCTAGATCGATCTGTCATCCTACGAGATCGATCTGATCTTCATATTTTCTAAATTTTCTACAGTTTTTTAGCAGCAACTCACACCCAAACATCCTTAATTTGCTACCATGGTCATTTCCTTATTCAACTACCTTTAAGACTTGAAAATGGCATCCATTCATACTTTATACACATTAAAACTTG
Source organism: Firmiana major (assembly GCA_033439115.1). Lineage (NCBI taxonomy): Eukaryota > Viridiplantae > Streptophyta > Magnoliopsida > Malvales > Malvaceae > Firmiana > Firmiana major. The sequence goes on along the minus strand of CM065896.1, from coordinate 45,542,835 downwards.
TGTGCATTCATTATATACCCAAAGGTATATAATACAAACCAAATGGAAGTGCATAACTCATGCAATCTTCATTCCATTTTACCACACCACTCATATTCCATTCCACCCACATTCATCATGTACAAAAGTCCATTTCTTCATATTCATACATAATGAGACTTGTTCGTATATCACTACTCTTATTACAAGTGCATACGTTGGACTTATGGACTCTACATCATTTATGCTTCACATTACAAATACATCACCATTTACACATACACAAAGTTATACATATATGGGGTCTCACACGAGTAATTACATGGGTTCGGATATTTAACGGGTAGTGCAAAATTTATTAGGGTAGGGTTCGGGTTTTGTAATTATTAATCGGGGTCGGGGTCGGGGTCGGGTAGTCCAAAATTAGAGGGTACCCGTCCCGTTTACATCCCTAATTATAGGCTGGGTATTGAGCAATTGTTACTCGATCTTATTATAAAAATTTTGTAAATTTGTTGATATTTCGAATTAAGACCTTTGTGCCATCAAAAATGTGGTTTCGACACGTTTCGAACCTCGCGATGATTTTTACACATTAAATTCATTGCGTGGCACTTTGTGGGAGATTTAAAAGTTTGTACAGATTTTATCTGTATAATCTCATTTGAATTAGTTCTGGACTAATTGAAGCATATAACTTATTTGGCTTATGCTTAGTGTTTTGAATTTAAGTATAAACTGCTTTCTATCTCGATTAAGATATGACTTTTGGATATGAGATTTTTGAATGTGTATCGTTTATGAGCGTCCTAGTGGGGTTATTACCCGATAGAGTATATGGAGACTTTTAGATCTGTGAACATAAGTAACACACTAGTCTTTGAGGTAGTTCAGCTCACTGATAGCTATAATGGGAAAGCCCTTATCGGAATATAATTCTGGATGTCGGTTAAATTTGCATAATCCAATTATCGAACTTCATGAATAAGATATTGAATTATATGGTTTCAGAATCATTTTCTGACGTATGAACATGATGCGAAATAGCATCGAACATATTAAATTGAGTTTTAAGGCAAGAAATAAATGACGTCCAAGGATCCTAAATGATATAAGTATGTGAAAATATTGGCGGTAAGATTATTGGGAAGGATATGCTCTTATACGAACCTTATTTTCAAATAAAAATTTCATCTTAAAGCATGTTATGATTTTGTGAAATTTAGAAAGCTTGCCTGGTTTTTGTAGAATTTTATAACCTTGATTTAATTATGGATCAAGCATGTAATGTGTGATTTTTCAAGACATAATTTTCATAAGCTTTTGTACAAATAAATCTGAAAATGATTTCAGTATGATAAGAAGTATGTTTTGAGAGTAAGGGCACTAAAGTATGCGAGTCACGGTAAACCTGGGGGTCGATTTAAAGGGACCCAAGGGAATACTAGCCGATGACCTATGAATGGGCTGGGCCTTAACTCTATCATGCATACTTCTATGTATGGATCATGTCACCTTCGTGGCAGTATGTGTTTCCGCTTGTGGCCAAGGGTATTTTGTTCCCTCTTCGAAGGATGCCCTTTTTTGAGGATGATATGATATTTTGTTCCCTCTTTGGAGGATGCCCTCTTTTGAGGATGATATGGCTATTATCTACATGACAGTGATATTGATTGCCTAGTCTCCACATTTCGATATTATGTATCTTTTTCAGGACGATATAATTTTTATGTATGTATAGTTATGTTTCGATTTTGTTACGATTTGATTTTAACTTTGCATAGTTGGCAATTTCAAACCCAGCTAATGGGTTATAATAGTTAGCAATGATCATGTATTGCGGAATTTTGATATTTTTTCGATCACGGGTTACAATAATAATTATATGAAATGTGTTTCAAATTTTGAAATATGCTTTGAAAAGTGTTTTGAAACGTGAAATGTATTTTGAAATGTGAAAAATGTTTTTAAGTATGAAATATGTTTTTGAAACATAAGAATGGTTCACAGAACATATCCTAACGATATGAAATAAATATGTTGTTGCCCCTGCTAACGGGGATAATAATAGTTAGTAATGGAGTCCCAACTGACGGATTATAATAATCAGTAGTGTCCCTGCTAACGGAATAGAATAGTTAGTAAAGATAGCGTAAAATACATTTCGAAATTGTAAAGGATATTATAGAATAAGAACTACATTTCGAACTATGAAGAGAGTTTGAAAATATGAAATATGTTTCGAATATGAAATGTGTTCTAGATAAGGAATATATTTCGGATGTGAATATGTTTCAGATGTGAGACCCATTCCAAATAAGAAAGATGCTTCGCTATAGATTATGTATCGAAATAAGATATGTTCGATGTGTGATAAGTTTCGAATACAAGTTATGATTTGAATAAGAGATGTTTCTGATATACGAATGTGTTTTGATATGTGATATGTTTTTGGATTATAAGATGCGATCTTAGAAAATTGTTGTGGTTGAGAACGAATGTAGATGTAAGTAATTCGAGAGAGAAAACTTACATGCTTTGATTTCATTAAACTCCGGTTTTTCTAGATTCCACTATGTTCCGGATTTTGAACCCCTATGGGTATACTGAGTTCGGGTGGTCAGTTTTGATAGCTAATTAAGGTATTTCAAAATACCATTTTGCTTGAAAAACTTGACAGTGTCTAGAATATATCTTAGTCCATAAACCCAAGAGAAGTGTGACTTTTGATGAGTTTCGATTGTAAAGTATGTCTTGGAACAAGATATATTTCAAAATGTGATAAGTCTTGGATAAGTGATAAGAAAGAATGATCAAATGGTAATGCGTTAGAAGTGCATTATAAATTCAGTATCGTGTAAGTTATTACCTCTAAGTTTATGTGGTTTACTTACTGAGCTTTCCCCAAAGCTCACCCCCTTCTACTTTCCATCACAGGTTCAGAGTAGAGTTGCATTGGCATTGATATTAGTATCGACTTTGAAGTAAACGCTTTGAGATCTCGCAGCTCATATCGGTATAGTATTCTCACTGTTTTATTGTACCTTTTTAGATAGTACCTTTCAATGTATGTGTCGGGATGTATATTAAATTAAGAATGATTATAAAAGCTAATAAGAGTTAGACTGGGACATTAGATTCATAACCTTAAACCAAGCTAGGTAGTTGAGACCTAGAAATATTTTAAGACTGTACTCACATGACAAACATGGAAAGAAAAATGAAAAAAAAAATTATACCAAAATTTTATACTTCCGCAAGAAATTATTGAAAATTTGCAGTCTTCGGGTCGTTACATTAGGAGGCACAAATACTTGTTATAAGGCACATTCAAGGCGAAAAGGTTTTAGCATATAAAAGAATCACGCTCGATTTTCTCATAAAGATAGCTATTTGATTGGGGCAGATTATACTTGTTCTAGAAAAGGCTTTCAATAAAAAATTGTTAGAAAAAGGATGCAAAAACTATGAAGCGTGTAGAAACAAGAAATGGTTACAAAGTAATTACAGGTTAAATGAAATTAAAAGACAAATGGGTAGTAAGTAAGTTTGTAGATAAACACAATTATAAGCTTCTTCCACCTAAAAGTATAAGTTTTCTTCATAAGCATAAAAAAATAACAATAACCCAAAAGAACCTTATTGATACATTAAATACAGCAGGTGTGCCTACTTGAAAAAATATATCAATTTTAAGTTAAGAATCTAGTGGTCAAAATAATATTAGTTGCACTTCAGCTAGTGTTCAAAATTATATAAAAAGTAAAAAAATAAAATATTTTGAGAAAGGGGATGCACATAGAATGTTCAAATACTTCAAAGGATGTGAAACAAAAATTCTTGGTTTTCTTTATGCAATTCAAATTGATGAAAATTGTTTTTGGGAAATTGTTTTTGGGTAGATGCAAGGTCATGAGTGGCATACTAGTACTTTAAGGAATTTGTCACTTTTCATGTTACATATTTAACTAATCGATATGAGATGCCTTTTTTTTACCATTCATTGATGTCAACCATCATCATCAATCAATAATATTTAGACCTATTTTATTGATGAGGGAAATTATAGAATCTTACATATGGTTGTTAACAACTTGGCTTGAGGCGATACGTGATCGTGCCTCAACTAATATTATCACCAACGATGACAAAACTGTGGGTAAGGCAATTGCACATGTAATGCCTAATACTACTCATAGATTATAAATGTGGCATATTTTAAAACAACTCATAAGACTTTTTGCTTTTATTTATAGTAAATATCCTCTGTTTCAAGATGAACTTCACCATTACATTCATGATACAGTTACAATTGAAGGTTTGAATTATGGAATGATATTATTTATACACATGGCTTGACCAAAAATAATTGTTTGCAAGATTTATATGTATGTTGTGAAAAATGGATTCCTACATATTTGAGAACAACATTTTGTGCTAGAATGTCAAAAAGAAAACAAAGTAAAAGTGTAAACAAATTTTGTTAAAGAATTTATTTGTTCTAGCACACTAGTAAGTGATTTTATTTATCAATATAAAGGCTTTAAATGCACAACATATTAAAGAAAAAGAAGATGTGAAAACGATGAACACTAAAGCTATTTTAAAGACATGTTATAATATTGAAATTAAAGTTGCAAGTACTTACATTAGAAAATCATTTATGAAATTTCAAGAAATTTTTCTAGTCTAAATTTCAAGAAATTTTTCTAGTCAAAATTTGAAAATAGCAAACTTTGGTGAAAATACGGTGAAAAAACATATAGAGTGATACCTTATGGGAAGGAAACTTCATGTAACGCCCCAGAAACGTGGAATTGAGGGCTAATTTTGTTTTTGTCACTTAACTTCCTACTCATGGTGCATTCCTGTACATTGTCAGTTTTTCTCTTATCTATTCATTATTAAACTTCATATACTCGATTATACTTATGTCGTTTTTCAATGAAAATCTGGCAGCATCTCCCCTTATATTTATCACTATCCTCCTGCCAATTTCAAAGGCAATTCAATATCCATAATGCAGTTGATTTTAAGCTTTCATTTCATCATGAAACAACCCAAGGATCAATCAAATACTATCATCTAATTTGACCGTACCACATAGTATCATAAATAACCCACTTTTACATTATATACAAACACAATTCAGATTACATCCCAGCATTTCTTAAATACAAGTGTCTGCACTACTTATACTGTCTGGATACAAAATAAATATTACCTTAAATGTGTACAGGCAATAGCCTGGGGAGAGTCTTGTCCACCAGCCTATGTCACGTACGCGGCAACTACTGGCACTTACTGCAAATAATCTAAGAGAAGGGAAAAATGGGGGGTGAGCTTCAACTAGCTTAGTAAGGAATGTACATGAGATTTAAAAATCATCATCAAGCATAATGTAGGCATAATTTCGCATAATTATAAGCATGTGATTAAAATCACAATTCATCAAAACATCATTATCTCATTTTCTCAATACATCATTTCTCAAAATAGTTATAGAGACTAGGCATGTGAGAACTGCGAATTTTAGGTACCCCAGTTATAATAAGTAATTTGATGTATGTAATTATGATATGTTGATGTACAAGTAATTTTTAAATATGATGAAGTATAAGAAGATGAAGTTTTTAAGTCTTGAATGTGTATGGATTGAAATACAGACTATGGGGTAGATTATGGGAAGTTTTACATTGAGTTTTCTGTAAATTGATGCAGCAGTAGTGTAATCTGTGAAAGCCAGATCGATCTCCAAGGATGAGAGATCGATCTCATGGCTCCAAAATGCAGGAAATGTATAAGAACTGATAGGCAGATCGATCCCATAAGCAAGTAGATCGATCCCCAAATGTTTCTGTAAAGGGTAGATCGATCTAAAAATGTCAGACCCGAATTTTTGTAGCTTATTTCCTTATGATTCCTATGTGTATGAACACTATATAATTATAGTTGAATCATAAGAAGAGTATTTACTATCATGCAATCGACTATTTGAGAAATTAAAAATGCATGTAAGCTACATAACAGCGAGATAAGGGTTAAGTTAATTCGCAGGGGTAAAACGGTCAAATGACTGACATTCGGTATAATTTCGATAAGAGAATTTCATTAAAAATATGAAATTGAGGAATCTTGATCAAAATCGAGGAAAATATTTAATTTCGAGCCCAATTGGTCAAGAAATAAATTTATTAGAATTTATCGGAATTTTTGCCTCGAAAAATGAGCCCAAAAATAGTGGAAAAATATATCGAAAAGGTAAAATCGGACTGATAAATTTATTTACGGATTAAATGAATTTAATATGATTTTTGGAGATATTTTTAGATATTTTTGGGATATTTATGGGATTTTTATTATTATTTTATAATAAAATAATAATAAAAATATATTATAAAAAAAAAAAGAAAAAGAGGGAAATCTGAATTTGGGACGCGGGGAGAGAGAAAAAATGGAGAGAAACGGAAGCAAGCCGACCCGAGGGAGAAGACCATCGGACGGCGAGCATCGGCCACTCCACGGGCAGGCAAGCGGTCGGAAAAGGAAGCCTGACACCGTGCGCACCCATCGGCACCGGTCACGACCTCCACCGACGCCGGACGCCGGCGAATCGAAGAGGTGAAGCCGCGGAGGAAAAGAAGGAATCCGGCGGCCACCGGCGGTGATTGGTCCCGATCGAGCCCAGCCGAGTGTTGCCCAGGCTTAGGCGCACCGAACTGCGGTGGTGATGCGTCGGGAACCGGCCGGAATACGCCGACACGGCCAAAGGATGCCTGAACCGGTCGGCGGTTCAGGGGAGAAGGTTCTGTGCTGAACCGGACCGGACCGGTTCAGCCAAGGAGAAAAGGGAAAAAAGAGGAAAAAGAAAGAAAAAGGAAAAGGAAAATTTTTGGGATTTCACCGGACTTCGGGTAAGTCGATACGAGGTCAAAAGTGACCGATTTGATTTTTGCTGAATTTATTTAAATTATATTTAATCAGAAATTGACCCGGAGTTAAATATAATAAATTGTGCAGTCCGACGATAAATTTCGAACAAAAGCCCGATCGAACTTCGATTTGCGTACTATCGCATAATCTCGGGTAAGTAAAGCTCATTTACGACAATTTATGTGATTTATGCGTATTTAAGATTTAATTTACGCATTTCGGATTAAATTCCGTATTAGTGAATTATATTCAGAATTTTGAATTAAATGTCGTAAATGATATACGGGTTATCCAAAGAGCTTGGAATAAAGCCCAATGGGTATTAATAGGCCCAACGAAAATGAATAGTAAAATGAAAATGGACATAAGGCCTAGTTAGGCCCATTAAGGATTTTAAGGCCCATTAAGGGAAATTAAACTGTATTAATGTGTAATACAGTAGGAAAATTATAATTAACCTGAGGAATGGTTATTTACAGCTCCGGAGTTTACATCGAGAGCTGATCGGACTGCGAGAATCAGCAGCACCGAGGAAGTGAGGTCACTTGACGTGATCCGAGGTAAGGGACTTTTGCGAGTAGTTAGAGATACCTACACGTATTTTCAACTGCTTCTGCATTCACTTAAAAACTCTGAGGGTCAGAGAAAGTGAATAATAATTATTGCGACCCGATAGTGGCAAATTACGATTTTGCCCCTAGTTAGTCAAAAAGTCAACTTTTGTGAGAAGTTGCAAAAAGCATGAAAAATACTATTGTGAGTGTTTAAATGCTATTAGCATGAAAATAAATAGATGGGCTAATGATTTTAAGGTTGATATGACTTAAGCACACTTTTAGTGCTGATTTTACTATTTTGTAAACAATCCCTTTTAAATAGCCATCTATCATATTATGTGAGAATGAATCGTGCTAGAGCACAGCTCGCACTGGGATTCATATGTTTTCCACATACATAGTGCTGGATTTTGATACGCACTAGATTTTCATGACATGCATAATAGAGTACTGGAGTTTTACTCGTACTCAGCTTTGAATAATATATGCATGACAGAGTGCTGGAGCGATTGGCTCGTACTCGATTCTTCATGGTTTATACATGACATAGTACTGGGAGCTATTGCTCGTACTTGATTTGATATTGTGCATAGCATAGTACTGGGAGCTATTGCTCGTACTTGATTTAATACATAAACTATGCATTGACCTAGTTGCTAGAGATTGCTCGCACTAGAGTTGAATTTTATGATGTGAAACAGTGTTTAAGCGGAGTAACGACTGTGAGTCGCACTCAAGACGCACACTGTATGTGATATGTAATACATGTTGAAACCCATGCCTGAGTCCTTGTGTGACTGTGTGTCATGCTAGAGAGGATATCTGCATGAGGTTGATATAGACGTGGTATACTTATTTCCATGGTTTTGAGGGCTAAAGACCCTGGCTATGAGGGTTTCCATGGTTTCGAGGGCTAAAGACCCTGGCTGTGAGGGTCCACGGGTGTACTTTGTACCGTGTCTGAGTGGCACGAGGTGTACGCTGTACCGTGTGTTACGTAGCTGGCGGTTGACATTGGACTGACCATCCTCCCGTTACAGCAGTGATGCCCCGCACACCGAGATCTGTGTTGCTTGGGATCACTTTTCGGATATGATCATAATCCAGGATACTATTTGCATTTACCACAGAGTCTCACATGATATATCACATCGATTGACTGATTTAAACTGCGGACAGACCTGAGGGATGGGTCGGACTCCGATTTTGTGTTGTGAATCATTTGATGCCATATTTATCATGATTTAAATATACATGGCATGATTTACATAAAGGCATGACTTACATACGATGCATTGTTTTGCACTACATGCCTACATTTGAGAAATAAAGCATGATTTATGTACATGGGATTTATTCTGTACAAGTATATATATATTATATTTCAAGACATGCTTTTAAAGTGAGTTAAGGAAATAATGTTTTCAAGGCATAGCACTATTTTGAGTAGATAGTGTGGATATCTACTTGCTTGCCTGATTTCCTTACTGAGCGCGTTAGGCTCACCCCTTTTCTTTACATCTCTCTACAAAGCGTCAGTAGAGCGAGAGTTATCGTGGGAGAGTGTCCCAGAGTCCACTGCTAGTTCCTATCGATCGCCAGGTATACTTATTATGTACAGTTGTGTATCTAAACATAGAAACAGCACAGTGATGTATACGTTATATATTATGGGGAATGTAAATGTATTTGTATTAGATGTTATATAATCTTACATTTATAATGAAAGCAGTTACAGTCAGTAATAATATATTGACATGTATGTATGAGAATGGATATTATGGTAAGTGAAGACTCTGACATCGAATCATAGCCCAACCAGTGAAGAGAGGAAAGGTAAGTTAAAAATTCGGAAAATTTATTGTGGTTTTTGATTAAAGTCAAGGATTGAAACTGGGGTCCTGACAGGATGGTATAAGAGCCGAAGTTGGTCTGATGTGAGTCGGTGTTAGAAAATAGGAAAGTGTACATCCCCATAGTATTGTGCTGTGTTTAGATATAACTGTGTATACCAGATAGGAAATGGACTGATTCACTATTGTGAATGCAGGGACTTTGCCTATATGGCAAATACGCGTAGTGGTAGAGGTATGAGAGGTAGGGCTCGAGGCCGGGGAGATAGACCCGAGGGACGAGCCGCTGCCAGACCATTACCTACGCATGAGACTCTAGGTGCTACTGAGGCACCCGAGTGTGTCGAGATGCGCTTCACGAGAATAGAGCGTGGTCTCGAGACTATTATAGAGATACTGGCACAGACGATGCCAGGTAGGCAGAGACAGGAGGCAGGAGCTGCTATAGGAGAGGCAGTTGCCCCTGATACACCTACGCAGACAGCTGATGCACAGAGGATAGTAGATACTCCTACACCCACACCGGTTTCGGGTGGAAGTGGATTAGGATATGGATGTGACCTGCATCGGTTGAAGGAGTTCCAGAAGTTTAGACCTCCATCATTTAGTGGGGTCAAGAACCCCGTGGCTGCCGAGGAGTGGTTAGTAGAGCTAGAGAAGCTCTATGGATTCTTCGAGTGCACGACCTCGGAGATGGTCGCGTTTGCTGCGTTCCTACTGAAGGGAGCTGCAGAGCATTGGTGGAAGTCCACCCGACCTATATTGAGATCCCGACACACAGATATCACTTGGGATATATTTCGGGAGGCCTTTAGGAGGCAGTTTATTCCTGACACCGCACAGCGAAAGTTACAGGCAGAATTTTTGAGACTCAACTAGGGAGTTTATCGGTGGACGAGTATGAGACTCGATTCCTATCCCTAGGAAGATACGACCCGGATACTATGTACAGTGAGACCAGGAAGGTCCACAGATTTATCGACGGGTTGAGACCGGTGCTACGGTCCAAGTTGGTCCCATTAGACATAGTGACTTATGAGGAGGCAGTGCGCAGGGCGCAACTATGTGAGGAGGACTACGAGAGGAATGCTTTCAAGTTTGGGAAGTTTAGTCGTAGCCAAGACTTGCAGAAGAAGAGGCCGGCTAGAGATTTTAGTTATCGAAGGGGAAAGAGATCCTTCGGTAAGAGATCACGGATAGAGGGGACACGAGATAGATATGCTAGACCTCCTGCTTATCCGACTGCAGCCCCAGCGAAGGGCATTGTTATGGGAGGACCGCGACCTGCTACAGATCAGTGTAGAAGATGCGGCAGATCACATGGAGATAGACCGTGTCCACAGAGTACTATGGTATGTTTTCGATGTGGGAAACAGGGGCATCTGGCTAGAGAGTGCTCAGCGCCATTTATGACTGCACTACAGAGGGGCAGGGAGTTTGATAGAGCTCCAGCTGGTACGTCTGCTCAAAGAGGTAGAGCGACGGTAGAGGAGAAAGGGAAACAAGTGATGGGTCAAGGGCGAGTACATGCTTTAGACCAGGGAACAGCTGATGCTTCATCGGATGTGATTCGAGGTAACATCCTGATTTATGATATTGAAGCATATGTTTTAATTGATCCTGGTGCCACGCATTCTTTTGTATCGCCATCATTTGCATGTAAATTAGCAAGACATGTAGAGCGTACACGTTTATGTATGATGATGTTAATCAGTACGCCTATAAATAGTAGTCAAGTTGTAGAATATGTATATAATGACTGCAAGTTGAGAGTAGGGAATAAGGAGATGACAGCCAATCTAATATTACTAAGTATGAGCGACTTTGATATAATATTAGGAATGGATTGGCTATCTACAAACCATGCTGTTTTAGATTGTTACGCTAAGACAGTTATGTTTCCTAACCCTACAAGATATGTTGTAAAGTTTAATAAAAATAAATGAAAGGAGTGGTTATGATTATTACATGATTTCTAATTTAGAAAACCTTCAACATATCAAGGTTTCATTGCGTACGTGGTAGATATGGATAAGGCACATTCGGAGTTGGCCGATATCACTGTGGTCAGTGAGTACCCAGATGTTTTCCCGGATAGATTGCCAGGGTTACCACCAGACAGAGAGATGGAGTTCTGTATAGATCTGGTACCTGGTACGGAGCCTATTTTGAGACCACCTTATCGCATGGCCTTAGTTGAGCTGGAGGAGCTCAAGAGACAGTTACAGGAACTGTTGGATCGGGGTTTTGTACGACCGAGTGTTTCACCTTGGGGAGCACCGATTCTGTTTGTGAGGAAGAAGGATGGGAGCCTCCGATTGTGTATAGACTACCGATTGTTGAATAAGGCCACCATCAAGAATAGATACCCCCTTCCACGCATTGACGACTTGCTAGATCAGCTACAGGGAACACAGGTCTTTTCCAAGATTGACCTAAGGTCTGGGTATCATCAGCTGAAGGTTCGGAGTGGAGATGTACCCAAGACAGCATTTCGTACCCGATATGGCCATTATGAGTTCTTGGTCATGCCATTCGGATTGACGAATGCTCCAGCTGCTTTCATGGCTTTGATGAATGATATGTTCAAGCCATACTTGGACCAGTTTGTTATCGTCTTCATCGATGACATATTGGTGTATTCGAGATCCAAGGAGGAGCATGAGGAGCACCTCAGGATCGTGTTGCAGACGTTACGGGAGCATGAGTTATATGCTAAGCTCAGCAAGTGTGACTTTTGGTTGTCACAGATCTCGTTTTTGGGACATGTTATATCAAGAGATGGTGTATCAGTTGATCCATCTAAGATAGAGGCTGTAGTTCAGTGGGAACAGCCAAAGACAGTCACCGAGATCAGGAGTTTTCTGGGTTTAGCTGGATACTATCGGAGATTCGTTGAGGGATTTTCGAAGTTGGCTGCTCCGTTGACACGTCTTACTCGAAAGAGTGCACCGTTCATATGGAACGAGGATTGTGAGAAGAGCTTTGAGGAGTTGAAGCGTTGATTGACCACCGCTCCGATTCTCACTATCCCTACCAACTCAGGAGGATTTGCAGTGTATACCGATGCTTCGTATCAGGGACTGGGCTGCGTATTGATGCAGGATGGGAAGGTAGCTACTTATGGATCCAGACAGTTGAAGGATCATGAGAAAAACTATCCGACCCATGATTTGGAGCTAGATGCAGTAGTGTTTGCGTTGAAGGTATGGCGCCACTACTTGTATGGTGAGAAGTTCCAGATATTTACCGACCACAAGAGCCTCAAGTATCTGTTCTCGCAGAAGGAGCTGAACATGAGACAGAGAAGATGGCTAGAGCTTCTGAAGGACTACGATTGTGAGATACTTTATCATCCGGGTAAGGCTAACGTTGTAGCCGATGCTTTGAGCAGGAAGAGCCTGGGGATGGTATCGTATATGATGGTTAGGGAGCATGATTTGCTAGAGCAGTTTGCCAGCCTCAGTTTGGGAGTCGTGCCTTTTGACATGGATATAGGCTATGTGATAGCTAGTCTACGCTTGGAGCCGGACCTGTTGGACAGGATCAGAGTGGCTCAGCAGACTGATCCATTTTGTATGGATGTGAGTAGTCAGATGCAGAAGGGCACCGTGACTGATTTTGAGTTGAGTTCTGATGGACTACTGAGGTTTAGAGGTAGATTGTGTGTTCCCGAGGATCTAGGACTCAGGAGATTGATATTGGCGGAAGCTCATTCGTTGAGGTATACTTTACATCCGGGGAGTAACAAGATGTATCAGAACCTCCGGAAGGTATACTGGTGGTCGGGTATGAAGAGAGATGTAGCAGACTTCGTGGCAAAGTGTCTCGTATGTCAGCAGGTGAAGGTAGAGCATCAGAAACCTACAGGATTGTTGCAGCCTCTACCTATACCGACATGGAAATGGGAGCATATCACCATGGATTTCGTGATGGGTTTACCGAGGACCCGCAGGAATCACGATGCTATATGGGTGATCATTGATAGACTGACGAAGTCAGCCCACTTCCTAGCTATGAGAGCTACTGATACTCTGAGTTCATTAGCAGAACTGTATGTACACGAGGTAGTGAGGTTACACGGTGTACCAGTGAGCATTGTCTCTGATAGGGATTCCCGCTTCACATCCCATTTTTGGGGACATTTTCAGGAAGCTATGGGAACCCAGTTGAGTTTGAGCACCGCTTTCCATCCTCAGACAGATGGTCAGTCAGAGAGGACTATACAGACTCTGGAGGACATGTTGAGAGCATGTGTGCTAGACTATCGAGGCTCCTGGGATGACCACCTGCCACTAGCCGAGTTCGCCTACAACAACAGTCATCATTCGAGTATCGGGATGGCACCGTATGAGGCTTTGTATGGCCGTAGATGTCGTTCCCCTATTGGATGGGAAGAAGTGGGTGACCGTAAGATTTTTGCTCCTGACTTGGTTACGCAAGCATCTGAGGACGTCCGCTTGATAGTAGAGAGACTAAGGACAGCTCAGAGCAGACAGAAGAGTTACGCTGACAGGAGACGTAGGCCACTAGAGTTTGCAGTTGGTGAATCCGTATTTTTGAGAGTTTCTCCTTCCAAGGGCATAGCGAGATTTGGGAAGAGAGGGAAACTAAATCCTTGCTACATTGGACCCTTTGAGATACTTGATCGAGTGGGAGATAAGGCGTATAGGTTGGCATTGCCACCGGACTTATCAGGTGTCCACAACGTCTTCCACATATCGATGCTTCGGAAGTATCACCCGGATCCGTCACATGTGATTAGTTACGAGCCTTTGGAGCTCCGAGAGGACATGTCATATGTTGAGAGACCGATTCGGATATTGGATAGGAAGGAGAAGGTATTGAGATCGAAGACCATCGGATTGGTGAAGATTCTCTGGCAGCATCATACTTCAGAGGAAGCTACTTAGGAGCTAGAGAGTCTGATGCGAGAGAAGTACCCTCACCTATTTGAGGACTGACTTGGTTCTAATTTGGAGGACCAAATTTTCTGAGTGGGGGAGGATTGTCAGACCCGGATTTTTGTAGCTAATTTTCTTATGATTCCTATGTGTATGAACACTATATAATTATAGTTGAATCATAAGAAGAGTATTTACTATCATGCAATCGACTATTTGAGAAATTAAAAATACATGTAAGCTACATAACAGCGAGATAAGGGTTAAGTTAATTCGCAGGGGTAAAACGGTCAAATGACTGACATTCGGTATAATTTCGATAAGAGAATTTCATTAAAAATATGAAATTGAGGAATCTTGATCAAAATCGAGGAAAATATTTAATTTCGAGCCCAATTGGTCAAGATATAAATTTATTAGAATTTATCAAAATTTTTGCCTCGAAAAATGAGCCCAAAAATAGTGGAAAAATATACCGAAAAGGTAAAATCGGACTGATAAATTCATTTACGGATTAAATGAATTTAATATGATTTTTGAAGATATTTTTAGATATTTTTGGGATATTTATGGGATTTTTATTATTATTTTATAATAAAATAATAATAAAAAAATATTATAAAAAAAAGAGGGAAATCTGAATTTGGGACGCGGGGAGAGAGAAAAAATGGAGAGAAATGAAAGCAAGCCGACCCGAGGGAGAAGACCACCGGACGGCGAGCACCGGCCACCCCAAGGGCAGGCAAGCGGTCGGAAAAGGAAGCCCGACACCGTGCGCACCCATCGGCACCGGTCACGACCTCCACCGACGCCGGACGCCGGTGAATCGAAGAGGTGAAGCCGCGGAGGAAAAGAAGGAATCCGGCGGCCACCGGCGGTGATTGGTCCCGATCGAGCCCAGCCGAGTGTTGCCCAGGCTTAGGCGCACCGAACTGCGGTGGTGATGCGTCGGGAACCGGTCGGAATACGCCGGCACGGCCAAAGGATGCCTGAACCGGTCAGCGGTTCAGGGGAGAAGGTTCTGTGCTGAACCGGACCGGACCGGTTCAGCCAAGGAGACAAGGGGAAAAAGAGGAAAAAGAAAGAAAAAGGAAAAGGAAAATTTTTGGGATTTCACCAGACTTCGGGTAAGTCGATACGAGGTCAAAAGTGACCGATTTGATTTTTGATGAATTTATTTAAATTATATTTAATCGAAAATTGACCCGGAGTTAAATATAATAAATTGTGCAGTTCGACGATAAATTCCGAATAGAAGCCCGATCGAACTTCGATTTGCGTACTATCGCATAATCTCGGGTAAGTAAAGCTCATTTACGACAATTTATGTGATTTATGCGTATTTAAGATTTAATTTACGCATTTCGGATTAAATTCCGTATTAGTGAATTATATTCAGAATTTTGAATTAAATGTCGTAAATGATATACGGGTTATCTAAAGAGCTTGGAATAAAGCCCAATGGGTATTAATAGGCCCAACGAAAATGAATAGTAAAATGAAAATGGACTTAAGGCCTAGTTAGGCCCATTAAGGATTTTAAGGCCCATTAAGGGAAATTAAACTGTATTAATGTGTAATACAGTAGGAAAATTATAATTAACCTGAGGAATGGTTATTTACAGCTCCGGAGTTTACATCGAGAGCTGATCGGACTGCGAGAATTAGCAGCACCGAGGAAGTGAGGTCACTTGACGTGATCCGAGGTAAGGGACTTTTGCGAGTAGTTAGAGATACCTGCACGTATTTTCAACTGCTTCTGCATTCACTTAAAAACTCTGAGGGTCAGAGAAAGTGAATAATAATTATTGCGACCCGATAGTGGCAAATTACGATTTTGCCCCTAGTTAGTCAAAAAGTCAACTTTTGTGAGAAGTTGCAAAAAGCATGAAAAATACTATTGTGAGTGTTTAAATGCTATTAACATGAAAATAAATAGATGGGCTAATGATTTTAAGGTTGATATGACTTAAGCACACTTTTAGTGCTGATTTTACTATTTTGTAAACAATCCCTTTTAAATAGCCATCTATCATATTATGTGAGAATGAATCGTGCTAGAGCACAGCTCGCACTGGGATTCATATGTTTTCCACATACATAGTGCTGGATTTTGATACGCACTAGATTTTCATGACATGCATAATAGAGTACTGGAGTTTTACTCGTACTCAGCTTTGAATGATATATGCATGACAGAGTGCTGGAGCGATTGGCTCGTACTCGATTCTTCATGGTTTATACATGACATAGTACTGGGAGCTATTGCTCGTACTTGATTTGATATTGTGCATAGCATAGTACTGGGAGCTATTGCTCGTACTTGATTTAATACATAAACTATGCATTGACCTAGTTGCTAGAGATTGCTCGCACTAGAGTTGAATTTTATGATGTGAAACAGTGTTTAAGCGGAGTAACGACTGTGAGTCGCACTCAAGACGCACACTGTATGTGATATGTAATACATGTTGAAACCCATGCCTGAGTCCTTGTGTGACTGTGTGTCATGCTAGAGAGGATATCCGCATGAGGTTGATATATACGTGGTATGCTTATTTCCATGGTTTCGAGGGCTAAAGACCCTGGCTGAGAGGGTCCACGGGTGTACTTTGTACCTTGTCTGAGTGGCACGAGGTGTACGCTGTACCGTCTGTTACGTAGCTGGCGGTTGACATTGGACTGACCATCCTCCCGTTACAGCAGTGATGCCCCGCACATCGAGATCTCTGTTGCTTGGGATCACTTTTCGGATATGATCATAATCCAGGATACTATTTGCATTTACCACAGAGTCTCACATGATATATCACATCGATTGACTGATTTAAACTGCGGACAAACCTGAGGGATGGGTTGGACTCCGATTTTGTGTTGTGAATCATTTGATGCCATATTTATCGTGATTTAAATATACATGGCATGATTTACATAAAGGCATGACTTACATACGATGCATTGTTTTGCACTACATGCCTACATTTGAGAAATAAAGCATGATTTCTGTACATGGGATTTATTCTGTACAAGTATATATATTATATTTCAAGACATGCTTTTAAAGTGAGTTAAGGAAATAATGTTTTCAAGGCATAGCACTATTTTGAGTAGATAGTGTGGATATCTACTTGCTTGCCTGATTTCCTTACTGAGCGCGTTATGCTCACCCCTTTTCTTTACATCTCTCTACAGAGCGTCAGTAGAGCGAGAGTTATCGTGGGAGAGTGTCCCAGAGTCCACTGCTAGTTCCGATCGATCGCCAGGTATACTTATTATGTACAGTTGTGTATCTAAACATAGAAACAGCACAGTGATGTATACGTTATATATTATGGGGAATGTAAATGTATTTGTATTAGATGTTATATAATCTTACATGTATAATGAAAGCAGTTACAGTCAGTAATAATATATTGACATGTATGTATGAGAATGGATATTATGGTAAGTGAAGACTCTGACATCGAATCACAGCCCAACCAGTGAAGAGAGGAAAGGTAAGTTAAAAATGCGAAAAATTTATTGTGGTTTTTGATTAAAGTCAAGGATTGAAACTGGGGTCCTGACAAAAAATGTTTCTGTAAAATGCAGATCGATCTCCTCACAAGGAGCAAATCAATCTCCTCAAGATTATGAGATTGATCTTACCCCTCGACAGATCGATCTGGTAGGCATAAAAAATGCCCAGAACGTTCCCAAAATTCAAATGCAGATAGATCTCCAATGGAAGCATATCGATCTCCTGCCCTCCGCTTATAAAAGGACCCCTGCGTTTCTCCTGCATTTCATCTTTTCTCTCTCCAAAAAAATTGAAAACCCCCATTTTTGGCCAAACCCTAGCGTTCTCTCTCTTCCAAAACACCCATTCTCGTTCGAATCAGAGGTTATGGTAAGAAGGAAAGTTGTTCCTCATCAAAATGAGAACAACATACTTGGAAATTGAAGAATGATTTAAGTTGAGGCGTGAGTTGGGCACTCCACAAGTTTTGGATAAATTTCTAAGCTTTAATCTTTGATTTGAAAGTAAATGTCTGCGATTGTGGCTGTAGATGTTGTGATAAATGGGCTGAAAATGATTAGGGTTGATAGGAATATTGAGAAATTATGAGGAATTTAGTTAATGAGGACTTTAAGATGTTAAATGAGAATGTGAGCAATTATGCTCGATATTGAGATTTGAGATAATGTGATAACATATTGATGATGTTTTTACATCGTTGGGACAACCCGGGAGTTCCAGAGAGGAATGCAAGGCTAGTCCGTCGTTTAGGGGAACGATTGCACTATACAAGGTGCAACGAGGTAAGGGAAAGCTTAAACTCATTGAGTATGTGATTTTGTGATAATAATTGTAGCATGAAACATTTTGAGAAAACAAGCATGTCTTATGAGTTGTGACTGAGTTATTGCACACGGTTTTAGAGTCGGTTGGGGCCCAATTTTTATGAGTTTGTAAACAAAGTGTGAAATTGTTGTACAAACCGTTTGAGTTTAAAATGTGAAACGAGATTTGGGCTCTACGTTAAGGTGTACTGAGATTTGAGAAATGTGTGCGTGTTTTACCTGTTTGAGCTCAGTTTTGATATGTTTTGTAATGAGTACAAAAAGGGGTTTTATATGAGTTTATAAGAAAAACTATTATAAGTTTTACGTGAAGGCAAAATGGTTTTATATGATAATGGTTGTTATTGAGACTTATGCCTTTCATGTGAATACACATCGGGCCTTGCTCAGTAGCATGTAATTTTGGGCCTTTCTCTGGTAGCATGTAAGTCCGATATTCCTCCGTTTTGGTAACGAGAGATGCCTCCGTTCTGGTAACGTGAGATGACCCCCGCTTTGGTAGCGCTGGGTGGCCTTGCTTTGGTAGCATATAAGTCCGGGCCTTGCTTTGGTAGCATGTAAGACCGATAGTGTAGATGAGGAGAGGCCTTACTCTGGTAGCATGTAAGTCCGGGCCTTGTTCTGGTAACACGTAAGACCAATACACCATGCATATAACCATATTGTCGACGTTCCCTCTTTGAGGATGCCTGGGATGCGCACCCAGATAAGATTATATTGATGTACCATGAAGAATATTTTATCTGAATTTATTTGCCTAGTCTTTGTTTTTACACATGAGATTGTGTTTTGGTGGCTGCGCCACGTGCATTATTGTTGAGGTGATTTTTATCACGGCTTTACGAGAAAAGCCATTACCGCATCCTTATTTCCATATGCTTGTAAATATGGTTTTCATACTGAACCATTTACTCTCATGTTTCTACATGATTTTAGAGAATTGAGATGAGAATGATGTTTAATGATTTCATGCTACGTTTTCTACTGAGTTTATTGAGTTTCACTTGCAAAACAAAATGATTGTGCTATGAAAATCATTATCTTATTAATGAGTCCCTTACCACCCTTACTGAGCGATTTAGAAGCTCACCTTGTTTTTATATCCCCCCAGATTTCTTCAAGTGAAGAGAGTTTTTCCTACGACGTACGAAGTAGTGGCTAGTGGAGGGCTTAAGCTCCAGGCCATATATTTGTGAGATCCGCATTTTTTGTATGATATTCCTTATGATTTCCACATTGTATGACATTATTATATGTTAATGGATTCATAAGATGGTTGATTCGGATTTGATAAATAAGGATGAAATGAAATAACGTACGTAAAATCGAATAAGGAATTTAATCGAGTTGATTGAAAATAAAAAATTTAAAATAGGGAAAAGATAGTGGATTTATGAAAGAAAGTCGATTTAATTTGGTTCCGAACACGTGCAAGGGTAAAATGGTCAAAAGATCAAATTTTGGTATAAATTCGATAAGTAATTTTCATTAAAATATGGAATTTGCAAAATCTGGATCAATACCGAGGAAAATATTTAATTTCGAGTCCAATTGATCTGGATATAAATTATCGGAATTAATTCGAAATTAATCGGGATTTTTAATTGAAAAATTATCCTGAAAATAATAAAAAAATATACCGAAAAAGATGAAAATAGACCGATAAATCCATTTATTGATTAAATGGATAAAATAATAATTTTGAAGATATTTTTAGGGATATTTTGATTATTTTAATAAATTTTAATGTATTAAAATAATAATAATAAATAAATAAATAAAGAAATAAAGAAATCGAAAATCAGAAAAATCAGGGAGAGAGAAAGAGAAAAAAAAGGAACCCAAAAACCAGCAGCTAAAACCCGATAGGAACCCGTGATCCCCGATGAGCCACCAGCGACCGACGAGCCCAGTTGACGGTCGAAAAAGGCAGAGCGAAATTCGGTGGTTCCATTGGTACCGGTAACGCGCGCCGACGGCCCCTATTTCCGGTGAATCAGTGGACGGAAAATCGTGGCAGAAAACGTGTTGGTTCCGGTGAACGACGGTGTCCCAGCTCCGATTCGACCCAGCCGAGCACTCCCCTGGCCGAGGCGGTTCTTTTGAGCCCAATGGCGGCCGACGAAACGTCCGGGATTGCCGACGGCGGCAAACGGGCCAAAACGGCACCGTAGCCGAGAAGGAGGAAAAAAAGAAAAGAAAAAAAGAAAAAGAAAAAGAAAAGAAAAAAAAAGAGAAAGAAAGTAAAAAAATGGAAGAAAGTGTACCCGAAGACAACTAGAAATTCGGGTAAGTGACCGAGAGTTGGGATTGACCTGCGGATAAATCCCGAGAATTCAATTTAAGATTATTTTATTGAAAAATGACCCGGATTTATATAATTGTGCAGTGTTACTACAAAGCCCAAACGAGAGTCGATTTAGCTCCGATTTTCGTACCCCGCATCATATTGGGTAAGTACATTTTAGTTACGATAATATGAGTCCTTAAATGCAGACTTCAGATTATTTTACGGATTTACGGATTAATTCTGCATAAGAGGAATTTTATTTGAAATGTCAACGTAATTATTGTAAATAGTATCTGGGCTATCTAATTAGTTTTGAACGAAGCTCGATGAATATTTATAAGCTAAATGAGCCCAGTAAACCCGAAGAAGGGATTTAAAAAGTGAAAACGGGTTGAAAAAGGGGTCGAGGCCCATTAAAGTTGTTGAGTTAATGTATTTTGAAATGACAAAACAAGTAAATTCAATAATATAAAGATGATATAAAAACATGTTTAGAGGTTATCAGTACCAGAACTTAAAGTTTTGTTGATGAGAGATCGATCTGGCTTATGAAAGATCGATCTCCTGGGTTTTCTATAGTTGAGAGATCGATCTGGGTTATGAGAGATCGATCTCCTGGGTTTGTCTTGGATGAGAGATCGATCTCAGGAAGACATGAGATCGATCTGCCAAGCTTTGAACCTGGACAAAGGTATTAAGGAAGAGTGAGATCGATCTATAAGGGTTAAGAGATCGATCTGCCTAATACTGGAGTTGAGGGATCGATCTGATCTAGGAAGAGATCGATCTCCCTTAAAGCATAGATTGTAGATCGATCCACACTCAAACAGAGAGCTTATGAGATCGATCTGGTAAGAAAGAGATCGATCTCCTCAAAGTCAGAGAGCTAAGGAGATCGATCTGGGGTATTGAGAGATCGATCTTCCCACTACGAGATTGCATGGCAGATCGATCTGAAGATCGATCTTGCCTCAAACAGAGAGATTGGAAGATCGATCTGCCTATTCGACAGATCGATCTCCCCTATCATTTTCAAATTAACAGATCGATCTGCTAACCTATGAGATCGATCTCCTTGTGTTATTGTGCTTTGATCTTGCAGGATTTATAGCTAAGAGATCGAACTCTACTGGAGGTACCCAACGACTAGTTTCTGCAAAATCTCAACGGGCAAAATAGCATTTAATGCTCCAACTACCAATCCTTCAGTATTTAACCAAGCATTGAAGACAATGAGAACAGAGACACTATTGCTGCACATTTCTTACATTCTCAAGAGTTTAATACTTTCATTCCTTGTGTCTTCATTCCTCATTTATTGAGTTTGTTGTATAAGCTTAAGTGCAAAAGCTGTAATTGTTCTACCCACACTAAAAGCTTGATTCTGTATTCATCCTTACCTTAGAAGAGAAGAGGATTGTTCCTCAGTGAGATAAAATTGTAAAAGGGTGAATACATCTTTGTATTGCAAAGGGTAGAGAGGCTATTCCTTAACCTGAAAAAGGAAGATTGTCACTTCTGTTGAAGGAGAGAAAGAAAGCACTTGACAAGAGGGTCAAGGAGAGAGGACGTAGGCAAGAGTTTGGCCGAACCTCTATAAGCGATTGTGTTTGTTTCTCTCTTCTCTATCTTGCATTAAATTGTTTAATTTTATTATATTGCTCACTATCATTTGCTAATTAAATTAGGATTAATTTAAAATTTGCCATAAACATTAGAAAACCGATTCACCCCTCTCTCGGTAGAGCCAACAATTGGTATCAGAGCTAGGACTCTTTAATCACATAGGAACAACTTCCTAAGAGTTAGAAACGATCAAATGGCTCACAACAATTGTCAGGACCCCAGTTTCAATCCTTGACTTTAACCAAAAACCACAATAAATTTTTCGCATTTTAACATACCTTTCTCCTCTTCAATGGTTGGGCTGTGATTCGATGTCAGAGTCTTCACTTACCATAATATCCATTCTCATACATACATGTCAATATATTAATTCTGACTGTAGCTGCTTTTATTATACATGTAAGATTTTATAAAATCTAATACAATTACATTCCCCATAATATATAACGTATACATCACTGTGCTGTTTCTATGTTTAGATACATGACTGTACATAATAAGTATACCTGATGAATCGATAGGAACTAGCAGTGGACTCTGGGACACTCTCCCACGATAACTCTCGCTCTACTGATGCTCTGTAGAGAGATATAAAGAAAAGGGGGGTGAGCATAACGCGCTCAGTAAGGAAATCAGGCAAGCAAGTAGATATCCACACTATCTACTCAAAATAGTGCTATGCCTTGAAAACATTTATTTTCTTACTCACTTTAAAAGCATGTCTTGAAATATAATATATATACTTGTACAGAATAAATCCCATGTACAGAAATCATGCTTTATTTCTCAAATATAGGCATGTAGTGCAAAACAATGCATTGTATATAAATCATGCCTTTATGTAAATCATGCCATGTATATTTAAATCACAATAAATATGGCATCAAATGATTCACAACACAAATCGGAGTCCGACCCATCCTTCAGGTCTGTCCGCAGTTTAAATCAGTCAATCAATGTGATATATCATGTGAGACTCTGTGGTAAATGCAAATAGTATCCTGGATTATGATCATATCCGAAAAGTGATCCCATGCAACACAGTACTCGGTGTGCGGCAATCACTGCTGTAACGGGAGGATGGTCAGTCCAATGTCAACCGCCAGCTACGTAACACACGGTACAGCGTACACCTCGTGTCCCAAACACGGTACAAAGTACACCCATGGACCCTCACAGCCAGGGTGCCTCCCATAGGACTTAGCCCTCGAAACTATGGAAATAAGTATACCACGTCTATATCAACCTCATGCGGATATCCTCTCTAGCTATGACACAGAGTCACACAAGGATACAGGCATAGGTTTTAACATGTATTACATATCACATACAGTGTGCGTCTTGAGTGCGACTCACAGTCGTCACTCCGCTCAAATACTGTTTCACATCACAAAACTCAACTCTAGTGCGAGCAATCTCTAGCAACTAGGTCAATGCATAGTTTATGTATTAAATCAAGTACGAGCAATAGCTCCAAGTACTATGCTATGCACAATATCAAAATCAAGTACGAGCAATAGCTCCCAGTACTATGTCATGTATAAACCATGAAGAATCGAGTACGAGCAACGCTCTAGCACTCTGTCATGCATATATCATTCAAAGCTGAGTACGAGTGAGAACTCCAGTACTCTATCATGCATGTCATGAAAATCTAGTGCGTATCAAAACCCAGCACTAATATTATGTGGAAAACATATGAATCCCAGTGCGAGATATGCTCTGGCACGATTCATTCTCACAAAATATGATAGATGGCTATTCAAAAGGGATTGTTTACAAAACATTAAAATCAGGACCATAAAGTGTGCTTAAGTCATATCAACCTTAAAATCATTAGCCCATCTATTTATTTTCATGTTAATAGCAATTAAACACTCACAATAGTATTTTCCATGCTTTTTGTAACTTCTCACAAAAGTTGACTTTTTGACTAACCAGGGGCAAAATCGTAATTTGTCACTATCGGGTCGCAATAATTATTATTCACTTTCTCTGACCCTCAGAGTTTTTAAGTGAATGCAAAAGCAGTTGAAAATACGTGCAGGTATCTCTAACTACTCGCAAAAGTCCCTTACCTCGGATCACGTCACGTGACCTCACTTCCTCGGTGCTGCTAATTCCCGCAGTCCGATCAGCTCTCGATGTAAACTCCGGAGCTGTAAATAACCATTCCTTAGGTTAATTATAATTTTCCTACTGTATTACACATTAATACAGTTTAATTTCCCTTAATGGGCCTTACAATCCTTAATGGGCCTAACTAGGCCTTAAGCCCATTTTCATTTTACTATTCACTTTTGTTGGGCCTATTGGGCTTGTGGGACCCACCAACTCTTATTGGGCTTGTCTTAGGCCCATTACACCCTATTGGGCCTAAAAATATTGGGCTTGGCCCATTGGGCCGCTCGGCCACATGCCATGGCCGAGAGCTAGCCATTCTCGGTTTTCCACCATGGCATGCCATACATGCCTATTTCCTAGCCATTTTCAATTAGGTATTTTCACAAACACTTGGTAGGCAACATTACCAATCATCATATTGTTCATTTAGGCATTTTATCAAACACCTTGATTGCCAACAATTTACATGTATTAATTAATCAATTTGATTAATTCTAATTATACCATTAACATTAATACATGTGTACTAATCCATTTATGCCTTAAAATCAAATTGACATATTTCAATATCCCATTGATCACTCTCGGCTTAACCCTATTCATGGTGATTTAATATGTTTCAATGCTTAAAACATATATCAACATACTTAAAATCATTCATACATTAACATATATGAAATTGGAAATTAGAAAATATACCAATTGTTGTGTTCACCCTTTGGCCGAAACTTTAGAGGCTCTCGGTTTGCACTCTATGGCTCCTTG
Source organism: Firmiana major (assembly GCA_033439115.1). Classification (NCBI taxonomy): domain Eukaryota; kingdom Viridiplantae; phylum Streptophyta; class Magnoliopsida; order Malvales; family Malvaceae; genus Firmiana; species Firmiana major. Next base: position 45,517,460 of record CM065896.1, on the reverse strand, counting down.
ATAGCCAATTCCAACATATGTTAATCTCCTTTCAATTTGGAACAACTTCCATGAAGAATGCAAGTTCCAAATATGCCTAATTCCTAGTGATTTCTAGTGAGAGAAAGCTTGGATGGTTATGGTTTCAATGGTTTCTTCTCTAGCCGGAATTGGTGTGGTGAAGATGACAATGGTGTGGCTGCATTTATAAGCCACTTACTTAGCCATTAAGCCTTACTTTTCATCCATTATGCTTGACTTTCCAAATCTGAACCATGAGTCACCTTATGAGTCACCTTATGAGTCATAGTTAACTTTAACTATGGTTAGATATTTATCTCATGGGCTTTTCCAATTGGGCTTCTCGGTTTGGGCTTTCCTAATGGGCTTTCGGGCTGAAATTTTTACTATGTCTCGAGCCTTTTATTGTCTCAAAATTTGGCTGATCAATTGGTCCAACAATTCGGTCTAAAGGACCTAAAAATTTCGATATACGTTTAGTATACCTTAATGGGCTTTAAAATTTTCACCTTAGGCCCATTACGTTTTTAACCATTAAATTTATTCCGGAATCCTTCCAAATAAATTTTCCTTACTTCCGGGGATGATTATCTTGTATTCTGGACAAGAATATTTTTCCCCAAATTTTTCTCCACACTTAGGTTAATTTTTAACCATGATTAGTCAACTATGGCAAAAGTCCACTTTCTTAACTATAGTTGACTTTTTTCCTTAACCATTGACTAAGTTGACTTTTTCTTCAAATTTCGAAAGTGTCATATATTATGTCTTACACTCTCGTCTTTATATTCCAACCGCTCCCGGTGGATAATTTTACTCGAAACTCCTTTCTCGCTAAAAAGGTCCATTTTACCCTTTTTATCTTTTACTCTCGTTTTTGTATGTTCGGGTCTAAATCAAGCTGACTTTCCTTCATGAGTTCTCTACGCTCTCTTATTTTAAGTTCTTATTTTCAGTCAGAATGATTTAGAATGACTCGGTTTTGCCTGTGATACCCATCGTCCACATTAGGCATTTTATGTAGCTTTTGCGTGTTAATTCATTTCACTAACACTTTAAATCTAGTAAATACTCTTCTTATGATTCAACCATAATTACATAGTGTTCATACACATAGGAATCATAAGGAAATAAGCTACAAAAATTCGGGTCTGACAACAATGTAGCAACTAGTTTGGTAGGAGAGGGGCACTCTACGGTTGGACCTCCTATGTTCAATGGAGAACATTATGCTTACTGGAAGACTAGGATGATGTTGTTCATTCAAGCAAATGACTATGAGGTGTGGAGGATCATAATTAAAGGACCTCAAATCCCTACAAAGAGAATAGAGGGAAGAGATATCCCTAAAGAAGAAGATGAATGGGATTCAAATGATATTAAATGTGCTCAGCTAAATGCTAAAGCTATGCACACATTATTTTGTGCCTTCGGTCCAAATGAATATAATAGAGTCTCCGGGTGTGATAATGCCAAACAAATTTGGGACAAATTGGCAATAACTCATGAGGGTACTACCCAAGTGAAGGAGATTAAGGTAGGGATGCTCACACATGATTATGAGCTTTTTAGGATGAAGGAAGGAGAATCAATTAGTGATATGTTCACTAGATTCACGGATGTTATTAATGGATTAAAGTCCTTAGGAAAGATATACTCTAATATTGAAATGGTCTAGAAAATATTAAATAGCTTACCTAAATCATGGGAAGCTAAAGTGACTGCAATTGAGGAATCTAAGGATCCTCACACATTATCTTTAGATGAATTAATAGGATCTCTACTCACTTATGAGATGAAATTGAGAAGAAATGAAGAGCCACCCAAGAAAGTGGGAGTTGCTCTAAAATCCACTGCTCAAGAGGAGATTAAGAATGAGAGTGGTAGTGAAGAGGACCTTGAGATGGCAATGTTTGCCAAAAGATTTAACAAGTTCATGAGGATGAGAGCTAGTGGTAGTAATAGAAGAAACAATAAGAGAGATCAAGAAGAAGTAGGTAGAAAAGATTCAATTGTGTGTTATGAATGTAAAAAACCAGGATACATAAAATTTAACTGCCCTCTTCTTAAAAGGTCCAATGATAGGTTCCACAAAAAGAAGGCAATGGTAGCAACATGGAGCGACAGTGACTGCTCCGATGATGACTCAAATGAGGACATTGCCAACTTGTGCTTCGTGGCTATTGAGGATGAAAAGGTAACTTCAAACCTCAATGATTATTCCTTTGATGAATTGCAAGATGCATTTGATGATCTTACATTAGAGTATGAATGCATGAGCATGAAATATAAAAAGATAATATCCAAATTAAGAAAAGAAAATGAGTTGATGCTAAGGAACAAATTAGAATGCGAAAAGAAATTAGAAATTTCAAATCATGAAATTTGTGATCTTAAAGAGAAAAATGGCAATCTACATAATTCCTTTAATAGGTTCCACATGGGTCAACAAAAGTTGGATAGCATGCTAGAGACCCAAAGGGCATTCTTTGACAAAAATGGGTTAAGATATAATGCAAAAAGTAGAGAGACTCATCTTAAAAGCTTTGTTGCTAGAAATAGTATAAATAAACTATCAACTTCTTGTTCATATTGCAATAGGAAGGGACATGCATCACATAATTGCAATATAAAAATGAGATCTCTTAAAGGAAAAATTGTAAAAAGGATATGGATTCCAAAAGAAGTAATTCACTCCAAGAATGTTAATGCATTAGCTAAATGGATCCCAAAGGGATCAAGAATTGCATTCACTAACCTCAAAGGACCCAAGAGAATTTGGGTACCTAAGACTTGAGCTGGAATCTTTTTGTAGGTAATTGAGCATGGCCACAAAGGTAAAACAAAGGAAGCATGGTACTTGGATAGTGGATGCTCAAGGCACATGATGGGAGATAGAAGCCACTTCAACTCTTTTAAATCAAAGGTTGGTAGAGAGGTCACATTTGGGGACAACTCCAAAGGCCAAGTTGAAGGAAGTGGCTCAATAGGTAATGACTATTTTTCATTAGAAAAGGTATTACTTGTTAGGGGTCTAAAGCATAACTTACTAAGCATAAGTCAACTTTGTGACAAAGGTTACAAAGTAATTTTTGATTGCATGAAATGTCATGTTGTAGATCCTAAGTCAAACAAGGTACTTTTTCTAGGTCATAGGCAAGGTAATATATATATTGTCTATCTTAATGAACTCAAAAATGAAAATATATGCCTAATGGTAGACAATAAAAAGGAATCTTGGTTATGGTATAGAAGACTAGGTCATGCTAGCATGCATGTGCTATCTAAGTTAGCTAGAAAGGATCTAGTCATAGGTTTACCCAAGCTATCCTTTGATTATGAAGAAATATGTGAAGCTTGTGGTAAAGGAAAACACAAAAGGACAACATTTAAGCCTAAGAATGTTGTATCCACCACTAGGCCTCTTCAATTACTTCACTTAGATTTATTTGGACCAACTAGAACAACTAGTCTAGGTGGGAAACACTATGGATTTGTAATAGTTGATGATTACACTAGGTTTACTTGGGTGTTCTTTTTAAGAGTAAAAAATGAAGCCTTAGAAAAATTCATAGCCTATACAAAAATTACTCAAAATGAAAAAGGGTATACAATAACTAGCATTAGAAGTGATCATGGCAAGGAATTCGAAAACATAAGATTTGACGAGTATTGCAATGATCAAGAAATTAGTCATAACTTCTCAGCCCCCAGGACACCACAACAAAATGGAGTAGTTGAAAGAAGAAATAGAACCTTGGAAGAAATGGCTAGAACCATGTTGTGTGAGAATAATTTGCCAAAGTATTTTTGGGCTGAAGCTATAAACACATCTTGCTATATAATCAATAGAGCTATGATTAGACCCATGCTTAAGAAAACTCCTTATGAGCTCTACAAAGGTAAAAAGCCTAACATTAGTTACTTCCATCCCTTTGGCTGCAAATGTTTTGTCTTAAATAATGGGAAAGATAATCTAGGAAAATTTGATGCCAAAAGTGATGAAGGAATCTTTCTAGGGTACTCATTGAATTCAAAGGCTTATAGAGTATATAACAAAAGAACATTAATGGTTGAAGAATCTATTCATGTTATATTTGATGAGTCAAATGATGTATCTAAAGATTCAACCAATGATGAGGATGTTGGAATATTTGATGAAGACTTGGAGGAAATTCCAAACTTAGAAGATGATTTATTAGAAAAACTTAACTTGAATAAAGAAGATGAAGAAGAAATAGAGATATTAGAGAGAGAGTCTAGAGCACCAAGAGAGTTAGGATATGTAAAAGATTGTGAATAGTAGGAGATCCAACTGTTGGAGTTAGAACTAGATCATCTCTAAGAAATATGTGTCAATATATAGCCTTTGTATCTCAAATAGAACCTAGGAATGTCAATGAAGCTTTAGATGACAATAATTGGTTCCTAGCAATGCAAGAAGAATTAAATCAATTTGAGAGAAGCAAAGTATGGAAACTAGTTCCTAGGCCTAGTGATCACTCTATAATTGGAACTAAATGGATATTCAAGAACAAGATGGATGAAAATAGTGTGATCATAAGGAATAAGGCTAGGTTAGTTGCACAAAGCTATAGACAAGAAGAAGGTATAGATTATGATGAAACCTATGCACCGGTAGCTAGACTAGAGGCAATAAGAATGTTACTTGCCTTTGCATGTTATAAAAACTTCAAATTGTATCAAATGGATGTAAAGAGTGCATTCTTAAATGGTTTCATTAATGAAGAAGTCTATGTTAAGCAACCTCCCGGCTTTGAAAATCATGAATTTCCTGAACATGTTTTTAAATTATCTAAGGCACTCTATGGCTTGAAACAAGCTCCTAGAGCTTGGTATGAAAGGTTGTCAAAATTTTTAATAGAAAAGGGATTTTCAAGAGGAAAAGTGGATACCACTTTATTCATCAAAAATAAAAATAAGGATTTATTAGTTGTACAAGTGTATGTAGATGATATTATTTTTGGATCAACTAATGAGTCTTTATGTCAAGAGTTTGCTAAGATCATGCAAGGTGAGTTTGAAATGAGCATGATGGGAGAACTTACATTCTTCTTGGGACTTCAAGTAAAGCAAACAAAAGATGGAACCTTCATCAATCAAGCAAAGTATACTAAGGATTTGCTCAAGCGATTTGGAATGGACAATTGCAAACCTCAAGCAACTCCAATGGGCACCAACATCAAGCTTGATAAGGATGAAAGTGGTAAGTGTGTAGACACTAAACTCTATAGGTCTATGATTGGTTCATTGCTTTATTTAACTGCAAGTAGACCAGATATTTTGTTTAGTGTATGCCTTTGTGCTAGATTTCAATCCTCTCCTAGGGAATCACATTTATTAGCCACTAAAAGGATCTTTAGATACCTTAAGGACACTCCCTATCTAGGACTTTGGTACCCCAAGGACTCTACCTTTGCACTTCATGCATTTTCAGATGCAGATTTTGGGGGATGCAAAATAGATAGGAAAAGTACTTCAGGTACTTGCCAATTCTTAGGAAATAGACTAATCTCTTGGTTCTCCAAGAAACAAAACAGTGTGGCTCAGTCCACAACTGAAGCTGAATACATAGCAGCAGGTAGTTGTAGTGCTCAAGTGTTGTGGATTAAACAACAAATGAAAGATTATGGTATTGACATGAAACAAGTCTCTATTAAATGTGATAATACCAGTGCCATTAATCTATCTAAAAATCCTATTCAACACTCTAGAACCAAGCACATAGAAATTAGGCATCACTTCCTTAGAGACCATGTGCAAAAGGGGGATATAATTCTAGAGTACATTGACACGTTACATCAAATAGCTGATATATTCACCAAACCCCTTGATAGAGATAGGTTTTGCATTCTTAGAGGTGAATTAGGACTTATGAATGTTCCCTAAGATGTGTGTGCTTCAAAATCTTGATTTCAAATGACTTAAAAGTGATTTTCAAATGTGTTTTCTGGGAAACAAGTATGAGAGATCGATATCCTATTCATATAGATCGATCTCCATACCTCAAATAAGCCTAAAGCATTAAGGTTAAGCTAGGCAGATCGATCTTCTATCCATAAGATCGATCTCCTTAAGCCTCTGTTCGATAACAGATCGATCTGTGCATATGACAGATCGATCTCCTCTAGCCTCTGTATCCTAAGATCGATCTGTGCATACGACAGATCGATCTCCTCAAGCCTCTGTCCTCTGAAGATCGATCTATGCATCTGGCAGATCGATCTCCTCTAGCCTCTGTTCGACAACAGATCGATCTGTTTGGGCTTCTGGAAATGACAGATCGATCTGTCGTCTCGACAGATCGATCTCCTGTGCCCTGGACTATAAATACTGGCGAAAAATCCCCAAATTTCAAAACTCCAAATCCCAAATCCCTAAAGCTCCTGTCGCACCTTCTCTCTCGATTCATCCTCAGATCGATCTCGGTACGGTCTTCATTGCTTCTCTTCTTCGTTTACTGGTATAGTAACCCACATTCCTTATTATTTTCTCAAAAATTTCTTAAGATTTGTGTTCAATTTCACTCTAGGGCAAATCTAGTCACTGTTCCATTGGTTTTTTGTGGTAAACCTATCTTTAAGTAAATCTAGTGTCTAGAACCATGCCTCGGCTTAAGAGAGTAGGCCAAAAACCTCCCCAATCCAATGTAGAACCCGGGTCATCCTCCCAATCCATTCCTCCCTCTTCAGCCGCTACCTTCAACAGGTGTTTTAAAACACCTGCCAAAAGGAAGCGATATGAAGAATACTTTTCAACCATGCCAATTAAACATTGGCGTACAATCGATTTCTCTTTCCTAAATCGAATTGATTTTCCGTATCTGTCTAAATTTGAAGATTTTGGTTGGATGCCTTTTCTAATAATCACTACACCCGTACCTCCGAATATCGTTTGAGCATTCTTTTCCAATGCAGAACTCACCTATGATCCCAATGACACTTGTAATATTCTCGGTTTTTCAACGTATGTCATGGGAAAATCCATTGCCATTGACACTGAAGTCCTTGCCCAAGCGTTTCACTTACGCGATGAGGGCTTGACAAACGAAGATGAGGAAGTCCCTTTGGAGTTTGATATTCCCAGGGATAAGGTGAGTGACCTCCCAATGCACCCCCGGTTACTCCACCTCATCATTTCTTGGAACCTTCGTCATTTTGGTACCCGTCACTCCACTGTTAGACGGTTAGATAGGTTCTGGCTTCACCACATTCATTCCACCAGTCAAAAACCCAACCTCATCCACTTTATCTATCAAGACTGGTTGAAGATCGTACGAGGTCAAGCCACAACGATCGTGTTCCCGCAACCACTGGCATACCTTCTCCAACGACTCGAAATAGATAGCAGTTGCGAAATCTGCGAAATGCCCTCTCCGAAGAGCGTCCTCAACATTGGGACACTCCATCACATGGGCTACTACAAAGACTTTCGGGGTGACTGGAAGAAGAAGCGGGAACAGCCTTCTGCAGCAGCTTGATGAGCCTGTCGATCCACCGGTTGCACAGACTGCGCGTCCACCATCTCCACCTGCTCAGCCCACTGCACCTGCACCCTCACCTGCTGGTATGGAGCTCATTATGACGATGATGAGTGACCTCAACAAGAAGATCGATGAAGGCTTTGCCAACCTTCATGCAACTCAGCAGCGGATGTTCGAGGAGCTAAACCGCAAAGTGGATGAAGGTTATGCAAATCTTCATGAGACTCAAGAGGCAATGTATGATGAGCTTCAGGTCGCTCGCACACACATTGAGGATCTCATGGATCGCATCCCTCCTTCACCAAAGGACTTAGTTGTTAGATCTAGTTCTGTTATATGTTTTCCATTACTCGTTGTTGTTTTGCAATGAAATTGCTTGAATGAACTGCCATTTGTCTTATTGTTGACTGAGTTTTAATGAAAATGTTAATTTGAAATGACATGAATATTATTTCTTTCTTGCCATTGATATGACAAAAAGGGGGAGAAGAAAAGAGAACATGTGGTTAATTAAAAGATGTGAAAATGGCTTTAAGAAACATCTCTAAAGGTTTAAAAGAATGATTAAAATGAGGGGGAGTTAAGATAGTAACAAGGTCAAAAGCTAAAAGAAAGGGGGAGCTCACAAAAAGGGGGAGCTTCTGCAAATTAACTAAACATGTTGATTGAATAAGTTTTGTCATATCAAAAAGGGGGAGATTGTTGAGTTAATGTATTTTGAAATGACAAAACAAGTAAATTCAATAATATAAAGATGATATAAAAACATGTTTAGAGGTTATCAGTACCAAAACTTAAAGTTTTGTTGATGAGAGATCGATCTGGCTTATGAAAGATCGATCTCTTGGGTTTTCTATAGTTGAGAGATCGATCTGGGTTATGAGAGATCGATCTCCTGGGTTTGTCTTGGATGAGAGATGTGAGATCCGCAATTTTTGTATAATATTCCTTATGATTTCCATATTGTATGACATTAGTATATGTTAATGGATTCATAAGATGGTTGATTCGGATTTGATAAAATGCGGATGAAACGAAATAAATTACGTAAAATCGAGTACGGATAAATCGGGAAAATAAAGAAGCAACAAGTTTTTAAGGAATTTAATCGAGTTGACTGAAAATGAAGAATTGAAAATAGGGAAAAGATTGTGGATTGATGAAAGAAAATCGATTCAATTTGGTCCCGAACACGTACAAGGGTAAAATGGTCAAAAGACCAAAATTCGGTATAAATTCGATAAGTAATTTTCGTTAAAATATGGAATTTGTGAAATCTGGATCAATACCAAGGAAAATAATTAAATTCGAGGTCGATTGATCTAGATATAAATTTATTGAAATTTACGGGAATTAATTTGGAATTAATCGGGATTTTTAATTTGAAAAATTATCCCGAAAAGAATCGAAAAATATACCGAGAAAGACGAAAATACACTGATAAATTCATTTATTGATTAAATGAATTTAATAATATTTTTTAAAGATTTTTTTGAGATATTTAGACTATTTTAATATATTTTAATGTATTAAAATAACAATAAATCAGTTAAAAAAAAAAAAAAAAAGGGAAATCTGAATCGGGGAGAGAGAAGAAACCCGAAAAACGGAACCCAGCCGACCCGTCCGCAACCCGACACCCCCGACGAGCCACCGACGACCGTTGAACCCAGATACCGGTCGGAAAAGGAAGAGCGTCGTCCGGCGATTCCAGTGGTACCGGAAACGCACGCCGACGACCCCTATTTCCGGCGAATCGAAGGCCGAAAGTCCAGCGGAGAAATCGCCTCGGTCCTGGCGAACGGCGGCATTCCAGTGTCGATTCAGCCCAGCCGAGCCTTCCCCTGACTGAGACGGTTCTGTTGAACCCAGTAGCTGCCGACGAGATGGCCGGAATCTCCGGCGACGGCAAACGGGCCAAAACGGCACCGTAGCCGAGAAGGGAGAAAAGAAAAAGAAAAAGAAAAAGAAAAAGAAAAGAAAAAAAAAAAAAAAGGGAAAAAAAGGAAGAAAGTGTACCCGGGGACGACTCGAAAATTCGGGTAAGTGACCGAGGGTCGGGATTGACCTGCGGATAAATCTCGGGAATTCAATTTAATATTTTATTGATGAAAAATGACCCGAATTTAAATAATTGTGCAGTGTCACTACAGAGCCCGAACGAGAGCCGATTTAGCTCCGATTTTCGTACCCCGCACCATATTGGGTAAGCATATTCTAATTACGATAATATGAGTCCTTTAATGCAGAGTTTCGATTATTTTACAGATTTACGGATTAATTCTGCATAAAAGGAATTTTATTTGAAATTTCAAAGTAATTATCGTAAACAGTATCTGGGCTATCCACTGAGTTTGGAACGAAGCCCGATGATTATTGATAAATCAAATGAGCCCAGTAAACTCGAAGAAGAGATTTAAAAAGTGGAAACGGGCTGAAAAAGGGGTTTGAGGCCCATTAAAGTGCAATCGGGCCCAATAGAGTAAAACAAGCCCAGAGCTTTAGATTCGATCAGTAAGAGTGAAATACTGATCTGTATATTGAACTGAACCCATATGTGGTTATATGCAGCTCTGTAGACGAGCAAATTGGACTGAGAGACCTGGTACGACCGAGTCGGGATAACCTCGCGCGTGATTCCAGGTAAGGGAATTTTATGAACACTTAGAGGTAGCTGTACGTAATTCTGAGGGGATTTACATTACGTTAAATTCAATAGGCTACCTGAAAAACAGAATAATAATTTTTACGGAAAAATATGGAAATAGTGGAAAATGACTATTTTGCCCCCAGTTAGGAAAATTTCAAAAAGGGTAGTAAGGCTATGAAATTGCATGAATTTCATGATTTTAATGTTTTCCTGATGATATTGCTGTAATTCAAGCAATTTATGGATAGGTTGGCTATTATTTACATGTTTTATGTGAAAAGGCACAGGCTAGGTGCCAGATGATTTTTATTTAACATGTTTTGATAATATTGAGCCACCTATCAGTGTTATATGAGTGTAACCGTGCTTGAGCACTGCTCGCACTGGATATTATATTTTAACTCATACTCAGAGTGCTGGAGCATTACTCGCACTATTTTACAGATTTGTTTTATATGACTACCGTGCTGGAGTTTTTCTCGTACGAGGTTTTCACTGAGTTTTAATACTTATCCGTACTGGAGCAATGCTCGTACGTGGATTTGAATTGAATGTATAATCAGTTTAAGTCGTACTGGAGCACTGCTCGTACGCAGATTTTAATTGATTTCTATGAAACCGTGCTAGAGTTTCACTCGCACGAGGTTTTCAGATATCATGAATATGCATGGAGCCGTGCTGGAGCTTCGCTCGCACAGGAATTTATATGACATGCATATAGCCGTGTTGGAGCCTCCTGTTGACTGTGTGTCACAGTGAGATATGCTCACACGTGCATACTGAGACATACCTGACATGGGTGGATAAGACCTATTACAGGCACCCCTGATTGAGCTTGGGTTCACGGAGTACGATGTACCGTGTATATCACGCGGAGTACGCTGTACCGTGGGGATTGTTGGAGTGGAGTGGCATTAGCCACGAGACAGCAAGTCTTGCCCTCGCAATCCTGATATTATGCTGTTCTGGCGGGTAGGATGACCCACCTCCCGTTTCAGGTGTGATACCCCGTACACTAGGATCCGTGTGCCAGGGATCACGAGGTTATGGCCATAGTCCTGGATATTACACATATAATCGTTGACATGTCTCACATGATATAACTATTGGTCTTGATAGACCAGGGTAGACCCGAGGGAGGGGTCAGGCCCCGATTTTCTTATGATTTCAATGAGATTTGGTTATTCCCATGGAGGGATTTTATGAGACTTTTATTGATTTGTAACCCTGTGAGAAGGGTGTTTTATAACGGAGATTTGAAAATACAGAATTTTGTTGAAATTGGTTTTGATTTGTAAGTGTATCGTATTTTGACCCAGATGGGGTATTTTAAAATGTGTTGTTTCATTGAGCATGAGATGTTTTCACATGAGGATTATTCCATGTTTTAATATGCCGATTTCCTGTTTTAGAACAGAAGATATTATATAAATGGCATATCATTGTTTTTTTACCTCATGCTCACATATATCCTGATTTTCTTATCAGCATGTAGATAGTATAGCTATCTACCCGTTTGTATTATTGCCTTACTGAGCATGTGGAGCTCACCCTTTTATTTTCCACCCACTTTCAGTATTTTCACCGTAGAGATAGCGGGTGTAGAGAGTAGACGGCATAGCTGATATCTTCGTTTCCCATCGACTGTCAGGTATACACCACGTACAGAATTTTGTATTAGTATGCTTACAGCACAGTATTGTATATAAATGAATATTTGGGGATGTAAATAAAGAATCACGTGATGTATAAACATACCGACCTCTCTAGTATATGATAATGATATCAGTATGTGTGGTTACGTGAAATATTTCTTAATGGTTTGAATGGTATATCGATATTGATTCACAGCCCAACCAGTTAAGAAGAATATGTCACGAGGAGGTAAGAAAGATTTTTCAAAAGCGAAAAATTTGTACTGATTTTAGGTAGTATTGGGTCGTGACAGAATAAGTGGTATCAGAGCAGAGGTTGGTCAGACGTGAATCAGTATCGATACGTAAGCAATTATGAGTTAGAGTTGGTCGGATAAGAGTCGATAATGGTTGTTAAGGAAAATTACATCCCCCTTAGTACTGTGCCGTATGAGATATCAAAGTGTACACTAGATGGGAATTAAATTAACAAATGAATTTGGAATACAGGATTTACATTATGCCGGTCACCCGCAGTGGTAGAGGGGCTAGTACACGTGCTAGAGGCCGTAGGGGCAGGCCTAGAGGCCGTGGTGATAGTATACAGACTGGTCAGGTACCTGAGGGTACTGCTGTGAGACCAGATGAGACTGAGGCACGCTTTGCTAGACTTGAGCGGAGTATTGAGAGCCTGGCTGAGATTGTAGCGCAGCAGGCAGCGCTCGGGGCTAGAGATAGGCGAGATCCGGCGGGACAGGCAGCAGCTGATCCCGAGATGCCGGCACAGGCCGCAGAGTTACCCGAGATTCAGGCTCAGGCTGCAGAGGCAGTGAGACCCCAGCCAGCTCAGGATGTTGGATATGAGTGTGACCTGGATCGATTTAGACATTTTCAGAAGTTTAGACCTCCAATCTTCCATGGGAGGAAGGACCCAGTAGTAGCTGAGGATTGGGTGTATCAGATGGAGAAGCTATATAGGCTTTTCAGGTGCACTACTACTGAGAGAGTTGCTTTTGCCGTATTTGTGTTTCAGGGAGCGGCAGAGCATTGGTGGAGATCTACCGAGCCGATATTGAGAGCTCGACATGCTGAGGTCACATGGGAGATATTTTTGGATGCCTTTAGAAGGCAGTATGTTCCCGCTACTGCACAGCGGAAGTTGAGGATGGAGTTTATGAGTTTGGTTCAGGGGAACCAGTCTATTGACGAGTATGAGACTCGATTCATCTCTTTGGGGAGATATGATTTGGAGACGATGGGCAGTGAGGATCGGAAGGTCCAGAAGTTTATAGATGGACTGAGACCAGCCATCAGATATCGGTTAGCTCCCTTTGATGTTTCGACTTATGAGGAGGCAGTACATAGAGCTCAGCTGTGTGAGCAGGATTATGAGCGGAACGTCTCCGAGACAGGAAAGTTCAGTAGGAGTCGAGACAGAGATCGAAAGAGACCCGGGAGAGATAGATTTTTCAGGAGAGGTGTACGGCTCTCTGATAAGAGGCCGAAGATTGAGGAGGTTCAGGAGAGGACAGATAGACCCCCTGTTCATCCGGCTTTACCACCAGCTAGAGGCATTGTCATTGGAGGATCACGCCCTACTACTGATCGATGTAGGCGATGTGGCAGATATCATGGTACCAGACCTTGTCCAGTGCCTATAGCTACTACTGTAGTATGTTATCGATGTGGGAGGCCAGGGCATGTGATGAGAGATTGCCCAGAGAGACAGGACACTGCCCCACAGAAGGGCAAGGAGCCGGAGAGAGCTCCAGTTCAGATTTCTGCTCAGAGGAGGAGAGCTACTGCTGAAGAGAAAGGGAAGCAAGTGATGGGTACAGGGCGAGTTCATGCTTTGGACCAGGATACGGCAGATCAGTCGTCTGATGTGGTGAAAGGTACCATCCTGATCTTTGATTTAGAAGCATATGTTTTGATTGATCCTGGTGCCACGCATTCATTCGTATCGCCTTCATTTGCATGTAAATTATCTAAGTATGTAGAGTCTATTCCTCTGAGTAGTAAATTGTTAATACTTACCCCCATAAACACTAGTCAACTAGTAGAGTATGTAGTCAGGGACTGTAAGTTAAAAGTCGGGGAAAAAGAAATGTCAGCCGACCTTATTGTGTTGTATATGAGGGATTTCGATATCATATTAGGAATGGATTGGTTGGCTGCCAATCGTGTGGTGTTAGATTGTTTTTCTAAGACGTTAACGTTTAATACCCCCGAAAAATATGTTGTAAAATTTCTCTGAAAGTAATGAAATCAGTGTTGTTCTAAATGGAGCAATAAATTTTGCTGATTTTATGATTTATGTTTTGAAGGATTCATCGCATATGTGGTTGATACGGATCATGTACAATTGAATTTGAGAGATATTCCAGTGGTTATGGAGTTTCCTGACGTCTTTTCAGACGATTTACCAGGATTACCTCCAGCCAGAGAGATGGAGTTTGGGATAGATTTAATACCTGGTACAGAACCGATTTCGAGACCACCGTATAGGATGGCTCCGATTGAGTTGGAGGAGCTGAGGAAGCAGTTACAGGATTTGCTTGAGAAGGGGTTTGTGAGACCGAGCGTATCACCTTGGGGAGCTCCGGTCTTGTTTGTGAGGAAGAAGGATGGCAGCCTCCGATTGTGTATGGATTACAGATTGTTGAATAAGGCTACCATTAAGAATAAGTATCCCCTTCCACGCATTGATGATCTATTGGATCAGCTTCAGGGAGCACAGGTCTTTTCTAAGATTGATCTGAGGTCTGGGTATCATCAGCTGAGGATACGGAGAGAGGATGTGCCCAAGACAGCATTTAGGACCCGTTATGGTCATTATGAGTTTTTGGTTATGCCATTCGGGTTGACTAATGCTCCCGCAGCATTCATGGCTTTGATGAACGATGTGTTCAAGCCATACCTGGATCGGTTTGTAATTGTATTTATCGATGATATTTTGGTATACTCTAGATCCAGGGAGGACCACGAGCAGCACTTGAGGATAGTGTTACAGACCCTCAGAGAGAGACAGTTGTATGCCAAACTCAGTAAGTGTGACTTCTGGTTGGAGCAGATTTCTTTTCTGGGCCATGTAGTATCGAAGGATGGAGTGTCTGTGGACCCATCCAAGATAGAGGCAGTTGTTCAGTGGGAGCGACCCAGGACAGTTACAGAGATTCGGAGTTTTTTGGGTTTGGCGGGATATTACAGGAGATTTGTAGAGGGTTTCTCCAGATTAGCTGCTCCGTTGACACGTCTCACACGAAAGGATGTTGAGTATGTGTGGGATGATGCCTGTGAGAGGAGTTTTCAGGAGCTGAAGTGTCGATTGACCACTGCTCCAGTTCTCACCATACCTACCAGCTCAGGAGGTTTCTTGGTATATACAGATGCATCGCATCAGGGACTAGGCTGTGTACTGATGCAGGATGGGAGGGTAGTTGCCTATGGATCTAGACAGCTGAAAGATCACGAGAGGAACTATCCGACCCACGATTTGGAGTTGGCGGCCATAGTGTTTGCACTGAAGATATGGCGCCATTACTTATATGGTGAGCAGTTTCAGATTTTTACAGACCATAAGAGTCTGAAGTATTTATTCTCGCAGAAGGAGCTGAACATGAGACAGAGGAGATGGCTCGAGCTCCTGAAGGATTATGATTGCGAGATATTATACCACCCGGGTAAGGCTAATGTAGTTGCTGATGCTTTGAGCAGGAAGAGCCTAGGGTTGGTATCATTTATGATGGTTCGGGAACATGACTTGTTAGAGCAGTTCGCGAGCCTTAGTTTGGACATAGCACCCCCTGAGATTGATAGAGTTGAGATCATTGCGAGCCTGAGATTGGAGCCGGAGTTGATTGACCGTATCCGGCAGGCTCAGCAGAGTGATCAGGGATGTATTCAGCTGATGAGGCAGGTACAGGCAGGTGCAGATACAGATTTTGTATTGAGTACTGATGGTTTACTGAGGTTCCGCGGTAGGATATGTGTTCCCGAGGATCCTGAGATCAGGAGAATGATTTTATCAGAGGCTCACTCAACGAGGTATACAGTACATCCGGGGAATACGAAGATGTATCAGAATCTCCGGAGAGTTTATTGGTGGTCTGGGATGAAGAGAGACATAGCAGAGTATGTTGCGAGATGTCTCGTCTGTCAGCAGGTAAAGGTAGAGCATCAGAAGCCTGCAGGATTATTGCAGCCTCTACCGATACCGACATGGAAGTGGGAGCATGTCACCATGGATTTTGTGATGGGATTACCGAGGACCCGCAGAGGACATGATGCCATCTGGGTGATTGTGGATAGACTGACGAAGTCCGCCCATTTCTTAGCTATGAGAGCTACAGATGCTTTGAGTACGTTGGCGAACTTATATGTTCGAGAGATTGTCAGGCTACATGGCGTGCCAGTGAGCATTGTTTCTGATAGGGATGCCCGCTTCACTTCCCATTTTTGGGAACATTTTCAGGAAGCGTTGGGGACCCAGTTGAGATTTAGCACCGCTTTCCATCCTCAGACAGATGGTCAGTCAGAGAGGACTATACAGACTCTGGAGGATATGTTGAGAGCGTGTGTGCTGGATTTTGGAGGCTCCTGGGATGATCATTTGCCATTAGCCGAGTTCGCCTACAATAACAGTTATCACTCGAGTATTGGGATGGCACCATATGAGGCACTGTATGGTCGCAGATGCCGTTCCCCTATTGGATGGGAAGAGATTGGTGACAGACTGTTATTTGCTCCTGACTTGGTACAGCAGGCTACTGAGGATGTCAGGTTGATATGCGATAGATTGCGGACAGCTCAGAGCCGACAGAAGAGTTATGCTGACAGGAGACGCAGACCACTAGAGTTTGCAGAGGGTGAGTCAGTGTTTTTGAGAGTTTCTCCTTCCAAGGGTATCATGAGGTTCGGTAAGAAAGGTAAACTGAGCCCTCGTTTTATTGGACCCTTTGAAATTCTGGAGCGAGTGGGAGATAAGGCCTATAGATTGGCATTGCCACCAGAGTTGGCAGGTGTACACAGTGTCTTCCACGTTTCTATGCTTCGGAAGTATCATCCGGATCCGTCACACGTGATTCACTACGAGCCGTTAGAGCTCAGTGACAGTATGACATATGTTGAGAGACCAGTTCGAATTTTGGATAGGAAGGAGAAGGTATTGCGATCCAAGACGATCTCTCTGGTGAAGGTTCAGTGGCAGTATCACACTCCGGAGGAAGCTACTTGGGAGCTAGAGAGCATGATACAGGAGAAGTACCCGGAGTTGTTTACCGATTGATTTGGTTCTAATTTGGAGGACCAAATTCTTTTAGTGGGGGAGATTGTGAGATCCGCAATTTTTGTATAATATTCCTTATGATTTCCATATTGTATGACATTAGTATATGTTAATGGATTCATAAGATGGTTGATTCGGATTTGATAAAATGCGGATGAAACGAAATAAATTACGTAAAATCGAGTACGGATAAATCGGGAAAATAAAGAAGCAACAAGTTTTTAAGGAATTTAATCGAGTTGACTGAAAATGAAGAATTGAAAATAGGGAAAAGATTGTGGATTGATGAAAGAAAATCGATTCAATTTGGTCCCGAACACGTACAAGGGTAAAATGGTCAAAAGACCAAAATTCGGTATAAATTCGATAAGTAATTTTCGTTAAAATATGGAATTTGTGAAATCTGGATCAATACCAAGGAAAATAATTAAATTCGAGGTCGATTGATCTAGATATAAATTTATTGAAATTTACGGGAATTAATTTGGAATTAATCGGGATTTTTAATTTGAAAAATTATCCCGAAAAGAATCGAAAAATATACCGAGAAAGACGAAAATACACTGATAAATTCATTTATTGATTAAATGAATTTAATAATATTTTTTAAAGATTTTTTTGAGATATTTAGACTATTTTAATATATTTTAATGTATTAAAATAACAATAAATCAGTTAAAAAAAAAAAAAAAAAGGGAAATCTGAATCGGGGAGAGAGAAGAAACCCGAAAAACGGAACCCAGCCGACCCGTCCGCAACCCGACACCCCCGACGAGCCACCGACGACCGTTGAACCCAGATACCGGTCGGAAAAGGAAGAGCGTCGTCCGGCGATTCCAGTGGTACCGGAAACGCACGCCGACGACCCCTATTTCCGGCGAATCGAAGGCCGAAAGTCCAGCGGAGAAATCGCCTCGGTCCTGGCGAACGGCGGCATTCCAGTGTCGATTCAGCCCAGCCGAGCCTTCCCCTGACTGAGACGGTTCTGTTGAACCCAGTAGCTGCCGACGAGATGGCCGGAATCTCCGGCGACGGCAAACGGGCCAAAACGGCACCGTAGCCGAGAAGGGAGAAAAGAAAAAGAAAAAGAAAAAGAAAAAGAAAAGAAAAAAAAAAAAAAGGGAAAAAAAGGAAGAAAGTGTACCCGGGGACGACTCGAAAATTCGGGTAAGTGACCGAGGGTCGGGATTGACCTGCGGATAAATCTCGGGAATTCAATTTAATATTTTATTGATGAAAAATGACCCGAATTTAAATAATTGTGCAGTGTCACTACAGAGCCCGAACGAGAGCCGATTTAGCTCCGATTTTCGTACCCCGCACCATATTGGGTAAGCATATTCTAATTACGATAATATGAGTCCTTTAATGCAGAGTTTCGATTATTTTACAGATTTACGGATTAATTCTGCATAAAAGGAATTTTATTTGAAATTTCAAAGTAATTATCGTAAACAGTATCTGGGCTATCCACTGAGTTTGGAACGAAGCCCGATGATTATTGATAAATCAAATGAGCCCAGTAAACTCGAAGAAGAGATTTAAAAAGTGGAAACGGGCTGAAAAAGGGGTTTGAGGCCCATTAAAGTGCAATCGGGCCCAATAGAGTAAAACAAGCCCAGAGCTTTAGATTCGATCAGTAAGAGTGAAATACTGATCTGTATATTGAACTGAACCCATATGTGGTTATATGCAGCTCTGTAGACGAGCAAATTGGACTGAGAGACCTGGTACGACCGAGTCGGGATAACCTCGCGCGTGATTCCAGGTAAGGGAATTTTATGAACACTTAGAGGTAGCTGTACGTAATTCTGAGGGGATTTACATTACGTTAAATTCAATAGGCTACCTGAAAAACAGAATAATAATTTTTACGGAAAAATATGGAAATAGTGGAAAATGACTATTTTGCCCCCAGTTAGGAAAATTTCAAAAAGGGTAGTAAGGCTATGAAATTGCATGAATTTCATGATTTTAATGTTTTCCTGATGATATTGCTGTAATTCAAGCAATTTATGGATAGGTTGGCTATTATTTACATGTTTTATGTGAAAAGGCACAGGCTAGGTGCCAGATGATTTTTATTTAACATGTTTTGATAATATTGAGCCACCTATCAGTGTTATATGAGTGTAACCGTGCTTGAGCACTGCTCGCACTGGATATTATATTTTAACTCATACTCAGAGTGCTGGAGCATTACTCGCACTATTTTACAGATTTGTTTTATATGACTACCGTGCTGGAGTTTTTCTCGTACGAGGTTTTCACTGAGTTTTAATACTTATCCGTACTGGAGCAATGCTCGTACGTGGATTTGAATTGAATGTATAATCAGTTTAAGTCGTACTGGAGCACTGCTCGTACGCAGATTTTAATTGATTTCTATGAAACCGTGCTAGAGTTTCACTCGCACGAGGTTTTCAGATATCATGAATATGCATGGAGCCGTGCTGGAGCTTCGCTCGCACAGGAATTTATATGACATGCATATAGCCGTGTTGGAGCCTCCTGTTGACTGTGTGTCACAGTGAGATATGCTCACACGTGCATACTGAGACATACCTGACATG
Organism: Firmiana major; assembly: GCA_033439115.1. NCBI lineage: Eukaryota > Viridiplantae > Streptophyta > Magnoliopsida > Malvales > Malvaceae > Firmiana > Firmiana major. The sequence goes on along the minus strand of CM065896.1, from coordinate 45,497,812 downwards.
GGTGGATAAGACCTATTACAGGCACCCCTGATTGAGCTTGGGTTCACGGAGTACGATGTACCGTGTATATCACGCGGAGTACGCTGTACCGTGGGGATTGTTGGAGTGGAGTGGCATTAGCCACGAGACAGCAAGTCTTGCCCTCGCAATCCTGATATTATGCTGTTCTGGCGGGTAGGATGACCCACCTCCCGTTTCAGGTGTGATACCCCGTACACTAGGATCCGTGTGCCAGGGATCACGAGGTTATGGCCATAGTCCTGGATATTACACATATAATCGTTGACATGTCTCACATGATATAACTATTGGTCTTGATAGACCAGGGTAGACCCGAGGGAGGGGTCAGGCCCCGATTTTCTTATGATTTCAATGAGATTTGGTTATTCCCATGGAGGGATTTTATGAGACTTTTATTGATTTGTAACCCTGTGAGAAGGGTGTTTTATAACGGAGATTTGAAAATACAGAATTTTGTTGAAATTGGTTTTGATTTGTAAGTGTATCGTATTTTGACCCAGATGGGGTATTTTAAAATGTGTTGTTTCATTGAGCATGAGATGTTTTCACATGAGGATTATTCCATGTTTTAATATGCCGATTTCCTGTTTTAGAACAGAAGATATTATATAAATGGCATATCATTGTTTTTTTACCTCATGCTCACATATATCCTGATTTTCTTATCAGCATGTAGATAGTATAGCTATCTACCCGTTTGTATTATTGCCTTACTGAGCATGTGGAGCTCACCCTTTTATTTTCCACCCACTTTCAGTATTTTCACCGTAGAGATAGCGGGTGTAGAGAGTAGACGGCATAGCTGATATCTTCGTTTCCCATCGACTGTCAGGTATACACCACGTACAGAATTTTGTATTAGTATGCTTACAGCACAGTATTGTATATAAATGAATATTTGGGGATGTAAATAAAGAATCACGTGATGTATAAACATACCGACCTCTCTAGTATATGATAATGATATCAGTATGTGTGGTTACGTGAAATATTTCTTAATGGTTTGAATGGTATATCGATATTGATTCACAGCCCAACCAGTTAAGAAGAATATGTCACGAGGAGGTAAGAAAGATTTTTCAAAAGCGAAAAATTTGTACTGATTTTAGGTAGTATTGGGTCGTGACAAGAGATCGATCTCAGGAAGACATGAGATCGATCTGCCAAGCTTTGAACCTGCACAAAGGCATTAAGGAAGAGTGAGATCGATCTATAAGGGTTAAGAGATCGATCTGCCTAATACTGGAGTTGAGGGATCGATCTGATCTAGGAAGAGATCGATCTCCCTTAAAGCATAGACTGTAGATCGATCTGTAAGATCGATCCACACTCAAACAGAGAGCTTATGAGATCGATCTGGTAAGAAAGAGATCGATCTCTTCAAAGTCAGAGAGCTAAGGAGATCGATCTGGGGTATTGAGAGATCGATCTCCCCACTACGAGATTGCATGGCAAATCGATCTGAAGATCGATCTTGCCTCAAACAGAGAGATTGGAAGATCGATCTGCCTATTAGACAGATCGATCTCCCTTATCATTTTCAAATTAACAGATCGATCTGCTAACCCATGAGATCGATCTCCTTGTGTTATTGTGCTTTGATCTTGCAGGATTTATAACTAAGAGATCGATCTGGCCAAGATGGCAGATCGATCTGGCACTCTACTGGAGGTACCCAACGGCTAGTTTCTGCAAAATCTCTACGGGAAAAATAGCATTTAATGCTCCAACTACCAATCCTTCAGTATTTAACCAAGCATTGAAGACAATGAGAACAGAGACACTATTGCTGCACATTTCTTACATTCTCAAGAGTTTAATACTTTCATTCCTTGTGTCTTCATTCGTCATTTATTGAGTTTGTTGTATAAGCTTAAGTGCAAAAGCTGTAATTGTTCTACCCACACTAAAAGCTTGATTCTGTATTCATCCTTACCTTAGAAGAGAAGAGGATTGTTCCTCAGTGAGATAAAATTGTAAAAGGGTGAATACATCTTTGTATTGCAAAGGGTAGAGAGGTTATTCCTTAACCTGAAAAAGGAAGATTGTAACTTCTGTTGAAGGAGAGAAAGAAAGCACTTGACAAGAGGGTCAAGGAGAGAGGACGTAGGCAAGAGTTTGGCCGAACCTCTATAAGCGATTGTGTTTGTTTCTCTTTTCTCTATCTTGCATTAAATTGTTTAATTTTATTATATTGCTCACTATCATTTGCTAATTAAATTAGGATTAATTTAAAATTTGCCATAAGCATTAGAAAACCGATTCACTCCCCCTCTCGGTAGAGCCAACAAAAGTGCAATCGGGCCCAATAGAGTAAAACATGCCCAGAACTTTAGATTTGATCAGTAAGAGTGAAATACTAATCAGTATATTTAAAACTGAACCCATATGTGGTTATATGCAGCTCTGTAGATGAGCGAATTGGATTGAAAGACCTGGTACGACCAAGTCGGGATAAGCTCGCGCGTAATTCCTGATAAGGGAATTTTATGAGCACTTAGAGGTAGCTGTACGTAGTTTCGAGGGGATTTACATTACGTTAAATTCATTAGGCTACCCGAAAACAGAATAATATTTTTTTACGGAAAAATATGGAAATAGTGACAAATAACTATTTTGCCCCCAGTTAGGAAATTTTCAAAAAGGGTAGTAAGGCTATGAAATTGCATGAAATTCATGATTTTAATGTTTTCATGATGATATTGCTTTAATTCAAGCAATTTATGGATAGGTTGGCTATTATTTTCATGTTTTAAGTGAGAAGGCACATGTTAGGTGCCAATTGATATTTATTTAACATGTTTTGATATAATTGAGCCACCTATCAATGTTATATGAGTTGTGATTATGCTTGAGCACTGGTCGCACTAGATTTTATATTTTAACTCATACATAGAATGCTGGAGCCTTGCTCGCACTATTTTACACATTTATTTCAATGACTACTGCACTGGAGTTTTCTCGTACGAGGTTTTCACTGAGTTTTAATACTTATCCATACTGGAGCAATGCTCGTACGTGGATTTGAATTGAATTTATAATCAGTTGAAGTCGTACTAGAGCGCTGCTCGTACGCAGATTTCATTAATTTCTATGAAACCGTGCAGGAGTTTCACTCGCACGAGGTTTTTAGATATCATATATATGTATGGAGCCATGTTGGAGTTTCTCCTATAGACTGTGTGTCACAGTGAGATGATATGCTCACACGTGCATACTGAGACATACTTGACATGGGTGGATAAGACCTATTACAGGCACCCCTGATTGAGCTTGGGTTCATGGAGTACGTTGTACCATGTATATCACATGGAGTACGCTGTACCGTGGAGATTGTTGGAGTGGAGTGGCATTAGCCACGAGACAGCAAGTCTTGCCCTCGCAACCCTGATATTATGCTGTTCTGGTGGGTAGGACCGACCCACCTCCATTTCAGGTGTGACACCTCGCACACTTGGATCCGTGTGCTAAGGATCACGAGGTTATGGCCATAGTCCTAAAAGTTACAGATATAGTCGCTTACATGTCTCACATGATAAATCATTTGGTTTTGATAAATCAAGGTAGACCCAAGGGAGGGGTCAGGCCTCTATTTTCTTATGAATCTGATTTAGATTTGATTTTCCCACAGCGAAATTTTGATGAAACTTTCATGATTTGTACCCTGTGAGAATGCTGATTTTATAACGAAAATTTTAAAATAAAGTATTTTATTGAAATGGATTTAATTCCTTGAGTGTATCATATTTAACCTAGAAGGGGTGTTTTAAACGTGTTGATCCATTTGAGCATGAGATGTTTTCACATGAGAATTATTCCATGTTTTAATATTTCGATTTCCTGTTTTAGAATAGATGATATTATATATATGGCATATCATTGTTTTTACCTCATGCTCACATATATCTTGATTTCTTATCAGCATGTAGATAGTATAGCTATCTACCCGTTTGTATTATTGCCTTACTGAGCATGTGGAGCTCACCCTTTCATTTTCCACCCACTTTCAGTGTTTCCACCATAGAGATAGTGGGTGTAGAGAGTAGACGGCATAGCTGATTATATGTGATTCCCATCGACTGTCAGGTATACACCACGTACAGAATTTTGTATTAGTATGCTTACAGCACAATATTTTATATGAAAGAATATTTGGGGATGTAAATATAGTATCATGTGATGTATAAAACATATCGACCACTCTATTATAATATGAATGACGTCAGTATATATATATATATATATATATATATATAGATATATATGTACGTGTGAGATTTTAATGGTTAAAAAAGGTATATCGATATTAATTCACAGCCTGACCTGTTCAAAGGGATTTGTCACGAGGAGGTTGTTGAGATAATATATTTTGAAATGACAAAACAAGTAGATTCAATAATATAAAGATGATATGAAAACATGTTTAGAGGTTATCAGTACCAGAACTTAAGTTTCTGTAGATGAGAGATCGATCTGGGCTATGAGAGATCGATCTCCTAGGTTTTCTTGGATGAGAGATCGATCTCATGAAGACATGAGATCGATCTGCTAAGCCTTGAACTTGTTCAAAGGTATTAAGGAAGAATGAGATCGATCTATATGGGTTATAAGATCGATCTGACTAATACAGGATGCTGGTGAGATCGATCTGGTATAGCAAGAGATCGATCTCCCCTAAAACAAAAGGTAAAGGCAGCAGATCGATCTGTATGCAAACAGAGAGTTTGAGAGATCGATCTAGTATAGGAAGAGATCGATCTCCTCAAAGTCAGAGAGCTAAGGAGATCGATCTTCGTTGATAAGAGATCGATCTCCTCACTAAGACAATACCAGGAAGATCGATCTATAGATCGATCATGCTTCAAACAGAGAGGATGGAAGATCGATCTGCCTGTTCGACAGATCGATCTCTTCTAACATTTTCAAATTGGAAGATCGATCTGCCAGTTCGACAGATCGATCTCCTTGCTTCATTTTACCTTGATCTTGCAGGAACTATAACTAAGAGATCGATCTGGTCAAGAAGGTAGATCGATCTGGCATTCTACTGGAGGTACCCAACGGTTATTTCTGCAAAATTTCAACGGGAAAAACAGCATTAAATGCTCCAACTACCAATCCTTCAGTATATAATCAAGCATTGAAAACAATAAGAAGTGAGACACAATTGCTGCACATTTCTTACATTCTCAAGAGTTTAATCCTACATTCTATTTGTCTTCAATTTCATTTATTGAGTTTGTTGTTTTAAACTTATGCAAAAAGCTGTATTTGTCCTACCCACATTAAGAGCTTGATATTGTATTCATCCTATCTTTAAGAGAGAAGAGGATTGTTTCTCAGTGAGATAAATTTTGTAAAAGGGTGAATACATCATTGTATTAGAAAGGGTAGAGAGGTTATTCCTTAACCTGAAAAAGGGATTGTGTAACTTTCATTGAAAGAGAGAAAGAAAGCTCTTGGCAAGGAGGTCAAGAAGAGAGGACGTAGGCAAGAGATTGGCCGAACCTCTATAACTCACTGTGTTTGATATTCTCTTCCTAATCTTGCTTTAATTTGTTTCATTACATTATATTGTTTATTCATTAATTGTTAATTAAATTTAAATTAGTTTAAATTTGCCATTAACATTAGAAAACCGATTCACCCCCCCTCTCGGTAGAGCCAACAATTGGTATCAGAGCTAGGACTCTTTGATCACATAGGAATAACTTCCTAAGAGTTAGAAACGATCAAATGGCTCACAACAATATAGCAACTAACTTAGTAGGAGAGGGGCACTCTACGGTTAGGCCTCCTATGTTCAATGGGGAACATTATGCTTATTGGAAGACTAGGATGATGTTATTCATTCAAGCAAATGACTAGAAGTATGGAGGATTATCACTAAAGGACCTCAAATCCCTACAAAAAGAATAGAGGGAAGAGATATCCCTAAGGAAGAAGATGAATGGGATTCAAACGATATTAAATATGCTTAGCTGAATGCTAAGGCCATGCACACTCTCTTTTGTGCTTTAGGGCAAAATGAATACAATAGAGTCTCTGGATGTGAAAATGCTAAACAGATTTGGGATAAATTGGTAATAACTCATGAAGGTACAACCCAAGTGAAGGAAACTAAGGTAGGAATGCTCACACATGACTATGAGCTACTTAGAATGAAAGATGGAGAGTCAATCAGTGATATGTTCACTAGATTCACTGATGTAATTAATGGATTAAAATCATTAGGAAAAATATACTCTAATATAGAAATGGTCAAGAAAATATTAAATAGCCTACCAAAATCATGGGAGGCAAAAGTGACTGCAATTGAGGAATCTAAGGATCCTCACACATTGTCTTTAGATGAATTAATAGGATCACTACTCACTTATGAGATGAAGTTGAGAAGAAATGAAGAGCCACCCAAGAAAGTGGGAGTTGCTCTAAAATCTACTGATCAAGAGGAGATTAAGAATGAGAGTGGTAGTGAAGAGGATCTTGAGATGGCAATGTTTGCCAAAAGATTTAACAAGTTCATGAGAATGAGAGCTAGTGGTAGTAATAGGAGAAACCTCAAGAGAGATCAAGAAGAGGTAGGAAGAAAGATACAATCGTGTGTTATGAATGTAAAAAAACCAGGACACATTAAGTTTAATTGCCCTCTTCTTAAAAGGTCCAATGATAGGTTCCACAAAAAGAAGGCAATGGTGGCTACATGGAGCGACAGTGACTGCTCCGATGATGACTCAAATGAGGACATTGCCAACTTGTGCTTCATGACTATTGAGGATGAAAAGGTAACTTCAAAACTCAATGAATATTCTTTTGATGAATTGCAAGATGCCTTTGATGATCTTGCATTGGAATATGAATGCATGAGTATGAAATACAAAAAGATAATATCTAAATTAAAGAAAGAAAATGAGTTAATGCTAGAGGACAAATTAGAATGTGAAAAGAAACTAGAAATTACAAATCTTGAAATTTGTGACTTAAAAGAAAAAAATTGTAATTATTTGATAACATGTTAGAAACTCAAAGAGCATTCTTTGATAAAAATGGGTTAGGATATAATGCAAAAAGTAGAGAGACTCATCTCAAAAGCTTCATTGCTAGAAAGAACGTGAATAAACCTTCAACTACTTGTTCATATTGTAATAAAAAAGGGACGTGCATCACATAATTGCAATATGAAGTTGACCACTATTAAGGGAAGGACAGTAAAAAGAATTTGGGTACCAAAAGAAATAATTAATTCAAAAGACTTTGATGCATTGGTAAAATGGATCCCAAAGGGATCAAGAATTGCTTTCACTAACCTCAAAGGACCCAAAAGAATTTGGGTACCTAAAACTTGAGTTGAATGTTTTGATTATAGGTGATTGAGCATAGCCACAAAGCTAAATCAAAGGAAGCCTGGTACTTGGACAGTGGATGCTCAAGGCACATGACGGGTGATAGAAGTCACTTCAACTCATTTAAATCAAAAGTTAGTGGAGAAGTCACGTTTGGGGACAACTCCAAAGGTCAAGTTGAAGGTAGTGGCTAAATAGGTAATGACTATTTTTCATTAGAAAAAGTATTGCTTGTTAGGGGTCTAAAGCATAACTTACTAAGCATAAGTCCACTTTTTGACAAAGGTTACAAAGTAATTTTTGATTGCATGAAATGTCATGTTCTAGATCCTAAGTCAAATAAAGTTCTTTTTCTAGGTCATAAGCAAGGTAATATATACATTGTCTATCTTAATAAACTTAAGAATGAAAACATATGCCTAATGGTAGATAAAGAAAAAGAATCTTGGTTATGGCATAGAAGACTAGGTCATGCTAGCATGCATTTACTATCTAAGTTAGCTAGAAAGGATCTAGTTATAGGATTGCCCAAAATGTCCTTTGACTATGATAAAATATGTGAAGCTTGTGTTAAAGGAAAACATAAAAGGATAACATTTAAGCCTAAGAATAGTGTATCCACCACTAGGCCTCTTCAATTACTCCACTTAGACTTATTTGGACCAACTAGAACAACAAGCCTTGGTGGGAAACACTATGGATTTGTAATAGTTGATGATTACACTAGGTTCACTTGGGTGTTCTTTTTAAGAATGAAAAATGAAGCCTTAGAAAAATTCATAGCTTATACTAAAGTGACTCAAAATGAAAAAGGATACATAATAACTAGTATTAGAAGTGATCATGGCAAGGAATTTGAAAATATAGGATTTGATGAGTATTGCAATGATCAAGGAATTAGCCATAATTTTTCAGCCCCTAGGACACTACAACAAAATGGTGTAGTTGAGAGAAGAAATAGGACATTGGAAGAAATGGCTAGAACCATGTTGTGTGAGAATAATTTACCAAAATACTTTTGGGCTGAAGCTATAAACACATCTTGTTATATCATTAATAGAGCTATGATTAGACCCATGCTAAAGAAAACTCCTTATGAGCTCTACAAAGGTAAGAAGCCTAACATTAGCTACTTCCATCCTTTTGGGTGCAAATGTTTTGTCTTAAATAATGGGAAAGATAACTTAGGAAAATTTGATGCCAAGAGTGATGAGGGAATCTTTCTAGGATATTCCTTGAATTCAAAGGCTTATAGAGTATATAACAGAAGAACATTGATGGTTGAAGAATCAATTCATGTTATATTTGATGAGTCAAATGATGTAGTTAAAGATTCAACCAATGATGAGGATGTTGGAATATTTGAGGAAATTCCAAATTTGGAAGAAGATTTAGTAGAAAAACTTGACTTAAATAAAGAAGATGAAGAAGAAATAGAGATATTAGAGAGAGAGTCTAGAGCACCAAGAGAGTTAGGATATGTAAAAGATTGTGAAATAGTAGGAGATCCAACTCTTGGAGTTAGAACTAGATCATCTCTAAGGAATGAGTGTCAATATATAGCCTTTGTATCTCAAATAGAACCTAGAAATGTAAATGAAGCCTTAGATGACAATAATTGGTTCTTAGCAATGCAAGAAGAATTAAATCAATTTGAGAGAAGCAAAGTGTGGAAACTAGTTCCTAGGCCTAGTGATCACTCTATAATTGGAACTAAATGGATATTCAAGAACAAGATGGATGAAAATAGTGTGATCATAAGAAACAAGGCTAGATTAGTTGCACAAGGCTATAGACAAGAAGAAGGAATAGACTATGATGAAACTTATGCACTGGTAGCTAGATTAGAAGCTAGTAGAATGTTACTTGCCTTTGCTTGCTATAAAAACTTCAAGTTATATCAAATGGATGTAAAGAGTGCATTCTTGAATGGTTTCATTAATGAAGAAGTCTATGTTGAGCAACCTCCCGGCTTTGAAAATCATGAATTTCCTGAACATGTTTTCAAACTATCTAAGGCACTCTATGGTTTGAAACAAGCTCCTAGAGCTGGGTATGAAAGATTGTCAAAATTCCTAATAGAGAAAGGATTTTCAAGAGGAAAAGTAGATACCACTTTGTTTATTAAAAATAAAAATAAAGATTTACTAGTTGTTCAAGTGTATGTAGATGATATTATTTTTGGATCAACTAATGAATCTTTATGCCAAGAATTTGCTAAGATCATGCAATGTGAATTTGAAATAAGCATGATGGGAGAGCTCACTTTCTTCTTGGGACTTCAAGTGAAGCAAACAAAGGATGTAACCTTCATCAATCAAGCAAAGTATACTAAGGATTTGCTCAAGCGATTTGGAATGGACAATTGCAAACCTCAAGCAACTCCAATGGGCACCAACATCAAACTTGATAAAGATGAAAGTGGTAAGTGTGTAGACACTAAACTCTATAGGTCTATGATTGGTTCATTGCTATATTTAACTGCTAGTAGACCAGATATATTGTTTAGTGTATACCTTTGTGCTAGGTTTCAATCCTCTCCTAGGGAATCACACTTATTAGCAACCAAAAGGATCTTTAGATACCTTAAGGACACTCCCTCTCTAGGACTTTGGTACCCCAAGGACTCCACTTTTACACTTCATGCATTTTCAGATGCAGATTTTGGAGGATGCAAAATAGATAGGAAAAGTACTTCAGGTACTTGCCAATTCTTAGGGAATAGATTAATCTCCTGGTTCTCTAAGAAACAAAACAGTGTGGCTCAGTCCACAACTGAAGCTGAATACATAGCAGCAGGTAGTTGTAGTGCTCAAGTGTTGTGGATTAAACAACAAATGAAAGATTATGGTATTGACATGAAACAAATCTCCATTAAATGTGATAATACCAGTGCTATCAATCTATCCAAAAATCCTATTCAACACTCTAGAACTAAGCACATTGAGATTAGGCACCATTTCCTTAGAGACCATGTTCAAAAGGGAGATATAATTCTAGAGTATATTGACACCCTACATCAAATAGCTGATATATTCACCAAACCTCTTGATAGAGATAGGTTTTGTGTCCTTAGAGGTGAATTAGGACTCATGAACATTCTTTCAGATGTATATGCTTCAAAATCTTGATTTTAAGTTTGTTTTAAAAGAGCTTTTCAAAATTTTTCTGGGCAAAGAGTATGAGAGATCGATCTCCTATCAATATAGATCGATCTCCATACTTCAAATAAGCCTAAAGCATTAAGGTTAAGCTAGGCATATCGATCTTCTATCCATAAGATCGACCTCCTTAAGCCTCTGTTAAACTGCAGATCGATCTGTGCATACGACAGATCGATCTCCTCAAGCCTCTGTATTCTGAAGATCGATCTATGCATTTGGCAGATCGATCTCCCTAAGCCTCTATCAAACAGCAGATCGATCTGTGCATACGACAAATCGATCTCCTCAAGCTTCTGTATTCTGAAGATCGATCTTGTGGAACCACAGATCAATCTCTTCGGGCTTCTGGAAATGACAGATCGATCTGTCGTCTCCACAGATCGATCTCCTGTGCCCTAGACTATAAAAACTGGCGAAAAATCCCTAAATTTCAAATTTCCAAAATCTCAAATCCTAACCTCCTGTCGCACCTCCTCTCTCGATTCCTCCTCAGATCGATCTCGGTACGGTCTTCGTCACATCTCTCCTTCGTTTACTGGTATAGTAACCCACATTCCTGATTTTTTTTTAAATTTCTTAAGTTTTGTGCTCAATTTCTCACTAGGTCAAATCTAGCTACTGTTCCATTAGTTAGGTTGTTAGTAAACTAGTTTTAAGATTATCTAGAGTCCTTCAAGTGTCTAGAATAATGCCCAGACTTAAGAGAGTAGGCCAAAAACCTCCTCGACCTAGTGTCGATCAAGGGTCATCTTCCCAATCCAATCCACCCCCTTCAGTCACTACCTTTAACAGGTGTTTTAAAACACCTGCAAAAAGGAAGAGATATGAAGAGTATTTTTCCACCATGCCAATTAAACATTGGCGAACCATCGATTTTTCCTTCTTAAACCGTATTGATTTTCCTTATCTACCCAAATTTGAAGAATTTGGTTAGATTTCGTTTCTAAAAATCAATACTCTCGTACCCCCAAACATCGTCAGGGCATTCTTTTCAAATGCCGAACTCACATATGATCCTGACGATACTTGTAAAATTCTTGGGTTTACAACATATGTCATGGGTAAGTCAATTGCAATAGACCCTGAAGTCTTAGCCCAAGCTTTCCACATAAGCAATGAAGGCTTGACCAATGAAGATGAGGAAGTCCCCTTGGAATTTGACATTCTCTGGGATAAGGTGAGTGATCTACCGATGCACCCACGGTTACTCCACCTCATTATCTCATGGAATCTTCATCCTTTCGGTACCCGTCATTCCACCGTTAGGAGATTAGATCATTTTTGGATCCACCACATCCACTCCACAAGTCAAAAACCCAACCTTGTCCATTTTATCTATGAAGACTGGTTGAAGATCGTACGCAGCCAAGCCACCACGATAGTTTTTCCACAACCGTTGGCGTACTTTCTACAAAGACTTGGAGTGGACTGCAGCTGTGAAACGTGTGAAGTGCCCTCCTCGAAGAGCGTCTTAAACATCGGGACACTCCACCACATGGACTATTACAAGGACTTCCGAGGCAAATGGACGAAGAAACGAGAACAACCGCCTGCTGCAGCCATGGAGGAAGATCCCTCCGATGCCCCCATAAATCCACCGGCTGCACCGACTGAGCGTCCATCATCTTTCACTGCTCAGCCCACTGCACCTGCTCCCTCACCCGCTGGCATGGAGCTCATTGTGACGATGATGTGTGAGCTGAACTGGAAGATCGATGAAGGTTTTGCAAACCTTCATGCCACTCAGCAGACGATGATCATAGAGCTGAACCGTAAAATAGATGAAGGCTTTGCAGATCTTCATGCGACTCAGCAGGCGATGTATGATGAGCTTCAAGTCACTCGTACTCACGTTGAGGATCTTATGGATCGAGTTCCTCCGCCGTAGGATATGAATGTTACGATAAGCTTAGTTAGTTTTCATGTGTACTCCTTGTTGTTTTTGAAACTGCATTTGCTTGAATGAAATGATATATTAGTTATTGTTACCATATACTCTAAAGAATTACTATTTTGAAATGCATAATGTGTTGAAAGTTAAATTGTTCTTTTAACCTTTAGTGCCATTGATATGACAAAAGGGGGAGAAGCGAGAACATGTGGGTTGATTAAAAGATGTTTAAACATGTCTAAAGGTTTAAAGGAATGATTAAAATGAGGAGGAGTTAAGAAAGTAACGAGGTCAAAAGCTAAAAGAAAGGGGGAGCTTACAAAAAGGGGGAGCTTGTGCAAAATGAAAATAGGTAACTAAACATGCTGATTTAATAGGTTTTGTCATATCAAAAAGGAGGAGATAGATGAGATAATATATTTTGAAATGACAAAACAAGTAGATTCAATAATATAAAGATGATATGAAAACATGTTTAGAGGTTATCAGTACCAGAACTTAAGTTTCTGCAGATGAGAGATTGATCTGGGTTATGAGAGATCGATCTCCTGGGTTTTCTTGGATGAGAGATCGATCTCATGAAGACATGAGATTGATCTGCTAAGCCTTGAACCTGTTCAAAGGTATTAAGGAAGAATGAGATCGATCTATATGGGTTATAAGATCGATCTAACTAATACAGGATGCTGGTGAGATCGATCTGGTATAGCAAGAGATCGATCTCCCCTAAAACAAAAGGTAAAGGCAGCAGATCGATCTGTATGCAAACAGAGAGTTTGAGAGATCGATCTGGTATAGGAAGAGATCGATCTCCTCAAAGTCAGAGAGCTAAGGAGATCAATCTTGGTTGATAAGAGATCGATCTCCTCACTAAGACAATACCAGGAAGATAGATCTATAGATCGATCATGCTTCAAACAGAGAGGATGGAAGATTGATCTGCCTGTTCGACAGATCGATCTCTTCTAACATTTTTAAATTGGAAGATCGATCTGCCAGTTCGACAAATCGATCTCCTTGTTTTGCCTTGATCCTACAGGAACTATAACTAAGAGATCGATCTGGTCAAGAAGGCAGATCGATCTGGCATTCTACTGGAGGTACCCAACGGCTATTTCTGCAAAATCTCAACGGGAAAAACAGCATTAAATGCTCCAACTACCAATCCTTCAGTATATAATCAAGCATTGAAGACAATGAGAAGTGAGACACAATTGCTGCACATTTCTTACATTCTCAAGAGTTTAATCCTACATTCTATTTGTCTTCAATTTCATTTATTAAGTTTGTTGTTTTAAACTTGTGCAAAAAGCTGTATTTGTCCTACCCACATTAAGAGCTTGATATTGTATTCATCCTATCTTTAAGAGAGAAGAGGATTGTTCCTCAGTGAGATAAATTTTGTAAAAGGGTGAATACATCATTGTATTAGAAAGGGTAGAGAGGTTATTCCTTAACCTGAAAAAGGGATTGTGTAACTTTCATTGAAGGAGAGAAAGAAAGCTCTTGGCAAGGAGGTCAAGAAGAGAGGACGTAGGCAAGAGATTGGCCGAACCTCTATAACTCACTGTGTTTGATATTCTCTTCCTTATCTTGCTTTAATTTGTTTCATTACATTATATTGTTTATTCATTAATTGTTAATTAAATTTAAATTAGTTTAAATTTGCCATTAACATTAGAAAACCGATTCACCCCCTTCTCGGTAGAGCCAACAAAGGTAATAAGGATTTTCCAAAAGTGAAAATTTGTACTGATTTTGGTAGTATTGGGTCGTGGCAATATTGTACTTTGAGGTATATTTAACATTTCATGTACCCAGTTGAAGTTGTGGGAGGCCAGGGCATGTAGTGAGAGATTGCCCATAGAGACAGGACACTGCCCCACAGAAGGGCAAGGAGCCGGAGAGAGCTCCAATTCAGGTTCCTGCTCAGAGGAGGCGAGCTACTGCCGAAGAGAAAGGGAAGCAAGTGATAGGTACAGGGTGAGTTCATGCTTTGGACCAGGATATGGCAGATCAGTCGTCTGATGTGGTGAAAGGCACCATTCTAATCTTTGATTTAGAAGCATATGTTTTGATTGATCCTGGTGCCACGCATTCATTCGTATCACCTTCATTTGCATATAAATTGTCTAAGTAAGTAACGGTTACCCATCTGAGTAATAAATTGTTAATACTTACCCCCATAAACACTAGTCAGCTAGTAGAGTATGTAGTTAAGGACTGTAAATTGAAAGTCGAGGAAAAAAGAAATGTCAGTTGACCTTATTTTGATATATGTGAGGGACTTAGATGTCATACTAAGAATGGATTGGTTTGCTGCCAATCGTGTTGTGTTAGATTGCTTTTCTAAGACGTTAACGTTTAATACCCCCGAAAGATGTGTTGTAAAATTTCCCTAAAAAGTAATAAAATCAGTGGTTATTCTAAATGGAGCAATGAATTTTTGTTGATTTTATGATTTATATTTTGAAGGATTCATCACATATGTGGTTGATACGGACCAGGTACGACCAGATTTAAGAGACATTCCAGTGGTTAGGGAGTTTCCTGATGTCTTTCCAGACGATTTACTAGGATTACCACTAGCCAGAGAGATGGAGTTTGGGATAGATTTAGTACCTGGTACAGAACCGATTTCGAGACCACCGTATAGGATGGCTCCGATTGAGTTGGAAGAGCTGAGGAAGCAGTTACAGGATCTGCTTGAGAAGGGGTTTGTGAGACCGAGCGTATCACCTTGGGGAGCTCCGATCTTGTTTGTTAGAAAGAAAGATGGTAGCCTCCAATTGTGTATGGATTACAGATTGTTGAATAAGGCTACCATTAAGAATAAGTATCCCCTTCCACACATTGACGATTTGTTGGATCAGTTTCAGGGAGCACAGGTCTTTTCTAAGATTGATCTGAGGTCTGGGTATCATCAGCTGAGGATACGGAGGGAGGATGTGCCCAAGACAGCATTTAGGACCTTGTTATGGTCATTATGAGATTTTGGTTATGCCATTCGGGTTAACTAATGCCCCCGTAGCATTCATGGCATTAATGAACGATGTGTTCAAGCCATACCTGGATCGGTTTGTGATTGTGTTTATCGATGATATTTTGTATACTCCAGATCCAGGGAGGACCACGAGCAGCACTTGAGGATAGTTCTACAGACCCTCAGAGAGAGACCGTTGTATGCCAAACTCAGTAAGTGTGACTTCTGGTTAGAATAGATTTCTTTTCTAGGCCATGTGGTATCGAGGGATAGGGTGTTGGTAGACCCATCCAAGATAGAAGCAGTTGTTCAGTGGAAGCAGCCCAGGATAGTCACAAAGATTCAGAGTTTTCTGGGTTTGGTAGGATACTACAGGAGATTTGTTGAGGGTTTCTCCAGATTAGCTGCTCCGTTGACACGTCTCACACGAAAGAATGTTGATTTTATATGGAATGATGCCTGTAAGAGGAGTTTTCAGGAGCTAAAACATCGGTTGACCACTGCTCAAGTTCTCACCATACCTACTAGCTCAGGAGGTTTCTTGGTATATACAGATGCATCGCATCAGGGACTAGGCTATGTATTGATGCAGGATGGGAGGGTAGTTGCCTATAGATCTAGAAAACTGAAAGATCATGAGAGGAACTATCCGACCCATGATTTGGAGTTGGCAGCCATAGTATTTGCATTGAAGATATGGCATCATTACTTATATGGTGAGCAGTTTTAGATTTTTACAGACCATAAGAGTCTGAAGTATTTATTCTCGCAGAAAGAGCTAAACATGAGACAAAGGAGATGGCTCGAACTCCTGAAGGATTATGATTGCAAGATATTATACCACCCGGGTAAGGCTAATGTAGTTGCTGATACTTTGAGCAGGAAGAGCCTAGGGTTGGTATCATTTATGATGGTTCGGGAATATGACCTGCTAGAGCAGTTCGCGAGCCACAGTTTGGACATAGCACCCCTTGAGATTGACAGAGTTGAGATCATTGCGAGCTTGAGTTTGGAGCCAAAGTTGATGGATCATATCCGACAAGCTCAGCAAAGTGATCAGGGATGTATTCAGTTGATGAGTCAGGTATAAGCAGGTGCATATACAGATTTTGTATTGAGTATTGATAGTTTATTGAGGTTCTGCAGTAGGATATATGTTCCCGACGATCCTGAGATCAAGAGGATGATTTTATCAGAGGCTCACTCAGTGAGGTATACAGTACATCCAGGGAGTACGAAGATGTATCAGAATCTTCGGAGAGTTTATTGGTGGTCTGGGATGAAGAGAGACATAGCAGAGTATGTCGCGAGATGTCTCGTCTATCAGCAGGTAAAGGTAGAGCATCAGAAGCCTGCAGGATTCTTGCAGCCTCTATCGATACCGACATGAAAGTGGGAGCATGTCACCATGGATTTTATGACGGGATTATCGAGGACCAGCAGAGGTCACGATGCCATCTGGGTGATTGTGGATAGACTGATGAAATCCACTAATTTCTTAGCTATGAAAGCTACAATGCTCTGAGTACGTTGGTGAACTTATATGTTCGAGAGATTGTCAGGCTACATGGGTTCCAGTGAGCATTATTTCTGATAAGGATGCCCGCTTCACTTCCCATTTTTGGGAACACTTTCAGGAAGCGTTGGGGACCCAGTTGAGATTTAGCACTGCTTTCCATCCTCAGACAGATGGTCACTCAGAGAGGACTATACAGACTTTGGAAGATATGTTGAGAGCGTATGTGCTAAATTTTGGAGGCTCTTGGGTTGATCATTTACCATTAGCCGAGTTCGCCTACAATAATAGTTATCACTCGAGTATCGGGATGGCATCGTATCAGGCACTGTATGAGCGTAGATGTCGTTCCCTTATTGGATGGGAAGAGGTTGGTGACAAATAATTATTTGCTCCTGACTTGGTGTAGCAGGCCTCTGAGGATGCCAGATTGATATGCAATAGATTGCGGACAGCTCAGAGCCGACAAAAGAGTTATGCTAATAGGAGACGCAAGCCACTAGAGTTTGCAGAGGGTGAGTCGGTGTTTTTAAGAGTTTCTCCTTCCAAGGGTATCACGAGGTTCGATAAGAAAGGTAAATTGAGCCCTCGTTTTATTGGACCCTTTGAGATTCTAGAGCGAGTGGGAGATAAGGCCTATAGATTGGCATTGCCACCAAAGTTGGCAGGTGTACACAGTGTCTTCCACGTTTCTATGCTTTGGAAGTACCATCCGAATCTGTCACATGTGATTCACTACGAGCCGTTAGAGCTCAGTGACAATATAACTTATATTGAGAGACCGGTTCGAATTTTGGATAGGAAGGAGAAGGTATTGCGATCCAAGACGATCTCCCTGGTGAAGGTTTAGTGGCAGTATCACACTCCAGAGGAAGCTACCTGAGAGCTAGAGAGCATGATACAGGAGAAGTACCCGGAGTTGTTTACCGATTGATTTAGTTCTAATTTGGAGGACCAAATTCTTTTAGTGGGGGAGATTATGAGATCCGCATTTTTTATATGATATTCCTTATGATTTCCATATTGTATGACATTATTATATGTTAATGGATTCATAAGATGGTTGATTCGAATTTGATAAATGTGGATGAAATGAAATAACGTACGTAAAATCGAATAAGGAATTTAATCGAGTTGACTGAAAATAAGAAATTTAAAATAGGGAAAAGATAGTGGATTTATGAAAGAAAGTCGATTTAATTTGGTCCCGAACATGTGCAAGGGTAAAATGGTCAAAAGACAAAAATTCGGTATAAATTCGATAAGTAATTTTCATTAAAATATTAAATTTGCGAAATCTGGATCAATACAGAGGAAAATATTTAATTTCGAGTCCAATTGATCTAGATATAAATTTATGGGAATTAATCGGAATTAATTCAAAATTAATCGAGAATTTTAATTCAAAACATTATCTCGAAAATAATCCAAAAATTTACCGAAAAAGATGAAAATAGACCGATAAATCCATTTATTGATTAAATGGATAAAATAATAATTTTAAAGATATTTTTAGGGATATTTTGATATTTTAATATATTTTAATGTATTAAAATAATAATAATAATAAATAAATAAATAAAAATAAATCGAAAATCAAAAAAATTGGGGAGAGAGAAAGTGAAAAAAACAGAACCCAAAAAACGACAGCCGAAACCCGATAAGAACCCGCGACCCCCGACGAGCCACCGGCGGCCGACGAGCCCAGTTGACGGTCGAAAAAGGTAGAGAGAAGTCTGGCTGTTCAATTGGTACTGGTAACGCGCGTCGACGGCCCCTATTTCCAGCGAATCGACGGACGAAAAAACGTGGGAGAAAACGCGTCGATTCTGGCGAACGACGGTGTCCCAGCTCCGATTCGACCCAGCTGAGCACTCCCCTGGTCGAAGCGGTTCTTTTGAGCACAGTGGCGGCTGACGAAACGGCTGGGATTGCTGGCGACGACAAATGGGCCAAAACGGCACCGTAGCCGAGAAGGAGCAAAAGAAAAAAGAAAAGAAAAAAAAGAAAAAGAAAAGGAAACGAAAAAAAAGAGAAAGAAAGGAAAAAAAGGGGAAGAAAGTGTACCCGGGGATGACTCGAAATTTAGGCAAGTGACCGAGAGTCGGGATTGACCTGTTGATAAATCTCGAGAATTTAATTTAATATTATTTTATTGGAAAAAGACCCGGATTTATATAATTGTGCAGTGTTACTACAGAGCCCGAACGAGAGCCGATTTAGCTTCGATTTTCGTACCCCGCATCATATTGGGTAAGTACATTTTAATTACGATAATATGAGTCCTTAAATGCAAAGTTCAGATTATTTTACGGATTTACGGATTAATTCTGCATAAAAGGAATTTTATTCGAAATGTCAACGTAATTATCGTAAATAGTATTCGGGCTATCCAATGAGTTTGGAACGAAGCCCGCTGATTATTTATAAGCTAAATGAGCCCAGTAAACCCGAAGAAGGGATTTAAAAAGTGAAAACGGGCTGAAAAAGGGGTCGAGGCCCATTAAAGTGCAATCGGGCCCAATAGAGTAAAACAGACCCAGAGCTTTAGATTTTATCAGTAAGGTGAAATACTGATCAGTATATTTGAATTGAACCCATATGTGGTTATATACAGCTCCGTAGACGAGCAAATTGGACTAAGAGACCTGGTACGGCCGTGTCGGGATAAGCTCGCGCGTGATTCCAGGTAAGAGAATTTTATGAGCACTTAGAGGTAGCTGTACGTAGTTTCGAGGGGATTTACATTACGTTAAATTCATTATGCTACCCAAAAACAGAATAATAATATTTTGCAAAAAAATATGGAAATTGTGATAAATGACTATTTTGCCCCCAGTTAGGAAATTTTCAAAAAGGGTAGTAAGGCTATGAAATTGCATGAAATTCATGATTTTAATGTTTTCATGATGATATTGCTTTAATTCAAGCAATTTATGGATAGGTTGGCTATTATTTTCATGTTTTAAGTGAAAAGGCACAGGTTAGGTGCCAATTGATATTTATTTAACATGATTTGATAAAATTGAGCCACCTATCAGTGTTATATGAGTTGTAATCGTGCTTGAGCACTGGTTGCACTGGATTCTATATTTTAACTCATACACAGAGTGCTAGAGCCTTGCTCGCACTGTTTTACAGATTTATTTCACATGACTACCATACTGGAGTTTTCTCGTACGAGGTTTTCACTAAGTTTTAATACCTATCCATACTAGAGCAATGCTCGTACGTGGATTTGAATTGAATTTATAATCAGTTGAAGTCGTACTGGAGTGCTGCTCGTATACAGATTTCATTGATTTCTATGAAATCGTGCAGGAGCTTTGCTCACACGAGGTTTTTAGATATCATGTACATGTATGGAGCCGTGTTGGAGTTTCTTCCGTAGACTGTGTGTCACAGTGAGATGATATGCTCACACGTGCATACTGAGACATACTTGACATGGGTGGATAAGACCTATTACAGGCACCCCTTATTGAGCTTGGGTTCATGGAGTACGTTGTACCATGTATATCAAATGGTGTACATTGTACCGTGGGGATTGTTGGAGTGGAGTGGAGTGGCATTAGCCACGAGACAGCAAGTCTTGCCCTCGCAATCCTGATATTATGCTGTTCTGGCAGGTAGGACCGACCCATCTCTCGTTTCAGGTGTGACACCCCGCACACTAGGATCCGTGTGCTAGGGATCACGAGGTTATGGCCATAGTCCTAAAAGTTACCGATATAGTCGCTTACATGTCTCACATGATAAATCATTTGGTTTTGATAAATTAGGGTAGACTCAAGGGAGGGGTCAGGCCTCTATTTTCTTATAAATCTGATTTAGATTTGATTTTCCCACAATAAAATTTTGATGAAACTTTCATGATTTGTAACCCTATGAGAATGGTGATTTTATAACGAAAATTTTAAAATAAAGTATTTTATTGAAATGGATTTAATTCCTTGAGTGTATCATATTTAACCTAGATGGGTGTTTTAAACGTGTTGATCCATTTCAGCATGAGATGTTTTCACATGAGAATTATTCCATGTTTTAATATGCCGATTTCCTGTTTTAGAACAGATGATATTGTCACGACCCAAACTACCCAAAAATCAGAGTTAATTTTTCTCGTTTTGTTATTTTCTTACTTAAATTCTTACCTGTCTTCTGATCGTGGCCACACTCCACTAACAAATTGGGCTGTGCGTCAATGCCAGTCCCACCATGCATTTACCATATAACTTAATTCTTTCTCAGTCATTTATAAGTGTTTACAATATTTATACATCCCCTAAAGTTACTTACAAACATGTTACTGTGCTATGCTTATTTAGATACAATACATACAAGTGTATATACCTTAAATGATGGGCAGCAGCGGATATTCGAAATGCAGTACTGAGTCGCCTCAACGTCTACTGGAGATTATCTGTGGGAGAAAATGAAAGGGGTGAGCACATTAAGCTCAGTAAGGCAATCCTACGAACAAGTAGGTAACCATACTACCTACATGAACGTGGTGCCATGCATAAACCACCCTTTCTCCACACATTTTAAAACAGATGATATGAGTTCTGATGTTATGTAAAACACGTTCGCATGGAAAATTCAACATGCAACTCATTTTAAATCATTTCATTCTCATTTAAAACTTTCACAATAAAGTCAGGACTCAACCCCTCCTTCAGGTGATCCTGACTCACACAAAACCATGAAAATCGGTTTACATCACACATGGGTTTAAAAAGCATGGAAATAGCATCATGCACATTTAATTTAAAACCCAGTTTGATCTCATCAAAATCGTCGACATGCGAGAGTAGGCAACATCTGTATATCGGCAATAACCAGGACTATGGCCATATGTGTCCTCGGGTGTTCCTCAGCTATACGGATCCTAGTGTGCGGGTTCTCACCATGATCGGGAACCGTCCGGGAGGTGGGTCACTCCATCTCGTCGGTCTTATCCGATCCCATGCATCCGAAGATGCCAACGTATCACAAAGATACAACGTATCACAAAGATACCACACGGTACATCGTACTCCATGCTACTTGCACGGTACATCGTACTCCGTGGACCCCCAGCCTTATCCCTCTTTCGGGCTCATCAGCTGGACCTCCAACCCTTATCCCTCTTTCGGGCTCATCAGGTTGTTTTAACATTAAACCGTATTGCCATGTCTCAAAACGCACGTGCGAGCCTATTTAATCGGTGACACACAGTCTATCCGATGCTCCAAGCACGGCTCATCGCATGTTCTCATAAAATCAGTGCGAGCAATGCTCAGCACTCTCATCAAATCCAGTAAAACTAGTGCGAGCTAGGCTCTAGCACTCTGTCTCAAAAATCATATAAAAATATGGTGCGAGTTAGACTCTAGCACCCTGTCACGAAAATCATATATATATATATATATAAAATCTGGTGCGAGTTGGACTCCAGCACCTATGCATGTAAAACTCTAGTGTGAGCTCTCGCTCCAGCACTAATGCATGCATCACACAAATCAAAATATCGTGCGAGCTGAGCTCTAGCACGTCACATGTCAATAAAAACACATAGGCGGCTCTGTTTCCTCAAAATAGTTTTACAAAACAACTATATCGTTGAAAGTATGCAATGCTGTGCATTTTCTTTCAAGGTTAGCCAGCCTACTCATGCATGCATTAAAATGTCTCCAGAACGAGCAGAAACCTCTTGTTCTTGCTCCTCCCAATTTTTCCTAAATTTGTAAATTTTACCCTTAACAGGGGTATTTTGGTAATTTACCCATTCGGGGCACTAAAATTATTATTTGACCTCTAGACCCTTCAGATAATTTTTAAAAGACTGCAAATGAACTTAAAATTTCGTAAAGTTACCTCTAGCAGTCCGCAGAATTCCCTTACCTTATTTTCCTGTCGAGTCTGACCTTTCCATTGATGTTACGTCGCGCAGTCCGCTCTGCTTCCAATCAAACCTCCGGAACTGCGTATAAATATTCCTCAGGTCAGATATTATACAATTTAATTGTATTTAATATTTTCTGGGCTTAATTTAAATCATTGAGCCCGTTTACCCCTATTGGGCCCGATTGCACTTTAATGGGCCTTAATCGGCCTTAAGCCCGTTTTCCACTTAATTTTTCACATTATCGAGGCCTATTGGGCTCATTGGGCCCACCAATAATTTATTGAGCCTCGTTCTAACCCTCGAATATCTCAATTTAGTATTTACGACAATTTGTCTAAATTTCCAAAATTTAATTCAAGTTATGCGGAAATTAAATTCATATCACGCATAACGATGTAAATTGTCGTAAATAATGGTTACTTACCCGAGATTCCATGTTAGTACGCAAATCGAAGCTGTCTCGAGCTCTCTTTGGATGCCAATTGTCGAGCTACACAATTTCATAAATTTTTGGGTAAATTTCTAGTCGAAAATTAATTAAATAAAATATTCCAAAATTTAAACCGGTCAATTTTGACCGCTTATCGACTTACCCATAGCTCGATTGCATCACCGAGATTTTTCCCCAATTTTTTCTCTTTTTCTTTTTCCCTTTTTCTCCTTTTTTCCTCTCTTTCTTGGCTGAACCGGTTCAGTCCGGTTCAGACCGGTTCAGACCACCGGTTCACCCCGGTTCACTCCGATTCACTCCGGTTTACCGCCTTGCCAGCCGGTTCTCCGCCGGCTTCCACCGCCAGTGGCTCCGCATGGTTGTCTGCAGCACGAATCTACCCTTGGTTTGGGTCGAGGTCGCTGGAACGCCGCCGGTCCGGCTCTTCTCCCTCGGCCGTCGGAACCCATTTCTTTCTCTTCGTCGTCGCCGGCGATTCCCGCCGTTTCATCGGCTGCTACTGGTGTAGATAGAACCGCCGTCGCTTGGGCTTCCAGAATCGGGCTTTACTTCCGCCCGAATCGCCGCCATTCGACGCCGGTGACCATTTCTTTCCCGCGGCCTTCTCCTCTGTTTTTCGGCATTCTCCGGCGTCCTTGGCGCGCGTCACCAGTGGCAGATGACTCACCTGGCGTCGGGCTTCCTTCGCCGGCCCTCGCCTGGGGTCCCTGGCCGCCGGTGGTTCGTCGGCTTCCTCCTCGGGTTGGCTTCCGTTTTTCATCTCTGCTTCTCTTTCTCTCTCCTCAACAATTCTGATTCCTTTTTTTTCATTTATTTTATTAATTATTTTTATTATTATTATTTATTTTATCATTAAAATACATTAAAATACCCAAAATATCTACCAAAAATTATTATTTTATTCCAAACTCATTAATTTAATTTTTATTTAATTTATTTATTATATTTTAACCATTTTTCGGATATAATTTCTCCGTATTTTCGGGATATTGTCCCGAATGACTTTTCGGTATATTTTTCGATTATTTTCGGGGTTATATTTTTTTTTGAATTAAAATTTTCGATTAATCCCGATTAATTCCAATAAATTAATATCTTGATCAGTTTAATCCAGAATAAATTTATTTCACCTTTATTGACTAAGATTTCTCAATCCATTATTTTTAATTAATTTTTTTCATCGAATTTATTTCGACTTTCGATCTTTTGATCGTTTTGCCCTTACACATGTTCAGGATTAATTTAACCCGACTTCCCTTCACGAATACTCATTCATTTCGTATTTTAAATAAATTCGGGTCTTAGAGATATTATATATATATGGCATATCATTGTTTTTACCTCATGCTCACATATATCCTGATTTCTTATTAGCATGTAGATAGTATAGCTATCTACTCGTTTGTATTATTGCCTTACTGAACATGTGGAGCTCACCCTTTCATTTTCCACCCACTTTCAGTGTTTCCACCATAGAGATAGCGGGTGTAGAGAGTAGACGGCATAGCTGATTATCTGTGATTCCCATCGACTAGCAGGTAGACACCACGTATAGAATTTTGTACTAGTATGCTTACAGCACAGTATTTTATATGAAAGAATGTTTGGGGATGTAAATATAGAATCATGTGATGTATAAAACATACCGACCACTCTATTATAATATGAATGATGTCAGTATATATATATATATATATATATATATGTACGTGTGAGATTTTAATGGTTAAAATGGGTATATCGATATTGATTCACAGCCCAACTTGTTAAGATGGATTTGTCACGAGGAGGTAAGAAGGATTT
Source organism: Firmiana major (assembly GCA_033439115.1). Classification (NCBI taxonomy): domain Eukaryota; kingdom Viridiplantae; phylum Streptophyta; class Magnoliopsida; order Malvales; family Malvaceae; genus Firmiana; species Firmiana major. The sequence goes on along the minus strand of CM065896.1, from coordinate 45,472,750 downwards.
TCCAAAAGCAAAAAATTTGTACTGATTTTAATGGTATTGGGTCACGGCAATATTGTACTTTGAGGTATATTTAACATTTCATGTACCCAGACTAATGTTTTATTTACATACACTTGATGAACAATGATGTATGGGATGTATTAGGATTAATTGATTCGGAACTGAGGAATGTATATGACATGATATATATACATGTACATTGGATGATGAGATCTTGAGGTGAAAGCTTGATAATTTATATATGATGATGCATGACACTGCACAGGAATGCACCTAGAATTGTGCATTGATGTAATTAAGTTTTAAATTTGCCCTGTCTTTCCGTGCTTCCTGGGCATCACAGAGTTTTCTTGATATCAGAGCCAGGTTGTTTAATACTGTCAGTGTCGATTAAGTGAAATAGAATACATCCCAAGTGTCTGTATAAGTTTGGTCATGAACTAAAATTGAGGATTGAGATTTCAATCAAGTTTGATGTGTACGCGCAGGAAACGTATTGAGATTAAAAAATGAGTGGACGACGAGGTCATTCGAGGAGGCAGGCAGAGCCACCTCCGCCACCTGCCCCACAATTAGGGAGTCCTAACTCTCGATTTAACTAGATTAGACAGATGTACGACAGGGTTTTGAGCATATGGCTGTGCTATTCCCATAACATTTTGCAGTTAATACCTCAGGTACTACTCCTACACCACCACAAGGACCTCCCGCACCCCCAGTACAGATGGACCAGGTGCCTTCCGCCACTCAGCCCGATGACAGAAATATGGTTCGACTGAGGGACTTTTTGAAAATGAATCCACCCGCATTTAAGGGGAGAAAGGATCCCGTAGAGGCTGAGGAGTGGCTGACTGAGTTGAGAGTCATATTTGACTATTTGGGATGCATTTATGCTGAGAGGGTCAGTATAGGTGCTTATATGTTGAAAGGGAGAGCTTGAGATTGGTGGGAAACTATGTCACGACCCTCAACTTACCAAAATACGTGCAAATGTTTTGTCTTTTCATGCATCATTTATTATTCGTCCTTTCCCGATCGTGAACAGCTACTCTCTTTAACAGTTGGACTATGTGTCGACATCTAACTCACTCTACCATACCAATTCAATTTGCATATTATTTACAAATAAACACTTGTATAAATAAATCAGAGTCGTTTACATGTGTTTACATTGTTTTACATCCCCAATAGTTACATACAAAATGCTATTGTGCTATCGTAAGTTTAGATACAAAATTACAACAATGTGTATACCTTACGCGATAGGATGCACTGGATTACCAAAAGGGAACGCCTCCAGTCACGCTCACTCTATACTCAAATCTTTGTAGAGAGGGGGAAAATAAGGGAGGTGAGCAAACCACACGCTCAGTACGGCAATCATGCGAACAGGTAGATACTGTTCTATCTACGTGATCGTGATGCCATGCTCAAAAGCATTTAGTTCATCATTTTATCTCAAAACATGAGTGTATGATTGTGTTAATGGTATGTAAAGCATTCATGCTATTAAAATCCAGTGCACAATTCAATTCAAAGCATGGTATAAATCATCACGCATAATTCACAATAAAGCATGGCATTACCCATCATGCGTTTTTCTCAAATAAGCATGACATTAACCATCATGCATTTTTCACAATAAAGCATGGCATTAATCATCATGCATTTTTCACAATAAAGCATGGCATTAATCATCATGTGTTTTTCTCAAAGAAGCATGGCATTAACCATCATGCATTTTTCACAATAAAGCATGGCATTAATCATCATGTGTTTTTCTCAAAGAAGCATGGCATTAACCATCATGCATTTTTCACAATAAAGCATGGCATTAATCATCATGCTTCGGTGTACTTTAAACCATTAACAATCGATATCTCAAAACAATTAAACACTTATCAGGTCTCAGCCCCTCCCTCGGACTGTCCTGACCCATAAATCATTTTAAACATGGATTTATTCACAAAGCATTAGACATGTGAGATAGGCAATTCAATAAAAGGTAATAACCTCTAGGTTTATGGCCATAACCTGTGATACCGACTACACGGATCAGGTGTGCGGGATATCACCACTATCTGCTTCCACATGGGAGGTGGGTCAAATCTAGCCCGTCGGTCCGTAGGGGATCTCATCCGAAGATGGCATATCACAATCTCAACACGATACAACGTACTCCATGCTACTTGCACGGTACAACGTATTCCGTGGACCCACATCTCAAAACCCACGTGTGAGCCTATTTAATCGGTACGACCTCTTGTCTACCTGAAGCTTCTAACATGGCTATCAACATGTCAAAATCACAAACTACACGTGCGAGCCTATTTAATCGGTGCGACACCCAGTCTGCCCGAAGCTCCAAGCACGACAACATTTAAGGTGGGCATCTAGTGCGAGCTAAGCTCCAAGCATCCTGCCAAAACTAGTATAAAAATCTATGTGAAAACTAGTGCGAGCTATGTTCTAGCACTTATGCGTATAAAACACATCAAATCTTGTGCGAGTCCTGCTCTAGCATGCTTTCATTCTCACGAAATCATGTAGGTGGCTCAGTCTTTGCAAAACATGGTTATCAAGCAAATCACATCATTTCTTTTTGTAAATCTTTTCAAATATTAGCCAACCTACCTATCATTTTCTAGAAAGCAATAAATCATGATTTTCAAAGCATTATGCTTTTGTTTTCTTGCACATTTCTCAAACACCCAACTTTTTACCCTTCAATCACCCAATTTCATTTCCTAACATCTCATGCATTCTAGCAAAGCATTAAGTGCCCGAATTATGCATAGATATCTCTTAAAGTCCACAGAATTCCCTTACCTCAATTTATTTGAGTGCGACTCTCTTTTCCTCTTAGCTTCTTGCACTATTGGCTCACCTTGTTCTGGTGTATCCTCGGAAGCTGCGATTCAAATCATCCAAACTACTTGAGTTAATGTTGTTAACTTACATTTGACCTCATTAGTCAATATAACCCATCTTTGCATTTACCAATGCCTTAATCCACATTTTACCCCTTTTTGGTAAATCTCACAATTTATTCACTAACAACACCTTAAAATCATACTTATAACATCTTTATCATCTCAGAATATCCTATTTATCATTAACCTCAATATATCTTACTTTCTCACACTAGACCATTTCTAGATCATGGTGTATTCATTACTTTTTATGTAGTTTCTACCCTTTCTATGCATACCAAACAACTCCAAAATCAATATCTACACAATTTACTTGAGTTATTTCATTTAGAAACTCACGTAACTTGATTTCCTCTTTGCTCAAATGGAAATGCACCTTTGATCATTCAATCCAACAAGTGGGAAAATGCCTCCAAACTATGTTGTTCTTCTCTTTGATGTGAACAACTTTGTCTCTACCAGCTTTCCCTCACATCTTACTTAAAATGTGTGGATTTAGGAGTGAGAAAGCTAGGTTTTTAGGTTAGAAATGGGAAAGATTGGTTTTCATCTTGGAAATGTAGATCCAACTACTCCATATTTATAGATTCAGCTTGATGAGATTGATCTGCCTTGGGTGGAGATCGATTTGGTCCTCTTAAAATCCCTCTTTTCTAATACATTTTGAAGGCAGGAGATCGATCTATCGAGTAGGTGAGATCGATCTTGCTTCAAACAGAGAGTCAAGGAGATCAATCTGGTCTTAGGGTAGATCGATCTGCTTCTAACCCGAGAGCTAAAGAGATCGATCTGTTCCATTAAGGATCGATCTGCTCTATTCCATTTCTCAAATAAAAGCTTTCTGGCTATTCCAAATCGATCTCTCATCCTATGGGATCGATCTGACCTTCATATTTCTAGATTTTCTATAGTTTTTCTGCAACAACTCATACCAAACTTCATACATTTTGTTGCCATGGTCATTTCCTCATCCAATCATCTTTGAGACTTGAAAATGACATCCCATAATACTTCATACACATTAAAACTTGTGTAGAATCTTTATATATCCAAAGGTACATGATATAAACCAAATGGAAGTGCACAACTTATGCAATCTTCCTTCCATTATACCATAGTACTCATATTCCATTCTACTCACATTCTTCACATGTTTAAGTCCATTTCTTCATTTTCATATATAATGAAACTTGTATGTACACTCACAACACTTATTACATGTGTGTACATTTAATTTATGGACTTTACATCAGTAATACTTCACATTACAAGCACATCACTATTTACCTATATATACAAAGTCGTGCTTATAAATATATGGGGTCTCACATTCTCCCTCACTTAGAAAATTTGGTCATCCAAATTGGAACCAATCATTTCGTGAACAACTCGGGATACTTCTCCCGCATTAAACTCTCCAATTCCCATGTGGCTTCTTCCACCATGTGATGTTGCCAAAGAACCTTCACCAAGGGAATTATCTTTGTCCTCAATACTTTCTCTTTTCTGTCCAATATTCAAACTGGCTTCTCGACATAGGTCATACCTTCACTGAGCTCCAAAGGCTCATATCTTATCACATGCGCCGGGTCCGGGTGATACTTTCTTAACATGGATATGTGGAAGACGTTGTGAACACTTACCAATTTCGATGGCAATGCCAATCTGTATGCCTTATCTCCCACCTTATCAAGTATCTCAAATGGCCCTATATATCGAGGGCTCATGTCAGACCCGGATTTTTGTAGCTTATTTCCTTATGATTCCTAAGTGTATGAACACTATGTAATTATAGTTGAATCATAAGAAGAGTATTTACTATCATGCAATCGACTATTTGAGAAATTAAAAATGCATGTAAGCTACATAACAACGAGATAAGGGTTAAGTTGATTCCCGAACGAGTGCAGGGGTAAAACGATCAAATGACTGAAATTCGGTATAATTATGATAAGACAATTTCATTAAAAATATGAAATTGAGGAATCTTGATCAAAATCGAGGAAAATATTTAATTTGGAGCCCAATTGATCAAGATATAAATTTATTAGAATTTATCGGAATTTTTACCTCAAAAAATGAGCCCAAAAATATATCGAAAAGGTAAAATCGGACTGATAAATTCATTTACGGACTAAATGAATTTAATATGATTTTTTGAGATATTTTTAGATATTTATGGGATATTTATGGGATTTTTATGGGATTTTTATTATTATTTTATAATAAAAATATATTATAAATATAAAAAAAGGGGAAACGAAATCTGGAGAGGAAATCGGGGAGAGAGAAACGCGTGGAAGCCGACCGAGGGAGAAGGCCACCGGACGGCCACCACCGGCCACCCCACGGCCAGCCCAGCTGCGAAAACGGAAGCCCGGACCCGTGCGAACCGATCGGCACCGATCACGCCATCCACCGACGCCGGACGCCGGCGAATCGAAGAGGAGAAGCCGCGGCGAAAAAGAAGAGATTCGGCGGCCACCGGCGGTGCTTGGTCCCGATCAAGCCTAGCCGAGTGTTGCCCAGGCTTAGGCGCGCCGAACGGCGGTGGTTATGCGTCGGGAACCGGCCGGAATACGTCGGCACGGCCAAAAGATGCCTGAACCGGTCGGCGGTTCAGGGGAGAAGGTTCTGTGCTGAACCGGACCGGACCGGTTCAGCCAAGGAGAAAAGAGGAAAAAAGAGGAAAAAGAAAGAAAAAGGAAAAAGGAAAATTTTTGAGATTTCACCGGACTTCGGGTAAGTCGATACGAGGTCAAAAGTGACCGATTTAATTTCCGATGAATTTATTTAAATTATATTTAATCGAAAATTGACCCGGAGTTAAATATAATAAATTGTGTAGTTCGACGATTAATTCCGAACGGAAGCCCGATCGAACTTCGATTTGCGTACCATCGCATATTCTCGGGTAAGTAAAGTTCATTTATGACAATTTATGTGATTTATGCGTATTTAAGATTTAATTTACGCATTTCGGATTAAATTCCGTATTTAGTGAATTATATTCGGAATTTTGAATTAAATGTCGTAAATGATATACGGGCTATCCAAAGAGCTTGGTATAAAGCCCAATGGGCATTGATAGGCCCAATGAGTCGATAGACCCTGATGAAGGGAAATAATAATTGGAAAATGGGCTTAATGCGGATTAAGGCCCATTACGGATTTTAAGGCCCATTAAGGATTTTTAAGGCCCATTAAGGGAAATTAAACTGTATTAATGTGTAATACAGTAGGAAAATGATAATTAACTTGAGGAATGGTTATTTACAGCTCCGGAGTTTACATCGAGAGCTGATCGGACTGCGGGATTGAGCAGTACCGAGGAAGTGAGGTCACTTGACGTGATCCGAGGTAAGGGACTTTTGCGAGTAGTTAGAGATACCTGCACGTATTTTCAACTGCTTCTGCATTCACTTAAAAACTCTAAGGGTCAGAGAAAGTGAATAATAATTATTGCGACCCGATAGTGGCAAATTACGATTTTGCCCCTAGTTAGTCAAAAAGTCAACTTTTGTGAGAAGTTGCAAAAAGCATGGAAAATGCTATTGTGAGTGTTTAATTGTTATTAGCATGAAAATAAATAGATGGGCTAATGATTTTAAGGTTGATATGACTTAAGCACACTTTGAGTGCTGATTTTGGATGTTTTATAAACAATCCCTTTTTAAATAGCCATCTATCATATTATGTGAGAATGAATCGTGCTAGAGCACAGCTCGCACTGGGATTCATGTGTTTTTCCACATAATATTAGTGCTGGATTTGATACGGCACTAGATTTTCATGACATGCATGATAGAGTACTGGAGTTTTACTCGTACTCAGCTTTGAATAATATATGCATGACAGAGTGCTAGAGCGTGGCTCGTACTCGATTCTTCATGGTTTATACATGACATAGTACTGGGAGCTATTGCTCGTACTTGATTTTGATATTGTGCATAGCATAGTACTGGGAGCTATTGCTCGTACTTGATTTAATACATAAACTATGCATTGACCTAGTTGCTTGAGAGTGCTCGCACTAGAGTTGAGTTTTATGATGTGAAACAGTGTTTGAGCGGAGTAACGACTGTGAGTCGTACTCAAAACGCACACTGTATGTGATATGTAATACATGTTGAAACCGATGCCTGAGACCTTGCGTGACTGTGTGTCATAGCTAGAGAGGATATCCGCATGAGGTTGGTATAGACGTGGTATGATATTTCCACAGGCGCGAGGGCTAAGACCTCTGTTAGGCACCCTGACTGTGATGTTGATATGTTCCACGGGAGTGAGAGCTAAGTCCTATGGTAGGCACTCTGGCCGTGAGAACGGGTCCACGGGTGTACTTTGTGCCGTGTCTGAGTGGCACGAGGTGTACGCTGTACCGTGTGTTGTTATGGAGTTGAGGAGGATATAGCTGGCGGTTGTGATGGACTGACCCCCCTCCCGTTACAGCGGTGATGCCCCGCACACCTAGTACTGTGTTGCTTGGGATCACATCGGATATGATCATAATCCAGGATACTATTTACATGTACCACAGAGTCTTACATGATATATCACATTGATTGATTTACTGATTTAAACTGCGGACAGACCTGAGGGATGGGTCGGACTCCGATTTGTGTTGTGAATCATTTGATGCCATATTTATATGTGATTTAAATATACATGGCATGATTTACATAAAGGCATGATTTATATAAAAATGCATTGTGTTGCACTACATGCCTACTTTTGAGAAATAAAGCATGATTTCTGTACATGGGATTTATTCTGTACAAGTACATATATATTATATTTCAAGACATGCTTTCAAAGTGAGTTAAGGAAATAATGTTTTCAAGGCATAGCACTATTTTGAGTAGATAGTGTGGATATCTACTTGCTTGCCTGATTTCCTTACTGAGCGCGTTATGCTCACCCCCTTTTCTTTACATCTCTCTACAGAGCGTCAGTAGATCGAGAGTTATCGTGGGAGAGTGTCCCAGAGTCCACTGCTAGTTCCTATCGATTCATCAGGTATACTTATTATGTACAGTTATGTATCTAAACATAGAAACAGCACAGTGATGTATACGTTATATATTATGGGGAATGTAATCGTATTAGATTTTATAAAATCTTACATGTATAATAAAAGCAGTTACAGTCAGTATTAATATATTGACATGTATGTATGAAATGGATGATGTGGTAAGTGAAGACTCTGACATCGAATCACAGCCCAACCAGTGAAGAGAGGAAAGGTAAGTTAAAAATGCGAAAAATTTATTGTGGTTTTTGGTTAAAGTCAAGGATTGAAACTGGGGTCCTGACAGCTCAACTTTCCCTTCTTCCTGAATCTCATAATTCCCTTCGAAGGAGAAACTTTCAAGAACACTGACTCACCTACACTAAACTCTAGTGGTCTTTGTCTCTTGTCAACATAACTCTTTTATCTGCTTTGAGCTGTCCGTAATCTCTCATATATCAGTTGGACATTCTCAGATGCCTGTCTAACCAAGTCGGGAGCAAAGATCTGTCTGTCACCAACCTCTTCCCATCTAATAGGGGAACGACATCTATGTCCATACGATGCCTCATATGGTGCCATCTCGATACTCGCATGAAAACTGTTATTATAAGCGAACTCTGCGAGTGGCAAATGGTCATCCTAGGAGCCTCCAAAATCCAATGCACACGTTCTCAACATATCCTCCAGAGTCTGTATAGTCCTCTTTGACTGACTATCTGTCTGAGGATGAAACGCGGTGCTAAAACTCAACTGGGTCCCCATCGCTTCCTGAAAACATTCTCAGAAGTAGGAAGTGAAACGGGCATCCCTATCAGAAACAACGCTAACTAGAATTCTATGTAGCCTCACTATCTCGCGCACATACAAGTTCGTTAACTAGCTTAGAGTATCAGTTGCTCTCATAGCTAGAAAATGGGTTGACTTAGTCAACCGATCCACAATCACCCATATGACATCATGACCTGTGCGGGTCCTCAACAATCCCATCACAAAATCCATGGTGACATGCTCCCACTTCCAAGTCGGTATCGATAGAGGCTGCAATAACCCCGCAGGCTTCTGATGCTCTACCTTCACCTGCTGACAAACGAGACACTTAGCAACATATTCAGCAATGTGCTTTTTCATCCCAGACCACCAATAAACCTTTCGAAGGTTTTGATACATCTTAGTACTCCTTGGATGTATCGTATACTTCGATGAGTGACCCTCTATCAAGATCAACCTTCCGATCTCTGCATCATCAAGAACACATATCCTGCCTCTGAACCTCAACAATCCATCTGAACTCAACTCAAAATCAATCTTCGTGCCCCTCTGTATCTGCCCGACAATATCACTGCACTTCTGATCAATTCGCTGAGCTTGTCAGATTCGATCTACCAGATCTAGTTCCAACTGCATGCTAGCTATCATAAATCCAATATCAGTGTCAGGTAGGGTCATATCCAAACTGAGGTTTGTGAACTATTCCAACAGCTCGTGTTCCATGACCATCATGAATGATACCATTTCGAGATACTTTCTACTCAATGCATCAGCAACCACATTTGCTTTGCCCAGGTGGTAGAGGATCTCACAATCATAATCCTTTAAGAGCTCGAGCTATCTCCTCTGTTACATGTTTAACTCTTTCTACGAGAATAAGTATTTAAGGCTCTTGTGATCCGTAAACACTTAAAATTTCTCTCCATAAAGGTAGTGGCGCCATATCTTCAGTGCAAACACCACCGCTGCCAACTCCAAGTCATGGGTCGGGTAGTTCCTCTCATGATCCTTTAACTATCTTGATTTATAGGCTACTACCTTCCCATCCTGCATCAATACACAACCCAATCCTAGGTGTGAAGCATCTGTATACACCGAGAAACCTCCTGAGCTTGTAGGAATAGTGAGGATTGGAGTTGTGGTTAATCTCTTTTTCAACTCCTCAAAGCTTTCCTCATATTTCTCGTCCCACACATACTCTACATTCCTCATCGTGAGACGTGTCAAAAGAGTAGCTAACCTTGAGAATCCCTCGACAAACCATCGATAATACCCAGCTAAACCAGAAAACTCCTGATCTCTGTCACTGTCTGGGGTCTCTGCCACTGAACTACGACCTCAATCTTAGATGGATCCACTGACACTCTATCTTTGGATACTATATGACCCAGAAAAGAGATCTGTTCCAACCAAAAGTCGCACTTACTGAGTTTAGCATACAACTTCTTCTCCCAGAAGGTCTGTAGCACTATCCTTAGGTGCCGTTCATGCTCCTCTCTAGACCTTGAGTACACCAATATATCATCAAGAAACACAATAACAAATCGATCTAAGTACTGGTGAAATACCTCATTCATCAATGACATAAAAGCTGCGGGAGCATTTGTCAACCCGAATGGCATAACCATAAACTCATAATGTCTGTACCGAGTGCGAAAAGCTGTTTTGGGTACATCTCCACTCCGTATCTTCAACTGATGGTACCCAGATCTCAGATCTATCTTGGAAAAGACCTACACTCCCTTAAGTTGATCCAACAAGTCATCGATGCATGGAAGGGGATACTTATTCTTGATAGTGGCCTTATTCAACAACCGGTAATCTATACACAGTCGGAGGCTTCCATCCTTCTTCCTTACAAACAGAACTGGTGCTCCCCAAGGTGAGACGCTCGGATTGATGAACCCCTTCTCCAGCAACTCTTGCAGCTGTTTCCTTAACTCCTTCAACTCAACTTGAGCCAATTTGTACGGTGGCTTGGATATCAACTCTGTACTAGGTGCTAAGTCTATACCAAACTCCATCTTCCTATCTAGAGGTAACCCTGGTAACTCATCCGAAAAGACATCTGGAAACTCCTTAACCATCGGTATGTCTCCCAATTCTGGACGTGCCTTATCAGTCTCAATCACATAAGTGATGAACCCTTCACATTATTCTTACCACTATTAGTAATAAAAATTATCATATTCACACATAAGATTGATAAAAAGATTTATCTTTCATACATCATGCATCAAGATTGTACTCATCACACTTATAATAATCATGTTCTTTAATTTCATTTCACAAAATTTACAACAAGGTTATCTATCTTTGGAAACATCAAAGTTTTTGCATGACAATCCGTAACAACATGATTTGCAGCCAGTCAATCCATCCCAAGGATTACATCAAAATCACCCATATTTAGTAAAATTAAATCGGCTGCCATTTCTTTATCTCCTCTTCTCATCTTACAATCTCTATATACATGCTTAGTCAACTGACTATCATTCATAGGGGTAGATATCAACAACATCTTATCAAGTAGTGTGGGTTTTATGTGCTTCAACAATTTACATGCAAAGGATGGCGAAATAAAGGAATGCGTGGCACCAGGATCAAATAACACAAATGCTTCTAAATCAAAGATTTGGATGGTACCTTTTACCACATCTGAAGACTGATCTGTAATGTCCTGGTCCAGTGCGTGCACTTGTCCTCTGCTCACACCTACTGTCTGCTTCCCCTTTTCCTCGGCTGTAGCCCTCCTCCTTGGGGCAACTGTACCAACTAGAGCTCTCTCTGGCTCCTTGCCCTTCTGTGGGGCTCTCTTTGTCATCTCTGGGCAATCTCTGATTATGTGCCTTGGTTTCCCACATCTAAAGCACACTACCTGAGGTCCATAGCATGGTCGAGTACCAGGGTACCTGCCACACTTATTGCACTACTCTATCATAGGTCGTGGCCCTCTAATCACAATTCCCTTAGCTGGAGCTATAGCCGGATACATGGGAGTATTAACTGTCTTCTCCCGGATCTCTTCGATCCTTGGCCTCTTTTTAGCAAATCTCTTGCTTCCCTTAAAGCTGAAGCCTCTATCCATCATTAGCCTATTCTTCTCTCTGTCCCTCATCTTACCAACCTTTCCAAACTTTGAGGCGATTCTATCAACATCTTGTTCACATAATTGCACCTTGCGCACTGCCTCCTCATAGGTCGGTATATCCAGAGGAACCAATCTGGACCTGATGGTCGGTCTCAATCCATCCACAAACTTCTAGATTTTCTCGGCTTCATTACTCATCGTATTGGGATCATACCTATCTAGAGAGATAAAAGTTGTCTCATACTCATCCATTGTCCTACTCCCTTGGGTCAGACCCAAAAATGTCATTTTCATCTTCCGTTGTGCGATATCTAGAACATAGTCTCCGAAAAGCCTCCAAAAATATATCCCAGCTAATCTTCGTATGCCGGGCTCTCAAAATAAGCCTCGTGGATTTCCACTAATGTTCTACTGATCCCTTCAGCATAAAAGCGACAAACGCTACCATCTCAGTAGTAGTGCACTCAAATAACCCATACAGCTTCTCGATATCATTTATCCAATCCTTAGCAGCTACTGGGTCCTTAACTCCACTGAAAGACGACGGTTCGAACTTCTGAAACTGTCGCAGTCTGTCTAAATCACAACCATAACCCCAGCCTCTACTAGTCTGTGGTATACGACAGGTGTAGGCATATCCTGTGCAGGTGGGGTATCTGTCATCTGAGGTCTCTGGGCTTGTCTTGCCTGTGCCTCGAGAGCTGTCGCCTGCTCGGCATCACCCTGAGTAGTGGGACTCTGTCTACCGCCAACTGCAGGTAAAGATTGGGTGACCAACTCTAATATCATCTCAATGCTCCGCTCTATCCTTGTGAAGTGAGTCTCAGTACTCTCGGGCCTCTCTTCTGGACCCTGTGGAGAGTGCTCAACATCAGCCTCCACCTCAATATCATCCTGAGCCTTGTGTGTTTTCGGCTCAACACGACCCCCAAGCCTACCTCTACGGCTTCTAACTTGCGCCCTCACCCCTCTACCGCGACTGGTATTAAGCATAATTAAGTCCCTACATTCATAACCAATTACTCAGTCAACCCATCGACACACACACAATTGTATCTAAACAAGCATAGTAACATGAGGATGTAATTTTCTAACTTATTAAGTATTTTAGACATAACACACGTCAGACCAACCTGGCTCTGATACCAACTTCTATCAATATCCTCAACTTACCAAAATACGTGCAAATGATTCGTATTTTCATGCATCATTTATTATTCGTCCTTTCTCGATCGTGAACAGCTACTCTCCTCAACAGTTGGGTTGTGGTCGATGTCCAATTCACTCCACCATACCAATTCAATTTGCATATTATTTATAAGTAAGCACTTGTATAAATAAATTAAAGTCGTTTACATGTGTTTACATCGTTTTACATCCCCAATAGTTACATACAAAATGCTATTGTGCTACCATAAGTTTAGATACAAAATTACAATAATGTGTATACCTTACGCAATGGGATGTAGCGATTACCAAAAGGGAACGCCTCCAGTCACGCTCACTCTATCCTCAAATCTCTGTAGAGAGGGAGAAAATAAGGGGGTGAGCAAACCACATGCTCAGTAAGGCAATCATGCGAACAGGTAGATACTGTACTATCTACGTGATCGTGATGCCATGCTCAAAAGCATTTAGTTCATCATTTTATCTCAAAACAAGAGTGTATGATTGTGTTAATGGTATGTAAAGATTCATGCTATTAAAATCCAGTGCACAATTCAATTCAAAGCATGGTATAAATCATCACGCATAATTCACAATAAAGCATGGCATTACCCATCATGCTTTTTTCTGAAATAAGCATAGCATTAACCATCATGCATTTCTTACAATAAAGCATGACATTAATCATCATGCGTTTTTCTCAAACAAGCATGGCATTAACTATCATGCATTTTTCACAATAAAGCATGGCATTAATCATCATGCTTCAGTGCACTTTAAACCATTAACAATCAATATCTCAAAATAATTCAACACTTATTAGGTCTCAGCCCCTCCCTCGGACTGTCCTGACCCACAAATCATTTCAAACATGGATTTATTCACAAAGCATTAGACATGTGAGATAGGCAATTCAATAAAAGGTAATAACCTCTAGGTCTATGGCCATAACCTGTGATATCGACTACACGGATCAGGTTGCGGAATATCACCACTATCTGCTTCCACACGGGAGGTGGGTCAAATCTAGCTCGTCGGTCCATAGCAGATCTCATCCGAAGATGGCATATCACAATCTCAACAAGATACAACGTACTTAATGCTACTCACACGATACAACGTACTCCGTGGACCCACATCAACATATCATATCATGCCACATCTCAAAACGCACGTGTGAACCTATTTAATCGGTACGACCTCTTGTTTACCCGAAGCTCCTAACACGGCTATCAACATGTCAAAATCACAATCTGCACGTGTGAGCCTATTTAATCGGTGCAACACCCAGTCTGCCCGAAGCTCCAAGCATGGTAACATTTAAGGTGGGTATCTAGTGCGAGCTAAGTTCCAGCACTCATGCGTATAAAACACATTAACTCTCGTGCGAGTCCTGCTCTAGCTCGCTATCATTCTCACGAAATCACGTAGGTGGCTCAGTCTTTGCAAAACTTGGTTATCAACCAAATCACATCATTTCTTTTTGCAAATCTTTTCAAATATTAGCCAACCTACCTATCATTTTCTAGAAAGCCATAAATCATGATTTTCAAAGCATTATGCTTTTGTTTTCATGCACATTTCTCAAACACCCAACTTTTTACCCTTCAATCACCCAATTTCATTTCCTAACATCTCATGCATTCTAGCAAAGCATTAAGTGCCCAAATTGCGCACAGATATCTCTAAGTATCCACAGAATTCCCTTACCTCAATTTACTTGAGTGCGACTCTCATTTCCTCTTAGCTTCTTGCGCTCTTGGCTCACCTTGTTCCAGTGTATCCTCGGAAGCTGTGATTCAAATCATCCAAACCACTTGAGTTAAAGTTGTTAACTCACATTTGACCTCATTAGTTAATATAACCCATCTTTACATTTACCAATGCCTTAATCTATATTTTACCATTTTTTTGGTAAATCTCACAATTTATTCACTAACAACACCTTAAAATCATATTTATAACATCTTTATCATCTCAAAATATCCTATTTAGCATTAACCTCAATATATCTTACATTCTCATACTAGACCATTTCTAGGTCATGGTGGATTCATTACTTCCTAGGTAGTTTCTACCATTTCTATGCATACCGAACAACTCCAAAATCAATATCTACACAATGTACTTGAGTTATTTCTTTTAGAAACTCACCTAGCTTGATTTCCTCTTTGCTCAAATTGAAATTCACCTTTGATCCTTCAATCCAACAAGTGGGAAAATGCCTCCAAACTATGTTGTTCTTCTCTTTGATGTGAACAACTTTGTCTCTAATAGCTTTCCCTCAAATCTTACTGAAAATGTGTGGATTTAGGAGAGAGAAAGCTAGGTTTTATGGTTGAAAATGGGAAAGATTGGTTTTTATCTTGGAAATGTAGATTCAACTACTCCATATTTATAGATTGAGCTTGATGAGATCGATCTGCCTTGGGTGGAGATCGATTTGGTCCTCTTAAAATCCCTATTTTCAAAGTCATTTTGAAGGCAGGAGATCGATCTGTCGAGTAGGGGAGATCGATCTTGCTTCAAATAGAGAGTCAAGGAGATCGATCTGGTCTTTGGGGAGATCGATCTGCTTCCAACCCGAGAGCTAAGGAGATCGATCTGTTCCATTAAGGATCGATCTGCTCTATTCCATTCTTAAATAAGAGCTTTCTGGCTCTTCCAGATCGATCTCTCATCCTATGGGATCGATCTGGCCTTCATATTTCAAAATTTTTTTACAATTTTTCTGTAACAAGTCATACCAAACTTCATACATTTTGTTGCCATGGTCATTTTCTCATCCAATCATCTTTGAGACTTGAAAGTGACATCCCATAATACTTCATACACATTAAAACTTGTGTAGAATCTTTGTATATCCAAAGGTAGATGATATAAACCAAATGGAAGTGCACAACTGTGCAATCTTCCTTCCATTATACTATACTACTCATATTCCATTCTACTCACATTCTTCACATGTTTAAGTCCATTTCTTCATTTTCATATATAATGAAACTTGTATGTATAATCACAACTCTTATTACATGTGTGTACATTTAATTTATGGACTTTACATCATTAATACTTCACATTACAAGCATTCACTATTTACATATATATACAAAGTCGTGCTTATATATATATATATGGGGTCTCACATACTACCCAGAGTATTCTGATGTCCCGGTAGGATGTGATTAGCTAGGAAGAGTTTCAGAAGGTCTTTAGACCCCAATATGTACCACGAGCTGCCCAGAGAAGGATGCAAGCTGAGTTTTCGAGTTTGGTACAAGGTGATATGTCTGTGGATGTCTATAAAAGTCGATTTACCACTCTGTTGAAATATGATCCAGAGACCTTTAAAGATGAAGAGCTCCACACTAAGAGATTTATCTATGGACTGAAGCCCATTATCAAAGATCGATTGATAGGGTTGTGTATTACTGAGTTTGGAGATGCTCTGAGATGAGCACAAGAGATTGAGAGGGGAATCGAAATGGTAAAATCCCAAAATGAGTTCAGAGTAGTGACCAGGGATAAGGGTAAGAGGCTAGCGATTTCTTAGATAGATGTTCAAAGAGGTTCCTTCAGAAGAGGAAGGAATGAGGTGTAGAAGAGCAGATTTGAGAGACCCAGAGCTTATCACATCATTAGGGAGACCCCTCGTGTCAGGACCCCTTTCTCAATCCATGACTTTAACCAAAAAACCACTACAAATGTTTCGCATTTTGACTTACCTTTCCTCTCTTCAATGGTTGGGCTGTGATTCGATGTCAGAGTCCTCACTTACCACATCATCCAATATCATACATACATGTCAATATATTATTACTGACTGTAACTGCTTTTATCATACATGCAAGATTATATAAAATCTAATACAAATACATTCCCCATAATATATATCGTATACATCACTGTGCTGTTTCTATGTTTAGATACACAACTATACATAATAGGTATACCTGGCGATCGATAGGAACTAGCAGTGGACTCTGGGATACTATCCCTCGATAGCTCTCGCTCTACTGATGCTCTGTAGAGAGATGTAAAGAAAGGGGGGTGAGCATACAACCCGCTCAGTAAGGAAATTAGGCAAGCAAGTAGATATCTACACTATCTACTCAAAATAATGCTATGCCTTGAAAACATTATTTCCTTAACTCATTTCAAAAGCATGTCTTGAAATATAATATATATATATACTTGTACAGAATAAATCCCATGTACAGAAATCGTGCTTTCTTTCTCAAATGTAGGCATGTAGTGCAAAACAATGCATCGTATATAAATCATGCCTTTATGTAAATCATGCCATGTATATTTAAATCACAATAAATATGGCATTAAATAATTCACAACACAAAATCGGAGTCCAACCCATCCCTCAGGTCTGTCCACAAATTAAATCAGTCAATCAATGTGATATATCATGTGAGACTCTGTGGTTAAATGTAAATAGTATCTTGGACTATGATCATATCCGAAATGTGATCCCAAGCAACACAGATCTCGGTGTGCGGGGCATCACTGCTGCAACGGGAGGATGGTCAGTCCACTACAGCTGTCAGCTATGCGTAACACACGGTACAACGTACTCCTCGCGCCACCCAGGCACGGTACAAAGTACACCCGTGGACCCTACATCACGGTCAGGGTGCCTGCCATAGGTCTTAGCCCTCGCGCCCATGGAATATCAACATCACAGTCAGGGTGCCTACCATAGGTCTTAACCCTCGCGCCTGTGGAATATCATACCACATCTCTTATACCCTCATGCTAGCCATCCTCTCAAAATGTGACACTCAGTCACACAAGAATGCGGCATGAATAGGTAACATGTAAATAATATCACATACAGTGCGCGTCTTTGAGTGCGACACACAGTCGACACTACGCTCGAACACTATTTCACATCACAAACTCAACTCTAGTGCAAGTAAACCTCCAGCAACTAGGTCAATACATAGTTCATGTATTAAATCAAGTACGAGCAATAGCTCCAGTACTATGCTATGCATAATATCATCAAATCAAGTACGAGCCATAGCTCCAGTACTATGTCATGTATAAACCATGAAGAATCGAGTACGAGCAACGCTCCAGTACTCTGTCATGTATCTCATGTAAAACTCGAGTACGAGCTAATCGCTTCAGCACTTTGTCATGCATATATCATATAAAACTGAGTACGAGTAAAACTCCAGTACTCTATCATACATGTCATGAAAATCTAGTGCGTATAAAAATCCAGCACTAATGTATGTGGAAAACATATGAAATCCAGTGCGAGCTGTGCTCTAGCACGATTCATTCTCACATAATATGATAGATGGCTCTTTAAAAAGGGATTGTTTACAAAATATTAAAATCAGCACTATAAAATGTGCTTAAGTCACATCAACCTTAAAATCATTAGCCCATCTATTTATTTTCATGCTAAACAGCAATTAAACACTCACAATAATAGTTTCCATGCTTTTTGCAACTTTTCACAAAAGTTGACTTTTTGACTAACTAGGGGTAAAATCGTAATTTGCCACTATCGGGTCGCAATAATTATTATTCACTTTCTCTGACCCTCAGAGTTTTTAAGTGAATGTAAAAGCAAACGAAAATACATGCAGGTATCTCTAACTACTTGTAAAAGTCCCTTACCTCGGATCACGTCAAGTGACCTCACTTCCTCGGTGCTGCTCAATCTCGCAGTCCGATCAGCTCTCAATGTAAACTCCGGAGCTGTAAATAACCATTCCTCAGGTTAATTATAATTTTCCTACTGTATTTCACATTAATACAGTCTATTTTCCCTTAATGGGCCTTAATCCGTATTAAGCCCGTTTTCACTTATTATTTCCCTTCATCAGGGTCTATCGACTCATTGGGCCTATCAATACCCATTGGGCTTTATTCCAAGCTCTTTGGATAGCCAGTATATCATTTACGACATTTAATTCAAAATTTCGAATATAATTCACTAAATACGGAATTTAATCCGAAATGCGTAAAATAAATCTTAAATACGCATAAATCACATAAATTGTCGTAAATGAGCTTTACTTACCCGAGATTATGCGATGGTACGCAAATCGAAGTTCGATTGGGCTTTCGTTCAGAATTTATCGTCGAACTGCACAATTTATTATATTTAACTCGGGGTCAATTTTGGATTAAATATAATTTAAATAAATTCAACGAAAATTAAATCGGTCACTATTGACCTCGTATCGACTTACCCGAAGTCCGGTGAAATCTCAAAAATTTCCCTTTTCCTTTTTTTTTCTTTTTCCTCTTTTTCCCCTTTTCTCCTTGGCTGAACCGGTCCGGTCCGGTTCAGCGCAGAACCTTCTCCCCTGAACCGCCGACCAGTGCCGGCGTATTTCGACCGGTTCCCGACGCATCACCACCGCCGTTCGACGCGCCTTAGCCTGGGAAACACTCGGCTGGGCTCGATCGGGACCAAGCACCGCCGATGGCCGTCGAATTCCTCTTTTCCTCCGCGGCCTTCTCCTCTTCGATTCGTCGGGGTCGATGGAGGGCGTGACCGGTGCCGATGGGTGCGCACGGTCCTGCTCTTCCTTTTTCGACCGCTTGGCTGGCCGTGGGGTCGTCGGATGCTCGTCGGTGACTCCTTCCTCCTCGGGTCGTTCATCCCTTCTCTCTCCCCGATTCAAACTTTCAGATTTCCTTTTTTTTTATAATATATTTTTATTATTATTTTATTATAAAATAATAATAAAAATCCCAAAATATCTAAAAATATCTCCAAAAATCATATTAAATTTATTTAATCTGTAAATGAATTTATTAGTCCGATTTTACCTTTTCGATATATTTTTCCACTATTTTTGGGCTCATTTTTCGAGGTAAAAATTCTGATAAATTCTAATAAATTTATATCTTGATCAATTGGACTCGAAATTCAATATTTTCCTCGATTTTGATCAAGATTCCTCAATTTCATATTTTTAATGAAATTGTCTTATCGAAATTATACAAAATTTCAATCATTTGACCATTTTACCCCTGCACTCGTTCGGGAATCAACTTAACCCTTATCTCGCTGTTATGTAGCTTACATGCATTTTTAATTTCTCAAATTGTCGATTGCATGTTAGTAAATACTCTTCTTATGATTTAACTATGTAATAAAGTGTTTATACACATAGGAATCATAAGGAACAAGCTACAAAAAATTCGGGTCTGACAATCCTCCCCCACTCAGAAAATTTGGTCCTCCAAATTAGAACCAAGTCAGTCCTAAAATAGGTAAGGGTACTTCTCTCGCATCAGACTCTCTAGCTCCCAAGTAGCTTCCTCTGAAGTATGATGCTGCCAGAGAATCTTCACTAATCCGATGGTCTTCGATCTCAATACCTTCTCCTTCCTATCTAATATCCGAATCGATCTCTCAACATATGACAAGTCCTATCAGAGCTCCAAAGGCTCGTAACTAATCACATGTGCCGGATCCGGGTGATACTTCCGAAGCATCGATATGTGGAAGACGTTATGGACACCTGATAAGTCCGGTGGCAATGCTAACCTATACGCCTTATCACCCACTCGATCAAGTATCTCAAAGGGTCCAATATTGCGAGGATTTAGTTTCCCTCTCTTCCCAAATCTCGCTATGCCCTTGGAAGGAGAAACTCTCAAAACACGGATTCACCAACTGCAAACTCTAGTGGCCTACGTCTCCTGTCAGCGTAACTCTTCTGTCTATTCTAAGCTGTCCTCAGTCTCTCTACTATCAGGCGGACATCCTCAGATGCTTGCGTAACCATGTCAAGAGCAAAAATCTTACGGTCACCTACTTCTTCCCATCCAATAGGGGAACGACATCTACGGCCATATAAAGCCTCGTACGGTGCCATCCCGATACTCGAATGATAACTGTTGTTGTAGGCGAACTCGGCTAGTGGCAGGTGGTCATCCCAGGAGCCTCGATAATCTAGCACACATGCTCTCAACATATCCTCCAGAGTCTGTATAGTCCTCTCTGACTGACCATCTGTCTGAGGATGGAAAGCGGTGCTCAAACTCAATTGGGTTCCCATGGCTTCCTGAAAATGTCCCCAAAAGTGGGATGTGAAGCGGGAATCCCTATCAGAGACTATGCTCACTGGTACACCGTGTAACCTCACTACCTCGCGTACATACAGTTTCGCTAATGAACTCAAAGTATCGGTCGCTCTCATAGCTAAGAAGTGGGCTGACTTCGTCAGTCTGTCGACGATCACCCATATAGCATCGGGATTCCTGCGGGTTCTCGATAAACCCATCACGAAATCCATGGGAATATGCTCCCATTTCCTTGTCGGTATAGGTAGAGGCTGTAATAACCCTGCAGGTTTCTGATGCTCTACCTTCACCTGCTGACATACGAGACACTTTGCCACGAAGTCTGCTACATCTCTCTTCATACCCGACCACTAGTATACCTTCTGGAGGTTCTGATACATCTTGTTACTCCCCGGATGTAATGTATACCTCGACGAATGAGCTTCCACCAATATCAATCTCCTGAGTCCTGGATCCTCGGGAACACACAATCTGCCTCTGAACCTCAGTAGTCCGTCCGAAACTCAACTCAAAATCAATCACTGTGCCCTTCTGCATCTGACTACTCACATCCATACAAAATGGATCAGTCTGCTGAGCCACTCTGATCCTGTCCAACAGATCCGGCTCCAAGCGTAGACTAGCTATCACATAGCCTGTATCCATGTCAGAAGGCACAACTCCCAAACTGAGGCTAGCAAACTGCTCTAGCAAATCATGTTCCCTAACCATCATATACGATACCATCCCTAGGCTCTTCCTACTCAAGGCATCGGCTACAACGTTAGCCTTACCCAGATGATAAAGTATCTCACAATCGTAGTCCTTCAGAAGCTCTAGCCATCTTCTCTGTCTCATGTTCAGCTCTTTCTACAAGAACAGATACTTGAGGCTCTTGTAGTCGGTAAATATCTGGAACTTCTCACCATACAAGTAGTGGCGCCATACCTTCAATGCAAACACTACTGCTGCTAGCTCCAAATCGTGGGTCGGATAGTTCTTCTCATGATCCTTCAGCTGTCGGGATCCATAAGCAACTACCTTCCCATCCTGCATCAACACACAGCCCAGTCCTTGATGCGAAGCATCGGTATACACTGCAAATCCTCCTGAGCTGGTAGGGATAGTGAGAATCAGAGCAGTGGTCAATCGACGCTTCAACTCCTTAAAACTCTTCTCACAATCCTCGTTCCATATGAACGGTGCACTCTTTCGAGTAAGACGTGTCAACGGAGCAGCCAACTTCGAAAATCTCTCAACGAATCTCCGATAGTATCTAGCTAAACCTAGAAAACTCCTGATCTTGGTGACTGTCCTTGGCTGTTCCCACTGAACTACAGCCTCTATCTTAGATGGATCAACTGATACACCATCTCTCAATACAACATGTCCCAAAAACGAGATCTGTGACAACCAAAAGTCACACTTACTGAGCTTAGCATATAACTCATGCTCCCGTAGCGTCTGCAACACGATCCTGAGGTGTTCCTCATGCTCCTCCTTGGATCTCGAATACACCAATATGTCATCGATGAAGACGATAACAAACTGGTCCAAATATGGCTTGAACACATCGTTCATCAAAGCCATGAAAGCAGCTAGAGCATTCGTCAATCCGAATGGCATGACCAAGAACTCATAGTGGCCATATCTGGTACGAAATGCTGTCTTGGGTACATCTCCACTCCGAACCTTCAGCTGATGGTACCCAGACCTCAGGTCAATCTTGGAAAAGACCTGTGCTCTTTGAAGCTGATCTAACAAGTCGTCAATGCGTGGAAGGGGGTATCTATTCTTGATGGTGGCCTTATTCAACAATCGGTAGTCTATACACAATCGGAGGCTCCCATCCTTCTTCCTCACAAACAGAACCGGTGCTCCCCAAGGTGAAACACTCGATCGAACGAAACCCCTATCCAACAGCTCCTGTAACTGTCTCTTAGCTCCTCCAGCTCAACTAAGGCCATGCGATATGGTGGTCTCGAAATAGGCTCCATACCAGGTACCAGATCTATGCAGAACTCCATCTCTCTATCTGGTTGTAATCCTGGCAATTCATCCAGGAAAACATCTGGGTACTCATTGACCACAGTAATATCTGACAACTTCGGATGTGCCTTATCCATATCTACCACGTACGCAATGAAACCTTGATATGTTGAAGGTTTTCTAAATCAGAAATCATGTAATAATCATAACTACTCCTTTCATTTATTCTTATTAAACTTTACAACATATCTAGTAGGGTTAGGAAACATAACTGTCTTAGCATAACAATCTAAAACAGCATGGTTTGCAGATAGCCAATCCATTCCTAATATTATATCAAAGTCACTCATACTTAGTAATATTAGATTGGCTGTCATCTCCTTATCCCCTACTCTCAACTTGCAGTCATTAAATACATATTCTACAACTTGACTACTATTTATAGGCGTACTAATCAACATCATCATACATAATGGTGTACGCTCTACATGTCTTGCTAATTTACATGCAAATGAAGGTGATACAAAAGAATGCGTGGCACCAGGATCAATTAACACATATGCTTCAATATCATAAATCAGGATGTTACCTCGAACCACATCTGATGAAGCATCAGCTGTCCCTTGGTCCAAAGCATGCACTCGCCCTTGACCCATCACTTGTTTCCCCTTCTCCTCTGTTGTCGCTCTACCTCTCTGAGCAGACATACTAGCTGGGGTTCTATCAGGCTCCCTGCCCCTCAGTGGTGCAAATGTCTCCTGGCACTCTTTAGCCATATGCCCATGTTTCCCACATCGAAAACATACCATAGCACCCCGTGAACACGGTCTATCTCTATGTGATCTACCGCATCTTCTGCACTAATCTGCAGTAGGTCTCTGTCCTCCCATGACAATGCCATTTGCTGGGGCTATAGTCGGATAAGTAGGAGGTCTAGCATATCTCTCTCGTGCCTCCTCTACTCGTGATCTCTCACCGAAGAGTCTCCTCCCTCCTCGATAACTGAAATCTCTAGTCGGCCTCTTCTTCTGTATATCTCAGCTACGGCTAAACTTCCCAAACTCGGAAGCATTCCTCTCGTAATCTTGCTCACATAGTTGCGCCCTGCGCACTGCTTCTTCATAGGTAACTATGTCTAATGGGACCAACTTGGATCGTAGCACCAGCCTCAACCCGTCGATAAGCTTGTGGACCTTCCTGGTCTCACTGTACATGGTATCGGGGTCATATCTTCCTAGGGATAGGAATCGAGTCTCATACTCATCCACAGATAAACTCCCCTGGTGTAGTCCCAAAAACTCTGCCTGTAGTTTTCGCTGTGCGATGTCGGGAACAAACTGCCTCCAGAAGGCCTCCCGAAATATATCCCAACTGATATCTGTGTGTCGGGATCTCAATATAGGTCGGGTGGACTTTCACCAATGCTCTGCAGCTCCCTTCAGTAGGAATGCAGCAAACGCGACCATCTCTGAGGTCGTACACTCGAAGAATCCATAAAGCTTCTCCAGCTCTGCTAACCACTCCTCAGCGGCTACGGGGTCCTTGACCCCACTAAAGGACGGAGGTCTAAACTTCTGGAATTCTCTCAATCGATGCAGATCACATCCATATCCTAATCCACTACCACCTGAAATCGGTGGGGGTGTAGGAGTATCTACAGTCCTCTGTGCATCAGCTGTCTGTGTAGGTGTATCAGGGGCAACTGCCTCTCCTGTATCAGCTCCTGCCTCCTGTCTCTGCCCACCTGGCATCGTCTGTGCCAGTATCTCAATAATAGTCTCGAGACCACACTCTAATCTCGTGAAGCACGTCTCAGCACACTCGGGTGCCTCAGTAGCACCTGGAGTCTCATGCGTAGGTAATGGTCCAGCAGCAGCTCGTCCCTCGGGTCTATCTCCCTGGCCTCGAGCCCTACCTCTCGTAACTCTACCACTACGCGTATTTGCCATATAGGCAAAGTTCCTACATTCATAATAATGAATTAGTCCGTTTCCTATTTGGTATACACAGTTATATCTAAACACAGCACAGTACTATGGGGATGTACACTTTCCTATTTTTTCTAACACCGACTCACATCAGACCAACCTCTGCTCTGATACCATTCTGTCAGGACCCCTTTCTCAATCCATGACTTTAACCAAAAAACCACTGTAAATTTTTTGCATTTTGACTTACCTTTCCTCTCTTCAATGGTGGGGCTGTGATTCGATGTCAGAGTCCTCACTTACCACATCATCCAATATCATACATACATGTCAATATATTATTACTGACTGTAACTGCTTTTATCATACATGTAAGATTATATAAAATCTAATACAAATACATTCCCCATAATATATATCGTATACATCAAGGTGCTGTTTCTATGTTTAGATACACAACTATACATAATAGGTATACCTGGCGATCGATAGGAACTAGTAGTGGACTCTGGGATACTATCCCTCGATAGCTCTCGCTCTACTAATGCTCTGTAGAGAGATGTAAAGAAAGGGGGTGAGCATACAACGCGCTCAGTAAGGAAATCAGGCAAGCAAGTAGATATCTACACTATCTACTCAAAATAATGCTATGCCTTGAAAACATTATTTCCTTAACTCATTTCAAAAGCATATCTTGAAATATAATATATATATACTTGTACAGAATAAATCGCATGTACAGAAATCATGCTTTCTTTCTCAAATGTAGGCATGTAGTGCAAAACAATGCATCGTATATAAGTCATGCCTTTATGTAAATCATGCCATGTATATTTAAATCACAATAAATATGGCATTAAATAATTCACAACACAAAATCGGAGTCCGACCCATCCCTCAGGTTTGTCCGCAATTTAAATCAGTCAATCAATGTGATATATCATGTGAGACTCTGTGGTTAAATGCAAATAGTATCCTGGACTATGATCATATCCGAAATGTGATCCCAAGCAACACAGATCTCGGTGTGCGGGGCATCACTGCTGCAACGGGAGGATGGTCAGTCCACTACAGCCGTCAGTTATGCGTAACACACGGTACAGCGTACTCCTCGCACCACCCAGGCACGGTACAAAGTACACTCGTGGACCCTACATCACGGTCAGGGTGCCTGCCATAGGTCTTAGCCCTCGCGCCCGTCGAATATCAACATCACAGTCAGGGTGCCTACCATAGGTCTTAACCCTCGCGCCTGTGGAATATCATACCACATCTCTTATACCCTCATGCTGGCCATCCTCTCAAAATGTGACACTCAGTCACACAAGAATGCGGCATGAATAGGTAACATGTAAATAATATCACATACAGTGCGCGTCCTTGAGTGCGACACACCGTCGACACTACGCTCGAACACTGTTTCACATCACAAACTCAACTCTAGTGCGAGTAAACCTCCAGCAACTAGGTCAATGCATAGTTCATGTATTAAATCAAGTACGAGCAATAGCTCCAGTACTATGCTATGCATAATATCATCAAATCAAGTACGAGCCATAGCTCCCGTACTATATCATGTATAAACCATGAAGAATCGAGTACGAGCAACGCTCCAGTACTCTGTCATGTATCTCATGTAAAACTCGAGTACGAGCTAATCGCTCCAGCATTCTGTCATGCATATATCATATAAAACTGAGTACGAGTAAAACTCCGGTACTCTATCATGCATGTCATGAAAATCTAGTGCGTATAAAAATCCAGCACGAATGTATGTGGAAAACATATGAAATCCAGCGCAAGCTGTGCTCTAGCATGATTCATTCTCACATAATATGATAAATGGCTCTTTAAAAAGGGATTGTTTACAAAATATTAAAATCAGCACTATAAAATGTGCTTAAGTCACATCAACCTTAAAATCATTATCCCATCTATTTATTTTCATGCTAAACAGCAATTAAACACTCACAATAATAGTTTCCATGCTTTTTGCAACTTTTCACAAGAGTTTACTTTTTGACTAACTAGGGGTAAAATCGTAATTTGCCACTATCGGGTCGTAATAATTATTATTCACTTTCTCTGACCCTCAGAGTTTTTAAGTGAATGTAAAAGCAAATGAAAATACGTGCAGGTATCTCTAACTACTTGCAAAAGTCCCTTACCTCGGATCACGTCAAGTGACCTCACTTCCTCGGTGCTGCTCAATCTCGCAGTCCGATCAGCTCTCAATGTAAACTCCGGAGCTGTAAATAACCATTCCTCAGGTTAATTATAATTTTCCTACTGTATTTCACATTAATACAGTCTATTTTCCCTTAATGGGCCTTAATCCGTATTAAGCCCATTTTCACTTATTATTTCCCTTCATCAGGGTCTATCGACTCATTGGGCCTATCAATACCCATTGGGCTTTATTCCAAGCTCTTTGGATAGCCCGTATATCATTTACGATATTTAATTTAAAATTTTGAATATAATTCACTAAATACGAAATTTAATCCGAAATGCGTAAAATAAATCTTAAATACGCATAAATCACATAAATTGTCGTAAATGAGCTCTACTTACCCGAGATTATGGGATGGTACGCAAATCGAAGTTCGATCAGGCTTTCTTTCAGAATTTATCGTCGAACTGCACAATTTATTATATTTAACTCCGGGTCAATTTCTGATTAAATATAATTTAAATAAATTCATCAAAAATTAAATCGGTCACTTTTGACCTCGTATCGACTTACCCGAAGTCCGGTGAAATACCAAAAATTTCCCTTTTCTTTTTTCTTTCTTTTTCCTCTTTTTCCCCTTTTCTCCTTGGCTGAACCGGTCCGGTCCGGTTCAGCGCAGAACCTTCTCCCTTGAACCGTCGACCGGTTCAGGCATCCTTTGGTCGTGCTGGCGTATTTCGGTCGGTTCCCGATGCATCACTACCGCCGTTCGGCGTGCCTAAGCCTGGGCAACACTCGGTTGGGCTCGATCGGGACCAAGCACCGCCGATGGCCGCCAGATTCCTCTTTTCCTCTGCGGCCTTCTCCTCTTTGATTCGCCGACGTCCAGCGTCGGTGGAGGGCGTGACCGGTGCCGATGGGTGCGCACGGTCCTGCTCTTCCTTTTTCGGCCGCTTGGCTGGCCGTGGGGTCGCCGGATGCTCGCCGGTGACTCCTTCCTCCTCGGGTCGGCTTCACGCGGTTTCCTCCCTTCTCTCTCCCCGATTCAAACTTTCAGATTTCCTTTTTTTTTATAATATATTTTTATTATTATTTTATTATAAAATAATAATAAAAATCCCAAAAATATCCCATAAATATCTAAAAATATCTCTAAAAATCATATTAAATTCATTTAATCCGTAAATGAATTTATCAGTCCGATTTTACCTTTTCGATATATTTTTCCACTATTTTTAGGCTCATTTTTCGAGGTAAAAATTCTGATAAATTCTAATAAATTTATATCTTGATCAATTGGACTCGAAATTCAATATTTTCCTCGATTTTGATCAAGATTCCTTAATTTCATATTTTTAATGAAATTGTCTTATCGAAATTATACCGAATTTCAGTCATTTGACCGTTTTACCCCTGCACTCGTTTGGGAATCAACTTAACCCTTATCTCGCTGTTATGTAGCTTACATGCATTTTTAATTTCTCAAATTGTCGATTGCATGTTAGTAAATACTCTTCTTATGATTCAACTATGTAATAATGTGTTCATACACATAGGAATCATAAGGAACAAGCTACAAAAAATTTGGGTCTGACACCTCGACATGTCAGGCCTGAGATGAGGGTTTGTAGAGATTGTGACCGACCACATGAGGGAAATTCTACTGGATTGATCCTGAATGTTTTAGATATGGAGACATGGGTCACAGAGTGAAAGACTGTCCTCAACCTCAAAGCCTACATGCTTTGGAGCCTACCAGACAACAACTTCAGAGAGTAAATCCTCCGAGACTAGCCACTGCAGCAGAGAAAGGAAAGAAGCCCGTCACAGTGGAACATGCGTTTGCCCTGGGTAAGGAAACCACAGACACTTCTGTAGAAACTATAAGAGGTACACTCTTTATCTGTAATCACAAGGCTCATGTGTTGATTGATCTGGGATCCACGTATTCCTTTATTTCTGAGCATTTTGCATGTAATTTAAATTTGAAGTTTGAACCTCTAGAGTATATTTTACATGTAAAGACTCCTATGCATGAGTCCCAGAGAATAGATTTGATATGTAGAGGATGTGAAATAAAGGTTGGAGATAGAGTAATGTTAGCAGATTTAATGATTTTAAATATACATGGGTTCGATGTGGTTTTGGGGATGGATTGGCTAGCAACCAATCAAGTGAGTTTAGACTGCTACATTAAGATTATAACTTTCTTCCTACCTGAACCTTATAGTGTACATTTGAAATATTGACGAAATAAATGTGTGAAAATTTTGTAAGCAATTTGAAATTATGAAGTTACCTTTTGAGTGTATTAAAATTGCTTTCAATTGAAGGTTATGAAGTGCTTATTTCAGATGATAATCAGGAACATCTAAGGATTGAGGATATACTCGTGGTGTGTGAATTTCTGGATGTCTTCCCAGATGAGTTACCCGGTTTACCACCAGAGAGAGCTGGAGTTTAACATTGATTTGGTACCGGATACTCAGCCTATCTCTAGACCTCCATATAGGATGCATTAGTGGAACTAGTGGAATTGAAGAAACAACTACGGGAGTTATTGGATGAGGGATTTATTAGACCCGGTGTCTCACCATGGGGAGTACCAGTGTTATTTGTAAGGAAAAAGGATGGTAGTCTCAGATTATACATAGACTACGACTATTGAATAAAGCCACGGTGAAGAATAAATACCCATTGCCCAAGATTGATGATCTGCTTAATCAGTTGAGAGGGGCCTCAGTCTTCTCTAAGATTTATTTAAGATCGGGCTATCACCAATTGAGGATTAAGGAGGAAGATATTTTGAAGACGACCTTTAGGACAAGGTATGGCCATTATGAATTCCTAGTGATGCCCTTTGGATTGACGAACGCCCCTGTAGCCTTTATGAGGTGTTCAGAGACTATCTAGATAAGTTTGTGATAGTCTTTATTGATGATATCTTAGTGTACTCTCGGTCTTATGAGGAACACACACAGTAATTGTGGTTAGTACTTTAGATACTTCGAGATAAGCAATTATATGGAAAACTTAGTAAGTGCGAGTTTTGGCCGGATCAGATAGCTTTCCTTGGACATATAGTTTCAACAGAGGGAGTATCAGTTGATCCAACTAAAGTGGAGGCTGTGCTTAATTGGGAAAGATCGAAGACAGTTACAGAGGTACGGAGTTTTCTTGGTTTGGCAGGGTATTACAGAAGATTTGCTGAGGGATTTTCCAAGATTGTCACTCCTTTGACCAAGCTCACGCGCAAGGAGACTCCGTTCATATGGACTGATCAATGTGAGCTCAATTTTCAAGAAATAAAGAGGAGATTAACAGCGGCACCTATGTTGACTATCTCTGATGGATCTTGAGGATTTTCAGTGTATAGTGATGCTTCCCATCAAGGATTGGGGTGTTTGCTCATACAGCACAGAAGAGTGGTCACCTATGGATCGCGACAGTTGAAAAATCATAAGCGAAATTACCCCACGCATGATTTGGAGTCAGCTGCTGTGGTTGTAAGACCCGAATTTAGTTAAAACACAAAATGAGTATGTTCGTGAAAGGAAAGATTGAAATGGTCCCAAATTAAATGAACGGGATTCAGACTAGAGATAAGGATCCAAAACACAAATTAAAAATGCAAAAGGATGAAATGGAATTCTCGAATACGTGAAGGGTAAAACGGTCAAATGATCGAAAGTCGAAATAAATTCGATAAGAAAATTTAATTAAAAATAATGGATTTGAGAATCTTGATCAATAACGAAGAAAGAATTAAATTTCGGGTTAAATTGATCAAGATTTCAATTTATTGGAATTTATGAGAATTAATCGAAATTAATCGAGATTTTTAATTCGAAAAATAATCTAAAAAATAATCGAAAAATATACCGAAAAGTCGAAATAATATCGATAAATTCAATTATGAGTTAAATGAATATTTTTAGATATTTTTGTCGAATAATAATAAAATATTGAATATAATAATAATAATAATAATAATAATAATAATAAATAATAAATTAATTAATTAATTAAGTAAAAAAAAAATTGAAATAGAATCGCGAGACGCGATTCTGTAAATGGAAGGCTGAAGCCGAGAGCCTAGCCGTCGGCCTCACCACCGGACGTCACTGGGAAGCCGACCAAGCGAGGCTGCTGAGCGCACTGGCACCGATAGCTAAGGGAAAACAGCGGCCGACGATGAGAAAAGGAGAGAGAGAGAGAGAGAGAGAACTGAGAGTGAAGGGGGTGAGAAAGACAGAGAAAGAGGAGGAACGGTGGTGGACGGAGGCTGGGAAAAGGAAGAAGGACTCGCCACCGGCCAGGAAGAGGGCTGATCTGCCACCGTCGGCGACAAAAACGGCGGAAGGAAGGAGACCCACCGACGCCGAAGAGGAGAAAGGCCGGACCGGCAACTTTTTGACGGCCTTGAACGAAACCAACCCCAGATACATGGAATCGGAGTGAACCGAGCTGAACCGGATCGATCTGAACCGGGTTGAACCAGACCGAACCGGTTCAGCCAAGAAAGAGAGGGAAAAAGGGAGAAAAAGAGAAAAAGGAAAAAGGGGAAGAATTTTCGACGATACACCGAACTTTGGGTAAGTAGATACGAGGTCAAAAGTGATCGATTTGATTTTTGAGAAATTTATTTAAATTATATTTAATCAAAAATTAACCCGGAATTAAATATATAATTATGCAGTTTTACGACAGAGCTCGAACGAGAGCCGATTGAGCTCCGATTTTCATACCCCGTATCATATTGGGTAAGTATATTTTAATTACGATGATATGAGTCCTTTAATACAGAGTTTCGATTATTTTACGGAATTACGGATTAATTCTGTATAAAAAGGAATATTAATCGGAATTGCAACGTAATTACCGTAAATAGTATATGGGCTATCCAAAGAGTTTGGAATGAAGCCCGATGATTATTGGTAAACTGAATGAGCCCAGTAAACTCGAAGAATGGATTTAATAAGTAGAAACAGGCTGAAAATAGGTCGAGGCCCATTAAGGTGCAATTGGGCCCAATAAAGTAAAACGGGCCCAGTACATTAGATTCGATCAGTAAATGTGATATATTGATAAAAATAAGTGAATTAACCCAAAATATGTGGTTATATGCAGTTTCGTAGACTTGGTTGATGCGCAGTTGGACTGAGAGATCGGATATTATCGAGACGAGATAAGTTTAAGCGTAAATCGAGGTAAGGGAATTTTATAGGTGCATAGAGATTTCTATAAGTATTGTCGAGGGGATTTATAGGCCTAGAAATTCTTAAAGTATCTAAAAATGAAATAATAATTTTTATGAAAATTGGGGCATAGGTGAATAAAGGAAAAAGATAATATTGCCCATCGGAGTAAAATTTACAAAAAGGGTAGTAAGGCAGATAAATTGCATGATTTCATGTTTTAATGTTTTATATGAATGTATTGCTTGGTTTAAGCTAATTTACACATAGGTTGGTTATTGATTTCATGAATTATACGAAAGGGTACCAGTTTGTACTGGTTACGATTTTAAAAGATGTTTTATAAAGATTGAGCCACCTATCATATTTACACGAGTAAAAAGAGTGCTAGAGTCTTACTCGCACTCAAGTTTACTGATTTATTACTCATGAAAAGTCGTACTGGAGCATTGCTCGTACGAGAAATTTGTATGTGCACAAAACCGTGCTGGAGCTTCACTTGCACGAGATTTTAGATATCATGATATGCATAGCGTGGTGCTGGAGCTTCGATCGCACTAGACGTGAGTTGACATGCATATAGATGTGCGGAATCCTCCTGTAGACTGTGTGTCGCAGAGAGTTGATATGCTCGCACGTATACTTTGAGACATGGGTTGGTTATCGACATAGTATTGGGATGGGTAAGACCTATGGCAGGCACCCCCAGACTATGATATGGGTCCACAGAGTACGATGTACCGTGTATGTCACACAGAGTACGATGTACCGTGCAGTCATGATGACTCGATGATGTTACTTGATATTCTAGCAGGTAGGATTTGACCCCACCTCCCGTCACAGTTGTGATGCCCCGCACACTTGGATCCGTGTAGCTTGGGATCACAGGGACATAATATGGCCATAGTCCTCGATTTTCATACAGTAACCTACATGCCTCACAGGATATCATACGGTCTGAATAGACCAGGACAAACCCGAAGGAGGGGTAATGTCTCGATTTATGTTTTTAAACAAGATGCGATTTAATGAATCAAGTTATTCCCGAGAGATGGGTTTAGCCTTGATGTGGTTGTTTTATAATGAAATAAATAAGTTTTAAAGTGATGAATTTTGTGATAAAACAAATAAGTTTTTACGTGATGAGTTTACGATGAAACTAATAAGTTTTAATGTGACGAGCATGAGATGTCATACATGATGATTTTGTCATGTTTGTTTTATATGTCAATTTCATGATTTCTCTTATATGATATATACATACATGTGGCATCGTTTTAGTCATACCTCATGCTCCAAATGTAAACGATTTTATATCATGACATTATCAGCACGTAGATAGTATAGTTATCTACCTGCTTACATTATTACCTTACTGAGCTGTTTATGCTCACCCTTTCATTTTCCACCCTACAGGGTATATTTAGTAGAAGGGAGCGATAATAGTTTTGCATTTCGGTTATCCGCTGCTTCTTATCAAAATCGGGTATACACATTTGTATAATTTTGTATCTGAACATATAGAGGCACAGTACTGTATATGGATGTAATATTGGGGATGTATTTAGTTTAAATAAATTGATATGTAAATGAAATATGAAAATGGAATGGTAAATAGGTGAGAGGTGACTAACACCGAATCATAGCCAAACTGTTTAGTAGTGTAACTGTTCACGACAGGTAAGGAAATGAAAAAGCGAAAAATTTACTCTAATTTTTTGATAATTTGGGTCATGAGCCAGGTTGGCTTGATATGAATCGGTGTTAGCGGTTAAGTAAATTTACATCCCCATGTACAGTGCATTGTTTAGATACAATTGTGTATATCAAGATGGAACTGCAGCTAAGAATTTAGTTTCGAATACAAGAATATAGTTTTTATAACTGATAGTCGCTATGGTAGAGAGACGAGTACACATGCTCGAGGCCGTATAGATCGGCCTGAGAGTCGAATGAGTCGTCACATGAGACTCAAGATGAGAGTGAGGTGGAGGTTGATGTTAAGCATACTCCACATGGTTTTATAAAGAGACCAAACAGCATTGAGACACGCTCCGAGAGGATGGAGTAGAGTGTAGAAAATATTTCAGAGTTGTTTACTCAGTCTATGCAGGTAGTTGAGGATAGGCAGGTAAAGCCTAAACTGATGCCTCGGACTATAGAGATTTTCACACCCCTCCGGTATATATCGAAGTAAAGAAATCAATAGTTGCTGAGGACTGGGTGAATGAGATAGCGAAGTTGTATGAATCTCTATTTATATACCTGGGCAGATATTACCCCGACAGTATGGACAGTGAAAGCCGAAAAGCCCAAAAGTTCATGGAATGACTCAAATTGTCGATTAGAGTCTGATTGGCTCACTACTTATGTCGAGGCAGTGTGCAGAATACAGTTGCGTGAATAATATCATGTGTTGCACGCCTCTGAGATTGGAAAGGTAGTAAGGGCCGAAATAGAGATAGAAGAGAATAGAGAATGACAGAGATGTCAGAACGGGAAATAGACCAGTTGGTAAGAGATTAAAGCTGATGAGTCACAGGGTAAGATGATTGGTAAGGCCCCAGTGTGTTCAATTTTAACACTTTTGAGGGGTATTGTGATTGGAGAACCCCGACCAGCTCCGTAGCAGGGTAAGCAAGATGAGCAGTGAAGCAATGTTAGCAGGGTGAGCAGTGAAGCAATGTTAGCAGGGTAAGCAATGTAAGCAGAGTAAGCAGTGTACCAGTGTAAGCAGTGTAACAGTGTAAGCAGTGTAGCAGTGTAAGCAGTGTAGGATGTGTGGTAGATATCACGGAAGTAGGGCCTACACCTACACTTTATTAACTAAAATAGGCGTTAAGTGTGGTAAGACAGGCAAATTATTTAATGATTACTCAGAGTTGGATGAGACTGCCCCACAGAAGGGTAAAGAGACAGAGAAAACCCTATTAGTATCTATGCACCGAAAAAGGGAGGCCACAGCCAAAGAGAAAGGGGAAAGTAGGCTGTTGGATGAGGGCGAGTGTATACATTGGAGTAGGACACTATTGATGTTTCATATAAAGTGGTGAAAGATACCACACTGGTTACGAATAAAGAAGTAATTATTTTAATTGATCCTGGTGCCACGTATTTAGTCATACTGCCTTCATTTGAATATAAGTTAGTAAAAGACGTGAATGCTTACATCCTTGGGCACAATGCTGATAGTTAGTACCCCAATAGAGGAGGGTTAACTAACGAAATAATTATTAAGAGATTATAAGTTGAAAACGAGGGAAGATGTATAAGTCAGCCGATTTTATTCAATAGACTATGAATATTTGAAGTAATATTGATAATAAATCTAAATTGGTCGGCTGCAAATTATGATGTTTAGAGTTCTATTCTAAGATAGTGATATAGTTACACCTGAAAAGTATACTGTAAAGTTTTGATAAGTAATAAAAGGGGTGTAGCGATTGAAATTAAAGGAGTAAATGATTGTACTCACGAAATGAGTAATGACAGAGTTTGTTATAAGTGATATACGAAAGGAGATAAGCTTTTAGATGTGATAGATCCTGAATACAAAATCTATTGGAATAAGAGGCGTATGCAAGGTACGAATATCTCTGGTAGGTGAAATAATTTGGATTAAAGCAGTTAGTAACGAATATGAATTGTGACCACATGGATTGATATGTAAAGTAATTGTGGTCAAGTCTGAGGGTTAATAAAGGTATTTCAAAATACCTCCCCACCTGAAGACTTGACAGCGTCTAAAAGTATACACATAAACTATAAATTAAAATCGACAGTCGTAATATATACATTTAAAATTAGGGACCTTTACTTGTACAATAAAGAAATATAGAATTCGATTAATTGTGAAGGTTTAAAAATTTATTTAAAATCTTATAAAAGTCATTAATATAAGAAAAGGAAATGACGCAGGTTAGTATCTTGAACGGAAGTGATTTCGAAATGAGATTATACGTTTATGCGTACATAGGTCAAGGATATAGATGATTGAAATATTTAGTGGAACTCAACTACGATGAGATATTTAAACTTTACCTGGACCTCCATATTGATGATATTTTGGGTGTATTTAAAGTCCAGGGAAAATCATAAGCAACAATTAGAGATTGTTTTTACAAATAATTTGTTGAGAGTTCTCGAAATGGACTACTTTGTTGACACGTTTAACTTAGAAAAAGTTGTATTTGAATGGGATGATAGACGTGACAGAAGTTTTGGTGTACTGAAGTAATAAACTGACCACCACATTTATTCTCACCATACCCAACAGATTAAGAGGTTTCTCATGAGTCTATGGATACCTCAAAATAATGAATGGGCTGTGTATTGATGCAAAAGGGGAAGATAGTCAATTATGAATCTAGACAACTCAAGGATCATGAAAGGACTATCCGGCCCATGATTTAAAGTTGACAGTGATAATGGTTATATGGAGTATATGACACTACTATGTATACGGTGAGAAATTTCAGGTATGCACTGATCATAAAAGCTCGAGTATCTGTTTTCACAGAAAGAGTCGGATATGAGAACAAAGAGGATTAGAGCTTCTGAGGGATTAGGATTGTGGAAATGGTACCACCTAGGAAAAGCTAATGTAATGGCTAATGCCTTGAGCAGAAAGAGCCTTGGGATGGTATTACATATGATGGTCAGGGAGCGTGAGTTGCTAGAGTAGTTGTAAGCCTCAGTAGTGATGTGACCCCCTCTGATGATGACAATGATTGTGTGACAGCTAGCCTGAGATTAGAACTGGATTTGAGTGATCGAATTTGACAGGGTTAGCGTGATGATCAGCATGATGTCGATAGTGTGGGTCAGATTCAGATGGGTACAGTGACAGAGTTCACAAAGAGTGATAATGGCTTACTAAGATTCAGAGATAGTATAAGTGCTCCCCAAGACTATAGTTGATGAGATAATGATATTGTCAGAAGCTCACTCTTTGGGATATACGGTGCATTCGAGAAGTGACAAACATATCAAAATCATTAAAAAGGGTATTGGTGGTCAAATATGAAAAGAGACATGGTAGAGATTGTGGAAAAGTGTCTCGTATGTCAGCAGAGTAAGGTAGAGCAAAAGAAGTTGCAGGGTTATTGCAGTTTCTACCTATATCGACACGAAAATGGGAACAAGTTATCATGAATTTCGTGATAGGTTACAAAGGACCCTGATGAATCATAAGGCTATCTGGGTGATAGCCGATAGAGTGACTAAGTCTACTCACCTTCTGGTTAGGAAAATCCCCAGATACTCTAAATGTGTAGGCGGATTTATGTGTATGGAAAAATTGTGGAATACCAAGTATTTTCCAGTGAGCATTGTATCATATAGGGATTCCCGCTTCACTTCTCACTTCTGAGAATATTTTTCAGAAAGCTATGGGAACCCGACTGAGTATTAGCACAGCTTTCCATTCTCAAACAGATGGTCAGTCAGAGAGGACTGTACAAGTTTTGGAGGATATGATGAGAGCGTGTGCCATTTATCTGATAAGCTCCTGGGATGATCAGTTGTTACTAATCGAATTCACCAATAATGACAGTTGTCACTTGAGTATTGGGATGACTTCAGATGAGGCATTGTATGGCCGTAAGGGTTGTTTCCCCGATTTGGATAAGAAGAAGTAGGTGACAGGTAGAAAATTGTTCTCGAATTGGTAAGACAAACCTATGAGGATGTTCAGTTAATTGTGAAGGATTAAGAACACCTCAGAGCAGATAGAAACGCTATGTTGACAAAAGACAGAAACCATTGGAATTAAAACACAAAATTAAAAATGCAAAAGGACTAAAATGGAATTTTCGAATACGTGAAGGGTAAAACGGTCAAATGATCGAAAGCCAAAATAAATTCGATTAGAAAATTTAATTAAAAATAATGGATTTGAGAATCTTGATCAATAACGAAGAAATAATTAAATTTCGAATTAAATTGATCAAGATTTAAATTTATTGGAATTTATGAGAATTAATCGGAATTAATCGGGATTTTTAATTCAAAAAATAATCCCGAAAATAATCAAAAAATATACCGAAAAGTCGAAATAATACCGATAAATTCAATTATGAGTTAAATGAATAAAATATGAATATTTTTAGATATTTTTGTTAAATAATACTAAAATATTGAATATAATAATAATAAAAATAATTAATTAATTAATTAAGTAAAAAAAAATTTTTTGAAACAGAATCGCGAGACACGATTCTGTAAATGGAAGGCTAAAGCCGAGAGCCCAGCCGTCGGCCTCACCACCGAACGTCACCGAGAAGCCGACCAGGCGAGGCTGCTGAGCTCACCGGCACCGATAGCTAAGGGAAAACAGCGGCCGGCGATGAGAAAAGGAGAGAGAGAGAGAGAATCGAGAGTGAAGGGGGTGAGAAAGAGAGAGAAAGAGGAGGAACGGTGGTGGACGGAGGCCGAGAAAAGGAAGAAGGACTCGCCATCGGCCAGGAGGAGGGCTGATCTGCCACCCTCGACGACGAAAACGGCCGAAAACGGCAGAAGGAAGGAGACCCACCGAAGCCGAAGAGGAGAAAGGCCGGACCGATCACTTTTCGGCAACCTTGAACGATACCAACTCCAGATCCATGCATCGAACGGCCCAGCGGAGCCACTGGTGGCGGAAGTCGATGAAGAACCGGCCGGCGAGGCCCCGAACTGGCCGAACCGAAGTGAACCGGGCTGAACCGGACCGGTCTGAACCGGGTTGAACCAAACCGAACCGGTTCAGCTAAGAAAGAGAGGAAAAAAGGGTGAAAAAGAGAAAAAGGAAAAAGGGGAAGAATTTTCGGCGATACACCGGACTTTGGGTAAGTAGATACGAGGTCAAAAGTGACCGATTTGATTTCTGGGAAATTTATTTAAATTATATTTAATCAAAAATTAACCCGGAATTAAATATATAATTATGCAGTTTTATGATGAAATGAGTCCTTTAATACAGAGTTTCGATTATTTTACGAAATTACGGATTAATTCTGTATAAAAAGGAATATTAATCGGAATAGCAACGTAATTACCGTAAATAGGATATGGGCTATCCAAAGAGTTTGGAACGAAGCCCGATGATTATTGGTAAACTGAATGAGCCCAGTTAACCCGAAGAATGGATTTAATAAGTAGAAACAGGCTGAAAATGGGTCGAGGCCCATTAAGGTACAATTGGGCCCAATAAAGTAAAACGAGCTTAGTACGTTAGATTCGATCAGTAAATGTGATATATTGATAAAAATAAGTGAATTAACCCAAAATATGTGGTTATATGCAGTTTCGTAGACTTGCTTGACGCGCAGTTAGACTGAGAGATCGGATATTATCGAGACGAGATAAGTTTATGCGTAAATCGAGGTAAGGGAATTTTGTAGGTGCATAGAGATTTCTATACGTATTTTCGAGGGGATTTACAGCGCCTCGAAATTCTTAAAGTATCTAAAAAATGAAATAATAATTTTTACGAAAACCGGGGCACAGGTGAAAAAAGTAAAAAGATAATATTGTCCCTGGGAGTAAAATTTACAAAAAAGGGTAGTAAGGCAGATAAATTACATGATTT
Source organism: Firmiana major (assembly GCA_033439115.1). Taxonomy (NCBI): domain Eukaryota; kingdom Viridiplantae; phylum Streptophyta; class Magnoliopsida; order Malvales; family Malvaceae; genus Firmiana; species Firmiana major. The sequence goes on along the minus strand of CM065896.1, from coordinate 45,432,870 downwards.
CATGTTTTAATGTTTTATATGAATGTATTGCTTGGTTTAAGCAAATTTACACATAGGTTGGCTGTTGATTTCATGAATTATACGAAAGGGTACCGGTTTGTACTGGTTACGATTTTAAAAGATGTTTTATAAAGATTGAGCCACCTATCATATTTACACGAGTAAAAAGAGTGCTAGAGTCTTACTCGCACTCAAGTTTACTGATTTATTACTCATGAAAAGCCGTACTGGAGCATTGCTCATATGAGAAATTTGTAAGTGCACAAAACCGTGTTGGAGCTTCGCTCGCACGAGATTTTACATATCATGATATCCATAGCGTGGTGCTGGAGCTTCGCTCGCACTAGACGTGAGTTGACATGCATATAGTCATGCGAAAGCCACTTGTAGACTGTGTGTCGCAGAGAGTTGATATGCTCGCACATATACTTTGAGACATGGATTGGTTATCGACATAGTATTGGGGTGGGTAAGACCTATGGCAGGCACCCCCAGACTATGATATGGGTCCACGGAGTACGATGTACCATGTATGTCACACGGAGTACGCTGTACCATGCAGTCATGATGACTCGATGATGTTACTTGATATTCTGGCAGGTAGGATTTGACCCACTTCCCGTTACAGTTGTGATGCCCCGCACACAGAGATCCGTGTAGCCTGGGATCACAGGGACATAATATGGCCATAGTCCTCGATTTTCATACAGTAACCTACATGCCTCACATGATATCATACGGTCTAAATAGACCAAGACAAACACAAAGGAGTGGTAATGTCCCGATTTATGTTTTTAAACAAGATGCAATTTAATGAATCAAGTTATTCCCGAGAGATGGGTTTAGCCTTGATGTGGTTGTTTTATATTAAAACAAATAAGTTTTAAAGTGATGAATTTTGTGATAAAACAAATAAGTTTTAACGTGATGAGTTTGTGATGAAACTAATAAGTTTTAATGTGACGAGCATGAGATGTCAGACATAATGATTTTGTCATGTTTGTTTTATAGGTCGATTTCATGATTTCTTTTATATGATATATACATACATGTGGCATCGTTTTAGTCATACCTCATGCTCCAAATGTAAACGATTTTATATCATGACATTATCAGTAAGTAGATAGTATTGTTATCTACCTGCTTACATTATTGCCTTACTGAGCTGTTTATGCTCACCCTTTCATTTTCCACCCTACATGGTATATTTAGTAGAAGAGAGCGACAATAGTTTTGCATTTCGGTTATCCGCTGCTTCTTATCAAGACCAGGTATACACATTTGTATAATTTTGTATTTTAACATATAGAGGCACAGTATTGTATATGGATGTAATATTGGGGATGTATTTAGTTTAAATAAATTGATATGTAAATGAAATATGAAAATAGAATGGTAAATAGGTGAGAGGTGACTAACACCGAATCATAGCCCAACTGTTTAGTAGTGTAACTATTCACGACGGGTAAGGAAATGAAAAAGCGAAAAATTTACTCTGATTTTTAGGTAATTTGGGTCGTGACAGTGGTATTTGCATTGAAGATCTGGCAGCACTACTTATATGGGGAAAGATTCCAGATCTTCACTGACCACAAGAGTTTAAGGTATCTCTTTGATCAGAAAGAGTTAAATATGAGACAAAGAAGATGGATGGAAGAGCAGTTTATTGAACTTCGGATCAGAGTTAAAGAGGTAGAGACTAGATTTTTGGCTAGCCTGCAAATAGAGCCCAAGATCATGGATCGGATTAGAAATGGGTAGCGTGATGTTCAGATGTTGATTGATATGGTTAGCCAAGCTGAGCAAACTTCACTGTCGGATCTCATAGTCAATGAGGATGGATTGTTGAGATTTAGAGGACGAATTTGTGTACCGGACGATGATACCCTGAAGAAACAGATACTGAGAGAATCCTACTGCTCGCGATACACCATGCACCAAGGGAGTACTAAGATGTACCGAGATTTGAGAAAGGTGTATTGGTGGAATGGTATGAAGCGAGACGTGGTAGATTTTGTGGCCAGATGTTTAGTGTGCCAGCAAGTGAAAGATGAGCATCAGAAGCCCGAAGGATTATTACAGCTTTTACCTATGCCTATATGGAAATGGGAGCATGTCACCATGAACTTTATTATGGGTTTACCGAGGACTCGAAGAGGTCGTGACGTTATATGGGTCATAGTGGATAGACTGAAAAAAGTGCCCACTTCCTTGCCATTAAGAGCATAGATACTGTGGATGCCTTAGCTGAGTTATATGTCAACGAGATAGCTAGATTACATGAGGCTCCAGTGAGAATTACTTTTGACAGAGATTCTCGATTTACTTCTAAATTTTGGACCCAATTTCAGGAGTCCATGGGATCTCGCTTGAGTTTTAGTATCGCCTATCATCCTCAGATAGATGGTCAGTAAGAGAGGACCATTCAGACCCTGGAGGATATGTTGAGGGCGTTTACTATGGATTTCAATTGATCATGGGATGATCACCTGCCCCTAACAGAGTTTGTGTACAATAATAGCTATCATGTGAGTATTGGAATAGAACCTTTTGAGGCTCTATATGGTACGAAGTGTAGATCCCCTGTAACTTGGGAAGAAGTGGGTGATAGAAAGAGAAATGCTCCCGGGCTTGTTGAACAGCCTGTACAAAGTGTAAAGCTTATATGTGAGAGATTATGGGCTGCACAGAAAAGATAGAAAAGTTATGCGGATATACATAGATGGCCACTCAAGTTTGTTGTTGGTGATGCAGTATTTCTGAAGATATCACCGAGTAAGGGCATCATGAGATTTGGAAAGAAAGAGAAATTGAGTCCTCGATACATTGGACTATTAGAGATTCTTGAGAGAGTGAGAGAGGTAGCCTACAGGTTGGCATTACCCCCACAAATGTTAAAAATACACGACGTCTTCCATATGTCTATTTTGAGGAAGTACCACCCGGACCCTTCTCATGTCATAGAGTATGAAGAGATGAACATACAAGAGGACATGAGCTACACTAAAGAACCCGTCTGAATCATCGACAGGAAAGAGAAGGAGTTTCGGACTAAAAGCATCGTATTAGTGAAAATTTTATGGAAACATCACTGAACGGAAAAGGCAACTTGGGAATTGGTAAGCCTCATGAAGGAGAAGTACCCCCATCTATTTCACGAGTCGAGTTGAATTTGAAGGACCAAATTCTTTAAAGGTGGAGAGGATATGAGAACTAAAAATTTTAGGTACCTCAATTATGAGAATTGTAATTTGATGTATGTAATTATGATTTGTTGATGTACACGCAAGTTTTAAATATGATGAAGCATAAGAAGATGAGGTTTTTAAGTCTTGAATGTTTATGGATTGAAATATAGACTATTGGGTAGATTATGGGAAGTTTTACATTGAGTTTTATGCAAATTGATGCAGCAGCAGTGTAATCTGTGAAGGCCAAATCGATCTCCAAGGATGAGAGATCGATCTCATGGCTCCAGAATGCAGAAAATGTATAAGAACTGATAGGCAGATCGATCCCACAAGTAAGTAGATCGATCTCCAAATGTTTTTGTAAAGGGTAGATCGATCTCCTATAAGAGTAGATCGATCTTAAAATGTTTCTGTAAAACACAGATCGATCTCCTCACAAGAAGCAGATCGATCTCCTCAAGATTATGAGATCAATTTTACCCCTCGACAGATCGATCTGGTAGGCATAAAAAGTGCCCAGAATGTTCCCAAAATTCAAATGCAGATCGATCTATAATGGAAGCAGATCGATCTCCTGCCCTCCGCCTATAAAAGGACCCATTCTTTTTTCCTGTATTTCATCCTTTCTCTCTCCAAAAAAAGTTGAAAACCCCTATTTTTTGCCAAACCCTAGGTTTCTTTCTCTTCTAAAACACCCATTCCCGTTCGAATCAGAGGTTGTGGTAAGAAGGAAAGTTGTTCCTCATCAAAAAGAGAACAACATACTTAGAAATCGAAGAAATCGAAGAATGATTTAAGCTGAGGCATGAGTTGGGCACTTCACAAGTTTTGGGTAAATTTTTAAGCTTTAATCTTTGATTTAGAAGTAAATGTTTGCGATTGTGGCTGTAGATGTTGTGATAAATGGGCTGAAAATGATTGGGTTTATTGGAACATTGGGAAATTATGAGGAATTTAGTTAATGAGGATTTTAAGATGTTAAATGAGAATGTAAGCAATTATACTCGATATTGAGATTTGAGACAATGTGATAATGTATTGATGATGTTTTTACATCGTTGGGACAGTCCAGGAGTTCCAAAGAGGAATACGAGGCTAGTCTGGTGTTTGGGGGAACGATTGCACTATACGAGGTGCAACGAGGTAAGGGAAAACTTAAACTCATTATGTATGTGATTTTTTTATGATAATTGTAGCATGAAACGTTTTGAGAAAACAAGCATGTTTTGTAAGTTGTGATTGAGTTATTGCACATAGTTTTATAGCCGGTTGGGGCTTAATTTTTATGAGTTTGTAAACAAAGTGTGAAATTGTTTTACATACTGTTTGAGTTTAAAATGTGAAACGGGATTTGGGCTCTACGTTAAGGCGCATTGAGATTTGAGAAATGTGTGTGTTTTGCCGGTTTGAGCTCAGTTTTGATATGTTTTCTGATGAGTACAAAAAGGGGTTTTATATGAGTTAATGAGAAAAACTATTATGAGCTTTACGTGAAGGTAAAACGGTTTTATATGATAATAGCAGTTATTGAGACTTAGGTGTGTCATGTGAATACACATCGAGCCTTGCTCTAGTAGCATGTATGTCCGGGTCTTACTCTGGTAGCATGTATGTCCGGGTCTTACTCTGGTAGCATGTAAGTCCGGTATTTCTCCATTTTGGTAACGAAAGATGTCTCCGTTCTGGTAACGTGAGATGACCCCCGCTCTGGTAGCGCGGGTGGCCTTGCTTTGGTAGCATATAAGTCCGGGCCTTACTTTGGTAGCATGTAAGACCGATAGTGTGCATGAGGAGAGACCTTGCTCTGGTAGCATGTAAGTCAGGGCCTTGTTCTTTTAACACGTAAGACCAATACACAATGCGTACAACCATATTATCGACGTTCCCTCTTTGAGGATGCCTGGGATGTGCACCCAGAGGAGATTGTATTGATGTGCCGTGACAAATATTTTATCTGAGTTTATTTGCCTAGTCTCCGTTTTTGCACATGAGATTGTGTTTTGGTGGCTGCGCCACATGCATTACTGCTGAGGTGATTTTTATTATGTTTTTACGAGAAAAACCATTATCGCATCCTTATTTCCATATGCTTGTAACTATGGTTTTCATACTGAACCATTTATTCTCATTTTTCTACATGATTTTAGAGAATTGAGATGAGAATGATGTTTAATGATTTCATGCTACATTTTCTACTGAGTTTATTGAGTTTCACTTGCAAAACAAAATGATTGTCCAATGCAAATCATTATCTTATTAATGAGTCCCTTACCCCCCTACTGAGCGATTTAAAAGCTCACCCTGTTTTTATATCCCCCCAGATTTCTTCAAGTGAAGAGAGTTTTTCCTGCGACGTATGGAGTAATGGCTAGTGGAGGGCTTAAGCTCCAGGACATATATTGTACTTTGAGGTATATTTAACATTTCACGTACCTAGACTAATGTTGTATTTACAGAAACTTGATGAACAATGATGTATGGGATGTATTAGGATTAATTAATTCAGAACTGAGGAATGTATATGGCATGATATATATATATATATGTACATTGGATGATGAGATCCAGAGGTAAACGCTTGATAATTTATATATGATAATGCATGACACTACACAAGAATGCACCTAGAATTGTGAAATGATGTAAATAAGTTTTAAATTTGCCCTATTTTTCCGCGCTTCCGGGGCGTCACAAGGCATAATTTAAATTTCATGAAAACAACCATCACATCACATCACTTCATCCTCAACCGAGGGCATTAACTACCAGTGGCCACGGCAACGCTATAGACTGGATCAGGGTCGTACAACATCGCCTTAACACTACCAAAGCGAAGCCATCTCAACGCTACCAAAGCAGAGTGATCTCATCGCTACCAAAGCGGAGGCATCTCATGTTACTAAAATGGAGGCATCTCACACTACCAAAGTGGAGGCATCTTACGCTACCAAAGCGAAGGCATCTCACGTTACCAAAACGGAGGCATGCATTCGATGTGTAGATATCATAACGAGCCCTTAGTCTAAAAAACATGTCATTCTTATGCTGAAAATAGTTTCGCCTTCAATGTAGAGCTCATAATAGTTTTGCTCATAAATCGCGTTCAAATATAAAAATACATTTGTTCACAAAACATTCAAATTACGAAACCCAGCTCAAATCGGCAAAACATGCACTCAAGTAAGAAATCTCAAGTTAAATACTTTTCTCAAGAAATATGCTCATTTATAAAATATTTTCATCTTACCAAAGCATTTTTGTCGGTAAAGAACAACATATGCACAAAACGGTTGCATCCATTACCTCTTACACCTTGGGCGGTGCAATATTTCTCGGGTCTCGGACTAGCCTCGATTCACATGCCAGATTCTCGAGCTGCCCAAAATAACGTCAAATCATTAAATATAACTCAATAGCATCTCAACACACACAACTAAGTGCTTATCTTTAAAATGTTGACTAAGTTTGACATTTTCGTCAACTTTACTCATTTTCTCAGTTTTACCGATAAAATCCCAGTTTAAGTTATTTCATTAGTTTTCTTTCAACCAAATTTGAGGCCCATTAACTTAATAGCTTAAATATTTATCCTAGACCTCATTTACTCATCCACAATACTTAATTTGCTATATTCATACTCTTTTTCGGTTTTTCACTTAACCGAGCTATAAATTGAGTTTCTTCGATATCATTTAAACATCTAACAACCATGAATCAAGTCACATTTCATCATTTCCATAAAGACCCTCAGCTGGCCAAAATCAATAATGCCCATACAAGTCATTTCCATCAATTTCATTTAACTAAAAATCCTTAAAAATAACCAAACATCAACATATCTCTTCATCTTCATCATTCATCAACTTTCTCTTACCTTTGACCCAAGTTAACTAAGCCTTTGATTCTCAAAAATGTTCCTTAACTGTAAATCATCAAGTTCACATCTTAAAATCATCCAAAACAACAACAAAATCCAACCAAAAACATTTAAAATCAAGCTTTCTCTCACCTCATGAACAAGACAGTTTCTGTCCCTGATCTTCCCTCTCAAATTTCACCTAGCAAATGATCTTCAATGGAGCTGAAATTTTTATACATTGTAGATGGGTAAACTTTGAAGAATCGGTATTTCTTGTTCAAGATCATAAAAGGACTGGAAAAGGCTCAAGAAAATTACACAATCAAGGTTGCACAGTTAGACCTACGGGAAGAAGACAGGATTGGTTATCTCTAATATTTCTCATAGTAGATGAACTCGTTTTTTGCTGGATTTTTCATATGTTAGATAGGACTCATAGGGGAAGATTTTATATTTTCTCCATTCCCTAAATCTACCTGGAAGGGCCCCGAAAAATTCCCCCAATGCTGGCTGTACTGTAACGTTTTGGCAGGAAGGAGAAGAGAAAGGCAATGCTAGTTTTCCCTCGTTTGATGGCTTTCCCAAGTATAAAAATAGGATTTAGAAATCTTGAAGGGTGAGGATTAAATCTGGTGTATTTGGGAATTTTTTGACCATTGGATGGGCTTCAAATTGATTTATCTTTGTTAGGAGTGCAGGCTGCCTACAACAGGGCAGTCCACTAACCAATGTTGTAAAATCTTTAAAAATTATTTTTAGTCCAATTGATCTCAAATTTACACTTATAAAGTGTCCTAATATGTCTTTAGTATCTCTCATAAAAAATATTGGGGTCACTTGTTCAAGAAACTTTCCCCGATTGAGCTCATTTTACTCAATTGGGTTAATACCGAGCAAAATGGCTTTAAGTTTTCGGTTCAGTTTAAAAATTCATTTAAATATTGGAACCTCCATATTTCCTCTTGATTTTAATTGCCCAAGTAACTCTTACCTTATACTAACTTTCCATGATCTCGAAATAATTTTCTTGAATTTCTATAATTTATTCCAAATTTATTTCCTTAACTAGGCCCCCTTTTTTCTCTGTTTAATGTAAACTCGAGTTTTATTAGCTTTTTCACTTTCATTACTTTATTTTTCACTTTCGAACATCATTTTATGAACTTACATACATTCTCAAGCAAATATTTGAGTTTAGAGCCTTACCTCGATTTTCAAGCCTCCGAACCCCGTTCCACAATCCCGAGCACTTAATCACTTTAGACCTGCATAACATTATTCCGAGTACATAGTTATTCCTTAACTTTCAATTATTTACTAATGTAGGAAATTTTGGGTTTTACACTCCAGCATATAAAGTAGCTTTCACATATTCTAATTGCAAAGGGATATGTTTGTGCAAAGGGATATGGAGGTACTAAATCCACAATAAGTTTTAGAGAGATAGATAATGAATGCTAAGAAAGGAGTTGTTGATGGAATTTTTATAGATGTGCTACAAGTTAAGAGAAACTTCAACCATTTCTAAGAGAAACAGTTTGATGGTGCATTTTCTAGAAGTTAATAAGCATTATTCAAAATCATGTTGATATTTGAATATCTTTTTGTAACTTGACAAAAAGTTCTTGAAGAAAATTTGTCTATGAATGATGGAGACAATGAAGCAATTTTAAAGTATGATGTTTTAAAAGGCAGAACTCAATCTCAAGTTGGTCTATTTGGATGAGCAATGAGATTGGCTCCAGTGTGATTAAAAACAACAATGGTAGTGAAATTAGTTATTGTAGCAATGAGATTGAAATTAGTGGTGAGATATGTTTTTAGATACAAAAGTCGCGGTGACAATTAGGTGAAGTGTAGTGAAAAAAGAAAATAACCATTAAAGATATTAAATTTAAATTTATATATAATGAAGTTTATATTATATTTTATATTTATAAATTTGATGAAATTCTTAAAAATTATTAAATTATTTTATATAAAACATATTTTTTTAAATTAAATATTTATTAAATCATTAATGCTTAAAAATTATTTTGATATATATTTTAATATTATTTATGTTAGCTAAAGTATTTATAGCAGTCCTAGAATGGATTAATAAGGTAGACTCTAAATTTTTCCTAACTTTGTTTTACAATAAAGATTAGTGAGAAAAAAACAATTCAATGAAAATGATAAAACATAAGGCCAAATTGAATTGTTAAAACTGTAGAGATAGAGAAAATTGACATAAGGGTTTATAGAGGTTGGACCAACCATGCTATGAGAACCTAAATTTTTTATACATTGGAAATGTATAAGAGATGCATCCCTATGTGATAAATGTGAATTAAGATAAGTTTTGGATATGTGATAAGTCCCGAAGGTGGCTTAAAGAAGAGTTCTCAGGTAAATCAAGGTAAAGGCACCCTTAGAGATCCATTACTTTTGATTCGGTCTTACTTCTATGAAGAAATAAAGTCAATTTTAGTCTTAGGAAGCCTAAAAATTGATCCCTTATGTAATGGGATCGATCCCCACATGGAAAAATGTTAATTTTGGCTTTACTGACTTAAAGGATTGATCCCTAAGCCACATGATTAGTCCCCTTTTAAACAAAATGTAGTTTTGGGCCAAATAAGGCTGAGGGATCGATCCCTTAAGATAAGGGATTGATTCTTTCAGTGCTTTATATTTGGGCCACGAAAAGTTTTGGAAATAGATGAGAGAGAATTCATCCCGCATTCGTTTCTCTCTCCATTTTCACCTATTTCCACCATTTCTAGCCCTCTTTTGCTTCCAAGTCCCTCTGTAAACTTTCTTTATTCCACCTCCTCTACAATATACTGAAAAATGGAGGTCAGATTTAGAGAAATGAGTGAGAAAAGTTCTAGGGATGCAAAAATGGGTAAATTGTGATTTTCTTCAAATTTGTAGGGATTTAGTCTCTATCAATCTATGGTATTTATGTATGCTAAATAAAGACTAATATCGAGCATTTTTATGCATTCAGATCGAAAAAAATGACCTCAAAGCTTATCTTCCATAATTGGCCAAATTAGGTTCAATAAGGGTAAGCTTGATTTTGCTTGCTTTTGATGCTCCATTTTGTTATATGTGAATATATAAGATTAATAGAGATGGTAGATACGATGTGAGTTTGAAGTAAATGTCTATATATCATGTTTAATGAATTGTGGTCCTCAGAGTTTTACAAATAAAGTAGTTAATTTTAAGGGATTATTGTGCTAGGGCCTAGTATATTGGTACTCTGGCCAGAAATAAAAGAAATTGTGGAATGAAAATGGTCATAACATATGTATGTATAAAGACATGCCTTAAGTTAAGTGAAGGGTAAAATGGTAATTTTATAAGACCCCATGTATGTGTGACTTATTTATATGTTAATGGAATTATAAGATAGATGATATTTAGATCATATAAATGTGAATGAATTGCAAAGGGAATAAGTGAATATTCATGAATGCAAGTAAAGGTTAAATAAGGGCTGAAGTGGCCACAAACTAAACGAATAGAACTTAAAGCATTCAGACTGAAGATAAGGATTTAAAAACATGAAATGATAATGCATGGACTGTGAATTCTGTGTATCCTTTTTGATTTCAAGCAGTAAACACAAGTGCCATAACGTGAAAATCTTAAGGAATGAGCCTTTCCATGCTCTAATTGTGAATGGATTGCAAAATGACTTGTGAAGCAATCAAACACCAATTTTTCCCTTGAAAAATTGGAAAATTTTGCAACAGGAAGCTTGCAGATAAAGGTCAGATCGATCTCCTATTCAAAGCAGATTGATCCCTTGTTTAAGCAGAACAATTCTTAGTGGTTCTTCCAAGAGCAGATCGATCTCCCCCATGAGCAGATCGATATGCGTTTGCCACTGTCTAGCAGAGATCGATCCCTTCCTAAGTACAGATCGATCTCCATTTAATCCAGTCAAGAGCAAATCAATCTCCTCAAGCTTTTGCCAAGAAAGGATCGATCTCTTCCCCAAAGAGCATATCTGTCACGACCCAATTTACCTAAAAATCACTACAAATTTTTTCGTTTTTCGTTTATTCTCTAATTCTTACCTTTCTCTCATTATGACCATCCTACTAACAGTTGGACTATGATTCGGTGTTAATTCCCTTACCCTATTTACCATTCCATTTCCATCATCACATTCACACATTAGGATTTACTATCCTTTACTGAATTCATTCACAGTGGTATTTACATAACCTTATATCCCCAACATCATATACGTTTTACAGTACTGTGCACTACATATTTAGATACAAAACTATACAAATGTGTATACCTGTCTCTCAATGGGAAGCAGCGGATACCAGGATGCAAGTTCTTAGCCGCTCACTAACTACTGCGAGTGCTCTGAAAAGATGAAAAAATAAGGGTGGTAAGCAAACCACACGCTCAGTAAGGCAATTATGCAAGTAAGTAGATAGCTCCACTATCTACATGCTTATAATGCCATGCCCTTAAAATTCATTTCTTTTCATTTAAATCTCACGCACAAAATCATGCATACATCATTGCTATAGTTTATAAAAACTATTTGTGCATATACAAATCATGCAACTCATGCATCAATGGCATTTTATGAAAATTCATAAAATCATAATTAGCACGAAATAAATCAAGATCATGCATTAATTCATGCCATGTGACACCAAACATGAAAGACAATCCTTTTCTTGATTTGTGATTAAAGCATGGAAAACTCTTCATGCTATTGCATTTTAATCATTTCATTAAAATTCAGTAAAAAATAACCCATCCGGGTCAATCGTCTCATAAATAAATCTCAAACTCATAAAACAATTCGTTATAAAATTCTGTTATAAAATCACCCTTCTTTTAGGATCACGTGTTATAAAATCCTCAAAAAACTCTATCATCATAGTAGAAAATCACATCTCAGTAAAATCACAAAATCGGGGGCCTGACCCCTCCCTCAGGTCTACCCTGGTCTATCGAGACCAAAAGTTATATCATGTAAGACATGTAGGTGACTATATCAGTACCATCGAGGACTATGGCCATAACCTAGTGATCCCTGGCTACACGGTACCTATTGTGCGGGTATCACACCTGAAACAGAGGTGGGTCAATCATACCGCCATAACAACATAACATTAGGATTGTGAGGGCAAGGCTTGCTGCCTTGTGGCTAATGCCACTCCACTCCAACAATCCCCATGGTACAGCGTACTCCACATGACATACACGGTACAACGTACTCTGTGAACCCAATCTCAGTCAGGGGGTGCCTGCAATAGGTCTTATCCACCCATGCCAAATATGTCTCAGTATGGACGTGTGGACATATCATCTCACTGTGACACAAAGTCTACAAGAGGCTCCAACACGGCTATATGCATGTCATATAAATCCTTGTGCGAGCGAAGCTCTAGCACGACTTCATACTTATTCATGATATCTGAAAACCTCGTGCGAGCGAAGTTCTAGCACGTTTTCATAAAAATCAGTAAAATCTGCGTACAAGTAGCACGCCAGTATGACTTTAAAAGAGTTATAAATCCATATAAAATCACGTGCGAGCAAGCTTTAGCACGGTTTATGCATAAAATTTATCAAAGCCTCGTGCGAGTTACACTCCAGCATGGCTTTATGCAATTAAATCGATTAAATCATGTACGAGCAAGGCTCTAGTATGGCTTTTATGTAATTATCATATCATAAAAGGATGCGAGCTAAGCTACAGCACCTCTCATGCATTTCAAATTATAAAAACTAGTGCGAGCAATCGCTCCAGCACCTTTTTATGCATATCAAGTCAAAACAAGTCAAAATAGTCAAAACAAGGTGCGAGCTAGGCTCCAGCACCTCTCATGCATTTCACAATAATAAAATCAGTGCGAGCAACCGCTCTAGCACATTTCATGCATATGATGTCGCTCAAGTCGGTGCGAGCAACCGCTCAAGAACATTTTATGCACACTCACAAACTCAGATATAGTACAAGCTATGCGCCAGCATTATCTGTTTCTATATAAACTTGATAGTTGACCCATTTTCCAAAGAAATTTCATTTAAATCTAAATAACACTTATGTAGTGTTATATTGTGAAATTTATGCAATTACTGGCCAATCTATCGATTTGCTTTGCTTAAGAACCAAGAAAATTCCTTAAATCAGAAAATTCCTTAAATCATGCATGTCATGCTTTCACCATCCTTAGGTTAATTCCCTCAATAGAGGTAAAATAGTCTTTTCCTATTTCCGAGTCCTTAAAATCTTTAAACCATTTCTAGGACCTTTATACATATTCAGTGTATACAAAAGCTATTAAAATACACGTAGCTACCTCTAGCTACTCACATAATCCCCTTACCTCATTTTTCTGTACAGACTGACCTTTCCACTGATCACTCGTCACGCAGTCCGATTTGCTCCCAATCCACTCTCCGGAACTGCGGATAAATATTCATCAGGTCAAATGCAATATATTTAATTGGATTTCATATTTACAGGGCTTCATTTAAATCATTGGGCCCGTTTACCCATATTGGGCCTGATTGCACTATAATGGGCCTTAATCGACCTTAAGCCCGTTTTCCACTTACTATTCATATTATCGAGGCCTATTGGGCTCATTGGGCCCATCAATATTTATTGAGCCTCGTTCTAAACTCTCGAATAGCTCAATTAATTATTTACAACAATTTATCTCTAATTCCATAATATAATTCATTTTATGCAAAAATTAAATCCGTAATTTATATGATAAATTTCTAACACGCATAACGATGTAAATTATCGTAAATAAGGGTTACTTACCTGAGATTCCATGATAGCACGCAAATTGAACTGAATCGAGCTCTCGTTTGATGTCAATTGTCAAGCTACACAATTACATATTTTTCGGGTAAATTTTCAGTCGAATATTAATCAAATTAAATATTCTGAAATTTAAATCGATCAATTTCGACCGCTTACCGACTTATCCGTAGTTCGATTGCATCTCTGGGACTTTCCCCAAATTTTCCTCTTTTTCTTCCTTTTTTACTCCTTTTTCTCTTTCCTCCTTGGCTGAACTGGTCTGGTCCGGTTCAACATATCATCACTGCAGTGAACCGGTCCGTACCGGTTCAGGCATAACTTTGTCGTTTCGACACTATCCGGTCGGTTCTCGATGCGATTTCAGTGCCGTTCGGCATGCCATCACCTAGGAGTTCATCATCGGGCCTCGGGTTGGATCGAAATGGCGCCAATGGTCGCTAATCCAGTCTTCTTTCTCGCGGCACTCACTCCATCGATCTCCCAATTCCAACGTCTCCACGGCGCGTCGCGGCCGCTGGTGGGTCGCCCGGTGTCTGGCCGCCTTCGCTGGCCCTCGCCTGGGCTTCTCTCTCACCAGTGGCCGTCGGCTGAAGGGATCTCCACGGGTTCGCTTGTGTCCGCTTCGATTTCCTTTGGCAGAATCGCGATTTCGCGATTCTGTTTTTTTATATAATTTATTTTAATCATTATTTTATTCAATTAAAATCCAAAAATATCTTAAAAAATTATTTTTTATTCATTTAACCAATTAAATGAATTTATCGATATTATTTTGTATTTTTGGTATAAGTTTCCAATAATTTCGAGATAATTTTTCGAAGTGAAAATTTCGGTTTATTCCAATAAATTCATATCTTGATCAATTTGACTCAAATTTTAATTATTTCTTCATTATTGATCAAGATTTCTCAATCCTATATTTTTAATAAAATTTTCTTGTCACAATTAATCCCGAATTTTTGTCTTTTGACCGTTTTACCATTCAACGTGTTTAGGAATACCATTTCAATCCTTTATAAGAAATTACGATAAAAAATCGGGTCTTACCTAATCTCCCCCACTTAAGAAATTTGGTCCTTCAAATTAGAACCAGGTCAAATGATTCCTTAAACAACTTTGGGTACGTCTATCACATTATACTCTTAAATTCTCATGTGACCTTTTTCGGAGTGTAATACTACTAACATACTTAACTAGGGAGATCGTCTTAAATCTCAACACCTTCTCCTTCCGTCTAATACCCGAATCGATTTTTTTTCAACATACATTATACTTTCATTGAGCTCCTACAGCTCATATCCGATCACATATACTGGGTTCGAATAGTATTTTCGAAGCAACAAAAGATGGAACACATTGTGCATGCCTTCTAATTTAAGTGCTAATGCCAACCTACAGGCCTTATCTCCCATTTTGTCTAATATCTCAAAGGATTCAATCTAACGAAACTCAATTTGCCTTCTTTCCGAATCTCGTTATATCCTTATGCCCTTAGGACAAGTAACTTCCAACAATACTGATTCACCCTCGGTGAATTCCAATGGTTTTCTATCTCTTGTCAGCATAGCTTTTCTGTCTGCTCTAAGGTGTTCTTAATCTCTCACAAATCAACTGAACATCCTCAGAGGTTTGTCTTACCAATTCGGGAACAATTCTCTATCTGTCACCCACTTCTTCTTATCCAAGTCGAGGAACAACTCCCTAAATTCATACCATGTCTAATACCATGCTCACTAGAACGCTATATAATGTATCACAATTTTCCATACACATAAATCCGCCTACACACTAAGAGTATCTGGGGATTGCATAACTAGAAGGTGGGTAGACTTAGTCAACCAATCGACTATCACCCAGATAGCCTCGTGATTCATGCGGTCCTCTATAACCCATCACAAATTCATGGTAAGTCGTTCCCATTTTCGTGTCGATATAGGTAGAGGCTGTAATAACTCTACAGACTTCTAGTACTCTACCTTAATCTGCTGACATACAAGACACTTCTCCATAATCTCTACAATGTCTATTTTCATACCTGACCACCAATACCCTTTTTGAAGATTTCGATATATTTATTACTTCTAGGATGCACTGTATATCCCGAAGAGTGAGCTTCTGCCAATAACGATCTCATCAACTGTGGTCCTGGGGAGCACTTATGGTGTCTCTGAACCTCTGTGAGTCATCTTCACTCACTGTGAACTCTTCCACTGTACCCATCTGAATCTGACCCACACTATCGACACCATACCGATCATCACGCTAAGCCTGTCAAATCTAGTCACTCAAATTCGGTGCTAATCTTCGGCTAGCTGTCACAAAATCACTGTCATCATCAGAAGGGATCACATCACTATTGAGGCTCACAACTGCTCTAGCAGCTCACGCTCCTTGACCATCATATGTAATACCATCCCAAGGCTCTTTTTGCTCAAGGCATCAACCTTTACATAAGTCTTTCCTGTGTGGTACAAATTCCACAATCATAATCCTTCAGAAGCTCTAACCCTCTATGTTATCTCATATTCGACTCTTTCTGTGAAAACAGATACTCGGAGCATTTATGATCAGTGCATATCTGAAATTCCTCACTGTATAAGTGGTGTTTCCATACCTTTAGTGCAAATACTACGGCTGCCAAATTTAATTCATGGATCAAATAGTTTCTCTCATGGTCCTTGAACTATCTGGATCCATAAACGACTATCTTCCCATTTTACATCAATACACAACCCCATCTTTATTTTGAGGTATCCATACACACTGAAAACTCTTGAGCTGTTAGTTATGGTGAGAATAATTACGGTGGTCAGTTTACTATTTAAATATACCAAAACTCATTGAAGCTACTTTCATACTTATCATCCCACTCATATGCAATCCTTTTCCAAACGAGATGTGTCAACTGAACAGTCCATTTCGAGAAACTCTCAACAACTCGTCTGTAAGACAGTTTCCTATCGCTACTCATGCTCTTCCCTGGACTTCGAATACATCAAAATATCATCGCTAAAGATGACAACCAATAAGTCTAGGTAAGGTTTAAATACCTTATTCATCGATGGCCTAACGGTTACGGCACATTCACCTTCCGAAGTCTTAATGGATGTTACCTAGACTTCAAATCAATCTCTAAAAAGATCTGCGTTTATCACAGTTGATCCAATAAATCATCTATAATGGGAGGAAACACTTATTCTTGATGTTAGCCTCATTCGACAATCAAAATTCAATACATAGTCGGAGGCTTCCATTCTCTTTTCACAAACAGAATAAGTACTCCTCAAGTTACATATTCGATCTAAGGAATGCTTATCCAATAACTCCTGTAATTGTTTCTTTAGTCCTTCTAGTTCCACTAATACCATTTTATACAGTGGTTTAGATATCGACTCTGTACCATATACTAAATCAATACCAACTCCATTCCTTTAAAGGGTGGCAACCCCGATAGATTATCCGAGAAGATACCAGGAAACTCCCGATCCATAAGGATATCTGTTAACTCCGGATGTGCCTTATCCATACCAACCACACAAGCGATGAAACATTCCCATCATTATTCATTCTGTGAGTACAATCATTCACTCCTTTAATTACAATCGCTACACCTCTTTCATTACTTGTCAAACTTACAGTATACTTTTCAGGGGTAACCATATCACTATCTTAGGATAGAAATCTGAACAACATAGTTGGCAGCCGAATCAATCTATTCTCAAATATTACTTCAAAATTATTCATATTCCATTGAATAAAATCGGCTGACATATCATTTTCCCCCGTTTTCAACTTACAATCCCTATACCCATATTCAGTTAGTGATAATCAGTTAACTATCATCATCTTGCCTTAGGGTATAAGCTTTACATCTTTCACTAGCTTATAAGCAACTAAAGGCGGTATGAATAAATGTGTGGCACCAGGATCAATTAAAATAATTACTTCATTATTCATAACCAGTGTGGTATCTTCCACCACATCAAATGAAATACCAATAGTGTCCTGGTCCAAGGCATACACTCTTCCTCGTCCAACATCCTACTTTCCCTTTCTCTTCGGTTGTGGGCTCTTTTTTCGGTGCAGAGAAATCAACAAAGCTTTCTCTTTCTCTTTGCCCTTCTGTAGGGCAGTCTCACCCAACTCTGAGTAATCATTTAATAAATGGTTCATCTTACCACACTTAAAGCCTATTTTAGTCAATAAGGTGTAGGGCCTACTTCCGTGGTATCTACCACACATCTTACACTGCTACAGAGCAGGTTGGGGTCCTCTAATCACAATACCCCTCAAAAGTACTAAAATTAGATACACTAGGGCCTTACAAATCATCTTACCCCGTGACTCATCAGCTATAATCTTTTACCAAACTACCTTTTTTCTTGTTCTGACATCTTTGTCATCCACTATTCTCTTCTGTCTCTATTGCGGCCCTTACTACCTTTCCCAATCTCAGAGGCGTGCAACTCATGATCTTATTCACACAACTGTAGTATGCACACTGCCTCTGCATAGGTAGTGATATCTAACGAGGCTAATCAGACTCTAATTAATAATCTGAGCCATTCCATGAACTTTTGGACTTTTCGACCCTCACTGTCCATAGTGTCAGGGTCATACCTGCCCAGGGATATAAACTGAGTTTCATACTTGTCAATCAACCAGTTCCTCGGGTCAAAGTAAAGAACTTTATCTGTAATTTCCTTTAAGCAATATCCGAGATATTCTGTCACCAGAATACATCTAGAATTATTTTCCATGTCTATTCTGGATGTCTAACTCTTAAGATGGGTCGAGCGGACATCCACCAATGCTCCGACTTGCCCTCAAATCCCATGCATACTCTGAGTAAATAGCTCCATAATATTCTCCACACTCCTCTTTAACCTCGCGAAATGTGTCTCAATACTGTCTGGTCTCTCTGTCGAACTCTGTCCGATCTCTCTATCAAACTCTGTGGGGCATGCTCAATACCAGCCTCCACTTCACTCTCATCTTGAGTCTCATGTGGTGACTCAGTACGACTCTCAGGCCTACCTCTACGGCCTTGAGCTCGTGTACTTGCTCCTCTACCATAGCGGCTATCAGTTAATGAGTCTATATTCTTACATTTGAAACCAAATTCTTAGCTGTAATCCCATCTCGATATAAACAATTTATCTAAACAATGCACAGTACATGGGGATGTAAACTCCTTTAACCACTAACACCGACTCATATCAGGCCAACTCAGCTCTTCTACCAAAAGTTGTCACGACCCAATTTACCTAAAAATCACTACAAATTTTTCATTTTTCGTTTATTCTTTAATTCGTACCTTTCTCTCATCGTGACCATCCTACTAACAGTTGTGCTATGATTCGATATTAGTTCCCTTACCCTATTTACCATTCCATTTCCATCATCACATTCACACATTGGGATTTACTATCCTTTAACTTTAACTGAATTTATTCACAGTGGTATTTACATAGCCTTACATCCCCGACATCATATACATTTTATAGTACTGTGCATTACATATTTAGATACAAAACTATACAAATGTGTATACCTGTCTCTCAATGGGAAGCAGCGGATACCAAGATGCAAGTTCTTAGCCACTCACTAACTACTGTGAGTGCTCTGAAAAGATAGGAAAATAAGGGGGTGAGCAAACACACGCTCAGTAAGGCAATTATGCAAGTAAGTAGTTAGCTCCACTATCTACATGCTCATAATGCCATGCCCTTAAAATTCATTTCTTTTTGTTTAAATCTCACGCACAAAATCATGCATACATCATTGCTATAGTTTATAAAAACTATTCGTGCATATGGAAATCATGCAACTCATGCATCAATGACATTTTATGAAAAATCATAAAATCATAATTAGCATGAAATAAATCAAGATCATGCATTAATTCATGCCATGTGCACCAAACATGAAAGACAATCCTTTTCATGAATTTGTGATTAAAGCATGGAAAACTCTTCATGTTACTACATTTAAATCATTTCATTAAAGCTCAGTATAAAATAACCCCTCCGGGTCAATCATAAAACAATTCGTTATAAATTTCTGTTATAAAATCACCCTTCTTTTAGGGTCACAAGTTATAAAATCCTCTGAAAAATCTGTCATCATAGTAGAAAATCACATCTCAGTAAAATCACAAAATCAGGGGCCTGACCCCTCCTTCGGGTCTACCCTGGTCTATCGAGACCAAACGTTATATCATGTGAAACATGTAGGTGACTATATTAGTAACATCGAGGACTATGGCCATAACCTTGTGATCCCTAGCTACCGGTACCTAGTGTGCGGGGTATCACACCTGAAATGGAGGTGGGTCAATCTTGCCGCCAGAACAACATAACATCAGGATTGCGAGGGCAAGGCTTACTGTCTCGTGGCTAATGCCACTCCACTCCAACAATCCCCACAGTACAGTGTACTCCGCGTGACATACACGGTACAACGTACTCCGTGAACCCAATCTTAGTCAGGGGGTGCCTACAATAGGTCTTATCCACCCATGCCAAATATGTCTCAGTATACACGTGTGGACATATCATCTCACTGTGACACACAGTCTACAACACGGCTATATGCATGTCATATAAATCCCTGTGCGAGCGAAGCTCTAGCATGTTTTCATAAAAATCAGTAAAATCTTTGTACGAGTAGTACGCCAGTACAACTTTAAAAGAGTTATAAATCCATATAAAATCACGCGCGAGCAAGCTCCAGCACGGTTTATGCATAAAATTTATCAAAGCCTCGTGCGAGTTACACTCCAACACGGCTTTATGTAATTAAATCGATTAAATCACGCACGAGCAAGACTCCAGTATGGCTTTTATGCAATTATCATATCAAAATAGGATGCAAGCTAAGCTCCAGCACCTCGCATGCATTTCAAATTATAAAAACTAGTGCGTGCAATCGCTCCAACACCTTTTTATGCATATCAAGTCAAAACAAGTCAAAACAGTCAAAACAGTCAAAATAGGGTGCGAGCTAGGCTCCAGCACCTCTCATGCATTTCATAATAATAAAATCAGTGCGAGCAACCGCTCTAGCACATTTCATGCATATGATGTCAAACAAGTCGATGTGAGCAACCGCTCAAGCACATTTGATTCACACTCACAAACTCAGATATAGTGTGAGCTATGCGCCAGCACTATCTGTTTCCATATAAACTTGATAGTTGCCCCATTTTCAAAAGAAATTTCATTTAAATCTAAATAACACTTACGTAGTGTTATATTGTGAAATTTATGCAATTACTGGCCAATCTATCGATTTACTTTGCCTAAAAACAAAGAAAATTCCTTAAATCAGAAAATTCCTTAAATCATGCATTTCATGCATGTCATGCTTTCACCATCCTTAGGTGAATTCCCTTAATAGGGGTAAAATAGTCTTTTCCTATTTTCGAGTCCTTAAAATCTTTAAACCATTTCTAAGACCTTTATACATATTCAGTTTATAAAAAAGCTATTAAAATACGCGTAGCTACCTGTAGCTACTCATACAATTCCCTTACCTCATTTTTCTATATAGTTTGACATTTCCACTGATGACTCGTCACGTAGTCCGATTTGCTCCCAATCCACTCTCCGGAACTGCTGATAAATATTCATCAGGTCAAATATAATATATTTAATTGGATTTCATATTTACTGGGCTTCATTTAAATCATTGAGCCCGTTTACCCATATTGGGCCTGATTGCACTATAATGGGCCTTAATAGGCCTTAAGCCCGTTTTTCACTTACTATTCACATTATCGAGGCCTATTGGGCTCATTGGGCCCATCAGTATTTATTGAGCCTCGTTCTAAACTCTCGAATAGCTCAATTAATTATTTACGACAATTTATCTCTAATTCCATAATATAATTCATTTTATGCAGAAATTAAATCTGTAATTTATGCGATAAATTTTTAACACGCATAACGATGTAAATTATCGTAAATAAGGGTTACTTACCTGAGATTCCATGATAGTATGCAAATCGAGCTGACTTGAGCTCTTGTTTGACGTCAATTGTCGAGCTACACAATTACATATTTTTTCGGGTAAATTTTCAGTCGAATATTAATCAAATTAAATATTTCAAAATTTAAATCGATCAATTTTGATCGCATACCGACTTACCCGTAGCTCGATTGCATCACTGGGATTTTTCCTAATTTTCCACTTTCTCTTCATTTTTTCTCCTTTTTCTCTTTCCTCCTTAGCTAAATCGGTCCGGTCTGGTTTAGCATATCATACTGCACTGAATCGGTTCGTACTGGTTCAGGCATCACTTTGTTATTTTGGTGCCGTCCGACTGGTTCTCGACGTGATTTCGGTGCCAATCGACGAGCTATCACCTGGGCGTTTATCATCGAGCCTCGGGTTGGATCGAAACGACGTTGATGGCCGCCAATCCAATCTTCTCTCCCGTGACACTCACTCTATCGATCTCCCGTTTCTGGCGCCTCCACGGTGCATCGCGCTGCTGGTGGGTCGCCTAGTGTCGGGCTGCCTTCATCGGCCCTCGCCTGGGCTTCTCTCTCACCGGTGGCCGTCGATTGAAGGGATCCCCTAGGGTTCTCCTGTGTCGGCTTCGGTTTCCTTTGGCAGAATAGCGATTTCGCGATTCTGTTTTTTTTTTATAATTTATTTTAATATTATTTTAATTATTATTTTATTCAATTAAAATCCAAAAAAACTAAAAAAATTATTTTTTATTCATTTAACCAATGAAATGAATTTATCGATATTATTTCATATTTTTGGTATAATTTTTCAATAATTTCGGGATAATTTTTCGAAGTGAAAATTTTAGTTTATTCTAATAAATTCACATCTTGATCAATTTGACTCGAATTTTAATTATTTCTTCGTTATTGATCAAGATTTCTCAATCCCATATTTTTAATAAAATTTTCTTGTCACGATTTATACCAAATTTCTATCTTTTGACCGTTTTACCCTTAAAAGTGTTCGAGAATACCATTTCAATCCTTCATAAGAAATTACGATAAAAAAAATTAGGTCTTACAAGATCGATCCCACCTTTCATGCCTGAACGTCTCGGTAGTTCGAAACCAAAGGCAGGTCGATCTTCACCCTAGCAGATCGATCTCCTCACTCTCATCCTATAAAAACCCGACGACCAAACCTCATTCTTCAGCAAAACAAACCATCCCCCTCCTTTTTTATCCAAAAAGCAAGCTGTCTCTCTCTAGAATACCACCCCTTCCAAAAAGATTTGAGAAAAAGCTATTAGAGCAAAGTTGTTCACTGTGAGGAGGAGAACAACATACCTCGGAATCAAAACTCAACTTGTTGTATTAAAGGATCTAAAAGATCTTCCAATTTTAGAAAAGAGAAAAGCCAAGCTAGGTGAGTTTTTGATGCACCAACTCTAAGTATGTATATTATGATGTTGTTAGGAGTAGATTAAGGTATGTATCATTGTTGAAACTACCTAGAATGTGATTAATCAACAATGCCCTAAAAATAGGTTAGTGTGAGAAAATGGGGCATGATGAAATTCTATGATGAATAGGGTATATCAAGGTGTTAGAAATGTTATATGCATGATTTTGAGATTGTGGTGTTAAATCAAATTATGGGATTGGACAAAGTGATGAAAAGTGTATATACGGTAAATGTGAAATGCATGAATAAAGGGAGGAACTAAGGGTAGAGCATACAAGCCAAGTGCTTGATTAGATAACTAAGTTGTTAGACCTGAGAATTCTTTACACATCTAATTTTGTAATGAGAACATGAAGTTTAATTGATTTGGCTAAATGTGATGTACTGATATATTGAGGTGGTAAGGATGGATCCGATTGAATTAGAGGAGCTGAAGAACCAGTTGTAGGAATTACTAGAGAAGGGGTTTACCAGATCGAGCGTCTCACCTTGGGGAGCTCCAGTTCTGTTTGTGAAGAAGAAAGATGGAAGACTCCGAGTGTGCATAGATTACCAATTGTTGAATAAGGCTACCATTAAGAACAAGTATCCCCTTCCATGCATTGATGATCTATTGGATCAGCTCCGGGGAGCCCAAGTCTTTTTTAAGATAGATCTGCGATTTGGGTACCATTAACTGAAGATACAGAGTGGAGATGTACCCAAGACAACATTTCGTACCCGTTATGGCCACTATGAGTTTTTAGTTATGCCATTCGGATTGATGAATGCTCCCGCAACGTTTATGGCATTGATGAATGATGTGTTTAAGCCATACCTGGACCAGTTTCTGATTGTGTCTATTCCAAGTCTAGGGAAGATCATGAGCAGCATTTGAGGATAGTTTTACAGACCCTTTGAGAAAAGAAGTTATATGCTAAACTCAGCAAGTGCAACTTTTGGTTGGAACAAATCTCATTTTTGAGCCATGTTGTATCGAGGGATGGGCTGTCAGTAGATTCATCTAAGATTGAAGCGGTTGTGCAATGGGGATAGCCCAAGATAATTACTGAGATTAGAAGTTTTTTGGGATTGATAAGTTATTATTAGAGATTCGTAGATGGTGTCTCTAGACTAGCTGCTCCGTTGACACACCTCACATGGAAGGATTTTATGTTTTTATGGGACGAGGCATGTGAGAGGAGCTTTCAAGAGCTTAAGCATCGATTGACCACAACTCCGATTCTCACCAATTCTACTAGCTCAGGAGGTTTCTTTGTGTATACGGATGCATCACACCAAGGACTAGGCTGTATACTCATGCAGGATGAGAAGGTAGTCGCCTATGGATCTAGACAGCTGAAGGATATTGAGATGAACTACTTGACCCATGATTTAGAATTGGCGGCCGTGGTATTCACTCTGAAAATATGGCGCCACTACCTCTAAGGTGAGAAATTTTAAGTATTTACAGATCATAAAAGCCTTAAGTATTTGTTTTCGCAGAAGGAACTGAACATGAGACAGAGAAGATAGCTCGAGCTCCTCAAGAATTATGACTGTGAAATCATGTACCACCCAGGTAAGGTGAATGTAGTTGTCGATGCCTTGAGCAGGAAGAACTTTGGGTTGGTGTCGTATATGATGATCAGGGAACACGAACTGTTAGAACAGTTTGAGAGCCTCAGTTTGGATGTGACCTCGCCTGATACTGATAGTGGCTTTATGGTAGCTAGATTACAGTTGGAATCGGATCTAGTGGATCATATCTGATAGGCTCAACAGATTGATTAGTAATGCAGTGATATTATCGGGTAGATACAGAGGGGTACATAGACTGATCTTGAGTTGAGTTCAGATGGTTTGCTGAGGTTCAGGGGTAGGATTTGTGTTCACAATGATCCAGAGATCAAGATGTTGATTTTATCAAAAGCTCACTCAACGAAGTATACACTGCATTTAGAAAGTAACAAGATGTATCAGAACATCTGGAGAGTGTATTGGTGGTCATGGATTAAGAGAGATATATCAGAGTATGTAGCAAAGTGTCTCATCCGTCAGCAAGTGAAGGTAGAGCATCAGAAGCCTGCAGGGCTATTACAACCTCTACCTATACCGACTTGAAAATAAGAACAAGTCACGATGGACTTCGTGATGGGTTTACCCCAGACCCACAGGAATCATGATGCGATCTGGATAATAGTGGATAGATTGATGAAGTTTGCACAATTCCTAGCTATGGGAGCCACAGATACTCTGAGTACATTGGCAGAACTATATGTGTACGAGGTAGTGAGGTTGCGTGGTGTTCTAGTGAGCATTGTTTCTGATCGAGATGCTCGCTTCACTTCCCACTTTTGGGAACACTTTCAGGAAGTGATGGGGACCCAATAGAGTTTTAGCACAGCCTTCCATCCTTAGACAGATGGTCAGTCAGAGAGGACGATACTGACCCTAAAGGATATGTTAAGGGAGTGTGCATTGGATTTTAGAGGCTCTTGGGATGACCATTTACCACTCGCAAAGTTTGCCTATAATAACTGTTATCATTCGAGTATCGGGATGACTCTGTATGAGGCTTTGTATGGCTGAAGATGCCGTTCCCCTATTGGATGGGAAGAGGTAGGAGACTGACTGATATTTCTTCTCGATTTAGTGAGCGAAGCCTCTAAGGACGTCCAATTGATTTGCGAGAGGTTATGGACAGTGCAGAGCAGAAAAAAGAGTTATGCTGACAGGAGACGGAGACCATTGGAGTTCGTTGTGGGTGAATCAGTATTTCTATGAGTTTCTCCTTCCAAGGGTATAACGAGGTTCGGAAAGAAAGCGAAACTAAGTCCTCGTTATAATGGACCCTTTAATATTCTTGATATAGTGGGAGATAAGGCCTACAAGCTAGCATTGCCACCTGAACTAGCGAGTGTTCACAATGTTTTCCACATCTCTATGTTATGGAAGTACCACCCGGATCTGGCACATGTAATTAGATATGAGCCGTTGGAGCTCAATGAGAACATGTCGTATGTTGAGAAGTCGGTTCAGATATTAAATAGGAAGGAGAAGGTGTTAAGATCAAAGATGATTCACTTGGTGAATGTCCTTTGGCAGCACCACACTACAGAAGAAGCTATATGGGAGTTAGAGAATTTGATGTGGGAGAAGTACCCCAAGTTGTTCACGAACTGATTTGGTTCCAATTTGAAGGACCAAATTTTCTTAGTGGGGGAGATTGTGAGACCCCATGTATGTATGACTTATTTATATGTTAATGGAGTTATAAGACAGATGATATTTGGATCATATAAATGTGAATGAATTGCAAGGGGAATGAGTGAATATTCATGAATGCAAGTAAAGGTTAAATAAGGGTTGAAGTGGCCACAATGTCACGACCCTCAACTTACCAAAATACGTACAAATTTTTCGCATTTTCATGCATCAATCCTTAATCATCCTTCCTCGATCGTGAACAACCACACGCTTAACAGTTGGGCTGTGTGTCGACGTCTAACTCACTCCACCATACCAATTCAATTTGAAACATTATTTATGAGTAAACACTTGTATAAATGTATATATATCAGAGTTGTTACATGTGTTTACATTGTTTTACATCCCCAGTAGTTACATACAAAATGCTACTGTGCTATGTCTAGTTTAGATACAAAATAATCCGAGTGTGTATACCTTTAGCGATGGGATGCAGCGGATTACAAAAAAGGGAATGCCTCCAGTCACGTCCAATCTATACTCAAATCTCTGTAGAGAGGGGAAAATAAGGGGGGTGAGCAAACCACACGCTCAGTAAGGCAATCATGCGAACAGGTAGATACTGTACTATCTACGTGATCGTGATGCCATGCTCAAAAGCATTTTATTCATTGTTTATCTCAAAACATGAGTGTATGATTGTGTTAATGGTATGTAAAGCATTCATGCTATTAAAATTCAGTGCACATTTCAACTCAAAGCATGGTATAAATCATCATGCATAATTCACAATAAAAGCATGGCATTAAACATCATGCATTTCCACAATAAGGCATGGCATTAAACATCATGCATTCGTGCACTTTAAAAACCATTAACAAATCAATTCAACGTCAGGTCCCAGCCCATCCCTCGGGCTTTCCTGACCACAATCACTTCAAACATGGATTTATTCTCAAATAGCATTATACATGTGAGATAGGCAGTTTCAACAATAGGTAATAACCTCAAGGTCTATGTACATAACCTGTGATACCGGCTACACGGATCAGATGTGCGGGATATCACCACCATCTGCTTCCACACGGGAGGTGGGTCAAATCCTACCCGCCGGTCCATAGCAGATCTCGTCCGAAGACGGCACATCACATCATAACACGGTACAATGTACTCCATGCTACATGCACGGTACAACGTACTCCGTGGACCCCCCAGCCTTATCCCTCGTTCGGGCTCATCAGCTGTTCCTCCAACCCTTATCCCTCGTTCGGGCTCATCAGGCGGATCTCCAACCCTTATCCCTCGTTCGGGCTCATCAGGTTGTTTTAACATGCCAAGTCTCAAAACAATGCACGTGTGAGCCTATTTAATCGATGTGACACCAAGTCTACTCGAAGCTCCAAACACGGCAACATGCAAGATGGGCATCCAGTGCGAGACAAACTCAAAGCACAATGCCAAAACAATATGAAATCCATGTGAAAACTAGTGCCTCTTGCACTCTTCCATACTCACGAAATCATGTAGGTGGCTCAAAACTTGCAAAATGTGGTTATCAAAACCAAAACATACTCATTTCTTTTGCAAATCATTTCAATGTTAGCCAACCTACCAATCATTTGCCAAAAAGCAATAAAACATGATTTTCAAAGCAATATGCTTTTGTTTTCATGCACATTTCTCAAACTCCCAACTTTTACCCTTTAATCACCCAACAACAACATTTCCTAATCTCATGCATTCTAGCAAAACATTTATGCGCCCAAATTGCGCACAATATCTCTAAGAGTCCACACAATTCCCTTACCTCGATTTACTTGGTGTGACTCCTTTTCTCTTAGCTCCTCACGCTCTTGGGTCAACTCGCCTCGGCGTATCCTCGGAAGCTGCGATTCATTCATTAAATCGATTGAGTTAACGTATTTAACCCATAATTGACCTCTCTAGTCAACATTATTTACTTATGCATTTTACAAATGCCTTAACCCTCATTTTACCTCTTTTAGGTAAATCTCCCAATTTATCCACTAACCACATCTTAAAATCATACCACAACACTATAAATAACTTTTACATATCTCATTCATCATTAATCTCCATACATTCCACTTTCTCACTCTAGACCATTTCTAGGTCAAAATCATTCCAATGTATTTAGATAGTTTCTAACCATCCATACTCATGCCAAACATCTCCAAAATCAATTAAATAAACAATGTACCATAGTTGGAGTGTTAGAATCTTACCAAATTTGATTTCTCTTCTTGCTCCAATGGCAATGCCCTTAAATCCTTCAATATCCACAATGGGAAAATGCTCTTCAACTATGTTGTTCTTCTCTTTGATAAGAACAACTTTGTCTCTAATGGTCTCTCTTCAAACCTCACTGAAAATGGCTGATTTTAGAGAGAGAATGTTAGGTTTTTGGGTTGAAAGTGAAAGGTTTGTGTTTTTCCCGAAATTTTCTGATTTCCAGCACTCCTTATATAGAAATAGCTTGAGGAGATCGATCTGGTCCAAGAGGAGATCGATCCGGTCCCTTAAAATCCCTCTTTTCACGGTATTTTTAAGCCTGAGATCGATCTGTCGAAGCATGAGATCGATCTGTGGAGGCATGAGATCGATCTGTCGAGGCATGAGATCGATCTGCTCCCAAATAGAGAGCTAAGGAGATCGATCTGGTCCATTGGAGATCGATCTGTTCTATTCTTTTGCTCAAATAAGAGCATTCTGGCTCTTCCAGATCGATCTCTCATCCCATGAGATCGATCTGCCCTTCAAAATTTCCAGATTTTCTGCAGTTCCTCTGCAACAACACTTACCAAACATCCTTAATTTGCTACCATGATCATTTCCTCATTCATTCATCTTTGAGACTTGAAAGTGGCATCCATCCTCACTTCATACACATTAAAACTTGTGTAGGATCTTTGTGTGACCAATGGTATTTAATATAAACAAAAATGGAAGTGCACATCTTATGCAATTCTACTTCCATTTTATCAAACTATTCATAATCCACTCTACACACATTCTCCACATGTTTAAGTCCATTTCTACACATTCATACATAATGAAACTTGTATGTACGATTACCACTCTCATTACAAGTGTGTACATTACTTATGGACTTACATCACATATACTTCACTTATGAATTTATAGTACAACTCTATTTACACTTCTATGTACATATATACCCTTATACATATACGGGGTCTCACACACAAACTAAACGAATAGAACTTAAAGCATTCAGACTGAAGATAAGGATTTAAAAACACGAAATGATAATGCATGGACTGTGAATTCTTTGTATCCTTTTTGATTTCAAGCACAAACACAAGTGCCATAACGTTAAAATCTTAAGGAATGAGCCTTTCCATGCTCTAAGTGTGAATGGATTATAAAATGACTAGTGAAGCAATCAAACACCAATTTTTTCCTTGAAAAACTCAAAAATTTTATAGCAAGAAGCTTGCAGATGAAGGCTAGATTGATATCCTATTCAAAGCAGATTGATCCCTTGTTCAAGCATAACAATTCCAAGTGGTTCTGCCAAGAGTAGATCGATCTCCCAATTGAGCAGATCGATCTCCCCCATGAGCAGATCGATTTGCATCCACCTCTACCTGGCAGAGATCGATTCCTTCCTAAGTGCAGATCGATCTCCATTTAATCCTGTCAAGAGCAGATCGATCTCCTCAAGCTTCTGCCAAGAAATGATCGATCTCTTCCCCAAAGAGCAGATTGATCCCACCTTTCATGCATGAACGTATCGGTAGTTCAAAAACCAAAGGTAAATCAATCTTCACCCTAACAGATCGATCTCCTCACTCTCATCCTATAAAAACCTGATGACCAAACCTCATTCTTCAGTAAAACAAACCATCCCCCTCATTTTTTACCCAAAAAGCAAGCTTTCTCTCTCTAGAATACCACCCCTTCCAAAAAGATTTGAGAAAAAGTTATTAGAGCAAAGTTGTTCACTGTAAGGAGGAGAACAACATACCTTGGAATCAAAACTCAACTTGTTGTATTGAAGGAGCTAAAGGATCTTCCAATTTTGGACAAGAGAAAAGTCAAGCTAGGTGAGTTTTCGATGCACCAACTCTAAGTATGTATATTAAGATGTTTTTAAGAGTAGATTGGTGTATGTATCATTGTTGAAACTACCTAGAATGTGATTAATCAATGCCCTAAAAATAGGTTTGCGTGAGAAAATGGGACATGTTGAAATTCTATGATGAATAGGGTATATCAAGGTGTTAGAAATGTTATATGCATGATTTTGAGATTATGGTATTAAAGCAAATTATGGGATTGGACAAAGTGATGAAAAGTGCATTTATGGCAATTGTGAAATCCATGAATAAAGGGAGGAACTAAAGGTAGAGCATACAAGCCAAGTGCTTGATTAGATAGCTAAGCTGTGAGACCTAAGAATTTTGCACACATCTATTTTTGTAATGTGAACATGAATTGTAATTGATTTGGCTAAATGTGATGTACTCATATATTGAGGTGGTAAGGAACGAAATTTCTAAGTGATGAATGAGTATTGAATGAGAAATAATTAATGGAGCAAACTATGGCAATTATATAAAGAGATTTTATGCCAAGTGTACAACCATAGTGTGAAACTATGAGGCCAGATCGATCTTGGAGAAGAGGGGATCGATTTGGTAGGCCAAAGTGATAAGGAATGGAAATTTTAAATGAGCAAATCGATCTCCAAGGAAGGCAGATCGATCTCCTTATGATTATGCCTCAAAGGGATCGATCTCCTATAAGAGCAGTGGTACGATCTGAAGGTATTATCCGCAAGTGCACAGGTCGCACAAGTAATAAAGGGATTTGAGTCCCGAATTATCATCCCACAGAGAAGTTGATTAGCCTAATTAATTACCGGTTATTCTTACCCTAAGTATATCCTAGCAAATTATGAAGTTTAAATGGGTGATCTACAAGGCTAATAATACTGTAAATAATAAAAACTATAAACTCAAACAAAAATAAAACCGAGCTAAAAATTACTTACAATGCTCCACGCAAGCAAATACCTACAAAAGATAATTAAAACAGTTAAAATTAATTAACGCAATTAGAATGCAAATATGAAAATAAAACAATAAAATTAATTAGACTATAATTAAACTAAAATTAAACAAGCCTAAAATAAAATGTGCATTCAAATTAATCTAATTAATAAAAATTACAATTTAAACTAACCTAAAATCTAGTAAAATAAAATCCTAGAAAATTAAGAAAACTAATCATAAATCTAAATGTCTAAACTAATGAATCTAAAATTAATCCTAATTAAATCTAAATACTAACTTAACAATAGAATCTACTAATGCATGTGACAAATTTAATCTACATTAATTATAAATGTAACCCTTAAAATACTAAACTAAATTTAAATCTTAAAACATAAAATATAAAATTAACTACTAACTAAAATTAAGACTAAAACTTAAATTAACAAACTAAAACACTAAAACTAATCTAAATTTAACAACTAATAAAAGAAGCAATAAAAGTGAAATAAACATCAACTTGCAAAGAGGAAATAGCCAAACGTGGCCTTAGACAACATAAAAAACCAAGTGGTCCCGATACTGTCACTGTGCACGCCTTCATTGCTTCATTCCTCTTTGCTCTCCATTTCCAGGTACTGCTCTTGGGTGTGTCCTGTCCTTTACTCCTGCCGTGCTGCTACTGAGTGTTGCTGTCCTTTGCCCAGCTGTGCACAGTACACTGCATGTCTCAGCTGCTTGCTTCTACTCTAAGTGCTCTCAACTGTTTCTGCTCAACTTCTGCTATTCATTCCCTGCAACTATCTATTGTACTACATCTTTGTTTGTTCACTGGTGATGCATCTAGGTGCCATGCTGATATCGGTTTTGGTTGTCTCTAGGTGCTTACTTCAGACGTGGTCCTCAACACCAACCTTTCGTAACATGCGCTGGCCAGGTGCTGCTCCTGCTCCCGTTGGTATCTAACTCCAACCGACAACAACCTAGAACAATAAAACTGATAAGACCCAAAGAATGAAGATAATCAAAGGAAACCAAATTTAAAAGAGAAAAAGAAAAGAGCAAATAGATCAGTGGATTAAAGTTAAAACACTGCTGAACAAGGAAAAATTGTTGGATAACATGAAAACAAACAAATGAAACGGGAAACAAAGATAAATAAATGGATCCTGTCTCCTGCAACCATGCCCTCTAACATTGTTTCTGGCTAAGGAACCAGCAGCAGTGCTATCCCATTCCATTTGTCATCCAGCTGTACCACGAGTCTGTTAATGGCTTCATTCCCGATCTTCCTTGGTCTTCAACCTACATCTAATCAACCTTAACCCATGACAAGGAAAATGAAAATGAAAATGAACAGTAAATAAAAGTTAGGACAGGGGAGAACAGAGGAGAAACATTCATCCATTCACTGCAACATTCATGGTTTAAGAGACAAAAACTAAACATGAAGCAAAGCCAAATTACTGGTAATATAACTGAGAAGAGAGGATGCTAACATGTGAAGAAAATAAAAATTACACTAAGAGAACAAACAATCCAAACCGAAGAAATAAAACTAAGAACATGATGAAGAACAGATGAGAGAAAAGCAGGATTCATTCATGATCAGTAAACCACACAAAGAAAAAAAATCAGAAGAAGGTCACTCAGCATGAGACAAAATATAATCAAATAAGATCAGAAGAATAGACAATCTAAAAATTAATACGTGAAACTAAGCCATACGTGAAGAAAATTTTTATCAAACATCACATAATAATTTCCAGTAGCCATGGTTTCCTTCATTTCTCAATCAAGCCAAGATTGTTCCACCATTTCAGTATTGGAAGTCAATACCCAGATTAATCCCAACATATTAGACCAACAATATTGATTCAGAACATAAAGATCGGCCTTGATGATCAAAGAATTGAAATTGCTTTAGACTATAACTAAAAATGGATTAAAACTTATTGCAAGAATAAGATGGTAACGAGTAAGTTAACTGAATTGATAAAGAACAAAATCTAAGCAACGATACTCATAAACGTAAAAACAAGAGCTTTTCATCATAAAACTAAATTGAATAGAACAGTAGCTATAAAAAAATATGGAGGCTAAAAAAAAAAAAAGCTATTCGGAAAAAAATAACAAGGAAAGTTAAACTTTTAATGTAAAGTTACCCTAAAAAAAAACTATTCTACCCTAACTTACACTACTCCTAAATTCTACACTACTCCTACCCTAGCTACCTACTTAATTTTTTTTCAATTGCCATCATATTCTATTTATACACACACTTAGGGGTACAGTGGTAATTTTTCCATCTTAGATGAGTTGGCATTGTTTGGCCACTTGTCTTCATTTGATTTGTTGCAGAGTAGATATTTCCACGTCATCAGTCTTTTTGTCTAATTGGTTGTGCGATGTCGCCCGGCGTGTGTCTTCCAGAAGGTTGGCACGGTGTCCTTTGATCTTATCGTTTCGGAGCAAATAAAAATCGGACACCTGGCATCACGCGTGTCCAGATGACTGGTGACTCAGTCTACAAATTGGAAGTGGTCCAGTCTCCTTTAACCCATTTTCAGCCCAATTTCGATTGAAATGACTGAGTTTCATCCGGATTTAATTTATCTGCACATTAAAGAATTTTAATTAAATAAAGGGGATTATTAATAAAATAATATGGGGATTAAATAAATAATTAGGAAATTAAGCACAAATAATTCTATTAAAAATATAATTATCACACCCCCAAACTTGAGCTTTTGCTTGTCCTCAAGCAAAACAAAACAGATGTAAGAATAACAAGTACTCACATAATAATTTCCCCAATATTATCCTCAAAGAAAAAGTTCAGACTATGATCTCAAAGAATCACAATTACAAGTCCAACACTTAGAATTATTCCATCATAAGTCCTAACCTAAATTGGACTCCTCGTGTGTGTGTGAAAATGTCAAAATCACTTCACAGTACATTATCCGGATCAGATTATGCAAACACAGTGAATGCAAAGTCAATGACATGTGATCATTCCCATAAGTTTGCTTTTCACTTCTCTCTCCATTAATGTAGTCACACTTAATCAAAGATCAATAGGACTTCATTAAGCTTGTAATGTAAGGCTGGGTTAAGGTATGATAAAGTCGATTTAGGTTTAATTACCCTTTAACATACATTACTTCTAGGATCTTTAATGTAAGAGCTCAAATTATTTCCCCCATACTTATTTATTTCACTAAACATTTTATTCTATTTTTGTATTTTTCATCTTTCTTCTTTTCTTTTTCTTTTTCTTCATTTTTTTTTTGAATTTTCACTATCACCTAATACCCATATGTACATATCTCACAATATATCCCAATGAATTTTCATGTGTTCGGGGTAAGGGATAGGAGCAAAGTATTTAAGCTAAGGAGAATTATAAGCAGGCGTATTTTCAGAGAAAAGCTTATTTGGCCCAGTTGGGTGATTAGGGGTAAAATATGTACAGGGCTGGCTCGAAAGGCTCAAATGATACAAATATAGCCTAAATCATCTCCGTAATTAAGTGTGATCTAATATTTCACCTCGAGATTAGATCAAACAAATTCTAGAATATGATACATAAAATCAACTGAACAAATGCAATCCTAGTTCCACATAAGCTTTCTCTAAATAAATATACAAATTCATGACATGACATGTGCATATGATGAGGAAATCACAATTAAAATCAAGATAAATTCAAGAATTCAACTTCATGCTTTTCCTATAATCATGCTTCTCAATCAATCAAAATCAGGCTTAATCATGGGGTCATATCATCAGAATATGGGAAAACTACATGCTAAGCACTAAATCATCCTAAAATCAAACAATTTAAGCTCAAATTTTCGAAAAACTTTTGAAAAAATTTTCAATTTTAAATAAATTTTTGAAAAATGCTCAAGTGATATCCCCTCCCCCAAACTTGAAGTGCTCCGTGTTCTCAGTGTGCAGATAATATAAACATTTAAGCTCAAGAACAGAGTACTCCCCTTTCTGATGATGATGACGAACAATTGAAGCTTGATTGAAAACATAAAACTAGAAAAGAAACCTGCAAAATAATCAAAGAAAGAAACAACAGAAAAGAAAAAAGAAAAAGAACTATATACAAAGTGAAAAGAAAAATTAAGCCACTTCAAATGCAGCTAAGGAACACAACACTCAGCAGCAGGGCGAAGAGTAGGAGGATCAGCCAAAGTGGTGATAGAATGTTAATAGTTAAATCCTCTTGAGCTCTAGCTATTTCCATCATTCTTTCATATTTCCTATGCTCAAGCCTTATATCCTCAATATCCATCTTAAAACACTCTTGAGAGTCATCAGGGAGCTTCAAAGGCTTGAAAATATTAAACTTCACTTCCTGATCTAGGACTCTCATAGTCAACTCCCCCTTTTGTACATCAATTAAGGTTCTACCAGTTGTTAGGAAATGTCTGCCTAGTATGATGGGGACTTCCCTGTCTTCCTGCATGTCTAATACAATAAAATCTGCAGGAAAAATAAATTTATCCACCTTTACTAACACATCCTCAATGACCCCCTTTGGATATTTAATGGATCGATCTGCTAGCTGAAGGGTCACTACAGTGGGCTTGACATCCCATATTCCTAACTTCTGATAGAAAGATAAAGGCATTAGATTGATACTAGCTCCTAAATCACACAGGGCTCTACCAAAGAATAGATTTTCAATAGTGCAGGGTATGGTAAAACTCCCGGGATCATTGAGCTTAGGGGTAATTTCCTCTGAATAATTGCACTACATTCCCTAGTTAAGGCCACCATCTCATAATCTTCAAGTCTCCTTTTCCTAGAGAGGATATCCTTTAGAAACTTCACATAACTTGGCATATGCTCTAAGGCATCTACGAAAGGAATGTTGATGTGAAGTTTCTTAAAAACCTCAAGAAATTTAGCGAATTATTGATCGAGTTTTTTATTTTGGAACCTCTGAGGAAAAGGTACTGGTGGTCTAACCGGAGGGAATGTAATGGAAACATGTATAGCATCGGTAGGCGAGGAAGGCTGTGAAGTAGAAGAAGGTATAGATGAAGAAGTGCCTAGCTTTGTTTCCTTGGCAGCCCGATCTTTAGGTTCCTACTCTTTTTGAGCTGCTTCGTTAGAACTTAAGGATTCTTCAACTATGTGCTGTTCAGGTTGGGATTTAACTTATGGATCATCTAGCTCTCTACCACTCCTAAGGGTGATGGATCTAACATGTTCCTTACCCTCCCTTTGTCTAACAGGATTAGCTTCAGTGTTACTAGGAAGGGTCCCTTGAGGACGTTGGCTAAGAGCATTTGCTATTTGTCCCACCT
Organism: Firmiana major; assembly: GCA_033439115.1. Classification (NCBI taxonomy): domain Eukaryota; kingdom Viridiplantae; phylum Streptophyta; class Magnoliopsida; order Malvales; family Malvaceae; genus Firmiana; species Firmiana major. The sequence goes on along the minus strand of CM065896.1, from coordinate 45,396,019 downwards.
GAACCTCTAAGTTCTTAATTAAAGCAGCTTAATTTTATAGGATCGTTGAGAACATCTCCTCTAATGTAGGCTTCTTCTCAACTGCTGGTGCATAGTAGAGTGGGGCTGCATAAGTGGTGGTGGTGGTGGTGATTGATGGAAGTGAGGTGGATGATGCTGAAATTGAGGTGGATGGGGATGATTAGGTGGATGGTATGGAAATTGTGGCTGTGGTGGTACCTGAACCGGTGGAGCTTGAAAACTAGGGAGTCCTACTAGTCCAGAGCTAGAAGTTTACCCTTGGTTTTGGCTTCATGAAAAGTTAGGATGGTTCCTCCACTCTGGATTATAGGTGTTTGAAAAAGGGTTGTTCTGTTGCTTAGGGGGGCAACATACTGAACCGATTCTAAGTTAAGTGGACACCTATCTACAGAGTGGGTACCACTACACAGATCACAGAAAAGAAAAGGACTTTGGACAAAATAAACATGATTAGGACTGGAGGAAGGATTATGCTGGGTACTAAGTGACTCTACCTTCTTCGTAAGATTAGCGATTTGAGAGGTCGAGGTAGACAGCGTGTCGAGCTCATAAATACCCATCGACTTCTTTGGCAATTGCCTCTTCGAGGACCATAGATAAATGCTCTCGAGCTTGTTGAACAAGCTATACAGAGTGTGAAACTTATATGTGAGAGATTATCGGCTGCACAGAATAGACAGAAAAGCTACGCGGATGTACGTAGACTGCTGCTCGAGTTTGAAGTTGGTGATTCAGTATTTTTGAAGATATCATTGAGTAAGGGTATCGTGAGATTTGGAAAGAAAGGAAAATTGAGTCCTCGATACATTGGACCATTCAAGATTCTTGAGAGAGTGGGAGAGGTAGCCCACAAGTTGGCATTATCCCCACAGATATCTGGGATACACAACATCTTCCATGTATATATGTTGAGGAAGTATCACCCGGACCCTTCTCATGTCATAGAGTGTGAAAAGATGAACATACAAGAGGACATGAGCTACACTGAAGAACTCGTCCGAATCCTTGATAGGAAAGAGAAGGTGCTTCAGACTAAAAGCATCCCATTAGTGAAAGTTTTATGGAAGCATCACTCAATGGAAGAGGCGACTTGGGGATTGGAAAGCCTCATGAAGGAGAAGTACCCCCATCTGTTTGACGAGTCGAGTTGAATTTGAAGGACTAAATTCTTTTAAGGTGGGGAGGATGTGAGACCTAAGAATTCTATACACATCTAATTTTGTATTGTGAACATGAAGTGTAATTGATTTGGCTAAATGTGATGTACTCATATGTTGAGGTGGTAAGGAATGAAATTTTTAAGTGATGAATGAGTATTGAATGAGAAATAATTAATGGAGTAAACTATGGCAATTATATAAAGAGATTTTATGCCAAGTGTACAACCATAGTGTGAAACTATGAGGCCAGATCGATCTTGGAGAAGAGGGGATCGATCTGGTAGGCCAAAGTGACAAGGAATGGAAAATCTAAACGAGCAAATCGATCTCTAAGGAAGGTATATCGATCTCCTTATGATTTTGCCTCAAAGGGATCGATCTCCTATAGGAGCAGATCGATCTCCAAATGTTTTTGTAAAATGTTGATCGATCTCCTCACAAGGAGTAGATCGATCTCCTCAAGATTTTGAGATTGATCTTACCCCCACGACAGATCGATCTAGTAGGCATAAACTTTGCCTAAAAAGGTTCCCCAATTCAAAGGCAGATCGATCTCCTACAGAAGCAGATTGATCTCCTGCCCTCTGCCTATATAAGGACCCTTGTATTTTTATTGGAAATTATCTTTCTCTCTCTAGAAAATCAAAATCCCTAGCTTTCTCTCTCTTTTAAAACACCCATTTCATTCAAATCAGAGGTTGTGGCAAGAGGGAAAGTGATTCCTCATTAAAAGGAGAACAACATACTTGGAAATCGAAGGACGATTTGAGCTGAGGCGTGAATTGAGCACTCCACAAGTTTTGGGTAAATTTCTAAGCTTTAATCCTTGATTTGGAAGTAGATTTCTGCAATTGTGGTTGTAGATGTTGTGATGAGTACGCTGAAAATGGTTAAGGTTGTTAGAATCATTGAGGTATTGAGAAACTATGAGAATGTGAGCAATTATGATCGATGTTGATATTAGAGACAATGTGATGATGTGTTGACGATGTTTTTACATTGTTTGGACAACCCGAGAGTTTCAGAGAGGAATGCGAGGGTAGTCCGTCGTTCGGGGGGAAACGATTGCACTATATGAGGTGCAACGAGGTAAGGGAAAACTCAAACTCATTTGTGTATGTGATTTGTGATGATATTGTAGCATGAAATGTTATTTGAGAAAACAAGCATGTTTTACGAATTGTGGTTGATTTATTGCACACGGTTTTATAGCTGATTAAAGCTCAATTTTTATGAGTTGTAAACAAAGTGTGAAATCATTTTACAAACCGTTTGAGTTTAAAAAGTGAAACGGGATTTGGGATCTACGTTAAGGCATACTAAGATTTGAGAAATGTGTGCGTGGTTTTGCCAAATTGAGCTCTGTTTTTGACATCTTTTGTAATGAGTAAAAAAAGGTTTTCAGATGAGTTTTATGAGAGAAACCATTATGAACTCTACGTGAAGGCAAAACGTTTTTATATGATAATGGTTGTTATTGAGACTTAGGCGTGTGATGTGATAACACATTGGGCCTTGCTCTAGTAGTATGTAAGTCCAGGCCTTGATCTGGTAGCATGTAAGTCCGATATTCTTTCGCTTTGGTAGCGAGAGATGCCTCTGTTCTGGTAATGCGAGATGATCCCCGCTCGGGTAGCATTAGGTGGCCTTGCTTTGGTAGCATGTAAGTCCGGGCCTTGCTTTGGTAGCGTGTAAGATCGATAGTGTGCATGAGGAGAGGTATTGCTCTGGTAGCATGTAAGTCTGGGCCTTGTTCTGGTAACACTTTAGACTAATGCACCATGTACACGACCATATTGTTGACGTTCCCTCTTTTGAGGATATCTGGGATGCGCATACAGAGGAGATTATTTTGATGTGTCATGACGGATGTTTTTATCTAAGTTTTATTTCCCTAGTCTCCGTTTTACACATGACATTGTGTTTTTGTGGTTGTGCAACATGCATTATTACTGAGGTGATTTCTATCACGTTTTTATGAGAAAAGCCATTATTACATCCTGATTTCCATATGCTTGTAACTATGGTTTTATACTGAGCCATGTACTTTCATGTTTTTGTATGATTTTAGAGAAATGAGATGAGAATGATGTGTTAACGATTTCATGCTACGTTTTCTACTGAGCTTATTGAGTTTCACTTACTAAACAAAATGATTGTGCTATGTGATTAATCATTTTTGTTAACGAGTCCTTTACCCCCTTACTGAGCGATTTAGAAGCTCACCATTTTTTTATATCCCCCCCAGATTTCTTCAAGTGAAGAGGGCTTTCCTATGACATTCGAAGTAGTGGCTAGTCGAGGGCTTGAGCTCCAGGTCGTATATTGTATTTTGAGGTATTTACAGACACTTGATGGACAATGATGTATGGGATGTATTAGGATTAATTAACTCTGAATTGATGTATGATATATAAATATTAGATGATGAGATCCTGAGGTGGAAGTCTTATAATATACAATTATATTTATGTATGATGATACATGACACTGTACAGGAATGCACCTAAAATTGTGTATTGATGTAAATAAGTTTTAAATTTGCCCTGTTTTCTGCGCTTCCGGGGCGTCACATAAGTGAGCTACTAGCTAAATTGACTAGGAATGGCATGATGATGGCCAAATGTGCAAACAGGCTAAACTTAATACAATGAAGTCCGATAAGATATATCAATTGTGATGGAGTGATTGGTGAATGTTTGCAGCTCCAGAGACGGGATTAGGAGCAAATTGGATTGGACGAGCCTAGAAGTAGCTATTCGTATTTTGAGGTGAATTATAGGGCACGAATTTTTAGCTATCTAATAGTGCATTAAGTATTTTTTAGAAAAGTTCCAAAAATAAGGAAAGAAAAGATGAGTTTACCTTGGTAGGAATTTTATGAATGGGGGTAGTAAGGATCTAAAATGCATGGATTTTCATGGCTTTAATGTTTTCATGATGAAATGCTTTGATATGAATGAAATAAGGATAGGTTGGCTATTGCTTTGTGTGTTGCATGAAAAAACATTGATTGTGTGCGAAGTTTTATCTTTGAAAATATTAGATTTTTACATTGGAGCCACCTATCATAATTATGTCATTTCAAACAGTGCTGGAGCTTAGCTCACACTAGATTTTGATGTTTTGGATTCATGTAGATAGTGTTGGAGCCCTGCTCGCACTTGTTTTATTGATTTGTTATGCATGAAAGCCGTACTGGAGCGTTGCTCGTACGAGGATTTTATATGATTTATAGAAAAACCGTGCTAATGCCTCCTGTAGATTGTGTGCCACAGTGAGATCATATATCGCACGCGTGTTTTGAGACATCACATGGTTACCGGTATGGTATAGGGCGGCTAAGATCTATGGCAGGCACCCCCGAACCATGATGTGGGCTATGTCCTATGGCAGGCACCCCAGACAAACTGTCATGTTGGCTAAGTCCTATAGTAGGCACCCCTGACAATGATGTGGGCTAAGACCTATGGCAGGCACCCTCAGACCATGTGGGTCCACGAAGTACATTGTACCGTGTATGTCATAAGGAATACGTTGTACCGTGTAGTCTTGATGACTAGTTGGTTGAGTTATTGCACGAGTAGGGCTGACCTCACCTCTCGTTGTAGTTGTGATGCCCCACACGTTGGGATCTGCGTTGCCTGGGATCACAAGGATTTATACATGGCCATTATTCCCAATTTGTTTCCGTATTGTAACCTACATGTCTCACGTGATATCATGTTTTATTGATAGACTTGGGTAGACCCGAAGGAGGGGTGACACCCGTGATTTTGTTTTAAAAGGAAATATGATTTTATGCACGGGGTATTCCCGAATGGCGGGATTAGATTTGATTTAAATGAATTGTGATGAATTTTGATATGATGAGCACAAGATGTTTTATCTGATGATTTTTCATGTGTAATCATGCCTGTTTTTATGAGTTGTCATATACTATATATACATATTCATGTGGCATGGTTTCAATTTCCCTCATCCTCAAGATGTAAATGATTTTGATATCATTTCATTATAAGGATGTTGATAATGGAGTTGTCTACCGACTTACATTATTTCCTTACTGAACGTGCGGTTGCTCATCCTTTCACTTTCCATCCCTATAGAGCATCTATAGTGGTCAAGAGCGAGTAGAGACTTGCACTCCCAGTGTCCGCTGCTGCCCATCGTTGAGAGGTATACACATTATTATCATTTTGTATCTAAACAAGTACAATGCAGTAATACTTTTGAAAATGCAAAATTTGGGGGATGTAAATATTTGTAGACACGTATGGATTTATAAAGTTCAAAATAAGCAATTTAAGTGTTTACAATTATTGTATATAAATGTTAAGTGATATGGTTTATGGTAAGAGGTAACTAACTCCGAACCATAACTCAACTAATTGGTGTTGGAAAATGTTCATGTGATGCCCCAGAAGTGTGGAAAATAGGGCGAATTTAAAACTTATTTTCATCAATACACAATACGGGGTGCATTCCTGTGCAGTGTCATACATCATCATACATACATTATACAACTTTCACCTCAGGATCTCATCATTTAATATATCATAGCGCATACAACCTTCAATACAGATTTAATTAATCCCTAATACATCCCATACATCATTGTTCATCAAGTGTCTGTAAATACAATATTAGTCTAGGTATATGAAATAATAATTATACCTCAAAATACAATATATATGGCTTGGAGCTCAAGTCCTCCACTAGCCACTACTCCGTACATCGTAAGAAATTCTCTTCACTTGAAGAAATCTGGGGGGAATAGAAAAACAGGGTGAGCTTCTAAATCGCTCAGTAATGGGGTAAAGGACTCATTGATAAAATAATGATTTGTACAGCACAATCATTTTATTTGTGGGTGAAAACCTAATAAACTCAGTAGAAAAATATAGCATGACTAATTGAAACATCATCTCAACTCATTTCTCAAAGCTCATGCAGAAACATGAGAGTAATTAGTTTAATATAAAAACCACAGTTACAAGCATATGTAAATCGGGATGCGATAATGACTTTTCTCATAAAACGTGATAAAAATCACTTTAATAGTAATGCACGTGGCGCAACCACAAAGCACAATCTCATGTGTAAAACGAGACTAGGCAAATAAAATTCAAATAAAAATACTCGTCATGACACATAATATAATTCTCCTTTGGGTGTACATCCCAGGCATCCTCAAAAGAGGGAACGTCAACAATATGGTCGTTTACATGGTATATTGGACTTACACGTTACCAGAACAAGGCCCGGCCTTACATGCTACTAGAGCAAAGCCTCTCCTTATGCACACTATCGGTCATACATGCTACCAAAGCAAGGCCCGGACTTACACGCTACCAAAGCAAGGCCTCCCAACGCTACTAAAGCGGGGGAAAAAGTTTGGACTTACATGCTACCAGAGCAAGGCCACCAAGTGCTACCAGAGCGGGGGTCATCTCACGTTACCAAAACGGAGGAATATCAGACTTATATGCTACAGGAGTAAGGCTCGGACTTACATGCTACCAGAGTAAGGCCCGGTGTGTATTCAACATGACACGCCTAAGTCTCAGTAATAGCCATTATCATATATAAAACCAGTTTGCTTTCACGTAGAACTCATAATGGTTTTCTCTCATAAAATTCATCTAAAACAATTTGTGTACTCAACACAAAATGTGTTAAAATCGAGCTCAAACCGGTAAAACCACGCACACATTTCTCAAATCTTAGTACGCCTTAACGTAGAACCCAAATCACTTTTTACTTTTTAAACTCAAATTGATTGTAAAACAACTTCACACTTGGTTTACAACTCATAAAAATTGGGCCCCAACCGGCTATAAAACCGTATGCAATAACTCATTCACAACCCATAAAACATGTTTGTTTTCTCAAATCAGATTTCATGCTACAATATCATCACAAATCACATACACAATCGATTTTAAGTTTTCTGTTACCTCGTTGCACCTTGTATAGTGCAATCATTTCCCCTAACGATGGACTAGCCTCGCATTCCTCTCTGGAACTTCGGAGCTATCCCAACGATGTAAAAACATCATTAATACGCTATCACATTATCTCAAATCTCAATATTGAGCATAATTGATCATATTCTCATTTAACACCTCGAAATCCTCATTAACCAATTTCTTATAATCTCTCAATATTCCTATCAACCCTAATAATTTTCAGCCCATTTATCATAACATCTATAGTCGCAATCGTAGACATTTACTTCAAAATCAAAGATCAAAACTTAGAAATTTACCCAAAACTTGTGGAGTGCTCTACTCACGCCACAGCTCAAATCATCCTTCAATTTCTAAGTATGTTGTTCTCCTTTTGATGAGGAACAACTTTCCTTCTTGCCACAACCTCTGATTTCGAATAGAAATGAGTGTTTTGGAAGAGAGAGAAAGTTAGGGTTCGGCTAAAAATGGGGGTTTTTGATTTTCTAGAGAGGGAAAGGATGAAATGTAGAAAAAAACGCAAGGGTCCTTTTATAGGCGGAGGACAGGAGATCGATCTGCTCCTGTAGGAGATCGATTTGTATTTGAATTTTAGAGCATTCTGGCACTTTTTATGCCTACCAGATCGATCTATCGAGGGGTAAGATCGATCTCATAATCTTGAGGAGATCGATTTGCTCATTGTGAGGAGATAGATCTGTGTTTTACATAAACAGTTTTAGATCGATCTGCTTGTTTATGGGATTGATCTGCCTATTAGTTCTTGTACATTTCCTGCATCCTGGAGCCATGAGATCGATCTCTCATCCTTGGAGATCGATCTGGCCTTTACAGATTGCACTGCTGCTGCATCAATTTGTAGAAAACTCAATGTAAAACTTTCCATAATCTACCCCATAGTCCATATTTCAATCCATACATATTCAAGACTTAAAAACATCATCTTCTTATACTTCATCATATTTAAAACTTGCGTGTACATCAACATATCATAATTACATACATCAAATTACAATTCTCATAACTGGGGATACATAAAATTCGCAGTTCTCATATCTTCCCCACCTTTAAAGAATTTGGTCCTCTAAATTCAACTCAACTCGTCAAATAGATGGGGGTACTTCTCTTTCATGAGGCTTTCCAATTCCCAAGTTACCTCTTCCATGGAGTGGTGTTTCCATAGTACTTTCACCAATAGGATGCATTTAGTCCAAAGTACCTTCTCTTTCCTATCGAGGATCTGGACGAGTTCTTCAGTGTAGCTCATGTCCTCTTGTGTGTTCATCTCTTCATACTCTATGACATGAGAAGGGTGCAGGTGGTACTTCCTCAATATAGACATATGGAAGACGTCATGTATTCTGAACATCTGTGGGGGTAATGCTAACCTGTAGGCTACCTCTCCCACTCTCTCAAGAATCTCGAATGGTCCAATGTATCGAGTATTCAATTTCCCTTTCTTTCCAAATCTCATGACACCCTTACTCGGTGATATCTTCAAAAATACTGCATCACCAACATCAAACTTGAGTGGCCATCTGCGCACATCCGTGTAGCTTTTCTGTCTACTATATGCAACCCGTAATCTCTCACATATGAGTTTCACACTCTGTACAGCTTGTTCAACAAGCTCGGGAGCATTTATCTTTCTATCACCCACTTCTTCCAAGGCTACAGGGGATCTACACCTCCTACCATATAGAGCTTAAAAAGGTGCCATTCCAATACTCACATGATAGCTATTATTGTACGCAAACTCTACTAGGGGCAGGTAATCATTCCATGATCCCTTAAAATCCATCGTGCACACCCTTAACATATCCTCCAGGGTCTGAATAGTCCTCTCTGACTGACCATCTTTCTTAGGATGATAGGCGGTACTAAAAGTCAATTGAGATCCCATGGACTCCTTAAACTAGGTCTAAAATCTAGAAGTAAATCAGGAATCTCTGTCAGAAGTAATACTCACTGGAGCCCCTTGTAATCTAGCTATCTCGCTGACATATAACTTAGCTAAGGCATCCACAGTATCTGTGCTCTTGATGGCAAGGAAGTGGGTATGTTTTGGCAATCTATCCACAATGACCCAAATAGCGTCACAACCTCTTCGGGTCCTCAGTAAACCTATAATAAAGTCTAAGGTGACATGCTCCCATTTCCATGTTGGCATAGGTAAAGGCTGAAATAATCCTCCGAGCTTTTGATGCTCAACTTTCACTTGCTAGCACACTAAACATCTGGCCACATAATCTGCCACGTCTCGCTTCATACCACTCCACCAATACACATTTCTCAAATCTTGGTACATCTTAGTACTCCCTGTGTGCATGGTGTATTGCGAGCAGTGGGATTCTCTCAGTATCTGTTTCTTCAGGGTATCATCGTCCGGTACACAAATTCATCCTCTGAATCTCAATAATCCATCCTCACTAACTATGAGATCCGACTGCAAAGTCTGCTCAGCTTGGCTAACCATATTAATCAACCTCTGATCATCACACTGCCCAATTCTAATCCGATCCATGATCCTGGGCTCTATTCATAGGCTAGCCAAAAATCCTATCTCTACCTCTTTAACTCTGATCCGGAGTTCGGTGAACTGCTGCAATAGATCCCTTTCCCTAATCATCATAGCAGATACCATACTCTTCCTACTAAGGGCATCAGTAACCACATTCACCTTTCCTAGATGGTATAGAATCTCGCAGTCATAATCCTTAAGGAGTTCTATCCATCTCTTTTATCTCATATTTAACTCTTTTTGATCAAGCAGATTCCTCAAACTCTTGTGGTCAGTGAAGATCTGAAATCTTTCCCCACATAAGTAGTGCCACCAGATATTCAAGGCAAATACCACAGCAGCTAACTCCAAATCATGTGTGTGGTAATTTCGCTCATGATCTTTTAACTATCATGATCCATAGGCGACCACTCTTCCATGCTGCATGAGCACACACCCCAATCCTTGATGGGAAGCATCACTATACACTGAAAATCCTCCTGATCCCTTGGGGATAGTCAACATAGGTGCATTGTTAATCTCCTCTTTAGCTCTTGAAAATTAAGCTCACATTGATCAGTCCATATGAATGGAGTCTCCTTACGCATGAGCTTGGTCAAGGGATCGGCAATCCTGGAAAATCCTTCCACAAATCTTCTGTAATACCCTTCCAAACCAAGGAAACTTCGTACCTCTGTAACTGTCCTTGGTCTTTCCCAATTAAGCACAACCCCTACTTTAATTGGATTAACTGATACTCCTTCCTTTAAAACTATATGACCAAGGAAAGCTATCCGATCCAGCCAAAACTCACACATACTAAGCTTTCCATATAATTACTTATCTCGGAGTATCTGAAGTACTAACCACAAGTGCTGTGTGTGCTCTTTATAAGACCGAGAGTACGCCAAGATATCATCAATAGAGACTATCACAAACTTATCTAGATAGTTCCTAAACACTTCATTCATTAATCTCATAAAGGCTACAGGGGGGTTCGTAAATCCAAAGGGCATCACTAGAAATTCATAATGGCCATATCTTGTCTTGAAGGCCGTCTTCGGAATATCTTCCTCCTTAATCCTCAATTGGTGATAGCGCGATCTTAAATCAATCTTAGAGAAAATTGAGGCCCTTCTCAGCTAATCAAGCAAATCATCAATCCTCAAAAATGGATATTTATTTTTCACCATGGCTTTATTCAATAGTCGATAGTCTATGCATAATCTGAAACTACCATCCTTCTTCCTTACAAATAACACTGGTACTCCCCACGGTGAGACACTGGGTCTAATAAATCCCTGATCCAATAGCTCCTGTAGTTGTTTCTTCAATTCCTCTAGTTCCACTAATGCCATCCTATATGGAGGTCTAGAGATAGGCTGAGTATCCAGTACCAAATCAATGGTAAACTCCAGCTCTCTCTCTGGTGGTAAACCGGGCAACTCATCTAGGAAGACATCCGAAAATTCTCACACCACGAATATATCCTCAATCCTCGGATATTCCCTGTTATCATCTGAAATGAGTGCTTCATAACCTTCACATTAAAAGCAATTTTAATACTCTCAAATGGTAACTTCATAATTTTAAATTACTTATAAAATATTACGCACATTTATTCCCTTAATACTTCAAACATACACTGTAAGGTTCAGGTAGGGAGAAAGTTATAATCTTAGTGTAGCAGTCTAAACTCACTCGATTTGTTGCTAGCCAATCCATCCCTAAAATTACATCAAATCCATATATATTTAACATCATTAGATCTGTTAACATTACCCTATCTCCCACCTTTATTTCACATCCTCTACGTATCATATCCGTTCTATGAGAGTCACGCATATGGGTATTTACATGTAGGATATACTCTAGAGGTTCAAACTTCAAATTCAAATTACATGCAAAATGCTAAAAAATAAACGAATGCGTGGATCTCGGATCAATCAACACAAGAGCCTTATGATTACAGACAAAGATTGTACCTCTTATAGTTTCTGCAAAAGTGTCTGCTATTTCCTTATCCAGACCAAACACACGTCCCACTTTGACGTGCTTCTTTCCTTTCTCTACAGCAGTGGCCTGTCTCGGGGGATTCACTCTCTAAAGCTGTTGTTTGGTAGGCTCCGGAGCATGTGGTCTCTGAGGTTGAGGACAGTCTTTTACTATGTGACCCATGTATCCACACATGAAACATCCATGGATCAACCCAGTATAACTTCCCTCATGCGGTCTGCCACAGTCTCTATAAACCCTTATCTCAAGCCTGACATCTCGAGGGGTCTCCCTAATGATGGGATAAGCTCTGGGTCTCTCAAATCTGCCCTTTTGTACCTCAATCCTTCCTCTTCTGAAGAAACCTCTCCGTACATCTGTCTGGGAAATCGCTGGCCTCTTGCCCTTATCTCTAGGCACTGCTCTGAACTCATTCTGGGATTGTACCATTTCGATTCCCCTCTCAATCTCTTATGCTCGTCTCAAAGGATCTCTAAACTCAATAATACATAGCCCGATCAATTGATCTCTAATGATAAGCTTCAGTCCATAGACAAATCTCTCGATGCGGAGCTTTTCATCTTTAAAGGTCTCTGGATCATATTTCAACAGAGTGGTAAATCAACTCTCATAGTCATCCACCGACATATCGCCTTGTACCAGACTCGAAACCTCAGCCTGCATCCTTCTCTGGGCAGCTCGTGGTACATATTGGGCTCTAAAGACCTTCTGAAACTCTTCCCAGCTAATCACATCCTGCCGAGACATCAAAATACTTTGGGTAGTATCCCACCAATCTCGAGCTCTCTCTTTTAACATATAGGCACCCATACTGACCCTCTCAATATCAGTGCATCTCAAATAATCAAATATGACTCTCAACTCAGTCAGCCACTCCTCAGCATCTACGGGATTCTTTCTCCCCTTGAATACGGGTGGATTTATTTTCAAAAAGTCCCTCAGTTGGACCATATTTCTGTCATAGGGTTGAGTGGCGGGAGGTACTGGGTCCATCTGTACTGGGGGAGCGGGAGGTCCTTGTGGTGGTGTAGGAGTAGTACCTGAGGTATTAACTCCAAATGTTGCGCGAATAGCGCATCCATATGCTCAAAACCCTGTCGTACATCTGTCTCAATCTGGTTAACTCGAGAGTTAGGACTCTCCGGTTGTGGGGCAAGTGGCAGAGGTGGCTCTGCCTGCCTCCTCCAACAACCTCGTCGTCCACTCATTTTCAATCTCAATACATTTCCTGTGCGTAGACATCAAACTTGATTGAAATCTCAATCCTCAATTTTAGGTCATGACCAGACGGATAAGACACTTGGGATGTATTCTATTTCACTTAACCGACACTGACAATACTAAACACCCTAAGCTCTGATACCAAGAAAACTCTGTTACGCCCTGAAAGAGCAGAAAATAGGACAAATTTAAAACTTATTTTCATCAATACACAATATTGGGTGCATTCCTATGCATTGTCATACATCATCATACATACATTATACAACTTTCACCTCAGGATCTCATCATTTAATATATCATAGCGCATACAACCTTCAATACAAATTTAATTAATCCCTAATACATCACATACATCATTGCTCATCAAGTGTCTGTAAATACAATATTAGTCTGGGTACATGAAATTATAATTGTACCTCAAAATACAATATATATGGCCTGGAGCTCAAGTCCTCCACTAGCCACTACTCCGTACGTCAGAGTAAATTCTCTTCACTTGAAGAAATCTGGGGGGAATAGAAAAATAGGGTGAGCTTCTAAATCACTCAGTAATGGGGTAAGGGACTCATTGATAAAATAATGATTTGCACAGCACAATCATTTTATTTGTGGGTGAAAACCCAATAAACTCAGTAGAAAATTGTAGCATGACTAATTAAAACATCATCTCAACTCATTTCTTGAAGCTCATATAGAACCATGAGAGTAATTAGTTTAATATAAAAACCACAATTACAAGCATATGTAAATCGGGATGCGATAATGGCTTTTCTCATAAAACGTGATAAAAATCACTTCAAGAGTAATGCACGTGGTGCAGCCACAAAACACAATCTCATGTGTAAAACGAGACAGGAAAATAAAATTCAGATAAAATACTCATCATGGCATATCAATATAATTCTCCTCTGGGTGCGCATCCCAGGCATCCTCAAAAGAGGGAACGTCGACAATATGGTCGTGTACATGGTATATTGGACTTACGCGTTACCAGAACAAGGCTCGACCTTACATGCTACCAGAGCAAGGCCTCTCCTCATGCACACTATCGGTCTTACATGCTACCAAAGAAAGGCCCGGTCTTACATGCTAGCAAAGCAAGGCCTCCCAGCGCTACCAAAGCGGGAGAAAGATATCGAACTTACATGCTACCAGAGCAAGGCCGCCCAGTGCTACCAGAGCGGGGGTCATCTCACGTTACCAGAACGGAGGAATATCAGACTTATATGCTACCAGAGCAAGGCCCGATCTGTATTCAACATGACACACCGAAGTCTCAGTAATAGCCATTATTATATATAAAACCGTTTTGCCTTCACGTAGAACTCATAATGGTTTTCTCTCATAAAATTCATCTAAAAACAATTGTGTACTCAACACAAAACATGTTAAAATCGAGCTCAAACCGACAAAACCACGTACACATTTCTCAAACCTGAGTACGCCTTAACGTAGAACCTAAATCACATTTTTACTTTTTAAACTCAAAACGGTTGTAAAACAACTTCACAGTTAGTTTACAACTCATAAAAATTGGGCCCCAACCGACAATAAAACCGTGTGCAGTAACTCATTCACAACCCATAAAACATGCTTGTTTTCTCAACTCACATTTGATGCTACAATATCATCACAAATCACATACACAATCGAGTTTAAGTTTTCCCTTAGCTCATTGCACCTCGTATAGTGCAATCGTTTCCCCCTAACGACGGACTAGCCTCATATTCCTCTTCGAAACTCTCGGGCTATCCCAACGATGTAAAAACATCGTAAATACGTTATCACATTATCTCAAATCTCAATATTGAGGATAATTGCTCACACTCTCATTTAACATCTCGAAATCCTCATTAACCAATTTCTCATAATTTCTCATAATTTCTCAATATTCCTATCAACCCTAATCATTTTTAGCCCATTTATCACAACATCTACAGCCACAATCGCAGACATTTGCTTCAAAATCAAAGATCAAAACTTATAAATTCACTCAAAACTTGTGGAGTGCTCAACTCACGCCTCAGCTCAAATCATCCTTCGATTTCCAAGTATGTTGATCTCCTTTTGATGAGGAACAACTTTCCTTCTTGCCACAACCTCTGATTTTGAACTAAAATTGGTGTTTTGGAAGAGAGAGAAAGCTAGGGTTCGACCAAAAATGGGGGCTTTCAGTTTTTTTTGGAGTGAGAAAGGATGAAATGTAGGAAAAAGGCAGGGGTCCTTATATAGGCGGAGGGCAGGAGATCGATCTGCTCCTGTAGGAGATCGATCTGCATATGAATTTTGAGAGTGTTTTGGGCACTTTTTATGCCTACCAGATCGATCTATCGAGGGGTAAGATCGATCTCATAATCTTGAGGAGATCGATTTGCGTTTTACAGAAACATTTTTAGATCGATCTGCTTACTTATGGGATCGATTTTCCTATCAGTTCTTGTACATTTCCTACATCCTGGAGCCATGAGATCAATCTGGCCTGTACAGATTGCACTGCTGCTGCATCAATTTACAGAAAACTCAATGTAAAACTTTTCATAATCTACCCCATAGTCCATATTTTTGAATCCATACACATTCAAGACTTAAAAACCTCATCTTCTTATACTTCATCATATTTAAAACTTACGTGTACATCAATATATCATAATTACATACATCAAATTATAATTCTCATAATTGGGGGTACATAAAGTTCATAGTTCTCACAGTTCACGATAGGGAAAGTTAACAAATAAAGCGAAAAATTTATAGTGATTTTAGGATATAAGGGGGTCGTGACAAATTTTGACCCATAGTGTAAATTATTACTGAAAAAGTGTGATGCACGTGTAAATGTGTCTAATGAGCGTCACTTTATTACTTATGCGGGCTTAAGGAAAAATCTATTAAATTGTATTATGGGTGTGCTATTATACCATGTGTTATGATTTATCAATGTTTTAAACGAAACCAAGTGTGGCATGTGGCGTCTTTCAACTTAGCCTTGAAGTGCATGCCTACTAAGTGATAAAGGTAAGTGACCTTTACTCGATACAGTTATGTATTATATAGATAAATGAATTCATGCCTATCTTAAGTAGCTATAGCATGTTAAGCAACCAAATTGTATAAGCTACAAGTTAAGTTCATAAGTAATGAAATTAAGTATGAAAGCAGATAGAACTGGTTAGAAACTAGTGATCTGGAATGCGAATGAGCATCATATAGGGTATGTAGACTGTTAAATGATCCAAATTAGCATCATAATGTTTAAGTTAAATATGGAATTTTAAATGAATAAGAAATAAGAACGATAAGTAATCGTGAATAAATCAACAGCCCTTGATATTATAAACTGTTTTTGCCTTATAGGCTAGGTAATAACCAAGTTGTGAAATCCAAAATTTTTGTTTTATTGTTTATTTTGAAACTAGAAAGCAATTAAGAGACTCGAAAGAATATTATGTAGGGTCGGAACAACTAAAGCACCCGGATTAGTGGCACGAAGCTTGGGGCACGAAACTCGAGGTAAGATTTTGAATTAAAGTATTTCTCAAGAGATTACATTTATAAGTATGCTTTGGTGATTAGAAGGTAAAACTAAAGCATCGAAAGTGAAAAAGCTAGTAAAAATTTGAATTAGCACTAAACCGAGAAATTAGGCCTAGTAATTGAAATAATTACGGAATAAATTCCACAAATCTGTAAAAAATTATTCTGAGGCCATAAGAAATTAATATAAGGTATATTTGACTTGGAGAATTAAAGATTACTGGAAATCTTGATGTTTTGGTGGTTTAATTAATTTTTGAAGTAAACCGAAAACCTTAAGAAAATTTTTATTGGTAATGACTAAATCAGGTAAAATAGGCCCAAACGGGAAATGTTTCTTAAACAAGTGGGCAATTTTTTATGAAACATACTATAGACTTAGTATAACATATGAGAAGTGGAAATTTGGAAGAAAATGGGCTAGAAATAATTTCTAGGAGTTTTTTAAAAACAGGGATGCTGGCTGGCCAAGCCCAGCATACTGCAGGCCCAACAAGGAAGCCCAATTTGAAGGGGTTCTAGAAGGCCTTTGAACCTGATCTTTTTTCTCTTGAAGGATACTTAAATCCCTTTCAAGAAAGCCAAAAACCATCTAGAACCGACTTAAAACCAAAGAGAATCATCCCCTTCTAGTTACCGCAGGCGTTCTCATTTACTTCTGCTTGTGGAATTGTTTTAGCCACCTTCCAGCCACTTTTAGAAGTCATCCAAGCAGAATGAAATCTTCCTCCTTAAATTCTCTAACACATATAAAAAAATCATCCATAAATAACTTGATTTGGTGGGTGAAAAGCTAGAGAGAAGAACAGTGGCCGAATTTACCCTATATCAGAGGTAAGAGAAACTTTGGATTTTTTATTTCTTGGCTGGTTTTTAAGCTTGTTTAGGATGATTCTAAGTGTTATACATGAATATCTAATGCTAAGAAACATTTTTGGAGAAGGAAAGAGTGGTCAAAGTTGGTCAACAAGGTGAGAAAGTTGGTGGAAGATGATTGTGATATATGTTGTTGTTTAATGATTTTAGAAGATTTTTACTAAAGTAGAAATTGAAGAAATAATTTCTAGAGTATGCGTAGAATTCGGCCAGCCCTTGGTTATTATGGAGAAGATGAAATTCGATTGTGTTAGGTGTTGTTGAATGTTAGTTTAATATCGAAAAGTTTGGTTTATAGCTCGGTTTACTGAAATATTGTAAAAGTGTGGAAATTGGCAAATTGATAAGTTGTAATGTGTTGGCTAGGGACTTGAATAAGTGTTTAAGCCATTAAGTTGATAAGTTTGAAGTTAAAAGAAAAGAAATTGTTGAAATAGCTTAAATCGACACATTTATCGGTAAAACTGAGTAAATAACAAAGTTGGCAAAAATAGCCAAGTTTAATGAAGTCTATGTAAGTTGGTGTATATTTAAACATTTTTATGGTTTTGAAATATCTTGGGCAACGCGAGGTATTGGGACATAAATCGAGGCAAGCCCGATACCCTACGATTCTGTGCTGCCCTAAGATTCGATACGTAAAAGATGTAATTTAAAATCGTAATGGTATCCCATTACCTTGCTTCTAAAATATATAAATGTTTGAAGTATTGTTGAGATTATGAAATGTGTCCAATTTTTTGAAAAATACTATTTACGTATAAAACAAAACCGAGTGTACTTCCTTTGCATTTGTAAAATGTTTTGAAAAAGTATGTTTTGATGTGAAAATGTATTTTATGAATATGCTTCAAAATGATAAGTTGACATAAACTTGATTTTATTAGTATGTGGGTTAACAAGTCCAAAAAGGAATTTGTAAGCTTCGATTTAAGATAAAAGGCATCCAGTAGTCTATGTATTTGTCATGTATGACTCGTGTGGAGCTTGGTCTTTCGTGGTGCATTCCTTACACCACATCGTGCATGTCTGGTCCTTTTGTGGTGCATGTTTAACCATGTCGTTCATATTATGCCCACTTGGTGCCTGACAAGAAACGTGAGAATTTAGGCAAAACTTTTAACTTCATCTTTTATTCAAGTTGTATTCCTATTCAGTGACAAATTACTTAACCTTTCATTTTAATGAAAATTTACCAGCATAACAGCCCCGTCCACCATCTCCCCCACAGCCAAAGAACCCTAATACTAGAATAATTAGGCTCGAGCAGAGTAAACAGAGTATCGGAGAGGGGCTTAATACACTCATTGCCATGTTTGCTTAGCAATTCGATGTAAACACCTCAGATACCGGTGCTACAATGCCTGCACCCACTCCTCCACCTCCTCTACCCCAAATTCCTCCGGTACCCCCAGCTCCTCAGCCTCCAATCCCACAACATAGATAGGACAAAGCTACTCAGAGATTATGAGACTTTCTCAAGATGAATCCCCAGAGTTTACTGGGTTAATGATCCAATTAAGGCTGAAGAATTATTGGTGGATATTGCAATGACATTTCAGTATTTGGGGTGTACAAATGCTGAGAGAATAACTATAACCAGTTACATGTTGAGTGGCCAAGCTAAGTTTTGGTGAAGATCTACTCAAACAGTTTTTACAGATAGTCAGCCAAATATATAATAGGATGCCTTTTTGACTATGTTTAGGACCCATACAATCTGCGTACTGCCCAGAAAAAAGATGCAAATCAATTTTCTAAATTCGATTTAGGGTAGTATGACAACGAATGAGTATGAGAATCAGTTCACTACCTTAATAAGATATTACCCCGAGATAGTCAAGGATCCAAAGCGTCGTACCGAGAGGTATTTAGCTGGATTAAGATCGAGGATCTATGATAGATTATTGGGGCTCTAGGTTACAGAGTTTAAAGATGCCCTTGGATAAGCTTAGGAGATAGAGAGGGGTCTCGATGTTATTCAAGCACAATATAGGTCTAATGGCAAGGGCAAAGATAAAGGCAAGAGATCTGAGGCATCTGGACCACAGCTAAGGCGGGGCCAGCCCAAGAGACAACAGATAGATGAGTCCCGAACGAGGGCTGGTAAGCCCAAGACCCTTACTAATAGTGTAAATACCACCAGAGGTTTCAAGTTTGAATTACAATGGTACAATAATTATTGTAAGCCGCATTGTGGGCCTTTCCATTGGGTAACGGGTGGTTGTTTCAAATGTGGAGATAAGGGCCACCAAATTAAGGATTGCCTTCAGATGAGACCCTTCGAGCCTCAAGAACAGCCCAAACAACCCAAGAGATAGGCTCCTCAGAGACAGGTCTAACAGAGACGGGCCACAGCCACAGAGAAAGGCGAGAAGCCTGTTACTCAGGGACGTGTGTTTACCTTGGATAGGTACATTGCTGAAACCTCCTCTAAAATCATTAGAGGTATGCTACTTGTTTGTAATCACAAGACACGTGTTTTGTTTGACCTAGTTCCACACACTCCTTGATTTCCCCATAGTGTGTACATAATTTGCATCTAGAACCTGAGCCTCTAGATCACATGCTACACATAAGCACACCCATGCATGAATCATAGATGATTGATATGGTGTGTAAGATTTGTGAAATCAAGGTAAGAGATAGGATAATGTTAGCAGATCTAGTTTTGCTAAATATGTATGACTTTGATGTAATCTTGGGCATGGATTGGTAGCTACCAATCATTTGAGTCTAGACTGCTATACTAAAATCACATCCTTCTCATTACCTGATAAATTTAATGTATATTTTGTTAATAAGAAATGAAGTGCATGGTATTATGTTTTGTGAAGCTATATGGTATTTATATTTTTAAAATTTCTGATGACTTTGATTTTTTTTAAGGTTATATTGCTTTTTTCTCTGATAATAATCGAGAACCACTGGGTATACAAGATGTTCCAATAGTTTGTGATTTTCCCAATGTTTTTCTGGATGAATTACTAGTGTTATCGTCTGAAAGAGAAATTGAGTTTAATATTGATTTGATGTCAGACACTTAGCTTATTTCTAAACTGCCTTATCGAATGGGACTAGTTGAATTGAAAGAACTGAAGAAACAATTGTAAGAGTTGCTTGATAAGAGGTTTATTATATTGATTGTATCTTCGTGGGGTGCTTTGGTACTATTTGTTAGAAAGAAAAATGAGAGTCTTCTTTTTCTGTGTCAGTTATCGGCTTTTAAATAAGGTACAGTGAAGAATAAGTATCCCTTGCCAAGGATAAATGATTTATTTGATCAGTTGAGAGGGGATTCGATGTTTCCTAAGATAGATTTAAGATCGAGTTATCACCAGTTAAGGATTAAAGAGGTGGATGTATCGAAGATAAACTTTAGGACCATATATGGTCATTTTGAGTTTTTGGTGATGCCCTATCGCCTAACTAATACCCCTATTGCTTTCATGAATTTAATGAATGATGTCTTTTGGGAGTATTTAGATAGATTTCTTATTATATTTATTGATGATATTCTAATATATTCTAAGTCCCGGGCAGAGCACGAGCAGCATTTGAGGATTGTGCTCCGGATTCTTCGTAAGAAGAAATTATATGGAAAGTTTAGTATGTGTGAATTCTAGTTTGATCATATTTCCTTTCTTGGGCATATTGTATCTAAGGACAGGGTGTCTGTTGATTCGTCCAAGGTTGACCCAATTCTGAAGTGGGAGAGACCGATGATAGTGACAGAGGTTCGGAGTTTCCTGGGATTGGAAGGGTATTATAGGAGATTTGTTAAGGGGTTATCTCGGATTGCAGCTCCATTTACTAGATTGACATGTAAGGATATTCCATTTGAGTGGTTTGATCAGTGTGAACAGAGTTTCCAAGAACTCAAGCATCGGTTAACTACCGCACTAGTCTTAACCATCCCGAGTGGATTGAGAGGGTTTCCAGTGTATAGTGATGCCTCCCACCAAGGTTTTGGTTGTGTGCTGATGCAAAATGGCAGAGTGGTCGCTTATGGCTCCCGCCAGCTTAAGGAGCATGAGTGGAACTACCCCACTCATGACTTGGAATTAGCTGCAGTGGTTTTTGCTCTGAAGATATGGCGACATTATTTATATGGTGAGAAGCTTCAGATTTTCACTGACCACAAAAGCCTTAGGTATATTTTTTATTAGAAGTAGTTTAATATGAGACAGAGGAGATGGATAGAACTTTTAAAGGATTATGACTGCTAAATCTTGTACCATCTAGGCAAGGTGAATGTGGTTGCGGATGCCTTGAGTAGAAAAGGTATGGTGTCTTATATGATTATCAGAGAGTGAATTTGTTGGGACATTTCACCGAGCTCAGTATTAGTGTTGGCAGAGTTGACGATGGGTTTATGGCTAGCCTATAGATTGAGCCTATTAGTTTAGATTAGATCAGGTCAGGAAAGAGAAATGACCAGAAGTTATTGGATATGGTTAGCTAGGCTGAATAGAGATTGTAGTCAAACTTCTCGGTTAGTGATGATGTATTGGTAAGGTTTCAAGGTCGTATTTGTGTGTCGAATGATGACACCCTGAAACAAAGGAGTTTGAGAGTCTCACTGTTCTTAATTCACCATGCACCCAAGAAGTACTAAGATGTACCATGATTTACATAAGGTGTATTGGTGGCTTGGAATGAAGAGAGACATGATAGAATTTGTGGCTAGATGTTTAATCTACCAGCATATTAAGGTTGAGCATCAAAAGCCAGTAAGGCCTCTTAAGTCACTATCGGTGCCTACTTGGAAATAATAGTACATCACTATGGATTTCATTATGGGATTACCAAGGACCCAAAAGGGTCATGACACAGTCTGGGCGATAGTGGAGAGACTGATTAAGAGTGCCCACTCCTTGCCATCAAGAGCATAGATTTACTTAATGCCTTGACAAACTTGTATGTTGGAGAGATTGCACGGTTGCATGGGGCTCCTGTAAGTATTACTTTTGATAGAGACCCTCAATTTACTTCTCGATTTTGTGGTCATTTTCAAGAAGCTATGGGGTCTCAGTTACATTTGAGCACAGCCTACCATCCTCAGACAGACGGTTTGTCCGAGCGGACTATTCAAACCCTAGAGGACATGTTGAGGGCATGTGCATTAGATTTCAAAGGCTCATGGGATGATCATTTGTCCCTCGCAGAGTTTGCCTAAATAATAACTATCATACCAGTATTGGAATGGCACTATACGAGGCCCTGTACGGCAAAAGATGTAGATTCCTATAGCTTGGGAAGAATTGGGTGACAAGAAAATATTTGCTCCTGATCTTGTTGAGCAAGCAGCTAAAGGTGTTCAATTTATTTGTGATTGATTGACGACAACACTGAGCAAACAGAAAAGTTACTCCGATATGCATAGACGGTCTCTAGAATTTCAAGTTGAAGAGTCTGTATTTGTAAAGGTATCTCTGATGAAGGGTGCCATGCTCTTCGGAAAAGAAAGGGAAGCTGAGTCCTCGCTTCATTCGTCCAGTTGAGTTAGTAGAGAGAGTGAGGGATGTTGCCTACTGACTCGCCTTACCTCCACAGTTGTTTGGGGTACATAATGTCTTCCATGTCTCTATGTTGAGGAAATAACATCCGGACCCCTCACATGTCATTGATTATGGTTCGATGGACATTCAAGGAGATATGAGTTATGTTGAGCAACAAGTCTGGATTCTTGACAAAAAAGAGAAAGTACTTCGATCCAAGCCAATCCCATTAGTAAAGGTTCTCTGGCAACACCACTCGACAGAAGAAGCTACATGGGAGCTAGTGTAAACATCATAAATTTTTATGTACTTGGTTTTAACAATGAATAACAATTAAGCCATTGGGATTAAAAATGTGTTCCCTTAGTCAATGATTTAAATTAAATTATATTTTTCCATTATGAGACTAGGAAAAAATAATTTAAATAAAATATATTAGGTCTAAGAATAAATACCTATAGGGAAATAGAAATAAATTATATATATAAGCTAGGAATATTCCTCTATGATATATAAGTACAAATATTATACTAAATTCATTTTGTATACTATAAGGAAAATTTATTAAGTACATAGATATATAAATATATATATATATGTGTGTAATATTTATTTATTCTTAAAATTAGGTATATATATGTATATATATACATGTATATACATGTATATATAAATATATATATGTACAGGAGCCCGTGGATTAGCTTCCATAATGAAGCAATCCCGAGAGCTTCCATCAATGGTATATGAATATAGGGATAAATATATGTGTATATAGAATACATTGACGAGAATGGTATGAAAAGATAACAAAGAATGGTGATGATTTTATTCAGCAGGAGACGTGAATGGAAGAAGCCATGGATTCGCTTCCAAAATGAAACCAATCCCAAGGTAGTAAGTTTGCTGCTGCTAGCAGCAACTAAAGAGAAGAAAATAATTATAATGATAATGGTTAGAAACTGGAGAGGAATGTCAGAATGAGAAGGAATGAAGAGAGAAAGGCAGAAGACCGACGAACAAAGTAAGAGACCGAAGGATTGGTAGATGTCTTCCATACCTATACTGTTTTGGTAGAAACATAAATACATAGAAATGATGATGATGGTTTTGTAGGAAGAAGGAAACGTGAAGCATAGTTCAGCATACCTAGATAGTGGGGTGGCAGAAAACTTGCTGCCTAAAATGTGAAAACATTAAATTGGGTTGTGTACTTTAGTAGGGAAATATAGAGATAGAGAGACAACAATTAGTGGAAAGGAAATATTAAAGAAATTTATAAACAATATACGTGTGCTAGACTTGATGGCTACTGTAAGAGAATGAAGAAAAATGTTGAACGGTGAAATGAAAGAAATGAAGGAAGACATGTTGGTGGTAGTAAAAACTGAGAAGATTGGACTGAAGCTGGCAGACATTAGCAGAGAAAAGAAACTAGAAAGAAAAAGAGCATGGTGACTGCTTGGCGACCTGTAACGTTCGGTGAGAAAGATATGATATGGGAGAAGTTGATGGCTAACCGAGAATGATAGCTTGAAGGTGAAAAAAAAGGAGAGCAACAAACGTGAGGGTCTGGAATGGAACAGAAATGAGAGCAGCGAAAGCTGCGATAGTTGATAGAAACAGAGGAGAATAAATCGATGGAGAAATAGAGGACAGGAGGAAGAGAGACAAGAAAGTGTAGGAGGCCATTGCTACTACAGTTTGTTTCCTAAAGTTGCAAGAGAAACAAATGAGAAAACGTAACCCGCTTGGCTACTGTTGTAAACTATAACAGAGAATGAGGGAGAAAGATAGAAGACGTAAGCTATTGGCAGGTAAGGTGTGATGTGCACCAATTTTAGAAGCAAGTAGACGAGGATAGAATAGACAATATAAGAAGGCTGGAAAAGAGAAAAAAAAGTAGGAGAGGAAGTAGTACAAGATAGTAGAAAATGAACAAAAAGAATGGCAATTTTTAGTTTGCTATAGTTGAGAAAGGGAACTCCAAGTTAATGAAAAATAATCGAGAAAGGGTGACCGACGATAGAGTTGAAACAGAGGCACCAAATGTTGTTTAAAGGAAGTGTCTCTCGACAAGCTTGGGAAATAGTGGTCTTCTCTGAGGTCTTGACGGTATTGAACAAGGAAAGAAACGAGGCGGAGTTAAGCTGAAGCAGTCGCCAAAGAGAAGTAAAATTGAGTCCATCGTTCCCTGGTACAAAACTGAGCAACCTTCAACATGGAAATATAGGGCAGAAAAAAAATGTAGCAAGGCTTTTTGTTGCTAAACGATGAAAAAAGGAAGAAGAAGACCACGGTGGAAGC
Source organism: Firmiana major (assembly GCA_033439115.1). NCBI lineage: Eukaryota > Viridiplantae > Streptophyta > Magnoliopsida > Malvales > Malvaceae > Firmiana > Firmiana major. Next base: position 45,370,908 of record CM065896.1, on the reverse strand, counting down.
AAGGTTGGCGTAACCAGCTCCAGCGAACGTATACTGCCTGGCCTAGAAGCGGCTGCTGAATGAGGGGATCTATTGATTTGTTTACCAATTTTCTCGATTAGAAAAGTGGAACTGACCGTGAGTTCGTGTGAGAGTTAAACCTCACAAAATTTGGTGAAGATAGGGGAAACAACACAAGGAAATGGAAATAATACCATTAAACTAAGAAGTGTGCTTGTGGCATTTAAGAACCCAATCTTGATAATATTACCCCGGAGAAAGCGAACTCACAGCAACGAACTGACTGACTCACATACTGAGGCATAGAGGAACTACTGTCAGCCACCGGGGTAAGGAAAATTTTATGAGCTATTAAAGATAATTACACGTATTTTGTTACTGTTGAATTGAAGATAAAAATACTAGGCCGATAATAGAGCTATGAAAATTATAGATGTTTAGCCTTAGTTAAACGGCCTAACCTTACCGTTATAAATTTAATTTATTTACATAGATACCGTTACAGCTTAAATTATTGTTTTAAATAAAAAATATCCCTAATTTTAATTACCATAAATTGCATACCGAGATTTTAACAGAAAAAGGATGAATCAGCTCCTTTTTAAATTGTTTTATATACTGAACTGAGTTTAGAACCTTTTAAAAGAAAGTGAGTCGCTTATAAATTGGCATTGAATAAAATGAGCTTAAGGCGCGAACAGATTGTGTGTCACACGACCTGACTCGCACTGGCTTTTGAGGCAAAGGCAACAATTAATCATGTTACATTGTTATTGTTACTGTCTACTGAATTGCTATTGTTATTGTGGTCCACAGAGTACGATGTACAATGCAACATGTATGTGAGTACGCTGTATCGTGCATTCTGTCTTTAGACATATTGTATTGTGAGCCGTCAGGGTAGCTGACCACTCCCACGAGCACATCTTATGAATGATGTTTGGAGTCACCGACATTGGCCATTTGTCATACTGATTATTGTTATAGCATGTTCTGTCTTGTCTTGTCTATTCGATTTACTGAACAGACTGAATGAACTGGATTATTGCAAGTAATTTTATTTTTTTTTTCTTACTGAGTAAAACTTTAGAATTTATTTTAGCATAATGTTTACATTACTGAATCTGAAATTGTTATTGTTTTTGATACAAATATTTTCTACGGGCTAAAAACATGATATATTTTCAGAATAAGCTTCTTATGCAAATATATAGATAGTGTATTTATCTACTTGCTGCATATTCTTCATACTGAGCACATTGAGCTCATCCCCTTACTTCCCCCCACAGAGCCTCATTAGTAGTTGGGACTGCTTTTGTGAGTAGAATTCTTTTGTACAGCCATATTTTCGCGGAGCATTCTTCTACGTCAAAGGTATACCTAGATTAAGTATTCATTTGTATCTAAAATTTTTGTAAGTGCGATAATGTTTATGAAAATGTATCTGGGGTATGTGGACGTGATTATTTGTAAAAGAACAATTATACTGATTAAATTGGAAAGCACTTCCTTTAGTTTTGTTTTAATTGTTACTAAGAAATGTATTTTAAACATACAGATTCACTATTTTAATCTACTATCGACTCATAACCCAACCATATTGCATCGTGATAAGGGTCGTTACAGCTAAAGAGCCACATGAGAGAGAAGTACCCTTGTTTGGTTGACAGATTAACCTGAATTTGAAGCACCAAATTCCAAAAAGGTGGGGAGATTGTGAAACCCAAAATTTTTGTTTTATTGTTTATTTGGAAACTAGAAAGCAATTAAGAGATTCAAAATAATGTTATGCAGGGCTGGAATAACTGAAGCACTCAGATTAGTGGCATGAAGTTCGGGGCATGAAACCCAAGGTAAGATTTTGAATTAAGATATTTCTCAAGAGATTACAGTTATAAGTACGCTTTGGTTATTAGAAGGTCAAACTATAGCATCGAAAGTGAAAAAGCTAGTAAAAACTCGAATTAGCACAAAATCGAGAAATTGGGCCTAGTAATTAAAATAATTACGGAATAAATTCCATAAATCCATAAAAATTATTCCAAGTCCATAGAAAATTAATATAAGGTATATTTGACTTGGAGAATTAAATTTTAGTGGAAATCTTGAGGTTTCAGTGGTTTAATCAATTTTTGAAATAAACCAAAAACCTTAAGGAATTTTATCCGTAATGACTAAATCAGGTAAAATGGGCCCAAACGGGAAATTATTCTTAAACAAGTGGGCCCAACCTTTTTATGAAACATAATAGGGACTTAGTATAACACATGAGAGGTGGAAAATTTGATGACAATTGGCTGAAAATAATTTCTAGGATTTTTCTGAAAACAGGGCTGCTGGCTGCCTAGGCCAAGCACATTGCAGGCCTAACAAGAAAATCCATTTTGAAGAGGTTCCAGAAGGCCTTTGAACCTGATTTTTTTTCGATGAAGTATACTTAAAGACCTTTCTGGAAAGCCAAAACCATCCAGAACCAACGTAAAACCAAAGAGAACCATCCCCTTCAAGTTGTCGTAGGCATTCTCCTCTACTTCTGCTTGTGGAATTTTTCGGCCACCTTCCAGACATTTTTAGAAATTGACCAAGAAGAACAGAATCTTACTCCTTAAGTCCTATAAAACATATAATAAATTTTGCCACAAATAAGTTGATTTGGTAGGTGAAAAGCTAGAGAGAAGAATAATGGCTGAATCTGCCCTGTTTTAGAGGTAAGAGAAACTTTGGATTTTTCATTTCTTGGCTGGTTTTTAAGCTTGTTTAGGATGATTCTAAGTTGTATACTTGTATATCTACAGTTGAGAAACATTTTTGGAGAAGGAAAAAGTGGTCAATGTTGGTCAACAAGGTGAGAAAGTTGATGGAAGATGATGATTGTGATATATGCTGTTGTTTAATGATTTTAGAAGATTTTTACTAAAGTAGAAATTGAAGAAATAATTTCTAGAGTATGTGTAGAATTCAACCAGCCCTTGCTTATTATGGAGAAGATGAAATTCGATTGTGTTAGGTGTTGTGGAATTTTAGTTTAATACGAAAAGTTTGGTTTATAGCTCGGTTTAGTGAAAAACTGTAAAAGTGTGGAAATTAACAAATTGATAAGTTGTAATGTGTTGGCTAGGGACTTGAATAAGTGTTTAAGCCATTACTTTGATAAGTTTGAAGTTAAAAGAAAAGAAATTGTCGAAATAGCTTAAACTAGCACGTTTAACGGTAAAACCGAGTAAATAACAAAGTTGGCAAAAATAGCCAAGTTTAATGAAGTCTATGTAAGTTGGTGTATATTTAGGTATATTAAGATGAATTTAAACATTTTTTATGCTTTTGAAATTATCTTGGGCAATGTGAGGTACTGACACATAAATCGAGGTAAGCTCGATACCCGACGATTCTGTGCTGCCTCGATATTCGATAAGTAAGAGTTGTTATTTAAAACTGTAATGGTATCCTGCTACCTTGCTTTTAAAATATATAAATGCTTGAAGTATTATTGAGATTATGAAATGTGTTCGATTTCTAAAAAATACTATTTACGTATAAAACGAAACCGAATGTGCTTCCTTTGCTTTTGTAAAATGTTTTGGAAAAGTAAGTTTTGATGTAAAAATGTATTTTATGAATACGCTTCAGAACGATGAAAATTTGACATAAACTTGATTTTATTAGTATGTGGGTTAATAAGCCCAGAAAGGAATTTGTAAGATTTGATTTGAGACAAAAGGCATCCAGTAGTCTATGATATTTGTCATGCATGGCCCGTGTAGAGCTTGGTCTTTCATGGTGCATGCCTTACGCCACATCGTGCATGTCTGGTCCTTTATGGTGCATGTTTAACCACATCGTGCATATTATGCCAATTCGGTGCCTGATTTTCACCACTTCATGCATTGTTCATTTTGGTACTTAGTGGCGCAGTACGACCCTGATCTAATCTATAATCCCCTTACCATGGCCATTGATACTCTATTTGTTCGTTTACTTCCCTCTTCGGAGGTTGAGTTCGTATGATCATGACCTATGCTAGCTATATGGATTTTGCCTAGTCTCCATGATTTTCTGTATGATTTCAAAAGTGATATCATAAGTTTTGTGATGCATGATATATGTTTGTTCTGTCAAAATTTTGTACAAAAGGATTCGAAAGTGGTCTAAGTATAAATTACATTTTAAAAACATTTCATTTTTCGTATGTTTAATACCAGACAGTTTTTAAATGCATTTCTTTCTGGGATTTTCAAAAAACTCACCCCTTCTCTACTCTTACAGATTATTTGCAGTGATCTTTCTTCACTCGCAGTGTAATTGACGTAGGCTGGTGGATACAAAACTCTCCCTAGGCTACCTTCGGTACACGTTAATGTCACGACCCTCAACTTACCAATTATCAGTGTAAATTTTTCACTTTTCTTGCATTATTTATTTTTCGTCTTTACCTCACCTCGATCGTGATCAGCTACCCTCTCAACAGTTGGGCTGTGTGTCAATGTCTACCTCACCCAACCGTTATAATTTCATTTGCATTAAAATTTAGAAGTAAACACTTGTATAAATGAATCAGAGTTGTTGTTTACATGTGTTTACATTACTTTACATCCCTATTAGTTACATACAAAATGTTACTGTGCTATAGAAAGTTTAGATACAAAATTTCATCAGTGTGTATACCTTACGCGATGGGATGCAGCGGATACCAAAAAGGAAAGCCTCTAGTCGCTCTCAGTCTATACTCAAATCTTTGTAGAGAGGGAAAAATAAGGGGGGTGAGCAAACAACACGTTTAGTATGAAAATCATGCGAACAGGTAGATACTGCACTATCTACGTGATCGTGATGCCATGCTCAAAACCATACAGTTTCTTATTCACATCTCAAAAGCATTAGTTCATGCTTGTGTTAATGGCACGTAAAGTAAATCATGCTATTTGTTAGTGCACAAATCAAATTCAAAGCATGACATAAATCATCATGCATATTTCATAAGTAAAGCATAGAAAACCATCATGCGTAAGAGCACTTTAAAGCCATTATCATACTTTCTCAAGCAAATCAAGCTATTTCATTTCAATGAAATCAATGCTTATTAGGACTCAGCCCCTCCCTCAGACTGTCCTGACTCACAATATGTTTTCAAAACATGGATTCATTCATAAATAAAAGACATGTGAGATAGGCAATATAATAAAGGAAATCTCATCTAGGACTACGGCCATATCCTGTGATCCCAAGCTACAATGATCAGGTGTGCGGGATATCACCACTATTTGCTTCCACAAGGGAGGTGGGTCACGTCCAGCCCCCCGGTCCATAGCAGATCTAAATATCATCCGAAGATGGCATATCGCAATCTCAACATGGTACAACGTACTCCATGCTACCTGCACGATACAACGTACTCCGTGGACCTATATCAACACATCATATCACGCCACATCTCAAAATGCACGTGCGAGCCTATTTAATCGATACGACACCCAGTCTACCCGAAGCTCCTAGCACAGCTATCAACATGTTAAATTCTAAAAAATGCACGTGTGAGCTATTTAATCGGTGCGACACCCAGTCTGCCCAAAACTCCTAACACGGCAACAAGTATGGTGGGCATCTAATGCGAGCTATGGTCCATCACCATGCCAAAACTAGTATAAAGTCTGTGTGAGCTCAACTCTAGCACAACATCTTAAAACTCCATGTGAAAACTAGTGCAAGCTACGCTATATCACTCATGCATATGAAAACACATCAAATCTCGTGCGAGTCATGCTCGAGCACGCTTTTATTCTCACGAAATCCATGTAGGTGGCTTAATTCTTTGTAAAACATGGTTATCAACCATCATTTCTTTTGCAAATCATTTCAAATGTTAGCCAACCTACCAATTACTTGCTAAAAAGCAATAAAACAAGGTGTTTCAAAGCATCATGCTTTTGTTTTCATGCACATTTCTTAGTATGACATGCACTCTAGCAATACATTTAAGCACCCAAATTGTGCATAGATATCTCTAATAGTCCACACAATTCTCTTACCTCGATTTACTCAGGGTGCGACTCTCTTGCTTTTAGCTTCTTGCTTTTTTGGCTCAACTTACTCCGGTGTATCCTCGGGAGCAGCAATTCATTCATCAAACGCTCGAATTAGTGTTGCTAACTCTCATTCAACTATGCATTTTACCCAATGCCTTAAACATTTATTTTTCCTTTTTTGGGTAAGTCTCACAATTCATTCCATAACACCATCTTAAATCCATACCCACAACACCATTATCATCTTAAGATGTCCTATTCATCATTTATTCCACTACATTTCACTTGCTCACACTAACCCATTTTTAGGTTATAATCATTCCATTGCATTCTAGATAGTTCCTACCATTAATATTCACACCCAACAACTCCAAAGTCAATAAATAGATAATGTACTTGGATCGATACATTAGAAACTCACCTAGATTGATTTTCCCCTTGCACCAAATGGAAATGCACCTTTGCTCCTTCAATCCCACAAATGGGGTAATGCCTCCAAGCTATGTTGTTCTTCTCCTTGATGTGAACAACTTTGTGTCTGATAGCCTTCCCCCAAATCTTCTTGAATATAGGTGGATTTAGAGAGGGAAAACTAGGTTTTTGGATTAAAAATGATAGAGTGAGAGTGTTTCTTGAAATTTGGAGATCTAACTGCTCCTATTTATAGATTTGGCTTATGAGATCGATCTTTCTTGGATGGAGATCGATCTAGTCCTCTTAAAATCCCTATTTTTCATGACATTTGTAGGTAGGAGATCGATCTGTCGAAGCCTTGAGATCGATCTGGTTAGGGAGGAGATCGATCTGCTCCAACCCGAGAGCTAAGGGAATCGATATGTTTTCCTTAAAAATCGATCCTCTCATTACAGAATGTTTAGCAGATCGATCTGGCTCTATTGGAGATCAATATGCACTGTTCTTATTGCTCGAATAAGGGCATTTTGGCTCTTATAGATCGATCTCTCATCCTATGAGATCGATCTGGCCTTCATATTTCCAGATTTTTCTATAGTTTTCTGCAGCAACTCATACTAAACATCATGCATTTTGCTGCCATAGTCATTTTCTCATCCGATTGCCTTTAAGGCTTGAAAATGACGTCCCTTCATACTTTATACACATTAAAACTTGTGTGTAGTCTTTGTATAACCAAAGGTATATAATATAAACTAAATGGAAGTGTACAACTCATGCAATCTTCATTCCATTTACAACACCACTTAAAATTCAATATATTTACATTCCATTCACGGAAATATCCTTCTTACATTCACTATAAACTTTGAAACTTACGTGTATTCATTTCACAATCCAATATACACGTATACAAGGTTATACATATATGGGGTCTCACATTCTCCCCCACTTAGAAAATTTGGTCCTCCAAATTAGAACCAATCATTCTGTGAACAACTCGGGATACCTCTCTCGCATCACGCTCTCCAATTCCCATGTGGCCTCTTCCACTGTGTGATGTTGCCAAAGGACTTTCACCGAGGGAATTATCTTTGTCCTCAACACTTTCTCTTTTCTATCCAATATCCAAACCGACTTCTCAATATATGTCATGCTTTCATTGATCTCCAAAGGCTCATACCTTATCACATGCGTCAGGTCCGGGTGGTATTTTCGTAACATGGATATGTGGAAGACGTTATGTACGCTTGCTAGCCCAGGTGGTAATGCTAGCCTATAGGCCTTATCTCCCACTTTATCAAGTATCTCAAAAGGCCCTATATATCGAGGGCTCAACTTCCCCTTTTTCTCGAACCTCATAATCCCCTTCGAGGGAGAAACCTTCAAAAACACTGACTCACCCACCATAAACTCTAGTGGTCTCCGTCTCCTGTCAGCATAACTCTTTTGTCTGCTTTGAGCTGTCCGTAACCTCTCACAAATCAACTGGACATCCTCAGAGGCTTGCCTAACTAAGTCAGGAGTAAAAATCTGTCTGTCACCAATCTCTTCCCATCCAATAAGGGAACGACATCTACGCCTATTCAATGCCTCATATGGTGCTATCCCGATACTCGCATGAAAACTATTATTATAGGCGAACTCTGCAAGTGGCAAATGGTCATCCCAGGAGGCTCCAAAATCCAACGTACACACTCTCAACATATTCTCTAGGGTTTGTATAGTCCTCTCTGACTGACCATCTGTCTGAGGATGAAACGCGGTGCTAAAACTCAACTGGGTCCCCATCGCTTCCTAAAAATGTTCCCAGAAATGGGAAGTGAAGCGGGTATCCTTATCAGAAACAATGCTCATTGGAATTCCATGTAGCCTCACTATCTCACGCACATACAAGTTTGCTAATTGGCTCAGAGTATCAATAGCTCTCATAGCTAGAAAATGGGTTGATTTCATCAATCGATCCACAATCACCCATATGGCATCATGACCTCTTCGGGTCTTGGGTAATCCCATCACAAAATCCATGGTGACGTGCTTCCACTTCCAAGTTGGTATCGATAGAGGCTACAATTAATCTTGTAGGCTTCTGATGCTCTACCTTCACCTACTGACAAAAGAGACACTTAGCGACATAGTTAGCAATGTCATTCTTCATCCCAGACTACCAATAAACTTTTCACAGGTTTTGATACATCTTGGTACTTCCTGAATGTATTATATACCTCGATGAGTGAGCCTCTGTCAAGATCAACTTCCTGATCTCTGGATCATTGGGAACACATATCCTACCTCTGAACCTTAACAAGCCATCCAAACTCAATTTAAAATCCGTCTCTGTACCCCTCTAATCTGCCCGACAATATCACTGCACTGCTGATCAACTCACTGAGCCTGTCGAATTCGATCTACCAGATTCGGTTCTAACTGCAGGCTAGCTATCATAAATACATTATCAGTGTGAGGTGGGGCCACATCCAAACTGAGGTTCGTGAACTGTTCTAATAGCTTGTGTTCCCTGATCATCATGAATGACACTAACACGAGATGCTTTCTACTCAATGCATCAGCCACCACGTTTGCTTTACTTGGGTGATACAGGATCTCACAATCATAATCCTTTAATAGCTCGAGCCATCTCATCTGTCTCATGTTCAACTCTTTCTGCGAGCACAGGTACTTAAGGCTCTTATGATCAGTGTAAACTTTAAATCTCTCACCACAGAGGTGGTAGCGCCATATTTTCAATGCAAACACTACGACCGCCAACTCTAAATTGTGGGTCGGGTAGTTCCTCTTATGATCCTTCAACTGTCTTGATCCATAGGCTACTATCTTCCCATCCTGCATTAATACATAGCCTAGTCCTTGGTGTCATGCATTCGTATACACCATGAAACCTCCTGAGCTAGAAGGAATGGTGAGTATCGAAGCTGTAGTCAAACGACATTTCAACTCCTCAAAACTTTCCTCACACTTGTCGTTCTACACGAATTCAACGTTCTTTCTCGTGAGACGTGTCAAAGGAGTAGCTAATCTCGAGAATCCCTCCACAAACCTTCAATAATATCCAGTTAAACCCATGAAACTTCTGATCTCTGTCACTGTCTGGGATGTCTGCCACTGTATCATTGCCTCAATCTTTGATGGATCCACTGACACTCCATCCTTCGATACTATATGACCCAAAAAAGAGATATGTTCCAACCAAAAATCGTACTTACTGAGTTTAGCGTACAACTTCTTCTCTTGGAGGGTCTGCAGCACTATCCTTAAATGTCATTCATGCTCCTCTCTAGATCTCGAGTACACTAGTATATCATCAATAAGCACAATAACAAATCGATCCAAGTACTAGTGAAATACCTCATTCATCAATGACATAAAAGTTGCGAGAGCATTTGTCAACCCAAATGGCATGACCATAAACTCATAATGTCCATACCGAGTGCGAAAAGCGATTTTTGGTACATCTCCACTCCATATCTTGAACAGATGGTACCCAGATCTCATATCTATCTTAGAAAAGCCTTGTGCTCCCCTAAGCTGATCCAACCAGTCGTCGATGCGCAGAATGGGATACTTATTCTTGATGGTGGCCTTATTCAACAACTGGTAATCTATACACAGTCGGAGGCTTCGATCCTTCTTCCTTACAAATAGGACCGGTGCTCCCCAAGGTGAGACGCTCGGCCTGATGAATCCCTTCTCTAGCCACTGCTGTAACTGCTTCCTTAGTTCTTCCAACTCAACTTGAGCCATTCTGTATGGTGGCTTGGATATCGCTCTGTACCAGGTGCCAAATCTATACCAAATTCCATCTTTCTATCTGGAGGTAACCTTGGTAATTCATCCGGGAAGACGTCTAAAAATTCCCTGACCACTGGGATGTATATCAACTCCGCACATGCCTTATCTGTCTCAATCACATAAGCAATGAACCCGTCACATTATCCTTTCCTTTGTTAGTTACACAATTCATCACATTAACATGTATAGTTGATAAACAAATTCATCTCTCGAATATCATGTATTAAGATCATACTCTTTTATTTATATTATACATATCTCTCATTTCATTTCACAAAACTTACAACAAGATTATCTATCTCTGGAAAAGTCAGTGTTCTAGCACGATAATCCATAACAACATGGTTTGCAGCCAACCAATCCATCCTTAAGATTACATCAAAATCACTCATATTTAATTAAATTAAATCGACTGCCATTTCTTTACCTCCTATCCTCATCTTACAATTTCTATATACATATTCAGTCAATTGACTATCATTTATAGGGGTTGATATCATCAACTTATCTAGCAATGTGGGTTTTACATGCTTCAACAATTTACATGCAAAGGATGGTGATATAAAGGAATGGGTGGCACCAGAATCAAACAATACAAATGCTTCTAAATCAAAGATTTGGATGGTACCTTTAACCACATCAGAAGACTGATCCATAGTGTCCTAGTCCAGTGCGTGCACTTACCCTCTGCTCACACCCATTGCCTGCTTCCCATTTTCCTCAGTTGTAGCCCTCTTCCTCGGAGAAGTTGTCCCAACTAGAGCTCTCTCTGACTCCCTGCCCTTCTGTGGGGCTCTCTCTGTCATCTTTGGGCAATCCCAAATTATATGCCCCCGCTTCCCACATCTGAAGCATACTGTAGGAGGTCCATAGCATGGTCGAGTACCATGGTACCTGCCACACTTGCCGTATTGCTCTGTAGTAGGTCGTGGCCCTCCAATCATAATTTCATTAGCTGGAGCTATGATCGGATACATTGGAGGATTAACTATCCTCTCCCGAGTCTCCTCGATCCTCGGCCTCTTTCCAGAAAACCTCTTGCCTCCCTTATAACTAAAGCCTCTATCCATCACTGGTCTCTTCTTATCTTTATCCCTCACTTTACCAACCTTTCCAAACTCTGAGGCGATTCTATCAATGTCTTACTCATATAATTGCACCCTGCGCACTGCCTACTCATAGGTTGGTATATTCGGCGAAACCAATCTGGACCTGATGGTTGGTCTCAATCCATCCATAAACTTCTGGATCTTTTCGACCTCATTACCCATCGTGTTGGGATCATATCTGCCCAGGGAGATAAAGATCATCTCATACTTATCCACCATCCTACTCCCTTGGGTCAGTCCCAAAAATGCCATCTTTCGATATGCAGTATCCGGAACATACTGTCTCCGGAAAGCCATCAAAAACACATCCCAGCTAATCTCTGTATGTCGGGCTCTCAAAATAGGCCTGGTGGATTTCCACTAATGTTTTGTTGATCCCTTCCACATGAATACTGCAAACGCTACCATCTCGATGTAGTGCACTCGAAGAACCCATATAACTTCTTAATCTCACTTATCTAATCCTCAGTAGCTACTGGGTCCTTAACTCCACAGAAAGACGACCGTCCAAACTTCTAGAACTGTCTCAGTCAATCCAAATCACAACCGTTGTCAGACCCAGATTTTTTGTAGCTTATTTTCTTATGATTCCTATGTGTATGAACACTATGTAATTATGGTTGAATCATAAGAAGAGTATTTACTAGATTTAAAGTGTTAGTGAAATGAATTAACACGCAAAAGCTACATAAAATGCCTAATGTGGACGATGGGTATCACAGGCTAAACCGAGTCATTCTAAATCATTCTGACTGAAAATAAGAACTTAAAATAAGAGAGCGTAGAGAGCTCATGAAGGAAAGTCAGCTTGATTTAGACCCGAACATACAAAAACGAGAGTAAAAGCTAAAAAGGGTAAAATGGACCTTTTTGGCGAGAAAAGGAGTTTCGGGTGAAATTATCCACCGGGAGCGGTTGGAATATAAAGACGAGAGTGTAAGACATAATATATGACACTTTCAAAATTTGGAGAAAAAGTCAACTTAGTCAATGGTTAAAGAAAAAGTCAACTATAGTTAAGAAAGTGGACTTTTGCCATAGTTGACTAATCATGGTTAAAAATTAACCTAAGTGTGGAGGAAAATTTGGGAAAAAATATTCTTGGCCAGAATACAAGATAATCATCCCCGAAAGTAAGGAAAATTTATTCGGAAGGATTCCGAAATAAATTTAATGGTTAAAAACGTAATGGGCCTAAGGTGAAAATTTTAAAGCCCATTAAGGTATACTAAACGTATATCAAAATTTTTAGGTCCTTTAGATCGAATTGTTGGACCAATTGATCGGCCAAATTTTGAGACAATAAAAGGCCCGAGACATAGTAAAAATTTCAGCCTGAAAGCCCATTAGGAAAGCCCAAACCGAGAAGCCCAATTGGAAAAGCCCATGAGATAAATATCTAACCATAGTTAAAGTTAACTATGACTCATAAGGTGACTCATAAGGTGACTCATGGTTCAGATTTGGAAAGTCAAGCAAAATTGCTGAAAAGTAAGGCTTAATGGCTAAGTAAGTGGCTTATAAATGCAGCCACACCATTGTCATCTTCACCACACCAATTCCGGCTAGAGAAGAAACCATTAAAACCATAACCATCCAAGCTTTCTCTCACTAGAAATCACTAGGAATTGACATATTTGGAACTTGCATTCTTCATGGAAGTTGTTCCAAATTGAAAGGAGATTAACATATGTTTGAATTGGCTATCAAGGAGCCATAGAGTGCAAACCGAGAGCCTACAAAGTTTCGGCCAAAGGGTGAACACAACAATTGGTATATTTTCTAATTTCCAATTTCATATATGTTAATGTATGAATGATTTAAAGTATGTTGATATATGTTTTAAGCATTGAAACATATTAAATCACCATGAAGAGGGTTAGGCCGAGAGTGATCAATGGGATATTGAAATATGTCAATTTGATTTTTTGGACATAAATGGATTAGTACACATGTATTAATGTTAATGGTATAATTAGAATTAATCAAATTGATTAATTAATACATGTAAATTGTTGGCAATCAAGGTGTTTGATAAAATGCCTAAATGAACAATATGATGATTGGTAATGTTGCCTACCAAGTGTTTGTGAAAATACCTAAGTAAAAATGGCTAGGAAATAGGCATGTATGGCATGCCATGGTGGAAAACCGAGAATGGCTAGCTCTCGGCCATAGCATGTGGCCGAGAGGCCCAATGGGCCAAGCCCAATATTTTTAGGCCCAATAGGGTGTAATGGGCCTAAGACAAGCCCAACAAGAGTTGGTGGGCCCCACAAGCACAATAGGCCCAACAAAAGTGAATAGTAAAATGGAAATGGACTTAAGGCCTAGTTAGGCCCATTAAGGATTTTAAGGCCCATTAAGGGAAATTAAACTGTATTAATGTGTAATACAGTAGGAAAATTTTAATTAACCTGAGGAACGGTTATTTACAGCTCCGGAGTTTACATTGAGAGCTGATCGGGCTGCGGGAATTAGCAGCACCGAGGAAGTGAGGTCACGTGACGTGATCCGAGGTAAGGGACTTTTGCAAGTAGTTAGAGATACCTACACGTATTTTCAACTGCTTCTGCATTCACTTAAAAACTCTGAAGGTCAGAGAAAGTGAATAATAATTATTGCGACCCGATAGTGGCAAATTACGATTTTACCCCTAGTTAGTCAAAAAGTCAACTTTTGTGAGAAGTTGCAAAAAGCATGGAAAATACTATTGTGAGTGTTTAATTGCTATTAGCATGAAAATAAATAGATGGGCTAATGATTTTAAGGTTGATATGACCTAAGCACACTTTATGGTGCTGATTTTAATGTTTTGTAAACAATCCCTTTTAAATAGCCATCTATCATATTTTGTGAGAATGAATCGTGCCAGAGCATATCTCGCACTGGGATTCATATGTTTTCCACATAATATTAGTGCTGGGTTTTGATACGCACTAGATTTTCATGACATGCATGATAGAGTACTGGAGTTCTCACTCGTACTCAGCTTTGAATGATATATGCATGACAGAGTGCTAGAGCGTTGCTCGTACTCGATTCTTCATGGTTTATAAATGACATAGTACTGGGAGCTATTGCTCGTACTTGATTTTGATATTGTGCATAGCATAGTACTGGGAGCTATTGCTCGTACTTGATTTAATACATAAACTATGTATTGACCTAGTTGCTAGAGATTGCTCGCACTAGAGTTGAGTTTTGTGATGTGAAACAGTGTTTGAGCAGAGTGACGAGTGTGAGTCGCACTCAAGACGCACACTGTATGTGATATGTAATACATGTTAAAACCCATGCCTGTATCTTTGTGTGACTGTGTGTCATAGCTAGAGAGGATATCCGCATGAGGTTGATATAGACGTGGTATAAATATTTCCATAGTTTCGAGGGCTAAGTCCTATGGGAGGCACCCTGGCTGTGAGGGTCCACGGGTGTACTTTGTACCGTGTTTGGGACACGAGGTGTACGTTGTACCGTGTGTTACGTAGCTGGCGGTTGACATTGGACTGACCATCCTCCCGTTACAGCAGTGATTGCCGCACACCGAGTACTGTGTTGCATGGGATCACTTTTCGGATATGATCATAATCCAGGATACTATTTGCATTTACCACAGAGTCTCACATGATATATCACATTGATTGACTGATTTAAACTGCGGACAGACCTGAGGGATGGGTCAGACTCCGATTTGTGTTGTGAATCATTTGATGCCATATTTATTGTGATTTAAATATACATGGCATGATTTACATAAAGGCATGATTTATAGACAACGCATTGTTTTGCATTACATGCCTACATTTGAGAAATAAAGCATGATTTCTGTACATGGGATTTATTCTATACAAGTATATATATTATATTTCAAGACATGCTTTTAAAGTGAGTAAGGAAATAAATGTTTTCAATGCATAGCACTATTTTGAGTAGATAGTGTGGATATCTAGTTGCTTGCCTGATTTCCTTACTGAGCGCGTTATGCTCACCCCCCTTTCTTTACATCTCTCTACAGAGCATCAGTAGAGCGAGAGCTATCGAGGGATAGTGTCCCAGAGTCCACTGCTAGTTCCTGTCGATCGCCAGGTAAACCTATTATGTACAGTTGTGTATCTAAACATAGAAACAGCACAGTGATGTATACGTTATATATTATGGGGAATGTATTTATATGAGATTTTATATAGTCTTACATGTATAATACCAGCAGCTACAATCAGAATTAATATATTGACATGTAAGTATGAGAATGGATATTATGGTAAGTGAAGACTCTGACATCGAATCACAGCCCAACCATTGAAGAGGAGAAAGGTATGTTAAAATGCGAAAAATTTATTGTGGTTTTTGGTTAAAGTCAAGGATTGAAACTGGGGTCCTGACAACCGTAACCCCAACCTCTACTTCCTTGTGGTGTAGCAGCAGGTGTAGGCATATCCTGTGTAGGTGGGGGTATAGGTGAATCTATCGTCTGAGGTCTTTGGACTGGCCATGCCTGAGCCTCTGGAGCTGCCGCCTGCTCAATATCACCCTCTGCAGTGGGACTTAGTCTGCCCACAACTCTAGGTAACGATTGAGTGACCAACTCCAAGATCATCTCTATACTTCGATCAATCCTCATGAAGCATGCCTCAGCACTCTTAGGTCTCTCCTCTGGACCTTGTGGAGCATGCTCAACCTTAGCCTCCACCTCAATCTCTTCCTGAGTCTCGTGTGTTTCTGGCTCAACACTACCCCCAGGCCTACCTCTATGGCCTCGAGCTTGTGCTCTCATCCCTCTACCGTGACTGGTATTAGGCATAATGCTCAATTCCGTACATTCACATCAATTTCTTAGACAACCTATCAACTCACAGACAATTGTATCTAAATAAGCACAGTAACATGGGGATGAAATTTTTCCAACTTATTAAGTGTTTTAGACATCGACACACATCAAACCAACTCAGCTCTGATACCAACTTCTATCACGACCCTCAACTTACCAATTATTAGCGTAAATTTTTCGTTTTTCTTCCATTATTTATTTTTCGTCCTTACCTCACCTCGATCGTGATCAGCTACCCTCTCAACAGTTGGGTTGTGTGTCAATGTCTACCTCACCTAACAATAATAATTTCATTTGTATTAAAATATAGAAGTAAACACTTGTCTAACTAAATCAAAGTTGTTACTTACATGTGTTTACATTGCTTTACATCCCCATTAGTTACATACAAAATGCTACTGTGCTGTAGAATGTTTAGATACAAAATTTCTTCAGCGTGTGTACCTTACGCGGTGGGATGCAGTGGATATCAAAAAGGAAAACCTCCAATCGCTCTCAATCTATACTCAAATCTCTGTAGAGAGGGAAAAATAAGGGGGTGAACAAACAACACGCTCAGTAAGGCAATCATGCGAACAGGTAGATACTGCACTATCTACGTGATCATGATACCATGCTCAAAACCATACAGTTTCTCATTCACATCTCAAAAGCATTAGTTCATGCTTGTTTTAATGGCATGTAAAGCAAATCATGTTATTTATTAGTGCACAAATCAAATTCAAAGCATGGCATAAATCATCATGCATATTTCGTAAGTAAAGCATAGAAAACCATTATGCGTAAGTGCACTTTAAACCAATTATCATACTTTCTCAAGCAAATCGTGTTATCTCATCTCAATGAAATCAATGCTTATCAAGACTCAGCCCCTCCCTCGGACTGTCCTGACTCACAATATGTTTTCAAAACATGGGTTCATTCATAAATAAAAGACATGTGAGATAGGCAATATAATAAGGGAAATCTCCTCTAGGACTATGGCCATATCTTGTGATCCCAGGCTACACTGATCAGGTGTGTGGGATATCACCACTATCTGCTTTCACATGGGAGGTGGGTCACGTCCAGTCTGTCATTCCAGAGCAGATCTAAACATTGTCCAAAGATGGCATATCACAATCTCAACACAATACAACGTACTCCATGCTACCTGCACGGTACAGCGTACTCCGTGGACCCATATCAAAACATCATATCATGCCACATCTCAAAATGCACGTGCGAGCCTATTTAATCGGTATGACACCCAGTCTACCCGAAGCTCCTAGCATGGCTATCAACATGTCAAATTCTCAAAAATACACGTGTGAGCCTATTTAATCGATGTGACACCTAGTCTACCCGAAGCTCCTAGCACAGTAACAAGTATGGTGGGCATCTAATGCGAGCTATGCTCCAGCACCATGCCAAAAACAGTATAAAGTCTGTGCGAGCTCAAATCTAGCACAACATCAGAAAAATCCATGTGAAAACTAGTGTGAGCTACACTCTAGCACTCATGCATATGAAAACACATCAAATCTTGTGCGAGTGATACTCTAGCACGCTTTCATTCTCACAAAATCCATATAGATCGCTCAATTCTTTGCAAAACATGGTTATCAACCAAATCAAATCATTTCTTTTGCAAATCATTTTAAATGTTAGCCAACCTACCAATTACTTGCTAAAAAGTAACAAAACAAGTTTTTTCAAAGCATCATGCTTTTGTTTTCATGCACATTTCTCAAAACCCAACTCTTTGCCCTTCAATCACCCAATATCATTTCCTAGTATCACATGCACTCTAGAAAAATATTTAAGCACCCAAATTACTCACAGATGTCTCTAAGAGTCCACATAATTCCCTTACCTCGATTTACTCAGCGTGCAACTCTTTTACTCTTAACTACTCGCTCTTTTGACTCAACTTACTCTGGTGTATCCTCAGGAGCTGCAATTCATTCATCAAACGCTCGAGTTAGTGTTGCTAACTCTTATTCAACTATGCATTTTACCCAATGCCTTAAATATTTGTTTTACCTTTTTTTGGGTAAGTCTCACAATTCATTCCATAAAACCATCTTAAATCCATACCCACAACACCATTATCATCTTAAGATGTCCTATTCATAATTTATTCCACTACATTTCACTTTCTCACACTAACCCATTTCTATGTTATAATCATTCCATTGCATTCTAGATAGTTCCTACCATTCATATTCACACCCAACAACTCCAATGTCAATAAATAGATAATGTACTTGGATCGATACATTAGAAACTCACTTAGATTGATTTCCCCCTTGCTCCAAATGGAAATGCACCTTTGCTCCTTTAATCCCACAAATGGTGTAATTCCTCCGAGCTATGTTGTTCTTCTCCTTAATGTGGATAACTTTGTGTCTAATAGCCTTCGCTCAAATCTTCTTGAAAATGGGTGGATTTAGAGAGGGAAAACTAGGTTTTTGGATTGAAAATGGTAGAGTGAGAGTGTTTCTCGAAATCTGTAGACCAACTGCTCCTATTTATAGATTTAGGTTGATGAGATCGATCTGCCTTGGGTGGAGATCGATCTGGTCCTCTTAAAATCCCTCTTTTTCATGACATTTGAAGGTAGGAGATCGATTTGTTGAAACCTTGAGATCGATCTATCTCAGGCAGAAAGTTGAGGAGATCGATTTGGCTAGGGAGGAGATCGATCTGCTCCAACCTGAGAGCTAAGGAAATCAATTTGTTTACCTTAAAAATGGATCCCTTCATTACAAAATGTTTAACAGATCGATCTGGCTCTATTGGACATCGATCTGCACTGTTCTTGTTGCTCGAATAAGAGCATTTTGGCTCTTTCAGATCGATCTCTCATCCTATAAGATCGATTTGGCCTTCATATTTCCAAATTTTTCTGCAGTTTTCTGCAGCCACTCATACCAAACTTTATGCATTTTGCTGCCATAGTCATTTTCTCATCTGATCACCTTTAAGGCTTGAAAATGACGTCCCTTCATACTTTATACACATTAAAACTTACGTGTATTCTTTGTATAACCAAAGGTATATAATATAAACTAAATGGAAGTGCACAACTCATGCAATCTTCATTCCATTTACCACACCACTCAAAATTGAATATATTTACATTCCACTCATGAAAATATCCTTCTCACACTCACTATAAACTTTGAAACTTGCGTGTATTCATTTCACAATCCAATATACACATATACAAGGTTATACATATATGGGGTCTCACTGTTAAGGTATACTATTGTTATTATTACTAGACATATGTATAGCATAGACACTTTTATGTAAAGGATCTTTTGGGATGTAATCTAGATCTGTGTGTATGTAAGGTTGTTAACTTACAGTTTAGATAATAAAATGTCTTTTTGAGGTACTAAGGGAACGTAATGAAATTTAATGTTACAGAAATGTCTATTGATTATGAAGAGTAATTAAAAGCAACTATTGTGGGATTATAAATTGTATTTTAAATATTACAGGGAGGTAAGTTCATGAATAAGCCATTATGCCGGTAATTTTTTGTTAAAATGAAAGGTTAGGTAATTCAGCACTGAACAGGAATACAACTTGAATAAGAGATTAAGTTAAAATTTTTGTCCAAATTATCACGTTTTCGGGGCGTCACACAAGTGTTACCTTGTCTTACTGCAAAAATTTTGAATATCATCTATGTTGTGTGAACAAAGGATGAGTAGTTGGTTATTGATAAGAATAACTATTCGATAAGTGATTGAAGATGCAATTTAGCACCATACTAGCTAAGTGAACAGTTACATGATGCAAAGTCAGCATCATGCCATATTGGTTTAAGTGTTAAATTGTAAGTGAATAACGTATAAGACTATTTGAGTGAAATTGATTGGTTGTGGTTCAATGAAGCATTGCATTGTTACCATATTGATTTAAGTGTTAAATCGCAATCGAATAAAGTTACAAGAATAACGAAAAATAAATGCTAGTATTGATTATAACCTAAAAAACCATTAAAAAAATAATAGTAAGCATGGCTTGCCAACAATTCCAACTTTTGATCAATAAAAAGGTAGGAAAATGGTTGTTTTTAGTCGTAGCATTGAGCTTACGGTAGTCAATATACATTCTCCATCCTGTTCTCGTCCTTGTCGGCACCAGCTCATCATCTTTATTCTTGAAAATGGTAATGCCAGATTTCTTTGGTACTACATGGGCTGGACTAACTCAATTACTATCAGATATCGGGTAAATAATACCGGTATCAAGCAATTTAAGTACCTCAGCCCGTACCCCCTCCTTCATATTAGGGTTCAATCTTCTTTGGGTCTCTCTTGTAGGTTTTGCCTTATCCTCTAACAAAACTCTATGCATGCGTATTGTTGGACTAATCCCCTTGATATCAGCCAAAGTCCAACCTTTGGCTATTTATGCTTTTTCAAAACACTTAACAACTTATTTTCTTTCATCATGGTAAGGTGTACAGAAATAATGACAAAAATAGTTTGATTTTCCCCAAGGAAAGCATATTTAAGGGTAGTTGGTAATTGTTTAAGCTCTAGATCAAGTGAGGATATAATCGAAGAGGCTAATTTTGAGTTGAAATACCCTAAGGACTCATTGGGAGATATTGTATAAGCTTGAGGCATTGTACCACCTAAGGCTACCATAAGCTTCATTAATTCCTTATCATCCCCTTCATAATCTTCTTTGGTCAAAGCTAGCACCAAGTTGTCTTTTGTTTTATCTTGCACAAAATTAAAGAAAATAATTAAGTCTAAAACATCAATTGAACAACAATAAAGAGAATCTACAGGCGAACATAATGAATTAAAAATAGAAAATTCCATAATCTCATCTAAGACTGTCATGATTGGTTTGCCATTTCAGACATTAATTATTATCTTAGCTGTAGCCATGAATAGACATCAGTGCTCATTATTCGACTGTCTTTCCATGTCTAGAACTACAAAATCAACATGATTGATTAGTTTATCAAGTTGCAGTAAAACATCCTCCACAATGCCTCTAGGATATATAATTGAATGATCTGCAAGTTGTAGAGATAATGTGGTAGGCTTTAGCTCTCCTAAACCTAATTGTAAGAAAACTGAATAAGGCATTAAATTAATGCGTACACCCAAATCCAACATAGCTTTTTACAGCCTTGAACCTCCTACCATAATGTTGATGTCAAAGCTCCCAAGATCTTTTAACTTATGTGGCAAGTTCCTTTGTAGTACAACACTTACCGTCTTTCAAACCATTACCTTCTCATGTAGCTCATGCTTACGCTTATAGGTGTTCAACTCCTTTAAGAACTTCACATAAGCTAGCATTTTCTAATAATATCATGTCACGACCCAAATTACCTAAAATCACTACAAATTTTTCATTTTTCGATTATTATTTAATTCTTACCTTTCTCTCATCGTTACCATCTTACCAAACAGTTGCGCTATGATTCGATGTTACTCACCTCTCACCTATTTACTATTTTATTTCCATAATCACATTCACATATCAGAGTTTACTATCTTTTGACTTTAACTAAATACATACAAAATGGTATTTAACCTTACATCCCCGACATCATATACGTTTACAGTACTGTGCATTACATGTTCAGATACAAAACTATACAAATGTGTATACCTGTTTCTCAATTGGAAGCAGTGGATACCAAGAATGTAAGTCCTCAGCCGTTCAATAACTATTGCGAGTGCTCTAAAAAGATGAGAAAATAAGGGGGTGAGCAAACCACACGCTTAGTAAGGCAATTATACAAGTAAGTAGATAGCTCCACTATCTATATGCTCATAATGCCATGCCCTTAAAATCCATTTCTTTTCATTAAAATCTCAAGCACAAATTCATGCGTACATTAATGACATAGTTTATCAAAACTATTTGTGCATATAGAAATCATGTAATTCATGCATCAAAGGCATTTTATGTGACATCATTAAATCATACTTAGCATGAGGTAAATCAAGCATCATTTCATGCCATGTGTAGAACAAATCACGAGAAACAATTCTTTCCATGAATTTTATCATTAACGCATGGAAAACTCATCATGCTACTGTATTTAAATCATTTCACTAAAACTACAGTATAAAATGACCCCTCAGGGTTAACAATCTCATAAATCAACCTCATTAAAAATTCATTATAAAATTTTGTTATAAAAGTCACCTTTTTTTTCAGGGATACATTTCATAAAATCCTCTGAAAGCCCTATCATCATAATAGAAAATCATAAAATCGAGGGCCTGACCCCTCCCTCGGGTCTACCTTGGTCTATCGAGACCACAAGTTATATCATGTGAGACAAGTAGGTGACTATATCAGTAACATCAAGGACTATGGCCATAACCTAGTGATCCCTCGCTACACGGTACCTAGTGTGTGGGGTATCACACCTGAAATGGAGGTGGGTCAATCCTTCCACCGGAACAACATAACATCAGGATTGCGAGGGCAAGGCTTGCTACCTCGTGGCTAATGCCACTCCACTCCAACAATCCCCACGGTACAGCGTACCCCATGTGATATACACGGTACAATGTACTCCGTGAAGCCAATCTCAGTCAGGGGGTGCCTGTAATAGGTCTTATCCACCCATACCATCTCTGTCTCAGTATGTACGTGTGGCATATCATCTCACTGTGACACATAGTCTATAGGAGGCTCCAACACAGCTATATGCATGTCATATAATTCCCTGTACGAGGGAAGCTCTAGCACAACTCCATACATATTCATGATATCTAAAAATCTCGTGCGAGCGAAGCTCTAGCACAGTTTCATAAAAATCAATAAAATCTGCGTACGAGTAGCACTCCAGTACGACTTTAAAATGAGTTATAAATCCATATAAAAGTTCGTGCGAGCAAGCTCCAGCATGGTGTTATGCATCAATAAATTAAATCTCGTGCGAGTTACACTCTAGCAGGCTTTATGCATAAATAAATCAAATCTCATGCGAGTTACACTCTAGCACAGCTTTTATGCAATTATCATATCAAAACAGGATGCGAGCTAAGCTCCAGCACCTCTCATGCATGTCAAATCATTAAAACTAGTGCGAGCAATCGCTCTAGCACATATCAAGTCAAAACAGTCAAAACAGAGTGCGAGCTAAGCTCTAGCACCTCTTATGCATTTCACAATAGTAAAATCAGTGCGAGCAATCGCTCTAGCACATTTCATGCATATGATGTCACACAGATCGGTGCGAGCAACAACTCAAGCACGTTTTATGCACACTCACAAACTCATATGGTCCAGCACTATCTGTTTCCATTTAAACTTGATAGTTGGCCCATTTTCCTAATAATTTTCATTTAAATCTTAATAACACTTACGTAGTGTTATATTGTAAAACTTTGCAATTACTGGCCAATCTATCGATTTACTTTTCTTAAAAACCAAGAAAATTTCTTAAATCAGAAATTACTTAAATCAAGCATTTCATGCATGCAATGTTTTCACCATCCTTAGGTAAATTTCCCTCAATGGGGCTAAAATAGCCTTTTTCTTATTTCGAGTCCTTAAAATCATTAATTTATTTTTAGGACCTTTATACATATTCAGTGTATACATATATATTCAGTGTATACAAAATCTATTAAAATATGCGTAGCTACCTCTAGCTACTTACACAATTTCCTTACCTCATTTTTCTGTATAGTCTGACCTTTTCCACTGATGTCTTGTCACGCAGTCCGATTTGCTCCCAATCCAATCTCTGAAACTACGGATAAATATTCATCAGGTCAAATACAATACAATTAATTGTATTTCATATTTTCTGGGCTTAATTTAAATCACTGGGCTCGTTTACCCATATTGGGCCCGATTACACCATATGGGCCTTAATCGACCTTAAGCCCGTTTTCCACTTACTATTCACATCATCGAGGCCTATTGGGCTCATTAAGCCCATCAGTATTTATTGAGTCTCGTTCTAAACTCTCAAATAGCTTAATGAATTATTTACAAAAATTTATCTCTAATTCCATAATTTAATTCATTTTATGCGGAATTTAAATCCGTAAATAAGGGTTACTTACTCGAGATTCCATGATAGTATGCAAATCGAGGCTATCTCGAGTCCTCGTTTGAAGTCAATTGTCGAACTACACATTTAAATATTTTTTCGGGTAAACTTTCAGTCGAATATTAATCAAATTAAATATTTTGAAATTTAAATCGGATAATTTTGACCACTTACCGACTTACCTGTAGTTCGATTGCATCATTGAAATTTTTCCCAATTTTTCCTCTTTTTCTTTCCTTATTCTTTCTTTTTTCCTTTTCTTTTTGGCTAAATCGGTTCGATCCAGTTTCACTCGATTCAGACCGGTTCGGTCTAGCCGGTTCAATCCGGTTCGGCTGGTTCAGGGCTTCGTCGGCTGGTTCTCCATCTTTTCCACCAGCAGCAGCTCCACGAGATCGTCCGAAGCTCGGATCTGAGGTCAGTGTGGTCCGAGGTCGCCGGAAGTGGCCGGTCCGGCCTCTTCTCTCCTCACCGTCGGTGCCCTTTCTTTTCTTGCCATTTTTCGGTGCTAGCTGCCATCCCACCAATCGATTTAGCCGCTGATCAGCCAGTCTTGATGTGGGCCTCCTTTGACTGGCGGTGATCGGGCCTGAATTGACTCCGGTCGCCGAGAAATTCTCTTCCCCTATCGGTTCTCTCACTTCCCCTCTCTCGGTCGTCATTCACCGCCATTAGTCGGCTTGTTCGGGTTGCTGGTTGCTTAGCTGGGCTACCAATGATGGTCGCCTCTCGTCTGGCTTGCCGACGATCGCCAGTGAAGGAAACCGACTCCCTCAGTTTGGCTTCAGGCTTCTCTGTTTTTCCAAATCGCGATTTTCGCGATTTGTCTTATTTATTTATTTATAATATATTCTTATTATTATTTTATTCATTAAAATATTATAAAAAATCTAACATATCTTAAAAATTTTATATTTTATTCATTTAATCACTAAATGAATTTATCGATCTTAGTTCGTCTTTCGAGATAATTTTTCGAGTGTTTTCGGGATAATTTCCCAATGTAAAAATTTTGATTAATTCTTATAAATTCATATCTTGGTCAATTTAACCCGAAATTTAAATATTTCTTCATTATTGATCAAGATTTCTCAATCCCATATTTTTAATGAAATTTTCTTATCACGATAAATACCAAATTTTGATCTTTTGACCGTTTTACCCTTCACACGTTCGGGAATACCATTTCAATCCTTCATTAGACTTTTTTTTTCATTTCGTGTTTTAAATAAAATCGGGTCTTACAATCTCCCCCACTTAAGAAATTTTGTCCTCTAAATTATAACCAAGTCAAATGGGTCCATAAGCAACTCTGAGTACGCCTATCGCATCATACTCTTTAATTCTCATGTAACTTTTTTCAGAGTGTACTACTACCAAAGGACTTTGACTAGGGAGATCATCTTAA
Source organism: Firmiana major (assembly GCA_033439115.1). NCBI lineage: Eukaryota > Viridiplantae > Streptophyta > Magnoliopsida > Malvales > Malvaceae > Firmiana > Firmiana major. Next base: position 45,345,269 of record CM065896.1, on the reverse strand, counting down.
ACCTCAACACTTTCTCCTTCTGTCTAATACCCAAATCGAGTTTTCAACATACGTTATATTTCATTGAGCTAAGCTGTTGGAGCTCATATCCGATCACATATGCTAGGTCCGGATAGTATTTTCGAAGCATCAAAAGATGGGACACATTGTGGATGCCTGCTAATTCAGGTGGTAACGCAACCTATAGGCCATATCTCCCACTTTGTCCAATCTCTCAGAGGATTCACTCTAACGAAACTTAATTTGCCTTCTTTCCGAATCTCGTTATGTCCTTATCCTATGTCCTAAGGGCATGTAACTTCCAACAATACTGATTCACCCTCAGTGAATTCCAATGGTTTTTATCTCTTGTCAGCATAGCTTTTCTGTCTGCTCTGAGGTGTTCTTTATCTCTCACAAATCAACTGAAAATCCTTAGAGGTTTGTTTTACCAATTTGGGAACAATTCTCCATCTGTCACCCACTTTTTCTTATCCAAGTCAAGGAAACAACCCCTAAAGCCATACAATGCCTCATATAAAGTCATCTCGATACTCAAGTGATGACTGTCATTATTGGTGAATTTGATTAGTAACAACTGATCATCCTAGGAGCTTATACAATCAATGGCACACGCTCTCATCATATCCTCCAGAACTTGTATAGTCCTCTCGACTGACCATCTGTCTGAGGATGGAAGCTGCGCTAACACTCAATCGGGTTCCCATAGCTTCCTGAGAAATATTCCTAGAAATGGGAAGTGAAGCGGGAATCCCTATCTAATATCATGCTCACTGGAATGCTACATAATGTTCCACAATTTTCCATACACATTACTTCGCCTACGTACTTAGAGTATCTGGGGATTTTCATAACTAGAAGATGGGTAGACTTAATCAACCTATCGACTATCACCCAGATAGCCTCGTGATTCATTCGGATCCTCTATAACCCATCACAATATATATAGTAACTTGCTCCCATTTCTGTGTCAATATAGGTAGAGGCTGCAATAACCCTGTGACTTCTCGTACTCTACCTTACTCTGCTGACATACGAGACACTTCTCCATAATCTCTACAATGTCTCTTTTCATATCTGACCACCAATACCCTTTACAGAGATTTCGATATATTTATTATTTCTTGGATGCACTATATATTCTGAAGAGTGAGCTTCTAACAATAACTCTATCTAATCAACTATGGTCTTGGGGAGCACTTATACTGTCTCTAAACCTCTGTAAATTAGCATCACTCACTATGAACTCTGTCACTATACCCTTTTGAATCTGACCGACACTATCGGCACCATGCCGATCATCACGCTAAGCCTGGTAGATCCGGTCACTCAAATCTGGTTCTAGCCTCTGGCTAGCTGTCACAAAATCACCGTCATCATCAGAAGGGATCACATCACTACTGAGGCTCACAACTGCTCTAGCAGCTCACGATCCCTAACTATCATATGTGTTACCATCCCGAGCCTCTTTCTGTTCAAGGCATCAGCTATTACATTAGATTTTCCTGGGTGGTACAAATGTTTACAATCATAATTCCTCAGAAGCTCTAACCCTCTTGGTTATCTCATATTATACTCTTTCTGTGAAAACAGATACTTGGGGCTTTTACGATCAGTGCATACCCAAAATTTCTTACCATTTAAGTGGTAGTGCCATACCTTCAGTGTAAATGCTATGGCTGCCAACTCTAAATCATGGGTCGGATAGTTTCTCTCATGGTCGTTGAACTATCTGGATCCATAAACGACTATCTTCCCATTTTACATCAATACATAGCCCAATCCTTATTTTGAGGTATCCATATACATTGAAACCTCTTGAGCTGTTGGTTATGGTGAGAATAATTACGGTGGTCAGTTTATTATTTCAATATATCAATACTCACCGAAGCTACTTTCATACTTATAATCCCACTCATATGAAATCTTTTTCCGAACGAGACGTGTCAATTGAGCAGCCCATTTCGAGAAACTCCCAACAACTCGTCTGTAAGATAGTTTCCTGTTGCTACTCATGCTCTTCCCTGGACTTCGAATACATCAAAATATCATCGCTAAAGATAACAACCAATCGGTCCAGGTCAGGTTTAAATACTTCATCGTAGTTGAGTTCCACTAAATATTTTAATCACCCATATCCTTGACCTATGTACGCATAAACATATAATGTCATTTCAAAATCGTTTCCGTTCAAGATACTAACCCACACCATTTTCTTTTTCTTATATTAATGGTTTTTTTAAAATTTTAATTTTTAAACCTTCATGATTAATCGAATTCTACCAGTAAAGATACCCAAATTTTAAATGTATATATTACGACTGTCGATTTCAATTTATAGGTTATGTGTGCGCTTCTAGACGCTGTCAAGTCTTCAGGCGGGGAGATATTTTGAAATACTTTTATTAACCCTCAGACTTGACCACATAGACTGGTTATGGATATATCCACCTCTTGTCCTTGGCCGCAATTCATATTCACTACATATCGCTTAATCCAAATTACTTTACATATCAAATATATTCTTACCTTGCATACGCCTCTTATTCCAATATATCTCGTATTCAGGATCTATCACATCTCAAAGCTTATCTCCTTTCATATATCACTTATAACAAACTCTTTCATTACTTGTTAAAACTTACAATACACCTTTTAGGGGTAAAAACATCACTATCATAGGATAGCAATCTAAACAATATATTTTGCAGCCGAATCAATCTATTCTCAAATATTACTTCAAAATTATTCATATTCCATTGAATAAAATCAGCTGACATATCCTTTTTCCCCTGTTTTCAACTCATAATCCCTATACTCATATTCAGTTAGTGATAATCATCTAACCATCATCATTTTGCCTGACGGTATAGGCTTTACATCTTTCCTTAGCTTATAAGCAATTGAAGGCGGTATGAATAAATACGTGCCACCAGGATCAATTAAAATAATTACTTCATTATTCATAACTAGTGTGGTATCTTCCACCACATCAGATGAAACATCAGTAGTGTCCTGGTCCAAGGCATACACTCAGCCTCATCCAACATCTTATTTCTGTGGTATCTACCACACATCTTACACTGCTTCGGAGCAAGTCGGGGTCCTCCAATCACAATACCCCTCATAAGTGTTGAAATTCGATACACTGGGGCCTTACCAATCATCTTACCCCGTGACTCAATTGTAAGACCCCGTATATGTATGATGGTAATATGTATAATTGGATCAAATAATATGAATGGACTTGTAATGTAAAGTATGATTGATGTAAGTCCATGGATTCAATGTATGTATGTTTAATATGAATTGTAACGTACATACAAGTTTCATTGAGTATGAATATGAAGAAATGAGTTCTGGCAAGTGATGGATGTGATCGAAACTCAAGATGAGTAGTGTGGTAAAATGGAATGGAGTTATGCTTCCATTTGGTTTTATGTAGCATACCTTTGAACATACAATGAATGCACACAAGTTTCAATGTGCATAAGGTATGAATGGATGCCATTTTCAAGTTATAAAGGTGGATGGATGAGAAAATGGCCATGGCAATAGATTAAGGATGTGTTGGTATGAGTTGCAGCAAGGAAACTGTAGGAAACCTGGAAAACATGAGGGCCAGATCGATCCCATAGGATGAGAGATCGATCTAGAAGAGCCAGAATGCTCTTATTTGGGCAAAAGAATAGAGCAGATCGATCTCCAATGGAGCCAGATTGATCTCCCAAGCATTCTGTAGTGAAAAGAACGATCCCCAAGCACCCAGATCGATCTCCTTAGCTCTCTGTTTGGGAGCAGATCGATCGCATGCTTCGACAGATCGATCTCAAGCTTAAAAATACCGTGAAAAAGAGGGATTTTAAGGGACCAGATCGATCTCCTCTTGGACCAGATCGATCTTCTCAAGCCATTTCTCTATAAAGAGGGCTAAAAATCTGGAAATCTCGAAAAAACACTTAACTTTACAATCTCAACCCCAAAAACCTAATTTTCCCTCTACAAAATCAGCCATTTTCAGTGAGATTTGAAGAGAGATCATTAGAGGCAAAGTTGTTCCTATCAAAGAGAAGAACAACATAGTAGGAGGGCATTTTCCCATTTTTGGAATTGAAGGAGTTAATGGCATTACCATTTGGAGCAAGAAGAAAATCATATTTGGTAAGATTCTAACCCTCCAATCCGAATGCATTGGCTATTTAATTGATTTTGAAGTTGTTTGGCATGAGTATTGATGGATAAACTACCTAGGAATGTAGTGGAATTGGTGTAACCTAGAAATCTAAAATGGGTATAATGTGAGGATATATGGGTTGAATGAGTTTATGATTTATGGCATGCTAAAGTTGTTATTGGGGTAATGTTTATGATTTTAGATGGTTAGATGGAATTACATTGTGAGTTTGGAGGAATTGTGGAAATGAGCATGTATATGCTTGATAAAATGCCATAGTGAGGGGATTCATGGAATATGAACACTATGAGCTTAATGTCGATTTAATATTGATTTTGAATAAGTTAATAGGCCTAAGAAGATCCATAGACTTGAGTTATGGGTAAAGTAATGAAACGAGGCCATATAAGCGTTAATAGAGGCTATAGATTAAATTGACTATAGCAAGGACAAGGGTTGCATTGTATGGATCGAATATAATGCGGGATACGATTTTGTGCAGTCCCGAAGAGTTCGTTGAAGACGAATCGAACCGTACGAGTAAGCAGCTTAAGGAAGTGAAATCACGCATCGCGATTCCAGGTAAGGGAATTTTGTGAGTATATAGAGGTAGCTGCTCGTACTTTAAACTTGTGGGTGAATATTGGGTGTTTTATGAAATGCATGGTTGCTCAAATAAATGATTGACGGTATTCGTGAATGATGAGGAGTATATGCGTGGTTTTGGATTTGAAGTGGATTTTATGAAATGGGATAGTAAGGCTAATAATTGCATAAATCTAGTGTTTTGATGCTTTTCAAAACGAAATTGCTTGGTTTTAAGCAAGCTTGTAGATGGGTCGGCTAGTATTGTATTGTGGTTGTGGAAAAGCAATTGTGAGTGCTAAACCCGATTGCCGGGATTGTTTAATTGCATATGAGCCGCCTATCATATTTGTATGACATAAATCGCGCTAGAGCCTCGCTCGCGCTGGATTTCTATGTTTTCATTTGTATGAGACGTGCTGGATCTTAGCTCGCACCTTGATTTGGAAACTATGATGATGTTTATAAACCGTACTGGAGCTTCTGCTCGTACGTGGATTTTGAGTGGTTGTCTTATGAGTATAACCGTACTAGAGCTATGCTCGTACGCGTCTCTGTATGAGAGGATGCCTGTGTCGTGCTAGAGCTTTGCTCGCACAAGTTTGCACATTGTGACACGTATAAGGTTGTGAAAGTTGGTAAGATCCTTAAGCCTTACATCCTTAAGCCAACATCCTTAAGCCCAAAGAGGCAGGGAGGCTCTGTTAGGCGGGGAGGCTCTGTTCGGCGGGGAGGCTCTCTTACGGTGGGATCCTTAAGCCAACATCCTTAAGCCCTGAAGGGGCGGGGAGGCTCTGTTAGGCAGGGAGGCTCTCCTACATGGGTACGGTAAAGGTAAGATCCTTAAGCCCTACATCCTTAAGCCAACATCCTTAAGCCCAAAGAGGCGGGGAGGCTCTGTTAGGCGGGGAGACTCTGTTCGGTGGGGAGGCTCTCTTACGGAAGGATCCTTAAGCCCTACATCCTTAAGCTAACATCCTTAAGCCCAAAGAGGCGGGGAGGCTCTGTTAGGCGGGGAGGCTCTGTTCGGCAGGGAGGCTCTTCTTCACGGATATGGAAAACTCTTGGTATGGGGTAGATAAGACCTAGGAATGGCACCCCAATCACGATATGAGTTGCGGAGTACGCTGTACCGTGTATATCACATGGAGTACGATGTACCGCATGATGGTTATGTGATGAGAAAGTCTGGCGAGGGATAATCCATCTTCGTGCCAGCATGATACCCCACACACCTGGATGCGTGTGGTCTGGGATGATTTATGATGTAATGGTCCACATAGGCACTTTTGATATAGTGACCTAGTTTTTATACACATGCGTGAATTGTGAAATGAAAATGTGGTTATGATTGTGAGTTGATTTGGTGGTAATTATGTGTTGAGAAAGAGGTTTATGATGTTGGTTTAAAAAGGAGGTTTCTTAATGAATTGCCCTTTTATGAATTTAAATGAGATTGAGCATGAGATGATTTATACATGATGTTTTTACCATGTTTTATATGCCTATGTACATGATTTTAATACACGATATATATGTATACTCATATGGTATAGTTTTATTTCTCATGCTCCTACTATAAATGATTTATGCATAACACTAACAGCATGTAGATAGAGTAGTTATCTACCATGCTTGCATTATTGCCTTACTGAGCGTGTGGTTGCTCATCCCACTCTATTTTCCCCCCTACAGAGCGTGCATAGTAGCCCAGTAAGGACTGAGGCGTGGTATTTTGGACTCTGCTGCATCTCCATTGCTAAGAGGTATATACACAGTGATTCTTTTTGTATCTAAACAATGTAAAAGCACAGTATTCTTTGAGTTGTAATTTATGGGGGATGTAGATGTCAGTAAAACATGTATTCGTATAAGTACACCATTAAATGCAAATGTATGACATCGTTTTAATAAATTGAGAATGAATGAGAAGTGGTGTTTATTATTGACTCACAGCCCAACAGTGTGTGGTGAGTTTAGTTCACGACCGGGTAAGGTAACAGTAAAACGCGAAAAATTTTCAGTGATTTTCGGTTAAAGAGAATGGAATTGGGTCGTGACATTAATACCTCTAAGCTTTTACCAAACTACCTTTTTTTTCGTTCTAACATCTCTGTCATTCTCTATTCTTTTTTTTTGTCTCTATGTCGGCCCTTACTACCTTTCCCAATCTTAGAGACGTGCAACTCATAATCTTATTCATACAACTATTGTCTGCACACTGCCTCGACATAGGTAGTGATATCTAACGGGGCTAATCAGACTCTAATTGACAATCTGAGCCCTTCAATGAACTTTCAGACATCCCGACTCTCACTGTTTATAGTGTCGGAGTTATATCTTGGCAGGTATATAACTAAGATTCCTACTCGTTAATCAACCAGTTCCTTTGGATCAGAGTAAAGAATTTTATCTGTAATTTCCTTTAAGTAGTGTCCGGGATATTCTGTCACCAGAATACATCTAGAATTATTTTCCATATACATTTTGGATGTCTAACTCTTAAAATGGGTAGAGCAAACTTCCACCAATGCTCCGACTCGCCCTTAAATCCTATGCATACTCTGAGCAATTAGCTTCATAATATTATCCACACTTGTAAGACCCGATATTTTCGAGTGCATTTAAAAATGCAAAAGGACTTAAATGACATTCTCGAATACGTGCAAGGGCAAAATGGTCAAAAGACCAAAATTCGGTATTAATCGGGACAAGAAAATTTAATTAAAAATATGAGAATGAGAAATCTTGATCAATGATGAAGAAATAATTAAATTTCGGGTTAAATTGATCAAGATATGAATTTCTTGGGATAAATCGGGATTTTCGCATCGAAAAATAATCCCGAAAATAATCGAAAAATATACCAAAAAGGTAAAATCGGACTGAGAAAATTATTTACAGATTAAATGAATTAAATATATTTTTTAAGGATATTTATGCATTTTAATATTATTTTATTGAATAAAATAATATTAAAAATAAATTATAAATAAATAAAATGAAATAAAAAAAAAAAAAAAAAAAAAAAAAAAACGCGAATTGAAAGTCTGAAACAGAAGCAGAGAAGAAACGGAAGCCGAAAAGCGAACCCGAGGGAGATCCCTCCGTCCGACGGTCACCGGCGGCATAGGACCCCAGGCGAGGGTCGGCGAAGGTCGACTGACCTCAGGCGAGCCCACAGGCGGCAGCGACGCGCGGCGAGGTGGCCGGAAACCACCGAAAACGGAGGAGAAACCGCGGGGGAAGAAACGCCGATCGGCGGCCATCGGCGGCGATTCGAGGCAAACCGAGGCCCGATTTGAGAAGCCCAGGCCGTGGCGCATCGATTGGTGGCGGAATCGGCCAGAGAACCGGCCGGACGGCGCCAGAACGGCAAAATGATGGTGAACCGAACTGAACCGGTGGTTTGAGCTGAACCGGACCGAGCTGAACCGGCGGTCCGAACCGGGTTGAACCGGACCGGACCGGTTCAGCCAAAAAGAGAGGGAAAAAAAGGAAGAAAAAGGGAAAAAGAAAAAGAGAAAAAATTGGGGAAAATTCCAGTGATGCAATCGAGCTTCGGGTAAGTCGGTAAGCGGTCAAATTGACCGATTTAATTTTTTGAATATTTAATTTAATTAATTCCGACTGGAAATTTACCCGGAAAAATATATTTAATTGTGTAGCTCGACAATTGGCATCCACTGAGAGCTCGAGACAGCCTCGATTTGTATACGATCAGGGAATAACGGGTAAGTGACCCTTATTTACGACAATTTTATATCGTTATGCGTGATTGATATTTAACGCATAAATTACGGATTTAATTTCCGCATAAATGAATTAAATTCTGGAAAATTAGATAAATTGTCGTAAATATTAAATTGAGATATCAGAGAATTTAGAACGAGGCTAAATAAATTACTGATGGGCCCAGTGAGCCCAATAGGCCTCGATAAAGTGTGGTAAACAGGCTTAAGGCCGATTAAGGCCCATTATGGTGCAAACGGGCCCAATATGGGTAAACGGGCCCAATAATTTAAATTAAGCCCAGAAAATTAAGAAATACAATTAATTGTATTGTATTTGACCTGATGAACATTTATCCGCAGTGCCGGAGATTTGATTTGGATTCGGAGCAAATCGGACTGCGTGACGAGACATCGATGTAAAGGTCAGACTGTACAGATAAATGAGGTAAGGGAATTGTGTGAGTAGCTAGAGGTAGCTACGCATATTTTAATAGATTTTGTATACACTGATTATGTATGTATACACGATTATTGTAAAATGATCCTAAAAGTGGTTTAAATAATTTTTAAGGATCGAAATAGGTGAAATGTCTATTTTACCCCTATTGAGGGAAGTTCACCTAAGGATGGTGAAAGCATGACATGCATGGAATGCATGATTTAAGGATTTTTATGATTAAGGAATTTTCTTGATTTTAATCAAAGTAAAGCGATAGATTGGCCAGTAAATGGATGAATTTCATAAAATAACACTACGTAGGTGTTATTAATAATTAAATGGAAATTTCTTTGGAAAACGGCCAACTATCAAGTTTATATGGAAACAGATAGTGCCGACACGTAGTTCGCACTATATCTGCGTTTGTGAATGTGCATAAATGTGCTTGAGCAATTGCTCGCACCGACTTGTGACATCATATGCATGAAATGTGCTAGAGCATGGTGCTCGCACTGATTTTTAATATTGTGAAATGAGAGCTGCTGGAGCCTAGCTCGCACTCTGTTTTGACATGTTTTGACATGTTTTGATTTGTTTTGACGTGGTATGCATAAAATAGTGCTGGAGCGATTACTCGCACTACTTTTAATGATTTGACATGCATGAGAGATGCTGGAGCTTAGCTCGCATCCTGTTTTGATTTAATATTGCATAAAGCCGTGCTGGAGTGTAACTCGCACGAGATTTGATTTAGTTATGCATAAAGCCGTGCTGGAGTATAACTCGCACGAGATTTGATTTACTTGAGCATTCATTTGTGCTGGAGCGTTGCTCGCACAAAGTTTTATATGGTTTTCATAATTCATTTGAATGCCGTACTGGAGTTTTTCTCGTACGAGGTTTTCACTGAATTTATATACATATCCGTACTAGAGCGTTGCTCGTACGTGGAATTTACATGAAATTATAATCAGTTTAAGTCGTACTGGAGCGCTGCTCGTACGCAGATTTCACTGATTTTTATGAAACCGTGCTAGAGCTTCCCTCGCACGAGATTTTCAGATATCATGAATATGCATGGAGCCGTGCTTGAGCTTCGCTCGCACAGGGATTTATATTACATGCATATAGCCGTGTTGGAGCCTCCTGTAGACTGTGTGTCACAGTGAGATGATATGCTCACACGTGCACTCTGAGACAGATATGATATGGGTGGATAAGACCTATTACAGGCACCCCTGATTGAGCTTGGGTTCACGGAGTACGTTGTACCGTGTATGTCACGCGGAGTACGCTGTACCGTGGGGATTGTTGGAGTGGAGTGGCATTAGCCACGAGGCAGCAAGCCTTGCCCTCGCAATCCTGGTGTTATGCTGTTCTGGCGGGTAGGACGACCCACCTCCCGTTTCAGGTGTGATACCCCGCACACTAGGTACCGTGTTGCCAGGGATCACTAGGATATGGCCATAGTCCTCGATGTTACTGTTAATTACCTGATTGTCTCACATGATATAACTTGTGGTCTGTTAGACCAGGGTAGACCCGAAGGAGGGGTCAGGCCCCCGATTTGACGATTTTATGATTTTATGAAATTGTGACCCTGAAAGAAGGGTGGTTTTATAACTCAAGTTTTATAATGAAGTATAACGAATTGTTTTATGAGTTTTGAGATGATTGACCCAGAGGGGTTATTTTATACTGCGTTTTAAATGAATTGATTTAAATGCAGTGGCATGATGTGTTTTTCCATGCTTTCATTTGAAAACCTTGAATTGTCTTACATGACATGAAAGACTGCATGATCTTGATTAAATTCATGCTTAATATGATTTAATGATGTCACATAAAATGCTTTGAATGCATGAGTTACATGATTTATATATGCACAAATAGTTTTGGATAAACTATGGCATTGAATATGCATGACTTTGTGCGTGTAATTTTAAATGAAAAGAAATGGATTTAAGGGCATGGCATTATGAGCATGTAGATAGTGGAGCTATCTACTTACTTGCATAATTGCCTTACTGAGCGTGTGGTTTGCTCACCCCCCTTATTTTCCCATCTTTTCAGAGCACTTGTAATAATTATTGAGCGGCTGAGGACTTGCATGCTTAATATCCGCTGCTTGCTGCTACCCATCGAGAGACAGGTATACACATTTGTATGGTTTTGTATCTAAATATGTAATGCACAGTACTGTAAATGGATATGATGTCGGGGATGTAGAGTCATGTAAATACCATTGGGTATGTGTTTATTTAAAGTCAAAAGGATAGTAGACTCTCATATATGATTTTGGAAATGGAATGGTAAATGGTGTGAGGTGACTAACACCGAATCATAGCCCAACTGTGTTGTAGGATGGTCACGACAAGAGAAAGGTAAGAATTAATAATAAATGAAAAAGCGAAAAAATTTACTCTGATTTTTAGGTAATTCGGGTCGTGACAGGTTTAATGGTATCAGAGCTTGAGTTGGCCTGATATGAGTCGGTGTTAGTGGTTAAGGAAGTTTACATCCCCATGTACTGTGCATTATTTAGATACAATTGTGTATATCGAGATGGAAGTGCAGCTAAGAATTTGGTTTTAAATGCAAGAATAGACTCATTAAATGATAGCCGCTATGGTTGAGAGGCGAGTACACGAGCTCGAGGCCGTAGAGGTAGGCCCGAGAGTTGTACTGAGTCGCCACATGAGACTTGAGATGAGATTGACGTGGAGGCTGGTTGATCATGCCCCACAGAGTCCAACAGAGAGATCGGACAGAGTCTGACAAAGAGATCGGATAGAGTCTGACAGAGAGATCAGACAGTATTGAGATACGCTTCGCGAGGTTGGAGCGGAGTGTGGAGAATATTTTGCGAGCTAATTGCTCAGGGTATGTATGAGGGCGAGTCGGAACATTGATGAAAGTTCGCTCGACCCATTTGAAGATTTCGACATCCAGAATGGACATGAAAAAATTATATATGTATTCCGATGACAGAATATCCCGGATATTGTTTTAAAGAAAATTACAGATGATATTATTTACTCTGACCCAGAGGAATTGGTTAATTAATGACTATGAAACTCAGATTATATTCCTGGGCAGATATGACTCGGACACTGAACTGTGAGAGTCGAGATAGCTGAAAGTTCATGGAAGGGCTCAGATTGTCAATTAGAGTCCGATTAGCCCGTTTGATATCACTACCTATGCCGAGGCAGTGCGCAGACTATAGTTGTATGAATAAGATCACGAGTTGCATGCCTCTGAGATTGAGAAAGGTAGTGAGGGTCGAAATTTAGACAAAAAGAGAATAGAGAATGACAAAGATGTCAGAACAAGAAAAGGTAATTGGTAAAAAGCTTAGAGCTGATAAATCACGGGGTAAGTTGATTGATAAACCCCAGTATATCTAATTTTAACACTATTGAGGGGTATTATGATTTGAGGACCGCAACCTGCTACGGAGCATTGTAAACAGTATAACAGAGTAGCAGAGTGAACAGTGTAAGATGTGTGGTAGTTACCACGAAAATAAGATGTTGGACGAGGGCGAGTGTATGCCTTGGACCAGGACACTACTGATGTTTCATTGGATGTGGTGGAAGATACCATACTGGTTAAGAATAATGAAATAATTATTTTAATTGATCCTGGTGCCACGCATTTAATTATACCGCCTTCAGTTGCTTATAAGTTAGTGAAAGATGTGAAGCCTGTACCCTTAGGCAAGAGGATGATAGTTAGTTGAATTTCACTAACTGAATATGGGTATAAGGATTGTAAGTTTTCACACGTAATGAAAGAGTTGGTTATAAGTGATATATTAAAGGAGATAAGATTGGAGATGTGATAGATCCTGCATACGAGATAAATTGGAATAAAAGGCATATGCAAGGTAAGGATATCATTGATATGCAAAGTAATTTGGATTAAGCAATATGTAGTGTATATGGATTGCGACCAAGATAAAGGGTAGATATATCTACACCCAGTCGATGTGGTCAAATCTTAGGGTTAATAAAGGTATTTTAAAATACTTCCCTGCCTGAAGATTTGACAGCGTCGGGAAGCGCACGCATAATCTATATATTAAAATCGACAGTCATGAAATATATACATTAAAATTTGGGTACCTTTATTGGTATGATAAAAAGATATAGAAATTCATTAATCATGAAAGTTTAAAAATTAAAATTTTATAAAAAAAAAGCCGTCAATATAAGAGGAAAGAAATGACGTGAGCTAGTATCTTGAACGAAAGCTATTTCGAAATGACGTTTCACGTTGATACGTACATAGGTCAATGACAAGAGTGATTGAATTATTAAGTGGAACTCAACTACGTTAAGGTATTTAAACCTTACCTGGACCGATTGGTTGTCATCTACAGCGATGATATTATGATGTATTCGAAGTCCAGGGATGAGTATGAGTCGCAACAGGAAACTGTCTTACAGACGAGGTGTTGAGAGTTTCTTGAAATGGGCTGCTCAGTTGAGATGTCTCGTTTGGAAAAAGATTTCATACGAGTAGTATGATAAGTATGAAAATGGCTTCAATGAGTTTTGGTATATTGGAGTAATGAACTGACCACCGTAAGTATTCTTACTATAACCAACAGCTCAAGAGGTTTCAGTGTGAATGGATACCAAAATAAGGATTGGGCTGTGTATTGATGTAAAATGGGAAGATAGTCGTTTATGGATCCAAATAATTCAAGGACCATAAGAGAAACTATCCGACCCATGATTTAGAGTTGGCAGCCCTAGCGTTTACATTAAAAGTATGGCGCTACTACTTAAATGGTAAGAAATTTCGGGTATGCACTGATTGTAAAAGCCCCGAGTATCTGTTTTCACAGAAAGAGTAGAATATGAGATAACCAAGAGGGTTAGAGCTTCTAAGGATTATGATTGTGAACTTTGTACCACCCAGGAAAGGCTAATGTAATGGTTGATGCCTTGAGCAGAAAGAGCCTCGGGATGGTATTACATATGATGGTCAGGGAGCGTGAGCTGCTAGAGCAGTTGTGAACCTCAGTAGTGATGTGATTCCTTCTGATGATGACGGTGATTTTGTGACAGCTAGCCTGAGGTTAGAACCGGATTTGTGTGACCGGATTTGCCAGGCTTAGCGTGATGATCGGCATGGTGTCGATAGTGTGGGTCAGATTCAGAAGGGTAAAGTGACAGAGTTCACAGTGAGTGATGATGACTCACAGAGGTTCAGAGACAGTATAAGTGCTCCTCAGGACCATAGTTGATAAGAAAGTGCTATTGTCAGAAGCTCACTCTTCGGGATATACAGTGCATCCGAGAAGTAATAAATATATCAGAATCTCTGAAAAGGGTATTGGTGGTCAGGTATGAAAAAAGAGATATTGTAGAGAATTGCGAAAAAAGTGTCTCGTATGTCAGCAGAGTAAGGTAGAGTAAAAGAAGTTGCAGGGTTATTGCAGCCTCTACCTATATTGACACGGAAATGGGAACAAGTTACCATGGATTTCGTGATGGGTTACAGAGGACCCGAATGAATCTCGAGGCTATCTAGGTGATAGTTGATAGATTGATTCAGTTACCCACCTTCTGGTTATGAAAATCCCTAGATACTCTAAGTGTATAGGCGGATTTATGTGTGTGGAATATTGTGAAACATTGTGTAGCGTTCCAGTGAGCATGGTATCATATAGGGATTCCCGCTTCACTTTCCACTTCTGGGAATATGTTTTTTGGAAGCTATGGGACCCTGATTGTGTGTTAGCACAGCTTCCACCATCAGACAGATAGTCAGTCAGAGAGGACTGTACAAGTTCTGGAGGATGGGATGAGAGCGTGTGCCATTGATTTTATGAGCTCCTGGGATGATCATTTGTTACTAATTTAATTCGCCAATGATGACAGTTGTCACTTGAGTATCGGGATGAGATTATATGTGGCATTGTATAACAGTAGGGAGTTGTTCCCTGACTTGGATAAGAAAAGTGGGTGACAGATAGAAAATTGTTCCCGAATTAGTAAGACAAACCTCTGAGTATGTTCAGTTGATTTGAGAGAGATTAAGAACACCTCAGAGCAGATAGAAAAGCTATGCTGACAAGAGACAGGAAATCATTGGAATTCACCGAGGGTGAATCAGTATAGTTGACAGTTATTTGTCATAAAGACGTAACAAGATTCGGATAGAGATATTGGACAAGTGGGAGGTAAGACCTGTAGGTTGGTATTACCACTTGAATAAACAGGCATCCACAATGTGTCCTATCTTTTGATGCTTAAGAAATAATATCCGGATCCGATATATGTGATCGGATATGAGCTCCAACAGTTTAGCTCAATGAAAGAGTAATGTATGAAATCGAGTTGGTTATTAAAAATGGAAAGAGAAAGTGTTGAGGGTTAAGATGATCTCCCTAGTTAAGTATGATGGTAGTATTACACTCCGGAGAAGGTCACTTGAGGATGACAGTATATGATACGATAGATGTACCCGGAGTTAATTATGGACTCATATTACTTGGTTCTAATTTGGAGGACCAAATTTCTTAAGTGGGGGAGATTGTAAGACCCGATATTTTCGAGTGCATTTAAAAATGCAAAAGGACTTAAATGACATTCTCGAATACGTGCAAGGGCAAAATGGTCAAAAGACCAAAATTCGGTATTAATCGGGACAAGAAAATTTAATTAAAAATATAAGAATGAGAAATCTTGATCAATGATGAAGAAATAATTAAATTTCGGGTTAAATTGATCAAGATATGAATTTCTTGGGATAAATCGGGATTTTCGCATCGAAAAATAATCCCGAAAATAATCGAAAAATATACCAAAAAGGTAAAATCGGACTGAGAAAATTATTTACAGATTAAATGAATTAAATATATTTTTTAAGGATATTTATGCATTTTAATATTATTTTATTGAAAAAAATAATATTAAAAATAAATTATAAATAAATAAAATAAAAAAAACAAAAAAAAAAAAAAAAAAAAAAAAACGCGAATTGAAAGTCTGAAACAGAAGCAGAGAAGAAACGGAAGCCGAAAAGCGAACCCGAGGGAGATCCCTCCGTCCGACGGTCACCGGCGGCATAGGACCCCAGGCGAGGGTCGGCGAAGGTCGACTGACCTCAGGCGAGCCCACAGGCGGCAGCGACGCGCGGCGAGGTGGCCGGAAACCACCGAAAACGGAGGAGAAACCGCGGGGGAAGAAACGCCGATCGGCGGCCATCGGCGGCGATTCGAGGCAAACCGAGGCCCGATTTGAGAAGCCCAGGCCGTGGCGCATCGATTGGTGGCGGAATCGGCCAGAGAACCGGCCGGACGGCGCCAGAACGGCAAAATGATGGTGAACCGAACTGAACCGGTGGTTTGAGCTGAACCGGACCGAGCTGAACCGGCGGTCCGAACCGGGTTGAACCGGACCGGACCGGTTCAGCCAAAAAGAGAGGGAAAAAAGGAAGAAAAAGGGAAAAAGAAAAAGAGAAAAAATTGGGGAAAATTCCAGTGATGCAATCGAGCTTCGGGTAAGTCGGTAAGCGGTCAAATTGACCGATTTAATTTTCTGAATATTTAATTTAATTAATTCCGACTGGAAATTTACCCGGAAAAATATATTTAATTGTGTAGCTCGACAATTGGCATCCACTGAGAGCTCGAGACAGCCTCGATTTGTATACGATCAGGGAATAACGGGTAAGTGACCCTTATTTACGACAATTTTATATCGTTATGCGTGATTGATATTTAACACATAAATTACGGATTTAATTTCCGCATAAATGAATTAAATTCTGGAAAATTAGATAAATTGTCGTAAATATTAAATTGAGATATCAGAGAATTTAGAACGAGGCTAAATAAATTACTGATGGGCCCAGTGAGCCCAATAGGCCTCGATAAAGTGTGGTAAACAGGCTTAAGGCCGATTAAGGCCCATTATGGTGCAAACGGGCCCAATATGGGTAAACGGGCCCAATAATTTAAATTAAGCCCAGAAAATTAAGAAATACAATTAATTGTATTGTATTTGACCTGATGAACATTTATCCGCAGTGCCGGAGATTTGATTTGGATTCGGAGCAAATCGGACTGCGTGACGAGACATCGATGTAAAGGTCAGACTGTACAGATAAATGAGGTAAGGGAATTGTGTGAGTAGCTAGAGGTAGCTACGCATATTTTAATAGATTTTGTATACACTGATTATGTATGTATACACGATTATTGTAAAATGATCCTAAAAGTGGTTTAAATAATTTTTAAGGATCGAAATAGGTGAAATGTCTATTTTACCCCTATTGAGGGAAGTTCACCTAAGGATGGTGAAAGCATGACATGCATGGAATGCATGATTTAAGGATTTTTATGATTAAGGAATTTTCTTGATTTTAATCAAAGTAAAGCGATAGATTGGCCAGTAAATGGATGAATTTCATAAAATAACACTACGTAGGTGTTATTAATAATTAAATGGAAATTTCTTTGGAAAACGGCCAACTATCAAGTTTATATGGAAACAGATAGTGCCGACACGTAGTTCGCACTATATCTGCGTTTGTGAATGTGCATAAATGTGCTTGAGCAATTGCTCGCACCGACTTGTGACATCATATGCATGAAATGTGCTAGAGCATGGTGCTCGCACTGATTTTTAATATTGTGAAATGAGAGCTGCTGGAGCCTAGCTCGCACTCTGTTTTGACATGTTTTGACATGTTTTGATTTGTTTTGACGTGGTATGCATAAAATAGTGCTGGAGCGATTACTCGCACTACTTTTAATGATTTGACATGCATGAGAGATGCTGGAGCTTAGCTCGCATCCTGTTTTGATTTAATATTGCATAAAGCCGTGCTGGAGTGTAACTCGCACGAGATTTGATTTAGTTATGCATAAAGCCGTGCTGGAGTATAACTCGCACGAGATTTGATTTACTTGAGCATTCATTTGTGCTGGAGCGTTGCTCGCACAAAGTTTTATATGGTTTTCATAATTCATTTGAATGCCGTACTGGAGTTTTTCTCGTACGAGGTTTTCACTGAATTTATATACATATCCGTACTAGAGCGTTGCTCGTACGTGGAATTTACATGAAATTATAATCAGTTTAAGTCGTACTGGAGCGCTGCTCGTACGCAGATTTCACTGATTTTTATGAAACCGTGCTAGAGCTTCCCTCGCACGAGATTTTCAGATATCATGAATATGCATGGAGCCGTGCTTGAGCTTCGCTCGCACAGGGATTTATATTACATGCATATAGCCGTGTTGGAGCCTCCTGTAGACTGTGTGTCACAGTGAGATGATATGCTCACACGTGCACTCTGAGACAGATATGATATGGGTGGATAAGACCTATTACAGGCACCCCTGATTGAGCTTGGGTTCACGGAGTACGTTGTACCGTGTATGTCACGCGGAGTACGCTGTACCGTGGGGATTGTTGGAGTGGAGTGGCATTAGCCACGAGGCAGCAAGCCTTGCCCTCGCAATCCTGGTGTTATGCTGTTCTGGCGGGTAGGACGACCCACCTCCCGTTTCAGGTGTGATACCCCGCACACTAGGTACCGTGTTGCCAGGGATCACTAGGATATGGCCATAGTCCTCGATGTTACTGTTAATTACCTGATTGTCTCACATGATATAACTTGTGGTCTGTTAGACCAGGGTAGACCCGAAGGAGGGGTCAGGCCCCCGATTTGACGATTTTATGATTTTATGAAATTGTGACCCTGAAAGAAGGGTGGTTTTATAACTCAAGTTTTATAATGAAGTATAACGAATTGTTTTATGAGTTTTGAGATGATTGACCCAGAGGGGTTATTTTATACTGCGTTTTAAATGAATTGATTTAAATGCAGTGGCATGATGTGTTTTTCCATGCTTTCATTTGAAAACCTTGAATTGTCTTACATGACATGAAAGACTGCATGATCTTGATTAAATTCATGCTTAATATGATTTAATGATGTCACATAAAATGCTTTGAATGCATGAGTTACATGATTTATATATGCACAAATAGTTTTGGATAAACTATGGCATTGAATATGCATGACTTTGTGCGTGTAATTTTAAATGAAAAGAAATGGATTTAAGGGCATGGCATTATGAGCATGTAGATAGTGGAGCTATCTACTTACTTGCATAATTGCCTTACTGAGCGTGTGGTTTGCTCACCCCCCTTATTTTCCCATCTTTTCAGAGCACTTGTAATAATTATTGAGCGGCTGAGGACTTGCATGCTTAATATCCGCTGCTTGCTGCTACCCATCGAGAGACAGGTATACACATTTGTATGGTTTTGTATCTAAATATGTAATGCACAGTACTGTAAATGGATATGATGTCGGGGATGTAGAGTCATGTAAATACCATTGGGTATGTGTTTATTTAAAGTCAAAAGGATAGTAGACTCTCATATATGATTTTGGAAATGGAATGGTAAATGGTGTGAGGTGACTAACACCGAATCATAGCCCAACTGTGTTGTAGGATGGTCACGACAAGAGAAAGGTAAGAATTAATAATAAATGAAAAAGCGAAAAAATTTACTCTGATTTTTAGGTAATTCGGGTCGTGACAACACTCCACTCCAACCTCGCGAAACGTGTCTCAATACTGTCCGATCTCTCTGTCGGACTTTGTGTGGCATGCTCAACATCAGCCTCCACGTCAATCTTATCTCGAGTCTCATGTGGCGACTCAATATGACTCTCAGGCCTACCTCTATGGCCTCGAGCTCGTTTACTCGCCTCTCTACCTAGCGGCTATCAGTTAATGAGTCTATTCTTGCATTTGAAACCAAATTCTTAGCTGCACTTCCATCTCGATATACACAATTGTATCT
Organism: Firmiana major; assembly: GCA_033439115.1. Taxonomy (NCBI): domain Eukaryota; kingdom Viridiplantae; phylum Streptophyta; class Magnoliopsida; order Malvales; family Malvaceae; genus Firmiana; species Firmiana major. The sequence goes on along the minus strand of CM065896.1, from coordinate 45,325,490 downwards.
AAACAATGCACAGTACATGTGGATGTAAACTTTCTTAACCACTAACACCGACTCATATCAGGCCAACTTAAGCTCTGATACTAAAAACTGTCACGACTCAAATTACCTAAAATCACTACAAATTTTTCATTTTTCGATTATTATTTAATTCTTACCTTTCTCTCATCGTGACCATCTTACCAAATAGTTGGGCTATGATTTGGTGTTAGTCACCTCTCACCTATTTACTATATCATTTCCATAATCACATTCACATATCAGAGTTTACTATCTTTTGACTTTAACTAAATACATACACAATGATATTTACATAACCTTACATCCCCGACATCATATACGTTTACAGTATTGTGCATTACATTTCAGATACAAAATTATACAAATGTGTATACTTGTTTCTCAATAGGAAGCAGCAAATACCAAGAATATAAGTCCTCAGTCGCTCAATAACTATTGTGAGTGCTTTAAAAAGATGAGAAAATAAGGGGGTGAGCAAACCACACGCTCAGTAAGGCAATTATGCAAGTAAGTAGATAGCTCCACTATCGACATGCTCATAATGCCATGCCCTTAAAATCCATTTCTTTTCATTAAAATCTCAAGCACAAATTCATGCGTACATCAATGACATAGTTTATCAAAACTATTTGTGCATATAGAAATCATGTAATTCCTGCATCAAAGGCATTTTATGTGACATCATTAAATCATACTTAGCATGAGGTAAATCAAGATCATGCATCATTTCATGCCATGTGTAGAACAAATCATGAGAAACAATTCTTTTCATGAATTTATCATTAACACATGGAAAACTCATCATTCTACTGCATTTAAATCATTTCATTAAAACTGCAGTATAAAATGACCCCTCAAGGTTAACCATCTCATAAATAAACTTCCTTAAAAATTCATTATAAAATTATGTAATAAAAGTCACCCTCATTTCTGGGATACATTTCATAAAATCCTCTGAAAAACCTATCATCATAATAGAAAATCATAAAATCGGGGGCTAACCCCTCCCTCGGGTCTACCCTGGTCTATCGAGACCACAAGTTATATTATGTGAGACAAGTAGGTGACTATATCAGTAACATCAAGGACTATGGCCATAACCTAGTGATCCCTGGCTACACGGTACCTAGTCTGCGGGGTATCACACTTGAAACGGAGGTGGGTCAATTCTACCTCAAGAACAACATAACATCAGGATTACGAGGGCAAGGCTTGCTGCCTCGTGGCTAATGCCACTCCACTCCAACAATCCCTACGGTATAGCGTACCCTATGTGATATACATGGTACAATGTACTCCGTGAACCCAATCTCAGTCAGGGGGTGCCTGCAATAGGTCTTATCCACCCATACCATCTCTGTCTCAGTATGCACGTGTGGCATATCATCTTACTGTGACACACAGTATACAAGAGGCTCCAACAAGGCTATATGCATGTCATATAATTGTGCGAGCGAAGCTCTGGCACAGCTCCATGCATATTCATGATATCTGAAAATCTCATACGAGCAAAGCTCTAGCACGATTTCATAAAAATCAGTAAAATCTGTGTACGAGTAGCACTCCAGTACAACTTAAAAATGAGTTATAAATCCATATAAAACTTCATGCGAGCAAGTTCCAGTACGGTGTTATGCATCAATAAATCAACTCTTGTGCGAGTTACACTCTAGCACAACTTTATGCATAAATAAATCAAATCTCGTGCGATTTACGCTCCAGCACGACTTTTATGCAATTATCATATTAAAACAGGATGCGAGCTAAGCTCCAGCACCTCTCATGCATGTCAAATCATTAAAACTAGTGCGAGCAATCGCTCTAGCACCTTTTTATGCATATCAAGTCAAAACAGTCAAAACAGAGTTAGTGCTAAGCTCCAGCACCTCTCATGCATTTCACAATAGTAAAATCAGTGCGAGCAACTGCTTTAGCACATTTCATGCATATGATGTCACACAGATCGGTGCGAGCAACCGCTCAAGCACATTTTATGCACGCTCACAAACTTAGATATAGTGCGAGCTATGCACCAGCACTATCTATTTCCATTTAAACTTGATAGTTGGCCTATTTTCCAAATAATTTTCATTTAAATCTTAATAACACTTACGTAGTGTTATATGGTGAAATTTATGCAATTACTGGCCAATCTATCGATTTACTTTTCTTAAAACCCAAGAAAATTCCTTAAATCAAAAATTACTTAAATCATGCATTTCATGCATGTCATGTTTTCACCATCCTTAGGTGAATTTCCCTTAATAGGGGTAAAATAGCCTTTACTTATTTCGAGTCCTTAAAATCATTAATTTATTTCTAGGACCTTTATACATATTCTGTGTATACATACATATTCAGTGTATACAAAAGCTATTAAAATACGCGTAACTACCTCTAGCTACTCACACAATTCCCTTACCTCATTTTTCTGTACAGTCTGACCTTTTCAACTGATGTCTCATCACGCAGTCCGATTTGCCCCCAATCTAATCTCCGAAACTGCGGATAAATATTCATCAAGTCAAATACAATACAATTAATTGTATTTCATATTTTCTGGACTTAATTTAAATCATTGGGCTCGTTTACCCATATTGGGCCCGATTGCACCATAATGGGCCCTAAATGGCCTTAAGCTCGTTTTTCACTTACTATTCACATCATCGAGGCCTATTGTGCTCATTAGGCCCATCAGTATTTATTGAATCTCGTTCTAAACTCTCAGTTAGCTTAATGAATTATTTACGACAATTTATCTCTAATTCCAGAATTTAATTCATTTAATGCGAAATTTAAATCCGTAATTTATGCGATAAATTTTAACACGCATAACGATGCAATATTGTCGTAAATAAGGGTTACTTACTCGAGATTCCATGATAGTATGCAAATCGAGGTTGTCTCGAGTCTTCGTTTGACGTCAATTGTCAAGATACACAATTAAATATTTTTTTGGGTAAACTTTCAGTCGAATATTAATCAAATTAAATATTTTGAAATTGAAATCAATCAATTTCGACCGCATACCGACTTACCTGTAGCTCGATTGCATCACTAAATTTTTTCACAATTTTTCCTCTTTTTTTTCCTTTTTTTTCCTTTTTCCTTTTCTTTTTGGCTAAATCGGTTCGGTCTGGTTCAACCCAATTTAGATCGGTTCGGTCTAGCTGGTTCAGTCCGATTCGGCCAGTTCAGGGCTTCGCCGATTGGTTCTCCGCCGATTTTCATCGCCAGCAGCTTCGCGGGATCTTCCGAAGCTCAGATATGGGGTCGGTGTGGTTCGAGATCATCAAAAAGTGGCCAGTCCGGCCTCTTCTCTCCTCTCCGTCGGTGCCCTTTCTTTTCTTGCCGTTTTCCTACGCTAGCTGCCGTCCCACCGACCGATTCACCTGCTGATCTGTCGGTCTTGGTGTGGGCCTCCTTCGACTGGCGGTGGCCAGGCCTGAATCGACGTCGGTCGCCAGGAAATTCTCTTCCCCTCTCAGTTCTCTCACTTCCCCTCTCTCTATCGCCGTTCGCCGCCGTTCGTCGGCTTGTTCGGGTTGCTGGTGGCTCGACTGGCCTACAGGTGATGGCCGCCTCTCGTCTGGCTTGCCGTCGATCGCCGGTGAGGGAAACCAACTCCCTCGGTTCGGCTTCAGGCTTCTCTGTTATTCCAAATCGCGATTTTCGTGATTTGTCTTTTATTTATTTATTTATTTATTTATAATATATTTTTATTATTATTTTATTCATTAAAATATTATAAAAAATCTAAAATATCTTAAAAAATTTATATTTTATTCATTTAATCACTAAATGAATTTATCGGTCTTAGTTCATCTTTCGGGATAATTTTTTAAGTATTTTTGGGATAATTTCCCGATGTTAAAATTTTGATTAATTTCTATAAATTCATATCTTGATCAATTTAACCCGACATTTAAATATTTCTTCGTTATTGATCAAAATTTCTCAATCCCATATTTTTAATTAAATTTTCTTGTCACGATAAATATCAAATTTCGGTCTTTTGATCGTTTTACCCTTCACTTGTTTGGGAATACCATTTCATCATTCATTTGACTTTTTTTTTTTTTCATTTCGTGTTTTGAATAAAATCTGGTCTTACATATCAAGCAATGGTAAGTTCACATTAAGTTTAGACAAAATATCATATATTTCAAAAAATGACTTATCAAATTTGCTTTTCTTAAGTAGGCTTGGAAACAGGATAGGAGGAATATAAGGATGCTGTGCTTTGTGTAGCTTAGGAGTATCACAAGATGCGTTAGATTCCTCCCTTTGAATTGGCTCCTTAATGGCCTCCACTTTGTCACTTCTTTGAAGCTTCTCTTAATGCTTCCCTTTTGCAATTTCATCACCTATAGGTAAAGTTAAAGTTTCAATAGAATCATCATTCACTTTGTTCCCAAAAACGCTACCATTTCTTAGAAGTGCAATTGCTTTGGCTTACTCAGGCTGGCTTGGAAATTTCCTAGGACTATAATCGTGCAATGCCTCAGCAATTTGTCCAACTTGAGCCTCCAATTTCCATAGAGAAACCTCTTGTTGTAGGAATCATTATTCATTACTTTATTGATTACTTTAACAAACTTCTATAAAGTTTTGTAAAGTATCTTTTAATGTTGGCTTCTGCAGTTTGTAGGATGAACTAGCTTGATTGTGGTTCTGGTTACTACTCTATGAAAAATTTGGATAATTTCTCTAACCCATATTGTAAGTATTTAAAAAATAGATCATTCTTAATCCGTAGGTTGTAAGAATTCATCATATTGGCTTGTTCAACAAGCATTAGTTACATGACCATGAATCCCACAAATTTTACATACCTCTGTGGCAATATGCTGTCTTTGACCCATCATCATAGAGCACATATTTTGCATTTGCATGGTTAATTCTGAAACCTGTATAGCCAACTCAATGTTAGTATCAATCTCATAAAGACCTCTAATTTTACCTCTAACACTCTTATGTTATGAATTAGCTTTAAGTATTTCATGGAGCACATATGTAATTTATGCAGTCTCTTCCCCCATCGCACCTCTAGCTGCATTATCAACCATAGCTTGACAACTTTGAGTTAATCCATCGTAAAAAGATTGATTTTGCAACTCTAATGGGTATTGATGATGTGGACACTGCATCAATAGCATTTTAAAATGTTCCCAAGCCTCATGGAATGCTTCACCATCTGCTTGTGTGAATGTGGCAATCTTACCCCTCAATTCAGTGGTTTTGGCATGCAAGTAAAATTTACATATGAACTTATTATACACTGCATCCCATGTATTAAGTGAAGCTGGGGTTGATGACATAAAACATGTCTTTACAACATCCTTCAATGTGTAAGGAAAACACCTCATTCGCAACTGGTCCTCTGTCAATCCCTGCAAAGAAAAGGTTTGAATGTTTACATAAAAAGCACGAATAAAAGTTAAAAGATCTTTAATAGCAGCACCATAAGAAGAAGGAAGTATATTTAAATGAATATTTTTTTGCTTATAGTTCCTAACCACATCATTGAGAAAAATGCATGATGGTGATGTTCTAATGGTAGGATATGCAAAATCCTTCATAGCACGGTTACCAACTTATATCTCTATGTTAGATGCAACTAATTCCCCTTGTTGTGATTTCTTCTTCCTACCAATTCTATCAATTTTATCGTTGATGGGCAATAAATCTGGCTCAAACGATCTTCAACAAAGCATCCATTACCTATAGAAAAAAATTAATTAGTTTAACAAAATAATAATAATAAAATCTAAAATATCACGTAGCTAAATAAAATTGAATAAACTTAAGAATAAATCTCCTGCAACGGCACCAAAACTTTGATGAACAAAAAGTTAAATTATCACAGGTGCACGAATTAGATGGTAAAATAGCATGCAAGTACAAGAGTCGATCCCACAAAGATTTGCCAAATTTATTCAATTTAAATTTAACTACTATATCCTAAAGAATTATGAAAATCAATAAGAAGAAATTATCTAATTAACTAAAGACATTAACTAATAACTAATCCCAATGCCAAATAAATTTAAAACTTATAAATTAACCACTAAAGAAAAGCCTAGGAATTTGATTTCACCAGTATATTGCAATTTTATATCGTTAATCCTAAAAATCTCGATTAAATGCTACGGTTCGTTGCTCCTAATATATGACCACTTCGTTTAATGGCGATTATAACCTAGTATTCTTGATCAAGATTACTCTGTTTGATGGCAATTATAATCTATGATAAAAATCCATTAAGATCAGAAGAAAAAATAGTAAGTACTAAATAAATGTTCTAGCTTGATGTATGCCTCAAACACCTACTCATACATTTAAGAGAGCTATAAATGGTGTCTATTCCTACCATGTCTTTTGCAATGAATTTATTTCTATTAAAAATGGCCAACCAATAACACAAATTAAGAGATTGAATTAATCACAATGTATGAAACTAGAATTGTGAATTAATCAATTAAATCATAAAAATATTAAATAATGCAAGTAAGCTTAATCAAATTCCTATAAAGAAAATTAGTTCATATTTAATCTAGTACACAAAATCACATTAAATTTCAAAGTCATGCTTTCAATTAAACAATAACCAATTTTTAAAATAATATATAAGTCATGCAATATAAAATAAAATTAAAATAGTTGGCAGCCCCTTAGGAGCCAAAACACAAACACATGAAGAGCAGCTAAGTTCCACGTTTCACCGACCAAGGCTTTTGGTTCTATGCTACTTCTAGCTCTATTTTCTGCTTCAGCGATTTTTGGTCTCCACAGCAACTCTCAGCTGCTTGTCCAGAAGCTTCAGAACACACGTTTTGCAGTAGCTAACTCCAAAGAAAATCACAATTTTCAACAGCTTTACACGTTTGGCACGCTATCGGCTTTAGGTTCCTCCAACAGCTTCAAAAGTCATGCAGTAGCACTGCAAACAGCAGCTCACACGGTCTTTTCAATTTAGTTCTACTTTGGCGCTGGTCATAGTTCTGCTTCAGCACAACAAAGCCTTCACATTCCACTACTCTCTTCATTGTTGCACTCCTGTCTTGAGTCTTCTTCAATAAACCGAGACTTCTCTACTTTAAGTGCTGCCACCTAAAGTTACTTCAAGAATTTTCTATTGCTTTTTTGAATAACTCTCTTTGGCCTTTCAATTGTTGCTTTATATATATAGAAATAGAAACTTGCAGCTAAAGAAAAATATAACCTAAAACTATTGATTTTCTCTTTAGTCAATCTTTAGTGCTAACCCACTATGTGTTTTCTTTCCTTTGCAAACTTAAGTTATACCAATTGTAGTATACCCCAATAAAAATAAAATCCCTTGAAATTAAGATTAAATATTGACCGTTGATTCAAACACTATATTTTTCCTATTTTAGTGCCAATCATATAATTAATAGTTGGAATTCATACCATATCTTCCAAATTTAATCTTAAATCTAATTTCTCATAATTAATTCATAAAACACATCAAACACTTAATTTTTCACACAAGATTATAACATAAACTGTAGTAATAAAAATATAAATAATATAACAAATATATTATTATCAAGTATCTGATAGTCTTGGTTCATTATACCCATATCAAGTTGATGATACGTATAACTACTTAAGGGATAGAAGTATTGGAAATTGATCGAGGTAAGAATCTTTATAGGAATATCGAATGGATAAGTGACCCTCAGGATGCAAAGTAGCATCTGAAGGTATAAGTGATTTTGTAGATGCGAGATAGCATCGTACATGATAAATGAGGTTTTAAAACAAGAATCGAATAACGTTAAAGTATCATAAATGTTATATGTGAAAGATTGATCGGTCGTTATCGAATTAAGAATTGTAGTTGCAAAAAGAATGAATAAGACTGATCCCCTTCCCTACAAAGGATCGATCTCCATATGGCTATATGCTAGGAGTGTTTGTGAATGGATAGAGGGACCGATCCCACCCAGTTTAGGATCGACTTCCACATTGGTATTGCTTATCTTTACGGGTTTTGGAGGAAAGGAATCGATCCATATAAAGTATAGGATTGATCCACTAGTATTTGGAAGCCTTTGAAGGCTATGTCAATAGATCAAAGAAGTAAACTGCAATTGATGCTTCACTAACCTCCAAAGTGAGTAACTTCCTATATCGAAGACAGTAAGACCAACATATATCGATTTTGAATAAAAGAATCAGATTAGTAAATTTTCAATTATGATGCAAGGTAGTGTCATAAAAGATAGTGAAATCCATAGATACAAGGTAGTATCCTACGGAGTAAAGTGGGTCCTAAAACCTAAGACAACCAATGGTTAATGACTAAAGTGTGATAAGTACATGTGATTGATTGAACAAGAAAGTGTATAAGTAATAAGGACAGGAAGCATATCGTGCATTTCTCATGTTTTCTATCTAACTCATATGATTTATCGAATAATGCATTGAGCTTTATTGTATCTTGGGCATGTCATAATGAATGTGGGATTTTATAAGCCTGCAATTGATTTATAATTGTATAAATGAAAACTTTAAAATCTCACTTCTAACATGTTTTGAAATTGTATGAAACATACGTATTTATGTTTTCGAATTAAGCATAAATTGCTTTTAATCCATACGATTGTGATTTCAAAACATGTATATAGACAACTTTTAAAGTTTTATGGTTTTGCTTTAGCTGATAGGCAATAATAGTTAGCCATGATGATTTAGCCTTGCTAACGGGGCATAATTGTTAGCAAACTGATTGGTCCTACTGAAGAGCTTTAATAGTTAGTATCAACCCCTTCTAATGGGGATTATAATATTTAGTGATTGTGCCTACTGACGGCTGTAGTCATAGATTGTGCCTACTAACAGCTATAATAGTCAGTGAGTGAACTTAGCTGAGGGTTTACAATAGTCAATGGTGGTCCTACTGATTGGCTTTAATAGTCAGTATTGGCCCCTACTAACGGGGATTATAATTGTTAGCAAATGGTCATGTTATAATTTTCAATGTTTTATCAAAATGAAAAGTGTTTATCAAATTGAAATTGTTTATTGAAAGAATATCGATTTATTGAAAAATGTATTATTAAACAATGTTTTATCGAACATGTGTTTGTGTCAGGACCCGTTCTCAATCCATGACTTTATCAAAAAATCACTATAAATTTTTCGCATTCTTAACTTACCTTTCCGCTCTTCAATGGTTGGGCTGTGATTCGATGTCAGAGTCCTCACTTACCACATCATCCATTTCATACATACATGTCAATATATTATTACTCACTGTAACTGCTTTTATTATACATGTAAGACTATATAAAATCTAATACAAATACATTCCCCATAATATATATCGTATACATCACTGTACTGTTTCTATGTTTAGATACACAACTGTACATAAAGGTATACCTGGCGATCGATAGGAACTAGCAGTGGACTCTGGGACACTATCCCTCAATAGCTCTCGCTCTACTGACGCTCTGTAGAGAGATGTAAAGAAAGGGGGTGAGCATACAACGCGCTCAGTAAGGAAATCAGGCAAGCAAGTAGATATCAACACTATCTACTCAAAATAATGTTATGCCTTGAAAACATTATTTCCTTTACTCGCTTTAAAAGCATGTCTTGAAATATAATATATATACTTGTACAGAATAAATCCCATGTATAGAAAATCATGCTTTCTTTCTCAAATGTAGGCATGTAGTGCAAAACAATGCATCGTATATAAATCATGCCTTTATGTAAATCATGCCATGTATATTTAAATCACAATAAATATGGCATCAAATGATTCACAACACAAAATCGGAGTCTGACCCATCCCTCAGGTTTGTCCGCAGTTTAAATCATTCAATCAATGTGATATATCATGTAAGACTCTGTGGTTAAGTGCAAATAGTATCTTGGACTACGATCATATCCGAAATGTGATCCCAAGCAACACAGATCTCGGTGTGCGGGGCATCACTGCTGCAACGGGAGGGGGGTCAGTCCATCACAACCGTCAGCCATATCCTCCTCAACTCAACAACAACACACGGTACAGCGTACACCTCGTGCCACTCAGGCACGGTACAAAGTACAGCCGTGGACCCGTCCTCACGGCCAGAGTGCCTACCATAGGTCTTAGCTCTCGCACCCGTGGAATATCAAAATCACAGTCAGGGTACCTACTATAGGTCTTAGCCCTCGCGCCTGTGGAAATATCATACCACATTCACAAATACCCTCATGCTGGCCATCCTCTCAAAATGTGACACTCAGTCACACAAGAATGCGGCATGAATAGGTACCATGTATATAATATCACATACAGTGTGCGCCCTCGAGTGCGACACACAGTCGACACTACGCTCGAACACTGTTTCATATCACAAACTCAACTCTAGTGCGAGCAATCTCCAGCAACTAGGTCAATGCATAGTTCATGTATTAAATCAAGTACGAGCAATAGCTCCAGTACTATGCTATGCACAATTATCAAATCAAGTACGAGCCATAGCTCCAGTACTATGTCATGTATAAACCATGAAGAATCGAGTACGAGCAACGCTCCAGTACTCTGTCATGTATCTCATGTAAAACTCGAGTACGAGCTAATCGCTCCAGCACTCTGTGTCATGCATATATCATTAAAAGCTGAGTACGAGTAAAACTCCAGTACTCTATCATGCATGTCATGGAAATCTAGTGCGTATAAAAATCCAGCACTAATGTATGTGGAAAACATATGAAATCCAGTGCGAGTTGTGCTCTAGCACGACTCATTCTCACATAATATGATAGATGACTCTTTAAAAAGGGATTGTTTATAAAACATCAAAATCAGCACTATAAAGTGTGCTTAAGTCACATCAACCTTAAAATCATTAGCCCATCTATTTATTTTCATGCTAAACAGCAGTTAAACAATCACAATAATAGTTTCCATGCTTTTTGCAACTTTTCACAAAAGTTGACTTTTTCACTAACTAGGGGCAAAATCGTAATTTGCCACTATCGGTCGCAATAATTATTATTCACTTTCTTTGACCCTCAGAGTTTTTAAGTGAATGTAAGAGCAGACGAAATTACGTGCAGGTATCTCTATCTACTTGCAAAAGTCCCTTACCTCGGATCACGTCACGTGACCTCACTTCCTCGGTGCTGCTAAATCCCGCAGTCCGATCAGCTCTCAATGTAAACTCCAGAGCTGTAAATAACCATTCCTCAGGTTAATTATAATTTTCCTACTATATTACACATTAATACAGTCTATTTTCCCTTAATGGGCCTTAATAATCCTTAATGGGCCTAACTATACCTTAAGCCCATTTTCATTTTACTATTCACTTTTGTTGGGCCTATTGGGCTTGTGGGGCCCACCAACTCTTATTGGGCTTGTCCTTGGCCCATTACACCCTATTGGGCCTAAAATAATTGGGCCTCTCGGCCACATGCCATGGCCGAGAGCTACTCATGTCTCGGTTTTACCATGGCATGCCATCCATGCCTATTATTTAGCCATTTTCACTTAGGCATTTTCACAAACACTTGGTAGGCAACATTACCAATCATCACATAGTTCATTTAGGCATTTTATCAAACACCTTGATTGCCAACAAATTACATGTATTAATTAATCAAATTGATTAATTCTAATTACACCATTAACATTAATACATGTACACTAATCCATTTATGTCTTAAAATCATATTGACATAATTTAACATCCCATTACTCACTCTCGGCCTAACCCACTTCATGGTGATTAAATATGTTTCAATGCTTAAAACATATATCAACATACTTGAAATCATTCATACATTAACATATATGAAATTGGAAATTAGAAAATATACCAATTGTTGTGTTCACCCTTTGGTCGAAACTTTGGAGGCTCTCGGTTTGCACTCTATGGCTCCTTGATAGCCAATTCCAACATATGTCAATCTCCTTTCAATTTGGAAAAACTTCCATGAAGAATGCAAGTTCCAAATATGCCTAATTCCTAGTGATTTCTAGTGAGAGAAATCTTGGAAAATATATTTCAATGGTTTCTTCTTCTAGCCGGATTTGGTGTGATGAAGATGACAATGGTGTGGCTGAATTTATAAGCCATATACTTAGCCATTAAGCTTTACTTTTCAGCCATTATGCTTGACTTTCCAAACCTTAGCCATGAGTCACCTTATGAGTCACCTTATGAGTCATGGTTAACTTTAACTATGGTTAGATATTTATCTCATGGGCTTTTCCATTTGGGCTTCTCGGTTTGGGCTTTCCTAATGGGCTTTCGGTCTGAAATTTTTACTCTGTCTCGGGCCTTTAATTGTCTCAAAATTTGGCCAATCAATTGGTCCAACAATTTGGTCTAAAGGACCTAAGAATTTCGATATACGTTTAGTATACCTTAATGGGCTTTAAAATTTTTACCTTAGGCCCATCCCGTTTTTAACCATTAAATTTATTCCGAAATCCTTCCAAATAAATTTTCCTTACTTCCGGGGATGATTATCTTGTATTCTAGCCAAGAATATTTTTCCCCAAATTTTTCTCCATACTTAGGTTAATTTTTAACCATGATTAGTCAACTATGGTAAAAGTCCACTTTCTTAACTATAGTTGACTTTTTTTCTTAAAATTTCGAGAGTGTCATATCTTATGTCTTACACTCTCGTCTTTATATTCCAACCGCTCCCGGTGGATAATTTCATCCGAAACACCTTATTTCGCCAAAAAGGTCCATTTTACCCTTTTTAGCTTTTACTCTCGTTTTATATGTTCGGGTCTAAATCAAGCTGACTTTTCTTCATGAGCCCTCTACGCTCTCTTATTTTAAGTTCTTATTTTCAGTCAGAATGATTTAGAATAACTCGGTTTAGCCTGTGATACCCGTTGCTCACATTAGGCATTTTATGTAGCTTTTGCTTGTTAATTCATTTCAATAACACTTTAAGTCTAGTAAATACTCTTCTTATGATTCAACTATAATTACATAGTGTTCATACACATAGGAATCATAAGGTACAAGCTACAAAAATCTGGGTCTGACAGTTTGGTTTCAATATTAATTTCCAAACCGTGTAATTGCATGGAATATCTATTTATAAAAAATCCATCATTTTATGGAAAAACGTATTGCGTTGATTTTATCAAACTATTGCATTGTTTAATGCATCGAACAAATCAATTGGACATTGATATGACTGCATAGTTATGATGTTAGGTAAAAAAACAATAGAGCTACTTCAAAGTATCCTCTCCTCTTGAAAGACTTGATAACATCACCAAGTCTTAGTATCGAAATTGATAAGAAAAGTTATCGATTTGTGAAAGTGAAAGGTTATTAAATGTCAAAAAATGATAAACGATTATTGTTTAAAATCATATCGAGTTGTTATAACTGTTATAATGATAATTTCAGAGTGGATAAGTTTGATGGCTAATCGAACTATTTTAAAATACCTCTCTACCTGAATGACTTGACAGTGTCTAAATAGAAATTTAGCCAAAATTCAAGATAAGTGGAACTTTCGATAAGGTTCGAAAGATTGAATAGAACAAGTCATAAGAAATTGATTAAACGAAAATGCGTTAGACATGTATTAGATTACAGTATCCATATGTTATAAGTCAGTACTTGTGTTGGTTGCTTGCTGAGCTTTCCCTATAACTCACTCCACTTACTTTCCATCACAAGTTCTGATAAAAGGTATATTGGCTCGACTTTAGTATCCATCTTCAAAGTCAAGGCGACGGAGGTCACACAACTCGCATTCAGTATGTGTTCAATTCAAACCATTTATTATCAGTACATGAGTCAAGATGCGTATTTTATCAAATATGATCGTATATGTAAGTTTTAGGTTTAGGATATAAATAAATGATTGTAACGAACCAAACCATAAATTTTGGTTGGGCTATAAGTCGATATTAGGTCAGAACAATACTTGATCTGATTAATTTTCTTTCTTAGTAACAAATTTTAATCGAAATATGTTCACATTCCCGATACACATCTCGTTTGCATTACTGTACTTGTAAAATTTTAGATAAAAAGGAATTTCTTACAACAGGGTATTCCTTCAATGGAGAAAGATACTCCGCGGAACCATAGCTGTGCGACATGCCTTACCAACGGAAGCATCCAAGTTACTGTTGGGACTCTGTGGAGAAAAGTAGGAAGTAAGCTTAACGTGCTCAGTAAGAAAACTTATGTAAGCACTAGATAACCATACTATCTACATGCCTATAATGTTTGCCATGATCAGTCATAAAACATTGTAAAACACTTAAATATAATTCAACTCATTAATACTAAAAATGATTCACAATCGATGTGCTTTCTTAGAAAAACACTTTCAATCACACTCCATTTCCAATACAATACTTTACCGTATGTAAAACGTATGCATTCAATATGGTCGGTACGATGAAACCATTTACTGTTCAATCAATGCAGTAAAACACTTGAATTAATTTTGTAAAACATTTCATTCAATTAGTAAACAGTTCAATTCACTTTTCTTTCTATTAATAAACAATTCAATTCACTGAGACTAGGCTGAGATTCAATCAATAATAGTAGGATTCATTCAATAACAGTACAGTTAACATATGACCATAGTCTGTGACCCCGCTCCACATGGGCCAACTGTGCGCGAGTGTCATATGCCTTAGGGGGGATGGGTCAGTCCAGTCCGTCGACCAATCAATACAATACAGTTTAGTTCAATTCAGTCTAATAGTCCAACTCTCAATACACGGTGCAACGAACTCCATGTGCATCCACATAGAATAGCGTACTCTGTGGACCTCGATACAATACAATATGACTATGAGACCCCATGTATGTATAACTTTGTAATATATGTAAATGGAATTATAAGAGAAATGAGTATTGGAGCAATGAAATAGGAATTCACCTTTGAAAATTCTAGAAAAATACAGCATAAGGGCTGCAGATGAAGGCCAGATCGATCTCCCATTCAAGGTAGATTGAACCCTTGTGCAAAACAGAGCCATTCCAAGTGAACCCGCTAAGGCAGATCGATCTCCCCAATGAGCAGATCGATCTGTATTAGCCTCTGCTAAGCCTAGATCGATCCGTCTCTTAAGTGCATATCGATCTCCATTTGATTTTGTAAAGAGCAAATCGATCTCTCCCCATAAGCAGTTCGATCTCCTTAAGCTTCTGCCAAGCCAAGATCGATCTCTCCACAATGAGCAGATCGATCTCCCCCTTTTAAAACCTAAAAATTCGGTGGCTAAAACTAAAGAAAGATCGATCTCTTCACCCTAGCAGATCGATCTTATCACTCTCAATCTATAAATACCCCATAGTAAAATCATTTTTCTTCAACAAACCAACGCACCTCTTCCATTTTCACCAAAAATACCAAGCTTTCTCTATCTAGAATACATCCTTTTCCAAAAAGAATTGGGAAAAGGCTATTTGAGCCAAAGTTGTTCATTTTGAGGAGGAGAGCAACATAGCTTGGAGCCAATAATCAAATCATTGGATTGAAGGAGCTAAGGAGTCTTCAGAACTTGGAAAAGAAGAAAGTCAACTTAGGTGAGTTTCCAATACACCAAGTCTAAGTATATTTATCTAGTTGTTGTTGTGAGTAGATTGGTGTATGTATTGATGATTGAAACTACCTAGAATGTAATGAAACAAGTATAATCTAGAATGAGTTTAGTTTGAGAAAATTGAATGAGGATGATTTGATGCTAAAAAGGATTATATTAAGTTGTTGGTGGAGTAATGTGTATGATTTTGTGATGATTGGATGAAACCACATTGTGAAATTAGCCAAGTGATAAAAATGTCCATAAATGGTATTGTAGAGAATGCATAAATGATGAAATATTATGGATAAACATTTATGCCAATTATTTGATAAGTAACCAAGTGTGTTGCTAGTTAAATTGACAAGAAATGGCATAATAATGGCCAAATGTAATGATGGGTCAAACTCGATAAAATAGGCTCGATGAGATATATCGATTAGTTGAAGTCTGACTATGAGGCATCGATATTGGCTCATATGATTGATGTATATTTGTAGCTCCCGAGGATAAAACCAGAGCAAGTTGAGCTAAATAGTGAAAAAATGGGAAAGGAAGGAAGAGTTGCTTCCTAGAGAATTGAGGTAAGGGAATTATGTTAGCCCTAGGGATAGTTGTACGCCTTTCAGGCACATTGGCAATTTTCTCTCATAGCTAAGGGTCTTAGGATGAAATGTTTGTTTGAAGGGTAAAGAATTGGGATTTTGAGTAATGAGCATTAAAAGCAAAAAACATGATGCTTTGAAATTGTTTCATTCCTTTTTAGCATGTGATTGGTAGGTTGGCTAGCACTTAAAATGATTTGCATAAAAAATGGTTTGATTTGGTTTAATAACCATGCTTTGCAAAGAATGAGCCACTTACATGAATTTTCTAGAAATGAAACATGCTAGAGCACCGTTTGCACGAGATTTGACGTGTTTTATACGTGCATTAGTGCTGCAGCGATACTTGTACTAGAGTTTTACATTGCATGTGTGCTGGAGCTTAGCTCACACTAGTTTTCACATGGATTTTATGACATTGTGCTCGAGCCTAGCTCGTACTAGTTTTCATATTAGTTTTGACATGGTGTTGGAGCATAGCTTGCACTAGATGCCCATTACACTTGTTGCCATGCTAGAGATTACTCGCACATTTTTTTCTGACATGTTGGGAGCCATGCTGGGAGCTTAGGGTAGGTTAGGTGCCACGCCGATTAAATAGGTCCTCACGTGCGTAATGAGATGTGGCAGGATATATTGTGATTATATAGGTCCACGGAGTACGTTGTACCGTGCAAGTGGCACGGAGTACGCTGTACCGTGTGTAATATTATATATATGTCATCTTCGGATGATAGATTCTGCTATAGACCGACGTGTTGGACATGACCCACCTACCGTACGGAAGTAGATAAAGGTAATACCCCGCATACTAGGATCTGTGTAGCCTGGGATCAAGAGGATATGGCCATAGTCTTAGTTATTACCCTTATTAATATTGTATGCCTATCTCACATGTCTATTGTTGAATGAAAAATCCATGTTTTGAAATGTGTTTGTGGGTTAAGATAGTCCATGGGAGGGGTTAAATCTTGACGTGTGATGATTTTGTATCGGGTTGTGTTGAGATTTGAAATGCTTTATAAGTGCACTTTGCATGATGATTTACCATGCCTTAATTTCAATTTACGCATGATGATTTTCCATGCTATGTTTTGAGAACTGTGCACTGATTTAAATAACATGAATTGCTTTACATGTCATGAACACAAGCATGAGCATACGTTTTGGAGTGTGACAACTAAATGTGTGATTTAAGCATGGCATCACTACCACGTAGATAGTATAGTTATCTACCTGCTCACATGATTGCCTTACTGAACACGTGGTTTGCTCACCCCCTTTATTTTCCCCCTCTACAGAGCACTTACAGTAGATAGTGGGCGACTGAGGATTGGATTTTGGTGTCCATTGTATCTCATCACACGAGGTATACACATTTGTATAGCTTTTTTATCTAGACATGTCAAAGCACAATAATGTCTTAAAATGTAATTTTTTTTTTGGGATGTATAAGATTGTAAACACATGTAAACTGTAACTCTGATTTTGAAATACAAGTGTTTACATTTAAATAAATTATATATTGAAATGATATGATTGGATGAGATTAACATCAATACACAGCCCAACTGTTGGAGGTATAGCTGCTCACGATCAGGTAAGGTAAAGGTAAAGAATAAACAATAAGAATTGGATTAAATAATAGTTGATAAATGAAAAACGAAAAATTTTTAGAGGATTTAGGGTCGTGACAGAGGTTGTATCAGACCTGAGTTGGTCTGATGTGTGTCAGTGTCAAACTTTAGGAAAATTACATCCCCATGTTATTGTTCTTGTGTAGATACAATTATGTATATCGAGATGAGCTTGACTAAGAAATTATTGTGAATGTAGAAATGTTGGCATAATACCTAATACTAATCGTGGTAGAGGGGCAAAAGCACGAGCTAGAGGCTAGGGGGTAGGCCTGGGGGCCGTGCTGAGATATTTCTACATGATACTCATGAGTAGGTAGAGGTGGAGGCTAATGTTGAGTATGCTCTACAGGGTTCGGCAAAGAGACCGAAGAGTACTGAGGCACATTTCCCGAGGATAAAGCGAAGCATAAAGGCTATTATGGAGTTGTTTACCTAGTTATTACTTGCAGCTGGGGGTGGGCAAGAGCCAGCTGCATAGGGTGATAGTGATAAACCAACTATTGCTCGTAAGATGCCTGCACAGCCAACCCAAAAACCTCAGACTACAGATACTCCAACATCCCCATTGGTATAGGAAACACCTTCTACTGTTGCTCCACCACAGAGGAGTAGAGATTGGAGTTATTGATGTGAGTTGGATAGGTTGCAGCAATTTCAAAAATTTAACCCACCATCTTTTAGTTGAGTTAAAGACCCAGTAGCTGCAGAGGATTGGGTAAACGAGATTGAGAAACTATATGGATTCTTTGAGTGCACTACTACCAAGATGGTAGCATTTGCTGCATTCATGCTGAAGGGATCAGTAGAGCATTAGTGGAAGTCCACCTGACATACAGAGATCGGCTGAGATGTATTTTTGGAGGCCTTTCAGAGGCAATATGTTCTGGATACTGCGCAATGGCGACTGTAAATGGAATTTTTGGATTTGACCTAGGGGAGCAGAACAGCAGATGAGTACGAGACTAAATTTATCTCCCTGGACAGGTATGATCCTGATACAATGAACAGTGAGGTCAAGAAGGTCTGAAAGTTTATGGACGAACTGAGACCATCTATCAGGTCTCGATTGGTCCCTTTTGACATACCGACCTACGAGGAAGCAATGCACAGGGCATATTTGTGTGAGCAAGATATTGAACGGGTTGCCTCAAACTATGGAAGGGTTAGTAGAGTGAGGGACAGTGACAGGAAGAGAAAGACAGTGGATAGAGGCTTCAATTATAAAGGAAGCAAGAGATTTTTTGGGAAGAGGCCAAGGATTAAGGAGATCTGGGAGAGGACAGTTAAGCCTCCCGTGTATCCACCTATAGCTCCAGCAAAGGGGATAGTGATTAGAGTGTCACAGCCTACGACAGAATAGTACAGTAAGTGTGGTAGATACCATGGGACTTGGTCATGTTATGGATCTCATACAATATGTTTTTGATGTGGGAAACTAGGGCGTGTGATCAGAAACTGCCCAGCGATGACTAAAAGTGCCCCAGAGAAGGACAAGGAGCCGGAGAGAGCTCCTGCTGATACTCCTACTCCGGGACGGAAGGTAACAGCTAAAGAGAAAGGAAAGCAGGTGGTCAGCAAAGGGCTAGTACACACCTTAGGCCAAGATATTAATCGTCAGATATGGTGAAAGGTACCATTTTAATCTTTGATCTTAAAGCTTATATTTTGATAGATCTAGGTACCACACATTCATTTGTATCACCTACATTCATTAGTGGTCAAGGAAGTTTTAGATGTCTTTCTGGGTGATTTACTAGGGTTACTTCCAGATAGAGAGATGGAATTTTGTATAGATTTGGCACCTAGTATAGAGCTGATATCCAACTCATCATACAAAATTGCTCTGATTGAATTGAAAGAACTAAAGAAGCAGTTGCAGGAGTTATTGGATAAGTGGTTCATCAGACCGAATGTATCACCTTGGGGAGCACCGGTACTATTTGTAAAGAAGAAGGATAGGAGCCCTTGACTGTGTATTGACTACAACTTTTAGTATAAGGTGACCATTAAGAATATGTACACTCTTCCACGCATCGATGACTTGTTGGATCAGCTTCAGGGAGCGCAAGTCTTTTCTAAGATAGATATGAGATCTGGGTACCATCAGTTGAGATTTTTGGATGGAGATGTAACCAAGACAGCCTTCCGCACTCGGTATGGTCATTTTGAGTTTATGGTTATGCCATTCGGGTTGACAAATGCTCCCGTAGCTTTTATGTCGTTGATGAATGAGGTGTTTCACAAGTATTTGGATAGATTTGTTATTGTATTCATCCATGATATGCTAGTGTATTCGAGGTCTAGAGAGGAGCATGAGCAGCACCTAAGGATAGTGCTACAAACCCTCCGAGAGAAGAAGTTATACGTTAAACTCAGTAAATGTGACTTTTGGCTAGAACAGATCTCTTTTCTTGGTCATATTATATCGAGGGATGGTGTGTCAGTGGACCCATCCAAAATTGAAGCAATAGTTCAGTGGCAGAGTGTAAGACCTAAAATTATATCGTAATTTCTTATGAAGGATTGAAATGGTCACAAATTTAAACGAATGGGATTCGGACTGGAAATAAGGATTTAAAACACGAAATGAGTGAGGGTTTGTGAAAGGAAGTTGTGTTGATTTGGTTTCGAATATGTAGAAGGGTAAAACGGTCAAAAGATCGAAACCCGGTATAAATTCGATAAGAAAATTTTAATTAAAAATAATGATTTAGGAAATCTTGATCAATAATGAGGAAATTATCAAATTTCGAGTCTAATTGATCAAGATCCAAAATTATTTAGATTTACAAAAAATTCACTAGGGATAATATCCCAAAAATACAGAGAAAATATACCGAAAAAGAGTTAAAATACAATAAATTAATTAAATAAATATAATATAATATAATATAATATAAATTTTAAGGATATTTTGGGATTTTTAGAATATTTTAACGATTAAAATAATATTAAAATAAATTATAAATATATAAAAAAAGAGAATTCAGAAATTAGAATCGGGGAGAGAGAATAAAACAAAAGAAACTGAAAAAAAATTAAAACGAAGACCCGCACGTGACCAGAGCGACCCATGGCCACCAACGATCGACAGACCTAAACGAAGACTGGAGGAGGAAGAGGAGAGGCCGGCGAACACGTTGGCACCGGTGACGTGCGCCGATGACAGCTGTGTCCGACGAACAGAGGAAGAGAAAATCGCGAGGAAAACGAGGTCGATTTTGGCGATCCACGGTAGCTGGGCGTGAACAAAGGGCACCAGCGTGATCGAGAGGAGGAGGCGATCCTTTTGAGATCGGTAGTGGCCGGCGAAACGGTTACTAACGTCGACGACGACAATGAAAGAGAAAGGGTACCGACACCGAGGGAGAACAGGCCGGACCGACCACTTTCTGATCAGCCATGGCGAAATCGAGGAAAGATCTGAGCTTCGCGAGGTCTCGCAGAGCTGTTGGTGATGAAAGCAGGCAGAGAACCGGCTAGCGAAGCCCTGAACCAGCCAAACCGAACTGAACCGGCTGAACCGACCAGCTGAACTGGGTTGAACCGGACCGAACCGGTTTAGCCAAGAAAGAGAAGAGAAAAAGGAAAAGGGGAAGAATTTATAGGGATACACCGGACTCCGGGTAAGTCGATAAGAGGTCAAAAGTGACTGATTTGATTTCAGGGAAATTTATTTAAATTATATTTGATCAGAAATTAACCTGAAATTAAATATAAAATTATGCAGTTCGACGATAAATCGTGTACGTGAGTCCGATTGAACTTCGATTTTTGCACTATCGCATAATCTCGGGTAAGTAAAGCTCATTTATGACAATTTATGTAATTATTTGAGTATTAAAGATTTATTTTACGAATTTCGGATTTAATTCCGCATTTAGTGAATTATATTGGGATTTTTGAATTAATTGTTGTAAATGATATACGGGTTATCCAAAGAGTTTGGAAAGAAGCCCAATGGGTATTAAAAGCCCAATAGACCTGAAAAAGGGATTTAATAAGTGGAAACGGGCTAAAAATGGGTCGAGGCCCATTAAGATGCAATCGAGCCCAATAAAGTAAAACGGGCCCATTGTTTTAGATTAGATCAATATAATTGAAATACTGAGAAGTATATTAGAACTGACCTAAATACGTGGTTATATGCAGCTCCGTAGACTTGGTTGGAGTAAATATGGATTGAGAGACCTGGTATCATCGAGACGGGATAAACTTGCGCGTGATTCCAGGTAAGGGAATTTTACAGACTGCTAGAGGTAACTTTACGCAATTTCAACTTCATTTGCAATCTCTTAAATTGTCTGAAGGGTCTAGATTTAAGATAAAACTTTTAGTGCCCCAGATAGGTAAATTACTAAAATACCCTTGTGAAGGGTAAAATTTCCAAATTTAGGAAAAATGGGAAGAGTAAGAACAAGAGGTCCTTGCTTGTTCTTGAGGTGTTTGACACATGCATGGGTAGGCTGGCTAACTTTTAAATAAAATGCACAGTATTGCATAACTTTAATCAATGTTGATTTTCTCTAAAATTGATTTGAGAAATGTAGCCGCCTACGTGATTTTATAGAAATGTGACGTGCGAGAGCTCAGCTCGCATGAGTGTTTGATTTGTGTGATGCATGCATTAGTGCTGGAGCAAGAACTCACACTAGAGTTTTACATGCATTGGTGCTAGAGCCTAGTTTGCACCAGATTTTAACATGATTTTTGTTACAGGGTGCTAGAGTCTAACTGCACTAGATTTTCATATGATTTTCGTGACAGGGTACTACAGTCTAACTCGCACCAGATTTTCACTTGAATTGTTATGATAGAGTGCTGGAGCTTAGCTCGCACTAATCTTATGAGATTTTATGAAACGCGTGCTGAAGCTTGGCTCGCACGAGATTTTCCATGACTTTTTGAGAGTGCTGGAGCATCGCTCGCACTGGTTTTATGAGAACATGCGATGAGCCGTGCTTGGAGCGTCCGGTAGACTATGTGTCATGCCGATTAAATAGACTCGCACGTGCGTTTTGAGACAGGGCATGAGTATGGATATGTGATATGGGTTCATAGAGTACGTTATACCGTGCAAGTAGCATGGAGTACACTGTACCGTGCTAGGATTGATTATGTGGCATCTTCGAATGCGTGGCATCTTCGGATGCGAGTGGGATCTTTGGATGTGAGTGACAGGGCAGGACCGATGGGATGGACTGACCCACCTCCCGGGGCGGTTCCCGATAGTGGTGAGACCTCGCACACTAGGATCCGTGTAGCAGTGGGATCACGAGGACATATGGCTATAGTCCTAGTTATTTACCTGAGATATACATATATTGCCTAGTCTCGCATGTTGATGTTTTTTAGAATCATTTTTTATGGATTTTCGTGTGAGTCTGGATCACTCGAGGGAGGGGTTGGATCCTGACTGAGACATGATTTTGATAAGAATGAAACTGGGTTTTAAACGAAAACTTGCATGACGTTATTTTTCATGCTATTTAAACCCATGAATGATGTAAACTGATTTTACATGATATTCATTATATCACATGGTGCTATTGCTTTAAAAAGTATTTGATTTCATGGTTTTGTGTGAGTTAGGAACACCCGAGGGAGGGGTTGAGTCATGACTGTGTTGTGAAATTTTAACGAGAATTAAATGTTTTAAATGGATTTGCATGTCGAGTTTTCCATGCTTTTAAAATCCATATGTGAACTTGTTTTACATGACATCATGAATTGTAGCATCAGTTTTGAAATGTGTGGAGAAAGGGTGGTTTATGCACGGTACCATGTTCATGTAGGTAGTATGGTTGCCTACTTGTTCGTAGGATTCCCTTACTGAGCTTGATGTGCTCACCCCTTTCATTTTCCTACACAGATTTCCTCCAGTAGATGTTGAGGTAACTGAGTACTGCATTCCTGATATCCGCTGCTACATTTTAAGGTATATACACTTGTACATATTGTATCTAAATAAGAATAGCACAGTAACATGTTTGTAAGTAACTATCGAGGATGTATAGATAATGTAAACACTTGTAAATGAATGGAAAAGAATAAATGAAAAACGCATGTGTTTACCCTTTTCTATAATAAGGAAGTAAGTTATATGATAATTGAATGGTGGGACTGGCATTGACGCACAACCCAATTGTTAGTGGAGTGTGGTCTTGATCAGAGAACAGGTAAGTATGAAAGAAAAATGAAAAATTTACTCTAATTTTTGGGTCATGACAAACGGTGGTATCAGAGCGAAATTGGTCTGATGTGTGTCAGTGTCAGTAATTAGGAAATTACATCCCCGTGTTTACTGTGCTTGGTTAGATACAATAGTGTATATCGAGATGGGTTTTAACTCAGAAATGATTGAGAATGCAGGAATATAGGTATTTTGCCAATATTAGTCGCGGTAGAGGAGGTAGAGCACGAGGCAGAGGTTGTAGAGAAAGGCCTGAGCCTGCTAGTCGTACTGAGTCGACTTATGAGAACCAGGATGAGATAGAAATGGAGGATGATGTTGAGCATGCCCAATAGAGTCCGACAGAGAGATCGGACAGTATTGAGACACGCTTCGTGAGGTTGGAGCGGAGTATGGAGAATATTTTGGAGCTAATTGCTCAAAGTATGCCTGAGATTTGAGGGCGAGTCAGAGCATTGGTGGAAGTCCGCTCGACCCATCTTAAGAGTTAGACATCTAGAATGTATATGAAAAATAAGTCTAGATGTAATCCGGTGACAGAATATCCCGGACATTGCTTAAAGGAAATTACAAATAAAATTTCTTACTCTCACCCGGAGACACTGGTTGATTGATGAGTATGAAACTCAATTTATATTCCTAGGCAGGTATTACCCCGACACTATGGGCAGTGAGAGACGGAAAGCCCAAAAGTTTATGGAAGGGCTCAGATTGTCAACTAGAGTCCGATTGGCCCTGTTGGATATCACTACCTATGCCGAGGCAGTGCGCAGACTACAATTGTGTGAATAACATCATGTGTTGCACGCCTTTGAGATTGAGAAAGGTAGTAAAGGCCGAAGAGACAAAAAGAAAATAGAGAATGACAAAGATGTCGGAGCGGGAAAGAGACCAGTTAGTAAGAGATTAGAGTTGTTCAGTCACGGGGTAAGATGATTAATAAGGCACCAATGTATCAAATTTCAGCACTTTTGAGGGGTATTGTAATTAGATGATCCCGACCTGCTCTATAGCAGTGTAAGCAGTGTAGGATGTGTGGTAGATACCACGGAAGTAGGGCGTACACCTACACCTGACTGACTAAAATTGGCGTTAAGTGGGGTAAGACGGGCCACTTATTTAATGATTGCTTAGAGTTGGGTGAGACTGCCCCATAGAAGGGCAAAGAGACAGAGAAAACCCTGTTGATATCTTTACATTGAAAAAGGGAGGCCATAGTCGAAGAGAAAGGGAAAGTAGGTTGTTAGACGAAGGCAAGTGTATGCTTTGGACCAGGACATTACTGATGTTTCATATGATGTGGTGAAAGATACCACACTGGTTTTGAATAAAGAAGTAATTATGTTACTTGATCCTGGTACTACGCATTTATTCATACCGCCTTCATTTGTATATAAGTTAGTGAAAGACATGAATGCCTACACCCTTAGGCACAATGTTGATAGTTAGTACCCCAATGAAGGAGGGTTAACTAACTGAATAATTATGAAGAGATTATAAGTTGAAAATGGGGGAAGAAGTATAAGTCAACCGATTTTATTCAATGGAATATGAATAATTTGAAGTAATATTTGGGAATAAATTGGTCAGCTACAAACTATGTTGTTCAGAGTTTCTATCCTAAGATAGTGATATGGCTACCCCTGAAAAGTATACTGTAAGTTTTGAAAAGTAATAAAAGGGGTGTAGTAATTGAAATTAAAGGAGTAAATGTTTGTACTCACGGAATGAGTAATGAAAGAGTTCGTTATAAGTGATATACGAAAGGAGATAAGCTTTGAGATGTGATAGATCCTGAATACAAGATATATTGGAATAAGGGGCGTATGCAAGGCACGAATATCTCTTATATGTGAATTAATTTGGATTAAGCTATATGTAGTGAATATGAATTGCGACCATATATCCATAGCTAGTCTATGTGGTCAAGTCTAAGGGTTAATAAAGGTATTTCAAAATACCTCCTCGCCTGAAGACTTGATAGCGTCTAGAAGTACACATCACCTATAAATTGAAATTGACAGTCGTAATATATACATTTAAAATTAGGGTACCTTTACTGGTACGATAAAGAAATATAGAATTCAATTAATCATGAAGGTTAAAAAATTAAAATTTCATAAAAGCCGTTAATATAAGAAAAAGGAAATGACGCGAGTTAGTATCTTGAACGGAAGCGATTTTGAAATGACATTTTACGTTTATGCGTATACAAGTTAAGGATATGGGTGATTGAAATATTTAATGAAACTCAACTACGATGAGGTATTTGAACTTTACCTGAACTGATTTGTTATCATCCTTATTGATGATATTTTGGGTGTATTTAAAGTCCAGAGAAAATTATAAGCAACAATTGAAAATTGTTTTTTTATAGATGATTTGTTGAGATTTCTCAAAAGCGACTACTTTGTTGACACGTTTAACTAAGAAAAAGTGGTATTTGAATAGGGTGATAAACGTGATAGGAGTTTGGTACATTGAAGTATGAACTGACCATCGCATTTATTTTCACCATACCCAATAGATCAAGAGGTTTCAGTGTATATGGATACCCCAAAATAATGAATGGGCTATGTATTGATGCAAAATGGGAAGATAGTCGATTACGGATCCAGACAACTCAAGGATCATGAAAGAAACTATCTGACCCACAATTTAGAGATTGGCAACCGTAGCGTTTACACTGAAGGTATGGTGCCACCACTTTTACGATGAGAAATTTTGGGTATGCACTGATCATAAAAGCCCTGAGTATCTGTTTTCACAAAGAGAGTCGGATACGAGATAACATAGTGGGTTAGAGCTTCTGAGGGATTATGATTGTGGAAATTGTACCACCCAGGAAAGGTTAATGTGATGGCCGATTCCTTGAGCAGAAAGAGCCTCGGGATGGTATCACATATGATGGTCAGGGAGCGTAAGCTACTAGAGCAGTTGTGAGCCTCAATAGTGATGTGATCCCTTCTGATGATGACAGTGATTGTGTGACAGCTAGCCTGAGATTAGAACCGAATTTGAGTGACCGAATTTAATAGGCTTAGCGTGATGATCGGTAGGGTGTCGATAGTGTGGGTCAGATTCATATGGGTATAGTGACAGAGTTCACAGAGAGTGATGATAGCTTATTGAGGTTTAGAGACAGTATAGGTACTTCCCAGGACCATGATTGATGAGATAGTGATATTGTCAGAAGCTTACTCTACGGGATATACAATGCATCTGAGAAGCAATAAATATAACGAAATCTCTTAAAAAAGGGTATTGGTAGTCAGATATGAAAATAGACATTAGAGAGATTGTAGAAAAGTGTCTCGTATGTCAGCAGAGTAAGGTAGACTACTAGAAGTTTGCAAGGTTATTGCAACCTCTACCTATATCAACACGAAAATGGGAGCAAGTTACCATGGATATTGTGATGGGCTACAGAGGAACCAGATGAATCACGAGGTTATCTAGGTGATAGTCGATAGATTTACTAAGTCTACCCACCTTCTGGTTATGAAATCCCCAAATACTCTGAGTGTGTAGGCGAAATTATATGTAAGGACGATTGTGGAACAGTATGTAGCGCTCCAGTGAGCATGGTATCAAATAGGGATTCCAGCTTCACTTCCCACTTCTGGGAATATTTTTTAGGAAGCTATGGGAACCCGATTGAGTGTTAACACAGCTTTCTGTCCTCAGGCAGATGGTCAGTCAAAGAGGACTTACAGGTTCTGGAGGATATGATGGGAGTGTATGCATTGATTTTATAAGCTCCTGGGATGATCTATTGTTACTAATCGAATTCGCCAATAATGAAAGTTGTCACTTGAGTATCGGGATAACATTATGTGAGGCCTTATATGGACGTAGGGCTTGTTCCCCGACTTGGATAGGAAGAAGTGGGTGACAGATAGAGAATTGCTCCTGAATTTGTAAGATAAGTCTCTAAAGGTGTTCAGTTGATTTGTGAGAGATTAAGAACACCTCAGAGCAAACAGAAAAGCTATGCTGACAAGAGATAGAAAAGCATTGGAATTCACTGATGCTGAATCAGTATTGTTGGAAGTTACTTGTCCTTAGGACATAATGAGATTCGAAAAGAAGACAAATTGAGTTTCGTTAGATTGAATCATTTGAGACATTGGACAAGTGGGAGATAAGGCATGTAGGTTGGCGTTACCCCTTGAATTAGCAGGCATCCACAATGTGTCTCATCTTTTGATGCTTCAAAAATACTATCCGGACCCAGCATATGCGATCGGATATGAGCTCCAACAGCTCAGCTCAATGAAAGTATAACATATGTTGAAAACTTGATTCGAGCATTAAATAGGAAGGAAAAAATGTTAAGGTTTAAGACGATCTCCCTAGTTAAGTCCTTTGGCTGTACACTCCAGAAAAGTCACATGAGAATTAAAGAATATGATACGATAGATGTACCCGGAGTTGTTTATGGACCTATTTGACTTAGTTCTAATTTTAAGGACCAAATTTCTTAAGTGGGGGAGGTTATGTAAGACCCAAAATTATATCGTAATTTCTTATGAAGGATTGAAATGGTCACAAATTTAAACAAATGGGATTCGGACTGGTGATAAGGATTTAAAACATGAAATGAGTAAGGGTTCGTGAAAGGAAGTTGTGTTGATTTGGTTCCGAACGTGTCGAAGGGTAAAATGATCAAAAGATCAAAACCCGGTATAAATTAGATAAGAAAATTTTAATTAAAAATAAGGATTTAGGACATCTTGATCAATAATGAGTAAATTATCAAATTTCGAGTCTAATTGATCAAGATCCGAAATTATTTAGATTTACCGAAAATTCACTAGGGACAATATCCCGAAAATACAGAGAAAATATACAGAAAAACGGGTTAATATGCAATGAATTAATTAAATTAACTATAATATATTTTTTTGAGGATATTTTTAGATTTTTATAATATTTTAATGATTAAAATAATATTAAATTAAATTATAAATATAAAAAAAAAGAAATCAGAAATTGGAATCGGGGAGAGAGAATAAAACAAAAGAAACTGAAAAAAATGAAAACGGAGACCCGCACATGACCCGAGTGACCCATGGCCACCGACAATCGACGGACCCTAACGAAGACCGGAGGAGGAAGAGGAGAGGCCGACGAACACGTTGGGACTGGTGACGCGCGTCGACGACGGCTGTGTCTGGCGAACGGAGGAAGAGAAAATCGCGAGGAAAACAGTGTCGATTCCAACGATCCACTGTAGCTGGGCGTGAACGGAGGGCACCGACGTGATCGGGAGGAGGAGGCGGTCCTTTTGAGATAAGTAGTGGCCGGTGAAACAGCCACTAACGTCGGTGACGACAATGAAAGAGAAAGGGTACCGACGCCGAGGGAGAATATGCTGGACCGGCCACTTTTTGGCCAGCCGTGGTGAAACCGAGGGTAGATCCAAGCTCCGCGAGGTCTCGCGGAGCAGTTGACGATGAAAGCCGGCAGAGAACCGATGGGTGAAGCCCTGAACCGACTGAACTGGACTGAATAATCACACCAGGCTGCTTCGGCCGGAGATTGCTGTTGTAGTTTTGTTTGAGAGATCGGGAAGAGGCTGCAGTCTGAAGCCCGATCAGGTGCCGACTTCTTCAACGCGAGGCGCGATGGAATTGCAGCTGCTACCAGTACTGTTGCTGAGTCCGAGAGAGGACCTTGGAGCTGGGAGTTGCGAAGACAGGTAAGATGGCTGCTGTGGAGACGTGATGGAGCTTGAAGGGGTGCAGGTCTGTTGCTGACGGTTGGATACTAAAGAAGCTGCAGTCGGGGCATGAAGAAGGGACGATGGTGGTACTATTTGAAGTAGGTGCATGGCTGTCGGAGCTGCTGGGGTGAAGACAAGCCCGAGCTGCCAATAGAATTGTTGTTGTCGGAGCTATGAAGACAGGCAAGATGATCGGTGCGATTTCTGTTCTGTAGTAGAGGTCTACAATTTGTAGATACTTTGTTCCACTCTTTTTTTGATTACATGTTAGACAAGAACATCGAAGTAGAACTTTCAATCCAATTCCAGGAACCAATTTGTATTCACAAAGCATATTTGCTCGTTTAAGGGAACTACAACTGGATAATCCCCGGTATGCCTCGGTTCCTCTTTACCAGTTGAGAACTTTGCATGCTCAGTTACATTAGTGACTGTTGACCTCGAAGTTGGGAGAATAGAGATCAACAACGCTCGGAGCTACTGTGTTTGAGATTAGAGAAGTTGAAGACGGCGCCGGTGGGCGCGGCTGCTGAAGATGGTGCCTACGAGTAGGAAAAGAAAATTAGTTGAAGGAGAGAAAATAAAATAAAATAATTTTTTTTTATTACTAGCAAAAGAGGATTTGCAGTAGGGCGACACATCTACTGTAATTATTTTTTTTTTTTTTGCAGAAGAGGTCTAGTCATAAGGCGTGCCCACGCCTTATGCAATCACTACTTCTGTTTTTTTTTTGGTAGAAGAGGGTGTTCAATAGGACGTGGGCACGCTTTAATGAATCACCTTTTCTAGAATTTTTTTAAAGAACCTAAAAGTAAACATAAATCTTATTTACTACTAATAAAATAACAAAAATTAAGAAAAATAGTTGCGATTTAGAAAATAAAGAGAAATTTTGGGTTGCCTCCCAAAAAGCAGCTTTCTTTAAAGTCTTTGGCTAGACATGGTCATGCTCAATTGTAGTTTAAAAATTTCAACCCAATTCGTTCCACTTCATGCACTTGTAAACCTTCATAAAAAGGCTTTAAGCGATGGCCCTTGACCTTAGCGATTTGACCTGTATCCAAACTTTGAATTTCAATTGCACCACGAGGAAACACATTAGTAACAATATAATGGCCTAACCATCTAGAACAAAATTTACTAGGAAATATTTTTAATTTAGAGTGAGATAGTTTAACTTTCTGTCCAATATAAATTTTTTTCTTGGAAACCATGTGATCAGGAAAGGCATTTATCTTTTCCTTGTAAATCTTAGAACTCTCATAGTCATCATTGATATTAAACTTAATGATTTCACCATCAAATTCCATTGTGAGTGTACCATCATGCACATTAATTTTGGTTCTAGATGTTTTTAAGAAAGGTCTTCCCAAAATGAAAGATCTAGATGAGTCATCATCCTCCATATTAAGCACATAAAAATCAGCAGGAAAGATCAATCCATTTACTTGCACCAAAACATCCTCTAGAACACCTTCAGGATAAACATTGGATCTATTAACAAGCTGAATAATCACACCAGTCTCTTTTAATGGTCCAATATTCAAAGATTTATAAACAGACAAAGGCATGACATTAATTGAAGCTCCTAGATCTAACATTACTTTTTCAATTTTAAGATTACCTACCTTACAAGGGATAGTAAACATACCTGGATCCTTGCATTTAGGAGGTAAGTTTTTCTGAAGGACAGCTCGCCCATGCTCACAAATCCATTACCTTTCAATTTTCTTTTGTTGATGCACAACTCATTGAGAAATTTGGCATATCTAGGTATTTGTGTAATTGCATCAAGTAAAGGGATATTTACCTTAACCTTGCGAAAGATGTAAAAAATTTCCTTTTCCTCCTCCTCCTTTTTTGGATTTGGATGATCTAAAAGGAAAAGGAGGAATTGGTGCCAAAACTTTATATTTCTCGCCATTAGATTCCTTAGGTTGATCCAACTGTGGCAGGGGTGTAGCAACTTCCTTGTCAGCTTCTTCCTTCGGAATGTGCTTTCGGGATGTCTTTCTAGGCTCCTTCAACTCAATTCTACTCCTCAAGTTCATTGCACTGACATTCTGTTTGGGGTTAATGACTGTTTCTAAGGGTAATTTTCCTTGAGATTCAAATCTACTCACAGAAGTGGCTAGCTGAATCATTTGATCTTCCATCTTTTTTATGTTAATCCTGGTCTCCTGTTGAAATTGTTGTGTGTTAGTAACAAGTGATTTAACAATTTCCTCAAGAGACATATTTGAACTTGAAGATGGTTGTTGTTGTTGTGGAGCAGGCTGTCTATACTCGAAGTTTTGAAATTGAGGTCTTGCTCCATAACTTAGGTTGGGATGATCCCTGCACCTTGGGTTATAAGTACTCGAATATGGATTGTGATTCCTTTGTGGTGGACCTGGAAATCCTCCAACTACATTTGTGTACTCATGAGGTTCATCTTGAAGTTTGGGGCACATGTCGGTTTGGTGGCCAATAGCAGCACAAATTCCACATGCTTTAACTTGTTGTACGTTTCCATTTCCTATAGCCAATTGTTGAACAACAGATGTTAGATTAGCTATTTGATTCTCAAGAGAATGTGTATTTACCTCATTTACTCATCTATGAGGTATGTCTTATTTGAATCCAAATTGTTGGGAGTTAGCAGCCATAGTGGAAATGAAATCTCTAGCCTGACTAGGAGTCTTGTTCACTATCGCACCTCCACTGGCTGCGTCCATCATCCTTCTTTCCATAGGTAACAATCCTTTATAAAAGTATTGAATTAAGAGTTGTTCAGAAATCCCATGTTGAGGACAACTTGCACAGAGTTGCTTAAATCTTTCCTAGTATTCATGAAGAGTCTCACTGTCTTTCTGCTTGATTCCACATATTTCTCTTCTAATGCTGGCAGCTCTTGAAGTAGGGAAAACTTTTTCCAAGAAAAGTCTCACTATCTCAGTCCACGTGGTTATAGAACCAGGAGGTAAATAGAACAACCAATCTTTTGCTCTATCACCTAGTGAGAACGGGAAGGCTCGCATTTTCATTTGTTCTTCGGTAACTCCTTGTGGTTTCAGGCTTGCACATACCACATGAAATTCTTTTAAGTGCTTGTTAGGAACTTCATTCTTAAGACCATGGAACTTGGGAAGCAAATGGAGATCTTAATTCAAATTCTGCTTGCAGAGTTGGGTAATGAATGCAGAGGGGTTGTTAGTGATAATTCTATTTTTCTAGAATTATTTATGCTTAAATTCCTAATTATTTATTTATTCCCATATTATTTTATTAATAATCCCCTTTATTTAATTAAAATTCTTTAATGTGCAGATAAATTAAATCCGGATGAAACTCAGTCGTTTTAGACCAAATTGGGCTGAAAACAAGCTAAAGGAGACTGGACCACTTCCAATTTGCAGACTGAATTATCAGTCGTTTGGACACGCATGATGCCAAGTGTCCATATTTTATTTGCTCCAAAACGATAAGATCGAAGGACACCATGCCAACCCTCTGGAAGACACATGCCGAGCCACATCGCACAGCTAATTGGACAAAAAGACTCATGACGTGAAAATATCTACTCTGCAGTAAATCAAATGAAGACAAGTGGCTAAACAATGCCAACTCATCTAGGATGAAAATTTACCATTGTACCCCTATGTTTGTGTATAAATAGAACATGATGGTAATTGAAAAAAAAAAGTAGTATAGGAAGTAGGAGTAGGGTAAGTAGAAGTAGAAGTATGAGTAGGAGTAGGAGTAAAGTAGGCTAGAGTAGAATAATTTTTAGATTAATTTTACAAGTTTTCTTTAAATTTCCGCATAGTTTTTTCTTTTACAAATTATTTTACTATTCATCTTATGTTCTTCATTACAATTTGTTAAGTTTTATTTTCAATAGAAATTCAATCTCTTTTCCATCTTCTCAGTTTCCTTCCATGAGTTTTATTTCTTTATTTCCATAACTCATTTTCCTAGTTCATGTCTCGGTTTCTTTTCCAAATGCATTACATATGTTTTGTTTTCCTTATTTATTAAACCATTACTTTACAAGCTCTCGGTTTCTTCTTTATTACAAGCTCTCGAATTGCTCTTTGTGTAATCGGTACCTTTACTTTTTACTTCATCTTTGCCTTTCGATTTTGGTGTGTTGATGAGGGCTGATGCTGGGCATTGCTCCTCATCAATGGCTATGTGGAACCATGGTAGTAAGAGTATGATTGAGATCAGTATGATGATGATGAATGTCCTTTTTATTATTTCTCATGAAGGGTTGTCATTTGTTTTTACTTTCAGTTCTGGATCCCTAGTTATTTTTCTTGGATGTTTTTTTTTTTAATGCTGCATTAACCGGCTGTTTGTTATCATTTTTTTGCGTTTATTTCAGTTCCTGTAGTTTCTGCATTTAGAGTTACTCTACTATCCTCTGTTTCATTGTCCACTGTTGTTCACCGATGGTGTTCTGCATTTAGTGGTTTGTTGGTTCATTGCTTCATGCTGTGATGCTCGGGTGATTGAAGAATGACAGCAGTGGTAATAGATGCACAGCAGCCTGGAGTAGCAGGACTTGTGCACTGAACCGAACCAGCACCTGGAACCGAGAGCAGTTTCCTGGACCATGATCAGGACAGTATGTGTCGGATTTGCAGTAGAGGACAGACTGAATGCAACAGCTGGGGCACCTGGACAGCAACAATGTCTGGAGCCTGGAGCACGATAGGAGCAGAGGCACAAAACGCAGCAGTGCAGGACAATGCCAGTAGCTGAAACCGTGTGTTGCTGGAGTTTAGTTGTATGTTTCTGCAGGTATTAGTTGAAGACGGTAGCAGCAGGTTGCAGCAAGGCTAGCAGAGCAGCCCGAGAGCACGCCTAGAGCACCAGTGGACAGACTTCCCATAGACCGTACCTGGAGCAGAAGCGAACAGCAGGACATTGCGTAGCAGAGGGCAAATAAGCCGAGCTGTTACCTGGAAATGAAATGCAAATATGATAAATGAACAGTAAAGGGAGGGAAGGGTTTAAATTCCTAAGGCCACGTTTGGTTGGTCTGTTTTGGTGGATTAATTCATTTTACATGCATAGATTAAATTCAAGTTATTAGTTAGCTTAGTTAGTGATTTCTAGTTTGCATATTAGTCATAGTTTCTTTATTGCATTAGTTTTACTTTGATTTAATTAGGTTATTAAGTAATTTTTTTTATTCTAGCATTAAGGGTAGTGCTTAAAATTAATTTAGATAAACTCATGTATTTTGATTAAGTAGTTTAAATTTGCATTTTAGGTTAGTTTAATTGTAGTTTAATTTTATTGCTTTATTTTCATAATTGCATTTTATTTTAATTGCGTTAATTAGTTTTAACTGTTTTAATTATTTTTGTAGGTTTTTTGATTTTAATTGCGAGGAGCACTGTAAGTAATTTTGCTCAATTTTATTTCCTTTATTTTATAGTTTTATTATTTTATTATTTTCAGTACTTTAATTTTAGCCATGTAGACCACCCATCAGAACTTCATAATTTGATAGAATATACTTAGGGCAAGATTAACCGGTCGTTAATTAGGCTAGTCAACTTCTCTGTGGGATGATAACTCGGGACTCAAATCCCATTATTACTTGTACGACCCGTGCGCTTGCGGTAATACCCTTAGGGCGTGTCAAGTTTTTGGCGCCGTTGCCGAGGAAGTTTTAATTAGTCGTTAATTAATAGTGGTGAAATTATGCTTAGGTGTAATTCTAGCTTGTGAATATTTAGGTTGTAAATATTTAGATCTTTAGATTAGTTTAGTTAATTTTCCCATAATTAATTAAAATAAAAAAATTGAAAAAATTAAAAAAAACAAACTTAAAAAAAAATTTCTAAGGACTTTTTGATGATTGCATGCATAGAGCCAGGAGTTATGATTGCTTTTCTTTAAATCCTCAAATTGAACACTTAGAAAAATTCGAAAGGATTCTAGGAAATTATTAGCTCCGCTGCAAAACATCATGGCAGAAAATAGGGAATTTAGAACTGTTGGTGATTATGCGATGCCGACAATTGGAGGATATTATTCCGGCATTAGGCCACCAGCTGTCCCTACAAATAACTTTGAAATTAAGCCCGCAATCCTCCAGATGATCCAGACTTCATTGCAGTTCAGTGGGCTCCCTCACGATGACCCACATGCTCACCTTGGGCAATTCTTGGACTTGTGCAACACCTTCAAACATAATGGATTATCTGATGATGCGCTTAGGCTTAGATTATTCCCCTTCTCACTTAGGGATAGGGCACGACACTGGTTAACCTCCCTGCCTCCAGGATCCATTTCTACATGGGACGAGTTAGCCGATCAATTTCTATCCAAGTTTTTCCCTCCCTCTAAAATGGCCAACTCCGTAGTAATATATCTTCCTTTGCCCAGTACGACTCTGAATCTCTTTACGAAGCATGGGAACGATATAAGGAGCTTCTTAGGAAGTGCCCTCATCATGGTCTACCTTTGTGGCTGCAAGTCCAGACCTTCTACAATGGACTTACAAGCCCAAATAGGGCCATTGTTGACGCTGCTGTGGGTGGAGCCCTGATGTGCAAAACAGAGGAGGAAGCTTACCAGCTTATAGACAAGATGGCGGCTTACAACTATTTATGGTCCTCGGAGAGGCAAATGCCAAAGAAGCTGGTGGGTATTTATGAGCTCGACACACTGTCTACCTTGACCTCTCAAATTGCTAATCTTACGAAGAAGGTAGAGACGCTCAGTACCCAACATAATCCTCCCACCAGTCCTAATCAGATTTATTCTGTCCAAAGTCCTTTTCTTTCCTACTAGCTGTGTAGTGGTACCCACTCTGTAGATTAGTGTCCGCTCAACTTAAAATCGGTTCAGCATGTTGCTCGACCTAAGCAACAGAACAACCCTTTTTCAAACACCTATAATTCAGGGTGGAGGAACTATCCTAACTTCTCTTGGAGCCAAAACCAAGGGCAAACTTCTAATTCCATATCTGTAGGACCTCCTAGTTTTCAAGCTCCACCGGTTCAGGTACCACCACAGCCACAAATTCCATATCATCCACCTCATCATCCATCCCCACCTCAATTTCACTATCATCCATCACCACCACCATCACCACCACCACCACCACCACCACCACTTATGCAGCCCCAACTTTACCATGCACCAGTAGCTGAGAACTTAGAAGTTCAAGCTACTTCTGCAAGATCAAGCTGAAGCTACTTCAATTAAGAACTTAGAAGTTCAGGTTGGACAAGTAGCTAGTGCTCTTAGCCAACGTCCTCAAGGGACCCTTCCTAGTAATACTGAAGTTAATCCTGTTAAGTAAAGGGAGGGTAAGGAACATGTTAGATCTATCACCCTTAGGAGTGGCAGAGAGCTAGATGAGCCACAAGTCAAGTCCCAACCTGAATAGCACATAGTTGAAGAATCCTTAAGTTCTAACGAAGCAACTCAGAAAGAGCAGGAACCTAAAGATCGGGCTGCCAAGGAAACAAAGCTAAACGCTTCTTCATCTATACCTTCTTCTTATTCATTGCGTTCCTCGCCCTCTGATTCTACACAGGTTATTGATATGCAAAAGGGGGAGTTGACTATGAGAGTCCTAGATCAAGAAGTGAAATTTAATGTTTTCAAACCTTTAAAGTTTTCTGATGACTCTCAAAACTGTTTTAGGATGGAGGATATAAGGCTTGAGCATAAGAAATCCGAAAGAATGGGGGAAGTAGATAGGGCTCAAGAGGATTTAACTGTTAACATTCTGTTACCATTTTGGCTAATCCTCTTACTCTTCGCCCTACTGCTGAGTGTTGTTTTCTTTAGCTGCATTTGAAGTGGTTGTGTTTTCATTTTCACTTTGTATATAGTTCATTTATCTTTCTCTTTTCTGTTATTTCTTTCCTTGTTTATTTTGCAGGTTTATTTTCTAGTTTTATGCTTTCAATCAAAGTTTCGGTTGTTCATCATCATCATCAGAGAAGGGAGTACTCTGTTCCTGAACTTCAATTGTTATATTATCTGCACACTGAGGACACTGTGCATTTCAAGTTTGGGGGAGGGGATATCACTTGAGTATTTTTCAAAAATTTGAGCAAAATTGAAAATTTTTTCAAAATTTTTTCGAAAATCTGAGCTTAAACTGTTTGATTTTGGGATGATTTAGTGCTTAGCATGTAGTTTTCCCATATTCCGATGATATGACCCCATGATTAAGTATGATTTTGATTGACTGAGAAGTATGATTATAGGAAAAGCATGAAGTTGAGTTCTTGAATTTGTCTTGATTCTGATTGTGATTTCCTCATCTTACGCACATGTCATGTCATGAATCTGTGTAATTATTTAGAGAAAGCTTATGTGGACATAGGATTGCATTTGTTTAGTTGATTTTGTGCATCTTATTCTAGAATTTGTTTGATCTGATCTCGAGGCGAAATATTAGATCACACTTAATTAAGAAGATGATTTAGGCCATCTTTGGATCGTTTGAGCCTTTCTAGCCTTCCTTGTGCATATGCTACCCCTAGTCACCTATCTAGGCTAAATAAGCTTTTCTCTGTAAATGCACCTGCTTATTTTTGTTTCCTTAGCTTAAATACTTTTTCCTATCCCTTACCCCGAAAGCATGTAAAGTCATTGGGATATATTCTGAGCTATATGGGTATCTAGTGATAGTAAAAAAAAAATGCAAAAGAAATAAAAAGAAAAAGAAAAGAAGAAAGAAGAAAAATACAAAAATAAAATAAAATGTCTAGTGAAAGAAATAAGTTTGGGGGAAATAATTAGAGCTCTTACATTAAAGATCCTAGAAGTAATGCATGTTAAGGGGTAATTAAATCTAAATCGACTCTATCATACCCTAACCCTAGCCTTACATTACAAGCTTAATGAAGTCCTATTGATCTTTGATTAAGTGTGACTACATTAGTGGAGAGATTAGTGAAAAGCGAACTTATGGGAATGATCACTTGTCATTGACTTTGTATTCACTATGTTTGCATAATCTTATCCGAATAATGTACTGTGAAGTGGCTCTGACATTTTTCACAAACACACGAGGAGTCCAATTTGGGTTAGGATTTATGATGGAATAATTCTGAGTGTTGGACTTATAATTGTGATTCTTTAATTTCATAGTCTGTACTTTTTCTTTGAGGATAATGTTGGGGAAATTATTATGTTTTGTACTTATCATTCCTATAATTATTTTGTTTTGCTTGAGGACAAGCAAAAGCTCAAGTTTGGGGGTGTGATAATTCTATTTTTTATAGAATTATTTGTGCTTAAATTCCTAATTATTTATTTATTCCCCATATTATTTTATTAATAATCCCCTTTATTTAATTAAAATTCTTTAATATGCAGATAAATTAAATCCGGATGAAACTCAGTCGTTTTAGACCAAATTGGGCTGAAAACGAGCTAAAGGAGACTAGACCACTTCTAATTTGCAAACCGAGTTATCAGTCGTCTGGACACGCGTGTTGCCAGGTGTCCGTATTTTATTTGCTCCGAAACGATAAGATCGAAGGACACCGTGCCAACCCTCTGGAAGACACATGCCGGGCCACATCGCACAACTAATTAGACAAAAGACTCATGACGTGGAAATATCTACTCTGTAGCAAATCAAATGAAGACAAGTGGCTAAACAATGCCAACTCATCTAGGATGAGAATTTACCATTGTACCCCTATGTTTGTGTATAAATAGAACATGATGGCAATTGAAAAAAAAAAGTAGTATAGGAAGTAGGAGTAGGGTAAGTAGAAGTAGAAGTAGGAGTAGGAGTAGGAGTAAAGTAGGCTAGAGTAGAATAGTTTTTAGATTAATTTTACAACTTTTCTTTAAATTTCCGCATAGTTTTTCTTTTACAAATTGTTTTACTATTCATCTTATGTTCTTCATTACAATTTGTTAAGTTTTATTTTCAATAGAAATTCAATCTCTTTTCCATCTTCTCGATTTCCTTCCATGAGTTTTATTTCTTTATTTCCATAACTCATTTTCCTAGTTCATGTCTCCGTTTCTTTTCCAAATGCATTACTTATGTTTTGTTTTCCTTATTTGTTAAACCATTACTTTACAAGCTCTCGGTTTCTTCTTTATTACAAGCTCTCAGATTGCACTTTGTGTAATCAGTACCTTCATTTTTTCCTTCATCTTTGCCTTTCGATTTTGGTGTGTTGATGATGGCTGATGCTGGGCATTGCTCCTATTCAATGGCTAAATGGAACCATGGCAGTAAGAGTGGGATTGAGATCAGTCCGATGATGATGAATGTCCTTTTTATTATTATTCATGAAGGGTTGCCATTTGTTTTTACTTTTAGTTCTGGATCCCTAGTTATTTCTCTTGGATGTTGTTTTTAAATGCTGCATTAACCGGCTGTTTGTTATCATTTTCTTGCATTTATTTCAATTCCTGTAGTTTATGTTCCATGGTGTCTTATAGTTTCTACATTTAGAGTTACTCTGCTATCCTCTGTTTCATTGTCTACTGCTGTGAGATCTGAGAATTTTAGACATATTTTAATAATGTAATAAGAATTTGAAGTGTAATTTATTGAATTAAATGAATTGTGGGAATTATAATTGGAGATTTATATGTTAAGTGTGTAAAATAGGCATGAAGCATGAGGACAGATCGATCTGGGAGAAGGAGAGATCGATCTGGTGAGTTAAGAATGACGAGGGATGGGAAATTTGAGAAGCAGATCGATCTCCAATGGAAGAGATCGATCTCTTTATGAATCTGTTTGAGAAGGGATCGATCTCATGAGGAAGAGATCGATCTCCAAATGAATCTGTTTGAGAAGGGATCGATCTCATAAGGAAGAGATCGATCTCCAAATGCTTCTGTTTGGGGAGAAGATCGATCTCTTTAGGAGCAGATCGATCTCATAAAGCCATAAAGAGATCGATCTCACCCCTCGACAGATCGATCTCCTGGGCATAAAATTACCCAGATCGCCCCCAAATTTCAAACACAGATCGATCTCAGCAAGAGGCAGATCGATCTCCTACCTCCAATCTATATAAGGGACCCGTGTTTTCTCCTGAAATCTCACTTTCTCTCTCTTCCAAACCTCCATTTTTCCAAAAACCTAGTTTCTCACTCCTCCAAATCACCCATTTCCGACCGAATCAGCTATTGTGGGAAGAAGGAAAGTTGTTCCTCATCAAAGGGAGAACAACATACTTGGAAATCGAAGGACGAATCGGATCGAGGCGTGAGTTGTGCGTCTCACAAACTTTGGGTAATTTCTAAACCTCGATCTTGATATTTGAGTTGATTTTGATGTTATTGGTGGTTGTAATTGTGTTGAAATGGTTGAGAAATGACTGGGGATTGATTAAATTTCAATGTGGTAGGAGTGATATGTATATTTGAGAATTTTGGTGAATTTAGGAAATTGTGAGCTATAAATGGAAAATTGGACAATATGGAGAATTAGCCTAAATAATTGGCATGAGGAATGTAGGATATTGGGATATTGTGAATGAGGTTGTAGCTTAGGGTTGAGTTACGAGAAATCAAGAGAATTGAGGTGTTATGAGCAATTATGCTCGATTTTGAGAATTGAGGTTATGTGATGTGGAGTATTGATGTTTTAACATCGTTTGGACAGCTCGGAGTTCCAGAGTGGAATGCGAGACTAGTCCGTGATACGGGGGGAACGATTGCACTATACGAGGTGAAAAGAGGTAAGGGAAAACTAAACCATTTTGTGTATGTATTTTGATGAATTGTTAGCATGAACCATGATTTGAGAATACAAGCATGTTTTGTGTTGTGATGTAACTGCACACGGTTTTTATAGCCGGTTGGAGCCCATTATTTTATGAGTTTATAAGCTAAGTGTGAAATTACTTTATAAACCTTTGAGCTGCGTGAAAAGTAAATTGGGCTCTACGTTAAGGCGATATTGAGATTTGAGAAAATGTGTGCATGTTTTGTCGGTTGGAACTCGATTTTTATATGTGTTTTTTTGTTGAGTACACAAATGTTTTAAATGAGTTTTTAAGAGAAAACCATTATGAGTTCTACGTGAAGGCATAACGTTTTATAAGATAATGGCTAATGATAGAGACTTAGGCGTGTCATGTTGAACACACATCGGGCATTGCTCTGGTAGCATATAAGACCGATATAGTGGGACGCCTGGGAACCGACCCAGGGACCACGGGCCTTGCTCTGGTAGCATATAAGACCGATATTGTGGGACGCCTGGGAACCGACCCAGGGACCACAGGCATTGTTCTGGTAACATATAAGTCCGATTATTCCTCCGCTCTGGTAGCGTTGGGAGGCATTGCTCTGGTAGCATGTAAGACCGAGAGAGTGGGCCGCCTGGGAACCGACCCAGGGACCACGTGTCGTGTGCATTAGGCGAGGCATTGCTCTGGTAGCAAGTAAGGCCGGGCCTTGTTCTGGTAACATATAAGTCCAATATACTTTGCACACGACCATATTGTCGACGTTCCCTCTATACGAGGATGCCTGGGATGCGCACCCAGAGGAGCTTATATATATTTGATGTGCCATGACGAGTTTTAATTGAGTTTTATTGCCTAGTCTCGTTTTACACATGAGTTGTGTTTTGTGACCTTGTCACGTGTGATTTACCGAGGTGATTTTTATCACGTATTTGAGAACAGCCATTATTGCATATCTTTACACATGCTTGTGAGTGCTCGATGTGGAGCCTTTTATCTTCATGTTTTCACATGATTTAACGAGTTATGAGATGATGTTTTGAGAACTTTCATGCTACGATTTCAAATGAGCTTTATGAACAAATACATATTTGTGATGTGTGAAATGGTTTATATAACTGATTCCTTTACCCCCTTACTGAGCGATTTAGAAGCTCACCCTATTTTCCTCCCCCTCCCAGAGTACTTCAAGTGAAGAAGGATCTCCCTGCGGCGTACGGAGTAGTGGCTAGTGGAGGACTTGAGCTCCAGGCCCTATATATATTGTATTTGAGGTATATTTTATCTTTTCATGTACCCAGACTATTAATGTGATTACAGACACTTGAAGTATGTTATTGTAGGGGATGTATTAGGATTAATTAACTTGTAATCGAGTAATGGGTATAATACAATAATTATTATATCATGATGAGATCCTGAGGCATGATAATTATGATGATGTATGACACTGCACAGGAATGCACCTTTAATTGTGAATTAATGAACAAAAAGTTTTAAATTAGCCCTATTTTCCGCATTTTCGGGGCGTGACAGAGTTTTCTTGGTATCAGAGCTTAGGGTGCCTAGTACTGTCAGTGTCGGTTAAGTGAAATAGAATACATCCCAAGTGTCTGTAATAGTCTGGTCATGAACTGAAATTGAGGATTGAGATTTCAATCAATTTTGATATGTACGCGCAGGAGACGAGTTGAGATTGAGAATGAGTAAACGACGAGGTCGTTCGAGGAGGCAGGCAGAGTCCCCTCCACCACCTGTCCCACAACCAGAGAGTCCTAACTCTCGATTTAATCGGATTGAGACCGATGTGAGGCAAGGTTTTGAGCAGATGGCAGCGTTATTCGCGCAATACTTTGGAGTTAATGCCTCGGATACTACCCCTACACCACCACCAGGACCTCCCATACCCCCAGTGCCTCCCGTCACTCAGCCTGAGGACAGAAGTAAGGTCCGACTAAAGGAATTTCTGAAGATGAATCCACCCGCATTTAGGGGAAAGAAGGATCCTACAGAGGCTGAGGAGTGGTTGACGGAG
Organism: Firmiana major; assembly: GCA_033439115.1. Taxonomy (NCBI): domain Eukaryota; kingdom Viridiplantae; phylum Streptophyta; class Magnoliopsida; order Malvales; family Malvaceae; genus Firmiana; species Firmiana major. The sequence continues at coordinate 45,282,010 of CM065896.1, read as the reverse complement.
TTGAGAGTTATATTTGATTTACTGGGATGCACCGATGCTGAGAGAGTCAGTATGAGTGCCTATATGCTGAAGGGGAGAGCTCGAGATTGGTGGAGTACTACCCAGGGTATCTTGATGTCCCGCCAGGATGTGATTGGTTGGGAAGAGTTCCAGACAGCTTTTAGAACCCAATATGTACCGCGAGCCGCCCAGAGGAGGAAACAGGCCGAGTTTTTGAGTTTGGTACAGGGTGACATGTCGGTGGATGACTATGAGAGCCAGTTCACCGCACTACTGAGATATGACCCAGAGACCTTCAAGAGTGAAGAGCTCCGCACAGAGAAGTTTGTGTATGGGCTGAAGCCCGTCATCAGAGATAGATTGATGGGGCTATGTATTACTGAGTTTGGAGACGCTCTGAGACGAGCGCAAGAGGTTGAAAGAGGAATTGAAATGGTACAATCTCAGAATGAGCTCAGAGCAGTGCATAAAGATAAGGGCAAGAGGCCAGCGATTTTTCAGTCAGAGGCTCGGAGAGGTTCCTTCAGAAGAGGAAGGATCCAGGTACAGAAGGACAGATTGGAGAGACCCAGAGCCTATCCTATTATCAAGGAGACCCCTCGTTACGTCAGGCCTGAGACAAGGTTTTGTAGAGACTGTGGCCGATCGCATGAGGGAAGTTGTACTAGGTCGATCCATGGATGTTTTAGATGTGGCGACATGGGTCACAGAGTTAAAGACTGTCCCCAACCCCAGATACCGCATGCTCCGGAGCCCACTAGACAGCAGCCTCAGAGAGTGGATCCCCGGAGACGGGCCACTGCGGCAGAGAAAGGGAAGAAACCTGTGGCACAGGGACGAGTGTTTGCCCTGGATAAGGAGACCGCAGACGCTTCGGCAGAAACCATAAGAGGTACACTCTCTGTCTGTAATTATGAGGCTCATGTGTTGATTGATTCAGGATCCACGCATTCGTTTATTTCTGAGCATTTTGCATGTAGACTAAACTTGAAGTTTGAACCTCTAGAATATATACTACATGTAAATACCCCTATGCGTGAATCCCGGAGAACTGAGTTAATCTGTAGAGAATGTGAAATCAAGGTGGGAGATAGAGTGATGTTAGCAGATCTAATCATGTTGAGTATACATGGGTTTGATGTAATTCTGGGGATGGATTGGTTGGCGACCAATCGAGTGAGTCTAGACTGCTACACTAAGATTGTAACTTTCTCCCTACCTAAACCTTATAGTGTACAATTGAGATGTTGAGGAAATGATTATGTGGATTTCTAGTGAGTAATTTGAGAATTTTAACATTATTTTGGAGAATAATAAATGTGATTATTTATGTGAAGGTTATGAGACACTCATCTCAGACGATGAGCGGGAACATCCGAGGATTGAGGATATACCTGTGGTTTGTGAATTTCTGGATGTTTTCCCAGATGAATTGCCAGGTTTACCACCGGAGAGAGAGCTGGAGTTTACCATTGATTTGGTACCAGATACTCAGCCGATCTCTAAACCTCCGTACAGAATGGCATTAGTGGAGCTTGAGGAATTAAAGAGACAACTGCAGGAGTTATTGGATCAAGGGTTCATTAGGCCCAGTGTTTCACCGTGGGGAGCGCCAGTGTTATTTGTTAAGAAGAAGGATGGCAGTCTCAGATTATGTGTGGACTACCGGTTGTTGAATAAAGCCACGGTGAAGAATAAATACCCATTGCCCAGGATTGATGATCTACTTGATCAGTTAAGAGGGGCATCAGTCTTTTCTAAGATCGATTTGAGATCGGGCTATCACCAATTGAGGATTAAGGAGGAAGATATTCCAAAGACGGCCTTCAGGACAAGGTATGGCTATTACGAATTTCTGGTGATGTCCTTTGGATTGACGAACGCCCCTGCAGCATTTATGAGATTGATGAACGAGGTGTTCAGAGACTATCTGGATAAGTTTGTGATAGTCTTTATCGATGATATCCTGGTGTACTCTCGATCGTATGAGGAGCATGCACAGCATTTGTGGTTAGTACTTCAGATACTCCGAGATAAGCAATTATACGGAAAGCTTAGTAAGTGTGAGTTTTGGCTGAACCGGATAGCTTTCCTTGGGCATGTAGTCTCAGAGGAAGGAGTATCAGTGGATCCGAGTAAAATAGCAGCTGTGCTTAATTGGGAGAGGCCGAGGACAGTGACTGAGATACGAAGCTTCCTTGGTTTGGCAGGGTATTACAGGAGATTTGTGGAAGGATTCTCGAGGATTGCCGCTCCTTTGACTAAGCTCACGCGTAAGGAGACTCCGTTCATATGGACTGATCAATGTGAGCTCAGTTTTCAAGAGTTAAAGAGGAGATTGACAGTGGCACCTGTGTTAACTATCCCTGAGGGATCAGGAGGATTTTCGGTATATAGTGATGCATCTCATCAAGGATTGGGGTGTGTGCTTATGCAGCACGGGAGAGTGGTTGCATATGGATCGCGACAGCTGAAAGACCATGAGCGAAATTACCCCACGCATGATTTGGAGTTAGCTGCTGTGGTATTTGCTTTGAAGATCTGGCGACACTACTTATATGGGGAAAGATTCCAGATCTTCACTGATCACAAGAGTTTGAGATATCTCTTTGATCAGAAAGAGTTAAACATGAGACAAAGGAGATGGATGGAACTCCTTAAGGATTATGACTGCGAGATTCTTTATCATCCGGGTAAGGCGAATGTGGTTGCTGATGCCCTGAGCAGGAAGAGTATGATATCTGCTATGATGATCAGGGAATGGGATTTGTTAGAGCAGTTCGCCGAACTTCGGATCAAAGTTAAAGAGGTAGAGACTGGATTTTTGGCTAGTCTGCGGATAGAGCCCAGGATCATGGATCAGATTAGAACTGGGCAGCGCAGTGATCAGAGATTGATAGACATGGTTAGCCAAGCTGAGCAGAGTTCGCAGTCGGATCTCACCATCCGTGAGGATGGATTATTGAGGTTCAGAGGACGGATTTGTGTGCCGGACGATGATACCCTGAAGAGACAGATATTGAGAGAATCCCACTGCTCGCGATACACCATGCACCCAGGGAGTACTAAGATGTACCGAGACTTGAAAAAGGTGTATTGGTGGAGTGGTATGAAGCGAGATGTGGCAGAGTATGTGGCCAGATGTTTGGTATGCCAGCAAGTGAAAGCTGAGCATCGGAAGCCCGGAGGACTACTACAGCCCTTACCTGTACCTACATGGAAATGGGAGCATGTCACTATGGACTTTATTATGGGTTTACCGAGGACCCGGAGAGGTCGCGACGCGATATGGGTCATTGTGGATAGATTGACCAAGAGTGCCCACTTCCTTGCCATCAAGAGCACAGATACTGTGGATGCCTTAGCTGAGCTATATGTCAGCGAGATAGCTAGATTACATGGGGCTCCAGTGAGTATTACTTCTGATAGAGATTCCCGATTTACTTCCAGATTCTGGACCCAGTTTCAGGAGTCCATGGGATCTCGATTGAGTTTTAGTACCGCCTATCATCCTCAGACAGATGGTCAGTCAGAGAGGACTATTCAGACCCTGGAGGATATGTTGAGGGCGTGTACGATGGATTTTAAGGGATCATGGGATGATCACCTGCCCCTAGCAGAGTTTGCATACAATAACAGCTATCATGCGAGTATTGGAATGGCACCTTTTGAGGCTCTATATGGTAGGAGGTGTAGATCTCCTGTAGCTTGGGAAGAAGTCGGTGACAAAAAGATAAATGCTCCCGAGCTTGTTGAGCAAGCCGTACAGAGTGTGAAACTCATATGTGAGAGGTTACGGGCTGCACAGAGTAGACAGAAAAGCTACGCGGATGTGCGTAGACGGCCACTTGAATTTGAGGTTGGTGATGCAGTATTTCTGAGAGTATCACCGAGCAAGGGTATCATGCGATTTGGGAAGAAAGGAAAATTGAGTCCTCGATACATAGGACCATTTGAGATTCTTGAGAAAGTGGGAGAGGTAGCTTACAGATTAGCATTACCCCCACAGATGTCCGGAATACACAACGTTTTTCATGTATCTATGTTGAGGAAGTACCACCCGGACCCTTCTCATGTTATAGAGTATGATGAGATGGACATACAGGAGGACATGAGCTACATTGAGGAACCCGTCCGGATTCTCGATAGAAAAGAGAAGGTACTGAGAACCAAGAGCATCCCATTAGTGAAAGTCTTGTGGAGGCATCACTCAATGGAAGAGGCGACGTGGGAACTAGAGAGTCTCATGAAGGAGAAATACCCCCATCTATTCTGACTAGTTGAGTTGAATTTGGAGGACCAAATTCTTTTTAAGGTGGGGAGGATGTGAGATCTGAGAATTTTAGACATATTTTAATAATGTAATAAGAATTTGAAGTGTAATTTATTGAATTAAATGAATTGTGGGAATTATAATTGGAGATTTATATGTTAAGTGTGTAAAATAGGCATGAAGCATGAGGACAGATCGATCTGGGAGAAGGAGAGATCGATCTGGTGAGTTAAGAATGACGAGGGATGGGAAATTTGAGAAGCAGATCGATCTCCAATGGAAGAGATCGATCTCTTTATGAATCTGTTTGAGAAGGGATCGATCTCATGAGGAAGAGATCGATCTCCAAATGAATCTGTTTGAGAAGGGATCGATCTCATGAGGAAGAGATCGATCTCCAAATGCTTCTGTTTGGGGAGAAGATCGATCCTTTTAGGAGCAGATCGATCTCATAAAGCCATAAAGAGATCGATCTCACCCCTCGACAGATCGATCTCCTGGGCATAAAATTACCCAGATCGCCCCCAAATTTCAAACACAGATCGATCTCAGCAAGAGGCAGATCGATCTCCTACCTCCAATCTATATAAGGGACCCGTGTTTTCTCCTGAAATCTCACTTTCTCTCTCTTCCAAACCTCCATTTTTCCAAAAACCTAGTTTCTCACTCCTCCAAATCACCCATTTCCGGCCGAATCAGCTATTGTGGGAAGAAGGAAAGTTGTTCCTCATCAAAGGGAGAACAACATACTTGGAAATCGAAGGACGAATCGGATCGAGGCGTGAGTTGTGCGTCTCACAAACTTTGGGTAATTTCTAAACCTCGATCTTGATATTTGAGTTGATTTTGATGTTATTGGTGGTTGTAATTGTGTTGAAATGGTTGAGAAATGACTGGGGATTGATTAAATTTCAATGTGGTAGGAGTGATATGTATATTTGAGAATTTTGGTGAATTTAGGAAATTGTGAGCTATAAATGGAAAATTGGACAATATGGAGAATTAGCCTAAATAATTGGCATGAGGAATGTAGGATATTGGGATATTGTGAATGAGGTTGTAGCTTAGGGTTGAGTTACGAGAAATCAAGAGAATTGAGGTGTTATGAGCAATTATGCTCGATTTTGAGAATTGAGGTTATGTGATGTGGAGTATTGATGTTTTAACATCGTTTGGACAGCTCGGGAGTTCCAGAGTGGAATGCGAGACTAGTCCGTGATACGGGGGGAACGATTGCACTATACGAGGTGCAAAGAGGTAAGGGAAAACTAAACCATTTTGTGTATGTATTTTGATGAATTGTTAGCATGAACCATGATTTGAGAATACAAGCATGTTTTGTGTTGTGATGTAACTGCACACGGTTTTTATAGCCGGTTGGAGCCCATTCTTTTATGAGTTTATAAGCTAAGTGTGAAATTACTTTATAAACCTTTGAGCTGCGTGAAAAGTAAATTGGGCTCTACGTTAAGGCGATATTGAGATTTGAGAAAATGTGTGCATGTTTTGCCGGTTGGAACTCGATTTTTATATGTGTTTTTTTGTTGAGTACACAAATGTTTTAAATGAGTTTTTAAGAGAAAACCATTATGAGTTCTACGTGAAGGCATAACGTTTTATAAGATAATGGCTAATGATAGAGACTTAGGCGTGTCATGTTGAACACACATCGGGCATTGCTCTGGTAGCATATAAGACCGATATAGTGGGACGCCTGGGAACCGACCCAGGGACCACGGGCTTTGCTCTGGTAGCATATAAGACCGATATTGTGGGACGCCTGGGAACAGACCCAGGGACCACAGGCATTGTTCTGGTAACATATAAGTCCGATTATTCCTCCGCTCTGGTAGCGTTGGGAGGCATTGCTCTGGTAGCATGTAAGACCGAGAGAGTGGGCCGCCTGGGAACCGACCCAGGGACCACGTGTCGTGTGCATTAGGCGAGGCATTGCTCTGGTAGCAAGTAAGGCCGGGCCTTGTTCTGGTAACATATAAGTCCAATATACTTTGCACACGACCATATTGTCGACGTTCCCTCTATACGAGGATGCCTGGGATGCGCACCCAGAGGAGCTTATATATATTTGATGTGCCATGACGAGTTTTAATTGAGTTTTATTGCCTAGTCTCATTTTACACATGAGTTGTGTTTTGTGACCTTGTCACGTGTGATTTACCGAGGTGATTTTTATCACGTATTTGAGAACAGCCATTATTGCATATCTTTACACATGCTTGTGAGTGCTCGATGTGGAGCCTTTTATCTTCATGTTTTCACATGATTTAACGAGTTATGAGATGATGTTTTGAGAACTTTCATGCTACGATTTCAAATGAGCTTTATGAACAAATACATATTTGTGATGTGTGAAATGGTTTATATAACTGATTCCTTTACCCCCTTACTGAGCGATTTAGAAGCTCACCCTATTTTCCTCCCCCTCCCAGAGTACTTCAAGTGAAGAAGGATCTCCCTGCGGCGTACGGAGTAGTGGCTAGTGGAGGACTTGAGCTCCAGGCCCTATATATATTGTATTTGAGGTATATTTTATCTTTTCATGTACCCAGACTATTAATGTGATTACAGACACTTGAAGTATGTTATTGTAGGGGATGTATTAGGATTAATTAACTTGTAATCGAGTAATGGGTATAATACAATAATTATTATATCATGATGAGATCCTGAGGCATGATAATTATGATGATGTATGACACTGCACAGGAATGCACCTTTAATTGTGAATTAATGAACAAAAAGTTTTAAATTAGCCCTATTTTTCGCATTTTCGGGGCGTGACAACTGCTGTTCACCGATGGTGTTCTGCATTTAGTGGTTTGTTGGTTCATTGCTTCATGCTGTGATGCTCGAGTGATTGAAGAATTACAGCAGTGGTAATAGAAGCACAACAGCCTGGAGTAGCAGGACTTGTGCACTGAACCGAACCAGCACCTGGAACAGAGAGCAGTTTCTTGGACCATGATCGAGATAGTATGTGCCGGATTTGTAGTAGAGGACAGACCGGATGCAGCAGCTGGGGCACCTGGATAGCAGCAATGTCTGGAGCTTGGAGCACGATAGGAGCAGAGGCACAAAACGTAGCAGTGCAGGACAATGTCAGTAGCTGAAACCGTGTGTTACTGGAGTTTAGTTGTCTGTTTCTGCAGGTATTAGTTGAAGACGGTAGCAGCAGGTTGCAGCAAGGCTAGCAGAGCAGCCCAAGAGCACCAGTGGATAGACTTCCCACAGACCGTACCTGGAGAAGAAGCGAACAGCAAGACATTGCACAGCAGAGGACAAACAAGCCGAGCTGTTACCTGGAAATGAAATGCAAAAATGATAAATGAACAGTAAAGGGAGTGAAGGATTTAAATTCCTAAGGCCACGTTTGGTTGGTCTGTTTTGGTGGATTAATTCATTTTACATGCATAGATTAATTTCAAGTTATTAGTTAGCTTAGTTAGTGATTTCTAGTTTGCATATTAGTCATAGTTTCTTTATTGCATTAGTTTAACTTTGATTTAATTAGGTTACTAAGTAATTTTTTTTTATTCTAGCATTAAGGGTAGTGCTTAAAATTAATTTAGATAAACTCATGCATTTTGATTAAGTAGTTTAAAATTGTATTTTAGGTTAGTTTAATTGTAGTTTAATTTTATTGCTTTATTTTCATAATTGCATTTTATTTTAATTGCGTTAATTAGTTTTAACTGTTTTAATTATTTTTGTAGGTTTTTTTATTTTAATTGCGAGGAGCACTGTAAGTAATTTTACTTAATTTTATTTCCTTTATTTTATAGTTTTATTATTTTATTATTTTCAGTACTTTAATTTTAGCCATGTAGACCACCCATCAGAACTTCATAATTTGCTAGAATATACTTAGGGTAAGATTAACCGATTGTTAATTAGGCTAGTCAACTTCTCTGTGGGATGATAACTCGGGACTCAAATCCATTATTACTTGTACGACCCGTGCACTTGCGGTAATACCCTTAGGGCGTGTCAGTTAGTTGACAGGTGGTGCAGCCAACTGCCTTAAAGTTTGCTCTTCAGCCATTATTTCTTTAGTCTTAGTATCGTACGGGACTAGATTACCTGCATGAGAAGAATGACGTAGTAAATTAAATCTAATTAAAAACCAATCCCTGGCAATGGCGCCAAAAATTGGTGGTTGTCGAGACCAACAATAATAATTTCTACTCAAAAATAAATTAAATTTCAGTATAAATGAGTAAGGTCGTTTCCCAAGAGATTGACTAGATTTATTTTTCTGCAAAATATTTAAAAAGAAAATAAATATTGGAATTTGTTGTAATGAGAATAAAAATAAAAATTAATATATTAAAATGAAGCTGAGAAAAATCAATATATAAAATGTTGGGATAAAATCAATATGATGAAACATCAAACCAAAGGAATAATTTTAGAGTAGGTTCATGGAATTGATCATTGATGCAAAAATGAGTTTTTTTTTTTTTTTTACTAAATTGGTTATGGTTATTGGTACAACCTAACAACCTATCCCTCCATACTTCTTCGATAATCAAGATACGATCTCTAATTATTTCTCTTGTCAGTTAAACAACCTTCGATACGATCTTAAGATTTAATTTAGCAAAAGCATTAAAAACTAGAGAGACTACCAATTCTAACCAACAAACACACATGTAGGTTCATTTAAGTTAGATTATATATCTTCTTAACATAGAATTGAAAACCTATCTGTAATCAATTATGTTATTTACCACTTATATTAGAATGCCTAAACAATTACAGATTTAGGTTTTTAATTGGTGATATATTATCTTGACAATTGAACAAAGGGCCCTTTTTGCATTATCAATCAAAACAATAATTTAAACAAGCATAGAACATATATAAATAGCAAAAATGTAAAAGAACAAGATAAAACTAATTAGATCTCACAATTCTTGAAGAACCCAAACTTTAATTATCCTTTGGCTAGACTAAATAATTTAGCAAGCCATAAGTTTAGAGAAAAACAATAAAGAAAAATATAAATATAGAATTGTGTCTATGATGATGATTAAAGACTCTTCTCTCCCTTTCCACTCTTAGTCTATAAATATTAAATCTCTTAATTCATAGAATCTGTTTCCAAAGGAAAGTTTTCTGATTGAGTTTGATAACAAATAATCTTCTTTCCTTTTTCAACCACTTGCCAAAGACAGTCATTGCATATATCTTCCTTAATAATAAAAATCTTCCACTTGTCATCATTAGACTGTTTAAGTCAAGTTCAGCTACAAGTGATAGATCTTGACTTGAATTCACCTATTTGATTTGCAATTCTTGTCACTGCCTTAGGCGTGCCCACGCCTTACACCGAGATATCTTCTGATTTTGTGACTTGATCAAAATTGGCAACTTTAGTCTATTTTGCTCCTATTCCTTTATTCAAAATACAAAATAGAAAATATAAGTCAAATCCAAAAATTAAGTATATAAAAGAATTTAAATCATGGGAAAATATGACAATTAATATGTCTAATATGCAACTTATCAATCTCATAGGCTTATAATGGCATTCTGAAAGGTTAAAAATAGGGGAAGATCGATCCTTAACATAGGGAGATCGATCTCATTAAGGCAATTTCTATATAAACAGGACCTGCTGAACAACAGATTTCGGGAGAAACTCAAAACCTTTCCATTTTTGAAAGTAAAGTAACCTAACTTTCCTCCTTAGACTATCAACACTTTCCTTAGAGATTTGAGAGAAGTTTATTACATCAAAGTTGTTCATAAAGTAGGGAAGAACAACATAGCTGGAAGCTAGAAGTTGAGTTGATCCATTGAAGGAGAAAAGGAGTTTTCCCCAAAATTGTGCAAAGTAGAGAAAAGTTGAGATTGGTAAGATTTCAATACTCCAATCTCATATATGTTAAGCTATATACTTGTATGAGTAGATTGGTATATAGATTTATGATTTAAACATCTTAGAACATGCTAAACTCTCCATGACCTATAAAATGGTTAAATGTACCAAAATGAGGATTTATTGAGTAGGCATGGATTTAAGGATGATTTGACTAGGCATAGATGTTATTGAGCATGTAAAGATGATTTTAGAATTGGTTGCTGAAATCCATAAGATAGAATGGAAAATGGTGAAAATTTAGTATATGAGGTATTTGATGAAATGCCTCAATGAAAAGAAGATGATGAACTAATGGCATAGGGAGCTAAATGTCGGTTCAATATGGAATCAATGGACTCGAGGAGTCTAATGGATTCACAAGAAACAAATAAAAAGAGTGAAATGGACTTAAGGAAGAATAAAGTCCAATAATGGTATAAAAAAGCCAAATGAGATATAAATGGCCAAAATGCATTGATCCAAATATCATGCAAGTGGAATGAAGTATATGGGAATATACTGATAAGAATTGTGAACATTTACGGCTCCTGGAGATAAAGTCGGAGTTGACAAGACTGGATCACAAGCTATTAGAATCAAGGAGAATGATTCAAGCGTGATTCGAGGTGAGGGACTTATGTGAGCTATAGAGATAGCTATACGTATGTTTTCTTGCCTGCTGAATGCACATGTATGCGATAAATACATAGATATTGATATGGCTAGATAGAAAACTACGTCTGAGAATAAGTCGACAGTATGAATTTGTATGACTTCATGATTGTTATGAAAAGAGGTTTTGCAAACGATTTGTGAAAGAATGATATTAGAATGGCTCCCAGTTTACAATTGCATGAAATGTCTATAAAGAGAGATTGAGGGGGGATTTGCCCTTTCACGCTTATACATGAAGCCCTTCTACTTCTTTTATGTGTGAAATTATGCTAGAGCATGAGAGGCAACGGTAGATTTACTAGCCCCGCTCGCACATTGTTTTCAAATGTTTTTTAGAAAAGCTAAAGAGTTCTCGATGCCTCGAGTGATGCTGTGTGTTCCACTCGAGCTGCTTGCACTAGATTTTGGGAATCATGTTGGAGCTATAGAGTACTTCTTAGTGATCTTGCTCTGATTATGCTTGCATATGACCCCCTCGATTTTAAGCGATGGGACAACGGTGCTTGATGCCTCGATAATACTATGTGTTCCATTCGAGAGCTCGCATCTGTGCTCGATGCCTCAGAGATGCTGTGTGTCTTACTCTGAGTTGCTCGCACGTAGTCTCTTGAGCTTCTGTCTGATAAATAAAATCCTGCTTGATGCCTCGATGATACTGTGTGTTCTACTCAAGAGCTCGCACGAGAGTTTATGAAATTGTTGTGTGATGGATAAATTGTGCTAGAGTCATCGTGTACTGATGTGTGGCTGGCACTGACCTGCTCGCACTTGATTTTGAGATAATGGAAATGGGTGATTAGGATCCACGGGAGCACGATGTACCGTGAGCATTAGCCATGGGATACGATGTGCCATGAATCGAGTTGAGCTGACGGGATGGTTGGTCCACCTCCCCAAGCGTAGGGTTCCCGCACACCTGATCACTGTAGCCTGGAATTCGACTATGGCCATAAATCTTCTATATCTGTGTGATATGATCTTATCACTACTGTGTGAGGTGGTAGATATCCTCCCTTGTTGTGTGTCTGGGAAATGTGTTAACTAATGAATATGTCTCATATGAACATTGACTTGCTGTGTGCAAAGTGATTTCGAAATGAACCTATGTGGTATTAAGTAAATCATTTTCTATATATATGAACTGTGTGAATAGATTATGCTATGAAAAGTTGTGTGCTACTGTGTGAATATGTATATACCCATCTAGCGAATTAATGATTTTGCATTGATGGAAGCTGTTTTAAAGAACTTGCATATTGTTTTATAAGGAAAATGTATATATATATATGTATTTAGCATGTAGATAGTATAGTTATCTACCTACTTTCATATTTTCCTTACTAAGCGTATTGTACTCACCCCCTTATTTCCTCCTCCACAGATACTACGTAGTAGTGAGTACTGCAGTCGTCCCTGCTAAGGTGTTTTCCAGTTCTCCAGCAATATAGAAAGGTATACACTTGTGATGAAAAGAAAAATTGTTGTATCCTGTAAATTAATGCATAGTCTAATGATATTTTGTACGAAAGGGATGTATAGTTAATAGAAACTGATGTAAACGCTTTCGTATATTTATAAAAGTCTAGTTTCTATTATATTTCAATTAAATGAATTCATATGAGATGTGGATTGGATGTTGACTCACAACCCAACTATTAGTTGTATGTGGTAAGGTAAAGGTCATGGACTGGTAAAGAGGGTGGTGACAGGATAAATGGTATCAGAGCAGAGTTGGTCTGATATGAGTCATATCCATAATTTGGAAATTATACATCCCTAAAGTACTGTGCATTATTAGGATACAAATGTGTATACCAAGCTGGAAATTGTGACTGAGACACTTATTTTGAGTATGCAGGATGTCTGATAGGCGACGTACTCTTAGAGGAGAGAGTTCGTGCTCTCAAAGGCAAAGAGATGAGCCCGAGAGTCGTAGTGGGTCTAGTTCTAGTAGAGATCCACTTGATCTTAGTGAGGCCGCTGGAGAGCCTATAGCGCAGTTACAGCGCAGTGTAGACACGGTTATGGAGATGTTTACACAGGCTATGGCCAGGTTTAAGGGTAGACAAGAGAACCCTTCTGGTCAGGCTGCTGCACCTGAGAGACATGAGCCAGCACAGCCTGCACCGAGACCTCGAGATCCAGAGGCAGAGATACCTGTACCCCTTCTAGTTCAGGACATTCCCCTACCAGTTCAGGATCCTGTAGCTCCACAATAGGTTGGTGGAGAGGGAATTTATGATAGTGACCTGGGTAGACTGAGAGAATTTTGGACCACCTTCGTTTAATGGGGTGAAGAACCTAGTGTTAGCTGAGCATTGGATACGCAGTATAGAGAAGCTCTACAGGTTCTTCCATTACTCCAATACAGAGAAAGTCACCTTTGTAGCTTTTGTATTAGAGGATGAGGCCAGGCATTAGTGGATGGCCACACAGCCGATGTTGAGGGCACGACACTCGGTTGTGACATGGGACATATTTTTGGATGCCTTCAGGAGGCAATACATTCCACTACTACTCAGAGGAAGATGCAGTTGGAATTTATGACATTGACTCAGGGGAACTGGACAATGGATGAGTATGAGTCTGGATTCACATCGCTTGACAGATATGATACAGTCACGATGAGCCTTGAGGACAGAAAGGTTTAGAAGTTTCTCGAAAGACTTAGACCTTCCATCAAAGCTCTATTAGCTCCACTGGACATTACCACCTATGATGAGGCAGTACGCAGAGCTCAGTTGTGTGAGCAAGATTATGAATTGCATGCCTCGAAATTAGCTAAGAGTGGTAAGGGCAGAGATAGAGACCGAAAGAGGTCAGTTGATGACAGAGGGTTTCGAAAGGGCTGAAGGTTATTCGATAAGGGGCTTAAGATTGAGAAGACACGAGAGAGGCCTGTGAAGCCTACAGTTCATCCAGCATCGAGGGGCATAGTTATTGGTGGACCTCGACCTACCACAGAGCAGTGCAAGACATGTGGTAGATATCATAGGGGTAGACCATGCCCATTATCGATGAGATCTTGCTATAGGTGTGGTAAAACAAGGTACATAGCTCGTGAATGCCCAGAGCTGGTTGATATAGTCCCAAGAAGGGCAAAGAGCCTAAGAAGGCTACGGTTGAGACACATACACCTAAGAGGAAAGCCACAGCTGAAGAGAAAGGAAAACAAGCTGTTGGTAGAGGGCGAGTGTTTGCCTTGGACTAGGCATCTGTAGAGACTTCCTCAGATGTGATAAAAGGTACCATCCTAGTCTTTGATTTGATAGCATTAGCATTGATTGATCCTGGTGCCACACATGTGAGACCCCGTATAGGTTTAACCTTGTACATATGTAAATGAATTCATGAAGCATTGTAATGTACTAGTAATGTAAAGCATATGTGATGCAAAGTCCATAAGTTGAATGTACACACTTGTAATAAGAGTTGTGATGTACGTACAAGTTGCATTAAGCATGAATATGAAGAAATGGACTTAAACATGTGATGAATGTGAGCGGAATGGGAAATAAGTAGTGTACTAAATGGAATGAAGATTTGCATGAATTATGCACTCTAATTTAGTTGTATTATGTACCTTTGACTATACAAAGACACTACACAAGTTTCAAAATGTATGAAGTAGGAAAGGATGCCATTTTTAAGTCTTAAAGATGATTGAATGAGAAAATGACTATGGCAACAAATTTAAGATGTTTTGAGTGAAGTTACTACAGAAAAACTGTAGAAAATCTGGAAAATATAAACGTCAGATTGATCTCATGGGATGAGAGATCGATCTGGACGAGCCAAAATGAACTTATTTTGAGCTATGGAGCAGGACAGATCGATCTCTAATGGAGCTAGATCGATCTGCTAAGCATTCTGTAATGAGAGGATCGATTTTAAGGCAAACAGATCGATCTCCTTAACTCTTTGTTTGAGACAGATCGATCTCAAGACTAGATAGCTCGATCTACTTAAGGGTTCTATAAAGAGCAGATCGATCTCCTACGAGAGGTAGATCGATCTCTAAGAGGAAAATTCCCCTCCGACAGATCGATCTCATCAAGGGAGAAGATCGATCTGTGAATAGTTATGTTAGGTGAAAAGGACTACCAAATGTGCAGGGATCGATCTTTACAAAGACCAGATTGATCTCACAAGCTGCATCTATAAAAAGAGAACGGGATTGAGATGAAAACTCAGAACTCTTCCCCCATCAAACGTCACCTACCAGTTTTGCTCATGACCCAAGCTTTCTCACTCTAAAAATCACCACATTTTGGCCAGTTTCGGAAGAAGCTCAAGAATGGAAAGTTATTCCCTGGAGGAAGGAGAACAACATACCTAAAAATCACACATTGGTGTGGTCAAGAGAAGGACTTGTGGCTATCACAAGTTTGACTAAGTAAAAGGGTAAGCTCTTCATCCTTCAAGCTTCTAAATATGGTTTCCAGACATTTATTGGTTGAATGAGATGTGAAATATTGTTAGAAATGATGAGTGTAGTGATGAGTGAGTAATATTGAAAGGGACTTATGGAGAGAAGATCCATGAGAAATGGTGGAAAACTTAAGAGAAATTTAAGAAGAGGGAAATCTATGGAAAGCTTAAGAAATAATTTAATGAGATAAGTGATACAAATGGAAAAGTGAAATATGATTTAAAGGCTTGAAAGGTATAAATGGGAGAATAAGTGACAATGAGGATAATTGGGAAAAAGAAAAGAAAAGACTTAATGGTTATGTGTGTACATTGGAAGAACTTGGAACACGGCTAACCCGGATCGCTAACGGAGCATACGTGACAAAGGAAATACGCGTACGATTCGAGGTAAGGGACTGTGTGTTAGCTATAGAGATGTTCGTACATACTTTACGGTAATTTCGTAGATATATCGCTAGAACTAGTACGATACTATAATTCTTAGAAATGATATGGAAGCATAAAATGTACTATGATATATATGTATTCAGAAATGGGATGGGGTAAGGAAATAGCATGATATGCATGATTTCAATGTTTTCTCAATTTTGTATTGATTTATGATTGAGGAATGATAATGATAGGTGGGCTAGTTTTACATGTTTTAGCATGGAAAGGCATGCTGCATAAATAAACATGTTTGAGTTTAAAAGAGAAAGTAACCACCTATCGGATTTGAGATGTGAAATGGTGCTGGAGCATTAGCTCACACTTGTTTTAATGATTTTGACTATGGTGGAGTTTGACTCGCATACGTCTGCATGATTTGATAAACCGTGTTAGAGCGTGACTCGCACGTGGTTTTATAATGATAATGTGCTGGAGTGTTAGCTCGCATATGTTTTTACTGAGTTGAGGTAAACCTAGGGGTCTACGACCCAAGCGGATGCCATCCGATGGCCTCAGAATGGGCTGGGCCTTAATAGTAAATCATACCGTGTTGGAGCCTTGCGATGACTGTGTATCACGCTGATTACTCGCTTAGTATAAGAGACATGGTTCACGATGAAAAGTCCATCAGAGTTGGAGTATGGACTTGGGTCCATGGTCGTACGTAGTACTGTGTAGTTGTCAGTTGGTGTACTATGTACTGTGCTGGGTGCACGTAAGTACGAGTATTGTGTAGATGACACATAGCCTACCATATACCATGAGTATATGAGAAGATGAGGATGATTGAGATGAGGCGGAGGGTAAGACTGACCCATCCCCCTTCAGGCGAAGTGATGCCTTGTGCACACCTGATCAGTGAGGCCTGGGATCACTGACTATGGCCATACGTCGTGGATATTTGATTTTCAAAAATTCCATGCCTGTCTCAAAGATACGAGAAATTGAGTAAATTCAGAAAAGAAATGATTTGAGAGAAGCAAAGAGAGTTGTGATTTGATAAACACCTCGCTTTTGAATGCTCAAGCTATGATAGCACCGTTTATGACATGTTTTTCAAATGGGAGTATCATATACTTGTTTTCATGAAAATGCTTATGAGAGAAGAAATGTTTAAATGCATATTCTAGAAATATTTCCATTTACATTGAGACGTGGTTTTGTTTTATACATGCATGGGCTATGTAGGTAGTACGATAACTACCTGCTAGCATTCATTTCCTTACTGAGCTGTGATTTGCTCACCCAACTATTTCCCCCCTCCAGATACTGAGAAGTAGGAGAGCGGTGGTCTCTGGATCTCTTTTTGTGTTGGATAACTCCCACCAATCGTAAAGGTATAAGATTTGTATACACAAGAATATTTTGTATCTAATATCTTGTATCGCACAGTTATACCTTAGAAATGTAACAGTTCTATAGGGATGTTATGTAAAGATATTACTATACAATTAATTTTGTAAATTTACACACTTGGGAGTGTGAATTAAATTTTAAATATTTTCGCTGTAAATTAATGCAACTTTAGTAATTGCATCGCCTCTCAGCCCAACTGTAGTAGCGTAAGTATGGATAAAGGACACCCGGAAGTAGGGTGTGACAGATTTGGTATCAGAGCTTCGTTGGTCTGATGTGAGTTGATGTTTAGGACTAAGAAACATACATCCCTAAGTTACTGTACGATATTTAGATACAAATGTGTATATGGAGCTGGTGGTAAATAAAAAGTTTATTATAAATGCAGGATGTTATCAGGATAGTGAGTAATGCCTGAGAGACACCTCAAGAGGGGAGAGAGCTCGAGAGCTCAAGGGCGGAATAACATGACTGAGAGGCATAGCAGATCATCCTCTAGTCATGAGCCTAGGAACAGATAGAGGCTTCTGATCCTCAGATAACCTTATTAGAGTAAGACATGTGAACTATGATGACCATGATGGGTCAAATTATGGCTAGGTTTGAGGTTACACCTGATACAGCGAGACGGGCTACACCGAATCCTTCAGCAGCTGCACCTGAACTTGAGAATGTTGTACCTGCACCACCTGAACCGATTAGACAATAAGATCCCCATATTCAACCAGTACCTCTTCTAGTAGCCCCACAGCAGTGTGATAAGGATGACTTGGGGTATGGATATGATTGTGATATGGACAGGTTGAGGCATTTCATGAATTTCAAGCCTCCTTCGTTTGGCGAGGTAAAGGATTCGGTAGTGGCTGAGGACTAGATCAGTCAGATGGAGAAGTTATTTGACTTCTGTAGATGCTCGACTACTGAGAGAGTAGTACTTGCAGCCGTTGTACTGAGAGGTGAAACAGAACACTGGTGGAAGTCCACCATGCCTATGTTGAGAGCTTAGGTATGGCTATCACGTAGGATATGTTTTTAGGTGCTTTCAGAGAGTAATACATCCCATACATAGCCCAACGTAGGTTGCAGATGGAATTTCTGAATCAGACTTAAGGGAATCAAATAGTGGATAAGTACGAGTCACGATTCACCTCACTAGGCTGATATGATCCAGACTCTATCAGGAGTGAGGCTATAAGGGTCTGTAGATTTGTGGATGGACTGAGGCATTCAATTGGAGCGAAGTTGGCCTCGTTTGATGTCGCTGCATATAAAGAGGTTGTGCGACGGGCCCAGTTATGTGAGCAGGATTATGACCTGCAGATTTTTTAGTTTAGTTGGGGTAAGGACAAGGGTCCGAGGAAAATAGGAGATGGCAAAGGCGCCAAATTTGGTCAGAGATTTTTGAGTAAGTATCGAAAAGAGGCAGATGAGTCACAGAAAAAGGCTGCTAGATCTTTTATGCCTTCGACTTAGACACCAGCTAGAGGTATAGTGATTGTTGGACCCTGGCCGACTACGGATCAATACAGAATATGCGACCAATATCATGGTGGTAGGTCCTATCATCTTCAGAGTACACGATGCTTCAGATGTGGGAAGTTCGGACATTATGCAAAGGAATGTCCAGAGGTAGTTGAGGTACTCCCATAAAGGGGTAAGGAGCCAGAGAGAGTTTCTATAGTTACACCTCCTACAAGAAAGAGAGCCATGGTTAAAGAAAAAGGAAAGCAAGTGGTGGGTCAAGGCAGGGTGTATGCGATAGACCAGGCATCAGCTGATACCTCCTCTTAAGTGATAAAAGGTACAATCTTGATTTATAATTTGGAAGCTATAGCCTTGTTTGATTTTGGTGCTACGCATTCTTTCATATTACCTGCATGTGCATCAAAGTTGACAAGACTTGTAGAACCCACACACCTAAATGGGACTTTGCTAATAAGTACTCCAATAAGAGTTAGTCAATTAACTGAACAAGTGTATAAGGATTGTAAGGTGAGGGTAGGAGATAAGTGTATGACAACCAACTTGATCTTGTTAGATATGTATGACATTGATGTAATCTTGGAAATGGATTGGTTAGCTACCAATCATATTGTCTTAGTTTGCCACACTAAGTCTATTACGTTTTCTCTACCTGGAGAATGTGTTGTAAGATTTTAAGAAAAGAAATGAAATTTTGAATTTTGTGACAAGTAAAGTACATTGGTATCAAATGACATGAATGTTGTTTTAAAGGTTTTATTGCTTATGTGGTGGATTTGGATAAAGTACATCCAGATATAGAGGACATTCCAGTGGTTAGAGAATTCTCTGATGTCTTTCCAGACGACCTACCGAGATTACCATCGGATAGAGAAATAGAGTTTGGTATAGACTTGACACCTGGAACCGAGCCAATATCTAAGTCACCATATAGGATGGTTCCAGTTAAGCTGGAGGAATTAAGGAAGCAGTTGTAAGTTATGCTAGATAGGGGTTTATAAGACCGAGCATCTCATCGTGGGGAGCTCCGGTATTGTTTGTGAAGAAGAGAGATGGGAGCCTTAGGTTGTGTATTGACTATCGGATGTTGAATAAGGCTACCATTAAGATAAATATCCCTTGCTATGCATCGATGACCTATTGGATCAGCTTCGGGGAGTGCAGATCTTTTCCAAGATAGATCTGAGGTCTGGGTATCATCAACTAAAGATTCGAAAGGAGGATGTGCCCAAGACGGCTTTCCACACCCGCTATGGTCATTACGAATTCCTAGTGATACCTTTCGAGTTGACGAATACGCCAATAGCTTTTATGGCTCTAATGAATGAGATATTTAAGCCATACTTGGACCAGTTCGTAATCGTCTTTATTAATGATATATTGGTGTACTCAAGGTCCAAGGAAGATCATGAGCAGTACTTAAGGATTGTTTTGCAAACCCTCTGAGAGAGAAGGATGTATGCCAACTTGAGTAAATGTGACTTTTGGCTAGAGCATATTTCTTTTCTCGGCCATGTTGTATCGAAGGATGGGGTGTTAGTAGATCCATCCAAGATTGAGGCAGTTGTTCAATGGGAAAAACGCAAGACAGTCACAGAGATTAGGAGTTTTCTGGGTTTGGCTAGTTACTGCAGCAGATTTGTAGAGGGTTTCTCTAGATTGGCTGCTCTGTTGACACGTCTTACGAGAAAGAATATGGAGTTTACATGGGATAAAGCATGTGAGAGGAGTTTTCATGAACTCAAGCGCAGGTTAACCATCGCGCCAGTTCTTATCATCCCAAACAGTTCCAAAAACTACACTGTGTATACAGATGCTTCGTATCAAGGGCTAGGATGTGTTTTGATGCAGGATGGAAGGGTAGTAGCTTATGGATCTAGACATCTAAAAGATCATGAGAAGAACTACCCTACTCACGATTTGGAGTTGGTGGTCGTAGTAGTTGCATTGAACATATGGCGTCACTACTTGTATGGTGAGAGATTTCAGATCTTTACGGATCACAAGAGTCTGAAATATCTATTCTCACAGAAGGAGTTAAACATGAGACAAAGAAGGTGGTTAGAACTCCTTAAGGATTACGATTGTGAGATTTTATACCACTAGGGGAAGGTAAATGTGGTTATCGATGCAATGAGTCGGAAGAGTCTCGGGTTGGTATCACATATGATGGTTAGAGAGCATGAGTTGTTGGAACAATTCACGAACCTTAGTTTGGAAATAACCCTACTTGAGATTGGTAGCTATGGGATTATTGCTAGCTTGAGATTAGAACCAGAGTTGATTAAGAGAATCTGGCAAGCTCAGTAAATTGATCAATGTTATATTGATGTGATTAACCAAATCCAGAAGGGTAAGGGTACGAAATTTAAATTGATTTCAGATGGAATACTAAGGTTCGAAAATAGAATGTGTGTTCATAAGGCTTCGGAGTTGAGGAAGTTGATCTTGTCAGAGGCTCACTCATCGAGATATACAGTACACCTGGTGAGTAGTAAGATGTATCAAAATCTCCAGAAAGTATATTGGTGGTTGGGAATGAAAAGAGACATAGCTGAGTATGTTGCTAGATGTCTCATCTATCAACAAGTAAAGGTAGAGCATCAGAAACCGGGAGGATTATTACAACCTCTACCTATAC
Organism: Firmiana major; assembly: GCA_033439115.1. Lineage (NCBI taxonomy): Eukaryota > Viridiplantae > Streptophyta > Magnoliopsida > Malvales > Malvaceae > Firmiana > Firmiana major. The sequence continues at coordinate 45,260,833 of CM065896.1, read as the reverse complement.
TAACATCAAAGTGGGAGCACGTCACCATGGATTTTGTGATGGGGTTATCGAGCACCCGTAAGAACCATGATGCCATATGGGTTGTAGTAGATCGGTTAACGAAATTGGCATACTTCTTAGCCATGAAATCTACATATACCTTTAGTGCATTAGCGAATTTGTATGTAAGGGAGATAGTGAGATTACATGGAGTCCCAGTGAGTGTTGTTTCTAACAGGGATGCTCGCTTCACTTCTAACTTTTAGGGACATTTTCAGGAAGCAATAGGGACCCAGTTGAGCTTTAGCACCGCTTTTCATCCTCAGACAGATGGCCAGTCAGAGAGGACTATACAGACCCTAGAGGATATGTTAAGAGCGTGTGTGCTGGATTTTAGAGGCTCATGGGACGATTAGTTGCCATTGATTGAGTTCGCCTACAATAACAGTTATCACTCAAGTATTAGTATGGCCCCTTATGAGACAATATACGATCGTAGATGCCGATCACCCAATGGTTGGGAAAAAGCTGGTGACAGACAGTTGCTCGCTCCCGATCTAGTTAAACAAGCCTTCGAAGATGTTCAGATAATATGTGAGAGGCTGCGAACAACTTAAAGTCGACAAAAGAGCTATGCTAACAGGAGACGGAGACCACTTGAGTTTGATATGGGTGAGTCCATATTTTTGAAAGTGTCTCTTTCTAAGGGAATAACGAGGTTCGGGAAGAAAGGAAAACTAAGTCCTCGTTCTATTGGTCCCTTCGAGATTTTGGATAGAGTAGGAGATAGAGCCTGAGTTAGCAGGAGTCCACAATGTCTTCCATGTTTCTATGCTTCGAAAGTACTATTCAGATCTAACACATGTAATTAGCTATGAGCCATTAGAGCTCAAGGAGGACATGTCGTATATGGAGGAACCAATCTGGATATTAGACAGAAAAGAGAAGGTGTTGCGGAATAAGATGATTTCATTGGTTAAGGTTTTATAGCAACATCATACATCAGAAGAACCACATGGGAATTAGAGAGTTTGATGCGGGAGAAGTACCCCGAGTTATTCACATAATGATTGGTTCCAATTTAGAAGACCAAATTTTTTAAGTGGGGGAGAATGTGAGACCACACATAGGTTTAGCCTTGTACATATGTAAATGAATTCATGAAGTATTGTAATGTACTAGTAAGGTAAAGTATATGTGATGCAAAGTCCATAAGTTGAATGTACACACTTGTAATAAGTGTTGTGATGTACGTACAAGTTGCATTAAGCATAAATATGAAGAAATGGATTTAAACATGTGATGAATGCGAGTGGAATGGGAAATAAGTAGTGTAGTAAATTGAATGAAGAGTTGCATGAATTATGCACTCCTATTTAGTTGTATTATGCACCTTTGACTATATAAAGACTCTACACAAGTTTTAAAGTGTATAAAGTAGGAAAGGATACCATTTTTAAGTCTCAAAGATGGTTGAAAGAGAAAATGACCATGGCAACAAATTTAAGATGTTTTGAGTGAAGTTACTATAGAAAAACTACAGAAAATCTGGAAAATAGGAAGGTCAGATCGATCTCATGGGATGAGAGATCGATCTGAAAAAGCCAAAATGAACTTATTTTGAGCTATGGAGCAGGACAGATCGATCACCAATAGAGATAGATCGATCTGCTAAGCATTCTGTAATGAGAGGATCAATTTTAAGGCAAACAGATCGATCTCCTTAACTCTCTATTTGAGATAGATCGATCTCCTAAAGGGTTCTGTAAAGAGCAGATCGATCTCTTACAAGAGAGAGATCGATCTCTAAGAGGAAAATTTCCCTTCGACAGATCGATCTCATCAAGGGAGAAGATCGATCTGGAAGTAGTTACGTTAGGTGAAAAGGACTACCAAATGTGCAGGGATCGATCTCTATAAGGACTAGATCGATCTCACAAGCCTGCATCTATAAAAAGAGCACGAGATTAAGATGAAAACTTAGAACGCTTCCCCCACCAAACCTCACTTGCCATTTTTCTCAAGACCCAAGCTTTCTCACTCTAGAAATCACCACATTTCAGCCAGTTTTGGAAGAAGCTCAAGAAGGGAAAGTTATTCCTTGGAGCAAGGAGAAAAACATACCTAAAAATCACACATTGATGTGGCCAAGAGAATGAGTTGTGGCTACCACAAGTTTGACTAAGTAAAAGGGTAAGCTCTTCATCCTTCAAGCTTCTAAATATGGTTTCTAGACATTTATGGGTTGAATGAGATGTGAAATATTGTTAGAAATGATTAGTGTAGTGATGAGTGAGTAATATTGAAAGGGACTTATAGAGAGAAGATCCATGAGAAATGGTGAAAAACTTAAGAGAAATTTAAGAAAAGGGAAATCTATGGAAAGCTTAAGAAATAGTTTAATGAGATAAGTGATACAAATGGAAAAGTAAAATATGATTTAAAGGCTTGAAAGGTATAAATGGGAGAATAAGTGACAATGAGGATATTTGGGAGAAAGAAAAGAAATGACTTAATGGTTATGTGTGTAGATTAGAAGAACATAGAACACGGTTAACCTGGATCGCGAATGAAGCAGACGTGACAAAGGAAATACGCATATGATTCGAGGTAAGGGACTGTGTGTTAGCTATAGAGATGTTTGGACGTACTTTACGGTAATTTAGTAGATATATCGCTAGACTAGTACGATATTACAATTCTTAGAAATGATATGCAAGCATGAAATGTATTATGATATATATGTATTGAGAAATGGGATGGGGTAAGGAAATAGCACGATATGCATGATTTCAATGTTTTCTCAATTTTGTATTGATTTGTGATTAAGGAATGATAATGATAGGTTGGCTGGTTTTACATGTTTTAGCATGGAAAGACATGCTGCATAAATAAACATGCTTGAGTTTTAAAAGAGAAAGTAACCACCTATTGGATTTGAGATGTGAAATGATGCTGGAGCTTTAGCTCACACCTGTTTTAATGATTTTGACTATAATGGAGTTTGACTTGCATACGTTTGCATGATTTGATAAACCGTGCTGGAGCTTGACTCGCATGTGGTTTTATAATGATAATGTGCTAGAGTGTTAGCTCGCACATGTTTTTACTGAGTTGAGGTAAACCTGGGGGTCTAGGACCCAAGGGTATACCAGCCGACAGCCTCGAAACGGGCTGGACTGTAACAATAAATCATACTGCGCTAGAGCCTTGCGATGACTGTGTGTTACGCTGATTGCTCGCCTGGTATATGAGACATGGTTCTAGGTGAAAAGTTCATCGGAGTTGGTGTATGGACTTAGGTCCACGGTCATACGTGGTATTGTATAGTTGTCCGTTGGTATACTATGTACAGTGCTGGGTGTACGTGAGTACGAGTATCGCGTAGATGACACATGTACCTTATACTGTGAGTATATGAGGAGATGAGGATGATTGAGATGAGCCGGAGGGTAGGATTGACCCATCCCCTTTCAGGCGAAGTGATGCCCTGTGCACACCTGATCAATAAGGCCTGGGATCACTGACTATGGCCATACGTCATGGATATTTGATTGCCAAAAATTCCATGTCTGTCTCAAAGATACGAGAAATTGACTAAATTCAGAAAAGAAATGATTTGAGAGAAGCGAAGAGAGTTATGATTTGATAAACAACTCGTTTTTGAATGCTTGTGCTATAATAGCACCGTTTATGACATGTTTTTCAAATGGGAGTATCATATACTTGTTTTCATGAAAATGCTTATGTGAGAAGAAATGTTTAAATGCATATTCTAGAAATATTTACATTTACATTGAGACATGATTTTGTTTTATACATGCATGGGCGGTGGTCTTTGGATCTCTTTTTGTGTTGGACATCTCCCACCAATCGTAAAGGTATAAGATTTGTATACACAAGAATATTTTGTATCTAATATCTTGTATCGCACAGTTATACCTTAGAAATGTAACAGTTCTATGGGGATGTTATGTAAAGATATTACTATACAATTAATTTTGTATATTTACACACTTGGGAGTGTGAATTAAATTTTAAATATTTTCTCCGTAAATTAATGGAACTTTAGTAATTGCATCGCCTCACAGGCCAACCATAGTAGTGTAAGTATGGATAAAGGACACTCGGAAGTGGGGTGTGACAGATTTGGTATCAGAGCTTCATTGGTCTGATGTGAGTCGATGTTTAGGACTAAGAAACATACATCCCCAAGTTACTGTGCGATATTTAGATACAAATGTCTATACGGAGCTGGTGGTAAATAAAAAGTTCATTATAAATGCAGGAAGTTATCATGATAATGAGTAATGCCTGAGAGACACCGCAAGAGGGGAGAGAGCTTAAGAGCTCAAGGGCGAATTGATAGGACTGAGAGGCACCGCAGATCGTCCTCTATTCATGAGCCCCAGGAACAGATAGAGGCTTTCGATCCTCAGATAACCCGATTAGAGGAAGACATGTGAACTATGATGACCATGATAAGTCAAATTATGACTAGGTTTGAGGTTACACTTGATACAGCGAGACAGGCTACACCGAATCCCCCAGCAACTGCACCTCAACCGGAGAATGTTGCACCTGCACCACCTGAACCAATTAGGCCACGAGATCCCCTTATTTGACCAGTACCTCCTCTAGTAGCCCCATAGTAGTGTGATAAGGATGACATGGGGTATGGATATGATTGTGATATGGACAGGTTGATGCATTTCATGGATTTCAAGCCTCATTCTTTTAGCGGGGTAAAAGATTCAGTAATGGCTGAGGACTGGATCAGTCAGATGGAGAAGTTATTTGACTTCTGTAGATGCTTAGCTACGGAGAGAGTAGCGGTTGCGGCCTTTATACTGAGAGGCAAAGCAGAGCACTGGTGGAAGTCCACCAGGCCTATGTTTAGAGCTCAGGGTATGGCTATCACGTGGGATATGTTTTTGGGTGCTTTCCGAGAGTGATACATCCCAGACACAGCCCGACATAAGTTGCAGATGGAATTTTTGAATCTAACTCAAGGGAAAGGAATAGTGGATGAGTACGAGTCACGATTCACTTCACTAAGTCGATATGATCCGAACTCTATCAGGAGTGAGGCTATAAGGGTTCGTAAATTTGTGGATGGACTGAGGCCTTCAATTCGAGTGAAGTTTGCCCCGTTTGATGTTGCTACATATAGAAAGGTTGTACGATGGGCCAAGTTATGGGAGCAGGATTATGACCTGCAGATTTCTTAGTTTAGTTGGTGTAAGGACAAGGGTCCGAGGAAAATGGGTAAGGAGCCAGAGGGAGTTCCTACTGTTACACCTCTTGCAAGGAAGAGAGCCACGGCTTAAGAAAAAGGAAAGCAAGTGGTGGGTCAAGGCAGGGTGTATGCGATAGACCAGGCATCAGCTGATACCTCCTCTTAAGTGATAAAGGGTACAATCTTTATTTATAATTTGGAAGCTATAGCTTTGTTTGATTCTGGTGCTACGCATTCTTTCATATCACCTGCATGTGCATCAAAGTTGATAGGACTTGTAGAACCCACACACCTAAATGGGACTTTGCTAATAAGTACTCCAATAAGAGTTAGTCAATTAGCTGAACAAGTGTATAAGGATTGTAAGGTGAGGGTAGGAGATAAGTGTACGACAGCCAACTTGATCTTGTTAGATATGTATGACATTGATGTAATCGTGGGAATGGATTGGTTAGCTACCAATCATGCTATCTTAGATTGCCACACTAAGACTATTACGTTTTCTCTACCTGGAGAATATGTTGTAAGATTTTAAGAAAAGAAATGAAATTTTGAATTTTGTGATAAGTAAAGTACATTGGTATCAAATGACATGAATGTTATTTTAAATTTTTATTGCTTATGTGGTGGATTTGGATAAAGTACATCTGGATATAGAGGACATTCCAGTGGTTAGAGAATTTCCTGATGTCTTTCCAGAGGACCTACCGGGATTACCACCAGATAGAGAAATAGAGTTTGGTATAGACTTGACACCTAGAACTGAGCCAATATCCAAGTCACCATGTAGGATGGCTCCAGTTGAGCTAGATGAATTAAGGAAGCAGTTGCAAGATATGCTAGATAAGGGGTTTATAAGACCGAGCTTCTCACCGTGGGGAGCTCCGATATTGTTTGTGAAGAAGAGAGATGGGAGCCTTAGGTTATGTATTGACTATAGGATGTTGAACAAGACTACCATTAAGAATAAATATCCATTTTCGTGCATCGATGACCTATTAGATCAGCTTCAGGGAGCACAAATCTTTTCCAAGATAGATATGAGGTCTGGGTATTATCAACTGAAGATTTGGAAGGAGGATATGCCCAAGACAGCTTTCCGCACCCGCTATGGTCATTACGAATTCCTAGTGATGCCTTTCGGGTTGATGAATGCACCAGCAGCTTTTATGGCTTTAATGAATGAGATATTCAAGCTATACTTGGACCAGTTCGTAATCGTCTTTAGTGATGATATATTGGTGTACTCAAGGTCCAAGGAAGATCATGAGCAACACTTAAGGAATGTCTTGTAAACCCTCCGAGAAAGAAGGATGTATGCCAAACTGAGTAAATTTAACTTTTGGTTAGAGCAGATTTCTTTTCTGGGCCATGTTGTATCGAAGGATGGGGTGTCAGTAGATCGATTGAGGCAGTTGTTAAATGGAAACAGCCCAGGACAGTCACAGAGATTAGGAGTTTTTTGGGTTTTGCTGGTTACTACAACAGATTTGTAGAGGGTTTCTCTAGATTGGCTGCTCCGTTGACACGTCTTATGAGGAAGAATGTGGAGTTTACGTGGGATGAAGCATGTGAGAGGAGTTTTCAGGAACTCAAGCGCAGGTTAACCACCGTGCCAGTTCAAGAAACTACTCTGTGTATACAGATGCTTCGCATCAAGGGCTAGGATGTGTTTTGATGCAGGATGGATGAGTAGTATATTATGGATCTAGACAACTAAAAGATCATGAGAAGAACTACCCCACTCACGATTTGGAGTTGGCGGCCGTAGTTTTTGCATTGAATAAGGCTACCATCAAGAATAAATATCCCCTTCCACGGATAGATGATCTATTGGATCAGTTGTAGGGAGCACAAGTGTTTTCGAAGATTGATCTGAGGTCTGGGTATCATCAGTTAAGGATTCGGAGTGAAGATATACCCAAGACAACATTTTAGACCCGTTATGGCCATTATGAGTTTTTGATTATGCCATTTGGGTTGACGAATGCTTCTGCAGCATTTATGGCTCTAATGAACGACATATTTATGCCATACCTGGATAGATTCATGATTGTCTTTATAAATGACATACTGGTGTACTCGAAGTCCAGGGAAGAGCATGAGCAGCATTTGAGGACAGTGTTACAAACCCTCCGAGATCAGGAGTTGTATGCTAAACTTAACAAATGTGATTTTTGGCTGAGTGAGATATCGTTTTTGGGTTATATAGTCTCAAGAGACGATCTATCAGTGGATCTATCTAAGATAAAGGTGATGATACAGTGGGAAAGACCTAAGACGGTTACAAAGATCCGCAGTTTCCTGGGTTTAGCAGGTTATTACCGATAATTTGTCAAGGGATTCTCTAAGCTGGCTGCTCCGTTGACACGTCTCACTCAAAAGAATGTGCTATTCTAGTGGGATGATAAGTGTAAGAAAAATTTCTACGAATTAAAGCACCGACTGACCATCACACTTATTCTCACCATACCCACCAGCTCAGGAGGTTATATAGTGTATACAGATGCCTCGGGATAGGGACTGGGATGTCTGTTTTTGCAGGACAAGAAGATAGTAGTTTATGGATCCAGATAGCTTAAGGACCATGAGAGGAACTACTCGACCCATGATTTAGAGTTGGCAGCCGTGGTGTTTGCATTGAAAATATGGTGCCACTACTTATACGGTGAGAAATTTCAGGTGAATACAGATCATAAGAGCCTCAAATATATATTTTCACAGAAAGAGTTAAATATGAGACAGAGACGATGGATAGAGCTTTTAAAGGATTATGAGTGCGAGATACTGTACCATCCAAGAAAGGCTAATGTTGTAGCAGATGCCTTGAGTAGAAAGAGCCTTGGAATGGTATCGCACATGATGGTCAGGGAATATGAGCTGCTCGAGCAGTTTGCTCACCTCAAGTTGGATATAAACCCTTTTGATATTGATCGAGACTGTGTGATAGCTAGCCTACGAGTGGAACCGGATTTGATTGACTGGATACGCTAGGCTCAACATGCTGATCTACTGTGTGAGGATCATACGAGTCAAATACAGAGGGCTGATGTGGTCGATTTCTTTGTGAGTGATGATGGTCAACTGAGGTTTAGAGGCAGGATTTGCATTCTCGATGACCTAGAGTTAAAAAGATTGATTTTAACAAAAGCTCATTCATCGAGATACATATTGCATCCGGAAGGTAATAAGATGTACCAAAACCTCCCAAAAGTGTATTGATGGTCAAGGATGAAAAGAGATATCGCAGAGTTTATGGTAAGATGTCTGATATGTCAACAAGTGAAGGTAGAGCATCAGAAGTCTGCAGGTTTATTATAACCTCTACCAGTACCAACATAGAAATGGGAGCATGTCACCATGGATTTCATCATGGGATTGCCAAGGACCAAGAGGAACCATGATGCCATTTGGGTAGTGGTTGACAGACTGACAAAATTCACGCACTTTATAGCTATAAAAGCTACTGATACCTTGAGTCACTTAGCAGAGTTGTATGTACGGGAGATAGTGAGGCTACATGGTGTTCCAGTGAGCATTGTATCGAATAGGGATTCTCCCTTCACTTCTCACTTTTGGGACAATTTCAAGAAGCTATGGGAACCCGATTGAGTTTCAGTACTACTTTCCATCCTCAGACTGATGGTCAATCATTGAGAACCATCCAAATGTTAGAGGATATGCTAAGAGCAACTGTTATGGATTTTAAAGGCTCTTGGGATGATCACCTACTGTTGGTCAAATTTTCATAGAACAACAATTACCACTCGAGTATTGGGATGGCACCATATGAAGCCTTGTATGGTAGAAGGTGTCGTTCCATAATTGGTTGGGAAGAAGTGGGTGAAAGGAAGATGTTTGCTCTTGATTTGGTACAACAAGCCTCTGAGGTTGTTCAGTTGATATGTGAGAGATTGAGAACAGCCCAAAGAAAACAGAAAAGTTATGCTGACATAAGACGCATGCCATTAGAGTTCATTGTGGGTGACTTTGTATTTTTTAAAGTCTCTCCCTCAAAAGGGATTATGAGGTTCAGTAAGAAGGGTAAGTTGAGCCCTCAGTATATCAGACCATTTGAGATACTGGAGCGAGTAGGAGATAAGGTTTACAGAATAGCGTTGCCACCGAAGTTGGCAAGCATTCATAATGTCTTCCACGTATCAATGCTTTGAAAATACCATCCAGATCCAAGTCATGTGATTTTGTATGAGCCATTGGAGTTCAAAGATGATTTGACATATGTAGAGAAATCGATCAGATACTAGATAAGAAAGAGAAAGTGTTACGAAATAAGACGATTCCGCTTGTTAAAGTTCTTTGGTAGCACCATAATTCAGAAGAAGCCATTTGGGAGTTAGAGAACTTGATACGGGAAAACTACCCCCGACTTTTTGAGGAGTAACTTGGTTCTAATTTGGAAGACCTAATTCTTTTAAGGAGGGGAGGAATGTAAGACCTATATTTTTGGTATATAAACCTTATGAATTCATAAGTATATACATGTACATGCTATGTAAGGCATAAATAATGTAAAGTCCATAAATTCAATGTACACCTTTGTAATATGAGTTTGGGAATGTACATACAAGTTTCATTATGTATGAATATGAAGAAATGGACTTTTGTAAGGGATGAATGTGATTGGAACTTAAAATGAGTGGTTCAGTAAATTGAATGCAAGTATTTTGTTGAAAGTTGGGAAAAATGTAGCTAAGTGTGCTGCAGAACAAGAGGAGATCGATCCTCAATGCAAGGGAGATCGATCTCAGGGGCCAAAACAAAGAGAATGAAGCATTCTGGAATGAGGAGATTGATCCTCAATGCAAACTGATCGATTTTCTTAGCTCTCAGCCAAGAGTAGATCGATCCCATCCTTGTGCCAGATCGATCTGTTTAGCTCTCTGCCTGGAGAAGATCGATCTCATCCCTTAGAGAAGATAGATGTCATAGCAACAAGCAGATCGATCTCATGCCTCGACAGATCGATCTCATAGGCTTATAATGGCATTCTGAAAGGTTAAATATAGGGGAAGATCGATCCCTAACCTAGGGAGATCGATCTCATCAAGGTAATTTCTATATAAACAAGACTTGCTGAATTGCAGATTTCGGGAGAAACTCAAAACCTTTCCATTTTTGAAAGTAAAGTAACATAAATTCTCTCCCTAGACTATCAACACTTTCCTTAGATATTTGAAAGAAGTTTATTACATCAAAGTTGTTCATAAACTGGGGAAGAATAACATAGTTGGAAGCTAGAAGTTAAGTTGATCCATTGAAGGAGAAAAGGAGTTTTCCCCCAAATTGTGCAAAGTGAAGAAAAGTTTAGATTGGTAAGATTTCAATACTCTAATCTCATATATGTTAATCTATATACTTGTATGAGTAAATTGGTATATAGATTTATGATTTAAACATCTTAGAACATGCTAAACTCTCCATGACCTATAAAATGGTTAAATGTGCCAAAATGAGGATTTATTGAGTAGGTATGGATTTGAGGATGATTTGAGCAGGCATAGATGTTATTGAGCATGTATAGATGCTTGTAGAATGGGTTGTTAAAATCTATAAGATAGAATGGAAAATGGTGGAAATTTAGTATATGATGTATTTGATGAAATGCCTCAATAAAATGAAGATGATGAACTAATGGCATAGGAAGCTAAATATCAGTTCAATATGGAATCAATGGACTCGAGGAGTCTAATGGATTCCCAAGAAATAAATAAAATGAGTGAAATGGACTTAAGGAAGAATAAAGTCCAATAATGGTATAAAGAGGCCAAATTAGATATAAATGGCCAAAATGCATTGATCTAAATATCATGTAAGTGGAATGAAGTATATGGGAATATACTGATGAGAATTGTGAACACTTGCAGCTCTTGGAGATAAAGTCGGAGTTGACAAGACCAGATCACAAGCTATTAGAATCAATGAGAACGATTCAAGCATGATTCGAGGTAAGAGACTTATGTGAGCTATAGAGATAGCTATATGTATGTTTTCTTGCATGTTGAATGCACATGTATGTGATAAATACATATATATTGATATGGGTAGATAGAAAACTACGTATGAGTATAAGTCGATAGTATGAATTTGCATGACTTCTATGATTGTTGTGAAAAGAGGTTTTGCAAACGGTTTGAGAGAGAATGATATTAGAATGGCTCCCAGTTTAATCAATTGCATGAAATGTTTATAAAGAGTGATTGAAGGGAGAATTGCCCTCTCAATCATAACTATACATGGAACCCTTATACTTCTTTTCTGTGTGAAATTATGCTAGAGCATGAGAGGCAACGGTAGATTTACCAGCCCTATTATCACATTGTTTTCAAAGTGTTTTTAGTGCTCGATGCCTCGGGTGATGCCGTGTGTTCCACTCGAGCTGCTCACACTAGATTTTGGGAATCATGTTGGAGCTATAGAGTACTTCTTAGTGATCTTGCTCTGATTATGCTCGCATGTGACCCCCTCGATTTTAAGCGAAGGGACAACGGTGCTTGATGCCTCGATAATACAGTGTGTTCCATTCGAGAGCTCGCATCCATGCTCGATGCCTCAATGATGCTATGTGCTTTATTCTGTATTGCTTGAACGTAGTCTCTTGAGCTTCTGTGTGATAAATAAAATCATGCTTAATGCCTCGATGATACTGTGTGTTCTACTCGAGAGCTCGCACGAGAGTTTATGAAATTGATGTGTGATGGATAAACCGTGCTAGAGCTATTGTGTACTGTTGTGTGCTGGCATTGACCTACTCGTACGTGATTTTGAGACAATGGAAATGGGTGATTAGGATCCACGGGAACACGATGTACCATGAGCATTAGCCATGGGGTACAATGTGCCGTTAATCGAGTTGAGCTGACAGGATGGTTGATCCGCCTTCCCAAGCATAGGGTTCCCGCACACCTGATCAGTGTAGCCTGGAATTCGACTATGGCCATAAGTCTTCTATATCTGTGTGATATGATATTGTCACTACTGTGTGAGGTGGTAGATATCCTCCCTTATTGTCTGTCTGGGGAATGTGTTAACCCATGATTATGTCTCATGTGAACATTGACTTGTTGTGCGCAAAGTGATTTCGAAATGAACTTGTGTGGTTTTAAGTAAAGCATTTTCTATATATATGAACTGTGTGAATAGATTATGCTGTGAAAAGTTGTGTGCTACTGTGTGAATATGCATATACCTATCTAGCGATGATTTCGCATTGATGGAAGTTGTTTTAAAGAACATGCATATATATATATGTATTTAGCATGTAGATAGTGTAGTTATCTACCTGCTTTCATATTTTCCTCACTGAACATGTTATGCTCACTCCCTTATTTCCTTATCCATAGATACTACGCAGTAGTGAGTACTGTAGTCGTCCCTGCTAAGGTGTTCTCCAGTTCTCTAGCAGTATAGAAAGGTATACAGTTGTGATGAAAAGAAAAAATTTGTATCATGTAAATTAATGCATAGTCTAATGATATTTTGTACGAAAGAGATGTATAGTTAATAGAAAATGATGTAAACTCTTCCGCATATTTATAAAAGTCCAGTTTCTATTCTATTTCAATTAAATGAATTCATATGAGATGTGGATTGGATGTTGACTCACAGCCCAACTATTAGTGATAAGTGGTAAGATAAAGGTCACGGACTTGTAAAGATGGTCATGACAGTACATGGGTATGATATCCGAGATGTAAAGTTATGTAAATACATTTATGAATGTATTTAGTTAAAGTCAAAAAATAGTAAATCCTGACATGTAAATGTGATATGGAAATGCAATGGTAAATAATGTAATGGGACTAACACCGAATCATAACCCAACTATTGATAGGATGGTCACAATGAAAAGAAGGTAAGAATTAAATAATAACGAAAAATGAAAATTTTGTAGTGGTTTTTAATGAAAAATGGGTCATGACAGAGAGGCTTATGGATCATATTGAGGTTGGGGTAGAAATTTAAAACATAATTAAGGCTTCCTAAGAATCTCTGAAGTTGTGTTTTATCTAGAATTTGGTCTGGAAATTTATCAGCAAATTGGATTGATCTTTCTATTGGAGTAATGGTTCCTTGACAAATATAATGTCCTAAAAATCCAACTCTTGTTTGGATTAAACTGATTTTGGATTGGGAGACGACTAAACCATTTTGTTTAATTGCCATCAATGAAAATTGATAAATGTTTAAAATGTTGGTCAATACTTGTTGAAAAGATTAACACATCATCGATGTAAACAATCATGAATTTAGAAAATTGATTAAAAATTTCATTGATTGTTCTTTGGAATTTAGATGGGGCATTTTTTAGTCCAAAAGGCATTACATTCCATTCATATTGTCCAAATGGTATTGTAAATGTTGTTTTATATTTGTCTTCTTCTGCAATTTGAACTTGCTAAAATCCTGATTTCATATCAAATTTGAGAATATTTGGGCATTGTAGAGTTTTTGGATTAAGTCTTTTTTATTTGGTATTGGGTACCAAATCCATTTTTAATGCTTTGTTTAAAGGTTTGTAATTTATTACATGTCTAGGTGTTTTCTCTTTCTAATTCTGAATTTTTGTTTACATAGAAAGCTGCACAACTCCTAGGAGATTTACTTTTCCTTATCAGATTTTTGTTTAATAATTCTTGAATTTCTTTTTTATAGTAATGCTCCATTTCTTGATTCAATTGGATTGGCCTAGCTTTAGTTGGAATTTGTTTTTCATAAAAATCATTCTCATATGGTAATTCTAACGCATGTTTCTTTCTTTGCTAAAAGGCTGTTGGTAAATCAGAACAAATAGTTTCTTCAATTTCTTTTTGTAATGTTTATATTTTCTTTCAGAACAAATAGTTTCTTCAATTTCTTTTTGTAATGTTTATATTTTCTTTTGGATATAAGAATCTTCTAATTGTTGTTGAATCCTTTTGAAATAAATTTCTTCTTTAAGAATGGAAATTTGATTCTGTTCATCTTCGATTATTGTATTGATTTGTTGGGTTCTGATTGTTCTTGACTTCAATAAATTTATATTTCTAATTTTGGGTTTTTCTCTGAATTTTCAGATTAATTTTCATCCAAGGATTTTTGTAGATATACTATTATTTGTTACCTTATATGGTTTAATTAAAAATATAAATGGTAATTCCAGTATAGTATTTTGATTGATATTTTTAATTATTAGAAATGACGTCTTAAATTTTATTTGGTCTTTACATACTTCTGCATTAGTTAGTTTATATTGGATCTGGAGTCTTTCATTATTTACCACTTCTAAACTTTCAAAAGTCTTTCCACAATATTTTATACGAATTATCCCTTCTTTTATATAGTTTTGGTCGGCTCCTGTATCAAACAGGGCTATTGTTTTAATTAAAAATTCATTGTTAACAAGGATTGATATCTTTATTAGGTATTTTTGGATTGCTATCTCAATTAAGACATTTAAAAATTCTTGTGATATTTCATCATTGTGTTCATGTTCTTGGTCACTTTCTTCAAAAGAATCACTTATAATTTTGACTTTTGTATTTGTTAACTCTTTTATTAATTGGGTATGTTCTTCTTAATGTTGTTTGAGCGTTTTCGCTTCTATTTAAGATTATTAATCTCACGTTGAAGAACTTGAATGGTTATTTTCTTGTTGGATACTTCAAAATTTTCAAAAATTATACCATTTAGATTATATAGTTTTGAAGACGACGAGGTCAAAATAGGTCTAGACATAGATTTTTTTAATTGTTCTAATTAGTCTTTTTTGATTTGGGAGTCTTGAATCTTATCGATTATTGCTATAATTAATTCTTGGTCTTTAGTTAAGACATTAATTGTATTCTGTTATGAAGATGTTTCTATTTCATATGTTTGATTGATAAATCTATTTTTAATAGAATTATTTGTGCTTAATTTCCTAATTATTTATTAAATCCCCAATTTATTTTATTAATTATCACCTTTATTTAATTAAAATTCTTTAATGTGCAGATAAATTAAATCCGGATGAAACTCAGTCGTTTCAGTCGAAATTGGCCTAAAAACGAGCTAAAGGAGACTGGACCACTTCAAATTTTACAGACCGAGTCACCAGTCGTCTGGACACGCATAAAGCTAGGTGTCTGTATTTTATTTGCTCCGACACGATAATATCGAAGGATACCGTGCCAACCCTTTGAAAGACACACGTCGGGCCACATCACACAGCAAATTGGACAAAAAGACTGATGGCATGGAAATATCTACTCTGCAGCAAATTAAAGGAAGACAAGTGGCCAAACAATGCCAACTCATCTAGGATGGATAAATTACCAATGTACCCCTAAGTGTGTGTATAAATAGAAAAAGATGGCAATTGAAAATGTTGGGTAGCCTAGGTTAGGAGTAGTGTAGAGTAATTTAGGAATAGTGTAGGCAGAGTAGTTTTTAGGTTAAATTTTATTGCAAAGTTTATATCTCTCTTTGTTAGCCTTTCCCGTAAGTTGTTCTTTGTTAAGCCACCATTCTTGTTTTAGCTACTGTTCTTAGCAATTGTTACTTTTATTTTAAGAAAAATTTCATTTCTTTTCTAGTCTTTTGTAGTTCACGTTGGTAGCCTCCATGGATATGGGTTTTCACAGGCTTTTATTTTACTAGAGTTCGGACCTTTAAAACTATTGAATGAAAAGCTTTATTTCTTTTTCTTTCCTTGTTCATTTCCGTTGTTTGCTTTCCATGACTCTTACTTTCCATTCGGGTGTGAGGGGCTGGTGACAGCAGCCATAAAGCTCAACCCGTTACCCTTGTTCCAAATTTGTTTCCTGTGCAATTTTTTTTTATATTGCGTTTATCTTCTGATGTTAACCTGGCTAAGCAGCAATAGGAATATACCTTCCACGTATTCGGATTGCACTGACGATAAGGAGATGACGTCGATGCAACTTGTTCCTCGTATAGTCTGCAAAAACAACAAGAGTCAGAGGGGGCAGGGATTTGTCCTTGCACGCGCACTCCGATGATTAAGTCAGAAATCGGGAGTTGTGTATGAATGTATGAAGAAGAGAATGTATTACTTAATTTAGAGAGTTTAAGTTTTTTCCCTTCCTTCTTGTTTTTTCGGTCCTCCTCTTCTGAGAGCTCACCTGGATATTTATAGGTTTCTTTAAGTCGGTTCGAACTGAGGCCCAGGCGCGTGTCTGGGCCGCGACAGAGTCATAGAGCACTCTGTCGCGCTTTGGGTCAAGCAGCTTGCGGGGGAGTCGGCAGGCGGCAGAGTACCCATGGACCTCTACCGCGGCTGTGCGGGAGACCTCTACCACGGGGGCAATGCGGGAGACCTATGTCTCAATAGAGGCGATGGAGGTCTGTCGCGCCTACTGTGCGGCACACATACCGGGCGACAGAGTGCCTAACGCCTCGAACACTCTGTCGTTTTACAGGCAACTGTGTCGCGTGGCAACTCTGTCGCAACATCAGCCACGTGGCTTATTCTTGTTCTGACACGTAGCAGTCAATGGTTGGCGGATGGTTGTACACGTGGATTCTGGTGACACAACCACCAGCATCTTCCATTTTCCAGTGCGGGTGTTTTCTCATTCTCTATTTTACATTTCGGTTATGTTTTACTTGTTTAGTGTTTCATCATCTTCCTACTATTTTCTATTTTAATTTTTTAAGATCTAAGATGAAAAATTTATTGTCTTGGGTGGAGGCACTCTTGGCTAAGCATGCGGTGCAAAGTAGTTACTAGTTGTTCTTCCTATGTTGCTGGTATAATGGAGGCTGGAGCGGTGAAGGCGGAACCAAGAAAGAAGAAAGACAGTGGCCTTTCATTATTTTACTGCTCTTTTCATTTTTGGTTTTGACTTCAGCTGCTATTTTAAAACTGCTTGTGCGTTTACATTTCGACCTGTTTTCTTCTATCTTATAGAGTAAAAGCTAAAGGGTGGAGTGAAGCTTGAAGTATAGAGTTCGTATATGTGACACTGCCGATGGATTTACTGCTGTTTGTGTCGTGAGGAATTAGTGCGGGAGGAAGCAGTAAACGGCATTGTTAAGATAGGGTGACTGAAGCCGTTCGGAACAAACCCAAGGATGAATGCCCTGTTGCAGTAGACAGGGATCAGTAGCCACCTCTGTTTGGCTCTGTTTTGTTGCCCCGTACTGTTCATTTATGCAGAAATGCTGCAAGAGCCACAATGTAGACTTGAGGCAGCAGTGGACAGCATGGTGTGTTGAGAACCCGTGTAGCAGAAAGTTGTGCAAGACCTGGAGCAGGATGTGGTTCTGGATGCAGCAGTGAAAGCCATCACCTGTGCAGAAAAGTGTAAGTGCAGAGATGTATAGTAGCTTGGTAGAGAGTGGCTGTGTTCTGTGTTGCTGGGACGCGGAAAGGACAAACCGAGGATCAACAGCACTGAACCGAGAACAGCCGAGGATGTGTAGCAGAGTTGGGCAAAACCGAGAACCTTACCTAGATCAATCCTCGAACAGCACTTGCAGCAAATGGCAGTACTTGGAACAGACAGTAGCCGAGAGCAGCAGCAGGAATTGAGGGAGCAGGTCAGAACCGAGCACCAGTAGACAGACCTACAGCAGACAGCAGGACACACCTGGAGAAGAGGTTGAACTGCAGCAGTAAGCGGACAGCAGCTGGGAGCAGTAGCACCTGGAAATGTTGGACAAACAAAGAAGAAATGTGAACAGTGCATCCAATCGGGACCACTTGCTGGAATTTGTTGTTAAGGCCATGTTTGGCCATATCATTTTAATCATTTCTAGTGTTTCATAAATGCCTATTTTTATATTTTTATTAATCCTTGTTAGCTTAGATTAGAGTCTTTAATTAAATTGCATGTTAGTATTATTGTTTAGTGGTATAAAATTTAGTTTTAATTAGGATGATAGTTAATCAAGTGTTCTTTTAGAATTAGATTAGGGGTAGATTTATTCCTTGCAATTTTAGGTCTGTTTTCATTTTTAATTTAATCCAAAAATATTTTCATGCATTAGTTAGATTTTGTTTTATTGTTACCATTTAATTAGAGTTAAGTTTAAGAATTTCTTTGGGTAAGTAGATTTTTATTTTATTAGACTTTAAGTTAGTTTAAATTGCATTTTCTTAGTTAGCTTAATTACATGCACATTTTATTTTAGGATTGTTTAGTTTTAGTTTAATTAGTCTTTTTTAGTTATTTTCATATTTGCATTTTATTGCGTTAATTAATTTTAACTGTTTTAATTTTCTTTTGTAGGTTGTTGTTTTTTATTGCTTGAAGCATTGTAAGTACTTTTAGCTCGATTTTATTTTCTTTATTTTTTTAATGTTTATTGTTTTTAGTACTTTTAATTTTAGCCATGTAGACCACCCATTGCAATTTCATATTTTGCTAGAATATACTTAGGGTAAGATTAACAGGTAGTTAATTAGGCTAGTCAACTTCTCTGTGGAACGATAACTTAGGACTCAAATCTCATTATTACTTGTACGACTCGTGCACTTACGCACAATACCTTTATGGTGTACCAAGTTTTTGGCACCGTTGCTGGGGAAGTTTTAATTAGTCCTTAATTAATATCGGTGAAATTATGCTTAGGTGTAATTCTAGCTTGTAAATATTTAGGTTGCAAATATTTAGATCCTTAGTTTAGTTTAGTTAATTTTCTCTATCTCATAAAAAAAAATTTAAAAATTAAAAAATTTAAAAAACTTAAGTTTTTTTTAAGGACTTTGTGATGTTTGCATACGTAGAGCCAGAAGTAATAATTGCTTTCCTTTAGATCCTGAAATTGAACGAACACTTAGAAAAATTCAAAAGGATTCTAGGAAATTTATAGCTCCGCTGCAAAGCATCATGGCAAAAAATAGGGAAATTAAGACCGTTGGAGATTATGCAATGACGACTATTGGAGATTATTATACCGACATTAGGCCACCAGCTGTCCCTGCTAACAATTTTGAAATTAAGCCTGCAATCCTACAGATGATCCAGACTTCATTGTAGTTCAGTAGGCTTCCGCATGATGACCCACACGCTCACCTTGGGCAATTCTTGGACTTGTGCACACGTTCAAACACAATGGGTTATCTGATGATGCGCTTAAGCTTAGATTATTCCCCTTCTCGCTTAGGGATAGGGCATGACACTGGTTAACCTCCTTGCCTCCAGGATCCATTTCTACATGGGACAAGTTAGCCTATCAATTTCTAGCTAAGTTTTTCCCTCCCTCTAAAATAGCTAGACTCCGTAGCGATATATCTTCCTTTGCCCAGTTCGACTCTGAATCTCTTTAAAAAGCATGGGAACGTTATGAGGAGCTTCTTAGGAAGTGCCCTCACCATGGCCTACCTTTGTGGTTGCAAGTCCAGACCTTCTACAACTGACTTACAAGCCAAAATAGGACTATTGTTGACGCTGCTGCAGGTGGAGCCCTGATGTACAAAACAGAGGAGGAAGCTTATGAGCTCTTAGACAAAATGGTGGCTAATAACTATCTATGGTCATCGGAGAGGCAATTGATAAAGACGTCAGCGGGTATTTATGAGCTCGACACGCTGTCTACCTTGACCTCTCAAATCGCTAATCTTACGAAGAAGGTGGAGTCGCTCAGTACCCAGCATAATGCTTCCAGTCCTAATCCTGTCTATTCTATACAAAGTCCTTTTCTTTCCTGCGAGCTGTGTAGCAGTACCCACTTTGTAGATAGGTGTCCGCTCAACTTAGAATCGGTTCAGTATGTTGCTCCCCCTACGCAACAGAACAACCCTTTTTCAAACACCTATAATCCAGGGTGGAGGAACCATCCTAACTTCTTCTGGAACCAAAACCAAGAGAAAACTTCTAACTCCATATCTGTAGGACCCCTTAGTTTTCAAGCTCCACCGATTCAGGTACCACCACAGCCGCAATTTCCATACCATCCACCACATCATCCATCCCCACCTCAATTTTAGCATCATCCACCTCACTTCCATCAACCACCACCACCACCACCACAACCCTTGCAGCCCCATCATTACCACGTACCAGCAGCTGAGAAGAAGCTCTCGCTTGAGGAAATGTTCACGACTATCCTACAAAATCAAGCTATCTCAATTAAGAACTTAGAGGTTCAGGTTGGACAAATAGCTAGTGTTCTTAGCCAACGTCCTCAAGGGACCCTTCCTATTAACACTGAAATTAATCCTGTTAAGCAAAGGGAGGGTAAGGAACATGTTAGATCCATCACCCTTAGGAGTGGCAGAGAGCTAGATGAGCCACAAGTTAAGTTTGGACCTGAACAACCCATAGCTGACAAACTCATAGGTTCTAACGATGCAGCTTAGAAGGAGCAGGAACATCAGGATCGGGCTGCAAAGGAAACAAAGCTAGGCGCTTCTTCATCCTTACCTTCTTCTTCTTCACCACCTTCCTCGTCATCTGATTCTACACAGGTTCCCACTACATTACCTCTAGTTAGAGCACAAGTACCTTTTCCTCAGAGTTTTCAAAATCAAAAACTAGAACAACAATTTGCTAAATTTATTGAGGTTTTTATGAAACTACACATTAACTTTCCCTTCGCAGATGCCTTAGAGCAAATGCCAAGTTATATGAAGTTTTTAAAGGATATCCTCTCGAGGAAAAGAAGATTGAAAGATTATTAAACGGTGGCCTTAACTGGGGAATGTAGTGCAATTATCCAGAGGAAATTCCCCCCAATCTCAAGGATCCTGGGAGTTTTACCATACCTTGTACTATTGGAAATCTATTCTTTGGTAGAGTCCTGTGTGATTTAGGAGCTAGTATCAATCTAATGCCTTTGTCTAACTATCAGAAGTTAGGAATAGGGGATGTCAAGCCCACCATAGTGACCTTTCAACTAGCAGATCGATCCATTAAATATCCGAAAGGGGTCATTGAGGATGTGTTAGTAAAGGTGGACAAGTTTATTTTCCCTGCGAATTTTATTGTATTGGACATGGAAGAAGACAGTGAAGTCCCCATTATACTAGGCAGACCTTTCCTAGCGATTGGTAAAACTTTAATTGATGTGCAAAAAGGGGAGTTGACTATGAGAGTCCTAGATCAGGAGGTAGCATTTCTTGTTTTCAAACCTTTGAAGTTCCCTGATGACTCTCAAAAGTGTTTTAAGATGGATATTGAGGAGGATATAAGGCTCGAGCATAAGAAATCTGAAAGAATGTGGGAAGTAGATAGAGCTAAGGAGGAGTTAACTGTCAACATTCAATCACCACTCTGGATGATCCTCCTACTCTTCGCTCTGTTGCTGAGTGTTGTGTTCTTTAGCTGCATTTGAAGTCGCTGTATTTCTCTTTTCACTTTGTATATAAGTTCTTTTTCTTTTCTGCTGTTTCTTTCTTTGTTTATTTTGCAGATTTCTTTTCCAGTCTTATGTTTTCAATCAAGTTTCGACTGTTCATCATCATCATCAGAAAGGGGAGTACTCTGCTCTTGAACTTAAATGTTTATATTATCTACACACTGAGGACAATGTGCACTTCAAGTTAGGGGATATCACACACACAAGGAATCCAATTTAGGTTAAGACTTAAGATTGAATGATTCTGAATGTTGGACTTGTAATTGTGATTCTTTGATTTCATAGTCGGTACTTTTTCTTTGAGGATAACATTAGGGAAATTATTGTGTCGAGTACTTGTCATTCCTACATGAATTTTGTTATGCTTGAGGACAAGCAAAAGCTCAAGTTTGGGGGTGTGATAATTCTATTTTTAATAGAATTATTTGTGCTTAATTTCCTAATTATTTATTAAATCTCCAATTTATTTTATTAATTATCCCCTTTATTTAATTAAAAATCTTTAATGTGCAGATAAATTAAATCCAGATGAAACTCAGTCGTTTCAGTCGAAATTGGCCTGAAAACGAGCTAAAGGAGACTGGACCACTTCAAATTTTACAGATCGAGTCACCAGTCGTCTAGACACGCGTGATGCCAGGTATCCATATTTTATTTACTCTGAAACGATAAGATCGAATGACACCATGCCAACCCTTTGGAAGACACACGTCGGGCCACATCGCACAGCAAATTGGACAAAAATACTGATGATGTGGAAATATCTACTCTGCAGCAAATTAAAGGAAGACGAGTGGCTAAACAATGCCAACTCATCTAGGATGGATAAATTACCAATGTACCCCTAAGTGTGTGTATAAATAAAAAAAGATGGCAATTGAAAATGCTGGGTAGCCTAGGTTAGGAGTAGTGTAGAGTAATTTAGGAGTAGTGTAGGTAGAGTAGTTTTTAGGTTAAATTTTATTGCAAAGTTTATATCTCTCTTTGTTAGCCTTTCCCGTAAGTTGTTCTTTGTTAAGCAACCATTGTTGTTTTAGCTACTGTTCTTAGCAATTGTTACTTTTATTTTAAGAAAAATTTCATTTCTTTTCTAGTCTTTTGTAGTTCACGTTGGTAGCCTCCATGGATATGGGTTGTCACAAGCTTTTATTTTACTAGAGTTCGGACCTTTAAAACTATTGAATGAAAAGCTTTACTTCTTTTTCTTTTCCTGTTCATTTCCGTTGTTTGCTTTCCATGACTCTTACTTTCCATTCGGGTGTGAGAGGCTGGTGACAACAGCCTTAAAGCTCAACCCGTTACCCTTGTTCCAGATTTGTTTCCTGTGCAGTTTTTTTTATATTGCGTTTATCTTCCATTTTCCAGTGCGAGTGTTTTCTCATTCTCTATTTTACATTTCGGTTATGTTTTACTTGTTTAGTGTTTCATCATCTTCCTACTATTTTCTATTTTAATTTTTTAAGATCTAAGATGAAAAATTTATTGTCTTGAGTGGAGGCATTCCTGGCTAAGCATGCGGTGCAAAGTAGTTACTAGTTGTTCTTCCTATGTTACTGGTATAGTGGAGAGGTGAAGGCGGAACCAAGAAAGAAGCAAGACAGTGGCATTTCATTATTTTACTGCTCTTTTCATTTTTGGTTTCAACTTCAGCTGTTATTTTAAGACTGCTTGCGCGTTTACATTTTGGCCTGTTTTCTTCAATCTTGTAGAGTAAAAGCTAAAGAGTGGAGTGAACCTTGAAGTATAGAGTTCATATATGTGACACTGCCGATGGATTTATGTTGTTTGTGGCTTGAGGAATCAGTGCAGGAGGAAGCAGTAAGCGGTATTGGTAAGACAGGGTGACTGAAGCCGTTCGGAACAAACCCAAGGATGAATGCCCTGTTATAGTAGATAGGGATCAGTAGCCACCTCTGTTTGGCTCTGTTTTGTTGCCCCGTACTGTTCATTTTTTGCAGAAATGTTGCAAAAGCCACAATGTAGACTTGAGGCAGCAGTGGATAGCATGGTGTGTTGAGAACCCGTGCAGTAGAAAGTTGTGCAAGACCTGGAGCAGGATGCGGTTCTGGATGCAGCAGTGAAAGCCATCACCTATGCAACAAAGTATAAATGCAGAGACGTATAGTAGCTTGGCAGAGAGTGGCTGTGTTCTGTGTTGCTGGGACGCGGGAAGGACAAACTGAGGATCAACAGCACTGAACCGAGAACAGCCGAGGATGTGCAGCAAAGTTGGGTAAAACCAAGAACCTTACCTGGATCAATCCTGGAACAGCACTTGCAGCAAATTGCAGTACTTGGAACAGACAGTAGCCGAGAGCAGCACCAGGAATTAAGGGAGTAGGACAGAATCGAGCACCAGTGGACAGACCTGCAGTAGACAGCAGGACACACCTGGAGAAGAGGTTGAATTGCAGCAGTAAGCAGACAGCAGCTGGGAGTAGTAGCACCTGGAAATGTTGGACAAACAAAGACGAAATGTGAACAGTGCATCCAAGTGGGACCACTTGCTGGAATTTGTTGTTAAGGTCATGTTTGGCCATGTCATTTTAATCATTTTCAGTGTTTCATAAATGCCTATTTTTATATTTTTATTAATCCTTGTTAGCTTAGATTAGAGTCTTTAATGAAATTGCATGTTAGTATTATTGTTTAGTGGTATAAAATTTAGTTTTAATTAAGATGATAGTTAATCAAGTGTTCTTTTAGAATTAGATTACGGGTAGATTTATTCCATGCAATTTTAAGTCTGTTTTCATTTTTAATTTAATCCAACAATATTTTCATGATTTAGTTAGATTTTGTTTTATTGTTACCATTTAGTTAGAGTTAAGTTTAAGAATTTCTTTGGGTAAGTAGATTTTTATTTTATTAGACTTTAAGTTAGTTTAAATTGCATTTTCTTAGTTAGCTTAATTACATGCACATTTTATTTTAGGATTGTTTAATTTTAGTTTAATTAGTCTTTTTTAGTTATTTTCTTATTTGCATTTTTTGCATTAATTAATTTTAACTGTTTCAATTTTCTTTTGTAGGTTGTTGTTTTTTATTGCTTGGAGCATTGTAAGTACTTTTAGCTTGATTTTATTTTCTTTATTTTTTTAATGTTTATTGTTTTTAGTACTTTTAATTTTAGCCATATAGACCACCCATTGCAATTTCATAATTTGCTAGAATATACTTAGGGTAAGATTAACCGGTAGTTAATTAGGCTAGTCAACTTCCCTGTGGGACGATAACTCAGGACTCAAATTCCATTATTACTTGTGTAAGACCCGAATTTAATTAAAATACGAAATGAATGAGCATTCGTGAAGAGAAGTCGGGTTAAATTAATCCCGAACATGTGTAAGGGAAAAATGGTCAAAAGATCGAAAGTCGGTATAATTTCGATGAGGAAATTTAATTAAAAATAACGAATTGAGAAATCTTGGACAATAAAGGTGAAATAAATTTATTTTGGGTTAAATTGATCAAGATATCAATTTATTGGAATTAATCGGGATTGATTGAAATTTTTAAATCGAAAAATATACCGAAAAGTCATCCGGGACAATATCCCGAAAATATGGAGAAATTATACCTGAAAAAGGGTTAAAATATAATAAATAAATTAAATAAAAAAATTAAATGAATTAATTTGAATAAAATAATATAAGTTGTAGATATTTTGAATTTTTATAGAGTATTTTTAATGAATAGTGTAATAGTTAAATAAATAATAATAATAATTAAAAAAAAAAGAGAGAAAAGAGAATCTGAAAAAAAAAGGAAGAAACAGAAACGAAAACGTGAAAGGAAAGGAAACGAAGCCGAGCAACCGAGGAATGCCGGCGTGACCACTGGCGGCCAGGGACCCAGGCGAGGGCCGACGAAGGAAGCCAGACGCCAGGCGAATCGTCTGCCACCGGTGACGCGCGCCAAGGACGCCGGAGAACGTCGAAAAACGGAGGAGAAGGCCGCGGGAAAGAAATGGTCACTGGTGGCGAACGGCGGCGATTCAGGCGGAACTAAGGCCCGATTCTGAAAGCCCAGGTGATGGCGGTTCTTTCTGCACTAGTAGCAGCCAACGAAACGGTGGGAATCGCCGGCGACGGCCAAGAGAAGAAATGGGTTTTTGACGCCGGGGAGAAGAGGCCGAACCGGCGACGTTCCGGCGACCCCGACCGAAATCG
Organism: Firmiana major; assembly: GCA_033439115.1. NCBI lineage: Eukaryota > Viridiplantae > Streptophyta > Magnoliopsida > Malvales > Malvaceae > Firmiana > Firmiana major. Next base: position 45,235,138 of record CM065896.1, on the reverse strand, counting down.
AGGGTAGATTCGTGCTGCGGACGACCTTGCGGAGCCACTGGCAGTGGAAGGCGGCGGAGAACCGACCGGCAAGGCGGTAAACCGGAGTGAACCGGGGTGAACCGGCGGTCTGAACCGGTCTGAATCGGACTAAACCGGTTCAGCCAAGAAAGAGAGGAAAAAAGAAGAAAAAGGGAAAAAGAAAAAAGAGAAAAAATTGGAGAAAAATCTCGACGATGCAATCGAGCTTCGGGTAAGTCGATAAGCCGTCAAATTGACCGATTTAAATTTTGAAATATTTTATTTAATTAATTTTCGACTGGAAATTTACCCGAAAATTTATGAAATTGTGTAGCTCGACAATTGGCATCCAAAGAGAGCTCGAGACAGCTTCGATTTACGGACTAGCATGGAATCTCGGGTAAGTGACCCTTATTTACGATAATTTACATCGTTATGCGTGATATGAATTTAAATTTCGCATAAATTGAATTAAATTTTGGAAATTTAGATAAATTATCGTAAATAGTAAATTTAGCTATTCGAGAGTTAGAATGAGGCCCAAGGAATTGTTAGTGGGTCCAATGAGCCCAATAGGCCTCGATAAAGTGATAATTAAGTGGAAAACGGGCTTAAGGCCGATTAAGGCCCATTAAGGTGCAATCGGGCCCAATAGAGGTAAATGGGCCCAATGATTTAAATTAAGCCCAGAAAATAGGAAATACAATTAAGTTGTATAATAACTGACATGAGGAATATTTATACGCAGTTCCGGAGGTTTGATTGGGAGCATATCGGACTGCGCGACGAGATAACAGTGGAAAAGGAAAGGTCAAATTCGACAGGAAAATAAGGTAAGGGAATTCTACGGACTGCTAGAGGTAAACTTTACAAAATTTCAAGTTCATATGCAGTCTTTAAAAATTATCTGAAGGGTCTAGAGGTCAAATAATACTTTTAGTGCCCGAATGGGCAAATTACCAAAATACCCTTGTTAATGGTAAAATTTACAAATTTAGGAAAAATTTGGGAGGAGCAAGAACAAGAGGTTTCTGCTCGTTCTGGAGACATTTTAATGCATGCATGAGTAGGCTGGCTAACCTTGAAAGAAAATGCACAGCATTGCATACTTTCAACGATATAATTGTTTTGAAAAACTGTTTTGAGGAAACAAAGCCGCTTACGTGTTTTTATTGACATGTGACGTGCTAGAGCTCAGCTCGCACGATATTTTGATTTGTGTGATGCATGCATTAGTGCTGGAGCGAGAGCTCGCACTAGAGTTTTACATGCATAGGTGCTGGAGTCCAACTCGCACCAGATTTTATATATATATATATGATTTTCGTGACAGGGTGCTAGAGTCTAACTCGCACCATATTTTTATATGATTTTTGAGACAGAGTGCTAGAGCCTAGCTAGCACTAGTTTTACTTGATTTGATGAGAGTGCTGAGCATTGCTCACACTGATTTTATGAGAACATGCGATGAGCCGTGCTTGGAGCATCGGGTAGACTGTGTGTCACCGATTAAATAGGCTCGCATGTGCGTTTTGAGACATGGCAATACGGTTTAATGTTAAAACAACCTGATGAGCCCGAAAGAGGGATAAGGGTTGGAGGTCCAGCTGATAAGCCCGAAAGAGGGATAAGGCTGGGGGTCCACGGAGTACGATGTACCGTGCAAGTAGCATGGAGTACGATGTACCGTGTGGTATCTTTGTGATACGTTGGCATCTTCGGATGCATGGGATCGGATAAGACCGACGAGATGGAGTGACCCACCTCCCGGACGGTTCCCGATCATGGTGAGAACCCGCACACTAGGATCTGTGTAGCAGAGGAACTCCCGAGGACACACATGGCCATAGTCCTGGTTATTACCGATATACAGATGTTGCCTAGTCTCGCATGTCGACGATTTTGATGAGATCAAATTGGGTTTTAAATTAAATGTGCATGATGCTATTTCCATGCTTTTTAAACCCATGTGTGATGTAAACCGATTTTCATGGTTTTGTGTGAGTCAAGATCACCCGAAGGAGGGGTCGAGTCTTGACTTTATTGTGAAATTTTTAAATGAGAAAGAAATGATTTGAAATAATTGCATGTTGAATTTTTCGTGCAAACTTGATTTACATAACATCATAACTCATATCATCTGTTTTAAAATGTGTGGAGAAAGGGTGGTTTATGCATGGCACCACGTTCATGTAGGTAGTATGGTTACCTACTTGTTCGTAGGATTGCCTTACTGAGCTTGATGTGCTCACCCCTTTCATTTTCTCCCACAGATAATCTCCAGTAGACGTTGAGATGACTCAGTACTGCATTCCGGATATCCGCTGCTACCCATCAACATAAGGTATATACACTTGTACATATTGTATCTACATAAGCATAGCACAGTAACATGTTTGTAAGTAACTTTAGGGGATGTATAAATAATGTAAACAATTATAAATGACTGGAGAAGAAATAAGTTAGATGGTAATTGAATGGTGAGATTGGCATTGACGCACAGCCCAATTATTAGTGGAGTGTGGTCACGATTCGAGGACAGGTAAGAATTTAAGTAAATAAACAAAACGCGAAAAATTAACTCTGATTTTTGGGTAGTTTGGGTCGTGACATATAAAGGTGGTATCAGAGCGCAATTGGTCTTATGTGTGTCAGTGTCAGTAATTAGGAAATTACATCCTCGTGTTACTGTGCTTGGTTAGATACAATAGTGTATATCGAGATGGGTTTTGACTAAGAAATGGTTGAGAATGCAGGAATGCCTAATATCAGTCGCGTTAGATGAGATAGTGCACGAGGCAGAGGTCGTAGAGGTAGACCTGAGCTTGCTAGGTCGTGCTGAGTTGACCTATGAGAATCGGGATGAGATTGAAATAGAGGTTAATGTTGAGCATGCCTCTCAGAGTCCGACAGAGAGATCGGACAGTATTGAGACACGCTTCGCGAGGTTGGAGCGGAGTGTGGAGATTATTTTGAGGAGCTAATTGCTCAGATTATGAATGGGATTTGAGGGCGAGACGGAGCATTGGTGGAAACCCGCTCGACCCATCTTAAGTGTTAAACATCCAGAGCTAAGATGAGAAATGTTTATGGATGTATTCCGGTGATAGAATATCTCGGACACTGTTTAAAAGGTATTGATTTATTGATGAGTATGCTTATGAGTATGAAACTCGGTTATATTCTTGGGCAGATACTACCTCGACACTATGAACAAGTGATTGTCGAGATGTCTAAAAGTTCATGAAATGACTCAACTTTTCAATTAGAGTCTGATTGGCCCGTGAGATATTACCTATACCGAGTTAGTGCGCAGATTTACAGTTGGGTAAATAAGAACGTGAATTGCACGCCTCTGAGATTTGGCAAGGTAGTGAGGGCTGAAATAGAGACAAAGAGAATCGAGAAATGACAGAGATGTTAAAATGGAAAAATGGTAATTGGTAAAAGATTTAATTTGACGAGTCATGGAGTAAGATAATTGGTAAGGCCCCAGTGCATCCAATTTTGGCACTCTTGAGGGGTATTGTGATTGGAGGACCTTAACCTGCTACGAAACAGAGTAGCAGTGTGATCACTGTAGAATATGTGGTGGATACCATGGAAGGAGGGTCTATACCTACACTGTATGGATGAAAATGGCCGTTAAGGGTGGTAAGATGGACCATTGATTTTGATTGCATAGAGTTGGGCGAGATCGCCCCACAGAAAAGTAATGAGACAGAGAAAAAAACTTCGTTGGTATGGCTGCAACGAAAAGGGAGGCCATAGCCGAAAAGAAAAAGGAAAGTAGGCTGTTGGACGAAGGCGAGAGGATGTCTTGGACCAGGACACTATTGATGTTTCATGGATGTGGTGTAAGATACCACACTTGTTATGAATAATGAAGTACATATGTTCATTGATCCTGGTGCCACACATTTATTCATACCGCCTTCATTCGCATATAAGTGAGTAAAAGGCATGAATGCCTACATCATTGGGCACAATACTGATGAATAAGTACCCCAATAGAGGAGGATTAATTAACGGAATATGGATATAGAGATTTTAAGTTGAAAAAAGGGGTGCAACAGTTGAAATTAAAGGAGTAAAGGATTGTACTCACGGAATGAATAATGAAAGAGTTTTGTCATGATTGATATACGAAGGAGATAATCTTTGAGATATGCTTGATCCTAAATACAAGATGTACTGGAGTAAGAGGCGTTTGTAAGGTACGAATATTTATGATACGTGAAGTAATTAGGATTAAAGCAATTAGTAGCGAATATAAATTGTGACCACAAGGACTGATATATAAAGTAATTGTGGTTAAGTCTGAAGGTTAATAAAGGTATTTCAAAATACCTCCCCGCCTGAAGACTTGATAGCGTCTAAAAGTATATATATATAACCTATAACGTGAAATCGATCGTCGTAATAAATACCTTTAGCATTAGGATACCTTTACTAAGACGATAAGAATATTAAAATTCGACAAATCATAAAGGTTAACATAGTAAAATTTAATAAGAGCTGTTAAGATAAGAAAAGGAAATGACGCAGGTTAGTACCTGAAAACGTAAGCGATTTTGAAGGATCTTATACGCTTATGCGTAAATAAGTCAAGGATATGGACGATTGAAATAAGTGGTGGAGCTCAACTACAATGAGTTATTTAAACTTTACCTGGACCGATTTGTCATCATCCTTATTGATGATATGATGGGTGTAGTTAAAGTCCAGGGCAAATTATAAGCAACAATTGGAAAATTTACTTTTACAGATGGTTGCGTGAGTTCTAAAATGGTCTACTTGGTTGACACTTTTAACTAAGAAAACGTGGTATTCGAATGAGATGATAAGTGAGATGATAGATGTGACGTGAATTCGGTGTAGTGAAGTATGAACTGACCACCGTGATTAATTTCACTATACCCAACAGCTCAAGAGGTTCTCAGTGAGTATGAAACCTCAAAATAATGAAGGAGCTGTGTATTGATGTATAATGGGAAGATAGTCAATTATGGAGTCAGACAACTCCTTGATCATGAAATAAACTATCTGACCCATGATTTAAAGTTGGCAGCGATAGTACTTGTACTGAGGATATGGTACTATTATGTACATGGAAAGGAATTGTGGATATGCACTGATCATAAAGCCCGAGTATCTGTTTTCACAGAAAGAGGCGAATATGAGAATACATAGTGGGTTAGAGCTTCTGAGAGATTTTGATTATGAAAATTGTACCACCCAGGAAAGGCTAATGTAATGGTTGATGCCTCGAGCAGAAAGAGCTCGGGATGGTACCACATATGATGGTCAGGGAGCGTGAGCTGCTTGAACAGTTGTGGACCTCAGTAGTGATGTGACCCTTTCTGATGATGACAGTGATTATGTGACAGCTAGCTTGATGATTAGAACCGGATGAGAGTGCCCGGATTTGACAGGCTTAGCGTGATGATCGGCAGGGTGTCGATAGTGTGGGTCAGATTCAGAAGGGTACAATGATAAAGTTCACAGTGAGTGATGATGAGTTACTGAGGATTCCGAGACAGTATGAGTGCTCCCCAGGACCACAGTTGATGAGATAGTAGTATTGTCAGAAGCTCACTCTTCGGGATATACAGTGCATACGGAAGTAAAGAATATATCGAAATCTCAAAAAGGGTATGGGTGGTCAGATGTGAAAAGAGATATTGTAGAGGTTGTGAAAAAGTGCCTAGTATGTCAGCAGAATAAGGTGGAGTATTAAAAGTTTGCAGGGTTACTGCAGCCTCTACCTATATCGACACGGCACGAAAAATGGGAGCAAGTCTCCATGAATGTCGTGATGGGTTACAGAGAACCCAGGTGAATTACGAGGCTATTTGGATGATAGTCGATAGAGTGACTAAGTCTACCCACCTTCTGGTTATGAAACCCCCAGATACTCAGAGTGTGTATGAGGATTCAGGTATAAGGGAAATTTTGGAACATTATGTAGCGTTCCAGTGAGCATTGTATTATATAGGGATTCCCGCTTCACCTTCTACTTCGGAGAATATTTTTTTTAGGAAGCTATGGGAACCCGACTGAGTATTGGCACAGTTTTTCGTCCTCAGACAGATGGTCAGTCAGAGAGGACTGTATAGGTTTTGGAGGATCCGATGAAAGCGTGTGCCCTTGATTTTTTATGCTCCTGGGATGATCAGTTGTTACAAATTGAATTTGCCAATAGTGACAGTTGTCACTTGAGTATCGGGATAACAAGATATGAGGCAGTGTATGGCTGTATGGGTTGTTCCCCAAATTGGATAAGAAAAGTGGGTGACAGATATAATTATTTTCGACCTTGGATAATAAGTCTCTGAGGATGTTTAGTTAAGGATGAGAGATTAAGAACACCTCAAAGCAGATAGAAAAGTATTGGAATTCACCGAGGGTGAATTAGTATGGTTGAAATGTTTCTTGTCCTAAGAGAATAAGGACATAACGAACTTTTGGAAGAAGGTAAATTGAGTTTCGCTGGATTGAATCTTTTAAGAGATTGGACAAGTGGAAGATAAGACCTGTAGGTGGCATTTTCACTTGAATAAGCAGGCACCCACAATGTGTCTCATCTTTTGATATTTCGAAAATACTATCCAGATCCAGCATAGGTGATAGGATATGAGATCCAACAGTTCAACTTAATGCAAATATAAGTATATTGAAAAAGTTGATTCGGGCATTAAACAGGAAAGAGAAAGTATTGAGGTTTAAGACGATCTCCCTAATTAAAGTCCTTTGGTAGTGTTACACTCCGGAAAAAGGTCACATGAGAATTAAAAAAGTATGATACAATTGATGTACCCGGAGTAGTCTATGGACTCATATGACTTGGTTCTAATTTGGAGGACCAAATTCCTTAAGTGGGGGAGATTTGTAAGACCCGAATTTAATTAAAATACGAAATGAATGAGCATTCGTGAAGAGAAGTCGGGTTAAATTAATCCCGAACATGTGTAAGGGCAAAATGGTCAAAAGATCGAAAGTCGGTATAATTTCGATGAGGAAATTTAATTAAAAATAACGGATTGAGAAATCTTGGTCAATAAAGGTGAAATAAATTTATTTTGGGTTAAATTGATCAAGATATCAATTTATTGGAATTAATCGGGATTGATTAGAATTTTTAAATCGAAAAATATATCGAAAAGTCATCCGGGACAATATCCCGAAAATACGGAGAAATTATACCTGAATTAATTTGAATAAAATAATATAAGTTGTAGATATTTTCGATTTTTATAGAGTATTTTAATGAATAGTGTAATAGTTAAATAAATAATAATAATAATTAAAAAAAAGAGAAAAGAGAATCTGAAAAAAAAAAGGGAAGAAACAGAAACGAAAACGTGAAAGGAAAGGAAACGAAGCCGAGCAACGCCGGCGTGACCACCGGCGGCCAGGGATCCAGGTGAGGGCCGGTGAAGGAAGCCCGCCGCCAGGCGAATCATCTGCCACCTGTGACGCGCGCCAAGGACGCCGGAGAACGCCGGAAAATGGAGGAGAAGGCCGCGGGAAAGAAATGGTCTCCGGCGGCGAACGGCGGCGATTCGGGCGGAACTAAGGCCCGATTCTGAAAGCCCAGGCGACGGCGGTTCTTTCTGCACCAGTAGCAGCCAACGAAACGGCGGGAATCGCCGGCGACGGCCAAGAGAAGAAATGGATTTCCGACGTCGGGGAGAAGAGGCCGAACCGGCGGCGTTCTGGTGACCCCAACCGAAATCGAGGGTAGATTCGTGCTGCGAACGACCTTGCGGAGCCACTGGCGGTGGAAGCCGGTGGAGAACCGACCGGCAAGGCGGTAAACCGGAGTGAACCGGGGTGAACCAGCGGTCTGAACCGGTTTGAACCGGACTGAACCGGTTCAGCCAAGAAAGAGAGGAAAAAAGAAGAAAAAGGGAAAAAGAAAAAAGAGGAAAAATTGGGGAAAAATCCCGACAATGCAATCGAGCTTCGGGTAAGTCGATAAGCGGTTAAATTGACCGATTTAAATTTTAAAATATTTTATTTAATTAATTTTCGACTGGAAATTTACCCGAAAATTTATGAAATTGTGTAGCTCGACAATTGGCATCCAAAGAGAGCTCGAGAAAGCTTCGATTTGTGGCCTAGCATGGAATCTCGGGTAAGTGACCCTTATTTACGACAATTTACATCGTTATGCGTGATATGAATTTAAATTCCACATAAATTGAATTAAATTTTGAAAATTTAGATAAATTGTCATAAATAATAAATTTAGCTATTCGAGAGTTAGAATGAGGCCCAAGAAATTATTAGTGGGCCCAATGAGCCCAATAGGCCTCGATAAAGTGATAATTAAGTGGAAAATGGGCTTAAGGCCGATTAAGGCCCATTAAGGTGCAATCGGGTCCAATAGAGGTAAATGGGCCCAATGATTTAAATTAAGCCCAGAAAATAGGAAATACAATTAAGTTGTATAATATCTGACATGAGGAATATTTATACGCAGTTTCGGAGGTTTGATTTGGAGCATATCGGACTGCGCGACGAGACAACAGTGGAAAAGGAAAGGTCAAACTCGACAGGAAAATAAGGTAAGGGAATTCTACGGACTGCTAGAGGTAAACTTTACGAAATTTCAAGTTCATATGCAGTCTTTAAAAATTATCTGAAGGGTCTAGAGGTCAAATAATACTTTTAGTGCCCGAATGGGTAAATTACCAAAATACCCTTGTTAAGGGTAAAATTTACAAATTTAGGAAAAATTTGGGAGGAGTAAGAACAAGAGGTTTCTGCTCGTTCTGGAGACATTTTAATGCATGCATGAGCAGGCTGGCTAACCTTGAAAGAAAATGCACAGCATTGCATACTTTCAATGATATAATTGTTTTGAAAAACTGTTTTGAGGAAACAGAGCCGCCTACGTGTTTTTATTGACATGTGACGTGCTAGAGCTCAGCTCGCACGATATTTTGATTTATGTGATGCATGCATTAGTGCTGGAGCGAGAGCTCGCACTAGAGTTTTACATGCATAGGTGCTGGAGTCCAACTCGCACCAGATTTTATATATATATATGATTTTCGTGACAGGGTGCTAGAGTCTAACTTGCACCATATTTTTATATGATTTTTGAGACAGAGTGCTAGAGCCTAGCTCGCACTAGTTTTACTTGATTTGATAAGAGTGCTGAGCATTGCTCGCACTGATTTTATGAGAACATGCGATGAGCCGTGCTTGGAGCATCGGGTAGACTGTGTGTCACCGATTAAATAGGTTCGCACGTGCGTTTTGAGACATGGCATCAGGAGTGCAAGAACAAGGGTGTTAACCTGAGTTCGAGCCTCCGAGGACGCGTTCTGAGGGTGATGAGCCCGATAGAGGGATAAGCCTAAAAGAAACAAAGCCCATGTCTGATGAGCCCGACAGAGGGATAAGGACTGGGACAATACGTTGCAGGCTGAGTGAAGAGCCCGATAGAGGGATAAGCTCAGTGCTGGGTGTTACAGGCTGGGTGATGAGCCCGACAGAGGGATAAGCCCAGTTAATGTTAAAACAACTTGATGAGCCCGAAAGAGGGATAAGGGTTGGAGGTCCAACTGATGAGCCCGAAAGAGGGATAAGGCTGGGGGTCCACGGAGTACGATGTACCGTGCAAGTAGCATGGAGTACGATGTACCGTGTGGTATCTTTGTGATACATTGTATCTTTGTGATACGTTGTATCTTTGTGATACGTTGGCATCTTCGGATGCATGGGATCGGATAAGACCGACGAGATGGAGTGACCCACCTCCCGGACGGTTCCCGATCATGGTGAGAACCCGCACACTAGGATCCGTGTAGCTGAGGAACTCCCGAGGACACATATGGCCATAGTCCTGGTTATTGCCGATATATAGATGTTGCCTAGTCTCGCATGTCGACGATTTTGATGAGATCAAATTGGGTTTTAAATTAAATGTGCATGATGCTATTTCCATGCTTTTTAAACCCATGTGTGATGTAAACCGATTTTCATGGTTTTGTGTGAGTCATGATCACCCGAAGGAGGGGTTGAGTCTTGACTTTATTGTGGAATTTTTAAATGAGAAAGAAATGATTTGAAATAATTGCATGTTGAATTTTTCGTGCAAACTTGATTTACATAACATCATAACTCATATCATCTGTTTTAAAATGTGTGGAGAAAGGGTGGTTTATGCATGGCACCACGTTCATGTAGGTAGTATGGTTACCTACTTGTTCGTAGGATTGCCTTACTGAGCTTGATGTGCTCACCCCTTTCATTTTCTCCCATAGATAATCTCCAGTAGACGTTGAGACGACTCAGTACTGTATTCTGGATATCCGCTGCTACCCACCAACATAAGTTATATACACTTGTACATATTGTATCTACATAAGCATAGCACAATAACATGTTTGTAAGTAACTTTAGGGGATTCAAACGGCCGATAACATACAACTTAATTGTATTTCCTATTTTCTGGGCTTAATTTAAATCATTGGGCCCATTTACCCCTATTGGGTCCGATTGCACCTTAATGGGCCTTAATCGGCCTTAAGCCCGTTTTTCACTTAATTTTCACATTATCGAGGCCTATTGGGCTCATTGGGCCCACCAATAATTTATTGAGCCTCGTTCTAACCCTAGAATATCTCAATTTAGTATTTACGACAATTTATCTAAATTTCCAGAATTTAATTCAATTTATGCAGAAATTAAATTCATATCACGCATAACGAGGTAATTATCGTAAATAAGGGTTATATACTCGAGATTCCATGCTAGTACGTAAATCGAGGCTATCTCGAGCTCTCGTGGGATGCCAATTGTCGAGCTACACAATTCCACAATTTTTCGGGTAAGTTTTCAGTCCACAATTAATTAAATTAAATACTCCAAAATTTAAATCGGGTCAATTTCGACCACTACTGACTTACCCGTAGCTCGATTGCATCGCCGGGATTTTTCCCCAATTTTTCCTCTTTTTCCTTTTCTTTTCTTTCCCTTTCCTTCCTTTTCCTTTCTTTTCTTTCCTCTTTCCTTCCTTTTCCCTCCTTTTCCTTTCCTTTCCTTTCGGCCAAACGGTGCCGTTTACTACCAATTGCCGTCGCCGACGTTTTCGCCGGTCTCACCGGCCAAGACCGGTCTCAAAAGAATCGGCTTCTTCCCCGGAGTGCGTTGGTGGCCTCAGTTTCAGTCCAGACACGGTGGTTCATCGGGAATCGGCCTGTTTCTCCCTCGGTTTTCCTTTGCTTCAATCGGCTTGCTCCGGCCACCTGACGGCTTGATTCCGGTGCCCAGATGCTCGCCGGTCTCTCCTCTTCCTCCTGGTAGCTTCGTCAAAGCCTGTCGGTCGCCGGTGTGCTGGAATCGACGGTGGGGGTTCGCGGGTCGCTTTCGATTTCTTGGTTTCGGGTTCTCCAGAGTCTTTCTCTCTCCTCCTTTTTTCATTTATTTTATTAATTATTTTTATTATTATTTTAATCATTAAAATACATTAAAAATACCTAAATATCCCTTAAAATATCCTTAAAATTATTATTTAATTCTAACTTCATTTATTTAATATATTTAATTTATTTTAACCCTTTTTCGGGTATAATTTCTTCATATTTTCGGGATATTGTCCCGAATGACTTTTCGGTATATTTTTCGATTATTATCGAGATTATTTTTCTGAACTAAAAATTTCGATTAATCCCGATTAATTCCAATAAATTGATATCCTGATCAATTTAATCCAAAATAAATTTATTTCACCTTTATTGACCAAGATTTCTCAATCCATCATTTTAAATTAAATTTTTCTTCTCGAATTTATACCGACTTTCGATCTTTTGACCATTTTACCCTTGCACGTGTTCGGGATTAATTCAGTCAAACTTTCCTTCACGAACACTCATTCATTTTATGATTTGAATCCTTCTGAATCCCATTCCTTTAAATTTGTGAACATTTTTTTCCCTCATAAAATTTACGGTTTAATTTCGGGTCTTACAGAATTTAAGTAAATAAACAAAACGCAAAAAATTAACTCTGATTTTTGGGTAGTTTGGGTCGTGACAACTTGTACGACCCGTGCGCTTGCGGACAATACCTTTTGGGTGTACCAAGTTTTTGGCGCCTTGCCAGGGAAGTTTTAGTTAATCCTTAACTAATATCGGTGAAATTATGCTTAGGTGTAATTCTAGCTTATAAATATTTAGGTTGTAAATATTTAGATCCTGAGTTTAGTTTAGTTAATTTTCTCTATCTCATAAAAAAATTTAAAAATTTAAAAATTTAAAAAACTTAAATTTTTTTAAGGACTTTGTGATGTTTGCATGTGTAGAGCCAGAAGTTATGATTGCTTTCCTTTAGATCTTAAAATTTAACAAACACTTAGAAAAATTTGAAAAGATTCTAAGAAATTTATAGCTCTGCAGCAAAGGATCATGGCAGAAAATAAGGAAATTAAGATCGTTGGAGATTATGCAATGCCGACTATTGGAGGTTATTATACCGGCATTAGGCCACCAGCTGTCCCGTCTAAGAATTTTGAAATGAAGCCTACAATCCTCCAGATGATCCAAACTTCATTGCAGTTCAGTGGGCTTCCGCATGATGACCCACATGCTCACCTTGGGCAATTCCTGGACTTGTGCAACACATTCAAACACAATGGGTTATGTGATGATGCGCTTAGGCTTAGATTATTCCCCTTCTTGCTTAGGGATAGGGCGCGACACTGGTTAACCTCCTTGCCTCCAAGATCCATTTCTACATGAAATGAGTTAGCCCATCAATTTCTAGCTAAGTTTTTCCCTCCCTCTAAAATGGCCAGACTCCATAGCGATATATCTTCCTTTGCCCAGTTCGACTCTGAATCTCTTTACGAAGCATCAGAATGATATAAGGAGCTTCTTAGGAAGTGCCCTCACCACGGCCTACCTTTGAAGTTGCAAGTCCAGACCTTCTACAACGGATTTACAAGCCAAAATAGGACCATTGTTGACGCTGCTGCGGGTGGAGCCCTGATGTGCAAAATAAATGAGGAAGCTTACGAGCTCTTGGACAAAATGGCGGCTAACAACTATCTATGGTCCTCGGAGAGGCAATTGCCAAAGACGTCGACGAGTATTTATGAGATCGACACGTTGTCTACCTTGACCTCTCAAATCGCTAGTCTTACAAAGAAGGTGGAGTCGTTCAGTACCAAGCATAATCCTTCCTGTCCTAATCCTATCTATTCTGTACAAAGCCTTTTTCTTTTCTGGGAGCTATGTAGCGGTACCCACTCTGTAGATAGGTGTCCGCTCAACTTAGAATCGGTTCAGTATGTTGCTCCCCCTACGCAACAGAATAACCCTTTTTCAAACACCTATAATCCAGGGTGAAGGAACCATCCTAACTTCTTTTAGAGCCAAAACCAAGGGAAAACTTCTAACTCCATATCTGTAGGACCCCCTAGTTTTCAAGCTCCACCGGTTCAAATACCACCACAGCTACAATATCATACCATCCACCACATCATCCATCCCCACCTCAATTTTAGCATCATCTACCTCTCTTCCATCAACCACCACCACCACCACAACCTTGTAGCCCCAAGATTACCACGCATCAGCAGCTGAGAAGAAGCCCTCGCTTGAGGAATTGTTCACGACTATCCTGCAAAATCAAGCTGCCTCAATTAAGAACTTAGAGGTTCAGGTTGGACAAATAGCTAGTGCTCTTAGCCAACGTCCTCAAGAGACCCTTCCTAGTAACACTGAAGTTAATCCTGTTAAGTAAAGGGAGGGTAAGGAACATGTTAGATCCATCACTCTTAGGAGTGGCAGAGAGCTAGATAAGCCACAAGTTAAGTCTGGACCTGAATAACCCATAGTTGATAAACTCATAGTAACTAACGAAGCAGCTCAGAAAGAGCAGGAACATCAGGATCGGGTTGCAAAGGAAACAAAGCTAGGCGCTTCTTCATCCTTACCTTCTTCTTCTTCACCACCTTCCTCGTCCTCTGATTCTACACAGGTTTCCAGTACATTTCCTCTAGTTAGACCACCAGCACCTTTTCCTCAGAGGTTCCAAAATCAAAAACTGGAACAACAATTTGCTAAACTTATTAAGGTTTTTAAGAAACTTCACATCAACTTTCCCTTCGTAAATGCCTTAAAGCAAATGCCAAGTTCTGTTAAGTTTTTAAAGGATATCTTCTCGAGGAAAAGAAGATTGGAAGATTATGAGACGGTGGCCTTAACTGGAGAATGTAGTGCAATTATCCAGAGGAAATTACCCCCAAGCTCAAGGATCCCTGGAGTTTTACCATACCCTGTACTATTGGAAATCTATTCTTTGGTAGAGCCCTGTGTGATTTAGGAGCTAGTATCAATCTAATGCCTTTGTCTATCTATCAAAATTTAAGAATAGGGGATGTCAACCCTACCACAGTGACCCTTCAACTAGCAGATCGATCCATTAAATATCCGAAGGGGGTCATTGTGGATGTGTTAGTAAAGGTGGACAAGTTTATTTTCCCTATGGATTTTATTATATTGGACATGGAAGAAGACAAGGAAGTCCGTATTATACTAAGCAGACCTTTCCTAGTGACTGATAGAACTTTAATTGATGTGCAAAAAGGGGAGTTGACTGTGAGAGTGGTAGATCAGGAGGTAGCATTTCTTGTTTTCAAACCTTTGAAGCTCCATGATGATTGTCAAAAGTGTTTTAAGATGGATATTGAGGAGGATATAAGGCTCGAGCATAAGAAATCTGAAAGAATGAGCGAAGTAGATAGAGCTAAGGAGGAGTTAACTGTCAACATTCAATCACCACTCTGGATGATCCCCCTACTCTTTGCCCCGCTGCTGAGTGTTGTATTCTTTAGCTGCATTTGAAGTGGTTGTATTTCTCTTTTCACTTTTTATATAAGTTCTTTTTCTTTTCTGCTGTTTCTTTCTTTGTTTATTTTGCAGATTTCTTTTCCAGTCTTATATTTTCAATCAAGCTTCGATTGTTCATCATCATCATCAGAAAGTGGAGTACTCTGTTCTTGAACTTAAATGTTTAGATTATCTGCACACTGAGGACAATGTGCACTTCAAGTTTGGGGGAGGGGATATCACTTGAGCATTTTTCTAAAATTTGGGCAAAATTGAAAAAAAATTTAATTTTTTTTTTGAAAATCTGAGCTTAAACCGTTTGATTTTGGGATGATTTAGTGCTTAGCTTGTAGTTTTCCCACATTTCGATGATATGACCCCATGATTAAGTCTGATTGTGATTGAAAGAGAAGCATGATTATAGGAAAAGCATGAAGTTGAATTCTTGAATTTGTCTTGATTATGATTGTGATTTCCTCATCTTATGCACATGTCATGTCATGAATCTGTATATTTATTTAGAGAAAGCTTATGTGGACTTAGGATTGCATTTGTTCAATTGATTTTGTGTATCATATTCTAGAATTTGTTTGATCTAATCTCGAGGTGAAATATTATATCACACTTAATTAGGGAAATGATATAGGCCATCTTTGGATCGTTTGAGCCTTTCTAGCCATCCCTGTACATATTTTACCCCTAGTCACCCATCTGGGCCAGATAAGCTTTTCTCTGTAAATACACATGCAAAATTTCCTTTGCTTAAATACTCTTTTCCTATCCCTTACCCGGAAAGCATGAAAGTCATTGGGTTATATTGTGAGCTTTGTACATTTGGGTATATGGTGATAGTGAAAATTAAAAAAAATGAAGAAAAAGAAAAAGAAAATAAGAAAGATGAAAAATACAAAAATAGAAAAAATGTCTAGCAAAAGAAATAAGTTTGGTGGAAATAATTTGAGCTCTTACATTAAAGGTCCTAGAAGTAATGCATGTTAAGGGGTAATTAAACCTAAATCGACTTTATCATACCTTAATCCCAGCCTTACATTACATGCTTAATGAAGTCCAATTGATCTTTGATTAAGTGTGACTACATTAGTGGAGAGAGAAGTGAAAGCAAACTTATGGGAATGATCACTTGTCATTGACTTTACATTCACTGTGTTTGCATAATCTGATCCGGATATTGTACTTTGAAGTGGCTTTGACATTTTCCACATACACACGAGGAATCCAATTTGGGTTAAGACTTAGGATTGAATGATTCTAAATGTTGGACTTGTAATTGTGATTCTTTGATTTCATAGTCTGTACTTTTTATTTGAGGATAACATTGGGGAAATTATTGTGTCGAGTACTTGTCATTCCTACATGAATTTTGTTTTGCTTGAGGACAAGCAAAAGTTAAAGTTTGGGGGTGTGATAATTCTATTTTTAATAGAATTATTTGTGCTTAATTTCCTAATTATTTATTAAATCCCCAATTTATTTTATTATTTATCCCTTTTATTTAATTAAAATTTTTTAATGTGCAGATAAATTAAATCCGGATGAAACTCAGTCGTTTCAGTCGAATTGGCCTAAAAACGAGCTAAAGGAGACTGGACCACTTCAAATCTTACAGACCGAGTCACCAGTCGTCTGGACACGCGTGATGCCAGGTGTTCGTATCTTATTTGCTCCGAAACGATAAGATCGAAGGACACCGTGCCAACCCTTTGGAAGACACACGCTGGGCCATATCGCACAGCAAATTGGACAAAAAGACTGATGACGTTGAAATTTCTACTCTGCAGCAAATTAAAAGAAGACAAGTGGCCAAACAATGACAACTCATCTAGGATGGATAAATTACCAATGTACCCCTAAGTGTGTGTATAAATAGAAAAAGATGGCAATTGAAAATGTTGGGTAGCCTAGGTTAGGAGTAGTGTAGAGTAATTTAGGAGTAGTGTAGGTAGAGTAGTTTTTAGGTTAAATTTTATTGCAATGTTTATATCTCTCTTTGTTAAGCCACCATTCTTGTTTTAGCTATTGTTCTTAGCAATTGTTACTTTTATCTTAAGAAAAATTTCATTTCTTTTATAGTCTTTTGTAGTTCACGTTGGTAGCCTCCATGGATATGGGTGTTCACAAGCTTTTATTTTACTAGAGTTCGGACCTTTAAAACTATTGAATGAAAAGCTTTATTTCTTTTTCTTTTCCTGTTCATTTTCATTTTTTTCTTTCCATGACTCTTACTTTCCATTCGGGTGCGAGGCGCTGGTGACAACTGCCATAAAGCTCAACTCGTTACCCTTGTTCCAGATTTGTTTCCTGTGCAATTTTTTTATATTGCGTTTATCTTCCATTTTCCAGTGCTTGTGTTTTCTCATTCTCTATTTTACATTTCGGTTATGTTTTACTTGTTTTGTTTTTCATCATCTTCCTACTATTTTCTATTTTAATTTCTTAAGATCTATGATGAAAAATTTGTTGTTTTGAGTGGAGGCACTCCTAGCTAAGCATGCGGTGCAAAGTGGTTACTAGTTGTTCTTCCTATGTTGGTGGACAGTGGAGCGGTGAAGGCAGAAACAAGAAAGAATCAAGATAGTGGCATTTCATTATTTTACTGTTCTTTTCATTTTTGGTTTCGACTTCAGTTGCTATTTTAAGACTGCTTGTGTGTTTACATTTCGGTTTGTTTTCTTCTATCTTGTAGAGCAAAAGCTATAAGGTGGACTGAAGCTTGAAGTATAGAGTTCATAAATGTGACACTGCCGATGGATTTACTGCCGTTTGTGGCGTGAGGAATCAATGCAGGAGGAAGCAGTAAGCGGCATTGGTAAGACAGGGTGACTGAAGCCGTTCGGAATAAACCCAAGGATGAATGCCCTGTTGCAGTAGACAGGGATCAGTAGCCACCTCTGTTTGGCTCTATTTTGTTGCCTCGTGATGTTGCCTACCTGACAGCAACAAGAATTTACCTTCCACGTAGTCTGATTGCACTAACGACAAAAGGGTGACGTCGATGTAATTTGTTCCACGTGTTCTTCGTATATCCTGCAAAAACAACAGGAATCAGAGGGAGCAGGGATTTGTCCCTGCACGCGCACTCCGATGATTAAGTAAGTAATCGGAGTTGTGTATGTAAGAAGAGGAGAATGTAATTCTCAATTCAAAGAGTTTGAGTATTTCTCCCTGTTTTTTGTACTTTGTTTTTTTGGTCTTTTTCCTCAGAGAGCTCACCTGGTATTTATAGGTTTCTGCAAGTCGGTTCGAGCTGAGGCCCAGGCGCTTGTCTGGGCCTCGACAGAGTCATAGAGCACTCCGTCGCGCTTCGAGTTCAAGCAGCTAGCGGGGGACCTCTACCGAGGGCCGTGCAGGGGAACTATACCGCATGCTGTGCGGGAGACCTCTACCGCAGACTGTGCGGGATACCTCCACTGCAGTCTATGCGGGAGACTATGCCGCAGGCTGTGCGGGAGACCTCTACCGCAGGCTGTACGGGATACCTCTACCGCAGATTGTGCGGGAGACCTCTACCGCAGTCTGTGCGGGGATACCTCCACCGCAGTCTATGCGGGAGACTATGCCGCAGGCTGTACGGGAGACCTCTACCGCAGGCTGTGCAGGATACCTCTACCGCAGATTGTGCGGGAGACCTCTACCGCAGTCTGTGCGGGGATACCTCCACCACAGTCTATGCGGGAGACTATGCCGTAGGCTGTGCGGGATACCACTACAGCAGTCTGTGCCGGAGACCTTTGTCGCTAGGGCTATGCGGGAGACCTATGACGCGATATGGGCGATGGAGGTCTGCCGCGCCGCTCTGTCGCCAAATCTGCCACGTGGCTCGTTCTTGGTTTGACACGTGGCAGGTGGATAGTTGCACACGTGGATTCTGGTGACACGACCACCATCACCTCGTACTGTTCATTTATGCAGAAATGTTGCAAGAGCCACAATGTAGACTTGAGGCAGCAGTGGATAACATGGTGTGTTGAGAACCCGTGCAGTAGAAAGTTATGCAAGACCTGGAGCAGGATGTGATTCTGGATGCAGCAGTGAAAGCCATCACCTGTGCAGCAAAGTATAAGTGCAGAGACGTATACTAGCTGGGCAGAGAGTAGCTGTGTTCTGTGTTGCTGGGACACGGGAAGGACAAACCAAGGATGAACAGCACTGAACCGAGAACAGTCGAGGATGTGCAGAAAAGCTGGGAAAAATCGAGAACCTTACCTGGATCAATCCTGGAACAGCACCTACAGCAAATGGCAGTACCTGGAACGGACAGTCACCGAGAGCAGCAGCAGGAATTGAGGGAGCAGGACAAAATGCAACACTAGTGGACAAACCTGCAGCTGACAGCAGGACACACCTAGAGAAGAGGACGAACTGCAGCAGTAAGCGGACAACAGCTGGGAGCAGTAGCACCTGGAAATGTTGGACAAACAAAGAAGAAACGTGAACAGTGCATCCAATCGGGACCACTTGCTGGATTTTGTTGTTAAGGCCATGTTTGGCCATGTCATTTTAATCATTTCCAATTTTTCATAAATGCCTATTTTTATATTTTTATTAATCCTTGTTAGCTTAGATTAGAGTATTTAATTAAATTGCATGTTAGTATTATTGTTTAGTGGTATAAAAGTTAGTTTTAATTAGGATGATAGTTAATCAAGTGTTCATTTAGAATTAGATTAGGGGTAGATTTATTCCATGCAATTTTAAGTCTGTTTTCATTTTTAATTTAATCCAAAAATATTTTCATGCTTTTGTTAGATTTTGTTTTATTGTTAGCATTTAGTTAGAGTCAAGTTTAAGAATTTCTTTAGGTAAGTAGATTTTTATTTTATTAGACTTTAAGTTAGTTTAAATTGCATTTTCTTAGTTAGTTTAATTACGTGCACATTTTATTTTAGGATTGTTTAATTTTAGTTTAATTAGTCTTTTTTAGTTATTTTCATATTTGCATTTTATTGTGTTAATTAATTTTAACTGTTTTAATTTTGTTTTGTAGGTTGTTGTTTTTAATTGCTTAGATCATTGTAAGTACTTTTAGCTCGTTTTTATTTTCTTTATCTTTTTAATGTTTATTATTTTCAGTACTTTTAATTTTAGCCATGTAGACCACCCATTGCAATTTCATAATTTGCTAGAATATACTTAGGGTAAGATTAACCAGTAGTTAATTAGGTTAGTCAACTTCTCCGTGGGACGATAACTCGGGACTCAAATCTCAGTATTACTTGTACGACTCGTGCACTTGTGGACAATACCTTTAGGGTGTACCATTGATCAGTTTGCGCTTCAAACAAATTCGGTATCTGAAGTTGTGTATGTCAAAAGTTCACATAATTTTTGGTTGTTTTCTTCATCAATTTATAACTCATTTATTCTTCTTTTTATTTTGCAGTATTTAGAAATATGTCCAGTTTTGCCACATCTAAAACATTTTATGCTTAGTTTTTTTCCATTCTTGTTTTATATTAGTTTTAGGAGAAATAATTCTGCACTTGTTTGCCTTATTTTGGAATCGTTTGGATTTTTAGTAATATCGATCTGTAGATTTAAAATTCTTGGTTTTACAACATTTCTTTGTTGAACATTTTGGGCCATAATTTATGTCAAATTGTTTGCAGAATATGCCTAATTCTTTTTTAGACTACTTTTGTTGTCTTCTTAGTTTTTTTTTGTAATTTTATGTCTTGGCATATTTTTCGTCCTTCCTTTTGAGTGTAACTAATTAAGTCACCATAGGTCAGTTTTTCATATGGAATTATTCCTTTAAAATCTTCCCTAATTTTGTTTCTAACCTTTTCACCTAAGAGGTTTGGCAACCCTACTAAAAATTTTTCTTTCTGAAATGGTTGGTTATTATCTATTCTTTGCATGACTCGAGTGATAAAATTGTCTTTATACCACTTAAAGTCACCTAATTTTTTGCATTTTAAATTTGATAAAAGTTCTACATTTTTATCCCTCAGGTGTGATGGATCTTCTATAAAATGTTTAGTGATTGCAAAAATTAATGTTACAACTGCATCTTGCAATTCTTGATTTTCTTCATCTAATATTGGTCTATTATCATTGTTAAGCTTTATTGCAGTTAAAATTTCCTTTTGTTATTTAAGGGTGAGATAATTATCCCACCATCCTTTGAGTTGTCCTAAAAATCCTGATACTAAAAGATCAGCTATTGCCCAGTCAGATGTTCCCTTTTGAGTTTTATAAACATTTGAGACTATTGTCATTTATTGTAAGAGATTGAGAATGTTATATTCTGACATTCCATCTATATTCCATTCATAAACTGTGTTTGCATTATATTTATTTTGAGTCAAGGGTTTTTCTTCTAGAACTAAGTCAGGTGCAGATGTTTTTGGGTAATATAATTTATGGGGTTCTTTCCAATAGATTTTTGGTAAAAATTGATCTTCCGATTGGTTTGAAGTAGTACTTTCTATAGTTTCAAAATCAGATTATGTTAATGTATTAAATGATCTTTAATGTGTCTGTTATGGGGTTTATGGTATGTATCTATCATTAAAATTTTCACAAGTTATTTCTGATTTTAATGCATTTAATCTTTTTTGTATTTCTTTCATAAAATTTGTTTGTGTATTTGATGAAATTTCATGTGGTTTGAACAAAGGTAATTTTGAAGACTTAGTTTTTTTTCTTTCTTATTTATTTTAGTCGTTGAATTTTCTATTTTTGTTTCAATTCTTTCTAATTGTTGTCCTATTATATGCAAGTGTCAATTCAAATAGTTGCCCTATTCAATTACAAGTTTTATATCTTGGTAAGAGGCTGAAGAATTTTCTCTTTCAACGTTTGTAATTTTTAATGGCGATGCTTTGAGGCCAATGCCTTTATGTTCATATTGGATTTATGTTAATAGTGGATGTTGAGACTTTATTTGATTTTTGCTCGTTTGCCAAATATTGGTAATATTATTGGTATTGATACTGTAAGACCCCGTATATGTAAAAGGGTAATATGTGTAAATGGATCAAATAATGTGAATGGACTTGTAATGTAAAGTATGATTGATGTAAGTCCATGGATTCAATGTATGTATGTGTAATATAAATTGTAATGTACATACAAGTTTCATTGAGTATGAATACGGAGAAATGTGTTCTAGCAAGTGATGGATGTGATTGAGACTCAAGATGAGTAGTGTGGTAAAATGGAATGGAGTTATGCTTCCCTTTGGTTTTATGTAGCATACCTTTGAACATACAATGAATGCACACAAGTTTCAATGTGCATAAGGTATGAATGGATGCCATTTTCAAGTTATAAAGGTGGATGGATGAGAAAATGGCCATGGCAACAGATTTATGATGTGTTGGTATGAGTTGCAGCAAGGAAACTGCAGGAAAATCTGGAAAACATGAGGCCCAGATCGATCTCATAGGATGAGAGATCGATCTGGAAGAGCCAGAATGCTCTTATTTGGGCGAAAGAATAGAGCAGATCGATCTCCAATAGAGCCAGATCGATCTGCCAAGCATTCTGTAAGTGAAAAGATATATCCTCAAGCACCCAGATCGATCTCCTTAGCTCTCTGTTTGGGACCAGATCGATCTCATACTTCGACAGATCGATCTCATGCTTCAACAGATCGATCTCACTGCTTCGAAAGATCGATCTCAGGCTTAAAAATACCGTGAAAAAGAGGGATTTTCAGGGACCAGATCGATCTCCTCTTGGACCAGATCGATCTCCTAAAGTCATTTCTATATAAGGAGAGCTGAAAAAATCTGGAAATCTCGGAAAACACTTAACCTTACAATTTCAACCCAAAAACCTAACTTTCCCTCTCTAAAATCAGCCATTTTCAGTGAGATTTGGAGAGAGATCATTAGAGGCAAAGTTGTTCCTATCAAAGAGAAGAACAACATAGTGAGAGGGCATTTTCCCATCTTTGGAATTGAAGGAGTTAAGGGCATTACCATTTGGAGCAAGAAGAGAAATCATATTGGTAAGATTTTAACACTCCAATCCAAAATGCATTAGCCATTTAATTGATTTTGGAGTTGATTGATAGGAGTATTGATGGATAAACTACTTAGGAATGTTGTGAAATTGGTGTGACCTAGAAATCTAAAATGGGTATAATGTGAGGATATGTGGGATTGAATGAGCTGATGATTTATGGCATGCTAAAGTTGTTATTGGGGTAATGATTATGATTTTAAATGGTTAAATGAGATTACATTGTGAGTTTGGAGGAATTGTGGAAATGGGTATGTATATAATTGATAAATGCCATAGTGAGGGGATTCATGGAATATGAACGCTATGAGCTTTATGTCGATTTGATATCGACTTTGAATAAGTTAATAGGCTTAAGAAGGTCCATAGACTCGAGCTATGGGTAAAGTAATGAAACGAGGCTATAGATTAAATTGACTATAGCAAGCACAAGGGTTGCAATATATGGATCGAATATAATGCGGTATACGATTTTGTGCAGTCCCAAAGAGTTCGTTGAAGGCGAACCGAACCGTACGAGAAAGCAACTTAAGGAAGTGGAATCACGCATCGTGATTCCAGGTAAGGGAATTTTGTGAGTATATAGAGGTAGCTGCTCGTACTTTGAACTTGTGGGTGAATATCGGGTGTTTCTATGAAATGCATGATTGCTCAAATAAATGTTGATGGTATTCGTGAAAGATGATGGGTATATGCGTGGTTTTGGATTTGAAGTGGATTTTATGAAAAAGGGATAGTAAGGCTAATAATTGCATAAATCATGTGTTTTGAATGCTTTTACAAAACACAATGCTTTGATTTGAGCAAATAAAAGGATAGGCTGGCTAGTGCTTGAATGATGTTGTGAAATAGCCCATATGAGGCACTAAGCATATTATGAGATGTTTTGAATGCATGTAAGCCGCCTATCGCGTGTATGAGATATAATTCGCGTTAGAGCCTCGCTGGCGCGAGATTTCTATGTTTTCACTTGTGTGAAACGTGATTGAGCTTAGCTCGCACCTTGAAATTGAATTGTGATAATGTTTATAAACCGTACTGGAGCTTATGCTCGTACGTGGATTTGAGTGGTTTTTCTTATGCATATAACTGTACTGGAGCTATGCTCGTACATGGTTTCTTCATATTTTATGCATAAATGTCGTACCAGAGCGTTGCTCGTACGAAGTGATTGGTTTTGATGCATGAATTCGCGCTAGAGCGTAGC
The DNA here is from genome assembly GCA_033439115.1 of Firmiana major. NCBI lineage: Eukaryota > Viridiplantae > Streptophyta > Magnoliopsida > Malvales > Malvaceae > Firmiana > Firmiana major. Next base: position 45,211,090 of record CM065896.1, on the reverse strand, counting down.
TCGCGCTGGTTTTCACACTGTGGTATGTATGAGGCCGTGGTGAGAGATACGAATTAACTCAGGGAACCCAACAGGCCTGACAGACCTCTTAGGTGGGGTGAGGGTGAGGGGCTAGGACCTGACATAATCCATCCAGGGAACCCAACAGGCCTGACAGACCTCTTAGGTGGGGTGAGGGTGAGGGGCTAGGACCTGGATCAGGGAACCCAACAGGGGCGAGCAAGGCCATGAGGGGCTAGGACCTGGTATTGCGGTTACTCCCACGCGCTCTTGACACTATAAAGGTTACACTTGGCATGGGGTAGATAAGACCTATGGCAGGCACCCCCAACCATGTTATGGGTCTGCGGAGTACGATGTACCGTGTATATCACATGGAGTACGATGTACCGCGTGGTGGTTACTTAATTGAGAAAGTCTGGCGGAGAACTAACCCACCTTCGTGCCAGCATGATACGCCGCACACCGGAATCTGTGTGGTCTGGGATGATATGTGACGATTGGCCAACGTAGTCACTTGAGATATAGTAACCTGTCTCCTTGCTTGATTTACTTACTGCCACATGATTTTAAATCTCTAAGTGTGATTTGTGATTATTTAAGGTAGACCCGAAGGAGGGGTCGAGCCTCGTGGATTTGATTTGTGAAATTAAAATGAGGTTGTGATTGTGAGTTGATGTGTGGTGATTGTATGTGATGAGAAAGAGTTTTAGGACGTGGGTTTAAAAAGGAGGTTTCTTAATGAATTGTCCTTTTTATGAATTTAAATGAGATCGAGCATGAGACGATTTACACATGATGTTTTACCATGTTTTATATGCCAATTTTACATGACTTTGATACATGATATATATGTATACTCATATGGCATAGTTTTATTCCTCATGCTCCTACCATAAAGGATTTATGCATAACACTATCAGCATGTAGATAGAGTAGTTATCTACCATGCTTGCATTATTGCCTTACTGAGCGTGTGGTTGCTCATCCCACTCTATTTTTCCCCCCTACAGAGCGTGCATAGTTGCCCAGTGAGGACTGAGGCGTATTATTTTGGACTCCGCTGCATCTCCATTACTAAAAGGTATATACACAGTGATTCTTTTTGTATCTAAACAATGTAAAAGCACAGTATTCTTTTGAGTTGTATTTATGGGGGACGTAGATGTCAGTAAAACATGTATTCGTATAAGTACACGATTAAATGCACATGTATGACATCGTTTTAATTAATTGAGAATGAATGAGATGTGGTGTTTATTATTGGCTCACAGCCCAACAGTGTGTGGTGAGTTTAGTTCACGACCGGGTAAGATAACAGTAAAACGCGAGAAATTTTCAGTGATTTTCGGTTAAAGAGAATGGAAATGGGTCGTGACAGAGATTGGTATCAGAGCTGTGTTGGCCTGATGTGAGTCATTAATAAAATGTAGGAAAGTACATCCCCATAGTACTGTGCTTTTGTTAGATATAACTGTGTATACTGTGATGGATTGAGCTTAATGAATTATTATAATACAGGGAGTTAGGCACTATGCCAGTTACACGCAAAGGTAGAGGGGCGAGAGCACGTGCTAGAGGCCGGAGAGGTAGGCCTGAGAGCCGTGCGGAGCCACAGACTGAACAGGCTCCACAGAACCCTGCTGAGAGAGCAGGTGATACTGAGGCTCGCTTCGCTAGATTAGAGCGGAGTATTGAGAGTCTGGTGGAGATAGTCACGCAGGCCTTGGGCGCCGGTGACAGACGAGGTCCCGCGGCACAGCCTACTACTGAACAGGCAGCTGCAGAGGTGGAGAGACCTCAGACTGCTGAGACAGCTACAGTTACACCACCTCCAGCCCAGGATACAGATTCTCCTATCGCTCCACAGCAGAGCGGTAGTGATGTGGGTTATGACTGCGACCTGAGCAGGTTGCGAGAGTTTCAAGCGCTGAAACCCCCAGTGTTTAGAGGGGTGAAGGACCCAGTGATTACGGAGGATTGGGTGTATGAGATGGAGAAACTATATAGGTTTTTTCGATGCACTTCAGCTGAAAAGGTAGCCTTTGCCGTATTTATGTTGAAAGGCGAGGCCGAGTATTGGTGGAGGTCCACCGAGGTTATTTTAAGGGCCAGACACTCTGAGATCTCGTGGGAGATATTTCTAGAGGCCTTCAGGAGGCAGTATATTCCAGCTACCGCACAGAGAAAATTGCGGATGGAATTTATGAATTTGGTTCAAGGGAACCGGACTGTGGACGAGTACGAGTCCAAGTTTATGTCACTGGGGAGATATGACCCTGACACGATGGGTAGTGAGACCCGAAAGATTCAGAAGTTCATGGATGGATTGAGATTGGCCATCCGGACTAAGCTAGCTCCCTTCGACATTATGACTTATGAGGAGGCTGTACATAAGGCTCAGTTATGTGAGCAAGACTTTGAGCGAAATGCCTCCGAGCTTGGAAGGATCAGTGTCAAAAAGGACAGAGATCGGAAGAGATCCGGGTTTGGAAGAATGGCCAAGAGAGATGGCCAAAGATTTTTCGAGAAGAGGCCAAAGATTGAGGAGGTGCGGGAGAGAGCCGCTAGACCTCCCGTATACCCAGCTTTGACTGCACCGAGGGGTATAACTATTGGAGGACCACGACCTACCACGGATCAGTGTAGGAGATGTGGGAGATACCATGGGACTAGGCCATGTCAGGTGCCCCCTGTTTCGTGTTTTAGGTGTGGGAGGCCAGGACATATATCGAGGTACCGTACTGAGATGATTGAGGTTGCCCCACAGAAGGGCAAGGAGCCTGAGGGAGCTCCAGTTGAGACAGCGGCCCCGAGGAGGAGGGCTACAGCTGAGGAAAAAGGGAAACAGGCTGCGGGTGTGAGCAGAGGAAGAGTACATGCACTGGATCAAGACACCGCAGATGCTTCGACGGATGTGATTAAAGGTACCATCCGAATCTTTGATTTAGAGGCATTGGTATTATTTGATCCTGGTGCCACGCATTCTTTCATATCACCTTCCTTTGCACATAAATTGTTGAAATATGTGAAACCAACATTGTTGGATAAAATGTTGATGATTTCCACACCCATGAATGATAGTCAATTGACTGAGTATGTATGTAGAAATTGTAAGATAAAGATAGAGGGGAAGGAAATGATAGCCAATCTGATTTTATTAAATATGAGTGATTTTGATGTAATTTTGGGAATGGATTGGTTGGCTACCAATCATGTTGTGATGGATTGTCATGCCAAAACATTGATGTTTTCAGGATCAGACAATCTTATTGTAAACTTTGATGAAAAGAAATGATATGAAACTAGCATGTTTGTTGTAAATAAAAGGAGTATGATTTTAAATTCATATTACTTGAGAGATAAATTTATGGTTCATGATAAATATTGAATGTGGAGTGATGGTTTATGTTACTAACGATGGAGAGGATATTGTGAAGGGTTCATTGCCTATGTGGTCGATATAGATGAGGCACACCCAGAATTGAAGGACATACTCGTAATTACGGATTACACTGATGTCTTTCCGGATGAATTACCAGGACTACCACCTGAAAGGGAAATGGAATTTTGCATTGAGTTAGTGCCTGGTACAGAGCCGATATCGAAACCACCCTATAGAATGGCTCCGATAGAATTGGAAGAGTTGAAGAAACAGCTGCAAGAGTTGTTGGAGAAGGGGTTTATTAGACCGAGTGTCTCACCTTGGGGAGCACCGGTTCTATTTGTAAGGAAGAAGGATGGAAGCCTCCGACTGTGTATAGATTACCGGTTGTTGAATAAGGCCACCATTAAGAACAAGTACCCCCTTCCAAGAATCGATGATTTGTTGGATCAGCTCCAGGGAGCCGAAGTATTTTCTAAGATAGATCTGCGGTCAGGGTATCATCAATTGAGGATTAGGAGTGGAGATATACCCAAGACAGCATTTCGTACCCGTTATGGCCACTACGAGTTTTTGGTGATGCCATTCGGATTGACGAATGCTCCCGCAGCATTTATGGCTTTGATGAATGACATATTCAAGCCATACCTGGACAAGTTTGTGATTATTTTCATAGATGATATTTTGGTGTACTCTAAGTCCAGGGAAGATCATGAGGAGCACTTGAGGATAGTTCTGCAAACCCTCCGAGAGAGAGAATTGTATGCCAAACTCAGCAAGTGTAACTTTTGGTTGGAACAGATCTCATTTCTGGGGCATGTTGTGTCTAAGGATGGGGTATCAGTGGATCCATCTAAGATAGAGGCAGTTGTACAGTGGGAACAGCCCAAGACAGTAACTGAGATCAGGAGTTTCCTGGGATTGGCAGGATATTATCGGAGATTTGTAGAGGGTTTCTCCAGACTAGCTGCTCCGTTGACACGCCTCACGCGAAAAGATGTTAAGTTTGTGTGGGATGAGGCATGTGAGAGGAGTTTTGAGGAGCTTAAGCGTCGATTGACGACTGCTCCAGTTCTCACCATTCCTACCAGCTCAGGAGGATTCTCGGTGTATACGGATGCATCACACCAGGGACTGGGCTGTGTGCTTATGCAGGATGGGAAGGTAGTTGCCTATGGATCTAGACAATTGAAAGATCATGAGAGGAACTACCCGACACATGATTTGGAGTTGGCGGCTGTAGTATTTGCTTTGAAAATATGGCGCCACTATCTCTATGGTGAGAAATTTCAGGTGTTCACAGATCATAAGAGCCTTAAGTACCTGTTCTCGCAGAAAGAGCTGAATATGAGACAGAGGAGATGGCTCGAACTCCTGAAAGACTATGATTGTGAAATCATGTACCACCCGGGTAAGGCAAATGTAGTTGCCGATGCTTTGAGTAGAAAGAACCTTGGGTTGGTGTCTTATATGATGGTACGGGAACATGAATTGTTAGAACACTTTGTGAACCTCAGTTTGGATGTGACCCCACCTGGATCCGAGAGACTTGAGATCATGGCTAGTTTGAGACTAGAGCCAGAGTTGATTGGCCGTATTCGGGAAGCCCAGCAGAGCGATCGACGGTGTATCGATTGGCTGAGGCAGATACAGATAGGTGTGGGTATTGATTTTGAGCAGAGTGCTGATGGCTTATTGAGGTTCAGAGGCAGAGTATGCGTTCCCAGGGATCCTGAGATCAGGAGAACGATTTTATCAGAGGCTCACTCATCGAAGTATACGATACATCCGGGAAGTACCAAGATGTATCAAAACCTTCAGAAGGTTTATTGGTGGTCTGGAATGAAAAGAGACATTACGGAATTTGTCGCTAAGTGTCTCGTTTTTCAGCAAGTGAAGGTAGAGCATCAGAAGCCTGCAGGATTATTGCAGCCTCTACCGATACCGACATGGAAGTGGGAGTATGTCACCATGGATTTTGTGATGGGGTTACCGAGGACCCGTAGAGGTCATGATGCCATATGGGTTATTATGGACCGGTTGACTAAGTCCGCCCATTTCTTGGCTATGAGAGCTACCGATACACTGAGTCAGTTGGCGAACCTGTATATTCGAGAGATAGTACGGCTACATGGTGTACCAGTGAGCGTTGTTTCTGATAGGGATGCCCGCTTCACTTCCCATTTCTGGGAACATTTTCAGGAAGCGCTGGGGACCCGACTGAGTTTTTGCACCGCTTTTCATCCTCAGACAGATGGGCAGTCAGAGAGGACTATACAGACCCTCGAGGATATGTTGAGAGCATGTGTGCTGGATTTTAGAGGCTCCTGGGATGACCACCTGCAGTTAGCCGAGTTCGCGTATAATAATAGCTATCATGCTAGTATCGGGATGGCACCCTATGAGGCATTGTACGGGCGTAGATGCCGTTCCCCCATTGGATGGGAAGAGGTTGGTGATAGACAGATTTTTGCTCCGGACTTAGTGCAGCAGGCATCTGAGGACGTCCAGTTGATATGTGAGAGATTACGGACAGCTCAGAGCCGACAAAAGAGTTATGCTGACAAGAGACGAAGACCACTGGAGTTTGATGAGGGTGAGTCGGTGTTTCTGAGGGTATCACCATCGAAGGGTATTATGAGATTCGGTAAGAAGGGCAAGCTGAGCCCTAGATACATCGGACCCTTCAAGATTTTGGAGAGAGTGGGAGATAAGGCGTATAGATTGGCATTGCCACCGGACTTGGCAAATGTCCACAACGTCTTCCACGTCTCGATGCTTCGGAAGTATCACCCGGACCCGGCACACGTGATAAGATATGAGTCGTTGGAGCTCCATGAGAGTATGACGTACGTTGAGAAGCCGGTTCGGATATTGGACAGGAAAGAGAAAGTGTTGCGGAATAAGACAATTCCCTTAGTGAAAGTGCTTTGGCAACACCACACGGCGGAAGAGGCCACGTGGGAATTGGAGAACTTGATACGGGAGAAGTGCCCCCAACTGTTTGAAGAGTGACTTGGTTCTAATTTGGAGGACCAAATTCCTTGAAGGAGGGGAGATGTAAGACCCCGTAAATGTAAAAGGGTAATATGTGTAAATGGATCAAATAATGTGAATGGACTTGTAATGTAAAGTATGATTGATGTAAGTCCATGGATTCAATGTATGTATGTGTAATATAAATTGTAATGTACATAAAAGTTTCATTGAGTATGAATACGGAGAAATGTGTTCTAGCAAGTGATGGATGTGATTGAGACTCAAGATGAGTAGTGTGGTAAAATGGAATGGAGTTATGCTTCCATTTGGTTTTATGTAGCATACCTTTGAACATACAATGAATGCACACAAGTTTCAATGTGCATAAGGTATGAATGGATGCCATTTTCAAGTTATAAAGGTGGATGGATGAGAAAATGGCCATGGCAACAGATTTATGATGTGTTGGTATGAGTTGCAGCAAGGAAACTGCAGGAAAATCTGGAAAACATGAGGCCCAGATCGATCTCATAGGATGAGAGATCGATCTGGAAGAGCCAGAATGCTCTTATTTGGGCGAAAGAATAGAGCAGATCGATCTCCAATGGAGCCAGATCGATCTGCTAAGCATTCTGTAAGTGAAAAGATCGATCCTCAAGCACCCAGATCGATCTCCTTAGCTCTCTGTTTGGGACCAGATCGATCTCATACTTCGACAGATCGATCTCATGCTTCAACAGATCGATCTCACTGCTTCGAAAGATCGATCTCAGGCTTAAAAATGTCGTGCAAAAGAGGAATTTTCAGGGACCAGATCGATCTCCTCTTGGACCAGATCGATCTCCTAAAGTCATTTCTATATAAGGAGAGCTGAAAAAATCTGGAAATCTCGAAAAACACTTAACCTTACAATTTCAACCCAAAAACCTAACTTTCCCTCTCTAAAATCAGCCATTTTCAGTGAGATTTGGAGAGAGATCATTAGAGGCAAAGTTGTTCCTATCAAAGAGAAGAACAACATAGTGAGAGGGCATTTTCCCATCTTTGGAATTGAAGGAGTTAAGGGCATTACCATTTGGAGCAAGAAGAGAAATCATATTGGTAAGATTTTAACACTCCAATCCAAAATGCATTAGCCATTTAATTGATTTTGGAGTTGATTGATAGGAGTATTGATGGATAAACTACTTAGGAATGTTGTGAAATTGGTGTGACCTAGAAATCTAAAATGGGTATAATGTGAGGATATGTGGGATTGAATGAGCTGATGATTTATGGCATGCTAAAGTTGTTATTGGGGTAATGATTATGATTTTAAATGGTTAAATGAGATTACATTGTGAGTTTGGAGGAATTGTGGAAATGGGTATGTATATAATTGATAAATGCCATAGTGAGGGGATTCATGGAATATGAACGCTATGAGCTTTATGTCGATTTGATATCGACTTTGATAAGTTAATAGGCTTAAGAAGGTCCATAGACTCGAGCTATGGGTAAAGTAATGAAACGAGGCTATAGATTAAATTGACTATAGCAAGCACAAGGGTTGCAATATATGGATCGAATATAATGCGGGATACGATTTTGTGCAGTCCCGAAGAGTTCGTTGAAGGCGAACCGAACCGTACGAGAAAGCAGCTTAAGGAAGTGGAATCACGCATCGCGATTCCAGGTAAGGGAATTTTGTGAGTATATAGAGGTAGCTGCTCGTACTTTGAACTTGTGGGTGAATATCGGGTGTTTCTATGAAATGCATGATTGCTCAAATAAATGTTGATGGTATTCGTGAAAGATGATGGGTATATGCGTGGTTTTGGATTTGAAGTGGATTTTATGAAAAAGGGATAGTAAGGCTAATAATTGCATAAATCATGTGTTTTGAATGCTTTTACAAAACACAATGCTTTGATTTGAGCAAATAAAAGGATAGGCTGGCTAGTGCTTGAATGATGTTGTGAAATAGCCCATATGAGGCACTAAGCATATTATGAGATGTTTTGAATGCATGTAAGCCGCCTATCGCGTGTATGAGATATAATACGCGTTAGAGCCTCGCTCGCGCGAGATTTCTATGTTTTCACTTGTGTGAAACGTGCTTGAGCTTAGCTCGCACCTTGAAATTGAATTGTGATAATGTTTATAAATCGTATGGAGCTTATGCTCGTACGTGGATTTGAGTGGTTTTTCTTATGCATATAACTGTACTGGAGCTATGCTCGTACATGGTTTCTTCATATTTTATGCATAAATGTCGTACCAGAGCGTTGCTCGTACGAAGTGATTGGTTTTGATGCATGAATTCGCGCTAGAGCGTAGCTCGCGCTGGTTTTCACACTGTGGTATGTATGAGGCCGTGTTGAGAGATACGGATTAACTCAGGGAACCCAACAGGCCTGACAGACCTCTTAGGTGGGGTGAGGGTGAGGGGCTAGGACCTGACATAATCCATCCAGGGAACCCAACAGGCCTGACAGACCTCTTAGGTGGGGTGAGGGTGAGGGGCTAGGACCTGGATCAGGGAACCCAACAGGGGCGAGCAAGGCCATGAGGGGCTAGGACCTGGTATTGCGGTTACTCCCACGCGCTCTTAAGACTATAAAGGTTACACTTGGCATGGGGTAGATAAGACCTATGGCAGGCACCCCCAACCATGTTATGGGTCTGCGGAGTACGATGTACCGTGTATATCACATGGAGTACGATGTACCGCGTGGTGGTTACTTAATTGAGAAAGTCTGGCGGAGAACTAACCCACCTTCGTGCCAGCATGATACGCCGCACACCGAAATCCGTGTGGTCTGGGATGATATGTGACGATTGGCCAACGTAGTCACTTGAGATATTGTAACCTGTCTCCTTGCTTGATTTACTTACTGCCACATGATTTTAAATCTCTAAGTGTGATTTGTGATTATTTAAGGTAGACCCGAAGGAGGGGTCGAGCCTCGTGGATTTGATTTGTGAAATTAAAATGAGGTTGTGATTGTGAGTTGATGTGTGGTGATTGTATGTGATGAGAAAGAGTTTTAGGACGTGGGTTTAAAAAGGAGGTTTCTTAATGAATTGTCCTTTTTATGAATTTAAATGAGATCGAGCATGAGACGATTTACACATGATGTTTTACCATGTTTTATATGCCAATTTTACATGACTTTGATACATGATATATATGTATACTCATATGGCATAGTTTTATTCCTCATGCTCCTACCATAAAGGATTTATGCATAACACTATCAGCATGTAGATAGAGTAGTTATCTACCATGCTTGCATTATTGCCTTACTGAGCGTGTGGTTGCTCATCCCACTCTATTTTTCCCCCTACAGAGCGTGCATAGTTGCCCAGTGAGGACTGAGGCGTATTATTTTGGACTCCGCTGCATCTCCATTGCTAAAAGGTATATACACAGTGATTCTTTTTGTATCTAAACAATGTAAAAGCACAGTATTCTTTTGAGTTGTACTTATGGGGGATGTAGATGTCAGTAAAACATGTATTCGTATAAGTACACGATTAAATGCACATGTATGACATCGTTTTAATTAATTGAGAATGAATGAGATGTGGTGTTTATTATTGGCTCACAGCCCAACAGTGTGTGGTGAGTTTAGTTCACGACCGGGTAAGATAATAGTAAAACGCAAAAAATTTTCAGTGATTTTCGGTTAAAGAGAATGGAAATGGGTCGTGACAGATACAATTACCATAATATTCTTCATACCATTTGAAAATTTTTATTTGGACTTTATGAGTATTCATGAAATCATAATATTCTTCTTGGACTTTTTGTAAGACCCGTATTTCATGTGTAACTTTATGGATTCATAAGTATGGTAATGTACTTGTAATGTGAAGTATAATTGATGTAAAGTCCATAAATTCAATGTACACACTTGTAGTAAGAGTTTATGATGTACATACAAGTTTCATTGGGTATGAATATGAAGAAATGAGTTTTTATATGTGATGAATGTGATTGGAACTCAAAATGAGTAGTGTGGTGAAATGGAATGAAGTTATACTTCCATTTAGTTTGGTATGGGATGCCTTTGGCTATACAAGGAATGCATGCAAGTTTTAATGTGTACAAGGTATGGATGGATGCCACTTTCAAGTCTTAAAGGTGGTTGGATGAGAAAATGATCATGGCAGCAAATCAAGAATAATTGGTATGAGTTACTGCAGAAAACTGCTGTAGAAATCTGGAAATATGAATACCAGATCGATCTCATAGGATGAGAGATCGATCTATAAGAGCAAAAAATGCTCTTCTTTGAACAATGGAACATGCCAGATCGATCTCCAATGGAGCTAGATCGATCTGCCAAACATTCTATAATGAGAAGATCGATTTTGATACAAACAGATCGATTTTCTTAGCTTTCAGGTTGGAGCAGATTGATCTCCCGAGAAGCAGATCGATCTCATTAAGCTACTGCTTGGGACAGATCTCAAGCACTCTACAAATTGATCTCATGCATTCAAAAATTGGCATGAAATGAGGCATTTAAGGGGACAAGATCGATCTCATTGAGCAATTTCTATAAATAGGAGTAGTGAAATCTGCAAATCATGGAAACAAACGCCTATTTCTTCCATTTCAACCCAAAACCTAGATTTATCTCTCTAAAATCAGCCCATTTCCAGTAAGAATTGAAGGGAAGCTATTAGATATAAAGTTGTTCAAATCCAAGAGGATAATAACATAGTTTGAGATCAAAACCTCATTTGTTGGGTTAAAGGAGCAAGGGGCATTTTCATTTGAGCAAGAGGAGAAACTAGATTTGGTAAGTTTCTAACACTTCAGCCCAAGTACATTGTCTATTTATTGATTTTGGAGTAGATTGGTGTGAATATTTAGGATAGAAACCATCTAGAAAACAATGGAAAACTTATAACTTAGATTATGTCTAGTGTGAGAAAATGTGGTTTGGAGGAGTTGATGAATTATGAGTTATACTAAGTTGTTGTTGAAGTAATGCAAATGATTTAAGATGATTAAATGAAGCCACATTGTAAGTTTAGAAAAATTATGAGAATGGGCATGTACGATGTTGATAAGAGGCCATAGTGAAGAAATTGATTAAATAGGAACACTATGTAAGACCCAATTTTTATCGTAAGAGCAAAACGGAATGAATAGAAATTTTCGAGTGCATTTAAAAATGCAAAAGGATTTAAATGGAATTCTCGAACCCGTGCAAGGCTAAAACGGTCAAAAGACCAAAATTCGGTATTAATCGGGATAAGAAAATTTAATTAAAAATATGAGATTGAGAAATCTTGATCAATAACAAAGAAATGATTAAATTTCGGGTTAAATTGATCAAGATATGAATTTATTGGAATAAACCAAAATTTTCACTTCGAAAAATCATCCCGAAAATAATAAAAAAATATACCGATAAGGTAAAATCGGATTGATAAATTCATTTACGGAATAAATGAATAAAATAGCATTTTTTATATTTTGACAAAAAAATAATAAAATAATGATTTAAATAATAATAAAATTTAATAATAAATAAATAAAGTAAATGAAAAAAAATGAAATTGCAAATCGTGAAAATCTGAAACTGAAGAGGAAAGAAACAGAAGCCTGAAATCGACGCAGACCCGAGGAAGAGAAATTCACCGGACGAGCCAGCACCAGCGACCAGCGGCCAGGAAAGCGGCCGAAAAAGGGAGAGGGCATCGACGGGAACCACCAGCGGCAAGGACGCGGCCCACTGGCGTCAGAAAGAGCAAATCGGCAAAGAAATTGCCTAAAGGAGGAGAAGAGGAACGACAGCCACCGGCGGTGATTTGGTCCGATCTGAGGCCAGCCGAGAAGTCCCCTACCCAAGACGCGTCGAACGGCGGTGGTGAGGCACCGGGAACCGGCTGAACGGCGCCGGAAGGACAAAATGATGCCTGAACCGGTATGGTCGGTTCAGCACAGTGATGGTATGCTGAACCGGACTGGACCTGTTCAGCCAAAAAGGAAAAAAAGGGAAAAGAAAAAGAGGAAAGAGTGGGAAAAATTCCAGTGATGCAATCGAGCTACGGGTAAGTCGGTAAGCGGTCGAATTGACTGATTTATATTTTAGAATATTTAATTTAATTAATATTCGACTGAAAATTTACCCGAAAAAATATTAAATTGTGTAGCTCGACAATTGACATCAAATAAGAGCTCGAGATAGCTTCGATTTGCATACTATCATGGAATCTCGAGTAAGTAACCCTTATTTTCAACAATTTGCATCGTTATGTGTGTTAGATAAATTGCGGATTTAAATTTCGCATTAAAAGAATTATATTCTGAAAATTTGGATAAATTGTCGTAAATACTAAATTGAGTTATCCGAGAGTTGAGAATGAGGCTCAATAAATATTGATGGGCCCAGTGAGCCCAATAGGCCTCGATAATGTGAATAATAAGTGGAAAATGGGCTTAAGGCCGATTAAGGCCCATTATGGTATAATCGGGCCCAATATGGGCAAATAGGCCTAATGATTTAAATTAAGCCCAGAAAATATGAAATACAATTTAATTATATTGTATTTGACCTGATGAATGTGTATCCGTAGTTCCGGAGATTGGATTTGGAGGAAATCAGACTGCATGGCGAGTCATCAATGGAAAGGTCAGACTGTACAGAACAATGAGGTAAGGAAATTGTGTAAGTAGCTAGAGGTAGCTACGCGTATTTTAATAGCTTTTCTGTACATTGAATATGTATGTATACCCTGATTATGTGTAAAGGTCCTAAAAAATGGTTTAAAGATTTTAAGGATCGAAATAGGTGAAAAGACTAATTTACCCCTATTGAGGGAAGTTCACCTAAGGATGGTGAAAGCATGACATGCATGAAATGCATGATTTAAGGAATTTTTCGAATTAAGGAATTTTATTGGTTTTAATCAAAGCAAATCGATAGATTGGTCAGTAATTGTATAAATTTCAGAAGATAACACTACGTAAGTGTTATTTATATTTAAATGAAAATCCTTTGGAAAATGGGCCAACTATCAAGTTTGTATGGAAATAAATAGTGTTGGCATATAGTTCGCACTATATCTGTGTTTCTGAGTGTGCATAAATGTGCTTGAGCGGTTGCTCGCACCGACTTGTGTGACATCATATGCATGAAATGTGCTAGAGCGATTGCTCGCACTGATTTTTATTATTGAGAAATGCATGAGAGGTGTTGGAGCCTATCTCGCACTCTGTTTTGACATGTTTTGACATTTTTTGACTGTTCTGATTTGTTTTGACTTGATATGCATAAAAAGGTGCTGGAGCGATTGCTCGCACTAGTTTTAATGATTTGACATGCATGAGAGATGCTGGAGCTTAGCTCGCATCCTGTTTTGATATGAAATTGCATAAAGCCGTGCTGGAGTGTAACTCGCACGAGATTTGATTTACTTGAGCATTTATTCGTGCTAGAGCTTGCTCGCATGAAGTTTTATATGGTTTTATAACTCAATTTAAAGTTATACAAGAGTTTTTCTCGTATGAGGTTTTCTCTGAGTTTTTATACTTATTCGTACTAGAGCATTGCTCGTACGTGGATTTTACTTGAATTTATAATTAGTTTAAGTCGTACTGGAGCGCTGCTCATACGCAGATTTTACTGATTTTTATGAAACCGTGCTAGACCTTCGCTTGCATGAGGTTTTCTAATATCATGAATATGCATGGAGCCTCCTGTAGACTATGTGTCACAGTGAGATGATATGCTCACATGTGCATACTAAGACAGAGATGATATGGGTGGATAAGACCTATTGCAGGCACCCCTGACTGAGCTTAGGTTCACGGAGTACGTTGTACCGTTTATATCACGCAGAGTACGCTGTACCGTGGGGATTGTTGGAGTGGAGTGGCCTTAGCCACGAGGCAGCAAGCCTTGCCCTCGCAATCCTGGTGTTATGCTATTCTTGCGGGTAGGACGACCTACCTCCCGTTTCAGGTGTGATACCCTGCACACTAGGTACTGTGTTGCCAGGGATCACTAGGATATGGCCATAGGCCTCAATGTTACTGATATAATCAGCTGCTTGTCTCACATGATATAACTATTGGTCGATAGACCAAGGTAGACTCGAGGGAGGGGTCAGGCCCCCGATTTTATGATTTTTATGATATGTGACCCTGAAAGAAGGGTGATTTTATAACTGAAGTTTTACAATGAATTGTTTTACGAGTTGAGATTTGAATTATGAGATGCTTAACCCCTTTGGGTTATTTTATACTGCGATTTAAATGAAATGATTTAAATGAAGTAGCATGATGTGTTTTTCCATGCTTTAATGATAAATTCATGAAAGGATTGTATCTCATGATTTTGTTTTATATCGCATGAAATAATGCATGATTTTGATTTGCTTCATGCTCATTATGATTTAAAGGATTTCACATAAAATGTCATTGATGCATAAGGAATATGATTTATATATGCACGAACAGTTTTATAAATTAATTCATGATGAAATACATGAATTTGTGTTTGAGATTTTAATGAAAAGAAATGGATTTTAAGGGCATGGCATTATGAGCATGTAGATGGTGGAGCTATCTACTTACTTGCATAATTGCCTTACTGAGCGTGTGGCTTGCTCACCCCATTATTTTTCCATCTTTTCATAGCACTCGCAATAGTTAGTGAGTGGCTGAGGACTTACATCTTGGTATTCGCTGCTTCCTATCGAGAGACAGGTATACAAATTTGTATGGTTTTATATCTAAATATGTAATGCACAGTACTATAAATAGATATGATGTCGGGGATTTAGAGTTATAAATACCATTGTGTATGTATTCATTTAAAGTCAAAGGATAGTAAACTCTGATATGTGAATGTGATTATGGAAATGGAATGGTAAATAGGCGAGAGGTGACTAACACCGAATCATAGCCCAACTGTTTATAGGATGGTCACGATGAGAGAAAGGTAAGAATTAAATAATAAATGAAAAAGTGAAAAATTTACTCTGATTTTTAGGTAATTTGGGTCGTGACAGTTTTGGTATTAGAGCTTGAGTTGGCCTGATATTAGTCGGTGTTAGTGGTTAAGGAAGTTTATATCCCCATGTACTATGCATTGTTTAGATACAATTGTGTATATCGAGATGGAAGTGCAGCTAAGAATTTGGTTTGAATGCAAGAATAGAGTCATTAACTGATAGCCGCTATGACAGAGGGGCGAGTACACGAGCTCAAGGCTGTAGAGGTAGGCCCGAGAGTCGTACTGAATCGCCACATGAGACTCAAGATGAGATTGACGTGGAGGTTGGTATTGAGTATGCCCCACAGAGTTTGACGGTAAGATCGGACAGTATTGAGACACGCTTCGCGAGGTTGGAGCGGAGTGTGGAGAATATATTACGAGCTAATTGCTCAGTGCATGCATGAGATTTAAGGGCGAGTCGGAGCATTTGTGGAAGTTCGCTCGACCCATATTAAGAGTTAGACATCCAGATTGGATATGGAAAATAATTTTAGATGTATTCCGGTGACAGAATATCTCGGACACTCTTTAAAGGAAATTATAGATAAAATTATTTACTCTGACACAGAGGAACATGTTGATTAACGAGTATGAAACTCAGTTTATATTCCTGGGCGGATATGACTCGGAGACTATGAATAGTGAGAGTTGAGATGTCTGAAAGTTCATGAAAAGGCTTAGATTGTCAATTAGAGTCTGATTGGCCGTTAGATATGACCTATGTCGAGGCAGTGCGCAGACTACAGTGTGTGAATAAGATTATGAGTTGCACGCCTTTGAGATTGGAAAAGGTAGTAAGGGCTGAAATAGAGACAAAAAGAGAATAAAGAATGACAGAGATGTCAGAACGAGAAAAAGGTAGTTTAGTAAAAGATTAGAGTTGATAAGTCACAGGGTAAGATGACTGGTAAGGCCCAGTGTATCTAATTTCAACAATTATGAGGGGTATTGTGATTTGAGGACCCCGACCTGCTACGGAACAGTGTAGCAAGTGTGAACAGTGTAGGATATGTGAGAGTTACCACGGAAATAAGATGTTGGACAAGGGCGAGTGTATGCCTTGGACCAAGACACTATTGATGTTTCATATGATGTGGTGGAAGATACCACACTGGTTGTGAATAATGAAATAATTATGTTAATTGATCCTGGTGCCACGCATTTATTCATACCACCTTCAGTTGCTTATAAGCTAGTGAAAGATGTGAAGCCTGTACCCTTAAGCAAGATGATGATAGTTAGATGATTATCACTAACTGAATATGGGTATAGAGATTGTAAGTTGAAAATAGGGGTGAAAACATCACTGAAAAGTGTATTGTAAGTTTGAAAAGTAATGAAAGAGTTGTTATAAGTGATATATGAAAGGAGATAAGCTTTGAGATGTGATAGATCTTGAATACGAGATATATTGGAATAAGAGGCATATGCAAGGAAAGAATATCATTGATATGTAAAGTAATTTGGATTGAGCAATATGTAGTTAATATGAATTGCGACCAAGTATAAGGGGTGGATATATCCATACCCAGTCCATGTGGTCAAGTCCGAGGGTTAATAAAGGTATTTCAAAATACTTCCCCGCTTGAAGATTTGACAACGTCTAGAAGTGTACGCATAATCTATAAATTAAAATTGATAGTCGTAATATATCAATTTAAAATTTGGGTACCTTTACTGGTTCGATAAAGAGATATAGAATTCGATTAATCATGAAGGTTTAAAAAAAATTAAAATTTTATAAAAGCCGCTAATATAAGAAAAAAGGAAATGACGCTAGCTAGTATCTTGAACGGACGCGATTTCAAATTGACGTTCTACGTTTATGCGTACATAGGTCAAGTATATGGGTAATTGAAATATTTAGTGGAACTCAACTACGATGAGGTATTTAAAGCTTACTTGGACCGATTGGTTGTCATCTTTAGTGATGATGTTTTGATGTATTCGAAGTCCAGGGAAGAGCATGAGTAGCAATTGGAAATTGTCTTACAGATAAGGTGTTTAGAGTTTCTCAAAATGGCTGCTCAGTTGACACGCTCGTTTGGAAAAAGATTTCATACGAGTTGTATGATAAGTATGTAAATGGCTTCGGTGAGTTTTGGTATATTGAAGAACTGACCACTATAAGTAATCTCATCATAACCAACAGCTCAAGGGGTTTCAGTGTGTATGGATACCTAAATAAGGATTGGGCTGTGTATTGATGCAAAATGGAAAGATAGTCGTTTATGGATCCAGTTAGTTCAATGACCATGAGAGAAACAATCAGACCCATGATTTAGAGTTGGCAACCGTAGTGTTTACACTAAAAGTATGGCTCTACTACTTAAACGGTGAGACATTTCGGATATGCACTGATCGTAAAAGCCCCGAGTATTTGTTTTCTCAGAAGAGTAGAATATAATAACCAAGAGGGTTAGAGGTTCTAAAGGATTATGATTGTGAACATTGTATCACCCAGGAAAGGCTAATGTAATGGCTGATGCCTTGAGCAGAAAGAGCCTCGAGATGGTATTACATATGATGGTCAGGGAGCGTGAGCTGCTAGAGCAGTTGTGAGCCTCAGTAGTGATGTGATCCCTTCTGATGATGATGGTGATTTTGTGACAGCTAGCCTGAGGTTAGAACAGGATTTGAGTGACCGAATTTGCCAAGTTTAGCGTGATGATCGACATGGTGTCGATAGTGTGGGTCAAATTCAGAAGGGTATAGTGACAGAGTTCACAGAGAGTGATGATGATTTACAGAGGTTCAAAGACAGTATAAGTACTCCCCAGGACCACAGTGATGAGATAGTATTATTGTCAGAAGCTCACTCTTCGAAATATATAGTGCATCCTAGAAATAATAAATATATCGAAATCCTTGAAAAGAGTATTGGTGGTCAGGTATGAAAAGTGATATTGTAGAGTTGTGGAGAAGTATCTCATATGTCAGCACATTAAGGTAGAGCAAGAGAAGTCTGCAGAGTTATTACAGCCTCTACCTATATTGACATGGAAAAGGGAACAAGTTACCATGAATTTTATGATGGGTTACAGAGGACCCGGATGAATCACGAGGCTATCTAGGTGATAGTCGATAAATTAATTAAGTCTACCCACATTCTGGTTATGAAATCCCCATATACTCTAAAAGTGTAGGTGAATTTATATGTAAGAAAGATTATGATACATGATGTAGTGTTCCAGTGAGCATGGTATCAGATAGAGATTCTCGCTTCATTTCCCACTTCTGGGAATGTTGTTTTTGTAAGCTATGGGAACCCAATTGTGTGTTAGCACAGCTTCCATCCTCAGACAGATGGTCAGTCAAAGAGGATTGTATAGGTTCTGGAGGATGTGATGAGAGCGTGTGCCATTGATTTTATAAGCTCCTGGGATGATCAATTGTTACTAATCGAATTCGCCAAAAATGATAGTTGTCACTTGAGTATCGGGATGACTTTATATGAGGCATTGTATGGCTGTAGGGATTGTTCCCCGACTTGGATAAGAAAAGTGGGTGACAGATAAAGAGTTGTTCCTGAATTGGTAAGACAAACCTTTGAGGATGTTCAGTTGAATTGTGATAGATTAAGAACACCTCAGAACAGACAGAAAATCCATGCTGACAAGAGACAGAAACCATTGGAATTCACCGAGGGTGAATCAATACTGTTGGAACTTGTCCTTCGAAAAGAAGACAAATTGAGTTTCGTTAGACGAATCCTTTGAGAGATTGGACAAAGTGGAAGGTAAGACCTGTAGGTTGGCGTTACCACTTCAATTAGCAGGCATCCACCATGTGTCCCATCTTATGATGCTTCGAAAATATTATTCAGACCCGTTATATGTGATCGGATATGAGCTCCAACTGCTTAGCTCAATGAAAGTATAACGTATGAAATCGATTCAGGTATTAGACAGAAGGAGAAAGTGTTGAGGTTTAAGATAATCTCCCTAGTCCAGTATGATGGTATTATTACACTCCGGAGAAAGTCACTTGTGGATGACAGTATATGATACGATAGATGTACCTGGAGTTATTTATGGACTCATATGACTTGGTTCTAATTTGGAGGATCAAATTTCTTAAGTGGGGGAGATTATAAGACCCGATTTTTATCGTAAGAGCAAAAGGGAATGAATAGAAATTTTTGAGTGCATTTAAAAATGCAAAAGGATTTAAATGGAATTCTCGAACCCGTACAAGGGTAAAACGATCAAAAGACCAAAATTCGATATTAATCGGGACAAGAAAATTTAATTAAAAATATGGGATTGAGAAATCTTGATCAATAACGAAGAAATAATTAAATTTCGGGTTAAATTGATCAAGATATAAATTTATTGGAATAAACCAAAATTTTCACTTCAAAAAATAATCTCAAAAATAATCAAAAAATATGAAAAATCGGACTGATAAATTCATTTACGGAATAAATGAATAAAATAGTTTTTTTTTTGATATTTTGACAAAAAATAATAAAATAATGATTTAAATAATAATAAAATTTAATAATAAATAAATAAAGTAAATGAAAAAAATGAAATTGCAAATCGTGAAAATCTAAAACTGAAGAGCAAAGAAACAGAAGCCTGAAACCGACGTAGACCCGAGGAAGAGAAATTCACCGAACGAGCCAGCACCGGCAACCAGCGGCCAGGCAAGCGGTCGAAAAAGGGAGAGGGCGTCGGTGCGAATGACCAGCGGCAAGGACGCGCCCCACCGGCGCCGAAAAGAGCAGATCGGCAAAGAAATTTCCGAAAGGTGGAGAAGGGGAACAGCGGCCACTGGCGGTGATTTGGTCCGATCCGGGGGCAGCCGAGAGGTCCCCTGCCCAAGACGTGTTGAACGACGGTGGTGAGGCACGGGGAACCAGTCGGACGACGCCGGAAGGACAAAATGATGCCTGAACCGGTATGGCCGATTTAGCGCAGTGATGGTGTGCTGAACCGGACCGGACCGGTTCAGCCAAAAAGAAAAAAAAGAAAAAAGGGGAAAGAAAAAGAGAAAAAATTGGAAAAAATTCCAGGGAAGCAATCGAGCTATGGGTAAGTCGGTAAGCGATCGAATTGATCGGTTTAAATTTTGAAATATTTAATTTAATTAATATTCGACTGAAAGTTTACCCGAAAAAATATTAAATTGTGTAGCTCGATAATTGACATCAAACGAGAGCTCGAGATAGCTTCGATTTACATACTATCAAGGAATCTCTAGTAAGTAACCCTTATTTATGAAAATTTGCATCGTTATGCGTGTTAGATAAATTACAAATTTAAATTCCGCATTAAATAAATTATATTATGAAAATTTGGATAAATTGTCGTAAATACTAAATTGAGTTATCTGAGAGTTGAGAATGAGGCTCAATAAATACTGATGGGCCCAGTGAGCCCAATAGGCCTCAATAATGTGAATAATAAGTGGAAAATGGGCTTAAGGCCGATTAAGGCCCTTTATGGTATAATCGGGCCCAATATGGGTAAACGGGCCCAATGATTTAAATTAAGCCCAGAAAATATGAAATACAATTTAATTGTATTGTATTTGACCAGATGAATGTGTATCCGCAGTTTCGGAGATTGGATTTGGAGCAAATCGGACTGCATGACGAGTCATCAGTGGAAAGGTCAGACTGTACAGAAAAATGAGGTAAGGGAATTATGTGAGTAGCTAGAGGTAGCTACGCGTATTTTAATAGCTTTTCTGTACACTGAATATGTATGTATACCCTGATTATGTGTAAAGGTCCTAAGAAAATAGTTTAAAGATTTTAAGGATCGAAATAGGTGAAAAGACTAATTTACCCCTATTGAGGGAAGTTCACCTAAGGATGGTGAAAGCATGATATGCATGAAATGCATGATTTAAGGAATTTTTCGAATTAAGGAATTTTATTGGTTTTAATCAAAGAAAATCGATAGATTAGCTAGTAATTGTATAAATTTCACAAGATAACACTACGTAAGTGTTATTTATATTTAAATGAAAATCCTTTGGAAAATGGGCCAACTATCAAGTTTATATGGAAACAGATAGTGCTAGCATATAGTTCGCACTATATTTGTGTTTGTGAGTGTGCATAAATGTGCTTGAGTGGTTGCTCGCACTAACTTGTGTGACATCATATGCATGAAATGTGCTAGAGCAATTGCGTGCACTGATTTTTATTATTGAGAAATGTATGAGAGGTGTTGGAGCCTAGCTCACACTCTGTTTTGACATGTTTTGACATTTTTTGACTGTTCTGATTTGTTTTGACTTGATATGCATAAAAAGGTGCTGGAGCAATTGCTCACACTAGTTTTAATGATTTGACATGCATGAGAGATACTGGAGCTTAGCTCACATCCTGTTTTGATATGAAATTGCATAAAGCCATGCTGGAGTGTAAGTCGCACGAGATTTGATTTAATTATACATAAAGCCGTGCTGGAGTGTAACTCAAACGAGATTTGATTTACTTGAGCATTTATTCCTGCTAGAGCTTACTCGCACGAAGTTTTATATGGTTTTATAACTCAATTTAAAGTCGTAATGGAGTTTTTCTTGTACGAGGTTTTCACCGAGTTTTTATACTTATTCATACTAGAGCATTGCTCGTACGTGGATTTCACTTGAATTTATAATCAGTTTAAGTCGTATTGGAGCACTGCTCGTACATAGATTTTACTGATTTTTATGAAATCGTGCTAGAGCTTCACTTGCACGAGGTTTTCTGATATCATGAATATGCATGGAGCCGTGCTAAAGCCTCTTGTAGACTGTGTGTCACAATGAGATGATATGCTCACTTGTGCATATTAAGACAGAGATGATATGGGTGGATAAGACCTATTGCAGGCACCCCTGACTGAGCTTGGGTTCACGGAGTATGTTGTATCGTGTATATCATGCGGAGTACGTTGTACCGTGGGGATTGTTGGAGTGGAGTGGCATTAGCCACGAGGCAGCAAGCCTTGCCCTCGCAATCCTGGTGTTATGCTGTTCTGGCGGGTAGGACAACCAACCTCCCGTTTCAGGTGTGATACCCCGCACACTAGGTACCGTGTTACCAGGGATCACTAGGATATGGCCATAGTCCTCGATGTTGCTGATATAATCAGCTGCTTGTCTCACATGATATAACTATTGGTCGATAGACCAGGGTAGACCCGAGGGAGGGGTCAGGCCCCCGATTTTATGATTTTTATGATTTTTATGATATGTGACCCTGAAAGAATGGTGATTTTATAACCAAAGTTTTACAATAAATTGTTTTACGAGTTGAGATTTGAATTATGAGATGCTTAACCCCTTTGGGTTATTTTATACTGCGATTTAAATGAAATGATTTAAATGCAGTAGCATGATGTGTTTTTCCATGCTTTAATGATAAATTCATGAAAGGATTGTATCTCATGATTTTGTTTTATATCGCATGAAATAATGCATGATTTTGATTTGCTTCATGCTCATTATGATTTAAAGGATGTCACGTAAAATGTCATTGATACATAAGGAATATGATTTATATATGCACGAACAGTTTTATAAATTAAGTCATGATGAAATACATGAATTTGTGTTTGAGATTTTAATGAAAAGAAATGGATTTTAAGGGCATGGCATTATGAGCATGTAGATAGTGAAGCTATCTACTTACTTGCATAATTGTCTTACTGAGCGTGTGGTTTGCTCACCCCCTTATTTTCCCATCTTTTTAGAGCACTCGCAATAGTTAGTGAGCGGCTGAGGACTTACATCTTGGTATCCGCTGCTTCCCATCGAGAGATAGGTATACACATTTGTATGGTTTTGTATCGAAATATGTAATGCACAGTACTGTAAACAGATATGATGTCGAGGATGTAGAGTTATAAATACCATTGTGTATGTATTCAGTTACAGTCAAAGGATAATAAACTCTGATATGTGAATGTGATTATGGAAATGGAATGGTAAATAGGTGAGTGGTGACTAACACCGAATCATAGCCCAACTGTTTGTAGGATGGTCACAATGAGAGAAAGGTAAGAATTAAATAATAAATGAAAAAGTGAAAAATTTACTCTGACTTTTAGGTAATTTGGGTCGTGACACACTATGAGCTTAATATTGACTTGATATCAATTGAGTATGAATGAATAGGCCTAAAAGAAATCAATAGACTTGAGATATGAGTAGAAAGATAAAACTAGGCCTTATAAGTGTTAATAGAGGCTATAGGTTAAAACGACTATAGCGAACACAGGAGTTGTGTATATGGACTAAATTAATGTGATAAACGACTTTGTACAGTTTCAGAGAGTTCGTTGGAGACGAATCAAACCGCACAAGTAAGCAGTTATAAGGAAGTGGAATCTCGCGACTCGATTCCAGATAAGGGAATTTTGTAAGTATATAGAGGTAGCTGCTCATACTTTGAACTCGTGGGTGAATATAGGGTGTTTGTGAAATATATGGCTGTTTGAGAAAATGATTGATGATATATGTATGAATAGCTATGAGAATGTATATGATTTGGTTTCTGGAAACAATTCTTGAAAAGGGGATAGTAAGGCTAATAAATGCATAAACTACATGTTTTGGTGTTTTGAGAAACACATTGCTTTGTTTTGAGCAAAATTAACGAATAGGCTGACAATTGTTTGAATGATTTTGTGAAATAGCGCATGTGAAGTGCTAAACATGATTTGAGATTATTTTGATTATGTACGAGCCGCCTATCGTATTTATGTGATTTGAATCGTGCTGGAGCCTAGCTCGCACGGGATTTTGATGCTTTCTCTTGTATGAAAAGTGCTGGAGCTCAGCTCGCACATTAATTTGATTGTGATGATGTTTTATAAACCATATTGGAGCTTTTGCTCGTACGTGGATTTCGAGTGGTTTTCTTATGCATATAACCTTACTGGAGCTATGCCCGTACGTGGTTTTCTCATGTTTTATGCATAAATGTCGTACTAGAGCGTTGCTCATACGAGGTGGTTTAGTTATGATGCATGAACCCTGCTAGAGCTTTGTTCATAAACGTTTTCACACTGTGGTACGTAGGATGTCGTGGAAGTTGGTAAGATCCTCAAGCCAAAAAGGGCAGGGAGGCTCTGTTCGATGGGGAGGCTCTATTAGGGCAAGACCCTAAAGCATAACATCCTCAAGCCAGAGAGGGCGGTGAGGCTCTGTTCTGTAGGGAGGCTCTCTTACATTGATATGGAAAGCTCCACGTGCACTTGACACAATGGATTTTGATATTACATAGTACCACATGATTTTGATACATAAGTGTAAATGTGATTGTCCGGGGTAGACTCGAGGGAGTGGTCGAGCCTAGTGGGAATTGTGATTTAAAGAAATGATAATTTGATTTATGATGAGATATGTTGTAATTTGAAAAAGGAAATTTCTTAAATGATTTCCCCTTTTTGTGATCATGAGATGATTTTACATGTTGATATTCCAAGTTTTAAGCCTATTTACATGATTTTCAATACATGATATATGTATATACATGTGGCATTGTCTTATTTCCTCATGCTTTGATTATAAACGATTTATGCATAACATTATCAGCATGTAGATAGAGTAGTTATCTACCATGCTTGCATTATTGCCTTACTGAGCATGTGGTTGCTCATCCTTCTCTACTTTCCCCTCTCTACAGAGCGTGCATAGTAGCCCAGTGAGGATTGAGGAATTTTGTTGAGACATCCGCTGCTTCTCTATCACCCAGAGGTATATACGCAGAGATTCTTTTTGTTTCTAAAAATGTAAAAGCACAATAATCATTGAAAATTGTAATATGGGGGATGTAAATATTAGAAGGTGTGTCGTGTAACTGTGTATTGGTAAGGATGTTCACGACCGGGTAAGGAAAAAGGAAAACACGAAAAATTGGTGCTGATTTTTAGACGAATTGAATAAATACGGTCGTGACAGAGATTGGTATCAAAGCTGTGTTTGTAAGACCCGATTTTATTTAAAACATGAAATGAGTGAATGTTCGTGAAAGGAAGTTGGAATGGTATTCCCGAACACGTTGAGGGGTAAAACGGTCAAAAGATCAAAATTCGATAAAAAAATTTTATTAAAAATATGGATTTGAGAAATCTTGATTAATAACGAAGAAATAATTAAATTTTGAGTCCATTTGATCAAGATATGAATTTATTGAAATTTTCACTTCGAAAAATTATCTTAAAAATATTTAAAAAATATATCGGAAAGACAAAATAAGACAGATAAATTCATTTATTGGTAAAATGAATTAAATAAGATTTTTTGAAGATATTTGAATTTTTTTAATATATTTTAATGAATAAAATAATAATAAAATTAATTATAAATAAATTTAAAAAAAGAAGGAATCGCGATTTGCGATTCTGAAAGAAACAGAAGACAAAAGTAAAGAAGGCTAATGCCTTCTGCTTCTACCGACGAACGACCACCGACGACTTGGAGATGCCGAGGAAGCCCAGACGAGAGGCGGCCACCACAGGCACCAACGAACTGACGAACGACGAGAGAACGCCGGTGAGAGAGAGAAAGACAGAGAAACTGAGAGGGGAAAAGGAAATTCGTCGAGCCGGTGCCGATCTAGGCCCGACCACCATCAACAGAGGGAGTCCCAAGCGAAGACCGACCGATCAACGGCTGAATCGACCAGTGAAACAGCGGCCAACGCCTCCAATGACGAGAAAAGAGAAAAGAACCGATGCCAGAGGAGAGAAAAGGCTGGACCGGCCACTTTTCGGCTAGCCATGGTGAAATCGAGACCAGATCCATGCACCGGATGACCCCGTGGAGTTGTCGTAGGTGGAAGCTGACGAAGCCTCGAACCGAACTGAATTGGCTGAATCGAACCGAGTTGAACTGGTTCAGCCAGAAAAAAAGAAAAAAGGAAAGAAAAAGGGAAAAAGAAAAAGAGAAAAAATTGGGGAAAAATCTCAGTGATGCAATCGAGCTATGGGTAAGTCGGTAAGCGGTCAATATTGATCGATTTAAATTTTGAAATATTTAATTTGATTAATATCCGACTGAAAATTGACCCGAAAAAATATGTAATTATGTAGCTCGATAATTGACGTCAAACGAGAGCTCGAGTTAGCCTCGATTTGCGTACTATCATGGAATCTCGAATAAGTAACCCTTATTTACGATAATTTACATCGTTATGAGTGTTAGAAATTACCGTATAAATTACGAATTTAATTTTCGCATAAAATGAATTATATTCTGGAATTAGAGACAAATTGTCGTAAATAATTAATTGAGCTATTCGAGAGTTTAGAACGAGATCAAATAAATACTGATGGGTCCAATGAGCCCAATAGGCCTTGATAATGTGAATAGTAAGTGGAAAACGGGCTTAAGGCCGATTAAGGCCTATTATGGTACAATCGAGCCCAATATGGGTAAACGGGCTCAATGATTTTTAATAATATTATAATGATTAAAATAATATTACAATAAATTATAAATAAATAAAATAAATTAAATTAAATATTAAAAAAAGAAGCGAAAGTTTGAATTGTGAAACAGAAAAAAAAGTCAATGGCGAAACGGTCGCAGGCGCAAACCGATGAGGAATCATCGGACGAGCCACCACCGGTGGCGCTGATGGGCTAGCGAGGGCCAACGAAAGATGCCCAACATCGGGCAACTCACCAGCGGCCGCGACGCGTCGAGGATCCCGTCGGAATCGATAGATCGAAAGAGGAGAGGCTGAAAAGGGAGAGAAGAGATTGGCGACCATCGACGTCGATTCGAGCCACACCAAGGCCGGATGATGGAAGCCCAAGCAATGGCGCGCCGAATGGCATCGAAAACGACCCGAGAACCGATTGGACGGCATCGAAACTCCATCTAGCCTCACAAAACATGTCTCAATACTGTCTGATCTCACTATCAAACTTTGTGGGGCTTGCTCAACATCAGCCTCCACTTCAATCTCATTTTAAGTCTCATGTGGTGACTCAGTACGACTCTCAGGCCTACCTCTATGGCCTCGAGCTCATGTACTCACCCCTCTACCATAGCGGCTATCAGTTAATGAGTCTATATTCTTGCATTTGAAACCAAATTCTTAGCTGCACTTCCATCTCGATATACTCAATTGTATCTAAACAATGCACAGTACATGGTATTTGAGGGCGAGTCGAAACATTGGTGGAAGTTTGCTTGACCCATCTTAAGAGTTAGACATCCATATTGGACATGAGAACATAATTCTAGATGTATTCCAGTGACAAAATATCCCGGACACTGCTTAAAGGAAATTACAGATAAAATTATTTACTCTGACCCAGAGGAACTGGTTGACTAACGAGTATGAAACTCAATTTATATTCCTGGGTAGATATGACTTCGACACTATGAATAGTGAGAGTCGAGATGTTTGAAAGTTCATAGAAGGGCTCAGATTGTTAATTAGAGTCCAATTAGCCCGCTAGCTATCACTACATATGTCGAGGTAGTGCGCAGACTACAGTTGTGTGAATAAGATCATGTGTTACACGTCTCTGAGATTGGGAAATGTAGTAAGGGCCGAAATAGAGACAGCAAGAGAATAGTGGATGACAGAGATGTCAGAACGAGAAAAAGGTAGTTTGGTAAAAGCTTAGAGTTGATGAGTCACGAGGTAAGATAATTGGTAAGGCCCCAGTGATTCCAATTTCAACACTTTTGAGGGGTATTGTGTTTTGAGGACCCCGACCTGCTCCGTAGTAGTGTAAACAGTGTAAGATGTGTGGTAGATACCATAAAAATAAGATGTTGGACGAGGGAGAATGTATGCCTTGGACCAGGACACTACTGATGTTTCATTTGATGTGGTGGAAGATACCACACTGGTTGCGAATAATGAAGTAATTATTTTAATTGATCCTAGTGCTATGCATTTATTCATACCGCCTTTAGTTGCTTATAAGCTAGGGAAAGATGTGAAGCCTGTACCCTTAGGCAAGATGATAATGGTAAGAAATTTCGGATGTGTACTGATAATAAAAGCCCCGAGTATCTATTTTCATAAAAAGAGTAGAATATGAGATAACCAAGAGGGTTAGAGCTTCTAAGGATTATGATTGTGAACATTGTACCACCCAGGAAAGGCTAATATAATGGTTGATACCTTGAGCAGAAAGAGCCTCGGGATGGTATCACATATGATGATCAGGGAGCATGAGCTACTAGAGCAGTTGTGAGCCTCAGTAGTGACGTGATCCCTTCTGATGATGACATTGGTTGTGTGATAGCTAGCTGAGATGAGAACTAGATTTGAGTGACCGAATTTGCCAGGCTTAGCGTGATGATTGGCATGATGTCGATAGTGTGGGTCAGATTTAAAAGGGTACAGTGACCGAGTTCACAGTGAGTGATGATGATTTACAGAGGTTCAGAGATAATATAAGTGCTCCCTAAGACCACATGTATGAGATAATGTTATTGTCAGAAGCTCACTCTTCGGGATATACAGTGCATCCGGGAAATAATAAATATATCAGAATCTCTAAAAAGGGTATTGGTGGTCATATATGAAAAGAGACATTGTAGAGATTGTGAAAAAAGTGTCTTGTGTCAGCAGAGTAAGGTAGAGTACTAGAAGTTGCAGGGTTATTGCAGCCTCTACCTATATTGACACGAAAAAAGAACAAGTTACCATGGATATCGTGATGGGTTACAGAGGACCCAGATGAATCACGAGACTATTTGGGTGATAGTTGATAGATTGACTGAGTCTACCCACCTTCTGGTTATGAAATCCCTAGATACTTTGAGTGCGTAGGCGGATTTATATGTAAGAAAGATTGTAGAATAATATGTAGCATTCCAAAGAGCATGGTATCAGATAGGGATTCCTGCTTCACTTCCCACTTCTGGGAACATTTTTCAGGAAGCTATGGGAACCCGACTGAGTGTTAGCACAGCTTCTGTCCTCAGACAGATGGTTAGTCATAGGGGACTGTACAGGTTCTGGTGAATATGATGAGAGCATGTGCCATTGATTTTATAAGCTCCTGGATGATCAACTGTTACTAATCAAATTCGCCAATAATGACAGTTGTCACTTGAGTACCGAGATGACTTTATATAAGGCATAGTATGGCCGTAAGGAGTTATTCCCCGACTTAGATAAGAAGAAGTGGGTGACAGATAGAGAATTGTTCCTGAATTGGTAAGATAAACCTCTGAGGATATTCAGTTTATTTGTGAGAGATTAAGAACACCTCAGAGCAAATAGAAAAGCTATGCTAACAAGAGACAGAAACCATTAGAATTCATCGAGGGTGAATTAGTATTGTTGGAAGTTACATGCCCTTAGGACATAGCATAAGAGCATAACGAGATTCGAAAAGAAGACAAATCAAGTTTCGTTAGTTTGAATTCATTGAGAGATTGGACAAAGTGGGAGATAAGGCCTATAGGTTGGCATTACCACCTGAATAAGCAGGCATCCACAATGTGTCCCATCTTTTGATGCTTCAGAAATACTATCCGGATCCAGCATATGTGATCGGATATAAGCTCCAACAGCTTAGCTCAATGGAAGTATAACGTATAAAATCGATTCGGTTATTTGACAGAAGGAGAAAGTGTTGAGGTTTAAGACGATCTCCCTAGTCAAGTATATTGGTAGTATTACACTCCGAAAAAAGTTACAAGAGAATTAAAGAGTATGATGCGATAGACGTACCCGGAGTTGTTTATGGACCCTTTTAACTTTGTTCTAATTTGGAGGACCAAATTTATTAAGTGGGGGAGATTGTAATACCTGATTTTATTTAAGACACGAAATGAGAAAAGATCAAATGAAGGATTGAAATGGAATTCCTGAACACGTGCAAGGGTAAAACGGTCAAAAGATCAAAATTCAGTATTAATCGTGACAAGAAAATTTTCTTAAAAATATAGGAATGAGAAATCTTGATCAATAGAGAAGAAATAATTAAATTTCGGGTTAAATTGATCAAGATACGAATTTATTGGAATTAATCGAAAATTTCATATCAAAAAATAATCCCGAAAGTATTCGAAAAATTATCCCGAAAGACGAAATAATATCGATAAATTTATTGAATAAATGAATAAAATAATATTGTTTTAAGATATTTTAGATTTTTAATAATATTATAATGACTAAAATAATATTAAAATAAATTATAAATAAATAAATAAATAAATAAAATTTAAAAAAAAGAAACAGAATCACGAGTCGCGATTCTGGAAATGGAACCGAACCCCTTTGTTGGCCACCGGTGAGCCAGAGGAGCGGCTGACGAGGGAGAGGCAGCCCAGCCGAGCCACCATCGACACCAACAAGTTGATGAATGGCGACGAACAGCGAGAGAAAGGGGGAAAGAGAGAACCGAGAGGGAGAAAAGGAGTTTCCTGACGACCGCCGTCGATTCGGCCATGGCCACCACCAGCCGAGCGTTCTCTAGGCGTAGGCGAAGCGATTGGTGGCAGCACCAGCCCGTAGAACAGCGGTCAGCGCCGAAAACGGTGAGGAAATAGATAGGCACTAACAACGAGGAGAGAACAGGCCGGACCGGCCACTTTTCGGCCTCCTCGGACGAAATCGACCCCAGATCCGTGCATCGGACGACCCCGTGGAGCTGCTGGCTGTGGAAACTGGTGGAAAGCTGGCCGGCGAGGCCCTGAACCAACCAAACCGGACTGAACCAGCTAGATCGAACCGATCCGAATCGGGTTAGACCGAACCAGTTCAGCCAAAAAGAAAAGGAAAAAAGAAGAAAAAAGTAAAGAAAAGGAGGAAAAATTGAGAAAAATTCTAGTGATGCAATCGAGCGACGGGTAAGTCTGTAAGCGATCGAAATTAACTGATTTAAATTTTGAAATATTTAATTTGATTAATATCCGACTGAAAATTTACCCGAAAAAATATTTAATTGTGTAGCTCGACAATTGGCGACAACCGAGAGCTCGAGACAACCTCGATTTGCATACTATCATGGAATCACGGGTAAGTAACCCTTATTTACGACAATATGGCATCGTTATACATGTTAGACTTTACCGCATCAATTACGGATTTAATTTCAGCATTAAATGAATTAAATTATGGAATTAGAGATAAATTGTCGTCAATAATTCATTAAGCTATCTGAGAGTTTAGAACAAGGCCCAATAAATACTAATGGGCCCAATGAGCCCAATAGGCCTCGATAATGTAAATAATAAGTGGAACACGGGCTTAAAGCCGATTAAGGCCCATTACGGTACAATCGGGCCTAATATAGGTAAGCCGGCCCAATGATTTAAATTAAGCCCAAAAAATATGAAATACAATTAATTGTATTGTATTTGACTGGATGTATATTTATACGCAATTCAGAAGATTTGATTGAGAGCAAATCAAATAGCATGATGAGACATCAGTGAAAGGTCAGACTGTACAGAAAAATGAGGTAAGGAAATTATGTGAGTAGCTAGAGGTAGCTACGCGTATTTTAATAGTTTTTGTATACACTGAATATGTATAAAGGTCATAGAAATAAATTAATGATTTTAAGGACTCGAAATAGGAAAAGGCTATTTTACCCCTATTGAGGGAATTCACCTAAGGATGGTGAAAGCATGACATGCATGAAATGCATGATTTACGAAATTTTCTGATTTAAGGAATTTTCTTGGCTTTTAAGTAAAGAAAATCGATAGATTGGCCAGTAATTGTATAAATTTCACAAGATAACACTATGTAAGTGTTATTTAGATTTAAATGAAATTTCTTTAGAAAATAGGCAAATTATCAAGTTTATATGGAAACAGATAGTGTTGGCACATAGCTTGCATTGTATCTGTGTTTCTGAGTGTGCATAAAACGTGCTTGAGCGGTTGGTCGCACCGACTTGTGTAACATCATATGCATGAAATTTGCTAGAGTGGTTGCTCGCACTGATTTTTATTCTTGTGAAATGCATGAGAAGTGCTGGAGCCTAGCTCGCACTCTGTTTTGATTGTTTTGACGATTTTGACTATTTTGACTGAATATCCATAAAAAGGTGCTGGAGCGATTGCTCGCACTAGTTTTAATGATTTGACATGCATGAGAGATGCTGGAGCTTAGCTCGCATCCAGTTTTGATATGATAATTGCATAAAAGCCGCGCTGGAGTGTAACTCGCACGAGATTTGATTTATTTATGCAAAACTCGTGCTAGAGTGTAACTCGCATGAGATTTGATTTATTGATGCATAACACCGTGCTGGAGTGTTGCTTGTACGAAGTTTTATAGGATTTATAACTCATTTTAAAGACGTACTGGAGTACTACTCGTACGCAGATTTTACTGATTTTTATGACACCGTGGTAGAGCTTCGCTCGCACAAGATTTTTTGATATCATGAATATACATGGAGCCGTACTAGAGCTTCGTTCGTATAGGGATTTATATGACATGTATATAGCCGTGTTGGAGCCTTCTGTAGACTGTGTGTCACAGTGAGATGATATGCCCACATGTGCATACTGAGATAGAGATGATATGGGTGGATAAGACCTATTGCAGGCACCCCTGACAGAGCTTGGGTTCACGGCGTACGTTGTACCATGTATGTCACATGGAGTACGCTGTACCGTGGGGATTGTTGGAGTGGAGTGGCATTAGCTATGAGGCAGCAAGCCTTGCCCTCGCAATCCTGATGTTATGCTGTTCTGGTGGGTAAGACCGACCCACCTCCCGTTTCAAGTGTGATACCCCGCACACTAGGTACTGTGTTGCCAAGGATCACTAGGTTATGGCCATAGTCCTCGTTGTTACTGATATAGTCACCTACATGTCTCACATGATATAACTTATGGTCTCGATAGACCAGGGTAGACCCGAGGGAGGGGTCAGGCCCCCGGTTTTATGATTTTATACTATGCTAAAATATCTTTTACAGGATTTTATGATATGTGACCCTGAAAGAAGGGTGGTTTTATAACCGATGTTTTATAATGAATTGTAATGAATTGTTTTATGAGATGATTAACCCGAAAGGGTTAGTTTATACTACAGTTTTAATGAAATGATTTGAATGCAGTAGCATGATGATGTTTTCTATGCTTTCATTTCAAATTCATGATTTGTCTTACATGACATGAAAGAATGCATGATCTTGATTTACCTCATGCTAAGTATGATTTAATGATGTCACATAAAATGCCATTGATGCATAAATAGTATGATTTATATATGCACGAATAGTTTTATAAACTAAGTCATTGATGACATATATGATTTTGTGCTTGAGATTTTAATGAAAAGAAATGGATTTTAAGGGCATGACATTATGAGCATGTAGACAGTGGAGCTATCTACTTACTTGCATAATTGCCTTACTGAGCATGTGGTTTGCTCACCCCCCTTATTTTTCCATCTTTTCAGAGAACTCGCAGTAGTTAGTGAGCGGCTGATGACTTGCATCTTGGTATCCGTTGCTTCCCATCGAGAGACAGGTATACACATTTGTATAGTTTCGTATCTAAATATGAAAATGCACAGTACTGTAAATGGATATGATGTCGGGGATGTAAGGTGATGTAATACCATTGTATATGTATTTAGTTAAAGTCAAAGGATAGTAAACTCTGATATGTGAATGTGATTATGGAAATGGAATGGTAAATAGGTGAGAGGTGACTAACACCGAATCATAGCCCAACTGTTTGGTAAGATGGTCACGATGAGAGAAAGGTAAGAATTAAATAATAATCGAAAAGCGAAAAATTTACTCTGAGTTTTAGGTAATTTGGGTCATGACATAGCCATAAAGGTAGGCCATGGTGAGGGCACTTCCTAATATGCTCCTTATATCGTTCCCATGCTTCATAAAGAGATTCAGAGTCAACCTGGGCAAAGGAAGATATGTCACTACGGAGTCTGGCCATTTTAGAGGGAGGGAAAAACTTGGCTAGAAATTGATGGGCTAACTCGTCCCATGTAGAAATGGATCCTGGAAGCAAGGAGGTTAACCAGTGTCGCGCCCTATCCCTAAGTGAGAAGGGGAATAGTCTAAGTCTAAGCGAATCATCAGATAATCCATTGTGCTTGAATGTGTTGCACAAGTCCAGGAATTGCCCAAGGTGAGCATGTGGGTCATCGTACTGAAGCCCACTGAACTGTAAAGAGGACTGGATCATCTGGAGGATGGAAGGCTTAATTTCGAAATTATTAGCAGGGACAGCTGGTGGCCTAATACCGGTATAATATCCTCTAATCGTCGGCACCGCATAATCTCCAACGGTCCTAATTTCCCTATTTTCTGCCATGGTGTTTTGTAGCGGAGCTATAAATTTCCTAGAATCCTTTCGAATTTTCCTAAGAGTTCGTTCAATTTTAGGATCTAGAGGAAAGCAATCAAAACTCTTGGCTCTACGCATGCAAATATCACAAAGTCCTTGGAATTTTTTTTAAGTTTTTTAATTTTTTAATTTTAATTTTTCAATTAACTAATCTAGATTAAACTTCTAAATATTTACAACCTAAATATTTACAAGCTAGAATTACACCTAGGCATAATTTCACCGATATTAATTAATGACTAATTAAAACTTCCCCGGCAACGACGCCAAAAACTTGACACGATGTGAACGTATTATCCGCAAGTGCACGAGTCGTACAAGTAATAATGAGATTTGAGTCCTGAGTTATCGTCCTTCAGAGAAGTTGGTTTGCCTAATTAACTACCGGTTAATCTTACCCTAAGTATATCGTAGCAAATTATGACATTTTGATTAAGAGAGTGATCTACATGGCTAACAATACTGAAAATAATAAAAACTATAAAATAAAGAAAATAAAACCGAGCTAAAATTACTTACAATTCTCCGAGCAATTAAAAGAAAAAACCTATAAAAATAATTAAAACAGTTAAATATTCATTAACGCAATTAAAATAAAGTGCAAATATGAAAATAACAAAACAATATTAATTAAACTACAATTAAACTAACCTAAAATAAAATATGCATGTAATTAAACTAATTATGAAAATGCAATTTAAACTAACTTAAGTCTTAATGAAATAAAATCCTAGAAAAATTAAGAAAATAACTACAAGCCTAATTGTCTAAAATACTAATTCTAAATTACTCCTAATTATATCTAATTACTAATTTAACAATCAAATTTAACTAATGCATGATAAATATCTTTTTGATTTTTTTATTTAAAGTGAAAATTTAACAATGCATAAAATGATTTTAATCTAAGTATATCCTAAATGCAACTCATACATAACTAAAATTAAGTCCTAAAACATATAATATAAAATTAACTTTTAACTAAAAATTAAAACTAAAGATTAAATTAACAACTTAAAACATTAGATCTAACCTACAATTATCAATTAACAACTATCCTAACTAACAACTAATGAAACAATCAAAATAATAAAAATGCAATCAACATTAAATAAAAGAAGGAAGTAAGGTGGCCAAACAAGGCCTTGCTCAGTTTACAATAGGAAACTGCCCTAATTGTGCAGTTTGCATTTCATATATAGTTTTCATTTCTAGGTTTGGTTGCAGTCTTTTGCAACTTCCATTCCCTGCATAACTCCAAGCGTTGTCCTACCCATACCGCTGCTGCCCCTAGTACCATCCTTGCTTCAGCACTGGTTTATCACCTACTTCACGTCTACAGCTATCTGCTCCAGGTTCTGCTCTGCATACTAGCATCGCGTCTTGCTCCTGATTGTATCTCCACCAGCAGGTTCTCCCTAGCCAACGCTTGTGGGCTATAGTGCCAAGACAAGAACAAGATATAGCATCCACATCTTGCTTGCATCCTATACATATCTTGCAGTAAACGGGGTGCACCTAGGACTGTCGTTCACCTGGAAGCAATAGCGAACCGACCTCCTGCCATGCGTCTGTCTCCCACACAACTCTTGTAGAAGAACCAGAGAAGAACAGCAACACTGTCATTAGGAAACCTTTAGCAAAGCAGACAAAGAATTAAATAAAACTTAAGGAGAAGTTGTAAACATATAAATAAAATCGTAAATGAAGAGACAAAGAAAATGCAGAATATCTAAAACCAAAAACTAAAGACAGAAAGAAAATGAACAGTAGAAGAAGTTGTGAAACGGATGAGAGCAGAGCATGGTTGTGACAGTGTCAGGTCTCCATCATACAGTAGACGGGAGCATGGAACTGAGCTGCACTTCGAGCATGAACCACTGTTCAGAAATAAGGCAGCGATCTTCACCTCATTGCACCATCCCCTGCTAACTCTTCTCCTCGACAGCAACAACGGTAGAGCAAAATAGCAGCTCCTCTGGACAGCAGAAATCGTGGCCTTCCAACTACACCAAGAGCCTGAGCATTCCACGCTTCTGGTCCCAGCTCCAATGAGAAATATTTTTCCTCAGTTCAGCTTCTCATGCCAACAAGGTACTCATCGAGCAGAAGTTAGAAACACATCCTAAGAATTCACTATTGCAAGTTTCAAAAAAAGCAAGTTTTCGAAAATCAGGAATAGTAAAATAAAATGGGAGCAGTAACGTATAACACGAAGCGAGTGAGCAAGTGATGCAAGGTAACTTTGGTTCAGTCACTAGAATCTTTCCCTCCGTCCAACAAGAAAAATACATCAAGCCAAGAATGAATACTATTAAATGGAAATAAGGATGTTCATCAAAGGAGCTTAGATGGGTTGAAAAATGGTAAATGGAAAGTTATAAAAACCTATAACAATGGTGGCTGCCACTAACGTGAAAAGCTTAGGGGAAACTAAAGAGAATGAAACTTTTCATAAATCCAAAAATTAAAAGTGTCATGAACAATAGCTAAGCAAAATAAAATCAATGGCGGTTTTACAATGACTATGGGAAAACTTGAAGAAAAACTAAAGGAAAGAAAACTTTTTTTAACCTAAAAACTATTCTACCCCCACTTCCCTTTTCTTTTCAATTGCCATCCTTTCCTATTTATACACACACTTAGGGGTACAATTGTAATTTTTCCATCCTAGATGAGTTGGCATTGTTTGGCCACTTGTCTTCACACCATTGGCTCCTTGAAAAAACTATTTTCATGTCATCTGTCTTCTTGTCCAATTGGATGTGCTAGATGGCATGGCTCGTGTTGTTCGCGTGGTCCAATCTCAATTTTAGCCAAATTCCAGTCCATTTTTTATCGAAATTTTCCAAATTCATTCGGATTCAATTTATCTGCAAACATGAGAATTTTAATTAAATAAAAGGGATAATTAACAAAATAAATTGAGAATTTAAATAATTAATTAGAAAATTAAGCACAAATAATTCTATTTTCATAGAATTATTAGCTACTCAGTTGACATATCTCATTTGGAAAAAGATTGCATGCTAATGGGATGATAAGTATGAAAATGGTTTCTGTGAGTTTTGGTATATTGAAGTAATAAACTGACCACCGTAATTATTCTCACCCTAACTAATAGCTCAAGAGGTTTCTCAGTGTATATGGATACCTCAAAATAATGAGTGAGCTATGTATTGATGCAAAATGGGAAGATAGTCGCTTGTGGATCCAGACAACTCAAGGATCATGAAAGAAACTATCTGACCCATGATTTAGAGTTGGCAGCCAAAGCGTTTGCACTGAAGATATGGCGTCACCACTTATACGGTGAGAAATT
Source organism: Firmiana major (assembly GCA_033439115.1). NCBI lineage: Eukaryota > Viridiplantae > Streptophyta > Magnoliopsida > Malvales > Malvaceae > Firmiana > Firmiana major. Next base: position 45,173,124 of record CM065896.1, on the reverse strand, counting down.
TCGGGTATGCACTGATAATAAAAGTCTCAGTATCTGTTTTTACAGAAAGAGTAGAATATGAGATAACATTGAGGGTTAGAGCTTCTGAAGGATTATGATTGTGAAAATTGTACCACCCAGGAAAGGCTAATGTAAAGGTTGATGCCTTGAGTAGACAGAGCCTCGGGATGGTATCACATATGATGGATAGGGAGCGTGAGCTGCTAGAGCAGTTATGAGCCTCAGTAGTGATGTGATCCCCACTGATGCTGACAGTGATTGTGTGATAGCTAGCCTGAGATTAGAACCGAATTTGAGTGACTGAATTTGACAGGCTTAGCATGATGATCGGCATGGTGTCGATAGTGTGGGTCAGATTCAGATGGGTACAGTGACAGAGTTCACAGAGAGTGATGATGGCTTATTGAGGTTCAGAGACAGTATAAGTGCTCCCCAGGATCATAGTTGATGAGATAGTGTTATTGTCAGAAGCTCACTCTTCAGGATATACAGTGCATCTGAAAAGTAATAAATATATCAAAATCTCAGAAAAGGGTATTGGTGGTCAGATATGAAAAGAGACATTGTAGAGATTATGGAGAAGTGTCTCGTATGTCAGCAAAGTAAGGTAGAGTACTTGAAGTCTGAGGGTTATTGCAGCCTCTACCTATATCGGCATGGAAATGGGAACAAGTTACCATGAATTTGTGATGGGTTATGGAGGATCGTAGGCATCACGAGTCTATCTGGGTGATAGTCGATAGATTGACTAAGTATACCCACCTTCTGGATATGAAATTCCCAGATACTCTAAGTGTGTAGGCGAAGTTATATGTAAGGAAAATTGTGAAACATTATGTAGCGTTCTAGTGAGCATGATACTAGATAGGGATTCTCGCTTCACTTCCAACTTCTAAGAATGTTTTTTAGGAAGCTATGGGAACCCGACTGAGTGTTAGCACAACTTTCTGTCCTCAGACAGATGGTCAGTTAGAGGGGACTGTATAGGTTCTAGAGGATACGATGAAAGCGTGCCATTGATTTTATAAGCTCCCGGGATGATCAGTTGTTACTAATCGAATTCGCCAATAATGACAGTTGTCACTTGAGTGTTGGAATAACATTTTATGAGACATGATATGGCTTTAGGGGTTGTTCCCCGACTTGGATAAGAAGAAGTGGGTGACAGATGGAGAATTGCTCCTGAATTGGTAAGATAAACCTCTGAGGATGTTCAGTTGATTTGTGAGAGATTAAGAACACATCAGAGCAGACAGAAAAGTTATGCTGACAAGAGACATAAACCATTGGAATTCACCGAGGCTAAATTAGTATTGTTGGAAGTTACATGCCCTTAGGACATAACGAGATTCAGAAAGAAGGCAAATTGAGTTTCGTTAGATTGAGTCCTTTGAGAGATTGGACAAACTGGGAGATAAGGCCTGTAGGTTGGCGTTACCACTTAAATTAGTAAGCATCCACAATGTGTCCCATCTTTGATGCTTCGAAAATACTATCCGGACCTAGCATATGTAATCGGATATGAGCTGTTGGAGCTCAATGAAAGTATAACGTATGTTGAAAAATCGATTCAGGTATTAGACGAAAGGAAGAAGTGTTGAGGTTTAAGATAATCTCCCTAGTCAAGTCCGTTGGTAGTATTACACTCCGAAAAAAGTCACATGAGGATTAAAGAGTATGATGTGATAGATGTACCTGGAGTTGTTTATGGACCCATTTGACTTGGTTCTAATTTGGTGGACCAAATTTCTTAAATGGGGGAGATTATGTAAGACCCGATTTTATTTAAAACACGAAATGAGTGAATGTTCGTGAAAATAAGTTGGAATGTTATTCTTGAACACGTTGAGGGGTAAAACGGTCAAAAGATCAAAATCTGGTATAAATTTTATAAGAAAATTTAATAAAAAATATGGATTTGAGAAATCTTGATCAATAATGAAGAAATAATTAAATTTCGAGTCCAATTGATCAAGATATGAATTTATTGCAATTAATCGAAATTTTCACTTCGAAAAATTATCCCTAAAATATTGAAAAAATATACCGAAAAGACGAAATAAGACAAATAAATTCATTTATTGGTAAAATGAATTAAATAAGAATTTTTGAAGATATTTGAATTTTTTAATATATTTTAATCAATAAAATAATAATAAAATTAATTATAAATAAATAAAAAAAGAAGGAATCGCGATTTGCGATTCTGAAAGAAACAAAAGACGAAAGCGAAGAAGGCTGATGCCTTCTGCCTCCATCGACGGACGACCACCAACGACATGGAGACACCGAGGAAACCCAGACGAGAGGCGGCCACCTATGACAGCAACGAACCGACGAATAGCGAGAGAACGTCGGTGAGAGAGAGAAAGAGAAACCGAGAGGGGAAAAGGAAATCTGATGAGCCAACGTCAATCTAGGCCCGACCACCACCATTCGAAGGAGTCCCAAACGAAGATCGACCGATCAGCGGCTGAATCAGCCAGTGAAATGGCAGCTAACGCTGGCAACGGTGAGAAAAGAGAAAAGCACCGACGTCAGAGGAGAGAAGAGGATGGACCGACCACTTTTCGACCAGCCATGGTGAAACCAAGACAAGATCCATGCACCGAAAGACCCCGCGGAGCTGTCGAAGGTGGAAGCTGGTGAAGAACTGGCCTGTGAAGCCTCGAACCGGGCTGAACCAGACTGAATCGGTTGAACCAAACCGGTCTGAATCGGGTTGAACCGGACCGAACCGGTTCAGCCAGAAAAGAAGAAAAAAGGAAAGAAAGAGGGCAAAAGAAAAAGAGAAAAAATTGTGGAAAAATCTCAGTGATGCAATCGAGCTACGGGTAAGTCGGTAAGCGGTCAAAATTGGCCAATTTAAATTTTAGAATATTTAATTTGATTAATATCCGACTGAAAATTGACCCAAAAAAATATGTAATTATGTAGCTCGATAATTGACGTCAAACGAGAGCTCGAGTCAGCCTCAATTTGCATATTATCATGAAATCTCGGGTAAGTAACCCTTATTTATGATAATTTATATCGTTATGCCTGTTAGAAATTATCGTATAAATTATGAATTTAATTTTCGCATAAATGAATTATATTATGGAATTAGAAATAAATTGTCGTAAATAATTAATTAAGCTATTCGAGAGCTTAGAACGAGTCCAAATAAATACTGATGGGCCCAATGAACCCAATAGGCCTCGATAATGTGAATAGTAAGTGAAATACGAGCTTAAGGCCCATTATGGTACAATCGAGTCCAATATGGGTAAAAGGACTCAATGATTTAAATTAAGCCCAGAAAATATGAAATACAATTAATTATATTGTATTTGATCTAATGAATATTTATCCGTAGTTTCGAAGATTGGATTGGGAGCAAATCACACTGCGTGACGAGTCATCAGTAGAAAGGTTAGACTGTACAGAAAAATGAGGTAAGAGAATTATGTGAGTAGCTAGAGGTAACTACGCGTAGTTTAATAGCTTTTGTTACACTGAAAATGTATAAAGGTCCTAGAAATAAATTAAAGATGTTAAGGACTCGAAATAGGTAAAAGTCTATTTTACCCTATTGAGGGAAATTCACCTAAGGATGGTGAAAGCATAACATGTATGAAATGCATGATTTGAAGAATTTTCGTGGTTTTTAAGAAAAGCAAATCGGTAGATTGGCCAGTAATTGCATAAATTTCACAAGATAACACTACGTAAGTGTTATTAATATTTAAATGAAATTCTTTGGAAAATGGGCCAACTATCGAGTTTATATGGAAACAGATAGTGCTGGCACATTGCTCGCACTATATCTGCATTTGTGAGTGTGCATAAATGATGCTGGAGTGGATACTCGCACCGATTTGTGTGACATCATGTGTATAAAATGTGCTAGAGCAGTTGCTCGCATTGATTTTTACTATTGTGAAATACATGAAGAGTGTTGGAGCCTAGCTCGCATCCTGTTTTGACTGTTTTGACTTGATATGCATAAAAAGGTGCTAGAGCAATTGCTCGCACTAGTTTTCATGATTTGACATGCATGAGAGGTGCTGGAGCTTAGCTCGCATCCTGTTTTGATATGATAATTGCATAAAAGCCGTGTTGGAGTGTAACTCGCACGAGATTTGATTTATTGCTCGCACGTGATTTTATATGGATTTATAACTCTTTTAAAGTCGTATTGGAGTTCTGTTCGTACGCAGATTTTTTTGATTTTTATGAAAACGTGTTAGAGCTTCGCTCGCACGAGGTCTTCAAATATCATGAATATGCATGGAGTCGTGCTGGAGCTTTGGTCGCACAGGGATTTATATGAGATGCATATAGCCGTGTTAGAGCCTCTTGTAGACTGTGTGTCACAGTGAGATGATATGCCCACACGTGCATACTGAGGCACCCCCTGACTATGATTTGGGTTCACGGAGTACGTTGTACCGTGTATGTCATGCGTAGTAAGCTGTACCGTGGGGATTGTTGGAGTGGAGTGGCATTAGCCATGAGGTTGTAAGCCTTGCCCTCACAATCCTGGTAATTATGTTGTTCTGGCGACAAGATTGACCCACCTCCCGTTTCAGGTGTGATACCCCGCACACTAGGTACCGTGTAGCCAGGGATCACTAGTTTATGGCCATAGTCCTCGATGTTACTAATATAGTCAACTACATGTCCCACATGATAAAACTTTTGGTCTCGATAGACCAGGGTAGACCCGAGGGAGGGGTCAGGCCCCCGATTTTGTGATTTTTGCTGAGATGTAATTTTCTACTATGATGTTAGATTTTTCAGAGGATTTTATGACATGTGACCCTAAAAGAAGGGTGATTTTATAACATAATTTTTATAACAAAATTTTTAATGAGTTTGAGATTGATTTATGAGATGATTGACCCGGAGAGGTTATTTTATACTGAGCTTTAATAAAGTGATTTAAATGCAGTAGTATGAGGAGTTTTTCATGCTTTAATTACAAATTCATGAAAAGAATTGTCTCCCATGAATTATTTTACATGGCATTGATGTATGCATGATTTTGTGCATGAGATTTAAACGAAAAGAAATGGATTTAAGGGCATGGCATTATGAGCATGTAGATAGTGGGGCTATCTACTTACTTGCATAATTGCCTTACTGAGAATGTGGTTTGTTCACCCCCCTTATTTTCCTCCTCTCCAGAGTACTTTCAGTAGTTTGAGCGCGGCTGAGGACTTACATTCTTGGTATTCGCTGCGTCCCATTGAGAGTCAGGTATACACATTTGTATAGTTTTGTATCTAAATATGTAAATGCATAATATTGTAAACGTATATGATGTCAGGGAAGTAAGGTTAAGTAAATCAAATTGTGAATGTATTAGTTAAAGTCAAAGGATAGAAAAATCCTAATGTGTAAATGTAACATGGAAATGGAATGGTAAGTAGTGTGAGGGGAATAACATCGAATCATAGCCCAACTGTTGGTAGGATGGTCACGATGAGATGAATGTATGAATTAAATATGAAAGAAAAATGAAAAATTTACTTTGATTTTTCGGTCGTGACAGTGTTGGCCTGATGTGAGTTAGTAATAAAACGTAGGAAAAGTACATCCCCATATTATTGTGCTTTTGTTTAGATATAATTGTGTATACCATGATGGATTGAGTCTAATAACGATTTTAATATAGGAAGTTAGGCATTATGCCAGTTATGCGCCAAGGTAGAGGGCGGGAGCACGTGCTAGAGGTCGTAGAGGTAGGCCTGAGAACCATGCAGAGCCACAGACTGATCAGGCTCCACAGAACCCTGCTGAGAGATCAGGGGATACATACGCTCATTTCACTAGGATAGAATGGAGTATAGAGAGCCTAGTTGAGATAGTTACACTGGCTTTGGGTGCCGGTGATAGACGAGGCCCTGCATCGCAGCCTAATACTACTGGACAGGCAGCTGCAGAGGCGGAGAGACCTCAGACTGCAGAGACTGCTATTATTACACCACCTCCAGTCCAAGATACAACCTCTCCTATCGCTCTACAGTTGTAGTGATTTGTGATATGACTGCGAGTTGAGCAGATTGTGAGAGTTCCAAGGGTTGAAACCTCCAGTGTTTAGAGGGGTAAAGGACTTGGTTATTATGGAGGATTGGTTGTATGAGATGGAGAAGTTATACAGATTTTTTTGATGTACATCAATTGAGAAGGTAGCCTTCGCCGTGTTTATGCTGAAAAGTGAGACAGAGCACTCGTGGAGATCCACCAAAGCTATTTTGAGGGCCAAACACTCCGAGATTACCTAGGAGGTATTCTTGGAGGCCTTAAGGAGGCAGTACATCCCAGCCACTGCACAGAGGAAATTGCAGATGGAATTTATGAATTTGGTTCAGGGGAACCGTACTGTGGATGAATATGAGTCGAGGTTCATGTCCTTGGGTAGATATGACCTGGATAAGATGGGTAATGAGACTCGAAAGATTCAGAAGTTCATTAATAGATTGAGATTGGCCATCTGGTCTAAGCTAGCCCCATTTGACATTCAGACTTATGAGGAGCCAGTACATAAGGCTCAGTTATACGAGTAAGACTTTAAGCGGAATGCCTCCGAGCTTAGGAAGATTAATGTCAGAAGAGACAAAGACTGGAAGAGATCCAAGATGGATAGAGTGGCCAAATGTGGGGCCAGAGATATTTTGAGAAGAGACTTAAGATCGAGGAGGTGTAGGAGAGAGCTGTTAGACCTCCCGTATACCCGACTTTGACTGCACTGAAGGATATGGTTATTGGAGGATTATGACCTACTATTGAGAGGTGCAGGAGGTGTGATAAATTTCATAGGACTAGGCCTTGTCCGATAACCCCTACAATGTGTTACTGATGCGAGAAACTAGGACATATAGCTAAGTATTATCTCGAGAGAATGGAGACTGCCCCACAGAAGGGCAAGGAGTCGAAGAGAGCTCCAGTTGAGACAGCTGCCCCGAGGGGGAGGGCAACGGCTGAAGAAAAATGGAAGCAGGCAGTGGGTATGGGCAGAGGAAGAGTGCATGCACTGGACTAGGACACCGTGGACATGTCGACAGATGTGATTAAAGGTACCATTTGAATATTTGATTGATAAGCATTGGTATTATTTGACCCTGGTGCCACACATTCCTTCATATCGCCTTCCTTTGCACATAAATTGTTGAAGCATGTGAAACCTCCATTGTTGGATAAAATTTTGATGATTTCCAAACCCATGAATGATAGTCAATTAACTGAGCATGTATGTAGAGATTGTAAGATGAAGATAGACGGAAAAGAAATGACAGCCAATTTAATTTTATTGAACATGAATGACTTTGATGTAATATTGGGAATGGATTGGTTGGCTACCAATCATGTTGTTATGGACTGTCATGCTAAAACTTTGATGTTTCCAGAGATAGAAAATCATGTTGTAAGATTTTCAAAATGAATTAAAAGAATATAATTATGATATATGAAAAAAGTATGATCTTATTAAATTTATTGAGTGATGAATCTATTTGTTTATGTTGAATATTGATGTGATGGTTTATGTTACTAACTGTAGAAAGAATGATGTGAAAGGTTCATTACCTACGTGGTCGATATAAATAAGGCACACCCGAAATTGAGGGACATACCCATAATTACGGATTACCCCGATGTCTTTCCGGATAAATTACTAGGACTACCACCTGAAAGGGAAATGGAATTTTGCATAGAGTTAGTGCCTAGTACAGAGCCGATATCGAACCACCATATAGAATGCCACCGATTGAGTTGGAAGAGTTAAAGAAACAACTGCAAGAGTTACTAGAGAAGGTGTTTATTAGGCCGAGTGTCTCACATTGGGGAGCACCGGTTCTATTTTTTAGGGAGAATGATGGAAGCCTCCGACTGTGTACAGATTATCAGTTGTTGAATAAGACCACCATTAAGAACAAGTACCCAATTCCACTCATAGATGACTTGTTGGATCAGCTCCGAGGAGCCCAAGTGTTTTCTAAGATAGACCTGCGGTCAAGGTACCATCAGTTGAGGATCAAGAGTGGATATGTATCGAAGACAACATTTCATACCCGTTATGGCCACTACGAGTTCCTGGTGATGCCATTCGAATTGACGAATGCCCCCGCAGTGTTTATGGCACTGATGAATGATACGTTTAAGCCATACCTGGACAAGTTTATAATTGTGTTTATTTACGACATTTTGGTATATTCCAAGTCCAGGGAAGATCATGAGGAGCAGTTGAGGTTAGTTCTGCAAACCCTCCGAGAGAAAAAGTTATATGCCAAGCTCAACAAGTGTAACTTTTGGCTAGAGCAGATCTCATTTTTAGGCCATGTTGTGTCGAAGGATGGGGTATCAATGGATCCATTCAAGATAGAGGCAGTCGTACAGTGGGAATAGCCCAAGACAGTTACTGACATCAGAAGTTTTTTCGGATTGGCATGTTACTATCAGAGATTTGTTGAGGGTTTCTCCAGACTAGCTGCTCTGTTGACACGCCTCACATGAAAGGATGTTAAGTTTGTATGGGATGAGGCATGTGAGAGGAGTTTTGAGGAGCTTAAGCATTGATTGACCACTGCTCTAGTTCTCACCATCCTACCAGCTTAGGAGGATTCTCAGTGTATACAAATGCATCATGTGAGATCCGCAATTGTTGTATGATATTCCTTATGATTTCCATATTGTATGACATTAGTATATGTTAATGGATTCATAAGATGGTTGATTCGGATTTGATAAAATGTGGATGAAACGAAATAATGTATGTAAAATCGAATATGGATAAATTGGGAAAATAAAGAAGCAACAAGTTGTCTAAAGAATTAAATTGAGTTGACTGAAAATAGGGAAAAGATTGTGGATTGATGAAAGAAAGTCGATTCAATTTGGTCCCGAACCCGTGCAAGGGTAAAATGGTCAAAAGACCAAAATTCGGTATAATTTCGATAAGAAATTTTCGATAAATTATGGAATTTACGAAATCTGGATCAATACCGAGGAAAATATTTAAATTCGAGGCCGATTGATCTAGATATTAATTTATTAAAATTTACGGGAATTAATTTGGAATTAATCGGGATTTTTAATTCAAAAAAAAATTATCCCGAAAAGAATCAAAAAATATACCGAGAAAGATGAAAATACACTGATAAATTCATTTATTGATTAAATGAATTTAATAATATTTTTTCAAGATTTTTTTTGGGATATTTGGATTATTTTAATATATTTTAATGTATTAAAATAATAATAAATAAAAAAAAACAAAAAATCAAAAATCTGAAATCGGGGAGAGAGAAGACCCGCGAAAACCGAAACCCAAACGGAACCCGTGAAACCCGACACCCCAGACCAGTCACTTGAGTCCGACGAGCTCAGCTACCGGTCGGAAAAGGTAGACCGAAGCCCAGAGGTTCCAACGGTACCAGCAATGCGCGCCGACAACCCCTATTCCCGGCGAATCGACCGACGGAAGTCCAGCGGAGAAATCACCTCGGTCCCGGTGAACGACGACATTCTAGCACCGATTCAGCCCAGCCGAGCCTTCCCCTGGCCGAGACGGTTCTGTTGAACCCACTGGATGCTGGCGAGACGGCCGAAAATGCCGGCGACGGCAAACGGGCCAAAACGGCACCGTAGCCGAGAAGGAAGGAAATGGAGAAAAGAAAAAGGAAAAGAAAAAGAAAAAGAAAGAAAAATGAAAAAAAAGGAAGAAAGTGTACCCGGGGACGACTCGAAAATTAGGGTAAGTGACTGAGGGTCGAGATTGACCTGCGAATAAATCTCGGGAATTCAATTTAATATTTTATTGATGAAAAATGACTCGGATTTAAATAATTGTGCAGTGTCACTACAGAGCCTGAACGAGAGCCAATTTAGCTCCGATTTTTGTACCCCGCATCATATTGGGTAAGTACATTTTAATTACGATAATATGAGTCCTTTAATGCAGAGTTTCGATTATTTTACGGATTTACGGATTAATTCTGCATAAAAAGGAAATTTATTTGAACTTTCAAAGTAATTATCGTAAATAGTATCCGGGCTATCCACTGAGTTTGGAACGAAGCCCGATGATTATTGATAAATCAAATGAGCCCAGTAAACCCGAAGAAGGGATTTAAAAGTGGAAACGGGCTGAAAAAGGGGTTCGAGGCCCATTAAAGTGCAATCGGGCCCAATAGAGTAAAACGAGCCCAGAGCTTTAGATTTGATCAGTAAGAGTGAAATACTGATCTGTATATTGAACTGAACCCATATGTGGTTATATGCAGCTCCGTAGACGAGCGAATTGGACTGAGAAACCTGGTACGACCGAGTCGGGATAAGCTCGCGCGTGATTCCAGGTAAGGGAATTTTATGAACACTTAGAGGTAGCTGTACGTAATTTTGAAGGGATTTACATTACGTTAAATTCAATAGGCTACCCGAAAACAGAATAATAATTTTTACGGAAAAATATGGAAATAGTGAAAAATGACTATTTTACCCCCAGTTAGGAAAATTTCAAAAAAGGGTAGTAAGGTTATTAAATTGCATGAATTTCATGATTTTAATGTTTTCATGGTGATATTGCTTTAATTCAAGCAATTTATGGATAGGTTGGCTATTATTTACATGTTTTAAGTGAAAAGGGCACATGTTTGGTGCCAATTGATATTTATTTAACATGTTTTGATAAATTGAGCCACCTATCAGTGTTATATGAGTTGTAACCGTGCTTGAGCACTGCTCGCACTGGATTTTATATTTTAACTCATACTCAGAGTGCTGGAGCCTTGCTCGCACTATTTTACAGATTTGTTTTATATGACTACCGTACTGGAGTTTTTCTCGTATGAGGTTTTCACTGAGTTTTAATACTTATTCGTACTGGAGCAATGCTCGTACGCGGATTTGAATTGAATATATAATCAGTTTAAGCCGTACTGGAGCGCTGCTCGTACGCAGATTTTTATTGATTTCTATGAAACCGTGCTAGAGCTTTTCTCGCACGAGGTTTTCAAATATCATGAATATGCATGGAGCCGTGCTGGAGCTTTGCTCGCACAGGAATTTATATGACATGCATATAGCTGTGTTGGAGCCTCCGGTTGACTGTGTGTCACAGTGAGATGATATGCTCACACGTGCAGATTGAGACATACTAGACATGGGTGGATAAGACCTATTACAGGCACCCCTGATTGAGCTTGGGTTCACGGAGTACGATGTACCGTGTATATCACGCGGAGTACGCTGTACCGTGGGGATTGTTGGAGTGGAGTGGCATTAGCCACGAGACAGCAAGTCTTGCCCTCGCAATCTTGATATTATGCTGTTCTGGCAGGTAGGATGACCCACCTCCCGTTTCAGGTGTGATACCCCGCACACTAGGATCCGTGTGCTAGAGATCACGAGGTTATGGCCATAGTCCTGGATATTACCGATATAGTCGTTGACATGTCTCACATGATATAACTATTGGTCTTGATAGACCAGGGTAGACCCGAGGGAGGGGTCAGACCCCGATTTTCTTATGATTTCAATTGAGATTTGATTATTCCCATGGAGGGATTTTATGAGACTTTCATTGATTTGTAACCCTGTGAGAAGGGTGATTTTATAACGGAGATTTGAAAATAAAGAATTTTGTTGAAACGGATTTGGTTTGTGAGTGTATCATATTTTGACCCAGATGGGGTATTTTAAAACGTGTTGTTTCATTGAGCATGAGATGTTTTCACATGAGACTTATTCCATGTTTTTAATATGCCGATTTCCTGTTTTAGAACAGATGATATATATATATATATATATATATATATATATATATATATATGGCATATCATTGTTTTTACCTCATGCTCACATATATCCTGATTTTCTTATCAGCATGTAGATAGTATAGCTATCTACTCATTTGTATTATTGCCTTACTGAGCATGTGGAGCTCACCCTTTCATTTTCCACCCACTTTCAGTATTTCCACCATAGAGATAGCGGGTGTAGATAGTAGACGGCATAGCTGATATCTTTGTTTCCCATCGACTGTCAGGTATACATCACGTACAGAATTTTGTATTAGTATGCTTATAGCACAGTATTGTATATGAAAGAATATTTGGGGATGTAAATATAGAATCATGTGAAGTATAAACATATCGACCACTCTATTATATGATTAATGATATCAGTCTGTGTGTTTACGTGTGATATTTCTTAATGGTTTGAATGGTATATCGATATTGATTCACAGCCCGACCTGTTTAGAGGAATATGTCACGAAGAGGTAAGAAAGATTTTCCAAAAGTGAAAAATTTGTACTGATTTTGGTAGTATTGGGTCGTGAAACATCACACCAGGGACTTGGCTGTGTGCTTATGCAGGATGAGAAGGTAGTTGCCTATGGATCTAGACAGTTGAAAGATCACGAGAGGAACTACCTGACACATGGTCTGGAGTTGGCGGCCATGGTGTTTTCTTTGAAAATATGGCGCCACTTCCTATATGGTGAGAAATTTTAAGTTGTTATCAATCATAAGAGCCTTAAGCACATGTTCTCACAGAAAGAGTTAAATATGAGACAGAGGAGATAGCTCAAACTCCTTAAGGATTATGATTGTGAAATCATGTACCACCCGAGTAAGGTAAATGTAGTTGACGATGCTTTAAGCAGGAAGAGCCTAGGGTTGGTGTCTTATATGATGGTACATGAGCATGAGTTATTGGAACAAATTGTGAACCATAGTTTGGATGTATCCCCACCTGGATCAGAGAGAGTTGAGATCATGGCTAGTTTGAGACTAGAGCCAAAGTTGATTGGCCGTATTCGACAGGCTCAACAGAGCGATCGACGGTGTATCGATTGGTTGAGTCAGATACAGGCATGTATGGGTATTGATTTTGAGCTGAGTAAAAATGACTTATTGAGGCTCAAAGCCAGAGTATGTGTTCTCAAGGATCATGAGATCAGGAGACTGATTCTATTTGAGGCTTAATCAACGAAGTACATGGTACATTCAGGGAGTACCAAGATGTATCAAAACCTTTAGAAGGTTTATTGGTGGTCTGGAATGAAAAGAGACATTATAGAATATGTCGCAAAGCATCTCGTTTATCAACAGGTGAAGGTAGAGCATCAAAAGCCTGTAAGATTATTGCAGCCTCTACCAATACCGATCTGGAAGTGGGAGCATGTCACCATGGATTTTTTGATAGGATTGCCGATGACCCGCAGAGGTTATGATGCCAGATGGGTTATTGTGGATCAGTTGACTAAGTCAGCCCATTTCTTAGCTATGAGAGCTACCAATACTCTGAGTCAATTGGCGAACCTGTATGTTCGAGAGATAGTATGGCTACATGGTGTACCAGTGAGCGTTGTTTCTGATAGGGATGCCCGCTTCACTTCCCATTTCTGGGAACATTTTTAGGAAGCGATGGGGACCCACTTGAGTTTTAGCACCTCTTTTCATCCTCAGACAGATGGGCAGTCAAAGAGGACTATACAAACCTTAGAGGATATGTTGAGAGCGTGTGTGCTGGATTTTATAGGCTCTTGGGATGACCACCTGCAGTGAGCCGAGTTTGTTTATAATAATAGCTATCATGCGAGTATCGGGATGGCACCCTATGAGGCACTGTATGGATGCAGATGTCGATCCCCCATTGGATGGGAAGAGGTTGGTGACTGATAGATTTTTGCTTCGAACTTAGTGTAGCAGGCATCTGAGGACGTCCAATTAATATGTGAGAGATTATGGACAGCTCAAAGCTGGAAAAAGAGTTATGCTGATAAGAGACGGAGACCACTAGAGTTTGATGTGGTTGAGTCGGTATTCTTAAGGGTTTCACCTTCGAAGGGTATTATAAGATTTGGAAGAAGGGCAAGCTGAGCGCTAGGTATATCAGACCCTTCGAGATTTGGAGAGAGTGGGAGATAAGGCGTATAGGTTGGCATTGCCACCGGACTTGGCAAATGTTCATAATGTCTTCCACGTCTCTATGCTTCGGAAGTATCACCCAGTCCCAACACATATGATAAGATATGAGCCGTTGGAGGTCAATGAGAGTATGACATATGTTGAGAAGTCGATTCGTTATTAGGCAGAAAAGAGAAAGTGTTACAAAATAAGATAATTCCCTTGGTGAAAGTCCTTTGGCAACATCACACGGTAGAAGGGGCCACATAGGAATTGGAGAATTTTATACCAGAGAAGTACCCCTAACTTTTTGAAGTGTAACTTGGTTCTAATTTGGAGGACCAGATTCCTTGAAAGAGGGGAGAACTGTATGACCCATATTTCATGTGTAACTTTATCAATTCATAAGTATGGTAATGTACTTGTAATGTGAAGTATAATTGATGTAAAGTCCATAAATTCAATGTACACACTCTTTTAGTAAGAGTTTATGATGTACATATAAGTTTCATTGTGTATGAATATGAAGAAATGAGTTTTTAGTATCGGATGCCTTTGGCTATACAAGAAATGCACGCAAGTTTTAATGTGTACAAGGTATGGATGGATGCCACTTTCAAGTCTTAAAAGTGGTTGGATGAGAAAATGATCATGGCAGCAAATCAAGAATAATTGGTATGAGTAATTGCAGAAAACTGCAGTAGAAATCTGGAAATATGAATGCTAGATCGATATCATAGGATGAGAGATCGATCTGGAAGAGCAAAAAATGTTCTTCTTCGAATAATGAAACAGGCCAGATCGATCTCCAATGGAGCTAGATTGATCTGTCAAACATTCTGTAATGAGAAAATTGATTTTGATGCAAACAGATCGAATTCCTTAGCTCTCGGGTTGGAGTAGATCGATCTCCCCAATAAGCGGATCGATCTCCTTAAGCTACAGCCTGGGATAGATCGATCTCATGCAACTAAAAATTAACATGAAAATGAGGGATTTAAGGGGATAAGATCGATCTCAAGCTTCGACAGATCAATCTCATTGAGCAATTTGTATAAATAGGAGCAGTGAAATCTGCAAATCATGGAAACAAGCCCCCATTTCTTCCATTTCAACCTAAAACCTAAATTTATCTCTCTAAAATCAGCCCATTTCCAGTAAGAATTGAAGGGAAGCTATTAGATATAAAGTTGTTCAAATCCAAGAGGAGAATAATATAGTTTGAGATCAAAACCTCATTTGTTGGGTTAAAGGAGCAAGGGGCATTTTCATTGGAGCAAGAGGAAAAACTAGATTTGGTAAGTTTCTAACACTTCAGCCCAAGTACATTGTCTATTTATTGATTTTGGAGTATATTGGTGTGAATATTTAGGATAGAAACCATCTAGAAAACAATGGAACACTTATAACCTAGATTATGTCTAGTGTGAGAAAATGTGGTTTGGAGGAGTTGATGAATTATGAGTTATACTAAGTTGTCGTTGAAGCAATGCGAATGATTTGAGATGATTAAATGAAGCCACATTGTAAGTTTAGAGAAATTATGAAAATGGGCATGTAAGATGTTGATAAGAGGCCGTAGTGAAGATATTGTTGAAATAGGAACACTATGAGTTTAATATCGACTCGATATCGATTAAGTATGAATAAATAGGCCTAAAAGAAATCAATAGACTGAGATATGAGTAGAACGATAAAACTAGGCCTTATAAGTGTTAATGGAGGCTATAGGTTAAAACGACTATAGCGAACACAAGAGTTATGTATATGGACTAAATTGATATGATAAACGACTTTGTGTAGTTTAGGAGAGTTCGTTGGAGACGAATCGAATCGCACAAGTAAACAGCTATAAGGAAGTGGAATCACGCGACGCGATTCCAGGTAAGGAAATTTTGTAAGTATATAGAGCTAGCTGCTCGTACTTTGAACTCGTGGGTGAATATAGGGTGTTTGTGAAATATATGGCGGTTTGAGAAAATGATTGATGATATATGTGTGAATAGCTATGAGAATGTATATGTTTTGGTTTTTGGAAACGATTCTTGAAAAGGGGATAGTGTGAGACCCCGTATGGGTTTAACCTTGTATACATGTAAATAAATTCATAGGTGATGTAAGGTCCATAAATTCAATGTACACATTGTAATAAGGGTTGGTGATGTATGTACAAGTTTCATTATGTATGAATGTGAAGGAATGGACTTTGATATGTGATGAATGTGAGTAGAATGGAATAAGAGTAGTGTGGTAAAATGGGATGAAGTTGCATAAAAGGTGTGAATCTTTATGTTTTCATTTGGTTTTGTATTGTATACCTTTGGGTATATAATGAATGCACACAAGATTTAATGTGTATAAAGTATGAATGGATGCCATTTTCAAGTCTCAAAGGTGACTAGATAAGAAAATGACTATGACAGCAAATTAAGGATTGTTTTATATGTGTTGCTGCAGAAAATTACAGAAAATCTGGAAAATATGAATGCCAGATCGATCTCATATGATGAGAGATCGATCTGGAAGAGCCAAAATGCTCTTATTCGAGCAATATGAATAATGCAGATCGATCTCTAATGGAGTCAGATCGATCTTCTAAACATTCTGTAAAATGAGGATCAATTCTTAAGGTAAACTAATCGATTTCCTTAGCTCTCGAGTTGAAGCAAATCGATCTCATCCTTAACCAGATCGATCTCCTTAACTTTCTGCTTGAGACAGATCGATCTGCTACCTTCAAATGTTGTGAAAAAGAGAGATTTTAAGAGGACCAGATCGATCTCCACCCAAGGCAGATCGATCTCATCAAGCTAAATCTATAAATAGGAGCAATTGGATTTACAGATTTTGGGAAACACTCTCACTCTACCATTTTCAACTAAAAACCTAATTTTCTCTCTCTAAATCCGCCAATTTTTAAGAAGATTTGAGGGAAGACTATAGACACAAAGTTGTTCACATCAAAGAGAAGAACAACATAGCTTGGAGGCATTTTCCCCATTTTTTCGATTTAAGGAACAAATGGCATTTTTATTTGGAGCAAGGAGGAAATCCAAAGAGGTGAGTTTCTAGTGCACCAATCCAAGTACATTTGTTTAGTTATTGATTATGAAGTTGATTTGGGGTGCACATTATTGGTAGAACTACTTAGAATGCTATGGAATGATTATAACCTAGAAATGGGTTAGTGTGAGAAAGTGAAATGTAGTGGAATAAATGATGAATATGATGCCTTATGATGATAATGGTGTTATGGGTATGATTTTAAGATGGTGTTATGGAATGAATTGTGAGACTTGCCCAAAACGGGTAAAATGAGTATTTAAGTCATTGGGTAAATTGTAGAGTTGAATGAGAGTTAGCAGCATTGATTTAAGTGTGTGAATGGATGAATTGCAGCTCCTGAGGATATACCAAAGCAGGTTGAGCCACAAGCGCGAGAAGCTAAGAGGAAGAGAGTCGCAGCCCGAGGAAATCGTGGTAAGGGAATTGTGTGGACTCTTAGAGATATCTGTGCGCAATTTAGGCACTTAAATGCTTTGCTAGAATGCATGTGATGTTGGGAAATGAAATTGGGTGATTGAATGGCAAAGAGTTGGGTATTGAGAAATTTTCATGAAAACAAAAGCATGACGCTTTGAAAATCATGTTTGGTTGCTTTTGAGCAAGTGATTGGTAGGTCGGCTAACATTTTAAATGATTTGCAAAAGAAATGATTTTGATTTGGTTGTTAACCATGTTTTGCAAAGAATTGAGCCGCCTACATGGATTTCCTGAGAATGAAAGCGTGCCAGAGTATGACTCGCATGAGATTTGATGTGTTTTTATACGCATGAGTGCTAGAGCATAGCTTGCACTAGTTTTCACAAGGAATTTTATGATGTCATGCTAGAGTGGAGCTTGCACATACTTTATACTAGTTTTGGCATGGTGCTAGAGCATAGCTCGCATTAGATGCCCATCATACTTGTTGATAGTCGTGCTAGGAGCTTATGGTAGACTAGGTGTCGCACCGATTAAATAGGCTCGCACGTGCATTGTTGAGATTTTAACATGCTGATAGCTGTGCTAGGAGCTTCGAGTAGATAAGATGTCGTATCGATTAAATAGGCTTGCACGTATATTACGAGATGTGACGTGTATGATGTGTTGATATGGGTCCACGAAGTACGCTGTACCATGCAGGTAGCATGGAGTATGTTGTACCATGTTGAAATTGCGATATGCCGTCTTCGGACGAGATCTGCTATAGACTGGTGGATTGAACTTGACCCACCTCTCGTGCAAAAGCAGATAGTGGTGATACCCCACACACCTGATTAGTGTAGCCTAGGATCACAGGATATGGCCATAGTCCTTGTGGAAATTTCCCTATTATATTGTCTATCTCACATGTCTATTGTTTTATGAATAAATCCATATTTTGAAAACCTATTATGGGTCAGGACGGTTCGAGGGAAGGGGGCTGAGTCCTGACAAATGTTGATTTTATGAGAGGAGTTTTCAGAAACTTAAGCGTCGATTGACCACTGCTCCAATTCTCACCATTCATACTAGCTCAGGAGGTTTCTCTGTGTATATAGATGCATCACACCAGGGACTGGGCTGTGTACTTATGTGTGATGGGAAGGTAGTTACCTATGGATCCAGATAGTTAAAGGATCACAAAAGAAAATATCTGACTCACGATTTAGAGTTGGGGGCCGTAGTGTTTGTATTGAAGATATGGCGCCACTATCTCTACGGTGAGAAATTCCAGGTATATACGGATTATAAGAGCTTTAAGTACCTGTTTTCACAGAAAGAGCTGAATATAAGACAGAAAAGATGGCTCAAACTTCTGAAAGATTATGATTGTGAGATGATGTACCACCCGGGTAAGGTGAGTGTAGTTTCCAATGCCTTGAGCAGGAAGAACCTCAGGTTGGTGTCTTATATGATGGTTCGAGAACACGAGTTGTTGGAGCAATTTACGAACCTCAGTTTGGATGTAACCCCACCTGGTTTAGAGAGATTGGATATTATGGTTAGTTTGAGGTTGGAGCCAGAGTTGATTTGTCATATTCGACAGGCTTAACAGAGCGATCGACAATGTATCGATTGATTGAGTCAGATATAGATAGGTGTGGGTACTGATTTTGAGTTGAGTACATATGGATTATTTAGGTTTAGGGGTAGAGTATGTGTTTCCTGAGGATTCAGAGATCAGGAGGTTAATTTTGACAAAGGCTCACTCATCGAAGTATACGATACATCCGTAGAGTACTAAGATGTATCAAAACCTTCGAAATGTCTATTGGTGGTCTGGAATGAAAATAGACATTGCTGAATATGTCGTTATATGTCTCGTCTGTCATCAAGTGAAGATATAGTATCAGAAGCCTGCAGGGTTATTATAGCCTCTACCAATACCGACATGGAAGTGGGAGCACGTCACCATGGATTTTATGATGGGATTACCGAGGACCCGTAGAGGTCATGATGCCATTTGGGTTATTATGGATAGGTTGACGAAGTTGGCCCATTTATTAGCTATAAGGGCTACTGATACTGTGAGCCAGTTGGCGAACTTGTATGTTCGAGAGATAGTTCAGTTACATGGTGTACCAGTGAGACTTATTTTTGATCGAGATGCCCGCTTCACTTCCCATTTTTGGGAACATTTTCAGGAAGCGATGGGGACCCAACTGAGTTTTAGCACTGCTTTTCATCCTCAGACAAATGGTCAGTCAGAGAGGACTATACAGACCCTAGAGGATATATTGAGAGCGTGTGTTTTGGATTTTGGAGGCTCCTGGGATGATCACCTACCGTTAACCAAGTTCGCCTATAATAATAGTCATCATGTGAGTATCGGAATGGCACCATATGAGGTACTGTATGGACGCAGATGTCGATCCCCTATTGGATGGGAAGAGGTTGGTGATAGACAGATTTTTGCTCTCGATTTTTAGTGCAACAGGCCTTTGAGAACGTCTAATTGATATGTGAAAGATTATAGACAGCTCAGAGCCAAAAAAAGAATTATGCTGACAGGAGACGAAGACCACTAGAGTTTGTTGTGGGTGAGTCAGTATTTTTGAGAGTTTCTCCCTCGAAAGGGATTGTGAGGTTTCGTAAGAAGGGAAAGTTGAGCCCTCGGTATGTCAGACCCTTCGAGATTCTGGAAAGAGTGGGAGATAAGGCTTATAGGTTGGCGTTGCCACCAGACATAGCAAGTGTTCATAATGTCTTCCGCGTATCTATACTTCAAAAGTATCACCCGGACCTAACATATGTGATAAGATATGAGCCATTGGAGCTCAATGAGAGTATGACTTATGTTGAGAAGCTGGTTCGGATATTGGATATGAAGGAGACGGTGCTAAGGTCGAAGACGATCCCCTTAGTGAAAGTTCTTTAGTAATATCACACTCCAGGGGAAGCTACATGGGAGTTAGAAAGTATGATGCAAGAGAAGTACCTGGAGTTATTTTCAGATTAACTTGGTTCTAATTTTGAGGTCTAAATTCCTTGAAGGGGGAAGGATTGTAAGACTCGTAAATTTCTATGTAATGTATATAATTATTTGATGTACAGACAAGTTACATTACATACGAATTACAAGAAATAAATATTTTTGAGTTCTAAGTTTGAGTGGATTGATAAATAAGTGTTGAAGTGATTAAGTATGAGTTTAAATGGGAAATTTGCAGTAAAAAGGGTGCAGGATGAAGGCCAGATCGATCCTATGCAAGGAGAGATCAATCTCAAGGCCTAGAAAACACAATGGCAAAGCATTCAGCAAGAGGGAGATCGATCCCTCACTCAAGCAAATCGATCTCCATTAGTCTCGAGCTGGACCAGATCGATCTCCCCATAAGGCCAGATCGATCTCCTATGCTCTCCGCTTGAGACAAACGAATCTTGCTTCATTGGGCAGATTGATCTTATGCAACATGACAGATCGATCTCAGGCATCAAACAGATCGATCCTCTGCCTGTAAAATGTCAGGAAACTAAGGAATTCAAGCAAGGTTAGATCGATCTCCACCCTATACGGATCGATCTTATCAAGCCATTCCTATAAAAAAGGAGTAGTTGGATCTGCATTTCACGGGAACAAACTTCATTCTTCCATTTACAATCTTAAACCTAGTTTTCTCACTCTAAAATCATCCTATTTTCATAAAGATTTGAGGAAAGATCATTAGAGAAAAGTTGTTCATTTTAAAGAGAAGAACAACATAGCTTGGAATCAATACCCTATTGGTTGGATTGAAGGAGCAAGGAGTGTTCTTATTTGGAGCAAGAAGAAAAATAAGCTAGGTAAGTTTCTAATAAACCAAACCAAGTACTTTTATCTAGTTATTGATTATGAGTTGATTGGTGTGTATATTAATGATTAAAACTACCTAAAATGCAAAGGAACAAGTATAACCTAGAATGAATCTAGTGTGAGAAAATGTGTTATGGGTGAGTTGATGATAAATGGATGATGCTAAGGTATTAGTGAAGTAGTATGCTAGATGTTGAGATGATTGAATAAGGCTACATTGTAAAATTTGTCAAGTTATGAGAATAAGTATATAAGGTTTTTGACAAAATGCCATAGTGAAGAAAATTATGAAGTAGAGATACTATGAGCTTAAATATCGATTTAGTATGAATCAATAGACTCTCGAGGGATAAGTAGAGCAATAAACAAGAGGACTCTGCGAGTAATGATGAAAATTATAAGTCGAATCGACTATAGTAAACGGAAGAGCCTTATTTCATTGGGTTTAAAAATTGATGTGAAACGTAATCCCATGCAGTCCCGAAGAGTTTTTTAGATGCTAATCGAACTACGCAATCGAGCGGCTCTAAGGAATTGAAATCATTTGACGTGATTTCCAGGTAAGGGAATTTTGTGAGTATATAAAGATAGTTGCTTGTACTTTGTGAGTGAATATAAGGCTTTGTAAAATTCTTGGTTATTTAGAAAAGTGATTGATGATATATGTGAAAGACTACCAATATATATATATATATGATTTGGTTTTGAAGTGATTCTTATAAAAGGGATAGTAAGGCAAATAATTGCATTATCACATGTTTGACATTTTTATGAAATGTATTGCTTGCTTTAAGCAAAATTAACAATAGGCTGGCTAGTGATTTCGTGATTTGTGAAATAGCACAAGTGAGGTACTGACTTTGGTTTTAAGAAGGTTTTGTTGAAATAGAGCCACATATCGTACTTATACGAGTTAAATTGTGCTAGAGCTATGCTCACACTTGATTTTGATGATTTCAATATGCATGAGACGTGCTGGAGCCTAGCTCACACCATATTTTGAGTCAATGGTGTTATGTAAGCCATACTGGAGCTACTAGCTCGTACGTGGGTTTTCCTTAACTTACTTATGCATATAACCATACTGGAGCTATGCTCGCACGTGATTTCTTCATTGTTTGTTGTGCATAAAATCGTATTGCAGCGTTATTCATACGAGGATATTTGTTGATCATGCATGAAATCGTGCTAGAGCTTCACTCACACTTGATTTTCACACTGTGGTATGTATGAGCCATGGAGCTGGTAAGATCCTTAAGCCCAACATCCTTAAGCCCGTTGTGGCGGGAACGTTTTGTTAGGCGGGGAGGCTCTCTTACATTAAAACGAAATTGGTAAGATCCTTAAGCCCAACATTCTAAAGCTCGTTGGGGTGGGGAGGCTCTCTTACATTAAAACAAAATTGGAAGGATCCTTAAGCCCAACATCCTTAAGCCCGTTGGGGCAGGGAAGCTCTGTTAGGCGGGGAGGCACTTTTACATGAAAACGAAATGCTCTTACGTGCACTTGAGACTGTGTAGGTTACACATGGCTTGGGGTAGATAATTCCTATGGCAGACACCCCCAACCATGATATGGGTTCGCGGAGTACATTGTACCTTGTAGATCACATGGAGTACATTGTACCGTGTAGATCATATGGGATCGCATGGTTGTGACGTTGATTTGAAAGTCTAGCGTAGGACTAACCCACTTTCGTTAAAGCATGATACCCCGCACACCGGGATCCGTGTGGTCGGGGATGATTATGACATAGTTAGCCAACATAGTCTTTCATATACATAGTAACCACCTGTCTCACATGATATCACATGGTTTGTACATTGAGTATGATTTGTGTTGTCCAGGATAGACCCGAGGGAGGGGTCGAGCCTTGTGGGATTTTGATTAAAGTGATGGTTTTTGCTAATTGTGATGAATTTTTATGCGTTTTAAGAAAGTGATAAATCCTTAGGGATGTTTTGTGATGAATTTCCATATTATGATGGGTTTTTAATGATGATGAGCATGAGGGGTTTTTCATGATGATTTTCCATGTTTTTCACATGCCTATTTCCATGTTTTCAATATATGATATATGTATATACATGTGGCATAGTTTTGATGTTTCCTCATGCTCTAAATGCTAATGATTTTATGCATAACACTATAAGCATGTAGATAGTGTAGTTATCTACCATGCTTGCATTATTGCCTTACTGAGCGTGTGGTTGCTCATCTCTTCATTTTCCCCCTCTCCAGAGCTTACACAGTAGCCTAGTGAAGGACTGAGGTGTTATTGTTGGATATCCGCTGCTCTCCATCACCCAGAGGTATACACATAGGAATTCGTTTTGTATCTAAACATGTGATAGAACAATAATCATTTTGAAATGTAATATGGGGATGTAAATGTTAGTAAACGCGTCATGTATAACTACATGACTTAATTTTCAAATGTTTGGAATTGTTTTTGATTAATTGGAACATGTATGGAAATGGTGTTGTTACTGACTCATAGCCCAACTGTAATTGTGAGGATG
Organism: Firmiana major; assembly: GCA_033439115.1. Taxonomy (NCBI): domain Eukaryota; kingdom Viridiplantae; phylum Streptophyta; class Magnoliopsida; order Malvales; family Malvaceae; genus Firmiana; species Firmiana major. The sequence goes on along the minus strand of CM065896.1, from coordinate 45,149,386 downwards.
TTCACGATCGGGTACAGTAACGATTAAAGGGAAAAATTTGTGTGATTTTTAGACGAAATGGATAAAAAAGAGTCGTGATATAGAAAGCTGCACAGCTGCAAGGAGATTTACTTTTCCTTATCAGATTTTTGTTTAATAGTTCTTAAATTTCTTTTTTACAGTTTTGCTCCATTTCTTAATTCATTTGGATTGGTTTAGCTTTAGTTGGAATTTGCTTTTCATCAAAATCATTCTCATATGGTAATTCTACCACATGTTTCTTTCTTTGCCAAAAGGCTGTTGGTAAATCAAAACAAATAGTTTCTTCAATTTTTTTTTGTAATGTTTGTATTTTCTTTTGGATATAAGAATCTTCTAATTGTTGTTGAATCCTTTTGAAAAAATTTCTTCTTTAAGATAGGAAATTTGATTTTGTTTACCTTCAATTATTGTATTGATCTGTTAGTTCTGATTTTTCTTCACTTCAATAAATTTATATTTCTAATTTTGGGTTTTTCTATTAATTTCCAGATTAATTTTGATCCAAGGACTTTTGTAGATATACCATTATTTGTTACCTTATATGGTTTAATTAACAATATAAATGGTAATCCCAGTATAGTATTTTGATTGATATTCTTAATTATTAATGTTGTGCATGATAAAAGAATAATAAAAGTGCACCACGTGGCGCACGAGGAATGCACCACGTGGCGCACGAAGAAAACATATGAGAATTGATACAAGCCCTGAGTAAGATAAAAAGGGCGAAAATGTAATTATTGACAGTAAATCCTTATAAATAGGGGTCAAGTACGATTCGTTAACCTAAGTCTAAATTTCCTTTACTGAAACTTTGCCCAATTCTCTGGCTGACTTAAGCATCGGAGTGCCAACGTAGGGAATAATGCCTGTGTCTCTCTGATCTTTCTTTCTTTTGTAAAGGCATTCTAGAACACGTGACGCGAAGTTCAAAGTGAAGACGTCAGTAATTCATCATTGTTGTGCCTTGTCAACAATAATTGGCATCGTCTGTGGGAACCGAAAGAAAAGCTATGGTATGGACACGTTCAGGAGGGACGAGAACCGATGGATAATACGAAAAAATCAAAATTCGAAGCTAAAACAACATTTTTTCAAACGAAATTCTAGACAAACCGCCTTTGGCTATTTGCCATCATGTAGATCTGGAAATGTTACACAGATTAAAAAAAAATAACGTCAATTGGATCACCGAGCAGAAAGTTATGCCCTTTCGAAGTTTTGAGCACAGGGGTAGCGAGGTGCGCGAGGGTGAAAGCCTGTTATGAGTGCTGCGAGTGCTTGAAGTGTTGCCCTGAGTGCCGCGAGAGTGTAAGTGTTGTCGCAAGACCTAACTCTGCCACTTGCCCAAGTACCGAGATAGCGTAAGCGTTGTCGGGAATGCCGCAAGTCGTGAGGGCCTAGTAATAACGCAAGTGCCGCGAAGGCCTAGCAATGCCGTGAGGGTGAAAGCTTTCATCGAATGCCGCAAGTACCACGAGCTATAGTTATGCCGCGAGTACCACGAGCTATAGTTATGCCACGAGTGCCGCGAAGGGAAAGAGTGCCGCGAGAGAAAAAGGACACCGCGAGGGTGTAATGTTAATGCCGCCGAAGTGAAGTTGCTGGGAGGCGCGCGAGACTCTGACCCAGGAAGGGGAGGAGCGCGAGACCCTGGCGCAGAAGACCCTGGTGCGTGAGGTGCGTGATATCCTCTCTACACAGTCGAAAGAGACCTGTTACATTAGGTTGTGGTAAACCTGAGAGGACAAGCCGCAGAAGACCCCATGTACGAAACTTCAACAAACAAGAGACATCAAAGTGCTAGAGAACCGAGGCATCATGGAATGAGAAACTTGTCACGGGAGATTGCTAGAGGCTCGAGGCACCGAAATGTTAAAAATTATAGAAGTCCAGTAGAAGCAGAATTAGAATACTCAGATGAGAAAGGTATCTGACACGCCCAAAGGGTATTGTTCGCAAGTGCACGGGTCGTACAAGTAATAATGGGATTTGAGTCCCGAGTTATCGTCCCATAGAGAAGTTGATCAGCCTAATTAACTATCGGTTAATCTTACCCTAAGTTATCCTAGCAAATTATGAAATTAAGGTGGGTGATCTACATAGCTAGAATTAAAAATACTGAAAGCAATAAAATAATAAAAGCTATAAAATAAAGAAAATAAAACCGAGCAAAATTACTTACAGTGCTCCACGCAATTAAAATAAAAAACCTAAAAAAGAAATTAAAACAGTTAAAACTAATTAACGCAATTAAAATAAAATGAAATTATGAAAATAAAGCAATAAAATTAAACTACAATTAAACTAACCTAAAAATGCATGTAATTAAACTAATAAAAATTGAAAATTAAACTATCCTAAAATCTAATAAAAATAGAAACCATATTAAAAATGCATGAAAAACATTTAATCTAGGTTAATTCTAAATGCCACTTATAAACCACTAAACTAAAATAAAATCCTAAAACATTTAATATAAAATTAACTACTAACTAAAAATTAACACTACAAATTAAATTAACATGCAAAACAATAAAGCTACCCTACCATTACTTAATTAAATTACCTAAATGACAACTAACAAGTATTAATTAATTTAATTCATTAAAGTAAAAACATGAAATAACACATTAATTCGCCAAACAAGGCCTTAAACAATTTAAATCAACAAAGAACTCCCTTCATTCACTGTTCACATATCTTTCACATTTTCATTTTCAGGTGTTAGTTCGGTTCGTCCTCTGGTCCAGGCTTTTGCCTGCTGTTCGGCCAGCTGCTCTCTGCTATGTGTCCTGCAGTCTGCTGCTCCAGTTCTGCAATCGACTGCTGTTTCATGCTGCCCCAAGTGCTCCAGACTTTATTCTCGATTTCGCTCTGATGCATTCTGCTTCTACTATTTCTGTCCTGGTGTGTCTCGGTTCCAGGTGCTCACGGGTTGCCCTCGGTTCCAGGCTATGCTCACGGGTTGTGTCCTCTGCTCCAGGTATTCAGCTGCCATTCTTGGTTCTTTCCCGCACGCAATACAGCCCCTGCACGTCTCCAACTGCTTCAAGCTGCATTTTCTGCATCTATTAGGCGTGACTAACTCCCATTCTCGGTTCCGTGTATAACATCCTTACCTGCAACAACACATCACGTTACCACCTGCTTCAAGCTGCATTTTCTGGCCAGACCTGTTCCTTCTTCAAGTCACGACTTCTGCCCCTGCATTTGCTTCCAACTCCAGTAACAAAAGTCCCACATTCTGCTCCAACTACTAGCTTATGCTCTTTCCTTGCTGCTATTCCAGGCTCCAGGTAAGGTTCTCGGTCTGCTCTATATTGCCACACCTTCACGCCAGCTCCTGCTTAAGCTGAAACCTGCCATGTCCATCAACTTCTTGTAACCAAGAGTAACCGAGAGCATGAAAGCACCGAGTTTCTTGTTATCAGCTTCAGCAATCACCGAGAGAAGCTCTTAAAACAAAGTAGAACAAAGGCAAAAATTGCTCCCTGTCCACTGCTGCATCATGCCTGATCAGCCCTTGCTCAATTCAATCTTACACATCCTCGGCTCCATTCCCTGCACCTATCTGCTGGTTCAAGTTTGCATTACGGTTCTCTGCCAGCTCACACATCCGATCATCCCAGTAGCATGAACAAGGAAAATAGAAAGGAGAAAGATGCCAACCCAAGACCAACAACTAGGAAATAAAGCTATGTAATAAAACTGAAAAGTACAAGAAATGAAGTTAACAAAATCGAGAGCTCAATGAACCATAGTGGCTGCCAAGAGAATGAAAAAACTAACTTGAAAAGCTTGTAAAAATAAAAATGACATTTTTGTGAACAGTAAATGGTAGCTAAAACGGGAAAGAGAAACTTGAAAACAAAAAATTAAAACTATTCAAACACTACTCCTAACTTCTACACTACATTACACTACTCCTACTCCTACTCCTAAAAATTACATACTCTTTCAATTGCCATCCTTTTCTATTTATAAACACACTAGGGGTAAAATGGTAATTTCCATATCCTTGATGAGTTAGCCTTTTTTTCACCACTTGTCTTCACACCATTAGCTCCTTGAAAAGATATTTCCATGTCATCGGTCTTCTTGTCCAATTAGATGTGCTAGGTAGCATGACTCGTGTTGTCCACGTGGCTCAATCTCGATGTTAGCCCAATTCTGATCCATTTTCTACCGAAATATTCAAAATTCATCCGAATTTAATTTATCTGCAAACATGATCATTTTAATTAAATAAAGGGGATAATTAACAAAATAAATTGGGGATTTAAATAATTAATTAGGAAATTAAGCACAAATAATTCTAAAAATACAGAATTATCACACCCCCAAACTTGAGCTTTTGCTTGTCCTTAAGCAAAACAAAATGATTGTAGGAATGACAAGTACAAAACACAATAATTTTCCCAATATCATCCTCAAAGAAAAAGTACAGACTATGAAATCAAAGACTCACAATTACAAGTCCATCACTTAGAATTATTCAATCATAAGTCCTAACCCAAATTGGACTCCTCGTGAGTGTGTGAAAAATGTCTAAGTCACTTTACAGTACATTATCCAGATCATATTATACAACACAGTGAATGCAAAGTCAATGACATGTGATCATTCCCATAAGTTTGCTTTTCACTTCTCTCTCCACTAATGTAGTCACATTTAACTAAAGATTATTAGGACTTCATTAGGCTTGTAATGTAAGGCTAGGGCTAAAGTATGATAAAGTCGATTTAGGTTTAATTACCCCTTAACATGCATTACTTCTAGGATCTTAATGTAAGAGCTCAAATCATTTCCCCCAAACTTATTTATTTCACTAAACTTTTTATTCTATTTTTGTATTTTTCTTCTTTCTTCTTTTCTTTTTCTTTTACTTTCTTTTTCATCAATTTTTTTTTTTTACATACTCTTTCACTATCACTTAATACCCATATAGCTCACAATATATCCCAATGACTTTTCATGCTTTTGGGGTAAGGGATAGGAACAAAGTATTTAAGCTAAGGAAAATAACGCAGATATATTTACAGAGAAAAGCTTATTTGGCCCAGATGGGTGACTAGGGGTAGAATCTGTACAAGGAAGGCTAGAAAGGCTCAAACAATCCAAAAATGGCCTAAATCATCTCCCTAATCAAGTGTGATCTAATATTTCACCTCGAGATCAGATCAACCAAATTCTAGAATATGATGCACAAAATCAACTGAACAAATGCAATCCTATGTATACATAACCTTTCTCTAAATAAATATACCGATTCATGACATGACATGTGCATAAGATGAGGTAATCACAATCAGAATTAAAACAAATTCAAGAATTCAACTTCATGCTTTTCCTATAATCATGCTTCTCAATTAATCAAAGTCAGACTAAATCATGGGGTTATATCATCGGAATATGAGAAATCTACATGCTAAACACTAAATCATCCCAAAATCAAAGAATTTAAGCTCATATTATCGAAAAAATTTTGAAAATTCTTTCTTAGATTTTCGAAAAAAATTTTAAAAATTTTTCCAATTTTTCACAAAATTGCTCAAGTGATATCCACTCCCCCAAACTTAAAGTGCACAGTGTCCTCAGTGTGCAGATAATATAAGAATTTAAGCTCAAGACAGAGTATTCCCCTTTCTGATGATGATGAACAACTGAAGCTTGATTGAAAACGTAATGCTAAAAAAGAAACCTGCAAAATAAACAAAGAAAGAAACAACAGAAAAGAAAAAGAACTATATACGAAGTGAAAAGGAAAACACAGTTACTTCAAATGCAGTTGAAGAAAATAACACTCAGCAGAAGGGCGAAGAGTAGGAGGATTAGCCAAAATGGTGACAGAATGTTAACAGTTAAATCTTCTTTAGCTCTATCTACTTCTCTCCTTCTTTCAGATTTCATGTGCTTAAGCCTTATATCCTCATTAATCTCTATCTTAAAACACTCTTAAGAGTCATCAGGGAGCTTCAAAGGTTTGAAAACATTAAACTTCACTTCCTGATCTTGCAGTCTCATAGTCAACTCCCCCTTTTGTACATCAATTACAGTTCTACCAGTAGCTAGGAAAGGTCTACCTAGTATAATGGGGACTTCCCTGTCTTCCTCCATGTCCAAAACAATAAAATCTAGAGGAAAAATAAACTTGTCCACCTTTACTAAGACATCCTCAATGACCCCCTTCAGATATTTAATTGATCGATCAGCTAACTGGAGAGTCACTGTGGTAGGCTTGGCATCCCCTATTCCTAACTTATGATAGATAGATGATGGCATCAAATTTATACTAGCTCTTAAATCGTACAGGGCTCTACCAAAGAATAAATTTCTAATAGTGCATGGTATGGTAAAACTCCTGGGATCCTTGAGCTTGGGGGGTAATTTCCTCTGGATAATGGCACTACATTCCTCAGTTAAGGCCACCATCTCATAGTCTTCCAATCTTCTTTTTCTAGAAAGGATATCCTTCAGAAACTTCACATAACTTGGCATTTTCTCTAAAGCATCTGCGAAAGGAATGTTGATGTGAAGTTTCTTAAAAACCTCAAGAAATTTAGCAAATTGTTATTCAAGCTTTTGGTTTTGAAACCTCTGAGAAAAAGGTACTGGTGGTCTAACCGGAGGGGATGTAGTGGAAACATGTGTAGCATCAGCGGGCGAGGAAGGCTGTGAAATAGAAGAAGGTATAGATGAAGAAGTGCCTAGCTTGGATTCTTTTGTAGCCTGATCCTGATGTTCCTGCTCTTTCTGAGCTGCTTCGTTAGAACTTAAGGATTCTTCAACTATGTGCTGAACAGGATTGGACTTAACTTATGGCTCCTCTAGCTCTTTGCCGCTCCTAAGGATGATGGATTTTACATGTTCTTTACCTTCCCTTTACCTAACAGGATTAGCTTCAGTGTTACTAGGAAAGGTCCCTTGAGGACGTTGGCTAAGACCATTTGCTATCTGTCCAACCTGAACTTCTAAGTTCTTAATTGAAGCAGCTTGATTTTGTAGGATAGTCGTGAACATTTCCTCAAGCGAGGGCTTCTTCTCAGCTGCTGGTGCATGATAAAGTTGTGGCTGTGTAAGTGGTGGTGGTGGTGGTGATTGATGGAAGTGAGATGGATGATGCTGAAATTGTGTTGGGGATGGTTGATGAGGCAGATGATATGGAAATTATGATTGTGGTGGTACCTGAACCAGTGGAGCTTGAAAACTAGGGGTTCTACAGGTCTAGAGCTAGAAGTTTGCCCTTGGTTTTGGCTCCAGGAGAAGTTATGATGAATGTTCCACCCTGGATTATAGGTGTTTGAAAAATGGTTGTTCTGTTGCGTTTTGTGAGATCTGAGAATTTCAGACATATTTTATTGATGTAATAAGAATTCGAAGTGTAATTTATTGAGCTAAGTGAATTGTGGGAATTATAATTGGAGATTTATATGTTAAGTGTGTAAAATGAGCATGAAGTATGAGGACAGATCGATCTAGGAGAAGGAGAGATCGATCTGGTGAGTTAAAAATGACGAGGAAAGGGAAATTTGAGGAGCAGATCGATCTCCAATGGAAGAGATCGATCTCCTAATGAATCTGTTTGAGAAGGGATCGATCTCATGAGGAAGAGATCGATCTCCAAATGCTTCTGTTTGGGGAGAAGATCGATCTCTTCAGGAGCAGATCGATCTCATAAAGTCATAAAGAGATCGATCTCACCCCTCGACAGATCGATCTCCTAGGCATAAAATTGCCCAGATCGTCCCCAAATTTCAAACACAGATCGATCTCATCAAGAGGCAGATCGATCTCCTACCTCCAGTCTATATAAGGAACCCGTGTTTTCTCTGCAATTTCACTTTCTCTCTCTTCCAAAACCTCTATTTTTCTGAAAACCTAGTTTCTCACTCCTCCAAATCACCCATTTCTGGCCGAATCAGCTATTGTGGTAAGAAGGAAAGTTGTTCCTCATCAAGGGGAGAACAACATACTTGGAAATCGAAGGACGAATTGGATCGAGGCGTGAGTTGTGCGTCTCACAAACTTTGGGTAATTTCTAAACCTCGATCTTGATATTTGAGCTGATTTTGATGTTATTGGTGGTTGTAATTGTGTTGAAATAGTTGAGAAATGATTAGGGATTGATGAATTTCAATGTGGATAGAGTGATAATGATATTTAACGATTTTGGTAATTTTAGGAATTTTGAGCTATAAATGGAAATATAGACAATGTGGAGAATTAGCCTAGATAATTGGCATGAGGAATGTAGGACATTGAGATATTGTGAATGAGGTTGTAGTTTAGGGTTGAGTTACGAGAAATCAAGAGATTTGAGGTGTTATGAGCAATTATGCTCGATTTTGAGAATTGAGGGTTATGAGATAATTGAGTATTGATGTTTTAACATCGTTTGGACAGCTCGGGAGTTCTAGAGTGGAATGCGAGGCTAGTCCGTGATACGGGGGAAACGATTGCACTATACGAGGTGCAAAGAGGTAAGGGAAATCTAAACCATTTGTGTATGTGAATTGTAAACTATTTTAGCATGAATTGTGGTTTATTAAACAAGCATGTTGAGTTTTGTATTGAGATTTAAACTGCACACGATTTTATAGTCGGTTGGAGCCCAATGTTTTATGAGTTTATAACTGGGCTCTACGTTAAGGCAATATTGTGATCTGAGAAATGTGTGCGTGTGCTTTGTCGGTTGGAACTCGGTTTTACTACGTTTTGTGTTGAGTACAAAACGATTTCAAATGAGTTTTAAGAGAGAAAACCATTACGAGTTCTACGTGAAGGCAAACCTGTCTTATGTGATAAGACTTAGGTGTGTAGTTGTGAGTACACACCGGGCATTGCTCTGGTAGCATGTAAGCCCGAATTTCTTCTCCGTTCTGGTAACGTGAGAATAACCTATTCTGTGGCTGTGCCACGTTGAGAAACCCCATTGGTGGCTGTGCCACGTTAAACCCCATTGGTGGCTGTGCCACGTTATACCCCATTGGTGGCTGTGCCACGTTGAGAAACCCCATTGGTGGCTGTGCCACGTTAAACCCCATTGGTGGCTGTGCCACGTTATACCCCATTGGTGGCTGTGCCACGTTGAGAAACCCCATTGGTGGCTGTGCCACGTTATACCCCATTGGTGGCTGCGCCACGTTGAGAAAACCCCATTGGTGGCTGTGCCACGTTGAGAAAACCCCATTGGTGGCTGTGCCACGTTGAGAAACCCCATTGGTGGCCGTGCCACGTTATACCCCATTGGTGGCTGCGCCACGTTGAGAAAACCCCATTGGTGGCTGTGCCACATTGAGAAAACCCCATTGGTGGCTGTGCCACGTTGGGATACCCCATTGGTGGCTGTGCCACGTTATACCCCATTGGTGGCTGCGCCACGTTGAGAAACCCTATTCTGTGGCAATGCCACGCGAGAAATTAAAACAGTGGCTTTGCCACGTGTGTTTTGTGGCTATGCCACGTGAGAAATTAAATCAGTGGCTTTGCCACGTGTGTTTTGTGGCTATGCTACGAGTGATTTTAAATCAGTGGCTATGCCACGTTATTTGAGAAAGCGTTTAACGCGTTATTTTCACATGCTTTGTTTTTGCTCTAGAATGAGCCTTTTTCTTCATGTTTTCACATGACTTGACACATGAGAGTGTCGTTTTGAGTATTTTCATGCTATGGTTTTCAAATGAGTTTCACATACAAATAAACCTTTTGTGATGTGTATTTTGGTTTATGAAATGAGTTCCTTACCCCCTTTACTGAGCGATTTTGAAGCTCACCCTATTTTTCTTTCCCCCCAGAGTTCTTCAAGTGAATAAGGACTTCCCTGCGACGTACGGAGTAGTGGCTAGTGGAGGATTCAAGCTCCAGGCTATATATTTTGTACTTTGAGGTATATTTATCTTTTCATGTACCCAGACTATTATTGTAATTACAGACACATGATGTATTACATTATATGGGATGTATTAGGATTAATTAACTTGGAATTGAGTAATGTAAATGATTCAATATACACTATATTATGATAAGATCCTGAGGCATGATAATTATGATGATGTATGACACTGCACAGGAATGCACCTTTAATTGTGAATTAATGAGTAAAAAGTTTTAAATTTGCCCTATTTTCCGCATTTTCGGGGCGTGACAGAGTTTTCTTGGTATCAGAGCTTAGGGTGTCTAGTACTGTCAGTGTCGATTAAGTGAACTAGAATACATCCCAAGTGTCTGTAATAGTCTGGTCATGAACTGAAATTGAGGATTGAGATTTCAATCAATTTTGATATGTACGCGCAGGAGACGAGTTGAGATAGAGAATGAGTAAACGACGAGGTCGTTCGAGGAGGCAGGCAGAGTCCCCTCCGCCACCTGTCCCACAACCAGAGAGTCCTAACTCTCGATTTAATCGGATTGAGACCGATGTGAGGCAAGGTTTCGAGCAGATGGAAGCGTTATTCGCGCAACACTTTGGAGTTAATGCCTCGGATACTACCCCTACACCACCACAAGGACCTCCCATACCCCCAGTGCCTCCCGTCGCCCAGCCTGAGGATAGAAGCATGGTCCGACTAAGGGATTTTCTGAAGATGAATCCACCCGCATTTAAGGGAAAGAAGGATCCTACGGAGGCTGAGGAGTGGTTGACGGAGTTAAGGATTATATTTGATATCCTGGGGTGCACCGATGCTGAGAGGGTCAGTATGAGTGCCTATATGTTGAAGGGGAGAGCTCGAGATTGGTGGGGTACTACCCAGGGTATTTTGATGTCCCACCATGGTGTGATTGGTTGGGAAGAGTTCCAGACAGCTTTTAGGACCCAATATGTACCACGAGCCGCCCAGAGAAAGAAACAGGCCGAGTTTTTGAGTTTGGTACAGAGTGACATGTCTGTGGATGACTATGAGAGCCAATTCACAGCGCTATTGAGATATGACCCAGAGACCTTCAAGAGTGAAGAGCTCCGCACAGAGAAGTTTGTGTATGGGTTGAAGCCCGTTACCAGAGATAGATTGATAGGGCTATGCATTACTGAGTTCGGAGATGCTCTGAGACGAGCACAAGAGATTGAGAGAGGGATTGAGATGGTACAATCCCAGAATGAGCTCAGAGTGGTGAATAGAGATAAGGGCAAGAGGCCAGCACTTTTCCAGACAGAGGCTCGGAGAGGTTCATTCAGAAGAGGGAGGATTGAGGTGCAGAAGGACAGATTGGAGAGACCCAGAGCCTATCCTATTATCAAGGAGACCCCTCGATATGTCAGGCCGGAGATGAGGATTTGTAGAGATTGTGGCCGATCGCATGAGGGAAGTTGTACTGGGTCGATTCATGGATGCTTTAGATGCGGTGACATGGGTCACAGAGTGAAGGACTGTCCCCAACCTCAGATACCACATGCTCCGGAGCCCACTAGACAACAGCCTCAGAGAGTGGATCCCCGGAGACAGGCCACTGTGGTAGAGAAAGGGAAGAAACCTGTGGGACAGGGACGAGTGTTTGCCCTGGATAAGGAGACCGCAGACGCTTCGGCAGAAACTATAAGAGGTACACTCTCTGTCTGTAATTATGAGGCTCATGTGTTGATTGATTCAGGATCCACGCATTCGTTTATTTCTGAGCATTTTGCATGTAGATTAAACTTGAAGTTTGAACCTCTAGAATATATACTACATGTAAATACCCCTATGCGTGAATCCCAGAGAACTGAGTTAATCTGTAGAGGATGTGAGATAAAGGTGGGAGATAGAGTGATGTTAGCAGATCTAATCATGTTGAATGTACATGGGTTTGATGTAATTCTGGGGATGGATTGGTTGGCGACCAATCGAGTGAGTTTAGACTGCTACACTAAGATTGTAACTTTCTCCCTACCTGAACCTTACAGCGTACGGTTGAGATATTGATGGAATGATTATGTGGATTTCTAGTAAGTAATTTGAGAATTTTAATATTTTTTTGGAGAATATTAAATATGATTATTCTTGTGAAGGTTCTGAGACACTCATCTCAGACGATGAGCGGGAACATCCGAGGATTGAGGATATACCTGTGGTTTGTGAATTTCTGGATGTTTTCCCAGATGAATTGCCAGGTTTACCACCAGAGAGAGAGCTGGAGTTTACCATTGATTTGGTACCAGATACTCAGCCGATCTCTAAACCTCCTTACAGGATGGCATTAGTGGAACTTGAGGAATTAAAGAGACAACTACAGGAGTTATTGGATCAAGGGTTTATTAGACCCAGTGTTTCACCGTGGGGAGCGCCAGTACTATTTGTTAAGAAGAAGGATGGTAGTCTCAGATTATGCGTAGACTACCGGCTGTTGAATAAAGCCACGGTGAAGAATAAATACCCACTACCCAGGATTGATGATCTACTTGATCAGCTGAGAGGGGCATCAGTCTTTTCTAAGATTGATTTGAGATCGGGCTATCACCAATTGAGGATCAAGGAAGAAGATATTCCAAAGACGGCCTTCAGAACGAGGTATGGCCATTACGAATTTCTGGTGATGTCCTTTGGATTGACGAACGCCCCTGCAGCATTTAAGATTGATGAACGAGGTGTTCAGAGACTATCTGGATAAGTTTGTGATAGTCTTTATTGATGATATCCTGGTGTACTCTCGGTCGTATGAGGAGCATGCACAGCACTTGTGGTTAGTACTTCAGATACTCCGAGATAAGCAATTGTACGGAAAGCTTAGTAAGTGTAAGTTTTGGCTGAACCGGATAGCTTTCCTTGGTCATATAGTCTCAGAGGAAGGAGTATCAGTGGACCCAAGTAAGGTGGAGGCTGTGCTTAATTGGGAGAGACCGAGGACAGTTACTGAGGTACGAAGCTTCATTGGTTTGGCAGGGTATTACAGGAGATTTGTGGAAGGATTTTCAAGGATTGCCGCTCCTTTGACTAAGCTCACGCGTAAGGAGACTCCGTTCATATGGACTGATCAGTGTGAGCTCAATTTTCAAGAGTTAAAGAGGAGATTAACAACGGCACATGTGTTAACTATTCCTAAGGGATCAGGAGGATTCTCGGTGTATAGTGATACGTCTCATCAAGGATTGGGGTGTGTGCTTATGCAGCACGGAAGAGTGGTCGCATATGGATCGCGACAGCTGAAGGACCATGAGCGGAATTACCCCACGCATGATTTGGAGTTAGCCGCTGTGGTATTTGCTTTGAAGATCTGGCGACATTACTTATATGGGGAAAGATTCCAGATCTTCACTGATCACAAGAGTTTGAGATATCTCTTTGATCAGAAAGAGTTAAACATGAGACAAAGGAGATGGATGGAACTCCTTAAGGATTACGACTGCGAGATTCTATATCATCCGAGTAAGGCGAATGTGGTTGCTGATGCCCTGAGCAGGAAGAGTAAGATATCTGCTATGATGATCAGGGAATGGGATTTGTTAGAGCAGTTCACCGAACTTCGGATCAGAGTTAAAGAGGTAGAGACTGGATTTTTGGCTAGCTTGCGGATAGAGCCCAGGATCATGGATCAGATTAGAACTGGGCAGCGCAGTGATCAGAGATTGATAGATATGGTTAGCCAAGCTGAGCAAAGTTCGCAGTCGGATCTCACCATCGGTGAGGATAGATTGTTGAGATTCAGAGGACGGATTTATGTACCGGACGATGATACGCTGAAGAGACAGATACTGAGAGAATCCCACTGCTCGCGATACACCATGCACCCAGGAAGTACTAAGATGTACCGAGACTTGAGAAAGGTGTATTGGTGGAGTGGTATGAAGCGAGACGTGGCAGAGTATGTGGCCAGGTGTTTAGTATGCCAGCAAGTGAAAGCTGAGCATCGGAAGCCCAGAGGACTACTACAGCCCTTACCTGTACCTACATGGAAATGGGAGCATGTCACTATGGACTTTATTATGGGTTTACCGAGGACCCGGAGAGGTCGTGACGCGATATGGGTCATTGTGGATAGATTGACCAAGAGTGCCCACTTCCTTGCCATCAAGAGCACAGATACTGTGGATGCCTTAGCTGAACTGTATGTCAGCGAGATAGCTAGATTACATGGGGCTCCAGTGAGTATTACTTCTGATAGAGATTCCCGGTTTACTTCCAGATTTTGGACCCAGTTTCAGGAGTCCATGGGATCTCGATTGAGTTTTAGTACCGCCTATCATCCTCAGACAGATGGTCAGTCAGAGAGGACTATTCAGACCCTGGAGGATATGTTGAGGGCGTGTACGATGGATTTTAAGGGATCATGGGATGATCACCTGCCCCTAGCAGAGTTTGCATACAATAACAGCTATCATGCGAGTATTGGAATGGCACCTTTTGAGGCTCTATATGGTAGGAGGTGTAGATCCCCTGTAGCTTGGGAAGAAGTCGGTGACAGAAAGATAAATGCTCCCGAGCTTGTTGAGCAAGCCGTACAGAGTGTGAAACTCATATGTGAGAGGTTACGGGCTGCACAGAGTAGACACAAAAGCTATGCGGATGTGCGTAGACGGCCACTCGAGTTTGATGTTGGTGATGCAGTATTTCTGAGAGTATCACCGAGCAAGGGTATCATGCGATTTGGGAAGAAAGGGAAATTGAGTCCTCGATACATAGGACCATTTGAGATTCTTGAGAAAGTGGGAGAGGTAGCTTACAGATTAGTATTACCCCCACAGATGTCCGGAATACACAACGTTTTTCATGTGTCTATGTTGAGGAAGTACCACCCGGACCCTTCTCATGTCATAGAGTATGATGAGATGGACATACAGGAGGACATGAGCTACACTGAGGAACCCGTCCGGATCCTCGATAGAAAAGAGAAGGTACTGAGGACCAAGAGCATCCCATTAGTGAAAGTTTTGTGGAAACATCACTCAATGGAAGAGGCAACGTGGGAACTAGAGAGTCTCATGAAGGAGAAATACCCCCATCTATTTTGACTAGTTGAGTTGAATTTGGAGGACCAAATTCCTTTTAAGGTGGGGAGGATGTGAGATCTGAGAATTTCAGACATATTTTATTGATGTAATAAGAATTCGAAGTGTAATTTATTGAGCTAAGTGAATTGTGGGAATTATAATTGGAGATTTATATGTTAAGTGTGTAAAATGAGCATGAAGTATGAGGACAGATCGATCTGGGAGAAGGAGAGATCGATCTGGTGAGTTAAAAATGACGAGGAAAGGGAAATTTGAGAAGCAGATCGATCTCCAATGGAAGAGATCGATCTCCTGATGAATCTATTTGAGAAGGGATCGATCTCATGAGGAAGAGATCGATCTCCAAATGCTTCTGTTTGGGGAGAAGATCGATCTCTTCAGGAGCAGATCGATCTCATAAAGCCATAAAGAGATCGATCTCACCCCTCGACAGATCGATCTCCTAGGCATAAAATTGCCCAGATCGTCCCCAAATTTCAAACACAGATCGATCTCATCAAGAGGCAGATCGATCTCCTACCTCCAGTCTATATAAGGAACCCGTGTTTTCTCTGCAATTTCACTTTCTCTCTCTTCCAAAACCTCCATTTTTCCGAAAACCTAGTTTCTCACTCCTCCAAATCACCCATTTTCGGCCGAATCAGCTATTGTGGTAAGAAAGAAAGTTGTTCCTCATCAAGGGGAGAACAACATACTTGGAAATCGAAGGACGAATCGGATCGAGGCGTGAGTTATACGTCTCACAAACTTTGGGTAATTTCTAAACCTCGATCTTGATATTTGAGCTGATTTTGATGTTATTGGTGGTTGTAATTGTGTTGAAATAGTTGAGAAATGATTAGGGATTGATGAATTTCAATGTGGATAGAGTGATAATGATATTTAACGATTTTGATAATTTTAGGAATTTTGAGCTATAAATGGAAATATAGACAATGTGGAGAATTAGCCTAGATAATTGGCATGAGGAATGTAGGACATTGAGATATTGTGAATGAGGTTGTAGTTTAGGGTTGAGTTACGAGAAATCAAGAGATTTGAGGTGTTATGAGCAATTATGCTCGATTTTGAGAATTGAGGGTTATGAGATAATTGAGTATTGATGTTTTAACATCGTTTGGACAGCTCGGGAGTTCCAGAGTGGAATGCGAGGCTAGTCCGTGATACGGGGGAAACGATTGCACTATACGAGGTGCAAAGAGGTAAGGGAAATCTAAACCATTTGTGTATGTGAATTGTTGTCACGACCCGAATTACCTTAAAAATCAGAGTAAATTTTTTTGCTTTTTCATTTATTATTTAATTCTTACCTTTCTCTCGTCGTGACCATCCTACAACACAGTTGGGCTATGATTCGGTGTTAGTCACCTCACACTATTTAACATTTCATTCCCATAATCATATATCAGAGTCTACTATCCTTTTGACTTTAAATAAACACATACCCAATGGTATTTACATGACTCTACATCCCCGACATAATATCCGTTTACAGTACTGTGCATTACATATTTAGATACAAAACCATACAAATGTGTATACCTGTCTCTCGATGGGAAGCAGCAAGCAGCGGATATTAAGCATGCAAGTCCTCAGCCGCTCAATAATTATTACAAGTGCTCTGAAAAGATGGGAAAATAAGGGGGGTGAGCAAACCACACGCTCAGTAAGGCAATTATGCAAGTAAGTAGATAGCTCCACTATCTACATGCTCATAATGCCATGCCCTTAAATCCATTTCTTTTCATTTAAAATTACACGCACAAAGTCATGCATATTCAATGCCATAGTTTATCCAAAACTATTTGTGCATATATAAATCATGTAACTCATGCATTCAAAGCATTTTATGTGACATCATTAAATCATATTAAGCATGAATTTAATCAAGATCATGCAGTCTTTCATGTCATGTAAGACAATTCAAGGTTTTCAAATGAAAGCATGGAAAACACATCATGCCACTGCATTTAAATCAATTCATTTAAAACGCAGTATAAAATAACCCCTCTGGGTCAATCATCTCAAAACTCATAAAACAATTTGTTATATTTCATTATAAAACTTGAGTTATAAAACCACCCTTCTTTCAGGGTCACATATCATAAAATCATCTGAAATCATCAAATCATCAAATCGGGGGCCTGACCCCTCCTTCGGGTCTACCCTGGTCTAACAGACCACAAGTTATATCATGTGAGACAATCAGGTAATTAACAGTAACATCGAGGACTATGGCCATATCCTAGTGATCCCTGGCAACACGGTACCTAGTGTGCGGGGTATCACACCTGAAACGGGAGGTGGGTCGTCCTACCCGCCAGAACAGCATAACACCAGGATTGCGAGGGCAAGGCTTGCTGCCTCGTGGCTAATGCCACTCCACTCCAACAATCCCCACGGTACAGCGTACTCCGCGTGACATACACGGTACAAAGTACTCCGTGAACCCAAGCTCAGTCAGGGGTGCCTGTAATAGGTCTTATCCACCCATATCATCTCTGTCTCAGAATGCACGTGTGAGCATATCATCTCACTGTGACACACAGTCTACAGGAGGCTCCAACACGGCTATATGCATGTAATATAAATCCCTGTGCGAGCGAAGCTCAAGCACGGCTCCATGCATATTCATGATATCTGAAAATCTCGTGCGAGCGAAGCTCTAGCACGGTTTCATAAAAATCAGTGAAATCTGCGTACGAGCAGCGCTCAAGTACGACTTAAACTGATTATAATTTCATGTAAATTCCACGTACGAGCAACGCTCTAGTACGGATATGTATATAAATTCAGTGAAAACCTCGTACGAGAAAAAACTCCAGTACGACATTCAAATGAATTATGAAAACCATTTAAAACTTTGTGCGAGCAACGCTCCAGCACAAATGAATGCTCAAGTAAATCAAATCTCGTGCGAGTTATACTCCAGCACGGCTTTATGCATAATTAAATCAAATCTCGTGCGAGTTACACTCCAACACGGCTTCATGCATAATTTAATCAAAACAGGATGCGAGCTAAGCTCCAACATCTCTCATGCATGTCAAATCATTAAAACTAGTGCGAGCAATCGCTCCAGCACCATTTTATGCATATCACGTCAAAACAAATCAAAACATGTCAAAACATGTCAAAACAGAGTGCGAGCTAGGCTCCAACAACTCTCATTTCACAATATTAAAAATCAGTGCGAGCACCATGCTCTAGCACATTTCATGCATATGATGTCACATAAGTCGGTGCGAGCAACTGCTCAAGCACATTTATGCACATTCACAAACCCAGATATAGTGCGAACTACGTGTCGGCACTACCTGTTTCCATATAAACTTGATAGTTGGCCTCTTTTCCAAAGAAATTTCATTTAAATATTAATAACACCTACGTAGTGTTAATTTGGGAAACTTATGCAATTATTGGCCAATCTATCGATTTACTTTGATTAAAACCAATCAAATCTTAAATTCGGAAAATTCCTTAAATCATGCATTTCATGCATGTCATGCTTTCACCATCCTTAGGTGAACTTCCCTCAATAGGGGTAAAATAGTCTTTTCACCTATTTCGATCCTCAAAATTATTTAAACCACTTTTAGGATCTTTATACATCATCAAGGCATACATACATATTCAGTGTACAGAACACTATTAAAATACGCGTAGCTACCTCTAGCTACTCACACAATTCCCTTACCTCATTTATCTGTACAGTCTGACCTTTCCTCTGATGACTCGTCACGCAGTCCGATTTGCTCTGAATCCAATTCAAATCTCCGGCACTGCGGATACATATTCATCAGGTCAATTACAATACAATTAATTGTATTCACAATTTTCTGGGCTTAATTTAAATCATTGGGCCTGTTTTCCCATATTGGGCCCGATTGCACCTTAATGGGCCTTAATCGGCCTTAAGCCCGTTTACCACACTTTATCGAGGCCTATTGGGCTCATTGGACCCATCAATATTTATTTAGCCTCGTTCTAAATTTTCAGATAGCTTATGAATTATTTACGACAATTTATCCTAATTTCTAGAATTTAATTCATTTATACGGAAATTAAATCCGTAATTCATGCGTTAAATATCAATCACGCATAACGATATAAAATTGTCGTAAATAACGGTCACATACCCGTTATTCCATGATCGTATGTGAATCGAGGCTGTCTCGAGCTCTCGGTTGATGCCAATTGTCGAGCTACACAATTAAATATATTTTCGGGTAAACTTTCAGTCGATTATTTATCAAATTAAATATTTCAAAAATTAAATCGGTCAATTCGACCGCTTACCGACTTACCCGAAGCTCGATTGCATCACTGGAATTTTCCCCAATTTTTTTCTCTTTTTCTTTTTCCCTTTTTCTTCCTTTTTTTCCCTCTCTTTTTGGCTGAACCGGTCCGGTCCGGTTCAACCCGGTTCGGACCGCCGGTTCAGCTCGGGTCCGGTTCGGTTCAACTTGGCCAGTTCAGTCCGGTTCGGCCGGTTCAGGGAACAATTGGTCGTGCCGGCGCCGTCCTGCCGGTTCTCTGGCCGATTCCACCGCCGTTCGGCGCGCCATCGCATGGGCTCCCTAGATCGGGCCTCGGTGTGGCTCGAATCGACGCCATCGCCGGCGAATCGAAGCTTTTCTCCCGCGGCATCTCCTTCATTTTCCGGCGTTTTCCGACCACCTGGCCGCGCGTCGATGCCACCGGTGGGTTCGCCTGAGGTCGGTCGACCTTCGCCGACCCTCGCCTGGGGCCCTTGGCCGCCGGTGACCGTCAGACGGAGGGATCTCCCTCGGTTCGCTTTTCGGCTTCCGTTTCTTCTCTGCTTCTGTTTTCGTTTTCCAGCTCGCGTTTCGCGAGTTTCCTTTTTTTTTTTTCAATTATTTTATTTTTTTATTTATTTTTATTTATTTATAATTTATTTTTAATAATATTTTATTCATTAAAATATTATTAAAATTACAAAATATCCCAAAATATTATAAAAAATTTCTATTTAATTCATAAATTAATTTCTCAGTCCGGTTTTACCTTTCCGGTATATTTTTTCGATTATTTTCGGGATTATTTTTCGATGCGAAAATCCCGGTTTATCCCAAGAAATTCATATCTTGATCAATTTAACTCGAAATTTAATTATTTCTTCATCATTGATCAAGATTTCTCATTCTCATATTTTTAATTAAATTTTCTTGTCCCGATTAATATCGAATTTTGGTCTTTCGACCATTTTGCCCTTGCACGTATTCGGGAATGTCATTTAAGTCCTTTTGCATTTTTTAAATGCACTCGAAAATATCGGGTCTTACAATTGTAAACTATTTTAGCATGAATTGTGGTTTATTAAACAAGCATGTTGAGTTTTGTGTTGAGATTTAAACTGCACACGATTTTATAGCCGGTTGGAGCCCAATGTTTTATGAGTTTATGACTGGGCTCTACGTTAAGGCAATATTGTGATCTGAGAAATGTGTGCGTGTGCTTTGCCAGTTGGAACTCGATTTTATTACGTTTTGTGTTGAGTACAAAACGATTTCAAATGAGTTTTAAGAGAGAAAACCATTACGAGTTCTACGTGAAGGCAAACCTGTCTTATGTGATAAGACTTAGGTGTGTAGTTGTGAGTACACACTGGGCATTGCTCTGGTAGCATGTAAGCCCGAATTTCTTCTCCGTTCTGGTAACGTGAGAATAACCTATTCTGTGGTTGTGCCACGTTGAGAAACCCCATTGGTGGCTGTGCCACGTTAAACCCCATTGGTGGCTGTGCCACGTTATACCCCCTTGGTGGCTGTGCCACGTTAAACCCCATTGGTGGCTGTGCCACGTTATACCCCATTAGTGGCTGTGCCACGTTGAGAAACCCCATTGGTGGCTGTGCCACGTTATACCCCATTGGTGGCTACGCCACGTTGAGAAAACCCCATTGGTGGCTGTGCCACGTTGAGAAAACCCCATTGGTGGCTGTGCCACGTTGAGAAAACCCCATTGGTGGCTGTGCCACGTTGAGATACCCCATTGGTGGCTGCGCCACGTTGAGAAACCCTATTCTGTGGCTATGCCATGCGAGAAATTAAAACAGTGGCTTTGCCACGTGTGTTTTGTGACTATGCCACATGAGAAATTAAATCAGTGGCTTTGCCACGTGTGTTTTGTGGCCTTGCCACGTGTGATTTTAAATCAGTGGCTATGCCACGTTATTTGATAAAGCGTTTAACGCGTTATTTTCACATGCTTTGTTTTTGCTCTAGAATGAGCCTTTTACTTCATGCTTTCACATGACTTGACACATGAGAGTGTCGTTTTGAGTATTTTCATGCTATGGTTTTCAAATGAGTTTCACATACAAATAAACCTTTTGTGATGTGTATTTTGGTTTATGAAATGAGTTCCTTACCCCCTTTACTGAGCGATTTAGAAGCTCACCCTGTTTTTCTTTCCCCCAGAGTTCTTCAAGTGAATAAGGACTTCCCTGCGACGTACGGAGTAGTGGCTAGTGGAGGATTCAAGCTCCAGGCTATATATTTTGTACTTTGAGGTATATTTATCTTTTCATGTACCCAGACTATTATTGTAATTACAGACACATGATGTATTACATTATATGGGATGTATTAGGATTAATTAACTTGGAATTGAGTAATGTATATGATTCAATATACACTATATTATGATAAGATCCTGAGGCATGATAATTATGATGATGTATGACACTGCACAGGAATGCGCCTTTAATTGTGAATTAATGAGTAAAAAGTTTTAAATTTGCCCTATTTTTCGCATTTTCGGGGCGTGACACGTTTGAGAAGGGGCAACATACTGAACCAATTCTAAGTTGAGTTGACACCTATCTATAGAGTGGGTACCACTACACAGCTCGCAGGAAAGAAAAGGACTTTAGACAGAATACAGGGTTAGGACTAGTGGGAGGATTATGTTAGGTACTGAGCGACTCTACCTTCTTCGTAAGGTTAGCGATTTGAGAGGTTAAGGTAGACAGTGTGTCGAGCTCATAAATACCTGTTGACTTCTTTGGCAATTGCCTCTTCGAGGACCATAGATAGTTCTTAGCCGCCATCTTTTATAACAACTCATAAGCTTCCTCCTCTGTTTTACATATCAGCGCTCCACCTGCCGCAGCGTCAACAATGGTCCTATTTGGGCTTGTAAGCCCGTTGTAGAAGGTCTGGACTTGCAACCACAAAGGTAGGCCATGGTGATAGCACTTCCTAAGAAGCTCCTTATATCGTTCCCATGCTTCGTAAAGAGATTTAGAGTCGTACTGGGCAAAGGAAGATATATTACTCGGAGTTTGGCCATTTTAGAGGGAGGGAAAAACTTAGATAGAAATTGATGGGCTAACTCATCCCATGTAGAAATGGATCCTGGAGGCAGGGATGTTAACCAGTGTCTATCCCTATCCCTAAGTGAGAAGGGGAATAATCTAAGCCTAAGTGCATCATCAGATAATCCATTATGTTTGAAGGTGTTGCACAAGTCCAACAATTGCCCAAGGTGAGCATGTGGGTCATCGTGAGGGAGCCCACTGAACTACAATGAACTCTGGATCATCGGGAGGATTGCAGGCTTAATTTCAAAGTTGTTAGCAAGAACAGCTGTGGCCTAATGCCGGTATAATAACCTCCAATAGTCGTCATTGCATAATCTCCAACGGTCTTAATTTCCCTATTTTTTGCCATGATGCTTTGCAGCGGAGCTATAAATTTCCTAGAATTTTTCTAAGAGTGCGTTCGATTTTAGGATCTAGAGGAAAGCAATCAAAACTTTTGGCTCTACGCTTGCAATCATCGAAAAGTCCTTAGAAATTTTTTTTTAAAGTTTTTCAATTTTTCAATTTTTTTATTTTAATTAAGAGAAAATTTAACCAACCTAAATTAAGGCTCTAAATGTTTACAACCTAAATATTTACAAGCTAGAATTACACCTAAGCATAATTTCACTGATATTAATTAATGACTAATTAAAACTTCCCCGGCAACGGCGCCAAAAACTTGACACGCCCAAAGGGTATTGTCCGCAAGTGCACGGGTCGTACAAGTAATAATGGGATTTGAGTCCCGAGTTATCGTCCCATAGAGAAGTTGATCAGCCTAATTAACTACCGGTTAATCTTACCCTAAGTATATCCTACCAAATTATGAAATTAAGGTGGGTGATCTACATAGCTAAAATTAAAAATACTGAAAGCAATAAAATAATAAAAGCTATAAAATAAAGAAATTAAAAATGAGCAAAATTACTTACAGTGCTCCACGCAATTAAAATAAAAAACCTACAAAAGAAATTAAAACAGTTAAAACTAATTAAAGCAATTAAAATAAAATGCAATTATGAAAATAAAGCAATAAAATTAAACTACAATTAAACTAAATTAAAAATGCATGTAATTAAACTAATAAAAATTGCAAATTAAACTAACCTACAATTTAATAAAAATAGAAACCAAATTAAAAATGCATGAAAAACATTTAATCTAGATTAATTCTAAATGCCACTTATAAAACACTAAACTAAAATAAAATCCTAAAACATTTAATATAAAATTAACTACTAACTAAAAATTAACACTACAAATTAAATTAACATACAAAACAATAAAGCTACCCTACCATTACTTAATTAAATTACCTAAATGATAACTAACAAGTATTAATCAATTTAATTCATTAAAGTAAAAACATGAAATAACACATTAATTGGCCAAACAAGGCCTTAAACAATTTAAATCAACAAAGAACTCCCTCCATTCACTGTTCATGTGTCTTTCACATTTTCATTTTCAGGTGTTGGTTCGGTTTGTCCTCTGGTCCAGGCCTTTGCTTGTTGTTTGGCCAGCTGTTCTCTGCTATGTGTCCTGCTGTCTGCTGCTCCAGTTCTGCAATCGACTGCTGTTTCATGCTGCCCCAAGTGCTCCAGACTCTACGTAAACCCCGCAAATTTTCTACATTTAACTAGATTATATAAAAATGGAAATAATATATATTAATGAAAGTGTGAATATTCGTTATAGGACTCGAGGACGATAGGGACCGAGAAGTCCGTGAATGATCGGGAACCCAAAGATATAAGGAGTGATAAGACGAATGTGAGTATAGAGGGATTAGAGAATTTTAATTTGTTAAATGGAAAATTGTTGATGTAAAACACTTGTATCGAGAATTTATGAAGAATGATGGCGTCCCGTACTATTTCATTTTCGGAATAAGGAAAATTTCATGGAAGGCATGATATTATGTTTTTGGATAAATTATATAAGAAAATGTATATATGTAGATATATACATAGGTGAATATGTGTATATATATATATGTACATACATACTAGACATTTAAATAAAAGGGAAGGTATATGTATATATATATATATATATATATATATATACTAGACAATTTAAAATGGAAAAATGATGATATATATATATATATATGACAAATATATATATATATGTATTGTAAGGTATAATGTATAAGATATTTAAAATAAAATGGAAACAAAATATATATATATATATATATATACAATAATAGTAATAATAATAACAATACAAATACATAACAAATAATACCTAAATACTAATATAACATATATATATATATACATATATATTAAACTAATATATATATATTGGCATGTACGGAATTTGCTTAGAAAAGCCAATTCCGTCTGCTACTGGTTGAAATTGGAAAAGGGTGTATTCGAAAAACAGAGGAGGCTTGGGTGGGAAACAAGAGAGGAGAAGAGAAGAAGAGCCCGGTCAGCTGGAGAAGGAGGAGGAAGAAAAAGGAAGATGAAGAAGAGAAGGGAAAAGAGAAGAGAAGGGGCCGATCCTGCCGAGAGAAAAAGGAAAGAAAGAAAAGGGGAGCAGTCCAGCCGAGGGAGGAAGAAAGAAAGGAAGAAAAGAAAATAGAGGGGCTGCTGGTCGAGGAAGAGAGGAGAAGAAAAAGGAAAGGAAGGGAGGAGAAGAAGAAGAGGAGAGGGCTGGAAATGGAGTTGGAACCAAGGGTGTGCATGGGAGATTGAGGAAGAAGGAGAAACCGTGGAGCAGTCCAAACCGAGACTGAAAAGGGAAGAGGACAGAACAAAATTGAAGAAGGCAGGGGGATCGAATGAAGAGGAGAATGATGGAGAACTGAAAAAAAAAGAAAGGGAAATTGAAGAAGACAAGAGCTGAAGAGAGACGGAACCGAGGGGGGAGAAGATTGCAATTGGGACTGACCGAGGAGCAGGGGAGGCTGACGGGAGGAGGAAGAAGGCCAAAGGAGTTGAGCTGAAATCGAGACAAGTGAAGAGAGCCGAAACAGCTGGGAAACAGCAGTTGGAACCGAGGGAGAAAAGGAGGAAGAAGAAGAGCAATCGAGATAGTGAGCAGCTAGGCTAACCGAGAAGGAAGAAAAGAAAAAGAAAGAAAAGAAAGAAAAAAAAGAAAAGGAAGAAAGAAAATGTAAAATACATGTATGTATAATGTATATTGATGGGCATGTATATATATGTATTGTATGTGTATAACATGTTAGTTATAGATTAAATTAGACAAAAAAATGGAAAGATGAGAGGTAGGCAAAAATATATATATGTGATATTGAATAATGGAAATAAGTGATAATATATATATATGTATTTATGTGAATATATATATATATATATTTCGGTATATACATCTAGGTGTGTATAATGAGAGGGTATGTTAGTATATGTACATATGCTTGATAATGAATAAGGGAAACCAAGGATAAAATAAATATGTGTATATACTTAGTTGTATATACATATAGGAGTATATGAATAATGTCTATATACTTGGGTGTACATACAAATGAGTATAAAACAAATGTGTGTTTTAGTATATGTACATACAAAGAATGGATACATGTGATAAGGAAAAATGAAAAACAATGATATATATATATATATATATATTGGTGCATATACGTATGGATGTACATAGGATGAATGTGTGCTAGTATATGAGATAGGGAAATATGAAAAACAAATAAAAGTATATATATGTATATACAAAGAACGTATATTGTATATATGTGAGATAGGAAAACATGAAAACAATAAAAGTATATATATAAATATATATATATATATATACACACATATAGGAGTGTATATATATAAATATATATTTATGCGTGTATACATGAGGATGTATATAATAAAGGTATATGTTAATACTTGTAGGGGCAAATATATAAATGGTGAAGAAATATATAAACGTGCGTGTCAGCCTAAGGATATACAATAATACGTACACACGCAGTAGCAACGATAAATTACGATTTTAACCCAATTCGAATGAATAGGATGCTAAGTCTACAACTTCGATGTAGGTAATCGTAGAAGGAATTAAAGGAGTTACTAGAAGGCGTCACCACTCGAATTCAGAAATTTCGATAAATCGAGGTAAGGGGTGTAATTTAAGATGGTAATGGTATCCCTACCCTTAGACTCTGATTTATTTATGTGTTTTCGTGCCTTCTCGTGCAACCCTTGATTGTAAAACAAAACCCGACACCTAATAAGCCCAAGATTTATTTGATCATGTTTTTTAGATAAAGAAATGCTATATGAGATTAAATGCATAGTTTTAAACATGAATGCTGAATAAATATCATGGTTTCGACTTATGTATAATTGCTTTTATGTTTCTGAATGAAATGAAATTTGGTATGTGAACCTATATTTGAGAAATGAAATTTGTTTTCGGAAGGCGATTGTGGGGGCCACCTCCTGAGTCCTACGGGAAAAAAGTGCCACATCGTCTTTCTGTTTTATGAAAGAGTTTTCAGATTTCAAGAAATTTGATTTTATTACTCGATATGAGTTAATGAGCTATAAAAAAAACCCAAGTAAGATTTTGAAAACTCTGTTTTAAGACAAAAAGGGCATTGTATAGTGGAATTGTGGGGGTTACCTCTTGAGTCCGACGGGAGCAAAGTGCCACACAGTCTATGTTA
Organism: Firmiana major; assembly: GCA_033439115.1. Lineage (NCBI taxonomy): Eukaryota > Viridiplantae > Streptophyta > Magnoliopsida > Malvales > Malvaceae > Firmiana > Firmiana major. Next base: position 45,122,461 of record CM065896.1, on the reverse strand, counting down.
CTGTGGGGGTTACCTCTTGAGTTCTGTGGGAGCAAAGTAACATGCAATTTCCACAATAACATGTGAACGTGGGGGTTACCTCTTGAGTCCGACGGGAGCAAAGTGCCACACAGTCTATGTTACTGTGGGGGTTACCTCTTGAGTTCTGTGGGAGCAAAGTACCACGCGATTCACAAAGACATGCAAACGTGGGGGTCACCTCTTGAGTTCTGTGGGAGCAAAGTGCCACGCAGTCTATGTTACTTTGGGGGTTACCTCTTGAGTCCGATGAGAGCAAAGTGCCACGCGGTTCACAAAGACATACGATCGTGAGGGCCACCTCTTAAGATCTGTGGGAGCAAAGTGCCACACAGTCTGTGTGACGGTGGGGGGCCACCTCTTGAGTCCTACAGATGCAAAGTGCCATATGGTCAATGTATTTTTTTCATGCGCGCCTTTGTGGCGTATATGAATGTATATGAATCCTGCCTTCGGGCATATTTATGACTTCCCTCTATAAGTTATCCAAATCTCCATCTGATATGAACTATGCTAAATGATTTTGATCCTCCGATATATGTTTTTGCATCAGTTATGCTTTTAAAGTTCTATCGGTTTTGAAATATTCTAGAGTTTTGTATGTTTCGATAGATTTTGATGTAACTGAATAGATTTGTTCTTCAAAATTATATTTCTATCAATTATGTTTTATATATATGCTCTTTGAAAGCTATGTGATATTTGTAAAGAAACGTATCATTTGGTTTTATCCTGCAATTAATGTGATTTAGCCACCATGATCATTTTAAATGCGTTTCTTACTGGGTTTTTTCTCGAAAGCTCACCCCTCTACCTTCCAGATTATTTACAGTGCTCTATAGACGCTATTTGTCGCGTACACGACGTAAGCTGGTGGGAAAGAGCTACCCTAGGCTACTTTTTTTTACACGCAGTCAAGGTATACAATTACATTCCTTTACCAGACACATTCGTACGTACAGACATATATTAGGAATATTTTGTTGGGATGTAATTTGTAAGGAAACGATGTAGAGAATATGATTCTTGGGACTAGGTTGTAAAATGATTGGTATTAATCGATATGAATGTATTGAGTTGTAAATGTTGATTGGAAAGTATGCTTGGTAGTTGTGGATATCTAGGATTGTTAAAACCACTGCATTGCAGGTGGGTAGACCTATATGTAAGCCGTTTTGCTGGCAAAATTTCTATCAACCATATGAGTCAAAATATGGAAATTAAATATAATTATGGATTAAAAAATAGGAAAAGTGATTTTACACTGAGCAGGAATGCAACCTAAGTGATTAAGGGAATAAGTGGGTAAATGAAATTCAAAAAAAAAAATTCCCCGATTTTCAAGGGTCAAGGGTCGTTACAGTTTAAGTGGTATCAGAGCGAAGGTTGTCTAGTACTGTCAGTGTTAAAAATAAGGATTAAATTACATCCCAATGTCTGTGCTTGTCTGGTAGTAAGTGATGTATACCTAATAACTTTAATATTCGATCTTTGAAATTACGCGCAGGTATTAGATCACTGCACGATGAGTGGGAGACGCGGACGTACTCGGAGGCAGGCTCAGCCACCTCCACCTCCTCCACCTGAGCCAGAGAGTCCTCGTACTCGTATGGCTCAGTTTGAGCAGCGATTGGAGCAGCGCCTCGAGTGAGGTTTGGAATCGATAGCTGCCATGGTTGTCCAACATCTAGGGGCAAATGTTTCTGGTTCTGCTGGCACAGCACCAGTTCCTACTCCGGTGCAAACTCCTCTGCAAGCACCGCCACCTCCTCCTCCACTAGTTCCTCCAGCACCTATGATGCCTCAGCCTCTTGTAAAGGCCCGGAGGGAGGAGAGGAATATCGGTAGGATGAGAGATTTCCTGAAGATGAGGCCTCGAGCATTCAAGGGAATTAAGAATTCGATAGAAGCCGAAGAGTGGCTGGTGAGCCTTGGAAAGATCTTCGACTTTCTGGGGTGTTCTGATGTTGAGAAGGTCTCTATGGCCACTTACATGTTGCAGGGCCAAGCAGAGTATTGGTGGGGATCCACCAAGGTCCTTCTGACTGCTCAGCATCCGGTGATTAGTTGGGATGCATTCTCCACAGCTTTTAGGAAGCAGTATGTTCCACTAGCTGCCCAACAGAAGTTGAGGATGGATTTTTTGAATTTGGTACAGGGTAGTATGACTGTGGATGAGTATGAAAGTAAGTTCAGTATGCTAATGAGGTATGATCCGGAGACGTTCCAGAATGAAGAACGTCGGACTGAGAGGTTCCTAGCAGGGTTGAGGCCAACTATTCGAGATTATCTTTTGGGGTTATGGATTACTGAATTTCAGGATGCCCTGGGAAGAGCACAGATGGTTGAGAGGGGCCTGAATGTTACACAGATGGAGTATGGCCTTAAAGGAAAGAACAGAGATGAGAGTATAGGACATAGTTGGTGAGACAGGAATTTCAGAGGGGCCAGCCCAAGAGGCAGAGGACAGATGAATCTAAGACTAGGGTTGATTGGCCCACCGTTCCTGTACCTACTCCACAGACTATCAGAGGGCCGCAGCAATATGGGACGATATGTAGGGAGTGCGGTAAACCCCATGAAGGTATTTGTTACAGGGCCACAGGGAGTTGTTTTAGGTGTGGATAGAGGGGACACCTAATTAAAAATTGCCCACTGAAGAAGGTTCCATCGTCCCCAGTGCTTCCACGACAACCTGATAGGTAAGCTCCCTAGAGACAAGTCCCACAAAGACGGGCTACCGCAACAGAGAAAGCCATGAAACCTGTCACTCATGGAAAAACCTTTGCCTATGACTGATGTGGTCTGTAAGAATTGTGAAATCAAGGTAGGAGATAGGATCATATTAGCAGATCTAATTTGGTTGAGCATGTATGGCTTTGATATAATTTTGGGTATGGATTGGCTAGCCACCAACCATGTAAGTTTAGACTGCTACTCTAAGACTGTAATATTCTCCTTACCTAGTAAGTTTAATGTAAAGGAATAAATTTTATGATTTTGCTTATGATGAAAGTTTTTTTTATGAACGTGTTGATGTGAAAGTTATATTGCATTCATCTTCGATACTAGTCGAGAATGTCCACGTATTCAGGACATATCTGTGGTATGCAAGTTTCCAGATGTATTTCCTGAGGAACTACCGGGGCTACCACTGGAGAGAGAGTTGGAATTCACTATAGGTTTGGCACTAGAGACACAGTCAATCTCGAAGTCTCCTTGTCAAATGAACTTTGTGGATCTTTAGGAATTGAAAAAAAAAGTAGTTGTAAGAACTGTTAGATAAAGGAAGTTCAGAAACCCATAGGAGATATTGAGATATTAGTCAAGCTAAGATGACTCCATTTGAAATTACTTTGAGGAAACAGAGCGCAAGGCGCAATTATGATGATATGGATTCTATATTTCTAAAATCACTAATAAAGGGAAAGATAAAGAGAATGACGGAAAAGAGATCTACAAAGGAAATAGTGATAATGAAAGAGCACAGTCACTATACTAGAAGAATGAATCTGGGAACTAACGTTATAAATAGGACTCTAAAGGTCGCACTGCTTATATGATTGATAAAGATATAGCGTGTTTGGGGTATAGAGACATCCTTGTAAACAAGGAAAGTTTTCTGACACATGATCAAATGATTTATCAAGTTACCCCTAAACAAAAAGGAGAAGTTCTAGAATTGATTTAGCAGGTGGTATCGAATTAATTACTCAAAGCATTGTACTGAGTAACTTTGCTTGGATTAGAAATGCTGAGAGAACAATTATAAGGATTACATTAAAAAAAAAGATTATCGGATCTGGTGATTTGTTTTGGAGTGTACCGGTGTTAAATTCTAAGGAGACCCAGAGTCATTTTGGTCACGATATGTTAAGGAGGGTGTTAATTGGATTCCCAAGACAAGGATTATAAATCAGTGGGGAAAGACCCAAAACTCTTAAAGATGATTTAAAGTTGAGATATAAGGAAACTTTGGAATATGGATTACATATTGAATCTAAGGATTGCAACTTCTATATTTTTTATGTTTTGAATTTGAGACCTAATTGGAATGAGGAAAGAGTTCTAATATAATTGATGTACGAAATGAGGTAAGTTTGAAATGAGATAAATCTTGAATATACGAGCCATATTGGATTAAGAGATGTATGCAAAGAACGAATATTTCTGGTATGTGAAGTGATTTGGATCAAGTGATATAAATTAAGAATAAGTTCTCATATAGGATAAATGAGAAATTGCGGTAAGTTTGGTGTCTCAAACGATGATGCCCTAAGGCAAAGGATCTTAAAAGAGTTTCATTATTCTCGGTACACCATGCACTCGGGAAGCACTAAAGTGTACCATGATTTACGAAAGGTATATTGGTTGGTCGGTATGAAAAGAATGTAGTTGAGTTGTAGCCAAGTATTTGATTTGCTAACAGATTAAGAGCGAGCACCAAAGACCAGCGGGGATTACTTAAGATTTTTCCCAATGCCTACTTGGAAATGATTGCACATTACTATGGATTTCATAATGGGATTACCAAGGACCCAAAAGGGGCATGATACAATCTAGATGATCGTAGACAAAGGGACCCGAATGAATTTGAAGGACCAAATTCTTTTAAGGGGGAGAATGTAAACCCCACAAATTTTCTACATTTAACTAGATTATATAAAAATGGAAATAATATATATTAATGAAAGTGTGAATATTCGTTGTAGGACTCGAGGACTACAGGGACCAAGAAGTCCGTGAATGATCGGGAACCCAAAGATATAAGGAGTGATAAGACGAATGTGAGTATAGAGGGATTAGAGAATTTTAATTTGTTAAATGGAAAATTATTGATGTAAAATACTTGTATCGAGAATTTATGAAGAATGATGGAGTCCCGTACTATTTCATTTTCGGAATAAGGAAAATTTCATGGAAGGCATGATATTATGTTTTTGGATAAATTATATAAGAAAATGTACATATGTAGATATATACATAGGTGAATATGTGTATATATATATATATATGTACATACATACTAGACATTTAAATAAAAGGGAAGGTATATGTATATATATATATATATATTAGACAATTTTAAAATGGAAAAATGATGATATATATATATATATATATATATATATATGACAAATATATATATATGTATTGTAAGGTATAATGTATAAGATATTTAAAATAAAATGGAAACAAATATATATATATATATACAATAATAGTAATAATAATAACAATGCAAATACATAACAAATAATACCTGAATACTAATATAATATATATATATACATATATATTAAACTAATATATATATATATATTGGCATGTACAAAATTGGCTTAGAAAAGCCAATTCTGTCTACCACTGGTTGGAATTGGAAAAGGGTGTATTCGAAAAACAGAGGAGGCTTGGGCGGGAAACAGCAGAGGAGAAGAGAAGGAAGAGCCCAGTCAATTGGAGAAGGAGGAGGAAGAAAAAGGAAGAGGAAGAAGAGAAGGGAAAAGAGAAGAGAAGGGACCGATCCTGCCGAGAGAGAAAGGAAAGAAAGAAATGGGGAGCTGTCCAGCCGAGGGAGGAAAAAAGAAAGGAAGAAAAGAAAATAGAGGGGCTGCTGGTCGAGGAAGAGAGGAGAAGAAAAAGGAAAGGAAGGGAGGAGAAGAAGAAGAGGAGAGGGCTGGAAATGGAGTTGGAACCGAGGGTGTGCAGGGGAGATTGAGGAAGAAGGAGAAACCGTGGAGCAGTCCAAACCGAGACTGAAAAGGGAAGAGGACAGAACAAAATTGAAGAAGGCAGGGGGATCGAATGAAGAGGAGAATGATGGAGAACTGAAAAAAAAAGAAAGGTAAATTGAAGAAGACAAGAGCTGAAGAGAGACGGAACCGAGGGGGGGAGAAGATTGCAATTGGGACTGACCGAGGAGCAGGGGAGGCTTACTGGAGGAGGAAGAAGGCCAAAGGAGTTGAGCTGGAACCGAGACAAGTGAAGAGAGCCGAAACAGCTGGGAAACAGAAGCTGGAACCAAGGGAGAAAGGGAGGAAGAAGAAGAGCAATCGGGATAGTGAGCAGCTGGGCTAACCGAGAAGGAAGAAAAGAAAAGGAAAGAAAAGAAAGAAAAAAAAAGAAAAGGAAGAAAGAAAAGGTAAAATACATGTATGTATAATGTATATTGATGGGCATGTATATATATGTATTGTATGTGTATAGCATGTTAGTTATAGATTTAATTAGACAAAAAAAATGAAAAGATGAGAGGTAGGCAAAAATATATATATATATATGTGATATTGAATAATGTAAAGAAGTGATAATATATATATATATGTATTTATGTGAATATATATATATATATATATATATATTTGGGTATATACATCTAGGTGTGTATAATGAAAGGGTATGTTAGTATATGTACATATGCTTGATAATGAATAAGGGAAGCCAAGGATAAAATAAATATGTGTATATACTTAGGTGTATATACATATAGGAGTATATGAATAATGTCTATATACTTGGGTGTACATACAAATGAGTATAAAATAAATGTGTGTTTTAGTATATGTACATACAAAGAATGGATACATGTGATAAGGAAAAATGAAAAACAATGATATATATATATATATATATATATATTTAGGTGCATATACGTATGGATGTACATAGGATGAATGTGTGCTAGTATATGAGATAGGGAAATATGAAAAACAAATAAAAGTATATATATGTATATACAAAGAACGTATATTGTATATATGTGAGATAGGAAAACATGAAAACAATAAAAGTATATATATATATATATATATATATATATATAAATATATATTTATGCGTGTATACATGAGGATGTATATAATAAAGGTATATGTTAATACTTGTAGGGGTAAATATATAAATGGTGAAGAAATATATAAACGTGCGTGTCGGCCTAAGGATATACAATAATACGTACACACGCAGTAGCAACGATAAATTACGATTTTAACCCAATTCGTATGAATAGGGTGCTAAGTCTACCACTTCGATGTAGGTAATCGTAGAAGGAATTAAAGGAGTTACTAGAAGGCGACACCACTCGAATTCGGAAATTTCGATAAATCGAGGTAAGGGGTGTAATTTAAGATGGTAATGGTATCCCTACCCTTAGACTCCGATTTATTTATGTGTTTTCATGCCTTCTAGTGCAACCCTTGATTGTAAAACAAAACCCGACACCTAATAACCCAAGATTTATTTGATCATGTTTTTGAGATAAAGAAATGCTATATGAGATTAAATGCATAGTTTTAAACATGAATGCTGAATAAATATCATGGTTTCGACTTATGTATGATTGCTTTTATGTTTCTGAATGAAATGAAATTTGGTATGTGAACCTATATTTGAGAAATGAAATTTGTTTTTGAAAGGCAATTTTGGAGGCCACCTCTTGAGTCCTACGGGAACAAAGTGCCAAATCGTCTTTCTGTTTTAAGAAAGAGTTTTCAGATTTCAAGAAATTTGATTTTATTACTCGATATGAGTTAATGAGCTATAAAAAAAACCCAAGTAAGATTTTGAAAACTCTGTTTTAAGACAAAAAGGGCATTGTATAGTGGAATTGTGGGGGTTACCTCTTGAGTCCGACGGGAGCAAAGTGCCACGCAATTTCCACAATGACATGTGAACGTGGGGGTTACCTCTTGAGTCCGACGGGAGCAAAGTGCCACACAGTCTATGTTACTGTGGGGGTTACCTCTTGAGTTCTGTGGGAGCAAAGTACCACGCGATTCACAAAGACATGCGAACGTGGGGGTCACCTCTTGAGTTCTGTGGGAGCAAAGTGCCACGCAGTCTATGTTACTGTGGGTTTACCTCTTGAGTCCGACGGGAGCAAAGTACCACGCGGTTCACAAAGACATACGATCGTGAGGGCCACCTCTTGAGATCTGTGGGAGCAAAGTGCCACACAGTCTGTGTGACTGTGGGGGGGCCACCTCTTGAGTCCTACAGATGCAAAGTGCCATACGGTCAATGCATTTTTGTCGTGCGCGCCTTTGTGGCCTATATGAATGTATATGAATCCTGCCTTCGGGCATATTTATGACTTCCCTCTATAAGTTATCCAAATCTCCATCCGATATGAACTATGCTAAATGATTTTGATCCTCCGATATATGTTTTTGCATCAGTTATGCTTTTGAAGTTCTATCGGTTTTGAAATATTCTAGAGTTTTGTATGTTTCAATAGATTTTGATGTAACTGAATAGATTTGTTCTTCAAAATTATATTTCTATCAATTATGTTTTATATATATGCTCTTTGAAAGCTATGTGATATTTGTAAAGAAACGTATCTTTTGGTTTTATCATGCAATTAATGTGATTTAGCCACCATGATCATTTTAAATGCGTTTCTTACTGGGCTTTTTCCTGAAAGCTCACCCCTCTACCTTTCAGATTATTTGCAGTGATCTATAGACTCTATTTGCCGCGTACACGACGTAAGCTGGTGGGAAAGAGCTACCCTAGGCTACTTTTTTTACACGCAGTCAAGGTATACAATTATATTCCTTTACCAGACACATTCGTACGCACAGACATATATTAGGAATATTTTGTTGGGATGTAATTTGTAAGGAAACGATGTAGAGAATATGATTCTTGGGACTAGGTTGTAAAATGATTGGTATTAATCTATATGAATGTATTGAGTTGTAAATGTTGATTGGAAAGTATGCTTGGTAGTTGTGGATATCTAGTATTGTTAAAACCACTGAATTGCAGGTGGGTAGACCCATATGTAAGCCGTTATGCTGCCGAAATTTCTATTGACCATATGAGTCAAAATATGAAATTTAAATATAATTACGGATTAAGAATTAGGAAAAGTGATTTGACACTGAGCAGGAATGTAACCTAAGTGATTAAGGGAATAAGTGGGTAAATTAAATTAAAAAAAAAATTCCCCGGTTTTAAGGGTCAAGGGTCGTTACACTTTATTCTCGATTCTGCTCTGCTGCATTCTGCTTCTGCTGTTTCTGCCTTGGTGTGTCTCGGTTCTAGGTGCTCACGGGTTGCCCTCGGTTCCAGGCTATACTCACGGGTTGTGTCCTCTGCTCCAGGTATTCAACTGCCATTCTTGGTTCTTTCCCGCACGCAATACAGCCCCTGCACGTCTCCAACTGCTTCAAGCTGTGTTTTCTGCATTTGTTAGGCGTGACTAACTCCCATTCTCGGTTCCGTGTACAACATCCTTACCTACAACAACACATCACGTTACCACCTACGTCAAGCTGCGTTTTCTGGCCAGACCTGCTCCTTCTTTAGGTCACAGCTTCTGCCCCTGCATTTGCTTCCAACTCCAGCAACAAAAGTCCCCCATTCTGCTCCAGCTGCTAGCTTATGCTCTTGCCTTGCTGCTGTTCCAGGCTCCAGGTAAGGTTCTCGGTCTGCTCTGTATTGCCACACCTTCACGCCAGCTCCTACTGTAAGACTCGGTTTTATCGTAAGGGCAAAAAAGGAATAAATAGGAATTTTCGAGTGCATTTAAAAATGCAAAAGAATGGAAATGGTATTCCCGAACACATGCAAGGGTAAAACGGATAAAAGACCCAAAATTCGATATTAATCGGGACAAGAAAATTTAATTAAAAATATAAGAATGAGAAATCTTGATCAATGATGAATAAATAATTAAATTTCAGATTAAATTGGTCAAGATATGAATTTATTGGAATAAACCGAAATTTTCGTATCGGAAAATAATCCTGAAAATAATCGAGAAAAGGTAAAATCGGACTGATAAATTCATTTATAGATTTAATGAATTAAATGATAATAATTTTTAGATATTTTGGGATTTTAATATTATTTTAATGATTAAAATAATATTAAAATTAAATAATAATAAAAATAATAATAAAAAATAAAATAAGATTAAAAAAAAACAGCAGCAGAAATCGCGAAATGCGATTTCTGCAAACCCGAAACGAAGCAAGGACCGAGGGAGTCGGTTCTCCCTCACCGGACGAAGCGACCGACGGCACATCCACCAGGCGAGGCAACCAATGCCCACCTAGGCCGAGTCCGACAATGGAAGCACGATCAGCGGTGAGAGAAAACCTCGACGAAAGGAAAACCGAGAGAGGAAAGGGAGAAACCGGTGACCGGCGCTGATTTGAGCTTGGCCACCGCCACCCGAAGTGTTGGCTCTACCGAGAGGGGGGGTGAATCGGTTTTCTAACGTTAATGGCAAATTTTAAATTAATCCTAATTTAATCAGCAAATGATAATGAGCAATACAATGAAATTAAACAATTTAATTCAAGATAGGGAAGAGAGAAACAAACACAATCGTTTATAGAGGTTCGGCCTGTCACGACCCGAATTACCTAAAAATCAGAGTAAATTTTTCGTTTTTTTCATTTATTATTTAATTCTTAACTTTCTCTCGTCGTGACCATCCTACAACACAGTTGGGCTATGATTCGGTGTTAGTCACCTCACACTATTTAACATTTCATTCCCATAATCATATATCAGAGTCTACTATCCTTTTGACTTTAAATAAATACATACCCAATGGTATTTATATGACTCTACATCCCCGACATCATATCCATTTACAGTACTGTGCATTACATATTTAGATACAAAACCATACAAATGTGTATACCTGTCTCTCGATGGGTAGCAGCAAGCAGCGGATATTAAGCATGCAAGTCCTCAGCCGCTCAATAATTATTACAAGTGCTCTGAAAAGATGGGAAAATAAGGGGGGTGAGCAAACCACACGCTCAGTAAGGCAATTATGCAAGTAAGTAGATAGCTCCACTATCTACATGCTCATAATGCCATGCCCTTAAATCCATTTCTTTTCATTTAAAATTACACGCACAAAGTCATGCATATTCAATGCCATAGTTTATCCAAAACTATTTGTGCATATATAAATCATGTAACTCATGCATTCAAAGCATTTTATGTGACATCATTAAATCATATTAAGCATGAATTTAATCAAGATCATGCAGTCTTTCATGTCATGTAAGACAATTCAAGGTTTTCAAATGAAAGCATGGAAAACACATCATGCCACTGCATTTAAATCAATTCATTTAAAACGCAGTATAAAATAACCCCTCTGGGTCAATCATCTCAAAACTCATAAAACAAATTGTTATATTTCATTATAAAACTTGAGTTATAAAACCACCCTTCTTTCAGGGTCACATATCATAAAATCATCTGAAATCATCAAATCATCAAATCGGGGGCCTGACCCCTCCTTCGGGTCTACCCTGGTCTAACAGACCACAAGTTATATCATGTGAGACAATCAGGTAATTAACAGTAACATCGAGGACTATGGCCATATCCTAGTGATCCCTGGCAACACGGTACCTAGTGTGCGGGGTATCACACCTGAAACGGGAGGTGGGTCGTCCTACCCGCCAGAACAGCATAACACCAGGATTGCGAGGGCAAGGCTTGCTGCCTCGTGGCTCATGCCACTCCACTCCAACAATCCCCACGGTACAGCGTACTCCGCGTGACATACACGGTACAAAGTACTCCGTGAACCCAAGCTCAGTCAGGGGTGCCTGTAATAGGTCTTATCCACCCATATCATCTGTCTCAGAATGCACGTGTGAGCATATCATCTCACTGTGACACACAGTCTACAGGAGGCTCCAACACGGCTATATGCATGTAATATAAATCCCTGTGCGAGCGAAGCTCAAGCACGGCTCCATGCATATTCATGATATCTGAAAACCTCGTGCGAGCGAAGCTCTAGCACGGTTTCATAAAAATCAGTGAAATCTGCGTACGAGCAGCGCTCCAGTACGACTTAAACTGATTATAATTTCTTGTAAATTCCACGTACGAGCAACGCTCTAGTACGGATATGTATATAAATTCAGTGAAAACCTCGTACGAGAAAAACTCCAGTACGACATTCAAATGAATTATGAAAACCATATAAAACTTTGTGCGAGCAACGCTCCAGCACAAATGAATGCTCAAGTAAATCAAATCTCGTGCGAGTTATACTCCAGCACGGCTTTATGCATAACTAAATCAAATCTCGTGCGAGTTTCACTCCAGCACGGCTTTTATGCATAATTAAATCAAAACAGGATGCGAGCTAAGCTCCAGCATCTCTCATGCATGTCAAATCATTAAAAGTAGTGCGAGTAATCGCTCCAGCACTATTTTATGCATACCACGTCAAAACAAATCAAAACATGTCAAAACATGTCAAAACAGAGTGCGAGCTAGGCTCCAGCAGCTCTCATTTCACAATAATAAAAATCAGTGCGAGCACCATGCTCTAGCACATTTCATGCATATGATGTCACACAAGTCGGTGCGAGCAACTGCTCAAGCACATTTATGCACATTCACAAACGCAGATATAGTGCGAACTACGTGTCGGCACTATCTGTTTCCATATAAACTTGATAGTTGGCCGTTTTCCAAAGAAATTTCCATTTAATTATTAATAACACCTACGTAGTGTTATTTTGTGAAATTAAACAATTTCTGGCCAATCTATCGCTTTGCTTTGATTAAAACCAATAAAATTCCTTAATCATCAAAAATCCTTAAATCATGCATTTCATGCATGTCATGCTTTCACCATCCTTAGGTGAACTTCCCTCAATAGGGGTAAAATAGACATTTCACCTATTTCGATCCTTAAAATCATTCAAACCATTTTTAGGATCATTATACAATATCCATGTATACATACATACTCAGTGTACAGAAAAACTATTAAAATATGCGTAGCTACCTCTAGCTACTCACACAATTCCCTTACCTCATTTATCTGTACAGTCTGACCTTTCCCACTGATGTCTTGTCACGCAGTCCGATTTGCTCCGAATCCAAATCAAATCTTCGGCACTGCGGATACACATTCATCAGGTCAAATACAATACAATTAATTGTATTTCACAATTTTCTGGGCTTAATTTAAATCATTGGGCCCGTTTACCCATATTGGGCCTGATTGCACCATAATGGGCCTTAATCGGCCTTAAGCCCGTTTACCACACTTTATCGAGGCCTATTGGGCTCATTGGACCCATCAATATTTATTTAGCCTCGTTCTAAATTCTCTGATATCTCAATTTAATATTTACGACAATTTATCTAATTTTCCAGAATTTAATTCATTTATGCGGAAATTAAATCCGTAATTTATGCGTTAAATATCAATCACGCATAACGATATAAAATTGTCGTAAATAAGGGTCACTTACCCGTTATTCCCTGATCGTATACAAATCGAGGCTGTCTCGAGCTCTCAGTGGATGCCAATTGTCGAGCTACACAATTAAATATATTTTTCCGGGTAAATTTCCAGTCGGAATTAATTAAATTAAATATTCAGAAAATTAAATCGGTCAATTTGACCGCTTACCGACTTACCCGAAGCTCGATTGCATCACTGGAATTTTCCCCAATTTTTTCTCTTTTTCTTTTTCCCTTTTTCTTCCTTTTTTTTTTTTCCCTCTCTTTTTGGCTGAACCGGTCCGGTCCGGTTCAACCCGGTTCGGACCGCCGGTTCAGCTCGGGTCCGGTTCGGTTCAACTTGGCCGGTTCAGTTCGGTTCGGCCGGTTCAGGGAACAATTGGTCGTGCCGGCGCCGTCCGGCCGGTTCTCTGGGCGATTCCGGTGCCGTTCAGCGCGCCATGGCATGGGCTCCCTAAATCGGGCCTCGGCTGGGGTCGAATCGCAGCCATCGCCGGCGAATCGGGGTTCTCTCCCCCGCGGTCTTCTCCGTTTCCGACGTTTTCCGGCCACCTGGCCGCGAGTCGATGCCACCGGTGGGTTCGCCTGAGGTCGGTCGACCTTCGCCGACCCTCGCCTGGGGCCCTTGGCCGCCGGTGGTGGCTCGTCCGGTCTCTTCTTCCTCGGTCTCTGCTCGTTTTCTGCTTCGTTTTTGCCTCTGTTTCTTTCTCCAGATTCGCGTTTTTCGCGAATTCTGTTTTTTTTTTTTTTTTTTTTTTTTTTTATTTTTTAATTTTATTTTATTTATTTATAATTTATTTTTAATATTATTTTAATCAATAAAATAATATTAAAATACACAAATATCTTTTAAAAAATATATTTTATTCATCTAATCTGTAAATAATTTTCTCAGTCCGATTTTACCTTTTCGGTATATTTTTCGATTATTTTCGGGATTATTTTTCGATACGAAAATCCCGGTTTATTCCAATAAATTCATATCTTGATCAATTTAACCCGGAATTTAATTATTTCTTCGTCATTGATCAAGATTTCTCATTTTCATATTTTTAATTAAATTTTCTTGTCCCGATTAATACCGAATTTTGGTCTTTTGACCATTTTACCCTTGCACGTATTCGGGAATGTCATTTAAGTCCTTTTGCATTTTTAAATGCACTCGAAAATATCGGGTCTTACAATCTCCCCCACTTAAGAAATTTGGTCCTCCAAATTAGAACCAAGTAATATGAGTCCATAACACAACTCCAGTACATCTATCATATCATATACTGTCATCCTCAAGTGACCTTCTCCGAAGTGTAATACTACCATCATACTTAACTAGGGAGATCATCTTAACCCTCAACAACACTTTCTCTTTCCATTTTTAATAACCAACTCGATTTCATACATTACTCTTTCATTGAGCTAAACTGTTGGAGTTCATATCCGATCATATATATTGGATCCGGATATTATTTCTTAAGCATCACAAGATAGGACACATTGTGGATGCCTGTTTATTCAAGTGGTAATACCAACCTACAGGTCTTACCTTCCACTTTGTCCAATCTCTTATCCGAATATCGTTACGTCCTTATGCTCTTAGGACAAGTAACTATCAACAGTAATGATTCACCCTTGGTGAATTCCAATGGTTTCTGTCTCTTGTCAGCATAGCTTTTTCTATCTGCTCTGAGGTGTTCTTAATATCTCACAAATCCACTGAACATCCTCAGAGGTTTGTCTTACCAATTCGGGAACAATTCTCTATTTGTCACCCACTTTTCTTATCCAAGTCAGGGAAACAATCCCTATGGCCATAAAATGCCTCAAATAATGTCATCCCGATACTCAAGTGACAACTGTCATCACTGGCGAATTTGATTAGTAGCAACTGATCATCCCAGGAGCTCATAAAATCAATTGCACACGCTCTCATCACATCCTCCAGAACCTGTACAGTCCTCTCTGACTGACTATCTGTCTGAGGGTGAAAGCTGTGCTAACACACAATCAGGGTCCCATAGCTTCCAAAAACATATTCCCAGAAGTGGGAAGTGAAGCGGGAATCCCTATCTGATATCATGCTCACTGGAACGTTACACAATGATCCATAATTTTCCATACACATATATTCGCCTACACACTTAGAGTATCTGAGGATTTCCATAACTAGAAGGTGGGTAGACTTAATCAATTTATCGACTATCACCCAGATAGCCTCGTGATTCTTCCGGGTCCTCTATAACCCATCACAACTTCATGGTCACTTGTTCCCATTTCCATGTCAATATAGGTAGAGGCTGCAATAACTCTGCAGACTTCTAGTACTCTACCTTACTCTGCTGACATACGAGACACTTGCTATACAATCTCTACAATATCACTTTTCAAACCTGACCACCAATACCATTTTCAGAGATTTCGATATATTTATTATTTCTCGGATACACTGTATATCTCGAAGAGTGAGCTTCTGACAATAACACTATATCATCAACTGTGGTCCTGGGGAGCACTTATACTGTCTCTGAACCTCTGCAAGTTATCATCACTCACTGTGACCTCTGTCACTGTCCCCTTCTGAATCTGACCCATACTATCGACACCAAGCCGATCATCACGCTAAGCCTGGCAAATCCGGTCACACAAATTCGGTTCTAACCTCAGGCTAGCTGTCACAAAACCACCGTCATCATCAGAAGGATCACATCACTACTGAGGTTCACAACTGTTCTTGCAGCTCACGCTCCCTGACCATCATATGTGATACCATCTCGAGGCTCTTTCTGTTCAAGGCATTAGCCATAATATTAGCCTTTCCTGGGTGGTACAATGTTCACAATCATAATCCTTAGAAGCTCTAACCCTCTTGGTTATCTCATATTCTACTCTTTCTGTGAAAACAGATACTCGGGGCTTTTACGATCAGTGCATACCCGAAATTTCTTACCATATAAGTGGTGGCGCCATACCTTTAGTGTAAACGCTACGGCTGCCAACTCTAAATCATGGGTCGGATAGTTTCTCTTATGGTCCTTGAATATATCTGGATCCATAAACGACTATCTTCCCATTTTACATCAATACACAGCCCAATCCTTATTTGGAGGTATCCATACACACTGAAACCTCTTGAGCTGTTGGTTATAGTGAGAATACTTATGGTGGTCAGTTCATTACTCCAATATACCAAAACTCATTGAAGCCATTTTCATACTTATCATACTACTCGTATGAAATCTTTTTCCAAACGAGACATCTCAACTGAGCAGCCCATTTCAAGAAACTCATAACACCTTGTCTGTAAGACAGTTTCCTGTTGCTACTCATTCTCTTCCCTGGACTTCGAATACATCATAATATCATCACTAAAGATGACAACCAATCGGTCCAGGTAAGGTTCAAATACCTTAACGTAGTTGAGTTCTACTCAATATTTCAATTTTTTTATATACTTGACCTATGTACGCATAAACGTACAATGTCATTTCGAAATAGCTTTCGTTCAAGATACTAGCTCACGTCATTTCCTTTTTCTTATATTAACGGCTTTTATAAAATTTTAAATTTTAAACCTTCTTGATTAATCAAATTCTATATTTCTTTATCGTACCAGCAAAGGTACCCAAATTTTAATGTATATATTATGACCGTCGAATTCAATCTATAGATTATGCGTGCGCTTCTAGACGCTGTCAAATCTTCAGGCAGGGAGATATTTTAAAATACCTTTATTAACCCTAAGATTTAACCACATCGACTGGGTGTAGATATATCTACCCCTTATCTTGGTCGCAATCCATATACACTACATATTGCTTAATCCTTAGTTACTTGGCTTATCAAGGACATCCTTACCTTGCATACGCCCCTTATTCCAATATATTTCGTATGCAGGATCTATCATATCTCCAAGCTCATCTCCTTTCATATATCTTATAACAAACTCTTTCCTTACTTGTCAAGTTACAATACACTTTTCAGTGATATTTTCACCCCTATTTTCAACTTACAATCTCTATACCCATATTCAGTTAGTGAAAATCAACTAACTATCATCCTCTTCATGCTTAAAGGTATAGGCTTCACATTTTTTCACTAACTTATAAGCAACTGAAGGCGGTATGAATAAATGCGTGGCACCAGGATCAATTAAAATAATTATTTCATTATTCACAACCAGTGTGGTATCTGCCACCACATCCTATGAAACATCAATAGTGTCCTGGTCCAAGGCATACACTCGCCCTCGTCCAACATCTTATTTTCGTGGTAACTACCACGCATCTTACACTGTTCACACTGCTACTCTGTCATACTGTTACGTAGCAGGTCGGGGTCCTCAAATCACAATACCCCTCAATAGTGTTGAAATTAAATACACTGGGGCCTCCAATCATCTTACCCCGTGACTCATCAACTCAAGCTTTTACCAAACTACTTTTTTCCCGTTCTGACATTTTTGTCATCCTCTATTCTCTTTTGTCTCAATTTCGGCCCTCTCTACCTTTCTCAATCTCAGAGGCGCGCAATTTATAATCTTATTTAACACAACTGTAGTCTGCGCACTGCCTCGTCGTAGGTAGCGATCTAACGGGCTAATCGGACTCTAATTGATAATCTGAGTCCTTCCATGAACTTTCAGACATCATGACTCTCACTGTTCATCATGTTCGAGTCACATCTGCCCAGGAATATAAACTGAGTATCATACTCGTTAATCAACATGTTCCTCTGGGTCAGAGTAAAGAATGTCATCTGTAATTTCCTTTAAAACAATATCCGGGATATTCTGTCATCGGAATACATTTCGAATTATTTTTCATGTCCAATTTGGATGTCGAAATCTTCAAATGGGTCAAGCGAACTTTCATCAATGTTCCGACTCACCCTCAAATCTCATGTATACTCTGAGCAATTAGCTCGCAACATATTCTCCACACTCCGCTCCAACCTCGTGAAGCGTATCTCAATACTGTCTGATCTCTCTGTCAGACTCTATCCGATCTCTCTATCAGACTCTGTGGAGCATGCTCTATATCAGCCTCCACGTCATTCTCATCTCGAGTCTCATGTGGCGACTCAGTACAACTCTCGGGCCTACCTCTACGGCCTCGAGTTCTTGTACTCGCCTCTCAACCATAGCGGCTATCAGTCAATGAGTCTATTCTTGCATTTAAAAACCAAATTCTTAGCTGCACTTCCATCTCGATATACACAATTGTATCTAAATAATGCACAGTACATGGGGATGTAATCTTCCTTAACCACTAACACCGACTCATATCAGGCCAACTCAAGCTCTGATACCATTAAACCTGTCACGACCCGAATTACCTAAAAATCAGAGTAAATTTTTCGTTTTTTTCATTTATTATTTAATTCTTAACTTTCTCTCGTCGTGACCATCCTACAACACAGTTGGGCTATGATTCGGTGTTAGTCACCTCACACTATTTAACATTTCATTCCCATAATCATATATCAGAGTCTACTATCCTTTTGACTTTAAATAAATACATACCCAATGGTATTTATATGACTCTACATCCCCGACATCATATCCATTTACAGTACTGTGCATTACATATTTAGATACAAAACCATACAAATGTGTATACCTGTCTCTCGATGGGTAGCAGCAAGCAGCGGATATTAAGCATGCAAGTCCTCAGCCGCTCAATAATTATTACAAGTGCTCTGAAAAGATGGGAAAATAAGGGGGGTGAGCAAACCACACGCTCAGTAAGGCAATTATGCAAGTAAGTAGATAGCTCCACTATCTACATGCTCATAATGCCATGCCCTTAAATCCATTTCTTTTCATTTAAAATTACACGCACAAAGTCATGCATATTCAATGCCATAGTTTATCCAAAACTATTTGTGCATATATAAATCATGTAACTCATGCATTCAAAGCATTTTATGTGACATCATTAAATCATATTAAGCATGAATTTAATCAAGATCATGCAGTCTTTCATGTCATGTAAGACAATTCAAGGTTTTCAAATGAAAGCATGGAAAACACATCATGCCACTGCATTTAAATCAATTCATTTAAAACGCAGTATAAAATAACCCCTCTGGGTCAATCATCTCAAAACTCATAAAACAAATTGTTATATTTCATTATAAAACTTGAGTTATAAAACCACCCTTCTTTCAGGGTCACATATCATAAAATCATCTGAAATCATCAAATCATCAAATCGGGGGCCTGACCCCTCCTTCGGGTCTACCCTGGTCTAACAGACCACAAGTTATATCATGTGAGACAATCAGGTAATTAACAGTAACATCGAGGACTATGGCCATATCCTAGTGATCCCTGGCAACACGGTACCTAGTGTGCGGGGTATCACACCTGAAACGGGAGGTGGGTCGTCCTACCCGCCAGAACAGCATAACACCAGGATTGCGAGGGCAAGGCTTGCTGCCTCGTGGCTCATGCCACTCCACTCCAACAATCCCCACGGTACAGCGTACTCCGCGTGACATACACGGTACAAAGTACTCCGTGAACCCAAGCTCAGTCAGGGGTGCCTGTAATAGGTCTTATCCACCCATATCATCTGTCTCAGAATGCACGTGTGAGCATATCATCTCACTGTGACACACAGTCTACAGGAGGCTCCAACACGGCTATATGCATGTAATATAAATCCCTGTGCGAGCGAAGCTCAAGCACGGCTCCATGCATATTCATGATATCTGAAAACCTCGTGCGAGCGAAGCTCTAGCACGGTTTCATAAAAATCAGTGAAATCTGCGTACGAGCAGCGCTCCAGTACGACTTAAACTGATTATAATTTCTTGTAAATTCCACGTACGAGCAACGCTCTAGTACGGATATGTATATAAATTCAGTGAAAACCTCGTACGAGAAAAACTCCAGTACGACATTCAAATGAATTATGAAAACCATATAAAACTTTGTGCGAGCAACGCTCCAGCACAAATGAATGCTCAAGTAAATCAAATCTCGTGCGAGTTATACTCCAGCACGGCTTTATGCATAACTAAATCAAATCTCGTGCGAGTTTCACTCCAGCACGGCTTTTATGCATAATTAAATCAAAACAGGATGCGAGCTAAGCTCCAGCATCTCTCATGCATGTCAAATCATTAAAAGTAGTGCGAGTAATCGCTCCAGCACTATTTTATGCATACCACGTCAAAACAAATCAAAACATGTCAAAACATGTCAAAACAGAGTGCGAGCTAGGCTCCAGCAGCTCTCATTTCACAATAATAAAAATCAGTGCGAGCACCATGCTCTAGCACATTTCATGCATATGATGTCACACAAGTCGGTGCGAGCAACTGCTCAAGCACATTTATGCACATTCACAAACGCAGATATAGTGCGAACTACGTGTCGGCACTATCTGTTTCCATATAAACTTGATAGTTGGCCGTTTTCCAAAGAAATTTCCATTTAATTATTAATAACACCTACGTAGTGTTATTTTGTGAAATTAAACAATTTCTGGCCAATCTATCGCTTTGCTTTGATTAAAACCAATAAAATTCCTTAATCATCAAAAATCCTTAAATCATGCATTTCATGCATGTCATGCTTTCACCATCCTTAGGTGAACTTCCCTCAATAGGGGTAAAATAGACATTTCACCTATTTCGATCCTTAAAATCATTCAAACCATTTTTAGGATCATTATACAATATCCATGTATACATACATACTCAGTGTACAGAAAAACTATTAAAATATGCGTAGCTACCTCTAGCTACTCACACAATTCCCTTACCTCATTTATCTGTACAGTCTGACCTTTCCCACTGATGTCTTGTCACGCAGTCCGATTTGCTCCGAATCCAAATCAAATCTTCGGCACTGCGGATACACATTCATCAGGTCAAATACAATACAATTAATTGTATTTCACAATTTTCTGGGCTTAATTTAAATCATTGGGCCCGTTTACCCATATTGGGCCTGATTGCACCATAATGGGCCTTAATCGGCCTTAAGCCCGTTTACCACACTTTATCGAGGCCTATTGGGCTCATTGGACCCATCAATATTTATTTAGCCTCGTTCTAAATTCTCTGATATCTCAATTTAATATTTACGACAATTTATCTAATTTTCCAGAATTTAATTCATTTATGCGGAAATTAAATCCGTAATTTATGCGTTAAATATCAATCACGCATAACGATATAAAATTGTCGTAAATAAGGGTCACTTACCCGTTATTCCCTGATCGTATACAAATCGAGGCTGTCTCGAGCTCTCAGTGGATGCCAATTGTCGAGCTACACAATTAAATATATTTTTCCGGGTAAATTTCCAGTCGGAATTAATTAAATTAAATATTCAGAAAATTAAATCGGTCAATTTGACCGCTTACCGACTTACCCGAAGCTCGATTGCATCACTGGAATTTTCCCCAATTTTTTTTCTTTTTCTTTTTCCCTTTTTCTTCCTTTTTTTTTTTTTCCCTCTCTTTTTGGCTGAACCGGTCCGGTCCGGTTCAACCCGGTTCGGACCGCCGGTTCAGCTCGGGTCCGGTTCGGTTCAACTTGGCCGGTTCAGTTCGGTTCGGCCGGTTCAGGGAACAATTGGTCGTGCCGGCGCCGTCCGGCCGGTTCTCTGGGCGATTCCGGTGCCGTTCAGCGCGCCATGGCATGGGCTCCCTAAATCGGGCCTCGGCTGGGGTCGAATCGCAGCCATCGCCGGCGAATCGGGGTTCTCTCCCCCGCGGTCTTCTCCGTTTTCGACGTTTTCCGGCCACCTGGCCGCGAGTCGATGCCACCGGTGGGTTCGCCTGAGGTCGGTCGACCTTCGCCGACCCTCGCCTGGGGCCCTTGGCCGCCGGTGGTGGCTCGTCCGGTCTCTTCTTCCTCGGTCTCTGCTCGTTTTCTGCTTCGTTTTTGCCTCTGTTTCTTTCTCCAGATTCGCGTTTTTCGCGAATTCTGTTTTTTTTTTTTTTTTTTTTTTTTTTTTTTATTTCATTTTATTTATTTATAATTTATTTTTAATATTATTTTAATCAATAAAATAATATTAAAATACACAAATATCTTTTAAAAAATATATTTTATTCATCTAATCTGTAAATAATTTTCTCAGTCCGATTTTACCTTTTCGGTATATTTTTCGATTATTTTCGGGATTATTTTTCGATACGAAAATCCCGGTTTATTCCAATAAATTCATATCTTGATCAATTTAACCCGGAATTTAATTATTTCTTCGTCATTGATCAAGATTTCTCATTTTCATATTTTTAATTAAATTTTCTTGTCCCGATTAATACCGAATTTTGGTCTTTTGACCATTTTACCCTTGCACGTATTCGGGAATGTCATTTAAGTCCTTTTGCATTTTTAAATGCACTCGAAAATATCGGGTCTTACACGGCCAATCTCTTGCCCACGTCCTCTCTCCTTGACCTTCTTGTCAAGTGCTTTCTTTCTCTCCTTCAACAAAAGTTACATTGTTCCTTTTTCAGGTTAAGGAATAACCTCTCTACCCTTTGCAATACAAAGATGTATTCACCCTTTTACAATTTTTATCTCACTGAGGAACAATCCTCTTCTCTCTTAAGGTAAGGATGAATACAAAATCAAGCTTTTAATGTGGGTAGGACAATTACAGCTTTTGCACTTAAGATTATACAACAAACTCAATAAATGAGGAATGAAGACACAAGGAATGAAAGTATTAAACTCTTGAGAATGTAAGAAATTTGCAGCAAATGTGTCTCTATTCTCATTGTCTTCAATGCTTGGTTAAATACTGAAGGATTGGTAGTTGGAGCATTAAATGCTGTTTTTCCAGTTGAGATTTTTGCAGAACTAGCCGTTGGGTACCTCCAGTAGAATGCCAGATCGATCTGCCATCTTGACCAGATCGATCTCTTAGTTATAAATCCTGCAAGATCAAAGCAAAATAACACAAGGAGATCGATCACATATATGAGCAGATCGATCTCTTAATTTGAAAATGTTAGGGGAGATCGATCTGTCGAATAGGCAGATCGATCTTCCAATCTCTCTGTTTGAGGCAAGATCGATCTACAGATCGATCTGCCATGCATTCTCGTAGTGGGGAGATCGATCTCTCAATAACCCAGATCGATCTCCTTGGCTCTCTGACTTTGAGAAGATCGATCTCTTCCTTACCAGATCGATCTCATAAGCTCTCTGTTTGAGTGTAGATTGATCTTACAGATCGATCTACTGTCTTTGCTTTAAGGGAGATCGATCTCTTCCTAGATCAGATTGATCTCCTCAACTCCAGTATTAGGCAGATCGATCTCATAACCCTTATAGATCGATCTCACTCTTCCTCAATACCTTTATATAGGTTCAAAGCTTAGCAGATCGATCTCATGTCTTTATGAGATCGATCTCTTATCTAAGAAATCCCAGGAGATCGATCTCTCATAACCCAGATCGATCTCTCATCTACAGAAACTCAAGTTCTGGTACTGATAACCTCTAAACATGTTTTTATATTATTTTTATATTATTGAATTTACTTGTTTTGTCATTTCAAAATACATTAACTCAACAATCTCCCCCTTTTTGATATGACAAAACCTATTCAATCAACATGTTTAGTTGCCTATTTTCAGTTTGAACAAACTCCCCCTTTTTGTAAACTCCCCCTTACTTTTGGCTTTAGATCTCTAAACTTTCTTAACTCCCCCTCATTTTAATCATTCCTTTTAAACCATTAGATATGATTCTTAAAGTCATTTAAATATGTTTTAACCAACGCATGTGTTCTTAACATTATTTCTTCTCCCCCTTTTTGACATATCAATGGCAAGAAGGAAATCTAAACAATACTCGTGTCATTTCAAATTAACATTTCATTAAAAACTCATTCAATAACACAGAGGGCAGCTCATTCAAGCAAATTCAGTTCAAACAACAACAAGTAATGAAAACATATAACAAAATTAGATATAGCAAATAAGTCCTATGGTGGAGGAGGAAATCGATCCATGAGATCCTCAACGTGAGTGCGCGTGTCTTGAAGCTCATTAAACATCGCCTCCTGAGTCTCATGAAGATTTGCAAAGCCTTCATCCACTTTGCGGTTCAGCTCCTCGAACATCCGCTGCTGGGTTGCATGAAGGTTTACAAAGCCTTCATCGATCTTTCTGTTTAGTGCAATCAACATTGTCACAATGGACTCCATGTCAGCGGTTGAGGAAGCAGGTGCAGTAGGCTGAGGAGTCGAGGATGATGGACCCGCAGTTGGTGCAGCAGGTGGATCCATAGGCTCATCGGAGGGATCTTCCTCCATAGCTGCAGCATACTGCTGTTCCCTTTTCTTCTTCCAGTCGCCCCGGAAGTCCTTGTAGTAACCCATGTGGTGGAGTGACCCGATGTTGAGGACGCTCTTTGGAGAGGGCATTTCACACGTTTCGCAGCTGCTGTCCACTCTGAGTCATTGGAGAAAGTACGCCAATGGTTACAGAAACACTATCGTTGTGGCTTGGCCGCGTACGATCTTCAACCAGTCTTGATAGATAAAGTGGACGAGGTTCAGTTTTTGACTGGTGGAGTGAATGTGGTGAATCCAGAACCTATCTAACCGCCTAACGGTGGAGTGACGGGTATCGAATGGACGAAGGTTCCAAGATATGATGAGGTGGAGTAACCGTGGGTGCATTGGGAGGTCACTCGCCTTATCCCCGGGAATATCAAACTCCAAAGGGATTTCCTCATCTTCGTTTGTCAAGCCTTCATCGCGTATGTTGAAAGCGTGGGCTAGGACTTCAGTGTCTATTGCAATGGATTTACCCATGACATACGTGGTAAATCTGAGAATTTTACAAGTGTCGTTAGGATCATAGGTGAGTTCGGCATTGGAAAAGAATGCTCGAACGATGTTTGGAGGTACGGAAGTATTGATTTTTAGGAACGACATCCAACCAAATTCTTCAAATTTGGATAGATAGGGAAAATCGATGTTGTTTAAGAAGGAGAAATCGATTGTTCGCCAATGTTTAATTTGCATGGTGGAAAAATATTCTTCATATCGCTTCCTTTTCGCAGGTGTTTTAAAACACCTGTTGAAGGTAGCGACTGAAGAGGGAGGAATGGATTGGGAAGATGACCCTTGTTCTACATTAGATCGGGGAGGTTTTTGGCCTGCTCTCTTGAGTCTAGGCATGGTTTTAGACACGGGAATTACTCTAAGACAGGTTCACAAACAAAAATCAATGGAACAGTGACTAGATTTGCCCTAGAGTGAAATTTAACACAAATCTTAAGAAATTTTTGAGAAAACAATAAGGAATGTGGGTTACTATACCAGTAAACGAAGGAGAGATGTGACGAAGACCGTACCGAGATCGATCTGAGGAGGAATCGAGAGAGGAAGTGCGAGGGAAGTTAGGGATTTGAGGTTTTGGGGATTTCAAATTTAGGGATTTTTCGCCAGTTTTTATAGTCCAGGGCACAGGAGATCGATCTGTCGAGACGACAGATCGATCTGTCATTTCTAGAAGCCCGAAGTGATCGATCTGTGGTTCCATAAGATCGATTTGCAGAACACAGAAGCTTAAGGAGATCGATCTGTCGTATGCACAGATCGATCTGCTGTTTGACAGAGGCTTAGAGAGATCGATCTGCCGAATGCATAGATCGATCTTCAGAATACAGAGGCTTGAAGAGATCGATCTGTCGTATGCACAGATCGATCTGCTGTTAAACAGAGGCTTAAGGAGATCGATCTTATGGATAGAAGATCGATCTGCTTAGCTTAACCTTAATGCTTTAGGCTTGTTGGAAGTATGGAGATCGATCTATATAGATAGGAGATCGATCTCTCATGCTTGTTGCCCAGAAAAATCTTTGTAAGACTCTTTTAAAACCAACTTAAAACCAAGATTTTGAAGCATATATATATATCTTAAGGGATATTCATGAGTCCTAATTCACCTCTAAGGATACAAAACCTATCTCTATCAAGGGGTTTGGTGAATATATCAGCTATTTGATGTAAAGTGTCAATATACTCTAGAATTATATCCCCTTTTTGCACATGGTCTCTAAGGAAATGATGCCTAATCTCAATGTGCTTGGTTCTAGAGTGTTGAATAAGATTTTTAGATAGGTTGATAGCACTGGTATTGTCACATTTCATAGAAACTTGTTTCATGTCAATACCATAGTCTTTCATTTGTTGTTTAATCCACAACACTTGAGCACTACAACTACCTACTGCTATGTATTCAGCTTCAGTTGTGGACTGAGCCACACTGTTTTGTTTCTTAGAGAACCAAGAGATTAATCTATTTCCTAAGAATTGGCAGGTACCTGAAGTACTTTTCCTATCTATTTTGCATCCCCCAAAATCTGTATCTGAAAATGCATGAAGTGTAAAGGTAGAGTCCTTGGGGTACCGAAGTCCTAGAGAGGGAGTGTCCTTAAGATATCTAAAGATCCTTTTAGTTGCTAATAAGTGTGATTCCCTAGGAGAGGATTGAAATCTAGCACAAAGGCATACACTAAACAAAATATCTGGTCTACTTGCAGTTAAATAGAGCAATGAGCCAATCATAGACCTATAGAGTTTAGTGTCTACACACTTACCACTTTCATCTTTATCAAGCTTGATGTTGGTGCCCATTGGAGTTGCTTGAGGTTTGCAATTGTCCATTCCAAATCGCTTGAGCAAATCCTTAGTATACTTTGCTTGATTGATGAAGGTTCCATCTTTTGTTTGCTTCACTTGAAGTCCCAAGAAAAAGGTGAGTTCTCCCATCATACTCATTTCAAATTCTCCTTGCATGATCTTAGCAAACTCTTGACATAAAAACTCATTAGTTGAACCAAAAATAATATCATCCACATACACTTGTACAACAAGTAACTCTTTATTTTTATTTTTGATGAATAAGGTGGTATCCACTTTTCCTCTTGAAAATCCCTTTTCTATTAAGAATTTTGACAACCTTTCATACCAAGCTCTAGGAGCTTGTTTCAAGCCATAGAGTGCCTTAGATAATTTGAAAAATGTTCAGGAAATTCATGATTTTCAAAGCCGGGAGGTTGTTCAACATAGACTTCTTCATTAATGAAACCATTTAAGAATGCACTCTTTACATCCATTTGATATAACTTGAAGTTTTTATAGCATGCAAAGGCAAGTAACATTCTTATTGCCTCTAATCTAGCTACTGGTGCATAGGTTTCATCATAGTCTATACCTTCCTCTTGTCTATATCCTTGTGCAACTAACCTAGCCTTGTTCCTTATGATCACACTATTTTCATCCATCTTGTTCTTGAATATCCATTTAGTTCCAATTATAGAGTGATCACTAGGCCTAGGAACTAGTTTCCATACTTTGCTTCTCTCAAATTGATTTAATTCTTCTTGCATTGCTAGGAACCAATTATTGTCATCTAAAGCTTCATTGACATTCCTAGGCTCTATTTGAGATACAAAGGCTATATATTGACACATATTCCTTAGAGATGATCTAGTTCTAACTCCAAGAGTTGGATCTCCTACTATTTCACAATCTTTTACATATCCTAACTCTCTTGGTGCTCTAGACTCTCTCTCTAATATCTCTATCTCTTCTTTATCTTCTTTATTCAAGTCAAGTTTTTCTAATAAATCATCTTCTAAGTTTGGGATTTCCTCCAAGTTTTCATCAAATATTCCAACATCCTCATCATTGGTTGAATCTTTAGATACATCATTTGACTCATCAAATATAACATGAATAGATTCTTCAACCATCAATGTTCTTTTGTAATATACTCTATAAGCCTTTGAATTCAATGAGTACCCTAGAAAGATTCCCTCATCACTCTTGGCATCAAATTTTCCTAGGTTATCTTTACCATTATTTAAGATAAAACATTTGCAGCCAAAAGGATGGAAGTAACTAATATTAGGCTTCTTACCCTTGTAAAGCTCATAAGGAGTTTTCTTTAGCATGGGTCTAATCATAGCTCTATTAATTATATAGCAAGTTGTGTTTATAGCTTCAGCCCAAAAATACTTTGGTAAATTATTTTCACACAACATGGTTCTAGCCATTTCTTCCAAGGTTCTATTTCTTCTCTCAACTACTCCATTTTGTTGTGGTGTCCTAGGGGCTGAAAAATTATGGCTAATTCCTTGATCATTGCAATACTCATCAAATCCTATATTTTCAAATTCCTTGCCATGATCACTTCTAATACTAGTTATTGTGTATCCCTTTTCATTTTGAGTCACTTTTGTATAGGCTATAAATTTTTCTAAGGCTTCATTTTTACTCTAAAAAAGAACACCCAAGTGAACCTAGTGTAATCATCAACTATTACAAATCCATAGTGTTTCCCACCAAGGCTTGTTGTTCTAGTTGGTCCAAATAAATCTAGGTGAAGTAATTGAAGAGGCCTAGAGGTTGATACACTATTCTTTGGCTTAAATGTTGTCTTTTTATGTTTTCCTTTAACACATGCTTCACATATTTTTTCATAATCAAAGGACATTT
Organism: Firmiana major; assembly: GCA_033439115.1. Classification (NCBI taxonomy): domain Eukaryota; kingdom Viridiplantae; phylum Streptophyta; class Magnoliopsida; order Malvales; family Malvaceae; genus Firmiana; species Firmiana major. Next base: position 45,093,705 of record CM065896.1, on the reverse strand, counting down.
TAGGCAATCCTATAACTAGATCCTTTCTAGCTAACTTAGAAAGTACATGCATACTAGCATGGCCTAGTCTTCTATGCCATAACCAAGATTCCTTTTTATTATCTACCATTAGGCATATGTTTTCATTCTTAAGTTCATTAAGATAGACAATGTATATATTACCTTGTCTATGGCCTAAGAAAAGAACTCTATTTGTCTTAGGATCTATAACATGACATTTCATACAATCAAAAGTTACTTTGTAACCTTTGTCACAAAGTTGACTTATACTTAGTAAGTTATGCTTTAGACCCCTAGCAAGCAATACTTTTTCTAATGAAAAATAGTCATTACCTATTGAGCCACTTCCTTCAACTTGGCCTTTGGAGTTGTCCCCAAATGTGACTTCTCCACCAACCTTTGATTTAAAAGAGTTGAAGTGGCTTCTATCTCCCGTCATGTGCCTTGAGCATCCACTATCCAAGTACCATGCTTCCTTTGTTTTAGCTTTGTGGCCATGCTCAATCACCTACAAAAAGATTCAAACTCAAGTCTTAGGTACCCAAATTCTCTTGGGTCCTTTGAGGTTAGTGAATGCAATTCTTGATCCCTTTTGGGATCCATTTTGCTAATGCATTAACATCCTTTGAGTGAATTACTTCTTTTGGAATCCATATCCTTTTTACTATTTTTCCTTTAAGAGAGCTCATATTTATATTGCAATTATGTGATACATGTCCCTTTCTATTACAATATGAACAAGAAGTTGAGAGTTTATTTATACTATTTCTAGCAACAAAGCTTTTAAGATGAGTCTCTCTACTTTTTGCATTATATCCTAACCCATTTTTGTCAAAGAATGCCCTTTGGGTCTCTAGCATGCTACCTAACTTTTGTTGACCCATGTGGAACCTATTAAAGGAATTATGTAGATTGCCATTTTTCTCTTTAAGGTCACAAATTTCAAGATTTGAAATTTCTAGTTTTTTTTCACATTCTAATTTGTCCCTTAGCATTAACTCATTTTCTTTTCTCAATTTGGATATTATCTTTTTATATTTCATACTCATGCATTCATACTCTAATGCAAGATCATCAAAGGCATCTTACAATTCATCAAAAGAATATTCATTGAGGTTTGAAGTTACCTTTTCATCCTCAATAGCCATGAAGCACAAGTTGGTAATGTCCTCATTTGAGTCATCATCGGAGCAGTCACTGTCACTCCATGTTGCCACCATTGCCTTCTTTTTGTGGAACCTATCATTAGACCTTTTAAGAAGAGGGCAGTTAAACTTAATGTGTCCTGGTTTTTTACATTCATAGCACACAATTGAATCTTTTCTACCTCCTTCTTCTTGATCTCTCTTCTTGTTTCTCCTATTACTACCACTAGCTCTCATTCTCATGAACTTGTTAAATCTTTTGGCAAACATTGCCATTTCAAGGTCTCTTCACTACCACTCTCATTCTTAATCTCCTCTTGAGCAGTGGATTTTAGAGCAACTCCCACTTTCTTGGGTGGCTCTTCATTTCTTCTTAATTTCATCTCATAAGTGAGTAGTGATCCTATTAATTCATCTAAAGACAATGTGTGAGGATCCTTAGATTCCTCAGTTGTAGTCACTTTAGCTTCCCATGATTTAGGTAAGCTATTTAATATTTTCTTGACCATTTCAATATTAGAGTAAATTTTTCCTAAGGACTTTAATCCATTAATTTCATCCATGAATCTAGTGAACATATCACTAATTGATTCTCCTTCCTTCATCCTAAAAAGCTCATAGTCATGTGTGAGCATTCCTACCTTGGTCTCCTTTACTTGGGTTGTACCCTCATGAGTTATTGCCAATTTGTCCCAAATTTGTTTGGCATTGTCACATCCGGAGACCCTATTGTATTCATTTGGACCTAAGGCACAAAATAATGTGTGCATAGCCTTAGCATTTAGTTGAGCACATTTAATGTCATTTGAATCCCATTCATCTTCTTCTTTAGGGATATCTCTTCCCTCTATTCTCTTTGTAGGGATTTGAGGTCCTTTAATTATAATCCTCCACACCTCATAATCATTTGCTTGAATGAATAACATTATCCTAGTCTTCCAATAAGCATAATGTTCTCCATTGAACATAGGAGGTCTAACCGTAGAGTGCCCCTCTCTACCAAACTAGTTGCTACATTGTTGTGAGCCATTTGATCGTTTCTAACTCTTAGGAAGTTGTTCCTATGTGATTAAAGAGTCCTAGCTCTGATACTAATTGTTGGCTCTACCGAGAGGGGGGTGAATCGATTTTCTAATGTTAATGGCAAATTTTAAATTAATCCTAATTTAATCAGCAAATGATAATGAGCAATACAATGAAATTAAACAATTTAATGCAAGATAGGGAAGAGAGAAACAAACACAATCGTTTATAGAGGTTCGGCCAATCTCTTGCCTACGTCCTCTCTCCTTGACCTTCTTGTCAAGTGCTTTCTTTCTCTCCTTCAACAAAAGTTACAATGTTCCTTTTTCAGGTTAAGGAATAACCTCTCTACCCTTTGCAATACAAAGATGTATTCACCCTTTTACAATTTTTATCTCACTGAGGAACAATCCTCTTCTCTCTTAAGGTAAGGATGAATACAAAATCAAGCTTTTAATGTGGGTAGGACAATTACAGCTTTTGTACTTAAGCTTATATAACAAACTTAATAAATGGGGAATGAAGACACGAGGAATGAAAGTATTAAACTCTTGAGAATGTAAGAAATGTGCAGCAAATGTGTCTCTATTCTCATTGTCTTCAATGCTTGGTTAAATACTGAAGGATTGGTAGTTGGAGCATTAAATGCTGTTTTTCCCGTTGAGATTTTTGCAGAACTAGCCGTTGGGTACCTCCAGTAGAATGCCAGATCGATCTGCCATCTTGACCAGATCGATCTCTTAGTTATAAATCCTGCAAGATCAAAGCAAAATAACATAAGGAGATCGATCTCATATATGAGCAGATCGATCTCTTAATTTGAAAATGTTAGGGGAGATCGATATGTCGAATAGGCAGATCGATCTTCCAATCTCTCTGTTTGAGGCGATATCGATCTACAGATCGATCTGCCATGCATTCTCGTAGTGGGGAGATCGATCTCTCAATAACCCAGATCGATCTCCTTAGCTCTCTGACTTTGAGAAGATCGATCTCTTCCTTACCAGATCGATCTCATAAGCTCTCTGTTTGAGTGTAGATAGATCTTACTAATCGATCTACTGTCTTTGCTTTAAGGGAGATCGATCTCTTCCTATATCAGATCGATCTCCTCAACTCCAGTATTAGGCTGATCGATCTCATAACCCTTATAGATCCATCTCACTCTTCCTCAATACCTTTGTATAGGTTCAAAGCTTAGCAGATCAATCTCATGTCTTTATGAGATCGATCTCTCATCCAAGAAATCCCAGGAGATCGATCTCTCATAACCCAGATCGATCTCTCATCTACAGAAACTCAAGTTCTGGTACTGATAACCTCTAAACATGTTTTTATATCATTTTTATATTATTAAATTTACTTGTTTTGTCATTTCAAAATCCATTAACTCAACACGAAGGTAGCCCACGCCAAGGCCGACCGATCAGTGGCTGAATCAGCCGGTGGGGAGGCGGCTAGCGCTGGAAACGGCGAGGAAAAGAAACGGTACCGCCGACGGAGGAGAGAAGAGCTGAACCCGCCACTTTTCGGTGACCTCGAGCAAAACCGAGGGCAAATTCGAGATGCGGATAACCCAACGGAGTCACTAGCGGCGAAAACCGGTGGAGAACCGACCGGTAAGCCACTGAACCGGCCAAATCGGAGTGAACCGACGGTCTGAATCGGGTTGATCCGAACCGGACCGAACCGGTTCAGCCAAAAAGAAGAGGAAAAAAGGAAGAAAGAGGAAAAAAAGAAAAAGAGGAAAAAATGGGAAAAATTTCAGTTATGCAATTGAGCTTCGGGTAAGTCGGTAAGTGGTCGAATTGATCGATTTAATTTTTGAAATATTTAATTTGATAAATAATCGACTGAAAGTTTACCCGAAAATATATTTAATTGTGTAGCTCGATAATTGGCATCCAACGAGAGCTCGAGACAGCCTCAATTCACACACTATCATGGAATCTCAGGTAAGTAACCTTTATTTACGACAATTTTGCATCGTTATGCGTGATTGATATTTAACGCATAAATTATGGATTTAATTTCTGTCACGCCCCGAATATGCTGAAAATAGGGCAAATTTAAAACTTTTTACTCGTTAATTCACAATTAAAGGTGCATTCCTGTGCAGTGTCATACATCATCATAATTATTATGCCTCAGGATCTCATCATAATATAGCGTATATTGTATCGTATACAAATGCTCAATTCCAAGTTAATTAATCCTAATACATCCCATATAATGTTATACATCAAGTGTCTGCAATTACAATAATAGTCTGGGTACATGAAAAGATAAAATATACCTCAAGATACAATATATATGGCCTGGAGCTCGAATCCTCCACTAGCCACTACTCCGTACGTCGCAGGGAGATCCTTTTTCACTTGAAGAACTCTGGGGGGAAAAGAAAACAGGGTGAGCTTCTAAATCGCTCAGTAAGGGGGTGAGGAACTCATTTCATAAACCAAAATGCACATCACACAATGTTTATTTGTATGTGAAACTCATTTGAAAACCATAGCATGAAAGTACTCAAAACGACATTCTCATGTGTCAAGTCATGTGAAAACATGAAGTAAAAAGGCTCACTCTAGAGCGATAACAAAGCATGTGAAAATAATGCGATAAACGCTTTCTCAATGCACGTGATAAAATCACTGAAATAGTAATGCACGTGGCACAGCCACTAAACACACGTGGCATTGCCACTGATTTAAATTCTCACGTGGCATGGCCACAAAACACACATGGCATGGCCACTGATTTAAAATCACTCGTGGCATGGCCACTAAACACACGTGGCATAGCCACTGATTTAATTTCTCACGTGGCATAGCCACAGAATAGGGTTTCTCAATGTGGCAACGGCCACCAATGGGGTATAACGTGGCACAGCCACCAATGGGGTATAACGTGGCACAGCCACCAATGGGTATAACGTGGCACAGCCACCAATGGGGTATAACGTGGCACAGCCACCAATGGGTATAACGTGGCACAGCCACCAATGGGGTTCTCACGTTACCAGAACGGAGAAGAAATCGGGCTTACATGCTACCAGAGCAATGCCCGGTGTGTACTCGCAATTACACACCTAAGTCTTATCACATAAGACTGGTTTGCCTTCACGTAGAACTCATGATGGTTTTTCTCTCATAAAACTCATTTGAAATCGTTTTGTACTCAACACAAAACATAATAAACATCGAGTCCCAACCGGCAAAGCACACGCACACATTTCTCAAATCTCGATATTGCCTTAACGTAGAGCCCAGTTATAAACTCATAAAAACATTGGGCTCCAACCGGCTATAAAAATCGTGTGCAATTAAATCTCAACACAACACCCAACATGCTTGTTTTATAAACCACAATTCATGCTAAAATAGTTTACAATTCACATACACAAATGGTTTAGATTTCCCTTACCTCTTTGCACCTCGTATAGTGCAATCGTTTCCCCCGTATCACGGACTAGTCTCACATTCCACTCTGGAACTCCCGAGCTGTCCAAACGATGTTAAAACATCAATACTCAATTATCTCATAAACCTCAATTCCCAAAATCGAGCATAATTGCTCATAACTCCTCAAATCTCTTTATTCTCGTAACTCAACCCTAAACTACAACCTCATTCACAATATCTCAACGTCCTACATTTCTCATGCCAATTATCTATGCTAATTCATCACATTGTCTATATTTTCATTTATAGCACAAATTCTCAAAATTACCAAAATTACCAAATATCTACATTACTCCAACTACATTGCAATTCATCAATCCCTAATCCTTTCTCAACTATTTCAACGCACTGACAACCCCCAATATCATCAAAATCATCTCAAATATCAAGATCGAGGTTTAGAAATTACCCAAAGCTTGTGAGACGCACAACCCACGCCTCGATCCGATTCGTCCTTCGATTTCCAAGTATGTTGTTCTCCCTTTGATGAGGAACAACTTTCCTTCTTGCCACAACCTCTGATTCGACCGGAAATGGGTGATTTGGATGAGTGAGAAAGTTAGGTTTTCGATGAAAATGGGGTTGGAAGAGAGAGAAAATGAGTTTGCAGGAGAAAAACAGGGGTTCCTTATATAGACTGGAGGTTGGAGATCGATCTGTCGAGGGGTGAGATCGATCTGCGTTTGAATTTTGGGGACGATCTGGGCAATTTTATGCCTAGGAGATCGATCTGTCGAGGGGTGAGATCGATCTCTTTATGGCTTTATGAGATCGATCTGCTCCTAAGGAGATCGATCTTCTCCCAAACAGAATCATTTGGAGATCGATCTCTTCCTCATGAGATCGATCCTTTCTCAAACAGAATCATTTGGAGATCGATCTCTTCCATTGGAGATCGATCTGCTCCTCAAATTCCTCCTTCCTCGTCATTTTTTAACTCACCAGATCGATCTCTCCTTCTTCTAGACCGATCTGTCCTCATACTTCATGCTTATTTTACACACTTAACATATAAATCTCCAATTATAATTCCCATAATTCACTTAGCTCAATAAATTACACTTCAAATTCTTATTACATCATTAAAATATATCTAAAATTCTCAGATCTCACAATTTCCACATAAATGAATTAAATTCTGGAAAATTGGATAAATTATCGTAAATATTAAATTGAGATATCCGAAAATTTAGAACGAGGCTAAATAAATACTGATCGGCCCAATGAGCCCAATAGGCCTCGATAAAGTGTGGTAAACGGGCTTAAGGTCGATTAAGGCCCATTACGGTGCAATCAGGCCTAATATGGGTAAACGAGCCCAATGATTTAAATTAAGCCCAAAAAATATGAAATACAATTTAATTTTATTGTAATTGACCTGATGAATGTGTATCCGCAGTTTCAGAGATTGGATTGGGAGCAAATCAGACTGCGTGATGAGTCATCAGTGGAAAGGTCAGACTGTACAGAAAAATGAGGTAAGGGAATTATGTGAGTAGCTAGATGTAGCTACGCGTATTTTAATAGTTTTTCTGTACACTGAATATGTATGTATGCCTTGATTATGTATAAAGGTCCTAAAAATGGTTTAAATGATTTTAATGATCGAATTAGGTGAAAAGTCTATTTTACCCCTATTGAGGGAAGTTCACCTAAGGATGGTGAAAGCATGACATGCATGAAATGCATGATTTAAGGAAATTTATGGTTTAAGGATTTTATTGGTTTTAATCAAAGTAAATCGATAGATTGGCCAGTAATTGCATGAATTTCACATGATAACACTATGTAAGTGTTATTTATATTTAAATGAAAATTCTTTGGAAATAGGCCAACTATCAAGTTTATATAGAAACAGATAGTGCCAACACATAGTTCGCACTATATCTGCGTTTGTGAATGTGAATAAATGTGTTGGAGCGGTTGCTCGCACTGACTTGTGTGACATCATATGCATGAAATCTGCTAGAGCATGGTGCTCGCACTGATTTTTATTATTGTGAAATGAGAGCTGCTGGAGCCTAGCTCGCACTCTGTTTTGACATGGTTTGACTTGTTTTGACGTGATATGCATAAAAAGGTGCTGGAGCGATTGCTCGCACTAGTTTTTATGATTTGACATGCATGAGCGATGCTGGAGCTTAGCTTGCATCCTGTTTTGATATGTTATTGTATAAAAGCCGCGTTGGAGTGTAACTCGCACGAGATTTAATTTCGTTATGCATAAAGCCGTTCTGGAGTGTAACTCACACGAGATTTGATTTACTTGAGCATTCATTTGTGCTGGAGCGTTGCTCGCACAAAGTTTTATATGGTTTTATAACTCATTTTAAAGTCGTACTGGAGTTTTTTCTCGTACGAGGTTTTCACTGAGTTTCTATACATATCCATACTAGAGCAATGCTCGTACGTGGATTTTACTTGAATTTATAATCAGTTTAAGTCGTACTGGAGCGCTGCTCGTACGCAGATTTTACTTATTTTATGAAACCGTGCTAGAGCTTCGCTCGCACAAGGTTTTCTGATATCATGAATATACATGGAACCGAGCTAGAGCTTCGCTCGCACAGGGATTTATATGACATGCATATAGCCGTGTTGGAGCCTCATGTAGACTGTGTGTCACAGTGAGATGATATGCTCACACGTGCATATTGACACAGAGATGATATGGGTGGATAAAACCTATTGCAGGCACCCCTGATTGAGCTTGGGTTCACGGAGTACGTTGTACCGTGTATATCACGCGGAGTACACTGTACCGTGGGGATTGTTGGAGTGGAGTGGCATTAGCCCTGAGGCAGCAAGCCTTGCCCTCGCAATCTTGGTGTTATGCTGTTCTGGCGGGTAAGACGACCCACCTCCCGTTTCAAGTGTGATACCCCGCACACTAGGTACCGTGTTGCCAAGGATCATTAGGATATGGCCATAGTCCTCGATGTTACTGATAATTACCTACTTGTCTCACATGATATAACTATTGGTCGATAGACCAGGGTAGACCCGAAGGAGGGGTCAGGCCTCCGATTTTATGATTTTATGATATGTGACCCTGAAAGAAGTGTGGTTTTATAACCGAAATTTTATAATGAATTTTAACAAATTGTTTTATGAGTTTGAAATGGAATTATGAGATTGTTTTATGAGTTGATTGACCCGGAAGGGTTAGTTTTTACTGCAGTTTTAATGTATTGATTTAATTGCAGTAGCATGTGAAGTTTTCCATGCTTTCATTTGAAATCCATGATTTGTCTTACATGACATGAAAGATTGCATGATCTTGATTAAATTCATGATTAGTTTGATTTAATGATGTCACATAAAATGCTCTGAATGCATGAATTACATGATTTATATATACACAAATAGTTTTGGATAAACTATGGCATTGAATATGCATGACTTTGTGCATGAAATTTTAAATGAAAAGAAATGGATTTAAAGGCATGGCATTATGAGCATGTAGATAGTGGAGCTATCAACTTACTTGCATAATTGCCTTACTGAGCGTGTGGTTTGCTCACCCCCTTATTTTCCCATCTTTTCAGAGTACTCGCAATAGTTATTGAGCGGCTGAGGACTTGCATGCTTGGTATTCGCTGCTTCCCATTGAGAGTCAGGTATACACATTTGTATAGTTTTGTATCTAAATATGTAATGCACAGTATAGTAAACGAAAATGATGTCGGGGATGTAAGGTTATGTAAATACCATTGGGTATGTATTTAATTAAAGTCAAAAGATAGTAAACTCTGATTTTTAGGTAATTTGGGTCGTGACAAGGTTTAATGGTATCAGAGCTTAAGTTGGCTTGATATGAGTCGGTGTTAGTGGTTAAGGAATTACATCCCCATGTACTGTGCATTATTTAGATACAATTGTGTGTATATCGAGATGGAAGTGCAGCTAAGAATTTGGTTTTTAAATGCAAGAATAGACTCATTAAATGATAGCCGCTATGGTTGAGAGGCAAGTACATGAGCTCAATGCCGTTGAGGTAGGCCCGAGAGTAGTATTAAGTCACCACATGAGACTCGAGATGAGATTGAAGTGGAGGCTGGTATTGAGCATGCCCCACAGAGTCTGACAGAGAGATCAGACAGAGTCCGATAGAGAGATCGGACAGTATTGAGACACGCTTCGCGAGGTTGGAGCGGAGTGTGGAGAATATTTTACGAGCTAATTGCTCAGAGTATGTTTGAGATTTGAGGGCGAGTCGGAGCATTGGTGGAAGTTCGCTCGACCCACCTTAAAAGCTAGACATCCAGAATGGATATGGAAAATAATTCTAGATGTATTCCGGTGACATAATATCCCGGACATTGTTTAAAGAAAATTACAGATGAAATTCTTTACTCTGACCCAGAGGAACATGTTTATTGCGAGTATGAAACTCAATTTATATTCCTGAGCAGATATGACTCGGACACGATGAACAATGAGAGCCGAGATGTTTGAAAGTTCATGGAAGGGCTCAGATTGTCAATTAGAGTCCGATTAGCCCGTTAGATATCACTTCCTCTACCGAGGCAGTGCGCAGACTACAGTTATGTGAATAAGATTATGAGTTGCATGCCTCTGAGATTGGGAAAGGTAGTGAGGGTCGAAATTGAGACAAAAAGAGAATAAAGAATGACAGAGATGTCAGAATGGGAAAAGGTAGTTTGGTAAAAGATTAGAGTTGATAAATCACGGGGTAAGTTGATTGATAAACGCCAGTATATCTAATTTCAATACTTTTGAGGGGTATTGTGATTTAAGGACCCCGACCTGCTACGTAACAGTATAACAGAGTAGCAGTGTGAATAGTGTAAGATGTGTGGTAGTTACCACGGAAATAAGATGTTGGACGAGGGCGAGTGTATGCCTTGGACCAGGACACTACTGATGTTTACTATGATGTGGTGGAAGATACCACACTGTTTTGAATAATGAAGTAATTATTTTAATTGATCCTGGTGCCACATATTTATTCATACCGCCTTCAGTTGCTTATAAACTAATGAAAGATGTGAAACCTGTACCCTTAGCAAGATGATGATGGTTATCTAATTATCACTAACTAATTATGGGTATAGGGATTGTAAGTTTGACAATTAGTGAAAGAGTTTGTTATAAGTGATATATTAAAGGAGATATATTGGAATAACACGTATGCAAGGTAAGAATTCCTATGATACGTGAAGTAATTTGGATAAAGCAATTAGTAGAGAATATGAATTGTGAACACATGGACTGATATGTAAAGAATTATGGTCAAGTCTGAGGGTTAATAAAGGTATTTCAAAATATCTCCCTGCCTGAAGACTTGACAGCATCGATAAACGCACGCATCACCTATAAATTGAAATCGACAGTCGTAATATATATAAATTTAAAATTTGGGTACCTTTATTGGTACGATAAAGAAATATAGAATTTGACTAATCAAGAAGGTTTAAAAATTAAAATTTTATAAAAGTCGTTAATATAAAAAAAAAATGACGTGGGTTAGTATCTTGAACGAAAGCAATTTCGAAATGACATGATACGTTTATGCGTACATAGGTCAAGGATATGAGTGATTGGGATATTGAGTGAAACTCAACTACAATGAGGTATTTAAACTTTACCTGGACTGATTGGTTGTCATCTTTAGTGATGATATTATGATGTATTCGAAGTCCAGGGAAGAGCATGAGTAGCAACAGGAAACTGTCTTACAGACGAGTGTTACGAGTTTCTTGAAATGGGCTACTCAGTTGACACATTTGTTCGGAAAAAAGGATTGAATACGAGTGGTATGATAAATATGTAAATAGCTTCGGTGAGTTTTGGTGTATAGAGGTAATAAACTGACCACCGTAATTAATCTCACCATACCCAACAGCTCAAAAGGTATCAGTGTGTAGGGATACCACAAAAAATTAAGGATTGGGCTGTGTATTGATGTAAAATGGGAAGATAGTCGTTTATGGATCCAATTAGTTCAAGGACCATCAGAGAAACTATCCGACCCATGATTTAGAGTTTGCAGCCGTAGTGTTTACACTGAAAGTATGGTGCCACCACTTAAATGGTAAGAAATTTCGGGTATGCACTGATAGTAAATGTCACGACCCAAATTACCTAAAAATCAGAGTAAATTTTTCGCTTTTTCATTTATTATTTAATTCTTACCTTTGTCTCATCGTGACCATCCTATAACACAGTTGGGCTATGATTCGATGTTAGTCACCTCTCACCTATTACCATTCCATTTCCATAATCACATTCATATATCATAGTTTACTATCTTTGGACTTTAATTAAAAACATACCCAATGGTATTTACATAACCTTACATCCCCGACATCATATCCATTTACAGTACTGTGCATTACATATTTAGATACAAAACCATAAAAATATGTATACCTGACTCTCGATGGGAAGCAGCGAATACTAAACATGCAAGTCCTCAGCCGCTCAATAACTATTACAAGTGCTTTGAAAAGATGGAAAATTAAGGGGGGTGAGCAAACCACATGCTCAGTAAGGCAATTATGCAAGTAAGTAGATAGCTCCACTATCTACATGCTCATAATGCCATGCCCTTAAATCCATTTCTTTTCATTTAAAATTTCACGCACAAAGTCATGCATATTCAATGCCATAGTTTATCCAAAACTATTTGTGCATATATATATATATATATCATGTAATTCATGCATTCAAAGCATTTTATGTGACATCATTAAATCATACTTAGCATGAATTAAAACAAGATCATGCATTCTTTCATGTCATGTAAGACAAATCATGAATTTGAATAAAAGCATGGAAAACATCATCATGCTTCTGCATTTAAATCAATTCATTAAAACTGCAGTAAAAACTAACCCTTCCGGGTTAATCATCCCATAAAACAATTCATTTAAAATTCATTATACAACTTCGGTTATAAAACCACCCTTCTTTCAGGGTCACATATCATAAAATCATAAAATCGGGGGCCTAACCCCTCCTTCGGGTCTACCCTGGTCTATCAACCAATAGTTATATCATGTGAGACATGTAGGTAATTATCAGTAACATCGAGGACTATGGCCATATCCTGGTGATCCCTGGCAACACGGTACCTAGTGTGCGGGGTATCACACCTGAAACGGGAGGTGGGTCGTCCTACCCACCAGAACAGCATAACACCAGGATTGCGAGGGCAAGGCTTGCTGCCTCGTGGCTAATGCCACACCACTCCAAAAATCCCCACGGTACAACGTACTACACGTGATATACACGGTACAACGTACCCCGTGAACCCAAGCTCAATCAGGGGTGCCTGTGATAGGTCTTATCCACCCAAATCATCTCTCTCTCAGAATGCACGTGTGAGCATATCATCTCACTGTGACACACAGTCTACAGGAGGCTCCAACACGGCTATATGCATGTAATATAAATTCCTGTGCGAGCGAAGCTCAAGCACGGCTCCATGCATATTCATGATATTAGAAAACCTCGTGCGAGTGAAACTCTAGCACGGTTTCATAAAATTCAGTAAAATCTGCGTACAAGCAGCGCTCCAGTATGACTTAAACTGATTATAAATTCAAGTAAAATCCACGTACAAGAAATGCTCAAGTACGGATATGTATAAAAACTCAATGAAAATCTCATACGAGAAAAAGTCCAGTACGACTTAAAAATGAATGAGTTATAAATCCATATAAAATTTCGTGCGAGCAACGCTCCAGCACGAGTGAATGCTCAAATAAATCAAATCTCGTGCGAGTTACACTCCAGCACGGCTTTTATGCAATTATCATTTTAAAACTGGATGCGAGCTAAGCTCTTGCATCTCTCATGCATATCAAATCAGTAAAACTAGTGCGAGCAATCACTCCAGCACTTCTTTATCCATATTCAGTCAAAATAAGTCAAAACATGTCAAACATGTCAAAACAGATGTGCGAGCTAGGCTCCAGAAGCTCTCATGCATATCAAATCATAAAATCAGTGCGAGCAACCACTCTAGCACATTTTATGCATATGATGTCACACAAATCGATGCGAGCAACCTCTCAAGCACATTTATGCACATTCACAAACGTAGATATAGTGCGAACTACGTGTCAGCACTATCTGTTTCCATATAAACTTGATAGTTGGCCCATTTTCCAAAGAAATTCCATTTAAATGTACATAACACTTACGTAGTGTTATCATGTGAAATTCATGCAATTACTGGCCAGTCTATCGATTTGCTTTGATTAAAACCAATAAAATACTTAACCATAAATTTCCTTAAATCATGCACTTCATGCATGTCATGCTTTCACCATCCTTAGGTGAACTTCCCTCAATAGGGGTAAACTAGACTTTTCACCTATTTCGATCCTTAAAATTATTTAAACCACTTTTAGGATCATTATACATAATCAAGGTATACATACATATTCAGTGTACAGAAAAACTATTAAAATACGCGTAGCTACCTCTAGCTACTAACACAATTCCCTTACCTCATTTTTCTGTACAGTCTGACCTTTCCACTGATGATTCGTCACGTAGTCCGATTTGCTCCAAATCCAAATCAAATCTCCGGCACTGCAGATTAATGTTCATCAGGTCAAATACAATACAATTTAATGTATTTCATATTTTTCTGAGCTTAATTTAAATCATTGGGCCCGTTTACCCATATTGGACCCGATTGCACCTTAAGGGCCTTAATCGGCCTTAAGCCCATTTACTACACTTTATCGAGGCCTTTTGGGCTCATTGGGCCCATCAGTATTTTATTTAGCCTCGTTCTAAATTCTCAAATATCTCAATTTAGTATTTATGACAATTTATCCAATTTTTCAGAATTAAATTCATTTATGCGGAAATTAAATCCGTAATTTATGAATTAAATATCAATCACGCATAACGATATAAAATTATCATAAATAAGGGTCACTTACCCGTTATTCCATGATCGTACACAAATCGAGGCAGTCTCGAGCTCTCGGTGGATGCCAATTGTCGAGCTACACATTTAAATATATTTCCAGTAAACTTTCAGTCGATTATTTATCAAATTAAATTTTTCAAAAATTAAATCGGACAATTCGACCTCTTACCGACTTACCCGAAGTTCGATTGCATCACTAAAATTTTCCCCAATTTTTTCTTTTTTTCTTTTTCCCTTTTTTTCCTTTTTTCCTCTTCTTTTTGGCTGAACAGGTCCGGTCCGGTTCAACCCAGGTTCAAACCGTCGGTTCAGCTCGGTTCGGTTCGGCCGATTAAGTCCGGTTTGGCCAGTTCAGTCATCTTCTGGTCGTTTCGACGCCGTCCAGCCGGTTCTCCGATCGATTCCACCGCCGTTCGGTTTGGCTGCACCTGGGCTTCCTAAATCGAGCCTCGGCTGGGGTCGAATCGGCACCATCGCTGGTGAATCGACGTTTCTTCCCCCGTGGCTTCTCCTCCGTTTTTGGCATTTTTTGACCACTTCGCCGCGTGTCGATGCCGCCTGTGTGTTGCACGGGTTTCGGGCCTCCTTCAACGGCCCTCGTCGGCCCCTGGCCTCGCCGGTGATTCCTCCTCGGTGTCGGCTTGTTTTCTGCTTCTCTCCGTTTCGTTTCTATTTCCTCTTCAGAAAATCGCAAAACGTGATTTTCTGTTTTTTTTTTTACATTTACATTTTTTTATTATTTTATTATTAAAAATCCAAAATATCTGAAAAAATATTATTTTATTCCTTAAAATAATAATAAAAATCCCAAAAATTCATATTATATTCATTTAATCACTAAATGAATTTATCAGTCCGATTTTACCTTCCCGATATATTTTTTGATTATTTTCGGGATTATTTTTCGAAGTGAAAATCTTGATTTATTCCAATAAATTCATATCCTGATCAATTTAATCCGAAATTTAATTATTTCTTCGTTATTGATCAAGATTTCTCAATCTCATATTTTTAATTAAATTTTTTTGTCCTCATTACTACCGAATTTTGGTCTTTTGACCGTTTTACCCTTGCACATGTTCTGGAATACCATTTCCATCCTTTTGCATTTTTTAAAGCACTCGAAAATATCAGTTCTTATAGTAAAAGCCCCGAGTAATCGTTTTCACAGAAAGATTAGAATATGAGATAACCAAGAGTGTTAGAGCTTCTAAGGATTATGATTGTGAACATCATACCACCTAGGAAAGGCTATTGTAATGGCTAATGCCTTGAATAGAAAGAGCCTCGGGATGGTATCACATAAGATGGTCAGGGTGCGTGAGCTACTAGAGCAGTTATGAGCCTCAGTAGTGAAGTGATCCCTTCTGATGATGACGGTGATTTTGTGACAGCTAGCCTGAGGTTAGAACCGGATTTGTGTGACCGGATTTGCCAGGCTTAGCGTGATGATCGGCATGATGTCGATAGTGTGGGTTAGATTCAGAAGGGTATAGTGACAGAGTTCACAGAGAGTGCTGATGACTTGCAGAGGTTCAGAGACAGTATAAGTGCTCCCCAGGACCACAGTTAATGAGATAGTGTTATTGTCAAAAGCTCACTCTTCGGGATATACAGTGCATCCGAGAAATAATAAATATATAGGAATCTCTGAAAATGATATTGGTGGTCAGATATAAAAAGAAACATTGTAAAGATTGTGGAGAAATGTCTCGTATGTCAGCGGATTAAGGTAGAGCAAAAGAAGTTGCAGAGTTATTGCAGCCTCTACCTATATTGACACGAAAAAGAGAACAAGTTACCATGGATATTGTGATGGGGTATAGAGAACCCTAATAAATCACGAGGCTATCTGGGTGATAGTCGATAGATTGATTAAGTCTACCCACCTTCTGGTTATGAAATCCCCAGATACTCTGAGTGTGTAGGCGGATTTATGTGTATGGAAAATTGTGGAACAATATGTAGCGTTCCGTTGAGCATGATATCAGATAGGGATTCCCGCTTCACTTCCCACTTCTGGGAATGTTTTTCAGGAAGCTATGGGAACCCGATTGTGTGTTAGCACAGCTTTCGTCCTCAGACAGATGGTCAGTCAGAGAGGACTGTACAGGTTCTGGAGGATGTGATGAGAGCGTGTGCCATTGATTTTATGAGCTCCTAGGATGATCAGTTGCTACTAATCAAATTCGCCAGTGATGACAGTTGTCACTTGAGTATCGGGATAACATTTTATATGAGGCATTGTATGGCCATAGGGAGTTGTTCCCTGACTTGGATAAGAAGTGGGTGACAGATAGAAAATTGTTCTCGAATTGGTAAGACAAACCTCTGAGGATGTTTAGTTGATTTATGAGAGATTAAGAACACCTAAGAGCAGATAGAAAAGCTATGCTGACAAGAGACAAAGATCATTGAAAATTTGCCGAGGGTGAATCATTATTATTGGCAGTTACTTGTCTTAAAGAAGTAACGAGATTCAGATAGAGATATCGGAGAAAGTGGGAGGTAAGGCCTGTAGGTTGACATTACCACTTGAATTAACAGGCATCCACAATGTGTCCTATCTTATGATGTTTCGAAAATAATATCCGGACCTAGTATATGTGATCAGATATGAGCTTCAACGGCTTATCTCAATAAAAGTATAACATATGATTGGAAATCGATTCGGGCATTAGACGGAAGGAGAAAGTGTTAAGGATTAAGATGATCTCCCTAGTTAAGTATGATGGAAATATTACACTCCGGAGAAAGTCACTTGAGGATGACAGTATATAATACGATAGATGTACCCGGAGTTGTTATGGACTTATTTGACTTGGTTCTAATTTGGAGGACCAAATTTCTTAAGTGGGGGAGATTGTAAGACTCGGTTTTATCGTAAGGGAAAAAAGGGAATAAATAGGAATTTTCGAGTGCATTTAAAAATGCAAAAGGATGGAAATGGTATTCCCGAACACATGCAAGGGTAAAACGGTTAAAAGACCCAAAATTCGATATTAATCGGACAAGAAAATTTAATTAAAAATATGAAAATGAGAAATCTTGACCAATGACGAAGAAATAATTAAATTTCGGATTAAATTGGTCAAGATATGAATTTATTGGAATAAACCAAAATTTTCGTATCGAAAAATAATCCCGAAAATAATCGAAAAATATACCGGAAAGGTAAAATCGGACTGATAAATTCATTTATAGATTAAATGAATTAAATAATAATAATTTTTAGATATGTTAGGATTTTAATATTATTTTAATGATTAAAATAATATTAAAATTAAATAATATTAAAATAATAATAATAATAATAATAATAATAATAATAATAATAATAAAATAAGATTAAAAAAAACAGCAGCAGAAATCGCGAAATGCGATTTCTGCAAACCCGAAACGAAGCAAGGACTGAGGGAGTCGGTCCTCCCTCACCGGACGGAGCGGCCAGCAGCACATCCACCAGGCGAGGCAACCGACGCCAACCCAGGCTGAGTCCGGCGATGGAAGCACGATCGGCGGTGAGAGAAAACCCCGGTGAAAGGAAAACCGAGAGAGGAAAGGGAGAAATCGGTGACCGGTGCTGATTCGGGCCCGGCCACCGCCACCCGAAGGTAGCCCACTCCAAGGTCGGCCGATTAGCGGCTGAATCGGCCGGTAGGGCGGCGGCTAGCGCCGAAAACGACGAGGAAAAGAAACGATACCGCCAACGGAGGAGAGAAGAGCTAAACCGGCCACTTTCCGACCACCTCGGGCGAAACCGAGGGCAGATCTGAGATGCGAACAACCCAACGGAGTCACTGGCAGAGGAAACCAGTGGAGAACCGGCCGACAAGCCACTGAACCTGCTGAACCGGTGGTCTAAATCGGGTTAACCGAACTGGACCGAACCGGTTCAGCCAAAAAGAAGAGGAAAAAAGGAAGAAAAAGGAAAAAAAAGAAAAAGAGGAAAAATTGAGAAAAATTTCAATGATGCAATCGAGCTTCGGGTAAGTCGGTAAGCGGTCGAATTGATCGATTTAATTTTTGAAAATATTTAATTTGTTAAACAATCGATTGAAAGTTTACTCGAAAATATATTTAATTGTGTAGCTCGACAATTGGCATCCAACGAGAGCTCGAGACAGCCTCGATTCACATACTATCATAGAATCTCGGGTAAGTAACCCTTATTTACGACAATTTTACATTGTTATGCGTGATTGATATTTAACGCATAAATTATGGATTTAATTTCCACATAAATGAATTAAATTCTGGAAAATTGGATAAATTATCGTAAATATTAAATTCAGATATCCGAAAATTTAGAACGAGGCTAAATAAATACTGATGGGCCCAATGAGCCCAATAGGCCTCGATAAAGTGTGGTAAACGGGCTTGAGGTCGATTAAGGCCCATTAAGGTGCAATCGGGCCCAATATGGGTAAACGGGCCCAATGATTTAAATTAAGCCCAGAAAATATGAAATACAATTTAATTGTATTGTAATTGACCTGATGAATGTATATCCGCAGTTCCGGAGATTGGATTGGGAGCAAATCAGACTGCGTGACGAGTGATCAGTGGAAAGGTCAGACTGTACAGAAAAATAAGGTAAGGGAATTATGTGAGTAGCTAGAGGTAGCTACGCGTATTTTAATAGTTTTTCTATACACTGAATATGTATGTATGCCTTGATTAAGTATAAAGGTCCTAAAAGTGGTTTAAATGATTTTAATGATCGAATTAGGTGAAAAGTCTATTTTACCCCTATTGAGGGAAGTTCACCTAAGGACGGTGAAAGCATGACATGCATGAAATGCATGATTTAAGGAAATTTATGGTTTAAGGATTTTATTGGTTTTAATCAAAGTAAATCGATAGATTGGCCAGTAATTGCATGAATTTCACATGATAAAACTATGTAAGTGTTATTTATATTTAAATGAAAATTCTTTGGAAATAGGCCAACTATCAAGTTTATATAGAAACAAATAGTGCCGACACGTAGTTCGCACTATATCTGCGTTTGTGAATGTGCATAAATGTGCTGGAGCGGTTGCTGGCACTGACTTGTGTGACATCATATGCATGAAATGTGCTAGAGTATGGTGCTCGCACTGATTTTTATTATTGTGAAATGAGAGCTGCTGGAGCCTAGCTCGCACTATGTTTTGACATGTTTTGGCATGTTTTGACTTGTTTTGACGTGATATGCATAAAAAGGTGCTGGAGCGATTGCTCGCACTAGTTTTTATGATTTGACATGCATGATCGATGCTGGAGCTTAGCTCGCATCCTGTTTTGATATGTTATTGTATAAAAGCCGTGTTGGAGTGTAACTCGCATGAGATTTAATTTGATTATGCATAAAGCCGTGCTGGAGTGTAACTCGCACGAGATTTGATTTACTTGAGCATTATTTGTGCTGGAGCGTTGCTCGCACAAAGTTTTATATTGTTTTATAACTCATTTTAAAGTTGTACTAGAGTTTTTTCTCGTACAAGGTTTTCACTGAGTTTCTATACATATCCGTACTAGAGCATTACTCGTATGTGGATTTTATTTGAATTTATAATCTGTTTAAGTCATACTGGAGCGCTGCTCGTACGCAGATTTTACTGATTTTATGAAACTGTGCTAGAGCTTCGCTTGCTCGAGGTTTTCTATATCATGAATATGCATGGAGCCGTGCTAGAGCTTCGCTCGCACAGGGATTTATATGACAAGCATAGAGCTGTGTTGGAGCCTCCTATAGACTATGTGTCACAGTGAGATGATATGCTTACACGTGCATATTGAGACAGAGATGATATGGGTGGATAAAACCTATTGCAGGTACCCCTGATTGAGCTTGGGTTCACGGAGTACGTTGTACCGTGTATATCATGCGGAGTACGCTGTACCGTGGGGATTGTTGGAGTGGAGTGCCATTAGCCACGAGGCAGCAAACCTTGCCCTCGTAATCCTGGTGTTATGCAGTTCTTGCGGGTAGGATGACCCACCTCTCGTTTCAGGTGTGATACCCCGTACAGTAGGTACCGTGTTGCCAGGGATCACTAGGATATGGCCATAGTCCTCGATGTTACTGATAATTACCTACTTGTCTCACATGATATAACTATTGGTCGATAGACCAGGGTAGACCCGAAGGACGGGTTAGGCCTCCGATTTTATGATTTTATGATATGTGACCCTGAAAGAAGGGTGGTTTTATAGCCGAAGTTTTATAATGAATTTTAACGAATTGTTTTATGAGTTTGAAATGGAATTATGAGATTGTTTTATGAGTTGATTGACCCGGAAGGGTTAGTTTTTACTGCAATTTTAATGTATTGATTTAAATGCAGTAGCATGTGAAGTTTTCCATGCTTTCATTTGAAATCCATGATTTGTCTTACATGACATGAAAGATTGCATGATCTTGATTAAATTCATGATTAGTATGATTTAATGATGTCACATAAAATCCTTTGAATGCATGAATTACATGATTTATATATGCACAAATAGTTTTGGATAAACTATGGCATTGAATATGCATGACTTGAAATTTTAAATGAAAAGAAATGGATTTAAGGGCATGGCATTATGAGCATGTAGATAGTGGAGCTATCAACTTACTTGCATAATTGCCTTACTGAGCGTGTGGTTTGCTCACCCCCCTTATTTTCCCATCTTTTCAGAGTACTCGCAATAGTTATTGAGCGGCTGAGGACTTGCATGCTTGGTATTCGCTGCTTCCCATCGAGAGTCAGGTATACACATTTGTATAGTTTTGTATCTAAATATGTAATGCACAATACTGTAAACAGAAATGATGTCGGGGATGTAAGGTTATGTAAATACCATTGGGTATGTATTTAATTAAAGTCAAAAGATAATAAACTCTGATTTTTAGGTAATTTGGGTCGTGACACGTGCTTAAGCTGAAACCTACCATGTCCATCAACCTCTTGCAACCGAGAGTAACCAAGAGCATGAAAGCATCGAGTTTCTTGCTATCAGCTTCTACAATCACCGAGATAAGCTCTTAAAACAGAGCAGAACAGAGGTAAAATTTGCTCCCTGTCCACTACTGCATCATGCCCGATCAGCCCTTGCTCAGTCCAATCTTACACATCCTCGGCTCCATTCCCTGCACCCATCAGCTGGTTCAAGTTTGCATTACGGTTCTGTGCCAGCTCAGACATCCAATCATCCCAGTAGCATGAACAAGGAAAATAGAAAGGAGGAAGATGTCAACCTGAGACTAACAACTAGGAAATAAAGCTATGTAATAAAACTAAAAAGTACAAGAAATGAAGTTAACAAAATCGAGCGCTCAATGAACCATGGTGGCTGCCAAGAGAATGAAAAAACTAACTTGAAAAGCTTGTAAAAATAAAAATGACATTGTTGTGAACAGTAAATGGTAGCTAAAACGGGAAAGAGAAACTTGAAAACAAAAAATTAAAACTATTCTAACACTACTCCTAACTTCTACACTACATTACACTACTCCTACTCCTACTCCTAAAAATTACATACTCTTTCAATTGCCATCCTTTCCTATTTATAAACACACTAAGGGTAAAATGGTAATTTCCACATCCTTAATGAGTTGGCATTTTTTTGGCCACTTGTCTTCACACCATTGGCTCCTTGAAAAGATATTTCCATGTCATCGGTCTTCTTGTCCAATTGGATGTGCTAGGTGGCATGAGTCGTGTTGTCCGCGTGGCTCAATCTTGATTTTAGACCAATTTTGGTCCATTTTCTACCGAAATATTCAAATTCATCCGGAGTTAACTTATCTGCAAACATGAGAATTTTAATTAAATAAATGGGATAATTAACAAAATAAATTGGGAATTTAAATAATTAATTAGGAAATTAAGCACAAATAATTCTAAAAATATAGAATTATCAGTATCGGCATGACGAGATCTTGTATCGAGAGGAGAGGATAAAAAATGAATCCAACTTGGAACCCTAAATTCGCAATAGCAAATTTTCAATTTCGGATTCCTCCACACCGGACTCAAGACCTACTAGGGAAAGGTAGAGGCGCTGTTGATTATGGCCGAGCTGATCTGACAACACAAAATGCCACTGATATGAAAAAGATGGTAGAACACATTTTATAGGAGAAAAAATTAGTCCCAGAGAGCTAGAGATGGAGAATCCCGTTTAATGCAACAATCATAGAGAAACCGCTGCCTCCAAATTTCAAAATGCCACAAAAAATGGCCTACATCAGGAAAATCGAACCCCATGACCATATTCATAATTATGAGTCTCTAATGCTGCTGTATGGATGGGAGGATGAAATTGTCACGACCCAATACTACCAAAAGCAGTACAATTTTTTCTCTTTTGGAAAATATTTCTTACCTCCTTGTGACAGATCTCTCTGAACAGGTCGAGCCGTGAATCAATATCGATATACCATTTTTAACCATGAAAATATCACACGTACATATATATATATACCGATATCATTCATAATATAATAGAGTGGTCGATATGTTTTATACATCACATGATTTTATATTCACATCCCTAAATATTCCTTCATATACAATATTGTGCTATAAGCATATTAATACAAAATTCTCTACGTGGTGTATACCTGACAGTCGATGGGAATCACATATAATCAGCTATGCCGTCTACTCTCTACACCCTATACTATCTACATGCTGATAGGAAATCAGGATATATGTGAGCATGAAGTAAAAACAATGATATGCCATATATATAAGTATCATCTGTTCTAAAATAGGAAACGGCATATAAAACATGGAATGATTCTCATGTGAAAACATCTCATGCTTAAATGAATCAATAAGTTTTAAAAGACCCCATCTGGGTTAAAAAGTGATAAACTCAATGAATTTCATCAAATTCAACAATTCTAATTTTATTATAAAATTTTCGTTATAAAATCACCCTTCTCATAGGGTTTCAAGTTATAAAAGTTTCATAAAATCCCTCCATGGGAACAATCAAAATTCCATTGAAATCATAAGAAAATCGAGGCCTGATCCCTTCTTCGGGTCTACCGTGGTCTATCAAAACCAAAGGATTTTGTCATGTGAGACATGTAGGTGACTATATTGGTAACATTTAGGACTTTGGCCATAACCTCGTGATCCCTGGCTACACAGATTCTAGTGTGCAAGGTATCACACCTGAAATGGGAAGTGGGTCGGTCCTACCCGCCAAAACAACATAATAGCAGGATTGCAAGGGCAAGGCTTACTGCCTCGTGGCTAATGCCACTCCACTCCAACAATCCCCACGGTACAACATGTGAGATCCACATCTTTATATGATATTCCTTATGATTTCCATATTGTATGACATTATTATATGTTAATCGATTCATAAGATGGTTGATTCAGATCTGATTTAATATGGATGAGATGAAATAACGTACGTGAAATCGAATAAGGATAAATCGGGAAAGCAGAGACCCAACAAGTCCATTTAAGGAATTTAATCGAGTTGACTGAAAATAAGGAATTGAAAATAGGGAAAAGATTGTGGATTTATGAAAGAAAGTTGATTTAATTTGGTCCCAAACACGTGCAAGGGTAAAATGGTCAAAAGGCCAAAATTCGGTATAAATTCGATAAGTAATTTTCATTAAAATATGGAATTTGTGAAATCTGGATCAATACCAAGGAAAATATTTAAATTCGAGTCCGATTGATCTAGATATTAATTTTTGGGAATTAATCAGAATTAATTCAGAATTAATCGGGATTTTTAATTCGAAAAATTATCCCCAAAATAATCAAAAAAATACCAGAAAGATAAAAAATAGACTGAGAAATCCATTTATTGATTAAATGGATAAAATAACAATTTTTAAGATATTTTTAGAGATATTTGGGTATTTTTAATATATTTAATTGATTAAAAAAAGAAAAAAAAGAAAAAAATATGGAAATTTTCAAGGAGAGAGAACGACTCGCGAAAACTCAAAAATCGAACCCAAAAACCTGATAGAACCCGATACACCCTGACGAGCCACCGGCGGTCGATGAGCCCAACTGACGGTCAAAAAAGGTAGAGCAAAGTCCGGTGGTTCAATTAGTATCGGTAATACGCGCCGACAGCCCCTATTTTATTCGAATCGGCGGACGAAAAATCGTGGGAGAAAATGCGTCGGTTCCGGCGAATGGCGGGGTTCCAGCGTCGATTCAAGCCCGCCAAGCACTCCCCTAGCTGAAGCGGTCCTTTTGAGCCAAGTGACAACCGACGAGACGGTCGGGATTGTCGACGACGGAAAACGGGCTAAAACGGCACCGTAGCCGAGAAGGAAGAAAAGGAAAAAGAAAAAAATGAAAAAGAAAAGAAAAGAAAAGAAAAGAAAAAAAAGAAAGGAAAAAACGAGAAGAAAGCATACCCGGGGACGACTCAAAATTTGGGTATGTGACCGAGGGTCGAGATTGACCTAATGATAAATCTCGGGAATTCAATTTAATATTATTTTAATAGAAAATGACCCGAATTTGCATAATTGTGCAGTGTTACGACAGAGCCTAAACGAGAGCCGATTTAGCTCCGATATTCGTACCCCACACCATATTGGGTAAGTACATTTTAATTACGATAATATGAGTCCTTTAATGCAGATTTCAGATTATTTTACGGATTTACGAATTAATTCTGCATAAAAGGAATTTTATTCAAAATTTCAAAGTAATTATCGTAAACAATATCCGGGCTATCCAATGAGTTTGAAACGAAGCTCGATGATTATTGATAAGCCAAATGAGCCCAATAAACCCGAAGAAGGGATTTAAAAAAGTGGGAACGGGCTGAAAAAGATGTTGAGGCCTATTAAAGTGCAATCGGGCCCAAAGAGTAAAACAAGCCCAGAGCTTTAGATTCGATCAGTAAGAGTGAAATACTGATCAGTGTATTTGAACTAAACCCATATGTGGTTATATGCAGCTCCGTAGATGAGCGAATTGGACTGACAGACTTGGTACGATCGATTCGGGATAAGCTCGCGTGTGATTCCAGGTAAGGGAATTTTATGAGCACTTAGAAGTAGCTGTACGTAATTTCGAGGGGATTTACATGACATTAAATTCATTAGGTTACCTGAAAACAAAATAATAATTTTTGGGAAAAATATGGTAATAGAGGCAAATGACTATTTTGCCCCTAGTTAGAAAAATTTCAAAAAGGGTAGTAAGGCTATGAAATTGCATGAAATTCATGATTGTAATGTTGTCATGATGATATGGCTTTAATTCAAGCAATTTATGGATAGGTTGGCTATTATTTTCATGTTTTAAGTGAAAATGCACAGGTTAGGTGCCAATTGATATTTATTTAACATGTTTTGATAAAATTGAGCCACCTATTAGTGTTATATAAGTTGTAATCGTGCTTGAGCACTGCTCGCACTGGATTTTATATTTTAACTCATACACAGAGGGCTGGAGCCTTGCTCGTACTATTTTACAGATTTATTTCACATGACTATCGTACTGGAGTTTTCTCATACGAGGTTTTCCTTGAGTTTTAATACCTATCTGTACTGAAGCAATGCTCGTACGTGGATTTGAATTGAATTTATAATCAGTTTAAGTCGTACTGGAGCACTTCTCGTACGCAGATTTCATTGATTTCTATGAAACCATGTTGGAGCTTCGCTCGTACGAGGTTTTTAGATATCATGTCTATGTATGGAGCTGTGTTGGAGTTTCTCATGTAGATTGTGTATCACAGTGAGATGATATGCTCACACGTGCATACTGAGACAAACTTGATATAGGTGGATAAGACCTATTACAGGCACCCTTGATTGAGCTTGGGTTCATGGAGTACGTTGTACCATGTATATCACATGGAGTACGTTGTACCGTGGGGATTGTTGGAGTGGAGTGGCATTAGTCACGAGATAGCAAGTCTTGCCCTCACAATCCTGATATTATGCTGTTTTGGTGGGTAGGACGACCCACCTCCCGTTTTAGGTGTGACACCCTGCACACTAGGATCCGTGTGCCAGGGATCACGAGGTTATGGCCATAGTCCTAAATGTTACCGATATAGTCGCTTACATGTCTCACATGATAAATCATTTGGTTTTGATAAATCAGGGTAGACCTGAGGGAGGGGTCCAACCTCTATTTTCTTATGAATTTGATTTAGATTTGATTTTCCCCTAAAGGAATTTTGTTGAAACTTTCATGATTTGTAACCCTGTGATAAGGGTGATTTTATAATGAAAATTTTAAAATAAAGTATTTTGTTGAAATTGATTCAATTCCTTGAGTGTATCATATTTAACCCAGATAGGGTGTTTTAAAACGTATTGATCCATTTGAGCATGAGATGTTTTCACATGAGAATCATTCCATGTTTTATATGTCGATTTCCTATTTTAGAATAGATGATATTATATATATGGCATATCATTGTTTTTACCTCATGCTCACATATATCCTGATTTCTTATCAGCATGTAGATAGTATAGCTATCTACCCGTTTGTATTATTATCTTACCGAGCATGTGGAGCTCAACCTTTCATTTTCCACCCACTTTCAGTGTTTCCACCATATAGAGATAGCGGGTGTAGACAGTAGACGGCATAGCTGATTATCTTTGATTCCCATCGACTGTCAGGTATACACCATGTATAGAATTTTGTATTAGTATGCTTACAGCACAGTATTGTATATGAAGGAATATTTAGGGATGTAAATATAGAATCATGTGATGTATAAAACATACAGACCGCTCTATTATAATATGAATGATGTCAGTATATATATATATGTACATGTGATATTTTAATGGTTAAAAATGGTGTATCGCTATTGATTCACAGCCCGACCTATTCAGAGGGATTTGTCACGAGGAGGTAAGAAGGATTTTCCAAAAGTGAAAATTTTGTACTGATTTTTAATAAGTATTGGGTCGTGACAATAAAAGTGGTATCAGAGCAGAGGGTCAGCCAGACGTGAATTAGTATTGATAAGTAAGCAATTAAGAGTTAGAGTTGGTCGAATAAGAGTCGAGTGTGGTCGTTAAGGAAAAATTACATCCCCCTTAGTACTATGCTGTATGAGATGTCAAAGTGTATACTAGATGAGAACTAAATTAACAAATGAATTTGGATTACAGGATTTACATTATGCCTGTCACCCACAGCGGTAGAGGGGCTATTACACATGCTAGAGGCCGCAGGGGAAGGCCTAGAGGCCGTGGTGATGGTATACAGACTGGTTAGGTACCTGAGGGTACTGCTGTGAGACCAAATGAGACTGAGGAACGCTTCGCTAGACTTGAGCAGAGTATTAAGAGCTTGGCTGAGATTGTAGCACAGTAGGCAACGCTCAGGGCTAAAGATAGGCGAGATCTGACGGGACAGGCAGCAGTTGATCTCAAGATGCCGACACAGGCCGTAGAGTTACCCGAGGTTCAGGCTCAAGCTGCAGAGGTAATGAGACCTCAGCCAGCTCAGGATGCTCGATATGAGTGTGACCTTGATAGATTTAAACATTTTCTGAAGTTTAGACCTCCAGTCTTCCATGGCAGGAAGGACCTAGTAGTAGCTGAGAATTAGGTGTATCAGATGGAGAAGCTATATAGGCTTTTCAGGTGCACTACTACTAAGAGGGTTGCTTTTGCCGTATTTGTTTTCCAGAGAGCGGTAGAGCATTGGTGGAGATCTACCGAGCTGATTTTGAGAGCTCGACATGCTGAGGTCACATGGGAGATATTTTTGGATGCCTTTAAGAGGCAGTATGTTCCCACTACTACACAGTGAAAGTTGAGGATGAAGTTTATGAGTTTGGTTCAGGGGAACCAGTCTATTGATGAGTGTGAGACTCGATTCATCTCTTTAGGGAGATATGATTTAGAGACGATGAGCAGTGAGGATCGGAAGGTCCAGAAGTTTATAGATGGACTGAAACCAGCCATCAGATCTCGGTTAGCACCCTTTGATGTTTTGACTTATGAGTAGGCAGTACATAGAGCTCAGCTGTGTGAGTAGGATTATGAGCGAAACTTCTTCGAGTCAGAAAAGTTTAGTAGAAGTCAAGACAGAGATTTGAAGAGACCCAGGAGAGATAGAGTTGTCAAGAGAGGGGTGCGGCTCTCTGATAAGAGGCCAAAGATTGAGGAGGTTCAGGAGAGGACAGATAGACCCCCTGTTCATCCATCTTTACCACCAGCTAAAGGCATTGTCATTGGAGGACCACGCCCTACTATTGATCGATGTAGGCGATGTGGCAGATATCATGGTACCAGACCTTATCCAATGCCTATAGCTACTATAGTAGTATGTTATCGTTGTGGGAGGTCAGGGCATGTGGTGAGATATTGCCCAGAGAGATCGAACACTGCCCTATAGAAGGGCAAGGAGCCGGAGAGAGGTCCAGTTCAGGTTCCTGCTCAGATGTCAGACCCGAATTTTTATGTAGCTTGTTCCTTATGATTTCCTATGTGTATGAAAACTTTATTACATAGTTGAATCATAAGAAGAGTATTTACTAACATGCAATCGACAATTTGATAAATTAAAAATGCATGTAAGCTACATAACAGCGAGATAAGGGTTAAGTTGATTCCCGAACAAGTGCAGGGGTAAAACGGTCAAATGACTAGAATTCGGTATAATTTCGATAATACAATTTCATTAAAAATATGAAATTGAGGAATCTTGATCAAAATCGAGGAAAATATTTAATTTCGAGCCCAATTGATCAAGATATAAATTTATTAGAATTTATCGAAATTTTTGCCTTAAAAAATGAGCCCAAAAATAGTGGAAAAATATATCGAAAAGGTAAAATCGGACTGGTAAATTCATTTACGGATTAAATGAATTTAATATGATTTTTAGAGATATTTTTAGATATTTATGGGATATTTTTGGGATTTTTATTATTATTTTATAATAAAATAATAATAAAAATATATTATAAGAAAAAAGGAAAAAAAACGAAATCTAAAGAGAAATCGGGGAGAGAGAACAGAGGAAACGGAAGCAAGCCGACCCGAGGGAGAAGACCACCGGACGGCGAGCACCGGCCACCCCACGGGCAGGCAAGCAGCCGAAAAAGGAAGAGGAGGACCGTGCGCACCCATCGGCACCGGTCACGACCTCCACCGACGCCGGAAGCCGGCGAATCGGAGAGGTGAAGCCGCGGAGGAAAAGAAGGAATCCGGCGGCCACCGGCTGTGCTTGGTCCCGATCGAGCCCAGTCGAGTGTTGCCCAGGCTTAGGCGAGCCGAACTGCGGTGGTGATACGTTGGGAACCGATCGGAATAGGCCGGCACGACCAAAGGATGCCTGAACCTGTCGGCGGTTCAGGGGAGAAGGTTCTGCGCTGAATCGGACAGGACCAGTTCAGCCAAGGAGAAAAGGGGAAAAAGAGGAAAAAGAAAGAAAAAGGAAAAGGAAAATTTTTCGGATTTCACCGGACTTCGGGTAAGTCCATACGAGGTCAAAAGTGACCGATTTGATTTTCGATGAATTTATTTAAATTATATTTATTCAAAAATTAACCCGGAGTTAAATATAATAAATTGTGCAGTTCGACGATAAATTCCAAACAGAAGCCCGATCGAACTTCGATTTGCATACCATCATATATTTATGGGTAAGTAAAGTTCATTTACGATAAATTATGTGATTATTGCGTATTTAAGATTTATTTTACGCATTTCGGATTAAATTCTGTATTTAGTGAATCATATTCGGAATTTTGAATTAAATGTCGTAAATGATATACGGGCTATCCAAAGAGCTTAGAATAAAGCCCAATGGGTATTGATAGGCCCAATGAGTCGATAGACCCTGATGAAGGGAAATAATAAGTGGAAAACGGGCTTAATACGGATTAAGGCCCATTAAGGATTATTAAGGCCCATTAAGGGAAAATAGACTGTATTAATGTGTAATACAGTAGGAAAAGTATAATTAACCTGAGGAATGGTTGTTTACAGCTCCGGAGTTTACATTGAGAGCTGATCGGACTGCGGGATTTAGCAGCACCGAGGAAGTGAGGTCACGTGACGTGATCTGAGGTAAGGGACTTTTGCGAGTAGTTAGAGATACCTGCACGTATTTTCGTCTACTTTTACATTCACATAAAAACTCTGAGGGTCAGAGAAAGTGAATAATAATTATTGCGACCCGATAGTGGCAAATTACGATTTTATCCCTAGTTAGTCAAAAAGTCAACTTTTGTGAAAAGTTGCAAAAAGCATGGAAACAATTATTATGAGTGTTTAATTGCTGTTTAGCATGAAAATAAATAGATGGGCTAATGATTTTAAGGTTTATGTGACTTAAGCACACTTTATAGTGCTGATTTTGATGTTTTATAAACAATCCCTTGTAAAGAGCCATCTATCATATTATGTGAGAATGAATCGTGCTAGAGCATAGCTCGCACTGGGATTCATATGTTTTCCACATACATTAGTGCTGGATTTTTATACGCACTAGATTTCCATGACATGCATGATAGAGTACTGGAGTTTTACTCGTACTCAGTTTTATATGATATATGCATGACACAGAGTGCTGGAGCGATTAGCTCGTACTCGAGATTTTTCATGATATACATGACAGAGTATTGGAGCATTGCTCGTACTCGATTCTTCATGGTTTATACATGACATAGTACTGGAGCTATTGCTCGTACTGGATTTGATATATGCATAGCATAGTACTGGGAGCTATTGCTCGTACTTGATTTAATACATGAACTATGCATTGACCTAGTTGCTAGAGATTGCTCGCACTAGAGTTGAGTTTGTGATGTGAAACAGTGTTCGAGCGCAGTGTCGACTGTGTGTCGCACTCGAGGACACACACTGTACGTGATATTATATACATGGTACCTATTCATGCCGCATTCTTGTGTGACTGAGTGTCACATTTTGAGAGGATGGCCAGCATGAGGGTATTTGTGAATGTGGTATAAATATTTCCATAGTTACGAGGGCTAAGTCCTATGGGAGGCACCCTGGCTGTGAGGGTCCACGGGTGTACTTTGTACCGTGCTTGGGGCACGAGGTGTACGCTGTACCGTGTGTTACGCATAGCTGACGGCTGTAGTGGACTGACCATCCTCCCGTTGCAGCAGTGATGCCCCGCACACCGAGATCTGTGTTGCTTGGGATCACATTTCGGATATGATAATAGTCCAGGATACTATTTGCATTAAACCACAGAGTCTTACATGATATATCACATTGATTGACTGATTTAAACTGCGGACAGACCTGAGGGATGGGTCGGACTCCGATTTTGTGTTGTCAATCATTTGATGCCATATTTATTGTGATTTAAATATACATGGCATGATTTACATAAAGGCATGATTTATATACGATGCATTGTTTTGCACTACATGCCTACATTTGAGAAAGAAAGCATGATTTTCTGTACATGGGATTTATTCTATACAAGTATATATATTATATTTCAAGACATGCTTTTTAAAGCGAGTAAAGGAAATAATGTTTTCAAGGCATAGCATTATTTTGAGTAGATAGTGTTGATATCTACTTGCTTGCCTGATTTCCTTACTGAGCGTGTTGTATGCTCACCCCCCTTTCTTTACATCTCTCTACAGATCGTCAGTAGAGCGAGAGCTATCGAGGGATAGTGTCCCAGAGTCCACTGCTAGTTCCTATCGATCGCCAGGTATACCTATTATGTACAGTTGTGTATCTAAACATAGAAACAGCATAGTGATGTATACGATATATATTATGGGGAATGTATTTGTATTAGATTTTATATAATCTTACATGTATAATAAAAGCAGTTACAGTCAGTAATAATACATTGACATGTATGTATGAAATGGATGATGTGGTAAGTGAGGACTCTGACATCGAATCACAGCCCAACCATTGAAGAGAGGAAAGGTAAGTTAAAAATGCGAAAAATTTATAGTAATTTTTGGATAAAGTCATGGATTGAGAAGAGGGTCCTGACATCAGAGGAGGAGAGCTACTGCCGACGAGAAAGGGAAGCAAGTGATGGGTACAGGGCGAGTTCATGCTTTAGACCAGGATACGACAGTTTAGTCGTCTGATGTGGAGAAAGGTACCATCCTGATCTTTGATTTAGAAGCATATGTTTTGATTGATCCTGGTGCCACGCATTCATTCGTATCACCTTTATTTACATATAAATTATCTAAGTATGTAACGCTTACCCCTCTGAGTAGTAAATTATTAATACTTACCCCTATAAACACTAGCCAGCTAGTAGAATATGTAGTTAGGGACTGTAAGTTGAAATTTGGGGAAAAAGAAATGTCAGCTGACCTTATTTTGATGTATATGAGAGACTTCGTTGTCATACTAGGAATGGATTGGTTGGCTACCAATCATGTTGTGTTAGATTGCTTTTATAAGACGTTAACGTTTAATGCCCCGAAAGATGTGTTGTAAAAGTAATGAAATCAGTGGTTGTTCAACAAGGATCAATGAATTTTTTTACTGATTTTATGATTTATATATTTTGAAGGATTCATCGCATATGTGGTTGATACAGACCAGGTACGATCGGATTTGTGAGACATTCTAGTGGTTAGAGAGTTTCTTGATGTCTTTCCAGATGATTTACTAGGATTACCACCAGCCAGAGAGATGGAGTTTGGGATAGATTTAGTACCTGGTACAGAACTGATTTCGAGACCACCATTTAGGGGCTCCAATTGAGTTGGAAGAGCTAAGGAAGCCTTTATAGGATTTGCTTGAGAAGGGGTTTGTGAGACCAAGCGTATCACCTTGGGGAGCTTCGATCTTGTTTGTGAGAAAGAAAGATGGCAGCCTCTGATTGTGTATGGATTATAGATTGTTGAATAAGACTACCATTATGAATATGTATCCCCTTCCACTCATTGATGATCTGTTGGATCAGCTTCGGGGAGCACAATTCTTTTTTAAGATTGATACGAGGTCTGGGTATCATCAGTTAAGGATACGGAGGGAGGATGTGCCTAAGACAACATTTAGGACCCGTTATGGTCATTATGAGTTTTTGGTTATGCCATTCGGGTTGACTAGTGTCCCCGCAGCATTCATGGCTTTGATGAACGATGTGTTCAAGCCATACCTAGATCAGTTCGTGATTGCGTTTATCGATGATATTTTGGTATACTCCAGATCCAGGGAGGACCACGAGCAGCACTTGAGGATAGTGCTACAGACCCTCAAAGAGAGACAGTTGTATGCCAAACTCGGTAAGTGTGACTTTTGGTTAGAACATATTTCTTTTTTGGGCCATGTGGTATAGAGGGATAGAGTGTCAGTGGACCCATCCAAAATTGAGGCAGTTGTTCAGTGGGAGCGGTCCAGGACAGTCACAGAGATTTGGAGTTTTCTGGGTTTAGCAGGACACTACAAGAGATTTGTTAAGGGTTTCTCCAGATTAGCTGCTCCGTTGACACGTCTCACGCAGAAGGATGTTGAGTTTGTGGGATAATGCCTGTGAGAGGAGTTTTAAGGAGCTGAAGCGTCGGTTGATAACTGCTCCAGTTCTCACCATACCTACCAGCTTAGGAGGTTTCTTGGTATATACAGATGCATCGCATCAGGGACTGGGCTGTGTATTGATTCAGGACGGGAGGGTAGTTGCCTATGGATCTAGACAGCTGAAAGATCACGAGAGGAACTATACGACCCATGATTTGGAGTTGGCGACCATAGAGTTTACATTGAAGATATGGCGCCATTACCTATATGGTGAGCAGTTTCAGATCTTTACATACCATAAGAGCCTGAAGTATTTATTCTCGCAGAAAGAGCTAAACATGAGACAAAGGAGATGGCTCGAGCTCCTGAAGGATTATGATTGCGAGATATTATACCACCCGGGTAAGGCTGATGTAGTTGCTGATGCTTTGAGCAGGAAGAGCCTAGGGTTGGTATCATTTATGATAGTTTGGGAATATGACCTGGTAGAGCAGTTCGTGAGCCTCAGTTTGGACATAGCACCCTCTGAGATTGAAAGAGTTGAGATCATTGTGAGCATGAGATTAGAGCCAGAGTTGATTGATCATATCTGGCAAGCTCAGTAGAGTGATCAGGGATGCATTCAATTGATGAGTCAGGTACAGGTAGGTGTAGATACATATTTTATATTGAGTATTGATGGATTACTGAGGTTTTGCGGTAGGATATGTGTTCCCGAGGATCCTGAGATCAGGAGGATGATTTTATCAGAGGCTCACTCAGCCAGGTATACAATACATCCGGGAAGTAAGAAGATGTATCAGAATCTCCAGAGAGTTTATTGGTTGTCTGGGATGAAGAGAGACATAGCAGAGTATGTCGTAAGATGTCTCATCTGTCAGCAGGTAAAGGTAGAGCATCAGAAGCCTGCAGGATTATTGCAGCCTCTACCGATACCAACATGGAAGTTGGAGCATGTCACCATAGATTTTGTGACGGGATTACCAAGGACCCGTAGAGGTCACGATGCCATCTGGGTGATTATAGATAGATTGACAAAATCCGCTCATTTCTTAGCTATAAGAGCTACAGATGCTCTGAGTACGTTGGCGAACTTATATGTTTAAGAGATTTTCAGGCTACATGGCGTTCCAGTGAGCATTATTTCTGATAGGGATGCCCGCTTCACTTCCCATTTTTGGGAACACTTTCAGGAAGCGTTGGGTACCCAGTTGAGATTTAGCATCGGTTTCCATCCTAAGGCAGATGGTCAGTCAGATAGGACTATACAAACTCTGGAGGATATGTTGAGAGCGTGTGTGCTGGATTTTGGAGGCTCCTGGGATGATCATTTGCCATTAGCCGAGTTCACCTACAATAACAGTTATCACTCGAGTATCGGGATGGCACCGTATGAGTTACTGTATGGTCGCAGATGCCGTTCCCCTATTGGATGGGAAGAGATTGGTGACAGACTGTTATTTGCTCCAGACTTGGTATAGCAGGCTACTGAGGATATCAGATTGATATGCGATAGATTACAGACTACTCAGAGCCAACAGAAGAGTTATGCTGATAGGAGACGCAGACCACTAGAGTTTGCAGAGGGTGAGTCGATGTTTTTGAGAGTTTCTCCTTCTAAGGGTATCATGAGGTTCGATAAGAAAGGTAAACTAAGCCCTCGTTTTATTGGACCCTTTGAGATTCTGGAGCGTGTGGGAGATAAGGCCTATAGATTGGCATTGCCACCAGAGTTGGCAGGTGTACACAGTGTCTTCCACGTTTCTATGCTTTGGAAGTACCATCCGGATCTGTCACATGTGATTCACTACGAGCCGTTAGAGCTCAGTGACAGTATGACATATGTTGAGAGACCGGTTTGGATTTAGGATAGGAAGGAGAAGGTATTACGATCCAAGACAATCTCCCTAGTGAAGGTTCAGTGGTAGTATCACACTCCGGAGGAAGCTACCTGGGAGCTAGAGAGCATGATACATGAGAAGTACCTGGAGTTGTTTACCGATTGATTTGGTTCTAATTTGGAGGACCAAATTCTTTTAGTGGCGGAGATTGTGAGATTTGCACCTTTGTATGATATTCCTTATGATTTCCATATTGTATGAAATTATTATATGTTAATGGATTCATAAGATGGTTGATTCGGATCTGATTTAATATGGATGAAACGAAATAACGTACGTAAAATCGAATAAGGATAAATCAGGAAAGCAAGGACCCAACAAGTTTGTTTAAGGAATATAATCGAGTGGACTGAAAATAAGGAATTGAAAATAGGGAAAAGATTATGGATTTATGAAAGAAAGTCGATTTCATTTGGTCTCGAACCCGTGTAAGGTTAAAATTGTCAAAAGACCAAAATTTGGTATAAATTGGATAAGTAATTTTCATTAAAATATGAAATTTACGAAATCTAGATCAATACCGAGGAAAATATTTAAATTTGAGTCCGATTTATCTAGATATTAATTTTTGGGAATTAATCGAAATTAATTTGGAATTAATCGAGATTTTTAATTCGAATAATTATCTCGAAAATAATTGAAAAATATACTGAAAAGACGAAAATAGACTGAGAAATCCATTTATTGATTAAATGGATAAAATAATAATTTTTAAGATATTTTTAGAGATATTTGGGTATTTTTAATATGTTTAATTGATTAAAAAAAGAAAAAAAATGAAAATAAAAAATCTGGAAATTTTTTAGGACAGAGAGAGACCCGCGAAAACCCAAAAATTGAACCCAAAAACCTGATAGAACCTGATACACCCCGACGAGCCACCGACGGTCCCAGCTGACGGTCGAAAAAGGTAGAGCGAAGTCCGACAGTTCCATTGGTACCGGTAACGCGAGCCGACGGCCCCTATTTTCGGCGAATCGACGGATGAAAAATCATGGGAGAAAACGCGTCGGTTCCGACGAACGACGGTGTCCAAATGTCGATTCAACCTCGCCGAGCACTCCCCTGGCCAAGGCGATCCTTTTGAGCAAAGTGGCGGCCGAGGAGACGGCGGGGATTGCCGACGACGGCAAACGGGCCAAAACGGCATCGTAGCCGAGAAGGAAGAAAAGGAAAAAGAAAACAAAGAAAAAGAAAAGAAAAGAAAAAAAGAAAGGAAAAAAAAGGGAAGTGTACTCGGGAACGACTCGAAATTCTGGTAAGTGACCGAGGGTTGGGATTGACCTGCGGATAAATCCCGAGAATTAAATTTAATATTATTTTAATGAAAAATGACCCGGATTTGCATAATTGTGCAGTGTCACGACAGAGCCCGAACGAGAGCCGATTTAGCTCCGATTTTTATATCCCGCACCATATTGGGTAAGTATATTTTAATTACGATAATATGAGTCCTTTAATGTAGAGTTCAGATTACTTTACGGATTTACGGATTAATTCTGCATAAAAGGAATTTTATTCGAAATTTCAAAGTAATTATCGTAAACAGTATCTGGGCTATCCAATGAGTTTGGAACGAAGCTCGAAGATTATTGATAAGCCAAATGAGCCCAGTAAACCCGAAGAAGGGATTTAAAAAGTGGGAACGGGCTGAAAAAAGGGTCGAGGCCCATTAAAGTGCAATAAGGCCCAATAGAGTAAAACAGGCTCAGAGCTTTGGACTCGATCAGTAAGAGTGAAATATTGATCAGTATATTTGAACTGAACCCAATGTGGTTATATGCAGCTCCGTAGACGAGCGAATTGGACTGAGAGACCTGGTACGACCGAGTCGAGATAAGCTCGCGCGTGATTCCAGGTAAGGAAATTTTATGAACACTTAGAGGTAGCTGTACGTAGTTTCGAGGGGATTTACATGACGTTAAATTCATTAGGTTACCCAAAAACAGAATAATATTTTTTACGGAAAAATATGGAAATAGTGATAAATGACTATTTTGCCCCCAGTTAGGAAAATTTCAAAAAGGGTAGTAAGGCTATGAAATTGCATGAAATTCATGATTTTAATGTTTTCATGATGATATGGCTTTAGTTCAAGCAATTTATGGATAGGTTGGCTATTATTTTCATGTTTTAAGTGAAAAGGCACAGGTTAGGTGCCAATTGATATTTATTTAACATGTTTTGATAAAATTGAGCCACCTATTAGTGTTATAAGAGTTGTATTCGTGCTTGAGTACTGCTCGCACTAGATTTTATATTTTAACTCATACACAGAGTGCTAGAGCCTTGCTCGCACTATTTTACAGATTTATTTCACATGACTACCGTACTGGAGTTTTCTTATACGAGGTTTTCATTGAGTTTTAATACCTATCTGTACTAGAGCAATGCTCGTACATGGATTTGAATTGAATTTATAATCATATTAAGTCGTATTGGAGCACTGCTGGTACGCAGATTTCATTGATTTCTATGAAACCATGTTGGAGCTTCGCTCGCACGAGGTTTTTAGATATCATGTATATGTATGGAGCCGTGTTGGAGTTTCTCATGTAGACTGTGTGTCACAGTGAGATGATATGCTCACACGTGCATACTAAGACATACTTGACATGGGTGGATAAGACCTATTACAGGCACCCTTGATTAAGCTTGGGTTCATGGAGTACGTTGTACCATGTATATCACATAGAATACACTGTACCGTGGGGATTTTTGGAGTGGAGTGGCATTAGCCACGAGACAGCACGTCTTACCCTCGCAATCCTGATATTATGTTGTTCTGGCGGGTAGGACGACCCACCTCCCATTTCAGGTGTGACACCCCGCACACTAGGATCCGTGTGCCAAGGATCACGAGGTTATGGCCATAGTCCTAAATGTTACCGATATAGTCGCTTACATGTCTCACATGATAAATCATTTGATTTTGATAAATCAGGGTTGACCCGAGGGAGGGGTCAGGCCTTTATTTTCTTATGAATCTGATTTAGATTTGATTTTCCCGTAGAGGAATTTTTGATGAAACTTTCATGATTTGTAACCCTGTGAGAAGGGTGATTTTATAACGGAAATTTTAAAATAAAGTATTTTGTTGAAATGGATTTAATACCTTGAGTGTATCATATTTAACCCATATGGGGTGTTTTAAAATGTATTGATCTATTTGGGCATGAGATGTTTTCACATGAGATGTTTTCACATGAGATAGTATAGCTGTATATATCCTGATTTCTTATCAGCATGTAGATAATATAGCTATCTACCCGTTTGTATTATTGCCTTACTGAACATGTGGAGCTCACCCTTTCATTTTCCACCCACTTTCAGTGTTTCCACCATATTGAGATAGCGGGTGTAGAGAGTAGACGGCATAGCTGATTATCTGTGATTCCCATCGACTGTCAGCTATACACCATGTATAAAATTTTGTATTAGTATGCTTACAGCACAGTATTGTATATGAAGGAATATTTGGGGATGTAAATATAGAATCATGTGATGTATAAAACATACAGACCACTTTATTATAATATGAATGATGTCAATATATATATATATATATATGTACGTGTGATATTTTAATGGTTAAAAATGGTATATCGATATTGATTCACAGCTCGACCTGTTCAGAGGGATTTGTCACGAAAAGGTAAGAAGGATTTTCCAAAAGCGAAAAATTTGTACTGATTTTTGGTAAATATTGGGTCGTGACATAGCGTACTCCATGTGATATACATGGTACAACGTACTCCATGAACCCAATCTCAGTCAGGGGGTGCCTGCAATAGGTCTTATCCACCCATGTCAATTATGTCTCAGTATGCACATGTGAGAATATCATCTCACTGTGACACACAGTCTACAGGAGAAAAATCCAACACGGCTTCATAGATATACATGATAGATAAAAACCTCGTGCGAGCGAAGCTTCTGCACGATTTTCATAGAAATCATTAAAATCTACGTACGAGCAGGGTATGACTTAAAATAATTATAAATTCAATCATAATCCACGTACGAGCAATGCTCTAGTATGGGTCTATATAAAACTCAATGAAAAACCTAGTACGAGAAAAACTCCATACGACAGTCATGTGAAATAAGTCTGTAAAATAGTGCGAGCAAGGCTCCCACACACTGTGTATGAGTTAAAATATAAAATCCAGTGCGAGCACTAGTCCAGCAGGATTAAAACTCATATAACACTGATAGGTGGCTCAATTTCATCAAAACATGTTAAATAAATATTATTTGACACCTAACTAGTGCCTTTTCAATTAAAACATGAAAGTAATAGCCAACCTATCCATAAATTGCTTGAATTAAAGCAATATCATCATAAAAATATTAAAATCATGAATTTCATGTAATTTCAGAGCCTTACTACCCTTTTTTGAAATTTTCCTAAATGGGGGTAAAATAGTAATTTGTCATTATTTCCATATTTTTTCGTAAAAATTATTATTTTGTTTTCGGGTAACCTAATAAATTTAACGTAATGTAAATCCCCTTGAAACTACGTACAGCTACCTCTAAGTGCTCATAAAATTCCCTTACCTAGAATTACGCACGAGCTTATCTCGACTCGATTGTACCAGGTTTCTCAGTCCAATTCGCTCGTCTACGAAGCTACATATAACCACATATGAGTTTCAGTTCAAATATACTTATCAGGATCTCACCCTTACTGATCGAATCTAAAGCTCTAGGCCCGTTTTTACTTTATTGGGCCCGATTGCACCTTAATGGGCCTCGACCCCTTTTTTAGCCCGTTTCCACTTTTTAAATCTCTTCTTCGAGTTTACTGGGCTCATTTGGCTTACCAATAATCATCGAGCTTCGTTCCAAAATCATTGGATGGCCCGTATACTATTTACGGTAATTATTTTAAAATTTTGAAAAAATTCATTTTTATGTAGAATTAATCCGTAAAATCTGTAAGATAATTTAAACTCTGCATTTAAGAACTCAAATTGTCATAATTAAAATGTACTTACCCAATGCTACACAGGGTATGAAAATCGGAGATTAATCAGCTCT
Organism: Firmiana major; assembly: GCA_033439115.1. Taxonomy (NCBI): domain Eukaryota; kingdom Viridiplantae; phylum Streptophyta; class Magnoliopsida; order Malvales; family Malvaceae; genus Firmiana; species Firmiana major. Next base: position 45,052,768 of record CM065896.1, on the reverse strand, counting down.
CGTTCGGGCTCTGTCGTAAAACTGCATCATTAGTAAATCCGGGTTATTTTCCATTAATATAATATTAAATTGAATTCCTGGGATTTATCCCCAGGTAAATCTCAAACCCTTGGTCACTTACCCAAATCTCGAGTTGTCCCCGAGTAATTTTCTTTCTTTTTTCCCCTTTCTTTCTTTTCTTTTTCTTTTTCCTTTTCGTTTTCTTTTTCTTTTTCCTTTTTCTCCTTCTCGGCTACGGTGCCGTTTTGGCCCTTTTACCATCGCCGACATTCCTGGCCGTTTCGTCGGCCGCCACTGGTCTCAAAAGAATCGCCTCGGCCAGGTGATCTCTCAGCTTGGTCGAATCGGAGCTGGGACGCCTGGGTCGTCGAAACTGACGTGATTTCTTCCTCGACTTTTTGTCCGTCGATTCGTTAGAAATAGGTGCCGTTGGCACGCGTTACCGTTACCATTGGGTTCGCTGGACAGTCCTCTATCTTCTTCGATCGTCGTCTGGGTTCGTCGACCACCGGTGGCTCGTCGGGGGTCTCGGGTCTTCACTGGTCGACTGTCGATTTCTGTTTTTGGTTTTCTCTCTCCCCGAAAATCAGGTTTTCGATTTTCCTTTCTTTTTTTACTTATTTATTAATTTATTTTATTATATTTTAATCATTAAAAACCATTAAAATAATTAAAATATCTCTAAAAATTATTATTTAATTCATTTAATCTATAAATAAATTTATCTGTCTATTTTCGTCTTTCCGGTATATTTTTTCAATTATTTTCGGGATAATTTTTCGAATTAAAATTTTTGATTAATTTCGATTAATTTCAATAAATTCATATCTAGATCAATCGGACTTGAAATTAACTATTTTCCTCGTTATTGATCCAAATTGTGCAAATTCCATATTTTTAATGAAAATTACTTATCGAATTTATTTCGAATTTTGGTCTTCTGATAGTTTTACCCTTGGACGTGTTCGGGACCAAATTGAACCGAGTTTCCTTCAAAAACCCACAAACTTTTTCCTATTTTAAATTCCTTATTTTTAGTCCACTCGATTAAATTCCTTTAACTAAATATTCAGGTCCCTACTTCCCCGATTTATCCTTATGCGATTTTACGTACGTTATTTCATTTCATTCACATTTATCATATTCGAATCAACCATCTTAAGAATCCATTAACATATGATAATGTCATACAAAGATGCGGATGTCACAGAAATTATATGTCGGGCATTTTTCTTGACTCTAGCCGGACACGCAATGAAATGGTTCAATAGCTTGCTAGAGCAGGTCTGTCTCATCCTTTATTCAATTAAGAAGCGAATTCCTAAAGGCTTTTATGATAAAAAACCAGAAAAGGAAGGATGCCACTTATCTGCTTACCTTAAGGTAGGGGAGCAAGGAATCATTCAAGTGCTATGTAAATCGGTTCCGTAATGCTACTTTTAAAGTACATGATCTACAAGCTGGACTAGTTGTGACAGCTATGCTACAAGGGATAAGGTCTGAAAAGTTGCAAGAGTCGCTATCTTTAGATCAACCGACGATGATCTCGAACTTGTTCTATAGAGCAAATAAGTATATCACTCAAGAAGAAGTGATGAAAAGGATACCGATACTGAACTTCATATAAGGAAGTTTAAAGAAAAGAAACCCTTACCATCGTCGAGCTACCTAAGCCATCACCAATGCCTTGAAAGAAGATGGAAAGTTCACAAGGTAAGAGGATAGCAAAAACACGGAATATCAACCACTTGCAACTACACTAGCAGTGAGACTTTATTTCATTTAATGTTATTTTTTGTTATTCAACTATGGGTTGAAATTTAATTTGTTGAACTATGATGTATGCAAATTGATATTTTATTGGTTGTTGAGTTTCTCACATAATTGATAGATGACTGATCGCACCAGCTACCCAAGTGCAAGGGCTTGAAGCGAAAAATGCACGAGGTAAGCCACGAAGACAAAGTGCAAGGGCTTGAAGTGAAAAATGTACGAGGTAAGCCACAAAGACAAAGTGCAAGGGCTTGAGGTGAAAAATACACGAGGTAAGCCACACACCCAAAACAAAGGGCTTAAAGCAAAAAATACGCGAGGTAAGTCACGCACCCAAAACAAATGGCTTAAAGTGTAAAATGTGCGAGGTAAGCTAAGCACTCAACAAACAAAGGGTTTGAAGTGAAAAATGCGCGAGGTAAGACACGAAGACAAAGTGCAAGGGCTTGAAGCGAAAAATGCACGAGGTAAGCCACGTACTCAAGAAATAAATGCTTGAAGTGAAAAATGCACGAGGTAAGCCACAAAGACAAAGTGCAAGGGCTTGAAGCGAAAAGTGCGCGAGGTAAGCTAAGCACCCAAAACAAAATGCTTGAAGCGAAAAATGCGCGAGGTAAGCCATGAAGAAATATGCAAGAGCTTAAAGCGAAAAGCATGCGAGGTAAGCTAAGCACTCAAAACAAAAGGCTTGAAGTGAAAATTGCGCAAGGTAAGCCATGAAGAAAAAAGTGCAAGAGCTTGAAGCGAAAAGTACGCGAGGTAAGCTAAGCACTCAGACAAGGGCTTGAAGTGAAAAATACGCGAGGTAAGCTAAGCACTCAAACAAAGGCTAGAAGCGAAAGGTGCGCGATTAAGCCATGAAGAAAAAGTATAAGAACTTGAAACGAAAAGTGCACGAGGGAAGCTAAGCACTCAAACAAGGGCTTGAAGAGAAAAGTGCACGATGTAAGCGAAACACTCAACCGAGGTCTTGAAGCGAAAAGTGCGCGAGGTAAGCTAAGCACTCAAACAAGGGCTTGAAGTGAAAATGCACGAGGTAAGTCACGAAGAAATGTGCAAGGGCTTGAAGAAAAAAATGCACGAGGTAAGCCATGCACTAAAGAAAAAGGCTTGAAGCGAAAAATGCGCTAGGTAAGACAAGAAAAAAATGAGCAAGAGCTTAAAGCGAAAAATACGCGAGGTAAGCTAAGCACTCAAATAAAAGGCTTGAAGCAAAAAATATGTGAGGTAAGCCACGAAGAAAATGAGCAAGGGCTTGAAGCGAAAAATGCGCGAGGTAAGTCACGTACTCAAACAAGAGATTGAGAATCAGACGGCCAGAGAATTTAACTTTAGAATCTAATGTAAGGACTTGACCTGAGGATACAATGAGAACATATGAACTCTTTCGTAAGGTTATACCTAGCGAAAGAGTGGGGAGCAATTGTTGTGCATGATAAAATAATAATAAAAGTTGGCCACGTGACACTCCCTAAGGGTATTTTCGGCAAGTGCACGGGTCGTACAAGTAATAATGGGATTTGAGTCCCGAGATTATCGTCCCACAGAGAAGTTGATTAGCCTAATTATCTACCGGTTACTTTTACCCTAAGTATATTCTAGCAAATTATGAAATTAAGGTGGGTGATCTACATAGCTAGAATTAAAAATACTAAAAGCAATAAAATAATAAAACTATAAAATAAAGGAAATAAAATCTAGCAAGATTACTTATAGTGCTCCACACAATTAAAATTAAAAACCTACAAAAATAATTAAAACAGTCAAAACTAATTAACGCAATTAAAATAAAATGCAATTATGAAAATAAAGCAATAAAATTATTTAAACTAAAATTTAAACAAACTTAAAATAAAAATGCATGTAATTAAACTAATAAAAATTGCAAATTGAGCCAACCTAAAATGCATGAAACATAATTAATCTAAATTAACTCTAAATGCAACTAAACTAAAATAAAGTCCTAAAACCTATGATATAAAATCAACAATTAACATTAATTAAAACTAACAATTAAATTAACAGACAAACACTATAACTAACCTAATCAACAATTAACCTATCTTAACAACTAATGCAAGGAATGAAAATACTAATAAAAATGCATTAAACTATAAAATGACAAAAGTGAAATGTGGCCAAACATGGCCTTGTACTATTCTCAGCAGTGTGCAATACTCTGCACTGTACTCGAACGACCTCCTCGCAGCTGCTTCAGGTCCGTCCTTGCTCAGTTGTACTGTTCTCTAAATCTGGTTCATTAATACTTTCCTTCTGTTGCCTCCTGCCACACTCCTGCAAATGTTGCCAACAACAACCACGTACTGCCATCCTCACGTTTGTCTTCCTGCTTGTGTTGCCAGCTCCTGCTTCGTGCATCTTCTTTAGCTTAATACAATGCCACCAACTGCTGCTGCTAACCATGCTCTGCCAGCAATAAACTTCAGCTTCATTCTCTTGCCACCTTGCCTGCAGTGCTGCATCTGCTACACATGCCCCAGGTGCCAACTCTGAAGCTACCAACCTTGCTGCCAGCTCCTGCTTCAATCCCTCATTGCTCGCATAGCTGGCTTCTGCTTTGATCTCCATGACACATCAACTAGGCCTCAACCCAAGCCACGCAACTGCAACAACATTAAAAAGCATTATGCAAAACCAAGGCAACTTAAGAGTGAACAGTAGGTAAAACCATGGATTAGAGGACAATAGAGTAAAAGAAAAACTCCTGCTACTGCTGCTGCTTTGCACCGCACGGCAGTGATCCTGCTTCAGCACAGCTTTCGTTCAGCACCTCCTAATAGTCTAGCAACTACTTCCTTTAGTTCACAGCTGCATACACTCACCGAGCACAGAACACAAAAGGGCTCAACAGTCGGGAGGGAACTGGGAACAACTTCTGCCTCCAACTGAACCTTATACTTCTCTAACAAGTGGCTATCAAGTAAACTAACATAGAGCTTAAACCCACAACCGAATCCTTTTTAGCTTCTCTATACCAGCCACTAATTCACCCCCGTAGTACTAGGATATTAAAGCTTAACAAGATGATGGAAACAAAGTATCATTTTAAGAGATCGGTAGAACAATAGTTGATTGAACAAAAGAAAAACAAAGAAAGGAAACCCAATACCAAGAACCCGAATGAACTACCAAAAAAGAGAAAATAACAATAGATGCAGTAAAAGATATATTCAGCAACTGGATTTAAACTTTTTCATTTAAAGGAGATAACATGGAAACTTGAAAAATTCTATAACAGCGGTGCATACAAGTTAATGTGAAATACAAAAGAACTAGAAAAAATGAAACTTTTCATAAAATAAAAATGAAAAGTGCCATGAACAGTAGCTAAGCAAAATAAACTATATGGTGGCTTGACAACTACTAACGGGAAAGCTTGGAAAGACTAGAAAAATAAACCTAAAACTTAGCAATAAAACTATTCTAAAAACTACCCTAACCTACTTTAAAAACTACTCCTAAATTACTCTACACTACTCCTACCCTAAACTACTTATACTTACCCTACTCCTCTACTTCCTTTTTTTCAATTGCCATCACATTCTATTTATACACAAACATAGGGGTACAATGGTAATTTTTTATCCTAGATGAGTTGGCAGTGTTTGGCCACTTGTCTTCATTTGATTTGCTGTAGAGTAGATATTTCCACGTCATCAGTCTTTTTGTCCAATTAGTTATGCGATGTGGCTCGATGTGTGTCTTCCAAAGGGTTGGTACAGTGTCCTTCGATCTTATTGTTTCGGAGCAATTGAAATACGGACACCTGGTATCACACGTGTCCAGACGACTGATGACTCGGTCTGCAAATTGGAAGTGGTCCAATCTCCTTTAGCTCGTTTTCAGCCCAATTTCGTCTGAAACGACTGAATTTCATCTGGATTTAATTTACCTGCGCATTAAAGAATTTTAATTAAATAAAGGGGATTATTAATAAAAGAATATGGGGATTAAATAAATAATTAGGAATTTAAGCACAAATAATTCTATAAAAAATAGAATTATCACCACGTAGCACACGAAGAAAACATATGAGAAATGATACAAGCCCTGAGTAAGATAAAAAGGGTAAAAATGTAATTAATGACAGAGTAAATCCATATAAATAGGCGTCAGGTACGATTCGTTAACCTAAGTCTAAATTTTCCTACTGAAACTCTGCCCAATTATTTGGCCGACTTAAGCATCAGAGTGCTAATGCAGGGAACAGCCCCTGCGTCTTTGACCTTTCTCTCTTTTGCAGAGGCATTCTAGAACACGTGAGGCAAAGTTCGAAGTGAAGACGTCAGCAATTCATCATTGTTGTGCCTTGGCAACAACAATTAGAAATGACGTCATAAATTTTATTTGGTCTTTACATACTTCTGGTTAGTTAGTTTATATTGGATTTGGAGTCTTTCATTATTTTCTGCTTTTAAACTTTCAAAAGTCTTTTCACAAATTTTGTAGGAATTATCCCTTGTTTTATACAATTTTGGTCGGCTCCTATATCAAACAGGGCTATTGTTTTAATTAAATATTCATTGTTAATAAGGATTCATATCTTTACTAGTTATTTTTGGATTGCTATCTCAGTTAAGACATTTAAAAATTCTTGTGATATTTCGTCATTGTGTTCATGTTCTTGGTCACTTTCTTCAGGAAGAATCACTTTCAATTTTGACTTTTGTATTTGTTAAATCTTTCATTAATTGGTTATGTTCTTCTTGATGTTGTTTGAGCATTTTTACTTCTATTTTTAAGATTATTAATCTCACGTTGAAGATCTTGAATGGTTATTTCCTTATTGGTTACTTCAAAATTTTCAAAAATTACGTGAACTTTTGACATACACAACTTCAGATACCAAATCACAATCCTTGTCTAAAGCGCAAACTGATCAAACAGATGAAATAGAAACATCTTCAGAACAGAATACAATTAATATCTTAACTAAAGACCAAGAATTAATGATAGAAATAATCGATAAGATTCAAGACTCCTAAATCAAAAAGAACAATTAAAAAAATCAATGTCCAGACCTATTTTGACCTCATCGTCTCCAAAACTGTATAATCTAAAGTTATATATATATATATAAATAAAATTATTTTAAGATAAGAAAGAAGGCACAGAGAAAATTGGGAAAAACGAGGGAAAGAGCTTCGGAGAAATTAACCGAGCAGACTAGACCCGCTGACTCCAGTCACTAAAGGCATTGAAGACTGCAGGCAGACATCGAGGTAAGGAAAACTCTGTGTGTTGCTAGAGATAGATTCATGTATTTTTCATGGATTTGTAGATATTACTTTCTAGGCTGAATATACAAATATCAAAATTTTAGAAGGTATTAGACCGATTTTTTATAGTTATCGAAAAACTATAGAAAACTAGAGACCCCCGATTTGACGATTTTATGATTTTATGAAATTGTGACCCTGAAAGAAGGGTGGTTTTATAACTCAAGTTTTATAATGAAGTATAACGAATTGTTTTATGAGTTTTGAGATGATTGACCCAGAGGGTTATTTTATACTGCGTTTTAAATGAATTGATTTAAATGCAGTGGCATGATGTGTTTTTCCATGCTTTCATTTGAAATCCATGTTTTGTCTTACATGGCATGAAAGATTGCATGATCTTGATTAAATTCATGCTTAATATGATTTAATGATGTCACATAAAATGCTTTGAATGCATGAGTTACATGATTTATATATGCACAAATAGTTTTGGATAAACTATGGCATTGAATATGCATGACTTTGTGCGTGTAAATTTTAAATGAAAAGAAATGGATTTAAGGGCATGGCATTATGAGCATGTAGATAGTGGAGCTATCTACTTACTTGCATAATTGCCTTACTGAGCGTGTGGTTTGCTCACCCCCCTTATTTTTCCATCTTTTCAGAGCACTTGCAATAGATATTGAGCGGCTGAGGACTTGCATGGTTGATATTTGCTGCTTCCCATCGAGAGACAGGTATACACATTTGTATGGTTTTGTATCTAAATATGTAATGCACAGTACTGTAAATGGATATGATGTCGGGGATGTAGAGTCATGTAAATACCATTGGGTATGTATTTATTTAAAGTCAAAAGGATAGTAGACTCTGATATATGATTATGGGAATGAAATGTTAAATAGTGTGAGGTGACTAACACCGAATCATAGCCCAACTGTGTTGTAGGATGGTCACGACGAGAGAAAGTTAAGAATTAAATAATAAATGAAAAAAAAAAAACGAAAAATTTACTCTGATTTTTAGGTAATTCGGGTCGTGACATGATCTACTAGAGCTACAACTAGATAGAAAGATGAAGTTTGACTTGATTTAGTGCTTAGTACCGAATTGATATTCAAACCATGATACTGAATTATTTCAATTGAATTAGAAAAGCTGAAGAAGCAATTACAAGAATTATATGATAAGGGAATTATCAGACTGAGTGATTCGCTTTGAGGTGTACCAACATTACTTGTTAAGGAGATCCAGAGTCATCTAGTTTACAAAGGGAGTTTGGAATATCAAAGATGTTTCGAATATAAGGATCGTAATTTACATTGTAATTATATTCTAAATGTGAGACTTTAAAGTGTGATAAATTTTGAATGCAGGTTATAATTTGGATAAGAGATCTATACGATGTATGAATGCTTCTAGTATATCAAATGCTTCAGATCAAGTGTATGAATTGAGAAGGAATTGTGTCTAAATGATAAAAGAGAATTGCGATAAATTTTGGTATCCAACATTCAATTAGAATGAATCTTGAAACCCTATGGCTACAATTAGTTTATGTGTTCAGGTTTGATGGCTAATAAAGGTATTTCAAAATACCTCTTTACCTGAAAGACTTGACAGCGTCTAGAAATTTCGCAGTCCATAAACCGTAGTTTGAAAATTGGTAACCATAATGTTTGCATTGAAGATATAGCACCACTACTACTCTAGTGAGGAATTATAGATTCTTATTAATCATAAAAGTCTTAGATATTTATTTTCACAGAAGAAATTGAACATAAGGTAAAGGAAATGACTAGAGTTAGTGCCTTGAGCAGAAGTAACCTCGAGATGGTGTTATATATATATAATGGTCAGGAAATGCGAATTATTGGAATGTTCTGTGAACCTCAAATTGAATATGGTTCTTTTGATATTGATGTTTATTGTATGGTAGCTAACCTAAGCTTTTAACACTAGACTTGATTGATCGAATCAAATAGGTTCAGCATAATGATAAGCATTGGATTGATGTAGCCAATTAGATCCAGATGCGTACTACAACAAATTTTGGTATTAGTACTGATGGTTTGTTGAGGATTACTATGTAACTGATGATTCACAACTAAAGAAGAAAATTCTATGAAAAGCTCATTCATCGGGATATACTTTTTATCCGAAGAGTAGTAAGATGCATCAAAATCTCTAAAAGGTATATTGGTAATCAGATATGATAAGTTATATAACTAAATTGGCTCCCGATCTGGTTAAGCAAGCTTTGGAGGATGTTCAATTAATTTGTAAGAGGTTGAGAATAGCTTAGAGCTGACAAAAGAGTTACGCTGACCAAAGACGAAGACCCTTAGAATTTTTAGTAGGAGATTCGGTGTTTCTGAAAGTTTCACCTTCGAAGGGTATAATGAGATTTGGAAAGAAAGGGAAACTGAGTCCTCGCTATATTGAGCCTTTTGAGATCTTAGACCGAGTGAGAGACAAAGCTTACAGATTAGCGCTACCGCCAGAATTATCAAGTATTCATAATATCTTCTGTGTTTCAGTGTTACGCAAGTATCATACAGATCTGACGCACATGATTAAGTATGAACCACTAGAGTTGAAGGAGGATATGACATATGTGGAGAAATCAATTCGGATCTTGGACAAAAAAGAAAAGGCATTGCGACCTAAAACGATTTATTTGGTCAAGTTTTTGTGGCAGTATCATAATTTAGAAGAGGCAACGTGGGAATTAGAAAGTTTAGTGTAAGAGAAATATTCGTAGTTGTTAAGAGCTGATGTACTTTTAAATTTGGGGACCAAATTTCCTATGGTGGAGAGAATGTAAACACCGTAAATTTTTCACGTATTGGGTTTTGTCAATAAATAATAATTTAAACAATTAAGATTAAAACATATGGTTCGGAGGATAGTTCGAACTTATACATTGACACGAGAAACTTAGGTTAATTTAAATTAAATAAAATATCAAATGTTGTAGCATAAATAAGTACGATATTATACTACAAACAATTATACTATACAATATTATTATTTTTAGTCTAATTTACTAGTTAAAGAGCAAAGATTGGCTCCACATTTTTAAGCCTACCGAAGCCATTTCATGCCTTGCTTATGATGATATTTTCGGGGAAAGGAAATGAGGGCAAGTCGGCTACACATATATATACATATATATGTATATTCGTTAGATATATTAAAGGGGAAGTCAGAGTATAGGTGAATGGAAAGGAAAACTAGTCAGTGGCCATAGATTAGGTAGTACTTTATTTTTGCATAAGTACAAACATGGGGTAGTGAATCGAATTGAAAAGGGAAGGGCTGACAAAGATGGCTCAAACAGCAGTTAGAGTAAAAGAAAGAGGTTACTTGCTGAAGAGAAGAAGGTAGCATGATAACGAAAGAAGAGAGGAGTACTGAAGCTATACCAAGAACTGAATAACGGAAAAATGGAAAGTCTGAATCATGGCAGAGCTTTCATTGTGCAGAGCAGCGAACAAGACATGAAAAAAGGTTAAAGAGAAACATGATGTTAGCAGTAAATCTGGGAAATTGAAGCTGGCATTCGACAGGGGAGTTAGTGACCGACCGAGAAGCTTAGCATGGGCAGGGTAAGAAGGAGACCAGGAAAGGGAAAGTTTGACACTAACCTGCAGCAATCGGCAGAGCAGAAAACTATATATATCTACATATATATAATTATATACTAAAACAACTCAGTGGGAACGAAAACAAGAGTGCGAGAAAGAGAAAGCAACTAGAACAGAAGAGTGATAAGAGGAAAAAATGATGGGAGTGGTGACGAGTTGTGTAACCGAAGAAGAAGAGAGAGTGGTTTCATTGGAAAGGAAAATAGAGTAGGGCAGTGCTGATCAATGGGAGGAAAGAGGACAAATCCAGCTAGGGTTCTAAAGAGTGTAGAACGGAGGCTGTGAAGAGAAGCTGAGGCCGACTACACGTGAGGAGAAGGAACTTACGCTATCCAATAGAGCGAAAAGAACCAAGAGCTATTAAGGAGTGGGGGAAGCACTTCTCGGGCAAAAGTAGCCATGGTGGAAGGCTGAACCGAAAATAGCGATGACTTGAGGATGGTGGCTAGGACCGTGAACAAAGAAGAGTGGCAGAATCGAGGAAGAAATGAAGGAAAGAAAAACAATGAAGTGATGATCAGTGCTGGAAGGATTGAAACCGAGAAGAAGAAGAAGAAGAAGAAGAAGAAGAAGAAGAAGAAGAAGAAGAAGAAGAAGAAGAAGAAGGAGAAGGAGAAGAAGAAGAAGAAGAAGAAGAAGAAGAAGAAGAAGAAGAAGAAGAAGAAGAAAAAGAAGAAGAAGAAGAAGAAGGAAATGAAAGAAAGAAAAGAAAAAGGACAGGAACGATATTAAAAAAAAAGAGCGTATTTCTATATAGGTCATGACCTCCCCTTCCCCTGACCTGCCAAAATCACCACAAATTTTTCGCATTTTACTTACTTCTCCTTCTGTCATAACTCAACACCAAATCGTTGGGTTGTGATTCGATATTAGTCACCTCAACCATATTCATTCCACAACATACATACATGTCAACACATATTTTCTATTGACTATAAGGATTCTTTTCTTAAAAGTAAGCTCATATACTTTAAATACAAAAAAACTTGTACATATACATCCCTGGCTGTACATACATTTACATAACTGTGATTTTACATTGTTCAGTATTCGAACTTGCATACCTTTCGTAAGATGGATATGCAGTGGATAAAGGAATACAAGTTCTCAGCCGTGCTAAACTACTGTGGACGCTCTGTAGAGAGGGGAAATAAAAAGGGGTGAGGTCACAGCTCAGTAAGGAAATAAGGCAAACAAGTAGATAACCATACTATCGACAAAATACAATGCTCATGCTTTGAAATCATTTCCTTATCGATTCATATCTAAAGCATGTGTCTTTATTTAAATATTTATGCAATATATATATAAATCGTCAGTTATAAAACTGAAATCATGTTGGTTTAATAATCTCAGTAGTTTATGCAAAACATTGCATTTCTCATGTAATTTATTTAATCACATTTTATCATGCCATTTCAATTAAATCAAAATAATATGGCATTTCATCATGTTAAAAACATGGATATCTAGGCCTCACCCATCACTCGGGTTACCCTTTTCACACACAAAGTCACATGTTCAAGTTATAAAATCATGTGATAATTCATTCAAGGAAATCTCATTTCAATGAAGCAAGATAGACGACTACATGCTCCGAGATTATGATCATAACTCATTTTCCGTGATTCCAGGCTACACAGTACTCGGTGTGCAGGGTCTCACATTTGCTGTAACTGGAGTAGGTCAAATCTCTACCGTCAATGCACAACTCACTCATATCATGTACTCGCGGTACAACATACTCCATGTGACATACACGGTACTAAGTACTCCATGGACCCAATCTCAAGGTCAGGGTGCTTGCCATAAGTCTTAGCCCTCATACTATGGATAATATTTTTGATAGCCCTCGGCCATATCTCAAAATATTGCACGTGTGAGCATATAATCGGTGCTACACACAGTCAGCACAGGCTCCCAACACGGCTGTTTCATGCTCTCTCTTTCAACAACTAGTACGTGCGAGTAAACTCCCAATACGACCATATACACTAGTTATATAGATCTAGTACGAGCAATGCTCTGAGCACTATGTCATGTAAAACTGAGTATGAGCAATGCTCACAATACTCTATCATGCATCAATTAATAAAACTAAGTATGAGCAATGCTTCCAGTACTCTATCATGCATAAATTGCATTAAACTCAGTACGCGAATATACTCAAGTACTATCTAATGCATATCTCATAAAATAAGGTGCGAATATTCTCTAGAACTCATGGTTTTCACACAAACCGATAGATGGCTTATGTAAATTGGATTTCACTCAATCAAATCAAAATCGGCACTAAAATGTGTTGTTTTCGTATATACATGAAAACATTAGCCATTCTATCCATGCAACTATTAAATTAGTCACAAACATGCTTCTAAGGCTTTTTACCCTAATTTGGATAAAAGCACAATTTACGTTATCGGTTCCTATCACAACATTTCTATACACGGGATTTCATATATAGTATAATAATCAAAATTCTATTCAAAATACATGTAGCTACCTCTAGCGACTCACGAAATTCCCTTACCTCGGATCACGTCATGTGACCTCACTTCCTCGGTGCTGTTCACTCTCGTAGTCTGATTAGCTTCCAATATCAACTTTCGAAACTGTTAATAATTATCCACATCCGTATACCTTAATATACTTATTTTTCACTTGCATGACTCTAAATCAATGCATTTAACTCCTCTCAATGCCTTATTCTCATATTTTTCTCCCATTATGGTATTTTACCGTATATCTCATATACCTATCTTCTTTTCTCATTTATCTCAATTTATGTATTTCATAATACCATTGTACAATATTTCATAAATACTTATTTCATCCTTAAATCCTTGTTTACTAAACCTCCTCATCATTTTCCCAATTTCATGCCAATATCTAGGTCATGGATATTTTTCATGATCCATTTGTTTTCAAAAATTTAAACATATACCAATTAACTCACCAAGACACTTATATTAACATATATGAAGTTGGTATATTGAATCTTACCTAGCTTGAACTTTTCCTCTTTTTACCAAATTTGGTAAAATCCACCTTGTTCCTTCAATCATTGATTCCAACTTCTAGTTTCCAACTATGTTGTTCTACTCCTTACTAGGAACAACTTTGTTGAAATGAATTTCACTCAAAACTGCTTGAAAGATGAAGATTTCTAGTGTAGAAAGGTTAGGTTACACTTTGGGTTTCAATGGAAATTGGTTCTCTCGGAAAACTGAAGTACAGAGTTGTGTATTTATAGAATTTGCTCTTAGAGATCGATCTCCTAACGGTGAGAGATCGATCCGCCCTGCATCTTTCTCTGCAGAAAATGACTTTTTATGCTTAGGGGATCGATCTGCTCTTAGCATGAGATCAATCTGTCTTACACAGAACCTTAAGAGATCAATCTGACCTTGCCATGAGATTGATCTGTTCTATCCAGAACCCTTTGGAAATCGATCTGCTTCAGCCAGAACTTGTTCAAGATCAATTTGCATTAAGTGAGGGATCGATCTACCTCTTGCAAACGTTGTGGCATTGCATTTTCAAGCCATGAGATCGATCTTCCTTGCTAAAGAGATCGATTTGCTCCTCTTCTGAAGTTGTTATGCTATAAGTTTTTCCCAAAAATCATTGTTACATTCATATTCGATTTGCTTAACTACCCGTTTTGCATTTCAAACACACTTGCAACTTAGAAACATTCATTGCTTATGATTTATATCAAATGTGACTTATCCATACATCAAAAAATCATAAAGAATACATATTAAAATTACGAGTCTTACAATCCTCCCTACCTTATGAAATTTGGTCCTCCAAATTAGAACCAAGTTGTCTTCAAACGACTAGGGGTGTCTCTCTCTTATCAGACACTCTAGTTCTTAAGTAGCCTCTTTTGACGTGTGATGATGCCAGAGAATCTTCACTAACCCGATGGTCTTACTTATCAAGATTTCCTCCTTTCTATCCAGTATCCATATCGATTTCTCTACATATGTCAAATATTCCTTGAGTTCCAACGGCTCATACCAAATCACATGGTGTGGATCTAGATGATACTTTTGAAGCATCAAAATGTGGAAGACATTATGCACTCTCGATAAAGCTGGTGGTAATGCCAAACTATATGCCTTATCTCCCACTCGATCATGTATCTCAAAGGGTCCAATGTAGTGAGGACTCAGCTTACCTCTCTTCTCAAATCTCGCTATACCCTTGGAAGGAGAAACCTTTAGAAATACTGACTCACCAACTGAGAACTCAAGTGGTTTCCGTCTCTTGTCAGCGTAACTTTTCTGTCTACTCTAAGTTGTCCTCAATCTCTCAACTATCAACCAGACATCCTCAAAGGCCTGTGTAACCAAATCAGGAGCAAAAATCTTTCTGTCACCCACTTCTTCCCAACCGATAGGGGAATGACATCTATGACCATACAAAGCCTCATATGGTGCCATCCCGATACTCGCATGATAACTGTTGTTGAAAGCGAATTTCGCTAGTGGTAAATGATCATCCCAGGAGCCTCTAAAATCTTGCACACACACTCTCAACATATCCTCTAGAGTCTGTAGAGTCCTCTCTGACTGACCATCTATCTGAGGATGGAAAGCGATGGTCAAACTCAACTGGGTTCCCATGGCTTCCTGAAAATGTTCCCAGGAATGATAAGTGAAGCAAGAATCTCTATCCGAGACAATGCTCACTGGAACACCAGGTAACCTCACTAACTCATGTACATACATTTTGCCAATGAACTTAGAGTATCGATAGCTCTCATAGCTAGAAAGTGGGCTAACTTTGTCAGTCTATCAATGATCACCCATATACCATCGTGATTCCTTTAGGTTTTTGGTAAACCCATCACGAAATCCATAGTGATAGGCTCTCTTTTCCATGTTGGTATGGGTAGAGACTACAATAACCCTACAGGCTTTTGATGCTCTACCTTCACTTGCTAACATATGGGACATCTTGCCACAAAATTCACGACATCTCTCTTCATACCCAACCACTAGTACACCTTCTGAAGGTTTTGGTACATCTTATTACTCCCTAGATGTAGTGTGTACCTCAACGAATGAGCTTCCGTTAATTTCAATCTCCTGAGCTCTAGGTCCTCGGGAACACACAATCTACCTCTGAACCACAGTAGTCCATCTGGACTTATATCAAAATTAGTCAGTGTGCCCCTCTGTATCTGACTAGTCACATCACTGCAATACGGATCAATCTGCTGAGCCTGTCTGATCCTATCCAAAAGATTCGGTTCCAAGTGTAAACTAGCAATCACACTGTCTGTATCCATGTCAGAAGGCACAACTCTCAAATTGAGGCTAGAAAACTGCTCTAGCAACTCATGTTCCCAGACCATCATATATGATACCATCCCAAGGCTCTTCCTGCTCAAAGCATCTGCTGTAATGTTAGCCTTACCCGAATGATAAGGTATCTCACAATCATAGTCCTTCAAAAGCTCTAGCCATCTTCTCTGTCTCATGTTTAGCTCTTTCTACGAGAATAAATACTTGGTACTCCTGTGGTCGGTAAAAATCTGAAACTTCTCACAATACAAGTAGTGACGCCATACCTGTAACGCAAACACTATTGCTGCTAACTCCAAATCGTGGGTCAGATAGTTCTTCTCATAGTCCTTTAGTTGTATGGATCCTTAAGCAACTACCCCTTATCTTGCATCAATACACAACCCAGTCCCTGATGCGAAGCATTAGTATACACTAAAAATCCTTCTGAGCTAGTAGGGATAGTGAGAATCTGAACGGTGGTCAATCGACGCTTCAACTCCTAAAAACTCCTCTCACAATCATCATCCCACATGTATGTTACACCCTTCTGAGTGAAACGTGTCAACGGAGCAGCTAACTTTGAAAATCCCTTAACGAATCTCTGATAAAATCCTGCTAAACCTAGGAAACTCTTGATGTTTGTAACTGTCCTCGGCTGTTCCCATTGTACTACAGCTTCGATCTTGGATGGATCTACTTATACACCATCCCTTGACACAACGTGTCCTAAAAAAGAGATCTGTGCCAATCGAAAATCACACCTACTGAGTTTAGCATATAGCTTCTTCTCTTGTATGGTTTGTAACATAATCATAAGGTGCTTCTCATACTCCTCCTCAGATTTTGAGTATACTAAGATGTCATCGATGAAGACGATAAAAAACTGATCTAGATATGGTTTGAACACATCCTTCATCAAAGCCATAAAAGCTGCGGGAGAATTCGTCAATCTGAATGGCATAACAAAGAACTCATAATAGTCATATCGGGTTTTAAATGCTGTCTTAGGTACATCTCCACTTCGAACTCTCAACTGATGATACCCAGACCTCAGATCAATTCCTTAAAAATATTTGTGCTCCTCGGAGCTGATCCAATAAGTCATCAATACGTGGAAGGGGAAACCTATTCTTGATGGTAGCCTTATTCAACAATTTGTAATCTATACATAATCGGAGGCTTCCATCCTTCTTCTTCACAAACAAAACTGGTGCTCCCCAACGCGAAGCACTTAGTCTGATGAACCCCCTATCCAACAGCTCCTTTAACTTTCTTTTGAGCTCCTCTAGCTCAACTAAGGCCATGAGATATGGTGGTTTTGATATAGGTTCAGTACTAGGCACCAAATCTATATAGAACTTCATCTCTCTGTCTGGTGGTAACCCTCGCAATTCATCGGGAAAGACATCTCGAAACTCACTGACCACAGGAATATCTGCCAACTCTGGATGTACCTTATCCATATCAACCACGTACGCAATAAAACCTTCAAGATTTTCATTTCCCAATCAGTATAGTACATTAGTTATTGTAACCATAACTACTACTTTCATTCCTTTTAATCAAACTTTACAACATATTTTTCAGGGTTAGGAAACATTACTATCTTAGCATAACAATCTAAAACAACATGGTTTACAGATAACCAATCTATTCCTAAGATTACATCAAAATCACTCATACTTAACAATATTAGATTGGCTGTCATATCCTTTTCCCCTACTCTTAGTTTACAGTCGTTTAATACATATTTAACTAGCTGAATGTTATCCATAGGCGTACAAATCAACATCATCTTACTTAAAGGCATACGCTCTATATGCTTTGCTAACTTACATGCAAATGAAGGCGATACAAATGAATGCGTGGCACCAGGATCAATTAAAACATGTGCTTCTAAATCATACACCAGGATGTTACCTCTAATCATATCTAACGAAGCATCGACCATACTCTGGTCCAAGACATGTACTTTCCCTCGTTCAATGACCTGCTGTCATGACCCATTTTATTCTTTTAGCCTAAAAATCACTATAAATGTTTCACATTTTACTGTTACCTTACCCGATCGTGAACAACTCACCACTACACTGTTGGGCTGTGAGGTAATAATAATCATCCTTTACCATTCACTTCCCAAATAAATCAAAAGTATTGTCATACATCCAGATGTTAAGTGGTATGTTCATACATAATAGGTGTTATAACATTTACATCCCCCACATTACAAATTCAATGATCATTGTGCTTTTACATTATTTAGATACAAAAAGAATCCCTGTGTATATATACCTCTGAGTGATGGAGATGCAGCGGATATCCAAACAAAATGCCTCAATCCTCACTGGGCTACTATACATGCTCTATAGGAGGGGAAAATAGAGAGGGATGAGCAACCACATGCTCAGTAAGGCAATAATGCAAGCATGGTAGATAACTACTCTATCTACATACTGATAGTGTTATGCATAAATTATTTGATAATCTGAGCATAAGGAAATAAAATTATGCCATAAACATATACATATATCATGTATTGAAAAGTCATGGAAATAGGCATATAAAACATGGAATCATCATCATGTAAAATCATCTCATGCTCGTTCTCATTTAAAACTCATCAAAAAAGGGAATTCATGTAAGAAACATCCTTTTTTAATCACATCACAAATCACTTTTCAAATTCCATCACATCTCATCATAATCATTTCTCTATCACAAATATCATCATCGTTTTCTCAACCAAAATTCAACAAGGCTCGACCCCTCCATCGGGTCTACCTTGGACAATCACATTTGCATTTATGTATAAAAATCATGTGGTATTATGCATTATCAAGTGAGACATGTCACTATATATCAAAGACTATGTTGGCCAACTATGTCATAAATCATCCCAGACCACACGCCTCTAGGTGTGCAGGGTATCGTACTGATACGAAGGTGGGTTAGTCCCTCGCCAGACTTTCTTATTACATAACCACCACACGTACATCATACTTCATGTGATATACACGGTACAGCATACTCCGCAGACCCATATCGTGGTTGACGGTGCCAGCTGTAGGTCATATCTACCCCATATCAAGAGTTTTTTGTACCCATGTAGGAGAGCCTCCCTACCGAATAGAGCCTCCCTACCCTTCTGGGGCTTAAGGATGTTGGCTTAAGGATCCTTCCGTAAGAGAGCCTCCCCACCAAACAGAGCCTCCCCGCCTCCTCAGGCTTAAGGATGTAGGGCTTGAGGATCTTACTGTAAGAGAGCCTCCCCACCTAACAGAGCCTCCCCGCCTCCTCGGGCTTAAGGATGTAGGGCTTGAGGATCTTACCCACTTTCACGACCTCATACATACCACTGTGTGAAAACTTATGCGAGCAAAGCTCTAGTACGATTCATGCATCATAAATAAACCACCTCGTACAAGCAACGCTCTAGTATGACATTTATACAACAAACCATGAAGAAATCCACGTATGAGTAGAAGCTCCAGTACGGTTTATAAAACATCATCATAGTTTCCAAATCAAGGTGCAAGCTAAGCTCCAGCACGTTTCATACAAATGAAGGCATCAAAATCTAGCGCGAGCGAGGCTCCAACGCGATTTACATCACACAATTACGATAGGTGGCTCATACACAATCAAAACAATCAAAAAAATTGGGTTTAACACCTCACAAATGCTATTCCGCAACATCATTAAAACACTAGCCAGCCTATCCATTTATTGCTCGAAAATAATGAATTGTATTTTGTGAAAACACTCAAAACACGTGATTTATGCAATTATTAGCCTTACCATCCCATTTCTTTATAATACAATTTCAAACAACCAAATCTCATACCAATACTCGTAGTAATTTCTATACATTGTCAAACACATTTCTCTAAACTCATGCACATTTCCAAAACCCTATATACCCACAAAATACGAGCAGCCACCTCTATATACTCACAAAATTCCTTACCTGGAATCGTGTCCCGTGATTCCACTTCTTTAAAGCTGCTTACTTATACGGTTCGATTCGTCTCCAACGAACTCTTCGGAGCTGCACATAATCGTAAATCACATCAATTTAGTCCATATAGCACAACTCTTGTGTTTGCTATAGTCGATTCAACCTATAGCCTCCATTAATACTTATAAGATCTCAATTTGATTCTTTATTCATATATCGAGTTTATTGTTCCCTTTAGGCCCATGGGTTCATACTAAACCGATATCAAATCGATATTAAGCCTATAGTGTTCATATTTCATAAATTTCTTCACTATGGCATATCATCAAACACTACATGTGCTCATTTCTCATAACTTCCCTCAACCCACAATGTAGCTTCATTTACAATTTTCTAATCATCCACATTACTCAAATGAGAACTGAGTAAATCTTGTAAATCACCAACTCATCCAATTTACAGTTTCTCACACTAGACTCATTCCATTTTCTAGGTCACATTAGTTCTAATACTTTCTAGATGATTTCAATCATCAATACACATACAAATCAACTCCAAAATCAATAAATAGACAAATGTATTTAGGCTGGAGTATTAGAAACTTACCAATCTAGTTTCTCTTCTTCCTCCAAATGAGAATGTCCCGTGCTCCTTCAATCCAATATGTGAGGCTTTGATTCCAAACTATGTTGTTCTCTTCTTTAAGATGAACAACTTTGTATCTAATGGCTTCCCCTCAAATCTTAATGAAAATGGGGTGATTTTAGAGAGAGAAAACTAGGTTTTTGGTGGAAAATGGCAAGGAAAGGTTTTGTCTCAAAAAATGTAGATTTCACTACTCCTATTTATAGAAATTGCTTGATGAGATTAATCTGGTCCTCTTAAATCCCTCATTTTCTCGACATTTTTCAAGCATGAGATCGATCTGTCAAGGGCTTGAGATCGATCTGTCCTAGGCAGTAGCTTAAGGAGATCGATCTGCACCCAAGGGAGATCGATCTGATCCTACTCGAGAGCTAAGGAAATCGATCTGCTTGCACCAAAAATTGATCATCTTATTACAGAATGTTTAGCAGATAGATCTGACTCCCTTAGAGATTGATCTGTCTTGTTCCATTGCTCAAATAAGAGCATTTGGCCCTTCCAGATCGATCTCTCATCATATGAGATCGATCTGCCCTTCATATTTCTAGATTTTTCTGTAGTTTTCTGCGGCAACTCATACCCAACTTCATACATTTTGTTGCTATAATCATTTTCTCTTCCATCCACCTTTGAGACTTGCAATTGGCATTCATTCATACCTTATACATATTAAAACTTGTGTGCATTCTTTGTATAATCCAAAGTATACAATTCATAGCCAAATGGGAGTACAATTACTTATGCAATTCATGCAACTCCGTTCCATTTGCTGCACTACTCATTTTGAGCTCAAATTACATTCATCACTTATAAAAGCTCATTTCATCATATTCATATAAAATGAAACTTGTGTGTACATTACAAACTCATGTTACAAGTATGTACATCGAATCCATGGACTTACATCACTTATGTTTTACATTGCAAATACATCACCATACTCATGATTTCATAAAGTTTACATATGAAATACGGGTCTTACACCTGCTTCCCCTTCTCTTCTACCGTCGCTCTCCTTTTCGACTCAGACCTATCAGGTGGAGCTCTCTCCAGCTCCTTGCCCTTTTGTGGGGCAATATCAATAACCTCTGGGCAAACTCTCGTCATATGCTCCAGCTTCCCACATCTGAAGCATAATCCACTAGAAATAGTACAAGGTCTACCTTAATGGAATCTACCGCATCTACTACACTGATCAGTGGTAGGTCTAGGTCCTCCAATCACAACATCTCTAGTTGAAGCTATGGTCGGGTATGCAGGAGATCTAACAGTCTTCTCCTATACTTTCTCAATCTTTGGTCTCTTACCGAAGAGTTTCCTCCCTCCTTGATATCCGAAACCTCTGGCACTTTCACTCACCGGCCTCTTCTTATCTCAGTCTCTACCCCTAAAAATTGTCCTGAACTTGAAGGCATTCCTCTCATAGTCTTGCTCACAGAGTTGCGCCCTATGCATTGCCTCATCGTAGATAGAGATGTCCAATAGAACCAGTTTAGACTGTACTACTGGTCTCAGTCCATCGATGAATCTATAGACCTTCCTGGTCTCACTACTCATAGTATCGGGGTCATACCTATCCAGGGATATAAATCGTGTCTTATACTCATCCACTAACTGAGTCCCCTAGCGTAACCCTAAGAATTCCATCTGCAGCTTCTGCTGAGTTATGTCCGGGACATACTGTATCCTGATGGCATCCAAAAAGATATCCCAAGTGATCTCTGAGTGTCTTACTCTCAATATAACCCTGGTGGACTTTAACTAATGCTCTGCTGATCCCTTCAGTAGGAACGCAGCAAACGTGACCATCTCCACAGTCGTACACTCAAATAATTCATAAGGCTTTTCCATCTCTCCCAGCTAATCCTCTGCGACAACAGGGTCTTTCACCCCTCTAAACGATGACGGTCCAAGCTTCTGGAATTGTCGCAATCTGTCAAGCTCACAACCATATCCCAAAGTACTAACACCCTGTCGTGGAGCAATATGAGAAGGCGTGTCCTGAAATGGCATAGGTATAGGTGTATCTGTATGTTGTGGCGTCTGAACTGGCTGTGCAGGCGTACAAGGTGTAGTTGCCTCTCTAGGTACAGTCTCTGCATCTTGCCCCTGTCCTCCTGGCAAAGTCTGCACCAGTAACTCTACTATGGTCTCAAGATAACGCTTTAATCTCGTAAAACGTGCATCGATACTCTCTGGTACCTCAGTGGGACCTGTCATTTCATCATGGGTCTCAAGCCTACCTCTACGGCTCCTACCTCTCACCCCTTTACCATGACTGGTATTTGCCATAGTGGCTTAATTCTTGCATTTACAATCATTAATTAGTCTAATTCCCATCTCGTATATACAATTGTAACTGAACAAAGCATAGTAATATGGGGATGTACACTTTCCTAATTACTAATACCGACTCATATCAGACCAATTCTACTCTGATACCATTCTCTCACGACCTCCCCTTCCCGTAACCTACAAAAATCACCACAAAGTTTTCCCATTTTACTTACCTCAACTTCTCTCATAACTCAACACTGAACCGTTGGGATGTGATTCGATATTAGTCACTGTAACAATATTCATTACACAACATACATACATATCAATACATATTTTCTATTGACTATAAGTATTCTTTTCTTAAAAGTAAAATCATATACTTTAAATACAAAAAAAACTTGTACTTATACATATCTGACCGTACATTGATTTACATAATTGTGCTTTTACATTGTTCAGTACAGAACGTTCGAATATGTATACCTTTCGTAAGATGGTTATGCAACGGATAAAGGAGTACCAGTCCTCAGTCATGCTCAACTACTGTGGATGCTCTGTAGAGATGGGAAATAAAAAGAGGGTGAGCTCACAACTCAATAAGGAAATAAGGCAAGCAAGTTACTATCTAGAAAATAAAATGGTCATGCCTTGAAATCATTTCCTTATCGATTCATATCTAAATCATGTGTCTTTATTTAAACATTTACGAAATATAAGTGTATATAGATATAAATTGTCAGTTATAAAACTGAAATCATGTTGGTTTAATAATCTTAGTAGTTTATACAAAACATTGCATTTCTCATGTAATTTATTTAAATAACATTTTATCATGTCATTTCAATTAAATCAAAATAATATGGCATTTCATCATGTTAAGAACATGGAAATCTGGGCCTCACCCATCCCTCGGGTTACCCTTTTCACACACAACGTCACATGTTCAGATTATAAAATCATGTGATAATTCATTTAAGAAAATCTCATTGAATGAAGCTAGATAAGTGACTACACGTTCCGAGATTATGATCATAACTCATTTTCCATGATTCCAGGCTACACAGTACTCAGTGTGCGGGGTCTCATATTTGCTGTAATGGGAGGTGGGTCAAATCTCTACCGTTAACTCACAACTCACTCATATCATGTACTCACTGTAAAACATACTCCATGTGACATACACGGTACAAAGTACTCCATGGACCCAATCTCAAGGTCGAGGAGCTTGCCATAAGTCTTAGCCCTCATACCTTGGATATACCTCATAGTCGGGGTGCTTGCCATAAGTCTTAGTCCTTAACCATATCTCAAAATATTGCACGTGTGAGTATGTAATCGGTGTGACACACAGTCAGCACAAGCTCCGTCATGGTTGTTTTATGCTCTCTCTTTCAAAAATTGGTACGTACGAGTAAACTCCCAACATGACCATATACACAAGTTATATAAATCTAGTGCGAGCAATGCTCCTAGCACTATGTCATGTAAAACTGAGTATGAGCAACGCTCACAATACTCTATCATGTATCAATCAATAAAATTGAGTACGAGTAATGCTCCCAGTACTCTATCATGCATAAATCGCATTAAACTCAGTACGAGACTATACTCAAGTACTATGTGATGCATATCTCATAAAATAAAGAGCGAGTATTCTCTAGCACTCATAGTTTTCACACAAACCGATAGATGGCTTATTTAAATTTGATTTCACTCAATCAAATCAAATCTGCACTCAAATGTGTTGTTTTCGCATATACATGAAAACATTAGCCATTCTATCCATGCAACTATTAAATTAGTCACAAACATGCTTCTAAGGCTTTTTACCCTAATTTGGATAAAGTCACAATTTACCTTATCGGTTCTTATCACAACATTTCTATACATGGGATTTCATATATAGTATAATAATCAAAATTCTATTCGAAATGCATGTAGCTATCTCTAGCTACTCACGAAATTCCCTTACCTCGGATCATGTCGCGTGACCTCACTTCCTCGATGTTGTTCACTCTCGTAGTCTGATCAGCTTCCAATATGTCACGACCCAAATTACCTAAAAATCAGAGTAAATTTTTCGTTTTTTCATTTATTATTTAATTCTTACCTTTCTCTCATCGTGATCATCCTACAAATAGTTGGGCTATGATTCGATGTCAGTCACCTCTTACCTATTTGCCATTCCATTTTCATAATTACATTCACATATCAGAATTTACTATCTTTTGACTTTAACTATATACATACACAATGGTATTTATAACTCTACATTGTCGACATCATAATCGTTTACAGTACTGTGCATTACATATTTAGATACAAAACTATACTAATGCGTATACCTGTCTCTCGATGGGAAGTAGAGGATACCAAGATACAAGTCCTCAGCTGCTTACTAATTACTGTGAGTGCTCTGAAAAGATGGGAAAATAAAGGGTGTGAGCAAACCACACGCTCAGTAAGGCAATTATGCAAGTAAGTAGATAACTCCACTATCTACATGCTCATAATGCCATGCCCTTAAATCCATTTCTTTTCATTAAAATCTCAACCACAAAATCATGTATTTCATCAATGACTTAGTTTATAAAACTGTTCGTGCATATATAAATCATAGTACTTATGTGTCAATAACATTTTATGTGACATCATTAAATCATAATTAGCATGAATTAAATCAAATTCATGCATTATTTCATGCGATATAAAACAAATCGTGAGATACAATCATTTCATGAATTTATCATTAAAGCATGGAAAAATCATCATGCTACTGCATTAAATAATTTCATTTAAAACACAGTATAAACTAACCCTTCTAGGTCAATCATCTTATAAAACAATTCATTAAAATTCATTATAAAACTTCGGTTATAAAACTACATCTCAGTAAAAATCACAAAAACGGGGGCCTGACCCCCCCTCGGGTCTACCTTGGTCTATCAAGACCAATAGTTATATCATGTGTGACAAGTAGGTGACTATCAGTAACAACAAGGACTATGGCCATAACCTCTTGATCCTTGGCAACACGGTACCTAGTGTGCGGGGTATCACACCTGAAAAGGGAGGTGGGTCGGTCCTACTCGCCAGAACAGCATAACATCAGGATTGCGAGGGTAAGATTTGCTGTCTCGTGGCTAATGCCACTCCACTCCAACAATCCCCACGGTACAGCGTACTCCGCGTGACATACACGGTACAACATACTTCGTGAACCCAAGCTCAGTCAGGGGTGCCTACAATAGGTCTTATCCACCCATATCATCTCTATCTCAGTATGCACGTGTGAGCATATCATCTCACTGTGACACACAGTCTACAGAAGGCTCCAACACGGCTATATGCATGTCATATAAATCCCTGTGCGAGCGAAGCTCTAGCAAGGCTCCATGCATATTCATGATATCTAAAAATCTCATGCAAGCGAAGCTCTAGCACGGTGTCATAAAAATCAGTAAAATCTACATACGAGTAGCACTCTAGTACGACTTTAAAATAAGTTATAAATCCATATAAAATCACGTACGAGAAATGCTCCAGCACGAATGAATGCTCAAGTAAATCAAAACTTCGTATGAGCAACGCTCCAGTACGGCTTTATGCATAAATACATTAAATCTCGTGCGAGTTACACTCCAGCATGACTCTATGAAATTTCATATCAAAATAGGATGCGAGCTAGGCTCCAGCACCTCTCATGCATGTCAATCATAAAAACTAGTGTGAGCAATTGCTCCAGCATCTTTTTATCATATCAGGTCAAAACAAGTCAAAACATGTCAAAACAGAGTGTGAGCTAGGCTCTAGCACCTCTCATGCATTTCACAATAATAAAAATCAGTGCGAGCAACTGCTCTAGCACATTTCATGCATATGATGTCACACAATTCAGTGCGAGCAACCACTCAAGCACATTTTATGCACACTCACAAACTCAGATATTGTGCGAGCTATGCGCCAGCACTATCTGTTTCCATTAAAACTTGATAGTTGGCCATTTTTCCAAAGAAATTTCATTTAAATCTTAATAACACTTACATAGTGGTATATTGTGAAATTTATGCAGTTATTGGCCAATCTATCGATTTGCTTTGCTTAAAAACCAAGAAAATTCATTAATCGAAAAACTCCTTAAATCATGCATTTCATGCATGTCATGCTTTCACCATCCTTAGTTTAACTTCCCTCAATTGGGGTAAAATAGACTTTTACCTATTCCGAGTCCTTAACATCTTTAAACCATTTTTAGGACCTTTATACATAATCAGGGTATACATACATATTCAGTGTACTGAAAAGCTATTAAAATACGCGTAGCTACCTCTAGTTACTCACACAATTCCCTTACCTCATTTTTCTGTACAATCTGACCTTTCCACTGATGTCTTGTCACGCAATCCGATTTGCTCCCAATCCTAATCAAATCTCCGGCATTGCGGATAATTATTCATTAGGTCAATCACAATACAATTTAATTGTATTTCATATTTTATGGGGCATAATTTAAATCATTGGGCCTGTTTACCCATATTGAGTTCGATTGTACCATAATGGGCCTTAATCGGCCTGAAGCCTTTTTTCATTGACTATTCACATTATCGAGGCCTATTGGGCTCATTGGACCCATCAGTAATTATTGGACCTCGTTCTAAACTCTCAGATAGCTTAATGAATTATTTACGACAATTTATCTCAATTTTCAGAATATAATTCATTTCATTCGAAAATTAAATCTGTAATTTATGCGATAAATTTCTAACATGCATAACGATGTAAATTCTCGTAAATAAGGGTTACATACTCATGATTCCATGATAATACGTAAATCGAGGCTATCTCGAGCTCTCGGTTGACGCCAATTGTCGAGCTACACAATTAAATATTTTTTCTGGTAAACTTTCAGTCGAATATTAATCAAATAAAATATTTCAAAATTTAAATCAGTCAATTTTGACCCCTTACCGATTTACCCGTAGCTCGATTGCATCACTGAAATTTTCCCTAATTTTTCCTCTTTTCTTTTTCCCCTTTTTTTCTTCTTTTTCCTTTTCTTTTTGGCTGAACAGGTTCTGTCCGGTTTAACCCGGTTCAGACCGTCGGTTCAGTCCGATTCGGCCAGTTCAGTTCCTTGCCGGCTGGTTCTTCACTGGTTTTCCCCGCCAGCAGCTCTGCGGGGTCGTCCGCAGCTCGGATCTGGGGTCAGTTTCTTCCAAGGTCACCGAAAAGTGGCTGGTCCGGCTCTTCTCTCCTCACCGTCAGTGGCTTTCTCTTTTCTTCCCGTTTTTCGGCGCTAACCGTCACCCCATTGACCAATTCAGCTGCCAATCTTCCAGTCTCTGCATGGGCTACCTTCGGATGTCGGTGGCCGGGCCCGAATCGGCACCAGTCACCGATTTTCTCTCTCCTTTCTCTTGATCCTCGGTTTCTCTCCTCTTTCACCGTCGATCATCGTCGTTCGTGCTACCTTCGGCCTCTACCATCACTGGCAAGCTTGGCTGGGCTTACCAGTGGCCTCCAAGTCGCCAGTGGCTTCGACCAGTGCCGCAGAAAGAAAGCTCGACTTCCGTTTTTCCATTTTCCTCTGTTTCGCGAATTCAGTTTCATTTTTTTAATTTATTTATTTATTATTTATTTTTATTTGATTAAAATATT
The DNA here is from genome assembly GCA_033439115.1 of Firmiana major. Classification (NCBI taxonomy): domain Eukaryota; kingdom Viridiplantae; phylum Streptophyta; class Magnoliopsida; order Malvales; family Malvaceae; genus Firmiana; species Firmiana major. The sequence continues at coordinate 45,024,258 of CM065896.1, read as the reverse complement.
CAATTAAAATCTAAAATATCTAAAAAAATTAAATTTTATACATTTATTCAATAAATGAATTTCTCAGTCTTATTTTGGCTTTCCAGGATATTTATCAATTATTTTCGGGATTATTTTTCAAAGTGAAAATTTTCGATTAATTCAAATAAATTCATATCTTGATCAATTTAATCCGAAATTTAATTATTTCTTCACTATTGATCAAGATTTCTCAATCCCATATTTTTAATTAAATTTCCTTGTCCTGATAAATATCGAATTTTAATCTTTTGACCGTTTTACCCTTCACATGTTCGAGAATAGCATTTTTCAATCCTTTTGTATTTTTAAATGCACTTGAAAATTTCTATTCATTGCATTTGCTGTTACGATAAAAGTCGGGTCTTTCACAATATCAACTTTCGAAGTTGTTAATAATTATCCACATCAGTATACCTTAATATACTTATTTTTCACATGCATGCCTCTAAATCAATGCATTTAACTGCTCTCAATGCCTCAATCTCCTCATTTTCTCCCGTTATGGTATTTTACCATATATCTCATATACCTATCTTCATTTCTAATCTATCTTAATTTATGTATTTCATAATACCATTTTACAATCTTTCATACATATTTCATCCTTAAATCCATGTTTACTCAACCTCCTCATCATTTTCCCGATTTCGTGCCAATATATAGGTCATGGATATTTTTCATGATCCATTTGTTTTCATAAATTTAAACATATACCAATCAACTCACCAAGACACCTATATTAACATATATGAAGTTGGTGTATTGAATCATACATAGCTTGAACTTTTCCTCTTTTTGCCAAATTTGGTAAAATCCACCTTGTTCCTTCAATCCTTGATTCCAACTTCTAGTTTCCAACTATGTTGTTCTACTCTTTACTAGAAACAACTTTGATGAAATTAATCTTACTCAAAACTATTTAAAAGATGAAGATTTAGTGTAGGAAGGTTAGGTTACACTTTGGGTTTCAATGGAAATTAGTTCTCTCGGGAAATCTGAAGTGCAGAGTCGTGTATTTATAGAATTTGCTCTTGGAAATCGGTCTCATAACGGTGAGAGATCGATTTACCCTGCATCTTTCTCTGCAAAAAATGACTTTTTAAGCTTAGGGGATCTATCTGCTCTTAGCATGAGATCGATCTGGCTTACACAGAACCTTAAGGAGATCGATCTGGACTTGCTATGAGATCGATCTGTTCTATCCAGAACCTTTTAGAAATCGATCTGCTTCAGCCATAACTTGTTCAAGATCGATCTGCATTAAAGTGAGGGATCGATTTGCTCTTACTGAGGGATCAATCAATCTGCCTCTTGCAGATGTTGTGGCATTGCATTTCAAGCCATGAGATCGATCTTCCTTGCTAATAAGATCGATATGCTCCTCTTCTGAAGCAGTTCTGCTCCAATTTTTTCCTAAAAATCATTGTTACATTCATATTCGATTTGCTTAACTACCCGTTTTGTATTTCAAACACATTTGCAACTTAGAAACATTTTTTCCTTATGATTTATATCAAATGTGACTTATCCGTACATCAAAAAATCATAAAGAATACATATTAAAATTACGGGTCTTACAATATATATATATATATAAATATTTGGAGATAGGAAAGAAGGCACAGAGAAAATTAGGAAAAATGAGAGAAAGAGCTTCGATGAAATTAATCGAGCAGACCGGACCCGTTGACTCCAGTCACTAAAGGCATTGAGGACTGTAAGCAAACACCGAGGTAAGGAAAACTCAGTGTCCCGCTAGAGATAGATTCATGTATTTTCTGTGGATTTGTAGATATTGATTCCTAGGTTGAATATACAAATATCAAAATTTTAGAAGGCATTAGATCGATTTTTTGTAGTTATCGAAAAACTACTGTGGTAAATACACAAATTTTAGAGCTGCCAGTAGCAAAATAAATGTATTTCTAGATATCACAGTTCATGTAGGCAATTCATAAAATTTTTCAAATATTCATAGAGGCATTGCTAGTTCGAAAAAATCAAAGTCGAAAAAACCCATGGCAATTTCAGTATGAAAATGGAACTGAAATCAATATCATTTTCTAAAACTTTAAACAGCTTTTAAAAGCGATGACATTACGGCATTTTGGTCCCGTAGGATTCAAGAGGTTACCCCTACGGTCTTTTATGCATTAAAATATTCAGTTCCATACGAAAATACAATCACACAGTCAATTCAGAAGTTAAAATAGACGAGACAAAGTAGACATGCTATACATGATATCAGAAATGACAATTAGCAAATGTCGGTGACTTTGGGCAATCACTGGCCAGGTATGTCGGGATGTAAATCACCGTGGGAGTGGTCAGCTACCCAAACGGCTCATAGATCAGAATGTTTGAAGACCAGAATCAAAATAAGAAACACGGTACATCGTACTCACGTGCGTACTGCACGATACATCCTACTCCGTGGACCACAGAAACAGATACAGAATAGACAGAAATGCAGCATGATCTCACCAACGCCTTTGTCTTAAAATCAATACGAGTTTGACCATACGACACACAGTCAGTACGCGCTCAAGTACATATCATCAAAATAACTTTATAAGTAAATCTTTTCCTTTAAATCGCTTATAAATTCAGTTTATTTTACAAAACAATTCAGAAGAGGCTGACCAGCCTTTTTTTCTCAATTAAAAATGCTAATAAATAGGCTACGGTGAGTGAAACCAGGAACTTTTGATTTAAAATCAATAATAATAATTATCGAGATTTTTGTCTAAATAAACCAAGTAAATCTATATCGGTAGTTGGGCCGATCTACGGTGTTTAAACTTCTCTTAAATTCCAAAACGTAAATTCAGCCTTGGGTTCTCTATGTTCTGATAACTAGGAAATTTAGCCTAACAATTTTATAACTACAAATGCACATAAATTATATATATTTATCTCTAGCAGCACACGAGAATTTTCCTTATGGTAAAATATTTTCTAAAATTCATATCTACAAATCGACAGAAAATATGTGCAATTTATCTCTAGCAGCACACAGGATTTTTCTTACCTCGGTGTCTGCCCGCAGTCCGCAATGCCTCTAGTGACTGGAGTTAGTGGGTCCTGTCTACTCGGTTAATTTCCCCGGAGCTCCTTCCCTCGAGTTTTTTCCTAATTTTTTCGTCCCTTCTTTCCTATCTCTAAATATTTTTATTTATATATATATATATAATACTCCTTTTCTTTTCTTTTCTTTTTTACGTTTTTTCCTTTCTTTCTTTCTCGCAGGTAGCAGAAGCCCCTATTCATGGTTGCCGTCGCCTTCTTCCTCCTTGGCATTTTCGTCTGGTATTAATGTTTCCTTTCATACCTTGCCATTTTCCACCTCGGTCAAAATCTTCAGCCGACCACCCATGAGCTTCAGCCTACCACCACCATCATCATCACTATCCTCTGTACATCATTTTCATCACTAACCTCTGTTCATCATCTTTATTATTTTTCTTTTCTTCATTTCTTACCCGATTCCACCACCCTTCCCTGTTCACAGTCTTGGCCCCTATCCTCGTTCTCGTCTTTCCAGCCTTACTATCTCACCGGGTTTTAACCAAGCCAACTCTCATCCTTCACTTTCAATTGCAAATCTAATGCCATTTTATATATATGTATAGTTTTGCTACAACGTTCCAGCTTTCATCCCTACTTTAAGCTATCCATGTTAATCTTTTGATCAGACTTGTTCCTCTAATACAGTCAGCTGAACCCATTTCCGTTGCATTTCCTCTGCAAATCGCCACCTTCCCTTGTCTTAAACTAAGTGATGTTGCTACTATTTTCAGTTCACATTTCCAATAACTATACCCACTTCCTGTTGTTTTAGTAAAAACTACACCTAACAACTCAGAATATTAGCATCAGGATTTCATCTTATTTTTTTATCTTTCTGGTTTCCAATTTCTTAACATCTTCCATATTATGTCCTGGGAATATGTACATTTATGTATATATATTTATTCTGCCGGTGGTTGCAGTCTACTTCGGTTTTCCTCTCCATTATCAGCCTCCAATCACCTCGTGTCCTCGAGCTCTACTTTTGGGTTTCACTCTTCTTTTCCACTTCACCTTTACTGTATTTGCTCACTCTTCACTCTCATTTTCCTCAACCAATTTTATCTATTTTGTTTCCTTCTTTATTCCAGCCTATTCCTTTATTTGTTATTATAAATTTTTTGGCAAACTGCTACACTGCTCCTATCATTTCTCCTTCACCAAAAAACCTAAATCCCTCAGTTGACCATCCCTCTTTCAGCTTGTTTTCCATTTCTCTTCACGTTTTCCAGCTTCTGCCACCATCTCAACCCTTCCTATCATGGTCATCATCAACACCACTGGACGCCTTTCTTTTCTTTTCTGCCTTATACTGTTTCAGCCAGTCCCTCTTCTTCAGTATGTGTAAGATCGAAATTAAATTAAACGAATGGTTACAAATTTAAACGAATGAGATTCGGACTGGAGATAAGGATTTAAAATATGAAATGAGTAAAGTGATCTCGAACACGTGCAAGGGCAAAACGGTCAAAAGATCGAAAGTCGATATAAATTCTACAAGAAAATTTAATTAAAAATATGAAATTAAGAAATCTTGACCAATAACAAGGAAAATATTGAATTTCGAGTCCAATTGATCAAGATTTAAATTTATTGGAATTTATGAGAATTAATCGAAATTAATCGAGATTTTTAATTCGAACAATTATCTCAAAAATAATTGAAAATATACCAGGAGAGACGGAATAAGACCGATAAATTTAATTATAGATTAAATGAATTAAATAATAATTTTTGGAGATATTTTGATTATTTTAATGAATTTTAATGATTAAAATATAATAAAATAAATAAATAAATTAATTAATTAATTAGAAAAAAGAATCAGAAATTGAAATCGGGGAGAGAGAAAGAAGAGAGAAACGGAAAACGCGAAGGCCAAACCGAGGAAGATGACCCGAGCCATCCACGGCCACCGGCGGTTGATGAGCCTCGATGAAGATCGGAGGAGAAAGAGGAGAGGCCGATGACCCTCCAGGCACCGGGACCACAGCCAACAGCGCCGAAATCTGACAAATCGAAGGAGCGAAACCAACGGGGGAGAGAAGCAAAATCGGTGGCCACCGGCGTCGATTCGACCCCGACCACCACCAACCGAAGCTTCCCCATTCGATGGCGCACCGATGGGTGCCGAAAATGACCGACGAAACCGACGGACGACGCCGAAAACGGTGAAAAGAAAATGGGTACCGATGACGAGGAGAGAACACACCGAACCGACCACTTTTCGACGGCCTTGGACGAAACCGAGGCTAGATTTGAGAATCGAACGACCCAGCGGAGCTGCTGGCGATTGAAACTAGTGGAGAACCGATCGACGAGGCATCGAACTGGCCGAACCAGACTGAACCGACGGTCTGATCCGGGTTGAATCGGACCGAACCAATTCAGCCAAGAAAGAGAGGAAAAAGGGAGAAAAAGAGAAAAAAGGAAAAAGGGGAAGAATTTTTGGAGATACATCGGACTTCGAGTAAGTCGGTAAGCGGTCAAAAGTGACCTATTTGATTTTCAGAGAATTTATTTAAATTATATTCGATCGGAAAAATAACCCGAAATTAAATATAAATTGTGCAATTCGATGATAAATTCTGAACAAGAGCCGAGTAAACTTCGATTTGCACAACATCGCATAATCTCGGGTAAGTAAAGCTTATTTACGACAATTTATATAATCATTCGCGTATTATAAATTTATTTTACGCATTTCGAATTTAATTTTCGCCTTTAGTGAATAATATTGGGAATTCTGAGTAAACTATCGTAAATGATATACGGGCTATCCAAACAGTTTGGAACAAAACCCAATGGATATTAATAGTCGAATAGGCCCAATGAAGGGATTAAATAAATGGAAACGAGCTGGAAATATGTCGAAGGCCATTAAGATGTAATCGGGCCCAATAAAGTAAAACGGGCCCCAGTATTTTAGATTCGATCAGTATAAGTGAAATACTGATAAGTATAATTGAATTAACCCAAATACATGGTTATATGTAGCTCCCTAGACTTGGTTTAGAGCAAATTGGACTGAGAGACCTGGTACGGGCTGAACGGGATAAGCTCGCGCGTGATTCCAGGTAAGGGAATTTTACGAATTGCTAGAGGTAGCTTTACAAAATTTTGACGCCATTTACAGTCTTTTAAATGCTCTGAAAGGTCTAGATTTCAGATAAAAATTTTAGTGCCCCGAATGGGCAAATTACCAAAATTTCCTTGTTAAGGGTAAAATTTCCAACTTTGGGAAAAATGTAGGAAGAGCAAGGAAAAGAGATTCCAGCTCATTTCTTGAGGTGTTTAAACACATGCATGAGTAGGCTAGCTAACTTTTAAATAAAAATGCACAGCATTGCATAATTTCAACAGATGTTGATTTTCTCTGAAAATGATTTGAGAAATGTAGCCGCCTACGTGATTTTATGAAAATGTGACGTGCTAGAGCTCAGCTCGCACGAGTTTTGATTTGTGTGATGCATACCTTAGTGCTGGAGCGAGAGCTCGCACTAGAGTTTTACATATATTGGTGTTGGAATCTAACCCGCACCAGATTTTTATATGATTTTCATGACACGATGCTGAAGTCTAACTCGTACCAGATTTTATATAATTTTCATAATACGGTGCTGGAGTCTAACTCGCACCAGATTTTCACATGAAATGTGTACAGAGTGTTAGAGCTTAGCTCGCACTAGTTTTACTTGATTTTTATGAGAGTGCTGGAGCATTGCTCGCACTGGTTTTCTGAGAACATGCAATGAGCCATGCTTGGAGCGTGAGTAGACTGTGTGTCACACTGATTAAATAGGCTCGCACGTTCATTTTGAGACAGGGCATGAGTATGGAGATATGATATGGGTCCACGGAGTACGTTGTATCGTACAAGTAGCATGGAGTATGTTGTACTGTGTGGCATCTTTGGATGCGTGGTATCTTCGGATACGTGGTATCTTCGGATACGAGTGGCATCTGCGGATGCGTGGGATCGGATAAGACTGACGGGTTGGACTGACACACTTCCCAGGCGATTCCCGATCGTGGTGAGACCCCGCACACTAGGATCCATGTAGTAGAGGGGCTCACGAGGACACATGGCCATAGTCCTGGTTATTTGCCTGAGATATACATATATTGCCTAGTGTCACGACCCAAATTACCTAAAAATCCCTACAAATTTTTCATTTTTTTCATTTCCTTACTCGTCGTGAACCTTTACACTACTAAACAGTTGGGCTATGATTCGGTGTTAGTACCTCTCACCTATTTACCATTCCATTTTCATATTTCATTTACATATCAATTTATTTGAACTAAATGCATCCCCAATATTAAATCCATATACAGTACTGTGCATCTATATGTTCAGATACGAAATTATACAAATGTGTATACCTGATCTTGATAAGAAGCAGCGGATAACCGAGATGCGAGACTATTGTCGCTCTCTTCTACTGAATGTACCCTGTGGGGTGGAAAATAAAAGGGTGAGCGAAACGTGCTCAGTAAGGCAATAATGTAAGCAGGTAGATAACTATACTATCTACGTGCTGATAATGTCATGATGTAAAAATCGTTTACTTTCGGAGCATGAGGTAAGATTAAAACAATGCCACATGTATGTATATATCATATACAAGAAATCATGAAATCGGCATATAAAGCACACATGGAAAAATCATCATGTAGACATCTCATGCTCGTCACATTAAAACTCATTTATTTCATCATAAACTCTTCACTTTAAAACTCATTTGTTTAATCACAAAACTCATCACTTTGAAACTTATTTGTTTCATCATAAATTCATCACATTTAAAACTCATCTGTTTCATTATAAAACAACTTCATCAAGGTCAAACCCATCTCTCGGGAATACCTTGATTCATCAAATCACATCTCTTTTAAAAACATAAATCGGGACTACCCCTCCATCGGGTTTGTCCTGGTCTATCAAGACCGTATGATATCATGTGAGGCATGTAGGTTACTGCCTAAAAAATCGAGGACTATGGCCATACTATGTCCCTATGATCCCATGCTACACGGATCCCGGTGTGCGGGGTATCACAACTGCAACGGGAGGTGGGGTCAAGTCCTACCCGCCAGAATATCAAGTAACATCATAGAGTCATCATGACTGCACGGTACAGCGTACTCCGTGTGACATACACGGTACATCATACTCCGTGGACCCATATCATAGTCTGGGGGTGCCTACCGTAGGTCTTATCCAGCCCAATACTATGTCGATAACCAACCCATGTCTCAAAGTATATGTGCGAGAATCTCAACTCTCTGTGACACACAGTCTACAGGAGGCTTCCGCACGACTATATGCATGTCAACTCGCGTCTAGTGCGTTTATGTGAGCATCCTGCTGCCCGCCCCACACCAGGTCACAGGCTTACGGAGCTCCAGCACCACGCTATGCATATCATGATATCTAAAATCTCGTGCGAGCGAAGCTTTAGCACGGTTTTGTGCACACACAAATTTCTCGTACGAGCAATGCTCCAGTACGGCTTTTCATGAGAAATAATTCAGTAAACTTGAGTGCGAGAAAGACTCTAGCACTCTTTTAGTCACGTAAATACGATAGGTGGCTCACTTTTAATAAAACATCTTTTAAAATAGTAACCGGTACAAACCGGTACCCTTTCGTAAAATTCACGAAATCAACAGCCCACCTATGTGTATATTTGCTTAAATCAAAGCAATATAATCATATAAAACATTAAAATCATGAAATTCATGCAATTTCATAGCCTTACTACCCTTTTTGAAATTTTCCTAACTGGGGGCAAAATAGTCATTTTCCTTTATTTATCTAAGCCCCGATTTTCGTAAAAATTATTACTTTATTTCTAGATGTTTTAATAAATTTCTAAGCCCTGTAAATCCCCTCTCAAAATACGCATAATTATCTCTATGCACCTACAAAATTCCCTTACCTCGATTCTCGTCGAGTCTGACCTTTCCTTTTCCACTGTTGTCACGTCGCGCAGTCCGATCTGCTCTCAATCCAATGTCCAGAACTGCGTATTAATATTTCTTAGGTCAGATAACATACAATTTAATTGTATTTCCTATTTTCTGGGCTTAATTTAAATCATTGGGCCCGTTTACCCCTATTGGGCCCTATTGCACCTTAATGGGCCTCGACCCATTTTCAGCCCGTTTTTACTTATTAAATACCTTCCTCGGGTTTACTGGGCTCATACAGCTTACCAATAATTATCGGGCTTCGTTCCAAACTCATTGGATAGCCCGTAAACCATTTACGATAATTACGTTGTAAATCCGATTAATATCCCTCTTTATACAACATTAATTCGTAAATTCCGTAAAATAATCGAAACTCTATATTAAAGGACTCTAATTGCCGAAATTAAACTGTACTTACCCAATATGATGCGGGATACGAAAATCGGAGCTCAATCGGCTCTCGTTCGGGCTTTATCGTCGAACTGCACAATTATTATATTTAATCTCGGGTTACTTTTCGATTAAATATAATTTAAATAAATTTCTCGGAAATCAATTCGGTTACTTTTGACCTCATATTGACTTACCCGAAGTCCGGTGTATCCCCAAAAATCCTTTCCCTTTTTCCTTTTCCTCTTTTTCTCCTTTTTTCCCTTCTTTCTTGGCTGAACCGGTTCAGTCCGATTCAGACCGGTTCAGACCGCCAGTTCAGCTCAGTCCGGTTCGATTCAGTTTTGGCCGGTTCAACCGGTTCAATCCCTATTTGCTCATTCCGGCGCCGTCCGGCCGGTTCCCGGTGCGATTTCGGTGCCGTTCGGCTCGGCTACACCTGGGCATTCAGAATTGGGCCTCGGTTGGGGTCGAAACGCGACCATCGTCGGCGAATTCCTCCTTCTCCCCCGCGGCTGTCTCCTCCCTATCCGGCGGATTCCGGTGGTTTCACCGGCCGGTACTGGTCTCAAAAGGACCGGCTCCTCCTCCTGATCACGCTGGTACCCGCCGTTCGCCCCCAGCTGCCTTGGATCGCCGGTACCGACTCCGTTTTTCCCGCGGTCTTCTCTTCCTCCGTTCGCCGGACACGGCCATCGTCGGCGCGCGTCACCGGTGCCAATGGCTTCACCGGCCTCTCCTCTTGCTGCTCGGCCCTTCGTCTGAGGTCGTCGGTGCCCGGTGGCCGTCGGTCAGACGAGCCACGAGCGGTCTCCCCTTTTCGATTTCCTTGACTTTCTCTCTCCCCGATAGTTTTCAGTTCTTCTCCCTTTTTTTTTCAATTATTATTTTTATTTAACAATTTATTTTATTATTAAAATATTCATTAAAATAGTCTAAAAAATCTAAAAATATCTACAAAATTAATATCTTATTCCAAACAATTTAACTTAATTTAATTTATTTTATTTATTATATTTTTAACCATTTTTCGGGTATAATTTCTCCGTATTTTTGGGATATTGTCCCGGGTGACTTTTCGGTATTTCTAAAAATTCCATATCTTGATCAATTGGACTCGAAATTGTATAATTCCCCATTATAGATCAAGATATTCTAAATCCTTATTTTTAATTAAATTTCTTATCGAATTTATCCCGACTTTCGATCTTTTGGCCGTTTTGCCCTTGCGCGTGTTCGGGATTAATTTAACCCGACTTCCCTTCACGAATACTCATTCATTTCGCATTTTAAATCCTTATCTCCTGTCCGAATCCCGTTTTCATTTAAATTTGTGAACATTTTTTCTATCTCATAGAATTTACGATTAAATTTCGGGTCTTACACCTAGTCTCGCATGTTGATGTTTTGAGAAACTCATTTGTGGATTTTTATGTGAGTCTGGATCACCCGAGGGAGGGGTTGGATCTTGACTGAGATATGGTTTTGATGGAAATTAAATTGGGTTTTAAATGGAAACTTGCATGAGGTTATTTTCCATGCTATTTAAACCCATGAATGATGTCAACTGGTTTTACATGACATTCAGTGAATCGCATATTATTATTGCTTTAAAAAGTATTTGATTTTATGGTTTCGTGTGAGTCAGGAACACCCGAGGGAAAGGTTGAATCCTGACTGTGTTGTGAAATTTTAACAATGATGAAATATTTTAAATGGATATGCATGTAGAGTTTTCCATGCTTTTGAATCCATATATGAACTTGTTTTACATGACATCATGACATCATGAATTATAACATCTGTTTTGAAATGTGTGGAGAAAGGGTGGTTTATGCATGGCACCACGTTCATGTAGGTAGTATGGTTACCTACTTGTTCGTAGGATTGCCTTACTAAGCTTGATGTGCTCACCCCTTTCATTTTCCAACATAGATTCCCTCCAGTAGACATTGAGGCGACTAAGTACTACATTCCTGATATCCGCTGCTACCCATCATGTTAAGGTATATACACTTGTACATATTGTATCTAAATAAGTATAGCACAGTAACATGTTTGTAAGTAACTGTCAGGGATGTATAGATAATGTAAACACTTGTAAATAAATGGAAAAGAATAAATGAAAAATGAATGTGTTTACCTTTTTCTGTTAAAAGAAATTAAGTTATATGATGATTAAATGGTAGGACTGGCATTGACGCACAGCCCAATTATTATGGAGTGTGGTCACGATTCGGAGGATAGATAAGTATGAAATAAAAATGAAATATTTACTCTAATTTTTGGGTAGTTTTGGGTCGTGACAAATGGTGGTATCAGAGCAGAATTGGTCTGATGTGTGTCAATGTCAGTAATTAAAAAATTACATCCCTGTGTTACTATGCTTGGTTAGATATAATAGTATATATTGAGATGGGTTTTAACTAAGAAATGGTTGAGAATGCAGGAATATAGGCATTATGCCTAATATAAGTCGCGATAGAGGAGGTAGAGCACGAGGTAGAGGTCGTAGAGGTAGGCTTGAGCCTGCTAGTCGTGCTATGTTAACCTATGAGAACCAGGATACGATTGAAATGGAGGCTAATGTTGAGCATGCCCCACAGAGTCCAACAGAGAGATCGGATAGTATTGAGACACGCTTCGCGAGGTTTGAGTGGAGTGTGGAGAATATTTAGGAGCTAATTGCTCAGAGTATGCATGGGATTTGAAGCGAGTCGGAGCATTGATTGAAGTCCGCTCGACCCATCTTAAGATTTAGACATTAAGAGTTGACATGAGAAATATTTTTGGATGTATTTCGGTGATAGAATATCCCGGACACTGTTTAAAGGAAATTACAGATAAAATTTCTTATCTGACCCAGAGGAACTGATTGATTGACGAGTATGAAACTCAGTTTATAAACCTGCCCAGGTATGACCTCGACACTATGGGCAATGAGAGTCGGAAGGCCCAAAAGTTCAATGAAGGGCTCAGATTGTCGATTAGAGTTCGATTGGCCCTGTTGGATATCAATACCTATGCCAAGGCACTGCGCAGACTACAGTTGTGTGAATAAGAACATATGTTGCACACCTATGAGATTGGGAAAGGTAGTAAGGGCTGAAATAGAGACAAAAGAGAATAGAGACTGACAGATATGTTAGAACGAGAAGAAGGTAGTTTGGTAAGAGATTAGAGTTGATAAGTCACGGGGTAAGATATTGGTAAGGCCCCAGTGTATCCAATTTCAGCACTTTTGAGGGGTATTGTGATTTGAGGACCCCAACCTGCTACGGAGCTGTGTAGCAGTGTAAGCAATGTAGCAGTGTAGCAGTGTAGCATGTAAACAGTGTAGGATGTGTGGTAGATACCACAGAAGTAACGCCTACACCTACACCTTATTGACTAAAATAGGCGTTAAGTATGGTAAGATGGGCCACTTAATTAATGATTGCTCAGAGTTGGGTAAGACTGCCCTACAAAAGAGCAAAGAGACAGAGAAAACCCTGTTGATATCTTTGCACCGAAAAAGGAGGCCACAGCCGAAGAGAAAGGGGAAAATAGGCTGTTAGATGAGGGCGAGTGTATGCCTTTGACCAGGACACTATTGATGTTTCATATGATGTGGTGAAAGATACCACACTGGTTATGAATAGTGAAGTAATTATTTTAAATTGATCTTGGTGCCACGTATTTAGTCATACCGCCTTCACTTGTATATAAGTTAGTAAAAGACATGAATGCCTACACCTTGGGCACAATGCCGATAGTTAGTACTCTAATGAAGGAGGGTTAACTAACAGAATAATTATGAAGAAATTATAAGTTGAAAATGGGGGAAGAAGTATAAGTCAGTCGATTTTATTCAATGGACTATGAATAATTTGAAGTAATATTTGAGAATAAATTAGTTGGCTGCAAATTATGATGTTCAGAGTTCTATTCTAAGACAGTGCTGTTTTACCCCTGAAAAGTATACTGTAAGTTTGACAAGCATTAAAAGGGGTGCAACGATTGAAATTAAAGGAGTAAATGATTGTACTCACAAAATGAGTAATGACAGAGTTTGTTATAATTAATATACGAAAAGAGATAAGTTTTAAGATGCAATAGATCCTAAATACGAGTTATATTGGAATAAGAGGAGTATGCAAGGTACGAATATATCTGATATGTGAAATAATTTGGATTAAAGCAATTAGTAGCGAATATGAATTATGACCACATGGACTGATATGTAAAGTAAATATGGTCAAGTCTGAGTGTTAATAAAGGTATTTCAAAATACCTCCCCGCCTGAAGACTTAATAGCATCTAAAAGTATACACAACCTATAAATTAAAATGTGATAGTCGTAATATATACATTTAAAATTAGGGTACCTTTACTGGTATGATAAAGAAATATAGAATTCGATTAATCAGAAAGGCTTAAAAATTAAAATTTTATAAAAGTTGTTAATATAAGAAAAAGGAAATGACGTGGGTTAGTAGCTTCAACGGAAGCGATTTTGAAACGACATAATATGATTATGTGTACCGAAGTCAAGGACATGGGTAAATGAAATATTCAGTAGAACTCAACTACGATGAGGTATTTAAACTTTACCTGGACCGATTTGTCATCATTCTTATTGATGATATTTCGGGGGTATTTAAAGTATAGGGGAAATTATAAGCAACAATTGAAAAGTATTTGTACAAATGGTTTGTAGAGAGTTTATAGAAACGGGATGCTCAGTTGCCACATCTCATTCGGAAAAGATTACATACGAGTGGGATGAAAAGTAGGAAAGTATTTTCGATCAGTTTCGATGTATTGAAGCATGAGCTGACCACCGTGATTATTTCCACCATACCCAATAGCTCAAGAGGTTACTCAATTTATATGGATACCTCAAAATAATGAATGGGCTGAGTATTGATGCAAACTGGGAAGATAGTCGATTATGGATCCAGATAACTCAAGGATCATGAAAGAAACTATCTGACCTATGATTTAATGTTGCCAGCGATTGTGATTGTACTGAGTATGTGATACCACTTATACGGTGAGAAATTTTACGTATGCACTGATCATAAAATCTCGAGTATCTATTTTCATAGAAGGAGTCGGATATGAAATAATAAAGAGGATTAGAGCTTCTGAAGGATTATGATTGTGAAGATTGTACCACCCAAGAAAGGCTAATGAAATGGTTGATGCTTTGAGCAAAAAGAGCCTCGAGATGGTATTACATATGATGGTCAAGGAGCGTGAGCTACTAGAGCAGTTGTGAGCCTCAGTCATGATGTGATCCCTTGTGATGATGACAGTGATTGTGTGACAGCTAGCCTGAGATTAGAACCAGATTTGAGTGACCGGATTTGACAGGCTTAGCGTGATGATCAACATGGTGTCGATAGTATGGGTCAGATTCAGAGGGGTACAGTGATAGAGTTCACATAGAGTGATGATGGTACTGAGGTTCAGAGACAGTATAATAATATAAGTGCTCCCTAAGACCATAGTTGATGAGATAGTGATATTGTCAGAAGCTCACTCTTCGGGATATATAGTGTATTCGAGAAGTGACAAATATATCAAAATTTTAAAAAGGGGTATTGGTGGTCAGATATGAAAAGAGACATTGTGGAGATTATGAAGAAGTGTCTCGTATGTCAGCAGAGTAAGGTAGAGCAATAGAAGTTTGCAAGGTTATTGCAACCTCTACCTATATCGACACGAAAATGGGAGTAAGTTACCATGAATTTCATGATGGGTTACAGAGGACCCGGATGAATCATGAGGTTATCTGGGTGATAGTCGATAAAGTGACTAAGTCTACCCACCTTCTGGTTAGGAAATGCCCAGATACTCTAAATGTGTAAGCAGAGTTATACGTAAAAGGAAGATTGTGGAATATTATGTAACGTTCCAGTGAGCATGGTATCAGATAGGGATTCCCGCTTCACTTCCCACTTCGGGGAATATTTTTCAGGAAGCTATGGGAACCCGATTGAGTATTAGCACAACTTTTCATCCTCAGACAGATGATCAGTCAGAGATGACTATACAAGTTTTGGAGGATATGATGAGAGTGTGTGCATTGATTTTATAAGCTCCTGGGATGATCGGTTGCTGCTAATTGAATTCGCCAATAATAACAGTTGTCACTTGAGTATCGGGATAACATTATATGAGGCATTGTATGGCCATAGGGGTTGTTCCCTAATTTGGATAAGAAGGGGGTAACAAATATAGAGTTGCTCTCGAATTGGTAAGACAAATCTCTAAGGATGTTCAGTTGATTTGTGAGAGATTAAGAACACCTCAGAGCAGACAAAAAAGCTATGCTGACAAGAGACAGAAACCATTGGAATTCACCGAGAGTGAATCAATATTGAGTTTCATTAGATTGAATCTTTTGAGTGATTTAACAAGTGGGAGATAAGTCCTGTAGGCTGATATTATCACCTGAATTAGCAGGCATCCACGACGTGTCCCATCTTTTGATGTTTCGAAAATATTATCCGGACCCAGCGTATGTGACCAGATATGAGCTCCAACAGCTTAGCTCAATAAAAGTATAACATATGATTGAAAACTTGATTTGGGTATTAAAACAGGAAGAATAAAGTATTGAAGTTTAAGACGATCTACCTAGTCAAGTCCTTTGGTAGTAGTACACTGCGAAAAAGTCACATAAGAATTAAAGAGTATGATATGTGTGAAATATCCGAAGTGATTTACAAACTAACTTGGTTCTAATTTGGAGGACCAAATTTCTTAAGTGGGGGAGATTATGTAAGACCCGAAATTAAATCGTAAATTTTTATGAGGGATGAAAATGGTCACAAATTTAAATGAATGAGATTCGAACTGGAGATAAGGATTTAAAATACAAAATGAGTAAGTATTCGTAAAGGGAAGTAGGGTTAAAGTGATCCCGAACACGTGCAAGGGCAAAATGGTCAAAAGACCGAAAGCCAATATAAATTCTACAAGAAAATTTAATTAAAAATATGAAATTAAGAAATCTTGATCAATAACAAGGAAAATATTGAATTTCGAGTCCAATTGATCAAGATTTAAATTTATTGGAATTTATGGGAATTAATCGAAATTAATCGAGATTTTTAATTCGAACAATTATCCCGAAAATAATAAAAAAAATACCGGGAGAGACGGAATAAGACCGATAAATTCAATTATAGATTAAATGAATTAAATAATAATTTTTGGAGTATTTTGATTATTTTAATGAATTTTAATGATTAAAATATAATAAAATAAATTAATAAATTAATTAATGAATTAGAAAAAAAAGAATCAGAAATTGAAATCGGGGAGAGAGAAAGAAGAGAGAAACGGAAAACGTGAAGGCCAAACCGAGGAAGATGACCCGATCCATCCACGGCCACCGGCGGTCGATGAGCCTCGATGAAGACCAGAGGAAAAAGAGGAGAGGCCGGCGACCCCCCAGGCACCGGGACCACCGCCAACAGCGCCGAAATCCGACAAATCGTAGGAGCGAAACCGACGGGGGAGAGAAGCGAAATTGGTGGCCACCGGTGTCGATTCGACCCCGACCACCGCCAACTGAAGCTTCCCCATTCGATGGAGCACGATGGGTGTCGAAAACGACCGGTGAAACTGACGGACGACGTCGAAAACGGCGAAAAGAAAATGGGTACCGACAGCGAGGAGAGAACACACAGGACCGGCCACTTTCTGGCGGCCTTAGATGAAACTGAGGCCAGATTTGAGAATCAGACGACCCAGCGGAGTTGCGGGCGATGGAAACCGACGGAGAACCGACCAACGAGGTACCGAACCGACTGAACTGGATTGAACCGGCGGTCTGAACTGGGTTGAACCAGACCGAACCGGTTCAACCAAGAATGAGAGGAAAAAGGGAGAAAAAGAGAAAAAAAGGAAAAAGGAAAAGAATTTTGGGAGATACACCGGACTTCGGGTAAGTCGGTAAGTGGTTAAAAGTGATCGATTTGATTTTCGAGGAATTTATTTAAATTATATTCGATCGAAAAAATAACCTAGAATTAAATATAAATTGTGCAGTTCGACGATAAATTCCGAACGAGAGCCAATTAAACTTCGATTTGCGCAGCATCGAACAATCTCGAGTAAGTAAAGCTCATTTACGACAATTTATATAATAATTCGCGTATTATAAATTTATTTTACGCATTTCGAATTTAATTTTCGCCTTTAGTGAATAATATTGGGAATTCTGAGTAAACTGTCGTAAAATGATATACGAGCTATCCAAAGAGTTTGGAACGAAGTCCAATGGATATTAAAAGCCCAATAGGCCCGATGAAGGGATTAAATAAATGAAAACGGGCTGAAAGTAGGTCGAAGGCCATTAAGATGTAATCGGGCCCAATAAAATAAAACTGACCCCAATGTTTTAGATTCGATCAGTATAAGTGAAATACTGATAAGTATAATTGAATTAACCCAAATATGTGGTTATATGCAGCTCTGTAGACTTGGTTTGGAGCAAATTGGACTGAGAGACCTGGTACGGGCGGAACGGGATAAGCTCGCGCGTGATTCCAGGTAAGGGAATTTTACGAACTATTAGAGGTAGCTTTACAAAATTTCGACGCCATTTACAGTCTTTTAAATGCTCTGAAGGGTCTAGATTTCAGATAAAATTTTTAGTGCCTCGAATGGGCAAATTACCAAAATACCCTTGTTAAGGGTAAAATTTCCAACTTTAGGAAAAATGTAGGTGGAGCAAGGACAAGAGATTCCTGCTCGTTTCTTGAGGTGTTTAAACACATGCATGAGTAGGCTGGCTAACTTTTAAATAAAAATGCACAGCATTGCATAATTTCAACAGATGTTGATTTTCTCTGAAAATGATTTGAGAAATGTAGCCGCGTAGGTGATTTTATGAAAATGTGACATGCTAGAGCTCAGCTCGCCCGAGTTTTGATTTGTGTGATGCATACCTTAGTGCTGGAGCGAAAGCTCGCACTAGGGTTTTACATATATTGGTGCTGGATTCTAACTCACACTAGATTGTTATATGATTTTCGTGACATGGTGCTGAAGTCTAACTCGCACCAGATTTTATATAATTTTCATAATACGGTGTTGGAGTCTAACTCGCACCAGATTTTCACATGAAATGTGTACAGAGTGCTAGAGCTTAGCTCGCACTAGTTTTACTTGATTTTTATGATAGTGCTGGAGTATTGCTCGCACTGGTTTTCTGAGAACATACGATGAGCCGTGCTTGGAGCGTCAAGTAGACTGTGTGTCACACCGATTGAATAGGCTCGCACGTGCTTTTGAGACAAGGCATGAGTATGGAGACATGATATGGGTCCACGGAGTACGTTGTACCGTGTGGCATCTTCGGATGCATGGTATCTTCGGATACGTGGTATCTTCGGATATGAGTGGCATCTTCGGATGCGTGGGATCGGATAAGACTGACGGGTTAGACTGACCCACCTCCCAGGCGGTTCTCAATCGTGGTGAGACCCCGCACACTAGGATCCGTGTAGCAGAGGGGCTCACGAGGACACATGGCCATAGTCCTGGTTATTTACTTGAGATAGGCATATATTGCCTAGTCTCGCATGTTGTTGTTTTGAGAAACTCATTTGTGGATTTTTATGTGAATCTGGATCACCCAAGGGAGGGGTTAGATCTTGGCTGAGATATGGTTTTAATGGAAATTAAATTGGGTTTTAAACGGAAACTTGCATGAGGTTATTTTCCATGCTATTTAAACCCATGAATGATGTCAACTGGTTTTACATGACATTCAGTGAATCACATATTATTATTGCTTTAAAAAGCATTTGATTTTATGGTTTCGTATGAGTCAGGAACACCCGAGGGAAGGGTTGAGTCCTGACTGTGTTGTGAAATTTTAACGATGATGAAATGTTTTAAATGGATATGCATGTAGAGTTTTCTATACTTTTGAATCCATATATGAACTTGTTTTACATGACATCACAAATTATAACATCTATTTTGAAATGTGTGGAGAAAGGGTGGTTTATGCATGGCACCACGTTCATGTAGGTAGTATGGTTACCTACTTGTTCGTAGGATTGCCTTACTGAGCTTGATGTGGTCACCCCTTTCATTTTCCAGCATAGATTCCCTCTAGTAGACATTGAGGCGACTGAGTACTACATTCCTGATATCCGCTGCTACCCATCATGTTAAGGTATATACACTTGTACATATTATATCTAAATAAGTACAGCATAATAACATGTTTGTAAGTAACTGTCAGGGATGTATAGATAATGTAGACACTTGTAAATAAATGGAAAAGAATAAATGAAAAACGAATGTGTTTACCTTTTTCTGTAAAAAGAAATTAAGTTATATTATGATTAAATAGTGGGACTGGCATTGGCGCACAGCCCAATTATTAGTGGAGTGTGGTCACGATTCAGAGGATAAATAAGTATGAAATAAAAATGAAAAATTTACTCTGATTTTTGGGTAGTTTTGGGTCGTGACAGTATGCCTTCTCGTAAGCTAAAATCTTTTATATATATATATATATATATTTCCTTTATTCCTTCAGCCTGTTAGACTATTTTTATCCTCTTTAACTTCTACCACTGCCAGCCATCATTTCGCATTAATTCCCATTGCCTTTTCCGTCCCCTTTTGATGTTCTTCTTCTTATGTTCACAAGGTTGATAATACATTATCACCCTTTCCTGTCATCCCCTTTAATGTATCTTCTACATGTGCACAACCTCATATATATATATCTTACCAGATGGGTTCTCGGGATTGGATCTATTTGGAGGCCAATTCCACGATTTTTTTACATATACATATATACACATGTTATTTACTCATACATATATATACATGTACATATATTCTTAAGTCTACTTACCAACTTGGTGATAATCGAGAACATCACAATCATCTATTTATATATGTTTATTCAAACTTTATGAATTTTACTTGTGATAACTTATTCCGTTATTGCACACATATATATCCTAGGGGAAAAATTCTTAACTCACAAAAATTTATCCTAGGCTCAATTTAATCGTATACTAGGTACGCATTTTTTTATTTAACCCCAATGGCTTAATTGTTACTCGTCGATAAAATCAAGTATATGAAAATTCCTGGTATTTACATTCTCCCCAACTAATTGCCAGGTGGCTGGAAGTTAATAGTCTCTGGGTGGTTTTCCAGCAGTGTCGAGTCTGTCCCTTAAGCATATATGCATCCATGCTAACCTTTTCTTCATCAGTGCACCCCAAATAGTTAAAAACTGTCTACAATTCTGATAGCCACTCCTCTGCCTCGACGGGGGTCCTTAATCCCCCTAAATATCGACAGATTCAGCTTAAGAAAATCTCTCAATCGACCCACGTCCCTGTCCTCAAGCCTGGTCTATACCGACAGTTGAGTGGTTGGAGGCACTGGATGTAAGACCCGATATTTTCGAGTGCATTAAAAAAATGCAAAAGGACTTAAATGGCATTCCCGAATACGTGCAGGGGCAAAATGGTCAAAAGACCAAAATTCGGTATTTATCGGGACAAGAAAATTTAATTAAAAATATGAGAATGAGAAATCTTGATCAATGATGAAGAAATAATTAAATTTCGAGTTAAATTGATCAAGATATGAATTTCTTGGGATAAATCGGGATTTTCGCATCGAAAAATAATCCCGAAAATAATCAAAAAAATATACCGGAAAGGTAAAATCGGACTGAGAAAATTATTTACAGATTAAATGAATAAAATATAAATTTTTAAGGATATTTATGCATTTTAATATTATTTTATTGAATAAAATAATATTAAAAGTTAATTATAAATAAATAAATAATAATTGAAAAAAAAAAAAAAAACGCGAATTGGAATCGCGAGAAACAGAAACAGAGAAGGAAAAACGAAGCGAGACCGAGGAAGAAGAGAGGCCGGACGGCCACCACCGGCGGCCAGAGACCCCAGCCGAAGGGCGGCGAAGGTTGACGAGCCTCGTGGGAACCACCGGCAGTCGGCACGCGCGTCGAGAACGGCGAAAAACGCCAGATCGACGAAGGAGGGCCGCGGGAGAGAAAACTGGTTTCGCCGGCGATGACGCCGATTCGACCCCAGCCGAGGCCCGATTTAGGAAGCCCAGGTGCAGCCGAGCCGAACGGCGATGGAATTGCACCGGGAACCGGCCGGACGGCGCCGGAACGGCAAAATGATGGGTGAACCGGACTGAACCGGCGGTCTGAGCCGAACCGGACCCGAGCTGAACCGGCGGTCCGAACCGGGTTGAACCGGACCGGACCGGTTCAGCCAAAAAGAGAGGGAAAAAAGGAAGAAAAAGGGAAAAAGAAAAAGAGAAAAAATTGAGAAAAATTCCAGTGATGCAATCGAGCTTCGGGTAAGTCGGTAAGCGGTCAAATTGACCGATTTAATTTTTTGAATATTTAATTTAATTAATTCCGACTGGAAATTTACCCGGAAAAATATATTTAATTATGTAGCTCGACAATTGGCATCAACCGATAGCTCGAGATAGCCTCGATTTGTGTACGATCATGGAATAACGGGTAAGTGACCCTTAATTTACGACAATTTGTATCGTTATGCGTGATTGATATTTAACGCATAAATTACGGATTTAATTTCCGCATAAATGAATTAAATTCTGAAAAATTGGATAAATTGTCGTAAATATTAAATTGAGATATCCGAAAATTTAGAACGAGGCTAAATAAATATTGATGGGTCCAATGAGCCCAATAGGCCTCGATAAATTGTGGTAAACGGGCTTAAGGCCGATTAAGACCCATTGGTACAATCGGGCCCAATATGGGTAAACGGGCCCAATGATTTAAATTAAGCCCAGAACATATGAGATACAATTAATTGTATTGTATTTGACCTGATGAATGTGTATCCGCAGTTCCGGAGATTTGATTCGGATTTGGAGCAAATCGGACTGCGTGACGAGACATCGATGTAAAGGTCAGACTGTACAGATAAATGAGGTAAGGGAATTGTGTGAGTAGCTAGAGGTAGCTACGCGTATTTTAATAGTGTTCTGTACACTGAATATGTATGTATGCCTTGATGATGTATAAAGATCCTAAAAGTGGTTTAAATAATTTTGAGGATCGAAATAGGTGAAAAGACTATTTTACCCCTATTGAGGGAAGTTCACCTAAGGATGGTGAAAGCATGACATGCATGAAATGCATGATTTAAGGAATTTTCCGAATTAAAGATTTGATTGGTTTTAATCAAAGTAAATCGATAGATTGGCTAATAATTGCATAAGTTTCCCAAATTAACACTACGTAGGTGTTATTAATATTTAAATGAAATTTCTTTGGAAAAGAGGCCAACTATCAAGTTTATATGGAAACAGGTAGTGCCGACACGTAGTTCGCACTATATCTGCGTTTGTGAATGTGCATAAATGTGCTTGAGCAGTTGCTCGCACCGACTTGTGTGACATCATATGCATGAAATGTGCTAGAGCATGGTGCTCGCACTGATTTTTATTATTGTGAAATGAGAGCTGCTGGAGCCTAGCTCGCACTCTGTTTTGACATGTTTTGATTTGTTTTAACGTGGTATGCATAAAATAGTGCTGGAGCGATTGCTCGCACTAGTTTTAATGATTTGACATGCATGAGAGATGCTGGAGCTTAGCTCGCATCCTGTTTTGATTTGATATTGCATAAAGCCGTGCTGGAGTGAATCTCGCACGAGATTTGATTTAATTATGCATAAAGCCGTGCTGGAGTGTAACTCGCACGAGATTTGATTTACTTGAGCATTCATTTGTGCTGGAGCATTGCTCGCACAAAGTTTTACATGGTTTTCATAATTCATTTGAATGTCGTACTGGAGTTTTTCTCGTACGAGGTTTTCACTGAATTTATATACATATCCGTACTAGAGCGTTGCTCGTACGTGGAATTTACATGAAATTATAATCAGTTTAAGTCGTACTTGAGCACTGCTCGTACGCAGATTTCACTGATTTTTATGAAACCGTGCTAGAGCTTCGCTCGCACGAGATTTTCAGATATCATGAATATGCATGGAGCCGTGCTTGAGCTTCGCTCGCACAGGGATTTATATTACATGCATATAGCCGTGTTGGAGCCTCCTGTAGACTGTGTGTCACAGTGAGATGATATGCTCACACGTGCATTCTGAGACAGAGATGATATGGGTGGATAAGACCTATTACAGGCACCCCTGACTGAGCTTGGGTTCACGGAGTACTTTGTACCGTGTATGTCACGCGGAGTACGCTGTACCGTGGGGATTGTTGGAGTGGAGTGGCATTAGCCACGAGGCAGCAAGCCTTGCCCTCGCAATCCTGGTGTTATGCTGTTCTGGCGGGTAGGACGACCCACCTCCCGTTTCAGGTGTGATACCCCGCACACTAGGTACCGTGTTGCCAGGGATCACTAGGATATGGCCATAGTCCTCGATGTTACTGTTAATTACCTGATTGTCTCACATGATATAACTTGTGGTCTGTTAGACCAGGGTAGACCCGAAGGAGGGGTCAGGCCCCCGATTTGATGATTTGATGATTTCAGATGATTTTATGATATGTGACCCTGAAAGAAGGGTGGTTTTATAACTCAAGTTTTATAATGAAATATAACAAATTGTTTTATGAGTTTTGAGATGATTGACCCAGAGGGGTTATTTTATACTACGTTTTAAATGAATTGATTTAAATGCAGTGGCATGATGTGTTTTCCATGCTTTCATTTGAAAACCTTGAGTTGTCTTACATGACATGAAAGACTGCATGATCTTGATTAAATTCATGCTTAATATGATTTAATGATGTCACATAAAATGCTTTGAATGCATGAGTTACATGATTTATATATGCACAAATAGTTTTGGATAAACTATGGCATTGAATATGCATGACTTTGTGCGTGTAATTTTAAATGAAAAGAAATGGATTTAAGGGCATGGCATTATGAGCATGTAGATAGTGGAGCTATCTACTTACTTGCATAATTGCCTTACTGAGCGTGTGGTTTGCTCACCCCCCTTATTTTCCCATCTTTTCAGAGCACTTGTAATAATTATTGAGCGGCTGAGGACTTGCATGCTTAATATCCGCTGCTTGCTGCTTCCCATCGAGAGACAGGTATACACATTTGTATGGTTTTGTATCTAAATATGTAATGCACAGTACTGTAAACGGATATTATGTCGGGGATGTAGAGTCATGTAAATACCATTGGGTATGTGTTTATTTAAAGTCAAAAGGATAGTAGACTCTGATATATGATTATGGGAATGAAATGTTAAATAGTGTGAGGTGACTAACACCGAATCATAGCCCAACTGTGTTGTAGGATGGTCACGACGAGAGAAAGGTAAGAATTAAATAATAAATGAAAAAGCAAAAAAAATTACTCTGATTTTTAAGGTAATTCGGGTCGTGACACTGGAACAGTCTGTGGAGGAGGTGGGGGCGGATCCTGTGGTTGTGTGGATGTAGGAGATGGGGTGGGTGCAATACCAGAGGCATTAGCCCCAAAATGTTGAGAGAACAACACTGCGATCTAATCAAATCCCCGCCTCACATCTTACTTTAACCGACTTTTCCAAGAGTTTGGACTCTCTGGTTGTGAGGCAGGTGGTGGAGGTGGTTGTACCTGCCTCCGGGGACGACCTTGTCTCCCATTCATAGTGTATATTTAATGTACTTGCGCGTACACAATAAACTTGGCCATAACTTTAGCAGATATTTTCAATTTATAACCAGACAAGTACAGACACTTGGGATGAAACCTATCTCTAACTGACCGACACTAACAATACTAGACACCTTTGGTTCTGATACCAAGAAGATTGTATAGCCCCGGAAACGTGGAAGTTAGGGCCGATTTTTTTTATATAACTTAATCTTTTACTTAAGGGGTATTCTTGTTTAGTGCCAGTTCCTGACTTATAATTCATTTCTTAAACTATCATACGCTGTAAAGTCATGAAATTACCTATTTTTCCATTTCCATATATACATAAAAGTAATTACATCCCAAATGCTCATTTACATATAAGTATCTGTACTATATAGAGCATTTTGATATAACTGAAATATACCTTAATGTGCACAATAGATAGCCTGAAGAGAGTCTCGTCCACTAGCCTATATCAGGTACGCAGCAAGCATGGAGGTACTTATTGTAAATAACCTGGAAAGAAGGAAAAAGTGGAGTAAGCTTTAAATAGCCGAGTAAAAAGTGCATTAAAATAATAATAAGATTGAAAACATTTAGAAAAACAATAATACTAGATAACAAAGTTCCATTTTCAAATCGAATAGTTAAAAATCATAAAAGTTCACATACTCAAAATCATATACCTTTTCATATCAGAACATAATTCATATACTTTTATTACTTCCATCAAAATCTAAAAAATTTCATGTTTACATAGTTAAGCATAGGTAAAAGACAGATCGTAACAAAATTGAAATATGGAGATTAGGCATTCACTATGACTGTCATGATGGTAATCACTACTTCATCCTCAAAAATGGTCATCCTCCGAAGAGGGAACATAATACATATGGCCATGGTAGGGTTGTAGATTGGATCAGGGTCATACAGCGTCACAAAAATTCCGCACAAGAAAAAACACATATTGCCACGAAGGTGACATGACAGACATATAACAATATGCACGATATAGTCAAGGTTCAACCCGTTCATAGGCCGTCGACTAGAATTCTCTTGGGTCCCCTTAAATTGACCCCCAGGTTTACCCTGACTCTCACATTTTGAGCCGATAGTCTCGAAATCAAACTTATCATCATTTACAGAATTTATTTTCAAATCTATTTGTACAAAAGCTTGCAAGAGTCATATTTTCAAAAATTTACATATATTTACACATGTTTAACACATAAATATTCGTAGCTTTCAATTTATACGAAAATCATGCACTCGAGCTAAATAAAACACGGCTAAGGTCATTTCAAAATTTATGCTTGTTATATAAAATGTTTTCCATGCTATAAATATCTATTTCTAGGTAAGGAATTTCGTTATTAAAATAGACTACATCCCTTACCTGACTGAGGTTGAGATAGCACTAAATTGTCAAGTATTAGGTTTACCTCGTTTGGCGTGCTAACATTTTTGGCTGACAAAAATAATTTCAAATCCATCAAATGATACTCAAATTCATCTCAATATACTTAAATATACCTCAACCTATGTAAAACTCACTAGATTTGTTGTCGATTTTCCCTATTTTCTTGATTTTACTGATAAAGTCTCGATTTAAGCTATTTTTGATAGTTTTTTTCCTTATAATTTCAATTCATTAACCTAATGTCTTACACATTTATTTCAAGCTGCAATTAACAATTCACAACATACCAAATCATTAGATTTTCACACTTTCACAGTTTTCAGCTAAACCGAGTTGTAAACCAAACTTTTCGGTATAAATCTAACATTCCACAATATCAAACTCAACCAAATTTCATCTTTTCTTCAACCAATCAAGGATGGCCAAACCTATACATACTCCTAGAAAAGTTTTCTTCCAATTCTACTTAAGAAAAAAACTATCCAAGTTCATCAAACATCAACATATCTAGCCATCATCAACTTCCAACAAATTTACCTCGAGTTTGACCAAGTTTGACCCAAAATTCAGCCTTCAACAATGACCCTCAGCTGTAGATAAACATATATACTACTTAGAATCATCAAAAACAACCTCAAAAACCAACCAAAAACTCATAAATTCAAGTTTTCTTCTTAACCAGAAACAGGGCAGATTCAGCCCATGTCCTTCTCCCTAACTTTTCACCTAGCAAATAAGCTTGTTTGGGACTAAAATGTTTTTTATACTGTAGAGAACTTAAGAGGGAAGAATTTAACCACTTTACCAAAGTCCAAAAGTGGCCTAAAGGTGGCCGAAAAAATTACACAATCTAGGTTTAGGGATGACGCGTATGACAGAATGAGGGAAATAGTTATCTCGGGTCTGAAGTCGGTTGGGGTTGGTCTATACCTTTTAAGAAAGGATATGAGGTCTATTTTTATTCTGGAAAAGATGGGGGTCAAAAGCTCTCTGGAATGTCATCAACTTTAACCATTTTGTTTAGTCAGCAGATTTCTGGGCCAGGGCTGCCTGCTGCCCTATTTTTATAAATTCCACAAAAAATATTTCTAGCCCATTTCTTCCAAATTTCCACCATTTTTGTGTTATACAAAGTCTCTAGTATGTCCCATAAGAATTTGGGCTGCACTTGTTTAAGAAAATTTTCCTATTTGAGCCCATTTTACCTGTTTTAGTCTTTACTGATTAAAATTGCTTAAGGTTTTCGATTTACTTTAAAAATTAATTCAACTATCGAGCCCTCAAGATTTCCACTCAATTTTCATTCCCTAAGTCGATTATGAATTATAGTAATTTCCTATGATCTCAGAATAATTTTTATGAACTTTTATGAATTTATAGAATTTATTTTGAATTTATTTCTCTTATTGGGCCCAATTGCTTAGTTTAGCGTTAACCCGAGTTTTCCCTAATTTTTTCACTTCCAATATCTTTATTTCACACTCTAACTACAAAACATACATATACATGCAATTTTTGAGGAATTCTTAAATTTAAAACCTTCCCGTGATTTTTGTGCCCCAAGTCTCGTGCCACTATTCCGAGCACTTCGGTTATTTCGGGCCTATATAATATTATTCCAAGTATCTTAATTGTTTCCTAACTTCCAAATAAATAATAAAATAGAAAGTTTTAGGTGTCACACCTCGATTTACGTGCCAGTGCCTAAAGCTACCCAAGAAAATTTCAAAATCATCAGATGACAGCCAAATTAATCTTAGTATACTTAAATATACATAAACTTGTATAAGCTTCATTAAATTTGACTATTTTCGTCAATTTCGTTATTTGCTCGGTTTTACAGTAAAACGTGTCGATTTAAGCTATGTCAATAATTTATATTCTTTTAACTTCAAACATATAAATTTAATAGCTTAAACACTTATTCAAGTCTCTAAATGGTACGATCTAAACGTATTGTCCGCAAGTACATGGGTCGTACAAGTAAAAATGGGATTTGAGTCCCGAGTTATCGTCCCACAGAGAAGTTGATTAGCCTAATTAACTACCGATTAATCTTACCCTAAGTATATCCTAGCAAATTATGAAGTTTTAATGAGTGGTCTACAAGGCCAAAATTAAAAGTACTGAAAACAATAAACATTAAAAGATAAAGAAAATAAAACCGAGCTAAAAGTACTTACAAAGGTCCACGCAATTAAAAGCAAATAACCAACAAAATATAATTGTTAAAAGTTAATTAACGCAATTAAAATACAATGCAAAAATGAAAAAAAAAAACAAGATTGATTAAACTAAAATTAAACAAGCCTAAAATAACATATGCATGTAATTAAACTAATTAATAAAAATACAAATTAAACTAAACTAAAATTTAATGAAAATAAAGACTAAATTAAGAATGCATGAAACACATTTAATCTAAATTAATTCTAAATGCAACTAATAAAATACTAAACTAAAATAAAGTCCTAAAACATATAATAAAAAATTAACTACTAACTAAAAATTAAAACTGAAAATTAAATTAACATGCAAAAATATTAAAACTAACTTATCATTTAATAAAAACCAACAACTAATTAAAGATTAAAACAACTAAAATATGAAATAACATTTGCAAAGGAATTGATTAGCCAAACGTGGCCTTAGAACAACTCAACAACCAAGTGGTCCCAATTTTTGCACAGTTCATTGTCTTTCCAAATTCATTTTCATTTCCAGGTGCTCACGGTTTGCTTGGTCCTGCCATCTGCTGCAGTTCGTCCTCGGCTAGTCCTGCCCAGTCCAAGTAAAACAATTTGCAACACAATTTTGCACTGTACATCTTCACCCCTTGTCTTGTACTATCGCCTCATGCTATACCCTGCGTTTTCTGCTTCAACAGAATGCACCAGCTTCCCTTACGCCGGCATCCATCAATTTGTAGCAGCCTTCAATACATGTCCTCTGCTCGGGACAATCTACACAGTATTATCGTCTGCTTCACTCTCTGCAAAATCAAGCACACAGCAGACCCAGCACGCACAACAGCGCCTCCCTGGAACCAAGAGCAACCTGGAAACAAAACAGAATTTAACTGAGCAATTAGATAACCCGAAAGAGATAATATTGCAAAGAAATAAAGCAACAGATTAACAAATGGCACCCCAGCAGATACCAAAGCTTTGTTACAATGAAGTAATGCATAATATGCAGAAAAAACTATGATGAACAGTAGTAAAAGCTCGGGACAAAGCAGAACAGAGGAGAGGATTGGTCCTGCTAGCTTCAGCAATGCTTCTGCTTCACGCAAGATTCAATAGCCTCATCCGATGCTCCAACACAAATTCCTCTTACCACTCGGTGATGGATACACGAGTAATGAGAGGAAGTTCAGCCACTGTCACTAACTTACTAGCCTCTCACAATACTCGGCTGCACCTTGAATCCTTGAGCCTGAATGGACAGTGGGAAAAAGAGATGAAATCAAATAATAAGATAAAATCAAGAGCTAAAAAAATTGAGAACTCAAGTGCTGAGAAAAAAAATCAAAGAACTAACTTGCCAAACCGAGAGCTTAATATTAAGGAAAATGAAGGTAAAACAAAACATTGAACACTAAATAAATGGAAACTTGGCAAAATCGAGAGGAAAATAAACATCATTAAAATCTAACAAGTTGAAAGTAGATATAAACAGTAGAAGAAAACTTAGAAACCGAAAGGAAATTGCTTCATTAAAATCCATTGAAATGATAAAGTAAAAATGTTTAAATCTAGCTAAAACAAGTGCTTAAAATAAACTAACGCAAATTCTAAAAGGAAACAAGAAAATAAAACATAGTAATGAAAAATTTAATCTAGAATAAAACTAAATTAAAACTACTCCTAAATTACTCTACACTACTCCTACCCTAGACTACCTCCAACTCCTACTTTACTTCTCTTTTGCCATCATATTCTATTTATACACACACTTAGAGGTACAATGGTAATTTTTACATCTTAGATAAGTTGGTATTGTTTGGCCACTTGTCTTCATTTGATTTGTTGCAGAGTAGATATTTCCACGTCATCAGTCTTTTTGTCCAATTGGTTGTGCGATATGGCTCGACGTGTGTCTTCCAGAAGGTTCGCATGGTGTCCGTCGATCTTATCGTTTCAGAGCGAATAAAATACGGATACCTGGCATCACACGTGTCCAGACGACTGGTGACTCGATCTGCAAATTAGAAGTGGTCTAGTCTCCTTTAGCCATTTCAGCCCAATTTCGACTGAAACGACTGAGTTTCATCCGGATTTAATTTATCTGCACATTAAGGAATTTTAATTAAATAAAGGGGATTATTAATAAAATAATATAGGGATTTATATAATTAATTAAGAAATTAAGCACAAATAATTCTATTAAAAATAGAATTATCACACCCCCAAACTTGAGCTTTTGCTTGTCCTCAAGCAAAACAAAATTCATGTAGGAATGACAAGTACTAGACACAATAATTTCCCCAATATTATCCTCAAAGATAAAGTACAAACTATGATCTCAAAGAATCACAATTACAAGTCCAACACTTAGAATTATTCAATCATAAGTCCTAACCCAAATTGGACTCCCCGTGTGTGTGTGAAAATGTCAAAATCACTTCACAGTACATTATCTGGATCAGATTATGCAAACACAGAGAATGCAAAGTCAATGACAAGTGATCATTCCCATAAGTTTGCTTTTCACTTATCTCTCAACTAATGTAGTCACACTTAACCAAAGATCAGTAGGACTTCATTATGCTTGTAATGTAAGGCTGGGGCTAAGGTATGATAAAGTCGATTTAGGTTTAATTACCCCTTAACATGCATTACTTCTAGGATCTTAAAGTAAGAGCTCAATTTATTTCCCCCAAACTTATTTATTTCACTAAACATTTTATTCTATTTTTGTATTTTTCTTCTTTCTTCTTTTCTTTTTCTTTCATTTTTCTTTTTTTTAATTTTTTTAATTTTTTTAATTTTTTTTAATTTTTTTCAAATTTTCACTATCACCAGATACCCATATGTACAAAGCTCACAATATATCCCAATGACTTTCATGCTTTCGGGGTAAGGGATAGAAACAAAGTATTTAAGCTAAGGAAAATTATGCAGGTGCATTTATAGAGAAAAGCTTATTTGGCTCAGATGGGTGACTAGGGGTAAAATATGTACAAGGATGGCTCGAAAGGCTCAAACTATCCAAAGATGGCCTAAATCATCTCCCTAATTAAGTGTGATCTAATATTTTGCCTAGAGACAAGATCAAACAAATTCTAGAATATGATGCACAAACTCAATTGAACAAATACAATCCTATGTCCACATAAGCTTTCTCTAAATAAATATACAGATTCATGACATGACATGTGCATAAAATGAGGATATCACAATCAGAATCAAGATAAATTCAAGAATTCAACTTCATGTTTTTCCTATAATCATGTTTTTCAGTAAATCAAAATCAGACTTAATCATGGGGTCATATCATCAAAATACGGGAAAACTACATGCTAAGCACTAAATCATCCCAAAATCAAACAATTTAAGCTCAGATTTTGGAAAAAATTTAAAAAAAAAATTCAATTTTGCCCAAAATTTTGAAAAATGCTCAAGTGATATCCCCTCCCCCAACCTTGAAGTGCACAATGTCCTCAGTGTGCAGATAATATAAACATTGAAGTTCAGGAACAGAGTACCCCCCTTTCTGATGATGATGATGAACAACCGAAGCTTGATTGAAAGTATAATACTATAAAAGAAATCTGTAAAATAAAAAAAGAAAGAAACAATAGAAAAGAAAAAGAACTATATACAAAGTGAAAAGAAAAAGAACTATATACAAAGTGAAAAGAAAAATACAGCCACTTCGAATGCAGCTAAAGAACAGAACACTCAGCAGCAGGGCGAAGAGTAGGAGGATCAGCCAGAGTGGTGACAGAATGATGACAGTTAACTCCTCCTTAGCTCTATCTACTTCCCTCCTTCTTTCATATTTCTTGTGCTTAAGCCTTATAACCTCCATTCTAAAATAGTCTTGAGAGTCATCAGGGAACTTCAAAGGTTTGAAAATATTAAATGTTACCTCCTGATTTAGGACTCTCATTATTAACTCTTCATTTTGTACATCAATTAATGTTCTACCAGTAGCTAGGAACGGTCTGCCTAAAATAATGGGGACTTCCCCGTGTTCCTCCATATCTAGTACAATAAAATCTGCAGGGAAAATAAACTTGTCCACCTTTACTAATACATCCTCAATGACCCCCTTTGGATATTTGATGGATCGATTTGCTAGCTGAAGGGTCACTGTGGTAGGCTTGACATCCCCTATTCCTAACTTTTGGTAGATGGACAGAGGCATCAAATTGATACTGGCTCCTAAATCACACAGGGCTCTACCAAAGAGCATATTTCCAATAGTGCTGGGTATGGTAAAACTCCCGGGATCTTTGAGCTTGGGGGTAATTTCCTCTGAATAATTGCACTACATTCCTCAGTTAAAGCCAACATCTCATAATCTTCCAGTCTTCTCTTCCTCGATAGGATATCCTTTAGAAACCTCACATAACTTGGCATTTGATCTAAGGCATCAGCGAAAGGAATGTTAATGTGAAGTTTCTTAAAAACCTCAAGGAATTTGGCGAATTGTTGATCGATTTTTTTATTCTGAAACCTCTGAGGAAAAGGTACTGGTGGTCTAACTGGAGAGAATGCAGTGGAAACATGTGTAGCATCAGAGGATGAGGAAGGCTGTGAAGTAGAAGAAGGTATAGATGAAGAAGCACCTAACTTGGATTCTTTTGCAGCTTGATCCTGATGTTCCTGCTCTTTTTGAGCTGCCTCTTTAGAACTTAAGGATTCTTCAACTATCGGCTGTTCAGGGTTGGACTTAACTTGTGGATCATCCAGCTATCTGTCACTCCTAAGGGTGATATATTTAACATGTTCCTTAGCCTCCCTTTGCCTAACAGGGTTAACTTCAGTATTACTAGGAAGGGTCCCTTGAGGACGTTGGTGTCAGGACCCCAGTTTCAATCCTTGACTTTAACCAAAAACCACAATAAATTTTTCGCATTTTAACTTACCTTTCCTCTCTTCACTGGTTGGGCTGTGATTCGATGTCAGAGTCTTCACTTACCATAATATCCATTCTCATACATACATGTTAATATATTAATTCTGACTGTAGGTGCTTTTATTATACATGTAAGATTTTATAAAATCTAATACGATTACATTCCCCATAATATATAACGTATACATCACTGTGCTGTTTCTATGTTTAGATACACAACTGTACATAATAAGTATACCTGATGAATCGATAGGAACTAGCAGTGGACTCTGGGACACTCTCCCACGATAACTCTCGATCTACTGACGCTCTGTAGAGAGATGTAAAGAAAAAGGGGGGTGAGCATAACGCGCTCAGTAAGGAAATCAGGCAAGCAAGTAGATAACCACACTATCTACTCAAAATAGTGCTATGCCTTGGAAACATTATTTCCTTAACTCACTTTAAAAGCATGTCTTGAAATATAATATATATATACTTGTACAGAATAAATCCCATGTACAGAAAATCATGCTTTCTTTCTCAAATGTAGGCATGTAGTGCAAAACAATGCATCGTATATAAATCATGCCTTTATGTAAATCATGCCATGTATATTTAAATCACAATAAATATGGCATCAAATGATTCACAACACAAATCGGAGTCCGACCCATCCCTCAGGTCTGTCCGCAGTTTAAATCAGTCAATCAATGTGATATATCATGTGAGACTCTGTGGTAAATACAAATAGTATCCTGGATTATGATCATATCCGAAAAGTGATCCCATGCGACACAGTACTCGGTGTGCGGCAATCACTGCTGTAACGGGAGGATGGTCAGTCCAATGTCAACCGCCAGCTACGTAACACACGGTACAGCGTACACCTCGTGCCCCGGGCACGGTACAAAGTACACCCGTGGACCCTCATAGCCAGGGTCTTTAGCCCTCGAAACCATGTAAATCCTCATAGCCAGGGTCTTTAGCCCTCGAAACCATGGAAATAAGTATACCACGTCTATATCAACCTCATGCGGATATCCTCTCTAGCTATGACACACAGTCACACCAGGAATCAGGCATGGGTTTCAACATGTATTACATATCACATACAGTGTGCGTCTTGAGTGCGACTCACAGTCGTCACTCCGCTCAACACTGTTTCACATCATAAAACTCAACTCTAGTGCGAGTAAACCTCCAGCAACTAGGTCAATGCATAGTTTATGTATCAAATCAAGTACGAGCAATAGCTCCCAGTACTATGCTATGCACAATATCAAAATCAAGTACGAGCAATCGCTCCCAGTACTATGTCATGTATAAACCATGAAGAATCGAGTACGAGCCACGCTCTAGCACTCTGTCATGCATATATCATTCAAAGCTGAGTACGAGTAAAACTCCAGTACTCTATCATGCATGTCATGAAAATCTAGTGCGTATCAAAATCCAGCACTAATATTATGTGGAAAACATATGAATCCCAGTACGAGCTGTGCTCTAGCACGATTCATTCTCACATAATATGATAGATGGCTATTTAAAAAGGGATTGTTTATTAAAACATCAAAATCAGCACTCAAAGTGTGCTTAAGTCATATCAACCTTAAAATCATTAGCCCATCTATTTATTTTCATGCTAATAGCATTTAAACACTCACAATAGTATTTTCCATGCTTTTTGCAACTTCTCACAAAAGTTGACTTTTTGACTAACTAGGGGCAAAATCGTAATTTGCCACTATCGGGTCGCAATAATTATTATTCACTTTCTCTGACCCTCAGAGTTTTTAAGTGAATGCAAAAGCAGTTGAAAATACGTGCAGGTATCTCTAACTACTCGCAAAAGTTCCCTACCTCGGATCACGTCTCGTGACCTCACTTCCTCGGTGCTGCTAAATCCCGCAGTCCGATCAGCTCTCAATGTAAACTCCGGAGCTGTAAATAACCATTCCTCAGGTTAATTATCATTTTCCTACTGTATTACACATTAATACAGTTTAATTTCCCTTAATGGGCCTTAAAAATCCTTAATGGGCTTAACTAGGCCTTAAGTCCATTTTCATTTTACTATTCACTTTTGTTGGGCCTATTGGGCTTGTGGGGCCCACCAACTCTTATTGGGCTTGTCTTAGGCCCATTACACCCTATTGGGCCTAAAAATATTGGGCTTGGCCCATTGGGCCTCTCGGCCACATGCCTTGGCCGAGAGCTTAGCCATTCTCGGTTTCCACCATGGCATGCCATACATGCCTATTTTCTAGCCATTTCCACTTAGGCATTTTCACAAACACTTGGTAGGCAACATTACCAATCATCCTATAGTTCATTTAGGCATTTTATCAAAAACCTTGGTTGCCAACAATTTACATGTATTAATTAATCAATTTGATTAATTCTAATTATACCATTAACATTAATACATGTGTACTAATCCATTTATGTCTTAAAATCAAATTGACATATTTCAATATCCCATTGATCACTCTCGGCCTAACCCTCTTCATGGTGATTTAATATGTTTCAATGCTTAAAACATATATCAACATACTTGAAATCATTCATACATTAACATATATGAAATTGGAAATTAGAAAATATACCAATTGTAGTGTTCTCCTTTTGGCCGAAACTTTGGAGGCTCTCGGTTTGCTCTCTATGGCTCCTTGATAGCCAATTCCAACATATGTTAATCTCCTTTCAATTTGGAACAACTTTCATGAAGGATTCAAGTTCCAAATATGACTAATTCCTAGTGATTTCTAGTGAGAGAAAGCTTGAATGGTTATGTTTCAATGGTGTTCTTCTCTAGCCGGAAATGAGTGATGAAGAAGACAATGGTGTGGCTGCATTTATAAGCCACTTACTTAGCCATTAAGCCTTACTTTTCAGCCACTATGCTTGACTTTCCAAATCTGAACCATGAGTCACCTTATGAGTCACCTTATGAGTCATAGTTAACATTAACTATAGTTAGATATTTATCTCATGGGCTTTTCCAATTGGGCTTCTCGGTTTGGGCTTTCCTAATGGGCTTTCGGGCTGAAATTTTTACTATACCTCGGGCCTTTTATTGTCTCAAAATTTGGCCGATCAATTGGTCCAACAATTCCGTCTAAAGGACCTAACATTTTCGATATACATTTAGTATACCTTAATGGGCTTTAAAATTTTCACCTTAGGCCCATTACGTTTTTAACCATTAAATTTATTCCGGAATCCTTCCGAATAAATTTTCCTTACTTTCGGGGATGATTATCTTGTATTCTGGCCAAGAATATTTTTCCCCAAATTTTTCTCCACACTTAGGTTAATTTCAAACCTTGATTAGTCAACTATGGTAAAAGTCCACTTTTTTAACTATAGTTGACTTTTTCTTTAACCCTTGACTAAGTTGACTTTTTCTTAAATTTTCGAAAGTGTTATATATCATGTCTTACACTCTCGTATTTATATTTCAACCGTTCCCGGTGGATAATTTCACCCGAAACTCCTTTTCTCGCCGAAAAGGTCCATTTTACCCTTTTTAGCTTTTATTCTCGTTTTGTATGTTCGGGTCTAAATCAAGCTGACTTTCCTTCATGAGTTCTCTACGCTCACTTATTTTAAGTTCTTATTTTCAGTCAGAATGATTTAGAATGACTCGGTTTAGCCTGTGATACTCATCATCCACATTAGGCATTTTATGTAGCTTTTGCGTGTTAATTCATTTCATTAACACTTTAAATCTAGTAAATACTCTTCTTATGATTCAACCATAATTATTTAGTGTTCATACACATAGGAATCATAAGGAAATAAGCTACAAAAAAATCCGGGTCTGACAATCCTCCCCCACTCAGAAAATTTGGTCCTCCAAATTGAACCAAGTCAGTCCTCAAATAGGTGAGGGTACTTCTCTCGCATCAGACTCTCTAGCTCCCAAGTAGCTTCCTCTGAAGTATGATGCTGCCAGAGAATCTTCACTAATCCGAGGGTCTTCGATCTCAATACCTTCTCCTTCCTATCCAATATCCGAATCGGTCTCTCTACATATGACAAGTCCTCTCGGAGCTCCAAAGGCTCGTAACTAATCACATGTGACGGATCCGGGTGATACTTCCGAAGCATCGATATGTGGAAGACGTTGTGGACACCTGATAAGTCCGGTGGCAATGCCAACCTATACGCCTTATCTCCCACTCGATCAAGTATCTCAAAGGGTCCAATGTAGCGAGGATTTAGTTTCCCTCTCTTCCCAAATCTCGCTATGCCCTTGGAAGGAGAAACTCTCAAAAATACGGACTCACCAACTGCAAACTCTAGTGGCCTACGTCTCCTGTCAGCGTAACTCTTCTGTCTGCTCTGAGCTGGCCTCAGTCTCTCTACTATCAAGCGGACGTCCTCAGATGCTTGCGTAACCAAGTCAGGAGCAAAAATCATACGGTCACCCACTTCTTCCCATCCAATAGGGGAACGACATCTACGGCCATACAAAGCCTCATACGATGCCATCCCGATACTCGAATGATGACTGTTGTTGTAGGCGAACTCGGCTAGTGGTAGGTGGTCATCCCAAGAGCCTCGATAGTCTAGCACATATGCTCTCAACATGTCCTCCAGAGTCTGTATAGTCCTCTCTGACTGACCATCTGTCTGAGGATGGAAAGCGGTGCTCAAACTCAATTGGGTTCCCATAGCTTCCTGAAAATTTCCCTAAAAGTGGGATGTGAAGCGGGAATCCCTATCAGAGACTATGCTCACTGGTACACCGTGTAACCTCACTACCTTGCGTACGTACAGTTCTGCTAATGAACTCAGAGTATCGGTAGCTCTCATAGCTAGGAAGTGGGCTGACTTCGTCAGTCTATCAACGATCACCCATATAGCATCGTGATTCCTGCGGGTCCTCGGTAAACCCATCACGAAATCCATGGTGATATGCTCCCATTTCCATGTCGGTATAGGTAGAGGCTGCAACAATCCTGCAGGTTTCTGATGCTCTACCTTCACCTGCTGACATACGAGACACTTTGCCACGAAGTCTGCTACATCTCTCTTCATACCTGACCACCAGTATACCTTTCGGAGGTTCTGATACATCTTGTTACTCCCCGGATGTAAAGTATACCTTGACGAATGAGCTTCCGCCAATATCAATCTCCTGAGTCCTGGATCCTCGGGAACACACAATCTGCCTCTGAACCTCAGTAGTCCATCAGAACTCATCTCAAAATCAGTCACGGTGCCCTTCTGCATCTGACTACTCACATCCATACAAAATGGATCAGTCTGCTGAGCCACTCTAATCCTGTCCAACAGGTCCGGCTCCAAGCGTAGACTAGCTATCACATAGCCTGTATCCATGTCAGAAGGCACGACTCCCAAACTGAGGCTAGCAAACTGCTCTAGCAAATCATGTTCCCTAACCATCATATACGATACCATCCCCAGGCTCTTCCTGCTCAAGGCATCGACTACAACGTTAGCCTTACCCGGATGATAAAGTATCTCACAATCGTAGTCCTTCAGAAGCTCTAGCCATCTTCTCTGTCTCATGTTCAGCTCCTTCTGCGAGAACAGATACTTGAGGCTCTTGTGGTCAGTAAATATATGGAACTTCTCACCATACAAGTAGTGGCGCCATACCTTCAACGCAAACACTACTGCTGCTAGTTCCAAATCATGGGTCGGATAGTTCTTCTCATGATCCTTCAGCTGTCTGGATCCGTAAGCAACTACCTTCCCGTCCTGCATCAATACGCAGCCCAGTCCCTGATGCGAAGCATCGGTATATACTGCAAATCCTCCTGAGCTGGTAGGGATAGTGAGAATCGGAGCGGTGGTCAATCGACGCTTCAACTCCTCAAATCTCTTCTCACAATCCTCGTTCCATATGAACGGTGCACTCTTTCGAGTAAGACGTGTCAACGGAGCAGCCAACTTCGAAAATCCCTCAACGAATCTCCGATAGTATCCAGCTAAACCCAGAAAACTCCTGATCTCGGTGACTGTCTTTGGCTGTTCCCACTGAACTACAGCCTCTATCTTAGATGGATCAACTGATACACCATCTCTCGATATGACATGTCCCAAAAATGAGATCTGTGACAACCAAAAGTCACACTTGCTGAGCTTAGCATATAACTCATGCTCCCGTAACGTCTGCAACACGATCCTGAGGTGCTCCTCATGCTCCTCCTTGGATCTCGAATACACCAATATGTCATCGATGAAGACGATAACAAACTGGTCCAAGTATGGCTTGAACACATCGTTCATCAAAGCCATGAAAGCAGCTGGAGCATTCGTCAATCCGAATGGCATGACCAAGAATTCTAGTGGCCATATCGGGTACGAAATGCTGTCTTGGGTACATCTCCACTCCGAACCTTCAGCTGATGATACCCAGACCTTAGGTCAATCTTGGAAAAGACCTGTGCTCCCTGTAGCTGATCTAGCAAGTCGTCAATGCGTGGAAGCGGGTATCTATTCTTGATGGTGGCCTTATTCAACAATCGGTAGTCTATACACAATCGGAGGCTCCCATCCTTCTTCCTCACAAACAAAACCGGTGCTCCCCAAGGTGAAACACTCGGTCGTACAAAGCCCCTATCCAACAGTTCCTGTAACTGTCTCTTGAGCTCCTCCAGCTCGACTAAGGCCATGCGATAAGGTGGTCTCGAAATAGGCTCCGTACCAGGTACCAGATCTATACAGAACTCCATCTCTCTGTCTGGTGGTAACCCTGGCAATTCATCCGGGAAAACATCTGGGTACTCACTGACCACAGTGATATCTGTCAACTCCGGATGTGCCTTATCCATATCTACCACGTACGCAATGAAACCTTGATATGTTGAAGGTTTTCTAAATCAGAAGTCATGTAATAATCATATCTACTCCTTTCATTTATCTTTATTAAACTTTACAACATATCTAGTAGGGTTAGGAAACATAACTGTCTTAGCGTAACAGTCTAAAACAGCATGGTTTGCAGATAGCCAATCCATTCCTAATATTATATCAAAGTCACTCATGCTTAGTAATATTAGATTGGCTGTCATCTCCTTATCCCCTACTCTCAACTTGCAGTCTTTATATACATATTCTACAACTTGACTACTATTCATAGGCGTACTGATTAATATCAACATACATAATGGTGTACGCTCTACATGTCTTGCTAACTTACATGCAAATGATGGCGATACAAAAGAATGTGTGGCACCAGGATCAATTAAAATATATGCTTCAATATCATAAATCAGGATGTTACCTCGAATCACATCCGATGAAGCATCAGCTGTTCCCTGGTCCAAAGCATGTACTCGCCCTTGACCCATCACTTGTTTCCCTTTCTCCTCTGCCGTCGCTCTACCTCTCTGAGCAGACGTACCAGCTGGAGTTCTATCATACTCCATGCCCCTTTGTGGTGCAGTCACATATGGCGCTGAGCACTCTCTAGCCAAATGCCCCTGTTTCCCACATCGAAAACATACCATAGCACCCTGTGAACACGGTCTATCTCCATGTGATCTACCGCATCTTCTGCACTGATCTGCAGCAGGTCTCTGTCCTCCTATCATAATGCCCTTCGCTGGGGCTGCAGTCGGATAAGCAGGAGATCTAGCATATCTATCTCGTGTCCCCTCTATCCGTGATCTCTTACCGAAGGATCTCTTTCCCCCTCGATAACTAAAATCTCTAGCCGGCCTCTTCTTCTGCAAGTCTTGGCTACGGCTAAACTTCCCAAATTCAGAAGCATTCCTCTCGTAGTCCTGCTCACATAGTTGCGCCCTGCGCACTGCCTCCTCATAGGTCACTATGTCCAGCGGAACCAACTTGGACCGTAACACCGGTCTCAACCCGTCAATAAACCTGTGGACCTTCCTGGTCTCACTGTACATCGTATCAGGGTCATATCCCCCAAGGGATAGGAATCGAGTCTCATACTCGTCCACTGATAAACTCCCCTGGTTGAGTCTCAAAAACTCCGCCTGCATCTTCCGCTGCGTGGTATCAAGAATAAACTGCCTCCTAAAGGCCTCCCGAAATATATCCCAAGTGATATCTGTGTGTCGGGATCTCAATATAGGTCGGGTGGACTTCCACCAATGCTCTGCAGCTCCCTTCAGTAGGAACGCAGCAAACGCGACCATCTCCGAGGTCGTGCACTCGAAGAATCCATAGAGCTTCTCTAGCTCTGCCAACCACTCCTCCGCAGCTACGGGGTTCTTGACCCCACTAAATGATGGAGGTCTGAACTTCTGGAACTCCCTCAACCGATGCAAGTCACATCCATATCATAATCCATTGCCACCCGAAACCGGTGGGGGTGTAGGAGTATCTACAGTCCTCTGTGCATCAGCTGTCTGCGTAGGTGTATCAGGGGCAACTGCCTCTCCTGTAGCAGTTCCTACCTCCTGTCTCTGCCTACCTGGCATCGTCTGTGCCAGTATCTCAATAATAGTCTCGAGACCACGCTCTAATCTCGTGAAGCGCGTCTCGGCACAATCGGGTGCCTCAGTAGCACCTGCAGTCTCATGTGTAGGTAATGGCCTGGCAGCGGCTCGTCCCTCGGGTCTCTCTCCCCGGCCTCGAGCCCTACCTCTCATACCTCTACCACTACGCGTATTTGCCATTTAGGCAAAGTTCCTGCATTTATAATAATGAATTAGTCCATCTCCTATCCGGTATACACAGTTATATCTAAACACAGCACAGTACTATGGGGATGTACAATTTCCTACTTTCTAACATCGACTCACATCAGACCAACCTCTGCTCTGATACCAATCCTGTCAGGACCCCAGTTTCAATCCTTGACTTTAACCAAAAACCACAATAAATTTTTCGCATTTTAACTTACCTTTCCTCTCTTCACTGGTTGGGCTGTGATTCGATGTCAGAGTCTTCACTTACCATAATATCCATTCTCATACATACATGTTAATATATTAATTCTGACTGTAGGTGCTTTTATTATACATGTAAGATTTTATAAAATCTAATACGATTACATTCCCCATAATATATAACGTATACATCACTGTGCTGTTTCTATGTTTAGATACACAACTGTACATAATAAGTATACCTGATGAATCGATAGGAACTAGCAGTGGACTCTGGGACACTCTCCCACGATAACTCTCGATCTACTGACGCTCTGTAGAGAGATGTAAAGAAAAAGGGGGGTGAGCATAACGCGCTCAGTAAGGAAATCAGGCAAGCAAGTAGATAACCACACTATCTACTCAAAATAGTGCTATGCCTTGGAAACATTATTTCCTTAACTCACTTTAAAAGCATGTCTTGAAATATAATATATATATACTTGTACAGAATAAATCCCATGTACAGAAAATCATGCTTTCTTTCTCAAATGTAGGCATGTAGTGCAAAACAATGCATCGTATATAAATCATGCCTTTATGTAAATCATGCCATGTATATTTAAATCACAATAAATATGGCATCAAATGATTCACAACACAAATCGGAGTCCGACCCATCCCTCAGGTCTGTCCGCAGTTTAAATCAGTCAATCAATGTGATATATCATGTGAGACTCTGTGGTAAATACAAATAGTATCCTGGATTATGATCATATCCGAAAAGTGATCCCATGCGACACAGTACTCGGTGTGCGGCAATCACTGCTGTAACGGGAGGATGGTCAGTCCAATGTCAACCGCCAGCTACGTAACACACGGTACAGTGTACACCTCGTGCCCCGGGCACGGTACAAAGTACACCCGTGGACCCTCATAGCCAGGGTCTTTAGCCCTCGAAACCATGTAAATCCTCATAGCCAGGGTCTTTAGCCCTCGAAACCATGGAAATAAGTATACCACGTCTATATCAACCTCATGCGGATATCCTCTCTAGCTATGACACACAGTCACACCAGGAATCAGGCATGGGTTTCAACATGTATTACATATCACATACAGTGTGCGTCTTGAGTGCGACTCACAGTCGTCACTCCGCTCAACACTGTTTCACATCATAAAACTCAACTCTAGTGCGAGTAAACCTCCAGCAACTAGGTCAATGCATAGTTTATGTATCAAATCAAGTACGAGCAATAGCTCCCAGTACTATGCTATGCACAATATCAAAATCAAGTACGAGCAATCGCTCCCAGTACTATGTCATGTATAAACCATGAAGAATCGAGTACGAGCCACGCTCTAGCACTCTGTCATGCATATATCATTCAAAGCTGAGTACGAGTAAAACTCCAGTACTCTATCATGCATGTCATGAAAATCTAGTGCGTATCAAAATCCAGCACTAATATTATGTGGAAAACATATGAATCCCAGTACGAGCTGTGCTCTAGCACGATTCATTCTCACATAATATGATAGATGGCTATTTAAAAAGGGATTGTTTATTAAAACATCAAAATCAGCACTCAAAGTGTGCTTAAGTCATATCAACCTTAAAATCATTAGCCCATCTATTTATTTTCATGCTAATAGCATTTAAACACTCACAATAGTATTTTCCATGCTTTTTGCAACTTCTCACAAAAGTTGACTTTTTGACTAACTAGGGGTAAAATCGTAATTTGCCACTATCGGGTCGCAATAATTATTATTCACTTTCTCTGACCCTCAGAGTTTTTAAGTGAATGCAAAAGCAGTTGAAAATACGTGCAGGTATCTCTAACTACTCGCAAAAGTTCCCTACCTCGGATCACGTCTCGTGACCTCACTTCCTCGGTGCTGCTAAATCCCGCAGTCCGATCAGCTCTCAATGTAAACTCCGGAGCTGTAAATAACCATTCCTCAGGTTAATTATCATTTTCCTACTGTATTACACATTAATACAGTTTAATTTCCCTTAATGGGCCTTAAAAATCCTTAATGGGCTTAACTAGGCCTTAAGTCCATTTTCATTTTACTATTCACTTTTGTTGGGCCTATTGGGCTTGTGGGGCCCACCAACTCTTATTGGGCTTGTCTTAGGCCCATTACACCCTATTGGGCCTAAAAATATTGGGCTTGGCCCATTGGGCCTCTCGGCCACATGCCTTGGCCGAGAGCTTAGCCATTCTCGGTTTCCACCATGGCATACCATACATGCCTATTTTCTAGCCATTTCCACTTAGGCATTTTCACAAACACTTGGTAGGCAACATTACCAATCATCCTATAGTTCATTTAGGCATTTTATCAAACACCTTGGTAGCCAACAATTTACATGTATT
Organism: Firmiana major; assembly: GCA_033439115.1. Taxonomy (NCBI): domain Eukaryota; kingdom Viridiplantae; phylum Streptophyta; class Magnoliopsida; order Malvales; family Malvaceae; genus Firmiana; species Firmiana major. The sequence goes on along the minus strand of CM065896.1, from coordinate 44,979,426 downwards.
AATTAATCAATTTGATTAATTCTAATTATACCATTAACATTAATACATGTGTACTAATCCATTTATGTCTTAAAATCAAATTGACATATTTCAATATCCCATTGATCACTCTCGGCCTAACCCTCTTCATGGTGATTTAATATGTTTCAATGCTTAAAACATATATCAACATACTTGAAATCATTCATACATTAACATATATGAAATTGGAAATTAGAAAATATACCAATTGTAGTGTTCTCCTTTTGGCCGAAACTTTGGAGGCTCTCGGTTTGCTCTCTATGGCTCCTTGATAGCCAATTCCAACATATGTTAATCTCCTTTCAATTTGGAACAACTTTCATGAAGGATTCAAGTTCCAAATATGACTAATTCCTAGTGATTTCTAGTGAGAGAAAGCTTGAATGGTTATGTTTCAATGGTGTTCTTCTCTAGCCGGAAATGAGTGATGAAGAAGACAATGGTGTGGCTGCATTTATAAGCCACTTACTTAGCCATTAAGCCTTACTTTTCAGCCACTATGCTTGACTTTCCAAATCTGAACCATGAGTCACCTTATGAGTCACCTTATGAGTCATAGTTAACATTAACTATAGTTAGATATTTATCTCATGGGCTTTTCCAATTGGGCTTCTCGGTTTGGGCTTTCCTAATGGGCTTTCGGGCTGAAATTTTTACTATACCTCGGGCCTTTTATTGTCTCAAAATTTGGCCGATCAATTGGTCCAACAATTCCGTCTAAAGGACCTAACATTTTCGATATACATTTAGTATACCTTAATGGGCTTTAAAATTTTCACCTTAGGCCCATTACGTTTTTAACCATTAAATTTATTCCGGAATCCTTCCGAATAAATTTTCCTTACTTTTGGGGATGATTATCTTGTATTCTGGCCAAGAATATTTTTCCCCAAATTTTTCTCCACACTTAGGTTAATTTCAAACCTTGATTAGTCAACTATGGTAAAAGTCCACTTTTTTAACTATAGTTGACTTTTTCTTTAACCCTTGACTAAGTTGACTTTTTCTTAAATTTTCGAAAGTGTTATATATCATGTCTTACACTCTCGTATTTATATTTCAACCGTTCCCGGTGGATAATTTCACCCGAAACTCCTTTTCTCGCCGAAAAGGTCCATTTTACCCTTTTTAGCTTTTATTCTCGTTTTGTATGTTCGGGTCTAAATCAAGCTGACTTTCCTTCATGAGTTCTCTACGCTCACTTATTTTAAGTTCTTATTTTCAGTCAGAATGATTTAGAATGACTCGGTTTAGCCTGTGATACTCATCATCCACATTAGGTATTTTATGTAGCTTTTGCGTGTTAATTCATTTCATTAACACTTTAAATCTAGTAAATACTCTTCTTATGATTCAACCATAATTATTTAGTGTTCATACACATAGGAATCATAAGGAAATAAGCTACAAAAAAATCCGGGTCTGACAGTTGGCTAAGAGCATTGGCTATTTGTCCAACCTGAACTTCTAAGTTCTTAATTAAGGCAGCTTGATTTTACAGGATCGTTGAGAACATTTCCTCAAGCGAGGGCGTCTTCTCAGCTACTGGTGCGTGGTAATGTTGGGGCTGCATAGGTTATGGTGGTTATGGTGGTGGTTGATGGATGTGAGGTGGATGATGTTGAAATTGAGGTGGGGATGGTTGATGAGGCGGATGATATGGAAATTGCGACTGTGGTGGTACATAATGTCACGACCCAAATTACCTAAAAATTAGAGTAAAATTTTCACTTTTTTCATTTATTATTTAATTCTTACATTTCTCTCATCGTGATCATCCTACAAACAGTTGGGCTATGATTCAGTGTTAGTCACCTCTCGCCTATTAACCATTCCATTTCCATAATCTCATTCATATATCAGAGTTTACTATCCTTTGACTTTAATTAAATACATATATAATGATATTTATAACTCTACATCCCCGACATCATATCCGTTTACAGTACTGTGCATTTACATATTTAGATACAAAACTATACTAATGCGTATACCTGTCTCTCGTGGGAAGTAGCAAATACCAAGATGCAAGTCCTCAGCCGCTTACTAATTACTGTGAATGCTTTGAAAAGATGGGAAAATAAGGAGGGTGAGCAAACCACACGCTCAGTAAGGCAATTATGCAAGTAAGTAGATAGCTCCACTATCTACATGCTCATAATGCCATGCCCTGAAATCCATTTCTTTTCATTAAAATCTCATGCACAAAACCATGCATACATCAATGACATAGTTTATCAAAACTGTTCGTGCATCCAAAAAGCATGTAATTCATGCATCAATACCATTTTATGTGACATCATTAAATCATACTAAGCATGAAGCAAATCCAGATCATGCATTCTTTCATGTCATGTAAGAAAAATCATGAATTTGAAATAAAAGCATGGAAAACATCATCATGCTACTGCATTCAAATCATTTCATTAAAACTGCAATATAAACTAACCCCTTTGAGTCAATCATCTTAAAACTCATAAAACAATTCGTTATAAAATTCTGTCATAAAATCACCCTTCTTTTAGGGTCACAGGTCATAAAATCATCTGAAATCTAGTATCACAGTAGAAAATCATAAAATCGGGGGCCTGACCCTTCCCTCGAATCTACCCTGGTCTATTGACCAATAGCTATATCATGTGAGACAAGTAGGTGATTATATCAGTAACATTAAGGACTATGGCCATAACCTCGTGATCCCTAGCAACACAGTACCTAGTGTGCGGGGTATCACACTGAAACAAGAGGTGGGTCATCCTACCCGCCAGAACAGCATAACATTAGGATTGCGAGGGCAAGGCTTGCTGCCTCGTGGCTAATGCCACTCCAACAATCCCTACAGTATAGCGTACTCCGCGTGACATACACAGTACAACGTATTCCGTGAACCTAAGCTCAATCAGGGGTGCCTGCAATAGGTCTTATCCACCCATATCATCTCTGTCACAGTATGCACATGTGAGCATATCATCTCACTGTGACACAATCTACAGGAGGCTCCAACACGGCTATATGCATGTCATATAAATCCCTGTGTGAGCGAAGCTCAAGCACGGCTCCATGCATATTCATGATATCAAAAAAATCTCGTGTGAGCGAAGCTCTAGCACGGTTTTATAGAAATCAATGAAATCTGCGTACGAGTAACGCTCCAGTACGACTTAGAATAATTATAAATTCAAGTAAATTCCACGTACGAGCAATGCTCTAATACGGATATGTATAAAAACTCAGTGAAAACCTCGTACGAGAAAAACTCCAGTACGGCTTTAAAATGAGTTATAAATCCATATAAAACTTCGTGCGAGCAAGCTCCAGCACGAGTGAATCCTCAAGTAAATCAAAACTTCGTACGAGCAACGCTCCAGTACGGCTTTATGCATAAATAGATCAAATCTTGTGCAAGTTACACTCCAGCACGGCTTTTATGCAATATCATATCAAAATAGGATGCGAGCTAAGCTCCAGCATCTCTCATGCATGTCAAATCATTAAAACTAGTGTGAGCAATCGCTCCAGCACCTTTCGTTTTTTGCATATCAAGTCAAAACAGTCAAAATCGTTAAAATAATCAAAACAGAGTACGAGCTAGGCTCCAACACTTCTCATGCATTTCATAAGAATAAAAATCAGTGCGAGCAACCGCTCTAGCACATTCCATGTATATGATGTCACACAAGTCAGTGCGAGCAACCGCTCAAGCACATTTTATGCACAATCACAAACACAGACATAGTGCGAGCTATGCGCCAGCACTATCTGTTTCCATTTAAACTTGATAGTTGGCCCATTTTCCAAAGAAATTTCATTTAAATACCAATAACACTTACGTAGTGTTATTTTGTGAAACTTATGCAATTATTGGCCAATCTACCGATTTGCTTTGCTTAAAAACAAATAAAATCCCTTAATTCAGAAAATTCCTTAAATCATGCATTTCATGCATGTCATGCTTTCACCATCCTTAGGTGAACTTCCCTCAATAGGGGTAAAATAGTCTTTACCTATTTCGATCCTTAAAATCATTTAAACCACCTTTAGGATCATTATACAATAATCGTGTATACATACATAATCAGTGTATACAAAAACTATTAAAATACGCGTAGCTACCTCTAGCTACTCACACAATTCCCTTACCTCATTTTTCTGTACAATCTGACCTTCCCACTGATGACTCGTCACGCAGTCCGATTTGCTCCGAATCCAATCTTTGAAACTGCGAATACATATTCATCAGGTTAAATAGAATACAATTAATTGTATTTCATATTTTTTGGGCTTAATTTAAATCATTGGGCCCGTTTACCCATATTAGGCCCGATTGTACCATAATGGGCCTTAATCGACCTTAAGCCCGTTTTCCACTTACTATTCACATTATCGAGGCCTATTGGGCTCACTGGGCCCATCAGTAATTATTGAGCCTCGTTCTAAACTCTCGAATAGCTTAATTTAGTATTTACGATAATTTATCCAATTTTCCAAAATTTAATTCATTATATGCGAAATTTAAATTCGTAATTTATGAGATAAAAATCAATCACGAATAACGATGTAAAATTGTCGTAAATAAGGGTTACTTACCCGTGATTCCAAGATAGTACGCAAATCGAAGCTGTCTCGAGCTCTCGTTTGACGTCAATCGTCGAGCTACACAATTTAATATTTTTTCGGGTAAATTTTCAGTCGAATATTAATTAAATTAAATATTCTAAAATTTAAATCGGTCAATTCGATCGCTTACTGACTTACCCATAGCTCGATTGCATCACTGAAATTTTTCTCAATTTTTTCTCTTTTTCTTTTCTTCTTTTTCTTCTTTTTTTTTCCTTTTCTTTTTTGGCTGAATTGGTTCGGTCCGGTTCAACCCGGTTCAGACCACCGGTTCAGTCCAGTTCGGTCCAACGGTTCAGTCCGGTTCGACTGGTTCAAGCATCATTTTGTCGTTCTGATGTCGTCCGGCCGGTTCTCGGGCCGTTTTCGATGCCATTCGGCGCGCCTTCACCTGGGCTTCCAAAATCGGGCCTCGGGTTAGACTAAATCAGCATCGATGGCCGTCAATTCCCTTTCTCTCCCGCGGCATCTCCCTCAGTTGATCTGCCGACTCCGGCCAGCTCACGGCATGTCACGGCTGCCGGTGGGTTACGCGGGTGTCGGGCCTCCTTCACCGGCTCTTGCCTGGGGTTCCTGGCCGCCGGTGGTGTCGGATCGGAGGGAAACCGTTCCCTCGATTTCCTGCTTTGTTTTCACCTTTTGCTTTCTGTTTCATGAATTCCTTTCGAGATTTCTCTTTTTTTTTTTCATTTACTTATTTTATTTATAATTTATTTTTAATAATATTTTATTCATTAAAATATTATTTAAAATCCAAAATATTCCAAAAAATTCTAAAAAATTTTATTTTATTCATTTATTCAATAAATGAATTCCTCAGTCTTATTTCGGCTTTCTGGTATATTTTTTGATTATTTTCGGGATTATTTTTCGAAGTGAAAATTTCGATTTATTCTAATAAATTCATATCTTGATCAATTTAACCCGAAATTTAATTATTTCTTCATTATTGATCAAGATTCTCAAATCTATTATTTTCAATAAAATTTTCTTCTCGAAATTATACTGGCTTTCGATCTTTTGACCGTTTTACCCTTGCACGTGTTTGGGAATACTATTTCAATCCTTTTGCATTTTTAAATGCACTCAAAAATTTCTATTCATTCTTTTTGCTCTTACGATAAAAGTAGGATCTTACACATAAATCGATGGAGCTTGAAAACTAGGGAGTTCTACAGGTCTATAGCTAGAAGTTTGCCCTCGATTTTGGCTCCAGGAGAAGTTAGGATGGTTCCTCCACCCTAGATTATCGGCGTTTGAAAAAGGGTTCTGTTGCTTAGGGGGGCAACATACTGAACCGATTCTAGGTTAAGCGGACACCTATCCACAGAGTGTGTACCACTACACAGATCACAAGAGAGAAAAGGACTTTGGACAGAATAAATCGGATTAGGACTGGTAGAAGGATTATGCTAGGTACTGAGCGACTCTACCTTCTTCGTAAGATTAGCGATTTGAGAGGTCAAGGTAGACAGAGTGTCAAGCTCATAAATACCTACCGACTTCTTTGGCAATTGCCTCTCCGAGGACCATAGATAGTTGTTAGCTGTCATCTTGTCTAAGAGTTCGTAAACTTCCTCCTCTGTTTTACTGTAACGACTGTGTGGCACTTTGCTCCCGCAGGATTCAAGAGGTGGCCCCCACAGTCTTACTCATACATACTGTCCGCTTTGGAAGGCCCACAGGCCCCTCACGGCTTTATCGAGGTAAATACACCAATTCGGGTCCTCAGAGGTTCGAACCCAAGACCTTAAGGTCTTTCTTCTTACACAAATGATACCAATTGTTCTACTGGAACAATTGGTATCATTTGTGTAAGAACAAAGACCTTAAGGTCTTGGGTTTGAACCTCTGAGGATGTAAATTGGGGTATTTACCTCGATAAAGTCATGAGGGGCCTGTGCGGCTTCCAAAGCGGACAGTACGTATGAGTAAGACTGTGGGGGCCACCTCTCGAATCCTATGAAAACAAAGTACCACACAGTCGTTACAAAAAAACGAAGTTGTGAGGGGCCTGTGGGGCTTCCAAAGCGGACAGTACGTATGAGTAAGACTGTGGGGGCCACCTCTTAAATCCTGCGGGAGCAAAGTGCCACACAGTCGTTACAAAAAAATACGCATTTTTTTGTAATGACTATGTGGTACTTTATTCCCGTAGGATTCAAGAGGTGGCCCTCACAGTCTCACTCATGCGTACTGTCCGCTTTGGAATCCCCACAAGCCCCTCACGACTTTATCGAGGTAAATACCCCAATTTGTGTCCTCAGAGGTTCGAACCCAAGACCTTAAAGTCTTTGTTCTTACACAAATGATACCAATTATTCTACTAGGAACAATTGGTATCATTTGTATAAGAACAAAGACTTTAAGGTTTTAGGTTCGAACCTATGAGGACGTGAATTGAGGTAGTTACCTTGATAAAGCCGTGAGGAGCCTTTGGGGCTTCCAAAGCAGACAGTACGTATGAGTGAGACTATGGGGGCCACCTCTTAAATCATGCAGGAACAAAGTGCCACACAGTCGTTACATTTGCATATCAGGGCTCCACCCGCAGCAGCATCAACAATGGTCCTATTTTGGCTTGTAAGTTCGTTGTAGAAGGTCTGGACTTGCGGCCACAAAGGTAGACCATGATGAGGGCACTTCCTAAGAAGATCCTTACATCGTTCCCATGCTTCATAAAGAGATTTCGAATCAAATTGGGCAAAGGAAGATATGTCACTATGGAGTTGGGCCATTTTAGAAGGAGGGAAAAATTTAGCTAAAAATTGATGGGCTAACTCGTCCCATGTAGAAATGGATCCTGGAGTCAAGGAGGTTAACCAGTGCTGTGCTCTATCCCTAAGTAAGAGGGGAATAATCTAAGCCTAAGTGCATCATCAGATAATCCATTGTGCTTGAAGGTGTTGAACAGGTCTAGGAATTGCCCGAGGTGAGCATGTGGGTCATCGTGCGGAAGCCCACTGAACTGTAAAGAGGTTTGGATCATCTGGAGGATTAAGGGCTTAATTTCGAAGTTGTTTGCATGGACAGTTGGTGGCCTAATGCCGGAATAATATCCTCCAATCGTTGGCACTGCATAATCTCCAACCGCACTAATTTCCCTATTTTCTGACAAGATGTTTTGCAGCGAAGCTATAAATTTCCTAGAATCCTTTCGAATTTTCCTAAGAGTTCTTTCAATTTCAGGATCTAAGGAAAACAATCATAACTCCTGGCTCTACGTATGCAAACATCACAAAGTCCTTAAAAAAATTTTAAGTTTTGTATTTTTTCAAATTTTTTTTAAATTAATTATGAGAAAATTTAACTAACCTAAGTAAGGCTCTAAATATTTACAACCTAAATATTTATAAGCTAGAATTACACCTAAGCATAATTTCACCGATATTATTTACTAGATAATTAAGACTTCCCCGGCATCGGCACCAAAAACTTGGTACGATCTAAACGTATTGTTCGCAAATGCACGAGTCGTACAAGTAATACTGGGATTTGAGTCCCGAGTTATCGTCCCACAAAGAAGTCGATTAGCCTAATTAACTACCAATTAATCTTAGCCTAAGTATATCCTAGCAAATTATGAAGTTTTAATGGGTGGTCTACAAGGCTAAAATTAAAAGTACTGAAAACAATAAACATTAAAAAATAAAGAAAATAAAACCGAGTTCAAAGTACTTACAAAGCTCCATGCAATTAAAAGCAAACAACCTACAAAAGATAACAGTTAAAAGTTAATTAACGCAATTAAAATAAAATGCAAAAATGAAAATAAAAAAAAGATTAATTAAACTAAAATTAAACAAGCCTAAAATAACATATGCATGCAATTAAACTAATTAATAAAAATGCAAATTAAACTAAACTAAAATTTAATGAAAATAAAGACTAAATTAAAAATGCATGAAACACATTTAATCTAAATTAATTCTAAATGCAACTAATAAAATACTAAACTAAAATAAAGTCCTAAAACATATAACAAAAAATTAACTACTAACTAAAAATTAAAACTGAAAATTAAATTAACATGCAAAAATATTAAAACTAACTTACCATTTAATAAAAACCAACAACTAATTAATGATTAAAACAACTAAAATATGAAATAACATTTGCAAAGGAATTGATTAGCCAAACGTGGCCATAGAACAACTCAACAACCAAGTGGTCCCGATTTTTGCACTATTCATTATCTTTCCAAATTCATTTTCATTTCCAGGTGCTCATGGTTTGCTTGGTCCTACCATCTGCTGCAGTTTGTCCTCGTCTAGTCCTACCCAGTCCAGGTAAAACAGTTTGCAACACAATTTTGCACTGTACATCTTTACCCCTTGTCCTGTACTGTCGCCTCATGCTCTACCCTAAGTTTTCTGCTTCAGCAGAATGCGCCAGCTTCCCTTACGCTGGCACCCATCAATTTGCAGCAGCCTTTAGTACCTGTCCTCTGCTCGGGACAACCTACACAGTACTATCATCTACTTCACTCTCTGCAAAATCAAGCACACAGCAGACCCATCACGCACAGCAGCACCTCCCCAAAATCGAGAGCAACTTGGAAACAAAACAGAATTTAACTGATCAATTAGATAACCCGAAAGAGATAATATTGTAAAGAAATAAAGCAACAGATTAACAAATGGCACCCTAGTAGATACCAAAGCTTCGGTACAATGAAGTAACGCATAATATGCAGAAAAATCTATGATGAACAGTAGTAAAAGCTCGGGATAGAGCAGAACATAGGAGAGGATTGGTCCCGCCAGCTTCAGCAATGATTTCTGCTTCACGCCAGATTCAATAGCCTCATCCGATGCTCCAGCACAAATTCCTCATGCTACTCATGTCACGACCCAATACTACTAAAATCAGTACAAATTTTTCACTTTTGAAAAATCTTTCTTACCTCCTCGTGACATATTTCTCTTAACAGGTCGGGCTGTGAATCAATATTGATATACCCTTTTTAACCATTAAAATATCACACGTAATATATATAATTACATCAATCATATTATAATAGAGTGGTCAGTATGTTTTATACATCACATGATTCTATATGTACATCCCTAAATATTCTTTCATATACAATACTGTGCTGTAAGCATACTAATACAAAATTCTATACGTGATGTATACCTGACAGTCGATGGGAAACAAAGATATCAGCTATGCCGTCTACTCCCTACACCTGCTATCTCCATGGTGGAAACACTGAAAGTGGGTGGAAAATGAAAGGGTGAGCTCCACATGCTCAATAAGGCAATAATACAAATGGGTAGATAGCTATACTATCTACATGCTGATAAGAAATCAGGATATATGTGAGCATGAGGTAAAAACAATGATATGCATATATATAATATCATCTGTTCTAAAACAAGAAATCGGCATATTAAAACATGGAATAATTCTCATGTGAAAACATCTCTTGCTCAAATGAATCAACACGTTTTAAAATACCCCATTTGGGTCAAAATATGATACACTCACAATCAAAATCCATTTCAACAAAATTCTTTATTTTCAAATCTCTGTTAAAATCACCCTTCTCACAGGGTTACAAATCAATGAAAGTTTCATAAAATCCCTCCATGGGAATAATCAAATCTCAATTGAAATTATAAGAAAATGGGGGCCTGACCCCTCCATCGGGTCTACCCTGGTCTATCAAGACCAATAGTTATATCATGTGAGACATGTAAGCGACTATATCGATAATATCCAGGACAATGGCCATAACCTCGTGATCCCTGGTACATGGATCCTAGTGTGCGGGGTATCACACCTGAAACGAGTTCATCCTACACACCAGAACAGCATAATATCAGGATTGCGAGGGCAAGACTTGCTGTCTCGTGGCTAATGCCACTCCACTCTAACAATCCCCACGGTACAGTGTACTCCGCGTGACATACACGGTACAACATACTCCGTGAACCCAAGATCAATTAGGGGTGCCTGTAATAGGTCTTATCCACCCATATCAAGTATATCTCAGTATGCACGTGTGAGCATATCATCTCACTGTGACACACAGTCAACATGAGGCTCCAACATGGCTATATGCATGTCATATAAATTCCTGTGCGAGTGAAGCTCTAGCATGGCTCCATGCATATTCATGATATCTGAAAACCTCGTGCGAGCGAAGCTCTAGCACGGTTTCATAGAAATCAATTAAAATCTGCGTACGAGCAGCGCTCCAGTACGACTTAAACTAATTATAAATTTACTTCAAATCCACGTACGAGCATTGCTCCAGTACGGATAGGTATTAAAACTCAGTGTAAACCTCGTACGAGAAAAACTCCAGTACGATAGTCATATGGAATAAATCTTTAAAATAGTGCGAGCAAGGCTCCAGCACTCTGTGTTTGAGTTAAAATATAAAATCCAGTGCGAGCAGTACTCAAGCACGATTACAACTCATATAACACTGATAGGTGGCTCGATTTTATCAAAATATGTTAATTAAATATCAATTGGTACCTAACTTATGCCTTTTCACTCAAAACATGAAAATAATAGCCAACCTATCCATAAATTGCTTGAATTAAAGCAATATCTTCATGAAAACATTAAAATCATGAAATTCATACAATTTCATAGCCTTACTACCCTTTTTGAAATTTTTCTAACTGGGGTTAAAATAGCAAATTGGCACTATTTCCATATTTTTTCGTAAAAATTATTATTCTATTTTCGGGTAGCCTATTGAATTTAACGTAATGTAAATCCCCTCGAAACTACGTACAGCTCCCTTACTTGGAATCACGCACGAGCTTATCCCGACTCGATCGTACCAGGTCTCTCAGTCCAATTCGCTCATCCACGGAGCTGCATATAACCACATATGGGTTCAGTTCAATATACTGATCAATATTTCACTCTTACTGATCGAATCTAAAGCTCTAGGCTTGTTTTACTCTATTGGGCCCGATTGCACTTTTAAAATCCCTTTTTCAGGTATACTGGGCTCATTTGATTTATCAATAATCATCGGGCTTCATTCCAAACTCATTGGATAGCCCGGATACTATTTACGATAATTACGTTGAATTTTCGAATAAAATTCCTTTTATGCAGAATTAATCCGTAAATCCATAAAATAATCTTAACTCTGCATTTAAGGACTCATATTATCTTAATTAAAATGTACTTACTAAATACGGTGCGGGGTACGAAAATTGGAGATAAATCGACTCTCGTTCGGGCTCTGTAGTGACACTGCACAATTATGCAATTTCGGGTCATTTTCAAATAAAATAATATTAAATTGAATTCTCGGGATTTATTCACAGGTCAATCCCAACTACTCGGTCACTTACCTGAATTTCAAGTCGTCCCCGAGTACACTTTCTTCCTTTTTCCCTTTTTTTTTCTTTTTTTTCTTTTCCTTTTCTTTTTCTTTTCCTTTTCTCTTCTTTTTTTTATTTATTAATTTATTTATTATTATTTTAATCAATAAAATATATTAAAAATACCCAAATATCTCTTAAAATAGCCTAAAAAAATATTATTTAATTCATTTATTCAATAAATGAATTTATCAGTCTATTTTCGTCTTTTCGGTATATTTTTCGATTCCTTTTGACATAATTTTTCGAATTAAAAATCTCGATTAATTTTGAATTAATTCCCGTAAATTTCAATAAATTAATATCTAGATCAATCGACCTCGAATTTAAATATTTTCCTCGGTACTGATCCAAATTTCGTAAATTTCATATTTTAAGGAAAATTACTTATCGAATTTATATCGAATTTTGATCTTTTGACCATTTTACCCTTGTACGTGTTCGGGACTAAATTGAATCAACTTTCTTTCATCAATCCTCAATCTTTTTCCTATTTTAAATTCCTTATTTTCAATCACCTCGATTTAATTACTTAAACAAACTTGTTGCTTTGCTGTTTTCCCGATTTATCCATATTCGATTTTACGTAATCTATTTCATTCCATCCACATTTATCATATCCGAATCAACCATCTTATAAATCCATTAACATATAATAATGTCATACAATATGGAAATCATAAGGAATATCATACAAAAATTGCGGATCTCACAATCTCCCCTACTAAAAGAATTTGGTCCTCTAAATTAAAACCAAATCAATCGGTAAACAACTCTGGGTACTTCTCCTGTGTCATGCTCTCTAGCTCCCAGGTAGCTTCCTCCGGAGTGTGATACTGCCACTGAACCTTCACCAGGGGGATCGTCTTGGATCGCAATACCTTCTCCTTCCTATCCAAAATCCGAACCGATCTCTTAACATAGGTCATACTATCACTGAGCTCTAACGGCTCATAGTGAATCACATGTGACGGATCCGGATGGTACTTCCGAAGCATAGAAACGTGGAAGACACTGTGTACACCTACCAACTCTGGTGGCAATGCCAATCTATAGGCCTTATCTCCCACTGGCTCCAGAATCTCAAAGGGTCCAATAAAACGAGCGCTCAGTTTACCTTTCTTACCAAACCTCATGATACCCTTGGAAGGAGAAACTCTCAAAAACACTGACTCACCCTCTGCAAACTCTAGTGGTCTGCGTCTCCTATCAGCGTAACTCTTCTGTCGGCTCTGAGCTGTCCGCAATCTATCACATATCAATCTGACATCCTCATTAGCCTGCTGAACCAAGTCAGGAGCAAATAACAGTCTGTCACCAATCTCTTCCCATCCAATAGGGGAACGGCATCTGCGACCATACAGTGCCTCATACGGTGCCATCCTGATAGTCGAGTGGTAACTATTATTGTAGGTGAACTCGGCTAATGGCAAATGATCATCCCAAGAGCCTCCAAAATCCAGTACACACGCTCTCAACATATCCTCCAGAGTCTGTATAGTCCTCTCTGACCGACCATCTGTCTGAGGATGGAAAGCGGTGCTAAATCTCAAATGGGTCCCCAAGCTTCCTAAAAATGTTCCCAAAAATGGGAAGTGAAGCGGGCATCCCTATAAGAAATAACGCTCACTGGAACGCCATGTAGCCTGACAATCTCTCGAACATATAGGTTCGCCAACGTACTCAGAGCATCTGTTGCTCTCATAGCTAAGAAATGGGCAGACTTCGTCAGTCTGTCCACAATCATCCAGATGGCATCGTAACCTTTGCGGGTCCTCGGTAATCCCATCATAAAATCCATGGTGACATGCTCCCACTTTCATGTCGGTATCGGTAGAGGCTGCAATAATTTTGCAGGCTTCTAATGCTCGACCTTTACCTGCTGACAGATGAGACATCTCGCAACATACTCTGCTATGTCTCTCTTCATCCCAGACCACCAATAATCTCTTCGAAGATTCTGATACATCTTCGTACTCCCCGGATGTGTTGTATACCTCGCTGAGTGAGCCTCTGATAAAATCATCCTCCTGATCTCAGGATCCTCGGGAGTACATATCCTACCGTGGAACCTCAGTAATCCATCAGTACTCAATACAAAATCTATATCTGTACCTGCCTGTACCTACCTCATCAACTGAATACATCCCTGATCACTTTGCTGAGCCTGTCGGATATGATCAATCAACTTCGACTCCAATCTCAGGCTCGCAATAATCTCAAATTTGTCAATCTCAGGGGGTGCTATGTCCAAACTGAGGCTCGTGAACTACTCTAACAAGTCATGTTCCTGAATCATCATAAATGATACCAACCCTAGGCTCTTCCTGCTCAAAGCATCAACAACTACATTAGCCTCTCCCGGGTGGTATAATATCTCACAATCATAATCCTTCAGGAGCTTGAGCCATCTCCTCTGTCTCATGTTCAGCTCTTTCTGCGAGAATAAATACTTCAGACTCTTATGGTCTGTAAGACTCTGAAACTGCTCACCATATAAGTAATGGCACCATATCTTCAATGCAAACACTATGGCCGCCAACTCCAAATCGTGGGTCGGATAGTTCCTCTTGTGATCTTTCAGCTGTCTAGATCCATAGACAACTACCCTTTCATCCTACATCAATACACAGCCCAGTCCCTGATGCGATGCATCTGTATATACCAAGAAACCTCCTGAGCTGGAAGGTATGGTGAGAATTGGAGCAGTGGTCAATCGACGCTTCAGCTCCTGAAAACTCCTCTCACATGCATCATCCCACATAAACTCAACATCCTTCCGTGTGAGACGTGTCAACGAAGCAGCTAATCTGGAGAAACCCTCTACAAATCTCCTGTAGTATCCTGCCAAACCCAAAAAATTTTGAATCTCTGTGACTATCTTGTGCCGCTCCCACCGAACAACTGCCTCAATCTTGGATGGGTCCACTGACACCCCAACCCTTCGATACTACATGGCCCAGAAAAGAAATCTGCTCCAACCAAAAGTCACACTTACTGAGTTTGGCATATAACTGTCTCTCTCTGAGGGTCTGTAGCACTATCCTCAAGTATGGCCTGAACACATCGTTCATCAAAGCCATGGATGCTGCGGGGGCATTATTCAACCCGAATGGCATAACCAAAAACTCATAATGACCATAACGGGTCCTAAATGCTGTCTTGGGCACATCCTCCCTCTGTATCCTCAACTGATGATACCCAGACCTCATATCAATCTTAAAAAAGACCTGTGCTCCCCGAAGCTAATCCAACAGATCATCAATGCGTGGAAGGGGATACTTGTTCTTAATGGTAGCCTTATTCAACAATCTGTAATCCATAGACAATCGAAGGCTGCCATCTTTCTTCCTTACAAATAAGATCGGAGCTCCCCAAGGTGATACGCTTGGTCTCATAAACCCTTTCTCAAGCAAATCCTGTAACTGCTTCCTCAGCTCCTCCAACTCAATCGGAGCCATCCTATATGGTGGTCTCGAAATCGGTTCTGTACCAGGTACTAAATCTATCTCAAACTCCATCTCTCTGGCTGGTGCCAGTCTTGGTAAATCATCTGGAAAGACATCAGGAAACTCCCTAACCACTGGAATATCTCTTAAATTCGATCGTACCTCGTCCGTATCCACCACATATATGATGAATCCTTCAAAACATAAATCATAACATCAGCAAAATTCCTTACTCCATTCATAACAACCATTGATTTCATTACTTTTCAGGGAAATTTAACAACACATCTTTCGGGGGTATTGAACGTTAATGTCTTAGAAAAATAATCTAAGACAACTCGATTGGCAGCTAACCAATCCATTCCTGGTATGACATCAAAGTCTCTCATATACATCAAAATAAGGCCGGCTGACATTTCTTTTTCTTCGACTTTCAACTTACAGTCCCTGACTACATACTCTACTAGCTGACTAGTGTTTGTGGGGCTAAGTATTAACAATTTACTACTCAGAGGAATAGGCTTTACATACATAGACAATTTATATGCAAATGAAGGTGATACAAATGAATGCGTGGCACCAGGATCAATCAAAACATATGCTTCTAAATCAAAGATCATGATGGTACCTTTCACCACATCAGATGACTGATCTGCCATATCCTGGTCCAAAGCATGAACTCACCCTGTACCCATTACTTGCTTCCCTTTCTCTTAGGTAGTAGCTCTCCTCCTCTGAGTAGGAACCTGAACTGGAGTTCTCTCCGGCTCCTTGCCCTTCAGTGGGGCAGTGTCTTGTCTCTCTAGGCAATCTCTCACCACATGCCCTGGCCTCCCACATCGATAACATACTACAATAGTATCTATAGGCACTGGACAAGGTCTGGTACCATGATATCTACCACATCACCTACATCGATCAGTAGTAGGGTGTGGTCCTCCAATGATAATGCCTCTAGCTGGTGGTAAAGCTGGATGAACAGGGGGTCTATCTATCCTCTCCTGAACCTCCTCAATCTTTGGCCTCTTATCAGAGAGCCGTACCCCTCTCTTAACAAATCTGTCTCTGCCGGATCTCTTTCGGTCTCTGTCTTGACTCCTACTGAACTTTCCTGTCTCGGAGATGTTCCGCTCATAATCCTGCTCACACAGCTGAGCTCTATGTACTGCCTCTTCATAAGTCGAAACATCAAAGGGAGCCAACCGAGATCTGATGGCTAGTCTCAGTCCATCTATAAACTTCTGGACCTTTTGATCCTCATTGCCCATCGTCTCCAAATCATATCTCCCCAAAGAGATGAATCGAGTCTCATACTCATTAATAGATCAGTTCCCCTGAACTAAACACAAAAACTCCATCCTCAACTTCCACTGTGCAGTAGCGGGAACATATTGCCTCATAAAGGCATCCAAAAATATCTCCCATGTGACCTCAGCATGTCGAGCTCTCAAAATAGGCTCGGTAGATCTCCATCAATGCTCTGCCGCTCCCTGAAATACAAATACAACAAAAGCAACCCTCTCAGTAGTAGTGCACCTGAAAAGCCTATATAGCTTCTCTATCTGATACACCCAATCCTCAGCTATTACTGGGTCCTTCCTCCCATGGAAGACTGGAGGTCTAAACTTCTAAAAATGTCTAAATCTATCCAGGTCACACTCATATCTCGCATCCTGAGCTGGTTGGGGTCTCACTGCCTCTGCAGCTTGGGCCTGAACCTCGGGTAACTCTGCGGCCTGTGTCGGCATCTCGGGATCAGCTGCTGCCTGTCCTGTCGGATCTCGCCTATCTCTAACCCCGAGCGCTGCCTACTATGCTACAATCTCAGCCAGGCTCTCAATACTCTGCTCAAGTCTAGCGAAGCGTGCCTCAATCTCATCTGGTCTCACAGCAGTACCCTCGGGTACCTGACCATTCTGTATACCATCACCACGGCCTCTAAGCCTACCCCTACGGCCTCTAGCACGTGTACTAGCCCCACTACCACTGTGGGTGACCGACATAATGTAAATCTTGTATTCCAAATTCATTTGTTAATTTAATTCCCATATAGTATACACTTTGACATCTCATACAACACAGTACTAAGGGGGATGTAATTTTCCTTAACGAACATTATCGACTCTTAACCGACCAACTCTAACTCTTAATTACAAACTTATCGATACTGATTCACGTCTGGCCAACCTCCATTCTGATACCACTTTTACTGTCACGACCCAATACTACTAAAATCAGTACAAATTTTTCACTTTTGAAAAATCTTTCTTACCTCCTCGTGACATATTTCTCTTAACAGGTCGGGCTGTGAATCAATATTGATATACCCTTTTTAACAATTAAAATATCACACGTAATATATATATAATTACATCAATCATATTATAATAGAGTGGTCGGTATGTTTTATACATCACATGATTCTATATGTACATCCCCAAATATTCTTTCATATACAATACTGTGCTGTAAGCATACTAATACAAAATTCTGTACGTGGTGTATACCCGACAGTCGATGGGAAACAAAGATATCAGCTATGCCGTCTACTCTCTACACCTGCTATCTCTATGGTGGAAACACTGAAAGTGGGTGGAAAATGAAAGGGTGAGCTCCACATGCTCAGTAAGGCAATAATACAAACGGGTAGATAGATATACTATCTACATGCTGATAAGAAATCAGGATATATGTGAGCGTGAGGTAAAAACAATGATATGCCATATATATAATATCATCTGTTCTAAAACAGGAAATCAACATATTAAAACATGGAATAATTCTCATGTGAAAACATTTCATGCTCAAATGAATCAACACGTTTTAAAATACCCCATCTAGGTCAAAATATGATACACTCACAATCAAAATCCATTTCAACAAAATTCTTTATTTTCAAATCTCCGTTATAAAATCACCCTTCTCATAGGGTTACAAATCAATGAAAGTTTCATAAAATCCCTCCATGGGAATAATCAAATCTCAATTTAAATCATAAGAAAATCGAGGCTTGACCCCTCCCTCGGGTCTACCTTAGTCTATCAAGACCAATAGTTATATCATGTGAGACATGTAAGCGACTATATCGGTAATATCCATGACTATGGCCATAACCTCATGATCCCTGGCAAATGGATCCTAGTGTGCGGGGTATCACACCTGAAACGAGAGGTGGGTCATCCTACCCGCCTGGACAACATAATATCAGGATTGCGAGGGCAAGACTTACTGTCTCGTGGCTAATGCCACTCCACTCCAACAATCCCCTCGGTACAGCGTACTCCGCGTGACATACACGGTACAACGTACTCCATGAACCTAAGCTCAATCAGGGGTGCCTGTAATAGGTCTTATCCACCCATATCAAGTATGTCTCAGTATGCACGTGTGAGCATATCATCTCACTATGACACACAGTCAACAGGAGGCTCCAACACGGCTATATGCATGTCATATAAATTCCTATGCGAGCGAAGCTCTAGCACAGCTCCATGCATATTCATGATATTTGAAAACCTCGTGCGAACGAAGCTCTAGCACGGTTTCATAGAAATCAATTAAAATCTGTGTACGAGTAGCGCTCCAGTACGACTTAAACTGATTATAAACTTAAACTACGTACGAGCAGCGCTCCAATATCATCATGAAAACATTAAAATCATGAAAGTCATACAATTTCATAGCCTTACTACCCTTTTTGAAATTTTTCTAACTGGGGTAAAATAGCAATTTGGCATTATTTCTATATTTTTTCGTAAAAATATTATTTTGTTTTCGGGTAGCCTATTGAATTTAATGTAATGTAAATCCCCTCGAAACTACGTACAGCTACCTCTAAGTATTCATAAAATTCCCTTACTTGGAATCACGCACGAGCTTATCCCGACTCGACCGTACTAGGTCTCTCAGTCTAATTCGCTCATCCACGGAGCTGCATATAACCATATATGGGTTCAGTTCAATATACTGATCAATATTTCACTCTTACTGATCGAATCTAAAGCTCTGGGCCCGTTTTACTCTATTGGGTCCGATTGCACTGTTAAAATCCCTTTTTCAGGTTTACTGGGCTCATTTGATTTATCAATAATCATCGGGCTTCGTTCCAAACTCATTGGATAGCTCGGATACTATTTACGATAATTACGTTGAATTTTCGAATAAAATTCCTTTTATGCAGAATTAATCCGTAAATCCATAAAATAATCTTAACTCTGCATTTAAGGACTCATATTATCTTAATTAAAATATACTTACTAAATACGGTGCGGGGTACAAAAATTAGAGTTAAATCGGCTCTCGTTCGAGCTCTGTAGTGACACTGCACAATTATGCAATTACGGGTCATTTTTCAATAAAATAATATTAAATTGAATTCTCGGGATTTATCCGCAGGTCAATCCCAACTACTCGGTCACTTACCCAAATTTCAAGTCATCCCTGGGTACACTTTCTTCCTTTTTCCCTTTTTTTTCTTTTCCTTTTCTTTTCTTTTTCTTTTCCTTTTCTCTTCTTTTTTTTATTTATTAATTAATTTATTATTATTTTAATCAATAAAATATATTAAAAATACCCAAATATCTCTTAAAATATCCTAAAAAAATATTATTTAATTCATTTATTCAATAAATGAATTTATCAGTCTATTTTCGTCTTTTCGGTATATTTTTCGATTCTTTTCGAGATAATTTTTCGAATTAAAAATCTCGATTAATTTTGAATTAATTCCCGTAAAATTCAATAAATTAATATCTACATCAATCGACCTCAAATTTAAATATTTTCCACGGTACTGATCCAAATTTCGTAAATTTCATATTTTAACGAAAATTACTTATCAAATTTATACTGAATTTTATCTTTTGACCATTTTACCCTTGTACGTATTCGGGACTAAATTGAATCGACTTTCTTTTATCAATCCTCAATCTTTTCCCTATTTTAAATTCCTTATTTTCAAACACCTCGATTTAATTACTTAAACGAACTTGTTGCTTCGCTGTTTTCCCGATTTATTCGTATTTGATTTTACGTAATCTATTTCGTTCCATCCACATTTATCATATCCGAATCAACCATCTTATGAATCCATTAACATATAATAATGTCATACAATATGGAAATCATAAGAAATATCATACAAAAATTGCGGATCTCACAACTCGATGATGGATACACGAAGTAATGAGAGGAAGTTTAGCCAATGTCACTAACTTACTAGCCTCTCACAATACTCGGCTACACCCTGAATCCTTGAGCCTGAATGGACAGTGGGAAAAAGAGATGAAATCAAACAATAAGATAAAATCGAGAGCTAAAAAAAATTGAGAACTCAAGTGCTGCGAAAAAAAATCAAAGAACTAACTTGCCAAACCGAGAGTTTAATATTAAGAAAAATAAAGGTAAAACAAAACATTGAACACTAAGTAAATGGAAACTTCGCAAAATCGAGAGGAAAATAAACATCATTAAAATCTAACAAGTTGAAACTAGACATGAACAGTAGAAGAAAACTTAGAAACCAAAAGGAAATTGCTTCATTAAAATCCATTGAAAATGACAAAGTAAAAATGTTTAAATCTAGCTAAAACAAGTGCTTAAAATAAACTAACGCAAATTCTAAAAGCAAACAAGAAAATAAAACATAGTAATGAAAAATTTAATCTAGAATAAAACTAAATTAAAACTACTCCTAAATTACTCTACACTACTCCTACCCTAGACTACCTCCTACTCATACTTTACTTCTCATTTGCCATCATATTCTATTTATACACACACTTAGGGGTACAATAGTAATTTTTACATCCTAGATGAGTTGGAATTGTTTGGCCACTTGTCTTCATTTGATTTGCTGCAGAGTAGATATTTCCACGTCATCAGTCTTTTTGTCCAATTGGTTGTGTGATGTGGCCCGACGTGCGTCTTCTAGAAGGTTCGTACGGTGTCCGTCAAGCTTATCGTTTCAGAGCGTATAAAATATGGACACTTTGCATCACGCGTGTCCAGACGACTGGTGACTCGGTCCGCAAATTGGAAGTGGTCTAGTCTCCTTTACCATGTTTTCAGGCCAATTTCGACTGAAACGACTGAGTTTCATCCGAATTTAATTTATCTGCACATTAAAGAATTTTAATTAAATAAAAGGGATTATTAATAAAATAATATGGGAATTTAGATAATTAATTAAGAAATTAAGCACAAATAATTCTATTAAAAATAGAATTATCACTAAACAACACCTTACAACTTATCAACTTGCCAAATTTTCACACTTTTATGGTTTTCACTAAAGCGAGCTATAAACCGAACTTTTTGGTATTAAACTAGCATTCTACAACACCTAATTCAACCAAATTTCATATGCTTCCTATCAAATCAATGCTGGCTGAATTTACACCATAAACTAGAAATTATTTCATCAATTTCTACTTTAACAAAAATCAGGCAAAATCATCAAACAACAATATATATCATCATCATCATCTTCCAACAACTTTTTAACCTTGTTTGACCAACTTTGACCACTCTTTATTTTTCCACCAATGATTCTCAACTATAGATGTGCATGTATACAACTTAGAATCAGCAAAAACAAGCTTAAAAACTACCCAAGAAATCATAAACTTAAGTTTTCTCTTACCTCTGAAACAGGGTAGATTATGCATTTGTTATTCTCTCCAACTTTTCAGCCAGTAAATGAACTTATTTAAGGCTATATGTTTTATATGTTGTAGAGGACTTAGGAAGGAAGATTTTCTTCTCTTTTACTGACTGCTGAAAATGCTTGGAAGGGGGTCAAACAATTCACACAAGAAGACCCTAGAGAGGACACTTGCAGCTAGCTTTGGGGAAAAGTTTCTTTCTAGTGTCAGGTCGGTCTGTGGTGTATTTTTGGTTTCCAGAAAGGGCTTTAAATTCTATTTAAAATGGTATAAAAATCAGGCTTAAAATCCTTCTGGAAGGCCTTCAAAATGGGCATTCTTATTAGGCCAACAAAGTGCTAGGCCTGGCCTACTAGCAACCCTGTTTTCGTAAATTCAGTAAAAATTATTTCTAGCCCATTTTCTTTCCAATTTCCACCATTCATGTGTTATACTAAGTCCTTAGTATGTCTCATAAAAATTTTAGGCCCACTGGTGTAAGAAACGTTTCCCGTTTGAGCCCATTTTGCCCGATATAGTTATTACCGATTGAAATTCCTTAAGGTTTTCAGTTTACTTTAAAATTTAATTTGACTACCGAGATCTCCCTATTTCCAATAAATTTTTATTCCCTAAGTTGAATATACCTCATATTAATTTCCTATGGCCTCAAAATAATTTTCTCCAATTTATGAAATTTATTTTGAAATTATTTCACTAGCTATGCCCAATTTCTTGGTTTAGTGTTAACTCTAGTTTTTACTAACTTTTTCACTTCCAATACCTTAATTTCACCTTCTAACCACCAAAGCATACTTATACATGTATTCTTTGAGAAATATGTAAATTTAAAACCTTACCTCAATTTTCGTTCCCCGAGCTTCGTGCCATTAATCTAAGTACTTCGGTTATTTCGGGCCTGCATAATATTATTCCAAGTATCTTAATTACTTTCTAGTTTCCAATTAAATAAAAAAATGAAAATTTTTGGGTTTCACATTTCTCCCCACCTTTTAGGAATTTGGTCTTCCAAATTCAGGTTGGTCCATCGAATAATTGAGGGCACTTATCTCTCATATGGCTCTCTAGCTCCCACGTAGCTTCTTCTGTCGAGTGGTATTACCAGAGAACCTTTAATAATGGGATTGTCTTGGATCGAAGTACCTTCTCACATTTGTCAAGAATCCAGACTTCTTGCTCAACATAACTCATATCTTCTTATGTGTCCAACGGTCCATACTCAATAATGTGAGAAAGGTCCAGATGATACTTCCTCAACATAAAAACATGGAAGACATCATGTACCCCAAACAACTATGGAGGTAAGGTAAGTCTGTAGGCAACATCCCCCACTCCCTCCACTATTTCAAATGGACCGATGAAACGAGGACTCAGCTTCCCTTTCTTTTTGAAGCACATGACACCCTTCATCGGAGACACTTTCACAAATATAGAGTCCCCAACCTGAAATTTTAGAGGCCGCCTTCGCACATTAGCATAACTCTTCTGTCTACTCTGTGCTGTCCTCAGTCTATTACAAATTTGTTGAACACCTCTAGTTGCTTGTTCAACAAGATCGGGAGTAAATATTTTCCTGTCACCCATTTCTTCCTATGCTACAGTGGATCTACATCTTTTGTCGTATAGAGCCTTATCTGGTGTCATTCCAATACTAGCGTGATAACTATTATTGTAGGCAAACTTTATGAGGGGCAAATGATCATGCCATGAGCTTTTAAAATCTAATGCACATGCCTTTAACATGTCTTCTACGGTCTGAATAGGCCGCTCGGACTGACCCCCAGTCTGAAGATGGTAGGTAGTGCTCAAATGTAATTGGGACCCCATAGCTTCCTGAAAATAAGTTCAGAATCTGGACGTGAACTCAGAATCCCTATCAGATGTAATACTCACAGGAGCCCCATGCAATCGTGCAATCTCTCAAACATACAAGTTTGCCAAAGCATTAAGGGAATTCGTGCTCTTGAGGGCAAGGAAGTGGGCACTCTTAGTCAGTTTGTCCACAATCACCCAGACTACGTCATGGCCTTTCTGGGTCCTCGGTAATTCTATAATGAAATCCATAGTAACATGCTCCCATTTCCAAGTAGGCACCGGTAATGACTTTAGCAGCCCTGTTGGCTTCTGATGATCAACCTTAATCCATTACCACATTCACCTTGCTCGGATGGTATAAAATTTTGCAGTCATCATCCTTCAAGAGCTCTATCCATCTCCTATATGTCATATTAAGCTCCTTCTGATAAAAAATATACTTAAGACTCTTATGGTCAGTGAAGATCTAGAATCACTCACTATATAAATAATGCCATCATATCTTCATAGCAAAAACCACAGCAGCTAATTCCAAAACATGAGTGGGGTAGTTTCGCTCAAGGTCCTTAAGCTAGCAGGAACCATACGCGACCAGTCTACAATTCTGCATCAGCACACAACCCAAACCTTGGTGAGAGGTATCACTGTACACTACAAACCCTCATAATCTATTCGAAATGGTTAAGATTGGTATGGTAGTTAGCCAATGCTTGAGCTCTTGGAAGCTCTGCTCACACTGATTAGACCACTCAAAGGGAAAATCTTTATGTGTCAATCTGGTTAATGAAGCTGCAATCTGGGAAAACCTCTCAACAAATCTTCGATAATACCCTTCCAATAATAGGAAACTTCGAACCTTCGTTATTGTCCTCAGTCTTTCCCACTTCAGCACTACATCAACCTTGGATGGATCAATAAACACCCCGTCCTTAGATACAATATGCCCAAAGAAAGCAATTTGATCCAACCAGAATTCACACTTATTAAATTTCGCATCTAATTTCTTCTCATGAAGGATCTGGAGCACAATCCTCAAATGCTACTCGTGCTCCTCCCAGGACTTAGAATAGATTAAAATGTCATCAATAAATACAATAACAAATCTGTCTAAATACTCCCGGAAGACATCATTCACTAAACTTATAAAAATAGTAGGGGCATTAGTCTGTCTAAAGGGCATCACCAAAAACTCAAAATGGTTGTATATAGTCCTGAAAGCTGTTTTCGGTATATCAGTCTCTTTAATCCTTAACTGGTGATAACTCGATCTCAAATCTATCTTAGACAACACTGAGGCCCCTCTCAACTGATCAAACAAGTCATCTATCCTTGCCAGGTATACTTATTCTTTATTGTCGCCTTATTCAAAAGTTAATAATCTACACACAAGCGGAGACTCCCATCTTTCTTTCTGACAAATAATATCAGAGCACCTCACTAAGATACACTCGGTCTAATGAACCCCTTTATCATGCAATTCTTGCAACTTTTTCTTCAGTTCTTCCAATTCGACCAGTGCCACTTATAGATAGGCTGAGTGTCGGGTACCAAATCAATTGTAAACTTAATTTCCCTCTCGGGTGGTAGCCCCGACAATTCATCCAAAAAAATATCGAAAAACTCACATACTATTGGAACATCCTGAATACTTAGCGGGTCCCGACTATTATCAGAAACAATAGCAATATAACTTTTACAAAATTGATATCATCAAAAATTTTCAAACATATGACACATTCTAACTTCATAGAACTTAATACCATACACTTCATTTCTTATTAACAAAACATACATCAAAATTATCAAGTAAATAGAAGGTGACAGTTTTAATGTAGCAGTCTAAACTTACACAGT
The DNA here is from genome assembly GCA_033439115.1 of Firmiana major. Lineage (NCBI taxonomy): Eukaryota > Viridiplantae > Streptophyta > Magnoliopsida > Malvales > Malvaceae > Firmiana > Firmiana major. The sequence continues at coordinate 44,953,644 of CM065896.1, read as the reverse complement.
TGGTAGCTGGCCAATCCATGCCCAAAATTACATCAAAGCCTTACATATTTAGTAAAACTAGATCTACTAATATTATCCTATCTCCTACCTTGATTTCACAATTTTTGCACACCATATCAGTAATCTGTGATTCATGCATTGGTGTGCTTATATGTAACATGTGATTTAGAGGCTCAAGTTCTTGATGCAATTTATGCACAAATTATAGGGAAATAAAAGAGTTTATGGAACCTGGGTCAAACAAAACATGTGCTTCATAATTACAGACAAGGAGTATACCTCTAATGGTTTCAAAGGAAGTGTCGGCTATCTCCCTGTCAATGGCAAACACATGCCCATACAAGACAAGCTTCTTGCCCTTATCTGTGGCTGTGGCCCTTCTTTGTAGGGCATGTCTTTGGGGAGCTTGTCTCACAGGTTACCTTGGCTGCTCCTGAGGCTTTGTGGGTCTATCTGAGGTAAGTCCTTAATTTGGTGGCCCATAACTGTCACGACCCAAACTACCCAAAAATCAGAGTTAATTTTTCGCGTTTTTATTATTTCCTTACTTAAATTCTTACCTGTCCTCGAATCGTGACCAACACTTCACTAATAATTGGGTTGTGCGTCAATGCCAGTCCCACCATTCAATTTCCATCTAACTTATTTTTTTCTCCAGTCATTTATAAATATTTACATTATTTATACATCCCCCAAAGATTACTTAAAAACATGTTACTGTGCTATGCTTATGTAGATACAATATGTACAAGTGTATATACCTTATGTTGATGGGCAGCAGCGGATATCCGGAATGCAGCACTGAGTCGTCGTAACTTCAACTGGAGATTATCTGTGGGAGAAAATGAAAGGGGTGAGCACATCAAGCTCAGTAAGGCAATCCTACGAACAAGTAGGTAACCATACTACCTACATGAACGTAGTGCCATGCATAAACCACCCTTTCTCCACACATTTTAAAACAATGATATGCATTATGATGATATGTAAAACACATTTGCACGGAAAATCAACATGCAATTATTATAAATCATTTCTTATGATGATATGTAAAACACATTTGCACGGAAAATCAACATGCAATTATTATAAATCATTTCTTTCTCAATTAAGATTTTCACAATAAAGTCAGGACTCGACCCCTCCTGCGGGTGATCCTGACTCACACAAAATCATGAAAACGTTTACATCACACGTGGGTTTTGAAAAGCATGGAAATACCATCATGCAATTTAGTTTTAAAACCCAGTTTAAATCATCATAAAAGTCATCAACATGCGAGACTAGGCAACGTCTGTATATAGGTAAATAACTAGGACTATGGCCACATCTGTCCTCGGGAGTTCCACAGCTACACGGATCCTAGTGTGCGGGTTCTCACCATGATCGGGAACCGCCCAGGAGGTGGGTCAATCCATCCCGTCAGTCTTATCCGATCCTCGGCATCCGAAGATGCTGCATCCAGAGATGCCGTATCCGAAGATACCACACGGTACATCGTACTCCATGCTACTTGCACGGTACATCGTACTCCGTGAACCCATATAATATCTCTAGGTACTCCAGCCCAATTGGCCTGCTTCCCACAGAGGTTTGTTTCTCAATACTCATGCCATGTCTCAAATCGCACGTGCGAGCCTATTAAATCGGTGACACACAGTCTACCCGATGCTCCAAGCACGGCTCATCGCATGTTCTCATAAAAGCTGTGCGAGCGATGCTCAGCACTCTCATCGACTCAAATAAAACTGGCAGAGCCCGCTTTACATCCCCACAAGGCCGCCAACCTCATCCCTCACTCTCACCCCACCTAAGAGGTCTCTTGAGCCTGTTGGGCCTTTTGGCTGACTCCAAGGGCAGACAGCGGTACTCCACAAATCCGGTAAAACTAGTACGAGCTAAGCTCAACACTCTGTATAAAAATCACATGAAAATCTTATAAATTCTGGTGCGGGTTAAACTCCAGCACCCTGTCTCGAAAATCACGTAAAAATATGGTGCGAGTTAGACTCTAACACCGTGTCACGAAAAAGCATATGAAATCTGGTGCGAGTTATACTCTAGCACCTATGCATGTAAAACTCTAGTGCGAGCTCTCGCTCTAGCACTAATGCGTGCATCACACAAATCGACAACATCGTGCGAGCTGAGCTCTAGCACGTCAATGTCAATAAAAACACGTAGGCGGCTCTGTTTCCTCAAAACAGTTTTCACAAAACAATATCACGTTGAAAGTATGCAATGCTGTGCATTTTCTTTCAAGGTGAGCCAGCCTACTCATGCATGCATCAAAACACCTCCAGAATGAGCAGGAACCTTTTGTTCTTGCTCCTCCCAATTTTTCCTAAATTTTTAGAATTTTACCCTTAGCAAGGGTATTTTAGTAATTTGCTCATTCGTGGCACTAAAATTATTAATTGACCTCTAGACCCTTCAGAATACTTTAAAGGACTGCATATGAATTTAAAATTGCGTAAAGTTACCTCTAGCAGTCCGCAGAATTCCCTTACCTTATTTTCCTGTCGAGTCTGACCTTTTCTTTCCCAATGTTGTCTCGTCGCGCAGTCCGTTATGCTCCCAATCAAATGCCCGGAACTGCGTATTAATATTCCTCAGGTCAGATATTATGCAATTTAATCGTATTTAATCTTTTCTGGGCTTAATTTAAATCATTGGGCCCGTTTACCCCTATTGGGCCCGATTGCACCTTAATGGGCCTTAATCGGCCTTAAGCCCGTCTTCCACTTAATTCTCACTTTATCGAGGCCTATAGGGCTCACTGGGCCCACCAATAATTTATTGGGCCTCGTTCTAATTCTCGAATATCTAAATTCACTATTTACGACTATTTATCTAAATTTCCATAATTCAATTCAATTTATGTGGAAATTAAATCAATATCACGCATAACGAGGTAATTGTCGTAAATAGGGGTCACTTACCCGAGATTCCATGCTAGTCCTCAAATCGAGACTGTCTCGAGCCCTCGGTGGATGCCAATCGTCGAGCTACACAATTAATTACATTTTCGGGTAAACTTTTCGGTCGAAATTAAATTAAATAAAATGTTCCAAATTTAAATTGGGTCAATTTGACCGCTTATCGACTTACCCGAAGCTCGATTGCATCACAGGAATTTTCTCCAATTTTTCCTCTTTTTCTTTTTCCCTTTTTTCTTCCTTTTTTCCTCTCTTTTTTGGCTGAACCGGTTCAGTCCGGTTCGGACCGGTTCAGACCGCCGGTTCACCCCGGTTCAGCCGGTTCACCGCCGGTTCACCCCTTTTCCGGCCGGTTCTCCGCCGGCTTCCACCGCCAGTGGCTCCGCAAGGCCGTCCGCATCTCAGATCTGCCCTCGGTTCGCCTCGAGCTCGCCGGAAAATGGCCGGTCCGGCTGTTCTCCTTCTCCGTCGGTACCCACTTTTGATGTAAGAGCTCATATTTATTCCCCCAAACTTATTTATTTTACTAAACATTTTTATTCTATTTTTGTATTTTTTTTATTCTTCTTTCTTTCTTTTTTCTTTTTTTTTTTTAGTTTTCACTATCACCAATAACCCATATGTACATAGCTCAAAATATATCCTAGTGAAATTACACGCTTTCAGGGTACAGGATAGGAAAATAGTGTTTAAGCTAAGGAAAAAAATGTGCAGGTGTATATACATAGAAAAGCTTATTTGGCCTAGATGGGTGACTAGGGGTAAAATATATACAAGGACTGCTGAAAGGCTCAAATGATCCAAAGATGGCCTAAATCATTTCCCTAATTAAGTGTGATCTAATATTTCACCTCGAGATAAGATCAAACAAATTCTAGAATATGATGCACAAAATCGACTGAACAAATGCAATCCTATGTCCACATAAGCTTTCTCTAAATAAATATACAGATTCATGACATGACATGTGCATAAAATGAGGAAATCACAATCAAAATCAAGACAATTTTAAGAATTCAACTTCATGCTTTTCCTACAATCATGCTTCTTATTCAATCAAAGTCAGACTAAACCATAGGGTTATATCGTCGGAATATGAGAAAAACCACATGCTAAGTACTAAATCAAACAATGTAAGCTCACATTTTTGTAAAATTTTGCAATTCTGCTCAAAAATTTTCAAAAATGCTCAAATGAATCCCCTCCCCCAAACTTAAAGTGCACAGTGTCCTCATTGTGCAGATAATATAAGAATTGAAGCTCAAGAATAGAATACTCCCCTATCTGATGATAAAGCACATGTGAAGCTTGATGAGAATGTGCTGCTGCAAAGGCTATCTATATAAGAAACAAAGAAAGAAGCAACAGAAAAGAGAAAAAGAACTGTACAAAAAGTGAAAAGAAAAATAAAGCCACATCAAATAAAGTGAAGCTAAGTAGCAGAATCAGAAGTACGAGGATCAGCAGTACTTAAGTCTACACCCATTAACTTTAAAGGGTTGCTTCAAGTTCTCATCCATGATCTCAATGGCTCCATGAGGGAATATTTGTGTAATGGTGAAGGGTCTTATCCACCTAGACTTAAGCTTTCCTGGAAACAACTTCAAGCGAGAATTGAAAAGCAGTACTAGTTGGCCTAGCTCGAAGTGTCTCTCCTTTATTTTCTTATCATGTCATCGCTTAGTCTTTCCCTTGTAGAGCTTGGCATTCTCATATGCCTGTAACCCAAACTCATCTAACTGATTAAGCTGCAGTAGCCTCTTCTCTCCCGCTGCATCTAAATTGAATTTTAGGTTCTTAAGGGCCTAGTAGGCCTTATGCTCAAGTTCCACTGGCAAATGACAAGTCTTACCGTAAACAAGTTCATAAGGGGACATCCCTATAGGTGTTTTGAAGGCCGTCCTTGTGATGCCCCGGAAGCGCAGAAAATATGGCTAATTTAAAACTTTTTACTCATCAATTCACAATTAAGGGTGCATTCCTGTGCAGTGTCATACATCATCATAATTATCATGCCATCAGGATCTCATCATAATATAGTATCCTATATATTACTCGATTCCAATTTAATTAATCCTAATACATCCTGTACATCATTGTACAATAAGTGTCTGTAAATATAACTCTAGTCTGGGTACATGAATATTAAATATCTACCTCAGTACACAAAATACGGCCTGGAGCTCAAGTCCTCCACTAGCCACTAACTCGTACGTCGCAGGGAACTCACTTCACTTGAAGCGATCTGGGGGGAAGAGAAAACAGGGTGAGCTTCTAAATCGCTCAGTAAGGGGGGTAAGGGAACTCAGTTATATAAACCATATCACACATCACAAATATGTATTTGTTTATGAAGCTCATTTGAAATCATAGCATGAAAGTTCTCAAAACATCATCATCTCATAACTCATAAATCATGTGAAAACATAAAGGTAAAAAGGCTCAATATCGAGCACTCACAAGCATGTGTAAATATATGCGATAATGGCTGCTCTCAAAATACGTGATAAAAATCACCTCGGTAAATAGCACGTGACATGGTCACAAAACACAACTCATGTGTAAAACGAGACTAGGCAATAAAACTCAATTAAAACTCGTCATGGCACATCAAATGTGTAATCTCCTCTGGGTGCGCATCCCAGGCATCCTCGTATAGAGGGAACGTCGACAATATGGTCGTATGCATGGTAAATTGGACTTATATGTTACCAGAACAAGGCCCGGCCTTACATGCTACCAGAGCAATGCCTCGCCTCATGCACACTATCACGTGGTCCCTGGGTCGGTTCCCAGGCGGCCCACTCTCTCAGTCTTACATGCTACCAAAGCAAGGCCACCCAGCGTTACCAGAACGGGGGTCATCTCACGTTACCAAAACGGAGGCATCTCTCGTTACCAAAATGGAGGAATATCAGACTTACATGCTACCAGAGCAAGGCCTCCCAACGCTACCAAAGCGGAAGAATAATCGGACTTACATGTTACCAGAACAAGGCCTGTGGTCCCTGGGTCAGTTCCCAGGCGTCCCACTATATCGGTCTTACATGCTACCAGAGCAAGGCCCGATGTGTATTCAACATGACACGCCTACGTCTCAATCATTAGCCATTATCTTATAAAACGTTATGCCTTCACGTAGAACTCATAATGGTTTTCTCTCATAAAACTCATTTAAAACATTGTGTACTCAACACAAAACATATTAAAACCGGTTCCAACCGGCAAAACACGTACACATTTTCTCAAATCTCAATATCGCCTTAACGTAGAGCCCAATTTACTTTTCACGCAAACTCAAAGGTTTATAAAGCAATTTCACACTCAGCTTATAAACTCATAAAATAATGGGCTCCAACCGGCTATAAAAACCGTGTGCAATTATATCACAACACAACACCAAACATGCTTGTATTCTCAAATCGTGGTTCATGCTACAAACAGTTCATCAAAACACATACACAAATGGTTTAGTTTTCCCTTACCTCTTTGCACCTCGTATAGTGCAATCGTTTCCCCCGTATCACGGACTAGCCTCGTATTCCACTCTGAAACTCCCGAGCTAAAACTTGTGGAGAGCTTATCTCTTGCCTCGATTCAATCCGTCTTACGATTTCCAAGTATGTTGTTCTCCCTTTGATGAGGAACAACTTTCCTTCTTGCCACAGCCTCTGATTTGGACGAAAATGGGTGCTTTGGATGAGTGAGAAAGCTAGGGCTCGGTGAAAATGGGGGTTGGAAGAGAAAGAAAGTGAAATTGCAGGAGAAAGCAGGGGTTCCTTATATAGACGGAGGGTAGGAGATCGATCTGGCTCTTGATGAGATCGATCTGCATTTGAATTTGGGGACGATTTGGGGTAATTTATGCCTAGGAGATCGATCTGTCGAGGGGTGAGATCGATCTCTTTATGGCTTTATGAGATCGATCTGCTCCTTGAGGAGATCGATCTTCTCCCAAACAGAAACATTTGGAGATCGATCTCTTCCTCATGAGATCGATCTTCTCTCAAACAGAATCATCAGAAGATCGATCCTCTTCCATTGGAGATCAATCTGCTCCTTAAATTCCTCCTTCCTTGTCATTTTTAACTCACCAGATCGATCTCTCCTTCTCCCAGATCGATCTGTCCTCATAGCTTCACACTTATTTTAAACACTTAACATATAAATCTCCAATTATCATTCCCACAATTCACTTAGCTCAATAAATTATACTTCAAGTTCATATTACATAATTAAAATATGTCTGAAATTCTCAGACCTCACATCCTCCCCACTTTAAAAGAATTTGGTCCTCCAAATTCAACTCAACTAGTCAAAGAGATGGGGGTATTTCTCCTTTATGAGGTTCTCTAGTTCCCACGTTGCCTCTTCCCTTGAGTGATGTTTCTACAAAACTTTTACTAATGGGATGCTCTTGGTTCTCAGTACCTTCTCCTTTCTATCGAGAATCCGGACGGGTTCCTCAGTATAGCTCATGTCCTCCTGTATGTCCATCTCGTCATACTTTATAACATGAGAAAGGTCCGAGTGGTACTTCCTTAACATAGAGACATGAAAGACGTTGTGTATTCCGGACATCTGTGGGGGTAATGCCAATCTATAGGCTACTTCTCCCACTCTCTCAAGAATCCCGAATGGTCCTATGTATCGAGGACTCAATTTTCCTTTCTTTCCAAATCGCACGATACCCTTACTCAGTGATACATTCAGAAATACTGCATCACCAACATCAAACTCGAGTGGCCGTCTACGCACATCCGCGTAGCTTTTCTGTCTACCCTGTGCAGCCCGTAGCCTCTCACATATGAGTTTCACACTCTGTACAGCTTGCTCAACAAGCTCGGGAGCATTTATCTTTCTGTCACTGACTTCTTCCCAAGCTACAGGGGATCTACACCTCCTACCATATAGAGCCTCAAAGGGTGCCATTCCAATACTTGCATGATAGCTGTTATTGTACGTAAACTCTGCTAGGGGCAGGTGATCATCCCATGATCCCTTAAAATCCATCGTACACGCCCTCAACATATCCTCCAGGGTCTGAATAGTCCTTTCTGACTGACCATCTGTCTGAGGATGATAGGCGGTACTAAAACTCAATCGAGATCCCATGGACTCCTGAAACTGGGTCCAAAATCTAGAAGTAAACCGGGAATCTCTATCAGAAGTAATACTCACTGGAGCCCCATGTAATCTAGCTATCTCGCTGACATACAGCTCAACTAAGGCATCCACAGTATCTGTGCTCTTGATGGCAAGGAAGTGGGCACTCTTGGTCAATCTATCCACAATGACCCATATCGCATCACAATCTCTTCGGGTCCTCGGTAAACCCATAATAAAATCCATGGTGACATCCTCCCATTTCCATGTAGGTACAGGTAAGGGCTGTAGTAGTCCTCCAGGCTTCCGATGCTCAGCTTTCACTTGCTGGCATATTAAACACCTAGCCACATACTCTGCCACGTCTCGCTTCATACCACTCCACCAATACACCTTTCTCAAATCTCGGTACATCTTAGTACTCCCTGGGTGCATGGTGTATTGCGAGCAGTGAGATTCCCTCAGTATCAGTCTCTTTAGGGTATCATCGTCCGGTACACAAATCCGTCCTCTGAATCTCAACAATCCATCCTCACTGACTGTGAGATCCGACTGCGAACTCTGTTCAGCTTGGCTAACCATATCTATCAACCACTGGTCACTGTGCTGCCCAGTTCTAATCTGATCCATGATCCTGGGCTCTATCTGCAAGCTAGCCAAAAATCTAGTCTCTACCTCTTTAACTCTGATCCAAAGTTCAGCGAACTGCTCTAACAAATCCCATTCCCTGATCATCATAGCAGATATCATACTCTTCTTGCTCAGGGCATCAGCAACTACATTTGCCTTACCCGGATGATATAGAATCTTGCAGTCATAATCCTTAAGGAGTTCCATCCATCTCCTTTGTCTCATGTTTAACTCTTTCTGATCAAAGAGATATCTTAAACTCTTGTGATCAGTGAAGATCTAGAATCTTTCCCCATATAAGTAGTGTCACCAGATCTTCAAAGCAAATACCACAGCGGCTAACTCCAAATCATGCGTGAGGTAATTCCGCTCATGGTCTTTCAACTGTCGCGATCCATATGCGACCACTCTTCCGTGCTGCATAAGCACACACCCCAATCCTTGATGAGATGCATCACTATACACCGAAAATCCTCCTGATCTCTCAGGAACAGTTAACACAGGTGCCGCTGTCAATCTCCTTTTTAACTCCTGAAAACTGAGCTCACATTGATCTGTCCATATGAACGGAGTCTCCTTACGCGTGAGTTTAGTCAAAGGAGCGACAATCCTTGAAAATCCTTCCACAAATCTTCTGTAATACCCTACCAAACCAAGGAAGCTTCGCACCTCAGTAACTGTCCTTGGTCTCTCCCAACTAAGCACAGCTGCTACTTTACTTGGATCCACTGATACTCCTTCCTCTGAGACTATATGACCAAGGAAAGCTATCCGATTCAGCCAAAACTCACACTTACTAAGCTTTCCATATAATTGCTTATCTCGGAGTATCTGAAGTACTACCCACAAATGCTGTGCATGCTCCTCATACGACCGAGAGTATACCAGGATATCATCAATAAAGACTATCACAAATTTATCCAGATAGTCTCTGAACACTTCGTTCATCAACCTCATAAATGCAGCAGGGGCGTTCGTCAATCCAAAGGACATCACAGAAATTCATAATGGCCATACCTTGTCCTGAAGGCTGTCTTGGAAATATCTTCTTCCTTGATCCTCAATTGGTGATAGCCCGATCTCAAATCAATCTTAGAAAAGACTGAGGCCCCTCTTAGTTGATCAAGTAGATCATCAATCCTGGGTAGTGGGTATTTATTCTTCACCGTGGCATTATTTAACAGCCGGTAGTCTACGCATAATCTAAGACTACCATCCTCCTTCTTGACAAACAAAATCGGTGCTCCCCACGGTGAAACACTGGGCCTAATGAACCCTTGATCTAATAACTCCTGTAGTTGTTTCTTCAATTCCTCAAGTTCCACTAATGCCATCCTGTAGGGAGGTTTAGAGATCGGCTGAGTATCTGGTACTAAATCAATGGTAAACTCCAGTTCTCTCTCTGGTGGCAAACCCGATAACTCATCTGAGAAAACATCCAGAAATTCAAAAACCACAGGTATATCCTCAATCCTCGGATGTTCTCGCTCATCGTCTGAGATGAGTGTCTCATAACCTTCACATGAACAATCATATTTAATATTCTCCAAAATAATATTAAAATTCTCAAATTACTTACTAGGATTCCACATATTCATTTCCTCAATATCTCAGTCGTACATTGTAAGGTTCAGGTAGGGAGAAAGTTACAATCTTAGTGTAGCAGTCTAAACTCACTCGATTGGTTGCCAACCAATCCATCCCCAGAATTACATCAAACCCATGTATATTCAACAGGATTAGATCTGCTAACATCATTCTATCTCCCACCTTTATTTCACATCCTCTACAAATTAACTTAGTTCTCTGGGATTCACGCATAGGGGTATTTACATGTAGTACATACTCTAGAGGTTCAAACTTCAAATTTAAACTACATGCAAAATGCTCTGAAATAAACGAATACGTGGATCCTGGATCTATCAATACATGAGCCTTATGATTACAAACAGAAAGTGTACCTCTTATAGTTTCTGCTGAAGTATCCGCAGTTTCCTTATCCAGGGTAAACACACATCCCTGTGCCACAGGTTTCTTCCCTTTCTCTGCAGCAGTGGCCCGTCTCTGGGGATTCACTCTCTGAGGCTGCTGTCTAGTAGGCTCCGGAGCATGTGGTATTTGAGGTTGAGGACAGTCCTTCACTCTGTGACCCATGTCACCACATCTAAAACATCCACGGATCGACCCAGTACAACTTTCCTCATGCGATCGGCCACAGTCTCTACAAACCCTTATCTCCGGCCTGCCATATCGAGGGGTCTCCTTGATAATAGGATAAGCTCTGGGTCTCTCCAATCTTCCCTTCTGTACCTCAATCCTTCCTCTCCTAAAGGAACCTCTCTGAACATCTACTTGAGACATCGCTGGCCTCTTGCCTTTGTCCCTAATCACTACTCCAAACTCATTCTGGGACTGTACAATTTCAATTTCCCTCTCAATCTCTTGTGCTCGTCTCAGAGCATCTCCAAACTCAGTAATACACAACCCAATCAATCGATCTCTGATGATGGGCTTCAATCCATACACAAATCTCTCTGTGCGAAGCTCTTCATTCTTGAAAGTCTCTGGATCATATCTCAGCAGAGCGATAAATCAGCTTTCGTAATCATCTACAGACATGTCACCCTGTACCAAACTCAAAAACTCTGCTTGCCTCCTTCTTTGGGCAGCTCGTGGTACATATTGGGCTCTCAAGGCTGTCTGGAACTCTTTCCAACCAATCACATCCTGGTGGGACATCAAAATACCCTGGGTAGTACCCCACCAATCTCGGGCTCTCCCTTTCAACATGTAGGCACTCATACTGACCCTCTCAGCATCGGTGCACCCCAGATAGTCGAATATAACTCTCAACTCTGTCAACCACTCCTCAGCCTCTGTAGGATCCTTCTTTCCCCTAAATGCAGGTGGATTCATTTTCAAAAAGTCCTTCAGTCAGACCATACTTCTGTCATCAGGCTGAGTGACGGGAGGCATTGGGGGTATGGGAGGTCCTTATGGTGGTGTAGGAGTAGTACCCAAGGTATTAACTACAAAGTGTTGCGCGAATAACGCTGCCATCTGCTCAAAACCTTGCCTCACATCGGACTCAATCCGATTAAATCGAGAGTTAAGACTCTCTGGTTGTGGGACAGGTGGCGGAGGGGACTCTGCCTGCCTCCTCGAACGACCTCGTCGTTTACTCATTCTCTATCTCAACTCGTCTCCTGCGCGTACATATCAAAATCGATTGAAATCTCAATCCTCAGATTCAGTTCATGACCAGACTATTACAGACAGTTGGGATGTATTCTATTTCACTTAACCGACACTGACAGTACTAAACACCCTAAGCTCTGATACCAAGAAAACTCTGTAACGCCCCGGAAGCGCGAAAAATATGGCTAATTTAAAACTTTTTACTCATCAATTCACAATTAAGGTGCATTCCTGTGCAGTGTCATACATCATCATAATTATCATGCAA